>OY821793.1:13953492-16453492 GCA_963682175.1 Triglochin maritima | reverse complement strand
AGGCACGACTTCCTCCTCGACCTCTGCCGTGGTCCCTTCCAAGTATGGTTTGAGGCGTTGTCCATTAACTTTGAACACGTCCCCATTCCTAGGATTTTGAATCTCAACCGCCCCATGAGGGGAGATGGTTAAAACAATGAAGGGACCTGACCAACGGCTCCGAAGTTTCCCCGGAAACAAGTGGAGGCGAGAATTATACAACAAGACCTTTTGTCCCACCTCGAAGGTTTTGATTCGCACCAAGCGATCGTGGAAAATTTTAGTGCGGGACTTGCAGATCTTGGCATTCTCATAAGCTTCATTTCTCAACTCCTCCAACTCGTTGAGGTCTAACTTGCGATTGGCACCGGAAACATCAAGACTCATGTTAAGATGTTTGATTGCCCATAATGCCCGGTGCTCAAGTTCTACCGGAAGATGGCAAGCTTTGCCATAAACTAGCCGGTAGGGGGACATGCCAAGGTCGGTTTTAAATGCAGTGCGGAAAGCCCACAATGCATCATTAAGCTTGACCGACCAATCTTTCCTTGAAGCATTAACCGTTTTCTCAAGAATTTGCTTGAGTTGACGGTTGGAAATTTCCACCTGGCCACAGGTTTGAGGATGATAAGGTGTGGCCAACTTGTGCGTGATGGAGTATTTCCTCAGCACTGCCTCAAGGGATCGGTTCACAAAGTGTGTTCCCCGATCACTTATGATACAACGAGGTGTCCCAAACCTCGCGAAGATGTGTTCTTTAAGAAATTTGATCACAACCTTGCGATCGTTAGTGCGAGTGGGGATTGCTTCAACCCACTTTGACACATAATCGACCGCCACCAGGATGTAAGTGTGACCATGGGACACGGGGAAAGGACCCATGAAGTCAATTCCCCAAACATCAAAGATGTTAACCACTAAGATGGGATTGAGTGGCATCATCTCTCGTCTGCCAATGCGGCCCACACGTTGGCACCTATTGCATGCTTTGCAAAATGCAAAAGCGTCTTGGAACAACGTGGGCCAGTAAAAACCGCATTGGAGAACTTTGGCAGCGGTTTTCTTGGCACCGAAGTGCCCACCACATGCCTCCTTATGGCAAAAGGACAAGACACTCTGAATCTCGTCGTCAGGAATGCACCTCCTTATGATTTGATCAGCACAATACTTAAATAAGTATGGATCATCCCAATAGAAGTGCTTGACTAACGACTTGAACTTCGCTGTCTCACTGTGTCTCCAATGAGCCGGCACCTCCCCGGTTGCTAAATAGTTCACAATGTCAGCGAACCAGGGAGGTGAGGCTATTGCCATAAGGTTCTCATCAGGAAAAAACTCGTTCACCGGTGGATCCGGTGAAAGATCGATGGGGATGCGAGATAGGTGATCAGCCACGACATTCTCGCATCCCTTCTTGTCCCGTATTTCAAGGTCGAATTCTTGTAACAACAAGATCCAACGCAAGAGACGGGGTTTCGCATCCTTTTTAGACAAAAGATAGCGAAGAGCTGAGTGATCAGTGTAGATGATGACATGCGACCCTATGAGGTACTGACGAAATTTTTCCAACGCAAATATGATCGCGAGGAACTCTTTCTCAGTAACGGAGTAGTTGAGTTGGGCGTCATTGAGAGTACGACTTGCATAATAGATCACATGAGACAATTTGTCGACTTTCTGACCCAAAACTTCTCCTATCGCGTAATCAGAAGCATCACACATCAGCTCGAACGGTAGAGTCCACACCGGTGCCTTAATAATAGGAGCGGAGGTCAACTCACGCTTCAGAAACTCAAAAGCAGTCAGGCACTCGGGTGTGAACTCAAAGGAGGTTCCTTTAGCAAGCAAGCTCGTCAAAGGACGAGCTATCTTGCTGAAATCCTTAATGAATCGCCGGTAAAAACCGGCGTGTCCAAGGAATGAACGGATTTCTTTTACCGAGGTGGGTGGCGGAAGCTTAGAAATAAGCTCAATCTTTGCCCTATCCACCTCGATACCATCACAAGATACCACGTGACCCAACACGATGCCTTTTGTGACCATGAAATGACACTTTTCCCAATTAAGGGCTAAGTTCGTTTCCGAACACCTTTTGAGAACAAGGCTCAAGTGGTGCAAGCACTCATCAAAGGAGGTGCCATGAACCGAGAAATCATCCATGAAGATCTCAAGGAAGTTCTCGACCATATCGGAAAAGATACTTAACATGCAACGTTGGAATGTTGCAGGTGCATTGCATAGCCCAAAAGGCATCCGTCTATAGGCAAACGTCCCAAAAGGACAAGTGAACGTGGTTTTCTCCTGGTCTTCGGGGGCGACTGGGATTTGATTGTACCCCGAATAACCATCAAGGAAACAGTAATAGGCGTGCCCGGCGAGTCTCTCCAACATCTGGTCGATGAAAGGTAGAGGGAAGTGGTCCTTACGCGTGACCGCGTTCAACTTCCTATAGTCAATACACACTCGCCACCCAGTTTGAAGTCGTGTGGGTACAAGCTCATTGTTGTCATTCTGGACAACGGTGATACCCGACTTCTTGGGCACAACCTGGACAGGACTTACCCAAGTACTGTCCGAAATGGGGAAAATGATGCCATGATCTAAACACTTGATGATCTCTTTCTTAACTACTTCTGTCATGGCTGGATTTAAACGCCTCTGTGGGTCACGACGTGGTCGTGCCTCATCCTCCATAAAGATGTGGTGCTGCACGACGTCGGGACTTATCCCTTTGATGTCCCTCAAGGACCACCCAATGGCTGATTTGTGCTCCTTTAGGACTTGAATCAACCGTTCTTCCTGATCACCAGTCAACGTCGATGAAATAATCACCGGAAATGACCTATCGGGACCAAGAAAAACGTGTTTCAATTCCTTGGGGAGTTCTTTGAGCTCAGGTGTGGGTGGCTCCTCCAGGCGAGGCGTGATATCTAGCTCGAGATGTAAGATAGGAGGAGCTCGCATGTACTGAACAACATGCACATCATTGCTCAACTCACCCCCGTCCTCTTCATGATCAGACTCATCCATGAAGTAATCATTTAAATTCTCATGAATCAGGGGGTACTCTTCTTCCAATTCTTCTTCCAAGTCCCGGATAAGATTGACTTCCATGGGGTCCTCGGAAGATGCCGGCTGCCTAGCCATATTGAACACATGGAATGTCGCGGTCAAGTTCCCGAACGACAATTTCATGAGTCCAGTACGATAATTGATCAAGGCATTTGACGTCGCCAAAAAAGGTCTACCCAAAATCAATGGAATCTGAGAGTGGGTAGTCTTAATTGGTTCGGTCTCAAGGACGACGAAATCAACAAGAAATATGAAGTCACCGACCTTGATTAGGACATCTTCAATGACCCCCAACGGGACTTTGATCGAACGATCAGCCAACTGCAAAGTTGTTTTCGTAGGCTTGAGAGTGCCTAGGCTTAATCGTTGATACACAGAAGCAGGTAAGAGGTTAACCGCCGACCCTAGATCTAGCAAAACATTGTTAATGCGAGAGTCCCCAATGATACATGAAATTGTTGGACTGCCCGGGTCCTTCAATTTTATGTACGTTGGGTTCGAGATGATCGAACTCACATTAGCCGCCAAAAAGGCTTTGCTAGGGACATTGGTTTTCCTCTTAGTTGTACAGAGATCCTTCAGGAATTTTGCATATGGAGGTATTTGTTGAATCATGTCTAACAAAGGAATGTTGACATTCACTTTCTTAAATATCTCCATCATCTTATCCACATTGTCACTCTGTTTCTTAGACAACCTACTAGGATAAGGAGCTCTTGGTAGGTATGTCTTGGGCGTAGCCGGAGAAGGAGGCTTTGGTGTATTACTCTCACCCTAGGCCTCTTCCTCACCATCATTCCCACAAAGGGGTGGCACAGATGGATTTTCTGGCAGTGATACGTGGTTGTTGACCTGCTTCCCATTTCTCAGGGTCACAATGGCATTAACATGGTCCACAGGTTCTTCCACGTAGTTCACTTGCCCCCCCTGTGGTCTTGAACTTGCATTTTGCATGTTCGAGTGCTGTTGAGCACGGGGGTTAGCCACAGGTTGGCTAGGCAGACTCCCTCTCTCTCTCTCTCATGTACAGACTGAGCCAACTGACCCATCTGAAGCTCGAGAGATTTGATGGTCTGCTGATTCGAAGTGAGAACTTGACTCGTGGATGACATAAAGTTTTTTACAGAGTTCTCCAGTCCACGAGTTAAGTTCTCAAGCGAATTAAACCGGGTTTCCAAGTTGTTAGAATTTGGGAAACCTGGTTGGTTGGTATTCTGACTTTGGGGTGGCTGATGAGACTGTGAATGCATGGGAGGGTAGTGTGGTCGGTTAGGTGGTTGAGAAAAGTTTGAAGGACCACCTGGGGCATTGTTATGGTTCCATGAAAAATTAGGGTGGTTCCTCCATCCAGGGTTATATGATGATGAATATGGGTCATTCCTGGATCTATCATAGATGGCATTTACATGTTCCATCTCAGGAGGAATGGATGCACACTCACCCCCTATATGACCTATCCTACCACATAAATGACATGGAACTGAACCAGATGCAGACACATGAGATACATCGTGCTGGTTTTGGAGCTCAATCGAATCCATACGGCGCATTAAGGCCGCCATGCGCGCCTTGGTGGCCGTAGTGGAATCGACAGCAAATGCGGAACCCGATCTAGTCGAGTTTGCATTCGCGATCCTCGCTCCTATACTAGATGATGCAGGTGGTTCTCTCACACTCTCCCATTGCATTGTTTTCTCGGCGAGGTCTTCTAGGAAAGCCCATGCCTCCCTTTCATCCTTTCCCAAGAACTCTCCTTGACACATGGACTCAAGGAGCGTTCTAGATGGAATGTGAAGACCCTCGTAGAGAATCTGACACAGGCGCCACAACTCAATGCCATGGTGAGGGCATGAGGATAGTAGCTCCTTGAACCTCTCTAAGTATGCATGAAATGATTCGGTCTCATGTTGATAGAACGAATTGATTTCGTTCCTCAATTTTTGAGTCCGATGATTTGGAAAATACTTTTTGAGGAATGCAGACTGAAACTCATCCCAAGTCCTGAAGGCATTCGCCTGGTTGCTGTACAACCACTTCTTCGCGTCATCCTTAAGCGCAAAGGGGACAAACCTAAGATGAATGGAGTCTGTGCTAAGTTGTTGCAGTTTGAACATAGCACAGACCTCCTCAAATTCCCTGAGAAAGATATAGGGGTCACCTTTCCCAGTGAAATGAGGGAGCATGGAAATAAACTGAGGCTTGACCTCAAAATGGTTCCCATTTGCCTCTGGCAATACGATGCATGAGGGCAGAGCTGTACGGCTCGGGTAGCATCGATCACGTAGAGGTATGGGAACGACAACTGGAAGCACTGGTCGAACAGGTGGGTCCAGCAACTGCTCCTCCTCACGGAAATTAGCAGCCATTGAACCCGGACTGCGTGCGACACGAGAGGAGGGAGGTGTCGAGAAATCGATGACCGAAGCCGGATTGACAACGCTCCTCGTCAAACGACCACTCTCGTCTCGTGTCCACGAAAGCATGCACAAAGGTGCACACACAAAACATTTTTTTTTCTTTTTTTTTTCAAATGAAGAATGTACGTAGAAGAGAAGACGAGGGAACACAGGAGAGAAAGAATGACTCAGGAGAGAAGGGAAGAAGTCCTTAAGCTACGGCGGATGGGTACAGGTAGAAGCACACAAGCAAACAAGGCTCAAACAATCCTAAGGTCGCTATAGGTCCTTACAGCTAGACGACGCCTAACTGCGAGGTCACACGGCCTCAACACGCCTCACCTCCCTACAACGAGGACCACAAAGCCCAGCAAGTGAGCCAAGATCCGGGGATCTCGTCTCTCCTACTATCGACAAAGTGGGCAACGCCGATCAGGTCTTGACGGTCGGGACCGGATCACTCTCCTAATGCGTCCAAGATCCTTAGGGCCAATGTCTACTTGATTTTAAAATTAGGCTCTTGATTAGTGTGGTTTTTGGGGCGAAGGAAAGGGTGATGAAATCCCCCACCTTATCTTTTATGGGACAGCCCCTCCTTAGTAGCGTTTTGGAGTCCTAAATCTAGCAATCAACTCTCCAAACAACGCTCAACTCACACTTGTTGCAATGCACTTCCTACTAACTAATGCATGTTCATATGAAATGCATGAATGAGAGTAGAAGGTGCGTACCTCACGCCAGCTCTCAGCAACAGAAAATAAAGCTAAGATAAAAGACAATCTAAATGCCTAAGTCACATACATGATGCATGACTTAAACAAGAATAATGCCTAATCTTTTGCTTTGAGTTTTAGGGTCCAAGTTGCTTAAAGGAGGTTTGATTCTTGATCTGGGAATAAACTATAGGTCAAAACATGCTAAATCGAATCCCAGATCACTACAACAGATAAAGAAATACTCCACAAAAGTTTAGAGGCGAAATGAAGCTACCAGACCGCCAGTTGGCGGTTTAAGACCGCTGATTGGCGGTCGTCTGCTCTCAGAACACCTCCAAACTTGACCAGATGCTTCCCCTTCTCAATGTGAGTCACCTGCGACAACGAAAACTACAAGACAAAAATTAAATCCACTCGAATCGTCCAAACAAGAGTCTGGACTGGCACCTCCCCGGCAACGGCGCCAAAAACTTGTTGAACGTTTTATTTTAAACCGCAAGTGCACGGCCGCGATGAAGCGGTGGCAAGTACGGGTCGTCCTCAGGGAGGTGAGCAGCCTCTTGTTTGCACGAAATCAAGTTGCGAAAATAATGGAGAAGAGAGTTGGTTACGCTACTCTACACTAAACTACGCTAAGAAGTACAAAATGCGAAACAAAGAAATAAACGATCAAATAAAAACTAAGCTAAGAACAAAATAGAAGTGCTGGAATTTCAGGAATGGGAAAACCCCTAAGGGGTGGAGTGAGTGCACACATGCAAAGAGGTGGGTGTAGAATACATTCTTTAAGCACATGAAGGTGGTGTTTATCAAGCATAGGAAGTGTCTAAATGTTATGGCAAAACCTATCAATCTATTCACCAACTTAGTTGATTAACATTTACATATGCAAGGTGTTTATTTCAGAACCTAAACAAGCATGAGAGGTGTCTAATCATTTTGGCAAAACTCATCAAGTTATAAATTCTATCCTAAACAAGCAAACATACATTCATGTTTAATCAACACATTGAAATTAAAGCATTCATCCCATTCTCTAATGCATGTATGTACATCTACTCCACCCCCCAAAGGGGATGGAACTACTCACTAAACATTACACTAATTATTAAACTATGGAAAGAAAGCATATTAAAACTAAGCTAGAATCAAAAGACGATTAAACTAAAACATGCATAAACAATAAAAGAAGCATAAAACAAACAATGAAAGAAACACAAAACTTTATTGATAAAATGACTCACATTAAAAGTAGCATCCTCCTACTTTAGTGTGTGCTTCAAGGCCTCACTTCTAGTAGGAAGAATAGCCACTTAAAATATGGAGTGATTACAATAGGAGGTGAAGAGTTCTATTTATAGGCATGGAAAAAGCTAATCCGGGACAATCCCCCGATGTGGGACTAAACAGATACCACAAATAGCCTAAACATCCTCTAATACATGTGCGGGAGAAATTTGAGCGCATTTGGGCCAAAAGTGACCGCCAATTAGCGGTCTTGGACCGCTAATTAGTGGTCACGTTTGTCCGGATCACTCTGGAATTTCTTGTGGGCTTTTCTGGAAGGCTTTGTTGGTATTTGATGCATCTAGTTTGCATGTTGGAGCTCCGACCCGAATAGAATTGCCAAAATACTCCCCATGATGGTGAGGAGTATTCTGTTTTGCTCTTAGGTCCTTCTGTCTTGCAATCAGGTCCTTCTTCCTTGCATCTTGGTCCCCAGATCTTACAATTCAGTCCTTTTTCCCAGCTTTTGGGTCCTTTTATGCTTCATCTCTTCAAACCTATTTATTCCTGAAAACTAAACATAAAACTCGTGACATAGCATTGTTTAGGTGAAAGATAATGGATATAAGATACAAATATGAGCATGAAATGATGTCAATCAGGCACCGCACTCGGTCCTATTGTTCCTCGCTAGCCCCGCTTACGGTTCCACTAACCAATATTCATTCTGGGCTGAGATTAACGCCGTTGCAGCACCTTGCTTCGCAAACAACCTCACATTGCTCGTTTCTCCTCTCACAACCGGAGAGAGAGCTTTCTTGAAGTTTTACAACACTTGGTGATTCTTGGATATGAAAGTTGAATCACTCTATACTTGAGCACACTTGGATATAGATATGAATTGATGTTCAAGTGGTGAATTTTGGCTTTGAGTGTATTTGAGCGTTGAAGGCTTGAGAATTGAGAGCCCAAAGATTATGGATGAATTGAGAGTGATGGTTTGTGTCTCTTGAATGAGGCTTATGTTGGCTCAAAGCAAATAGAGTCGTTTGGGAGTTGGTGGAGTTATGAACCAATGAGAACCAAGAGTTTGCTTGAAGCTTGGGCAGACTTTTGGGCTGGTTCGGTCGACTCAAGTCCTTTCGGATGACCGTTTAGTTGCTCCATTCGGTCGACCTAACTTGGCTAGGACAGAATCCTAATGCTCAAGTTTACACGTGATTCTATGGACTCAATAAATAGAAACTTACAAGTCTTCTTCTTGAGTTTTGATTACAAGTCTTGAGTCTTTGTCCTAATGCTCCTTCTCACGATGAATCTTGATCAACCTATTAAGATGACTTGCAAGTATACAAGTATATATGCAATGCATGAAATCATGTGTTGCCCACTTTCATTGATTAGGTTTGATTAAGATTAGTTTGATTAATCATCAAAATCAACATATATGAAGGCCTAAGAGCCAACAGGTTGGTCATAGAGTGGACATTCCAAAAGGGTCTGGCCTACGTACAAATTTCACTCCACGCATCTAGTCTAGTGCAATGCTACCAATAAGTTCATATGAAATTTTCATGAATGATACATGGGTATCCTTATTATCCCTAGAAAGATTTAAGTTTGCTCCCTTTCTTCCTGCTCCTCTACCATTTTCTAATGGATTTGATTTGAAATTTTGGGTTTTGAATTTGATTTGGGACTTCGTTTGATACATTTTGCCTCCAAGGAGAATTTTGGGTTTTCATTTCATTTATTTTTCTCTTTTTTTCTTGACAATTGCCTTGAATTAGATGTTTTCCTATCCAAAGTTTTTTGCTATGGTATTGGATTCCTTCCTTGATCTATCTCTTCTCACAATATGGCTCGTCTACCACCCATGTAATGGGAATTCAATCTGTCGTTCCCAATTCGCAAGACTCACAAGACAACTGGGTTTCAAGATACCCCTACGGACTCACTGGCTCGAGTGGAAAAACTTGCCTTGGAGAGAGACCTTTACTCCATTCCAGTCTTATACCAACTTGACATTGGATTTAATTTGGGTGCAATTGTCCCTCCATTAAACTTAACACAACTTAAGATAACAGGAGTCCAGAAATATAAAGTATTCTATTGACACATCACCTTACTAGCTCCGGATTACCCTATTGGACACTACCATAGAGTCTGAGGTGGAATGTAGTATTAGGTTTGAAACTTTAAACCCGGTGTACACCCCTCCTTATGACTTGTTGGTTCTCACAAGCACTAGGTTACTTGAAGGACCTTCAAGCGTGGTGATATAATGCATCATTGCTCTACTTATGTGACTTACCTTTTACTTGTCTAACTAACTCTTGTTGCACACTACCAATTACAACGCAAGACCAAAAATCATTTCAAAAACAAGAGTTGACTTTTTTATATTAATTTTAATTTAAAAATATATATAAAGAAAGTGGCAAGGAAAAGAAAACAAGTTACGTAGAGGATTCATGATTTCATAACATATGGAAGATACAATGCTCAAACTTCCATGATTCTAACAGTACACACAAAAGAAAATAAAAAAAGACTAGACTATGATAAATATATACGCATTAAACATGAAACTAGCAAACTTTCTCCAGGAAATAAACGAACATGAACATCGACCTCTATTAAACTTGAAGGATTTATTGCTTGCAGCCGTAGCAATGGTATCAATTTTAGATTTTGCAAAAGTAAGGAATCACTATCGTTGGGGGGGGGAGGATTGCAAATTAAGGTTTCGTGACCAGAGTGGTAAGAGTAAAATATTTCTAAGGTGCATTTGTTTCTTACTTAAACTATTGAACAATTATTTCATTAACACAAGATTATCTTTAACTAATGGATGTATTTTCCTTTAAAGAAAGTCACAATACTTAGGATCTACGTCTACTCTACATCAAGGTGAATAAACTAATTACAATTTTTAGTAAGTTCATTTCAATTCTAATAGTGGTTAAAAGGTGATGTGAAAAAACAAATAAACAGCAAGAGAGAGAGAGAGAGAAGTACTTGAGTGGGCGATCGGCTAAAGAATAATTGGTACAGTCGGCTAAAGAATAATTGAAGGAGAATTGAATGCCAGAATCAGTATCAGAGGAGATTGTAACGAATACCAAAACGATCAAAAGTTGGGTAACATTTTCAATTCTCTTCATCCATGAAAATTGGTTCTAGTCTCGAGAAATCTAGTTCTTTGTTGCATTGTTATTCATATGATAAGGGTAAAACGATATATGGTTGCTTGTTAAATACATTATCTTTTAGGTCTTCATGTTAAAGGGACCATATTGCATCTTAACATTTTATAAAGGGACAACCCCCTTATGTTTTTTCATTGTTTGATTAAATGAGAGAGTCATGCTATCCCATCATTTGCATCTTATGTTTTAAATATTTGTATTTGATTGATGTCAAAAGGGGGAGAAAATTTGAAATTAATGTTAATTAATTCACAATGAAAAGAGCATCACAAACATGAATAGTTACCATATAGAAACGGGGATAAATCAATTTAAACTTCAAGTATTAAGATATGGGTTTGTCATCATCACAAATGAGGAGATTGTTGGCTTTGATACCTTAATCATGTGAAATGTAATGATTAGTCACCCTAATCTTAATTGTGCTTAATACTCAATCAAATTGGTCAAATATATCTCATGCATTGCATATATACTTGTATTCTCCATATCTTTATCTTAATAGTTGACAAGGACATCAAGGAGCAAGGGTTAGATATTCAAGAAATGTAATCAATCTTCAAGAAGACATGTGCTTTCTTTTTAGTGTGTAACACCCATATTTGGTGACAACAATAAAACACTAAATAACTTATAATGAATTTGCACCAATACTCTACACAACAATTCATACCTAACAAGGAAAGTATGTACGACTAACTGATAATTCCCTTCCTACTGAGTAGGGCAGAGCATGGACCAGTCCGGGTCCGGTCTGATTTTTTTTAAATTTTTAATACAAAAAATTGGTCTTGTATCGGACCAGACCAATCTGGTCCGGTCCGGACACCAGAGAAATTTCCGGTCCGGACCGGATGCAGACCACTACTACCGAGAGATGCACAACCTGCAAAAGATTAACAACAACATGAGCACTACCGTAAAGGTGCCTCGTATGCAACTGTTATTGGTTGAGCTTGATTTCCCCAATAATTTATAAGAAAACAACTTTAGATATCATCACTACATATATTATAAGAATTCCGGAAATAAAATACTCGAATTCTTCTGGGAAATCATTTCCCCAAACTTCTCAAAAGACCCCCTCAAAATGACCTTAAAATTATTTGTGGAGAAACGTTCTTAGAAAATATTCCCCAATATTATAAAATCATTTCCAGAGAACTCTTGAAAAAGTTCTAAAAATCAACTCATCCAAAAGAGATTCAGAGTCTCGTAAGAGCACCCTTAACGGGTGCTCTTTTTTGGGTGCCCGGCCCGGGCGCTCGAAATGCCCTCCCTTAACGGGAGGGCGGTTCCCAGGCGGAACCGCCCGGGCACTTTTCCGGGCACCCGATACGGGGGGCCACGTGAACCCCCGGATTGGTTTTTTTTGTTTAAAAGAAAAAGATTAGTTATATATAATTAGGTTAATGTATTGATTAGTTAAATTGTAATTTAATTAATTAGGTTTTGAAAATTAATTGTAAAATTATTTTATGATTAATTAAATTATTTTTGCTTTATTAAGATACAATTAAATTTAAAAAAATCATATACAAAATACGAAACAGTAGTACAATACTCATAAACTTCGAATACGAAATACAATACAAATACGGATAGGAAATGCAGTCCTCATGCGGATACGAAATTTAAACTACTAAGACAATACTGATAAACTACGAAACACACATTAACTCCAAATGAAAACAAAAGCACCTACATAAATCTTTTTGACTTAGCACACTCCTTGAGTTCAGCAAGTGTTTCTTTATCGAACTCGTCCTTGTTTTCCTTCTTCATCAGAGAGAATAGGACGTCGAGCTTCTTGCTGTTGAGTTCCCTTTGGAACTTCGCCTTAGCTTCAATGCGTTTCTTCTCCACTCGTTCTTCGTAACGCATGTATTTCTCCTCTCTCACTTTTGCGCTATATTCAATTTGTATTCCCAGTTCTAACATATCGGGATCGAGTTGCGCCTAAACTAGTTGTTTCCCTTCTTTTGTGCTTTTTAACACCTTCTGGACGAGGACATGGTTCAAACACCATTTCATTTGTTGAAGGTGTCGCGTGACTCCCATCGTCGTCGGTGTTATTTCTTTTCCCGCTGCTCAAACTCTCCGGACTTTCTACGACGACGTCTCCTGTGGTTACTCCAAGCGCACTCCTATTTAGGGTACCTGCGCAACATCAGCCACACATGAATGTACTAAAATTTGGTGTTGTGTGTTCATTCGTAGATGATTTGCATTTCTTTGATGACATCGTCCTCGTTGAACCCACTTCTCTTCCTCTGCACTGCCTGGTCGAAGCAACCGACCCATTGGTTCACACACGGCGATGTACGCCGCCATTGTCCCTTCAATGACCCATCATTACGCTCTACTGCACCTGGTTCGGCTGATTCTTTGAAGAGGCGCTCCACACGTCTCTAGAAGGACCTCATTTTTTGGTTTGTCCCAATCACAACATCGCCACTTACAACCATGTAAGACGAGACGAGTCTCTAATCCTCTTGTGTGGACCATGATTTTTGCGACCTCATCGTCGCGGTTTTGCGTGTTCCTTGACGACTTGGAGGTTGAACGACATTTTCGTCATTCACATCAGGTTGACTGCTTACATTTGCACTACTCTCACCACTTAGGGGTCGAGTATACATACCCATTGGGAATTGGGTTTGACCTTCTTCCTGAATTGGCGGGTGGTGTGGATTGTGTTGGAATTGTTGATATTGATGGTCTGGGTAGAACCCTGGGTGTGGGAAAAATTGGTTTTGGTAGGATGGGTGGAATCCAGGGTGTGGGACGAATTGGTTTTGGTAGGATGGGTGGAATGCAGGTTGTTGGACAAATTGTTGGGTTGGGGGACGACGACGAGGAGAACGATTGTACTCCGGTGAACCGTTATCTTCTGGAGAAGACATTGTAAGGTGGGGGTGGAAGAAGTAAGGTAGGATTTGGGTTAAGTAGAGAAGTAAGTTAGGGGGTATATATAGATTCAAGTGTAGTCACACATACACGGTAGGTCCTCGATGCTCGAGTGGTCCAAGATTTGATGTTATCGTCTTGTGCTCCGTGTAGTCACGCACACACTATAGATCCTCCATGCTCGAGTGGTCCAAGATTCGATTTTAACGTCTTGAGCTCTGTGTAGTCACACACACTGTAGATCCTCGATGCTCGAGTGCTCCATGATTCGATGTTATCGTCTTGTGCTCCGTGTATTTTTAGCTTTACTAATTAAAAATTTATTCCTAAAGAAACAAATATTTTCGTATTTATATATTAATTGTTAATTCAAATCGAATGAATTAATAAAATTGAGCGATTACAATAATGATTATTAATATATTTTGTTGATTGTTGTGAGAGTTTTAGATAAGAGAAAAAAGATAATGACGTGACAGCAAATACTATAGCGTGACTGGGTGAATTGGATAATGATTAATGATTTTGTAAGGGGTGAGTTTGTGCTGACGTGGCGGAGAGAAAAGCTGACGTGACTGAGAAAAAAAAAGGTGTCAGAGAACTACTCAGTCGCTGTTAATGGTGAACTAAGATGTCCAACTCATATTTACACGTGGATACCAAAGTACCCAAAATCATTTCCCCTCTCAGCCAAAAGAGGGCCACCAAAATTCAGTCACGTCTTTAATCAACATCTCTATCAATGACCCTATCTGTCCCATATATAGGGTACTATTGAAATCATGCCTTGAGAATATCACAATCGGCCATTTTTTCCATATCCATTAATTTGGATTGGAAAATTTCTCCACTACTCTTGACTCGCCATATTCACTACTTTGGTGCTAGACCCCATCCCCTACTTCAGACATGCCTCGGGTGTCTCGAAAGTCTAATTTATCACAACTCTCAAAATTAAATTTTCTCATACAAACTAAAATCATTGTCGTATCGCAATAAGTGAGTTGAGCGTTTTGATTGGAGCGATTGACTGCTAGATCTAGGATCAAAACGCTACTAAGGAGGGGTTGTCCCATAAAAGATAAGGTGGGGGATTTCATCACCCTTTCCTTGGCCCCAAAAATCACTCTTAATCAAGCCTTAACTAAAAGCAAGTAGACATTGGCCCTAGGATTTCGGACGCACTAGGAGAGTAATCTAGTTGAGACCGTCATGGCCTGATCAGCGTTGCCTACCTTGTCGATAGTAGGAGGTACTAGATCTCCGGATCTGGTATCACTTGCTGGGCATTGTGGTCCTCGTTGTAGGGAGGTGAGGCGTATCGAGGCTAGTGACCTCGAAGTTAGGCGTCGTCTAGCCTAAGGACCCATTGTCTTACATTGTTTGAGCCGTGCTTGCTAGTTAGGCTCCTACCTGATCCCATTACCCACGCTAGATTTAGGATTCTTCCCTTCTCCTCTGAGTTATCTTCTTCTCACCTTCTTCTACGTTATAGTCTCCTTCCCTTTACACTCTCTGGTAGCGTTTTAGGGTCGAGTCGAGCATTTTTTGCGAGTTTAGCCTCGTGGTGGTGAGAGTGGTCGACTCAAGAGTTCTCTGATGAGATGGATGGTTACATGGGCGACCATCCATATCATTGTTGGGACCAGGACAATTCGTCCTGGTATTCCGGACCCATGCAACCTGGGGTGCCTCAGACAAACACCCTGTATGGTTGGGATAATCATAATTGTGTGACTGAGCATTCTTCATATTGGGGTAATATGAGAGAGGCACCGACTGCTAGACCACCATCCAGTTACGCCGGATCATATGTTGGTCATCAAACTAAGACATTACAAAAACCTTTGGCCTCTTTCATGCATGTGGTAGATGACATGAGTGCACCGGTGACTCCAGTAGCCGTACCGTGCAACTGTTGTGGGTTGAGTGGTCATGTTATCGGGGAATGTCTTTATGTTCCCCCAGAGCCTGAGTATGAGCATACATTTTCCCAAAACGCTCAATATGACCATTACGCATCCGCGTACAACCCGAGAGGGATGGATTCATGGGGAGACAATTCATATCCAAATTCTTATACTTCATTTTCACCCCAGTATCCTCCTCCCGAATACCCAGAATTCTACCAACACCCCACTTCAAATCGTTGGACTCATTCTCAGCCCATCAACACCCAACCCCAAAATTTCCCAAGCTCTGACTTGGACCTCATAGTTGATCGCATACCTGATTCCTTGGAACAAACTTTCCTTACGTTCATGGAAACCACTCAACAATCCATACAAAATATGGCACTGCAAGTGAGTCAAATGTCGCAGCAATTACGTGAACGTGAGGAGAGTATTTTTTCTTGCCAACATGAGGATTTATCTTCTGAAATCGAACCACCACCACATCCACAAATTCAAAGTACAATCTTTCAAAGTCAAACTCATAGTCAGTCTGAGGGACTTGGGGTTTCAATTCACGATCACTTTGTGGAGGATTCGATTCCAATTGAGAATACTATGGACCAACTTCTTTATGAGTCGGCACAGGATGGTGCCTTATCTTCTTGTCCCGTAGCCCTTGAGACACATGACCTTATTGTTGTACCTCCTAAGGACTCACCTCTGGTGGAGCAAGAGCTCCCTAGTCCCCTCAATTTCAAACACCTGATGAGAGTTTGCCTCTCACTATTGTTCCTGATCATCTTGGAAATGATGGAACATCAAATAACTACATTGCTCATGAGGGTATTAAGAGTTCCTTGGAGGATACCTTGGGTATGAGACCCACTTTTTGTTCGCCTGGTGTGTCGGACATGCCTAACGAGATTCTTGACCTCGTTCCGACGCACCAGCCTGTTGGTTGGAGAGTTTGGATTGACGATCATAACTTCAGCAACGCAACGGGAGAAACTCTTCTTCCGTTGCCCCTTATTTGCCAAACTCTTGAGAGGTTCAAGCACTTTCCGTTTGATCCTTTGAATGAGACGCCTTTGCGTCTAATTCATGAACCTCTCATTTCATCTTGTGCTCCTTGTGAAGGGGCCCACACATGAGTATTCTAGCCCCGCGTGGTGTCATGTTCCCTTTCCAACTGGATTGACCCACTCTTGAGGTTCCCATTTGATGTCTTTTGACAAATGAAGATGGGAACTTATGTTTGTACATAGTTATAAAAAAAGTACAATAAAAGACTCTTTCAGTGAGCATCGATTGTTGTGGGCTCCAACCCTTGTGTATTTGGGCTACATTTCTTTCACGTATTTGTATCCTTTCTTTAGTAACTAACAGGTTTTGAGGGAATTTGGGTTTGTGTCCATCAACATGACCTTGAACTTCCCTTTGTACTTCATGTTGGTGAGATCTCTCCTTTTTCATGCATAAATCCATGTAGTATCTTGCTCACATTCATTGAGGACAATGCATGAAGTAGGTGTGGGGGGTGTTTTACGTGTGTACATAGTTGAGTCTTTTTCCTTTGATTTTATTTTCTTTTGTGTGCATTATTAGGGTCATGTTAGTGTGCTGCATTTAATATCGATATATCTGCTTGTCATGATCCTTGGGTGACTTGTATTCTTTTGCTTGCCTAGTGCTTCAAAATTTTCACATTTCTTTCAAAATCTTCATGTGTTTGTGAAAGAAAATGTTTTGTGGGTTTTGTGTGTGTTTAGCATGTGCAAAACCGTTGAGAGGCAAAGTAAAAAGAAAGCTCCCAAAATTGTCTTGAACTTGATGCATTAGGATATCTAGTACAGTGGCTTTAGGATTTATCGAGTCGTTAGGATGCACCCCAGTTTTCCTTTGGGGGTGAGTAATCAAAGGGTTTCAGTGCTCAAACATTTAAAGAAGTCCACCCTAAACCTAATGAGTCAATAATTCGTGTCTGTTAACTTAAGGAAGTTTGTTGTTGTCAAGGACCCTTTAAATCTTGTTGTGAGACATTAAGTGTAGGGGTTTTGGTTCATGTGTAGATAAGAAATAAGTGAGTAGGTGTTCTCTCTTCTCGCACGGCTCCTATCACTCGGCAAAGTAAGTCTGAGGGGACTTTGTGCCTGGTGCTTTCGAGTCATCTGACTTGGGATGCACCGACCGAACTCTCGTTACACGGGTGACAGGGATTGCCCTATGTGGAGATCTGGGGAAAGGTGTACGTGATAGTGTAAGTCCTCATGGGCAATGATGCACGAAACTTGATCCTGGGAGAATGAAGCTCCAACTAATAAAAAGAAAATAAAAAAATTTGAGAAAAGAAACAAAAAGAAAAAAAATGGTAATGGAAATAAGAACCTTAATGGACCTTACACTTTGTATCACTTGAGGAGGTTGAGGTTGTCTATGTCTTTCACTTAATTCCTTATTTAACTTGCATGAATGGTTCATTAGGTTAGGTGCGTGGACTGATTACCTATATAGAGTCGGCTCGTTGGATTACCGCGTCCAATGATCGACAACATATGTCCAACGAGTCGAGTGTCTAGATTGAATAATGCATCTTGTTCGGATTTTGTGGGTATATCCGCTGAAAACCCTCAGGAGACAACACTCCTCCTCCTTGGCAACAAGGAGGTTTAACGGCTGGTTGCACGTTCTAAGTGCAACCGTGATTCCTACGAAAGTGAGTTAGGATTTCTTGTTTCTCGTTTGCTTTTCTCTTTCTTTGTTTTGCTCGGGACTAGCAAAAACTTAGGTGTGGGGGTATTTGATTGACATCATTTCATGCTTATATTTGTATCTTATATCCATTATCTTACACCTAAGCAATGCTACGTGACGAGTTTTATGTTTGAATTTCAGAAATAAAGAGGTTTGAAGAGAAGAGCCATGAAAGGACCTAAAAGCAGGAAAAAGATTTAATTGTGAGACTTGGGGACTAAGATGCAAGGGAGAAAGACCTGAACGTAAGACCGAAGGACCTAAGAATAAAACAGAAAACTCCACACCATCATGAGGGAGTATTTTGACAATTCGATTCGGGTCGGAGCTCCAATAAACAAAGTAGATGCATCCAAGATCAAGCAATACTTCAAGAAAAGCCCAACACAAAAGCCAAATGGATTTGAAGCTTATAGACCGCCAATTGGCGGTCCATATAGCTCTAGATCCGCTTAGCTTTCGGGAGCACGTGTATTAGTGTATGCTTAGTCTATTTTTGGTATTTGTTTAGTCCCACATCGGGGGATTGTCCCGGATTAGCTTTTTCCATGCTTATAAATAGAACTCTTCACCTTCCATTGTATCTATATCTCCCTCTTTGGTGGCCATCTTCCCTACTAAGAGTGAAGCCTTGAAGCAAAACTCTTGTGGAGGAAGGGCTGCTTGTATTGAGTGAGTTAATAATAGATGTTTTTCCTTTAATTGTGTTGCTTCTCTCTTAGTTTCATTTCCTTTCATATGCATGCTTGCTTGTTTGTTTTGTTTTATGTTTCTTTAATATTTCTTGCTTGATTAGTGTAGTTTCATTTCATTTTAATGCTTCATTTTGTTAGAGTAGTTAGTTTAAATATGTGTGAGTAGTTCCATCTCCATTTGGGGGTGGAGAAATATGTGATATGATCATGTAGTGTATTAAGTGTGTGTTATCTTAATCCCTTGAGCTTTATATGATTTCCATAACCATCTAATGGGTTTTCACTCTTATCTTTGATATGCTAATGCTCTTGAATGAAGCTTAGCTTATGCTTTGATTAATGGACCTATTTACGGGGAATGATAAAGTTAGGATATGGATGAAATTAATATTGGAAACACAATTGGTAGTGTATGTACTCTTGTTGCCTTTACCTTAGTTAATGTCTTGTATGTTTTAATGATGTAGTCTTATCTTAATTCATGTGGAGGCATAGTAGGGTCTAGTCTTTATACATGAGTTCATTTAGCTTCATTCCAATTATTGTCTTGTATGTTTTAATGATGTAGTTTTATCTTAATTCATGTGGAGGCAAAGTTTGATGTAGTTTTATGATTTCATGCACTACATGTTCTGAGGAGCTTAATTGAACACACACACACATCTTTCTATTCACATTATTTCTCTACCCCCTATGGGGTTTAGTTTTATTTCTTCTCTTCCTTTCCTTTTTGCATTCTAGTGTAGTTAGTGTAATCAATCTTTCTCTTCATTTTTTACCACTCGCCTTCGCACAAACCAAACGTCGACACACCTCCCAGTGGACGACCCGTATTTGCCACCGCTTCAACGCGGCCGTGCACTTACGGTTTAAATAAAACGATCAATCAATAATCAACGGAGAGTATCACATACATTGCATTGCATATATATTTCTTTGTGCTAACCTCTACAAGTGATCAAGACTCAAGGAAGAAATGATTCAAGTCAAGACATGTAATCAAGCTCATTTGAAGACATGTAATTTGCATTTCTTTGGGTCTTAGGAACTTTGTGTAATTGAGCATACTTAAGCTACAACCACTCAAACACACTAGGTTCCTTATAGAAGTCACACACAAAATTTCATATAATTTGGACTTCAATAGATCACCCAAACTTAGACCGGAAAATACTAAACACTTAACCTGAACTGGTTGCCCACATTCACTCGACTGAAACAGATCATTCGGTCGACCGAAAGATCATTAATCATGTTATTGTTTTACTGCCCGTTTTCGGTCGACCGAGCAAACTTATTTATCCGACCATTAGATTTGTCGTATTATACCCAACGGTCGTATTCGTATTATTTCCATATACCCCAAAATACATTTAGTGTATCGGACGACCGAGGACGTTGTTCGGTCGACTGAACGTATGATAACTCGACAAACCAAAACTACCTGTTGGTTTTCGGTCGACCGTGGACCTTGATTCGGTCGACCGAATTTGATCTTGTTTGTCAACCCCGTAGAGCATGTTTTAAATCGGTCAACCAAACTTATCTCGGTGTTCGACTGATAACTTAAGTGTACCTGAGTCATAGCCTTTGGCAGTCGACCGTTCCTTAACCGGTCGACCAAACCGAGTACAAAACCGTTCCTTAACCGGTCGACCGTTCCTTAACTTAGAGAAAAACTCCACACACTCAAAAGCTCAAAACCTTCCACACTTAGTAATCAATTCCATATTCTACTCAAGTGTGCTCAAGATTAGAGAGTGTTGTTCCACTCATTCATTGTCAAAAAAGCAAGGGTTTTGGTGAAAGCCCTGTAGGATCGTGTGGGTCGGCTATGCTAATCACTTTTATGCTAATTACCTACTTATTTAAACAATCAAAGATATGAAGCGGAATTAAACAAACAAACAAGCAAGTAAAGAATAAAAATGCAAACCACAATTGACACAGGGGATTTTTATATAGGTGCGGCACCCCCACCTGGGTCCTAGTCCTCTCTTGCAAGCTCCGCTCGGATCACCGAGTTCCGCTCACGACTTCACTAACCACTCCCCGTTCCGGGCCGGGAGAGAACGCCTTTACAATCTTCAAACTCGCGAACAACCCTCGCCGAGCTTGGCTCCTCCTCTCACAAACCGAGAGGGATGCTTCGGGCTTTCACCAAAACCTTTACTATTCTTTGACAGCAACAAACTTGAGTGGGACAATCACTCTCTAAACTTGAGCACACTTGAGAAGGATAAGAATTGATATTAAGTGTGGAAATTTGAGGCTTGGAGTGTTTGGGATTCTCTCTAATGTTTTGGACAAGTATGTAGTGGGAGATTTGTGTTAAAATGTGTTTTACAACTCTATTTATAAGCATTAGAGAGAATATAGCCGTTGGGGTTGATTGGGTATGAGTTGGTGTAAGATACACAAAACAGAAACATGTAGAACCCAATTCTGCCTAAAAACGGTCGACCGAAACGGGTATGTCGTTCGACTGTTTGGTCAAAATTCAGCTTTGACTTAAGTTAACTTAAGTTAACGGTCGAACGGGCTCAGGGGATTGGTTGACCGAATAAGTCCAGGCACTTCTAGGAGACCAAATTGTGTTGGTTCAGTCGACCGTTAGGAAAGTTTCGGTCGACCGGATGTTTGGTAATTTTGGGGTATTTGGGAATAATACGAATACGACCGTTGGGTATAATACGACAAAACAAATGGTCATGTGACACGTGTGAACGGTCGAACAAAAAGGTTTAAACGGTCGACCGTTTTGGTCCAGGCAGTTAAGGTATTGTTTAGGTGTTTTCCGGTTTTAGTTTGGATGATCTATTGAAGTCCAAATTATGTGAAATTTTGTGTGTGACCTCTATAGGGAACCTAGTGTGTGGTTGAGTATTTTTTAGCTCAAGTATGCTCAATTACACAAGGTTGCTAAAGACTCAAAGAAATACAAAATACATGTCTTCAAATGAGCTTAATTACATGTCCTGACTTGATTTCTTTTCTTCCTTGAGTCTTGATCACCTGTAGAGGTTAGCACAAAGCAATATATATGCAATGAAATATGTGTGCTACTCTACATGATTATAATTAAGATTAGGTTGATTAAATCATCAAAACATAGATTAAGGCCAAAAAGCCAACAAGCCCAGGCCAAGAGTATAGCCTTCGGTGAGAGCCCGAAGTGTCCCTCTCGGATTGTGAGAGGAGGAGTCAAGCTCGGCGATGGTTGTTCGCGAGATTGAAGATTGTAAATGCATTCTCTCCCAGCCCGAAAAGGGGAGTTGTTGGTGAAGTCGTGAGCGGAACTCAGTGATCCGAGCGGAGCTTGCAAGGAAGGACTAGGACCGGGTGGGGTTCCCTCTGTAAAACCCCTCGTCTCCATTGTGGTTTGCTTGTCTTTCCTTACTTGCTTGTTTATTTGTTTAAATTCCGTTGCACATCTTTGATTGCTTAAACAAGTAGGTAATTAGCTTAAAAGTGATTAGAATTAGTGACCCTCACGATCCTACATTTGGTATCAGAGCCTCGTGAGCTAAATCGCATACTTAATCGTATTTTTAGCATGACTTTAACATCTAATCATGTAGAGGGATTGTGCATCCCTAGACCATCTTTGCTAAATGGATCAAATTATGATTATTGGAAGAATAAGATGAAAATATTCCTAATATCTAATGACCTCAAGTATTGGATGTTTTCTTCCAAATCCCTACACCCCCAAATGAAGATGAATGAGATTCACTTTGTAGGACCAAAATGAAAGAAATTGATATGAATTCTAAATCATGAACATTCTTTATTGTGGCCTTAATGATGGTGAATACAATAGAATTAGGGATTGTGAAAGTGCATATGAAATTTGGCATAGATTGCAAATGCATCATGGGGGTGATAGCAAAACTAAGGAAACCCGCATTAGTCTCCTCATGCATAAATATGAGATTTTTTCCTTTGCAAATCAGTGAAAACATAAGCGAAATGAGCACTCGCTTCACTGATATTACTAACTCTCTTTTGGTTCTTGGAAGAAAACTAAATGAAGGAGAGATGACAAGGAAATTCCTCCGGTCGCTAAGAAACGGTTGGGAAGATAAGGTGGTCGTGATTGAAGAAGCACATAACCTTTCCCAACTCAAGATGGAGGAGCAAATTGGAAATCTCATGGCTTATGAGCTTCAAATTAACCATCGGAAGGAGAAGGAAGACTCCAAGAACAAACCTACCTTTGGAATACATGCAAATATTGAGCAACCAAGGAGGAGTGTAGAAGATGAGGACATTGAAGTCCTAGCCAAAGACTTTTTCAAATACCTCAAGAATGATAAGGGGGAAAAGAATGAAAGAAGAGTTAGAAGAAGTGAGAAAAGAGAAAAAAAGGAGAAAGAGGAGAGCGAAAATGAGAGAAGAGAATGGGAGAAGAAAAATGAGAGAAGGGAGAGGATAAGAGAAAAGGAGAAGAGCAAGAGAAGAGAAAGGAAGGAGGAAACTCACAAGGCTACTTGGGACGATACATCATCATCATCTTCATCCCAATCAACCACACCTTCATCAACAAAGGAATATGCACATATGTGCTACATGAAAATTCAAGATGAAGGAAGTGAGGTATCCTCTAACTCTTGTTCTATTAGATTATGCTCAAGTAAGTCTTATTATAGTGATAGCTCAAATTCTAGTGCAAATGATGAAACATATACACATGATGAGCTTCAAAATGCATTTAATGTCTTAGTTAAACAATATGAGATCATTTGTGACAAAAATAAGAAGGCTAGAAAATTGATAAATGATCTCCAAAGCCAAATTGAATCAATCATGCATGAGAAAAATGAGGTGCTTGCTAAACTTGAAACTAATGCATCAACTCTTGAAAGTTTAAAAGCAACACCCATTGATAGTGAACAACTAGATCTTCAAGCTCGCAATGTGCAATTAAGAAAAGATTTAGAAAGATTCACTACTGGAACTAAGATGCTTAATATGCTTTCAGGAAGTCAAATGCAATCTTTGCAAAAACCATGGTTTAAGATATAATGATTCATATGATAAAAACCATGTAATTCATACCACTTTAAATGGAAAGCACTTAGCTGTAAATCATAACTCTTCATGTTTGTGGGCTCCTAAAACCAAAATGGTTTGGGTTCCCAGAGCTAACATTCCAGGACCCAAAGTTGTTTGGGTACCTGAATCTACACTTGTAGGTGCTTGAGGAGGAGATCGGTGGTGACCAGGCAAGCTTGAAAGTCAAATTCAGCGCCGATTGCATCATCAAAAGGAGATTGGAACCAATTCAAGCTTCAAAGTGGGTATAATTTCTTATCCTCTAAATTTCTTGAATCAATTGGTTATAGTCTAGTTTTTATATAATTAATTGACAAATCATATATTAATTCATTGCAAATCTTTAAATTTGAATCACATCTAATGTTTTAGTGTCAAATTTATAAATGGATGCCAAAAAGGGGGAATTAATACATCACATGCTATTTTGTAATATTTTCTTGATGTTAATAGGGGAGAATTAAAATTGAACTTAATTGAAAAATCATATTCATATTGATAGGGGGAGCTTATTAAATATCATTTTTTTAGTGTAATGAAGTGCGAAATTTAGGGGGAGCAACTTCATTACAAGACATCCACAATTCTATGCTTAAATCTTATAATTTTTTATGGATGTCAAACGGATAGAGATAATTAAAGGGGTAACTTGAAATTGGATTATATAATTGAACAAAAACTATGCACATTCATAGGGGGAGCATTTATATGCATAGTTTACATCTAAAAATTTCAAGTATTAAGATATAGGTTGCCATCATCAAAAAGTGGGAGATTGTTGGTATTTTGGCCTTAATCTATGTTTTGATGATTTAATCAACTTAATCTTAATTATAATCAACGGAGAGTAGCACACATATTACATTGCATATATATTGCTTTGTGCTAACCTCTACAGGTGATCAAAACTCAAGGAAGAAATGATTCAAGTCAAGACATGTAATCAAACTCATTTGAAGACATGTAATTTGCATTTCTTTGGTTCCAAGGAACTTTGTGTAATTGAGCATACTTGAGCTACAACCTACTCAAACACACACTAGGTTCCTTATAGAAGTCACACACAAAATTTCATGTAATTTGGACTTCAATAGATCACCCAAACTTAGACCGGAAAACACTAAACACTTAACCTGAACTGTCTGCCCATATTCGCTCGACCGAAACAGACCGTTCGGTCGACCGAGTGATCATTAATCATGTTATTGTTTTACCGAAAAGGTATGCACGGTCAACCGAACAAACTTATTTATCCGACCGTTAGATTTGTCGTATTATACCAAACGTTCGTATTCGTATTATTTTCATATACCCCAAAATATATTTAGTGTATCGTTCGACCGAGGACCTTGTTCGGTCGACCGAACGTATGATAACTCGACAAACCAAAACTACCTGTTGGTTTTTGGTCGACCGAATTTGATCTTGTTAGTCAACCCCGTAGAGCCTGTTATAAATCGGTCGACCGAACCTATCTCGGTGTTCGACCGATAACTTAAGTGTACCTGAGTCATAGCCTTTGGCGATCGACCGTTCCTTAACCGGTAGACCAAACTGAGACCAAAATTGCCAAACGGTCGACCAAACTTACCGATCCGGTCGACCAAACTTATGCAGAAATGCATCCTGCAAGTTGTAGGATTTCGTGTCCCTATGTATGTAATATTTTAAAAAATTTAATACAACATACAAGATCGATTTTCATATTTTCAACAATTTCTATGTACATTACTTTGTGTTTATTCTAATAACATGCAACCCTACATTTATTAAAATAAATCACAAATGTAGAATCATACCTAAAGGTTCTCTAAAACATTTTGAAGATCCGGAGTCATGTTGCCCGTTGAATCGTCCACGGATTTGCCTTCGAGTGTTCACCAAACTCTAAACAAGATTAGAGAGAAATGAGCTAGTCAATCAATCTCTAACAAGGTTTAGAATCTAGCTAATAACCCCTCTTTAAGGTCCTGAGATTCTTATCTCTAAAACTTATATTTACTAAGAGATTTTCGTGGTGATTATGGAGAGATTAATGAGAGAAAGAATTTTGCATTAGTATTAAATAAGTAGGAGTAGGGGTCCTTTTATAGTCTCCCAAAACATCCTTATCAAGAGCTATTCTTTAGCCATGATCCCTTGTTTATTCTCTCCTAAAATTAATGTCTAATTTCCACATAAGCACCCACCAAAAACGTTTTAATTAAATCTGGAATTGATCCACCCATGATCTAATTAATCTCTTAATAATTCAGGCAGAATCGTTCTTGTTCGGTGGACCAAAAATTATTCGGTCAACCGAACCGTTCGGTTATAACACGTGTTCGGTGCACCGTGAGCTAGACGGTCGACCGAATCCATATGAGAAAAATTCCGTGGAAGAATTCGGACGAACCACGTCTTTTACTCGGTCTACCGTTGACCCACCAGAATCGTTCCTGCGACATAGTCATCGGATGACCGTGTCACCTTCGGTCTACCGAAAATACTCTTTCTCGGTTGACCGTTCACACTCGGTTAACCGAATCCGATTGTCCAGACACTCCAGACCGTTTCAGTCAACCAATTGTGCTTACCCGCTCCCTATTCGGTTAACCGATCCGAAGATACCCCGGTCGACCGAACCATGAACGGTTCACCGTGTTTGACCCCAATTTTGCCTTTGTCAAATTTTGGATTTATTTCCAACAAAATTTGATATTTTGGGTTTTTTAGCAAATTCACATATTATGTAATATATTATCCTATGTAATATTAAATTATTACATCCCATAATATATACACCTCAAATGAATTTATTATGATTCTAATTATGTCAATTCTCATGACATATTGATTTTAATTAATTCACCACATGTGTCATATTTTCACATGAAACCCGACACATCATATGAACTTAAAATCAAACCTCTTGTTTCCCAGTTTTTTGGTGTGACCTATAGGAGGATCTAAGCCAAATTGGCAGTGATATTAAACATTTAATATCTCAAACTATAAGTGGTATCTAGCTACACATTATAGTTACCCAATTAGCATAAATGTCTTTGTTCCACCCGAACCAAAACACGATTCATTTAGTGATGTAAGTGCACCACTTGTGTCCGTCCCTTGCCTCATGATATTAAGAATATCTACAAAGTAGAAATGTGTCATCTTTGTATTATATTCATTTCTTATCTCTCTAAGCTAATTATAACTATGTAACTTAACTCAAGTTACATTGTGCACATTATAATTTTGTTTTATCAAGGGACCCACTAATATCATCACTCAATTAAGAGGGGCAATGATAATCGTTTGACTAGCTATCTTTTCCATTACAAGTCATGCTCAACCAACTATTGCCTTTATCACTACACTCATTGATAGCTTTTGACAATAATCAAATTAAGCAGTTCTTGAGTGAAAAGATATAAGTCTCATATCTTAGGATCCAAGACACCGTAAAAACATTAATGACACGAAACACAATTCCATAATGTTTTGCTTGTCAGGTCTATTCAATATATAAAAGTAATCTTTTACTCTTTTATATACTTGTGTCATCAATTATTTGTAGAGCTACAACAATCGATGACCAGCACGACAATCTTATCTCGGTAATTAATGTTTCATGTTAATTACCATGATTGTGAATAATTTTTAATTTATGCAAACCATTATCTTTTAGAGTTCTACGGTTAAGGACCAAGCGTCTCTTCCTTAACACTTCCAAAAGACGAATACCATAATCAAGGAACAAAATGCTTGCACATTCAATTCATAATAATTGACATATAAAAGTAAAACTTTTAGAACAAATTCCTTTCACAAGTTTCTGTTTTTTGTATCTTACACAATCTTTACCCATTTCATCCACAACGTCTATAACTCTTTAGGAGCTTATAAATAGAGTTGTAAAACACATTTTAACACAACTCTCCCACTACTATTTGTCCCCTACATTAGATAAAAAACTCCACACACTCAAAAGCTCAAAACCTTCCACACTTAGTAATAAATTCCATATTCTACTCAAGTGTGCTCAAGATTAGAGAGTGTTGTTCTACTCAAGTGGTGCCCTTATTAATTGTTGCATGCACGAAACCAAACTGTTCATACGTACGTTTCATCATAACACTGAATCACAACGTAAACCAGGTTGAGATAGCTCAACTGATTATCTTAGTGTTTATTTTGGAGTTTCCTCGACCAAAAATTTTGCAAGTCAAAACTTCACTAGTTCAATGTGGCTCATATAACATCTTGTTCTCCTGAAATGTTGCTGGTAAAGACGTGATCATTTATCTGGATCTGTTCAGATTCCATATTTCTTAACTGTAATTGATTCTTACATATAGAAGAGGTCAAGTATTGATGTTCTCAAATGGTAGGTGGTAAACAAATGAACAAAGTTTGCGATGAACTAGTGGTTTCAGGAGAAAAAATCACAATCCTAATTAAAATTCCGTTGTATTCACTTATAATCAGGAAGTTGATTTTAGCGAAGTGAACGTGAGAAGTTCCACCTTTTTAATCGAGTACAATCTTAAGAAAGAAGCTAATAAGGTTTGTTTTAGTATAAAAAAACCTTCTTTCGATCTGCGTCTGTCCAGGGTATTCATATTTACAAGTCAAAACCAGGTTGAGGCTAATTGCCCCCATGCCAGATGCAACCCGCAAAAATTATTAAATAGTTAACTTGAAAACAAGAGCAACAAATTTTAGTGACCCTATGTTGTTAAATTAATCCAATAGTAGCATAATTAAATAGGTAATAATATTTGTATATTAATGACCATCTGATCGTTTTTACCTACTGTTGAGAAGAAAATTAAGACTCTCAAATCTTAACTAATCGTATATGAATATTGTGTGTGTATATATATATATTATTTACTTATTGTTTTAAAATAATACTTATTGTCATACCATTGTTTTATAAAGATGGCGAGAAGTACATCATTGTAGATTCGAAGCAAACGGAGCAACGCGCATGATAAGGGACGCTCGCACAAGGCAAGCATTCAACGAGGGTGAACCTTAGGATTAGAGCACGAGGCGTTAAATCTTAGGCGCAGGATGTGGAGGTGAATGCCTGATCTCGAGTAAGAGGGAGGGAGCGAGCAAGAGGCTAACCTAATGGTTATGATTATGTTTGGTTAAATCTAACTTTATGTTATTATGGTGATGATTGGTACGTACTTCTGACCTACGACCATGGGCAACCGATCATCACGTGGTAATTCACGTGGGTTTGTCCTTTCAAGTAGTTGCAACGTGGATTCTTACGTCGATCCACAAGTATGGGACTGTACATTATGCCTGGTTGCATGAGCAGATACGTTATTCTAAAACATGCCATGCATTTGCAGCTTATGTGCTTTCTCATGTAAATAGTCAATGATGTATTGGCGTTGATATTGTTGGTTTGTGCACGGTTGTCTTACTATTAAGAAACAGAAGGTCACCAAAAAGACATGTCATGTTGAATTTTAGACTTAAAACCGATGTGCTATGTGTTATTATTAAGAAACAGGAGGTCGCCAAAAATTCCAATAAAAATGACACGTCACATCGGATTGCGGATACTTATACAGAAATAGATATCGGATTTCGAATTTTGCGGATACGGATACGGATATGAAAATTTGAATTTTGGCTGATACGGATACGGATATGCATATTTTGGTCGGATACGGATATTCGTAGGATTAAAATAATAATTTTCACTGTATATGTTTAAATTAGTTATTTTTTCATGATTCATTTTAATTTTTACTTAATTGTTTTTACTACGCATAAAATTTGTTACATTTCTAAAGTAATATAGTTAAGTTATACTTTTATCCAATTTAAGAGGTAAAAATTTATGTGAATTACCATGATATACACTCATTTAAAATTGTATATGTACACTGCATTTATCTTTTTTTATCCGTATCCGTTTATAAAATATTCGTTCCATATCCATATCCTCTTTTTAAGTATATGGATACACATTTTCATTTCCGAGACGATCTAGATCTGTAAGTTTCTCGTAGAAATACCTGAGTCAGGTTCCTCCTCGTAGCACAAGTAATGGGCCAATAGGGCATCCTCAGAAGGAGTGGCCGCAAATCAAATATTGATATGGCAATACTCATATCCGTTCCGTTTGCATTGCTAGTCACACTTGATGTAACATTGTGTTAGTATTGGAATTTAAGGATTTTGAATTTTTGAGTTCCAAAGTTGCTGCCATTTTTGAAGGTGACAAGGTTTGATGTATGTAAAATTTCTCAAGAATTTTTGACAATAATCAAACTTCAAAATGCATGCATATGGCGACCGTGCGTGATCTAACAATTTATGTTTAAAAGGTCTATACCACAAGGTGCCACTAATTTAGTTGGATAAGCGTGATCGAACAATTTATGTTAACTCAGAATGTAGAAGCTCAACCCTAAAGTGACATCAGGAGAATCGCCAGCTTCATGTACAAATTATATGTATATATATATGTATATATATATGTATGTCTATATGAATGAATGACGGACGAAAATATAACCACACATAATGTGCTTCGAAAGATAGATCGAGTTTTATCTCATTTTTTCTCAAACTGAGCCGCTATTGTTTTACATGTTCAACAATTAGATTCCATTTACTAATGTTATACAAATAAGTAAAAAAATAAATGTCAAGGATTTGCGTAAACTGATTGATGAAAATGACCAAATATGAAGACAAAATTAATCTTTGTTTGGAGATGTATTACGTTACAACTATACCTTACTATGGTTATGTTGATTTCCCTCTTATTTTAGGTCTCACACAAAGTGTTCATAAAATCAGGTTGACGGGCACTTGAGGTCGTAATAACACAAGCTAATAATTATGGGAGTTAATGCGATACAGGCTCAAGTCGTGCTATTTTTAAAAAAGACTTTTCAACCTGCGCTAAAATATTTAACCGTTGACTACTTATACTATTAATAAAATTGGCTCTTTCCTATAAAAACAAGTACAATTAATATTAGTGCCCTAATACCCAAAATTAACAAGAGAATTGTGAGCAAGCCCGAGAGTTCTAATCCTTGAAAGCTCTTCCACCACAAACGAAAGATAACATATTGGAACTGAAAAGAACGAACAACAACAATGCTTTCACAAATGAAAACAACATTCACCATTAATATCCACAATCATGCACTTTAAAAAATCAACAATATTCTTGCCATAATACCGAAGAAGACAATTTTTTTGGATAAAACCGAAGAAGACATTAAGACTTACGGAACTGCAACTTCATAGATATCAAATGATCACCACGTACAAAATGTACTAGGCCATGAAAATCAAATTCTAATAAATATATATACAACCGTTTGACTTCCAAACCATTCCCACCGATTCATAGATGGGACCAACAATATGAGTCTCATATCACAATTCGAAAAGTATGGCATATTTCTCCTCCCTATTCCTAACTTATGGTTGTTCTTTCTAAGGCACGAACCACAACCACAAGTCATTGAATTGGCCATCACTTGTGCACATCAAATTCATTAATCAATTGTGCTTGTCTTGTGTATAGATGTAATCGAGATGTGCCGTGAGAGTTCTCCTCGCCAAGCACTCCTCCTTTCCAAGCCCTTCACATCCTTCCACACCAACATCCTGCAAAAATATCCTTAATTTTATTGAACTCTATACAGAAATTTTTCAAAAAGAGCCACGAGGATGTATGAATTTTATGTTAGATTAAACAAAGGAAACAAGTTGATTGTGTTGGAAATACAATCTCACGATGTAGCTTGCAAAATTTTTACAATAACATTGTACAACTTATATCTAAATTTAGATTTCAAAAAAGTAGTGGGGAAACAAAATTTTACATTTTTCTTTCAATTAAATTTTCACGTGGACTAACAAGTCCATAACAAAGAATATCCAAGTTAGAATTCACAAAGACTAGTTGTGAGTGGTATTGAAATTGAATTTAGGCGCAAAATGAGATTTACCACTTGATTAGCCTTCGGTTCGGGCCGGATTGCATGGGAAAAGGAAGTGGCGAGGACAAGAACACATAGGAACAAAGCAGTGATTGTTTTCTTCGACATGTTTTGTTGGTTCAAATAATGGATATTGAAGAGATGGGAGGGATGAGAATAATTAGTCTTCGTTGGGAAAATGGAGGGGGGTCCTGGAGTGTTTATATAGAGAAGTGGTGGAAGAACAGACACAACAACAAAATCTATTTTTTAGATTTTTTTATTTTATTTCGGGATTTTGTTTGGCTTATGTTAATTCCACTGATTTGGTTGGATGTGAAAGTTTCCCGGATTGAGATTTATTGCTTTGAAGATTTTGTCTATTCTTGGAATTTATCTTTTCTATGACGTCTCTTCTTTCTCTCTCCAAAATATTTGGTATTGACAATTTTTCTAAGGGTTGCTTGGATACACTCATGTACATCAAAACGATCTCATATAGGTTTTAGATAATTTTTCTAAGGCAACTTGATGTTAACAATGTCTTTCTTCAATGATCAATTGTAGAGGAGGTTTACATGAGTCAAGTTCCAAATTTTCAGATGATCAACATCGATCTTAGCAACGTTTGCAAGCTCAATAGAGACTTTATGGCTTCAAGCAGGTCCCCAGGAAGGGGTTTGAGATATTTAGTAACTTTTTATTATCCTAAGGATTTATAGTTGTGAAGATAGCTCATTCTTCATTTCTCATTCACCTCAGGTCATTCTTATCTTACTTTTTTTGTTGATATTAACGTTTTAGCTAGTGCTTCCATTAAGCATCTTATTTCCATATTTGAATTTGAATTCTCCATATGACATATTTAGGACCTTTGAATAATTTTCAGGTATAGAAGTTAGTAGAGACTCATTTGGTTTGTTTCTTAGCTAACTACACTACGCATTCTCTATTTTAAGAAGAATTCCTACGGATTCTGCTCGATCAGTTTTTAAATACTTAAATGATTGTTAGGCTTCTTAAGAATAGATATAACACTCCTTTTCTAATCCCTCTCTTTATAGGCATATAGTTGGCTCCCTCTAGTACCTCATCGTAACTTGGCTTGATCTCACGTTCATGTTAATTAGTGTGTCAATTTATGCATGCTCCTACTAAGTTTCACTATCCATTAGTTAAACACATACTCACATATGTAAATGGAACTTTATCTTATAGTATGGATCGACATTCATAGTTGTACTATTGATTTGTATTTTCAGTGGAACTGTGTGGAAACTCATCTTTAATTACTACAATTTGTGGAAATGTTGGAAGTCATGCATGAAATTTCAGTTTCAGAATTTGTAAGTTTTTTTTGTTAAACAATTACTTAAAAGTCATTCCAAAAGTTTAGTTCCCCCATTTCTTACAGATTTCTTAACCCAAATATAATAATATATAGGTAGTACTTATCCTTCAGAGGTAAGAACTCATACAAATTTGTACTTATTATGAACTTGGGCTTTTGTATTTTAGAAAGCGGTACAAAATAATAACTTGGCTGTTACGAAAAATATTAGTGGAGTTCATTTTTTTTTTTTTTTGAATGAGGATTGGAGTTCATAGTTGACCAAGGAAGTTTGTGTGTTTCTCAATCTTGATTTATAGAAACGATAGAAAAATTGGGATTCAATCTAGACTACACTCAAATTTAACGGGCCGGTTCCCTAACTAATTTTTAACTTAACAATGTAATACTGACATAATCACTGGTACCGAACCAACATAATTAAGTCATACAACATTTTACCAAAAGCAGATAGTTTTCTATTCTATACTAATTATTTGGTTTCCTAAACATTATTGCTGTCAAGCCTCAAATAAAAACCGAAGCAGAAACAAAGTATTCGGAACAACACCAAACCCTAATCTAACCAAGTGGCCAGACATAGACCACAAGTTCATTCTATGATACGATGATTGCATGTCATTTATTTTATCTAGAATTATTGCTTGCTTATGGATTAGGGCGGCCGAACATCACGTGGGCTCCCGAATTTCTTCTCACGCCCATCTTCTTCGTTCCGTGGAAACACATAACATGTCCATATCATATTTACTGTGACCTATTTCATATTTACTGTTGTTGCATGCACGAATCTTAACTGTTCAGATATATTAGCCAGTAGACATAATCACGACTAGGGCTGTCAAATTCGTGTTTCGGGTCGTGTTCGAGTCGACACGAATTGACACGAATTTGTTTTTGCTCAACCCGAACACGAACACGAACACGAAATTTAAAAAAAAAACCTGACCCGAACACGAAATTCTACAGCTAAACACGAACACGAAATTAGTAACACGAACACGACCCGAATTGACACGATTTTTTTTCGTGTTTGTCGAATTCGTGTTTCAGGTCGTGTTCGTGTCGACGCGAATTAACACGAATTCTTTTTGTCAACCTAAAAACAAAATATTCATGATTAATCATCACAAACTCTTTTAAAATATGAAAGGCTACAATGATACATCCATAAACATTCGGAGGCTTGGAGATGTGGATCGGAGATTTGGAGGAGTTGGAGGCTTGAGAAGTTGAGATTATTTGTTTTAGTTAGGGTTTTTTATTCTTTATTTGAAATTCGGGTATTTCGTGTCCACACGAATTACACGAAACCCGAATTTGATAAACCCGAACCCGACCCGAATTACACTTCGTGTTGTTCGTGTCGACCCGAATTTGACACGAACCCGAAATATGTCAACCCAAACTCGAAATTTCGTGTCGTGTTCGGGTTAGAATTTCGTGTCATGACCCGAATTGACAGTCCTAATCACGACTACGTGTGTTCGTACGCCAATATGGCCATATGTGCGTATACACATAGGTGGTTAATCCCCCATGCGGTGGCGGTCGCGGTTCAGTGACGAATCAAGAAATTTTTACTTGTGGCAAAAGTTTGACACGTAAATATTAATAAAAAATTCCTCTAAATTAATAATTAACTTGAAATACCTTTGTAACGACACGTAGAAATTGTTGAAACAATTACAAATATTATCATGTAATACATTGGTTTATGCATGTCGAATAAACTATATGACAAAATCCAGACAAAACCAACATACAAGAACATGCTTAGGAAACCAAAACAACAAAAGAGTAGTGAATAGAAAGACTTTCAACCGAGCCGTTGAATTCCGACTTATCTTAGAGAAAATATCACCCTCACGTACCAATGCGATGAGTCTGACGCTTTTCTGTAGGATAAAATGCACATTGGAATTCACATGTCGAATAAACTATATGCACATTGGAACTGAAGAACCTCAAAAATATATCAAAACCACACAATGATCGATTGCCGGAGAACGTTGGAATTCGGAGGACCAAAATTTGTCAAAGCGGTTTTTATTCGTTTTTCGAGAGCGAGAGTTAGAAGAACGTGTCAATCATGGAGGAAACCCATCGTAATTTTATATATCCTTTTGTAACCATCAATGACTTATATACAATATTCAATTAAGTCGATGACCAAAAAGATATTTTACCTCTAATTTCCCCCAAATCCCTTGCCTCGCCTTGCACTGAACGGGACAGGCGTGAACGCGTGCATGTGAAGCATTCTCTCATATCTCTTAATTCCATCAAAGGGTCATGGGAAGAGAATGTTAAAGACCATTCTCCAACATGTTCCCCAATAACTCTTATGCATAACATTGGATTAAGAGAAGGGTGAGTACATGTCTCAATAACTCTTATACATAACATTGGATTTTTCAATTAAATTATTCATGACCTAACTCAAATTTAATAGTCCAACAGAAATATCAAATTTTATGAATTCCTCTATGATTTTTCATATTTTGAGATTGTTGCATTATAGTGTTGTTATCTACAATAGAATTTTTTTATATAAGCAATCAAGCAACCATTCAGAAATTTATCTCCCACCCTATTACAAAGCAAACTCTTGATTACCTTCATTGTTGACAAAGTTTTATACATTAATGGGTAAACTTCATTTTCCAAAAAACATATAATAATTTGCAATCGTATGTATGTGAATGTATCAAGTTTCCAATTTAGCAATATAACCTCAATATTAAACTAAATAACAATCATTAGTTCATGATCAAGAGAAACCCCAAAATTTCATCCATATGTTGATATATAATATATATTATTTATATAGTCAATGGTATATCCAATTATTATGTTCACATGTAAGCTTATAGGTGACAACATGTGTATTGGGCCCAACTGGGCTGGAGCCCGGTAACATTTATTTACACTATAGGATTTGTCCTAAGCTGGAGGTAACACCAGTAGGGATTCCAAAACTTGATCTCACACAGTGTAATATTTCAAGCACCCAAAACACTAAACCTTTTACCTCCAACATTCTTGAAGTACTAGCTACGGTGGTCGGATTTGGGCGTGTGAGTAGTCAAATTGAAGACCTCGATGAGAGGAACACGCAGGTGCCACTTTTTTGCCGATCCAAAGGTCGGATTGCCGGAGATCTGGGTTTTAAGTTTCGGGAGGCAACACTTTCAAGGGATAGATCCGGTGGATCCCGTGGACGTCTGAGCCCGAAACCACGGAACATGTTCTACTTTTCGAGACGAACATTTTGAGTGGTAGATCGTGCCAAATGGAGGTTGGATTAATGTTATCGTTGTTTGAAGTTCTCAGCCTATTTTCGTCGGGTTTTCGAAGGTCACTTTTCCAACGAGCTTTTTCGGCATTTTTGGCGAATTTTCGGCAACCTGAGCAGTCCTTCTTGGGGGTGTCTAGGCACTCCGGACTCAAATATGAGGTCTGATTGGTGAGATCTCCTCTCTAGAAGGTGATTGGGTCGAAGATTTTGTCTCTACTCAACCCTAAGGTGCATTCATTCCTTGCTTGAAGATGGCTAAAATTAGTTCATTTGATATAGTAAAGTTGCAATCCTTTGATGTCACTGAGTTTCATGGGTGGAAACTTCACGTCCAATTCGGCATGAAGGAACGTGATATTTTGTACACGGATTTAAGTGACTATGCAACTTGCATAAAAAATGTAGATGAATATCAATGGAAAAAAGATGAAGATTTTTGTAGGGATTACCTATTAACTTCTTTGCGTTTAACCATGACCTATAGTGAATATAAGGCAACGAACGAGATATGGGTTCATTTGAATTCTCAGTTCCAAAAGCAAGAGGGACTCTCGAAAACCCTCCTCTCGAAAATTCTTTGAATTCAAGTTCGATGTGAATTCGAGTGTTACCTCACAATTAGTTGTGCTTGAGAGCATGAGAAATAAGTTGAAAAAGGATAACTCTGATTTGTCTGATAATCTCTTTGTTGGTCTTGTGTTGAGTAAGCTACCTGTTGAATGGAGTTCTTTTAAGACTCAAATGCACAAACTAAAAGAACAGATGATGTTGGATGAACTTAAGAGATACATTCATATTGAAGATCAAAATAGTACAAGGAAGTGTTTGGAACATGTAGGTTCACATAAGTTTGTGGCCAATTTAGTTTTACATTCCAAAAGGTCTCATAAGTCATCCAAGCCATCTAAAGATGAATCCTCTTCACAGTTAGAGACCAAAATGCCTGACTTCAAAGGAAAGAAGAAGAATGGCAAGTGTCATAACTGTGAGAAGTGGGGTCATTGGGCAGCAGAGTGTGAGCTACCAAACAGACAAAAAACACCAAATTCTAACACACAACTAAATGAGGTTAACATGGTGGTTAGTGAATGTGAGCCTCGAGCCTTCATCGGCATGATGAAGAAGGGAAGGGTCAGTTCCTCCTCTGAGTGGTGGTTGGATAGTGGTGCTACTTGTCATGTTGTCAATAACAGGAACTTGCTCACTGAGGTCACAACACTGAAATATTATGTTGAAAATTGTAATGGTGGTGAGGCTGAAGTGACTCACACTGGAACTGCAAATATTATGCTTTCTTCAGGTAGACTACTCACTCTGAAATATGTTAGAGTAGTACCTTCAATTACTAAGAATTTGATATCAGAAAGTTTACTTGATAAAGCTGACACGTCTATTTTAACCACGAATGGTAGAAAGACCTTAATTGTTAATTCAAGTTATTTTGGTTGTGCATTCATGTTTAATGGTATGTATAGATTGAGCTTAGAAATTGATAGCATAAATCATGTAAGCTCTAAGTTGATTGATATGAAGTTATTGCATAATAGACTTGGAAATGTGAGCTACATGAAAATGCAACATTTAGCTAAGACTCATAACATCCCATTGGACACATCTATTCAATTTGACAAATGTGAAGTGTGTTCTCAAACCAAGATTACTAGAAAACATTTTAGTTGGTTTCTAGAAGCACTCAACTTCTTGAGTTGATTCATTCAGATATATGTGATTTCAAGAATTCTGTTACTGAATGTGGTTGAAAGTATCTATTAACATTCATAGGCAATTGCTCTAGATATTGTCATGTTTATTTGTTAAAATTGAAAGATAAAGCTTTTGCAAAATTCAAAAATTTTAAATCAAGAGTTGAAAATCAACTTAATTTGAACATTAAGAGGTTTAGAAGTGATAGAGGAGGAGAAAATAGATCAACATAGTTTAAGGAGTTTTGTGCTTTAGAAGACATAATCCTTGAAACTACTGCTCCTTACTGAAAGGAATGTGTTCTAAAAGTTTTACTTTTATATGTCAATTGTTATGAATTGAATGTGCAAACATTTTGTTCCTTGATATTGTACTCATCTTTTGGAAGTGTTAAGGAAGAGACTGTTGGTCCTTAACCGTGGAGCTTTAATAGATAATGGTTTACATAAATCAAAAGTTATTCACAATCATGGTAATTAACATAGAACATTAATTACCGAGATAAGATTGTTGGTCATCGATTATTGTAGTTCTACAAATATTTGACAACACGAGTATATAAAAGGGGAAAATTGTTACTTTTATATATTGAATAGACATAGCAATTGAAACATTATGGAATTGTGTTATATGTCATTAATGCTTTCACTGTGTCTTGAATCCTAAGATATGAGACTTATGTCATTTCACATAAGAAGTGTTCAATTTGATTATTGTCAAAATCTATCAATGAGCACAATGATACATGCAATAGTTGGTTGAACTTCACTTGTGCTGGAAAAGATAGTTAGTCAAAAGATTATCATTGCCCTCTTTTAATTTAAGTGATGATATATGTGGGTCTCTTGATAAAGCAAAATTATAATGTGCACAATGTGACTTGAGTCAAGTTACATATTTATAATTAGCTTCAGAGATCAAGAAATTAATATATAATATAAAAGTGACACATTTGTACGTTTTATATATTCTTAATATCATGAGGCAAGGGATAGACACAAGTGATATTTTACATCACTAAATGGATCGTTTTTTGTTCGAGTAGACAAGACATTTATGCTAATTGGATAACTATAATGTGTAGCTAGAGACCACATATAGTTTATGGTATTAAGTGTTTAATATCATTGTCAATTTAGCTTAGATCCTCCTATAGTTCACGCCACAAAACTGGAAAACAGGAAGCTTAATTTTGAGTTCATATGATATATCGGTTTCGTGGCAAATATGATACATGTGGTGAATCGATAAAATTAATATGTCGTGAGAAATGACATAATTAGAATCATGAATAAATTCATATGAGATGTATGTATTATGGGGTGTAATAGTTTGCCATTGCATGGGATAATATATAACATGATGTATGAATTTGCTAAAAACCCGGAAGATCAAATTTTGTTGGATATAAATCCAAAATTTGGTAAAAGGCAAAAAATGATAATACGTTTTTACCTGAATTAATAAGGAATTAGTATTAATCATGTATTGGAATTATTCCAATTATGGTTAAATGTAGATGTGGATGATTATGTCATTTTAGGGAGAAAAAAACAAGAGATCATAGGTTAGTGGTCAACCCATGATGTGGGTGTTGGGAGACCCTATAAATAGGTCTTCTCTCCCTCCTTGTTTTAATTAATGCAAAAAAATCTCTCTCCCTAACCACCCTATTAATCCATAAAAAAATTCTTAATTATTTCAAACTTTTGGAGATTAAATTCTCAGGGAGCATAAATGGGTTATTAGCTAGATTCTAACCTTAATTAGAGATTGAATTGGTTAGCTCATTTATCTCTACTCTTGTTCAGAGTTTGGTGAACACTTGGAGGCGGATCGGTGGGCGATTCGACGAGCAACGTAACTCTGAATCTTCATAAAGGTTTTAGAGAACCTTTGGGTATGATCCTCACTATTTTTAATTTAATAGATGTAGATTTGCATGATATTAGAATAAACACAAAATAATGTACATGAAATCACTGAAAATATGAATATCGATCTTGTATGCATGTATTAACATTTTAAAATATATGCATACATATGGGCACGAAATCCTACACTTACTCACCCCAATCAAATAGTGTTGCGGAGCGTAAGAATAGAACATTAACTGAGATGTTAAATTGTATATTACTTATAGCTAGCATGCCTTCCTCTTATTGGGGAGAAGCAGCTCTGACTGCTAATCACATTCCGAACATACTGCCACACTCAAAGTTGTCTAAGACAACGTATGAGATATGGCATGAACATCCTTGTAGATATCAAAATATTAAGACTTGGGGTTGTTTAGCTTATGTAAAGTTGTATGACCCTAAGAGACCTAAGGTGGGACCTAGAACTACCACTTGTGTATATCTAGGTTGTGCATAAGATAGTGTTCCATACAGGTTTTTGGATCTATCTACTAAGACAATAGTAGAATATAGAGATGTAGAATTTTTTTGAGAATAAGTTTCTCAAAGATCATGCTCTATCTACAACTGAGGTTACAGATATGATTTCAGAATCTCTTGTAGAACCTGAGGCAAGTCCTTCCTTCTGACATTTATCCCACAGGACCAACTATTGAATCTTCTTCAGTTCGATTATCTACAAGAGAGAGAATTCCTAAGAGCTTTGGTGATGACTTTGTCACTTACCATTTGGAGGGTGATCCGTTATCCTATCAGGAAGCAATGAGGTTTAGGGAATCTTTGATGTGGATAGAAATCATTGATGAAGAAATGAGCTATCTACTACAGAACAACACTTGACAGTTAGTTGATTTGCCAAAAGGGCTAAGACTTTAGGCTGTAAGCGGGGTACTAAAGAATAAACTGAATAGTGATGGATCAATAGCCAGGTATGAAGCATGTTTAGTAGCTAAAGGATATAGGCAATAGAGTGGAATCAACTACTTTGATGTTTATTCACCCGTGTGTCATCTATCAACTAGAAGAATTCTTTTAACATTGACTTCTATTGAACACCTTTTAGTGCATCAAATGGATGTAAAGACAATTTTCTTAAATGGTGAGCTGAATGAGGAAATTTACATGAATCAACCCGAATGGTATGTTGTAAAAGGCCTTGAGAACAAATTGTGTAAATTAAACAAATCATTATATGACCTTCAACAAGCACTTAAGATGTGGCATCTTTAATTTGACAAAGTGGTAAGGAGCTTTGGATTTCAAACCAATTATTCAGAAAAATGCCAGCATCAGTTTTTGTCGAATAAGATAGTCATCATTTGCTTGTATGTTGATAACATATTAATTCTTGGTTCTGATCATTCTGTAGTGAGTGGTGTGAAAGTTATTTTGGCTAAAGAATTTAACATAAAAGATCTTGGTGTTGTTAACACCATACTTGGTATGAAAGTAATCTTTGAAAGACAAATAATCTCCTATAGCCGATCTCATTACGTTGAGCAACTACTTTCTACCTATGGATATAGTGAGTGCAAACCGATTGAGACACCTTGTGATTATAATAAAAGATTAAGTCCAAATGAAGGGACTGACGTCGATCAATTACGATATTCTAAATTGATTGGTAGTCTAATGTATGCTATGGGTTGCACTAACCCAGACATTGCCTTTACAGTTGGCATGTTGAGTCGTCACTACTGTATAAAAGGGAATATATGTCGGATGTATGACTCCCCAGACCCGACGTCTATGTATTTAGTGTATATACGTAGACGTGCGTTGCGACGTCTATGCATATACGACGTATACATCGACGCGTTTACTAGTAATCCTAGTAACGAGCATTGGGATGCCCTCGATAAGATGATGAGATACCTTAAAGGTACTAAGGATTATGCTCTATGTTATTCTGTTTTTTACTCAAATTGTGGATGGATATTCTGATTCCTCCTGGTGCTCAGAAATAGGCAATAATAAGTCTACCATACTTCTGATACCTTAAAGGTACTAAGGATTATGCTCAAATTTGATGGAATCTATTTTATTCCAGACTTACATATATGTTGTGTATGCTTTGCGAATACTAGGCATATCTAATATTTGTAACACTATGGTTTGTTTGACATGTCTACTTATATTGTCATGATATGCATATGTTGGTTGTGAACTGATTTCGAGACATTTTCTTTGATGTTGGATTAGAGGAGTTTAGATTGACTCTAAAACTCTTTATATATATTATTTGATCTTGAAACAGATTCATGACAATTGTTATGCATTATATGTATTATGCTGTGTAGTGAACATAAGAGGAGATTGTTGGATATGTTGATATATATATTATTTATATAGTTAGTGGTATATCTAATTATTATGTTCACATGCAAGCTTATATGTGACAACATTTGTATTGGATCCAACTGGGCTGGAACCCGGTAACATGTATTTACACGGTAGGATTTGCCCTAAGCTGGAGGTAATACCGATGGGGATTCCAAAACTTGATATCACCCAGTGTAATACTTCATGCATCCAAAACCAAAAACCTTTACCTCGAACATCCTGATCGCTTGATTAAAAAAATATACCAAATCTCAACTACCTTACACGACACCTCAATAACTCAATAAATCTTGACAAAATTCTGAAATTAACTCAAAACTTAAATTTTGAAGTTGGAAAACTTAGAAGGACCTTTGACTAGTTTAAAAAGAAAAAGAAAAGAAGCCAGATAAGAACTTTGTTCAAAACTGGTACTAGTATTTAGAGGAAATTTACGAAATTCTACTGGGGGCAACTGGCAAGTATTTAAAGATTCTTATTACTGGGCAAAAAGTGCACTTGCATTCGCCACCTGTCCAACATTTGAAACGAGTGCAAAGGCATCAACTCTAATGGTTATGATTGATTAGAGGGATGACCGGCAAAGACATCAACCCCAATGGTTGTGATTATTAGGGAGGTGACGGGTAAGTACTCTTTTAAGTTTTAACCTAACGAGTATCGAAAGGGGAACCGATGGTCACGTGCTAATCAGAAATCTTCACGTGGGCGTGTCTTTGCAAAGTCTACATCGATTGTGGAAGTGTGGGAACGTACATGCATATATGGTTACACGAGCAGATACGTGCTTCCAATAGAATCCATGCATTTGCAAATTGCAAGTCTGCTTTCTCGCAACGTAGGGTTTACATGCATTTGATATATTGACGTTGATATTTCATGAATAAAAATTCTTTTTCTTTCCCTCTTTCTTCAAAAACAAAAGGTTGATGTTCTTATTTGTGCACGTTGGTGTTGGGATCGATGTAACCTTGGTATTGGTACCGAAACCTTCTGATTTTAAGAGTTTAATATAACCTTAAAACTGCTTTTATGATTACTCAATACTTTAAAAAAAAGGAGTTTTAGGCTTGAGGACTTCAACTTAGTGAGTTCCAAAGTTTATGATAATTGATAAGCTTCAATCTTCAAGACTTCTTTGTTAAAAGAATTTCCTAAACTAATTTGGTTTTAACTTTTAAGACACGGCTCAATATGATTGTTGTTCAATCATTTTTCTTAGCTATATACATGTGAAAATCATATACAAAATAAAAATCATACATGCGAATCAATCAAGTTTCAAAGGACTAAACCAAAAGCTACCACTTTATTTACATAGGGTAGTATATCGGGTTGTGGGTTGTGGCAGTGCTATGTAGTAACTAGGGGATCAGTGGCCGATGTAGAATTTTAATATTGGAATATGCATAATTTTAAGAGTAATAAATTGCATAAGTTTTAAAATAATAAATTGCATGATTTTCAATGATGGCAAATATAAAAAAAGTAGGTTTACATTATTACTTGAAAACATATGTTAAAATATAAACTTTCTAAATTAAAAGAGTTGATTTTTCTCGTAAACATCCATATTAAATTTGAAAGCAATTTACAATATCATCACTACTCATCGTAGAAAATACACCTTAGCATCAAATTTCTTTTGTTCCGAAAAGTAAATTAAGTAGCTCCTTCCCATTTTTTTGATGTTATATCTACTCTATTCCACCTCATTTTAAATCCTAACCTCTCAAATATATGAATGAGACTATTGTGATTCAATTTCTTCTATTGACTATCTCAAGACGAGATCTCCCAACTAAACTAGCCCAGTTGGTCATTCGACGTCCCATTTTAGACACATGACAATTTTAGGTATGAATTATGAAAGATCATGAGAGAACTTATTCTTAATTAATTTGAGTTTCAAATACGATAATGGAATAGTAAGATAACTCTTAATGTCATTGTAGCGCACTTTGTTTATTTAACTTCATATCTAATAAGATTATGGATGATGAAACAAACAAACCTACAATTGTCTTAAGAGAAGTTTTTACTCGTTTTCTTTCAACATGCTTTACATTGTCATAAATGGTTCTAAAAGGTCTAAATTCACACTTTATTAAACTTAAAAAGTTATTTGGTTGGTATACTATTGATGTTGGGCATCTAAAATGATTTCGTTTTCTCAAAAGAAGAAGAAGGGTATTCGAGTGCGTACCCTCGGTGCATGGTGGATATATCCACCCCTGTAGGGGATCATCCGATTCTTTCGGATTTTTCTATCTTTTAGATTTTGACGTCTCCATTTTAATATTTAGTCATTTTTAAGACCAATTTTGAAACCCTAGAGGTTTGATTCCTTGAGATGTTTACTTCTCCTTATATTTTTTAAATCGATTAGATATCGAGATGATGTTTTGCTCAATCAGTTTAGCATGTGAACATTATTTTCACATTTAAGGTAAAATACATGATCAAACTCTAAGGCAAACCAAACAACCAATTTCCTAAATCTGTCAAAATCAGACACGACACGATAACACGACACAATAATTTAGTCTATGGGTACAGGAACCTGGACAGGAATACACGATAAACATACACAACACGATACACGAACCCTTATCGGGGCGGATTCGTGTAATGACCCATACACGAAATACACGATAACATACACGATAAGGGTATCATGTATATCAGGTATACACGATGCACGATAGACATGGTTGTACACGATACACGATTACACGGTTGTACACGATATACATGATGGACATGATATACCTGATATACACATTATAACCCTATTAGAATAACCTAAACTGACTAATCAGAACCTAAAACCAATTACGTAATCACCCCAACCCGAACCTGCGAACCCTAACCTTTGCAATCTCGAATCCGTCTCCTTAGTCCTTAGTCCTCACTGTAACACTAACCTTGTTCCAAACTTCTAGCCCAGCCCCTCCTCTGGTTCCCGTCGCCACTCAGCTCTCGTCGTCGGCCTTCCTCTAGCCACCGACCCTCCACTCCCCTGTAGGATTTTGTGTCCCTATGTATGTGTATATTTTAAAAAAATTATACATGCATAGAAGATCGATATTCATATTTTCAGTGATTTCATGTACATTGTTTGTGTTTATTCTAAGATCATGCAATCCTACATATATTAAAATAAATCACAAAGAGAGAATCATATCCAAAGATCCTCTAAAACCTTTTCGAAGATCCGGAGTTGCGTTTCTCGTCGAATCGCCTGCCGATTCGCCTCCAAGTGTTCACCAAACTCTAAACAAGATTAGAGAGAAAGGAGCTAGCCAATCAATCTCTAATTAAGCTTAGAATCTAGCTAGTGACCCCTCTAAAGCTTATTTAGAATTTAATCTACAAAAGCTTGAAATAATTAAGGAATTTTCGGATGGATTAATATGGTGGTTAGGGAGAGAGAAGTTTTTGCATTAATTAAAACAAAGAGGGGGAGAAGACCTATTTATAGGGTCTTCCAACACCCACATCATGGGCTAACCACTAACCCATGATCTCTTGTTTTTCTCTCCCTAAAATAAATCACAATTTGACACATAATCATCCACATCCACATTTACCCATAATTGGAATAATTCCAATACATGATTAATACTAATTCCTTATTAATTCGGGCAAAACCGTATTAACCGTTTTTTTTTACTTTTACCAAAATTTGGATTTATATCCAACAAAATTTGGTCTTTGGGGGTTTTAGCAAATTCATATATCATGTAATATGATCCTATGTAATTTTAAATTATTACACCCAATAATATATACATCTTATGTGAATTTATTCATGATTCTAAGTATGTCATTTTTCGTGACATATTGATTTTATAAATTTACCACATGTGCCCCTTTTCACATGAATCCTGACACATCATATGAACTCAAAATCAAGCTTCTTGTTTCCCAATTTTGTGGTGTGACCTATACGAAGATCTAACCTAAATTGACAGTGATATTAAACACTCAATATCTCAAACTATAAACGGTATCTAGCTACACATTATAGTTACCCAATTAGCATAGATGTCTTGTTCCACTCGAATTAAACATGATTCATTTAGTGATGTAAGTGCCTCACTTGTGTCTATCCCTTGCCTCCATATATTAAGAATATATACAAAGTAGAAATGTGTCACCTTTGTATTATGACACATAATACAATTCCATAATATTTTACTTGTTAGGTCTATTCAATATATAAAAGTAATTTTTTCCTCTTTTATATGCTCGTGTTATCAAATATTTGTAGAGCTACAATAATCGATGACCAACACGATAATCTTATCTTGGTAATTAATGTTCCATGTTAATTACCATGATTGTGAATAACTTTTGATTTATGTAAACCATTATTTTTTAGAGCTCTACGGTTAAGGACCAAAAGCCTCTTCCTTAACACTTCCAAAAGACGAATACAATAAAGAAGGAACAAAATGTTTGCACATTCAATTCATAACAATTGACATATAAAAGTAAAACTTTTAGAACACATTCCTTTCACTCCCCACCCCAGCCCCTTCTCTCGCTCACTAGCCCCGTCCCACTTGGCAGAACCTCACCTTAAAATTTTATATGTAAAATTCTTCAAATCATGGAATTAACAAGAAAAATGTATATCTACTCACATTCACATCATGCATTTCTCTACTACATCAAATTCACATTACAAATCTACTCATGTTGAAATACACATGTATGAGATCCATTAAGAATGTTAGTTTATTTGCATTCAAATTTACTCAATAATGTATCCCAAACAACATAACATCATTACTTAAATCATTCAACCAACCCAACTCATCAAGACCTAATATAGCAAACCAAACCAATCCAACTCATATATACTGAATTAAATCATCCAACCAACCCAACTCAATACAAACCAAATCAATCCAATGAACGAGTGAAATCAAATGATATCTCAATAATAAAGGTTGCATCCATCATCATAACATATAGCAATAGCATATAACAAAATGAATTAAACATTCACACAATCACACTCCATTCTCGTCAACCAAACAAATCCAAAATTCATAATCTCCACAACCAACTAAACAATCCAAATCCAAACACCACAATCTAAACATATCAAATATGAGAACCTAATCAAACAAGATACATTAGATTTCCTTTTGGCTTCACTTGAAGTTAATTTTTCTACAAGTGGTTAAGCACGAACAAGAGGAGGAGGGGGAATTTGCGATGCTGGAGGACGTCTTTGTGGTGCCAGAAGATGTCGCGAAGGAGGTGCAGTGATTGTTCTGGTAGCGGAGGACATCATGGTTGGGGTACCGAAGGGCGTCGCTGCGATGTCGGAGGAGGTCTTTGTGGTGTCAGAGGACGCTGCAGACGGCACGAAGGCTCGGTCAGAGATCGGTCGTGGAGAAGGTCGGGTTTGCGGCTAAGGTTTGTTTGGGTTTTTTGTCTGGAATAAATGAAAAAACGTAACTGTTCGATTATTATAAGACCTATAGACGTCGGATGTTTCTTACAACCGACGTCTATATGCATGGGGGTATAGACGTCGGATGTAAGAAACGTCCGACATATATAGGTCGATGTCTATAGGCTTGAGGGATAAACGTCAAGGTATAGATGTCAGATTCAATGGGTATTCCAACAACCGACGTCTATAGGACACCATAGATGTCAGTTGTTTCTTTAACCGACGTCTATTCCCTCATCGACCAAATAGACGTCAGCCTTTATAACAAACGACGTATATTGGGAGACGAGTAAAGACTATTTTTCACTAGTGACCCTCGACTCCGATCATCCTGACCCCATGCCTCCTCATCACCACGACACCACCCCTCCACCTCACGATCACTTCCCCTCCGACCATTCTACCCATCCACCTAATCCCACCACCACCTCTTTCGTTCAATCTTCTCCTAACCTCCACCACCGTCTACCCCCAAACCCTCCGATGTCGCTCCTCCTTTCACACCCTCCTCCACCTCTTGTGCCACCTCTCATCGGACCTCGACTCTGCGCTCATCCTCGTTGTGGTAACCTCCACCTCTTCTTGGTGGTTTTCGTGGTTTTGGTTTGTTTTTGTTGGTAGTCTAGTTTTTTTTCTTTTTTGTGTTTTTAGCCTATTTTGTACTGAATTCTTATATGTTCAACATATAATACGCACAAACATAGTGGCTATTGGCGTGATGCACCCATTTTAATTTGTACTTGTCACGATTTTACGTATATAAGATATAACTTGATGCAAGGGCATCTTGCGTTTCTATAGGATGTGTCATCCATATTTCTCTTAACATTTGATAGAGCATTTTTTTATGACATTCAAGTAGAAACTATAAATAGGGTTGTAAGTTTGATCCATCTCATTTCATTTTGCATTTGGAGGTTCTCCATTAGTATGTTTGTGTGTAGATGTTTAATTTTACCTTGGAATTTCCTATATCAATATCTAACTGAAAGATTTCAAGGCAAAAGTTTCAGTTGGCTAGACAACAGTCAATTGATGGAATCATTGATCATTACCCCTGCCCAGATATCAAAGCATAACAAAATTGAATTTGGATCTTTGAAGGATTATCTTGGAAACTGGTGCAGATGCTATTGCTGGAAAAGTTGCAACTAATGGTGTTGATGGTTCTCTGCCTTTATTTGAGCAGGTAGATTTTTCTTTGTCTTGAGATCATTCGTGTCTAGGACCTTTCATGCATTTTGAGTATCAGTTCACCTAATTGCGTTTACTATCTCGATTACTCAAACCATCACTCAAGCTCGAGCTACAACAAGGGAGCACTTAGCAAGATTGCTTCTCAAATAATTTCCCTGCTTCTTCTTTGACGTCCCTAGGTGATATTGTTTGATTTCATGTCCCTATGTATGTGTATATTTAAAAAATATTAATACAAGCATACATCATAGATTTCACATTTTCAGTAATTTTATGTACATTATTTTGTGTTTATTCCAATATCATGCAAATCTACATATATTAAAATAAACAAAGAAGAGAGGATCATACCCAAAGGCTCTCTAAAACCTTTATGAAGATCCGGAGTTACGTTGCTCCTCGAATCGTCAGCTGATCCTCCTCCAAGTGTTCACCAAACTCTAAACAAGATTAAAAAGAAAGGAGCTAGCCAATTCAATCTCTAATTAAGCTTAGAATCTAACTAATAACCCCTAAATCTCCCTGAGATTTTATCTCCAAAAGCTTGAAATAATTAAGAGAAATTCGGATAGATTAGTTGAGAGGTTAGGGAGAGAGAGAATTTGCATTCGTATATGAAACAAGTAGGTGAGAGGACTTATTTATAGTCTCCCAAATCACCCACATCATGAACTATTCTCTAGCCATGATCCCTTCTCATTCTCTCCCTTAAACCAATCACAATTTGCCATATAATCATCCTTAAAACCGTTTAACCACAATTGGAATTAATTCAACCCATGATCTGAATTATTCCCTTAACAATTCTGGCAAAACCGTATTAAACGATCGACCAAAATTTTCAATCGGTTGACCGAACAATTAAGTTTTTATAAGTTTAGTCATATCGTGAGCTAGACGGTCAACTGAATATTCACAAGAAAATTTTCCCGGAAAATTTCGGTTGAACCACGTCTCACTCCGGTCGACCGTGTCCTTGTACCGGTAGACCGCTATATCACCAAGACAGCTTCTGGAGATTTTCGGTTGACCGCGTACTCACGCCCGATCGACTGATCCGATCATCACGACACGTCATGATAATTTCGGTCGACCACTCGTGTTTCGATCTTTGACCAGTCGACCGTTTCTATGAAATCGGTCGACCGATCCTAAAACGGTTGACCGTTTTGACTCTGATTTTACCTTTGTCAAATTTTGGATTTACTTCCAACAAAATTGATCCTTAGGGTTTTTAGCAAATTCATATCTTATGTAATATATTATCCTATGTAATGCTAAATCAATTACACCCCATAATACATATATCTTATATTAATTTATTTATGATTCTTCATATGTCATTTTCACGACATATTGATTTTGTCGATTCACCAAATGTATCCCAAACCCGATACACCATATGAATAGAAAATAAAGCTTCTTTTTTCCAATTTTGTGTTACACATTATAGTTACCCAATTAGCATAGATGATCTTGTTCCACTCAAACCAAACACGATCCACTCAGTGTTGCAAATGCATCACTTGTGTCAATTCATTGCCTCATGATATTTAGAATACATACAAAGTAGAAATGTGTCACGTTTGTATTATATTCATTTCTTGATCTCTTTAAGCTAATTATAATTGTGTGCACATTATAATTTTGCTTTACATGGAGCCCACTAATATCATCACTTAAATTAAGAGGGGTATTGATAATCTTTTGACTAACTATCTCTTCCAGCATAAGTCATGTTCAACCAATTATTGCCTTTATCACTATACTCATTGATAACTTTTAACAATAATCAAATTAAACACTTCTTATGGGAAAAGATATAAGTCTCATATTTTAGGATTCAAGACACAATGAAAATGTTAATGACACATAGCATAATTCCGTAATGTTTCACTTGTCAGATCTATTCAATATATAAAAGTAACAATTTTCCTCTTTTATATACTCTTGTCGTCAAATATTTGTATAGCTACAATAATCGATGACCAATGCGACAATCTTATCTTGGTAATTAATGTTCTGTGTTAATTACCATGATTGTGAATAACTTTTGATTTATGGAAACCATTATCTTTTAGATCTCTACGGTTAAGGACCAAGAGCATCTTCTTTAACACTTCCAAAAGACGAGTACAATAATCAAGGAACGAAATACTTGCACATTCAATTCATAATAATTGATATATAAAAGTAAGAACTTTTAAAACACATTCCGTTCAATCTCGCACTTGTTATCAAAGTTTTCTTTCACATACATCCTCAACGTATAAAACAATAATAACTAGGGTAACTCTCTCGAATCACTCATCAAGCCAATCCACATGGTTCCTCAGACCCATGTACTCGGAATGCATTTTGCCTTTGGCTTGGGGTAAGGGTTTGGTGAATGAATCAGCTGTGTTATTGTTTGTGTCCACCCATAACAAATTTATTTTGCCTTCGTCGATGAAGTCATGTGTGACACAATACTTAAGATCCATGTACTTCACATTGTGATGAGATTTGGGATCCTTGATTTGCGAGATAGATGCACTGTTGTCGCAAAATAACTCTATTGGTCCCTCGCTCGAGGGAACTACTCCAAGCTCTCTTCAAGGAACTTCTTAATCCAAACTCCTTCCTTGCTCGCTTCAGCGACAACCATCACTTCAGAAGTTGTGGTTGAGCCAGTCGTAGTGGTTTGCCTCCAACTACGCCAACTCATGGCTCCACCGTTCAGAAGGAAGACATATCCTGATTGAGACCTCCTATCGTCGGGATAACTCATGAAACTCGCATCCGAATAGCCCTCGGCTATTAGCTCCCTTTGTCCTTCATAAACAAGAAACTTATCTTTGGTCCAGTTAAGGAACCACGGAATATTCTTGACCACAGTCCAATGCTTTGGACCTGCGTTGGATTGGTGACAACTTGTCACACTTAGAGCATACGAGACATCGGGTCTTGTGCAAGTCATCGTGTACATGATCAATCCTATTGCCGAAGCATAAGGAATATCTTTCATGTACTCCAAGTCTTTACGTGATTCAGCACGTTGAGACTTCTTGTGTTGCACACCCATACTTAGGGGTGAGCAAAATTCGGTCCATACCGGGCACCCGGACCGAACCGGACCGAATTTTTTCGGTCCGGTCTTCGGTCCACAAAATTTTGGAAATTCGGTCTTCGGTCCGGACCGGACCGCAAATTTAAGGGGAAAATCCGGGTTTTGGACCGACCCGGACCGGACCGGACCGAACCTATTCGGTCCGGTCTTCGGTCCGGTCCGGTCCAGTCCGGTCCTGGACCGAAGCTCACCCCTACCCATACTCATTGGCACATTGCCCTTTTTGGAGTTGTTCATGCTGAACCTTCCAAGACTTTGTCAATGTATGTACGTTGACTTAGGCCAATGAGTCTACAGGATCTATCTCTATATATCTTGATTCCCAAGATGTATTGAGCATCACCCATGTCTTTCATTGAAAACGCAGATTTCAATGAACTTCTCGTTTGCTCAAGCAAAGGTATATGATTTCCCATGAGGAGTATGTCATCGACATATAAGATCAAAAACACTATGTGGCTCTCACTAACCTTCTTTTATATACAAGGCTCTTCCTTACTTTGGACGAAGTGAATCTTTTTGACTTCCTTGTCAAAGTGCTTGTTCTAAACCTTGATGCATGCTTCAATCCATAAATGGATCTTTGAAGCTTGTATACTTTCTCGTTATTTGTTGGATCTTCAAAAACTTGAGGGTGTACCATGTACACATCCTCCTCCAAGTTTCCATTAAGGAACATTGTTTTGACATCCATTTGCCATATCTCATAAAGGGTCTTTCAAAGGAACCTCAACATTCTATTTCATAGAAACATGAGTGAGGACATCATAATCTGATTCCATCGACACATGATGAGACAACGGGACTTCAGGGTTCGGCCTCATTATCGTAATAAATGTTGAAGGACCTCATGATCAAGCTCCTTCCTGGAAGTATTCGTGGAGGGAACCTCAGGATCCGGCTCCCTCATAGATTCAGGTATCACCGCAGGACTAGTGACACCGGGAGATGGTGATTGCAAGGAAGGCAACCCAATTTGGTTGTTTACCTCCTTACCAAACCTCAAAGTATGAATCATATTAACATGATTGGACGGTTTAGAGGTAGCATGAGGCATTGGTGGCCTTCCATGAGAATGGGTACCCCAGGGATTCACCTTGGGTTGACTTGGAAATTGTCTATTGTCACGTTCATTGAGCTAATGAGCCAACTGGATGACTTGCATTTTGAAAGTTTTAAATGAACTTTGCATGCTCTGCATGAACGTTTGAAGGGATTGGTCAGGAGAGGGGTCCCTAGGGTCAACCCGCTAGGGTAGTGTCTGACTAGAATAACATGAAGATAACAAGATAAGGCATCTTCTTGTGCCATCCTAGGTGAAACATCTTCACCACCATCAGTATCTCCATTGAACAATTCTCGGAAATACTTGAAGATGCCTTCAACTTTGTTCTCATCCATGTCCTGGATAAGATTCACCTCAACGGGGTCATCGAAAGCACCTGGCTTCTTCTCGATGGTGAAGATGAGGAAATCAGTGCAGTGACTACCATATGTTAAGCGCATAAGACTAATACGACAATTGATCAAGGCATTGGAAGTCGCTAAAAATGGTCACCCCAAAATAACAGAAATTTGTCCAATTGAGTTGTCATAGCTTCAGTATCCAAAACAAAGAAATCGACTGGATAAATTAACTCTCCCACTTTGATCAGAACATCTTCCACCACGCCCCTCGATTTCTTCATTGACCTATCGGCCAGTAGAAGAGTGGTTTTTGTTTCTTTGAGATCTCTAAGACCAAGGTGGACATAATAAACAGAATACGACAATAGATTGAGAGATTCACCTAGCTCCAATAAAACTCGATGTATTCACACATCACTAATCACACAAGAAATAGTAGGACAAGCAGGGTCCTTGTATTGACTTGCGTGGGTTATGCCAACAATGAACTCACGTTTTCCGCAAGAAAGGCTTTCTTAGGAACATGGGTTTTTGTCTTCTTGGAGCATAAGTTCTTGAGAACCTTGGCATAAGGTGTCATTTGCTGAATCACCTCCAACAGAGAGATGTTCACCTTAACTTGTCGAAAGATCTCAAGCATCTTATATATCCTGATCTGAAGTTTTCTTTTTAAGGCGCTCAGGGAATGACACCTTCGGGGCATAAGGGTCTTTCAAAAGAAGCTCAGCACTCTGTTCCATAGAAACATGAGTGAGGACAACATAATCTGATTCCATCGACACATGATGAGACAAGGGGACTTCAGGGTTCGGCCCCATTATCATAATAAATGTAGAAGGAACCTCATGATCAAGCTCCTTCCTGAAAGTATTCGTGGAGGGAACCTCAGGATCCGGCTCCCTCATAGATGTGGGTATCACCACAGATCTGATGACATAAAGAGACTGTGCTTGCAAGGAAGACAACCCTATTTGGTTGTCCACCTCCTTACTAGACCTCAATGTATGAATCACATTAATATGATGGGTCGGTTTAGAGAACGGGTATCCGGGGATTCACCTCGGGTTGACTTGGAAATTGTTTGTTCTCGCGTTCATTGAGCTGATGAGCCAACTAGCTAAATTGCATTTCTGAAGTTTTAAATGAACTTTGCATGCTCTGCATGAACTCTTGAAGGGATTGATGTTGAGAGGGATCCTTAGGGTCAACCCGCTGGGGTAGAGTCTGACTAGAATAGCCTGAAGGGGAGGCCTGAGTAGGTTGGTGAGTATGAGGCTGAGACCTTTGATGTGGGGGTTGGTAGGTGATTGCCGTCATATCATGCATACATTTGTATCTTATATCCGTTATCTTTCACCTAAACAATACTATGTAACGAGTTTTATATTTAAGTTTCAGGAATAAACGGGTTTGAGGAGAAGATGTACAAAAAGGACTTAAAAGCAAGAAAAATGACTAAGTTGTAAGACTTATGGACTGAGATGCAAGAGAGAAGACCGTGGATGTAAACCAAAAGGACCAACGAGAAAATCAAGAAACTCCACACCATCATGAGGAGTATTTTGGCAATTCGATTCGGGCCAAAAAGACTAACGAACTGACATCCAATCAGTGGTCTCCCACCGCAAATCAACGGTCTGTTGTGTTGATCTGTGCCTGGATCTTCGGGTGGGATTTCATATTTTTGTTGGATGTCGGTTTCTATTGGGTTTGAGAATTTCAATTGCTCACATCGACATGCTTTGGTCCCCACCCCTCGAGCGTCGTGTTCGTCTCCGCCGTCGCTTGTTCCTCTATTAAAGCCTACCAAGGTAGGTGCAGGTATGGCCAGCCCACAATTAATTCCAGAACTTAATTTTGCCACCCTGATTCGCGATTTCGGAGAACCCTTCTACGATAGAATCGAAGCAAAAGGGTGGAGTGATTTGATGTATGAAGGTGATGAAACCACGTACGTAGAACTTCTCGTATGTGAGTTTTATTCTAAACTCGAGTATGATTAGACCGGACAACTCGAGTTTAGTGTCACTCTTAGAGGGGTGAAACACATCGTGACACCCCAATTTATCTCTGACGCAACAGTGATCCCCTTAGTCGATGATCTTGTGCCCACTCGTGACATTAATTTTTACCGATCTATGCTTTGGTGCGGGCAACCCATTTCATCGCTTGGGGGAATACCCAATGCGAACATCTACTCCAATGTGCACATTGTATCCAGGTGGGTGTGTAGGAATGTGTTGGGACAAGAGCGGACCTCCACATTCTTCACACCTAGTTTGTGAATAGTGTATGTATAGTCTCATGGATGGTTCACCTTACTGCATTTGTCGAACGTTGTTTGATGTGTTGGTGAACTCCAAACTTAAAGAAATATATTGTTTGCCTACTATGGTGACAAAATCGTGTGGAATGTTGGACATCCCACGGTTTGAGCGCTTGTTGCAGCGCCAAGGCATCGACCTCGAGGTTGCAAAGATGACCCTATCATATCATCATTGCCTTTAGGAGGCATGGGTGCATGATTACATAGAGGAGGATGTTAGAGCCAGTTCCCCAAACTCATCTGTGAGCTCGGGAACGCTCTTCAACACCAACATATCTGAGATGGTGGTAGAGCAGCAAAATGTCATTTTGGCCAAGCAAAACCGGAAGATTTATAGGAAGTTATCGACTCTTGAGCGAGGTGTCTCTTCTAGCACCTCTGCTCTCCATTAGTCTGGTACACCCTATCCATGCATTGGCGCCATTCTGCCATACATTGAGGACAATGCATGGATTAGGTGTGTGTGTGTGGGGGGGGGGGGGGGGGGGGGGGGGGGGGGGGTTGTTTTCTCGTATGTACATATTTTGTGTGTCTTGTGTTTTATTTCTCTTTCTTTTGTTTACCTTTCTACGGTCATGTTAGTGTGATGCATTTAATATTGATATATTTGCTTGCCATGATCCTTGGGCGCCTTGTTGTGTTTTGTTTATCGTAGTGCTTTCGCTTCCTATTTCTTTCAAAAATCTGATGTGTTTGCGAAAGAAAATATTTTGTGGGGTTTGTGTATGTGTTTAGCGTATGCAAAACTATTTTGAGACAGTCAAAAGAGAAGCTCCCAAAAATTGACTTGAACCTGATGCATTAGGATATCTAGTATAATCGAGTCGTAAAGATGCACCCCGGTCTTCCTTTGGGGGGCGAGTAATCATAGGGTTTCAGTACTTAAACAAATAAAGAAGTCCACCCTGAACCTAGTAAGTCAAATAATTCGTGTATGTTAGTATAAGGAAGTTTGTCGTAGTCATGGACCCTTAAAATTTTGTTATGAAACTTTAAGTGTAGGGGTTTTGGTTCCCATGTAGATAAGAAATAAATAAGTGGTGTTCTCTCTTCTCACACGGCTCCTATCACTCGGGAAATTAAGTCCAAGAGGACTTAGTTTATGGTGCTTTCGAGTCATCTGACTTGGGATGCACCGACCGAACTCCCGTTACACTGGTGGTAGGGATCACTCTATATGGAGATGTGGGGAAATGTGTATGTGATAGTGTAAGTCCTCATAGGCTATGATGCATGAAACCTGACCCTGGGAGAATTACGCACCAACTAGGAAAAAAAGAAAAAAAAGTTGAAATGGTAGTGCAAATAAGAACCTTAATGGACTTTAAACTTTGTATCACTTGAGGATGTTAAGGTTGTCATTGTCTTTCACTTAAGTCCTTAATTAACTTGCATGAATGGTTCATTAGGCTAGGTGTGTAGACTGTTACATATATAAAGTCGACCAGTAGAATTACTGTGTCCAATGATCGATGAAAATGAGTCCATTTAGTCGTGTTGCTAGGTTGAATAATGCATTTATATTAGGATTTTGTAGGTGTATCCGCTGAAAACCCTCAGGAGAAAACACTCCTCATTGGCGATAAGGAGGTTTAACGGCTTGTTGCACATGCTAAGTGCAACCGTGATTCATACGAAAGTGAGTTAGGATTTCCTAATTTTATGTATGCTTTTTCCTTTCTTTCATTTTTTTATTTCTTTGTTTTGCTCGGGACTAGCAAAAGTTAGGTGTGGGGGTATTTGATTGATATCATATCATGCATACATTTGTGTCTTATATCAGTTATCTTTCACCTAAATAATACTACGTAACGAGTTTTATGTTTAAGTTTCAGGAATAAACAGGTTTGAGGAGAAGAGACACAAAAAGACCTAAAAGTAAGAAAAAAATATTGAGTTGTAAGACTTATGGACTGATATGAAAAAGAGAAGGACTCAGATGTAAACCAAAAGGAAAAACGAGCAAATCAAGAAACTCCACACCATCATGAGGAGTATTTTGGCAATTCGATTCAGGCCTAAACTCCAACAACCAATATGGTGCATCACACGTGAAGAAATCAAGCCAAACAAGCACACTCCAAATCCAGACCCGATCCGGAGTCTATAGACTGCCAATTGGTGATTGGGTCATCTCCAGATCCGATAAGATTTTGGCGAGTCATGTATTAGAGTGTTTTATGTCCATTTTTAGTAGTACATTAGTCCCACATTGTGGGATTATCCTTGATCATCTTTTTCTATGACTATAAATAGAACTCTTCATCTTCTCTGTATTTCACTACATGCTTGGTGGCTAATCCCTTTGCTTAGAGTCAAGCCTTGAGTAAAAACTCAAGTGGGGAGACGCTACTTGTATTGTGAGTCTAAAATTAAATAAAATTTTCTTTGTTATGTTGTCTCTTTTGTGTGTATTGCATGCCTAGCTTAGTTTCCTTTCATCAAATTTAGTAGACTTAGTTAACATGTTCTTCCCTCTTAAAATAATAGTTAGCTTAATGAATAGTGAGTATTTCCATCCCTCTTTGGGTTCCGACGGCCGCCCTCTCGTTGGGTCGGGCGTCTCCCGCGGACGCCCCACCCAAATTTTTTTTTTAAAAATTAATCAAAATAAAGAAGGCAATTTATCAGATTTGAGTAATCTGGGCGTCCACTGGTTCTTTTCTTGGACTTCGAGACATTATATCTGGTGAATAAAAGAGTAATATGAAGTGAAAGTGGTGTTAGAAGAGTGAAATGAAGAGTTATATAAGTAGAAATGATAGAAGGGAAGAATGGTAATCTGTACGGGCGATTTAAGTAGTTTTACGACGACGAATATCAGTTCAGTTTAACTAAGGACCTTTGGTTAAATGTTATTGCTTAATTCACAAAATTATAGTTAATGATTCTTCATGGTTGTTAATATATTATTGTACCTAGGGGCGAGCAAACTTTGGTCCGGTCTGGCTACCCAGACCGAATTTTTTCTGTCCGGTCTTCGGTCCAGGGATACCAAAAATTCGATATTCGGTCCGGTCCGGTACAGTCCTGGACCGAACCAAAATTGAGTGAGTAAAATTTGGGTTTTGGACCGGATCGGACCGGACCGACCCGAATTTATTCGTTCCAGTCTTCAGTCCGGCCTTCCAAAAATTCGGTCTTCGGTCCGGTCTGATCCGATCCTTGACTGAAGCTCACCCCTAATTGTACCTTTCTCACTCTGTGTTTATGTTATGTTTATAATGTGTGTCATATATCTACGGAAATAGTAAAATGGATTGATAGAGATAAGAACAATTCTGTTGAAGACCAAGCCACAAAAACTTATCCGACTAGTGAATATATTGTCATTTTTTTATTTTTTTATCTTTTGGGTTTTGTAATACATTTTCTATATACAGGGCAAAGCACAAAAAGCGAAGAAAAAACAAAAGATTTCTACTGATAAATCAGAGAAAAAATAACAGTGTTTCTGGTAAATTTTGTTCATTTTTTTACAGAATATAAGCTTATTTATTTTTGTTTATTTTTAGTACTTTTGGGTAACAGATCTTGCAGTAAAAGTAGAGAAAGAAGTTGATAAAGAGAATAAGGAACTCAACAATAATGTTTAATACCAGTAATGTCTTTTCTTTAATACAATAATAGTTTATCTAATAAGTCTTTCCAATCAAAGTTTTGTAGTTTAATATTGTGTTACCACAGATGTTATATGGAAATCTATTTCAAGTTAATGGATGTGATTGAATATTAGAAGAGATATATTGTCTGATAGATCATAATCCTTTTAGTGAGGCTAAGCTTGATTAGTGGGTTTGGTTAGCACTAATGATGCTTTGTCTTGTGAAGCATGTGAGAGGTAGGGTGTGAGCATTAGGTGGAGGCATGATAGGGCTGTAGGGGTGATGGTGGAGGAGTGGCATGGCATGCCTTGGTTGGGTGGGGTGTATGCTTTTGAAAGAAAAGCACACATTTCCTTCCATTCTCCTCTCAACGCAACTCTTCCCTCTCCCTCAACCTTCTCTCTCTCCTCCCCACTTCACTCTGGCGACCTGGCCTGCCGGATCACTGGCCAGCAGCGGCCATAGCAAGCAAGGAGGCAGCATGGAGTGATGGCCGGTGGTGGAGGTTGCTTAAAGAAGTGAGGCTGGAGTGGTACAAGGTGAAGGAGGTGGTCGCACGTCTTGGTGCTTGGTTGTCGGAGGTGCTCGTCTGCGAGGGAGTAGCTACCAGTGACATCGGAACTCCAGTGAACTCTGGCGAACACTTAAAGGTTTTTAAATTCATTTCGTTTTCTCACATGTATAAGGGGTTTTCTCTCTTCACCGGAGGCCTCGCCGACGACGAGGGTCAGTCGAAGGGTTGGCGCCAACGGTTACGGCGAGGCAACGCCCAGTCGTTGCCTGGCATAGCCCAAGCATTGCCCAGGCACTAGTCGATCGATGCCTTGTAGGCGGTCGACCAAATGTAGATGAATCTGTGCGTAAGAAGTCCCTGATATTTTTGGTCAGACGGGTTTCCCCTGTGTTCGACTGTTGCGTCATTTTGTTTATTGTATCCCAGACATGACCTTCTAAACGGTTGATTGCCCTAAAAACTTGGTTCGACCATTAACTTAAATTCCAACCTTAATGTTCGACCGTATTGTGCTTATGTTCGAACGTTTCCCTATTCATAAGAAAATGGTCGACCGTTTTGCCCGTATCGGTCGATCGTTGGTGTCCAGAATTGAATTATTGCCTTTTAGTTGTGTGTCGTACTGTTTTCTCGGAAACCAGTGTCCTCGCTTCAAGCGTGAGTCGGGAGATGACGGTGGGTGCATTGATTGCGTGTGCCCTGGGACCGCCAAGCAAAAAGTGCAGAGGCTTGGTTCACGTGCCACCTTTATATTTAGGAGCTTTAGTATTGCATTTTGCATATAATTGAGTCATCCTATGTAGTAGACATGAGGGATCGCAGATCATAATGCATTGCTTTGTTACACAACTCCATGGAGTGAGATGATCGGAACCTTGTGGTGGCGGAGATGATCGACCGACGATTATTCCGGCGGATATGAGAGCCTAGCTGTGGCACGACCCGACAAGTATGAACGACCAGAGTGACTGCTCTGGCAGGTGTGGCATTGTCGACCACGAAATCAGATATGTATCTATGACGCGGAAGTACATGCAATCCTCACCAAACCCTCATGATTAGTATAGTCGTGAGTGGGGATGTGTTGCATACTCTCCATAAGCCTTCATGTGCCTGCGGTAGGTGCCCTCGGGGGACCCGATGTTGTTGATAGGATTGTTGTCCATTATGTCGCTAGTTGGGGAAGGTTATATAGTTGCATTCTTTTGTGCCATATTATACTAGTATGATAGGTTCATTGTACTATGCATTCATGTTCTTAATGTAGGATCTACTAGCCCCTAAACTTAGTCTAAAGGGGGGTGAATAGACTAATTAAGGTTGTTCAAGGAACTATGCCAAATTAAAAGCTAAGACAATAAATATGAAAGAGAACAATAAACCACAACTCCGGATGTATAGAGGTTTGGATTCAACCACCGGATCCTAGTCCTCTCTTACGAATTGCTCTTACTCGAGCAACTTCGCGTCCTCCACTAATCCGATCTCCGTTGCGGGCCGAGATCACGCTTTTACACCACAAGCTTTGCGAACACCCTCGCCTAGCTTGGACCACCTTCTCACAATCCGAGAAGAGCTTCACTCCGGAAGCTTTGTACAACTCTTGAAGACTATCACTTCAGCAACTAATCTTGAGCACTTGAAATGAATGATGCAATCAAAGGATGGTGATTTCAAGTGAGAAGATGTGAGCACAAGTGTTTAGAGCAAATTTGAGAGTAGTAATGTGATTTGAGCTTAGAGAAAGATTTGTGAAACTTGTATGAGTGTTCTCAGCTCTATTTATAAGCTCTAAACTAGTTCTAGCCCTTGGGATTGAAATGGTGAAAAGATGTGCAAGAAAACACAAGTCAGGAAGTGACAGGACGCATTTCAGGACACGAACGGTCGACCGGATCGTGTAACACGGTCGATCGAATGCAACAGTGCAAGGTTCGGTCGAGCAAAGATGCAAACGGTCGAACGGTTTGGATCACCAGTTCGACCGAAATTGACCAGTAGGACTGGACGAGAAAAGATGTAAGTATCGGTCGACCGTGAGTAGAGTTTCGGTCAACCGGTTGACGTGTTGGATTTTAGACAAGATAAAAACAAATGCAATCGGTCGAACAGAATGAGTTGATGGTTCGACCGAAAACTCCCAGTAAGAATGGGTCTGGGAAGTTTTCGAGATTCGGTCGACCGTGAAGGAAAGTTCGGTCGACCAGAAGACCAAATCCTAAAGAGGGGTTAGGTGAGAAATGTGTAGACGACCGTTGGAGTATACGACAAGTATAATGGTCATATTTAATACGAATACAGAATGCAATCGGTCGAACAAAAACAAGGTTTCGGTCAATCAAAAGTCTCGCTAACCTGGACACGTGTCGACAACTGATAGGATGAATGAATTGTATAGAATGAGCTAAGTCCTATTACTCGACAAGGTGAGACGGTCGAACAAAACAAGTGTATCGGTCGACCGATTTCAGACAGTCAAAAAGGATTGAAGAAACGGTCGAACAGAATGTATATGCCGGTCGACCGATTTCAGACAGGAAAACCAAATAGAAGGCACGGTCGAACGGGAAATGTAAGTTGGTCGACCGTTTTGGACAGAATAAGTTTTCTGGGAAGGTCTGTTGAAATCTGGTCGAACCAAATGGTTCTACCGGCCGACCGTTTGAGTGCAGATTACTTGTTCTATATTTCTAATGAGTTTCGATGATTTTCTATTGAAATCTAAGATAGTTGGAATGTTGTGTGAGACTTCTATAGGTATTCTAAGTGTCATGCAATGCAATGAATCAAAGATTTCAAGTGCCAAGTTACATTTGTAACCTAAATACATAGAACTTAAACCTAGCTATGCTTCAATCTTCATCTTTCAATTCAACTCAACTTGATTCCTGAAACGTTAGATAATACAAGTATATGCAAGCAATGATCTTTTAATTGATAGATGTGTTTATTGATATGTTGATTAATTATCAAAACGGATTAACGATTATTAGCCAAAAAGCCAACACTTAAATGGACTTGGTATACAGAGTTTTCGTTATCAAAACTCAGACATCTTATCATGTTGCATTTCATGGCCTTGAGCGGTTTGAGTAGGTGGCGACCGAAGACGAGTATCTCCTGGACCGGATCCTCTAGTCTATTTCTTAGGTTGTTGTCTTTATCTGTATTCTAGTATTTCCTAGTATTTTATCGTAATCAGACTCTGAATCTTCTTGTAATGGTGCACCTTGTTGAATCTTATATGAGTAATTTCCATGTTTCACTCTGGTCTTATCTTTTGAAATTTGTTTTAAATTTTCCACTTTTCGGGGTGTTACATTGTTGATACCAGGGACCAACGTTTTTCATATTGGTGGGAAACTACTTAAATTCTCTATTTAAGATATTTTATTTGCATTCCACTTTAGGATAACTAAGAAGAAAATAAATTTTTCCTCAGTCAACAAATATGATAGACTATCGATTTTGTTGATGCTATCCCTTTTATTAGTCTGAAGTGTGACGACAAACAGACTAGATCTATTCTACTTTATTTAGATAATTGGAGCATCTCAAATTCTACAATTAGTCCTCTAACATTTCCAATAGGTCCACTGAGTAAGTCAAAGTGGGTACGGGCACAATGAAATGAAGATAAAAGATGGAAATTGGGTGGTGAACATTAACTTTTTGAACGGTTGTGCTGAATTTCTTTAAACAATCTAATAATGATAATGACTGGCTCTTCAAAAGAATTTCACGGGGGAGCTACAGAGGGAAACAATCACCTTACCCTTATTCTTAGCTACATCTCCTTCTAGCCTATACTGACAAAGGATTCAAGAAGTTGGAAAATAACAAAGAATGGAAAATATAAGGTTAAATCCTTTTATAACCTTTTCTCGATGGAAGATTGTGTAACCCTCTATAATAATATTTGGAAAAGGAAAGCTCCCTTTGTTGAATTTGACACTAGAAGATGTAGATGAAGAACATTGTATTATGTTTTGTTATTATATTTTACATATTGTATATATAGGTATTTATAGGAGCTAAAGAGAGAAGTGTTGGCTCCATAGACATTGTACATACTATAGATAGAGAATATAAAAGAGGAATGAATGTTTGATATCTTTCCTTGAGTGAGTCCTTGATAGTAGGAGGTTCCATAGAAGAAGATGTTATTTGGGCGATGATGGTAAGTAAGCCTCAACGATCGAGTCACAAAGAGGAAGGTTTTTCAACACGCCCCCTCAAGTTGGGTCTGAAATAGGTTGACGGATCTCAGCTTGTGAAGGTTTGAAAAAGTCTTATAATCAAGGGCCTTTGTGAAGATGTTGGCTAACTGCTCCTTGCTGGAAACGTATGACACTTCTATTTGTTTTGACTGAATCTTCTCTCTAATGAAATGGCAGTCGACTTCTATGTGTTTGGTCCTTTCATGGAAGACCGGATTTGAAGCGATGTGTCGAGCTGCATTGTTATTATAGAACATCTTCATTGGTTCTTGAGGTTCGATGTTCATGTCTGAGCAACTGGTTGAGTAGATTAGCTCGTTGGTGGTGGAGGCATGGTATTCCGCTTCAGCACTTAATTGGGCAACAACGTTGTGCGTCTTTCTTCTCCAAGTTACTAGATTGCCTCCTACAATTGTTCAAAAGTCGGTGGTTGATTTTCAGTCATGGCTTCCTTCCCAATCTGCATCAAAGTAACCAATTGTAGGATTATAGTTATTGGGTTTCATCCAAAGTCCATGTCAAGGGGTACCTTTAAGATAACACAATATTCTATTTATGATGTCTAAGTGATGAGTATGAGGTGAATGCATGAACTGACTAACTATGCTTACAGCATAAGTAATGTCAAGTTGGGTGACTTTGAAATAGATCAACTTCCCAACAAGTCTTTGAAAACTGACTGGTGTCACTTAGAGGTGTACCATCAATGGGTCCTATTTTCCTATTTGTTTCAATAGGAGTGTTGGTGGGTTTTGAGCCTATTTTACCTATTTCCTTAAGAAGATCTAGAACATGCGTCCTTTGGGAGAGAAAAAGTCTCTTTTTGAGTGGGCAATTTCTATCCCGAGGAAGTATTTCATAAATCCTAAGTCTTTTATGTCAAATTTGGATTTCAAGTATTTCTTTACTAAATCTATTTCATGATCACTATCTCTTGTTATTATGATGTCATCTACATATATGAGAATTGCGGTAATAATGCTATCACTATGTCTAGTAAACATCGATGCATCAGCAGAACTTTTACAAAAGCATAAGGAATGAGGGAGTGACTGAGTTTAGCATACCACGCTCGTGGCGATTGCTTCAGTCCATATATAGACTTACGAAGTTGCATCCCTGGTGAGGAGTCGTAGTGTAACTAGGGGGAGTTATATTGACTTCTTCTTCAAGATTTTTTTGTATGAAAACATTTTTTTACTTTATTTGGAAGAGATTCAAGTCTTGGTTTATAGAAATGAATAAGAGAACATGAATAGTATTCATTTTGGCTACTGGTGCAAAGGTTTCTAAGTAATCAAAGTCATAAGTTTGTGTATATCCTTTAGCTACAAGATGGGCCTTATATCTCTTGATTTTACCATTACTTTGGTATTTGATTTTGTAGATCCATTTACAACCAAAGGGTTTTTTTGCCGCGTTGTAATGGGACTAAAAACCATGTTTTGTTGGTTTCTAATGCTCCTAGTTCATCTTTCATGGCAATAACCCAATTTGGATCTTCTATAGCTTCATAAGATGAATTGGGTTCCTTATTGTTGTCTAGTTGAGTTAGGAAGGTTTGGTGTTTATGTGATAGTTGGTTATAGGACAAGTGGTCCTGGATAGAGTAGGTAACTTGCGACACAAAATAATCATTAAGTTTGGCAGGAGGACGAGTGGACCTCCTTTGGGGGTGTTCTTCTCCCCCTTTTGTTGCCTGCCGGTGGATCTTCGACTTGTAGAGTGGGAGGAGAGTATGTCGAGAAGGACTTTCAGAGTGCAAGGAGGTATGTCAAGAACGTCCATAGTTGGAAGAGGAATAGCAGCGGAAATGTCTTCATCCGGTTTGAAGAATGGTTCATTCTCAAAAAAGGAAACATCTCTCGAAACATACATTTTACAATTTTTTGGGTCATAACATTTGTAGTTTTGTACACCTTAAATCTAACAAAATGTCCTAAAAATAGGTTTTATAGTGTTGGATTTCGTGCCATATACTTGTGTACATTTAAAATATATTTTACATGCAATTAGGATCGATTTTCCTATTTTTCAACAATTTTATGTACAAAATTCCTAATTGTATTTCAATATATTTAATATACTAATTAATATTAAAATACATAGATTGGATCACACCTAGGGGATTATCGAATCCATCTTACCAATAGGAGATTGAGTTGCACGTCGAATCGCCTCAAAATTCCTCCAAGTGCTCACCAAACTCAAAACAAGATTAGAGAGATCGAATCTAGTCAATCAATCTCTAATACGAGGTTAGAATCTAGTTAATAACCCTTTCAATGCTCCAAAGAATTTAATCTCTCAAGCACTCAATAAATAAAGGAATTTTTGGATGGATTAGGGAGGAAAATATCAAGAGGAGAATTTTTGCATTCATGTAAACAAGGAAGATATGAGAGACCTATTTATAGGGCCTCCTCCAACCCACATCATGTGTAACCTACTTACAAATGATCTCTTTTTAATTGCTCCTCTAAACCAATCATATTTGGACACATAATCATCCCATAACCTCCTGTGACCAAGTTGGAACAAATCCAGCTTATGATCAGAAAAAATCTCTTATTAATTAAGGCAAAAATCGTGGGCGAATGGTTGATCGATACTCCCATTTGGTCGATCGATTACATTCTAAAGATTTTGGTCAGACCGTAAGCTAAACATTCAATTGATTCCCTACAAGGAAAATCCCTATTATTTTCGGTCGGACCACGTTTTGCATCGGTCGACCGTTCAATTATCAAAAACGCTCATGATAATTCTAGTCGACTGAGTCTGATTGAATCAGGCACGACCGATGGGCCAAGAATAAGCCTTTTACAAAACAAGCTCCACGAACACCCTCGTGAGCTTGACTTTCTTCTCTCACAATCCGAGAGGAACACTTCGGGCTTTCACCGAAGTCATTGCTTCTTTACAACTGAGAAGTTGAGTGGAACACACTCTCTAACTTGAGCACACTTAACTTAGGATGTGGAATTCATACTAAAGTGTGAAAGTGTAAGCTTAGAGAGTAGATTTGGGGATTGGGAGACTTGGAGTTTTCTCTTAAGTGTATATGACAAAAGGAAGTGCAAGAGTTGTGTAATTGTGTCATAGGAACACCTATTTATAATCTCCAAGTGAGTTATATCCGTTATGACAAGTTTGGTTAAAAGATTGTGGAAGATAAACAAAATAGAAACTTGCAGGATGCAATTCTGCAGAAGTTCGGTCGACCAGATCTGTAAGTTTGGTCGACCGTTTGGCAGTTTTGGACACGGTTCGGTCGACCGGTTTAGGAACGGTCGACCGCCAAAGGCTATGACTTAGGTACACTAAAGTTGTCGGTGGAACACCGAGATAAGTTCGGTCGACCGATTCATAACATGCTCTACGGGGTTGACAAACAAGATCAACTTCGTTCGACCGAACAAGGTCCTCGGTCGACCGATATACTAATTGTATTTTGGGGTGTATGAAAATAATATGAATACGACCGTTGGGTATAATACGACAAATCGAACGGTCGGATAAATATGTTTACATGGTCGACCGAAATGTATGCACGGGTCGAACACAAGGAGGGAGAGATATTGTTATTTTTGTGATTTTCGATTAAGGAAAGAAAGAGAGAAAAATAAGGTTGGTTTGAGATTTTGGATTTTTTAATTTCTAAAGCAAGAACAACAAAAACAAATTAAAAATAAAGCAAAGATGGATGAGAGTCCAGCGGGTGGAGGTTTAGATGTCGGGTTTTGTTTAGAGAAATCTGAAACTTATAACAAATCACATTAGTTATAAAGCATTACATGATAAATGATTCAACATAAAATCAAGTAATCAAAATATACTAATACAAAATTAAAATAATAACATCATTCTTCTTCTCATCACCATAAATCCGTCACCCCCACCCTTTGGAGAGAGTTAGAAACTCATGGATGGAGGGAATGAGAATGGGTCCTAGAGAAACTACAAAAGAAAACTAAAAACACAACATAAACCAACAGAATTTTATTACTAAAGCATGGAATAAAAACTAAGGCTTTTACAATATCGTTTCGGGGCTATTTATAGCTGATACAAGGGACCCAAGTATAAATAGGAAAGTACACGCGTCATGACACGACTGGACAAAATCCGGGGCCACGGATCGAAAGGGGTGCGGCGTTTTTGCCGCAAGTTGCATGTAATGTGTGGCGGAAACGCTGCAATTTTAGCTCTGATTGGATCCGGATTTTTCCTGTGTGTTTATGGTATGATTTAAATGTTCTTTGTGCGTCCGGATTGATTTATTTCCTTTCTTTTGAGCTCCGAATTAATTCTTCATATATTTGTAGATCCAAATTGATTTTTCTTTAGAACTTCTCCAAAATAATATTTTGGTACTTGTAATTTGCAGTCGGGTCCTCGGCTTTTTGCAATTAAGTCCCTGACTAGTTTTGTGGTTAGGTCCTTGGCTTTTTTGTAATTAGGTCTTTGAATGCTTTTATGCTTGGATGAACTTCAATTTGAACCCCGATAATCTTGAACTTGGTCTTTATGACAGAAATGAGTCTCTTGCACGCGTTTATGGTCGGGATATGGGTAATTTGCATTCAGGTCCCTGTATTCTGTAAATAAGACTAAACACATACCTTAGTAGCATTTAATGATATAAAATTAATCTAAATGAACGACATATGATGCAATGTATGCAATGCATCACTTATAAATTTTGTTATGCTTTGATTTGGAATCAAATATTCTATGTGACTTATAAGAATCCTTGATTCCATCTTTAAAGAAAAGATGAGTTCCATGCTATTGAAATATTTGTCTCAATTGATATTCATTACTAATTTGTTGAATTTGTGAAATTTTGTAAATAGATATGCTTGGGATAAGGAAGACGGATCACAATAAAGATTGGGTTTTTTATTACTAAGATTCGTATTAGAAAATGACTTTTTTATATAGTCAAAATAAAGAAAATCCTATTTTAATTTCTTTGATCAACAGAGAATTCTTCTTGACTTGTTTTATCATTAACATATCCAATCACCTAGAAGTCATTTTCCTTACTTCCTAGAAGTTCGAGAGTATTAATCACAACCTTAGATCCCTGAGATGGCAGAAATAATTACATTGCTTGAGAAAGGGTGAAAGCCTAAGACCACTTGGTAGTTGGTACCACGCATGCAAACAACTGCAAGAAAAAATTTAAATTAGCAACATTCACATGAGCTTGGAGCTAATTTCAAAAAAGTTATCTAAAGCAAAAAAAAACATAAAACGTATGCATTCGCCTGTCAATTTCTGACACGATGCAATAAAACGACACGAAATTGCACCACAATTTAGACATGAATAGTGTGAACTTAGTATCACGCTAAATCAATGTTGAGCCCAATAAATGAAGAACTTATTTCTTAGTAAGCTTATGAACATGTTGTAATGATCCGGCCCATCCCAGCATTTCCTGGTCTAGGGTTTCCTCAATCTTCAGCCCACCAATTGTTGTTCTGCTATAAATACCTAAACAAACTCTACCACGTCCGCCGACTCCCAAATTTCCATCTTCAATTTTTCCCCCAATCTTTTCTTCGTATGTTTTGTTTTCTTGTTGTATATTTTCTTTTGCTGGGAGTGTTTTCATTGGATAATCTGCAATCCGAACTTGTGATTGCAGAGATTTGCTCGAATCTCCCTGACATTTAACGCGGCTTTTAAAGCCCTAGTTTTTGGTTACGGGATTAGGGTTACGCTCGCCTCTACATTTGATTTATTTGAATTTCTGATTATTATTATTGTTGTTGTTGAAATTGTAGTTGTGTTTTTGGTGCTGTGATTATAATGATAATTCCTCGTTCTGGATTTGCTGATTTTGGCAGTGTAGACTCTTTACACCCATAGAATATGAGCACCTTTACAATCCAATTTGCTGCTTTTGATAATTAATTATTTGTTGTTTGGGATGATTTTGTGTTTCTTATATGTTTATTTAATTTTGAAGGGGTTGAGATTTATTTTACTGGTGTGTTATGTAAATATGTAAAATTGTTCATGTTTTATTGGTAATGGAGATGCTGTGATTATAAAACAATTCCTCGTACTGAATTGCCAGAGATGGCATGTAGACACCAGTACACCCATAGAATATGAGCATCTCCTCAATTTCCTCATTTTTCGCTTTAACAATTAACAAAAAATATCCTTACTTTCAATTTGCTAGGTCTTAGTTTGTGTAAAATATGTTACGGTAAGGTTTAGACTGATTAATCAGGAAATGATTCTTTAAGATCTTAAATCATGAGCTCAATTTTTTGCTGATTTGTGTTATAGAAATTAAATTGAGAAAATAAAGCTTTGCGTTAAATTTTTGGATGTCCTTGTAATTGTGATAAAAATTTGCATATCCATGTTAATGTTTTTATTCTTAATGTTGTTTTGTTATACTTGTATTTTGAAATGTTGAAAAAATGATACGGAAATTTAACATTTTACTTATAATGTTTTTAAACTCTAATAATATTCTGGCAGTTCAGAAACCAGATTGGGATTACTACCTCTTGTTGGTCTGCACAGATTAATGAGAATCTATGATCAAATTAAAAATCAAATTTCAACTAGAAATCAACATTGGGATTACTACCTCTTGTTGGTCTGCACAGATTAATGACAATCTATGATAAAATTAAAAATCAAATTTCAACTAGAAATCACCACGGAAAAAATTCCTTAAATCGTAAATAAATCATTAAATTTTAACATTTATTAAAAACATTATGGAAAATTTTAACTCCGTATCTGTATGTGGAACGCCCTATTATCCGATGAGTCCGATTTTCATTTTAACAGTCATACGAAAAATGATATTCTTCTCTAAACATTGATATGTTTGCACTCCAAGATATAGCCTCTACGTATAGTCGAATCTTTTGTACGTCTCCAAGATAATGGAAACAAAAACGTTAGAACCTAGTATACGATTAGGTATAATTTAAAATTGGAATTCCATGTCAAACCAATCCGAACCAAAATAAATGCTAGTTCTCGTAAGATCATAAGGAGGCAAGAAATTTTGAATTCCCAACAATTTCATCAATTTGTTTCAGGATATAATTTTTTGCATAATAACGTTAAATTACGTCTGATTAACTTTTATAATAAATTGTTAGTGTTCATAATAAGAGGGTCTTAGGAAATGAGAATTTTATTTTACACAAGTATAGATTGGTGCACAGGGAAATGTGATTTTTAGTCAGGAAGTAACTCACAATTGATTTTCACCCACAAAGAAAGAACAACTACACTAGTTAGGCTACACACGAAGATGTTTTAAACTAAACAATGATAGAAGCTCCAAAAGGGGTGTTGTGTTGAAATACATGGCTTGTGTGTACATGTGAGTAGACTTGGGTGTCGGGCTCGTTTTGGCCCGGTCGTCGTGCCCGTCATGGCATTGTAGGCCGGTCGGCGATGGGTTAGGACAACCTGGTACGTGTCATGCCGTGCCTGACACGACATTGTAGAGTCCTTGGCACGTTGACGTTCGCTCCAACGGTTCTAAAGTCGTTGGGTTAAATTTTTAATTTTTTCTACCAAAGTACCCCTCACCTATCATATATAAACTTTCCAACCTTTTTCATTTTTTTCACACAATTCTCTCTAACTTTATTCCAATCTCATCCAATTTTTTCTCTAATTGTTTTTATTTTGTTGGATACAGATCGAGTTTTAGCTAAATACCACTCCAAATGATACCGTACAACCACTTCCTAATATACCACCCTAAATAAGTACTAGGTTCTAGGGGGGGAAACACAGTATGACAACATTTTCAAGAAGGTATAGATGAAACTAGTAAAATAATTGCTACTTGTAAACATTGTCGTCATGTATATTCGGGTAAGTCAAGTGGAGGAAACAATCATTTAGGTAAGCATTTAAAAGTATGTAAAGTTAAGAACAATCCTGGGTTAATAATGGATTCACGTCAAACTGTTTTAGACACAAGTAGTGGAAATTTATCTTTTCGGAGATATTGTCCAATCAAAAGTATAGAAATAATTGTTGATTTCATAATTAGAGATGAATTATCATTTAACACATGTGAATCTAAATCCTTAAGGGCAGCAATTCTCTATCATAATCCCCAATTTAAATCATTTTCTAGAAGAACTCTTGAAAAAATTGCATTTGATAAATTCGAAAAACAAAGAACAAACATGATTAATTATTTTTTTGAAATAAACAATAAGGTAACATTAACTAGTGATGTATGGACCGGTTCAAATAATTATAGTTATTGTTGCGTAACTGCTCATTATCTAGATAAATCATTGTTCAATAAAAAAATTATATCTTTTTTACTTATTTTGCATCCACACACTACCAAAGTTATATTTGATTACATTAAAATGTCATCGTAGCTAATTCTTTTGAAAATAAAATTTATGCAATTGGATTTGATAATGCTACTAATAACAGTGCATCAATAAGAATGCTTATAAGTTAGTGTAAGTCACCTCTAGATAATTCATTTTTTCACATAAAATGTGTTTGTCATACTATGAACTTGGAAGTACAAGATGGACTTAAATTAATTAAACAATACTTAGGAAATGTTAGGAATGTAATTGCATTTTTAAGTTGTAGTAGTACATCTAAATATCAGGAATTAGAGAATTCTGTGTATATAATGATGTTAAACTTAGGAAATTTAAATTAGATGTTCCCTATAGATGAAATTCTACCAATGAAATGTTTAAATCTTGTGTTGATCATCATCTTGCAACTCAAACTTTTTATAACGAAAAACAAAAAGATGCATTTTTAACCAATGAAGTTTCGGAAATTTGTAATATTATGTTAGCTTTTTTAAAACCTTTTTTCACCTTCACTAAAAGATTAAGTGAACAATATTACCCGACCTCTAACATATTTATTTACGAAATGCGTCCAATTACAAACGTATTTGCAAAATATAGAGGAAACCTTGGTTTTGTTGAGATTTTAACTATAATGGAGGTACACTTTAATAAATATTGGAATCCTTCTCAACTAAGTTTTTGTTTGACTTTTATTAAGGATCTTAGATTTAAAATTACTGGTTTACAAGTTTACTTGGAACAAATTTATGAAAACAAGAATTATGATGATTTTCAAAAGCATGTAGATAAATGTAGGTCTTCGTTAAACAATTATTTTGAAAAATATGAAAGACTAAATAAACAAATGTGTTCAAATGTTGTTAGTTCATCATCACAACCACCTCCAACTGCAGTTGATTTAGATGATGACGTTTGGAAATGGAATTGGTCAAGTCAAAAAGACTAAATTTGTGCAAACTGAGACCCAAAATGAATTAACTGCATATCTAAACACTGAAATATACTTAAGTACTACTGAGTTAAAATGTTTTAGACTGGTAGAGAAAGAACTCAAGTAGGTGTCCACTACTCTCTTTGATGGCGCGAGACTTATTATGTCTTCCGTCGTCAACTGTGGCGTCGGAGGCAGCTTTTAGTACAGGTAAGCGGGTATTGTCCGACGAAAGGCAAAGCTTGTCCGACAAGTCCATCCACATGAGTGTATGTCTAAATGATTGGCTCGACGCTGCGGATAGAATGCAGAACATGATTATTCATGTTGGCAGCGATGATGACGAAGATTAAAGAAAAAGTAACTAAACCACTTTGTTTAAGGAGTATTTTTTTTCTAATACCTCTTAGGGTTTTTTCATTACTCCTTAGGTTTAGTTAGTCTTCGGGCGTTTTTTATATGTAATCAATATTTTGTTTCTCGAATTGAGTTAACAATTTCTAATAAATGAATTGATATTTTGGGGAAAAATAATTTGTGTTTTATTTAACTAAATTGTGATTGTATACTTAATTCAACACCCATGACCCAACCGGGAAAAAAATTCAACCCGACCCCCGCCAGATTCGGGCCAGATCTGGCACGGATCCTGGGCCGTGCCGGACCGACGACGGCACGACTGGACCGTGTCGTGCCGACCCGGCACGACCCAGATCCCAAGTCTACATGTGAGTAGGAAGAAGCATGAAAGATGTCAAAACTTGTGGTAAACATTCACCAAACTCAAACTGACATTACACACAATTTGCATCCGTAATACATACAAATTTACTTGTGTACTAGGAGAGTTGTGCAAATAAGGTGTGTGAACCTATATTTATAAGCTCCTAGAAATATATAGCCATTGGGGAAGAGTTGGTTAAGTTATGTGAAAGATACACAAAATAGAAACTGAAGTTTAACAAATCTGTCCAATACCGGTCAATCGGTACGGGATGAACGGTCAGCTGTTTCCTTGAAAATAAGGAAACGTTCGAGTCAACAAGAACAATAGTCGAACCTAAATGACTATAACTTAAGTTAACAGTCGAACTAAATCTAGGGGCGGTCGACCATTTAGGGGTTTTTAACCAGGTTAAAGTTAATCAGTCAAACACAAGTATAGAATACGTCCGACCGAAAATATCAGGAAGTTTGGGAACACAATTTAGTCTACATCCGATCGAACGTTTTCTTGTCAACGTTTGACCGGTGGCCAAATACGTTTTAGGGGTTAGGTGAAATATACAAATACGATCGTTGTATAATACGACAAAGATAATGGTCATATGAAAATATGGTAAACGATAGACCGAAAGGTCCAAACAGGTCGACCAGTGGAGATGGGTAAAACAGTATTGGTGTAACGATTAATTGATAAGAACAGTCGAATGGAAAACTCGTTTCGGTTGACTGCTCTACATAGTCTGGTTAAGGTTCAGCTTGAGTGTTTTTCCCACTTAAATTTTGGTGATCCATTGAAGTCCAAATGATGTGAAATTTGATGTGTAACTTTTTGTGAATATGTTAGAACTCTTATATGGTCAAATTTACATAGATTACTAAGACTCAAATAAAGACAAAATTGTTGGCTTTTTGGCCTTAATCTATGTTTTGATGATTTAATTAACCTAATCTTAATTATGATCATGTAGAGTAGCACACATATTGCATTGCATATATATTGCTTTGTGCTAACCTCTACAGGTGATCAAGACTCAATGAAGAAAGGAAAACAACTCAAGACATGCAATCAAGCTCATTGAAGACATGTATTTTGTATTTATTTGAGTCTTTAGGAACTTGTGTATTTTGAGCATACTTGAGATAAAATCAACTTAAACACACACTAGGTTCCCTATAGAAGTCACACACAAAAATTCACATTATTTGGACTTCCATAGATCACCCAAACTTAGATCGGAAAACACTAAACCTGAACCCTAACTGTCTGCCCACATTCGGTCGACCGAAATACCACGATCGGTCGACCGGATGATCAAGTATTCCGTTTTGTGTTTCCCTGTCTAGTTTCGGTCGACCGTGTTTTAACTTTCGGTCGACCGTTTGAACTTATTTTCCCGACCGTTACTTTTGTCGTATATACCCAACGGTCGTATTCGTATTAAACCAATTATACCCCATAATACATTTCATGTATCGGTCGACCGAGGACCACGATCGGTCGACCGTTTGTTCATCTCTTGACAAACCCGAATCTCCTGTTGAAAATCGGTCGACCGCAAGACATGTTTCGGTCGACCGAATATCTATTTGTTTGTCAACCCCAAAGTGCCTAGTACAAATCGGTCGACCGTTCCCCTTTAGGTATTCGACCGATGACTTAAGTGTACCTAAGTCGTAGCGTTGGGCGGTCGACCGTTGCTTAACCGGTCGACCGAACTTTGTGCAAAACTGCCAAACGGTCGACCGTTCTTCCCGTTTCGGTCGACCGAATTCAGCCAGAATTGGGTCCTACGTTTTCTGTTTTGTGTAATCACACATCAACTCACACCCAATCAATCCCAACGGCTCTATTCTCTCTAATGCCTATATAAGGAGTTGTAAAACGCATTTTAACACAACTTTCCCACTACAAACTTGTCCCAAACTTTAGAGAGAATCCCAAACACTCCAAACCTCAATTTCCACACTTTAGTGATCAATTCCTTAATCCTACTCAAGTGTGCTCAAGATTTAGAGAGTGTTGTTCCACTCAACCTTTGTTCAAGAAGCAAGGACTTCGGTGAAAGCCCGAAGTGTTCCTCTCGGATTGTGAGAGAAGAAAGTCAAGCTCGCGAGGTTGTTCGTGGAGTTTGTTTTGTAAAAGGCGTTCTCTCCCGGCCCGGAACGGGGAGTGGTTAGTGAAGACGTAGGCGGAGCTCGCGGAGTCGAGTGGAGTTTACAAGAGAGGACTAGGACCCGGGTGGGGTGCCGAACCTCTATAAAATCCCCCGTGTCGATTGTGGTTTGCATTTTATCTTTCTTTCTCTACTTGTTTGTTTATTCCGCTGCGTATCTTGATTGCTTAAACAAGTAGGTGATTAGATTAATAGTGATTAGCGGACCCATAACCTACACGATCCTACATTTGGTATCAGAGCATTGTTAGCTAATTTGCATACTTAATCGTATTTTTAGCATGGCTAGTACATCTAATCACGTAGAGGGATTATGCACAACTCGACCTCCTTTGCTTAATGGGTCAAATTATGATTATTGGAAGAATAGGATGAAGAATTTCCTAATTTCTAATGACCTTAAGTATTGGATGTTTCTTCAAAATCCATACACGCCCCCAAATGAAGATGAATTAGATACACTTACAAGACCCAAAATGAAAGAAATCGAAATGAATTCGAAAATCATGAACATCTTATATTGTGGCCATAATGAGGGTGAATATAATAGGATTAGAGGTTGTGTTAGTGCATATGAGATTTGGCATAGACTACAAATGCATCATGAGGGGAATAGCAAAACTAAGGAAACCCGCATTAGTCTCCTCATGCATAAATATGAGATTTTTTCTATGCAAATTGGTGAAAATATAAGCGAAATGAACACTCGCTTCACCGATATCACTAACTCTCTTTTGGTTCTTGGAAGAAGATTAAACGAAGGAGAGATGACAAGGAAATTCCTCCGGTCGCTAAGCCACGATTGGGAAGATAAGGTGGTCGCAATTGAAGAGGCACACGATCTTTCCCAACTCAAGATGGAGGAATTAATTGGAAATCTCATGGCGTATGAACTCCAAATCAACCATCGAAAGGAGAAGGAAGCTTCAAGGAACAAACCCTTCTTGTCATTACATGCAAACATTGACCAACCAAGAAGGAGTGTAGAAGATGAGAACATTGAAGTCCTAGTCAAAGACTTCTTCAAATACCTCAAGAAGGATAAGGGAGAAAAGAATGAAAGAAGAGGTAGAAGAAGTGAAAAGAGAGAAAAAGAAAAGGAGAAGGAGGAGAGTGGAAATGAGAGAAGAGAAGGGGAGAAGAAAAAGGAGAGAAGAGAGAGGAGAAGAGAAAACGAGAAGAGCAAGAGAAGAGAAAGGAAGGAGGAAGCACACAAGGCTACATGGGATGATTCTTCATCACCATCATCATCGTCGTCTTCTGATGAGATTTTTATTTATACCGCAAGTGCACGGCGTCGATGAAGACACGGAAAGTACGGGTCGAACACAAGGAGGGAGAGATTCTTATCTTTTTGTGATTTTTGATCAAGGAAAGAAAGAGAGAAATATGGTTGGTTTGAGATTTTTGGATTTTTAATTTTTTTAAAGCAAGAACAACAAAAACAAAAACTAAGAAGAAACAAATAAGGATGAGTCCAGCGGGTGGGAGTTATGAATCTTTGAGTTAGATTAGAGATCATGAAAATTATTATAAATCAAGTGAGATATTAAGCATCATATGATAATTGATTTAACAAAAACTCATATGATCAAAACACTAACAAGGAATTAAAATAAAAAACGATGTCTCTTCTCTAACCCTAAATCCGTCACCCCCACCCTTTGGAAGGTTTTAGAAACCCATGGGGAGAAGATAAGGAGAAGGGGTCATGGAGATCATCGAGAGACTACGAAAAAAAGAAAAAAAGAAAAAGTATTATACTAAACTACGATCTACGAAAACAAATGCAATTATTCTAAGCATGCAACAAATTATTCTAAGAGAAGAGTAAAGAACAACTAAATTATTCTACTGGATTTAAGAACATGAAATATTAATCTAAAACTAAGCTTACAAAAGACAAAGACAATGGAGAAATAAAATGACAGAATTTTATTGCTTATAGAATGGAAATACAAAAAAGTTCAAAAGTTCCCTTTACAACAATATTTCGGGGCTATTTATAGCGGATACAAGAAACCCTAAGTGTGCATAAGGAAGGACACGTGCTATGAAACAACTGGACGAAAATAGGAGGCACGGATCGCAAACTGGGCGGCGTTTCCGCCGCACATGGACCGTTAGATGCGGCGGAATCGCCGCATGGATGGCTCAGATCGTTTTGTGCTTTTGCTGGTGTGTTTTTGGTATGTGCTAGATGGCCTCCACGCGTCTAAATCAATTATTTCATATCTTTGGAGATCCGAATTTGATTTCTTCTTGAATACTCCTCCAAAATAACTTTTTAGTCCTTTTAATTTGCGATCAGGTCCCTGGCTTTTTATGCAATCACTTGGATTTCAACTTGCTTGGATCTCTAGCTAATTGGTCTTTGTGATCTATTTGAGTCCATTGCACGCGTTTTAGCTCGAATATTGGTAAATTGCATTGTAACACCTAAATTCTGCACAATTGCTCAAAACAATACCTTAGTAGCATTTATTTATCTAAAAATAGTCTAAATGAAAGACATATGATGCAATGTATGCAATGCATCAAATACCCCTACACCTAGATTTTGCTAGTCTCGAGCAAAACAAAACATGAGAAATATAAGTATGAAAGCACAGAAATCCTAACTCACTTTCGTAGGAATCACGGTTGCACTTAGCATGTGCAACAAGCCTTTAAACCCCTAAGTTTCCTTGGAGGACGAGTTTTGTCTCGTGAGGGTTTTCAGTTGACACACCCACAAAGTCTTAATTCAATGTTTCATTAATAACTCTCAATATCTCCACCTCAACCTTATACATCTCACTTAGAATTCTTGCATGCTCATTATATAAATCTAACTCATAAAAATTCTGACTTGGTCTTTGTGCCTTCAACATTCACACCACTAACCCTTCTACACATGTTATCACTTAAATTATTTTGCACGCCTCCTCTGGTGGTGAAGTATCATTTGGATCAACCATGACATGAATCATTCTTTTAACTTTGGGCCTTGAGTAATAATAATTCCCCGAGATTCAACATATTTGCTTTATTTGACACTTTTACCCTTTTGCATTCGTGTAGCGAGTTTGGTCGATAATCCTGAGCTGGCAGACTCAAGTTACCGGGTTTCAAGATACCACTACGGACCAGTGACTCGAAGGCTTGGGCTTTGGTAATCATTTCGCAAGATGTGCTTTTCTCACTTTTATTTCTCTTTTATTTTCCTCAAGGCTTAATTGCTATCAGAAGTCCACACTTCCCGGTATATTTTCCTCAACCTCTGCTTTTTATCAACCACTTCAAAGATTTGATTCATCCAATTTAAGTGCATACATGTCTTAAAGGGTAATGAGTTATTTCTTTGAAACTTAGATTTATGTCATAGTTTCTACAAGCAGAACTATATAATAAGGAACAAAAACTCAATGCAATTTGTACTCGGGTTTTGGTAGTTCAATCTTAAGCTATGTCATGAAACATTGATTTTTTTTTTCGTTTTTTTTTTGAGAAATAAAACAAAATAGATAGGTAGATAACTAGTCACCCCCTACACCTATTTCATGCATTGTCCTCAATGTATGCAAAATTAAATAATATAGGAAATGCAAGAAATAATAAAGTTACCGCCTTCGGGATGACGACTCTCCATGGTCGGAGAGTGCTTTGTTCAGTTTGCTATTGAGGCGCTTCATCCCGCCCCACATTCGGGACCTATGCTCGTCAGAGTTTTCTGGGGTTGACTGAGCCCAGAATGTTGCAGAGTCTTCAGATGACTCACTTGATTGCATAGCATCCTCCATTTCTGGAGGTGTCCACAGGTCCGCTATGGTGCCACGATAGGAGGATGTCTCTCGTTCCACCGTACAATGGAGCATGTCGGCTTCGTACACCCAGAAAGACTCATAAACCATGAAGTGCTTGCAGATAGTGGTGACAAGGCATGACAGAGGTTGGGAGCTACGTTGGTGGCCTTCTCCAATGGTGGTCAAAAGCCATCGGCACATAAAGTAAGTGCGATCACGGGTCATCAGGGAGTGAACGATGCCCATCTCAACGGTGCGAAAAGAAGTGTTGTGGGTATTACTCGTGATATTTTGGCATGCCCACCTACATGCTGTAAAGACATTCCGGTACATGGATGTGCCCTTGATACCCTGATCACGGCTAAGCACACAATCTGGTCCCATGAGTGACCGATAGAAACTGAGTTCCTCGGAAGGCAAAGTGGAGGCCCCTTGTGGTATGTCAGTCAAGTTGGAGATGATGTGGAGGTCAATCGCCAGACTTTGTTTCTCCAATTCAGTAAAATGTACCCACTGTCCAGGTCTATGTTAGTGATACTGCTATAGAACTCCTCCACTAAGCTAGGGCAGTAGACATCATTGTTATTATGGACCAAGTAGCTCCAACTCCGTGCTATGATTTCGTCGTAAAAGTGGGTGCCATATTGATCACTAACAAGCAACAGGTGGTAGTTCTTCTCGGGAAACACCATGGTGACAGACTGCTGCTAAAGTGGTATACGTTAGATTTAGAAAAATAAGTCATGTACTTCCACCGTTTTCCAAAATAAGTCATGTACCATTTTTTCGTTTTTTCGTTTTTTTCGTTTTTTTTTGTTTTTGTTTTTTTGTTTTTTTTTTAAAAATAAACTAAAACTTAATCAAAATGAGGAATTGCGTGTAAAAACACGACTTCCTCTGCAACATTGGAGGGACGATTTAAGTAGGGCTTCAATCGATGCCTGTTAACTTTAAAGTTTTCACCGTTCTCCAGATTACTGATCTCGACCGCTCCGTGAGGGAAAACGGTTTTGATCATGAAAGGGCCGGTCCAACGACTCTTGAGTTTGCCGGAAAAGAGATGAAAGCGAGAGTTATAGAGAAGGACCAACTGTCCAGGAGAAAAAGATTTCCTAACGATGGATTTATCATGAAAAACCTTGGTTTTTTCCTTATAAAATTTAGCATTCTCATAAGCCTCATTTCTTATTTCCTCAAGCTCAACTAAATCTAATTTTCGAGCATTACCGGCTGCCTCTAAATCCATATTCAATTGCTTAACAGCCCAAAGGGCTCTATGCTCCAATTCGACCGGTAAGTGGCACGTTTTTCCATAGACTAACCGGTAAGGGGACATTCCTAAATTGGTCTTGAAAGCAGCCCGATAGGCCCACAACGCATCATTAATTCTTACAGACCAATCCTTACGTGAGGCATTAACCGTCTTTTCCAGAATTTGCTTGATTTGTCTATTGGACACCTCAACTTGTCCACTTGTTTGAGGGTGATACGGGATAGCTAACTTATGAGTTATGGAATATTTTCTCATCAAAGCTTCAAATGATCAATTACAAAAATGAGTACCCCGGTCACTGATAATGGTACGTGGAGTACCGAATCGGGAGAAAATATTCTCCTTCAGAAATTTTACAACAACTTTGTTGTCATTGGATTTTGTGGGGATAGCCTCAACCCACTTGGACACATAGTCCACAACTAGCAAGATATACTCCTTCCCAAAAGACATTGGAAACGGGCCCATAAAATCGATGCCCCAAACATCGAAGATATCAACTATGAGAATAGGGTGCAGAGGCATCATGTCTCTACGAGAGAGATTTCCTAGCATTTGACATCTAGAGCAAGAATTACAAAATACAAATGCATCCTTAAATAGGGTGGGCCAATAAAATCCACACTGTAAAACTTTGGCCGCGGTTTGTAGGATTTCATGTTTAATTATGCCTATATATTTTCAGAATTTTAAGCATAATAAGGATCTTATACAATTTTCTATGATTTATTTCATGCATGTACTAGTTTGTTTCAATAACTAGTTTTAAAACTTTTATTAAAACAAACCAAGGATTCCGAAATCATACCTAGAAGTTCTCTAAAACTTCTTGAAGATTTGGAGACGTTGATGACGCTTCTCGCCGCGCCGGATGCCTCCGAGATTTCACCAAACTCTAAACGAGATTGGAGAGAGAAGAGCTAGCCTCTCGATCTCCAATAGGGTTTAGAATCTAATTACTAACCCCTCTTTAGTTTCCTTGAGAAGAAGCCCTCTTGAAACTAAAACTAAACTTAAGAATTAAGAAATTTTCGTGGAGAATTATGGAGAGAGATTTTTGCACAAGAAAATAATGAATTAATTAAGGAGGTAATGAGATAACCTTGTATTTATAGGTTCTCTCCAAATTACCTATTCATGTGCAACCCCTTGCCCATGATCTCATGCAAAATTCCATCTAACCATCCATTATTTAATAATAAATAATATTAGCCACGAATTAAATTAATTATGGACCAATTCCATGCATGATCTAATTAATTCTTAAATTAATTCTGCATAAAACCGTCTGGCCGGTCGACCGTTCGCGAGGTCCGGTCGACCGTTTCGACCGAGTTTCGGTCAACCGATCAATATTCTCGGTCGACCGTTCGCAACAAAAAGGTTCATCGCAATGTTCGGTCGACCGACCGAGAATACTCGGTCGACCGAAAACGAACAAACGAAATTCTCGTTACGCTCGATTCACATCCGGTCGACCGTGCAATATTGCGGCCGACCGCGCAACATTCGGTCGACCGTTTATGGTCTAGCGGTCGACCGTTTTTGCACAGTGCATGCAGACTTGTCAAATTTCGGTTTTAACCCCTACAAAATTTGACATTTCGGGATTACTAGTAAATTCAGAACTTATGTAACATATTATCCTATGTAATGATTAATCATTACACCCCATAATATTTACATCACATATGAATTTAATTTAGATTCTAATTATGTTATTAATCACAACATAATCTTGATTTTGCTTGTTCACCCCATGTGTCATATTTTCTACATGAAACCCGACACATCCTATGAACTCAAAATCCCCATTTCTTGTTTCCCAGTTCTGTGGTGTGACCTATGGGAGGATCTAAACTAAGTTGGCAGTGATATTAAGAGCTTAATATCACAAGCTATAAGCGGTATCTAGCTACACATTATAGCTCCCAATTAGTTAGATGTCTTAATTCCACTCGAACCAAAACCCGATCCATTTTGTAATAGTGTGTATCACTTGTGTCCGTCCCTTGCCACATGATATTAAGAATACACACAAAGTAGTATTGTGTCATCTTTGTATTAGTATTCATTTCTTGATCTCTTTAAGCTAGTTATAAATATGTGACTTAACTCAAATCACATTGTGCACATTATAACTTTGCTTTATCAAGGGGCCCACTAATATCATTACTCAAATAAGAGGGTCAATGATAATCTTTTGACTAGATATCTTCTCCAACAAAAGTTGGACTTAACCAACTAATACCTTTCCACTACACTCATCGATAGCTCAAGACACTAGTCTAATTAATAACTCCTTAAGGGATCAGATATAAGTCTCATATCAAAGGACCAAGGACACAGTAAAATATTAATGACACAGAAACACATTTCTATAATATTTTACTTATTAGGTCTATTCAGTATACAAAAGTAATATTTTCCTCTTTTGCATACCCGTGTTGTCACTCACTTGTAGAGCTACAATGATCTATGACCAACACGACAATCTTAACCCGGTAATTAATGTCCCATGTTAATTACCATGATTGCGAATATCTTTTGTTTTATGTAAACCAATATCTTTTAGAGCTCTGCGGTTAAGGACCAAGAGCCTCTTCCTTAACACTTCTAAAAGACGAATAACATAAACAAGGAACAAAACGATTTTCTCATTCAATTCATAATAATTGACATTTAAAAGTAAAACTTTTATAACACATTCCCTTCAATCTCCCACTTGTTATTAAAGTTTTCTTTCTCATACATACTCAATGCATAAAACAATAATAACTAGGGTAAACCCTATTACATATCAATCATCAAGCCAATCTACATGGTTCCTCAATCCCATGGACTCGAAATGCATTTCGCCCTTGGCTTGGGATAAGAGTTTTGTGAATGGATCAGCTGTGTTGCTATTGGTGTCCACCCATAACAGATTTATTTTGCCTTCGTCGATGAGGTCACGCGTCACGAAGTACTTACGATCCATGTACTTCACTTTGTGGTGTGATTTGGGATCCTTGATTTGCGAGATAGATGCACTATTGTCGCAAAATAGCTCTATTGGTCCCTCGCTCGAGGGAACAACTCCAAGCTCTTCAAGGAACTTCTTAATCCACACTCCTTCCTTGCTCGCTCCAGCGACATCCATTACTTCGGAAGCAGTGGTTGAGTCGGCCGTAGTGCTTTGCTTCCAACTACGCCAACTCACAGCTCCACCATTCAGAAGGAAGACGTATCCTGATTGCGACCTTCTATCGTCTGGATCACTCATGAAACTCGCATCCGAGTACCCTTCAGCTATCAATTCCCTTTGTCCTCCATAAACAAGAATCTTATCCTTAGTCCGGTTAAGGTACTTCAGGATATTCTTGACCGCAGTCCAATGCTCAGGACCTGCGCTGGATTGGTGACGACTTGTCACGCTTAGAGCATACGAGACATCGGGTCTTGTGCAAGTCATCGCATACATGATCGACCCAATTGCCGAAGCATAAGGGACATCCTTCATGTACTCTAAGTCCTTACGTGATTGCGCACGTTGAGACTTCTTGAGTTGCACACCCATACTCATTGCCACAGTGCCCTTTTTGGAGTTGTTCATCTTGAACCTTTCCAAGACCTTGTCAATGTATGTACGTTGACTGAGGCCAATGAGTCTGCGAGATCTATCTCGATATATCTTGATTCCCAAGATGTATTGAGCCTCACCGATGTCTTTCATCGAAAATGCAGATTTCAATGAACTTCTCGTTTGCTCAAGCAAAGGAATATGATTGCCCATAAGCAATATGTCATCGACATATAAGATTAGGAATACTATATGGCTCCCACTAACCTTCTTGTATATACAAGGTTCTTCCTTACTTTGAACGAAGTGAAGCTTCTTCACTTCCTCGTCAAAGCGTTTGTTCCAACTCCTTGATGCTTGCTTCAATCCATAAATGGATCTTTGAAGCTTGCATACCTTCTCGTTATTCTTTGGATCTTCAAAACCTTGAGGTTGTACCATGTACACATCCTCCTCCAAGTTCCCATTAAGGAACGCCGTTTTGACATCCATTTGCCATATTTCATAATCGTGAAATGTGGCAATAGCGAGCATGATCCGAATAGACTTGAACATGGCAACCGGTGAAAAAGTTTCATCATAGTCAATTCCTTGAACTTGAGTGAAACCCTTCGCTACAAGCCTCGCTTTGTAGGTCGTCAAGTTCCCATCCATGTCCATCTTCCTCTTAAAAACCCATTTATTTTGAATGACCTTTTTCCCTTGAGGAAGGTCAACCAAGTTCCACACTTGATTATCATACATGGATTCTATTTCGGATTCCATGGCCTTAAGCCATAGTTTGGAGTCTTCCCTTTCCATTGCTTCTTGGAAGGTCAAGGGATCATTGGTATCTAGTACCATGATTTCATGAAGTCCCAGATACAAATCGGGTTTCTTCCTTTCCCTTGTTGACCTTCTAAGTTTTTTGGTTCTTCTCGTGTCTCTCAAACTTCTTCCACAATTTCTTGAGGAGTGGGTTCACGTTCAACTCTTGAACGTACACTTGGTGGGGATGATTGAGATTCTCTCACAATTTCTTGTGATGGTCTCTCGCTCACGCTCCCACTAACCAAAGGAATCTCGGTTGGGCCTTCATGATCTTCAATGTCATCATTCATGTCATGATCTTGTAGAGTATCTTGAGTTTCCTCAAGCACAACCCTACTCCCACTACTTTTTACTCTTTCTAGAAATTCCGTTTCCAGAAATGTGGCATCCCTCTCTACAATCACTCGATTGGAGGTGATATGCCAAAAGTAGTATCCCCTTGTCTCACGAGGATAACCAATAAAGAAGCACTTATCCAATTTTGGTTGAAGTTTGGTCGACATCAATCTCTTGACGTAAGCCTCACAACCCCAAATCTTGAGAAAACTGAGCTTAGGTGTTTTACCACTCCATAGCTCATAAGGAGTTTTCTCCACGGATTTGGATGGAACATTATTTAGTGTGTAAGCCGCAGTTTGTAGTGCATAACTCCAAAAGTAAAGAGGTAATTCCGCATGACTCATCATTGACCGAACCATATCGAGCAATGTCCTACTCCTCCTTTCGGATACCCCATTCCATTGAGGTGTACCGGGAGGGGTGAGTTGAGGTACAATACCAAACTCCTTTAGGTATGAGTCAAATTCGGCACTTAAGTACTCACCCCCACGATCCGTTCGAAGAGACTTGATTTTCTTGTCGAGTTGGTTCTCTACTTCATTCTTGAATTCTTCGAACTTGTCAAAAGATTCACTTTTGTTTCTCATTAGATAAACATAGCCATAACGACTATAATCATCCGTGAACGTAATGAAGTACCTGAAACCATCTCGTGCACTAGTACTCATTGGACCACATACATCGGAATGTATCAAATCCAACAAGCCACTCGCCCATGGGCCTTTCTTCTTTAAAGGTTTTTTGGTCATTTTTCCCATTAAACATGGTTGGCACGTCTCCAATGATTTAAAATCAAGTAGACCAAGAAGGTTAGCTTCTTGCAATTTCTTGATGCACTTTTCATTTATGTGACCAAGACGATAGTGCCACAAGAGAGTATCATTCTCGTGAGTGGTCTTAAGTCTTTTGTTATTGATATTAAAGATTTGTTTATTATCCAGTTCAAGCAAATAGAGACCATTCCTTATGAACGCATTTGCATAGAACACACCATTCTTCGATATAGACAGACAAGAATTTGAAATATTTATATTAAAATTATCCATATCCAGACATGATACAGAAATAATATTCTTGTTGATCGAAGGTACATAATAAACATTCTTTAGACATAAATTTAAACCACTACACAATTGAAGCACCACAGAACCTTGTGCAACCGCAGACACGTTTGCACCATTTCCGACCTTCAATTCTACCTCATTCCTTACGAGTTCCTTCCTATCCATGAGTAGCTGCACATTAGAAACTATGTGAGCACAAGATCCGGTATCAATTACCCAATCCTGGACAGAGGTGGCTAAATTTATTTCAATAACAAATATACCTTTGGCCTTTTTGGGGCGCCGACGTTCAATCACTCCGTTGTCAAGGTCTTCCTTGTACTTGGGGCAATTGTGCCGGATGTGTCCTTTTTCACCGCAGTGAAAGCACTCCGTATTGGGAGTTGGAGATTTCTGAGATTTCCCCCTCGAGGCACTCGCACGAGCACCTCCTACTCCCTTGCTCTTGATTGAACCACTTTTGGTAGATTTGCCATTTCCTTTACCAATCTTTTGGCTCCTCCCATGGACGGCAAGGACTTGCTTGTCCCTACCCTTGCCCATGTCAACTTCAGCAGTTTTGAGAGCGTTGTGAAGCTCCTCAAGACTCACCCCTTTTTCACGCACGTGGTAGTGCATCACAAAGTCCTTAAAGGACGGGGCTAGAGAGCCAAGAATCATATCTTCAGCAATGTCCTCGGGTATTGGTGAAGAGAGTTTTGCCAACTTCTCAAGGTATCCTTGCATCGTGAGAAAATGCACAGATACCGATGTTCCCTCCGCCATATGGCACCTTGTGAGTGCGATGGTGGTCTTATAGCGCTCCTTTCGGGCACTATCCATGAACATCTTTGATAGAGCCTCCATGGTCTTCTTGGGTTTTGAATCCAAGTATTTCGCTTGAAGCGAGTCACCCATGGATGCTAGCATAAGACCGTGAACTTGGTTCTATTGGTCTTCCCACTTGGCTTTAGCCTCTTTCTCTTCATCGGTTAATCTCTCATTCCATTTTGGAATTGGACCTTCCAAAATGTGAGATAGTTTCTCAAACTTTAACACGATGTTGAGTTTGAGTTGCCAACTAATGAAGTTTGAGCCATCATTTGCTAAAGGGTGTTTTTCTATCATGGATCGTACGATAGGTTGGATGTTCGACATTTTTCTACAAAATAAATCATATAGGATTTTAATGCCAATTTTATGTTTTAATACACATGCATACATATATCGAATATATAAATGTAAATGTTGCAAATTAAAATCTTTGCCCATAAATGCAACAATCCAAGATCCTATCAATTGTAATATAGACTAGCTAAGGGCTATCGAATACATTACAATATCAAGGTAAGAAAATATTTTCTAATCACAACCTTTTTGAAGTTTAGTAACATTTAGCATCTTCAAACTCTTGTGACTCTTGTCGTTTTAATTATGAGGGAATACGACCTATCCTCGTAAGAAAAACTTTTTCCCAAAACCGAGCGAGGGCTCTAGGTAATGTTAAGAAAACTTATTTTCATTTGATACGAGATACGTTTATCCATTGTATTCACAACTAAACATACTTGGGGTTCACTAGGGTGAAACACACCTCATATATTTAATTGTGACACAACAACAGACAACCATTATATCTCCCACTATTCCCAAAGATGGAGGGAGCTATCTCCCGCTAAGGGCGAGCAGAGTATCCCTCGATCAATGACTGCTAGTGGATGAAATAAGAAGGAAATTTATTCTTAATTTTTGTTTGGACAATTTAACATGTGATTTAGAATTTTAGGTTATCATGCATATTATTAATCATACACATCCTAACATTCCACACATTCATCACATGCATAGCAAGATAAAAACAGAAATTAAACATTCACACAATCCACATCGTGTGAGTTTATATGTTCCCTTCGATCCTCGATCCCTGATCTTCGATCCTCGATCGATGCGCTACAACGGCGACTTCCTCTTGCACCGGAGACGTAGATTTTACAGAAAATAAACATGCTCCTCACATTCGATAAAAAAACCGACTAGTGCAAGTCCTATATAAAACCTCTCATATGCATATGCAATTTATCTAAAAGATGGAAATAGAGAATTTGGCTTTTACATACATAAGCCCCTGTATTATAACAATTATAAACATTCATAGCTGCTGATTTGGAACATATAAACTCACAATTCCTGCAAAACAACTCGAGCATCCATGCACGCAATATCGCTATAAACTATCCAACCTAGTTTATCAAGCATCTAGAATCTCAAACAATTCTTTGAAAAACATTTTGAAATCCATTAAAAACGTTTTTCATGCATCCATAGTTCAAAAATTAATTTTGAACCGCTGTCCATCATATTTCCTATGGAAAGATGAATCGTAGTTTTTCGGTTTTGTTGATTCTCTTACAAAATAATCGTTTATACTTAAAACGAAATTATTGCAAGTTAGACTTATGTCTAAATCATAATTCTAATAATTACATGACATGTTTTAAATATTCAAAACATTTAAAATGAATTATTATAAAGAATTATTTCAACAAACATTTAAAGACCGAAAAAAACGGTAAAACGAATTGTTTAAATCCTAGATGGTAAACTAAATTTGTTTACAGCCATAAATAATGAGAAAATTGAACCTGACTCTGATACCACTGTAGGATTTCATGTTTAATTATGCCTATATATTTTCGGAATTTTAAGCATAATAAGGATCTTATACAATTTTCTATGATTTATTTCATGCATGTACTAGTTTGTTTCAATAACTAGTTTTAAAACTTTTATTAAAACAAACCAAGGATTCTGAAATCATACCTAGAAGTTCTCTAAATCTTCTTGAAGATTCGGAGACGTTGATGACGCTTCTCGCCGTGCCGGATGCCTCCGAGATTTCACCAAACTCTAAACGAGATTGGAGAGAGAAGAGCTAGCCTCTCGATCTCCAATAGGGTTTAGAATCTAATTACTAACCCCTCTTTAGTTTCCTTGAGAAGAAACCCTATTGAAACTAAAACTAAACTTAAGAATTAAGGAATTTTCGTGGAGAATTATGGAGAGAGATTTTTGCACAAGAAAATAATGAATTAATTAAGGAGGTAATGAGATAACCTTGTATTTATAGGTTCTCTCCAAATTACCTATTCATGTGCAACCCCTTGCCCATGATCTCATGCAAAATTCCATCTAACCATCCATTATTTAATAATAAATAATATTAGCCACGAATTAAATCAATTATGGACCAATTCCATGCATGATCTAATTAATTCTTAAATTAATTCTGCATAAAACCGTCTGGTCGGTCGACCGTTCGCGAGGTCCGGTCGACCGTTTCGACCGAGTTTCGGTCCACCGATCAATATTCTCGGTCGACCGTTCGCAACAAAAAGGTTCATCGCAATGTTCGGTCGACCAACCGAGAATACTCGGTCGACCGAAAACGAACAGACGAAATTCTCGTTACGCTCGATTCACATCCGGTCGACCGTGCAATATTGCGGTCGACCACGCAACATTCGGTCGACCGTTTATGGTCTAGCAGTCGAATGTTTTTGCACAGTGCATGCAGACTTGTCAAATTTCGGTTTTAACCCCTACAAAATTTGACATTTCGGGATTACTAGTATTTACATCACATATGAATTTAATTTAGATTCTAATTATGTTATTAATCACAACATAATCTTGATTTTGCTTGTTCACCCCATGTGTCATATTTTCTACATGAAACCCGACACATCCTATGAACTCAAAATCCCCATTTCTTGTTTCTCAGTTCTGTGGTGTGACATATGGGAGGATCTAAACTAAGTTGGCAGTGATATTAAGAGCTTAATATCACAAGCTATAAGCGGTATCTAGCTACACATTATAGCTCCCAATTAGTTAGATGTCTTAATTCCACTCGAACCAAAACCCGATCCATTTTGTAATAGTGTGTATCACTTGTGTCCGTCCCTTGCCACATGATATTAAGAATACACACAAAGTAGTATTGTGTCATCTTTGTATTAGTATTCATTTCTTGATCTCTTTAAGCTAGTTATAAATATGTGACTTAACTCAAATCACATTGTGCACATTATAACTTTGCTTTATCAAGGGGCCCACTAATATCATTACTCAAATAAGAGGGTCAATGATAATCTTTTGACTAGATATCTTCTCCAACAAAAGTTGGACTTAACCAACTAATGCCTTTCCACTACACTCATCGATAGCTCAAGACACTAGTCTAATTAATAACTCCTTAAGGGATCAGATATAAGTCTCATATCAAAGGACCAAGGACACAGTAAAATATTAATGACACAGAAACACATTTCTATAATATTTTACTTATTAGGTCTATTCAGTATACAAAAGTAATATTTTCCTCTTTTGCATACCCGTGTTGTCACTCACTTGTAGAGCTACAATGATCTATGACCAACACGACAATCTTAACCCGGTAATTAATGTCCCATGTTAATTACCATGATTGCGAATATCTTTTGTTTTATGTAAACCAATATCTTTTAGAGCTCTACGGTTAAGGACCAAGAGCCTCTTCCTTAACACTTCTAAAAGACGAATAACATAAACAAGGAACAAAACGATTTTCTCATTCAATTCATAATAATTGACATTTAAAAGTAAAACTTTTAGAACACATTCCCTTCACGGTTTTCTTAGCTCCAAAATGTCCTCCACATGCTTGGTCATGACAAAAAGATAGAACACTTGCAAACTCCTCCTCAGGAACACATCTCCTAATGATTTGATCCGAACAATACTTGAAAAGATATGGGTCATTCCAATAAAAATTCTTCACTAGGGACCTAAATTTGGCTTGATCGTTCTTAGACCATTCAGTCGGGGTCACACCAGTTACTAAGAAATTGACTATATCGGCGAACCATGGTTTGCCAGACACAGCCATAATCTGTTCATCCGGGAAGTTCTCATTCACTGGTGTGTTATTCACTGGGATAAGAGGAATTCTAGACAAGTGATCGGCGACTACATTTTCACAACCCTTTGTATCACGGATTTCGACATCAAATTCTTGCAGTAGTAAGATCCAACGCAATAAACGCGGCTTGGCATCCTTTTTGTTCACTAAATGTCTTATGGCCGCATGATCCGTGTAAATAATCACATGTGTGCCTATCAAATATTGTCGAAATTTTTCCAAGGCAAAAATGACTGCTAGAAATTCTTTCTCGGTTACCGTATAGTTCAATTGGGCATCATTCAATGTTTTACTAGCATAATATATCACGTGAGGTTTCTTTTCAATTTTCTGACCCAACACCACTCCTATGGCGTAATCCGATGCATCACACATTATCTCAAAGGGTTGGGTCCAATCGGGTGAATGAATAATGGGTGCCGACGTCAATTCCCTCGTAAGGTGGTTAAAGGACTCCAAACATTTATCCGAAAATTCAAACTTAGAGTCATTCACTAATAATTCAGTCAATGGTCTAGCCACCTTACTAAAGTCCTTGATAAACCTTCGATAGAATCCGACATGCCCTAAAAATGAACGAATCTCTTTGACATTTGTTGGTGGGGGGAGATGCTTAATCAAATCCACCTTGGCTTTATCCACTTGAATGTCATCCTTAGACACAATGTGACCAAGTACTATTCCATTCTTAACCATGAAATGACATTTTTCCCAATTTAAGGTCAAGTTCTTCTCCTTACACCTTACTAGTACTAATTCCAAATGATTCAAACAATCGGCAAAAGTGGGACCAAAGACAGAGAAATCATCCATGAAAATTTCCATGAAATTATCCACCATATCAGAGAAGATGCTAACCATACATCTTTGAAATGTGGCAGGAGCATTGCACAAGCCAAAGGGCAGGCGACGGAAAGCAAACGTACCGAATGGGCACGTGAAGGTAGTTTTCTCCTGATCCTCAGGAGCGATAGGAATTTGGTTATAGCCGGAATATCCATCAAGAAAACAATAATACTCATATCCGGCCAACCGTTCTAGCATTTGATCTATGAAAGGAAGAGGGAAGTGGTCCTTACGGGTTGGAGAATTCAGTTTCCTATAGTCAATGCAAATCCTCCAACCGATTTGGATACGGGTCGGGACTAACTCATTAAGCTCATTCTCAACTACAGTAATTCCCGATTTCTTAGGGACAACCTGAACAGGACTAACCCAAGCACTATCGGATATAGGGTATATAATTCCATTGTCCAACCATTTGAGTATTTCCTTTTTGACCGCCTCAGTTAGGACCGGGTTAAGCCGCCTTTGCAGATCCCTACGGGGTTAAGTATTATCCTCCAAATGGATCCTATGTTGGACTATAGATGGGCTAATCCCCTTGATGTCGGCCATGGTCCATCCAATAGCTTCTTTATTCCTACTGAGGACTCTCAACAATTCCTTCTCTTGATTGGGGGTCAAATCCGATGCTATGATAACTGGGAGGGTGGATGAGGGTCCTAAAAAGGCATACTTAAGTGTAGTAGGGAGAGGCTTCAACTCTAGTGATGGTGGTTCTTGTAGTGAGGGTTTGGCTTGAGGTCTTGGTTCGGCTAAAAGTCCACCTAAGGTTGACCAATTGGTTGAGGATCGATTCGAACCTATATGATTGATTTGGTCACAAATTGTGGCCTCACCACTCAGGTTCTTTTGAAAATCAACTTCATCCAATTGGGTGAAATTTAAGTAATCCGAAATCAAATCATCCTCACTACAATCTTGAATGTAATTCAATTCACTCGATTCATCAGAGAAAATTCCAGGTTGCTTTCCTAAGTTAAAAATATTTAGCTCAGCAGTCAAATTTCCAAATGACAATTTCATCAATCCATTCCTACAGTTGATTAGGGCATTGGAAGTGGCTAAAAATGGTCTTCCTAAGATCACAGGAATTTGATTGCTAGGGTTAGCAACATGCTCCGTGTCCAAGACAACAAAGTCCACAGGAAATATGAATTCACCCACTTTGATCAGAACATCATCAACCACACCTCTAGGAATCTTAACAGATCTATCAGCCAATTGGAGTGTGGTCCTAGTCTGTTTAAGGTCTCCTATATCCAATTCTTTATATACAGAGTAAGGAAGCAGATTAACACTAGCACCCAAATCCAGCAAGGCCGTATTGATTAAGGTGTTACCAATTACACATGAAATAGTTGGACAACCAGGGTCTTTATATTTGATTTGTGTGGGTTGGGTTAACACAGAACTTATATTTGCAGTTAAGAATGCTCTTTTTGGTACTTGTGTTTTCCTTTTCTTGGTGCATAAGTCTTTTAAGAATCTTGCATAAGGTGGAATTTGTTGAATAACTTCTAATAAAGGGATGTTTACTTTTACTTGCTTAAAAACTTCCAACATTTTCTCCATTTGATTTGTATGATTCTTATTAAGTCTATTTGGGAATGATGCTTTGGGAATGAATACTCTTTCAGGTTCAGTTGGTTCAATTTCAATTGGTTCCTCAGATTGAATTGGTGACTCATTAGATGGTTCAGGTATGACAGAATTATTAGGCTCATTAACCAGAGGGTGAGTGACTTTGTTATTAACATATTTTCCAGATCTTAATGTAAGTATAGCATTAATGTGTTGATTTTGCTCTTCTTCTTGAACCATATGAACTGGTCTGTTATTATTGTTCACATTAGGAGGTGGTGCATTATGTGGTACATTAGGTGGAGGCCTAATTTGTTGAGGATTGAATGATTGAGGATTAAATGGTTGAGGTAGTTGATATGGCATATGTTGATGTGGTTGATATGACACATGTTGATTATGTGGATTGTTAATTCTTGGGTTCACCTCGGGTTGGCTTGGGAATCTTCCTCTTTCTCTTTCACCTGCAACTTGTGCTAATTGACTTACTTGAGTCTCTAGCTTTTGAAAAGATTGAGTAGTTGTTTGAACAAATGTTTTCATTAAGTTTTCCAAATCAGTTAATCGGACATCACTATTATTGTTGTTGTTTGAGTACATTTGTTGTCTAGGTGGTTGGCCTTGCTGGGGCATGGGTGCATGATTTGAATTCCCTTGGCTCCATGAAAAATTGGGATGGTTGCGCCAACCTGGATTATAGGTTGACGAATAAGGGTCGTTCCTAGGACGATTAAAAGCAGCATTAACTTGTTCCATGTCCGAAGAAATGTGTGCACACTCCTCCAAAACATGACCAGTTTGACCACACCTAGAGCAAGAAACAGAAGAGATTTGATTCACTAGGGGTCGGGTTTGAAGCTCTAGAGTTTCCATCCTACGCATAAGGGTGACTAATTTTGCTTCAACAGCTATAGAAGCATCTACAGCTAAGACACCTGATCTAGATTGATTTGCTATTCTAGATCCAATACTCGGGTTGGTCGGTGCCCTAGCTGTGTCCCATTGCATACTATTATCAGCTAAGTCTTCAAGAAAAGTCCAAGCATCATTCTCATTTTTGGACATAAAGCTTCCTTGACTTACAGATTCTAACATAACTCTAGATGTAGGTGTCAATCCCTCATACATAATTTGACACAATTGCCATCTTGGAATTCCATGATGAGGGCATTGGGTCAGCAGGTGCTTAAATCTTTCCAAATAGGAATAGAACGGCTTGCTCTCAGATTGAACGAATGCACAAATTTCATTTCTAATCCTAATAGTCTTATGGTTGGGGAAATATTTCTTTAAGAACACTTGAACAAACTCAGCCCAACTCCTAATAGATCTTTCGGCTAGACTATATAGCCATTTCTTAGCGTCGTCTTTCAGTGCTAGAGGCACGAATTTAAGACGCATTGTCTCCTCAGGGATATGCTGGTATTGCATAAGGGAGCAGATTTCCTCAAATTCTCTAAGGAAGATATATGAGTCTTCCTTAGAGGTGAACTTGGGCAACATACTTAGGTATTGTGCCTTTAGTTCGAAGTCGCGACCCGGTATGGTGGGCATAACGATGCACGATGGCTGAGCAGCCATCGTTGGGTAGCACCGATCCCTCAGAGTCATAGGTGGTGCAACAGGTGGGTCCACTACATTCTCACCCATTGGATCCGGGTGAGGTGGTGCAACAGGTGAATTGGGGCTAAGCTCTAGACTGGAATCTAGATGAACTCGTGAGAGTCGATTGCTCAAGTCCCGAACCCAAATCTGAGTGCACCGGTTTGAATTAATTTTTGAATTCAAATTCGAAATTTAAAATTCAAATTCAAGAATCAATTGGTTTTTTATTTTTATTTTTATTTTATTTTGTAATAAAAAAAATTTCAAAAAAAATGGAAACAAACAAGTGAAGTGGGAAAGATGAGAAAGGAATCCTAATCTAGAGAATTGAGGTGAGAAGAGAAAGAAGACTCAAATGAGAAGGGAAACTTAACTCTAAAAGATAGATGAGAGGGTTGGTCAGAAGTTTCCTAAACAAGCACGGTTCAAACAATCATTGACCTAGTGTAGCTTAAATCTAGACGACTCCTAACTGGTTGAGTCGAATTGGTTCGCTTGATTCACCTCCCTCACTAATCAAACCAAATTGGCCAGGCTGTGTATAGCTAGTGGGGGCGCTTCCGACAGAGTCGGTGCCAATTAGACAACCACTTCGCTTGGAAGACTTACGTCAACACAAAAACACTTTCTAGACACCAAATTAAATTCGATCAGCTTCAAGTCATAGCAAGTCAAACCAATCTTCTCCTTAATTGAGTCTGAATCCTTAGGGGTCAATGTCTAATTGATTTTAAATTAAGGCTTGGGTGACACTTTGGGATTGTTATTTGTGGGTTACGGAAGGGTGATGAAATCCCCACCGTATCTTTTCCTACGGAGTTGCCCTTAAGATAGTTTAACTTAAATCTAGCAAAGATAGTCAAACATTGGTCTTTAGTGGGAGACAATTGCAAGGTTGTATGCAACTAAATTATATGCTTAAATGCAATCGATAAAAACCGCGCACGTACCTTGCCTCCAGCACTCTTCAACAATGAATTGATTTTCAAAATTTAGCATGCATAATGCGAGAAAATCTCTAAATGATGCATACACTAAGGCCTTTCTAATTTTGCAAAATTTTAGGTCACAAGTTGAATTAGTGTCAATTATGGAAGTTTTCCCTACACATGCAATTCTACCAAAAAGGAAATTTTCCGAAAATGGAAATTACGAGGAAAAGGCAACAAAGGTTACCTACGCACGCTCAGTCGGGTTCGCCGCCCGCTCTCGCAAATTTCCAGTGCTCTACACGTCCACCCAGAGATGAGTCACGTCCCAGAAAAATTTCACACCCATATGTCCAACCCGTGCGGCGTTTCCGCCGCACACTACACTTCTGGCGTGGCGATTTCGCCGCTTGGTCAGCTTGGATTGCGTCCGGATTTTTGCGTCGTCTCTAATACTTCCTGAAAAGCACAGAGAAAACGTTAGATCGCGAAAAACCAAGATCCAAACAAAACAAACAAAAATCACAAAAAACAACTTGAAATTCTTGTCGCCTCCTCGGCAACGACGCTAAAAACTTGATGAGATTTTTATTTATACCGCAAGTGCACGACGTCGATGAAGACGCGGCAAGTACGGGTCGAACACAAGGAGGGAGAGATTCTTATCTTTTTGTGATTTTTGATTAAGGAAAGAAAGAGAGAAATAAGGTTGGTTTGAGATTTTTGGATTTTTAATTTTTTTAAAGCAAGAACAACAAAAACAAAAACTAAGAAGAAACAAATAAGGATGAGTCCAGCGGGTGGGAGTTATGAATCTTTGAGTTAGATTAGAGATCACGAAAATTATTATAAATCAAGTGAGATATTAAGCATCATATGATAATTGATTTAACAAAAACTCATATGATCAAAACACTAACAAGGAATTAAAATAAAAAAACGATCTCTCTTCTCTAACCCTAAATCCGTCACCCCCACCCTTTGGAAGGTTTTAGAAACCCATGGGGAGAAGATGAGGAGAAGGGGTCATGGAGATCATCGAGAGACTACGAAAAAAAAGAAAGAAAGAAAAAATATTATACTAAACTACGATCTATGAAAACAAATGCAATTATTCTAAGCATGCAACAAATTATTCTAAGAGAAGAGTAAAGAACAACTAAATTATTCTACTGGAATTAAGAACATGAAATATTAATCTAAAACTAAGCTTACAAAAGACAAAGACAATGGAGAAATAAAATGGCAGAATTTTATTGCTTATAGAATGGAAATACAAAAAAGTTCAAAAGTCCCCTTTATAACAATATTTCGGGGCTATTTATAGCGGATACAAGAAACCCTAAGTGTGCATAAGGAAGGACACGTGCTATGAAACAACTGGACGAAAATGGGAGGCATGGATCGCAAACCGGGCGGCGTTTCCGCCGCACATGGACCGTTTGATGCGGCGGAATCGCCGCATGGATGGCTCAGATCGTTTTGTGCTTTTGCTGGTGTGTTTTTGGTATGTGCTAGATGGCCTCCACGCGTCTAAATCAATTATTTCATATCTTTGGAGATCCGAATTTGATTTCTTCTTGAATACTCCTCCAAAATAACTTTTTAGTCCTTTTAATTTGCGATCAGGTCCCTGACTTTTTATGCAATCACTTGGATTTCAACTTGCTTGGATCTCTAGCTAATTGGTCTTCGTGATCTATTTGAGTTCATTGCACGCGTTTTAGCTCGAATATTGGTAAATTGCATTGTAACACCTGAATTCTGTACAATTGCTCAAAACAATACCTTAGTAGCATTTATTTATCTAAAAATAGTCTAAATGAAAGACATATGATGCAATGTATACAATGCATCATCTTCCTTGCAAAGTAGAAGAGAAGTGGCTCACTCGTGCTTCATGGCTATTGAAGATCTAAGTGAGGTAGAATCTAACTCTTGCTCTAGTAATTCATGCTCAACTAAGTCATATTATAGTGATAACTCACATTCTAGTGTTAATGAAGAAAATTATACACATGATGAGCTTCAAAACGCATTTCATGACTTAGTTAAACAATATGAGATCATTTGTGATAAAAACAAGAGTGCTAGAAAGTTAATCAAAGATCTCCAAAGCCAAATTGAAACATGCATGAATGAGAAGAATGAGGTGATTGCTAAATTTGAAAAGAATGCCTCAAATATTGATAAATTAAAAGCAATACCCATAGATTGTGATCAACTAAATCTTCAAGCTTGTAATTTGCAATTAAGAAATTTTTTAGAAAGATTCACAAATGGAACTCATATGCTCAACATGTTATTAGGTAGTCAAAGGCAATCCTTGCAAAAACATGGCTTAGGTTACAATTTTTGTAACCTAAGCCATGTGTCAAATTGTAACCTAAGCCATGTGTCAAATTGTAACCTAAGCCATGTGTCAAACTAACATTCAAGGACCCAAAGTTGTTTGGGTACCTAAATCTACACTTGTAGGTGCTTGAGGAGGAGATTGGTGGTGACCGGGTGAGCCAAAGCGTCGAATTCGAATCCGGTTGCATCACCAAGTCAAGATTGGAGCTAATTCAAGACTCAAGTTGGTATAAATTTCTATCATCTACAATTCATGTTAAATTAGCTCTAGTCTTGTTTATGTGCTTAAATGTCACACATTTAGAGTTTAATTCATTGCAAATCATTAACCCTATTCATTGCAAAACATTTATCACATCCATTGATTATAAATGTCAAATTTTAAATGGATGTTAGAATAAGGCCTAAGTTGAAACTTAAATGAAATAAACTTGAATCTTTTTCATAGTTTGCATCTAGCCTTATTGATAGGGGGAGCTTAAATGTTATATCTTTTATTAGTGTAATGAAGTGCAAATTTTAGGGGGAGCAACTTCATTACAAGACATCCAAATTCTATGCTTAAAGTCATAATTATTTTAGTTTTTGATGGATGTCAAAGGGGGAGAGATAATTAAGGGGGTAACTTAGATAATTAAGGGGGTAACTTGGAATTTGGCATAAAATTGAACAAAAACTATGCATATCCATAGGGGGAGCATTAATATGCATAGTTTACATATACAAATTCTATGTATTAAGATATAGTTAAGATATAGGTTGCCATCATCAAAAAGGGGGAGATTGTTGGCTTTTGACCTTAATCTATGTTTTGATGATTTAATTAACCTAATCTTAATTATGATCATGTAGAGTAGCACACATATTGCATTGCATATATATTGCTTTGTGCTAACCTCTACAGGTGATCAAGACTCAATGAAGAAAGGAAAACAAGTCAAGACATGTAATCAAGCTCATTGAAGACATGTATTTTGTATTTATTTGAGTCTTTAGGAACTTGTGTATTTTGAGCATACTTGAGATAAAATCAACTTAAACACACACTACGTTCCCTATAGAAGTCACACACAAAAATTCACATTATTTGGACTTCCATAGATCACCCAAACTTAGATCGGAAAACACTAAACCTCAACCCTAAGTGTCTGCCCACATTCGGTCGACCGAAATACCACGATCGGTCGACCGGATGATCAAGTATTCCGTTTTGTGTTTCCCTGTCTAGTTTCGGTCGACCGTGTTTTAACTTTCGGTCGACCGTTTGAACTTATTTTCCCGACCGTTACTTTTGTTGTATATACCCAACGGTCGTATTCGTATTAAACCAATTATACCCAAAATACATTTCATGTATCGGTCGACCGAGGACCACGATCGGTCGACCGTTTGTTCATCTCTTGACAAACCCGAATCTCCTGTTGAAAATCGGTCGACCGCAAGACCTGTTTCGGTCGACCGAATATCTATTTGTTTGTCAACCCCAAAGTGCCTAGTACAAATTGGTCGACCGTTCCCCTTTAGGTGTTCGACCGATGACTTAAGTGTACCTAAGTCGTAGCGTTGGGCGGTCGACCGTTGCTTAACCGGTCGACCGAACTTTGTGCAAAACTGCCAAACGGTCGACCGTTCTTCCCGTTTCGGTCGACCGAATTCAGCCAGAATTGGGTCCTGCGTTTTCTGTTTTGTGTAATCACACATCAACTCACACCCAATCAATCCCAACGGCTCTATTCTCTCTAATGCCTATATAAGGAGTTGTAAAACACATTTTAACACAACTTTCCCACTACAAACTTGTCCCAAACTTTAGAGAGAATCTCAAACACTCCAAACCTCAATTTCCACACTTTAGTGATCAATTCCTTAATCCTACTCAAGTGTGCTCAAGATTTAGAGAGTGTTGTTCCACTCAACCTTTGTTCAAGAAGCAAGGACTTCGGTGAAAGCCCGAAGTGTTCCTCTCGGATTGTGAGAGAAGAAAGTCAAGCTCGCGAGGTTGTTCGTGGAGTTTGTTTTGTAAAAGACGTTCTCTCCCGGCCCGGAACGGGGAGTGGTTAGTGGAGACGTAGGCGGAGCTCGCGGAGTCGAGCGGAGCTTACAAGAGAGGACTAGGACCCGGGTGAGGTGCCGAACCTCTATAAAATCCCCCGTGTCGATTGTGGTTTGCATTTTATCTTTCTTTCTCTACTTGTTTGTTTATTCCGCTGCGTATCTTGATTGCTTAAACAAGTAGGTGATTAGATTAATAGTGGTTAGCGGACCCATAACCCACACGATCCTACAAAAATTACATGTCTTCAATTTGGTTGATTACATGTCTTGACTTCATGTCATTCATCATTGAGTCTTGATCACCTGTAGATGTTAGCACAATATAATATATATTCCACGCATAATGTGTGCTACACTACATTTGATTGTGATTAAGATTATGTTAGTTAAATCTTCAAAACATAGATTAAGACTTAAAGCCAACAATTTCTCCAATGAGTCGGGTTGTCGGGTCAAAGCACTCCGGAACATACATATCTTATTTACAACCATCTGGTGATGCCCAAATTAATCCAGACCATCTAATCTTCTATAAATACACTTGTAATCCCTCATCTTCTCTTCGTCTTCTTTCATCTCTTCATTAGGCTAAGTTTTATTTATTGCTTAATAGTGTAGTGGAGGAGAGGAGAACACTTGTAATCTTTTATCCTTCATTAATCAAAGTTGTTTATTATCTCGTTTTAATCTAGTCTTCTTTACCTAGAAAAGGATAAGTACAACATAATGTCGTATCTATTGATTACGTGGTTGTTTACCGAGAACATGTCCAAAACAAAGTCATACGCCAAGTAGGTATAATGGTTACATATCAACCGGTCACGAGAGTCCTTTATTGTTGGAGGACGAATGGTGTGTCAATAAATAGGTTAACGGAGGCCGACCATAAAAATACAATTACCAAAGTTGAAACGAATTATATTATGATATTACATTTTTCCAACGGTAACATTTTCAATCATCTAAAAAAATAATTATTTTTAACATTCACTTTTTTAGGATTTTTATTCCCATATCATCTTTCCTATTGATTATTTATAAAAAGTAAAAAATGAGTTGGAAGAAAGAGAACAATTGATTTGATAACATGATCTTTTAATGAGGTGCTATTAGGGTTGTCAACTTTGGCTCGGCTCGATAGTTCGACTCGAAAAACGCTCGACTTTAGTTTAACTTGAAAATGAAGGATTTTGATGAAAAACCAAAAAATCTTCAAACTTGGTTCGGTAAACGAACCGCTCGAACTCGAAAAAAATTTGATGCTCGGCTCGATAGCTCGCTCGAATTTTTTATTGCTCCATTCATAATTAATTTTTGTATTTGTTAATAACATAATATAATCCTTATGACTCGAAATTTCGTTCGACTTGACTCGTTTACACCCCTAGGTGCTATGATTGAAAGATAAAAGAGAAAAAAATATAGATAAATGTTGTAAAGTTGGAAAATGTGACGTGGACATAAGAGAAAACCGTTGAAGAAATATAACAATTGATTTGACCGCATAATCTTTTTACGAGATGCTGTGATTGAGAAAATTAAAGAAAAATATTGTGGTTAAATGTTGTTTAGCGGAAAAACAGACGTGGAAAGAGAAAAACTACAATCCAAGTTGGATTAAACTTAGGAATTAGAAATCTTTTTCCCTTGAAATATGGACAAAAATACAAATAACCCATGACAAATCCAGCATCCTCATCGGTCGGATCCTTGTTCTTTCTTCTTCTCAAAAAACCCCAAACCCCTAAACCCTAAACCCTAAACCCCTCCCCAAACCCTAACGGGGATGGAGACGAACGCCGACAACATCAAGAAGGAGGAGACCGACACGGAGACCAAGGTGGAGAAGCCGTTGGGGTTCGAAGACCTCGGCCTTGACGCCCGCCTCGTCCGCGCCCTCCACAAGGAGGGCGTCGACGTCCCCACTCCCATCCAGTCCGTGGGCATCCCGATGATTCTGGTACTCCCTTTTGAATCTTCTCCAATTCTCTGTTTTCTGTCCTTTTCGGAGTTATTATTATTATTTATATTCGTTCCGGTTGATAGAAAAGCAAAACAGTTGTAAATTTTGACCTCGAACCAAGGAGGATATGCTCATAAGGAATTATAGTTCCATCATGTAAGTCGCGTCGTCGACTCCTACCGAAAGCAAAATCTTTGGAAATGTTTATTGAGGTCCCATTGTAATGCTGTTCTCAAGTTAATCTTGGTCTGTCTCTGCTTTTGATGTAGCGGGTTGTGGCTCAATGACAATTATGAGTTGCATTTATGTGAGAGTGGTTGCGTTTTTTGTGTTGGCTCTTTATGACTATCCCAACTCTCACCAACTAGGGTTAACACAGTTGGGAGATCCCTTGTCTTGAGATAGTCAAAGACTAGAGATTGAATTCCAACAGTCACATTCTAATGTTTGGGAGGTTGGGACTTAAAATTGGGGTGGGGATAGTACGGAAGATAAAATTCAAAAAACAACTCTCTTCCTTTATCTTGGTTTGGGAAGGTTTTTGTGCCAAATGATAATAGTTCCAAATTTTCTCTCTTTTCTGAAGAAAATATTAATCTGTATGGTGTCCTTTTTTCTCTTAAGCTTTCTATCTTTTGCTCTAAGTTTGTCCTTAATTTTTCAATTTTTGTGCATTTGGTTTGTAAGCTGTAAACTTTTGACCTCTTATTTTCTTTCATGTAAAATTGTCTTGTTCTGGCTTTAAGCTTACCGAATGTCTGACCAATTTTGTATTTGTGATGTTTGGGTTTATCTATTAGAACGCCTGGAGGTCTGTGTTAAGTTGTTCTTCATTTATTACAGGAAGGGAAGGATGTCGTCGCTCGAGCGAATACCGGTTCAGGAAAGACTTACACATATGTATTACCGATGTTGCATAAGCTTTTTTCTGAAAAAACTTCTGGAACTGCTCCGAGTGCTATTATACTTGTTCCATCACGGGAATTATGTCAGCAGGTATTGAATAGTGTCGATGAAGACATACACTTACATTTCCCTGTGTTACTCTTAATTTGGCTTGTATCATTCATGTTTCTTTGCCATCTGGTTAGATTCTGACTCTGATATATTTTTTCCATTTTGGTGCTACTGTTATGTCATATCAAGGTTTGTGCAGTGACAAAGACATTACTTGATTACTGCAGAGTCCAATTGAAAGTTGTGAAACTATTGAGTGATATGAACTTCAACGACATGGTGAGTGATCTCTTGTGCAGTTCTCAAAATGAAACTTCATATACGCATAGGATGTAATCTGCAAGTTGGATGCTTCAGCCGTCATATTCTTCATTACATCTATATTTTAATTTATCCCCAAATATCTTCTATTTCAGAAAACAGAATTGTCGTGGCATCCTGAGATCGTGGTCTCTACACCAGCATGTGTTTCAAGCTGCATGTCCAAAGATATAATTCAAGCAACTGCCCTTCAAAATTCACTATCAATGTTGGTTCTTGATGAGGTGAGGACTATTGGACTCGTAATTAGGTGAAATGTTTTACATAACTGCATCTGTCCCAGGGTATTATGAAATTGTGCTTCAATGTGGACGTAAGATGCTTTTAGTAAGTCTTGATATCTTTCATGCATTTCCTTGTTGTTTCACTAGTGACACACCACGAGTAATTTCATGGAGTTTTTTTTCTTCTGGAAAATGCCATTACATTTGTGATGTACAAAATCTTGATAATTAATTATAATTGACCTCTTTTTTTTACTTCGATGGAATTGAAGCTTGATAGTTTGTAGAGGACCATCGCTCAAAAAATAAGGTTTGTAGAGGACTTAATCATTCAAAACCAAGCATTTTGCACTATTTGCACTTTCAAGTCCATTTCAAAGTTGTCAGATTGATGTTCAATATTAAGGAATTTTATACATGCATAATTTTATACATCCATCATCCATTGGTTGGCATTCTAAGAAGCAAGGAGACGGACACGGGACACGGACACAGACACGACACAGACACGGGGATACGACATTTTTCTAAAAAGTAGGACACGGACACGACATTAAATTTATAATTAAAAATTATAATATATATAAATAAAAAATAATATACTTGTAAAAAAATAATGTTCCAAATCTATCATGTAGTGAATCAAATATACTTGCACCTCTATCATGTAGTGAATCAAACGTTCCAAATGTGGCTGTCATCCCTGAAAATCTAGCAAACTCAAGGACTGCTTGCCTTCGTTCATCAACAAGTGGGAAGTAACTACGAAGACTTGTTTTTTTCCTCGGATATTTCAGCTTCTTTGTGTGGTGGAACACGGTTAGGTGCTTCTTCAAGCCATTCCTTTCTACAATACCTATCAGCATAAACTCAATTTATATTAAATCTAAGTTAACAAAGTGGATGACTAACTCAATTGCATCAGACGAAGCCATAAAACTATGGGTCTGAGAAGGTCGTGGAGGTTGAGACAGCTGAACAGAAGCAAAGGTGAGAAGGTCGTGGACGTTGAGACAACTGAACAGAAGCGAAGGTGAGAAGGTCGTGGACGTTGAGACAGCTGAACAGAAGCAAAGGTGAGAAGGTCGTGGACGTTGAGACGGCTGAAAAGAACCTGTGAACCAGAGAGGTTGGAGTCGCTGGAAGAAGAAGAAGAAGAAGAAGAAGAAGAAGAAGAAGAAGAAGAAGAAGAAGAAGATGGGTTAGGGTTTCTCCAAACGGCAGTGGAAGAAATGTGTTCATTGGGTTTTAACTTTTAAGTCTTGAAAAATTGCAATATTAAATCGAAAGTTTTGAAATTTTAAAAGAACCCCAAAAACTTCTAAAATTCACAAACATTGTCGTGTTCAAATGTGGACACCGTGTCCCTCCCGTGTCCTAGCCGTGTCCACCATTGTGAAATCTCGAAACAGTCCCGGACACGCCACCTGGCGTGTCCGACACGTGTCCAAGGCGTGTCCGAGGAGTGTCGGTGTCCGACATGGCCACAACTCGGACACGAAGACCGTTTAGAAGTGTCCGTGCTTCCTAGTTGGCATTGGTTCAAATGAACATTCCGCTCTGCTCCATCCGTATTTCACTGTTTTCTTGTGGCTATTCATGTTGTAGCTAAGCGGGATGTCCTGGCTTGGCCTTTTACATCTTTTGTTGTGTTAATATGGATACAAACTAATCAATATTCTTCAAAAAATGAAGATAACTGATAAAGCCAGCATGGTAGTTGATATTGTTTTAAAATTCATTACTGATTAAAAGAATGTTATTGAAACAAACAGCAGAAGTAATGTTTTATATTTGTTTTAACCTCCAGGCTGATCTCCTTTTGTCATTTGGCTATGAGAAAAACTTGAAAGATCTCATCCCACATATTCCACGGCGCTGCCAGTGCCTGCTTATGACCGCAAGCCCAAGGTTTCTAACTTTAGTTCTTTTCAATTACCATATGTTTCTATAGAAATTTTTTGTTCGTAAAAGCTATAAGCACATATGCACCCTCCCTTATGGCCTTGTGTTTTTTGAATGCTACTTGGGTGAGGGTGATATTCATCAATGTTGGTCTCTGCATAATCTTGTATAATTCTTTTGTCAACTTCTTGTAGAATGATTACAACCTACCAAATTTAGTTTGATTTTTGAATTTTAATATAGCAAAGGAAATAAGTCATCATGTCGGCATTTTTCCTTGGTCATGTTGTTTGTAACATTATCTTAGTTCATAAAAGTTTTTTTTTGTCTCGTCTTATTCTTTTCTTTATCTAATTTCTTACGAAGTGATTCCTCTACCGGTGCTGATGTTGAAAAGTTGAAGAAACTTGTGCTTCATAATCCAGTAATTTTGACTTTAGCTGAGGAAGGAAATGAAAAGGAAGATATTATCCCCAAGAGCATCGAACAGTTCTCGGTAAGAAGATATAACTCAATTTTTGATAGCTACACTCATTGGCTTCCCAAAGCCTAAATCAATGTAAGCCATCAGGCAATGTGAAAACTAGACTTTGCATCCTACTTAATTGTGCCAGCCATTGATAATCTGCTAAATATAATCCATTCTCATTTGATGGATGGAGTAAAAGGTTCCTTATAATCATTGAGCTTGTATGCGTAATATGTTGTCGTGTCCACCATTGAGACATTTTTCGCCTACTACCACAAGTGTACATCAACATAACCCCAATGCCTCAGAAGAGGCTCCCGCCTAAGCGAGGTAAGGAGGGGTCGGATGTACGCAACCCTACCACTTTAAAACAGTGAGGTTGTTTCCAATTGACCCAAATGATGCAAATGCAGCTGACCATCTGCGATCCCACAATAAAAGAAATGTAGATCGTTTAAATAGCCCTTTGATATAGTCCATGATGCTCCAAATGTCAATAAACAGCTTAATCTTTGACACAGTGGAAATGGACAAGCCTACTACCACAAGTGTACTTTATCATAATGATTTACGTTATTTATCCTGGAGTTTAAGTTCAGGAGAGTTTTCTGTGCATTAGACATGTGCCAAGTACTTTTGATAAGTTGTGAATCTTCTCCTTATATTGTTTAGATATTGTTGACCGGGAATAGATTGAAATAAACTGTAAAGATGTTGTTTAGTCCTTCATTTCCTGAACCAAATACTATAGTTAACAATGCACTTCTTTTAAGTCTTTCTTATTTACCTTTCTTTTATACTATCAATCATAATACCTCTGTTTTTGTTGTTGAGAACTGTGGTTCATTTGTCCCTGCTTATGCAAATTTGTAACATATGTCCAGATATCTTGCAATGCTTGTGACAAGCTGCTATATACTTTTGCTCTTCTGAAACTTGAGCTTGTGACGAAAAAAGTACTTATCTTTGTAAACACTATTGACATGGGATATCGATTGAAGCTTTTTCTTGAACAGGTATTGACGTTCTTGCATCCCTATTTTATATCACTCAGACATGACATTTGTGGCAAAATTTCTGCTTAAACAGATCGATACCACTACACCATTGATATAGTAAAATTGCTTCACTTGATATTTGACAAACAAGGTTAAATTATTCTAATAACGACTTAATAAAGTAGCCCAAAATTTCAAATATCCCACTCCAAAACTAGCACATTTATCACACTCTTCATACACACGACGGGTGGGGGTTTGCAAAGCAACTCCATCGACAAGCACACAGGGTGTGGTGTTAGAGCTACACCATTGATATAGTAAAATTGCTTAACTTGATATTTGACTAACAATGTTTTGTTAACAACTTAATAAAGTAGCCCAAAATTTTGAATATCCTACTCCAAATTTAACCAACACCTATGACACTCTTCATACACACGACAGGTGGGGGTTTGCAATGCAACTCCATTGACAAGCACACACGTGCCCTCCACCTTTGCCGTGCACACAAAGTTCTGGGTTGTGCATGAGTCCATCACCCGCACAATGTGTGCTCAGCGCAATAAATAATAGCTCTGGTGCAAGAGAATCTGATATTGATTTCATCATTATACCTGATTATAGAGTAATATTAGCAATTACATTAGTCTGGAACAGTAAATTCGCTTGGTTGTCTTGCCTTGTTCATTTTTTTGGGCCAGAGCATAAGCCAGACCAAAGAGGCTCACAAGTTACAAGCTTGGTCAGTCTATTGACAAGGCTGCATTTGTCAAGCTTTATATTAAAATACTGAAAATTCTCGAAATGTGAGAAAAAGTATCGTGTTGCTAACTTGGTCACAGAAGAATGTCATTTGTCCTGAAATAACCAACACTACATATAGACACACTTTAAAAAACAAACTACATGTAGACAAGTTTAAATTCAATCAATTTTCAGTGCTTGCAACTGCAGTGAAAAATATAAGTGTTAATGGGGTTTAGCTGACCTTCACCACTGAGTCATCTTGAAACAAATCACAGATCGGTATCGCCTGCCCTTCACCCTCTCCATTTGACCAATATCACTAAGTTACCATCTTTTCCATCACCTAGTCACCAACTTGCATGTTGCTTCAAAGGTGACTTATGTCTATTAGCTTACAACATCATTGGATATTGAAAGTCTTGGGTCTACTATCCTATAAACATCCACAATCAACTTGGCCCAGTTGTGGTAGGATTTTAGTTGTTTCAGTTGCGTTTCATGGGCACAATATTTGTGATTTGGCCATTTACCATTTTACCTTGAAAAATATGCATGCAACTTATCTGCAGAGTTTGATGTACTAAGATGTATTCCACTCTGTAAGGTTTATAATTGATGATGTCATGGTGTTGGCATCATCAAGGACCCAAAGTCGATAATGTCCTAGTTGATGTAAATTATCATCTTTTTATATATATTACGGATATGAATGGGCACTTGAACTTTGTTATTGACTAACTATATGTAAATGTGTGTTGGTACAGTTGTGGGTTAGTTTGGAATTCTTCGGTGCTTAATTTCCTATCTTGGTTGCCTTGTTACTTAATTGTACATCCGTGTTATGTATTTAATTATCTTTTACTTTTCTCACCGAGTAACTCTTGAGGCCTGGGTATTTTCCAGGTTGGTCTAAACTCTGCGGTGCTAAATGCTTATTTGCCACAAAACTCTCGCCTTCATATACTTGAGGTATGCTTATTTGTTTGAATGTAACATGGAGAGTATTTTCTTATTTTTCTCATAGGCTATAAGATCCCACTAATGACACATCAATAGGTTTCCTTGGTTGATGACTTATTGATGGATAAGGTTTTGAATTAACACTATATAGAAATTTGGCTTTAGCGATACACTTTACTACTTTAGCTGCAAAAGTAAATTTTATTACTCCAAACCAACAGAACTCTGCTTCAGTGAAAACATGCAAATGTACGAACTTACGAAAGTTAGAATTCACCAAGAAGAGAATATGAAATCAACTTATGTGACAATCTAGAGAAACCACTTAGAGTAGAAACTATTGGGAACAGTAACTAAAATAAAATTATCTTCTTGAAATGGTATACCGACTTTTGAAAATAGTTATTCGTAGAATAGGCCTAAGGTCATAGCCTGTCAAAAGATCGGATGCTTGTGTGTCAGTTGTCCTTTCCCAAATTGAGTGTAGATCCCATATCACTAACTTGATAATGCATTTATTTCGACTATACTAAGATTTTCTTTTTAGAAAGCTATGCATTCTCCATTTAATCAAATAACATTGTTGAAATTGTCCATAGCTTTTGGTAATTCATGAACTCGGAGCCAGTCCAACGTTTAGGGAAGCAAAATATGTGTCCTTTTACTTCTTTATGCTATTTAACCACCCCAGTTTGGGATTAAAGGCTTTGTTTTTGTTATTTATTCTATTTGACCACTCAGCTGAACTGTATATTGTGTACGAGTTGATAATAAGTTCAGGTGCATTATAGTTTCCCCACGTTACATATAGGTGATGGAAGGTGCATCTGTATCGCACATACAAGAAAATGATGTGATTTGGTGTTGAATGAGTGGTTTTTACCCAGATACCTGAATGTATGTCAGAAAAGTTAAATCTACCAAGTACAAAATCTAAAATAAAATTTTCCACTTTCAAAACTCTAATCCATAGAAGGAAAATCATCCGTTCCGACAACCATGTTTTTGCAACATAGCTCCTGTGCCTCTTTGTTGATTGATCACCATTCTCTTTCTCTTCATCGGCGTGGATCGTTTCATTCTGAATATGCAATCCCTGTTTATTACACCAGTGATTAAAAATATCAGCCCATTAGTCACCTAAGTTGAAGATTGGTACTCGAGACAATGTACCAATTGAAGGATCCAATTATCCATGTACAAATTTAAAAATCTAAGTATACCCAACCAACCACCGCAACAACCAAATCCAACCTAAAAAAACTATTGATTGTCAAAAAATATGTTCTTTTTGGAAAGTTGACCACACTAGTCGGCTGCCTATTTAGATTAGTTGCCTGAGAGCCCCAGGCCTCCTACTAGTTGACTAGCAGCCTTTCAATCCTTGATCACGACCACTTGTCCACTCTTTTTATCGTCTTTTTTTCTTTTTATTTATTATTCTAATGTTCTTTTACTTGTTTATTTACACTTACACTATTTGTCCCCTTATTGAAGTATATTAGTATTGGTATATATTAGTATTAATATTTAATGATAAGAAGTATAATAGTGTTGGTATACTTTTTTTCATTATTTTGCACGGGGATTAGTCTAGGATGTTGTTTATCTTATCAATGAGTTCTTTTTGGCTATTTCTTTGGTGACTTAATAATTCGATAATTATGAGATTTCTATCACGGTAATGAACCACGTACTGATGGCCTCTGTATCTTTGTGTAGCAATTCAATGCAGGACTGTTTGATTATTTAATTGCAACAGATGTCAGTCAGACTGGGAAGAAACAATCTGAAGGAAAAGAAGCTCAGTCAAAAAAGTCAAAAAGAAAATTTAGACAAAAACCTGATTCAGAGTTTGGAGTAGTGAGAGGAATCGATTTCAAAAATGTTTACACTGTAAGTCTTTATCGGAAATACACTTCTAATATTTGCATCTGTATGCACTTTACTGTTTGATCTTAATCTTGCATTAGTCTGGAATTTTTGTTAGAAATAAAGGTGCTAGCGCGTTTAAGATAGATATGTACACTTATGTCTGCTGTTTTTTTGCCCTGCTAAATTGTGGTTATTCTTAAGAACTTATCTAGATATTACCGAGCAATAACAAAAAAGAACTTTCTAAACGTTAGGTACCCAAGTGAAATTTAATAGGACCATGTTTACGAATTACAATTTAAAATTCTAATTCTGTTTTCTCATGACTACTTGGTACTTGATTTTTTAGTTTGACCATTTTAGTTCTGTTGGTTTTTTATTGTCCTGTTACTTTGGCTTTTATTTTTTAAAGAATAAAAACCCGATGGTGAAAAGATTTGGTGTTCATATGATTCTTTTTGTTTAGTGGTTAAAAGTAATGAAGTGATTATTAAAAATATTAGATCTTTTTGTATGACCTTGCAATTATTTTATGTTCAAGTGGTAACATTGATATGATCACAGTATGTCACATTTCAGAATAGTGGCTTTTGTAAGTTTGATCAATGTTGAAGCCCATAGGGGATATGAGTTTGATGCACAGCAGCAAGATGAGAAGTCAACATTAATAATTTTAGTTTTTCAGTTCCTTAGCAGATATGAGGCTCCTGATAGGATTCATGATGGATATAGGGCAAGTCGTTTGAGGTGGATTATAAACTAGAATTTTTTTATCGGATTAACTGGATATTTTTACTTTAATTTTTGTCTTGGACCATATGTTTTACTGTTCATTTGATTTCGGATTTGTCATCATTGTATTTATTCATATGGCATTGCTGTTTGTTTTTTCCTTCGCCTATTATTTTCTCACATTGAGTTTTTGATCTACTTTTTCAACCTTCTGTTGAAGCCATTATGTGTTCATTCATGATACCACAAATATACGGGCATCATGCATGTGTCCATGTTCATTTTGACTCATTTAAATTGTGGTTCATGTAACTTTCTAGTAACCAAGCGTCAACATGTATTACAGGTTATAAATTTCGACATGCCCCAAACCTCTGCAGGATATGTGCATCGCGTTGGGCGTACTGGGAGGGCCCACAACACCGGTGTAGCTATATCTCTTGTAAGTTCATGTTCAGCCATTCAGGCATAAGCTCTTGTGGGCCTGAATTTTGTTTTTCCAAACCGAAAACCCTCAATTATCGTCATGATTGTTTAAGCAAAGTAGTTTTGTGTCCGTCTTGCTCTAATCCATTTAGTAGAGAGTTTCGTTGCCTGTCTTTATGTAGTATAAGATCTTCAGAATTCGGGCACCTTTGTACTGACTCTTCTTTTTAATCTGGCATGTGTCTAAATACTTAAACGTTGCTAATGTTTCACAGCAAATGCACTTGTTTTCTGTTATCGAAGCTGCCTTTGTATCTTTAAGCAATTTTTTGGTAGCTTCGTTACAATCATGGTCATAAAAAAGCTTCATCAGAATCATTTTCTTATCTGTGACAATTGACTTTTTCCAAGTCACTGAGTCTATTATGAAGTTTGGTGCCTTTTTAATAGTCAGCATATATATTCTAGCTCTTCTTTCTGGGAACTCTTTTCTTTTTTCATAATCAGAAAGCTAAAACAGCATACAGGTCTATTTATATTCTCACTGTTTGACGGTCCTATCTTCAAACAGGTTTGTCCGGAGGAAGAATCAGTTTTCGAAGAAATCAAACTCCTGTTGCATCCTTTATCCTGCAACACAATTGTGCCATTCCATTTGCTTTCCCAGGATGCTGTGGAATCTCTCCGGTACAGAGCCGAGGTTAAGCATTTTGGTCTTGCAGATTGTTTGATATGTGATTCTGGTTTGCAAGGGTCCTGTTATTTTCTGCCACTGCACACTAACATGGGGGTCACTTACTCACTTGTTTGATTTTGCAGGATGTTGCTAAAAGTGTCACAAAAGTTGCAGTTAGAGAAGCACGTGCCCAAGATCTGAGGAATGAAATTCTTAATTCAAAAAAGTAAGCTGTGAAACTATTATTAATTTTATTAGTTTAGACTATCTTCCTATCTATAGTACAATTTTAACATTTATTCATACAAAAATAGAATTTGGAGAAGCAGGTAATATTTGAACTGGTATTTCAGCTGCATCAAGTTTGTCACATTTTGGTATACCAAATATAGTGTTGAAAATTCGGGAAATTTTATGTTTTAATTTACTTTTTGTTGTTTAGGTTGAAGGCCCACTTTGAAGATAATCCAAGAGACTTAGGTATTGAAGCTGTTGCCAAAGTCTCCTAAAGACTATTAATTATTCATTGTTGAAAACATGCCTAACATTTCTGTGTCGCAGATCTGTTGAAGCACGACAAAGTCCTCAGCAAGAAGCAAGCTTCTTCCCATCTTCGTGTAATACCTGATTATTTGGTGGATCCTGCAACTCGGGAAGCCAGCAAACTTATTAAGCTTTCCCAAGCTGCTATTACTAAAAGTACTTCAAAGCGGAAAGGTGGGTTCAAGAAAAAAGGGTTCTCCAGAAGTAAAGATCCTCTCAAGAGTATATCTGCCGAGGTTTGTGCATTTTGTTTTTCCACCTACATTAAGTACATATCTATTTGCGGGAGTACTCTTTCTTCAATCTTGTATTCATTTATTTGCTTTGGATTTGCTTTAGTTGTTTTGAGTCTTTTCTCTCATTATTATGTTATATGTAAAATTAAAGTAAAGTAATTTATTTTTTAGGCTAGGCTTCTCGTCATTGTTGGATTGGCGGCTTCATTTCTCGTAGCCATGACGTTTTTTTTCCGTTACGGAAAACAAAAATCAGAACTACAATTTGCTAGATTGTCATATTGTTATCTACTTATCTGAGAATCTTAGAGATATATCTGAGGATGTATTTGGTTGGTAATGCATGAAACAAGGTTATGGTGGGCGGTCGCCTTCGGGTGTGCGATCACCCGCACACCGCACATAGATGTGTGCGGTCGTCTGTGCAACCAGGCGATCGCTTGGTCGCAGCCTGGTTGCACAGGCGACTGTCCATGATTGCGCCCTCCACCGGCTTCGTGTCGTCGACGGCGAAGGTGGTTGTGGTGCCCTTCTTCTTCCCTCCCTTCGTCGGAGCAACAACGCTACGAGCCATCTCTTGTCCGTTGCCGCCGCTGGTGATAGTGGGAGAGATCATAAGAATATTAAGGTTACTGGGTTAAGATTTGGGAGAGAGATGGTGGTTGGGTTAGGGTTTAGGAGAGAGAGGGTGGTTGGGTTAGAGTTTGGGGGAGATAGGGTTCTATAATGACTGACTGTTTTGGTGTGATAAAATCTTGGCCGTTCGTTTTCCTTTTTTTTTGGGAGCCCTTCCCTTACCCTGTCTTTCATTCCTATAAATCCCTAGCGAGTTGGTGATTCAAGTGCCTTTTTTATGCTCAAACATTTAAGGTTTTTGTTTATATTTTATTTGTATTTTTCCTTATTTTTTCAATTAAAACAAAAATTATTATTAAAAATTGTCGCCCACAACTTGGCGACCGCCCAATCGCCTGGGCTCGCCCAGGCGTTATGTGAGCATTGGCAAGAAATATGGTAGCTTTTATGTTTTAACCTATATGAAATCACTGTTTTTAAGTAGCTGCACCGCGCCAGTATTTTCTCTAGATATAATAATATTTTCTCCTTTTGTGGGTTTGCCATAAAGCTTGTTCCTTGAGTTAAAATGAGATAGAAATGTATTTCCAGTTTGATGGTATCACATGATGTAAGCATAGGTCAGGCAACATTAGAAAGAGGAAGTGATTGAAATTCCAAACTCCCTAACCAACATTTAAGAGTTACATGGATGGTCCATGAGTTGACTGCTGCGCTTTTTGCCTGTACATACATGCTGTGATTATTATAATCTTTTAAACATGTCTTATTCAAAGTTCTCATACTGTCTTTATTGCTTCCATATCAGCTAGCCGATTTTGTTTCTGATGTTAATTCTACAATAATTATAATCTCAAGAGTATTCTTGATTGGCTGTTTGCAGAAGAAACCGCACAAACGGATGAAACGGAAGAATGATTACGGTGAAAAACATGGACAGAAGAAGGCCAAAGTTTGATATATAAACCAAGCTTATCATGACGAATCAGCTCGGTAGAAGTCGCAACCATTTCTTTGATTTTTATTAGGGTAACGTTATATTAATTATTGATCCTTTACATAGGAAAATTAATTATTGTCTGTATCAGCAGAAATTATTTGCGCCAGTTTCCTGTAAAGGTTTGTATGTGCAGTTTTGACCGGAATGATAAATTCTATTCGTGTTTACAAACGGCATTAGCATTTAGTTTCACTTTATGCAAGGTTAAGATCAATCTCTGTTTAGTAGGTCAATGAGTCGCATTTCGTCAAGGTTAATAAGCATCATTGTCAGTTTCACTTTAGGTGTTACATGCCTTTTGGGATAACTCCAAATTCGAAATTTCATATCGATTTCGTCACATTTTGATCGTGTATGATTTACAGTCCTATAAATTTTCGAATGCAAGAGTCCCAACAGGCAGAACAAAAAGTAAAATAAAGATAATATTTATACCGCTAAATTGCACCTGGGCTTCATGTTGTCCCTTCGGTCTTCAAAGATTGAACATGTTATTCATCTTTCCTTGTAATTCGCGACACTTAAAACATCCAACCATAAATAAAAAAATGAGCGCCATGATAAAGAAATGAGAAGTTGTACAAGTATCAAAAGTAGAACAATATATCAGATTTTTTTTCTGTCTACGATATTAGAAATGGAAGGTTAAATAATTGAAGAGGCATTACGAAAAAGACAGATACATCTGCCATATATGAGTCTGATTTTAACAAATAATCTACATCCAAGACATTTAACTTAAGCCCCACTTAAGAATGCGTTGCGACTTGCCACAATGTACCCACCCTACAAACATATGAACTCCCTTCAAGTATACCCGATCACCTGTTCTACTCGGCAACATTCTCCTACCAAAAAAATATTTTTATTTGCATGATTACATATAGCACTTGCGAACGCTGGATACAATGGTGAAGCTTATCTTTATCTGGATAAGCTGTTTGCGGTTCATCTGTATCAAAAATTGGAATAACACATTCTACGAGTTATTAGTATTAGGATCACAAATTATAGTTGGATGATCAGTGCTTTCCATTTCCCCTCTCTTCTTTAATAGCTTCATAGGATGACATCACTTCTTTGAACTTCGCTTCTGCCGCTTCTGCACAATGGAAATGACAAAATCTAATAAAACGGAAACAAAAGTGAAAAGAAAATAGCAAGTAATACAACTCTGAAGTAAGAGAGCGATAAATACTTACCTTTATTGCTTTGGTTCTGATCCGGATGATATTCCATGGCTTTTGCTCTGAAAGCAGTCTGCAATTTTGATGAAAATGTTAGCTAACAATCATGACTTTTACCATGTTATTTCCTGTTGATTACTTGACATCTCATTTTTACAAACTACCATGATGCAAAGAAGAAGAAAAAAGATAATGAGAAATATACTAACCATCCATAAAGGATTCTATTTATAGGAGGAAAGCTAAGTTGCCTTGTATCATTCACACATTCTAATAATATATCCAGCATCTGCCTAATTCAAGTGCTACCTTTCATCAAGCCTTTCAACCAGGAAAGCTAACTATTCTCTTATTTCCTGTTGCCTAATTCAAATTTTGCTGCTGTGCAGGACCAATGTACATTACTATTTCCTAAGATCTACATTTCATTTAAGAATGACCATCAGGCCAATAGCATAGACATATCATGCCAGTGATATGTAAGTTAGCCGAAGTACCTTGATTTCAGCATCAGAGTAAGGTTTTGTCCTTGACCTACCAGAGACAGACATTCAAACAACTCAGTCAGGTCAGTTGCAAGACTTCTTAACAAAAATATCGTTTGTTTTATAGTTAGTCTTGACAAAATGGCATCAACTAATCAACTGTTCTCCTTATGCTTGTAAATAGCGACGAATAAAGAAACTCAGGTACCTGTCAAGGCCTAGAATCGAGTAATGATGAGGCATTGACCGACTCCCAACTTCCCTGGGAGTTGATCTTGAATTAGCTCTCTGGTTTCTGTAAGATGTATCTGATTTCCAGTACCAATCATCCCGCTCAGCGTGTTGATAGTATTGATATGCACCAGGGCCATGTTCTCTCCAACTCTCATAGGTGTTCTTATGTTTGTTCCTTTCTCTGTTGAACACACTCTGCATACGCTTTATTCGCTCCTATCAGATCAACACAACAGTTTAAGAAAAAAAGAAGATTCTACAAGACCAGAAAATTCTCGATAAAACATTGAAATTGTGATACAAACACAGCTGAATCGATCACTGAGAAACTGGCTGAACGAAAAGTGTCACCAACTTATGATTTTTTTTAAAATACCTACACATTTTTACCAGAGACGAGAGATTTAGAAATACATAATTTCTGGCCAAACTTTGGAAATATAGTGAAACTTTGACTTGAAATCGGAATCAGGTGTTGTATGTCAACTTCAATTAACTTTTGGGAATTTTAGTGAAAATATAATGTTTTTTCCCATACCCTAGCTTTAATTTTTTGACTAACTTTGGGAATGTTCTGAAATAATCTCTCTTGTGATGGATATAAAGATGGAAGTCAAGAAATATGATCCACTTACATCATCACATCAACATAACCCCAATGCCTCAGAAGAGGCTCCCGCCTAAGCGAGGTAGGGGGGTCGGATGTACGCAACTCTACCACTGTAAAACAGTGACGTTGTTTCCAATTGACCAAAATGATGCAAATGCAACTGACCATCTGCGATTTCCACAATAAAAGAAATGCAGATTGTTTAAATAACCCTTTGATATAGTTCATGATGCTCCAAATGTCAAAAAACAACTTAATCTTTGACACAGTGGAAATGGACAAATTATGATCCACTTATTCAACTTAAAATTGAAAATTAGGATCCATATTATATAACGTTAGAAAGTTCATTGCTGTATAATCAGAATATGTTGTCTTAGTGATGTATATATCATTTTTCTTATTGGTGATGTATATATCATGTTAGAAGTTGAATACTTGTACAGTATGCTTTCATGACATAAATGTATGCTTTTCCTATAAATATAAATGCAAATGTCTCGAAAGGTATGCTTCTCAATGGTCACCAAGTATTTTCGGTCAAATGTCATCTCTTCATTTCCACTTTTTGCCAATTTTTTCCAAAATCCAACATCCTATTTTCAAGGTATGATGTCCGAACCAATCAATGTTTTGGTCATTGGACACAGCACGTCGAAGACATCATCAGTTGACAACCATGTCACAACCAATATAAGTTCAATAATCAGACACAAGATCGGCATGGGGCGTGTGTGTATGCTTCTGTAAATGCATACTTTTTTTATCAGTACTGCAAATGCATACTTTTTTTAATCAGTACTGAAGGAACAACTCCACACCCCCACTAGGAGGGTTAGGGATCCCCGAGTGTCATATTATGGGAAAATTGAAAAAATAAAATAAAATAGTAAACTGTTAAAACAATCATGCAGATAGAAACAAGCCAACAATAGCCAATATGTAACAAAGCTTTGCAATATTCAAAAGTAACTGTACTAAAGCATGGCACTTCATTTCAGATAAAATACTTCATTTGAAAGAAATAAAAGCTTGAGGTGGATGATAAAAGGACCAATAATAGCTACACAGTAATCATCAATTCAACACTAGCTACAAAAATTGGCGGTGCTAATTGTTTAAAAACTACTGGATGACGATCTACACCTGCACAAAATTTGGGAACCTATGCATTGAAAAAATAAAGTATCATGTTTAGCCCTTTAGTTATGAGCATACATGTTCCTACAATATGCTAAGGTCCCAAGATACATTTTTGGAACTCATGAAATTAAACATAGATAAGGAGAGCATCATCATCTTGAAAAATTAAAATAGCAAAACTAACCACTCTTTCCATTTCCTCTTCATATTCTTCTTGCATCCGGCGATTATACCTCCTCCAAGCCTCCTCTCTGAACCCTCCATTAGTAGAACCAGTACCACTGTTTGACGACCTCCATGCTGAAGAGGAACTGTATACCTTTCATTGCACAGATGTATAACACAGAAAATATTAAAATAAATTAACTTCATCTGTAAGAAAAAAAGATCTAGAAATAGACATAAAAAGTAAGTGGCATATGCTTATTAGATAATACATTCATAAACAACCACAGGATAAATGATAATGCAACCCCTGGAGTTTAAAAAACTATACATGATTTCATTAGAATGACATGAAAAAGAAGAGATCGAAAGATTATCTTTATACCTGACTGAAGAACCAATCAAATGTCCTGCGCAACCGAGTAACCTGCAATTTTGATTTGCCAATCAAACTCAAGATCTATCACAGAAAACGAGGAATGTATCCTACACCGTATAGCTAAGGATATGCACATCATGAGATCAAATGTGCAAATGGCAACAAGTGACATGCAAGCGAACAAGATGGTGTGGCTAAGTTATAATAATAGCATGGATGATATCTCAACACCTAATAGGACCACTTTTTTTATATGAAGTACAAACATGAACGATTTCATAGCTGTCAACTCTATTAAGACACATCTTGAATCTCTTGAGTTTCAAATGCTTTCCCCTTCTGTTTATTTTCCTTACTAAAGGAGAAAAACAACCAGCTCAACATATTATTATTGTCCAATTGGACATAATATTATCAATTGACTGATTTAAGCTTACTAACAACAACTTATGCTTGATGCAAACGAGTTAGAAATGGTTCTTATATTCTTACTAATGAACATGACAATAGAGTTCACTTGACTTTATGTGTTTCAAAAGAAAGCTACTATGAATTTGTTCTTGAAAAGATGTGCACTTTGGGGTTGTTTTGCCAGCTGAAGTGACCGAGGATCAAAATTTACCCATGTCATTCCATGTCTCAATGCTACCAACAAAAAATCATTTCTAATTTCAATTATTAAGAGAGGAACCTCTTCAAACAAGAACTCTGAATTTTCAACAAAAGACATTAATTTATCTGAAAAATTAAACATCAAATTCCAATAGTTCCAATGAAAATCCAAAACCTCAGACAAGCGTATTTCCAAAAGCACAATAACCTCAACTCGGAAAATAACAACAGAGAGTCTTCATTCTTCAAAGAAAGAAGAAGGCAATTAACTAGAATCGTAAAAACTCCGAAAGCCAACAATTCCAATGAAACTTCAAACCCCAGAACAAACCCAAAATCCTCTATTCCATCGGATATTTTTGAATCCAATTCTTCAACTACAAATTAATTTCTCAAAAGGAGGACGGAACAATACTTCCACCACAAACTAGCAAAACTTCAACGAAAACCCAAAATCCAGTACAAACCCTCGATTCCAGTCGATATTTCCGAAGCAACAGACAAACAACTTGTACAATTCAACTAGAACCAGAAATTCTTCAAAAAACCAAACAGAAATTCTCCCAACGAAAAAACCCTACATCCCAAAAAATCAACACATCAAAGACTCCAACTTTTTCTCCAAAAGAAAGGGAAACCCAAACCCTAGCAAAGGCAAAACCCAAATTCGAAGCTAAACCCGAAAAGAAAGAAATTCACCGCGACGGTGGTGGCGGTGGCGGCGATTAGGGAGAAAATGAAGAACCTCGGGGCCTCGAAACCTTCCTCCGCCTCCCGCTTCCTCGTCCGGCGTCCACCCTCGCCGTCGCCGGCGGATTGCATGTCGTCTATACAAGGTCCGATCACCGACGAGCGTGACCGGAGACGATCACGTAGGGAGTTCCCTAACTCCTCCTGAAATTCTTCTTGTGGGTTCGGATTGGTCCGAAGCTTGTAATCATTAAATAAAAAGTCTGTTTAAATATAGTAAAAGTATGTATGATAATATCCGATTCGTAACCAAATTCTTAATTTCAAAAAAAATCATATAAATTAAAAATATAATATCTGACATATATCTGTATTTGATTATATTCCGCATTGGTTTAACCCGGAATATGCTTATGTATTATAAAAATAGGAAAGTAACTATATATGTATTCGTATTCGTTATATAAATATGGTACAAGTATAGCAAATACGATATTCACTCGGTGTCCATATTGTTTTCAACCCTATTAATTGGACCGTGTCCTGTATTTTTTTGTGTGGGTCGAACCATCGTGTGTTTGTGTCAATTGTGTTTAATTTACTATAAATCACAATTATCTTCTTTAAACATAGTTGAGTAATACTTACATCCCTTTAACTTTATTTTGTCACACTTTTACCTACTCAACTATCCTTATTCTCTCCCTCTCAAATGGGGTTAACGGAAGTAATGAAATGACATATCTACCCTTGTAACAGTCACATTGAAAATCAAATTCCATTGAATCAAATTGCAGAACCAAACCAAACAACACATCCCATCCCAAACATATGATTGTACCCCTACTGAGAGTCGTCCCTTTCCGTTCTCCCTCTCCAACTCGAAACGATTAAACCCTAACCATTGTCTCCTTCGACTCCAATTTCACTTCTGACACTCCTTCAGCTTGTTGAGCATTTCAAAGAGAATTTTTAATGTGTTCATATTGATATTTGACAACAATGTGACTATTGAGTTGTGTTTGGATGCGTCACTTCAACTTACAGTTTCATTTAAACATGGAATTTCATTTACGACTATCATGTTTGATTGTGAATGTATTGGAATTTGCAAATTCTTTTAAGGCATTTTGAAATTCCACATCTATACAAAAATGTCAAAACCAAATTCGATACTAAGAGGTGGAATTTTGAAAGGCAAACTTGACTTTCTATGCCCAAAGTTCCCCACTCTCGAAAAAGAAGCTTCATTTTGATGTCCTCTGAAAAATATGATTATCTTTCTACTTATCTCCAAAATACCTCTACCTAAGTCGTGTGAACACTTCATTTGACTTAACAACAACCTCTTTCTTTCTCTTTCTCTCTCAACCTTTCTCTCTTTCTAACTCATCCGGCTCAGATTTCTAGTTGGGAGTGAGGACCACCACCGCCAGCACTCAGTAGCCAGCTGAGATCGTCCATCATTGAGTCCGTCGGACCCCCACTGAACTGCACAAGTTTTTTTAGTGTTCTTGTATGAAAAATTGAGCGTCCAAGAGAATGGGTAAGTGAAATTGTAAAACATTGATGTGGGTGTTACTTTTTTGCATTTCTTTCCATTTTTGAGTTGTCTTGAGGTGTTCTGTTGGTTTGTGCAAGTTGTATTTGAATCTGCCTTTTGCGCTGTAATTGTGCTCAATTCAGCTCGATCACGCTCAATGAATGACAATTTAATGACGACAGACAACACGCGATGGTAATTGACGATACGGGAAAGGCTTAATATTTTTATTTGTTTTAGAGTTCGATCGAGTTCGATGATGCTCGACGATACGCGGTAGATGGTGCGGGTCGATGTGTATGCTTGATAGTTTGACTTCGAGTGTACTCCATATGTATTCGATTGAAACTCGATAGAGCTTGATAGGTTATGATTAATATTCATCTTTCCACTGTTTTGACCTTTTTTCATTCTGTCATATCAGCTTCATCCATTAACGTATTGGCTGCGTACAATGGTGTTTGGGAAATGTACGGTAGAGATTGGTTTTTCAAGGATGGCAAGAGGAAATGGATCACGATAGAAAAGATGTAACGTACATGCAACTGCTTGAAATTTTGCATATGACGTTTGATGTTGATAAATTGAAGTATGAGCTCACATTGAAGGCTCCTTACAAAACACATGGCCAACCACTTACACCTGTTGAAATTACAAACGATTCTGACGTCTGTTTCTTTGTCTCTGAAATATTACATGGCATAATCCCTTTATGTGTGACGCCGGTAAAGAAGAATGCACTTGTAGAACCATCGCCTTATTCCATCTTTAATAAAGAAGTTAGGAGTCAGGTTGAGACTTTTGTACCCCAAACAGATCCCCAAATACTTGTTCCTGAAGTTGATGTCCCCCACCAATTGAATGAGTATGAACTTCATGTGAACTTAAGTGAAGATTTGTCACTCCCTTACTCACAACACCCAACGGAAAACACCCGTAGCCCAAAACTCCAGGAATCCAAACATTTAAGCTGTTTACTCTAATAAAAGATATAACATTTAAGCTGCCCTACCAATAAGGCTAAATGGAAACAATGAGTATGATTCAAGTTAAATTCATTTAAGTTTCTACTCAAGCCTTATTCTAACATCCATTTAGAATATGACATTTAAAATCAATGGATGTGGTATATGATTTGCAATGAATAGGGTTAATGATTTGCAATGAATTAAACATCTAAGGATATGACAAATAAGCATATTAACTAGATTAGAGCTAATTTTTCAGAAATTTGAAAGATAGAAATTTATACCAACTTGAGTCTTGAATTAGCTCCATTCTTGACTTGGTGATGCAACCGGATTCGAATTTGACGTTTTGGCTCACCCGGTCACCACCAATCTCCTCCTCAAGCACCTACAAGTGTAGATTTAGGTACGCAAACAACTTTGGGTCCTTGAATGTTAGCTTTCGGAACCCAAACCATTTTGGTTTTAGGAGCCCACACACTTGAGGAACTATGATTAATGAACATATGCTTGTCATTTAGTGTAGTGTGAGATACATGGTTTTTCAATTTTGAATTGTAACATAAACCATGTTTTTGCAAGGATTGTGCCTTTGACTACCTAATAACATGTTGAGCATATGAGTTCCATTTGTGAATCTTTCTAAATCTTTTCTTAATTGCAAGTTACAAGCTTGAAGATTTAGTTGATCACAATCTATGGGTGTTGCTTTTAATTTATCAATATTTGATGCATTCTTTTCAAATTTAGCAATCACCTCATTCTTCTCATTCATGCATGTTTCAATTTGGCTTTGGAGATCTTTGATTAACTTTCTAGCATTCTTGTTTTTATCACAAATTATCTCATATTGTTTAACTAAATCATGGAATGCATTTTGAAGTTCATCATAAGAATATGTTTCTTCTTTAGAACATGAACTATCACTAGCATATGACTTAGATGAGCATGAATTTGATCTATAAGAGTTAGAAGATACCTCACTTCCTTCATCTTGAATTGCCATGTAGCACATATGCGCATATTCCTTCGTTGATGAAGGTGCGGTTGATTTGGATGATGACGACGATGAATCGTCCCAAGTGGCCTTGTGAGCTTCCAACCTCTTCTCTTTTCTCTTACTCCTCTCCTTTTCTCTCCTTCTCTCCCTTCTCTCATTTTTCTTTTCCCCTTCTCTTCTCTCATTTTCTCTCTCCTCCCTCTCTTTTTCTTTTTCTTTTTCTCTTTTCTCTTTTCTCACTTCTTCTACCTCTTCTTTCATTCTTTTCTCCCTTATCACTCTTGAGGTATTTGAAGAAGTCTTGGGCAAGGACCTCAATGTCCTCTTCTTCCACTCTCCTTGGCTCATCAAAGTTTGCATGCAATGCCACCGTGGAGTTTTTCTTTGAAGCTTCCTTTTCTTTTCGATGACTCAATTGGAGCTCATAGGCCATAAGATTTCCAATGAGTTCCTTCATCTTCAATTTTGAAAGATCGTGCGATTCTTCAATTGCGACGACCTTGTCTTCCCAATCATTGCTCAATGACTGGAGGAATTTTCGAGTCATCTCTCCTTAATTTATCCTTTTTCCAAGAATCAAAAGAGAGTTAGTAATATCGGTGAAGCGAGTGTTCATGTCGCTTATGTTCTCACCGATTTGCATATAAAATATTTCATATTTATGCATGAGGAGACTTATCCTAGTTTCTTTGGTTTTACTATCACCCTCATGATGCATTTGTAACTTATGCCATATTTCATTGGCACTTTCACAACCCCTAATTCTATTGTATTCTCCCTCATTAAGGCCACAATAAAGAATGTTCATGATTTTAGAATTCATTTCAATTTCTTTCATTTGAGCCCTAGATAGAGAATCTAACTCATCTTCATTTGGGGGTATGTATGTATTTTGAATAAACTTCCAATACTTAAGGTCATTTGATATTAAAAAGATTTTCATTCTATTTTTCCAATAATCATAATTTGACTCATTAAGCAAAGGAGGTCTTGTGGTGCATAAACCCTCTAAGTGATTAGATGTTGAAGCCATGCTAAAATTACGGTAAAGTAATGAAATTTAGCTAACAAGGCTCTGATACAAAATGTAGGATCATCGTGGGTCGGGTTAATCTAATCACTTTTACGCTAATCCCAAACTAATCAAACAATAAACGCAGCGGAAACAATTTAAAACAAAAGTAGGGAAAAGGACATGCAAACCACAAAAGACGCGTCGGTTTTTATAGAGGTTCGGCACCCCACCCGGGTCCTAGTCCTCTCTTGCAAGCTCCGCTCGACTCGGTGAGCTCCGCCTACAACTTTACTATCCGCTCCCCGTTCCGGGCCGGGAGACAACGCGTTACAACCGTCAAACTCGCGAACAACCCTCGCCGAGCTTGGAATCCTCTTCTCACATTCCGAGAAGGATCACTTCGGGCTCTCACCGAAGTCTATACTCTTTCGACAAACTTTGTAACTGAGTGAGATTCACTCTCTAATTGAGCACAACAATTGCTAATATGATGATTGATGGGGAATATGGAATTTAGGCTTAGGAATCACTAATTTGGAGCTTTGAGGTTGTGGAAAATCTTACTATAGGTTTGACACTTTGGAGTTGTGAAATCCTATGGAAAACTAAGTGTGAACCTCTATTTATAAGCTCCTAAAGATTTCTAGCCGTTTGGACAAGATTTGATTGGGTTTTGTGCAATGTACACAAAGCAAAAACTCGGGCGGCAAATCTGTCCAGAACTGGTCGACCGAAACTAATAAACCGGTCGACTGTTCACTTGATTTCGAGGAGAACGGTCGAACAAATAAATATTCGGTCGGAGAAACGAGCTAGAACATAACTTTACTTAAGTGAATTGGTCGAACCAAAGTATGGGGCGGTCGACCGTTAAGGGGATTCGGTTGAGACAAAGGTGCAACGGTCGAACGAAGAATGTGTCGACCGATAGCAGAGAATTTGGTTTCTTGAAAAAATGTTCAACCGGTCGACCGAAACAAAGTCGTCGTTCGACCAGTTACCGAATGTATTTTGGGGTTAAGTTTATTTTATACGAGTACGACCGTTATAGGAATACGACAAAGAAAATGGTCATATTAAAATCCGGGATCGGTCGACCGAAAAGGTAGAACCAGTCGACTGGTAGAGTTCGGTAAAATCACTGTGGAGAGTTTGTTATAAATCGGTCGAACTGAGAACTGGTTCGGTCGACCGATTCACACAGGAATTCTGGGTTTAGGTTTAAAGTGATTTTCCGACTCGGGTTTGGATGACCTAATGAAGTCCAAATGTTCTGAAACTTTGTGTGTGACTTCTCTAAGGAACCTAGTGTGTAAGTGATTGGTTTTTAACTCTTGTATGCTCAATTTACACATGTTCCTAAGACTCAAAATAAAATCAAGATTACAAGTCTTCATATAGCTTTATTACATATCTTGACTTGATTTCATTCCTTCCATGAGTCTTGATCACCTGTAGAGGTTAGCACATGCAATATATACGCAATGCAATATGTGTGCTACTCTACATTACTTATGATTAAGATTAGGTTGATTAAATCATCAAAACAAGGATTAAGGCCAAAAAGCCAACAATCCTCACCTAGAGAATTGGCCCAACCGAAAAACCCGCCAATCGGTCGAACGACAAAGGGGACCCGGTCGACCGAAAAACACCAGTAAGAAAACATTTTCGCAATCCACGATCAAACTGTTGGACGACCCCAAACTTCCGGTCGACCGAAAACCTCTAGTATAACCCTCCAACATTTCAAACAACACGGTCGACCGAAACAACACTAGCGGTCGACCGAAATCCACCAGTGCAAATCCTTCAACAACCCAATCTACACGGTCGACCGAAACGACACTTCTGGTCGACCGGACATTAAGTTAACTTAAGTCGTCGGTCGGACGAGTCAAACAGGCGGTCGACCGTTTGGATGGTCAACGCCCCAACCGACCTACGACAGTACTTTCGGTCGACCGGCAAAAGGGACCCGTTCGACTGAAAATACCCAGAGCCTCCATCTCTTGCTAGAATTGTACCACCGGTCGACTACCACGAAGGTATCGTTCGACTGGTGTGAGAGATTTTGCCCAAAATACACTATAACCGGTCGACCGAACCAAAACACCGGTCGACCGTTTACAATTCAGAAACTATTGTGCAGGTCCGACGAGCCAAAACGACCTACCGTCGACCGCTCCCACCCACACACTAATAATAGGTGAGCGTAAAAGCAAGTTTGACATACCTTAAGGCTTGAAGAAGCCTTAGAAGAAACAACGGCGAGCGCTTCCTCGCGAAACCTCCTCCGGCGAACACTTCAACTCGACACCTCGACTCCGGCAATGTCCAAGCTCCTCCCTGTCACTCCAAACCTTTCATTCTCCATCATTTTCTCCCGATGGAAAACGAGATCGGTTAGAGGGATGCCAAGGAGATGACGTGGGAGTGAGTCTTAAGGAGGTTGGGACGTCGACGTCGTTGGTTAGGACATCACAATGTAGTTGGTCGGCGAGGAAGAGGAGGAAATGGTCGGCGTTGGAGTCTTTCTCGAGGCGAGGAGGAGGAATGTGATTTTTTGTAGCTGATTTAAGTTTTTTGTATGATGTTTTTGGGGGAAAGTTTGGTTTTCGTGGCTGATTTGAAGTTTTGGGGTTTTGTTATGTGATGGATTGGTCTTGGGTTTTTCAGAAACGTGATTTTTTGTAGCCGATTTGAGTTTTTTGTGTTGAGTTTTTGCGGATGAGGAGGAATGTGATTTTTTGTAACTGATTTGAGTTTTTTTGTGGTGGTTTTGTGGAAAGTTTGGTTTTCGTGGCTGATTTGAAGTTTTTGATTTTGTTCTATGGTTGATTGGTCTTGATTTTTTTTGAAGTGTGGTTCTTTGTAGCTGATTTGGGTTTTTTTTGTGTTGAGTTTTTGAGGAAAAGTTTGTTTTTTTGTGGTTGATTTAAAGTTTTTGGTTTTGTTATAGATGGATCGATCTTGGTTTTTTGATGTTATTTTGAAAAGTTTGTTTCTTTGTGGTGTTATTGTTTAAAGTTGGTATGTCTTTGATATTAATTTTTGGGAGTTTCTGATTTATTTTCACGGTCTTAGATTTGATTTCATGTTCTTGAAAAGGACAAATGCATGTATTAAAAAAGACAAACATAAAAAAACTTAAAAAGGAAAAACAGGAACATAAAAAGGAAAAAAAACAACTTACTTAGTAAAAATGAACAAACATAACTTAAAAATAAACAAACATAACTTAAAAAGGATGAAACATTACTTAAAAAGGAAAAACATGAACTTAAAATGGATGAAGCAGTACCTAAAAAGGAACAACATAACTTAAAAAGGACGAAACAAAAATTAAAAAAGAAAAACAAAAATTTAAAAGGAAAAACAACAACTTAAAAAGAAACAAACATAACTTAAAAAGGACAACAGAAAATTAAAAAAGGAAAAACAGAAAATTAAAAAGGAAAAACATCAACTTAAAAAGGAACAACAGAAAATTAGAAAGGATGAAGCAATACTTTAAAAGGAAAAACATGAACTTAAAAAGGATGAAGTAGTACCTAAAAAGGAACAATATATCTTAAAAAGGACGAAACAAAAATTAAAAAGGAAAACTTTACACTTAAAAAGGTACACTCACTTAAAAAGGAACATACTACACTTAAAAATGTACAACTCACAGTTAAAAAGGAGAACCTCAAACATAAAAAGGAACAAACATCACTTAAAAAGTTACAAACTACACTTAAAAATGTACAACTCACAGTTAAAAAAGAGAACCTCAAACATAAAAAGGAACAAACAATTCTTAAAAAGGAACATACATCACTTAAAAATGTACAACTCACAGTTAAAAATGAGAACCACAAACTTAAAAAGGAACAAAAAACACTAAAAAGGAAAACTTCACACTTAAAAATGTACACTCACTTAAAAAGGAACAGACTACAATTAAAGAGGTACAACTCACAGTTAAAAAGGAGAACCTCAAACATAAAAAGGAACAAACAATTCTTAAAAAGGAACATACATCACTTAAAAAGGTACAACTCACAGTTAAAAATGAGAACCACAAACTTAAAAAGGAACAAAAAACACTAAAAAGGAAAACTTCACACTTAAAAATGTAGACTCGCTTAAAAAGGAACAGACTACAATTAAAGAGGTACAACTCACAGTTAAAAAGGAGAACCTCAAACATAAAAAGGAATAAGCAATTCTTAAAAATGAACAAACATCACTTATAAATGTACAACTCACAGTTAAAAAGGAGAACCGAAAACTTAAAAAGGAAAAAACACTAAAAAGGAAAACTTCACACTTAAAAATGTACACTCACTTAAAAATGAACAGACTACACTTAAAAATGTACAACTCACAGTTAAAAAGAAGAACCTTAAACATAAAAAGGAACAAACAATTCTTAAAAAGGAACATACATCACTTAAAAATGTACAACTCACAGTTAAAAATGAGAACCGTAAACTTAAAAAAGAACAAAAAACACTAAAAATGAAAACTTCACACTTAAAAATGTACACTCACTTAAAAAGGAACAGACTGCAATTAAAAAGGTACAACTCACAGTTAAAAATGAGAACCTCAAGCATAAAAAAGAACAAACAATTCTTAAAAAGGAACATACATCACCTAAAAAGGTACAACTCACAGTTATAAAGGAGAACCGCAAACTTAAAAAGGATAGACGTAGATGTTAAAAAGGACCATGGTTTGCCTTTTTAAGTTGTTGTTTGAGGAAACCAAAAGTTGCGTTAGAAAAAGTAAAAGTTGCATAGGGAAACTAAACGTTACAGTGAGAAAGTAAAAGTTGCATGGGGAAACCAAACGTTGCAGTAAGAAAATAATGTTGTATTGGGAAACTAAAGGTTGCATGTGACACCAACATGTTATTAAATGAATTTCTCTGCTGACTGGATTGCTGACTCAACTGACCACATCAGCCGCGGCCGTGTATAAGGACTCAATTAAAAACACCACATAGTTCAGAATCATAGAGTCGTAGGTAAGCTTACCACATTGTTCTAGACATCAAACCAATACTACACATAAACAACTAATTATGAAAAAATCCAAATAACTACACCAATTCAGCATAAATCAAAAAAAATGAAAGCAAAGAAGAAATTAGGAAGAAAAAAAACCTAACAAGATGAGAGAGTTCACCTGGGTGTGAGTCGTCGGAAAGGGAGCCTGTCGGAGAGAGAATTTAATGTGGTGGTAGAGTTGGGGTTTTTTCCTCTTTTTACCGGGGGGGGGGGGGGGGGGGGGGGATTTGAATAGAAAATTCTTTATTTATAGTGTGGAAAGCAAATGAATTTTTCTTTTCTTTTTCCCTGGTTGCACATACATTACCAAAACACTCGGTCAAACAACATCGTAGTGTGGAAAGCAAATGAAAATCTTTATAGTGTGGAAAGTAAATGAAAATCTTTAATTTTCCATCACTTTCCTTGTTCACAAACCCATCAAGAACAAATTTTGGATGAACATCATTTTCATTAACAACATCGTAGCCCGACGGCCGTACTTTGTTAATATAATAACTATCAAAAGGTTAATTTCCTTCAATTTTGTCCTTTTGTTTTGTTTATCATTCTCCCTCTAAAGTTGGTGGGGGAATGGGGGTGCGATTGCAAGCAAGGGAGATAGATTTTTTTAGTGGGTTACCATATATGCAATTATATCCCTAATACGTTTTCAGAAAACATTTATTTAAAAGCACATCAATCTAGGTTTATCCATCTAGAAAACACATCAATCTGCCATTAAGCATTATATCTATACATAGTGGTTTGGATTCGGTGAGTTTTGAGGTTTAGATGAGTTTGAAAACTCAACTTTTGTCGTCCAAACATATTTTTGTTAAGATCGAGATTTGAGTTTTTTTTAGTTTGAAAGTAGAGTTTTGCAAAATACAAACCTGGACTAATTCAAATATTTTTGAATTGCGCAGATCAACTTCTTATTACTACTACGTATTCCCAATTTTCATTCCAATATGCCTAAAAGTGTTTTACTCATTTTGATTCCATAATTTATTTTCTATAGTTCTTACAAATTCATGTTAGTTGTTGAAGATAAAAGTAATATATATATATATATATATGGGACTTACATAGATTTTTGTATTAATGAGATTACTTTCAATTGCTTGTATGGATATTACTTTCTTAAATTTTGCTTAATTTGTTTTTGTATAAATATTACTTATTTACTTTGATTTGCTTATTTGTAAAAATAACAACTAAATATGTCTAATGAGTATGACATCTATAGGATCCATGAAAATTTCTACCTCAGATTAAAGCTGGGTACCGGGGCAGGCTAGCCCGGCCCGGGAGGCTAAACGGGTCGGGCTCAGTGGCGGGCTTGGCCGGCCGAGTCGGATCGGGTTCGATTGGGTTCAGATTCTTATCGGTCAGATTTGCAAGACTATTTTCTTGTACTAGAAATATTCATATAGTCGTAACTTATAAAATTTCAATTAAAACACTATTAAATTATGATTTCAATAAAATATTCGGTTCATCGACGTCATTGCCTCACCGACTACCCCGTCTACCCATTCCAACTGATAGTGAAATTTTATTAAGTACAACAAATTTACAAATTACATACCATGATACAATTTCCAATGTATTAAGTATTACAATTGTAAATTACAATTATAGACAGTTTATTTGTCTTCGTCGCTGCTCTCATTGATTTGCATGTTCTGTATTCTATCTTCCGCGTTCAACCAATTCTTCAAGCAAACACTTGTTCATAGTGATTTAGCGGCTTGACGTTGCATATTGGAGCGCGGATGTGTTGCACCTTTTGTCGGTCAAGACATGTTTACACGCGTTAAATGCAGACACAGTTGACGCCGGAGGAGTTAGTAAATCGAGTGCTAATAAATAAAATATTGGAAATCTAGCATAGTTACATTTCCACTGGTTTAAAACATTAACAAATTTGCAATCTACGACACTTAAGTATATATCAATATTTAAATATGCAGTTAATTCGTTATGTGTTTCATTTTGTTCTAATCTTAATCTTTTTTTATTTAACCAATTCCATTGAAAATTATCATCATCTTCATCCACAAATAGGTGTGCTTGGGATGATGATGAACTAGCAAAGTTTGAACCCATTTGATTAACATTATGTAATCGTTCATAAACACTAAAATATCTATTAAGGTGCGTTCTAATGTCTTTTAAGTAATCTTCACAACCTTCATGATTCATGTTTTCAAAAATAGTTTCTAAGTAAATATGTAAACCTGTCATTCTAAATCTAGGATCCATGATAAAAGCTAAACCCAAATTTAATGGTGGAGGTTTCCAATATTTATTAAACTTATCCTCCATTACATTTATAATTTCTACAAAACTACCATTATTCCTATATTTCTTAAATACTTTAGTAATTGGAAGTAATTCAGATATAATAAGTTAGCAGTTGTGTAATATGTTCCACTTAATGTGTTAGTGAAGTTGAAAAATGTTTCAAAAAATCTAACATAAGTTTATAATTTTCCCAATCAAGATTAGTTTAAAAAAATTCATTTGTTTTTCATTATAAAAAGTTGTAATTAAATTTTTATAAGGAAAACAACATTTCATAAGTAGAGTTTCATCTATGAGGGACATCTAATTTAAATTTTCTAGGTCTAACATTATTACTGAAGCACAATTCTCTAAATTTTTGATATCTATATGTACTATTACTACCTAAATAGGTGATAACTGTAGGATCGTGTGGGTTATGGGTCCACTAATCACTTTGATCTAATCCCTAATTTTCTACTTGATTAAGCAAACAAATGCGCAGCGGAATAAACAAACAAGTAGAGAAAGAAAGACAATGCAAACCACAAAAGATGCGTCGGTTTTTATAGAGGTTCGGCACCCCACCCGGGTCCTAGTCCTCTCTTGTAAGCTCCGCTCGACTCCGCGAGCTCCGCCTACGTCTTCACTAACCACTCCCCGTTCCGGGCCGGGAGAGAACGCCTTTACACCACAAGCAACGCGAACAACCCTCGCTTGCTTGAATTCTTCCTCTCACAATCCGAGAGGGACACTTCGGGCTTTCACCGAAGTCCTTGCTTCTTTTGACAACACTTGTAACTGAGTGGGATTCACTCTCTAATTGAGCACACTTTGAGTAGGATGAGTATATGATCAAATGTGTGAAGTTTAGGCTTAAAGAGTGTAGAATTGGGAGCTTTGAGGATTGAGGTTTCTCTCTAATGTATTGGGACAATTGGAGTTGGAGAGTTGTGTTAACAACAAGTCTTGATCCTCTATTTATAAGCTCCTAAGGTATTCTAGCCGTTGGGGATAGATTTGATTGGGTTTTGTGCAAGATACACAAAGCAGAAAATCGGGCTGCAAATCTGTCCAGAACCGGTCGACCGAAACTAGCAAACCGGTCGACCGTTAACTTGATTTCAAAGAGAACGGTCGAACAAAAGAATATTCGGTCGGACAAACGAGCTAGAACTTAACTCTACTTAAGTGAATCGGTCGAACCAAAGTATGGGGCGGTCGACCGATAAGGGGATTCGGTTGAGACAAAGGTCAATCGGTCGAACGAGAAATGTATCGACCGATAGCAGGGAATTTGGTTTCTGAAAATATGTTCAACCGGTCGACCGAAACAAGGTCTTCGTTCGACCGGTTACCGAATGTATTTTGGGGTTAAGTTTTGTTTTATACGAATACGACCGTTATAGGAATACGACAAGAAAAACGGTCATATTAAAATCCGGGATCGGTCGACCGAAAAGGTAGAACCGGTCGACCGGTATAGTTCGGTAAAATCACTGTGGAGAGTCTGTTATAAACCGGTCGAACTGAGAACTGGTTCGGTCGACCGGTTCACACAGGAAATCTGGGTTTAAGTTTATAAGTGATTTCCGACTAAGGTTTGGGTAATCTAATGAAGTCCAAATAATGTGAAATTTCGTGTGTGACTTCTATAGGGAACCTATTGTGTATGTGATTGGTTTTTAACTCTTGTATGCTCAATTTACACATGTTCCTAAGACTCAAAATAAAATCAAGATTACAAGTCTTCATTTAGCTTTATTACAAATCTTGACTTGATTTCCTTCCTTCCATGAGTCTTGATCACCTGTAGAGGTTAGCACATGCAATATATATGCAATGCAATATGTGTGCTACTCTACATCATCATAATTAAGATTAGGTTGATTAAATCATCAAAATCTAGATTAAGGCCAAAAAGCCAACAATAACATCTCTAACATTTTGTAAATAATATTTTATTATTTCAAGTCCATCTTGTACAACTAAGTTTAAAACATGACAAATACATCTAATATGAAAAAGAATATCATCTAAGAGTGGATTACATAATGTTACAAGTAAATCTACTGCTCTAGAGTTACTACTAGCATTGTCAAAAGAAATTGCACAAAATTTATTTGTTATTGAATATTCGTGCAATACATATCTTATCTAGTTATATATAATCATAGTAGTATGTGGGTGCAAAATCGATGCATAAGATATAATGTTTTTATGTAAAACCCATGAATTATCTAAAAAATAAGCAGTTACACAACAAAATGGGAAGCCAGATTCTGAGATCCAAATATTACTTGTTAATGCTATCTTATAAGGCATTGATGCAAATGTATTAATCAAGTTAATTTTTTTCCCTTATCATATTTTGTATTTGCAGCAACCCCAAATGTGCGTCGAGAAAATGGTTTAAATTGTGGGTTATGGTAACTAAATGTCTAATTCATCTCTAATTATATAAGGTTTGGAGATTTAACTTGGCTAAATGGTAATTCATCTCTAATTATATAATCAACAATTACATCTCTACCTTTAAATGGATCGTATTTCATAGTTTTTAATGTTCAGAACGAAAGTCTAAAATAAATTGTTGTGAAGTAGATGGTCCAACATTCCTATGTTTTTTTTGCATGTCTTGTCAGATGAGTAGTTCATTGACTACTAGTTGCAGTAAGTTCAGTACCAATATTTTACATATAACACAATCTTTCCCATTATTATCTTGTGATAAGTCAAAATCATTCCAAACCTTACTAGTTCTTCATCTAGTTCTTTTGTCTCTACTTGATGCACTAATAGGTTGATTACTAACACCCCCAGGTTCAGGTGATGAATTAATTGATGGATCAGATGTCATTGAAATTAAAAAGTAGGCAAACAGAATTCTAAATTTTCTACCAACGAGAAATTCATGATAATTAACTCAAATAAACTAATTATACTAAATAAATTAAAAAAAGTAAAGAAATGCAAACGAGAAGGCGAGAAACAGAGAAAATGTGTCAGCGTGTCGCGAAATCGGACGAATCGGGTAGTAGCTTTAGGCTTTTGCTCAAACTTGACCCACTTCTAACACAATAAGAACACTTAGTAAAAGCTTAAGAAGATTGGAATTTGGAAGAGAAGAAGAAAAATTGGTGTGAAGAAATGAATGAAATGGGGGAGGGGGGGGGGGGGGGGGGGGGTTATATAGATTTTTGTAATGACATTTTCGTAAATATGGGAGGACGTTTTCGTAATTAAAAAAACAAAAGCAGTGACCTCATTTTCGTAATTAACGTCAGCAGTGACGTCACCAACAACTCCAAGAGTCATTGGTAAACAGGCCTAGGCCCGACCCGCCAAACGCCTGTAGGGTTGAAAATGGGGCGGATATTACCCGCCAACCCGACCCGTTTAGTTCGGGTAGCGGATGAGTTTTTCCACCCGATTATCCGTCAACCCGATTAACCGCTTACCCGACTATTAAACGGGGCGGGTAGCGGTTATAGTTCATACCCACCTCGTTTATCTATTTACCGATATATTAAAAAAATTATTAATAATTTAATATATATACCTAAACCAAAACCCTAAATTCCTAAAATCGTAATCCCTAAATCCCTAATCAAGTAATCCCTTTCCCGACTCCCTCCCGGTCTCACCTCCGCCGCACGGCGCCACGGCTGCACCTTCCCTCCCCCATAGTCCCACACCTCCCGACGACCTTCCCTCTCCGCCACACCTTCCCTTTCCGCCGCATGGTCACACCTTCTCTTCGTTAGACGTCAGTCCCCTTCTCGAAGCCTCTCTCCGAGACTCCGGCTCACTCCCGGCGGCTGCTCCAACCCCTTCTCCGTTTCTCGCCTTCCTGGACTCGGATCCACCATGAGCGAGCAAGAGTAACCCAATTCCAGCCAACCCTCAACGAATGGTATACACTTTTCCATCATCATGTGTTTGTGTGACTATGTCAACTCATGCTTCTCGTCATCGTTTAATTTATTTTATGAGTCATGCTTAGTTTAATTTATAAGTCGACAATACTTAGTATATCGGGATTCATGCTTAGTTTAATTTATTTTTGTATTCAGGACCTATTGTTGTCGACAGTAAGACTGAAAGTAGTACTAGTAACAAAAGATAGAGAACACTTACTTCTGAAGTTTGGAATTATTTTGATAAAGATATTGTTACTAACAAAGCGAAATGTCGTCATTGTGCAAAAGAGTATGTTGGTAAAGGAAAAGATGGGACAAGTCATTTGTTAACTCACTTGAAAACCAAACACTTGAGGATATTTGGTGGTGATTCTGGTCAACGATTATTGTCTTTTGGTGATAAGAAAAAAGATGGAACCTCTAAAGAAAAAAATTACAAATTTAATCAGGATTCTAGTAGGCAAGACTTAGCTGAAATGATTGTACTGCATGAATACCCGTTCTCTATAGTTGGACACGTAGGATTCAGAAAATTTGTAAGAGATCTCAGGCCAAAGTTTAAAATGACGTTGTTGCTATGTATGAGGTTCGTAAGGAAATAGTGTATGCACAGTTGGATCAAATTTCTGGTCGTTTTAGCATTACTAGTGACATGTGGACGCCAAACAGAAATAAGAGTTATGTTTCTTTGACATGTCACTTTGTAGATGATGCTTGGAGACTTTAGAAAAGACTTTTGAGTTTTGCTTACCTTCCAGCACCCCACACTGCCAAAGCAATATCGAAGGCATTAATGTGTTTTGTTGGTATAGTTGAAACTATGGACGATGCTGCATGTTTTGGAACAATGCCAAGTTATTTTATTCACGTGGACGCGGAGGACGAGAACGTCGAGAAGGCTAATGACGATGACGACGATGATAATGAACATCTTGTGTAATGAATGAATGTTTGTAACTTATGTAATACTTCGATGAATGTTTTACTTTTTATTGTTTGTTTTATGGTTGTAGTAGTTGAATGAATGTTTTATGTTTCTAGTTATTTTGTTATTTTGTGTTATTGGTGAATGATGTTGATTGATTGGTGTTAGAAATTCAGATTACCAGGTATTGTTGGTGATTTTGTGTTGTTGGTGATTACAAGGTATTGTTTTGTACAAATTTTTTGGTAGCAAATGAGTAGAAATAAAAAATACATATTTTATCCATTTATCCGTTTATCCACCTCACCCCGAATATCTGTTTATCCGACCTTGAACGGATCTGGTAGCGGATGATTTTTTTACCCGACCCGCCTCGCCCCACCCCGATTATCCATTTATTTTAGGGCAGTTGGGTAGCGGTTGGGCAAAAACTTGATCCGACCTGTTTACAGGCCTAGACGTCCGAGCCCGTCGAGACCCGTTTTCATAAACGGGCCGAGCCTAAAGCTCGACCCGTTAATTTTGGCCAGGCCCGGTATCCAACTTTTGGCTCAAATGGTAAAGATGAATTGTTAATATAAAATGCAATATCCAACTATTAGCACACCAACACGAGTTTTTAGGTTTGAGTTTTCGTAACAGATATAAAAACTTAATATTTCAAAACTCAAAGCCTAAACAAGTAAACATGAGATGTGATGTTTGGGTATGAAACTCATGTGGAGTTTTGAGACATGCAACTTACTCAAAATTTTGAGTTTTGAACCTCAAACATCAAAACTCAAGTTATCCAAACAGACTCATAGTTAACAAAAGTGGACAATTGCAGTTTAAAAGAATTGGAAAAGAATCAATAGAAAAATATCGGAATTGATGGAGTTCTTTCTTGAAATAAACAAAAAAATGAAGATGAAAGAGAAATCATGAATGAACCAAGCCAAACTCTCTCTTGGGCTTGCTTAAGAAAGAAATCTTATGGAAATATCATAGAATAAAGTTTGATTATATTCCCTAAATATTTCATTCCAAAAACGGAAAGTTCACATTTTTGTATTTTGATTTTTGAACCCTAGAAGTATGTTTGGTAAGCAAATTTAGAAGTACGTTAATTAACGAAATTATCCCTAACACATGTCCAGGAAACACATGACACCAATTTTAATAAATATTTAATCAAGATGACAGCCATGTCCGAATACTTTGGGAAATATGAGACCCTGGAAGGAATTACCCACGGACATATTTGAAAGTCGGTATAATGCTAATAAAAGGACTATTATGAATCTAAGGAGCATATCGATATGTAATTAACCACTAATAAGATGGTTAACAAAAGTGAGGAACTGCAGTTTAAAGAACAACGACTACATTATTTTGAAAATTTAGAAGTACGTCAACTAAAGAAATTATTACTTTATGATAATTTTAAATAAAGTAATTATTCCCAACACATTTCCAGGAAACAAATGACACAAATCTTAATCAATAATTAAGATGAAATCAGAAAAAAATACACATAACACCAATCTTAATCAATAATTAAGAAAAAATCAGAAAAAACAAACACCAATCTCAATCAATAATTAAGATAAAATCAGAAGAAACACACAACACCAATATTAATCAATATAAAATCAGAAGAAAAAAACAAACAACACCAATCTTAATCAATAATTAAGAAAAAATTAGAAAGAAAAAAACAAACAACAATCTTAATCAACAATTAAGATAAAATCAGAAGAAAAAAAACACAACAACAATCCTAAAATTCCTAATCAATAATTAAGATGAAATAAAAAACACGACACCAATCTTAATCAATAATAATTAATCCAGATGACATGACAGCCGTGTCCCCACCAAACTACCAAACCAGCCCCCGAAAGTTAGTTACACCGAAAACGACCCCAACCTCTCCCCTCCCCATTCCAATCCGACAATCGCCGGCGACGGCATAGACCGCAACCCGGCCGACGCGGGACGACGTCTGGTATCGATGAAAATCTCCGCTCTCCTCACGTCGGCCGGGATCAACATCGCCCTCTGCGTCGTCCTCCTCTCGCTCTACTCCGTCCTCCGGAAGCAGCCGGGGAACGCCCACGTCTACTTCGGGAGAAGGCTGGCGAAGGAGCACGGCAGGCACCGGTCCACGTCTAGCCTCGAGAGGTTGGTTCCGTCCCCCGGGTGGATCAAGAAGGCCTGGGATTGCACCGAGGGGGATATCCTGTCGGCTGCTGGGGTCGATGCGGTCGCGTTTATTCGTATGATCGTGTTTAGGTAATCGAAAGTTCGTTTTGATGTCCGTGTTTTGAATTAATTAAGAGATAAAGATGTTTTATTTTGGTGCAAACGTAGGCTTTAATTAAGAGTAATGATGTCTAGGTAGAAAATAATCTGAACCTGAAAATTCGATTTTTAATCCTTCAATTTTTCTGATTTTTGTTGTTGTTAGAGTTTGCTCTCGGATTAGGTTATGTTTTGAAATGAAAGACGTGTTGGTATAATTTTTTTAAGTAAAGTCAACCAAAGGTTTCATGTTTGAATCGTAACGGCGGTTCCATAACTAGAATTTTTTTCTCTCATTGTACGTTTTTTTCTCTTAGGGTCTTACGTACGTTGTTGGTATAGTTGTAGTGCTTCCACCAAAAAAACACCTTGAACAAGAGAAACCACTACAAGTTCACATGGTTTATGAGTCATATTAAAATCGGACTACGAGATTGAAATGATAGAAGTGGTTCAATATGACCTTGAAGAAATGAAGAGAATCCAACTATTTAGCTTGTTCATAGTCTGGCGGCTTAGTCCTCACCACAAATAAAGCGAAAGACGAAGTGATATTCTTTCATAGACCATGAAGTAAAAAGAGAATTATAGAAGTACGGTAATCGCATTATACTTCGAATTAACTCTTCAATTTGATCTTTGGAAACCATAGTTTTCTTAGGAAACCATATCTTATCTAATCAACTCAACCATTGATTTTAATCGAAATCATGCTAGATAAATAACATAGAAGTTGGAAGTTGAATCTTGACTCGCCGAAAATACAAAACAAATCAACTTAGATTTGAATACTGCATTGTTTCAGTTTCAGACCAACTTAATTATGGCCATTTAGATAAAATATTGCAAGATATTGCATTTAAATAACAGAGTAATTATTTTTACTGTACAAGATTCTTAACTCTTTTTTCTTCTAAAACTTGTGCAGTATTAGAATCTTTTCAATTGCCTCTATAATTTGTGTCTTCATTGTTCTTCCTTCGAACTATTTTGGACAAGAGGGGCCTCATCAGCGCATACCTTCAGAATCTTTAGATGCATTTACCATCGCAAATGTCAAAGAAGGATCACGCTGGTAAGTTCCCGTTGCAAGGTTTTTACCCATTTGGACTGTTGTTTTTTCTGTTATTGTATAGAATGGGAAGAGTGCATGATATGATTAATTGGGAGAACGTAACTCGTATTAAAACACGCGCCTGCAGTCCCAAACCATCTGATGTTAGTGAAAATGCATATGATCTTCAAAGTCTTAACAATTCCCCAATGATCGACCAATTTAATATCCGCAGTATTTCCTATAAGAGCCTTTTGTTTTGATGCCATATTTTGATGTAAATATTTATCTCAAAACCAGTTGGTATTGAGTTGAAACCTAGGATTTTATTATCCACAAACATCCTTTGGTTATCCAACATAATACTGTTATCTACACTCCCCACACGTGCTACATGGATGTGAGTAATGGTTAGGCTGGTCGATGACATATTAAGGTGCATATCTTCTTTTCGAAAACCATTTGATGTTGAATGAATATGCCTATGTTCTTGGTTATCTCATGTACATGTGAATATATTCCACAATCGTGATTGCATTACACCAAAAACATGTTTTTTTTTGTCTTAATAATTTTAAAATGGGAGGAGTTAGAAGGGTAAAAATTGTAAATAGAAAAACATGTCTATTCAATACATTTTTTTTATCTTCTTAATTTTTTCCCTTCTAGTACTCCTATCCCAAGCGATATCTAAGGATGTTACCCCGAATGTTGATTGGTGTGAACTGTGAAGTATTAAATCATTTTTGTTGATATTTATGCATCTAATTTTGACGATTTTTTAAGGTAGAAGTACTGATAAACAATTGAAGTGATTTGCTTTTTTATGTTCTGAAAGTAATGGATAAGATCGAGTTTATATTTACTTTGAAGATTATCTTGAGCATAGCAAGCATAATTTCTTCATAACAACTAGTTGAGCAACAAAGACTAATCAACAACTATCTTAGTATTATACTTCAGTATATAGTTCTTTTTATTAATGCTATCGAAATTAAAGTAGCAACAAACCATTTTAATTTCATTTAACGCCTTTACCTTCTCAAACTTACGCCTTTTGTGAATTCTTCTAATGCTTGTTCCAACTGTGAAGCAGGGTTTGGATCCACTGTCTCGCATTGTATATAATAACCTTTTCTGCTTGTATTCTTCTCTACTTTGTGAGTATGACATCACCACTTACATACTTTATAGAAACATAAATGTTTTATTGTAGAAGTGACTTGTTACTAACAGTGTAGTCATTGGATAATTAGGAGTTCAAGAACATAACTAGAATGAGACTGTACCATTTTGCTGAATGTCCTCGTAGTCCAAGTCGTTTCACAGTCCTAGTTCGTGCCATTCCGAGGTGTTCTAAAGCTTCCTTCAGCGAAAAAGTTAAGGATTTCTTTACGAAATACCATGCTGCAAGCTACCTGTCTCACCAAATGATTCATAGAACGGGAAGCGTACTAAAGCTCATGGTGAGTTACTACTATACAAGACTGTTTTGTGCCACTGTATTCATTGGGGTGTTTCTTATTCTACTTTTTCATGGTTTGTGCTAATAATGGGATTATAAGTTGATATAATTTTTTCATGTTTATAATGTGGTTACATTTTTAGAAATCGCCTCCAAAATAAGGAGCCAATGATGAAACATGGAACACTTATCCTCGTGCAACGGTCGTGCAGTTATTTTCTTTATCGTTTCAATTATTTTCTTTATCGTTTCAATTTTATTAGATGTCTCTGAAGAGACATAAATCATAGAACACCTAAATGAAACAAAATATTTTTAAATTGGGCATCCTTCATTATGCACAAGGTGATGTGGAATCAGTGACAATATTCATAATGTTGCGCTGACCTTTATTTTTTTTTAAATGCACTTATTGTACTAATACCTATAAATGACTGCAATGCATAAATGGGTGGTTAATGGTTATTCTATTTCTTTATCAGCAAAATGCTGAGAAGGTTTGTGAAAAGATCGGATGCATTTCGGACTCCAGACTTCAAGAAAATTGCAGACCTATCAGAAGTAGATGTTTTCTATGTGGAGGGACAACAAATTCTTTTCAGATATACCATAATATTGACACTGATGTCACGGATCAGCGTGTCAATCCTACAGAATCTCGTTTGGCAGCAAAGGTATATAATCTTACATTTGCTAGGCTAGTTTCGACCTCAAAATTTAGAAGTTTTTTCTCTCCATAAGTTCCAAATTGTCTCTTAACTCGCATTTTTTGTTCAGTTGGACCAAGATTCATTATATGTTTAATTAGTTCTACCTTCATCCCGGTTGACCATGTCCGAACAAGCCCTTGGCATATACAATGTGCATTCAAGTACCATTCTTGTTAGTTTTAAGATTCATTCATGACTTCATCCAATATTTACGGTATCTTTCCTTACGATATGCACGTTATAAATATATCATTTTCTATGTAAAGTGCTTGAACTTTTTTTCATTCATGGCGGATTCTTGCAGGAATGCGCTGCTGCTTTTGTTTTCTTCAAGACTCGGTATGCTGCTTTAGTTGCTTGCCAAATTCTACAGTCGTCGAATCCTATGTTGTGGGTTACTGACTTAGCTCCAGAACCGCATGATGTTTATTGGTCGAATCTAGGCATTCCTTACCGGCAGCTCTGGATTCGTCGTATAGCGACCCTATTGGCTGCATTCTGTTTCATGATTATATTTCTGTTTCCAGTCGTATCCGTACAAGGTTTAACCGAGATGGAAACCTTACAAAAGAAATTTCCTTTTCTTAAAGGCATGTTGAAGAAGTAAGTACTAGTTAATCATCGGTAGACATTACATGATATGTTGCACATTACAGAAATTAGATATTCATGTAAATAGTTAGACTGAAACAGAACAGAAAGTGTGAAATCAGATATTTAAAATGAGAAGGCAGAAATTTCATTTGTATAAGTTACAGCAGTTTAACTGGTCTATAAGTGCTCATCTAATTTATCTGTTTCCTAAATTGTAATGCAGGACTTTCGCCATCCAGCTCGTGACAGGATATCTGCCGAGTGTTATTTTGATGTTATTTCTATATACTGTTCCTCCAATCATGATGTTTTTGTCATCTGTCGAGGGACCTATCTCGCGGAGTGGAAGGAAAAAGAGTGCATGCTGCAAAATCTTGTACTTCAACATATGGAATGTTTTCTTCGCGAATGTTTTTTCGGGGACTGTCATCACTACCCTTGTTGTTTTCTTCAATCCCAGGGACATACCCACCGAGCTTGCTAAAGCCGTTCCGAGACAGGTAGACAAGCAAAGTTTGATTACCCTGATATTTCCATTTTTTCACAGGTTTAAACCATCTTTGCTTTCCTTGGTATGAGGGGTTTTTGATGTCTCTATGTGTGGTGGTCATTAGGTGGCTTTGTTAAAGTATAAGTTATTTATGTTCCAAATTTTGAAAAACTTTTTCTATGAAAGTATTTTTTCTCTCTTTCCAAACTCATCAAGTTTTGAAGTTGTTAGTTTCACGTGTGCTTAATGTTTCTCATTTCCTTACAGTAGCTTTTCCTTTTTTTTGGTTTAGTGCTGATGAAATTGTTGAATTCAGGCAACTTTTTTCATCACATATGTTCTAACATCAGGATGGGCAAGCTTGTCTTCTGAAGTAATGCAACTTTTCCCTCTGGTATACAACTTCATATTAAGGGACGTGCTCAGGCGAGAGATTGATACCGACTATGTGCCGTCCTTTCCTTATCACACTGAAGTACCAAGGGTTCTTATCTTTGGATTGCTTGGTTTCACTTGCTCTGTCTTGGCTCCTCTTATACTTCCATTCTTGTTGGTCTACTTCTTTCTTGGTTACATAGTGTACAAAAACCAAGTAAGCTCTCACCATTTGTTTTTGATGATCTTACAAGCATATACTCTTCCCGTTTACCATCATTTTATGCATTATAGGTATCATTTTCTGAGATTACTTTATCAAAAGTTAAGCATCGTGGATGGAATTGGTTAAATTAGTTTAAATTAGTCAGTTGATGAGCCCATGTGACCCAAAAAAATCCTGTAACAGCTGTGCACAATCTAGTTGATTGTTGTTGGTCTGAAGTTTCTTTTTTAGATAATGTAACAGGTCACATTTTAGATTACTTTTTGGTTATATATTGAATGTGTCTTGGTTCAAATTTACTTTTAACTGAAAAAACTCACCATCTCCTGAACTGAATCTTATGTTTTGCAGATGCTGAATGTTTATTATCCAAAGTACGACACAGGGGGGCAGATATGGCCAATTGTGCACAACACTACAATCTTCTCAATGGTTCTGGCACAAATAATTGCAGGTGGAGTGTTTGGGCTGAAAGAGTCACCTACGGCGACCGGTTTCATCATACCGCTCGTCATTTTCACACTCCTTTTCAATGAGTACTGTAGGAACCGTTTCCATCCTATATTCGACAATATTTCTGCTCAGGTGGGCATTTCTTCTTTCTAGTGCAATATAAATGACAAGTTTTACAATTCAATCTTTGTAAACATCTGAATCGGGTTTGAGCAAATACATCAAAAAAAAAAGTTAAGCTCTAGTTAGTTACTAGTAGGTTTTGCAACTAGTTTTCATTGATTAACATGTCCCGAAGACAATTTTTTCTTTGATCGCATACACACACATAGAATACAATTTGTCGGTATTTTTATGTTTTCGTCTATTGTTCTGAATTATTCCCGCAACATATTATTCTGATATAAAAAAACAGTATTGATTCAAGTGATGCATAGCATATGTCGGACTACCTATCATCAGAAATAATATAAACACGACTTTACCATATTCTCTCATACTTCCATTTGGCTATTTTATGTCCCCAGAACTAATGTGCCGAAGTGATCGGCAAGTGAAGAATATTGGCAACAAATTACCAAAAATTGTTAATTAAAGAGTACGAATGTGTATATCTGCAGTTTTTCTAGTGTATATTGTTCATGTATATACACGTATCTACATGACTATATGTCAAATACATGTACAATTTGGAAGGTGATATGGATTAGATCTTCAGTGAGCAAAGATGATATAAAAACATGAAATTATCATATAATGAACAAAATTAATAGAAAACATAACCAAAATTGACAAATTTGAGAGCTAGATGATATCCCAAACATGTTAGATATGCCAGTACGGTTTCAAACCATATTTGGCTGATTCTACCCTCTATATGGGCTACATTACCTTATATTTTCACGTATCTTACTTCTTTAGAAATAAATACATTTTAAACAAGTGCGATACCAAATAGATGAACTTTGATAAACTACCTTTCTCTCTGCAGGATGTTATTGAGTTGGACAAATTAGATGAACAAAGTGGGCAAATGGAACAAATGCACATGCAGCTGCAATCAGCATATTGTCAGGCACAGTTTGACAAGAATGAGGATGAGGAAGTTGGAGCAGGAAACAAACGGGGTGGTCAAGTTAAAGATTGTGATGTTAGAAAAAACCAATCCCAACAGACAACCTCTGGTGAACTTGCTACATGTGAACTCCAAGAAGCTGTCCCCTCATTGTCTGCTGTCATTGCTCATCTACAAAGAAGTGATTCCACAGTGTGAAGCTGGTCATGATAAGCACATTCTATTGGTAAAATCAAAAGATATTGGCAATCTGGATTAGCCAAGTACGGTTTGAAACCAGGAGATTCTGATTCTGATACTCAGGAGATTTTGGTTTTGTACATACTGTGGCACCACATTCAGCAGAAAGGAAGTATTGAGGAAAGGACTTCAGTCTTGATAGATTTTTTCACATTTCCAATGCAATTATTCTGTTCACCTGAACTACAGTTCAGTAAAATTGAGTTTTCAAATGTTAGAAATTATTTTGGGTAGTGATTTTTTTAACAAAAAATAGTGGTGAGCTTTAGGGTAAGTTATTGTTGATACTGCCAACAGCAGTTGATTTTCACCCTGGTGTTCCACATTTCAGATATCATGTATGTTAGACTACTAGAAATTGCATAAATTGACAATTCTTCTAATTTGCATTCATAAATTTTAACCATGCCATCCTTCTCATCGTATGATTATCCGTACGTGTACCCTGATTTTAGAAGTCACTGCAATATTTGTTGGATTATATTCAATCTGATTTGGAGAGGATTTGTGGTCGTCTATAGTACTTGGACGATGGTAGAAGACTAACGGGAAAAGCACAAAAGGAATCACGTAGTGGGACACCAGAAATTGGAGTGTAGAAGCTGCAACGTATATCCTTATGTTTGTGGTTTATTCTTCGGTACTCTTGTGTTATGGATCATAGGGACATATTCGGGAGGCCCCAATCCATAAAAATATCTAGCCCAACATAAAAATATATTATATGTATGCCTTGTGTTTTTTACTAGTCACTTGTGAAACCCACGTTAGAATTGCATGCTTATTTTTCAAACTCCTTCAGAATCCTAAATCTGAAGTTCAAGTGATTGCAGTGGAAAAGAGTAATTAACCCTAAAAATTGCAAATGTAAGTTTTGAAACTATATCACTATCAAATTTTGTGAAATTGCACAAGCAAGATATGTGAAACAATTGTACCATGAAATGATGAACTATGTGATGGAGAATTATTCTTGATGATGAGAAGAAGAAAAAATGTCAGTGCTACAACTTCATAAATAGATTAGTAGGAGCAAAAACATACTTCTATCCAAACAGATGGGTACATGAAACACTGATTGTTTAAAATCTAAAACAAACAAAATTTTCTTTGTGGCTTCATATTAAAAGAAAGCACTTCACATTAGAGTAAAAATTGTTTAGTGACTAACATCTGAGCATGGAGATGGAGATGGTGATGGCTCCTCTTTCTCGTTGCCCCTTTTGTCAGCCAACTTCTTTCCCAACCAAAGCACTTGCATTAACCCACCATTGGCTAAATGGGAAAGAAAAATTCCTCCAGGCGCTGAGAAGTACATTAAGAAAACTTTGAGTGCAACAAACCAGGACCCAATGATGAAAAGGGTTTCATCCATGCTCAATTCCTGTTCAAGAAAGTCAGGTAGAAATACACATTACTCTTGGAACTTAAGGGTGTGATTGATTCAAGAGAAGTTCCTGAATTTTAGCACTTGGAAATGAATTGACTGGTGATTGTTTTTGAAATTTGTCATAAATTAGAAGTGCACTCTTCTAATTTTGCGTCGCTTTGGAGTTTCTCATGACTTGTTATGGTTCTAGTAGGGAAGTACGGGATTTATATCACATATGACTTCGAATTAAAAACTATGTTCCAGAACTCCAACAAAATAATCACAACCAAGTACCTAAATTAAGCTTTGAGAGTTCAGTTTTGCACTTACTGACTACTTTCTTAAAAACCAATCACAACAACATGAACAATATCATAAGTGATGGTTCAAAACTTAAAAGTACCTTACTTTCAGACAATTGTCCTGCAAAGCAAACCAATCACAAGAACAAGTACCACAAAGGAGACATACCATTTTGTTCATCAGCAATAGTTCTTGAGAGATTTCTTTCATGAACTCAGCACTGGCAATTCCCATAAAAAGACCAAAAGGAATCATCAACTCTTTGCTTCTAGAAATGGAAAGGGACACATCAGAGAGGACACTGGCAATGAAAAATGCAGCAAGGGACCACTTCATCGCCCATTTCAAGAGAACGAGGACCCGTTGTGTGAGCATGTTTTCTGCTTTCCTCCATGGGATTTTTTTCACAGGTTTGGGGAAGACATCTGCAATGTGTATGGCCAAGTTCTTCAAGTATGTTGCAGCCTTGTTAAGTTTTCCGTTATTGTCTGCAGTTGGGAAATTGATGGAGCATGATGTGCGATATGGATAATTTAAGCGCGAAAAGGTGGAGCAACTGTCTTGTTTAAGGAACTTTTGGCTCTTGGAAGTTTTTAGCTGTGTACAGAAGAAATGAAAATTGATATTTGCTCATTAAATGACAACAAAAAAAATTGACCGAATATTTGTTTTTAAAAAAAATCAAGTGTTTACTCTTATCAGCAAAAAATCCTGCTTCTCATTTTGAACCTTTAATTATTTCCTTCTAAAGTATCTTATTTTTTAAGACATGCTATGAATAATAAATTTTACGCGAGTCATAAACAAAGTATTTTCTGTGCAATATCTGATTATTTAATAACATATAAGCTACACATGTGCCAAAGTGGAAGTTTGGAAAGAGAAGGCATGAAGAGGCTAGTGGAAACTTAAGAAACTTGGCAAGGCCAGTGTACAGTGGACAATACAATCTGGCAAGGAAAAAAATGAATAAGAAAAAGGAAAAGGAAAAAGAAATTTTGAACCTATTACCACTTAAAAACTTTCCACTTCTCATTCGGCATCAAACATATCATTTGCTAGCGTGAAGGCTCGGCTTCAAGAAAAATTGCTGCAACATTTTTTTTGAGTTTATACGTTTCATCAAACTGATTTTTTGTTATCGTACTTCTTTTAGTCCCTCTCACAATACTGTACCCTCTCATTGAGCTCCACTACTCAAGACAATGGAAAAAATTGGGATGTCAGACTCTTCAATAAACAGAGTAAGTAAACGGGCAGGAAAAGAGTATAGGTTGTGTTTAGATGTCACACTTTTACTAAAAATTCTACTTCTGCAACAAGAGAGTATGCTGTTTGTGGAATTTCGATAATTGATCTCTAACTCTCTATACCAAACATGTTGAGACAAATCCCATGAGGAACTGGAATATGTGAATCATATATTTGGCCTAACTTTCACTCTCCATGTTTGGGCAATGCATTAATAAAGGATAGGTATAATCATATCTAATTATTTATATGTTTTCATGCTTAGGATACGGTTTTGGCTTCACATAGATCAAAAAAATGTATTTCAAATTATTTAAACAAAAAATGGCATGCTCATTTAACTAAGAGAAGCACAAACACACCATCTTGGAATTTAAAACTCACCATTTCGAAGTGCTCTAAAGATGAGTTATTGGTTTAGTCTTTGTGTTGAATTATATATTGCGTTAAAATTTGAGCATGTCTAGAAAATATAATATCCTAATTTTTTGTTAAATAGAGGTAAGCATGATGAGATTGTGAATTTTGTAACCAGAGGGCTTTCAATTTCTTAGGACAATGATACTCTTTCGAGTTTGGCACCCCAACTGTTGAGTGTTGATAATATGGGCATATGAGGAACTTGAAGTTCTTGCAAGTGATGAGCAAGACTGATCTTGAACTTCTCTTCAAATACCGTGAGGACCAATTTGAACTTGTTAGGAATTTTTCTTCTTCTATGTTGCTAGATTCAACGGAGAAAAACTACGTGGAACTCTTGGTTGTACTTTGCATCATTTGGTCAGTTGGAACAACCTCTCTATTATTAGTATTACAATGGTGTGTTGTGTAGACAAGACTCCCCTTACCTCGCTTAGGTGGGAGACTCTTTTGAGGCACTAGGGTAATGTTGATGTTGATGAATAATTAAGTCAATTTTTTAATTTTCTAAACTATATGTGTTTATAATATAGAGCTGTCAATTTGAGTCATGACATGAAATTCGAACCCGAACACGACACTAAATTTTCGTTCGGGTTGATCCATTTCGGGTTTTGTCAAATTCGGGTCGACATGAATTATAATTTGGGTCAATTCGGGTTGAAGTATTTCGTGTTCGTATAATTAGGATCAACACAAATAACCCAAAATAAAAATCAATTTATTTTTGTTGTGAATTGTGATGAATGTTTTTGGATTTTGGATGAAGTTTATGAATGTTATGAAGATTATGGATGTATGATTTTGTTTTTCAAAGAAATTTGTGATGCTGAATGTTTAGAATTGGTGCAGGTTGATAAATTATATTATGTTAGTTCGTGTTAATCAGGTGTGTTTGAGTTAGTCAAGTTAATTTGTGTTAATCGGGTCAGTTCGAATTATTCAGGTTAATTCGTGTTCGTCTTGACACGAAATGAAATTGTGTTTAGGTATCTAATTCGTGTTCGAATTTAAGTTTAGGTTTTCGTGTTCGTGTTAACATTTTCATTTTAATTTGTGTTCATGTTCAGGTTGAGGGGGAAAAATCGTGCAATTCGTGTTCGTGTAAAACACGACCCGAAATACTAATTTGATAGTCCTAATATAGTATGCTTCCAATGAGAACTCTAATCCTTTTCAAACAAAACATACTCTAACTCATGGTATAAACTTCGTGAGATTAAACATTCTAAAATGTTATATATTTACCACCTAGACTCCACAGTGTAAATTCGATGATTGTATCGCTCTAGTGCCATATTGTCACGTCTAATGGAACCCAGCCTTGCACCACTATCACTCCAACTAGTAAATCATTTAGTTTTTTGTGGCAGTTCAAAACACGTAGACCTAGTGTACATTCTCATTGTGTCAAAGATTATGTTGTTATTTGGCATTTGGAGCATCACGGACCATATCAAAATGACTATCTAAACGATGTACATTTCTTATCTATTGTGCAATCGCAGATGCTTAGTTGCACTTTGCATCATTGTGTCAATTGGAAACAACCTCACAGTTTTACAATGATAGGGTTGTGTACACCCGATCCCCACTTACCTTGCCTAGGCGGGAGCCGTTTTCGAGGCACTGTGGTAATGTTAACGTTGACGGAACACGTAAACCTAACCATACACCAACTTGCAACACTAGGAGAACATAATCCAAGCAAATGATCAAGAGACCAAAAATCAATTATTAGGTAAGTTTGTGATTAATCACAGGACCGTTAGGCATCGAACCATGCAAATGTGAGCCGGTACAAGTCTAGCTAGAACCCCTATAACATAACTTATGGACGTGTAGTCCACAAGTTGATTGTTATCTAGTCTCATGCCTACACTTCCTTGAAGACCCTAAACTACCAAACACCCAACAAGCCAAAACCCAAACAGCACACCCACTCAATTTCAGCCAAAAACAAAGCATACCCAATTGGTTTCACATCAAAACGTTTCAGAAAAAACACAAAAAAACTTCATTCATGCATCCTTACCACAACCGCGGCAAGAATTTTAAAATAAAATAAAAACTAAAGGGGCAGAAGAAAGGGATGGGGTTTCTTACAACTGTTGGTGCGAAACAAGTGGGCTTATTCCATAAGGAGGTGAAGACCAACTCCATTCTCGCCTTGTCTTCTTCACTATTCTAGACTTCTTCTGCGAACTTTCGATTTCCTGATAAACAGAAGAGGGAGTTGGAGGAAGAAAGGAAATTTATGGAGAAATGATAAAATGGGACGACTGCAGGGAAACCCATTGAAAATTGGAATTCTTTTTTAAGGACTGAAATCTCTCCATTTCTCTCTTATGGCCGACTTGCACCGTTATAACACAAAAATAAAAATATCGAAAACGGATAACTTGTTGTCTCTCCAATTTTCTCCAATTGAACCCATCAAAAGTGTAATTCCTCACCCATTCAAGAAAGGAAAATGATTCTCATACTCAAATTCCAACCTGGTCGGGTCGGTGTGGTGTTTTCTTTCTCGTGTGCATTTAATTTTTCGGGACTTATCTTATATTGTCTTTGTCAAGGAATTTTGTGGGATCTCGATTTGTTTTCGTTGTTCATCGAAGTCGAAGTGCGTCAGCCAAGACGTTGCGACTGTTCTATCATGGAAGAAAACGTCTGCAACAATCACACCAGTACGTGGGGCGATAATTTCTCTAAAGGGAGTCTAACAACAACGACTCGGTCGGTTTTTATGTTCCTAACACGTGTAAACTTTGACGTTAACATAAATAATATGCATAATGGTGAGATACATATGTCGATTAACAAACAAATTACAATCCAACCAAAACCAACGAACAAATTTACGAGGATAAAACAACGAAAACAAACACAAGTTAGAAATAAAAAACACTTCAACCAAGTCATCGTTGTCAGACTCCCTTTAGAGAAATTATCGCCATCACGTACCGATGCGATGGGTGTAGACGTTTTCTCCCAAAATAGAACGGTCGCAATGTCTTGACCGACACACTCCGACTCTGATGAACCAAGATCGAGACCCCAAAAAATTGATTGCAAGTAAAAAAAGAACACTACATTGACTCAATCGAATGTGTGAGTCTAAGAATCTCAATCTCTCCTCCTCCTCTCTCTCTCTCTCTCTCTACCCATCGAAGGGGTACGAGTAGCCTAGGTACACAAATTTTTCTCCACTTCCCAAATTCCCCAATGTGAGACTAAAGAGTGTGAGATGATCTCATGTTCTAACTTTATAACTCAACATTTGATTTCTAATTTAATATTACATAGACCTAAACACAATATTCAATAGTCTAACAATTTTTAGTAATTTGAAGCACTAAAATTGACTAGTTCTAAGGGACATGAAGTAATAATTTAAAGAAGAAAAATCATATGAAACAAATGCATGGATGTTATTGTCCAAAAAAATACAAAACAAACAAAAATAAATGGAGATACAAAAAAGTACCAAATCAAAACACACAAAATTTCCATGTTCTCAATCTCATGGGATACGTACACGCATTTTTTCAATCTGATAGGCAGAGCCAGAATTTGAGTAATAGGTGGTCAAATAGTGAGTGAGGTAACACCAAGAGAGTAGTAGGATAAAAGAGATAATAATTGTTTCGGTGAGATTTTTCAAGAACCATTATGAGGGGGGCGGGCATGACCCTCCTTGTAGCTTCAACTTCATCCATGTTCGATCAACAAACCTTATTTAAGTGTCTCATACAATTGAAATACCCACAACATATCAATATGTCACACTTAGCTCCAACAGGTTCATGAGATTAGAAATGAACTGTGAAAGCGCCGACCACCCGGTCGCCGTAATAAGCTTCCCATCAGCCAAAGAGTCGTCGGAGTCTACCACCTCTCCGCCAGCCAACTTGACTATGGCCTTCATGCCATAACTACTAGCACATTTTTTCCCCTGAGCCATGGAAAAAAATATAATAATTTGGCACCAACAATTAACTTTCAGTTTTTAAAGAAAACAACTAACTTTTATTTATTATTCCATGGGCAACCCGGTCGACCGTCACACGTAGTTTTCTGGTCAGCTATTCACAATTCTTTGGTAAATTAATGGGTTTTGATTTCCTATTATTATTAATTGGGAACGTGATTTTATGTGTGTGGCAATTTCTTTTAGTATATATTAATAGAGTATAAATATGGGTACTTACGTGGGTTTAATTTAAGACGTGCCCATTTGGGTGCCAAATGGGAGATGGTATACGTGTTGTGGAGGCTAGCTAGGATTTTAACGAAGTGGGATGAACGTTAGTTGTACATGAAAGGGTGAGAATAATCTTGTGGTGAGAGATTCTACCTTAAATTATCTTTCATTAATATAAAATTCGTAAAGTGTGTGTTAGGGCCGTGGTTTTCCCTTTGAATTAGGAAGTGAGTTTCCACATAATTTTATTGTTTTTGTTGAGTGTAATCTATTATTCTTTATGTGTGCTTTGTGATTGTTTTTGTACTATTTGAAACTCTTCTCTTTGTAAGTGATGATTGTGTCCCCTATATATGAGTTTTGACAACAGGTAATGGATTTCAGAAATTACCACATAAATTATTTTCCTTATATCCCTAATTCATGTATTAAGTTACTAACTTTCTCACATTACAATAAATATCACTTTTTTCTTCTAACCAACCTTTTGACCTTAGTATGTTTCTAAGTAAACCAATTATTTTCTCTTGCAAGTTGCTACCTAAATAAGAGATAAATTTATTTGAGATTAAAAAAACGTAAACCTTGTCTTTTAAATCATCAATATCATATTAGTGAAACTAACATAAAACCCATTAGTTCTGAAGTAGTGAAATGTGAAGAAAGTGACGGTAAAATCCAATAATCAATATCATATTAGTGAAGCTAACATAAAAAACCCATAAGTTCCGAAGAAGGGAAATGTGAAGAGAGTGATGGTAAAACCCAATCATCAATAAGAAATGTGAAGAAAGTGGTTGCTAAGGTTGGGTTTAAATTATTTGGTTAAGGTTCGTTAGGTTACAATTAAGTTATATATATATATATATATATATATATATATATATATATATATATATATATATATACACAGGGTTAAGCTCTAGTAAGCTCAGAGATCATCAAATTTAGTTTAAATCCCCTACAATCTCACCATTAGATCTTATTTACAGTTACTCTCGCCATTCATTAGCATAACCGTTTTTTTCTTAATCTACCTTACAATTTGAAATGAGTGGTGGATATTGTGGGGGCTTAATTTAGAAAACTTGAGCCCTGAGCTCACTAGAGAATCCCTGTATATATATATATATATATATATATATATATATATATATATATATATATATATATATATATAGTCAAGATCTAATTTAAGCTCCTTAAAATCTCACCATTAAATCTAATCTATGGTTAAGATTAACGAGGGGTAAAATTGTAAAAGAACAAAAAAGTAATTTTTTATTTTGTTTAAATTAAAAGAATCCAACTACCCTCCACGATTCCAACCCACGACATAACTTGCATCCAAAAAACACGATAAAAATGATAATATAAATTGTAATTAATATTAACAAATTAAACGTTCTTCTCCACTCCACCCATATACCTACGAACCCAACATCCCAAATCATCAACAAATACAATACAACCCACCACGAAATATCAAAAGTCAAAGAAACGATTATTTTGATGGATATGCAACATCCAGATGAAGAAGTTTTCGAGCCGGCAGAAACATGTGACCATTTAATCACTTTGAAGGAAACGAACCAAAGTGAAGCAACCCAGATACACATTTCAACACCAAGCAGCAACATGGAAGACATTAATTGCAGTCTGATTTCAATTAAGGAAGATAATGAAGCCTCAACAAACGTTAATTTTTACTTAAGGGTGAGTGTATATAACTAGAGGGTTGTTTTATCCTGAATTACATGGTAATTACATCATGTAATACTTTGTTACATTTTCATTTACAACTTAATAACACAATAACCTATTTTTTCATTAAATTTTGTTATTGATTAAATATTCCCAAAACCGTAGTATCATGGAACTTGAATGAAAGAGAAAAATGCAATGAATCTGAATATGTGAGCAAATTAAGCAAAAAATCACATTTGCAAGTTAAATATAGGTTTAAATTAAAACAAAACATCGGAAGAGAGAGAAAGCAAAGAAAAACATTACTGTGATGGATTCATTTTTTTAACGTTTTTAAAATATATTAATATGTTATACTCAAAACACCTTCCTGTCAATTGTAACTACCCATTATCTCAATCTATCATTAAATTTTGGATTGACGGTGGATGTAACGGGGGCTTAAATTATAATTTTGAGTCCATGTCTATTAGAGAATTACTGTATATATATATATATATATATATATATATATATATATATATATATATTTTGAGCCCATGTCTATTAGAGAATTACTGTATATATATATAGATATATATATATATATATAGATATATATATATATATATAGATATATATAAACACCAAGTGTATATATATATTACTGTATATAACTTAACTTAAGATATTTTGTCTTCTTAAGATAGTAACGTTCAAATACTAACTACCAATGTTTGGGATTATTGTTATTTAAAATGAGAATAAGATAAAATAAGATTAAATAAAAGAACATTTATTTAAAAACTAAACGACAAAGAGACATTAACTAACCTTCAGTAGTCCCGCAGCAGCCAACAAGAGTTGCCCCATTCCAATCCCAGCCACAACCTTCCCTTGCTCGGCAAACTTCCTCACCAGACCAACAACCGACTCTTGATCGACCAACAGCTCCGGCGACCTTCCGCCCGGGACCACGAGGCAGTCAAAGTCCTCGGACTGGACATCCACCCAATTGGACGTGACCACAAAGTTGTGGCCACGCTTTTCGCTGCATATCTGGTGCCCCTCATCGTCGTGGATGGCGGTCACGCACGTCTCGCCTTTGATCTTGGTCGGGCAAGCGACAACAACGTTGCAGCCTAGACCAGTCAGGGCCTGGAATGGGACATTGATCTCGTAGTCTTCTACGTAGTCCTGATATATAATTGGATATCTGATTAGCAACCGATCGACCCACAAAGGTCTAGATTGTGTCTCCATGTTTTTTTAAAATCTAAGCACATAAGTAGGAGTTATGGGGTATTAATGCTATGAGAAATGAAATGGACTTTTTTGTGTATTAAAATGTTAGATTTTATAAGTATAATGAGATTATTTTTCGTGTCTACGCATGATCAATATAAATAGGAATGAGTTTGTATTATGTTTGTCAACCTACAACAAGACCATATTCGTTCTAAGCAATTAAGTGAATTAATTGATACAAAATTTCAGCTAAAGCTGATATTATATATTCCAACACCACATAACATGTTTAACCTATCATACATTCCAACATGACATATCGTATTTAATCAAATTTATTCTTTATATATGGATGAATAAAAGCAATATTGACCGGAACAAATATCAGAGGTCAATGAATCAACTCCAGTACCATGTGAAATTTATTAGTTAGTCAATTATCTTCTCAATTTAAACAAGTGGTAGATTACACTATTTTATCAAGAAGTGTAAGAACACTTTTGATATTGTTATATTGTACACTACCAAACAAAGCCTATTAATAAATTCATAATATCACAATAATAAAACATTCACATTCACTAATTACCCACATATAATAGAAAATCAAGACCATCCCCGTTATTATCCAACAGTTGGCTTACCCCACATAGGATAAGGACGGACGTCCCACGCCGACTGGAGATCTTCCCGCCGGCGCACTCCACAAACCGTCCGAGAAGCTCGGCATGGGCCGGCCAACCGATAGCACTAACGACGTTCCGATCCACCACCGCCTTGGTGAAGGGGCGGGGGTCCTCCCACGTCCCCCCACCAAGCTCAACCACCAGCTTCATGCTAAAGAAGGCGGTGCATGTCATTCCCTTTAGGGCCCCGGCAGCCGCGAGGATGAGCTGGCTGTGGCAGGTCGTCATGATCGGCTTCCTCGCTGCTGCAAAAGCGCCCACTATGGCAAGTGTTGCGTCGTGGGCGCTTAGAAGCTCCGTGAAGCGACCGCCGGGGATGACCAGGCCGGAGTAGAGGTCGGCGTTGACGGTCGTGAAGTCGTGGGTGATGTAGAAGTTGCGGCCCGGCAGCTCTGTGTAGAGCTGCAGAAGTTAAAATTAAGAGATTAGTGATTGTATGAGTTTGGGATGGATGTTGGGATTCCCTCTATTTATTTACGAGTAAAGTTTGTTCAATACACTTATGGTTTTTGATATCACTGGAAATCCAAGGTTTACGTTCCGATCTACGACTTTAGTTATTCATGCATGTTGAAAATCGTAAAATTTGATAACTATTTCATATAACATAAAGAGACCGACAAATATATTGCGTCCATTTTTATTTTTGCCTTCATCTTATTGAAAACATATATCTAATTTTATGATTTTCAACTTGCATGTATAGGTCGTGTGTCGCATCATGGATCAAAATGTACTGTTTGAATTTTCATTTATATTAAAAATCGAAAGTATATCGGAGAACTTGACCGTTAGGAAATTATGGAGGGAATCCCGCCCAGAATGATTTATGATGGCACCTGGTTTCATTTAAGTGTTGTAATTTTATTCATTTTCCAATTCATGTCCTACATCAATTATATCAATGAAATGGTTAAAGAAAGATGTTAGCTCAATTGGTATAGGTCATTGTAGTTTTAGCAAGTGAGTTAGATGTTGAAATTTAATTGAAAAGGAGAAAATGTTTTCAAACAAGTTAAACAGGAAAAGACTAGTTTGCCACACACACAAAATCACATGAAAAAGCTAGATCGCCTAAGTTTGTAAAAATTAAATAATTAAGTTTAACTAATCTTTTCAAATATTATTAGACTGTGTATGTAGTTGACTAAGGGTCTGCTAGGCGGTGCAATATTGGATCCGACATATTAGTTTTGAAAATCCAGCTTCTTAGATGCGAACTTAGATATTTAGATTTTATCATAGCTCAAGAATCCAAAAAATTAGGTTCGAAGCTTTATCAAACCATGCTAAAACCAATATAAATTTTAGGAGGTATTAACCATATATTGAATCATTTGGAAGATATTTATGAAATCATCCCAATACTTTTTGTTGAAGAAATTAATATCAGACCTCAAATTGAAGGTTAAACAACAGAGAGAAAAAGGTACAATTTAAAATTCTACTCAAACTAAAAGATAAATTTGAGTGAGGAACCTCGAAGCCTTGGAAGTCGTGGGCGGCGGTGAGGCACTTGTCGCCGGGGAATTTGTCCGGCGAGACACAGTGGACGTCGAAGCCGAGGGCCGGAAGGACGTAGAATGGCACTGCGGCTTCGTAGTCCTCCACGAAGTCTCCGCAAATCATGAGCACACTCTTCTTCGTCTCCATTGCTTTGAATTGGAAATTGGTCGGAGAGATGGTGGATTTGGATGGAGAGATGGTGTCTATACAAGGGTAAGAGACTTTTACGGTCAACGGTAGAGAGTGTATATATAATACAAAGATTAATATAAAGACCATCGGTCGGTCGTCTTATTATGAATCCATAATTGACCCATCGCACGTTGGTCACGTTGGGTGGAGTTAATAGGGTCGATGTAGTGATATGATTTTTTTATGGATATGATTTTATGAATGCATGCAATGGTCAAGAAGGGAATGGAATCAATATATAATGGAAAGATGGGGAAAAGAACTACCAAGTAAATAAAATGGAATTGTGATTTCTTTCTTGTATTCAGTTGACACATATTTGGGAATTAACATTGGAAATAAAGTTGTAAACATGGCAAGTATGAGGTAGGTATAGTCTTCTACTATCCACATCCGCCTAATTAAATGGGCACCAATATATATACTCGTTTAAGTTTTGTTGTACTCATACCCGTCTCTAACTCATTGTTAAATGAATATGAATTGGGTATGATGGGTATTATGTGGCATTCACATTTCTTTCAACATTTAGCAACATTTATTGAATTATATCAATAAAACATAAAGGAAAACAACATTAACCAATACAAATCTGAAAATCCTTAAAACATTTAATATAATCAAACATATTTGATTGTGAACTTTTATGGTTTAATCTAATGTTAGATGTATTGGTATGCCTAATGTTATTGTTGTTATAGTTATGTCATTATGTGTATGCCATGTTACATGTATTGTTACGTATTTATTTTATATTATTATATTAAGGATTAAGGTATAAATGGATTAATATATAATATATATTAATATAATTAAAATATCAAAATGAGGCATTTACAAAGCATGTTAGACTGTATGAGTAAATGGATGTAATTCTTAGAATGGGTACAAAAATTGTACGATACCCATATCCTAAAGTTTAATAGGGGCAGGTAAATGAGTAAGATCTGCCTTAGTTACAACCATATTTGGAAAAAATTGAAGTTTCATTCTTTTGTTTGGTGTCACCTTTTCTAATGGGAATAAAATTAACTTGTGTCGTATTTCCTAATATGCCATGACATGCATATTGTCATAAACAAAAATAAACACAATATTATCTTTGAAAATTTGAAATTACAAATGTATTTAAAAAATCTATTCGGTTATGTTACTATTAAATAATATTAGATAATGTTACAATTAAATAGCAAGTTATATTATTACTAAAATATTATTCTTAGATGAGAATGGATCCACTACCCTTAACTTTTGTTAACTTCAATTTACCTTTGATAACAACTTAAGTTTTAAACTGTAGATGAAAAATCCAAACCGTAGATTTTGATGTAGATCTCATATTATCTATGTTTACCGAAAATCAATAAATTTATAAATCATTTGGTATAAAGTTAAGAGACGGGAAATGAATGCATTATATTCGTAAAAAAAATCTAATCTTTTGATCTCATATCAAATTACTTGCAATTTTTTTTGATTTTCGGCACACAGATAATATGAGTCATAGATCAAGATATATGGTTTTGATTTTCTATTTAAAGTCTAAAATTTAAGTTGATCCCTCCTCTAATTAGATCTATTTGATTATTATATATTAATTACTATATATCAGTCATTTATATACTGAAGAAATAATAAAAATCTAAAAATCCCACTCTCAACCAACTAATTGGGAGATGGCAGTTGATTCTTATTTTTAGTGAGAAGATTGAGTTTCGGTTGCAATACTAAAAACTCGTTACAACAATAATAAAGTGTGGGTCTTCTGTTGTTTCACTTTCAACTGTGTACCAACTTTAGGTATAATACCGGATTGAACTCCAAATCAAACTTTCTAGTTTGTCAAGTGAGATAACCCACCATATATCTCGAGGAAGATCGACTGTTACGAGTGTGTACCAAATTTTGCTATTACTACCTTTAACTTTTGACACGTACCCATATATGTATAAAATAGTTATTTAAAGTAGGAATGAACGCAAAAAATGGAGTATTGTGTTTATTAAAGACGATAGAAACAACAAATTTGGGGAAAACTCATATCAACTCATCTTAAGGGCGTGATGTCGATGGGAGCTAAAGGATAATAGCACTTAAGTTGCATAAACATATTAGGTTCAAAAATATCGGGTGGTTTAGTTTAATTTGGAGTTCAATCCTGTATTATACCTAAATTTGGTACACAGAGGATCTGATAGTATACTGATTGGAATTTAGAAGAATCCTAAGGGGTCAAACTCCAAAGGGTTCATAATGCGAGGTAAGGGGGCTGAATCTAGAAAGATCATTACCCATAAGCGAAATTTCAAAATCCAATAGTTACCCGACCTCTTGCTCTGTACTTAGCATTGCCCCTGCACTCATAACACCCTTTAAACCATTGGATTAACCCCCTACGACCTTATGGATTAAGTACTAGGCTGCCTCCGAACACTGAGTCAATCTTATTCAATGTTTCTTTTCCAGTTCATAGTTAAATTTGGATGCTTTTAGTATGATTAATTGTTCAGTGTATTTTACATTCCCTTTATGCGGGTTAGGATGAGAAAATGTGTAACCTGTAAGCACAGAACATGATCTCAATAAACAAGGTCTTGCCCTGGAACGTAGTAGAAATTTCAAGGATGTCATATGTTATAGTCTAGCTTGTTTTGCTGCTGGTTCACTGGTTAGGATCAGTGCAGGGGTTTCAATGAGTGTCCAATTTGAAATCGAGGTTTCATCATTTTTCAAACTGAAGTTTTTTTTTAATATTGCTGGTATTTGTGAATAATTTGAAGCAAATATGGACGTCAGCACAGATGCTTGGAAGTAAGGACGGACAATCTAACATTTATAAATTTGAAATTCTTTATGAATTTTGGGGTATTCTTGATGTTGTGTGTTGTTTTTCTTTTAACTGCAACTACAAGTATAAATACAACGATGATATGTCGTTTGTTTGTTTGTTTCACTTCAGTAGGGATGTTGATTCGTAATTATCTACTTTAAATGTTAACTTGGTAAATTACAGTGCTAACATTATTATAGTTCATAAATAACAGTGAGATATTATAAAAATCGCAGTTTGAATAATTTTCTTATTTGTTGCACAAGCCTTTTGAAATCTTGCATTGCATATGAATATATCATATTACAAAAGATTTTTGGTTTTATGTGAGATGCACTGCTGCTATTTCGTTTAGTTTTTGCTCCTTTAATTTGTCATTGACTCAGTTTTAGTTGGATATATGTAATTTTTTGTTAAGATAATCACGTGGCACGTGTCACAGGATGAAAATCTTATTATATTCATGTCATTCAAGTGTATGTACATATTCTCGTCACTAATATACATATGGAATTTATAAACTAAGAAAAAAAAATTGCAATGAAAGAAAAGGAAAATAGAAATGCGGAAGTGACATTCCTGTTTGCATACTTGGTTTGGTTGGCAGTGATGAAAAGGGAAAAGCTCACCTTATGGAGTTACTGTTGCCAAAGGACTACCCTGAACAGGCACCATCAATTTCCGCAGTATGTATACTTATTTTATAGCTTCTTCTGTAAATTTTGCACAATAATGGTAGGATTTTGACAATGTAGAGACTCCGGTCTATGTCGGTAATTGTAGTATCAGGAAATCATAAAATTATTGTGTATGTTCATCCAAAAGACCTTTATAAGGTCGATAGGATGTTCTTACTTGATTTGACTCTGTGAGATATATGCATTCTGTAGTTGTTTAGGGTATGGCAAACCCATAAGAAATCCAAATTTAAGTCTCTTAAGTGCATAAAGAACTCATTCACTAACAGGGCAATCTAACGTTGGATTGTCGCATCTCAAAACCTACCGAAGCAAATTTAGCCATTGTTTGGGCATGGGTAATCTGTAACATCCTCAACGCAGCGGAAAATTTAAAATTTTAATAACACACAATCAAGAGAGGATATTACGCGAATACTGAACACAGGTGCACCAATATATATAATATATATATACGAACATCAGAGTAACACAAAAGTGGTGATTACATCAAAAGACTATACAAATGGAAGCAGTAATCACCCGACCTCAACTGAGAGAAAGCTGGATCCGGTAGCGGTGTTCCTTTCCTCAGTCACCACCCCCTATCGCCGGTCACGGCCTGAAAGTAAACATGCAACAATGCCTGAGTTTCCAGAAGGAAACCCCGTATGTCAAACTCTAAATACATGAACTGAAGTACACCCTAGCATACAATTCTACTGAACAAAAAAAGCATCACAAACAGGCTGGGCTCCAGGGCTCTTTCACCCAACCACAACAAACACCACAGTCACGAGGCTCCAGGTCTTTTTCAACCAACCACCGTGACACACGCTCGTCGCCAAGCTGGGCTCCAGGTCTTTTTCAACCAACCACAGCTACCACGACACGACCAAGGGCTCCAGGTCTTTTTCAACCAACCCAAACGTCTAAGGGCTCCAGGTCTATTTTCAACCAACCCATACACGCAGTCCCTGCTCAGGCTCCAGGCCTTTTTCAGCCAACCCGAACGTACTACGGAGCTCCAGGTCTTTTTCAACCAACCCCGCAAAGACTAGCTGGGCTCCAGGTCTTTTTCAACCAACCGCAGCTCTCACACAGTCACGGGGCTCCAGGTCTCTTTCAACCAACTGCCGCAACACCACAATTCTAAGCTGGGCCTCAGTCCTATTTCAGCCAATCCCAAGCTCACACACGGTTACGGGGCTCCAGGTCTAATCTCAACCAACCACCGCAACCCTCGTGCACCTAGCACACTTGCCGGAAGAACATCGGCACTACGACTCGCCCCACACGGACAACCACGACAATTGCACCTCCATAGTGCAAAACAGGACACAAACGGTCGACCGAACCAAAAGTCCCGGTCGACCGAATCAAGCAAATACAGGGCAATCCACCTCGACCGACACTCCATCGGTCGACCGATTCCCAAAACCACTCTCGTTCGGTCGAACCAAAATCACGGGACGGTCGACCGTTTAGATGGTCAACTCCCAGGTTCAACGAACAAACGTCCGATCGGTCGAACTCCCAGCATCCTTCGGTCGACCGATCCCACAGGGAATAATCCCTCTCTCGCGTCCTGAAACCGGTCGAACGCCGAGACCTCCTCGGTCGACCGATTTCATCCAGAGCGTTCCTCACGCTCAACACGCAGGTCCGGTCGACCGAACCCACATTCGGTCGAACCGACCACTCAGTCCACTTAAGTCACGGTCGGACAAAGTCAAAGAGCGATCAACCGTTTAGATGGTCTACGCCCCCAACCGACTTAAGACAGTGCACACGGTCGACCGGCAAAGGAGACCCGGTCGACCGAAACTCACTAGGTTTGCCTTTATATGCACAATCGGTCGACCGCCACAAGGCATCGTTCGACCGATTTCAGGCAGAAGCCGTATTTTCTTCACGAACGGTCGACTGTTTGCACCAACCGGTCGACTGATCATGCAGTGAAATCTGCTGCACATTTACTTGCGACGAGCCGAACAGCCTACCGTCGACTTCCAAATACTCACGGTAATTAAGTGAGTGAACTTGACATACCGGAAGGTCTGAAGAGACCTTTGAAGAACCGCGACGACGCCTCCACGAGCACGTCTCCCCAAATCACGATCCGTCGACGAACCTCGCATCCAAACGACGATCAATCGTCTCCTCGACGATCCACATCAACCACACCACCTCCAGCAACCTTCAACACCCAACCACGACCCCCGAGCCCGGGTTAGGTAGAGGGAGAGAGAACCAACACAAAGGAGCGAGTAAAACCAATAACTCACCTCCAACAACCACCTACGCCGGGGATCACCAACTCGCTGGAGCACAACCCTCTCGTCGGAGCTCAACACAGCAGATGAGGGAGAGAATCGCGAGTGAGAGAGAGAGAGCAACGAGAGAGAGAGATCCCCCCCCCCCCCAAATACTCCTCCAATCAAATCCTCACCATCCAATCCAATCCATCTCCACCACTCATCTCATCCCCTCTCCATCTCAACCCTCCATCCATCCATCTTCAATCCAAGCCATCCATTCCATCTCCCCCTAAACACCACCTAAACAACCACAAAGCACAATTAGGATTAGGATTAGGATCCTACATAATCTGAGTTATTGACTGTGATATTGGATTTGTTGTCCGTCTAAAAAGGATGATTAGTAACTTTCTGATATTAGATTCTATTTCAAGAATGTGATGTAGTATCTCAACGTATGCTCTTTTTGTTAGGATGTGCCTTACTTGTGTAAGTTGCAATGGTCAAATGCTTCAAAATTGAAAGAAGCGGTGGACCAGTTCACTAAGGTACGTACATCTATCAGACTTAATGTAGCCATGAATTTTCAGTTAAAAAGTTATCTATAACATGATCATTCAGAATATATGCTTTCTGTTCATGCACTTTCCTTTCCAAAAAAAAAAAGAGCAGCATGTAGAGAAGCTGCAAGACTTCTGGTCCGTTATGGATGAAATTGACCATGCTCTTCCAGTTCTTGAGCCGAAAAAATCATCACTTGCGACATCAGTCAGACAAATTAGCCTTGGTGTGAGCCTAGTTCATTGTATACTCTCATCATTATTGCATCATACTCAAAACAATCTTATTACTAAGGTATTGATTGTTAATACTCAGGAAATGATTGTCATCTCTTGGTTTCAGTGAATCCTCATAGACCACGCTCTCTACCAGAGTAAGGATATGTTAGGGGTTTTATTGTAGTCTTCGCTATAATTTATCTACTCAGTTATTAGCAGAAATATTTTGTAGGTGTCGTTTCCTTGGACCCAACATAGTCGTGAATTCACTGAGACAACTATGGAAGAAGAATAGTAACAAATGGTACATCTTTTCCTCTCATTCTTTGCAGATCCTTTCAGCATTAGGTTCAGCCAATGAAATCAGAATTTTCCTAAATAGGCACATTAGTCCTTCAGTTTCGAAATTTGACCCATGGAGTTGTTTGCAATGGCACGAGACCTCTTTACTTTTGACGATTATAACTATTTTTTACTCTTACTTTCACATCATTGTTAAAAAATGACTCTGAAACGATGAAATCAGGTGACTAGTTAAGGCTTCTTTGTCTATTTATAAAGTTTTGGCTTATAGGATAAAACTTCATCATCATCACAATTCACAAGAATGGTGCAAAAGCCTTGTGATTTTGTATTAAAAAAATTAACCAAAATCCTCAATCAATATTAAGATCAATTTACACCATTGTGAGAAATGACGACATTCAAATAGCATCATCATGTAAATAAACTTTACAATCACTTATCCCATAGGACCAAGATTCAAACCTTGAACATCTGAGAAAAAATGTCACACGTTGAATGTGAAACCAAACCAAAACAAATATCACTACATCACTTATTCAGTTTCACCGATCAGATACGAAAACTTACTACATTTAGACGTACAAAAACAAGAAGAATGACCTTTTAACAGCCTTGTGACTATGTTGACAAAGAATCAGATCGTCGTTACTGATGCCCAATTTTCGAATTTCAATGCATCCAATGTGTGCATACACATTATACATCTGCTTACTCCGTCCTTGTTTTCCAAGATAACTAACAAAGGAAACCATCTAAGTACCCCACAACCCTCCATTCTTTTTCATTAATGCCACCTGTGATTCTTACTTCATCTTATGCTATTTGTTCTAGGAGCAACAATAGATCAATCTCTGAAAATCTAGAAGCTCTACTGGAAGTTTCAGTCGCTAAAGTTCCCGACTTCAGCAAAAAGGGAGATGAGGAAATCGAATGTGGATGTTAAAGAACATACCTTGAATACAACGGCTCCCATTGAATGCAACGGCTCTCCATTAAGAGGCACCTCTTGGGAGATCCAGGGAGCGTGTTAAAGAACATACCTTGAATACAACGGCTCCCATTGAATGCAACGGCTCTCCATTAAGAGGCACCTCTTGGGAGATCCAACCCAGAATAAATGTATAACGGATATAAACTCCATGTATAAGTATCTCTCATGTATTAGCAAACAAATTAATCATCAAAAATATTCACATTCTTCCTCCCGCATCGTTTTAATATGGTATCAGAGCACTGATCCACTCAAAAACAGCCTCAGACTCCCCCGGAGTTCATCATCGGCCTCACCTCATCAAGGGGGTTGAAGGTCGATCAAAACCCTCATCCAAACCCCAAAAATGTCGGACGGCAACAGAAGAAACCAATCAGAAAGCAACCCCCATCGCCTTGTCACAACGCTCCTCAATACCAACAACTATCTATCATGGGCGCGTGCCGTTTCTCTCTCCCTCAGCGGCCGGGGGAGATTAGGCCACATCACCGGGAAAACACAAAAACCAGAAACCGACGCCTCAGACAAAGACCAAGATGAGTGGCAAACCATGGACCACCAAGTAATGTCCTGGCTCCTGGCGTCCATGGAGGCCAACATTGCTGACATATTCATCTACAAAGAAAATGCAAAAGACCTCTGGGAAGCGGTTCGTGAGCACTATGGAAAAGCTCAGAACTTCGCACATATCTTCAAAATAAAGCAGGAAATTTCACAAACTCGCCAAAATAGCCGCGGAGTCACTGAGTACCTTGGTACTCTCAGAAGGGCTTGGGATGAGTTAGGGGTTTACGAACCCCCAACTACCGAAGTCAAAATAATCCAACAAAGAGCAGAACAAGACCGGATCTACCAGTTCCTGGTAGGTCTAGACACAAGCTACGAAAACATCAGGAGTCAGGTGATGATGGCACCAGAACTCCCTTCCCTTGCGTCAGAAGTCGGATCTTCCAGATCCGAGTTTCTCGGGTCCACCAATGGATCCATTAACCCGATCCAGTTAAGCAACCTGGTGGACCAGCTTAATGTTTTATTGCAAAACAACCCTCCTGCTTCAGGTAATTACTCAGGTATGAAACAGAATCCTGTTTTTGCTAATGTCTCTAGCTTATTTACTAAATCAAATGAAAATTGGATTGTTGATACCGGTGCTACAGATCATATGACCGGTAATCCAAAACTTCTTAGTAACATTAACCAAAATTTAAGATGGTTAAATAATTTTGTTACCGTTGCAAATGGAGATAAAATTCAAATTCAAGGAATAGGAAAAGCAAACTTGATTAATAACACATGTGACAATATTTTGTATATTCCCAATCTAAATGCTAACCTAATTTCAGTTGCTAAAATTACTACTGAACTCAATTGTAATGTGATTTTTTCTCCTAATAATGTGTTTTTTCAGGATCGTACCACAGGGAGGATGATTGGTAAAGGCATCCTCACAAATGGTTTATATGTCCTTGAAACAAACAAAAGGGCATATCATACCCAAACTCTTGATAATCACCTTCTCTGGCATAAGCGGATGGGTCATCCCTCATCAAATGTTCTAAAAAGTCTTTTTCCCTCTTTTAAATCTAATTTACTATGTGATGTGTGTCGTTTTGCTAAACAAACCCGACTACCGTTTTCAAATTCCAGTACAAAAACTTATGTTCCATTTACCATTATTCACTCCGATATTTGGGGACCTGCTCCCAAAGAATCCTACAATGGTTTTCGATATTTTATTAGTTTTATTGATGATTTTTCTAGAACCACCTGGATTTACTTATTAAAACATAAATCTGATGCTTATCCAGTGTTTTGTGAATTTTTACGTTTTATTGAAAATATGTTTGATGCAAAGATTAAGATTTTTCGATCTGATAATGGCTCCGAATATATGAGCAATATGTTTCAAAACCTTTTAAAACAAAAAGGTATTCTTCACCAAACATCTTGTATAAATACACCACAACAAAATGGGCTTTCAGAACGGAAAAATCGACACCTTTTAAATGTTACTCGATCTCTTCTTTTTCAGAATAATGTTCCAACACATTTCTGGTCTGATGCTGTTCTCACTGCTGCTTATATAATTAATCGCATTCCTAGTCCTACAATTAATAATAAAAAACCTCTAGAACTCTTGTACGATAAAGAAATTAGTATTAATCATCTTAAAATCTTTGGGTGTACATGTTTTGTTCACAAAAAACGTGAACACAAACTTGACTACACCTCGGTTAAATGCATTTTCTTAGGATATTCCTTCAAGAAGAAAGGATACAAGTGTTATGATCCAGCAAATAGGAAATTCTATATCTCCAGAGACGTTTCCTTCTTCGAAGCTGAACCCTTCTTTAAAAACTCCATCCCTGAAAACTCCTCCTCTTCCTCTGTTCTACCAAACTTTCCTCAAGAGATATCCGCTGCCTCACCCATTCTCGAGGAAGAAGACGAACAAAGGGAGGGAGAAGATAGAGAAGAACAAAGGGAGGAAGAAGAAGAACAAAGGGAGGGAGAAGACGGAGAAGAACTTCCGAGAAGATCCTCTCGTACTTCACGACCTCCCCCTAGATTTAATGACTATATTCTTTCACACGTGACGTATCCTATTCAGAATCACTTATCCTATCACCAATTCTCATCCAACCATCAGGCCTTCTTAGGAAAGCTAGATCAAAATAAGGAACAACAACATATCAAGAGGCTATAGGAAACCAAAATTGGAAGAAAGCCATGAAAGATGAGTTACGTGCCTTAGAATCCAATCAAACTTGGACTCTAGTTCCTCTACAACCCAACATAAAGCTTGTCGGCTGCAGATGGGTCTACAAAATCAAATATCATAGCAATGGCAACATAGAAAGATATAAAGCCCGTCTTGTAGCTAAAGGCTACACTCAAACCTATGGTCTTGACTATCAAGAAACCTTTGCTCCCGTAGCCAAAATGAACACTGTTAGAGTTCTCCTATCAATTGCAGTTAATCAAGGTTGGAATCTCTTCCAAATGGATGTTAAAAATGCTTTTCTACAGGGAAACCTTGAAGAAGAAGTTTATATGACTCCACCGCCTGGCTACACCACACATCCAAATCAGGTATGCAAGCTTCATAAGTCTATATATGGACTAAAACAATCACCTCGAACATGGTATGCCAAACTTAGTCTCTCTCTTATTAGTTATGGATTCATTAAAAGTTCTGCTGATGCATCAATGTTTACAAAACATAGTCACAATACCACTATCATTGTACTCATTTATGTGGATGACATTATTATAACCGGGAATAATGACCACAAAATCACCTTAGTCAAGGAATATCTAAAATCTAAATTTGACATCAAAGACTTAGGGTTTATGAGATATTTTTTAGGAATAGAAATTGCACACTCCAAGAAAGGTCTGTTTCTTTCCCAACGCAAATACACCCTAGACCTACTCAAAGAAACTGGAAAACTAGGATCAAAACCCATAACTACTCCAATAGAAATCAACAAAAAACTAGGACCAATAGATGGCACCCCTCTAACCAATATTAGACAATTTCAAAGATTAGTAGGAAAACTCATCTATCTCACTGTTACTCGACCCGACATTACTTATGCTGTTAGTCAAATAAGCCAATTCATGCATGCTCCTCACACTCATCACTTAGATTTGGTAAAAAGAATCTTATGCTACCTTAAAGGAACCCCTGGACAAGGACTTTTAATGAAACCTAATAACTCTAACTCAATAATTGGATATTCCGATGCAGATTGGGCTGGAAGCCATGATCGAAGATCAACTACCGGTTTTTGCACCTTTGTAGGAGGCAACTTGGTAACATGGCGAAGTAAGAAGCAAAATGTTGTTGCACGATCTAATGCAGAAGCTGAATATCGAGGGATGGCGTCCACCACCAGCGAATTAATCTGGCTCCGACAACTCCTCAAAGACATGAATATCATGACTCAGGAACCAACAAAAATGTTCTGTGACAACAATGCAGCACGACACATTGCCACAAATCCTGTCTTCCACGAAAGGACCAAGCATATAGAAGTTGACTGTCATTTCATCAGAGAAAAAATACAGTCAAAACAAATAGAAGTTCCCTATGTTTCAAGCAAAGAACAACTTGCAGATATCTTCACCAAAGCTCTTGATCGCAGAACCTTCTCCAACCTTCTCTTCAAGTTGGGATCTGTCAACCCGTTCCAGACACAACTTGAGGGGGCGTGTTAAAGAACATACCTTGAATACAACGGCTCCCATTGAATGCAACGGCTCTCCATTAAGAGGCACCTCTTGGGAGATCCAGGGGGCGTGTTAAAGAACATACCTTGAATACAACGGCTCCCATTGAATGCAACGGCTCTCCATTAAGAGGCACCTCTTGGGAGATCCAACCCAGAATAAATGTATAACGGATATAAACTCCATGTATAAGTATCTCTCATGTATTAGCAAACAAATTAATCATCAAAAATATTCACATTCTTCCTCCCGCATCGTTTTAATAGTGGAATTTGTTATGCTCCATACCTTCCTGTTGGTAGGCTTCATTATTTGTCTTTTTTGAAGCACTTCAGCTTATAATATCTTTTCTCTAACTTTCGTAGACGATGAACTTGGACATGAAAGTGGAAGCTTGGCAGATTATACATGTGAAAATTGTAGTTGCAGCAGAGCTTTCCACAGTGTATGTCTGAGAGATTGGCTGAAGTCCATCACGACGACTAGGCAGTATGTGTTTGTTCTCTATAGTTTCTATGCATGTTGGTCTGCAGAAGTGTGTACGTCAAACTGATAAATACATAACCTGGTTTGTGTTGCAGGTCATTTGACGTTCTATTTGGGAACTGCACACGGGGAGAGCAGAATTCGGTCCGGACCTCAGGAGGGATTCGGGTTTCAGTCCGGTCCGATCCCGGTCCAAAACCCAAAAATCCTCACAAGAATTCGGTCCGGATTTTTGGACCGGACCGGACCGATCGGGGTCCAGACCGAATCTGACCGGTCCGGTCTTCAGTCCGGACCCCGGAGAGAATCCAGGTCCGGACCGAAACTCTCCCCTGCACATATTGTTCTGATGCAGTTGCAGTCAAAGTCAATTGCAGAGAATAGTTGTTGTAAACTTCGAAAGCGCTATGTAGTTTTTATTTTTGCTTCATTACTAGAGAAAAATGGATCTGAAAACTTTTTAGATTTAAGAGAACAAATTGGCAGAGAGGTCATTTCCCTGAAGTTACTGTGTTGTTTTGAAGAACGTCTAATGTAATCCCAGGTGTGTATAGATGGAGAAGATGAATGACATGTATGGTTGAGTACTAGTGTTTGTCCTTATATTAGAACTAGCATTCGACTCGTGATTTTTGTTGTAGTGATTCCAACTTCAGTTTCTATATATTCCAAAGCTTGTCTATTTATATTGCAAAGATTGTCCAGAAAAGAAGTGAACCCAAAACAAATTTAGTAAAAGATTGAGACGTGACTATATAAAACTGGCATTTTTTAGTGGTAATATATATTGGATTTTTGTTGTTGAAATAATCGTAAAAAAATAAAATTGGTAGAATATAAGACTTCAAAACTTATTTGACAAATCATGAGAAATTAAAATGACACATAAAATACCATTTTCATACAACAGAAAACACCAAAACAATACCGTTTCAATTAAACAGAAAATACTATTAGTATTATTGTTTTATGTTTTTAGTCCTATGCAAGAGAGTTAATCCACCAATAAGCCAAGTCTAGATTAGAACATATGAGGTCATAAAAGAGGGAAGAACATTGTTACAAGGAAATGAAAAATTGTAGTTAAAAGATGAAATTGTCCAGTCGAACAAATGAAGAAGGTCCGGTCGGCCGAAAATAACAGACACGTTTGGGCACACGAAATGCCTACATTTGGTAAACCGTTTGTAGGTAATCGGTCGACCGATGGACAAATACGTTTTGGAGGATAAGTGAAAAAAGAATATGACCGTTGTATAATACGACAACAATAACAACCATATGAAAATACGTGTGAGTGGTTGACCGAAAGGTCAGAACGGTCGATCGATGGAACTGGGTAAAATAACTATATAGATAACTGTTAACTGGTAGAACGGTTGATCATTTATCTTTCGGTCGACCGTTCTACATAGACAAATAGAGTTAAGTTAAAGTGATTTTCCTACCTATGTTTAAGTGATCTATTGAAGTCCAATTGATGTGAAATTTTGTGTGTGACTTTTATAAAGAACCTAGTGTGTATGTAAATATTTAAATTTTGTATGTTCAAGTTCACATAGATTCGTAAGACTCAAAATAAAGTAAAATTACATGTCTTCAATTAGCTTGACATGTCTTGACTTCATTCCATTTTTCCCTGAGTCTTGATCACCTGTAGATGTTAGCACAATACAATATATCTTATATGCATAATGTGTGTTACTCTATATTTGATTGTGATTAAGATTACGTTAGTTAAAATCATCAAAATATGGATTAAGGCCAGAAAGCAAACATATATGCCTGTTTTCCGGAGACCGGCGTATTAGGTGCGCGCCCAAGGTAAGAATGACGGTGAAGAGTGGATCGGTTGGAGAAATGAGGGGATTGCGGGATGGGTTCAAGGGAGAAGCTGGATTTTGGGTTTAACAATGGTATTGAAATGAAATAACTTAATAAATGTGGGGGTATAACAGTAAAAAAATCAAAGGTAAAACATGTAATTGTATCGGAAACAAGGTTACAAGGCCCCAACAACATACATTTTTCGTGGGCCCCACCTAAGAAATACTAACTTTCTTACCTTTTGAAAGCAAGTGTTAATTGCAAAAAGCTTGAAATGATGCACTTGGAAAGTTTTTGGGGTAAATGTTAAATTTTACGGATTTTTACAGTGGTACACCCGGAAAACATCAAAATTACGGAAATACACTCAAAAAGTTTGAATTTATAGTGGTGCACTAGAAAAACTTATAAAATTACAATGATGCACCCGTAACTGACGTTGTTAGCTTCCGTCTAATTTAAGTTTAACAGACGTTTGATTACACCCTTTTATTAAAGGGTAATTAAAGGAATATTTACAGTTGTGCACTCGCAAAACTTATGAAATTACAATAGTGCATCCGCAACTGACGTCGCTAGACTCCGTACAATCTAAGTTCGACGGATGTTTGATTACAACATTTAATTAAACTCGACCCCTTTTGTTACCCCAAATCCCACTTCCATCTACATCCCAATTACATCGCCCCAAGCTCCAACCTCCCACTTCCATCACTCCTGAATCCCCCATCCACATCTCACTCGAAAATTGGACGTGTACCTATCGAAAATTGAGTCAAATTGCAGCCAATTTGGGACGTGTACCTATTGAAAATTGAGCCAAATTGGACGTGTACCTATCCAAAATTTGGCTCAAATTTCGATAGGTACACGATCAATTTTCGAGTGAGAGGTGGATGTGGGATTCTGGAGCGATGAAAGGGGGAGGTATGGGTTTGAGGCGATGTGAGTGGGATGTGGATGAAAGTGATATTTTAGGTAACTAAAAGAGTCGAGTTTAATTAAAGGGTGTAATCAAACGTCCGTCGAACTTAGATTAGACGAAGTCTAGCAGCATCAGTTATGAGTGCACCGTTGTAATTTCATAAGTTTTGTGAGTGCACTACTGTAAATTCAAACTTTTGGGGTGTATTTCCGTAATTTCGATATTTTCCGAGTGCATAATTGTATATATTGTTTTAATTACCTTTTAATTAAATGGTGTAATCAAACGTCCGTCAAACTTAAATTGGACGGAAGCTAACGACGTCAATAACAGGTGTAACATTGTAATTTCTTAAATTTTTCGAGTGCACCACCGTAAAAATACTTAAGTTTTAGAGTCCTTATACACGGACGCGGGCGTCCGTGACGCGCCCTACGTGGCTTCAAAAAGTGGAGGAGTCAGCGTCTACTCGGATTGCCATGTCACGCTTTCCTTCCGAACGCGCCTTAAATTGTTTTAAATTTTTTTTGACGGTTTTCGAAGAAGGACGGTTCGTTTCCAGATTAGACAGCGGCAGACACCCTACGAACGACGGTTCGGATACCGAGGAAGATAACATATCCAGAACTAAAGGGAGACTCTCGCTTTCTTTCTTTCTTACCTGTGAACGTAGGAAGCGCACCTGTGAAGCTTTCCCGACTTTCTTTCCCTGTGAAGCGCACCTTGTAAACGATAATGGATTCTTCAACTCCGGCCGTCGATATCGAACACGTCCCAGAACCGGTGGGTCTCTAATTTTTTCTTTCCCTGGGTCGTTATGTTTTTTGATGAACTTCCGTTTATTAAATTATTGGTTTTAGGGAACCACGTACTACTTCCGGGAATCACGATGCTCCTGGAAGGCCATCCGAAAGCAGTTTGACCGGATGAATAAGGTGGAGAAGGAGGCTTTCCGTAGCACCCCATTCGGTCACTTCCTAAACCTTCCTAACATTACGACGGACAACGAAATAGTCGGTTGGTTCGTCGAGCACTACGATACGGAGGAGGTGGGGCTGAGAATAGGATCAGGGGTAGTTCCCCTTACACCGGAAGACATCGCCCTAATTTTGGGGTTACGTACGCATGGGAAGGCCGTGGTGATGGAACCATTGCGCGTCCAGAAGCGAGACGAGGTGAACCTTGACAACACCCAACTTTTAGTTCATCTGATGGCAAACAGTACCATGGGCGAGACGGAGGAGTACGTTCGTCTCCTGATTTCTTTCATCTTCAACAATTTTTTGTTCTATGATGGAACGCTGCGACCGAAGGAATGGTTCATGCACCCTCTGAGGAACATCAAACGCCTAAGCAGCTACGCATGGGCAAGTGCAGTTCACAAAACCCTGGTTGGAGGCCTCGAGAAAGCAAGTTTAGAACTGCAGGAGAGGAAAAAGGCAGGGAATTTCATAATGAGGCAGGGGAACGTCGAAGGTTGTGTTGCCATACTACACGTAAGTTTTTGTTCCTGCTTCACACTTCCTCTCTTCCTCTTTTTTTGTTTTTGTTCTTTTCGGAATACGATGTGTGTCTGTTCGGAATACGTTGTGAGTCTGTTCGGATTAAGTGGTGGGTCTGTTCGGATTAAATGGTGGGTCTGTTCGGGTTAAGTGGTGGGTCTGTTCGGATTAAGTGGTGGGTCTGTTCGGGTTAAGTGGTGGGTCTGTTCGGATTAAGTGGTGAGTCTGTTCGGAATAAGTGGTGCGTCTGTTCGGATTAAGTGGTGGGTCTGTTCGGATTAAGTGGTGAGTCTGTTCGGAATAAGTGTTGCGTCTGTTCTGATTAAGTTGGGTGTCTGTTCGGATTAAGTGGTGCGTTTGTTCGGATTAAGTGGTGCGTCTGTTCGGATTATGTTGGGTGTCTGTTCGGATTAAGTGGTGCGTCTGTTCGGATTAAGTGGTGCGTCTGTTCGGGTGAGGTGGTGCGTCTGTTCGGATTAAGTGGTGGGTCTGTTCGGAATACGTTGTGAGTCTGTTGGGAATACGTTGTGGGTCTGTTCGGATTAAGTGGTGGGGCTGTTCGGAATATGTGGTGGGGTTGTTCGGATTAAGTGTTGGGTCTATTCGGAATACATTGTCAGTCAGTTCGGAATATATTGTGAGTCTGTTCGAAATATATTGTGAGTCTGTTCGCATTAAGGGGTGGGTCTGTTCGGATTAAGTGGTGGGTCTGTTCGGAATAAGACGTGTGTCTGTTCGGAATAAGAAGTCCGTCTGTTCGGATTAAGTTGGGTGTCTGTTCGGTTTACGTTTAATGTATGTTCGGATTCAGTTGTCTTTCGAATATGAAGGTACGTTGGTATAGTAGTTCTCATTTTTTTCCTTTCCATTTGAAGGTGTGGCTTTGTGAGAAATTTAAATTGGGGGAGCCCAGAACTGGAGTTTTCCCACGAATGAAAAGATGGACGGAGCTGTTTGGGAAACGATTAACCCTGAGGAAATGGGAGGAACGTGGAATTACCTTACATCGGATTTACGACGGCACGTTCGACCTGATGGGGGCTCCATCAATGAGTGAAAGGGAGCTGCAACTTATTGGTCATGTTGGAACTCCTGTTCGAAAGAGCTCAACTTCAACCGTCAGTTTGCCAAGGCTCCAACTGGCAGACTGCAGCATTCCATGCGACCCGCTGCTCCAAGAATTGGAGCTGAGTGAGGTGAAGACAAAATGGCTGAGGGCCGAAGCTGCCCTTAAGAAGGCCACAGAACAGGTACACGACCTCAGGGAAGAACTGAGGATTTCCCAGGAAAAGTGTGGGAGGCTCAGGAAAGATATTATATATCTTCGAGGGACAGGGACAACTAGAAAACCTGGTGGGGAGAACGAGCGAGAGCAAGAGGAGGAGAATAGGAAGAAGAGGGAGGCGGAGGAAGAAGAGAATAGGAAGAGGAAGGAGGATGAAGAAGAAGAAGAAAAAAAGAGGAAGGAGGAGGAAGAAGAAAAGAGGAGGGAGGAGGAGGAAGAAGAAAAGAGGAGGGAGGAGGAAGAAGAAGAGAAGAAGAGGAAGGAGGAGGAGGAACGAGAAAAGAAGAAGAGGAAGGAGGAGGAGGAACGAGAAAAGAGGAAGAGGGAGGAGGAGGAAGAAGAAGAGAAGAAGAGGAAGGAGGAGGAGGAACGAGAAAAGAAGAAGAGGAAGGAGGAGGAGGAACGAGAAAAGAGGAAGAGGGAGGAGGAGGAATGTGAGAGAAAAAGGGAGGAGGAAAGGAAGAAGGAAGAAGAGGAGAAGAAAGAAGAGAGGAAGAGAATAGAGAGGGAGGAAGAGAAGAGGAGGGAGGAGGAGAGGAAGATGGGAGAAAAGAGGAAAATAGTGGAGAAGGAGGAAGAGAAGAAGAGGGAAGAGAAGAAGAAGAAGGAGAAGGAAGAAGAAAGCAAGGCCCAGATAGCAAACTGGGTCGCGAAAAGAAAACGCTCGACGACCACCGTTGAGCAGCAGCTGAAGGAAGGCGAACATCTGGCCAAGAAGAATAAGAAGGAAGAAGAGCAAAAAAGAAAAGATAGAGCGGCTCAAAGGAGCCTGAAGAAAAAAAGGCCGGATGTTGACATGCCTGCATTGGGCACGTTGTCAGTTGATGAGGTCAAAATGCTACTGAACCTGACCGAACCCAACAAGGACAATAAGGAGGTCATCTGGAGAGGCGATATGTGCAGTTTAAAACGCTCCGACCTGAAGGAGCTTATAACGCCTAGGATGGATATTAGCGATGAAACTATCGACGCTATGCTATCGGTGCTCGAAGAAAGACGCCACCCAGAAAAAGTTATATGCATATCCACATTCGAGTCGGGGCGAATTCTTGGAGGGCAAGGCAGAGAAGTTGAGGATTTTATCCTCCCTAAATCGTAGGTGCGTCTCCAACACAGACCGTGATCGCACAACCATGCTGGTCTTCAGGTCATTGGACTCTGGTGGTTGTCTATGGCTCGTCCAAAGAGATTTTGGCATTCAACAGTATCTCTAGGGAGCTAGGCGAAGGTGATGATCCGGAGCAGACTGTAGGCCTACATGAATGTGCAGCAGCGGATGCGGCTGTATACTGGAGGGATCTACTCAAGGTCGACTGGCTGAGAATCCTGAGGAAAGAGAGCCAACAACAACCACCGGGGAGCAACGATTGCGGCGCCTTCGTTTTATACTGGATAAGGTGCCTAATGTTCAATCTTGACCCTACGAAGGAGAAGGACCCCAATACCATCCACTCTATCAGGGGTGAATTGGCGGTCATGTTACTTAGGGATCGTCGGTCGTGTGTGCAGGTCTAAACAGACAAAGATATTTTAAGTTTTGTTTATTTTTTGGTTTACATGTACAAAATGTTTACATATTCAGTTCACAAACTATTTACATGTAAAAATACAAACATTACCAATGTCATTCTTAAGCTAACTTTATTCCGAACAGACAGTCTTCTTATTCCGAACAGACCCACCACTTATTCCGAACAGACCCAACACTTAATCCGAACAGACTCACAACTTAATCCGAACAAATGCAACATTTAATCCGAACAGGCTCACAACTTATTCCGAACACAGTCTTCTTATTTCGAACAGACCCACCACTTATTCCGAACAGACCCAACACTTAATCCGAACAGACGCAACACTTAATCCGAACAGACTCACAACTTAATCCGAACAAACGCAACATTTAATCCGAACAGGCTCACAACTTATTCCGAACACAGTCTTCTTATTCCGAACAGACCCACCACTTATTCCGAACAGACCCAACACTTAATCCGAACAGACGCAACACTTAATCCGAACAGACTCACAACTTAATCCGATCAAACGCAACATTTAATCCGAACATGCTCACAACTTATTCCGAACACAGTCTTCTTAATCCGAACAGACCCAACACTTAATCCGAACAGACTCACAACTTAATCGGAACAGAACCACCACTTATTCCGAACAGACCGAACACTTAATCCGAACAGACTCACAACTTAATCCGAACAGAACCACCACTTATTCCGAACAGACCGAACACTTAATCAGAACAGACCCAACGCTTAATCCGAACAGACTCACAACTTAATCCGAACAGGCTCACAACTTATTCCGAACACAGTCTTCTTAATCCGAACAGACCCAACACTTATTCCGAACAGACTCACAACTTAATCGGAACAGAACCACCACTTATTCCGAACAGACCGAACACTTAATCCGAACAGACTCACAACTTAATCCGAACAGAACCACCACTTATTCCGAACAGACCGAACACTTAATCAGAACAGACCCAACACTTAATCCGAACAGACTCACAACTTAATCGGAACAGAACCATCACTTATTCCGAACAGACTCACAACTTATTCCGAACAGACACACCACTTAATCCGAACACACACAACTTATTCCCAACACACCCACAACATATTCCGAACATGAAAAACTTATTTCGATCAGACACAAGTAAATCTGAACTGAACTTGTATAACAACCATTTACAGATCAAAACAGATCAACAATTACAAGTTTCTTGGTTTTACAAGAACGGGAAAAAACAAAAAAATGTAAATTAAGGAGGAAATTCCTCGTAATACAAACTCATGTCCCAATCGGAGAAATCAGGATCCGCGGGTTTTGGTGCTACTTCGTGAAGCGGCGAAGTAACCTTCATCTTCCACTTTCCCTTCTCTTGTTGGGCGTGTTTTTTATGGCTCTTTTTAATTATCTTCTCAGCTAAAGACACTCGACGTCTAGTCGGCGGTCTTCCTATACGTCTGACCTTTTCCGGATTAAGGACCGATGTACCCGAAGACTCAGGTTCATCAGGTCGAACCAAGTTTTGTGTAGTGTGCATACGTGCCTTAAGCATTTCAATACACTTCACGGCCTCAATATACCTTTTGTGGGAGATGAAGGCTTCCTGTGCGATCCAAACGGCACGACCCATGATGTCGTCGTGACGACGTAGCGCATCCTTCGCCATTACACCATCGTCTGGGTACGTCTTATCTCGATAGCTCCTTCGAATATCCTTCCGCCATCGATTAAGGATGTAAGAGTCTGGAAGCAATGCATTAGGATTCAAGCGTGCAAGTACAACAAAAATGTGGCAGCATAGAAGCCCAACGTGCTGAAACATTCTGCAATCACATGTAAAATTCATGGATGTGTTTTGTACTAGGAAACGTTTCGATAGTAGCTGCTCACCAGCCAAAACACGTTCAGATACCTTGTACTGGAATGTTTCATTCGTATTGAACTCCTCCGTTATATCACAGTATATCATCTTCCCAATTTGTAACTGCACTTTTTTGAAGACCCTTACGGTATACAACTCGCTCAACTGACTCTCGAATGGATAAATTGAAACCAACTGGGGTTTTTTATGAAGACAATCAAATTCTGATTGAGCTTCCTTCTCGTACTTGTGGCGGAGCGCAAGTTCGTATTGTTGAACAAACTGCTTAAGGGTGGTCTTCGAAGTAAGATACTTGTCGAAGAAGGCGTTCATACTCTCGCTCCTCTGAGTAGATGCCATTCTCGCGAAAAAAAATCACCAACAAATGCAGGGATCCACGACTCTCGGATTGCATAAATGGATTTGAGCCAGCTGTGGTTCTGCAGGTCAAAATCAAGAAGGAAACCCTGCCAATTACGATCAAATTCTGCTGGGGTTTTGGAATCATATACAATCAATTTCAGATCAAATAATATGTGATCCCGATACTGCGTCGGCAACTTCACGGGAGCTTTGTTCATTATGTGTCATATACAGAATCTGTGTCTTGAATCTGGGAAGACATTCCTTACAGCAGCAGTAATGACACCACATTGATCTGTTATTATAGCTGGGGGGGTATATCTGCATAAGGGACCCAATTCGAAAGGAGTGAGACATTATTCCGAACAGTCAGACTTCTTAATCCAAACAGACAGTCTTCTTATTCCGAACAGACACAACACTTAATCCGAACAGTCAGGCCACTTATTCCGAACAGACACAACACTTAATCCGAACAGTCAGACTTCTTATTCCGAACAGACAGACTACTTATTCCGAACAGCCAGACTTCTCATTCCGAACAGACACAACACTTAATCCGAACAGTCAGACCACTTATTCCGAACAGACACAACACTTAATCCGAACAGTCAGACTTCTTATTCCGAACAGACACAACACTTAATCCGAACAGTCCGACTTCTTATTCCGAACAGACACAACACTTAATCCGAACAGAACCACCACTTATTCCGAACAGACCGAACACTTAATCAGAACAAACCCAACACTTAATCCGAACAGACCCACCACTTATTCCGAACAGACTCACAACTTATTCCGAACAGACTCACAACTTATTCCGAACAGACACAACACTTAATCCGAACAGTCAGACCACTTATTCCGAACAGACACAACACTTAATCCGAACAGTCAGACCACTTATTCCGAACAGACACAACACTTAATCCGAACAGTCAAACTTCTTATTCCGAACAGACACAACACTTAATCCGAACAATCCGACTTCTTATTCCGAACAAACACAACACTTAATCCGAACAGAGAGACTTCTTAATACGAACAGACAGACTTCTTATTCCGAACATACACTCTTCTTATTCCGAACAGACAGACTTTTTATTACGAATAGACAAACAAAAAAGAGGAAGATATGAAGAGGGAAGAAGGAAAAAAACTTACCGTTCATGCACGACAACCAGGTTTGGAACAACCATATGTAATTTTCAGTAGTCTCATAGGACAGCAAAGCGCAACCGAGCAAAACTGATTCGAAATAGTGATTGACTCCTACAAATGGGGCGAATGGCATGTCGTATTTGTTGGTAATGTAGGTTGTGTCGAAACATATTGCGTCTCCAAAGTATGAATATGCAGCTCTAGAACGACTGTCAGCCCAAAAAACGTTGCGTAGTCTTCCTTCGTCATCCATATCTATTACATAAAAAAACATGGAATCAATCTTCTGCATCCTAATGAAATAGTCCTGAAGAGCTTGTGCATCACTAGGTCCCATCTTCAAATTTCTGACTTGGTTTACAACATTCCTGCAAACAGGAACCAGTAAGACCAGACGCAAAATGTTCAACTTCAATTATGTTAGACGGAAAGAACACAAACCTTAAATCCCTTTCGTTGAAAGTCAATTTGTCATAACCTTCAGCCTCGACCACAAGAGATTGCATGGTCTTAGCAGCCGATATCCCAGCTTCATCATTAACCGATATCCGTGCTACGACGGCCTCAGGGACGGTTCGTTTTTGCCTGAGAAATCACATTTGCTCCGGGTCAAGCATGGGATGGTTATGGTTAAGATCCACAAAGTTAACGTTGTAACCCCTTGCTGTGTTTCCGGATACTCTTATCCGAGCAGTGCATTGTACTCTGCTGGATAACCTAGGCTTCAATTTTCCTTGCCCTTGGTCCGTTGGTGCGGTGCCCTCCTTGGAGCAAGTCAGCGTGGCCCGTATAACAACACCACGATCGTAATGAGATTGTCTTGTCTTAACGCCAAAACCACAATAATCGGCATAGGCCACGTAAAATGCTTTGGCTTCTTCGAAAGAGGGGAAAAACATCCCCTCATGGGGAACGTTTGATGGCTGCTCCACTAGGGAAGGCACGGGAACGATTTCCATTTGAGTACAGAGGAATGACCACAGAAGAGAAGGGAAGGAAAAGGAAGAGGCATCTTGAGATTGATAACAAGTCTTCTGTGCCGTGTAGGAGCGCCGAGCGCCAAAATGATGAAGGAAGAGAGTGATTTGAGTCGCATTAATGAGGGATGGAGGGAAGGATGGTGGAAATGATGAAGGTACGAAAATAGAGGAATAAAAAACCCAAAAACATTTCATATCATTTCGCGCCAACAAAGCAGCGTCTGCTGAGTGGACTGACCACATCAGCGCGCGTCCCGGACGCGCGCGTCCAGTAAACATTTTCCTAAGTTTTATGCGACAAAGAAATACAATTTAGATATATTTATTTTTTAGACATGGAAATGGTTAAGAAGGGTTGGACTGCTGACTCGGATGACACGCGGAAGAGGCGTCCGGACGAGAATCAAATAAAAAAGAACACTCAAGTGACTCCACCAACCAATTTCCTTCCGAAAATTCAAGAACTAACGAGAATGTTCCAGCATCCCCATTCGGATTCCCCCCAACACACCCTATCTTCGTTTGACGCTCGTGAGTGCGACCCATCCCAATTTCCGTTTTTTCTTTCATGGTTTTGTGTTTGTTAGGTTGACGAAAGAATTGCGGATTATTATTTTTTGAACCGTTAGGATGCTGATTTCGAGTTTATGATTGTGAGAGTTAGATGGGACGGAGAATTGGGGTTCGTGTTTTGTTGCAATTTGTGATTTTTGTGTGTTTGGATTTTGTTATGTGCATGAGACGGTGAATTGAGAGAAGAAACAAATGCGGGAATCGTGAATCAGGTATTTTCGGGTTGTTATTTTGAAAGTTTGAAAATTTAATTTCATTCGAAGATATATATGTTGGAGTTTCATCTTTTTCTTAGTTGACACGTTCAGAATTGTGATTCTTGTATTTTTGGATTTTGTTATATGAGACAGTAAATTGAGAGATAAAAAACACACATGAACTTTGAAGAAGTGCTTTTTTTGGCGGTGTTATGTTCAAAATTTGGAAATTAAAATGTTTCATGCTAGGGTTGAGATGATGAATTGAAGAATGTAACGGACAAAAGAATTGCGAATTAGGTTTTCCTTGGGATGTTACGTTTGAGTTTGTGTTTTGTTATGGTTGATTAGAAAATAGCATATGTGGGAAATTCAATTTTTTTTGCTGAAATGTTCAGAGTCATGATCTTTTTTTACAACACATGCTGTTTGTTAGATGAGACGGCGAAATGGGAGAAGATAACATATGCGGGAATTGTGACTTGTACTCTGCTTGCTGCTTACAATCTGTCCAAGGGTCACCCCCACTACGAGGAACAACCTGTAATTACTGATTCTCCCGAAATACTAGTTTGGTATATATTGATGTTAACATGGTGATTTTTTTGCAGGCTTACCCTTATCTCCACGTTCGTAACAAGGAGTTCCCATGGGGTATGTTCATTTTTTAAATCTACAATCTTTTCAGAGTTGGAGTTCGTGATTCTAGTTTGATCTTTTATGTTTTACTGATGAATTTCAACTCATCTCTAAAATCAATAATCTTTCTAAGGATGTTCGTTTGGAGTTTCTATAACACCATTAACAGTGTATGGTAAGCTTCTATAATAACCACACCACAAACAAATTCCAATGGCGACCTAGATTTGTGACTGCCACTCAAATAGTCAAATGTCAATTGACCTAACCAAGGTCATGCCCATGAAGTATTTCTATACCACCGACCTTGTGCAGGAGATTGGTATTGTTATTTAAGGTAAAAGTTTCTAGCTATGTAAATTTGGCATTGGATGACATTTAAGGAATTCTGATCTATTGTAGCATGTACGAATCACAAAAGTATATCACAATTCTCTCTTTTGGTGCATGTTTTCTAGTTGGACTTATTTCTTTTCATCATAACATGGGGATATTTATTGTTTTAAATTGAGTTGGTTAGTAACCCTTTGTGGCTTAGATAGTATAAAATTGTTTTATGAGGCATGTGTAAGATTGGTTGCCAAAATAAATGTCAAGGTTTTGAGACGTAGGACTACAAATTTCAGTTCAATGACAACTTTTATAACGTTTATAATTGGTTTACAAAAGGCATGATCCGATAAAAATTATTGACCGGCTTCGAAATAGGGTTAACTTTGATGATGATTGTTTCAAAATTACTTGATCAGTTGATTGCCTTGAAAACTTGTGAATCTGTTCTGTTAACTATATCTTATGTTATGATATTGTCGTTAAAGCCTTCTCAATTTCTGAAAATATCCAACCAAACTAAAAAATCAAAAATAAAATAAAATATATACAAGCACCTCCCATAGTTGCCGTTTTGAAAGGGGGATATGTACAAAATATTATCATAAGTGTCTTACAGAAGCACTTTTTATTATTACAATTGAATTTTGTCTTCTTGTATTTCATATGAGTTGCAGCATCATGTCCTTACATAATCATGTATCCGTTCTCTACTCTGTTGTGTTGTGCTGTGCCTATGTGGCATGTCCTTGCCCATTCTTTCATACATTTATAACTTTGTTTAAATTCTTAAGGAATTGGATTTGAGATAATAAATATCTTCGATTGCTTAATTTTATAATGGTATTATATGAAATTAGATCTGACAATAACGTCGTGTTCTGAACTTTCATGTCATGATAAGGTTTGTGTATTAGTCACATCCACTGAACATGTGTAGTTAATAAAATTTGTTTACATCTTCTTTAGTTTTCTCAAGGGTAGCTAGAGATGAGAAGTTCAAATCCATGTATATTTGGACAAGAAACAAAATTTATGCGATAATCTTGTTAGATGATCGGCAATGTACATGAAACTTGTGTCGATGAAAGATATGAACATGTCCAAACAAGAAATGATTTACATGTTTATTCAAACACTAATGGTTGATGTATCTTTTTATATCATTAAATATATCTATAAATGTACAATTTTAATTTCATTGTGTTTGTGTACATTTCATGTATTTCTCTAGTTGAGGGTACGAACAGTTATCTTGTCTATGTCACATAACAACAACAACATCAAAGACTTAGTTGAGGATCTTGGCGCTGTCACATGTTTCCTAACATTAGATTGTAAATGAACAACATGCAATTCATTTACTTTTCTTTAAACACAAGTACACAATGTAAAAAGGCTTTACCCAAGCACAATAGTTTCGTACCCGTTCTTGCACGTTATTAAAAGTTATGTATATATCTAACTGTATTCGTTTTAGACTTAGTTATGGTTTCTAACCTAGTTGTAAAATGAATTTGAGTATTGAAATTATCTCACTTTGCATGGTATGTCAGCCTAGTCTAGGTGCCCAATATGTTTTGTCATTGTGTATGTTATTCTTGTTCATTTCTCGAGCTGCTTTCAGGCCCAGATGGTCTGTTTGAGAGGAAGCACTCCGATCACTGAAACAACATTCTGGAGCAATCTTCTGTTGGTCTCATTGCATGCGAAGACAACCACGGTCATTCTTCGCTTTGTTGTAATGGATCCCAAATAAAAAGTTGGTTACTCGAACATGTCTGTTGTACAAAGGGTTTGTCTGAAATCCTGAATCCGTATCGTGCCCTTCTTCAATCTGGTACGCAGATTGAAATAAAAAGGTTCTGCTATGGATGTTTGGTTTTTATTACTCTAGTGTCCGGAGATACTAAGGTTTGGCATCTTTATTTAGTTTGCAAGTAAATGAGGGGGCGAATTCTTATTATTTAGTTTCTAGTAATTATCATTGTTATTACCTTATTTGCTGTTAAATTGATGCTTTTGAGTTCTGAATCGGTATGCCATGTCTTAGCAGCAAAAATCACAGATTTAACTCCTGACAATGACCAATTAATGCAACATTTGATAATTTATGCAAGATTTTCTTTGTAGATTAATTTCTTACCATCGTAAGCTTCTTGTTTGAAAGAAAAAAAAAACTCGAGAGATCGTAAGCCTCAAGTTTCCTAAGCATCTCTTTAATTACTACTTGCTGACATTTAGCAGTGGTGATTTTTCTACCGCCCGTCATCAAATTCTTGTATTTGACTGAAGCCATCGTTTTTTTATCCAGAGCAGTCTTAAAATCAGAGGCACTAGGCCAGACAAATCACACCAAAATCACAAACCCAATTCAAAGCCACTAGAGAACTAATTGAAGCACTCACTCCTTCGAAGACGTACCAGTACTATAAACACTCTTCGGCTGTAAAACCAAATCAAACCAAACAATGCCGTTCTGGAAGATGCATCTCCCCTACCAAACAAAAAAATTGGAGAGACCACTCACTTTAACTCTACATTCCCATAAAACTTTAATGTACAAGCACACGAAAAACAGAGCCAAATGATCACAAGACGATGTCCTTGCCGAGAGTGAACTCCTTCCTGAGCTTCTGCGTGAACAACCTGCAAGCGTCCATGCACAAGTCCACCGCCGCCGCCAATGCCAAGAAGGCTGCAGCGTCCTCGGAGCATCCCACATTGCCAATCCCGATCTCTACCACCGGCTTGCTACACTTCCCCTCGCCTTCCACCGCCACCGACATAACAAACCTCTTAACGCTGTTTGGAGGCGAGGAGTGGACTGTAAACTTGCCACCTCGGGCGGTGGAGATGTTGGAGATGGAGGACAGAGTGGTGTCGTTGTTACATAATTGGAGGCGAAGCGCGAGGTCATCGTGGACACGCCAGGACTCCAGGCGGGCCCACGGGTACCAGGTGCCGTCAGACGGGCGGAGGAGGAGCCAGGCGCCGGGGTTGGATCGCGAGACGTGATCGGAGCCTGGGGATGCAACGAAGGGTGTGACCATGGAGGCGGAGGCCAGAGGGGAGCCAGAGAGGTCGTGGACGGTGACCGACCAGCCCTTGCGCTCGCGTCGAGAGAGCCGTTCTCTCTCCGAACCGAAGGAGGCCAACCAGCGACGGGAGGAGGAGGACGAGAGTGAGACCGACCGCGGGGTGCGGATGCTCGGTGAACGGAGGTTGAATGTGCATGTGAACATTGGCTGGCGCATGCTGCCTTGCACCTGTGCGTGAATTGGAGGGAAAACAACCAACCGTCTAACGTTTAAACATCTACACAACCCTTAGAATGTATTCACATGCACATTGAACGACAAAATTTAAAACGAATCAATATTTAAATCTATCAACCGAATTAGTCACAATTTAGAACGATAAAATACCAATCGAGAAGCCAGACCAAACCAACTTAGTCAAGTTGGAAGTTCAAAACCGACTTACAATAGATAAGTCCAAATCTACCTAAATCTAGATGGGCACTTGTCTCACTTGTCTTGTACATGGATCCGCTAAGGCTTGGACAAATTCAAAGTGCATGCGAACATGCCTTGTTCTTGATATAAGTACATGCCAAAAATTAATTTCACCTTGGAACTTCCATAATTTATTCGTTCAACTTTAATATTTTAACTCCACAAAGACAATTCAATATTGTGTACACTTCTCCTAAATAATTCCATACTTTAGCATGAACCGCAAATATGCTACGCACGTTCAAAACTTAACGAAACAAAGTAATAAAAAACAACAAACATATTGCAGCCAATTGCCAAACCACCGAACATTCCATACTCCATGACTTCTTTACATATGTTTCTCAAATGCGAATTAACCTTTGATTTTCTTTACAATAAAAATATTCATATGTTTCTCAAGTTTTAGTTAGCCTTAAATTTTCAACCAAGACAAGCTGGATTGAAATAATTTCAATCGACGAAGGAAAGGAAAATCTTGAAGGAAAAAAAAATCAAGTACCTGGAAGACCTGAGGACTACACTCAGGTTCACCGTCGAACTCGAAAACAAACCGCGGATCGGGTTCCGACATGACGGTAACATGAACCATGGCGTTCTCCTCCGTCCCACCACCACCGCCCTTGACGGTCGCATTGTTGTTCTTCTTCCCCAACGTGACCCACCCGTCGTGGAAAACGCACGACTTCCCCTCAACCCCTCTCAAATCCAATCCCACCTTCACCTTTCCGATTAGCCTCCTCCGGGCCCCCACCCCGCACGACGCCCCCATACTCCCGGCGTAAACCGCCACCTTCACCGCCGCCTTTTTCCTATTAAATATCGACTTCCCAGAAAACTTCTCCACGTCGGACGGCCCCAAGTCGAACGTGGCCGCCAAAGTCAACGCTGACTCGTTTGACAAAGGCGTGTCGGGGCCCGAGAGGTGGACGGCGGCCGTCTTGGGAGGTAACCCCCCGAGACGGATCCTGCAGAAGCATGGTGTGGTGGAAGGATGGACACCGGAGTGGAGGGACGGATTTGGGGATGCAATAGAAATGTTTCCGACGAGGACCCGGATAAATGGGCAAGGGTCCATGGATTAGGGTTCGTGCGTTGTGGTTTGCATGCATGCATGCATGCATGGGTTGGTAATCAAGTTTGGTATTGTGATTTTAGAGAGTACGTGTGGAGGATCGAGTGGAGGTGGTGTTTAGGGTTGGAGATGGAGAGGATTAATTATATATGTTGGATAGTTCGGGAGGAGAGAGGAGTTGGGGATTGTGGAGGGTTGGAGATGGAAAGATAAAAATAGGGTTTGTTAGGGTGGCAATGACAGAGTGGAAGTGAACAAAATGGGATGATTTGGTTGGAGATTTAAAAGGTTGTTGACTGTAGGATTGGAGCCAGCTTCAAGTGATTGAGCTGTGTTACATCCACGGAGAGAGTGAGACTTATTGTATTAATTAGATGTATATTGAAGTTATTTTGTTTGGTAGATTTTTTTAGTGTTCAATTATGTAAGGTTTAATATCACATCCTGATGGTACATATTAGGTCATGAGTTCCAATTGGAATATATGGTTGTAACATGTATATATTGTAAGTTATTTTAGTTCGTAGCTTCTAAGATTTCATATCACATCCTCATGGACAGGGGCGGATCCAGAAAACAAATTTGGGTGGGGCAGACTGTGTCCACATTGGTTTAATTTTTTTCGAAGACCCACACATTTAAGTTAATAAATTAAATTAATTAATTATTTTAATTTTTTGAATACATCCTTCCTATTTTTAACATTTTTTCAAACCTGAATACATTAAAATTCAAACATCCAAAAGAAATTTAAGTAAAACACGACACATCAGTTAAACAACCAATTAGCAATTAAGAATCTAAAATACCACTACTTAATTCTAAGAATGATACTACCACTACGAGTCTAAGACCAAGAACATATCAACATTTATGAATCTAAAATAACCACAATCCAAGTTTAAAAAAATCACAATTATGGAGCTAACCCGTAGACTTCTAAAATAAACCACGATCCAAGTCTTGTGATTATGTCTGTGATTTTCATTTCTTTCCCATCTTGAAATGTTAATCTTATCCAACTTGGTCTCGTTTTCAAATTCAATCATAATCATCTTTATTTTCAAAGTAAAAAGACTCAAAACGTTGCAACGTTGGGGTTGCATTACATAACACAAACTCAAGCAAGCAACACAAGTTTTGGTCAGACAATACATACACAAAACATACAATTAACATCACTCAAACTAGCACAAGCCACAGCCAGAACAACAAGAACAGTTACCAAACTAAAATCACATTTCTAAAAATCTAAAAATCACATTTCTAAAAATCACATCAACAACAGCCAAAACAACAACAACCCATTACCCATATCTAAAAATCACATTTCTAAAGCATCTTATGCCTAACTTTTAAAATGGATGTCTAACGTTGCAAATTATTAGTGTATGATGCATGTCTAACCGCCTATTTAGAAATTGAAATCAAAATGCTTCTTTCGAATCTAGCATCTTATGCATTTCCATTCCATGAACACCTCAGAAGCTTACTAACCCTCAGGATCTAACATCTTAAGCATTTCGAATCTAACATGTTGTGCATTTTCATTCCACAAACACCACAGAAACTTACCAACCTAAAATTTCATCTCTCACCAACTCAACATGAAAACTAGACCACCGAACCATCCAACAAAACAAAACACCTAAAATATCAAATTTAGCATCAAACAAGATCAAAAACAAAACTCAACTCATACCACCATTATCCGCAAAATTAGAATGGTAATGCAACCTCGTACCCTCGAGCATCTTTGAGACCTCCTGTGCAGTCTCAGATGGCTTAAGAAATTGATCATCGACCTCACACAAAATCTGCAAAACATTCCAACTCCCACCACCACCACCCTTCCCTCTCCTCACCTCCAACATGGCAACACCACCATACTCGCTGCATGTTGGTGGTGCACAACCAACTCATGATGTCCCACCCTCATCTTATCTATCACCACTGTCTAGCGTCACTTTCTGAGGAGTGATCAGAGATTTAGGGTTAGGGTATTAGGGATTAGAGAATAGGGAGGAGAGGAGGAATGGGCTGGGAACTAGGGCAGGGAATGGGGAAAAATATTTGGGGCTTTTTTTTGCAAATTCTGGGCGGGGCCCTGCTCATGGAACATGTTGTGTCATGAGTTTTGATTTGAATATATCAGTAGAAACATGTCTTCAAGTTATTTTTTTGTTGGTAGATTTTTAGTATTCAATTACGTAATATTCAATATCATTGTTTTGAATAGGTTCTTCATGGAACATGTTGGGTCATGAGTTTTAATTGGAATGTTATGGTAATATTTTGATGTTATTTTAGTTGGTAGGATTTTTGTGTTCAATATATAAGATTTAATTACACATCTTGATGGTACATGTTGTGTCATGAGTTTTAATTGGAATATAGTGATAATTGGTATACGGTTATTTTAGTCTGTAGATTTTTAGTGTTCAATTATATAAGATTTCATATCACAGCCTTAATTATGATACATGTTGTGTCATGACGCATGACTCTTAATCGGAATATAGTAATAACACATGTAATAAAGAAATTACTTCACCCACATATATAATCGTTATTACGTACACGGAAGGTGTAAGGTTGAATGGGAGTAAGTACATCAAGTTATGTATCACAGTATCGGTGGTTGCGGATGTTAGCGGCCGGAAGTTGTTGGATTATTTTACTGAACTGCTAAACATCGCCCCAAAATTACTTAAATCGCCCCTTGAAATTACCAAATTGCCCTTCCTCCTATTTTTGCTTATATATCTCACAATTTCACTCTTTTTTCAAAACTTTCTCTTCCTATACCTACTACACAAGATTACGAATGTCTCGGAGGCCAGGGAAGCAGCCAGCAGTTCCCCCGGTGTACCCGTATGAGGTAACATTACGTTATTTATTTGTTTTAAAAAAAAAAAAAAAAAAAAAAAGTCGTCGGCGTCCGAGGGAGACGCCCCCCGCATGGGGCGGGCGTCCGAGGAAGCCGCTCCCCCTATGGGGGGAGCGGCTTCCGAGGACGCCCGACCCATGCGGGGGGCGTCTCCCTCGGACGCCGACCCGAAGCGGGAGACGTCTGCGGAAGACGTCTCCCCGATGGGGGAGACGTCTTCCGCAGACGTCTCCCCGTAGGAGGAGGCGTCTCCGACAGACGCCTCCACCTTGCGGGAGGCGTCTCTCGCAGACGCCTCCGCCTTTTTTGTTTTTTTAATTAATAAATATCATAATTACTTTAATAAATAGTGATAAATCAAAAAAATTAATTTAACAAATTCTTTTTAAGTTTAACATTTGTGATATTTAGTTTTAACAAATTTTGATTTAGTTTATATATTGTTTTAATTTAGTTTAACAAATTTTGATTTAGTTTAACAATTTTGATAATTAAGTTTAACAAATTTTGATTTAGTTTAACAATTTTGATAAATATGATAATTTAGTTTAACAAATTTAACAAATTTGTATTTAAAATTTCAATAAATAGTCATCGGGTCACAGTGGAGGGAGAGGCAAGTCGATACCATTACACGCCTTCCGTTCTTTAGAGGATGATTCAGCACCGCGTCATCCACGTAGACGGGGGATATCTGCTTCGGTCAGGAGGGAGAGGGAGGCATTACGTCGTCGTGAGGAGGAGGATGATTCCTTCGATGATGAGCATGTAGATAGTTTCGACGACGAGAGCGACGATGATGGCCCGTATGATGTGCGGCCGGAGGTGGAGAGGCAGGGGGATTATAGCGGAGGACGTGGTCGAGCGGGTACTTCTACTTCCGCCGGATGGATGGTGCGGAAGGGTAGGGGTGGGAGGTTTACGGCCGGGGATTCGAGCTCGTGCACTGTTGATCCCCGCGCTCAGAAGAAGAAGAGGGTCCAGGACGATTCTTGGATCGTGAGCAGTATGACGCCTGGTGGTCCTTTAGATGGGAGCGTCATTCCTAGTTTCTGGGGTCACATTGCTAGACGGATCTGGGACGGAGAGGATCGGAAGGTTCTGAAGTGCCAGAATCGGCACAGAGCCTGTACAGCACTACAGGGTTGGCGGTCTACACTGAGTGCTGATATCAGAGAGGAGATTAGTGCCACGCATTTGGGGCACTTACCGTACAGCATGTTCCCTTATCTCGACATGCCTTTGATTTCGGCGTTTGTGGAGCGGTGGCAGCCTGACACCAACACTTTCCACATGCCTTTCGGAGAGATGACGATCATGCTTCACGATGTTTTCCAGATCCTGCGACTTCCTGTGGATGGTCGTCTGGTTAGTGCTCAGGGGTCGACGTCTGAGCTGAGGTGTTATGTGGCAGAGTTGCTTGGTGTCACACCTGATGGTCTGGCGAGAGATACAGCTTTATGGAGTGGTGGTGGTGTCGGCATCGACTCCCTTGAGGACCTATGCAGACGGGCACGACCTCCGCGGGCCGATGATACACAGTTGACGGCGTACCTATTCTTGATGCTCGGAGCCGTCTTGTTTGTCGACAAGAGTGGTTGTCGGATCAGACCACGCGATCTACTGGAGGCTAGGGACCCGGAGACCGTTCGTGAGTACTCGTGGGGGTCAGCGACGTTGGCATACCTGTACCGGCAGCTTGGGATAGCTAGCCGTGCGGATTGTTCTGGGATTGCAGGTTGTCTTACGCTGCTGCAGGCGTGGATATACGAGTACTTTCCTGCATTCCGCCCGCATCGTGAGCGGAAGATTATCGACGAGGGTCATCCACGTTCGGGTATGTGGGTTGTCCGGAGCGAGGACAAGAGCGATGGACGATTGCGTTCCATCCGCGCACGGCTAGATCATATGACTGCATCAGAGGTATCAAACTTTACACCATTTATTTAATTTTAAGATGTATTATTATTAATGTGTTAAACTTTAGGTGGAGTGGTTACCCTATGGTCCTGACCCAGCAGCGGATGTCCCGAGGACTTTATTGATGGGTCTTATTCGTTATCGGGATATCATAGAGCCTTATATGCCCGATCGGGTCTTGCGTCAGTTAGGATATGTTCAGGTGATCCCGGTTGACATCCCGACACCAGAGCATGCGGTGCGGTCTGCGACAGCAGCGACGTACGACGTCAGGTTCCCCGCTTCTACAGCGGAATCGACTTGGCGGACATTTCCGAGATCATGCCGATTGTTCCTTGGCGACTTCAGACGTAGTCGCGACCCCTCCGAGTGTGATGCACGTTATCTTGATTGGTTCGGTACTTACTCACATCCTATCATCGTCCGTGGTGCCTCCCGGAGAGCAGATCGACCACCAGATAGGACGTGTGGCGATCTGGTAATTTTTTCATTTTATCTAAATTTATTTGTACCGTATAATTTGTTAATGTACGCTAATGTTAATGTTATGTGCAGTGGATGGGTAAGATGATACGGGCTGTAGACCCAATCTTGCAGATGAGGGATGAGCTGCCAGACGATGCCAGAGCTGCATGCGGAGATGTGGATCAGATCATACAGTCATGGCATACTCAGTTAGGCATCTCCGACCATGATTCGGATGATGAGTAGGTTGATCTGTTGTACCGTACTCTTAGTATTTGTATTTATATTTGTTTATCTGTTGTACGCTTAGTATTTGTGTTTGCTTATCTGTGGTACGCTTAGTATTTGCATTTATATTTGTTTATCTGTTGTACGCTTATTATTTATTATTTGTGTTTGTGTTTGCGAACATGTCGTACGCTTATTGTTTGTATTTGTGTTTTGCTTATCTGTTGTACCCTTATTATTTGTATTTGTGTTTGATAACCTTTCGTACTATTATATATAATGCAAATAAAGCAAACATATCAAAAACATATTACATAATAAAGCAACACTATATAATGTACAAACATATCAAAACATATTACATAATTATACAAACATATCAAAACATATTACATAATTGTTGCCAATATGCTATCCTATGTTGGTACTCCAGCTCCCATCCAATAACACTCTCATCTCGTATTTGATACCACAGAGTCGCTATAGGAGGTACGGGGAATCCCTCATTCAATTCCAAACGAATGTAATGAGCGTAACTCCCTAAATGAGCAATAATCAACTCTCTGCACGGTCTCGTCACGGTAGGCGGACTCTCCCAAGGTAGAACTGTAAGACATGGGTACAACGAACCATCATTTCCGAGAGAGAAGAACATAACTGCACACTTGTAAAAATTTGCAATGGGAAACAAGTCCGTCCACGTCTCCATATAGTGATTCTCGCCACAAGGTCCCCCGCCCCAATTAATCCGGTGACGAGCCTCCGCCACACCGTCGTAGTATACGTGCTCATAAAAAGATGGGTTCGCAGCTATCTCATTTGAAATCGAACGACGGGCGAGTTGCCAATTGTCTTCACCACCGTGGAAAACATCGGCGACACATCGAAATCCACAGTTTCCATCAGCACGTACATCATTCCACTGGTGTAGGAATGGCATAATGATTCCTGGAATTCTATCTCCATATGGGAAGTCGTCTACGTCAGCCCGCCCAGTCACTACAATATGAACAAAAAATACAGTTAGATATAATAACAAAAGATACATATTTACTGAAATAAATAACAAAATAATAATAATAATAAATGTAAGGATGGTATACCTGATCCTCCTCTCACTGACGAAGAACCAGAAGATCGACCACGACCTTTGCTTCCACTACCGGAAGAACGACCACGACCTCTACTCCCACTACCTGAAGATCGACCACTACCTCGCTCTGCATACTCAAACGCACTAGGGTCCCGTCGTGTCGACTTTCCCCTTGGTCGACCTCGTAGCTTTGTTTTTACTGCAGGCTCTTTCAAATTCGAATGTTCGGGGTGTAGCTGCTCGAATAAAACCCGAGAGGCAGATCGAATTACGGTAGGGTCACTTCCTGCAATCTCATCAACCAGACTGCGAAAATGTTCGGCGTCTTGAGCTGCCTGAGACACAAACTCTGCGTTCCCGGCTCCTTCCCCAATGACAAGTGTCCTCCAGAACGAATGAATCTGCTCTAAGTAAATTCCGTTTTCTGATTCAAGACATCCACGGATGGTACATGCGCAAGGTATCCCATGAGAAGTCAGAAAAGCGCACTCGCAACGATATTCAACTTCATCATCTAACTGTTGCATTCTCTTCACCTCCTGACTCAGCAACTGCAAACAGTGATGCGAAACTCTACCATTTATGTGACGATATAGAGAATGTCCGAAATTAGTCAAATTTCGCCGTCTCGAGTCTTCAAGAAAGTTTCGAATATTCGTCAGCTGCATTTCAGTAGCCGCGTTGACGCGCTCGAAAAGAGTGTCCAGAGCTGCAGTCGATGTAGAAATCCACTCTTTTAGAGCCGAATGAGCACTTTCGACCCTACAATTCGTGGTGTTCCCAAAATGAAGGACTTTGTTCGTCCAATTCAGCACAAACTTTTCTTTATGCACTAACCACGTGGTGTCCAGATACTCCGTGATAGCCGGCCACGATCTATACAAATCTTTCAGAGCATACACAGCTCTATCATACTCGGCTTCTGAAGTAGAAAGCATGATCTTCCTCCATCTTCCACGCCTCAAAGTCTCTGCCATCTCCTTATTCTTGCCGAATACGTGGTACGCGTAATTCAATACGTCTTTGTTGATGTGCCATGTGCAGAGTAAATGAGCAGAGTCTGGAAAAACCTCTCTCACTGGTCGCATAAGGCCTAACTCCCGGTCTGTTATTATTGCAGTCGGGCTGACAGTCCCCAATAACAGATCTCTCAACTTCTCCATCACCCACAAATAACTGGAGTAAGATTCATCCATCAAAATCGCATATCCAATAAGGAAATTCATGTTTGCTGGTGTGACCCCAATCATTTCGAACAAAGGCATCTTATACTTGTTCGTCTTGTAAGTCGAATCCATGCAGATAACGAAAGGATATGTCCGCAACAACTGGACTGACGTCGGATGTGCCAAAAAAGCGTGAGTGACGACATCAGTTTCTGGATCCGCCATAATCCAATGTAAGTACTCACACTGCACTGCTTGGTAGAGAAACTGCTGGACGGGATTCCGATCTTCAGATTTTGTCCTCCTCATGTAATCTCTGAAATTATAAATATGCCTTTGATTTGGATTGTCCTCCGGGAATTTTTCTTTTACTGCCTTCAAGATGTTCCGTGGTTTTGCTTGCGCCTCTGTCATATCACGAACAATCTTCTTCGCCCCAGAACTTAGACCACTAATTTGACGATGACCCTCTGGATAAACTGCCAGTCTGTGGTTGTGATGTCCGTGAGCACTATTAAAAACCAAAACCCATCCATCACGATCTCGTCGCTCCACCACTTTTATTAAGAAACGGCAACCGCAACCCTTTCTTTTGGTGTTTCTTCGAAGTGCAGTATCCATATCCCGAGACTCCATTTGATTTCGCCGGTCGCATCTCAAATAACAATCCATCCGACTATCTGATCTTGTTTTATACGACGACACGACCAAAAAAAACCCAGCTCCGATAGCTACTTGTTTGGCCCATTTACATGCTTCATCGATTGTTGCAAAGATTTGTGTAGTTTGAAATAACTCACTGTAATCCACTCCATCACCACCGAAATCTGGAACCTACAAAAATAAAATCAAAATTAAAAAAAATTAAAAAATAAATTAGAAATTAAAAAATTTCAAAAATAATGTCGAAAATAAAAAAACAAAATCAAAATCAAAAAAAAAAAAAAATAGGCGTCTGTGTTACGCGCCTGCCCCATGGATGGGGCGTCTGTGTTAAACGCCTTCCCCAACGGTAAGGCGTCTGCGTAGGACGCCTGACCGAAGGGAAGGGCGTCTACTACAGACGCCTTACCCATGGGGAGGACGTCTACATAAGACGCCTATCCCATGGGGGAGGCGTCTGCGTTAGACGCCTAGTCCATGGGGAGGGCGTCCTACGCAGACGCCCTCACCATGGGGGAGGCGTCTAATGCAGACGCTCGGCCCAAAATTTGCCCCGCGCCAGGCTTACCTCACCCGATGCATCACCCTCGTTAGACATTTTCGTGGTGTTTTTACTGATAAATTATGAATATACAAGACCATATGCCTTATTTATAGACACGGGACGATATGGGTATTAAATATATTGTTAAGGGCAATTTGGTAATTTCAAGGGGCGATTTAAGTAGTTTTGGGGCGACGTTTAGTAGTTCCCTTATTTTACTTGGGATAATGGGAGCCACTTTGTAGTTCCGTGCCTTTTGATGCAAGTCATCTACACCACGGTGCGAGGTCTGAGTTGAAGTCGTAAAGCCATGTATATATATACACACACACATATATATGAAGGAGATATCCATTACTTTTAAATTTCGTTGACATGCGATTGCACTTATTAATAAACTCAAATCTGAATTTCAAATTTAAAATCCAAACCGTAAATCTTGATCTACAACATATGTAAATTAATGATATTAAAAATCATAAATTTTGGAATATGTTTCATGTAATATCTAAAAGTATAAAAACGAACGCACTATATTCGCTAAAAACCCAGATTTATATTTTATATGAAACGATTGTCAAAATTTACGATTTTCGATATCTTTAATCTACATATGTTGTAGATCAAGATTTACAGTTTTGATTTTCAATCTTAAGTTTAAATTTGATTTTATTAACAAGCGCAACCTCATGTCAACAAAATTTAAGTATAATGGATCCCTCTCATATTTATATATGATGGTTAGAGTGAGTAAATATATTTTACCAATAATTTAAAATTGTTTAATTGTTATGTCCTTATTAATTCATATTGGCTAAGATAAAACATCACACATATATATCCTGATAATTTACCGCTTCGCAACTATTAGAATATCTACAACATTAATAATGACAGAGATAGAAGCACAGCAGTTGGTGAGTGAAATGCTAGAGATGCTAGGAAAGACAGTATCAGATTATGAAGTTGTTATTGGAACATCAGATCAAATTTCAATTTTTTTTGGTATTCCATCGCACCTTCGTGAGTACGATGATTGGCATCCTTTCGATCCGAAGGTTGTCTCGATAGGCTCAGTACAAATGGGAGAGTCTAAACCGGAACCAATGCTGTAACGTCCTAAAACAGCGAAAAAATTAAAACTTTAAACAGATAAAGAATTAACACTGGGTCGTCACCAAACCACGAGTACATATATAATATAATATGATATGTACGATACAACAGTCAAGGATGATTACAACCCAACACAAAACATACACAACGCATGTACAAGGGAAAAATCATCCACCTCGAAGAACAAAAGGAGACATGATCTGGTCTGGGTGTTCCTGTCCGCAGTCACCACCTCCTAATGACGCGTACGACCTGACATAAAACATGAATATGCCTGAGTTTCCCGTGGGAAACCCCGTATACCAAATCCCTAAAATATGAACATAATATGTGAAATGAAACATGAAATGAAATGCAGTAAAACATAACAATCTCTCGTGCACACCGGTCAGAGTCTCGGCCAACGCTCCGTAGAGCCACAACACGTGCACACAAGGCACCGCCGGTCAGAGTCTCGGCCAACGCTCCGTAGAGCCACAACACGTGCACACAAGGCACCGCCGGTCAGAGTCTCAGCCAACGCTCCGTAGAGCCACAACACGTGCACACAAGGCACCGCCGGTCAGAGTCTCGGCCAACGCTCCGTAGAGCCACAACACGTGCACACAAGGCACCGCCGGTCAGAGTCTCGGCCAACGCTCCGTAGAGCCACAACACGTCTCTCCTCTCAGGCCGGCAATGTCTGTACCGTCGCCCCAAAAAGGCCGGAGACTCATTGCCTTCGAGACGGATCCAACAACACACGACACAAGCATCCATATGCAAAACAGTGCCCAAACGGTCGAACGGAAGAACCCAAACGGTCGACCGAACACCACAACTATTCCACAAAAAACCGAAATAACGACCAACCGGTCGAACGGCAAAGGGGCCCCGTTCGACCGAAATCCGACAGGAAAAATCCACTCTTGCTCAAAAGCACCAACGGTCGAACGACCCTCAGATCACGGTCGACCGAAATCATCCAGTAGAAATCCCCAACTAAACCGCACTACACGGTCGACCGAAACCACACTCCCGGTCGACCGGCCAATAAGTTAACTTAAACCCCGGTCGGACGAAGTCAATGAGCGGTCGACCGTTTAGATGGTCAACGCCCCCAACCGACCTACAACAGTGCTTTTCGGTCGACCGGCAAAGGGGACCCGTTCGACCGAAAACACACAGAGCATTTCCCCTTGGGTAAAACGTACCACCGGTCGACCACTCAAAGAGTATCGTTCGACCGGTGCAAGGGTTTTCCGCCCAGAATACACTACGACCGGTCGACCGCGCCATCCCGTCGGTCGACCGTTGCAGAGCAGAAATGCTGCTGCAAGGATCTCGACGAGCCTTCCGGCCTACCGTCGGCCACTCCAACCCTCGCAAAGGCTAAAAGGAGGTCTACACTAAAGCTTGGCATACCTTAAGGCTTGAAGAAGCCTTTGAAGAACTCACGAAGTCGCCTCCACAAGCGCTTCACCTCCTTCTCCGGCGGAACCCGAATGCGATCACCTTCCTCCGGCCACACGATCCAACGAGCCCCGAACCACACGATCCGGCGAGCTTCGAGCACCTCTTCACCTCAGAGAGCTACGGACCAAGAGAGAGAGAGAGAGACTTAAGTGAGAGAGAGGAAAACGAGTGAGGGAGAGGGAGAAGAATCCTCACCTTAACTCCTCCTCCTTCAATCTCCACCCTCCACCCCATCTCCTCCCACCATCTCAGCCCTCCATTTCCACCACTTATAATCCACCACCTAATCACCATAAAACCCAATTAGCAAAGGATTAGGACATAACAATCCACCCTCCTTAAAGAATTTCGTTCTCGAAATTAGAACCAAATTCTCACCGAACAACTCCGGATACTTCTTTCGGACCTCATCCTCGACCTCCCAAGTGGCTTCACGCTCGCTATGGTGCTGCCACCTGACCTTCACCATCGGAATGGTTCTCCTCCTGAGCTGATGCTCCATCCGATCTACAATCTCCACGGGTCTCTCCTCGAGAGATAAGTCCTGACCGATCTCCGGAACACAGATCTCAATCACATGCGATGGATCGGCAACGTATTTCCTCAACATAGAAACATGGAAAACGTTGTGAATACCCGATAACTGCGGCGGCAAAGCAATACGGTAGGCAACCTCTCCGACACGATCAAGAATCTTAAACGGTCCGACGTACCTCGGACTGAGCTTCCCTTTCTTCCCGAATCTCATCACTCCACGAGCTGGTGAAATCCTCAAGAAAATGTGATCGCCCACCTCAAATCTCAACTCTCGTCTACGCCTATCCGCGTAACTCTTCTGTCTGCTCTGGGCCGTCGCTAACCTCTGTCTGATCACGCCAACCTTCTCAGCATACATCTGAGAAATCTCTGGTCCAACCAACTGCCTCTCGCCTACCTCACTCCAGCATACCGGCGATCTACAAGGCCGACCGTACAGAGCCTCGTACGGTGCCATCCCAATGCTCGAATGGTAGCTATTGTTGTAGGCGAACTCGATCAACGGCAGATGTTCATCCCAAAACCCTGCCCAATCCAGAGTACACGCTCTCAGCATATCCTCTAGCGTCTGGATAGTCCTCTCTGACTGCCCGTCCGTCTGTGGATGAAAAGTTGTGCTGAACTTCAACTGAGTCCCCAAAGCCTTCTGCAGACTACCCCAAAATCTGGAGGTAAACCTCGGATCTCGATCAGAGATAATACTCACAGGTACACCATGTAACCGGACTATCTCCTCGATGTACAGCTTCGCCAAACCCTCCAACGGTAAGGTGGTCCTGATCGCCAGAAAATGCGCTGACTTGGTCAGTCGATCAACTATGACCCAAATCGCGTCGTGAGATCTCCTCGTCTTCGGCAACCCAGTGACGAAATCCATAGTCACGTGCTCCCACTTCCACTCTGGCAGATCTATACTCTGCAACTGCCCTGCTGGCCGCTGGTGCTCAATCCTTACCTGCTGGCAAACCAAGCACCTGGATACGAAGTCTGCTACGTCTCGCTTCATCCATTTCCACCAGAAACTCCGCTGTAAATCTTTATACATCTTGGTACTCCCCGGGTGAATGGAATATCTGGCCCTATGTGCCTCCTCCATAATAGCATCCCTCAGATCACCCGCCCTCGGTACCCAGATCCGACCTCTGAACCTCAAGCCCCCATCGACTCCGACACTGAAGTCTGATCCGTCCTTAGCAGCTAACTGCATCAGACTGACCAGCTCATCATCTGCTCTCTGAGCCTGAACAACTCCCGAAACTGTCTGCGGCTCCACTCGAAGTCCCACAATCACTGCCCCCTCAGAGCCCTCCGTAAAAGGTCTCCACTCCGTGAAGGCCTCAAGCAATCTCCACTCCTGAATGCATAAACTGGCAGCTGATAACTCCACCTTCCTACTCAAGGCATCCGCGACAGAATTCGCCTTCCCCGGATGATACGAAATGGTGAAGTCATAATCCTTTATGAACTCTAACCATCTGCGCTGCCTCATATTCAACTCTTTCTGCGAGAAGAGATACTTCAGACTCTGGTGATCGGTGAAAACCTCAAACTGCTCTCCATATAGGTAATGCCTCCAGGTCTTCAGTGCGTGAACCACCGCTGCCAACTCCAGATCATGAGTCGGATAATTCTTCTCATGAACCTTCAACTGCCTCGAAGCATAAGCGACCACTTTCCCGTGCTGCATCAACACGCAACCCAGACCGATGCCAGAAGCGTCACTGTAAATCACATAGCCTCCGCTACCACTCGGTAACGTCAAAATCGGTGCTGTAGTCAGTCGCCTTTTCAGCTCCTGGAAACTGTCCTCGCACTTCTGGGACCAAACGAACTTGACACCCTTCTGTGTCAAAGCCGTCAGTGGGGAAGCAAGTCTGGAAAAGTCCTGAATAAACCGACGATAATAACCTGCTAAGCCCACAAAACTCCTGATCTCAGACACACTGGTCGGAGCTCTCCACAGAGTCACAGCCTCGACCTTCTCTGGATCCACAGAAATCCCGTCTGCTGACACTACATGTCCCAGAAAGGCCACCCGATCTAGCCAGAAATCACACTTCTTGTACTTAGCATAGAGCTGCTGATCTCTCAGAATGCTAAGCACAATCCTCAGGTGCTCCCGATGCTGCTCTCTGTCTGGTGAGTATACCAGTATATCATCCACGAAGACAATCACAAACCTATCAAGATACGGCTGGAAGGTCCGATTCATCATATCCATAAACGCTGCTGGTGCATTCGTCAGCCCAAACGACATCACCAAAAACTCATAATGCCCGTACCTCGTCCTGATCGCTATCTTCTGGATATCTGCATCCCGAATCCTCAACTGATGGTAACCGGATCGCAGATCGATCTTCGAAAAGACCCTCGCTGACTGCAACTGATCGAAAAGATCCTCGATCCTGGGTAAAGGATACCGATTCCTAATGGTAACCTTATTCAACATCCGATAATCAATACACATCCTCAGCGAGCCATCCCTCTTCTTCACGAAGAGCACTGGAGCTCCCCAGGGTGAAACACTGGGCCTGATCAAACCTGAATCTAGCAGATCCTGCAACTGCTTCTTCAGCTCAGCTAACTCCGTTGGCGCCATCCTATACGGAGCCTTCGACTGTGGTGTAGTCTCTGCTACCAGATCGATACCAAACTCGATCTCTCTGTGAGGCGGTAACCCGGTGATCTCATCAGAAAATATCTCAGGAAAATCCTGAACAGCCTCGATATCCTCCAACTTCTTCATCTCAAAATCTGGTACCACAAGCGTCGCTAAGAACGCCCTACAACCCTGGTGAATCATCCTCTGAGCCTTCACTGCCGAAACCAAAATCCGACCATCTCCACTCTTAGTCCCTCTGATCAGCAAATCAGGAAGACCCTTTCTCGAGATCAGAATCTTCTTCTCTCGGCACAAGACTCGAACATCATACTGGGACAGCCAATCCATCCCAAGTATGACATCGAAGTCTACCATCGGTAATAAGACCAGGTCTGCCGGGAACTCCTGGTCTCCCGAAGCAACTGTGGCGCCGGGGAGGAAGCTCCCCACAATGCCCACCAAACCCAAGGGTGTGCTGACTTCCAACGTGGCAGTCAACATCGCAGGGGTACGACCTAACACGCTCGCAAACTGCTCAGAGATGAACGAGTGTGTGGCCCCGCAGTCGAAAAGCACTCTAGCAATCAACCCATCAACATAAAGCGTACCTTCCACCACAGCGCTGGCGTCTCTAGCCTCCTCCGCCTGGATGGTGAAGACACGTCCCACACTCTTCCCCTGCTGGGAGGGTGCAACTGGTCGACTCGGTCCAGCTCCGCTAGCTGAGGAGGAACCCGGTCGTCCACTAGGTCCACCTGACCTACTCGGGCAGAAACGAATGAAGTAACCCATCTGGCCACAACCATGGCATGCACCTGATCGAGCCCCACACCCGCGCCCGAAATCTGATCTCCAGGTCGCACACTGGCCTTTGTCTGCACCTTCCTGGCCTCTACCGTCTCCTGGTAGTCCTGCTCCATAATCGTCGCAAACTTCACTGCATCAGCTAAAGTCTGCGGCATACTCGTGGTTAGGGGAGAGCAAAATTCGGTTCGGTCCGGGTACCCGGACCGAACCGAAAATTTCGGTCCGGACCGAACCGGACCGAATTTTTTCGGTCCGGTCTTCGGTCCAAAAGATTTTGAAAATTCGGGTTCGGTCCGGTCCGGTCGAAAACCCGAAAAACCCGAACCCGGACCGAAACCCGAATGTAATTGGTAAGCGGTTTGTTCGACCCGACTAACCCGACCCACAGAACCCGATTACCCGGTGACCAAACCCTACCCGAATACCCAAACCCAATTACCCAAACCGCAAACCCAAATACCCAATTACCCAAATCCCTCAGCTCACCCAAATCTGAAATCCCTAACTCTCTCATCTCAGATCACGCCACTCACCGCCTCACCCGAATCCCTCTCCCTCCTCAGTCCTCACGTCGCCCTCCTCCTCACGCCGCCGCCTCCTCACGCCGCCGCCTCACTGCGCCTCACCGAAATCCGTCTACGCGTTCACCTCCTCACCGAAATCCGTCCACCCGTTCGCCTCACCGAAATCCATCCACCCGTTCGCCTCACCGAAATCCGCCCTCCTTAACACTCACCCGTCCTCCTCCTCCTCCTCGCGCAGCCCTCCTCCTCACGCTGCCTCCTCAGGCCACCTCTCGTCAGACGTCAACAGGGTTCGATTCTCAACTTGTGTGTTTTTTTTCACATATGCAAATCGGGTTCCACTCTCGACGTAAACAATAAGTTTATATGCTGATGATGTTCATGATGCTGAGAATGTATCAGTTTTTTCGGTTGTGGGTGGTGTTGTCTTTTAGGGTTACATATGTGGTTTAATTTATTACTTTACTTTTTGCGGTATCATTTTGCCAACTCTGTTGTTGCTTTTAGTTCAGATTTATCATGTTTCTCGCCTGTTTTTGCTTACATTTTGCAGATAGATATTTTTTGGCTTAGAGGTTCAGGTAGATACTGTTTGGTTTGTAGTCTTCTAGATACTTTTTGGAACATACAAATATACAATATTACAGAAACAAATACTGATCGAAGTCAAAATCCTGTTTATTCAAATCCTGTTTTTTTTGTTAGATTGGTGTAAATTCTGATTGGATTTACACATACGCAGATGAGCTCCCAACACTCAACAGAAACAAATACTGATCGAAGTCAAAATTCTACAACTAATCCCGCATTGCGTGGATTAGTGTTGCTGATCTTCAACTCCTTATGATTTCAAACGGTTTAGGATTCTTTGTCTTTAAATTATGAACTTGTTAGTTGTGAACTTGTGATGATTTGAATTTCTGGTTTAGTTTGTTATTGTTGCTGAATTGTGTTGCATTTCCTTTCTGAATTGTGCTGCATTTGAATTCTGACTTTTGATTCTTACTGTTTAATGTTGTCTGAATTTTGATGTTATTTGTGGTCTGATATGGAAGTGAATTATCTAAAACAGTGAGTTATTCTCTTCTCTGCCTTTATAATTTTCGATGTTTAGTGTATTGGCCTATTGGGTGATTCATTTGGCTGGTTATGTTATGAACATATGGCTGAATTTTATACTTTGTAATTGTATGCATGTGGTAAACTTTATGGCCATACAAATCTAGAAAGGCTCCAGTTTTTTGCAAAAGTTGGTTTCTTTTTAATTGATAGTAAACTTCCCTGATACGAGTATTATTTTGAAAGGCAACAGTGATTGTTGGATGTTATTTATACTAATTGTTATTGTTGTATAAAAATCAGGTTAAATCAAGCAAAAAACAGGTCAAAATAAATTCGGTCCAAACAGGTTCGGTCCGGTTTTGGACCGAACCGAACTGGTTCGGTCCGGGTCGGACCGGACCGAATTCGGTCCGGTCTTCGGTCTGAGAATTTTGGGAGTTCGGGTTTCGGTCCGGTCCGGTCCGGTCCTGGACCGAAGCTCACCCCTACTCGTGGTCATACGTGACCTGAACTGTGGCCTCAACCCTCGGATAAACTTCCGAGCTCTCTGCTCTGGTGTCACATATGTATCCGGGCAGTAACGCTCCAGGGCGTGAAACCTGCTAATATAAGCCGCCAGCGTCATCTCTCGCTGCTCGAGTGCCAGGAACTCCTCCTTCTTCCTATCCCGCGCATGCTGGGGGAAATACTGCTGGTTGAACTCCGCGAGGAATTCCTCCCAGCCCACCTCCTCGCTGTCCTCAAACACAACAGCCGACATGGACCTCCACCAGTTGGCCGCCTCTCCGTCCAATACATAGGTGGCCAGATCCACCTGCCTCTCAGAAGGACAACCGATCGCTCTGAAGATCTTCCGGATCTTGAAGACCCAATCCTCAGCTGCCTCCGGCTCACCACTGCCGTCAAAGGAAGGAGGGTGCTGTCGCATAAACCGATCCAGCACTGCCCCCGCCCCTGCCTGCTCGGTCTGTGCAGACTGGCGCTCAAGAAACTCGCCCAACCTACCAAGAGTCCCCTGAAGGGTCCTCCTCTCCTCCTCCCCTGTGTCCTCCCTACCAGTCTCCTCACTGGCGTCCCTATAACGTGAAGGTTGCCTCACACGTCTCGGAGCCATCTACAGAAGAGGACAGGAAACGACAATGAATTAATGATTATGAATGAATGATGAATGAAAACTAAATGCAAAACCTCTAAGGTGGTTTCATTGGACAAGCACACCAGGACCGAAAGCTCTGATACCAAGTTGTAACGCCCCAAAACAGTGGAAAAATTAAAACTTTAAACAGATAAAGAATGAACACTGGGGTCGTCACCAAACCACGAGTACATATATAATATAATATGACATGTACGATACAACAGTCAAGGATGATTACAACCCAACACAAAACATACACAACGCATGTACAAGGGAAAAATCATCCACCTCGAAGAACAAAAGGAGACAGGATCTGGTCTGGGTGTTCCTGTCCGCAGTCACCACCTCCTAATGACGCGTACGACCTGACATAAAACATGAATATGCCTGAGTTTCCCGTGGGAAACCCCGTATACCAAATCCCTAAAATATGAACATAATATGTGAAATGAAACATGAAATGAAATGCAGTAAAACATAACAATCTCTCGTGCACACCGGTCAGAGTCTCGGCCAACGCTCCGTAGAGCCACAACACGTGCACACAAGGCACCGCCGGTCAGAGTCTCGGCCAACGCTCCGTAGAGCCACAACACGTGCACATAAGGCACCGCCGGTCAGAGTCTCGGCCAACGCTCCGTAGAGGCACAACACGTGCACACAAGGCACCGCCGGTCAGAGTCTCGGCCAACGCTCCGTAGAGCCACAACACGTGCACACAAGGCACCGCCGGTCAGAGTCTCGGCCAACGCTCCGTAGAGCCACAACACGTGCACACAAGGCACCGCCGGTCAGAGTCTCGGCCAACTCTCCGTAGAGCCACAACACATGCACACAAGGCACCGCCGGTCAGAGTCTCGGCCAACGCTCCGTAGAGCCACAACACGTCTCTCCTCTCAGGCCGGCAATGTCTGTACTGTCGCCCCAAAAAGGCCAGAGACCCATTGCCCTCGAGACGGATCCAATAACACACGGCACAAGCATCCATATGCAAAACAGTGCCCAAACGGTCGAACGGAAGAACCCAAACGGTTGACCGAACACCACAACTATTCCACAGAAAAACCGAAATAACGACCAACCGGTCGAACGGCAAAGGGGCCCCGTTCGACCGAAATCCGACAGGAAAAATCCACTCTTGCTCAAAAGCACCAACGGTCGAACGACCCTCAGATCACGGTCGACCGAAATCATCCAGTAGAAATCCCCAACTAAACCGCACTACACGGTCGACCGAAACCACACTCCCGGTCGACCGGCCAATAAGTTAACTTAAACCCCCGGTCGGACGAAGTTAATGAGCGGTCGACCGTTTAGATGGTCAACGCCCCCAACCGACCTACAACAGTGCTTTTCGGTCGACCGGCAAAGGGGACCCGCTCGACCGAAAACACACAGAGCATTTCCCCCTTGGGTAAAACGTACCACCGGTCGACCACTCAAAGAGTATCGTTCGACCGGTGCAAGGGTTTTCCGCCCAGAATACACTACGACCGGTCGACCGCGCCATCCCGCCGGTCGACCGTTGCAGAGCAGAAATGCTGCTGCAAGGATCTCGACGAGCCTTCCGGCCTACCGTCGGCCACTCCAACCCTCGCAAAGGCTAAAAGGAGGTCTACACTAAAGCTTGACATACCTTAAGGCTTGAAGAAGCCTTTGAAGAACTCACGAAGTCGCCTCCACAAGCGCTTCACCTCCTTCTCCGGCGGAACCCGAATGCGATCACCTTCCTCCGGCCACACGATCCGACGAGCCCCGAACCACACGATCCAGCGAGCTTCGAGCACCTCTTCACCTCAAAGAGCTACGGACCAAGAGAGAGAGAGAGAGGCTTGAGTGAGAGAGAGGAAAACGAGTGAGGGAGAGGGAGAAGAATCCTCACCTTAACTCCTCCTCCTTCAATCTCCACCCTCCACCCCATCTCCTCCCACCATCTCAGCCCTCCATTTCCACCACTTCTAATCCACCACCTAATCACCATAAAACCCAATTAGCAAAGGATTAGGACATAACAAATGCAGAAGCGTAAGTGGATGTACATGAGAAGGCTACTACAGCGACATCCAAGGTTGGATATCTCTTCATCGACATCGGAACATGCAAGCTTTTACATGTCGCAGAAGCAGGTCGATGCGGTAAGCAACTATGACAAAAGAACGAGAGAAAAATGATGATTATTATAATTTTACATGTTTTTTAGATTTTTCATAAAGAATGTGCATTGAAAAACAAGAAACCATTATGATAGAAACCAAAGTATAACGAGATTGGTGAAAATTGAAATAATGAAATTGATCTACTGTAAAAATAGTAAAAATAAAACAATAGTTGGAAAGCTTTCGAAGATTTAAAAAAAACTCTAGCTAGAGCTTTGTGGCATTTAGAATGAGTTGTTATATACATTTTGAATTAAGGAAAAATGAATATTTGGACTATGAGAAAACTATTCGTGACTAGGAACAAAAATTCGAAGTAAACTATTGTTTATGAAATCTTTGGAAAATATTTTAGAAGATTTGAATTACATTTGCACATATAAGAGTTTTCAAAAATCTTGGGGGGAGGCATGACCCTCTCCTGTCTCCATGTAGCTCCATCCCTATGCCAATAAATGTGTGATGGAATATTTGGCAACTCGACAAGGATGAGTTCACAAAAATGCTAGTTTTGGATGCCTGTTTCTTGATAGAATGGTGCTGCTACCAAGATGATGATGTTCCAGAATTTGATGAACAAATATCTAGGGAGGTCATGTTACATAATTTTCTGCTGATAGAAAATCAAATCCCATTTGATGTCCTTAATGCCGTATATCTTTCGGTCTTCCTTGACAATGAACCAAAGGAAATGGTGGTGAGATTAAGGAAGTTCTTTATTCCGAATGAGCGTTTTAATTTTTTTTTCTGGGATGAGAACTAATTACATAAACCTCCTCGAATTCTATTATGAGAACTTGGCAACCCTAACGTCGTCCGAAATTTCATGACCAGCACAGCAACATGGCAAAGTTGAAGAATTATGTTTGTTATCCCTACAAATTCTTCCTTAAGAAGCTTCTCCGTGATCAGGACGACGTTGGTCTGCCGATGGTAATTAAAACCAGTACCGCCACGGATTGTGACGAAGCTGGGATACACATAAAAGCCACCAACATAAGATCATGTATTCCACACATAACGTTTAGAAATCGAACAATGGCTATTCAGCATGTCCATTTGACTCGTCCGGCAAACCAACTATTGGTACTCTCCGGCAACCACCGACCACGTTTGTTTTTTATGTTCACTTGTGAAGTCGGAGGCTGATTACAAGGTGTTAGAGGATAAAGGGGTCGTCTCTGCATATTCAAGAGAGGAGGGAATGCACATGTTTGACAAACTAAAGAGACTACAGTTGCCTAAATTATCGCCTGTAGGAGATGCAAGGTACATTCGTGACTCCATCGAAAATTATGTGGCGGAACCACATCACCAATGGGGTGTGCATCTATTCAGAGACTACTTCAGAAGCCCCTGGTCGATCATCGGTTTGGTGGTCGGTTTTGTTGTCCTTGTTCTCACTGTTCTCCAAACTGTTTACACCGTACTCGGCTACTACAACAACAAAAATTAATTGCATGTAAGTACGTACGTTCCCTCCCTCATTTTAACTAACTGCATTTCATTTCTATCAATTGCCTTTCCTTTAGTGGCTCTCCTAATTATTTGCATCCACTTTAGTATTAATGATATGCTCTTTAATTACGAAGAAACTGAAAAAATTATACATGTACTAATGACTTTGAAAGTCGATTTATAGCTAAGACAATTCATTGTCATGTGATGAGATAGTAGATTTAGTTCAAAGTTGTTTGCAATTTAGGTTTGCAATGTCTGTCCATAGTATGGTTCCTTTATATTTTAAAGCACAATTTCAATATGATTGAGCACTCAGGTTGGATACATAATACATTTCCTATATATTTGCTTTCAATTTTTAGTATTTATATTTGCTTTTAGTCAAATTATGTTGTGCTTCTTTTTAATATTACCTTCATGAATTATTTTGATCTTTCAGGTTGTTGCAATTTTGTTGAGGAAAGAAGCAGCTTGGGTGTCTGATTTACTTTGCCGTTAACATCGATATTTTATCTATTTATGTTATATTGTAATTTTATGCTTGACTACTTGAAGGTCCAAAGCTTTGATGTAACCTATCAATTATGATTTGACTTGTGTAAGTTTGAATAAATAATAAGACAATAAAATGTTGGGATGGATGATATGAATTGCCTCAAGTGTTTCCATTATCTGTAAATCTCATTTTAAATCTCAAACATGCATATCAATGCATCTACTAAGATCTACTTTTTAATCTTGATTATTAGCTACTCTAACTTCTTAAAAGTACATAGTATTCATATCTACGTCAGATATACTCTCATATGTGTTTGGATCCTGTCGAATAGGGATACAACTTGAGATGTCAAATTCATCCCATCAAAATAAATTTTAATGCAATGGTGGATATTTAATTTATCATTAATGGCAAATGCAATTTGTTATTAAGAATTTTCAATGAGCAATATGAAATTAATATGATTCCTTTATTTTTCTATATTTAATATGATGTTATTTAACATGGTTATCAATTATATATGTTACAAGTTTCCAAGTTATAAGTAGGTAATTTTATAATATTTGAAATTTTATTAATAAATAGTCTTATTATTTATGATTGCATGCAGACCTCATCTTAGAGTTATATTTTACGTAATTAAATGGTATTCATGAATGATGGAATTGTATATTTTGGCTTTTATTTTAAACATATTGATGACTAGTACTATTGGGTGTAACGTCCCATTCCGCACGACAAAGTGGAACCTGAATTTCACAAAAGAAAAAAATAATTCATGGCCAGGGGACATTCACAAGCAACGATTTTCAATAAACAATAAAAGAGGAAATGAAGCTCCATTAAAGGAAGGATTAGAATTGAACACAAGAGTTCGATAACCATGAGAAAGTCAATCTATACCAAAATGAGTTTACAAGAGTTTCAAAAAGGAAACAAGTATGACTGAACTTACATTTTTCGTGCATAAGAGACAAGAACGTCAATATCACTACCATGTAAGTACATGCCAAATTTTTTGCTAAGCCATCACCACCTAATTCTGGTAGTTTCCTGCAAAATATAGGTCACAACAACGTGACTTTATAAAATTCAGTATGCCAAATGTCAAAATTAGAACCAAAATCATATGGTCAAACCATTCAAAGGAATAAACCATTAACAATATTCAGTAATAATGAATGCTCTTAATAAGGTTATGATTTAAACAATCAACAGTTAACAATTATGAGACACAATCAACAGTTTATTCACAATAAACACTTGAATAGTCCAATCATAATTAGGTGACTAAAATTGTATAAAATAATTGACAATTCAAATTATCTCTCTCCCTCTTTCTCTATTCTCCCTCTCGAATTCTCTCCTCTCTTTAACTTCTCCCTCTCGTATTCTCTCTCCCTCTTCTCTCTCTCTCTCTCTCTCTCTTCTACCTCTCAAATTCTCTCTTCTCCCTTTTTCTCTCTTTCTCCTTTCTCTCCGCCACTTCTCCCACCAAAAATCAAAATCAAATTGACATGACTGCACGTTTTGTTCTAACTTGTGTCCTTTAGGTGGATTCTGGGTTGATGACTCAATGTTTAGAAATTTTTATGGTGACAGACAGTGGGATTTAGGTTGATTTTGTTCATTGGGTATCGTAAATGCCTAAGGAAGTGGAGAGAGGGAGAGAGGAGAGCGAGATGATTCGAGAGGGAGAAGAGAAAATAGGAGAGAGAGAGGGGGAGAAGAGAGAATAGGAGAGAGAGAATAGAGAATAGGAGAGAGAGAGAGAGAGAGAGAGAGAGAGAGAGAGAAAGAGAAAGGGGGAGGGGGAGGGAGGGAGAAGAGAGAATAGGAGAGAGAGTGGAGAGAGAGAAAAGAGAGAAGAGAGAACATGAGAGAGGGAAAAGAGAGATCATGAGAGAAAGAAGAGAGAGAGAGAACTGGAGTGAGAGAGGGAGAAGAGAGAACGGGGGGAGGGAGAGAGGGAGAAGAGAGAACATGAAAGAGAGAGAGAGAGAAGAGAGAACATGAGAGGAGAGAGAGGGAGAGAGACAACAAGAGAGAGACGAGAGAGAGAACAAGAGAGAGAATGGGTAGAAGAGAGAGTGTGTTTGTAAAGGAAATTTTGTTTGTATTTTCATATTCAATATTAAGTACATTTCAATTTTAGAAGGTGTTTTGTAAATATTCTGGCATAAAAGTTAACAAAGTGGAACCCATAGACGGACCAGATGCATCCAAGCAATTAAACTGCAAATGCAGGTGCACCCAAGAAAATGCCTGAAATGCAGGTATAAAAAGTCAATTATGTATATTTTCATGTGCACCCAGGCAAATTCCCTGTTTTTTTGCCCTACAGAATTACTCAAATGGTTTTTTATTTATTTCCTTAACTCAAATGGTAGTGGTGGTGAGTTCATTCTAGTGTCAGCCATACTTCTCTAGGATTTATCACTCACGTTCTTTGTCTTGATATTCAGGAGTATCCTCACTAGGCCTATCAATCGGGTCGTGTACGTGTCTTATCGTGTCGTGTATGGTCGGATACTAACAGGTATTGGGTATACACGAACCCGACACGATAAGAAATCGTGTACACGAACCCGGACACGACACGGTAATTGTCGTGTATACACGGACACGACACGATTTGTACACGAATTCTAATCGGGTCGTGTAACGCGATACACGATAATACCCGAATGAACACGAGTAGTACATGTATACACGATAAGTACCTACATACACGATAATAACCTACATACACGATAATATATGTATACACGAATAACCATGATGATACCTGTATATAATAATAGACACAATAAAGACACGATTACACGATAAACACGAAACTGTAGAATTTCTGGAAAATACCAAATAAACCAAACAAATACAAGGACATTATAGTATAATACTAGTTTACTCTAGTTCAAAGCTTCAAATAAATAGTTTCACAACAAATAATGGTCTAATAATATAAGCAAAAAACATAATGGTTCAAGACTTCAAGTTCATTTTCCTTCAACTCCTCCTACTTCCAACTTTGTTTCTTCATGTCTTCCATACCGTAAGTAGCTTCATAGGTTATTCTCTAACCTCTGCGTATTCCCAATATTACTTGATGAAGGATCTAAAAATGTAAACAAGACATAAGCATCAATGCTTGTATATTTTCATATTTCAAAACAATAATTGAAAATGGTTAAAGTACCTTCAGATCTTGATGTAGGAGTAGGGGTGCTAGTTGAAACAAAATCAATCCATGTTGGTCTACTAGGACGATGGTGAGATCGAGCAAAATCTGAATTCTCACCAGCAAACCGAACACATCACGTTGCTCGAAAATCAGAAACCAAATTTTGACCAAAAACAAAAACGAACAATCAAACAAAGAAACAAAGAACTTGCGTTTAGGTCGCCCTTCAACGAAAACCAAATCGAAACCACCCCAGCCGTGTCGTGTTATGAGGCATCGAGGGACATCTTACCAAGAGGAAGAAGTGGAGGGACGACGGCGAGATGAGGGGTTGCGGTGGGGAGTGGAAGGGCGGCAGTGAGAGGAGGTCCGGTGGCGAGAGGAGAGGCTGGGGAGTGGAGGGTCGACGGTGAGAGGAGGGTCGAAGGCTGAGAGGCGGCGAGAGAAGGGGTTAGGGTTAGGGATTTCGCGATTTTTGGGTGGGGTTATTGTGTTATACGATTAATCGGTTTTTGGATTTGGGTTAGTCATTTTGGTATTAGTCGGTTAATCGGATTAGGTTATACGGATCGGGTTCTATCGTGTATCGTATCCTAACGTGTCCAATCGTAACTTAATCGTGTACAACCATGTAATTGTGTCTCGTGTACAACCGTGTCTATCGTGTATCATGTATACACGATACCCTTTTCGTGTATAGACCCTTATACACGAACCCGACCCGATAAGGGTTCGTGTATCGTGTCGTGTATGCTTATCGTGTATTTGTGTCCAGGTTCCTGTACCCATACACTAAATTATCGTGTCGTGTTATCGTGTCGTGTCTAATTTTGACAGGTCTAATCCTCACTCTCAAGCTCCTCTTCCTCGTTCTCATGCCTCAACTCATCTTGTGTTGTCTTTGGCTGCCAACATTAGATTTACATCACCTAGTCAAAAGCTGACTCTAGATTCCAACTTAGGGTCCGTGTTACCAAACGGTCTGTGGTAACACGGGACGTCTCGGTTTGAGTGTGTAGACGTAGCGTCCGATTTTTTTTTGAAACTTCAACGTCTGGTATGAAAAATTCAGTCACACTTTTTTTTGTTTGGATGCCCCCTCCATTTTTTGATGCGTCCTGGGTACCTTTGTGTATGTATTTTCAATCCCATGAAAAAAGCCCTCCGTGAAAAATCCAAAACCCAAATTCAATTCAATCCACACGTTGTTTGGATGTTTTGAGTCTTGCCTCGGTGTTTTGAGATGCAAATGTTAAATTTTGTTTCTTATGTTTTCTGTTTTGATTTTTTGATTTTTTTTGTAATCTGTTTTTAAATTATTATTTTTTCAAAATATGTTTTTTAATTGTTTTTATTTTTACCATTTTTTTAATGATTTTTTTAATTTTTTTCAAAATCGACCCACAAATGACGTAAATGAGAGAATGTATTGAAAAGTTAGGTTATTTTATTCAATAAATATTTTTTAAACCCAAACAATTAGAAAAGATATTTTAAAAAAAGATTTAAAAAACAGATTAAAAATGATTTCAATATTGGTAATCAAACAATAAAGTAACAATGGATAATATTGGTAACTCAACAAAAAACATTAGGTCCGGATGAAAAACTTACTTCGGTCAACTTCTCAAATGGGTGGATTTAACACAGGAGTGTCTGACTTGGAGATGCGTGAATCAAACTCAACATTTGTTGTTTGGTTGTCCAAACCGACGTCTGCGACGCAGACGCTGATTTGGGTGCTATGGAAGCTGTTGTTGCTTCTTTTTTTCTCATGCTATATTCCTTAATCAAACTTGCCACTGCCTTCTCTACCAAAACCTCCTCTCTAATTCCATGGATTTTAATAGGTCCTCATCTTCTGATGTACAATCTGGATCAAGTTGTCTTTTGGTCTTTTATCCTTTACTCTCTTGATGAAGCGAAGGACCATGACAAGCTCGTATTTTTTTCTCTTTAAGCTTCCCAAATCCATTTGTTCCTCTGCCGATAAAGCTCTTTGATGCACCGAACTTGCAAAATGTGAATCCTTCTCTGTCCACCGCTTGAGTATTGAAAGTACATAAAATCTGGCTAGGATAATATTCAGAAGCCTATAAAGAGTACTTAGTGACCACATCACAGCAATTGAGCAGCACAAGATCACAGATACAATAATTACTCGATTTAGATAGCAACTGTACCCAGCAAAGCTTAAATTAAATTAAAGTAAAATGTACCATGTATAAACCAAATCCTTTGTATTGGCCTTCCAACACTAATGGCAACAAATACATATCCTTCAAGCGTTAAGAAGTAATATTTCTTTGAACATAATAATGGACAAATACACAGTAAATAAACAAAGTCGTAATACATAGTTCAATTCAAGCACTATAGATGCAAATCACTTTAGTTCTGATAATTCAACCTATCTGCGTGCTCAAAATTTCATAAATATATTAAAACAAAAAACATGCCGGGTTAAAGAATGACAGATTCGGGTAACCAAATTGTACATCCAAAAGGAACAAAAAATACACCAGTGACATGGCAGAAAAGCGCTCTTCTTCGCGCTTCACACCTTTCTGGCTAGAGTTCTCTGCTTTGTAGCGTGTTGGACAACCTTTTCCTCAACTGGAAGGCCCTTCCTTCTCCTCACACCATTGATGAGCTTCCTTGATGTATTGGGTAGGATGCTAGCACCATCTCCGAACTCTTCAATTTCTTCATCTGTCTTTGGAATGAAGAAAGGGTCCTCTTGAAGTGCTTCCCAGTGACTCAACACAAGTAGCGCACTTGATGCTCCTGATGTCCATCTCCGCAATTCATCAGGAAATCCAAAGCTTTCGGCCACCGGTACATACGCATGCACAGTGAACAAAGGTGATCCTTCTTGCATCTCTTCTTTCAGAACACGGGCACGTCTTCGAGAAAGAACAGAATACATGGGACCCAAGTATTCTGTTGGTGTATTCAGCTCACAGAAGTACATTGCTTCCACAAGCCGGGGTTTATTTTGAAGCACAGCTGCCCGGCATGCCTCCTTCACAGTGGTCATGACTTGGCCAGGGAAAATACCATATTGCTCAGAATGATGAGCATTTTCTGATTTTTCCGGTAAAATGTACGCTTCCATGAGAAAGGCCAAACCCCACATGGGTTCGTCACACAAGGGTCCTGCTTGTGTTGCCAGTTGGAAACCGGAAACAATACTACTCTTGAGGCTTTCGGCTTCCAAATGAAGTGATCTAGTTTCTGCTGAAGAATCTAAGAAATTAGTTTCATCTCTTTCCTCAGGAGTTGATAGAAATCCCAATCTCTCAGAAACATGACAAGTACCACGCACAAGAATGCCATCACATTTCTGAATTGCATTTCCATTTGTACCTTCTCTGAAATCTGGAACTAAAAGAATGTTTGGACCAACATGTCCAGGTCCAAGTGCCCAGATTCTTTGGAGGAGCTTCAACCATAAGCTTCTAAATTTCTCGGCTCTATCTTTATCCATTTGAGTGTAAGCTAATTCTATCTCACTTTCTATGGCGTCCAACATCCTCTTTCTGAGTGTGCCTGAACCGTCATCATCAGCAGAAGTGCTTTCTTTTAATGATTGTTGAGAGTGTTCATCTCTTTTTCTGGATCTTCCTTCTGTAATACTTCCAAGTAAATCTGTGCTCTCATCTAGAACCTTTGTCAACCCACTAGGAAGTTTCATGACTTGCACTCTTATGACGCACCTTCCGTTGGGGGTGATCTTCTCAACATAATCAACACTACTGGACAGCACCTTTAGGTTTTGTAATGGATTCAATCCTTCGCCTTCAATCGTCTCCTTGTACGAGACAAGAGGAGGGGATACTTCCAAGCTCACTCTAGCGAATCGCTCTTTCAGATCTTTTATGCATCTTTCAAGGTGAACTTCCCCGGCAGCTGCAAGCACCTGCTCTCCTCTAGCAGAAACAGTAACCTTGACAAAAGGGTCTGCACGATTAAGAAGCCTCAGCCCCTTCATGAGTGCAGATGTATCTTCTGGATTAGAAGCTTCAATGGCCACTTTAAGTGTTGGTGCCACCTGAAACATCATACTTGAGAAAGGCCAACAGTTTCTGGTAGATGAAAGTGTTGCACTCTTCAAAATATACTGTCCTAGGCCTCGGATTGCTACAATATTACCTGCTTTGGCAGTATGAACAGGATTTAGACCCTGACCCATCATAAGATACAAGGCATCCAATTGGGCTTCCTGCACATGTTTTTGGGAGGAATCACCTTTCAATGGATCATATAAAGCAGAAAGAACGAAAATCTTCTGCCCTGTGTGAAGAGTACCACTGAAAATCCTGGCAAATGCAAGGAAACATTCCTCTGGTTCCCCACCTCCAACTTCATTTGAAAGAAAATTGTTTAACAGCTCCCCATTAGGACCTTTCCAAGGGAGCATTTTATATGGAATAGCAAACATCTTGGAAACAAAAGCAACACATGGTGCTTCTGCACTAGTATCACAGGTCTCGACACATTTTCTTACATGATCAGCTTCAGCCAGCACAAACGAATCAACCTCATTATCACCCACTACAACTTTTTTTGGAAGAAGACGAGGTATCCTAACAGATTGAGCTGCCACAGGTCCTGGCATGCAATTGACCACCATCCTCAAAACAGCATCAGACAAAGGAAGCCACCGGCTCATGACTGACTGAAGGACAACCTTAGGATCCTTATGCTGAAGATCGCGAGGAGGAACAGACAAACTGAAAGACTTTATGACCTTCCTGAGCATCTCTTTGTTCCCATCTTCTTCAAGTGCCCCTTGGTAAACTTGCCAAAGCGGCCTCAGGACAAACTGCACAAACATGGGCTGCGGGTCTTTGCTAACTCCTTCAATAGCCTTTTTCCCCACAATCATCTTGCTTTTGGTGTTGAAGTAACGGGGTCCCCACAACCCCTTCATAAAAGCATTGACGCTCGCACCCAGTTTCGACGCGTAGATCTCCGCAAATTGCGTAATGCTAAAGCCCCACCCATCAAGTGCACACACAAAAGCAACATTTCCTTTCTGAGGCTGGAAGGTGTCTTCCTCATCGTCCTCCAAAAGCTCATGGTCTACATCTCCACTGGGCCCTGCAAGCATCAAATCGACATCTGAAAGGTACTTCTCAGACTTGTATCCACTAACTATTCCATTAACTTGGTGGACAATTCTGAGCAACCTATTGTAGGCTTCCATTGGACTAAGCTTGAGCTCAGTTATCAACCGGTCAATCTTGTTGAGAACAAGACAAAGTGTCAACTTCTCGACCCAGGCCTGTCGGAGAACAGCATGGGTCTGAATGTGAACACCTTCAACGGCATCAACCAAAATCAAGGCACCATCACTCAAACGAGCAGCAGTAGAGACTTCGCTGCAGAAATCCATGTGGCCAGGAGAATCAATCAGATTAATAGAGTGGTCATTGTAGTGGAGGGAGATGGAGGAGCTCTTCATGGTAATGGCCCGCCGTTGCTCCTCATCGAGGTAGTCCATGAACCTCAGCCTTCCAGCAAGCTTGGGGTGAAGGACCCCACCACCGGATGAGGCAATGAGGTGATCGGCAAGAGTCGTCTTGCCATGGTCAACGTGGGCAAGGATGCATATGTTTCTGATTTTATCGGTGGAAATCTCTGCCATCTTTGCAGCAAATGACTGATGAATTAGAAAGTGCAAAAAAAATTCACTGCCTCAACCGATTCTAGAAAGGATTCACACCTGAGGGGGGAAAAAGACGAACTCAGCAAAGATTCGCGTTAAGCTAACCCGACTACGTGATATTCAAAGTGCAATAGTTTAGATTTCTAAACTTTCCTTCAGAAATTGGAAAGTAAAGAAAAATCAAATAAAAATAAAAACCAACAAAACACATAGTGTAATACCAAAATATGAATTTTATGAAACAGTAATATCTGATCCTAAAGTTGATTACAAACTGAGACAAGTACAGCCGAAGTTAAGAAATTCGAAAAACACATACAGAATGAAAAGAACGAAATTTCAAAAGTACCAACTTATCGTGCCAATGTTTTGGTTTCTGGCAAACCCAAAATTTGCTTCCGTCAATCAGATTAAATCGAGTTCGTTGTAATCTAATTAGGACCGTACATCGGTCTGAATCCAGTCCCAACCGGACCAGAGCGGCATGGAGGATGGCTTAGTCAGGGACGGAGTAGTAGTGGTCTGGAAGAGTCCGGGATGGGAACATGGAGTGTGGTGGCGTTGGATGAGCTCGGGGACGACCGCCGCCGGCTACTTTCGGACCGGTAAGGTGGTGGGCAAATCGTATTAATTCCAAAGCCCTTGATACCAGTTCTGACTAAGTTAGAGCTGACAACTTAATCAATTAACTTGTGAATCCGTCACTCGTCCCTTTTCACGTTGAAACACCCAACCCTCACCAGTCACCACCTCCTCGTAACTCCTCGACTTCCTTAACAGAAATAAATCTCAAAGACTCACAACACCTCATCCATCATATGCAAGTTTGAATTTCCAACAGAGATCTAGAAACTCATTTTCTCTCGTGTCCGTCCAAACAAGCTGTCTAGAAATCGTAACCCATTCAACAATTTCGACTGGTAATCTAATATTAACAATACCGATCCTAGTCCCGAGTAAGTTCCAACTTCCAACTTATTCGCTTAACTAACTCGCACTTCCCATTCACAGTTACCTAATTTTCATCCTCCAACAAATAAAACCAAAAAAAGGTGAAAACGACGTACTCAAGCACTGGATGACGTCCCCAGGCTTCAGAAGTTAGTTTTCGAAATTACGGCAGACGAAAGGAAAGAATCAATAGGGAACGGAGAGGAATCGAACTCACCTCCGCAGATGTGTAGGTCACGGGTTCCGGGTGTGGATCCATGGCGACGGTGAAGGTGAAGGGAGGGAGAAAGGCTAGGGTTTGGGGGTTTTTTTGTTGGTTCGAAGGGGAAGGTGTTTATTGTACTGGGTTAATTACAGTTTGCCCCCTGAACTATGACTTGGTATCACTTTGCCCCCCTGAACTTTCAAAGTTAACAGTTACCTCCCCTGAACTTTAATTTTGTAACACTTTGCCCCCCTGAACTTCAAAAACTCATTATTTAACACACATTCGACTTTTTTTTCCTAATTGTTTTTGTTGTATCCCTAATACACTCGTAAACCTACATTTACGTGAAAATTTGGATCGAAACGGAGGTCGGATATGGTTAGAATTTTGGTCGGATTGAGTGTCAAACCGACCCAAATTACAACCATATCCGACCTCCGTTTGGATCCAAACTTTCACGTAAATATAGGTTTAGGAGTGTATTAGGGATACAACAAAAAAAATTAGGAAAAAAACGTCGAATGTGTGTTAAATAATGAGTTTTTGAAGTTCAAGGGGGCAAAATGTTACAAAATTAAAGTTCAAGGGAGGTAACTGTTAACTTTGAAAGTTCAGGGGGGCAAAGTGATACTAAGGCATAGTTCAGGGGGTCAAACTGTAATTAACCCTATTGTATTTGCGGTTCGTGGAAGTTTTTTCTAGAAAATATTTTGGATTTTTTCATGTTTTGTAGTGGATTAAGTGAAATATTAGCAAACATTGACATCGTTAATTTAACAAATCAATGATCATATCTTCCACAAATTTAATATTTATGTTAGAACTTACCGTGAGAAATCAATGTTATCATCTCACAAATTTCTAAATCAAGATTAAATGCCTCTAATTTTGACTAACCATGTTTAGATTGAGTTTGGTGCTCAAGGAGGTCAAATATCAATCTAATAAGTTATAAACTCACGAAACTTATTCCGTGAATTCGAAACTTGTACGGTGTTTTTATTATTGTGAGTTTGACTCGTTACTTGGGAATTTATATATTTGTTCGTCTAAGGGGTGGACCCACAAGAGCTAGCCCCACTAAGTTTTAAAACTGTATTAATTATACAATCAAAAGAGTAGTTACCATTTTTGTATTTTTTTGAAGATTATGCCTCATTCAAGTCGAGATAGCAATAAATTTGACCCATATTATATAAATTGTCTATTGAGCTTTGTAGGCTTCAATTCAGTTTTATTTATGCATATGTTTTTTCATAAGGCATGTTAATCAAAAAAATCTAAAATTTAAGAAAAACTTTGCAAAAAAAAGTTATATTTTGGACCTACTAATAAAGTTTTCTGCGACCACAACTGATTCGTATTTGTAATACCACCAACTGGAAAGCAGCGAGAAACAACAATATTTTTGGCGAGAACACATCATTAAAACACTAGAAAACACATTTATAAAAGTATAACACACTAGTACTCAATAACTTACCATAACAAACCCAACGACAACTTCAAGTGTATGTCACTTGTCGTCGCGGGATCCGTTGAAATACATGCAAACTCGAAAACCTTTTTGGATGACCACGTTAACACTGATCCTGAAGTAATATAGGATGTGTAGTGTAGCTATAGTAAGTCTCATAATAGTGCACCAGAACATTAAGGAAAACATTTTGGTCAGCACGTAGTTGATCTCCTCTGCTACGGTGAGGAGACGTGAGGGAGTGGTGGAGGATAGTCGAGAAGGTGGGGGTGTGTGTGATGGTGGGGGGTGTGTGTGATGGGAATATGGTGGAGAAACATGGAGAACAGTTGAGAGTGTGATAAATAAGGTAGATGGTGGAGTTGTTTCTATTCACTTAGGTATTAAACCTTTATATGTATATATTTCATAAACATTACCCCCAATGCCTCAAAAGAAGCTTCTTCTTAGGCAAGGTAAGGGGAGGTTGGGTGTGCGTAACCCTTCAACTGAAAAATAGTGAGGTTATTTTCATTTACTCAATGATGCGAGGTGCAATTACCATCTTCGATTTCACGATAGATAAGAAATGTAGATCATTTTAGATAGTCATTTGATATAGTTTATGATGCTCCAAATACCAAAAAATAATTTAATCTTTGACACAATGAAAATGGACATCTTTATATGTATATATTGCAAAAATCGATTTCAGTAATAGCATCAAAATAACTTATACCAACACATACAATCAACTTTGGTAGAATTCTGTTTTAGCTCTTCTAGTTCGTTTCATATACTCTCGTAATAAATTTAAATGTATCACATGTTTGAATACTATGTTGTCATAGGCAAGGGTGGGCCAACGTATCGTCCCGAGTGGACATAGACCCACACACTAAGATTGAAAAAAAAATACTCACAATGGCTTGTGGCTAAATCCCAATAACTTCAAGGACCACGTGGACTTATAACTCAAAACTTAACATCTATTTTAGGTCATGCAGACGGAAATATTCACAATAACTTGTGGCCTAAATCCCAAGAACTTTAAAGACTACATGGACTCAAAACTCAATAGCTTTTAACATCTATTTAAGGCTATGTAGACGGAATTGGACATTGGTGACCTACTAAACAATCCTCTTGTTATATATATTTTAAAAAAATGAACGAAATAATGAATATGAACCAATTTCATTAAAACAATTCAAAAATTGTTTTTCTTGTCTCGGGAAACATTATACAAAAAAACTATAATAGAATTTCAAAAGACTAAAAAGATATAATATTAATACATAGTAATTACATGGTGAAATACTATGTTGCCATAGGCCACGACACCTAAGCAATCAAACACATTAAAGGAATCACAATTTGGTTCCCAAAAATTCAAACAAAATGGTATACCCACTCAAAATTATAATACAAGTTGACACATCCTACAATGACTCAATTTGAAAGTAGTAGTTGAACACGAGAAATGTTTGGTCATTGTTCACGGGTAGTGTTATGCCCCTAAAAGCGTCAATTGCATCATACTTCCCGATAATGTGAAACTTTTTAGGCTTCTAACTTCTCATTCATTTGCTAGACCTGTAAGTATCCTCAATATTCAAACTAAAACCACAAGCCCTGGTGTTGGAACTTGGTAGTAAGTCATGATTCAACAATTTAGCTTGGTCAAAATTCTGAGTCTTCAGAATGGTGCACTACACAACCTAAACAGGGAAACCAAAAAACCAGATAGAATCACTTCAATAGTTCAACTTGCAAGATGTAGATGTACACTCTTTAAAAAAATCAAGAAAGAAAATATTAAACAAGCAACCGCAAAGGAGTTTCGCAAGCTAATTATAATCCACATGATCTAGGAGTAAGAACCCAAAATTACATCCCACAACATATCTAGCTTTTTTTTCTCTTTTTACGAAGCATCTCGTGATGGAGGGCAACATGACTTCAAAGATACAAAGCAAGCCTCTTAATACCTAATTCAGTAGGAAGCAAGCAATTACAATTGAATATTTTTTAACCACCATAATCACTTGAAACTAGCCAAGAACAATTATTCATTAACATATGCGACTACCTTAGGTGTTTATTTTACAATTTTCAGATGGCTCAGCAATACAATCAACTTAAAATCTTTATAACTTTGCCTCTAATATATAAAGCACGTTAGATATAAGTTATATGTGTCCATTCCTAATGTAGTCAAAGATTAAGTTTTTTTTTTTTGATTTTTGGGTTAAAATGTACTAAATCAACGTGGTTCATATAAGTTGTCTATAATTCTTATTTATTCTGAATTAGTAGAAAGTTGGTATATTTGGTTAACAGACCACACGTTCGACATACTCTATGCAAATTTTGTCAAAGTTAATTGAATTTGCATATATTCTTATCTTAACTTTCAGTATGAACAAATTCAGTTTCCTAGTGATGTATAACCTGTAGTTGAGGATTTAAGAGTTATCTTCGCACATGTATTACAAAATGTTCAAATATTTCTGTTTGCAACAAAAATTCTACAAATTGTGTTTCGTTGTTGATTTCTGATGACAAAATTCTCCGTTATATTGCTCTTCCGGAAAAATTAACATTCCATCTCGCATCTCCATTTCAAAAAATAAAAAACACTTAAAACAAATACTTCAAAATTACAACCATACAAATTCGTCCAACTCGGAAACCCTAACGAAAACCAAACTTCCGACAAGTAAACCGGAAAACAACCTACTTCTCTTTGTCGATCGCCTCTAGCTCTTCGATTTGGGGGCATGTATGTACTTCCTGTTCTCGTACCCGTACTTCCGGCGCAAGTGCTCCCGGAGGAGGTTGTTCCGGGCCTTGATCCTTGCCCGTTGCGGCGCCGCATTGGCATAGGCGAGGTGGGCACCGACGACGAACATCGTCGTGCCTCCGGCGAAGCACAATGTCATCGCCACCAGCTGTTTTGCCGTCGGCGGGTAGTTCCAGATGCTCATCGGCAGAGAACAAAAATAAGGTCGGACCGTCGGAGACAACTCTGAAGTGTATGGTTGAGTTTGACCGATTGGATTCGGGTTCGAGTGCGCATTCGGATCGGTTCGAGCTTTTAGGTGTTTCAGAGAGATTCCTTAGTAGTGGTAGACCTACAACAGGAAGAAGTAAATTAACTTACAATTTTCGAAAAATTACTGAAGGGCAGATGCTCAAGGAGTCTTTCCTTGTACCAAGATTCAAAAAATATGAATTCCATTTCTTGGCAGAGTGGAAAAATGCATGCACCTTATACACAGAGAACACATAATTTAAACCACTCATCCAAACAAAAAAGTAAGGTGAACCACATGATAATAGAAATTTCAGCAAAAACGAACATTTACCACTATCTGTATCAAAAGGTCACATGGTTAAGGGAACTCTTACTCAAAGAATGACATGAAGTTATGTTGGAATTGATTGAAAATCTCTGATGTCGTATCATTAACTTGTTGCAAACGGAAGGGACATATATAATTCCAAGTATGAATTTTCAAAGTTAGGGAACTTTCAATTCAGAATTTCTTGCAAAGTAATGACTCCCATATATATAAAGCTCCATTTTCCTACTTGCTAAAAATCAACCTTCGTTATATATCTTACTTGTTGTACATCCCTGTTCTGCCTTAAAAGGGTTGGATGACACAAGAATCTAAAATACCAAAACCTCGACGACTAAAACTATTAGGTGAGAGACAACTAAACAACAAAATCCTGCAAGATCCAGTAGAATAACTATGGAATTCACTTTCTCCCAACATCAATAGCAAACACAACACAATAATATAGTTTACTACTGCTACTACAACTATAGTTGCATCCTACTTCAGTTTCCGGTACATCTCCAAATCCCTCATAGTTGAAAGGTTAAACTTAAAGAGAAACACAAACTCAACCTGAATCTAATTTACCCAAAAAAACACCATGTGGTTATTCGAACTCAAATGAATTTTAAGATCATAACCGAACCACAAAAAAGGCACAAATAATCGCTTCGACGTTTGAAGTTCACAAAGGGCAATGTCTTGTTGGGAAAAGGTTGTATCTATCCAACATAACCTTTAATTTACTCTAATCTATAATTCCACTCAATATTACATATATTGATTTGAATAAATCTCAGGTATATCCAGTCCAACCAGGATCAACTATTCAAACTAGAACCAAAAGGCATCAGCACACCCCATGTAGCAGCACATAAAGGGATAACTGGATACTCAAAACATCCAAATTAGGAAGAAGCAAATTGATGGTGGACAATTTTGCAGAGAATGGAGAGGTTGGATTTCAGAGATTCAATTATCTGGAAGAGGACTAATCCAGGGCCAAATAACAGGCTGGGCCCTCTAGTATTTAACATCTTCAAGTAATAAGGAACATTAAGTTCCCCTACACTTAAGTAAACTCTTATTGGTTGATGAAATAAATTTCCACTTTGGGGTTAGGATGGGTAGGAGAGGTGGTCATAGAGGCACAGGATGCAGGTGAAATGACATCTTTCTGAATTCCAGACTTTAAAGTGCTTATTATTACAAAAAAAAACTTCATGGTTTCGACGGAAAAAAATACAAAACAGGGAATTAAATTTTGTCAATCCAAGCGTACATCAAGAAATAAGTAGGAAACCAACAAAAATATCTACCTCATCAAGAACTAAACACCAATCCATTCAATTCAAGAAATATGAACAATCAATACGAAATGGAACAAATCACTAATCAAACTCACAATTTACACATCCAACACAAAAGAAACAAATGGGCATCAATCAAACCATATATCAAGAAAAAAGATCCAGAAAATATCAATATATCAAATCCAATAATTTAACAAGACAATACAAACCAAAACCAAAACCAAAACCAAATGCTCATCAATTCAAACACATCAAGGTAAAATAATAATGTACAACATGTGCAAATAAAACAGGAAGAAATATCTAGAACAATATCAAACATCATCCAAATAATACAAAACACAAACAACACCAAATTCATACCAACAGATTCATAATTGATCCAAACATAAAGAAAATTAGGACACCAAGATTCAATCAAAGAACTAAAAGACAAATAAAACTTATATAAAGAAACCAAATTCTTGATGGAAAGCATGAAACTCACACCCAAGGCAAGACTACCAACATCAAGGCCACCAAGATCACCTTCCATCAGGATGAGGAGAAGAAGGTGTGGCCGTCGATCTGGGAGGCGGAGTCGAGGTCGGAGGAGCGGATTAAGGACTGGACACGGTTGTGGAGGTTGAGGCGGGGGCCGACGAGGGCGGAGGTGGAGGCGGGAGGTGGGGGAGAAAGAGGTCGCGGGGTGACGAGGAGCGGAGGGGTCGCGGCGGAGGGCGTGGGGGATCGATGCGGAGAAGACGCTTGCGGCGGCGGCGTCCTCAGCGGAGGAGAAGGCGAAAGGGGGAAGGAAGGGGAGAAGAGGTGAAAGTTTAGGGCCGAGCTTCAGTCCGGACCCGGATGCTCTCCGAGGTTCGGACCAAAGACCGGACCGATCGGTCCGGTCCAATCGGATTTTTAAGGTAAAAATGGATTTTGAATCGGTTTCGGATCGGACCGAACTGGACCAAAAACTGAATTTGTCCTGAGATCCAGACCGGAACCCGGACTGAAAACTGCTCAGCCCTAGGTGAAACCGAGGAGACGTGAAAAAAGGGATAAATAAACCTTTGTAAATTTTGTTTGGTAAAAGATAAACCGACCCAACTCGGTCCGACCACGGAGAAAAATTAGACCGGTTCGATCGGTTTTTCTGGTTCAATTCGGTTCGCATCAGTTCAGACTGGAATCTGATCTTTCTCATAAACCGACCGGTCTACCTCCGATTTTCGGTCGGACCTGGTCCACCTCCAGTTTTCGATCGGACCCGGTCCAACCGGCAGTTTAGTCCGATTTTTAAAACAGAGTTCTGCATACGTAGTAATTCTTATATCGTAAAAAATCATTTATTGAATTCACGGCTTCCGACATTATGCTTTGAAATTGTATTGGGTTGACCAGGAGATTCGAAGAAGTCTTATCATTTGGGCCCAAAGAAGTTACAACACAATGGAGATCAATGACCTTCCAAAGGTAATCTTCTAATCCAAGGTTGTTATTATAATTAATTCAAATAATTTATATTGGAAAATTTAAGGGTGTATGTTAGTTAAATAACTAACATTCGACCTTTTTGAAAAATTGCAGAAATTTTACTTGGATGGAGGAAAAATATGATATCTTATTACGACAAAGCTATGTAAGTGTTATTATACTAATTTATTGAAAGAGATCATTTGAAATTAGTAAAGCTACAACTTTAGATGACTTAATGCATGTAATGAACTCATTATTGTCCCCATAATATATAAAGTTGTAATAGTAGTAGATCAACTAATTCAAAGGGAACCATCAATGTACATTAGGGAGCATTAGTCTTCAATTTGGATTTTACTTGGTAGCCGAAAATGCCCTATCGGTCCCACAAATTATCTCTGTCGAAGTGTAGGTATCCAATTTCAAAATCAATCGGTGAACAATGTAGTAACTCGGAATCTTATAACTCAAAAGAATGCTCTTCACTTTTCCAATGTAGAAATATTCTATTGCCATCTAAAACTTGAAGAAAGTAACAATTACAAATTTGAAATTACGTTTACAACTATTATTGTAACGATCATGTCATCTGTCTTGTGAATTGTTAGTGTTTTAGTTAACTTAACTTATTAGTTTATCTTGTCCAGGAATTTAGGGGGGGAAATTACTCGCTTTGATTACCTTGGCTCTGAACTTGAACGAGGATTTTTTTGAAAAAATTGGAGCTTATTGTGCACCATTAACATTCCTTTGAATAATACATTATCCAGGTACATATGCATGCATGTCTCCATATAATATAATATCTTATGATATGTAGATTATTATCTAATCATAGTATTTTAGTATAATTTAGGGTTATTTTTGCAAATTACGTAGATTTGTGAATGAAAGGAAAAAAGAAAGATTGGATTTGCCATAAGTTGTGTGTGTTGTTACTTTCTGGCGAATTCTTGAATTTATCAAGCCAGAGCTCGAGTCTGATCACTCATTTCCGATAAGTCTAATTTAGTTAAAAATGTTATAATGTTCTGATACTTGTAATAAGTTTACAATATATTTTTCTTTTTCTTAGTGTCTCACTGATAGCGTGTATTTTATTTAGGACATGATTCTACCTTAGATGGAGATGTCATGGGTCAATATCCACATTCGGATTACGGGATGATTACATTGTTATTAAGCGATGGCGTTCGTGGTCTGCAAGTACGTTCTTTTTTAATCGCAAGTAAAAGGAAGTTCGAATCTCCAATCAAATTAAATTGAAGGCATGCTCATTTTGTACTAGGATTATATTTCTACTCAGCTTTTAGCTAGTCGTGTTTTAATTTCTTTCTATTGTTTCTTTAATAATTTTTCTTCTTCTTTTTGTGTATAGATTTGTCGTGAAGCAGACAAGAAAACCACAAGTATGGGAAGACGTTCGCCATGTAGATGGGTATATTAGAAAGATAACAATCTTATGTATTGTTCCGAAAAGCTACATGTTATGACATCTTCATTTTTGCAGGGCTATTATTGTTAATGTTGGTGACATGTTGTAGAGGTGGACAAATTGTTTTTTCTGGTAAAAAAAACATTTTAAACAGAATTTTGATTTGCATGACATAATTCAGCTTTGAGTGAATTCTATCTTGCCTTCTGCTATTATTCCAGATAAAATTAATTTTATTTTAAAGAAAAAAATCTTTTATCTCGCTTGCAGGTCAGTTGTGCACAGGGTCATCTCGGTTGGATTCGATAGATACTTTGTAAGTACTCTATTATTCATTGTTTTTCAGTGATATATCTTCATGTCATTTTGTTTTTTCATTCGAGAAAATTAAACCGGATTAGATGATCCAATTGATTCTTTGTAATATAGTCATATAGGTAGGAATTAAACCTTAGTCGTCTTTGTTGGCAATAGAGGATTTAATGTAACGCCTCAAGTCCGGACAAGTGCTTACCCGTCTGAACCCGGTGCGTTAAGATACGATCCACGATCCTGACCGCTGCGCACTCTGATATTTATATCTATCTGATAAGCTCATAAATAATCTGAAAAATATAATCAACAAATTGTGAGCTCGATAGCCCGCAAATACCAACCATCAATCAAACAGAATCATAATCATGTGGAAACTGGTACGGAATATGACATTCAGTCAATGAACACAATCAAAAGACATGTATCACAAATAATATGCATGCATAACAATCTGGAACCCCATTCAAATTCGACCACATCATGTGCTTCTGAAATCTATCAATCAGTCAGACACACACTTGGTAGTTTCACACTAACGACAGGTAGTCCTTTTCTCTCTCGGGTGGCTCTACGATGTCCGCTAGGTAGTTCTTTCCTAAGTGGCTCAGCCAGAGAACATACATATAGCCACACGAACGTGTCGACCGAAACACCACCATGCAATCATATGCATATCCATAAAATCAATATTGATACTCAACATGCATGCAACTACGAATTTCAAGAGAGACATACATGATATGAAACTGAAGAATAACGAATCAGTATTTGCCTCAAAATCTCAATCTTTTATTTTATCTCATCTTGCACAACAGAAACCTGACAACTAAAAATCATCAGAAATTATTGATCACATCAGATATCATATCCAACTAATTAACTAAAAATTCCCTCTACCTTACTTTTATTTTCTCTTCTTCTCGCTTCCAAACTCTTCTCTTCCTCTGTTTTCTTCCTTCTCTCTGTTCCCTCTCAACTCTACCTAATCTCCTCTCCAACGCTGCTCCGATCTAACTTCTTCTTCTCTCACACGTTTTCTCAGCAAATACCTCATGTCTCACACTTCACCTTGTTTAAATGCATAAATCCAACCCACGCCATCACCTTCTTCTCTCAATTGAAAGCACGTAACCTTCTTCTCTCAATTGAAGCCACGTAGAAAGGGTTGTGAAATTTGCATGCACCTCTTTCCTTCACCTAAAACCACAAAATCATCCAAACACTTGATTTAATTTCTTAATCCATTAATTTGGTTTGGGTTCTAACATTTGAGGTGTTTTATCTTTATGCGTATTGCTTTAGTGTACAAAGTTTGCCTAAGAAGTAGGTTGATCATAAGATATTGATTCAGTCACTGATTTCATTCCGGTTATCTCTATCTATATACCTCAGGTATGTAAGTATACTTACAAAGTATGTCAAAACTTGAAACCCATTCATTCCGATTAAACCCCAATTCGACCGATTTTCCAATGATAACATGTCCATTCAATCATCAATTTCAGCTTGATGATATTTTCTTCACAATATTGTCGCCGGTTTTACTAAAGTTAGAGCATTTTTTGTCTGATTTCCAAAACATTGGGGTATGTTAGTTTATTGTACATTAACGAAAATTATACTTGTTTGTTAACTTAATTATTGATTGTTTGTGTAGGTTGGTTTCTTTATACGTCCAAGTACTGACTGTTTGATTGAATGCCTGGAGAGTTCCTGTAGCGATAACGGCCCACCAAAGTGTGTACTTAAGCATTTCATTTCCATATTTGATATTTCTATTGTTTTTTCACCAATAAAATTGGTTCATTTGTTCAGTTTAAGCATCCACATATATAATTGAAAGAATGGTATATCTAATGGGATTAATACGTTTATATATGATCGATCGTTGCTAAGTCACTGGTGCAGAACATGACATACTCGTCGCCCAATAGACGTCGGTCGTATTAACAGACAACGTCTATACCAATAGACGTCGGTTGTTAATACGACCGGCGTCTATAGTATGAGAGGTCAGGGTATAGATGTCGTCTCTATAATAGGTCGATGTCTATTCAACCAATAGACGTCGGCCTATTATATAGACGACGTCTATAGGTCTTTATACTTGAACCGTTCTACAATTTTTAATCTTTTAACAGCAACAAAAACCCCGTCCTCTCTCCTCCTCCACCAAACCCTAACCCCATTGCGACCGAACCGCGACCAAACCCTAGCCCCGCCACTCCGTCTTGACTCCGACCAAATCCACCACAACCACCACCTTGACCCTGACCGAACCCTAGCCCCTTCCACCGCAGCCTCGACTTCTGTTGCAACCTTGACCGAACCATGACCTACACTGCAACCTCGACTTCCGTTGCAGCCTCCACGACCTCCTACACCTCCACGACAGCCACCGTCCCCGCAGCCTCCATTCGGTATATGCCTTGTTAGATTTAATCATCTTGTGTGATCAGAAATTGTGATTCTTGGAAGAGAGCGAGAGTAAACTCCAGAGGGGAGTACGTCACAGACGAGTCTCAAGCGATCAACTCGAAGATATTAAGTTGTATCACTTGTATATGTTATCAATTCACATTCAGTAATTTTATATTTTTCAATTGTTGGTAAAAAAATTTAAACTTTAGGACTCTCTGAAGTTGAGATAATCTCAAGGCGAATTTGTTTCCGATGGTCGGAATGATATTCTACGCGAGGCCTTGGGAAACGACGAACATCCCGGTCGTGTGCGGAGGGTAGGGAGTAGAGTTGGACTGTGACAATATTATGGAAAGACTCAATGGTCTACTTCGTCGACAGGTCAGACCAAATGCCAGCAAGAGATAGTAAATTTGAAGAATACATTGCAACTTGTTTTAGAGAGATTGGATCGTGATTTGCCTACTTCTCCTACCCGTCGTAGGACCGCTTCTTCCCCGGAGACCACTGCTCTAGTGCAGCCAGTGTTCAACCCCGATCAACAATATGATTTCGTGGCTCATTCTCGAGAATTGGTCCTCGTAGGTGGTCCCTCGTTTGGAAAGTTCGAGGATGGATCTAGATGTGCTCTATTTGTCGAAGATCCTGATCAAAGATTGGTGGGATATGGGAAAATTTATAACATCTCCAGACACCACTTCACAGAGGTGGGAGAGGGAGAAGTGAAGGTTGCAGTAGGGAGTTGCTTAGATGTTGGTGCTTTGGTGTCATTTCCGGAAGAAGAGATTATTACCCTCAGCGATGCTATCGGTGGGTTCGTGAGGTGGCCTGGTTATTTAGTAGAGCTAAATGACACACAGAAGGTATACTTTAATTTTGAAAAACTTTAAATTTCAAATTTGGTAACAATTGTATTTTTAACGGTTGTATTTATATCTGTAAGGTGCCAAGCCCCCGGAGCAAAGGGTCAAACAATCAATCTTCAATCAACATTAATTTGCTTCCAAATAGGTGCAAAATGTTGTATCAATGTATGGTAGGTAGGGAATCACAATCCTTAACTAGTTGGGATTTGGAGGAGGGGGTTAAAGGGTTGCCTTCGGTTTTGTACGTCACCAAAGAGGATGTCATGTAGTTCTTGGCGATGGATTCATTGTGCATCATGATAATCGACGTGCAAGTGAAGTAACTGTTTTCTTTGGTATAAGATGAAATGTATTGAATAATTTTATCATAATTGTAATAAAATGTAATTTTTACTCTTGTAGACACATTTATGACGCTAGAAAGTCAGTCTTTCCCGACGATCAAGTATTTGGATTTATCAGTCTATTTACATATATATACGGGAATGACGATAAATCGGGTCAGTTTGAGACTCTCATGAAAGAAGAAGACAAGATATTATCTGCTCCTTTATCATGAGAGGTAAACTTTGTAATTCAAAGTGAATTTATTTTGTAATAAGCTTCTAATTATATATATAACATGACTCATTGGATGCTTGTCATTGTATGCCCCGCGACTAATTCTGCATATTGGTTTGATCCATTGTGGTCGAATAAACCAAGAGACTCCATAAAGAAACTTGTAAATCTGTAAGTTCGTTTTAGTCATCGTATTTGTAATTCGTGGATATTTATTAGTATTATTGAATTCATGTTTAATAACTTGTGCTACTCAGGACAATGAAGGTTTACAGAGCATTAGGTGGCAGGAGAACAACCACAAAAGCGGGAGTAACATTGCATGAAATGAGAGTAAATTATTTCTCCCATTTTTGTTAATTAAGTTAGGAACATATATTTAGCGAATTTCTATGTTTGTAGTACCGGAAGCAGACTGGAAATACGGAATGTGATTATTACGTGATGAGATACATGGAAGAAATTCTCGAATTTGTAAGTCAAGACTTATCCCCATCCGAGGTAATATAGATTGCTATTCAGTTGTATAGTTATAGTTTCATTGTTTAGATATTAATATTTTTACTTGTATTTTGATAGGTCTTCCCAAAAAGTAGTGATCCCTACTCGCAACAGGAGCTCGATGATACTCACGACCGATGAGCTCGTTATTTTATCAGAAACATGTTAATGAACTAAGAGGTTCTCATGTCATTAACACTTCTTTTGTAATTTAGTTAACAAGTTCACTTGTATTACAAACATACAATGTTATGTCTTAATATAATCGCCTCACTTTAAAAATGAATGTCTAAGTGTGTTGAATGATTATGTGTATACTTGTATATATGTGTTTGTGTATGTATGCTTGTATGTATATGTGGATGAAAGTGTGTATGTATTTGTGAACGAATTTGGTGCAGGATGAATGTGTTTGTTATGCAGTGTTTTTGGTGCATGCCTGATTGCTATTTTTTTTGTCCAGGTTTAGGAATAGACGTTGGTTGTTTGTATTAGTCGACGTCTATTCTCTTGAAAAAAGGTATAGACGTTGGATGTATATAACGGTCGACGTCTATGCGTTAGATATAGACGTCGGTCGTATATAATGGCCGACGCCTATTCTTTAGGTATAGAAGTCGGATATTACGCGACCGACATCTATGTATATACGACGTATACATAGACGTCGGATCTGGGGAGGTTTATATCCGACGTATATACCCCTATATATCAAACGTATATTCCATTTTCTGCAGTAGTAAGTACAGAAATCATGATATAGTCTTAATCTCTTAAATGTATTGTACTTTGGATTGGCAGGTTTCGTGCCATTCTATGCGGGGACTATATGGCCGCATGGTCACAATCATCAAGACTCAAGTAAAACTCAAGAGTGCTACTGAAATGAAATTGTTTCTTAACGTCTATATATGCATGGTTTGTGTCTTCCTTTCTTCTGAATTTTCAGCAGTGTATTGATTATCAATTTGTGCTGCCCACAAAAGTTTGTTGTCTCATTGAGTATCTGATGGGGGTCGCAGCAGGAAAGTTGTAGACTAATAGAAATTATTTGGTGGAAGCAAGATAAGGTGAAAATTGTATGAAGCTGGACAGTAAGTAACAAGTTTTACCACTCCCTCAACCATTAGCTTTGCCATTATTGTAAATAAGAAATTCATAGTATAAAAAGTAGTTAATTAGGAGTATTTAAACATGTAAGTTGAGGTCTTAGAGAGTTGATATTCGATTAAGTTCTTCAAACATGAAATTGACTTCAATCACATTGTATGTTAGGGACTTACGATATCTTGTGGGCAGATTGATGATTCATCTAGAAGAGGGAGAATTGATTATGATCTCTTTCAACTAAAAATTAGACAGGTTGTTATATGTTCTATAGACAAGTTACCACCACTCAAACTCAATTTTATGTGGCAGAAAGTCCAGAGCTCTTATGAGCACTCATGTATACTTCTACAACTACAAGAGTCCATATTAAACTTGGCAGAAAACAATAACAGTTAAACATAAGTAGTAGTTCATCATAAAATCATTTCTCTATCTATTTATACGTAGAGGAGTTTCAAGAATCATATAAGATGTAAATTTTACAAGCAAAAGGCCAATTATGTCCTTAGGACTTTCAGAGAAACTGGGACTCTACTACGTACGTCCCCGAATTCAATTTTGCAATGATAAATGAGTTTACCCTTTTAAGCAATCAAATGTCGAGTGAAGTTTCAGTAAAAATCATTTTTTTCTAAAAGCATTAATGCGGTATGAAACTGTTACGTCCTAACTTCTAATTTTGCAGAATTGAGAAAAATTATGAAAAACCAACCCACCGAAGTTGATTTCGGAAGCCTACCAATCTTAAGCTATATAGCAAACAAGAATCTTAAATATTAATTAATAAATAAAGTTCGGTAATAGTCACAACTTAAGCACCTGCATTGGAAAAAAAACACCACCATTTGATTTTTCCCATGCCATTTTGTTTAACTCAAGAAGAAACATAATTGTGGTGATCATAAGAAGTGTTGAGCAAATAGTCCCACATTGTTAAACACAATTTGTGTATAACTGTAACATCCCGAGACAACGGAAAAATTAAAACTTTAAACAGATAAGAATCAACACTGGGGTCGTCACCAAACCACAAGTATATATATAACATAAGGTGGTAAACTGTACAATACAAGAGTCAAAGATGATTACAACCCAACACAAAAGATATACAACACATGTACAAGGGAAAATCATCCACCTCGAAGAACAAAAGGGATAAGATCCGGTCTGGGTGCCCCTGCCCGCAGTCACCACCTCCTACTGACGTGCACGACCTGACATGTAAACAAACAATGCCTGAGTTTCCTCTAGGGAAACCCCGTATGCCAAACCCTTAAAATATGAACATAATATGTGTATATGAAACATGAAATGAAGAATGCAGTAAAAGCATAACAAACTCCCGTGCACACCAGGCACCGCTGGAAAACATCGGCAACTACAACACATGTGCACACAAGGCACCGCCGGAAAATCATCGGCCACGGGTCTCAAGGGTCCTCTCACCCCAACCCCACAATCACACGTGCACACAAGGCACCCGCTCCGTAGAGCCACAACAACGTGCACACAAGGCACCCGCTCCGTAGAGCCACAACCACGATCTTCCTCTCAGGCCGGTAATGTCTGTACCGTCGCCCCAAAAAAGGCCGGAGACCCGTTGCCCTCGAGGCGGATCCAACCACACACGACACAAGCATCCATATGCAAACTGTGCCAAAACGATCGAACGGAAGACCCCAAACGGTCGACCGAACACCACTACTATTCCGCAGAAAAACCAAAATAACGTCCAACCGGTCGAACGAAAACGAGCCCCGTTCGACCGAAATCCAACAGGGAAAATCCTCTCTTGCTCAAAAAGCACCAACGGTCGAACGATCTAAAATCACGGTCGACCGATTCCCTTCAGTAAGATTCACCAACAAAATCCGCACTACACGGTCGACCGAAACCACACTCCCGGTCGACCGGCCAATAAGTTAACTTAAGTTCCGGTCGGACGAAGTCAATGAGCGGTCGACCGTTTAGATGGTCAACGCCCCCAACTGACTTACAACAGTGTTTTCGGTCAACCGACAAAGGGGACTCATTCGACTGAAAACACCCAGCGCCTTTTTCCCTTGGCAGAAATGTACCACCGGTCAACCACTCCAAGAGTATCGTCCGACCGGTGCAAGGGATTTTTCTTGAAACACACTACGCCCAGTCGACCGCGCCAACCCGCCGGTCGACCGTTGCAAAGCAGAAAAACTGCTGCAAGGTTCTCGACGAGCCTTTCGGCCTACCGTCGGCCCCTCCAATCCTCGCAAAGGCTAAAAGGAGGATTAAACTAAAACTTGGCATACCTTTAAGGCTTGATGAAGCCTTCGAAGAATCCCGGCGAGCGCTTCCTCGCAAAACTCTTCTCCTCCGGTGAGAACTCAACCGCAATCACCTCGACTCCGGCAACTCCAGATCCCCTCCGAGATTCGCCGGCCTCGCCTCCGCGTCTTCCTCAGCTGGATGAGAAGGATCGAGAGAGAGAGAGAGGGAGAGAGACACACGCGTGAGAGAGTGAGAGAAAACGAGTGAGGAGAGAGAGAAGACCAAATCTTATATACCTCTCCTCCTTCAATCTCCACCATCCACCACATCTCCTCCCATTAATCCCAGCCATCCATCTCAACCCACCTCATCATCCTCTAATCCACCACCTAAAACACAATAAACCCAATTAACAAGGGTTAGGATGTAACAATAACACTCTATAGTAAAGTTGGATCCATTATCCTTGACCTAAGTGCTTAAGTTTTGTTTAGGTGATGGACCAACTAAATTTAACATGGTATTAGAACGGGTCAATTGACCTGTGGGGTCCACTCCAACCTATATTGTTCACACGTAGACATAGAGAAAATTATCCCGGTCACGCGTGCAGGGGAATGTTGAGCAAATAGTCTGACATTGCTAAACACAAATTGTGTGTAATACTCTATAGTAAAGTTAGATCCATTACCCTTGACCTTAAGTGCTTATGTTTTGTTGAGGTGATTGACCAACTAAATTTAACAAAGTAGAAACTGAGATTCAAATCTGGGATAAAAAGGCAAAGTTTCTTTTTTGTAAAACTTATATGTACGGTGGATCGAATATATTTGAAAATCTGCCAATGAATATGATCTGCTTAACTAAATTAGTTGACTGAGAGGTTTCTAAAATTATGAATTTTAGAAGTTTCCTAAACCAGTAGCTATATTGATAAGACTATTATAATCGAATTTCCTAAATTAGGATTTATATATATGTATATGTATGTATGTATGTATATATATATATATACCATCAACGACTCGTATGAAAAGAAAATTAAAATAAATATAAGAATTGAAATGGATGGCATGAAGCAACTTTGATCTGTTTCCACCATCAACAAGTTTAATGGTTCCATATGTACAATACAAAACTAATATGTACATTCAAAAAGAATTTAAAAAAAGGCTCTATAGTGTTGCTGGTTGTAATATACAGGAACATAACTAAAGCACAAAAATTTCATATCCAAAACTTGGGAATAGTGTTGAAACCCTTTTGATTGTAGTCTTGCAGACCTTGTATTTCAGCTCTTGCTGTTAATGTAAAATAAATGAGAAAAATTCAATTACAAGCAATTATTTTCTATTGACAAAACTGTAAAGTTGATTTTCTTGATGGTTGAAAACAATGGAAGATCTCCACAATCCATGTTTGGTAGCTTTTTTACATCGTAAATACAAAATTACACATGATATGTTATCCATACTAGTGAGTTGCTTTAAATGATAAAAACTAGATGAAAGATAAAAGAATTACTCAAACGAAAAAGAATTTAAAGAGCTGTCAAGAAACTAAAGACATCAAATATAAGATTCTCAAATGGGAAAGACTTTTAGGCACAATAAATCAAAGAAAAGTAGAAAAGAAGCCCACTTCCTTAAGCTGATCAAAATATTCTCTTCTTTATAGACTACTACTGTAACATCCCCTTCCAGACGGTCAAAGCGGAAGACGAAATAAATAAAAAATTGAAGGGAGTTACCGAAAGGCAATAAAAGTCAATAAAAGATGATAGGAGCTCCAATTGGTTTAAATACACATAAACGTGTTTGAGGATTCAAGAATAAGATACGTACACAATATACAAATCGAGAATCAATACGTTCAAGAGATATTAACAAGAATCAATAATGACTGCCAATCAAATTCTAGGTGCATAGAGACATAAAAGAAAACTAAAAAGATCACCTATGCAACTATATGCCATGAATGTCATGCATGTACCGCCAGAACTTGACGGTAACCTGCAAAAATATAAAACCACAAAACCGTGAGTTTATAAAACTCAGTATGCCAAAGGATCCAATTTAAACATCAATCTAATAAACATACAAATCAAACGAATATACCATACGATAACAATCAGGTTCATATTCTTGGTAAACATGTCTAATATTACCTTAAATATGAACATAAGCGCTTGACAAAAGTCATTTCCAAAATGCTCAATACCAACTCATTTAAGGAGCTAGAACTTAAAAGTGAAACATGGTTCACACCTCTATAGTAACTTCAATAGACAAAACAACATGATGAGTTAGAGCATAAACTTGCATCATATTCTCATTTCAATTCAATAACAATGAATATCAATATGAACTAAAGAACAAGCATGTGTCTTAGTTTCCAATTCAATTCAGTCAGTCATTCCATTAATGATACTTACATGTATCAGGGATTCCGAAGGAAACCCACCGCTGGCACGTGCGGTCTTCCAGTTAGTGTATGGCCCGTCCCCACACCCATTACATAATCATATTAATTTAGAACACTCTTAGTTTCAATCTCTTTCAATTCAGTTCATTGTGGGGTCCCATACACCAACCTGTGTCAATACAATAGATAACAGATCTGTATCTGCGGTCCTACAGCCGCCAATAATCTCATAAGAGATTTGCCCCGTCGGGCCCAATACTCCGAAGAGTTACAATACTCCGAAGAGTCCAATATGCTCTTCAAGAGCATGCTCCTTAGAGCCTAGTAGTGCCAAACTCCCATTAATCTTTCAGTATTATGTCTATAGTTTGTAATTCATCACTGGTTATTCCTCTGGAATAACTCACAATTGGGTCTATCAATAATCACAACTCATTGGTTAGATAACATGTCTCTGTTAATAATTAAATCACAATTCAAGTTAATCATAAACATCTGAGTAACAAGCCCAATGATATAAAAGTCAATACTCATTGTCCATCATGGACGGTGATAAAACTAAAAGTTACTAGTTAAAAAGGTAATGAGGATGCTAACATGTATAAGTTGATGGATTCAAATCACATCAACCCAATGCTGGTAAAACTCAATTATATGCCATAAAATATAAACTGGGTTGCCTCCAACTTTCCCAAGAACTTGGAACCAAAAACACATTTTTATCATCAGTCAAACTTGACAATGAAAGATCACAATATTAGGATAAGTAACATTCTTAATCATTATTATTTGTTCACTAAACAGAGTAAATAAACTAAGAATCTAGTGATGACCACCAGATATTATTAAGGTCGTCAATTCGATACAACTTCTTCCAAAACAATTACATAAAGCATGAGATGATCTCATGAGATGGTCATGCACATCGAACACTACTAAGTCATATAGTCACTTGCAAAGACAACATGTATTAGGTAACATGCGAGGCAATGAGCAAATTCATTTATCATGACTAATACCATTTCTATTTTTATGAAGATTATAACACAACATTAAGGTTAACACAACCTATGTAACCAATACAATACTTGACAAAATACAATTTAAATCATATCATGTAACCCTTTGTTCGAAAATATCAAAAGTTTAATAAGCACAATAGTCGAACATGCATAAATGATCTAGCCAACACATTGTCCAATCGAAGATGGCATAACGTCAAGTGTGAAACAATATATTGAGTTTCAAAGTTTAAATACCACTTAACCGTGACACATCACGGGTTGACTACATGCACAATACATCCTGAGATTAGTTGCCAAGAGTGCAAAAAGATTAATAGAATACTAACTCAACTTCATTGAGAGCTAGGGTAAATCCATTTATCAATGATAAAACAATGCACTTGTTGCTATCAATTGGTCATCTACATTATTGGGTGTTAAGGACATTAGACACTCACTTATTGATGACTATGCATAAGTAGGCTCAAGTGGAAAACACAATCCAAGCATTCAACCACCAAAAATATCATTCTAGTTCACTAAGAGTCACAATACCAACATAAATCGCTACCATAACATAGTGAGATTAAAACTCTATCAATCACATTACTTAGTCTATTATGACCCCCACAACTTTGGTACATCCTAAATTTCATAGAAGTGCTAAACCACAATCATTCCAATTCTATTCCTCTAGAAAGAGTATGAAATTGTGAATATTGCCAAGAAATTCATCATTTATCTTGCTTGTCCAAAGCACTCAAGATGACAATTATGATCACATTCCAACCTTACTACAATAACTGTAAGTTCAAAGAACAATATCATCTTGAACTCAAGTAAAGCATAAATCTATATCTCTCATTTTGCATTTGGGACGAAAGAGTTGCAAGAACATAACACCACTAGAATTCCAACTTAGCCTTACATAGTAACCAAGAAGTCACGAGCACAAAAGTATTAAGATCCTTAAATGATAAGTGTTGCCATCAAGTAGGAATTTCAACAATCATTCCTTTACTTCTCAATTAACCCCACCAACCTAAAATAGATTCCAAGGTTCAATATTCAACTTAGTTAGTTATTCTCTTGCCTAATCACATCAAGTGGAAAAAGCTAGACATTAATATACACTTCAAGGATTTTGATTTGTACAAAAACATCTGAATCTCAGATTCAAATGACGTCTGAATCTTGGTTTACAAGGTTTATCCACTCACATGTGCAACAAGGGATCATCAAGAACTCGATTAATCCATATACCTAAATAAGGATGAGCATTTCTACCATTCAATTCAGATTTGAAAATGTATCTTACAACACAAGTATGAACACATGCAGTAATTGAAACAAATGTATATGTATCACCTCTCAATTCAGTTCTTATTTCTATGCATGAAACACTTCATATAAGCCACAAGATGTAGGAAGTCATCTCGATCATAGCTGGGTTGTCTCAAACATAAGCCCAAATCATGCAACACCAAAACTCCATTCACCTAACACATTCAACTCCTTCTCAAAGAGTTTCACTTCCAGCCAAGTTGCTAGCAATCCAGTACCTTAAATCCATTTTTATCTTCAAAAGGATCGTAACTAAATCCTTACTAGTAGCTGTAACACTTTTAGCTCACAAGACTACATCCATTCATGACCCATCACTAACAGAATTCATACCAATTCTTACAACTCTTTTACAGCCAATTTCAGAACCTTAATTATTCACATAATATTTTCAATCCTTGAATTCGATGGGTTTATTCTCATCTTAAGTTGTGTTCTCGCATACCTAAAAACATTCAATTTTTCTTTGATTTGATATCACACCACATTATTAATCTCAACATGAAAATCAATTTCAGAAAATAGAAACAATTAGTCATTTTTGGTGTGAGTTTCACTCTACTTCAATATTACCGTTTCAAGGTCGATTCGATGAGCCATATGTCTAGAAAAATGTTGCTTAAGTGGATCCAAAGGCATACCTGCGTTTGCGAGTCCCTCTAACCGATCGAGCCCCATTTTTGAACCACCATGCATCTTCGATGGTGACAGCACCCTAAGAGCTCCAGATCTTCCTCCTTGGATGAGTCCCGTCGAGTTTGACAGGCTTGAAAGGTGTGATTTCAGTATATTGCTGAAGTGGAGGAAGCGGTCGCAGCTGAGGCCGGAGAAGAGGATGAAAATGTGCGAATGGATGAAGATCGAGAACCGGATGGGCAACGCTGACGTGATCTCCCATGCCATCCTCCTCCTCCAAGGCGATTCTTCTCTTTCTTTTCTTCCAAAACCTCTTCTAGGCTTGAGAAGAAATGGGTTACGATGCAAGTCTTGGAGGAGAAGATAAGGGTTGGAAAAATTGCTAAGTAACCCTGCAAAAGATGACAAATTGTATTTATTGTAAAACAATACCTAATATCTCTCAACCGAGTCTTTGGATTTAGGATATTACAACTACCGTATTTTCTATAAGTCAAACAAATCCACTAATAATATTCTATGCTAATGTTAGTTTCTGAAAGAGAATTCTAAGGACAACTACATCCAGAGCTCCTTAGAGTGTGTCATACTGTAATAGCTCAATCGTATGTTGAAATTTTGATTTCCGGACTGATGCATTTTTAATTATAATGACAGGAATGTGTAAAAGGATTTAACCAGTACACGAAGTTACTAATGAATCTCCAAGCAGGAATATTTACTGTGGTTGATATGGTTAGTTTAATCTTAATGTAAATGAAAGACCGACCACTTTCACACCGTCACATAACAATTCATTGCAACTCAATGCTTAAGGATGGCTGGCTATTTTTTAGAAATAAGGCTTAGTAACCTTTATGTGAATATGGTTGATAAAACTTTATATTTTACCATGTAATTAGAGTTAAGTAAAGTAATGGGTCGATAGTCATTTAACTTCTCGCAGTTGACTAAGCCCTGTGAACCAATCAATTAAAAAGCTCATTCAAAAATGAAATTGAAGTTCAGCCATTCCTTCTAGAAAATTATAAGTAACTGACATCAAGAATACAGAAAAAGATCTCAAACGTTCAAAGTGAAATGAAATCTTTATCTGATGTTGCTGCATGGTTTAGACATTTCTACTAACAACCATAATTTTTACCACAATCTGTCAGCCGCTGGAGTCTGGACATTTTTTAAATAAAAAGGAATAAAATCTAAACAATAATAGTTGAATATGTACTTACATACTACTTAACCAGGGTTGTGGACATGTATACTATATGCTACAATCACAAACATTTAGTCTTTAATATCAGTAATTCTTTTGAATATGTATAACTGAACCATATTTAAGCTATTGTTTAACGTGTTCCCGTATATCATGTTATAGTACATAAAAATTTCTTGAACACCTTCAATAAGAGACTCAAAATGAGACATTCACATTTTAACTAACATGGTTACATTCAAAGATAAACTAATTAAACAAGCTTAGAGAATAGAGATACCATGTTATTGTAACGTCCTCGAACAACGGAAAATTTTAAATTTAAAACATACAAACAACGGAGGACATTACCAAGAAATACACAAGGTGCACCAACGTATATATATATACAGATCTGAGTTTACAACAAGAGGTGATTACATCAAAAACTATAAGATAATAAGTACAACGTAATCACAACGACCTCAAAAGGAGGGGGAAGCAGGATCTGTCCCAGAAGCTCTCCTCCGCAGTCACCACCCCCCTAACGCTGCTCACGGCCTGAAAGCAGACAATAAATGCCTGAGTTTCCAGAAGGAAACCCAGTATGCCAAACCCTAACACATATATGAATAATGAAATATGTAATGAATAATGAATAGCACAACAGACACGATCCGGTCACAAGGGTCCTCTCACCCCAACCCACCAACACACGTGCACACACGGCACCGCCGGTACAGTCACGGCCACACAATCGGGTCTCAAGGGTCCTCTCACCCCAACCCCACAACACACACGTGCACACACGACACCGCCGGAAAATCATCGGCCACGGGTTTCAAGGGTCCTCTCACCCCAACCCCACAACACACACGTGCACACACGGCACCACCGGTACAGTCACGGCCACACAACCGGGTCTCAAGGGTCCTCTCACCCCAACCCCACAACACTCGCACCACCATCGGGCGACAGTCCGTGCCGTTGCCCAAAAGGCCGGAGAGACGAGCCGCTTTCAAGCGTACGAGCACCCAACCATCGGGCGCCAGTCCGTGCCGTTGCCCCCCCCCCCCCCCCCCCCCGTGAGGCCGGAGAGACGAGGCGGCGTCAAGTGTACTCATAAAACCACGAATCCGCCAAAAACAGCAGAAACGGTCGAACGAAAACTGTTTAACGGTCGACCGATCCTCACCTAGAGAACTGACCCAACTGAAAAACCCGCCAATCGGTCGACCGGCAAAGGGGGCCCGGTCGACCAAACACCAGTAAGAAAACGTTTTCGCAAACCAAACACCAACGGTCGACCGACACAACACTCACGGTCGACCGAAAACCACCAGTACAAACCTCCAAACAAACGATCTTCACGGTCGACCGAAACAACACTACCGGTCGACCGGACAATAAGTTAACTTAAACGTCGGTCGGACGAAGTCAACGAGCGGTCGACCGTTTAGATGGTCAACGCCCCCAACCGACCTACAACAGTACTTGCGGTCGACCGGCAAAGGGGTCCCGGTCGACCGAAAAGCACCAGGACGTCTTCCTCTTGTTAAAATTGCACAACCGGTCGACCGCCCAAGGGGCATCGTTCGACCGGTGCAAGGGAATCGCCCAAAAATATACTACGACCGGTCGACCGAACCCATACACCGGTCGACCGATTTTAGTGCAGAAACCGCTGTGCAGGTCCGACGAGCCAAAACGGCCTACCGTCGACCGCTCCCACTCCCACACTAAAGATAGGTGAGCTTGAAAGCAAGTTTGACATACCTTAAGGCTTGAAGAAGCCTTGGAAGAAACCACGGTGAGCGCCTCCTCGCGAAAAAGCTCGAACTCTGGCGAACCTCCGATCTCGAACTCTACGACGATTCCGGCGACTCCAACACTCCGATCCTCGTCTCCGCCAACACCGACGAAGCACAAGGGAGAGAGAGACGCGTGAGAAAGAGAGAGATCGTGAGAGAGGGAGAGAGTGAAGAGTGAGAGAGAGGGAGAGATCCAAACCTTATATAGCTTCTCCCGAAACGATCTCAGCCGCCGATCTCATCCACCACTAATCCTCTCCTAAACACCATTAGCACCATAAGCAAGGTTAGGATATTACAATCCACCCTCCTTAAAAGAATTTCGCCCACGAAATTAAATCCAGGGCTTACCAAACAGCTCCGGATACGACTTCCGGACTTCCTCCTCAACCTCCCAAGTAGCCTCTCGCTCAGAGTGATGCTGCCACTTGACCTTAACCATAGGAATGGTCCTCCTCCTGAGCTGGTGATCCATCCGATCCACAATCTCCACCGGTCTCTCCTCAAGAGACAAATCCTGCTGAATCTCTGGAACCTCAATCTGAATCACATGTGAAGGATCTGACACGTACTTCCTCAGCATCGACACGTGGAAGACGTCGTGAAGACCAGAGAACTGTGGCGGCAGTGCAATCCGGTAGGCGACCTCTCCAACTCGGTCTAAAATCTCAAACGGTCCAATATACCTCGGACTGAGCTTCCCCTTCTTCCCGAATCTCATCACCCCGCGCGACGGTGAGATCTTCAGAAAGACATGATCGCCAACATCAAAAATCAGCACTCGCCTACGCCGATCCGCATAGCTCTTCTGCCTGCTCTGAGCTGTCGCTAGTCGCCGCCTGATCACATCAACTTTCTCAGCATACATCTGTATAATCTCAGGCCCGACTAACTGTCTCTCGCCTACCTCACTCCAGCACACCGGTGATCTGCAGGGTCTCCCGTACAAAGCCTCGTACGGCGCCATCCCAATACTCGCATGGTAGCTGTTGTTGTAGGCGAACTCAATCAACGGCAGGTGCTCATCCCAGTGCCCTGCCCAATCCAGAGTGCACGCTCTCAGCATGTCCTCTAACGTCTGAATAGTCCTCTCGGACTGGCCGTCGGTCTGCGGATGAAATGTTGTACTGAACTTCAGACGAGTCCCCAAAGCCTGCTGCAAACTCCCCCAGAATCTGGAAGTGAACCTCGGATCTCGATCTGAAATGATACTCACTGGCACCCGTGTAGTCTGACGATCTCCTCTACATACAACCTCGTCAGGCTCTCCAAAGGTAAAGTAGTCCGGATGGCCAGAAAGTGTGCCGACTTGGTCAGTCGATCGACTATAACCCAAATCGCGTCGTGATGTCTCCTCGTCTTCGGCAACCCGGTGACAAAATCCATCGTCACGTGCTCCCACTTCCACTCAGGTAGCTCTATACTCTGCATCGGTCCCGCTGGTCTCTGGTGCTCGATCTTCACCCGCTGGCAAACCAAGCATCTAGCCACAAAATCGGCCACGTCACGCTTCATCCCTCTCCACCAGAAGTTCCTCTGCAGATCCTTATACATCTTCGTACTCCCCGGGTGAATGGAATATCTCGCTCGGTGTGCCTCCTCCATGATATCATCCCTCAATCCATCGACCCTCGGCACCCAGATCCGACTCCTGAACCTCAGACCTCCATCCACTCCCACGGTGAAGTCTGATCCATCCCTGCCAGCTGACCGTAGCAGACTAGTCAACTCCTCATCCCTGTGCTGAGCCTGAACAACTCGACTGACGGTCTGCGGCTCCACTCGAAGTCCAGCAATCACTGCCCCCTCCGAGCTCTCGGCGAACGGCCTCCACTCAGACAATGTCTCGAGTAACCTCCACTCCTGAATGCACAGACTCGCAGCTGACACCTCTACTTTTCTGCTCAGCGCGTCCGCAACTGAATTCGCCTTCCCCGGATGATAGGAGATGGTGAAATCAAAATCCTTAATCAGCTCAAGCCATCTGCGTTGTCTCATGTTCAGCTCCTTCTGTGAAAACAGATATTTCAGACTCTGATGATCAGTGAAGACTTCGAACCGCTCGCCATACAAATAGTGACGCCAAATCTTCAGAGCATGAACCACGGCTGCCAACTCTAAATCGTGAGTGGGGTAATTCTTCTCGTGCACCTTCAGCTGCATCGAAGCATACGCTACTACCTGCCCGTGCTGCATCAGTACACAACCCAAACCAACACCTGAGGCGTCGCTGTAGATCACAAAACCGCCACTACCACTGGGAAGCGTCAGAACTGGAGCAGTCGTCAACCGACTCTTCAGTTCCCGAAAACTGTCCTCGCACTTCTGGGACCAAACAAACTTCACTCCTTTCTTCGTCAACAATGTCAGGGGTGAAGCAAGTCTCGAGAAGTCTTTGATGAACCGACGGTAATATCCCGCCAATCCAACAAAACTCCTAATCTCAGTCACACTCGTCGGGGCTCTCCACTGTGCCACTGCCTCGACCTTCGCTGGGTCCACTGATATCCCAGCTCCCGATACTATGTGCCCCAAAAATGCTACACTGCGAAGCCAGAACTCGCACTTCGAGAACTTGGCATACAACTGCTGATCTCTCAGAATGCCAAGTACGATCCTCAGATGCTCCCGGTGCTGCTCCATATCTGGTGAATAAACCAAGATATCGTCTACGAAGACAATCACGAAACGGTCGAGATACTGACTGAAAGTCCTATTCATCAGATCCATAAATGCTGCAGGAGCGTTCGTCAACCCGAACGACATCACCAGAAACTCAAAGTGCCCGTACCTCGTCCGAAAAGCTGTCTTCTGAACATCTGCCTCTCTGATCCTCAACTGATGATACCCGGATCGCAGATCAATCTTCGAAAACACCTTCGCTGACTGCAACTGGTCAAACAGGTCCTCGATCCTGGGCAAAGGATACCGATTCCTCACGGTAACCTTATTCAGCATCCGGTAATCTATACACATCCGCAACGAGCCGTCCTTCTTCTTCATGAAAAGAATCGGCGCACCCCACGGCGAGACGCTCGGTCGGATAAACCCTGTATCCATCAGAACCTATAACTGCTTCTTCAGCTCCGACAACTCTGCAGGCGCCATCCTGTACGGAGCCTTCGACTGCGGTGTAGCCCCAGCTACCAAATCAATGCCGAACTCTATCTCTCTGTGAGGTGGCAGACCGGAGACATCATCAGCAAACACCTCGGGAAAATCCTGAACAATCTCAATGTCCTCCAGCCTCCTCAACTCCGGATCTGGAACTACCAAGGTGGCTACAAAAGCCCTGCAACCCTGCTGAATCAACTTCTGAGCTCTAACAGAAGAAACAACCAATCGACCTCCGCGGTCCTTCAATCCTCTGATCAGAAGATCAGGTAAACCCTGCCTCGGAATCAATATCCTCTTATCACAGCATAAGACTCGAACGTCATACTGGGACAACCAATCCATCCCAAGTATAACATCAAAGTCCACCATCAGTAGCAAGACCAGGTCAGCCGGGAATTCCTGGTCTCCCGAAGCAATCGTGGCGCCGGGAAGAAATCTCCCCACATTGCCCACCAAACCCAGGGGTGTGCTGACCTCCAAAGTGGTAGTCAACATCGCAGGGGTACGGCCCAACACACTCGCAAACTGCTCAGAGATAAACGAGTGCGTGGCCCCAGAGTCGAACAACACCCTAGCAACCAAATCATCAACTAGAAGCGTACCTTCCACTACCGTGCTGGCATCCCTGGCCTCATCAGCCCTGATAGTGAAGACTCTACCAGCTCTCCTCCCCTGCTGAAGTGGTGCTGCAGGTCTGCTCGGTCCTGCTCCACCAGACGTGGAACATCCCGGTCGTCCGCTAGGCCCACCAGGCGCGCTCGGACAAGAACGGACGAAGTGTCCCATCTGACCACAACCGTGACAAGCGCCGGGGCGGTGTCCGCACCCCCGTCCCGGATGAACTCTGCCACACTGCCGACACGGCCCGCTCTGCGAGGCTCCACCTCCGTCTATCCTGGGCCTCTTGCCCGGATTCCCCTGTAACTGTCCTCCGGGACGTCCTGCAGGCTTCACCTGCAACCTCCTAGCATCCTCCAGGATCTCCTGACTATCCTGGTCCATGATGGTCGCAAACTTCACAGCATCTGCTAAAGTCTGCGGCATACTGGTCGTGACACGAGCTCTGAACTGCGGCCTCAGACCCCGCACAAACTTCCGAGCTCTCTGCTCCTAGGTTACATAAATCTCCGGGCAGTATCGTTCCAAAGCATGGAACCTGCTGATATAAGCAGCCAAAGTCATATCCCTCTGCTCGAGAGCTAGGAACTGCTCTCTCTTCCGATCACGAAGGTGCTGCGGAAAGTACTGTTGGTTGAACTCCACCAAGAAGTCCTCCCAACTCACGTCCTCACTGTCGTCGAACACGACTGCCAAAGTGGTCCTCCATATATGTGTTAGGGTTTGGCATACTGGGTTTCCTTCTGGAAACTCAGGCATTTATTGTCTGCTTTCAGGCCGTGAGCAGCGTTAGGGGGGTGGTGACTGCGGAGGAGAGCTTCTGGGACGTGACCGATTTTGTGGCTAGATGCTTGGTTTGCCAGCGGGTGAAGATCGAGCACCAGAGACCAGCGGGACCGATGCAGAGTATAGAGCTACCTGAGTGGAAGTGGGAGCACGTGACGATGGATTTTGTCACAGGGTTGCCGAAGACGAGGAGACATCACGACGCGATTTGGGTTATAGTCGATCGACTGACCAAGTCGGCACACTTTCTGGCCATCCGGACTACTTTACCTTTGGAGGGCCTGACGAGGTTGTATGTAGAGGAGATCGTCAGACTACACGGGGTGCCAGTGAGTATCATTTCAGATCGAGATCCGATGTTCACTTCCAGCATCTGGGGGAGTTTGCAGCAGGCTTTGGGGACTCGTCTGAAGTTCAGTACAGCATTTCATCCGCAGACCGACGGCCAGTCCGAGAGGACTATTCAGACGTTAGAGGACATGCTGAGAGCGTGCACTCTGGATTGGGCAGGGCACTGGGATGAGCACCTGCCGTTGATTGAGTTCGCCTACAACAACAGCTACCATGCGAGTATTGGGATGGCGCCGTACGAGGCTTTGTACGGGAGACCCTGCAGATCACCGGTGTGCTGGAGTGAGGTAGGCGAGAGACAGTTAGTCGGGCCTGAGATTATACAGATGTATGCTGAGAAGGTTGATGTGATCAGGCGGCGACTAGCGATAGCTCAGAGCAGGCAGAAGAGCTACGCGGATCGGCATAGGCGAGTGTTGATTTTTGAGGTTGGCGATCATGTCTTTCTGAAGATCTCACCGTCGCGCGGGGTGATGAGATTCGGGAAGAAGGGGAAGCTCAGTCCGAGGTACATTGGGCCGTTCGAGATCTTAGACCGGGTTGGAGAGGTCGCCTACCGGGTTGCGCTGCCGCCACAGTTCTCTGGTCTTCACGACGTCTTCCACGTGTCGATGCTGAGGAAGTACGTGTCAGATCCTTAACATGTGATTCAGATTGAGGTTCCAGAGATTCAGCAGGATTTGTCTCTTGAGGAGAGACCGGTGGAGATTGTGGATCGGATGGATCACCAGCTCAAGAGGAGGACCATTCCTATGGTTAAGGTCAGGTGGCAGCATCACTCTGAGCGAGAGGCTACTTGGGAGGTTGAGGAGGAAGTCCGGAAGTCGTATCCGGAGCTGTTTGGTAAGCGCTGGATTTAATTTCGTGGGCGAAATTCTTTTAAGGAGGGTGGATTGTAATATCCTAACCTTGCTTATGGTGCTAATGGTGTTTAGGAGAGGATTAGTGGTGGATGAGATCGACGGCTGAGATCGTTTCGGGAGAAAGTATATAAGGTTTGGGTTTTGTTAACTCTCTCTCTCTCTCTCACGATCGCATCTCTCTCACTCTCTCTCTCTAAACTTGTCTCTCTCGGCAGCAAAGGAAGGGTCGGCGTGGTGTGGTGATTGGGGAGCACGGGAGTTGTCGTTGGAGTCGCCGGAGGAGCGAGGATCGTCGATTGCGGGAGGTTTCGCGAGGGTGCGCTCGCCGTGGTTTCTTCCAAGGCTTCTTCAAGCCTTATGGTATGTCAACTTGCTTTCAAGCTCACCTATTATTAGTGTGGGAGTAGGAGCGGTCAACGGTAGGCCGTGTCGGCTCGTCGGACCTGCACAGCAGCATCTGAACTATAAACGGTCGACCGGTGTTTTGGTTCGGTCGACCGGTTATAGTGTATTTGGGGCAGAATCCCTCGCACCGGTCGAACGATGCCCTTTTGGGTGGTCGACCGGTTGTGCAATTGGAGCGAGAGAAGACGTCCTGGGTATTTTCGGTCGAACGGGACCCCTTTGCCGGTCGACCGAAAGTACTGTTGAAGGTCGGTTGGGGGCGTTGACCATCTAAACGGTCGACCGCTCGTTGACTTCGTCCGACCGACGTTTAAGTTAACTTAATGGCTGGTCGACCGGACGTGTGGTTTCGGTCGACCATGAAGTGTGGACTGTTGGTAAATCTTACTGGTGGTTTTCGGTCGACCGTGAGTGTTGGGTCGGTCGACCGTTGGTGTTTGATTTGCGAAAATGTTTTCTTACTGGTGCTTTTCGGTCGACTGGGACCCCTTTTTCCGGTTGACCGTTTGACGGGTTTTTCGGTTGGGCCAGTTCTCTAGGTGAGGATCGGTCGACCGATTAACAATTTTCGTTTGACCGTTTCTGCTGTTTTTGGCAGATTCGTGGTTTTATGAGTACACTTGACGGCGCCTCGTCTCTCCGGCCTCACGGGGGGCAACGACACGGATTGGCGCCCGATGGTTGGGTGCTCGTACGCTTGAAAGTGGCTCGTCTCTCCGGCCTTTTGGGCAACGGCACAGACTGTCGCCCGATAGTGGTATGAGTAGCGTGCGTTGTGGGGTTGGGGTGAGAGGACCCTTGAGACCCGGTTGTGTGTTGTGGGGTTGGGGTGAGAGGACCCTTGAGACCCGTGGCCGATGATTTTCCGGCGGTGCCTTGTGTGCACGTGTGTGTTGTGGGGTTGGGGTGAGAGGACCCTTGAGACCCGTGGCCGAGGATTTTTCCGGCGGTGCCTTGTGTGCACGTGTGTGTTGTGGGGTTGGGGTGAGAGGACCCTTGAGACCCGGTTGTGTGGCCGTGACTGTACCGGCAGTGCCGTGTGTGCACGTGTGTTGGTGTGTTGGGGTGAGAGGACCCCTGAGACCGGATCGTGTCTGTTGTACTATTCATTATTCATTACATATTTCATTATTGTTCATATATGTGTTAGGGTTTGGCATACTGAGTTTCCTTCTGGAAACTCAGGCATTTATTGTCTGCTTTCAGGCCGTGAGCAGCGTTAGGGGGGTGGTGACTGCGGAGGAGAGCTTCTGGGACAGATCCTGCTTTCCCCTCCTTTTGAGGTTGTTGTGATTACGTTGTACATGTTATCTTATAGCTTTTGATGTAATCATCTCTTGTTGTAAACTCAGATCTGTATATATATATATATATATATATATATATATATATATATATATACACACGTTGGTGCACCTGGTGTATTTTCTTGGTAATGTCCTCCGTTGTTTGTATGTTTTAAATTTTAAATTTTCCGTTGTTCGAGGACGTTACATTAACCGCTACGAAGAGAACCCAGACAGAATTCTAACTAGATTTTGAGCACAAAATCACGGTCTTACCCAAATTTTATGTTTCTTACATGTATCCAGTAAAAGAATTCAATTTTTCATGAAGAACCCAAAAAAGATGACACCTTTAGCAACAATAAAGGTGCAGAACAATTTCTAACCCGATCTTTGGACACGAAAGTGCAGTTTTACCTGATTTATCGGATACAAAATTCTCCTTCGGTTTCTTACATGAATCAATCTTCATAATTCAAATTTGAAAACAACCCAAGAAAAGAAAAGCAGAAAACAAATACCAAGGGGGAAAAACTGAGTACGGAACAAAACACACCCACCCGCAATAGATTCCTCCGGACTGGAAGGCTATCGTGTTGGCTTCTAGTGCCTTTCGGTGTTCGAGGTGTTCGTACACAAATTGCTCTCGACGGGTCTCAGAGTTCCAGAGTTTACAGACGGATCGGAATCGAACCACGGATTTAGCAGGGAGGAAGGAGAGGATCTCAAGCTGAAGGTCGAGGCATAGATCGGGATTCCGAACCTCCATTCTTCCACGTTTTTGGTTTTGGCGGTTTGTTTGAATTTCAGTTGGAGTGGAGTTTTAAGGAGGGAAAGAAATTGGGAAAACTGCATCAAGGACATCGAAGATCGGGTGAATTAGAGAAAGTACAAGTAATTTTACGTAAGGGTGAAATCATCTTTTTATGTAAGTGTGACTTTTATCCATTGTTAAAGGGTGTAACCATAATTTATCTTAAATGTATGATAAATAATACGTCATACTGTCTCAAAAAACTTTGAAGTGATTTGGACGACTTAAACACTTTTAGGAAGTGTTTAATTCTGATTAACAACTAGTTTCCATATTTTTCTCTTCCTTCTGCAATATTGCTTAATTTAGATATGAACCGATATTGTAGACAATAGAGCAGCAATGCTTAACAATTATAATGATTACGATGGTGCTTCAGTTTTTTTGGGTTTAATTTCTTCATTTACTTTATATGCATAACTTTGTGCAGGACTGATTTTTATACCTAAGAATCCTACTTTTCTAGATTTTTCCAACTACCGATAGTGAGATAGGAACATGAAAATTTACTCAATTGATATGGTAAAAAAAAATTATTTATTTAACCATGTATAGGTAAAAAACCTGAACAAACATAAAATCAAACCGAACAATCGTCCTTCCGAATTTCAACCACCGACTTAAGTTCTCAGCAGTACTTATGTTGTTAGTTAACCCTTGTTCTGATAGCTAGAATATATAAATTATGATTACTTATGCTTAACCCTTATTATTTATATCTTACATTTAAGTTAAATTATGGTTACTCCCCTATGGTTTGAAAGTCACACTTACCCCATAACTAATGTCTCTCTATCCTAAATTACTTCTGGTTTATTTTAATTCACCAAATCTTCCATGTCCTCGATGCAATTTTTTCCAGTATCTTCAAAACTCCACTCCCTCTTCAATCTTCACTCCAATTGAAATTCAAACAAACCGTCAAAACCAGCTACTACTCTTCTTTTCCAAATCCCGATCTCGCCTATTGTGGGTGGGTGTGATTTATTCCCTACTATCATTTCTTTGCAGATCAAATTGACGATTTGTTTGCTGTTTTTACTTTATTTTTCTAGTTTCTTTTCAAATTTGAATTATGAAGATATATCGATTCATGAAGATATATCTGAAAAATGGGTAAAACCACGCCTTTGACATCCAATATAGATATATGTAGTAATAGCAATAAAAAACAGAAAAGTTCGGTAATAGACACAAGCAATTGGTGTAACAATAGATCCAATGAATATGAATATCTATCAATAAATGTTAGCATCCTCTGAACTCAATTAGTTGTCTAACAGGTTTGTAATATCATGAATATTAGATGTTTCCTAACCTAGCTGACATCGATAAGAATATTACAATCCAATTGCAAAAGTAAGGATTTATATGAATATCACTCATAAGAAAAACGGGCAACTTGTATGAAAAAAATTGAAATGAATAAGAAGAAAAGGTTATCGCACACATGAACAACTTTAATGGTTTCATGTACGCTCGAAACCCAATATTTAGCTTCACAAAGAATCAAAAAGCTGCTTCAGTAGTGTTGCTTGTTGTAGTTTACAAAAGAACATAACAAAAAACACAAGAAATTTCCTTTTGATTATATCCAGAACATGGGAAGAATGTCGAAACCCTTTCTATCATAGACCTTGCGCTTCAGCTCTCGCTTTTTCATCACCAACATCAAATACGCGTCGAACACCCCTAAGACGCAGCACAAAGATTACATTAAATTCAGCACAAAGATGTAAACCAGAATTTCAGATGTTAGTGATTATTTTATACTAGAAACTGAAACAAAACTACTACTCTTCCTACAATGTGCTGCTGTTCACAACACAGCAAATTTTCGATAGTAAAGTTTATTTTCTTATTGGTGAAAATGATTGAAAGATCTCTACAGTCCATGTTTTGATAGCATTTACATCAAAAAGACAAAATTATACGCGACATCTTCATCCATACTATTAATTACTTTTAATAATAAAACTGGATGAAGGTTAGTATTGTCATAATTTTTGCTATTATTTAGCAAGAAATTAGCAAGACAACATTATTCTTTCCTTTGATGGTCCATTCATGTTTAAAATGTTAAGATGGTCTAAATGGGGTAAACTACAGATGGTTTAAAATGTAAGGACGTGAGAGAGAGAGGGGAGGTATGGGTTGTGTATGGTTGGAGGTATGGGAGAGGAGTGAGGTGGTATGGTGGAGAGTATGGTGGAAGTATGGGTTAGGTATTAGGTTTTGTTTTTAAAAACCAAAAACTCACCCATTTGCATCTCTTGTTGCCATTCGTGTTTTCCACCCAAACCTCACCCTTCTCCTTGCTTTTCCGGCGACCAGTGGAGGAAGAAGGCGGCGTGGAGGCTCCGGCGTGAGGAGGTCGCGCGTGCGGAGGCGACGGGCGTGAGCGTTGCTCCGGCGGATTCGTCTTTCTCTTGAGGTATGCCAAGCATTAGTGTGTTTGTGGTTCTCCATGTTGGGGGAAGTTTGGGTCGGTCGCGGGAGGTCGGGGACCTCGCCGGCGACAAGAAAACAGCGTAAAATCCTTGGCTGGTGCAAGGTTGCTGTCGACCAACGGTCGACCGGTGCCTTCGGGCGGTCGACCGGTGCTAGTGTAAATTGATGTTTTTGCCCAGAACCGGTCGGACGATGCCTTGGGGCGGTCGACCGGTTATGCCAAATTTCGTGGGTTCGTGTTTGATGTTGCCTGTTTCCGGTCGACCGAGCCTTGTGGTTCGACCGGAACTTAAGTTGTTGTTGTTTACTGCTTGTTTGTTCGACCGGTTAGTATATGCGTTCGACCGATTATATGACTTAGAATTACTAGGCTGACCCTGTAATGTTCGGTCGACCAGGACCCTTGAGTCGGTCGACCGATAGTTGAATTGATTTTGACTTAGTCAGACCTAGGATTTTGACCTGTCCGGTCGACCGGTTCTTCCCGCTGGTTCGACCGATTGGAGACAGAGTTTTGGGCACTTTGTTCGACCGTTTGGAGGAAATCCGTTCGACCGCTACTGTTGGTTTCGGTCGACCGGTTTGCCTGATTCGGTCGACCGATGGGGCACAGTACTGGTTTTCTTGTCCTAGTGAGATGTCAACTCTGTCCACGGAAACCCGTGTCCTCGCTTAGCGCGTGAGCCGGGAGGTGACGGTGGGTGCGTTCTGCGTGCCTGCCCAGGGACCGCCGTGTGGAAGAGTGTGGGCATCTGGGACGTGTCGTCTCCACAGATGGAGGGCGACGTAGCCTTGATGTTCTGACTCACAGTAGAGTAGCAGACCTGAGGGATTGAGGATCCCGGTGCACGAGGTGCACGGCTCGTTGGAGCATGTTGACCCTGCGGGCTGTTTGAGCTCGGATCGCTCGTGTAGACGAGGCGATGATCGTTCCACCCGATGCTGTTCCGGGTGATGATTGTTCTGCCGATGCTCTTCCGGCGGAAGTGCCGTCCGACGACGTTTCCGGGCGATGGTGTCCCACCGATGCTGTTCTGGTGAGGGTATGGACTGCCGACGATCTTTTCCGGCAGGGTAGTCTGGACGGGCTCCTCCAGATGAGTGGACCGACCTGGGCGACGGCCCCGTTGGTGAGGTGTTGACCTCGAGATTTCAGCTGATTTCTACTTCACGCAGGCGTGCGGACGCTCCTCACCGATCCCTTGACTAGAGTAGTCGCGTGTGGGGTTCGTTGTGTACCTTCTGCTAGACTGTATGTGCCTACGGTAGGTCTCAGAGTGGGACCCCTTACAGTTTGCGGACAGAGGTCCTATGTTTACCCCGTAGTGGGTTTGTTTACCCGTTGAGGGATTGTTTATGTATCGCATTGATGCCATGCCATGATGACTAGTATGATAGGTTTCATTGATAGTCTTGCATGCATCTAGGGCTTGGTATACGGGGTTTCCTTTCAGGAAACTCAGACATTGTTGTTGCACTTTTTATTTCAGGACCACAGTAGGTCCGGGTGGGTGGTGACCGAGGACGGAGCGCTTTGGAGTCGGATCCTCTTCGGCATTTGCGAGATCGTACGACTACTTGTATTTTCATTTCTTTCATCTGGATTGTAGTTGTACACCTTTTGTAAACTCCATGTATTTTGGGTGCACCCGGATTTATATATTTATATATTAGTGACGTTCCCGCCTTGAGTTGTCAGTTTTATTCGTTATTTCGAAATTTTAAATCTTCCGCTGTTTCGGGATGTTACAACTTGGTATCAGAGCGGTCGATTCCTGTGTCTTCGTCTAAAGAACCACCCTTAGGAGTAGTGTTAGAGGCATGCATTACTTTCTGTAGCTCATGCATGCATTGTTGCTTATTTGTTGATTGTTGTTATGGCAGATGCCTCCGAGGCGTGTGAGAGGTACGCCCCTGCCGCGTAGTTCCAGTGAGGGGACGGGAGGCGCGACATGGGAGGAGGAGCGGCGTACGCTCTATGGCACTATGGACAGGCTGGGCGAGTTTCTGGAGCGCCAGGCTGCCCGAGCTGAGCAGGCAGGACCTGGTGCGGTGCACGACAGGTTCATGAGGCAGCATCCTCCGACTTTTGAGGGCGGAGTGGATCCTGAGCTGGCTGAGGACTGGATCTTCACGATTCAGAAGATCTTCCGTGCGATTGGATGTGCACCAGAGCTGCAGGTAGGTCTGGCTACCTACGTGCTGAGAGGTCAGGCGTCGAGCTGGTGGAGGAGTACATCTGCAGTTGTGTTCGCCGACCGAGATGATGTGACTTGGGAGGAGTTTCTGGAGGAGTTTAATCAGAAATACTTCCCGCCGCATGTCAGAGATGCGAAGAGAGAGGAGTTCCTGGCGTTGGAGCAGAGGGATATGACGTTAGCTGCCTACGTCGATCGGTACAACGCCCTGGAGCGCTACTGTCCAGAGATTTATGTTACTCAGGAGCAGAGAGCGAGGAAGTTTGTGAGGGGACTGAGGAAGCAGTTGAGGTCTCGTGTTCTCACCAGTATGCCGCGGACTCTGGCAGATGCAGTGGAGTGCGCGACAGTTCTTGATCGGGACTTCCAGGAGAACTACCAGGAGGCTAGGAGACCTCAGGGTAGTGCAGTGGGGCGTGCAGCTGGCCGTTCCGCAGTGGTGGCCGGCAAGAGGCCTCGGTCTGATGGGGGAGGAGCACGTCGGCCCGGGATGTGCAGTTCTTGTGGTGGAGCTCATCCGGGGCAGGAGTGTCCCCGTCGTACTGGAGCGTGTCTGGGTTGCGGCCAGATGGGGCACTTCATTCGAGATTGTCCGCAGAGGCGGGGAGAGCCGAGTAGGAGGCCAGGACCGCCAGCAGCAGGCAGGAGCGGAGGCAGTCGCGCAGTTGCACCACCGGGACCGAGCAGAGTCGCCGGGCGGGTTTTCACCATCCAGGCTGAGGAGGCGAGGGACTCCAACACTGTGGTGGAAGGTACTCTTTCTGTTTCTGGTCGTGTTGCTAGAGTCCTTTTTGATTGCGGTGCCACTCACTCCTTCATTTCGGAGAAGTTTGCTGGCGAGTTGGGTCGGACCCCTGAGCTGCTGACTGTGTGTTTGGAAGTCAGTACGCCCATGGGTGAGGTGGGCACTGTGGGGAGCTTCCTCCCCGGCACCACAGTTGTTTCGGGAGACCAAGATTTTCCGGCAGATCTGGTCTTGCTACCGATGGAGGACTTCGACGTCATACTTGGGATGGATTGGCTGTCCCAGTACGATGTTCGGGTCTTTTGCCGCGAGAAGAAGATTCTGATTCCGAGAGAGGACCTGCCAGATGTTGTGATCAGAGGGCTGAGAGGCAGAGGTCGGATTATGGTCTCGGCAGTGAAGGCACAGAGATTGATCCAGCAGGGATGCAGAGCTTATGTGGCTACACTGGTAGTGTCAGATTCTGAGTCGAGGAGTCTGGAGGACATAGAGGTGGTACGGGATTTCGCAGATGTGTTTCCAGTGGATATCCTGGGGCTACCGCCACACAGGGAGATCGAGTTCGGCATCGACTTGGTGGAGGGTGCGACTCCGCAGTCGAAGGCTCCGTATAGGATGGCACCTGCAGAGTTGGCTGAGCTGAAGAAGCAGTTGCAGGAGTTGATGGATACTGGGTTCATCCGACCTAGCGTCTCGCCATGGGGAGTGCCAGTTTTGTTCGTGAAGAAGAAGGATGGGTCGTTGCGGATGTGCATCGACTACAGGATGCTGAATAAGGTTACCGTTAGGAACCGGTATCCCTTACCCAGGATCGAGGACCTGTTTGATCAGTTACAGACGGCGAAGGTCTTCTCGAAGATTGATTTGAGATCTGGGTATCATCAGCTGAGGATCAGGGAGGCAGATGTTCAGAAGACAGCCTTCAGGACACGGTACGGGCACTACGAGTTTCTGGTGATGCCGTTTGGATTGACGAATGCACCTGCAGCATTCATGGACCTGATGAACAGAACGTTCAAGCCATACCTTGACAATTTTGTGATTGTGTTCGTCGACGACATCTTGGTGTACTCGCCGGACTGGGAGCAGCACCGAGAGCACTTGAGGATTGTGCTTGGCATCTTGAGGGATCAGCAGTTGTATGCCAAGTACAAGAAGTGCGAGTTTTGGTTGGATCAGGTGGCGTTCTTGGGACACATCGTGTCGAAGGACGGGATCTCAGTGGACCCAGCGAAGGTGGAGGCAGTGACGCAGTGGAAGGCTCCGACGAGCGTGACTGAGATCAGGAGTTTTCTGGGGTTAGCAGGCTACTACAGGCGATTCATTCAGGATTTCTCCCGACTTGCTTCTCCGCTCACGACTTTGACGCGGAAGGGAGTTAGGTTTGCTTGGTCCCAGAAATGCGAGGACAGTTTTCTTGAGTTGAAGCGACGGCTGACGACAGCACCGATCCTGACACTTCCGAGCGGCAGCGGAGGGTTTGTGATTTACAGTGATGCATCAGGGATCGGTTTGGGTTGCGTACTTATGCAGCACGGGAAGGTCGTGGCGTACGCTTCGAGACAGTTGAAGGATCATGAGAGGAACTACCCCACTCATGACTTGGAGTTGGCGGCGGTAGTTCATGCACTGAAGACTTGGCGGCATTATCTGTACGGGGAGCAGTTCGAGGTTTTCACCGATCACCAGAGCTTGAAGTACCTATTTTCGCAGAAGGAGCTGAATATGAGGCAGAGGAGGTGGCTCGAGTTCATTAAGGACTACGACTTCACCATATCCTATCATCTGGGGAAGGCCAATTCAGTTGCTGATGCGCTGAGCAGGAGAGTTGAGGTGTCGGTAGCGAGCCTCTGCGTTCAGGAGTGGAGATTGCTTGAGTCCCTGTCAGAGTGGAGGCCTTTTGCTGGGTCAGCAGAGGGGGCAGTGATTGCTGGTTTGAGAGTTGAGCCGCAGACTGTCTCGAGAGTTGTGCAGGCTCAGGGTACCGATGCGGAGTTGGCTGGTCTGGTGCAGTTGTCTGCTCAGGAGGGATCTGATTTCAGCATTGGAGCAGATGGTGGTCTGAGGTTCAGAAGCCGTATTTGGGTGCCGAGGGTGGATGAGCTGAGAGAGGAGATCATGGAGGAGGCACACCGAGCACGATATTCCATTCACCCGGGGAGCACGAAGATGTATAAGGACCTGCAACGTAATTTCTGGTGGAAGGGGATGAAGCGAGACATAGCGGAGTTTGTGAGCAGATGCTTGGTCTGCCAGCAGGTGAAGATCGAGCATCAGCGACCAGCAGGACCGATGCAGTGTATCGAGCTTCCCGAGTGGAAGTGGGAGCACGTGACGATGGATTTTGTCACAGGATTGCCGAAGACGAGGAGATTCCACGACGCGATTTGGGTGATAGTCGATCGACTGACCAAGTCGGTGCATTTCTTAGCGATCAGGACCACGTTGCCTTTGGAGGGTCTGGCTCGGTTGTACGTGGAGGAGATAGTCAGGTTGCATGGGGTGCCAGTGAGCATCATCTCCGATCGAGATCCTCGATTCACTTCTAGATTTTGGGGGAGTCTGCAACAGGCTTTGGGGACGCGTCTGAGATTCAGTACAGCGTTTCATCCGCAGACCGACGGTTAGTCAGAGAGGACGATACAGACCCTGGAGGATATGCTGAGAGCATGCACACTGGATTGGGCAGGGCACTGGGATGAGCATCTGCCGCTGATAGAGTTCGCCTACAACAACAGCTACCACTCGAGTATTGGGATGGCACCGTACGAGGCATTGTACGGGAGGCCTTGCAGATCACCGGTATGCTGGAGTGAGGTGGGCGAGAGGCAGTTAGTGGGGCCAGAGATCGTGCAGATGTATGCAGAGAAGGTGGATGTGATTAGGAGGAGACTGGCCACAGCACAGAGCAGGCAGAAGAGTTATGCAGATCGACGCAGACGAGCGCTGAGTTTCGAGGTGGACGACCATGTGTTTCTGAAGATTTCCCCTGCCCGAGGTGTGATGAGGTTTGGGAAGAAGGGGAAGCTCAGTCCGAGGTATGTTGGGCCGTTCGAGATCTTGGACCGAGTTGGAGAGGTTGCCTACCGGATTGCGTTGCCGCCGCAGTTTTCGGGTCTTCACAACGTCTTCCATGTATCGATGCTGAGGAAGTACGTTGCAAATCCGTCGCATGTCATTGAGATTGCAGTTCCAGAGATTCAGCAGGACTTGTCGCTCGAGGAGAGGCCGGTCGAGATTGTTGATCGCATGGATCATCAGCTCAGGAGGAGGACCATTCCGATGGTGAAGGTCCGGTGGCAGCATCATAGTGAGCGCGAGGCCACTTGGGAGATTGAGGAGGAAGTCAGAAGGCGGTATCCAGAGCTTTTCGGTGAGTGTTTGCTTTGATTTCGGGACGAAATCCTTTTAAGGAGGGTGGATTGTAAGGACGTGAGAGAGAGAGGGGAGGTATGGGTTGTGTATGGTTGGAGGTATGGGAGAGGAGTGAGGTGGTATGGTGGAGAGTATGGTGGAAGTATGGGTTAGGTATTAGGTTTTGTTTTTAAAAACCAAAAACTCACCCATTTGCATCTCTTGTTGCCATTCGTGTTTTCCACCCAAACCTCACCCTTCTCCTTGCTTTTCCGGCGACCAGTGGAGGAAGAAGGCGGCGTGGAGGCTCCGGCGTGAGGAGGTCGCGCGTGCGGAGGCGACGGGCGTGAGCGTTGCTCCGGCGGATTCGTCTTTCTCTTGAGGTATGCCAAGCATTAGTGTGTTTGTGGTTCTCCATGTTGGGGGAAGTTTGGGTCGGTCGCGGGAGGTCGGGGACCTCGCCGGCGACAAGAAAACAGCGTAAAATCCTTGGCTGGTGCAAGCTTGCTGTCGACCAACGGTCGACCGGTGCCTTCGGGCGGTCGACCGGTGCTAGTGTAAATTGATGTTTTTGCCCAGAACCGGTCGGACGATGCCTTGGGGCGGTCGACCGGTTATGCCAAATTTCGTGGGTTCGTGTTTGATGTTGCCTGTTTCCGGTCGACCGAGCCTTGTGGTTCGACCGGAACTTAAGTTGTTGTTGTTTACTGCTTGTTTGTTCGACCGGTTAGTATATGCGTTCGACCGATTATATGACTTAGAATTACTAGGCTGACCCTGTAATGTTCGGTCGACCAGGACCCTTGAGTCGGTCGACCGATAGTTGAATTGATTTTGACTTAGTCAGACCTAGGATTTTGACCTGTCCGGTCGACCGGTTCTTCCCGCTGGTTCGACCGATTGGAGACAGAGTTTTGGGCACTTTGTTCGACCGTTTGGAGGAAATCCGTTCGACCGTTACTGTTGGTTTCGGTCGACCGGTTTGCCTGATTCGGTCGACCGATGGGGCACAGTACTGGTTTTCTTGTCCTAGTGAGATGTCAACTCTGTCCACGGAAACCCGTGTCCTCGCTTAGCGCGTGAGTCGGGAGGTGACGGTGGGTGCGTTCTGCGTGCCTGCCCAGGGACCGCCGTGTGGAAGAGTGTGGGCATCTGGGACGTGTCGTCTCCACAGATGGAGGGCGACGTAGCCTTGATGTTCTGACTCACAGTAGAGTAGCAGACCTGAGGGATTGAGGATCCCGGTGCACGAGGTGCACGGCTCGTTGGAGCATGTTGACCCTGCGGGCTGTTTGAGCTCGGATCGCTCGTGTAGACGAGGCGATGATCGTTCCACCCGATGCTGTTCCGGGTGATGATTGTTCTGCCGATGCTGTTCCGGCGGAAGTGCCGTCCGACGACGTTTCCGGGCGATGGTGTCCCACCGATGCTGTTCCGGTGAGGGTATGGACTGCCGACGATCTTTTCCGGCAGGGTAGTCTGGACGGGCTCCTCCAGATGAGTGGACCGACCTGGGCGACGGTCCCGTTGGTGAGGTGTTGACCTCGAGATTTCAGCTGATTTCTACTTCACGCAGGCGTGCGGACGCTCCTCACCGATCCCTTGACTAGAGTAGTCGCGTGTGGGGTTCGTTGCGTACCTTCTGCTAGACCGTATGTGCCTACGGTAGGTCTCAGAGTGGGACCCCTTACAGTTTGCGGACAGAGGTCCTATGTTTACCCCGTAGTGGGTCTGTTTACCCGTTGAGGGATTGTTTATGTATCGCATTGATGCCATGCTGATGAGAAATTTTATTTATACCGCAAGTGCACGGCGTCAATGAAGACGTGGCAAGTACGGGTCGAACACAAGGAGGGAGAGATTTCGTTGTTAGTGTGATTTCGATTGAGGGGAAGAAGGGAGAGAAGAATTAATTTGGGTTTTTGGGGTTTTTGGTTTAATTAACTAAAGTACGAAACAAAAGCAATTAAAATTAAAACAAGAACAAAGAGAGAAATCCGTGGGGTGGAGGTTTAGATATCGGGTTTAGATTAGAGAATTCTGAAACTTATAATAAATCATATTAGTTATAAAGCATTACATGATAAATGATTTAACATAAACTCAAGTAATCAAAACATACTAATACGAAATTAAAATAATAACATCTTCTCTTCTCATCACCCTAAATCCGTCACCCCCACCCTTTGGAGAGAGTTAGAAACTCATGGAGGGAGGAAGAAGAAGAGGTCCTTGAGACATTAAAAGAAAACTAAAACAAGAATTAAAAGAACAGAATTTTATTAATAAAACTAAGGTACACAAATAAGAACAACAACCAAGGACCCTATTTACATCGTTCTCGGGTCTATTTATAGTTGCTACAAGGGACTTAGGTATAGAATTGGATAGTACACGTGTCCATACACGAGTGGACGAAATTGGGACACACGGATCGACCAATGGGCGGCGGAATCGCCGCACATCATGTGTATTGTGCGGCGGATTCGCCTCCCACGTTGGTCGGATTTAATCAGGATTTTTGTCACGCGTTTATGGTATGATTTGATCTTTATTTGCGTGTCTGGATGATTTCTTTCCATTGTCTTGAGCTCCGGATTAATTCCTTCCATTGTTGGAGATTTATAGTTGATTTTTCTTTTGACTTTTCCAACAAAATAACTTGATCCTTTTCTTTTGCAATTAGGTCCTTGGCATTTTGCAATTAAGTCCTTGACCTTTTTGTGATTAGCTCCTTGAATGCTTTTATGCTTGGATGCATTTCCAATTGAAACCCGATAAACTTGAATTCGGTCTTTATGATAGAAGTGAATCTTTTGCACACGTTTATGCTCGGAATGTTGGTAAATTGCATTCAGGTCCCTGTATTCTGTAAATAAGACTAAACACATACCTTAGTAGCATTTATTGATGTAAAAGTAATCTAAATGAAAGACATATGATGCAATGTATGCAATGCATCAAATACCCCCACACCTAGATTTTGCTAGTCCCTAGCAAAATAGAATACAAGAAAAATAAAAACAGGGAAATCCTAACTCACTTTCGTAGGAATCACGGTTGCACTTAGCATGTGCAACAAGCCTTTAAACCTCCTTGTTGCCAAGGGGGAGGAGTGTTGTCTCCTGAGGGTTTTCAGCAGATATACCCACAAAGTCTTAATTCAACATTCCATTAATAGCTCTTAATATTTCTGCCTTCACCTTATACATCTCACTTAAAGTTCTCGCATGCTCATTATATAAATCTAGCTCAAAAAATATGACTTGGTCTTTGTTCCTCCAACATTCACACCACTAACCCTTCTATACATGTTTATCACTTGAATTATTTTGCACGCCTCCTCTGGTGGTGAAGTATCATTCGGATCAACCATGGCATGGATCATTCTTTTAGCTTTGGGCCTTGAGTATTATTATTTTTTTCTTTTCTTCCGTGATTCAACACATTTGCTTTTTGACACTTTTACCCTTTTGGCATTTGTGTAGCGAGTTTGGTCGATAATCCCGAGCTGGTAGACTCAAGTTACCGGGTTTCAAGATACCCCTACGGACCAGTGACTCAAAGACTTGGGTTTTTGTAATCATTTTGCAAAATGTGTTTTCTTCACTTTATTCCTTTATTTTTATTTTTATTTTCCTCAAGGCTTAATTGCTATTAGAAGTCCACACTTCCCGGTATATTTTCCTCAACCTCTGCTTTTTATCAACCACTTCAAAGATTTGATTCATCCAATTTAAGTGCATACATGTCTTAAAGCGTAATGGGTTATTTCTTTGGAACTTAGATTTATGCCATAATTTCTACAAGCAGAACCATATAATAAGGAACAAGAACTCAATGCAATTTGTACTCGGGTTTTGGCAGTTCAATCTTAAGCTATGTCATAGAATATTGATTATTTTATTTTTTTTCTTTTTTTTTTATATTTTTTTTCTTTTTTTTTATATATATTTTTTTAAATAAAGCAGAACAGAAAATCAAATAGATAGATATGTACATATATAAACACCCCCCACACCTAAATCATGCATTGTCCTCAATGTATGCATAGATACAATAAATGCACTTATTACCTGCGTCGGCTTGCGGTAGAGGGGTTGAGTTTGCTCAAAGTCAACCATAATCAGAACTGGATTGAATGACACCATGTTGGTGCATGTATCCAGTTGAATTGTTCCCCATGTTGACTTGAGGAAAAGATTCCACTCTTCTCACTTGAATTGGTTCGCTTGTTTGCTCGAGTGATGGTGGTTGAGTAAATGAATCACTCCCTTTTTTCTTACTTCCTTTTTGCTTATGTGATGATTTATTTGATTCAGAATTCTGATAAATACGTGCTCTCATCACAACATCACTTGGGTTGCATATTATTTCTGGCTCATTATCAATATGGAAGATATTAAATTCTGCTTTTAAGTTCCCGAAAGATAATTGCATGAGTCCGTTTCGACAGTTTATTAATGCTTCCGAAGTGGCTAAAAAGGGTCTACCTAGAATTACAGGGATTTGTCGATTAGGATTTACAACAGGTTCAGTATCAAGTACGACAAAATCCACTGGATAAATGAAGTCCCCAACCTTAATCAAAACGTCCTCTACTATACCTCTTGGTTTCTTAACAGAACAATCAGCGAATTGGAGGGTTGTCCTAGAGGGTTTCAGTGGACCAAGGTTGAGTTGCTCGTAGACAGAAAATGGGAGCAAGTTAACGCTTGCACCAAGGTCTAGAAGGGCTTTATTGATAAATGTATCTCCTATTGAACATGAAATTGTGGGACACCCCGGGTCCTTATATTTTATAGGAGATGTGTTGGAAAGAATTGAGCATATGTTTGCAGTTAAGAATGCCTTCTTTGGTACATTTGTTTTTCTCTTTTTAGTGCACAAATCTTTCAAGAATTTAGCATAAGCAGGTATTTGTTGAATCATATCTAAGAGTGGAATATTCACCTTAACTTGCTTAAATACTTCCAGGATTTTCTCTATTTGTGCACTAGAGTTCTTTTTGAGTCTATTGGGAAATGGGGCTTTAGGCACATAGACTCGCTCAGGTTCAGGTTGAGCTACAGGTTCAGGTTGGGTAGGTGGATTGGGCTTTTCAATTTGGACGTCGGGTTCAATGGTCAAGTCATATGTGGGTGCTTGATGGCTAGATTGATTAGTCATTCTAGGGTTTACCACATTATTGTCAATTTGTCTTCCGGACCGTAATGATACTACAGCATTGATTTGTTGGAACGGTCCTTCCTCATTAACCATTTGAACCGGTCTAGGGTTGTTATTTCCTGAAGGTGGTTGATAAGGTTGATATTGATTATTAGTTCTGGGGTTCACCTCAGGTTGGCTTGGAAATTGGCCCTTTTCTCTTTCACCTATTATCTGTGCTAATTGGCTGACCTGTGTCTCTAGCCTTTGGAATGATTGGTTGGTTGTTTGTATAAAAGTTGTCATTAAAGTTTCTAATTTTGTCAACCTAACCTCATGATTTCCATTGTTATTACCCCCAGATGATGTATTATTTTGGTTATATGGGGTTTGTTGTTGTCTAGGAGGTTGTCCTTGTTGGGTCCACGAAAAATTGGGATGATTACGCCAACCTGGGTTATAGGTCGATGCGTAAGGATCATTTCTAGAATTGTTGTATGTGGCATTAACATGTTCCAGGTTCACACAATCCTCCATTAAATGACCAGTCTGACCACATCTAGAGCAAGGGGTAGGGGATGCTTGTCGGGTTTGGTTTTGCAGTTCTAGACTTTCCATTCTACGCATTAGGGTAGCTAGTTTTGCCTCGGCCGCTATGTTGGAGTCTATAGCTAAGACACCTGGTCGGGTTTGACTCGCTATTCTAGATCCAATACTCGGGTTGATGGGTGTTCTAGCATTGTCCCATTGCATACTATTTTCAGCTAAATCCTCAAGAAAAGTCCAGGCATCATTTTCATTTTTGGACATAAAGTTCCCTTGGCTCACAGATTCTAGCATAACCCTAGATGTGGGTGTCAATCCCTCATAAATAATTTGGCATAATTGCCACTTCGGAATTCCGTGGTGAGGGCATTGGGTCAAGACACTTTTAAATCTTTCAAGATAGGAATAGAACGGCTCGCTCTCAGACTGAACGAATGCAACAATTTCATTCCTAATCTTCATAGTCTTATGGTTGGGGAAATATTTTTTTAGAAACACTTGAACAAACTCAGCCCAACTCCTAATAGATCTTTCGGCTAGACTATATAGCAATTTCTTAGCGTCGTCCTTCAGTGCTAGAGGCACGAATTTCAGACGCACTGTCTCCTCAGGGATATGCTGGTATTGCATAAGAGAGCAGATTTCTTCAAATTCTCTAAGGAAGAGATATGGGTCTTCCCTAGAGGTGAACTTAGGCAACATACTCATGTATTGTGCCTTAAGTTCGAAGTCGCGACCCGGGATGGTGGGCATAACGATGCACGATGGCTGAGCAGCCATCGTTGGGTAGCACCGATCCCTCAAAGTTATAGGTTGCGCAACAGGCGGGTCCACTACGTTCTCACCCATTAGATCCGAGTGAGGTGGTGCAATAGGTGGGTTGGGGTTAAGTTCCAGACTGGAATCTAGATGAACTCGTGAGAGTCGATTACTCAAGTCCCGAATCCAAATCTGAGTGCACCGGGTTGAATCAATTTTTGAATTCAAATTCGAAATTTAAATTCCAAATTTAATTTCAAGAATTAATTACTCTTTTTTTTCGTTTTTTTTCTTTTATTTTTATTTTTATTTTTTATTTTTATTTTTTTTTATTTTTATTTTTATTTTTTTTAAAGGAAACAAACAAAAGAAAGGTAAGGATGAGAAGGGAAAGAAGACTCAGACGAGAAGGGAAACTTAACTCTAAAGGATAAAAATTAGGGTTGGTCAGAAATTTCCTAAACAAGCACGGTCAAAACAATCCTAGACCTAGTGTCACTTAGATCTAGACGACTCCTAACTGGTTGAGTCGAATTGATTCGCTTGATTCACCTCCCTCACCAATCAAACCAAGTTGGCCAGTTAGTGTATAGCTAGTGGGGGCGCTTCCGACAGAGTCGGTGCCAATTAGACAACCACGTCGCTTGGAAGACTTTCGTCGACACAAAAACACTTTCTAGACACCAAATTGAGTTCAATTAGCTTTAGGTCATAGCAAGTCAAACCAATCTCCTCCTTAATTGAGTCCGAGTCCTTAGGGGCCAATGTCTAATTGATTTTAAATTTTAGGCTTAGGCGACACTTCAGGATTGTGGTTTGTGGGCTACGGGAGGGTGATGAAATCCCCACCGTATCTTTTCCTACGGAGTTGCCCTTAAGATAGTTTAACTTAAATCTAGCAAAGATAGTCAAACAATGGTCCTTTTAATGGGGGCAATTGCAAGGTTGTATGCAGCTAAATTATATGCTCTAATGCAATCGATAAAAACCTCGATACGTACCTTGCCTCCAACAATCTTCAACAAGTATTAATTTGCAAGAATTTAGCAAGAATAATGCAAGCAAAACATTATATGATGCATGCACTAAGGTCTTTCTAATTTTGCCAATTTTAGGTCAGAGTTGAATTATTGCCAATTATGGAATTGTAACCCTAACACGTGCAATTCTACGAAAGGAAACTTTTCAACTATTCAGATTTTACGAGAAGGGCAAGAAACGTTACCTCCGCAATGCTCAGTCGGGTTCGCCGCCCGCTCTCGGAGATTCCAGTAGCTCAATACGACCACCCAGAGATGCCGACGATGCCCCAGAAATTTGAAGACCAGAGCCCTCGCTTGTGCGGCGATTCCGCCGCAAGTCCTCTTGAAGATGCGGCGATTCCGCCGCCCAAGTGTCTCAGAACGCTCCCGGATTTCGCCGCGCGCTCTGTTGTCTCCTGCTACACAAATTCAAATACTTAGATCGCGCATAAGGTAGACAGGATAAAATCGAAAACACAAAAACACAAAATCTGCGTCGCCTCCCCGGCAACGGCGCCAAAAACTTGATGAGAAATTTTATTTATACCGCAAGTGCACGGCGTCAATGAAGACGTGGCAAGTACGGGTCGAACACAAGGAGGGAGAGATTTCGTTGTTAGTGTGATTTCGATTGAGGGGAAGAAGGGAGAGAAGAATTAATTTGGGTTTTTGGGGTTTTTGGTTTAATTAACTAAAGTACGAAACAAAAGCAATTAAAATTAAAACAAGAACAAAGAGAGAAATCCGTGGGGTGGAGGTTTAGATATCGGGTTTAGATTAGAGAATTCTGAAACTTATAATAAATCATATTAGTTATAAAGCATTACATGATAAATGATTTAACATAAACTCAAGTAATCAAAACATACTAATACGAAATTAAAATAATAACATCTTCTCTTCTCATCACCCTAAATCCGTCACCCCCACCCTTTGGAGAGAGTTAGAAACTCATGGAGGGAGGAAGAAGAAGAGGTCCTTGAGACATTAAAAGAAAACTAAAACAAGAATTAAAAGAACAGAATTTTATTAATAAAACTAAGGTACACAAATAAGAACAACAACCAAGGACCCTATTTACATCGTTCTCGGGTCTATTTATAGTTGCTACAAGGGACTTAGGTATAGAATTGGATAGTACACGTGTCCATACACGAGTGGACGAAATTGGGACACACGGATCGACCAATGGGCGGCGGAATCGCCGCACATCATGTGTATTGTGCGGCGGATTCGCCTCCCACGTTGGTCGGATTTAATCAGGATTTTTGTCACGCGTTTATGGTATGATTTGATCTTTATTTGCGTGTCTGGATGATTTCTTTCCATTGTCTTGAGCTCCGGATTAATTCCTTCCATTGTTGGAGATTTATAGTTGATTTTTCTTTTGACTTTTCCAACAAAATAACTTGATCCTTTTCTTTTGCAATTAGGTCCTTGGCATTTTGCAATTAAGTCCTTGACCTTTTTGTGATTAGCTCCTTGAATGCTTTTATGCTTGGATGCATTTCCAATTGAAACCCGATAAACTTGAATTCGGTCTTTATGATAGAAGTGAATCTTTTGCACACGTTTATGCTCGGAATGTTGGTAAATTGCATTCAGGTCCCTGTATTCTGTAAATAAGACTAAACACATACCTTAGTAGCATTTATTGATGTAAAAGTAATCTAAATGAAAGACATATGATGCAATGTATGCAATGCATCACATGCCATGATGACTAGTATGATAGGTTTCATTGATAGTCTTGCATGCATCTAGGGCTTGGTATACGGGGTTTCCTTTCAGGAAACTCAGACATTGTTGTTGCACTTTTTATTTCAGGACCACAGTAGGTCCGGGTGGGTGGTGACCGAGGACGGAGCGCTTTGGAGTCGGATCCTCTTCGGCATTTGCGAGATCGTACGACTACTTGTATTTTCATTTCTTTCATCTGGATTGTAGTTGTACACCTTTTGTAAACTCCATGTATTTTGGGTGCACCCGGATTTATATATTTATATATTAGTGACGTTCCCGCCTTGAGTTGTCAGTTTTATTCGTTATTTCGAAATTTTAAATCTTCCGCTGTTTCGGGACGTTACAACTTGGTATCAGAGCGGTCGATTCCTGTGTCTTCGTCTAAAGAACGACCCTTAGGAGTAGTGTTAGAGGCATGCATTACTTTCTGTAGCTCATGCATGCATTGTTGCTTATTTGTTGATTGTTGTTATGGCAGATGCCTCCGAGGCGTGTGAGAGGTACGCCCCTGCCGCGTAGTTCCAGTGAGGGGACGGGAGGCGCGACATGGGAGGAGGAGCGGCGTACGCTCTATGGCACTATGGACAGGCTGGGCGAGTTTCTGGAGCGCCAGGCTGCCCGAGCTGAGCAGGCAGGACCTGGTGCGGTGCACGACAGGTTCATGAGGCAGCATCCTCCGACTTTTGAGGGCGGAGTGGATCCTGAGCTGGCTGAGGACTGGATCTTCACGATTCAGAAGATCTTCCGTGCGATTGGATGTGCACCAGAGCTGCAGGTAGGTCTGGCTACCTACGTGCTGAGAGGTCAGGCGTCGAGCTGGTGGAGGAGTACATCTGCAGTTGTGTTCGCCGACCGAGATGATGTGACTTGGGAGGAGTTTCTGGAGGAGTTTAATCAGAAATACTTCCCGCCGCATGTCAGAGATGCGAAGAGAGAGGAGTTCCTGGCGTTGGAGCAGAGGGATATGACGTTAGCTGCCTACGTCGATCGGTACAACGCCCTGGAGCGCTACTGTCCAGAGATTTATGTTACTCAGGAGCAGAGAGCGAGGAAGTTTGTGAGGGGACTGAGGAAGCAGTTGAGGTCTCGTGTTCTCACCAGTATGCCGCGGACTCTGGCAGATGCAGTGGAGTGCGCGACAGTTCTTGATCGGGACTTCCAGGAGAACTACCAGGAGGCTAGGAGACCTCAGGGTAGTGCAGTGGGGCGTGCAGCTGGCCGTTCCGCAGTGGTGGCCGGCAAGAGGCCTCGGTCTGATGGGGGAGGAGCACGTCGGCCCGGGATGTGCAGTTCTTGTGGTGGAGCTCATCCGGGGCAGGAGTGTCCCCGTCGTACTGGAGCGTGTCTGGGTTGCGGCCAGATGGGGCACTTCATTCGAGATTGTCCGCAGAGGCGGGGAGAGCCGAGTAGGAGGCCAGGACCGCCAGCAGCAGGCAGGAGCGGAGGCAGTCGCGCAGTTGCACCACCGGGACCGAGCAGAGTCGCCGGGCGGGTTTTCACCATCCAGGCTGAGGAGGCGAGGGACTCCAACACTGTGTTGGAAGGTACTCTTTCTGTTTCTGGTCGTGTTGCTAGAGTCCTTTTTGATTGCGGTGCCACTCACTCCTTCATTTCGGAGAAGTTTGCTGGCGAGTTGGGTCGGACCCCTGAGCTGCTGACTGTGTGTTTGGAAGTCAGTACGCCCATGGGTGAGGTGGGCACTGTGGGGAGCTTCCTCCCCGGCACCACAGTTGTTTCGGGAGACCAAGATTTTCCGGCAGATCTGGTCTTGCTACCGATGGAGGACTTCGACGTCATACTTGGGATGGATTGGCTGTCCCAGTACGATGTTCGGGTCTTTTGCCGCGAGAAGAAGATTCTGATTCCGAGAGAGGACCTGCCAGATGTTGTGATCAGAGGGCTGAGAGGCAGAGGTCGGATTATGGTCTCGGCAGTGAAGGCACAGAGATTGATCCAGCAGGGATGCAGAGCTTATGTGGCTACACTGGTAGTGTCAGATTCTGAGTCGAGGAGTCTGGAGGACATAGAGGTGGTACGGGATTTCGCAGATGTGTTTCCAGTGGATATCCTGGGGCTACCGCCACACAGGGAGATCGAGTTCGGCATCGACTTGGTGGAGGGTGCGACTCCGCAGTCGAAGGCTCCGTATAGGATGGCACCTGCAGAGTTGGCTGAGCTGAAGAAGCAGTTGCAGGAGTTGATGGATACTGGGTTCATCCGACCTAGCGTCTCGCCATGGGGAGTGCCAGTTTTGTTCGTGAAGAAGAAGGATGGGTCGTTGCGGATGTGCATCGACTACAGGATGCTGAATAAGGTTACCGTTAGGAACCGGTATCCCTTACCCAGGATCGAGGACCTGTTTGATCAGTTACAGACGGCGAAAGTCTTCTCGAAGATTGATTTGAGATCTGGGTATCATCAGCTGAGGATCAGGGAGGCAAATGTTCATAAGACAGCCTTCAGGACACGGTACGGGCACTACGAGTTTCTGGTGATGCCGTTTGGATTGACGAATGCACCTGCAGCATTCATGGACCTGATGAACAGAACGTTCAAGCCATACCTTGACAATTTTGTGATTGTGTTCGTCGACGACATCTTGGTGTACTCGCCGGACTGGGAGCAGCACCGAGAGCACTTGAGGATTGTGCTTGGCATCTTGAGGGATCAGCAGTTGTATGCCAAGTACAAGAAGTGCGAGTTTTGGTTGGATCAGGTGGCGTTCTTGGGACACATCGTGTCGAAGGACGGGATCTCAGTGGACCCAGCGAAGGTGGAGGCAGTGACGCAGTGGAAGGCTCCGACGAGCGTGACTGAGATCAGGAGTTTTCTGGGGTTAACAGGCTACTACAGGCGATTCATTCAGGATTTCTCCCGACTTGCTTCTCCGCTCACGGCTTTGACGCGGAAGGGAGTTAGGTTTGCTTGGTCCCAGAAATGCGAGGACAGTTTTCTTGAGTTGAAGCGACGGCTGACGACAGCACCGATCCTGACACTTCCGAGCGGCAGCGGAGGGTTTGTGATTTACAGTGATGCATCAGGGATCGGTTTGGGTTGCGTACTTATGCAGCACGGGAAGGTCGTGGCGTACGCTTCGAGACAGTTGAAGGATCATGAGAGGAACTACCCCACTCATGACTTGGAGTTGGCGGCGGTAGTTCATGCACTGAAGACTTGGCGGCATTATCTGTACGGGGAGCAGTTCGAGGTTTTCACCGATCACCAGAGCTTGAAGTACCTATTTTCGCAGAAGGAGCTGAATATGAGGCAGAGGAGGTGGCTCGAGTTCATTAAGGACTACGACTTCACCATATCCTATCATCCGGGGAAGGCCAATTCAGTTGCTGATGCGCTGAGCAGGAGAGTTAAGGTGTCGGTAGCGAGCCTCTGCGTTCAGGAGTGGAGATTGCTTGAGTCCCTGTCAGAGTGGAGGCCTTTTGCTGGGTCAGCAGAGGGGGCAGTGATTGCTGGTTTGAGAGTTGAGCCGCAGACTGTCTCGAGAGTTGTGCAGGCTCAGGGTACCGATGCGGAGTTGGCTGGTCTGGTGCAGTTGTCTGCTCAGGAGGGATCTGATTTCAGCATTGGAGCAGATGGTGGTCTGAGGTTCAGAAGCCGTATTTGGGTGCCGAGGGTGGATGAGCTGAGAGAGGAGATCATGGAGGAGGCACACCGAGCACGATATTCCATTCACCCGGGGAGCACGAAGATGTATAAGGACCTGCAACGTAATTTCTGGTGGAAGGGGATGAAGCGAGACATAGCGGAGTTTGTGAGTAGATGCTTGGTCTGCCAGCAGGTGAAGATCGAGCATCAGCGACCAGCAGGACCGATGCAGTGTATCGAGCTTCCCGAGTGGAAGTGGGAGCACGTGACGATGGATTTTGTCACAGGATTGCCGAAGACGAGGAGATTCCACGACGCGATTTGGGTGATAGTCGATCGACTGACCAAGTCGGTGCATTTCTTAGCGATCAGGACCACGTTGCCTTTGGAGGGTCTGGCTCGGTTGTACGTGGAGGAGATAGTCAGGTTGCATGGGGTGCCAGTGAGCATCATCTCCGATCGAGATCCTCGATTCACTTCCAGATTTTGGGGGAGTCTGCAACAGGCTTTGGGGACGCGTCTGAGATTCAGTACAGCGTTTCATCCGCAGACCGACGGTTAGTCAGAGAGGACGATACAGACCCTGGAGGATATGCTGAGAGCATGCACACTGGATTGGACAGGGCACTGGGATGAGCATCTGCCGCTGATAGAGTTCGCCTACAACAACAGCTACCACTCGAGTATTGGGATGGCACCGTACGAGGCATTGTACGGGAGGCCTTGCAGATCACCGGTATGCTGGAGTGAGGTGGGCGAGAGGCAGTTAGTGGGGCCAGAGATCGTGCAGATGTATGCAGAGAAGGTGGATGTGATTAGGAGGAGACTGGCCACAGCACAGAGCAGGCAGAAGAGTTATGCAGATCGACGCAGACGAGCGCTGAGTTTCGAGGTGGGCGATGATTGATCGTTTTATATTTCTACCGCAAGTGCACGGCCGCGTTGAAGCGGTGGCAAATACGGGTCGTCCACTGGGAGGTGTGTCGACACTTGGTTTGTGCGAAGGCGAGAGGTAAAGAAAGGGAAGAAATGTTGGTTACACTAAACTACACTAAAACGCAAATGGAAATGGAAGAAAAGCAAGAAAACTAAACCCCAAAGGGGGTAGAGAAATAATGTGAACATAAAGAAGTGTGTGTGTGTTCATTAAGCTCCTCACAACATGTAGTGCATGAAATCATAAAACTACATCCAACTTTGCCTCTACATGAATTAAGATAAGACTACATCATTAAAACATACAAGACAATAATTGGAATGAAGCTACATGAACTCAAGTATAAAGACTATACCCTACTATGCCTCTACATGAATTAAGATTTCACTACATCATTAAAACATACAAGATATTAGCTAAGGTAAAGGCAACAAGAGCACATACACTACAAATTGTGTTTCCAACATTAACTTCATCCATATCCTAACCTTATCATTCCCCATAAAATAGGTCCACTAATCAAAGCATGAGCTAAGCTTCATTCAAGAGCATTAGCCTATCAAAGATAAGAGTGGAGACCCATTAGATGGTTATGGAAATCATATAAAGCTCAAGGGATAAAAATAACACACACTTAATACACTACATGATTATATCACATATTTCTCCACCCCCCAAATGGGGATGGAACTACTCACTACTCATTACACTACTGATTAGACTAAGCAAAGAAAGCATAATACTGAAATGAAAGTTAACTAAGAAGGCAAGAAGCATTAAAGAAACATAAAAGGAAAGGAAAGACTAAACAAACATGCACAAATTAAAAGACAAGATTTAAAGAAACTAGAAGAATTATTTTATTAACAAAATGACTCACATTGAAGGTAGCATTCTTCTCCACCTTGAGTTTTTGCTTCAAGGCTCACTCCTTAGTAGAGAGAATGCCACCAAGCAATGGGTAATTACAATGGAAGGTGAAGAGTTCTATTTATAAGCATGGGAAAAGCTAATCGGGGACAATCCCCCGATGTGGGACTAAACCAATACCAAAAATAGCCTAAACGAACATTAATACACGTCCAGGAGAAATTTGGGCGGATCCTGAGTGATATGGACCGCCAATTAGCGGTCCAAGACCGCCAATTGGCGGTCCAAAATCGTCGGATCGCGTTGGAATTTGTTGTGGGCTTTGCTTTCTGGTATTGTTGGTCTTTGATGCGGTTACTCGACTTGTTGGAGCTCCGACCCGAATAGAATTGGTAAAATACTCCCCATGATGGTGTGGAGTATTCTGTTTTGCTCTTAGGTCCTTCTGTCTTACATTCAAGTCCTTCTCCCTTGCATCTTGGTCCCTAGATCTCACAATTCAGTCCTTTTTCCCAGCTTTTGGGTCCTTTTATGCTTTATCTCTTCAAACTTATTTATTCCTGAAAACTAAACATAAAACTCGTCACGTAGCATTGCTTAGGTGTAAGATAATTGATATAAGGTACAAATATAAGCATGAAATGATGTCAATCAAATACCCCCACACCTAAGTTTTTGCTAGTCTCGAGCAAAACAAAGAAAGAGAAAAGCAAACGGAAAACAAGAAATCCTAACTCACTTTCGTAGGAATCACGGTTGCGCTTAGCACGTGCAACAAGCCGTTAAACCTCCTTGTTGCCAAGGAGGAGGAGTGTTGTCTCCTGAGGGTTTTCAGCGGATACACCCACAAAATCCGAACAAGATGCATTATTCAATCTAGACACTCGACTCGTTGGACTTAATTTGTCGATCATGGGACGCGGTAATCCTACGGGCCGACTCTATATAGGTAATCAGTCCACACCTAGCCTAATAAACCATTCGTGCAAGTTAAATAAGGAATTAAGTAAAAGACATGGACGACCTCAAGATCCTTAAGTGATATAAAGTGTAAGGTCCATTAAGGTTCTTATTTGCATAACCATTTTTTTTTTCTTTCTTTTCACACAATTTTTTTTTTCTTTTTATTAGTTGGAGCTTCATTCTCCCAGGGTCAGGTTTCGTGCATCATTGCCCATGAGGACTTACACTATCACGTACACCTTTCCCCAAATCTCCACATAGGGCAATCCCTACCACCCGTGTAACGGGAGTTCGGTCGGCGCATCCCAAGTCAGATGACTCGAAAGCACCAGGCACAAAGTCCCCTCAGACCTACTTTCCCGAGTGATAGGAGCCGTGCGAGAAGAGAGAACATCTACTCACTTATTTCTTATCTACACATGAACCAAAACCCCTACACTAATGTCTCACAACAAGATTAAGAGGGTCCTTGACTACAACAAACTTCCTAAATTAACAAACACGAATTATTGACTCACTAGGTTCCGGGTGGACTTCTTTGAATGTTTGAGCACTGAAACCCTATGATTACTCACCCCCAAGGGAAAACTGGGGTGCATCCTAACGACTCGATAAATCCTAAAGCCACGTACTAGATATCCTAATGCATCAAGTTCAAGACAATTTTGGGAGCTTTCTTTTTACTTTGCCTCTCAACGGTTTTGCACATGCTAAACACACGCAAAACCCACAAAACATTTTCTTTCGAAAACACATGAAGATTTTGAAAGAAATGTGAAAATTTTGAAGCACTAGGCAAGCAAAAGAAGACAAGTCACCCAAGGATCATGGCAAGCAGATATATCGATATTAAATGCATCACACTAACATGACCCTAAACATGCAAACAAAAGAAAGCAAAATCAAAAGAAAAGACTCGACTATGTACACACGTAAAACACCCCCCCACACCTACTTCATGCATTGTCCTCAATGAATGCAAGCAAGATACTACATGGATGCATGCATGAAATAGAAGAGATCTCACCAACGTGAAGTACACAAGGAAGTTCATGGCTATGTTGATGGACACAACCCAACTTCCCTCAAAACCTGTGAGATGCTAAAGAAGGGATACAAATACGTGAAAGAAATGGAGCCCAAATACACAAGGGTTGGGGCTCACAACAATCGATGCTCACTGAAGGAGTCTTTTATTGTACTCTTTTTTTTCTTTTTTTTTTCTTTCTTTTTTTTTTTTTTTTTTATATAACTATGTACAAACATAAGTTCCCATCTTCATTTGTCAAAAGACATCAAATGGGAACCTCAAGAGTGGGTCAATGCACTTGGAAAGGGAACATGACACCACGCGGGGCCAGAATACGCATGCGTGGGCCCCCTTCACAAAGAGCACCAGACGAAATGAGAGGTTCATGAATTGGACGCAAAGGCGTCTCATTCAAAGGATCAAACTGAAAGAGCTTGAACCTCTCAAGAGTTTGGGAAATAAGGGGCAACGGAAGAAAAATATCTCCCGTTGCGGAACTGAAGTTATGATCATCAATCCAAACTCTCCAACCAACAGGCTGGTGGGTCGGAACGAGGTCAAGCACCTCGTTATGCATGTCCAACTCACCAGGAGAACAGGAAGTGGGTCTCATACCCAAGGTATCCTCCAAGGAACTCCTAATACCCTCATGAGCAATGTGGTTGTTTGATGTTCCATCATTTCCAAGATGATCAGGAACAATAGTGAGAGGCAAACTCTCATCAGGTTGTTTGAAGTTGAGGGTACTAGGGAGCTCTTGCTCCACCAGAGGTGGGTCCTTAAGAGGATCAAAATGAAGATCATGTGGCTCAAGGGCCACGGGACAAAAAGATAAGGCACAATCCTGTGCCGACTCATAATGAAGCTGGTCCAAGTTATTCTTAATTTGAATCGAATCCTCCACTAAGTGATCGTGAATTGAAACCCCAAGTCCCTCAGACTGACAAGGAGTTTGACTTTGAAAGGTTGTGCTTTGAATTTGTGGATGTGGTGGTGGTTCGATATCAAAAGAAGAATCCTCATGTTGACAAGAAAGGTTACTCTCCTCACATTCACGTAATTTCTGCGACATTTGACTCACTTGCAGTGTCATATTTTGTATGGACTGTTGAGTGGTTTCCATGAACGTAAGGAAAGTTTGTTTCAAGGAATCAGGTATGCGGTCAATGATGAGGTCCAAGTCAGAGCTTGGGAATTTTTGAGGTTGGGTGTTGATTGGCTGAGAATGAGTCCAATGATTTGGAGTGGGGTGTTGATAGAATTCTGGGTATTCGGGAGGAGGATACTGGGGTGAACATGAAGTATAAGAATTTGAATAAGAATTGTCTCCCCATGAATCCATCACTCTCGGGTTGTACGCGGATGCGTAATGGTCACATTGAGCATTTTGGGAAAAGGTATGCTCATACTCAGGCTCAGAGGGAACATAAGGACATTCCCCGATAACATGACCACTCAACCCACAACAGTCGCACGGTGCGGCTACTGGAGCCGCCGGTGCACTCATGTCGTCTGCCATACGCATGAAAGAGGCCAAAATTTGTTGTAATGTCTCAGTTTGTTGACCAGCATATGATCCGACATAACTAGATTGTGGTCTAGCAGTCGGTGCCTCTCTCATGTTACCCCAATATGAAGACTGCTCAGTCACAAAATTGCGATCGTCCCAACCATACAGGGTGTTAGTCTGAGCCCCCCCAGGTTGCATGGGTCCGGAGTACCAGGGAGAATCGTCCTGGTCCCAACAATGATATGGATGGTCGCCCATGTAACCATCCATCTCAACAAAGAACTCTCGAGTCGATCACTCTCACCACCACGAGGCCAAGCTCGCAAAAAATGCTCGACTCGACCCTAAAACGCTACTAGAGAGTGTAAAGGGGAGGAGACTATAACGTAGAAGAAGGTGAGAAGAAGATGACTCAGAGGAGAAGGGAAGAATCCCTAAAGCTAGCGTGGGTAGAGGGATCAGGAAGAAGCCTAACTAGCAAGCACGGCTCAAACAATGAAAGGCAATGGGTCCTTAGGCTAGACGACGCCTAACTTCGAGGTCACTAGCCTCGACACGTCTCACCTCCCTACAACGAGGACCACAATGCCCAGCAAGTGATACCAGATCCGGAGATCCAGTACCTCCTACTATCGACAAGGTAGGCAACGCCGATCAGGTCATGACGGTCTCAACTAGATTACTCTCCTAGTGCGCCCGCAATCCTAGGGCCAATGTCTACTTGCTTTTAGTTAAGGCTTTATTAAGAGTGATTTTTGGGGCCAAGGAAAGGGTGATGAAATCCCCCACCTTATCTTTTACGGGACAGCCCCTCCTTAGTAGCGATTTAATCCTAGATCTAGCAATCAATCGCTCCAATCAAACGCTCTCTCACTCTTGTCCCGATGCACCTTACTAACTAATGCATGAACGAAACATGCATGAATGAGGGATGTGGGTGCACGTACCTCACGCCAGCAATCAACGACAAAATGTAAAGCAAAAAAAAGACAAATGCATGCAAGGTCTACCAATGGTGCATGACCTAGATGGCAAGAAGTCTAATCTTTTGCTTTGAGTTTTATGGTCCAAGTTGATTAAAGGGGATTGAAATTAAATCTGGGAGCAAACTAAAGATCACAGCATGCAAAATTGGGCTCCCAGATAACTAAAGTAAAGTAATAAACCACTAGCAGAAATTTGAGAGCAGGAAGCCCTTACCAGGCCGCCAATTGGCGGTCTCCAACCGCTGATTGGCGGTCTCTTTGTGGCTTCTGTTGCTCAAACTTTCCCAGTAGCCTGCCCTTGATGCTCTGGTTCCCTGAAACTAAACAAAACTGGAAACAAAAAATCAAAAACCCCTCGAATCGTTCAAACCAAGGTCTGGACAGAGCACCTCCCCGGCAGCGGCGCCAAAAACTTGATTGATCGTTTTATATTTCTACCGCAAGTGCACGGCCGCGTTGAAGCGGTGGCAAATACGGGTCGTCCACTGGGAGGTGTGTCGACACTTGGTTTGTGCGAAGGCGAGAGGTAAAGAAAGGGAAGAAATGTTGGTTACACTAAACTACACTAAAACGCAAATGGAAATGGAAGAAAAGCAAGAAAACTAAACCCCAAAGGGGGTAGAGAAATAATGTGAACATAAAGAAGTGTGTGTGTGTTCATTAAGCTCCTCACAACATGTAGTGCATGAAATCATAAAACTACATCCAACTTTGCCTCTACATGAATTAAGATAAGACTACATCATTAAAACATACAAGACAATAATTGGAATGAAGCTACATGAACTCAAGTATAAAGACTATACCCTACTATGCCTCTACATGAATTAAGATTTCACTACATCATTAAAACATACAAGACATTAGCTAAGGTAAAGGCAACAAGAGCACATACACTACAAATTGTGTTTCCAACATTAACTTCATCCATATCCTAACCTTATCATTCCCCATAAAATAGGTCCACTAATCAAAGCATGAGCTAAGCTTCATTCAAGAGCATTAGCCTATCAAAGATAAGAGTGGAGACCCATTAGATGGTTATGGAAATCATATAAAGCTCAAGGGATAAAAATAACACACACTTAATACACTACATGATTATATCACATATTTCTCCACCCCCCAAATGGGGATGGAACTACTCACTACTCATTACACTACTGATTAGACTAAGCAAAGAAAGCATAATACTGAAATGAAAGTTAACTAAGAAGGCAAGAAGCATTAAAGAAACATAAAAGGAAAGGAAAGACTAAACAAACATGCACAAATTAAAAGACAAGATTTAAAGAAACTAGAAGAATTATTTTATTAACAAAATGACTCACATTGAAGGTAGCATTCTTCTCCACCTTGAGTTTTTGCTTCAAGGCTCACTCCTTAGTAGAGAGAATGCCACCAAGCAATGGGTAATTACAATGGAAGGTGAAGAGTTCTATTTATAAGCATGGGAAAAGCTAATCGGGGACAATCCCCCGATGTGGGACTAAACCAATACCAAAAATAGCCTAAACGAACATTAATACACGTCCAGGAGAAATTTGGGCGGATCCTGAGTGATATGGACCGCCAATTAGCGGTCCAAGACCGCCAATTGGCGGTCCAAAATCGTCGGATCGCGTTGGAATTTGTTGTGGGCTTTGCTTTCTGGTATTGTTGGTCTTTGATGCGGTTACTCGACTTGTTGGAGCTCCGACCCGAATAGAATTGGTAAAATACTCCCCATGATGGTGTGGAGTATTCTGTTTTGCTCTTAGGTCCTTCTGTCTTACATTCAAGTCCTTCTCCCTTGCATCTTGGTCCCTAGATCTCACAATTCAGTCCTTTTTCCCAGCTTTTGGGTCCTTTTATGCTTTATCTCTTCAAACCTATTTATTCCTGAAAACTAAACATAAAACTCGTCACGTAGCATTGCTTAGGTGTAAGATAATTGATATAAGGTACAAATATAAGCATGAAATGATGTCAATCAGGCGACCATGTGTTTCTGAAGATTTCCCCTGCCCGAGGTGTGATGAGGTTTGGGAAGAAGGGGAAGCTCAGTCCGAGGTATGTTGGGCCGTTCGAGATCTTGGACCGAGTTGGAGAGGTTGCCTACCGGATTGCGTTGCCGCCGCAGTTTTCGGGTCTTCACAACGTCTTCCATGTATCGATGCTGAGGAAGTACGTTGCAGATCCGTCGCATGTCATTGAGATTGCAGTTCCAAAGATTCAGCAGGACTTGTCGCTCGAGGAGAGGCCGGTCGAGATTGTTGATCGCATGGATCATCAGCTGAGGAGGAGGACCATTCCGATGGTGAAGGTCCGGTGGCAGCATCATAGTGAGCGCGAGGCCACTTGGGAGATTGAGGAGGAAGTCAGAAGGCGGTATCCAGAGCTTTTCGGTGAGTGTTTGCTTTGATTTCGGGACGAAATCCTTTTAAGGAGGGTGGATTGTAAGGACGTGAGAGAGAGAGGGGAGGTATGGGTTGTGTATGGTTGGAGGTATGGGAGAGGAGTGAGGTGGTATGGTGGAGAGTATGGTGGAAGTATGGGTTAGGTATTAGGTTTTGTTTTTAAAAACCAAAAACTCACCCATTTGCATCTCTTGTTGCCATTCGTGTTTTCCACCCAAACCTCACCCTTCTCCTTGCTTTTCCGGCGACCAGTGGAGGAAGAAGGCGGCGTGGAGGCTCCGGCGTGAGGAGGTCGCGCGTGCGGAGGCGAAGGGCGTGAGCGTTGCTCCGGCGGATTCGTCTTTCTCTTGAGGTATGCCAAGCATTAGTGTGTTTGTGGTTCTCCATGTTGGGGGAAGTTTGGGTCGGTCGCGGGAGGTCGGGGACCTCGCCGGCGACAAGAAAACAGCGTAAAATCCTTGGCTGGTGCAAGGTTGCTGTCGACCAACGGTCGACCGGTGCCTTCGGGCGGTCGACCGGTGCTAGTGTAAATTGATGTTTTTGCCCAGAACCGGTCGGACGATGCCTTGGGGCGATCGACCGGTTATGCCAAATTTCGTGGGTTCGTGTTTGATGTTGCCTGTTTCCGGTCGACCGAGCCTTGTGGTTCGACCGGAACTTAAGTTGTTGTTGTTTACTGCTTGTTTGTTCGACCGGTTAGTATATGCGTTCGACCGATTATATGACTTAGAATTACTAGGCTGACCCTGTAATGTTCGGTCGACCGGGACCCTTGAGTCGGTCGACCGATAGTTGAATTGATTTTGACTTAGTCAGACCTAGGATTTTGACCTGTCCGGTCGACCGGTTCTTCCCGCTGGTTCGACCGATTGGAGACAGAGTTTTGGGCACTTTGTTCGACCGTTTGGAGGAAATCCGTTCGACCGTTACTGTTGGTTTCGGTCGACCGGTTTGCCTGATTCGGTCGACCGATGGGGCACAGTACTGGTTTTCTTGTCCTAGTGAGATGTCAACTCTGTCCACGGAAACCCGTGTCCTCGCTTAGCGCGTGAGCCGGGAGGTGACGGTGGGTGCGTTCTGCGTGCCTGCCCAGGGACCGCCGTGTGGAAGAGTGTGGGCATCTGGGACGTGTCGTCTCCACAGATGGAGGGCGACGTAGCCTTGATGTTCTGACTCACAGTAGAGTAGCAGACCTGAGGGATTGAGGATCCCGGTGCACGAGGTGCACGGCTCGTTGGAGCATGTTGACCCTGCGGGCTGTTTGAGCTCGGATCGCTCGTGTGGACGAGGCGATGATCGTTCCACCCGATGCTGTTCCGGGTGATGATTGTTCTGCCGATGCTGTTCCGGCGGAAGTGCCGTCCGACGACGTTTCCGGGCGATGGTGTCCCACCGATGCTGTTCCGGTGAGGGTATGGACTGCCGACGATCTTTTCCGGCAGGGTAGTCTGGACGGGCTCCTCCAGATGAGTGGACCGACCTGGGCGACGGCCCCGTTGGTGAGGTGTTGACCTCGAGATTTCAGCTGATTTCTACTTCACGCAGGCGTGCGGACGCTCCTCACCGATCCCTTGACTAGAGTAGTCGCGTGTGGGGTTCGTTGCGTACCTTCTGCTAGACCGTATGTGCCTACGGTAGGTCTCAGAGTGGGACCCCTTACAGTTTGCGGACAGAGGTCCTATGTTTACCCCGTAGTGGGTCTGTTTACCCGTTGAGGGATTGTTTATGTATCGCATTGATGCCATGCCATGATGACTAGTATGATAGGTTTCATTGATAGTCTTGCATGCATCTAGGGCTTGGTATACGGGGTTTCCTTTCAGGAAACTCAGACATTGTTGTTGCACTTTTTATTTCAGGACCACAGTAGGTCCGGGTGGGTGGTGACCGAGGACGGAGCGCTTTGGAGTCGGATCCTCTTCGGCATTTGCGAGATCGTACGACTACTTGTATTTTCATTTCTTTCATCTGGATTGTAGTTGTACACCTTTTGTAAACTCCATGTATTTTGGGTGCACCCGGATTTATATATTTATATATTAGTGACGTTCCCGCCTTGAGTTGTCAGTTTTATTCGTTATTTCGAAATTTTAAATCTTCCGCTGTTTCGGGACGTTACAACTTGGTATCAGAGCGGTCGATTCCTGTGTCTTCGTCTAAAGAACCACCCTTAGGAGTAGTGTTAGAGGCATGCATTACTTTCTGTAGCTCATGCATGCATTGTTGCTTATTTGTTGATTGTTGTTATGGCAGATGCCTCCGAGGCGTGTGAGAGGTACGCCCCTGCCGCGTAGTTCCAGTGAGGGGACGGGAGGCGCGACATGGGAGGAGGAGCGGCGTACGCTCTATGGCACTATGGACAGGCTGGGCGAGTTTCTGGAGCGCCAGGCTGCCCGAGCTGAGCAGGCAGGACCTGGTGCGGTGCACGACAGGTTCATGAGGCAGCATCCTCCGACTTTTGAGGGCGGAGTGGATCCTGAGCTGGCTGAGGACTGGATCTTCACGATTCAGAAGATCTTCCGTGCGATTGGATGTGCACCAGAGCTGCAGGTAGGTCTGGCTACCTACGTGCTGAGAGGTCAGGCGTCGAGCTGGTGGAGGAGTACATCTGCAGTTGTGTTCGCCGACCGAGATGATGTGACTTGGGAGGAGTTTCTGGAGGAGTTTAATCAGAAATACTTCCCGCCGCATGTCAGAGATGCGAAGAGAGAGGAGTTCCTGGCGTTGGAGCAGAGGGATATGACGTTAGCTGCCTACGTCGATCGGTACAACGCCCTGGAGCGCTACTGTCCAGAGATTTATGTTACTCAGGAGCAGAGAGCGAGGAAGTTTGTGAGGGGACTGAGGAAGCAGTTGAGGTCTCGTGTTCTCACCAGTATGCCGCGGACTCTGGCAGATGCAGTGGAGTGCGCGACAGTTCTTGATCGGGACTTCCAGGAGAACTACCAGGAGGCTAGGAGACCTCAGGGTAGTGCAGTGGGGCGTGCAGCTGGCCGTTCCGCAGTGGTGGCCGGCAAGAGGCCTCGGTCTGATGGGGGAGGAGCACGTCGGCCCGGGATGTGCAGTTCTTGTGGTGGAGCTCATCCGGGGCAGGAGTGTCCCCGTCGTACTGGAGCGTGTCTGGGTTGCGGCCAGATGGGGCACTTCATTCGAGATTGTCCGCAGAGGCGGGGAGAGCCGAGTAGGAGGCCAGGACCGCCAGCAGCAGGCAGGAGCGGAGGCAGTCGCGCAGTTGCACCACCGGGACCGAGCAGAGTCGCCGGGCGGGTTTTCACCATCCAGGCTGAGGAGGCGAGGGACTCCAACACTGTGGTGGAAGGTACTCTTTCTGTTTCTGGTCGTGTTGCTAGAGTCCTTTTTGATTGCGGTGCCACTCACTCCTTTATTTCGGAGAAGTTTGCTGGCGAGTTGGGTCGGACCCCTGAGCTGCTGACTGTGTGTTTGGAAGTCAGTACGCCCATGGGTGAGGTGGGCACTGTGGGGAGCTTCCTCCCCGGCACCACAGTTGTTTCGGGAGACCAAGATTTTCCGGCAGATCTGGTCTTGCTACCGATGGAGGACTTCGACGTCATACTTGGGATGGATTGGCTGTCCCAGTACGATGTTCGGGTCTTTTGCCGCGAGAAGAAGATTCTGATTCCGAGAGAGGACCTGCCAGATGTTGTGATCAGAGGGCTGAGAGGTAGAGGTCGGATTATGGTCTCGGCAGTGAAGGCACAGAGATTGATCCAGCAGGGATGCAGAGCTTATGTGGCTACAGTGGTAGTGTCAGATTCTGAGTCGAGGAGTCTGGAGGACATAGAGGTGGTACGGGATTTCGCAGATGTGTTTCCAGTGGATATCCTGGGGCTACCGCCACACAGGGAGATCGAGTTCGGCATCGACTTGGTGGAGGGTGCGACTCCGCAGTCGAAGGCTCCGTATAGGATGGCACCTGCAGAGTTGGCTGAGCTGAAGAAGAAGTTGCAGGAGTTGATGGATACTGGGTTCATCCGACCTAGCGTCTCGCCATGGGGAGCGCCAGTTTTGTTCGTGAAGAAGAAGGATGGGTCGTTGCGGATGTGCATCGACTACAGGATGCTGAATAAGGTTACCGTTAGGAACTGGTATCCCTTACCCAGGATCGAGGACCTGTTTGATCAGTTACAGACGGCGAAGGTCTTCTCGAAGATTGATTTGAGATCTGGGTATCATCAGCTGAGGATCAGGGAGGCAGATGTTCAGAAGACAGCCTTCAGGACACGGTACGGGCACTACGAGTTTCTGGTGATGCCGTTTGGATTGACGAATGCACCTGCAGCATTCATGGACCTGATGAACAGAACGTTCAAGCCATACCTTGACAATTTTGTGATTGTGTTCGTCGACGACATCTTGGTGTACTCGCCGGACTGGGAGCAGCACCGAGAGCACTTGAGGATTGTGCTTGGCATCTTGAGGGATCAGCAGTTGTATGCCAAGTACAAGAAGTGCGAGTTTTGGTTGGATCAGGTGGCGTTCTTGGGACACATCGTGTCGAAGGACGGGATCTCAGTGGACCCAGCGAAGGTGGAGGCAGTGACGCAGTGGAAGGCTCCGACGAGCGTGACTGAGATCAGGAGTTTTCTGGGGTTAGCAGGCTACTACAACCGATTCATTCAGGATTTCTCCCGACTTGCTTCTCCGCTCACGGCTTTGACGCGGAAGGGAGTTAGGTTTGCTTGGTCCCAGAAATGCGAGGACAGTTTTCTTGAGTTGAAGCGACGGCTGACGACAGCACCGATCCTGACACTTCCGAGCGGCAGCGGAGGGTTTGTGATTTACAGTGATGCATCAGGGATCAGTTTGGGTTGCGTACTTATGCAGCACGGGAAGGTCGTGGCGTACGCTTCGAGACAGTTGAAGGATCATGAGAGGAACTACCCCACTCATGACTTGGAGTTGGCGGCGGTAGTTCATGCACTGAAGACTTGGCGGCATTATCTGTACGGGGAGCAGTTCGAGGTTTTCACCGATCACCAGAGCTTGAAGTACCTATTTTCGCAGAAGGAGCTGAATATGAGGCAGAGGAGGTGGCTCGAGTTCATTAAGGACTACGACTTCACCATATCCTATCATCCGGGGAAGGCCAATTCAGTTGCTGATGCGCTGAGCAGGAGAGTTGAGGTGTCGGTAGCGAGCCTCTGCGTTCAGGAGTGGAGATTGCTTGAGTCCCTGTCAGAGTGGAGGCCTTTTGCTGGGTCAGCAGAGGGGGCAGTGATTGCTGGTTTGAGAGTTGAGCCGCAGACTGTCTCGAGAGTTGTGCAGGCTCAGGGTACCGATGCGGAGTTGGCTGGTCTGGTGCAGTTGTCTGCTCAGGAGGGATCTGATTTCAGCATTGGAGCAGATGGTGGTCTGAGGTTCAGAAGCCGTATTTGGGTGCCGAGGGTGGATGAGCTGAGAGAGGAGATCATGGAGGAGGCACACCGAGCACGATATTCCATTCACCCGGGGAGCACGAAGATGTATAATGACCTGCAACGTAATTTCTGGTGGAAGGGGATGAAGCGAGACATAGCGGAGTTTGTGAGTAGATGCTTGGTCTGCCAGCAGGTGAAGATCGAGCATCAGCGACCAGCAGGACCGATGCAGTGTATCGAGCTTCCCGAGTGGAAGTGGGAGCACGTGACGATGGATTTTGTCACAGGATTGCCGAAGACGAGGAGATTCCACGACGCGATTTGGGTGATAGTCGATCGACTGACCAAGTCGGTGCATTTCTTAGCGATCAGGACCACGTTGCCTTTGGAGGGTCTGGCTCGGTTGTACGTGGAGGAGATAGTCAGGTTGCATGGGGTGCCAGTGAGCATCATCTCCGATCGAGATCCTCGATTCACTTCCAGATTTTGGGGGAGTCTGCAACAGGCTTTGGGGACGCGTCTGAGATTCAGTACAACGTTTCATCCGCAGACCGACGGTTAGTCAGAGAGGACGATACAGACCCTGGAGGATATGCTGAGAGCATGCACACTGGATTGGGCAGGGCACTGGGATGAGCATCTGCCGCTGATAGAGTTCGCCTACAACAACAGCTACCACTCGAGTATTGGGATGGCACCGTACGAGGCATTGTACGGGAGGCCTTGCAGATCACCGGTATGCTGGAGTGAGGTGGGCGAGAGGCAGTTAGTGGGGCCAGAGATCGTGCAGATGTATGCAGAGAAGGTGGATGTGATTAGGAGGAGACTGGCCACAGCACAGAGCAGGCAGAAGAGTTATGCAGATCGACGCAGACGAGCGCTGAGTTTCGAGGTGGGCGACCATGTGTTTCTGAAGATTTCCCCTGCCCGAGGTGTGATGAGGTTTGGGAAGAAGGGGAAGCTCAGTCCGAGGTATGTTGGGCCGTTCGAGATCTTGGACCGAGTTGGAGAGGTTGCCTACCGGATTGCGTTGCCGCCGCAGTTTTCGGGTCTTCACAACGTCTTCCATGTATCGATGCTGAGGAAGTACGTTGCAGATCCGTCGCATGTCATTGAGATTGCAGTTCCAGAGATTCAGCAGGACTTGTCGCTCGAGGAGAGGCCGGTCGAGATTGTTGATCGCATGGATCATCAGCTCAGGAGGAGGACCATTCCGATGGTGAAGGTCCGGTGGCAGCATCATAGTGAGCGCGAGGCCACTTGGGAGATTGAGGAGGAAGTCAGAAGGCGGTATCCAGAGCTTTTCGGTGAGTGTTTGCTTTGATTTCGGGACGAAATCCTTTTAAGGAGGGTGGATTGTAAGGACGTGAGAGAGAGAGGGGAGGTATGGGTTGTGTATGGTTGGAGGTATGGGAGAGGAGTGAGGTGGTATGGTGGAGAGTATGGTGGAAGTATGGGTTAGGTATTAGGTTTTGTTTTTAAAAACCAAAAACTCACCCATTTGCATCTCTTGTTGCCATTCGTGTTTTCCACCCAAACCTCACCCTTCTCCTTGCTTTTCTGGCGACCAGTGGAGGAAGAAGGCGGCGTGGAGGCTCCGGCGTGAGGAGGTCGCGCGTGCGGAGGCGACGGGCGTGAGCGTTGCTCCGGCGGATTCGTCTTTCTCTTGAGGTATGCCAAGCATTAGTGTGTTTGTGGTTCTCCATGTTGGGGGAAGTTTGGGTCGGTCGCGGGAGGTCGGGGACCTCGCCGGCGACAAGAAAACAGCGTAAAATCCTTGGCTGGTGCAAGGTTGCTGTCGACCAACGGTCGACCGGTGCCTTCGGGCGGTCGACCGGTGCTAGTGTAAATTGATGTTTTTGCCCAGAACCGGTCGGGCGATGCCTTGGGGCGGTCGACCGGTTATGCCAAATTTCGTGGGTTCGTGTTTGATGTTGCCTGTTTCCGGTCGACCGAGCCTTGTGGTTCGACCGGAACTTAAGTTGTTGTTGTTTACTGCTTGTTTGTTCGACCGGTTAGTATATGCGTTCGACCGATTATATGACTTAGAATTACTAGGCTGACCCTGTAATGTTCGGTCGACCGGGACCCTTGAGTCGGTCGACCGATAGTTGAATTGATTTTGACTTAGTCAGACCTAGGATTTTGACCTGTCCGGTCGACTGGTTCTTCCCGCTGGTTCGACCGATTGGAGACAGAGTTTTGGGCACTTTGTTCGACCGTTTGGAGGAAATCCGTTCGACCGTTACTGTTGGTTTCGGTCGACCGGTTTGCCTGATTCGGTCGACCGATGGGGCACAGTACTGGTTTTCTTGTCCTAGTGAGATGTCAACTCTGTCCACGGAAACCCGTGTCCTCGCTTAGCGCATGAGCCGGGAGGTTACGGTGGGTGCGTTCTGCGTGCCTGCCCAGGGACCGCCGTGTGGAAGAGTGTGGGCATCTGGGACGTGTCGTCTCCACAGATGGAGGGCGACGTAGCCTTGATGTTCTGACTCACAGTAGAGTAGCAGGCCTGAGGGATTGAGGATCCCGGTGCACGAGGTGCACGGCTCGTTGGAGCATGTTGACCCTGCGGGCTGTTTGAGCTCGGATCGCTCGTGTAGACGAGGCGATGATCGTTCCACCCGATGTTGTTCCGGGTGATGATTGTTCTGCCGATGCTGTTCCGGCGGAAGTGCCGTCCGACGACGTTTCCGGGCGATGGTGTCCCACCGATGCTGTTCCGGTGAGGGTATGGACTGCCGACGATCTTTTCCGGCAGGGTAGTCTGGACGGGCTCCTCCAGATGAGTGGACCGACCTGGGCGACGGCCCCGTTGGTGAGGTGTTGACCTCGAGATTTCAGCTGATTTCTACTTCGCGCAGGCGTACAGACGCTCCTCACCGATCCCTTGACTAGAGTAGTCGCGTGTGGGGTTCGTTGCGTACCTTCTGCTAGACCGTATGTGCCTACGGTAGGTCTCAGAGTGGGACCCCTTACAGTTTGCGGACAGAGGTCCTATGTTTACCCCGTAGTGGGTCTGTTTACCCGTTGAGGGATTGTTTATGTATCGCATTGATGCCATGCCATGATGACTAGTATGATAGGTTTCATTGATAGTCTTGCATGCATCTAGGGCTTGGTATACGGGGTTTCCTTTCAGGAAACTCAGGCATTGTTGTTGCACTTTTTATTTCAGGACCACAGTAGGTCCGGGTGGGTGGTGACCGAGGACGGAGCGCTTTGGAGTCGGATCCTCTTCGGCATTTGCGAGATCGTACGACTACTTGTATTTTCATTTCTTTCATCTGGATTGTAGTTGTACACCTTTTGTAAACTCCATGTATTTTGGGTGCACCCGGATTTATATATTTATATATTAGTGACGTTCCCGCCTTGAGTTGTCAGTTTTATTCGTTATTTCGAAATTTTAAATCTTCCGCTGTTTCGGGACGTTACAACAGTCATTATGGATGAATATCATAAATTTAGCAAGGGCTCTGTCCAGAAACACTTAAGAGGACAGAATTCAAGTAACCCCTGATGGCAAGTTAAATTGAAATGAAAATGTAATCAGTGCCCAGCTTTTAGTAATGCTCATAAAATGAAGAAACTCAAAATTTTAAAACTGCAGGTTAAACAAGTAAAGGAATACAAAAGAGATTTACAAAAGTTAGGAATAATATGAATTTAAAAGAAGTAAGCCATCTGAATTAATGAGATTTTTTACTGAGAAAGGAACCATCATAATCTCTGTCAAGATCTAAAGACATGAAAGATATAAGATTGCTTTAATATATTCTCTGCTTTATAAACTACTATCTTAACTCCTTATGATGTTAGTTGCTCAAATTTTATCTCTTGACAATGTCTTTCAGTCCAAACCGCAGACCCAAAGACAGAAACTAAAATAGCTCCTCAGGGAGTGTGTGATACTATAATATCTTAAATCTTATGTGGAATCTTTGTTTTCCAGACTAGATGTATCCTTATTTCTAATGAGAGGAGTTTGTAAAAAGACTTAACCAAGTATTCAAAATTACCGATGGATCTCCAAGCAGAAATATTTTCTAAGGTTAACATGCCTCATTTGATCTCAATGTACAGGACAGACCATTTTGAGAAGTGATAATTAATTGTAATCCATTTTTTAAGGACAACCGGCTGTGTTTTAGAAGTGAGGTTTGAGAGGCTTGATTTGAACATGGTTGAAAGAACTTTAGATATTAACATGTAAGCAGAGTCAAATAAACTTTAGATGTTAGGAATACCATCAACGACTCGTATGAAAAGAAAATTAAAATAAATATAAGAATTGCAATGGATGGCATGAAACAACTTTGATCTGCTCAAATTGAAAAGAAAGAACATTCCACCATCAACAAGTTTAATGGTTCCATATGTACAGTACAAAACCAATATGTACCTTCAGAAAGAATTAATTTTTTTTGCCTCTACAATGTTGCTTGTTGTAATATACAGGAACATAACAAAAGCACGAGAAATTTTCAATTACAAGCGATTATTTTCTATTGACAAAACTGTAAAGTTGATTTTCTTGATGGTTGAAAAGAATGGAAGATCTCCACAATCCATGTTTGGTAGCTTTTTTACATCATAAATACAAAATTACTCATGATATGTTATCCCTACCAGTGAATTGCTTTTAATGATAAAAACTAGATGAAAGATATAAGAATTACTCAAACGAAAAAGAATTTAAAGAGCTGTCAAGAAACTAAAGGCATCAGATATAAGATTTCTGAAATGGGAATTACTTTTAAGCGGATCAAAAATATTCTCTGCTTTATAGACTACTACCGTATTTTCTATAAGTCAAACAAATCCACTAATAATATTCTATGCTAACGTTAGTTTCTTAAAGAGAATTCTATTGACAACTACTTCCAGAGCTCCTTAGAGTGTGTGATACTGTAATAGCTCGATCTTATGTTGAAATTTTGATTTCCAGACTGATGTATTTTCAATTCTAATGACAGGAGTGTGTAAAAGGATTTAACCAGTACACGAAGTTACTAATGAATCTCCAAGCAGGAATATTTACTGAGGTTGATATGTGTAGAAATAAGGCTTAGTAAGCTTTATGTGAATATGGTAGATAGAACTTTATATTTTACCATGTAAGTAGAGTTAAGTAAAGTAATGGGTCGATAGTCATTGAACTTCTCGCAGTTGACTAAGAACTTAAGCCTATGTATGACTCATTAGTTAAAGCTACACAAGTTCTCACATATGAAATAATCGTAATTCCATTTTTTTATCTTTTTAATTATCAACCAAAAATTTAACAAGACTATATGCTTCAGTACTAAAAAAATCATTCAGAAATAAAATTCGAGTTCGACCATTCTAGAAAATGTCAAGTATTTAAAATGTTGCAATCATTGACCAAGAGTAACTAATTAACAGCAAGAATAAAGAAAAAGACATCTCAAATGTTCCCATATATCATGTTACAGTGCATAAAATTTTCTTAAAATTTTTCAGTAAGAGACTCAAAATAAGACATCCACATTTTAACTAACATGGTTACATTCAAAGATAAACTAATTAAACATGCTTAGAGAATAGAGATACCATGTTCTAAATTTAGTTGATTAAAGATGTTGTAGCTCCAAATTAATATTCTCCCAATCTTACGAGTATTTGCAAACATCACTAAGCTGGTCACGAAAGGCAACTTCAATGTATCTCCCCGAAAGGGAAAAATCTAATTTTCTGGTTGGTCTGGTTGCACCATGCATTGCTTTTCCTTTATATCATACGAAAGGATTCTACCTGTAATAACCTAATCTAAAACACCTTAATTAACTAAACCTAAATCTAATTAACACTAATCTAATCTTGGAACAGTGAAGCATGAGGTGTTGGAATGTGAGAGGAGAGAGAATTGGTGGGTTTTGATTGGTTGAGGTGTAGGTTGGTTTGCCTATTTAAGGAGAAGTTGTAGAGGAGATTAGGTTTGGTGTTTTTCTTCACCTAAACCCTATCCAGAGCGTGAAGGAGGTGAATTCGGAGAAGAAGAAGGTGAAGAAGAGAAGGAGAGAAGAAGTGAAGAAGGAGAAGAAGAAGAAGGGGAGTGAAGTGACTCAAGTTCGGGAGGTTTCTTCAACCGTCGAAAAGGTATGCCAAATCTTCATTATAACTCACATAAGCCTAGTGAGTGTTGGGGATCGACGTTGGTGTCGAATTCCCCGTCGGATTGCAACGAATTCAGAGGTTGAAGACGACGATCGGTCGACCGGTGCCTGTGGGCAGTCGATTGATCCTATTATTATATTGTTTTGCACCCGCGAACGGTCGAACGATGTCTATGGACGGTCGACCGTTATGCCAAATTCGTGCGGGAAAAAAGGGTGATGCTGTTATCGGTCGAACGGGACCACTTAGCTGGTCGACCAAATAACAATGAGAATGGGTCGGTTGGGGGTTTTGACTTATTAAACGGTCGAACGCCCTTAACCTTGTTCGACCGATCCATTCGATGCTAAGTCGGTTGGGAGCTTTGACCATCAAAACGGTCGACCGCTCTTTAACTTTCGGTCGACCGACTGAATATTTTAATTAAGCGGTAGAGTGCCTGTGATGTTTCGGTCGAACTGTATAGCAGTTCCGGTCGACCGAATACCACTTAGGCAAAATGCTGAAAGTCCTGTTATCGGTTGAACGACCCCTTGGTTCGACCGATCGGATATATATATTATATAAATTGGTATAGCGTAGACCATCCAAACGGTCGACCGCTAGATGACTTTTGTTCGACCGATTGGTCGGTAATTCGGTTGGCGTGGTTCGACCGGTAGACTCGTTTGTACAGTACTATGTACTGTGTAGGGGACCGGTCGACCGGTGTGCTTTTAGCGGTCGACCGATCTGCCGCAGGTTGGTGGATTTATCCACACGCGATCCGTTGAGTATAGGTCGACTACCGGCTCCGAGGCGACGGTTGATTACCGGCTTTGAGAGCGACGGATTTCACCTTCGACGAGGGCGTATTATTGTATTACTGTTGCCTCTCTTACCGAGTGGGGTGTGAGGGATGTGTGCCGTAAACCTTGGGCAGTTTGCGAGGGTTTAGCGGTAGGCCGAGGATGCTCCGGCAGGGTGCGCGTCTGGCGGCTCTTGGGGGAGCAGCGGCTGTCGTCTGACCCGAGTTGTGTATTCGGCGGGCTGACTCGCTCCTGGGGTGGCGGCGTGTACCAGGGGTTCCTTCCTGCACTTTTAGGGAGCAGTGGTGCCGACTGACCCTTGTGAGGCTGCGGTGGACTGACTTGACCCTAGTGGCAGGAGTGGTTCAGTGCCGCGGAGGCGGTGAGGGCATTATTGTGGGCCCGAGGTGGATGATCATGTGCACTGCATTGTCTTTAATTTCCTTTTTGTATTTTAGGAGGTTTGGTATACGGGGTTCCTTCAGGGAACTCAGGCATGTTTGTTTGTTTTCATTTCAGGTAGCGAGTAGCATTAGAGTCAGGTGGTGACCGAGGAGAGTGCCCCCGGGATCAGATCCTGTCATCTTTTATATCTTCTTTTGTTGAGGTAGTGATTGCATGTATATTCAGTTTTGTTGTAATCACAGTTGACTCGTTTGTATAGTTTGACTTCCACGTGGATCCATATCTTATATATTCTATATATGTTGGTTTGTCTTCCCGTGACGTGCCCGATGTTGACCGTTGACGGTCTTTATTATTGTTTAAATTTTCCACTGTTTTTGGGTACGTTACAATTTGGTATCAGAGCGTTGATCTCGGCGTACTTGTCCAAAGAAACCACCTTTGAGTTAGGAGTTAGGTCTAGAGGATCATGCATGCATAGATTATATTGATATTATCTTGTTTCCTTTGGCAGATGCCTCCTAGACGGGGGAAAGCTGTTGCCCATACTCGCGGTGAGAGTGAGATTGCGAGGGATGAGGCGTGGGAGGATGAGCGTCGGACATTGTTCGATACGGTCGGACGTCTGACAGAGATGCTACAGCAGCAGACAGCACAAACTGGGCAGACGGGGACTGGCGCTATGCATGACCGATTTATGCGCCAGCATCCGCCTACCTTTCTGGGGCAGTATGACGCAGAGGCTGCGGAGGAGTGGATCTTCACGATGCAGAAGATCTTCAGTGCTATTGGTTGTCCTCCAGAGGCGAGAGTGGGCCTGGCTACATATGTTTTGGGCGGTGCTGCGTCCAACTGGTGGAGGTCCACATCTGCAGTGGTGTTTGCGGATCGGGATGATATAGCCTGGGAGGAGTTCGTTGGCGAGTTCAACGAGCAGTACTTTCCGCAGCATGTTCAGGACGCGAAGAGGGAGGAGTTTCTGAGTCTTCAGCAGGGAGACATGACTTTGGCAGGCTACATCGGGAAGTTCAACGCCCTTGAGCGTTACTGTCCCGAGATGTATATCACACAGGAACAGAGAGCGGGGAAGTTCGTCCAAGGGCTCCGGAAGCAGTTGAGGACGAAGGTGCTGACACATATGCCGAGCACCTTAGCCGATGCAGTGAAGAGTGCTACTGTTCTCGATCGTGACTACAGAGAGAACTACCAGGACGAGAGGAGGCCATCGGGTAGGTTCTCTGGGAGACCGGGAGGTCAGACTGGAGGGAATCCGGGCAAGAGGCCCTGGTTCGAGGGAGCAGGAGCTGCAGCACCACGACCTGAGCCTTGTGGTAGTTGTGGCAGGTTTCACTCTGGGCCGTGTTTTCCCACCGGAGCTTGTCATGGTTGTGGCCAGCTGGGCCACTTTATTAGGAGCTGTCCTAGCCGAGGAGCGGGGCCGAGCAGACCACCGGGATTACCAGCACCAGGCAGAGGTGGAGGCGGAGGTAGACCACCTGTTAGGCCACAGCAGGGACAGCGCACTGGCAGAGTTTACACCATCCAGGCAGATGAGGCTAGGGATGGAGGCGCTGTAGTGGAAGCTACGCTTCTTGTCGCTGGTTCGGTAGCTAGGGTACTATTTGATTGTGGCGCGACACACTCGTTCATCTCAGAGCGATTTGCGGGAGTGTTGGGTTGTACCCTTGCGATGTTGACTGTCACTTTGGAGGTCAGCACACCCCTGGGTCTGGTGGGCACTGTGGGGAGATTTGTCCCCGGCACCACGGTTGTTTCGGGAGATCAGGAGTTTCCGGCAGACCTGGTCTTGCTACCGATGGAGGACTTTGATGTCATACTTGGGATGGATTGGCTGTCCCAATATGATGTTCGAGTCTTGTGCCGTGAGAAGAAGATTTTGATCCCGAGGAAGGGTTTGCCTGATATTCTGATTAGAGGGATCAGAAGCAGAGGGGGTCGCATTATTGTATCTGCTGTGAGAGCTCAGAGACTGTTACAGCAGGGATGTGCAGCATTTCTGGCGACACTTGTGGTTGCGGAGGCAGAGTCTCAGAGGCTAGAGGACATAGAGGTGGTGCAGGAGTTCGCGGATGTTTTTCCAGCGGAGATTCCAGGTTTACCACCCCACCGGGAGTTGGAGTTCGGCATAGAGTTGGTAGCTGACACTACACCACAGTCGAAGGCTCCATACCGGATGGCACCTGCTGAGTTGACAGAGTTGAAGAAGCAGTTGCAGGAATTGATGGACTCTGGATTTATCAGGCCGAGTGTCTCGCCTTGGGGTGCACCAGTTTTGTTTGTGAAGAAGAAGGACGGATCCTTGAGGATGTGCATAGACTACATGATGCTGAACCAGGTGACGGTGAAGAATAGATATCCCTTACCTAGAATCGATGACCTCTTTGACCAGTTGCAGTCAGCGAAGGTTTTCTCGAAGATTGACCTGCGTTCAGGATATCACCAGTTGAGGATTCGAGATGAGGACATCCAGAAGACAGCCTTCAGGGCAAGATATGGACACTATGAGTTCTTGGTGATGCCATTTGGATTGACGAATGCTCCGGCAGCGTTCATGGATCTGATGCACCGGACATTCAGGCAGTATATTGATATATTTGTGAATGTCTTCGTGGATGACATTTTGATCTATTCGCCAGATGTGGAGCAGCACAGAGAGCATCTGAGGATTGTACTCAGCATATTGAGGGCTCAATAGTTATATGCTAAGTTCTCAAAGTGCGAGTTTTGGTTGGACAGAGTGGCATTCCTCGGACACATTGTATCGGCAGAGGGGATATTAGTGGATCCGGCGAAGGTAGAGGTAGTGACACAGTGGAGGACCCCTACGAGTGTGACGAAGATTAGGAGCTTTGTTGGACTGGCGGGTTATTACCGTCGCTTCATCAAAGACTTCTCGAGATTGGCAGCGCCACTGACGGCTCTGACGCAGAAGGGAGTCACATTTGTATGGTCGCAGAAGTGCGAGGACAGATTTCAGGAGCTGAAGAGATTGTTGACCACAGCACCAGTTTTGTCATTCCCGAGTGGCACGGGTGGATTCGTGATTTATAGCGATGCTTCAGGTGTTGGCTTAGGATGTGTACTTATGCAGCACGGGAGGGTGATCGCGTACGCATCCAGACAGCTGAAGGTCCATGAGAGGAATTACCCGACACATGATTTGGAGTTAGCAGCAGTGGTTCACGCACTGAAGACCTGGAGACACTACCTTTATGGCGAGCAGTTCGAGGTGTTTACAGATCATCAGAGTCTGAAGTACCTATTCTCGCAGAAGGAGCTGAACATGAGGCAGCGCAGATGACTTGAGTTCATTAAGGACTATGACTTCACTATCTCTTACCATCCGGGGAAAGCGAACACAGTTGCAGACGCTTTGAGCCGGAAGGTGGAGGTATCAGTAGCAGGCCTATGCATTCAGGAGTGGCGACTGCTGGAGTCTTTAGCAGAGTGGAGACCATTTGCAGATAGCTCTGAGGGTGCAGTGATTGCAGGATTGAGAGTAGAGCCTCAGACAGTATCATTGGTGTTTCATGCTCAGACTACAAATGAGGAGTTGAGCAGTTTGTTACAGTTAGCTGCTAGAGATGGGTCAGACTTCAAAGTTGGAGTGGATGGAGGTCTGAGATTCAGAGACCGTATCTGGGTGCCGAAGACAGAGGACCTGAGACATAATATCATGGAGGAGGCACACAGATCGAGATATTCCATTCATCCAGGGAGTACCAAGATGTACAAAGATCTGCAGCGGAACTTCTGGTGGCGAGGTATGAAGAAGGACGTTGCAGACTTCGTGTCGAGGTGTTTGGTCTGTCAGCAGGTGAAGATCGAGCACCAGAGACCAGCAGGGCAGATGCAGAGGATTGAGTTGCCCGAGTGGAAGTGGGAGCACGTGACGATGGATTTTGTTACGGGGCTACCGAAGACACGGAGATTCCACGATGCGATTTGGGTTATAGTCGATCGACTGACCAAGTCGGCGCATTTCTTAGCTATTAAGACCACTCTTGCTCTAAAGGGTCTAGCTAAGTTATATATTGATGAGATTGTCAGACTTCATGGCGTACCAGTCAGTATCATTTCAGACAGAGATCCCAGATTCACTTCGAGATTTTGGGAGAGTCTACACAGAGCACTGGGGACACGTCTGAAGTTTAGCACAGCTTTCCACCCACAGACAGATGGCCAGTCAGAGCGGACGATACAGACATTGGAGGACATGCTGAGAGCGTGCACGCTTGACTGGGCCGGGCATTGGGATGAGCATTTGCCGCTGATAGAGTTCACCTACAACAACAGCTACCACTCGAGTATTGAGATGACCCCATATGAGGCATTATACGGGAGACCGTGTAGATCGCCGGTATGCTGGAGTGATGTGGGCGAGAGACAACTAGTTGGACCTGACATTATACAGCTATATTCCGAGAAGGTCGACGTGATTCAGAGATGACTAGCTACAGCACAGAGCAGGCAGAAGAGTTATGCTGATACGCGGAGGCGTGAGCTGACTTTTGAGGTAGGAGATCATGTCTTCCTGAAGATCTCACCTTCCGGAGGGGTGATGAGATTCGGGAAGAAAGGGAAGCTGAGTCCGAGGTATGTCAGACCTTTTGAGATATTGGATTGGGTCGGTGAGGTGGCATATAGGATTGCACTACCACCGCAGTTCGCAGGACTTCACAACGTCTTCCATGTTTCTATGCTGAGGAAGTACGTGGCCGATTCAGCTCATGTGATAGAGATAGCAGTACCAGAGATCCGGCAGGATTTGTCATTAGATGAGAGACCAGTTGAGATTGTGGATCAGATGGTACATCAGCTCAGGAGGAGAGCGATTCCGATGGTGAAGGTCAGGTGGCAGCATCACAGTGTCAGAGAGGCTACCTGGGAGATCGAGGAGGATGTCAGGAAGCAGTATCCAGAGTTATTCCGGTAAGTCGGTTGTTTCGAATTTCGCGGACGAAATTCTATTAAGGAGGGTAGATTGTAATAACCTAATCTAAAACACCTTAATTAACTAAACCTAAACCTAATTAACACTAATCTAATCTTGGAACAGTGATGCATGAGGTGTTGGAATGTGAGAGGAGAGAGAATTGGTGGGTTTTGATTGGTTGAGGTGTAGGTTGGTTTGCCTATTTAAGGAGAAGTTGTAGAGGAGATTAGGTTTGGTGTTTTTCTTCACCTAAACCCTATCCAGAGCGTGAAGGAGGTGAATTCGGAGAAGAAGAAGAAGGTGAAGAAGAGAAGGAGAGAAGAAGTGAAGAAGGAGAAGAAGAAGAAGGGGAGTGAAGTGACTCAAGTTCGGGAGGCTTCTTCAACCGTCGAAAAGGTATGCCAAATCTTCATTATAACTCACATAAGCCTTGTGAGTGTTGGGGATCGACGTTGGTGTCGAATTCCCCGTCGGATTGCAACGAATTCAGAGGTTGAAGACGACGATCGGTCGACCGGTGCCTGTGGGCAGTCGACTGATCCTATTATTATATTGTTTTGCACCCGCGAACGGTCGAACGATGTCTATGGACGGTCGACCGTTATGCCAAATTCGTGCGGGAAAAAAGGGTGATGCTGTTATCGGTCGAACGGGACCACTTAGCCGGTCGACCGAATAACAATGAGAATGGGTCGGTTAGGGGTTTTGACTTATTAAACGGTCGAACGCCCTTAACCTTGTTCGACCGATCCATTCGATGCTAAGTCGGTTGGGAGCTTTGACCATCAAAACGGTCGACCGCTCTTTAACTTTCGGTCGACCGACTGAATATTTTAATTAAGCGGTAGAGTGCCTGTGATGTTTCGGTCGAACTGTATAGCAGTTCCGGTCGACCGAATACCACTTAGGCAAAATGCTGAAAGTCCTGTTATCGGTTGAACGACCCTTTGGTTCGACCGATCGGATATATATATTATATAAATTGGTATAGCGTAGACCATCCAAACGGTCGACCGCTAGATGACTTTTGTTCGACCGATTGGTCGGTAATTCGGTTGGCGTGGTTCGACCGGTAGACTCGTTTGTACAGTACTATGTACTGTGTAGGGGACCGGTCGACCGGTGTGCTTTTAGCGGTCGACCGATCTGCCGCAGGTTGGTGGATTTATCCACACGCGATCCGTTGAGTATAGGTCGACTACCGGCTCCGAGGCGACGGTTGATTACCGGCTTTGAGAGCGACGGATTTCACATTTGAAGAGGGCGTATTATTGTATTACTGTTGCCTCTCTTACCGAGTGGGGTGTGAGGGATGTGTGCCGTAAACCTTGGGCAGTTTGCAAGGGTTTAGCGGTAGGCCGAGGATGCTCCGGTAGGGTGCGCGTCTGGCGGCTCTTGGGGGAGCAGCGGCTGTCGTCTGACCCGAGTTGTGTATTCGGCGGGCTGACTCGCTCCTGGGGTGGCGGCGTGTACCAGGGGTTCCTTCCTGCACTTTTAGGGAGCAGTGGTGTCGACTGACCCTTGTGAGGCTGCGGTGGACTGACTTGACCCTAGTGGCAGGAGTGGTTCAGTGCCGCGGAGGCGGTGAGGGCATTATTGTGGGCCCGAGGTGGATGATCATGTGCACTGCATTGTCTTTAATTTCCTTTTTGTATTTTAGGAGGTTTGGTATACGGGGTTCCTTCAGGGAACTCAGGCATGTTTGTTTGTTTTCATTTCAGGTAGCGAGTAGCATTAGAGTCAGGTGGTGACCGAGGAGAGTGCCCCCGGGATCAGATCCTGTCATCTTTTATATCTTCTTTTGTTGAGGTAGTGATTGCATGTATATTCAGTTTTGTTGTAATCACAGTTGACTCGTTTGTATAGTTTGACTTCCACGTGGATCCATATCTTATATATTCTATATATGTTGGTTTGTCTTCCCGTGACGTGCCCGATGTTGACCGTTGACGGTCTTTATTATTGTTTAAATTTTCTGCTGTTTTCGGGTACGTTACACTATAAGACGGTATTTTCTTGTCTTCCTTCAAATAAGACACATAAATAAATTTCCACTGTAATTCTGAAGAGCTCGAGTAGCTAAATGAGACCATCTTAGTCCAAGATTCCACCTTCCCGTACTCTTCCATAACCCACAAGCAAATTCTTTTATACTTGGGAGAGTCGAAGAAAATTGCCAAACAACCATTTACATCAATAAAATTCAAGAGCTGTTCTAGAGCCATTCTCCTCCACTAAGTCTCGATCTTATCCACCAGCACTTGTCGTAGCTTCTCGTCATGCATATCAAATGATACGATGCTCCAATTCAACTCTTCACCAGAACCTGGATCCTCATTTTCATAAACAAAACAATGTAGTCTTCCTTCAACTACAATCCCAAAGAAAGAAATCATATTGTAGGGTAAATCACCTACTCCCCTCCACTCCTCGGGGTCGGCATCCAAAGCAACACTACATATTGAGTGAGTTGAAGTCTGAGGAGAACATGACTTTACAACCACCCTGTACTCTCTTGCAGTGGAATCAAAATAAATAAAGTGACGTGGCCAATCGTAATTGGTCTAATACACTTGATGAGGATTGATGACTTGGTGTCATCACTTGTACTTATATAATCATCAATTTGAATAATGAAATCTTAGTTTTGGTTATTGTGTTTGTTTGGAGTTTTGTGCCACTCGAAGAGCACTAATCGTATCGGTTCGTAGTTTGTGATCACATTCACGAGTCCGTCCGGAGAGGATCCGTCGTGGGCTAACAATTTGGTATCAAAACCTCCTCTGGACACAACTACGATGATGATTTCACTTTCTTTTGAGGAGATTAGCCCCTACGAATATTGCGGCGACGAAGGCGTGGAGTTTTGGATAGCGTACATGGAGGAGTATTTTGCTTCCAATCAAATACGAAAATCTTTTCAAATCCATATGGCGGGTTATTATCTCGTCAAGGAGGCGTACGAATGGTTTCGGTCGTGGTACCACACTCATTCAAAAGCTTCTACATGGTTGGATTTTGTTCAAGTGTTGGTATTTCGATTTGGGAGTGAAAAGGAGGAGCAAGATTAGGCCCAACAAAAGGAATTTTGTACAATGCAAGAAGATCCTATGCTCATGTCTCACATGGGTGAAATGTGTGCAATTCAAGAAGATCTTATGCTCGTGTCTCAATGTGGGTGAAATTTGTTTAATTCAAGAAGATTCTATCCTCACGTGTAAGGTGGTTAATGAGGCTACCGTGATACGTGACGAAGTGGACTTCTTCATCAACGGCAAAATTAGAGTTCGGGAGAAATGACACATATTGTCTTTGGTCTCGTCCCCGAACATCTCGAGGTCCTCGCCAGCGACACACCATATTCCATCTTTATCATTGGCGACCACGAGAGCGTCGAATTGGAGCGGATGTGATTACATCCCGTTGTCGATTTCATCAGCAACGTCATGAATATCAAAGAGCATGAACGACCATGCAAGATGGTGGCACGTCAAGAATTGGAAGTCGTGGTTGGTTGTCTTGTTGGGCTATTTGCAGTAAAGGTGTTTAGAAAAGTACAAAATCAAACTAAAAGACTCCACGTTGAAGGTGAGAGACCGCCGGCTGAGCCTCCACCAAAACCCATAGCCTCCTCCTCTTCCCGCCGGAGCATCAGAATCATTGTAGGAGCTGCCACAACAGCCACTCCCACGACAATGACGATGAGATCTTCAAGCTCGGTCTCGTCGCCAACGTCGTCCTCATCGAGTACAATCTCTCCAACGCCAAGAGCCTTGACTTTCCCACGATGGTGTCCGAAAACTCCTACAAGATCACATTCGTCCTCGCCCTTGTCTCCACCATCATCATTCTCTGCAACCTCAGCGACTCCACCACCCTCGTCATCTTCGAACACCGTCCCACCGCCTACGCCCCTTATCGTCGTCTCCAACGGCAATCTTGATGGGTCTCCTATCTTAGGAGGCGACGTCGTGTTGGATCTAATGAAGCCGGAGGCAGCGACGTTTATGTCAGTCACATGCGATGCTTGCATGTTGGAGATTGGGTTCCTTTACATGGTGACCCGAGAACCACCACCAGTCAAGGAGAATGGATATACTTGGATTGCCTTCGTTGTCATTGTGATGTGGCTACCATATGACCCAGGTTGGGACAATTTGAATGGTGGGACTAGTGCTACGACGACAAGAAGAGTTGCAGAACAGCTGTTTGACAGTATGCAGGAGTTGGTGATAACCATCTTAAGGGCGGAAGTGACGATAATGATGCCAATTCCAATGCACCTGTCACCGCCAAGCCAGACTTGAAGACAATGCTCCTAGTGCTACAAGGGAAGTGTGTGATGGAATGCTTGTGAGGGTGGCTCCAACGTTTTGATAGTTCTAACTCACGCTGTCAAGGTGTTCGACATAATGCTTGCGTGGGCTCGAGAGAGAGAGAGACGTTGGGGCAGGCCAAGACCGTATTTTAGATCACGATGGCAAATCTGGAGGACGAGTCTAGCATGTTATGGTGAGAAACGACTAGTAGTTGGGAAAAGTTACTTGTTGGAGGACTGTGACGAAGGGTGTTCGACGAAATGCATGGGTGGATGTTGCTCAACGCAGAGGATGAGAAGGCCGGGAAGATGCATCTACTGATGGAACCACTACCTTCAAGACTAAGCTCAAATGTGTGTGGCGTCAACCGTGGCACAGAATGCCTCTAAAACCACCACCACTTGAGCTATGGGAGTCGCCGGGAAGGATCAAGCCTAATGCCTTTTGAATGGATTGGTTTTGGATTTTGGGTTTCGTGGATGTTTTTTTTATGCAGCCCAACAAAGTTCAAGCTCCACGTGGAAGCCGTCTTACCCAAACTTGATATCAATGCCACTCGAAGAGCACTAATCGTATCGGTTCGTAGTTGGTGATCGCATTGCGAGTCCGTCCGGAGAGGATCCGTTGTGGGCTAACACTCTACCACACCCACTCTGGCAAATCCGAAACCTTGACCATCTGTTATAGTTTTTGGAAAAAGGTTAGATCGATCTCTTACTTTTGCGATGAAAAGATTTTTTTGGATCATTTTTACAACTTTACTTTTCCCCTTTCTGTTACCTTAGGAAATTTTAAAAGGTTTTTCATATTCATCTCTTATTTTTCCCTTTTGAAGTTTGTAATTCCGAAAAAAATGTAGAACTTTATTTTTATCCTTTCCGTTGCGTTAGAGTTTCCGAAAAAAGTTTTAGATGGATTTTCTCAGATTTTTTACAACTTCCCTTTACCAGATTTCCAAGAACAATATATAGTTGCGCTTTTATTGTTGTGTGTGGTTTTTAAATTAATATGCATTGCATTATTATCTTTGTTCTATTTGTAGTAGGATATTGGATGGAGAATGTTATGTTTCAACAACTAAGTCTGATTGCGACTATCCAATTGTTCAAGTCTTCCCAGTGAAGAAAAAGTGCACCTTGGAGGTTGGTTTTACTTATTAAATTTGAAATTTTGAAGCCCATTAAATTCTGGATTTATGATTTGATGTTTTTTTCATGAAGAATTACCCTACCACTTCCAATGGTGACGAATTTCAAGTGACAACCCCTAGGCGTCCCTTCCAGTACCAAAAATGAGGTTGTGTTCGCATCACTTCATATTTGGTTTGTTTGAAACTGAATGTTATTTGTGGTAAGCTTGACATTAAATGTGTTTCTTATAGTTTTTTGTTTTTTTGATTCGACCGCTTAAAGGTCGAGTTCGTATTATTTCCTATGGTGTTATTTTTCCAATCATATGGTTGGAATAATTAAAATATCCTTTAGTTAATTAACTACTTTCATATTTATTTTAAGTCCAATTTACTCTTCCTAGAATTTAATGTTTAAACATTATTCTTGGCATTATTTTGTTTAAAATACTTCCGAGACCATATCATTCCCATTGGAATTTTTTATATTTAAAAACAACATTCAGGTTTGATTGTTGTAGTCATACAATTTGGTGTTTTTATTCTTACATCTAATTTCTTGCTTTGCCCCCACCTCTTTTGTATATCCTCATTCACTTGTGCATATTGAAGTCGTGTTTGCATTTTTCCTATGAAAACGATGTGTTATCTTTTGTTCATACTTTTCTTGAGTTTGCTTTGTTTGAACATTAGTAGTCTCGGACCTCATTATCCCCGTGACTGAATTTTTTATTTTTTTTTCAATGTTTTTTTCCAAACCACGTAAAATGGTCTAAGCTCAATAGTAAATTTGTTTCCATTTGTTTCCTTAAGATTTAACTCATTTTGTTTATTTTGTATTTGTGGGTCACACTAATGTTTATGCTTTTTCTATGAAAGGTATATGTTGTTTTTGTTCATCTATTTTAATTCTAATTGTAGATTTTAAAGTGTGTTTTATGCAGTTCATTTTTCTGAATCAATAACCAAGATGTTAGCATTGAAGTTTGGTTCGGTTTCTTTTAAAAGGTATTAAGGATTCTTTCTATCAGTTATTTTGTTTTATTGGGATGCACCTGACTTAAAAAAAATTCGAGTATTGAAATATTGCCATGTGGTGTTTTATTACTTTATTAGTTCATTATCCCAACTTCACGTTGTATGCATACATGCTTTTATACTTTCTAGATACAAGTTTCATTTGATAAAATATTGACTTTATTTACTTGCATAGGAAATGTCATTGTATTGGATTAAATTATGCCTAAAAAGACAACCATTTCTTTAGGTCATCAAGAATCGCAATGTTGTGAATTGTGATGTCATAGACCAAATTAAATTTTATTGATGTAGGTTATTACTCAATATTGGCCCAAGCTGCTGTCATTGGTTTCTTCGTTCACCACTGTGACAATCCCAAATGGTAGGTTTTTCATGCTAAGCTTTAAATCTACTCATTTTAATGTTTTAAATATCCAAGTTCCTCTTCTTCTTGGGCTCATTTCAGGTTCCTTTCCAATGTCTTTTTATAGGTCATAGGTTATTGAATAGTGTATGTGCTTCCTAAGGTGCTTTGTTAGGTTTTGGTGTTCTACTTTGCTTACATTTAATTTATTTCTTTACTGATGCATTCTGTATTGTTCTTTGGTGTATTGCCGAAGATGCCATATATAGTGTTATAGTGCCTTTTTTTGCAACTGAAATGTTCCATTTCTTAAACTGTGATTGAGTTGCAAACTCCTTTAAAAGTGAACTGTAAGTCTGATTCTAGAGTACAAAATCACATAAGTGCCAATTGTTGTTTTGTTGTTGTGATCCAAGAAATTTTAACTTTATCCACATACAAAATTTTAACCACCACTTAGATTTTACGATATGCCGCCTCACATTAAAGGCTTTCAAACTAAACAATAGAAAATGCTATTATAGCAACAAAGTTCGTATAAAAGGTTAGGTTACATACCTTATGGAGATAAGACCCTTCTATTTTTGCATCTTGCAGCTTTACGTGCGGCATTGATGTTATTAAACTTGACAGTTTCCTTCATATTTCGTGTCCGTAATTGTCTTCTTAAGTGATTTATCTCCAAAGTTGTAAATAGTGGTAGACTGGTAGAAGTGGATTGGTTAAATTAAAAATACCTACCTTTGTATTCTCTAAATACTTAGTGTGACTGCTTAGCAGTGGCAGAAATGGATAGACGAAATAGTCATTGAGGCATGTATATGTGATTCTAAATGTTGATAAATTTGCAACACTAGGTTGTTATTCCTGATTGTAGGTTCATATCTATCTTAATTGAAATTTATATACCACTTACCGTTTCCTTCATGTAATATTAACCTTTTAGTCGCAGTCGAAATGAAGGAGGTTCAGCCTAAAAAAGAGCCTACATAGCAAAGGTTAGGGGAGGCAACAGGAAGCATGTTGCATAGGATTCTTGGGGTGATATTTTTCAATTGATTTTATTTTTTCATGTGGCATATGCGTCAGTAATTTTCTGCCACAAGTGACTTTATAATATTATTTACTTTTTTGTGTTAACAAGAATTTCAAATTTGAAGACTACTACATATAGATCAAGAGATGTAAAATACCGAAAAAGATGACTTTGTTAATTTCTCACATATGTTAGTTAGTACACTCTATATTTGTGACATTGCAATTTTTATTTTTGTGGTTTAATTGGTGTTTTATAAATGCCCTCGGAAATCATTCTACTACACGTTTACTTCGTTTTTTGTTTCTAACAAACAAGTTGATGTATCTATTCTCATTTATCTTACTTGCAGGCTTGCAGTTGTAGGTCTTTCACCATTCCACTTATGTTATGGCCTTATGGGGTTATAGTATTCTACAAGGATGTATTATGGTTGTCAGATGTAATTTATGTCTTGAGGTTAGTGAAGAAGTCAAGATATTGTGTTTTGGTTCGTGTTTAATTAAGACCTCTTCACATAATATGTTATATTAGTTTTCAGAATATTTTTAGTTTTTCTCCCTCTGAAATGTGATTATTTTTTAGGTTGTTTCTCATTCTGACAGAATATTTATACACATCTTTATAGCGTAATTCTTCAAACAACAAACTACATTGTCATAGGTGTGGAGCAGTGGAGCTCTAACTTCCTACAGGTATGACGTAGCTTCTTCTTGACGGCGTTGACGGACCGGATCTTTTGTCTAAATTACATATTAACCATTGAATGTGATTGCAGTTGTCATTGCACGTGAACACTTGATTTCTTCAATCATAAATATGGAACTTCAATTCTAGCAAGACTGTTGATTTATACACCATGATATTTTATTTTATTTAAATTGCATATTGTCTCTCAATTTTGTCATCAATTATTTTTTGTTCGATGCATCTTCAAGTAAGAGAACAATGCCCACACAAGTTGAACCTTTTATAGATACGACTATTCCGAGTAGGTTTAGTGTTTATCACTACTCACAAGATTGCTTTGTCTTCATTATCAATTCAAACTTTTTGCACAATCGTTTACTCTTGCAGCTTAGAATCTGTCACAAGGCTATATTCTTTAGCTGGACGTTGTTATGGAATTGGTTGTGTTCCGTTATCCTATTATTATCTTTACATTTATTTTAGGAACCCATTCCTCTTAACCATTGGTTGTCAAACAATAAACATATGGTTTATAACACTAATAGAGCATCATGAGGTGTTGTATCTTGAAATTAAGTTCATATCGAAGTAATTTAGATACTGATATTCAATTTCAAATGTCCACAAATAAAAATACGCACATGATGATATTTAAGCGACAAGGATACATATATTTACTTATTTTACATTCCATTAATCCAAAAATATGATAGAAACTGGAATGGGGTTTAGGCCTACTAATCTATTTCTATTTGACCACTAATGTATACGTAAACAATTTTCTTCATATTTACATTTATATTTTAGAAACTATTTTATACATAAGAAACATGTATTTGCTTCATGTATTATGATTCATATTTATCGAAATTGATCCCACCACACTTGCAGAAAAGGAAGAGTTGGCTCATTGGTTTGTACACGAAATATGTTCGATGTGACATTTATATTCAACACTACTTGAATACAAATCCATAATGTAACTTACAAGTCATTGGTAGCACAAGTCAAATTGATGTAACGGTATTTGGAAAAGATAACATCACTTTTGCAAATTTTAACCAAGGTAACACACCAAGGTTAATATTTAAGCAACTAATTTTTTTTGATTTGAGATTCGAATGACTTCTCTCAATCATTATCTCTACTAACTCTATTGTTCAAAGTCATTATGATGCATCGTTTCATATTCCATAATAACCTTACCAATTATTTTATCAAAATGATATTATTATCTTCTTTTTTTAGATACAGGAAAACAATGTTGATGAGATGAAAGATATTATTGAGGTAAAGGAAGTACTCATTTACTATCAAAGTGACAACAAAAAATCGCAAATATGTTTTAACTCAAAGCTTCACTGTATTCAGTGTCCATGAAGTGGAAGAGACATTGGGGTAGACAACCCCGACAAGATAGATGTAAGCCTATTGTAACTTGACTTGACTTGCTATTGTAGTGATACTTATTTTGCTTTTATGCTATTGTAATGTAATTCGGGTGGACCCATTAGAGCCATAAATGGTAAACTTTTAGAACACTTGTCAAGTGAACCATCAACTTTTCAAAAAATAACTTAGTCGAATTTTTGGATTGTGATATAAATTAATCTCTAATTGATTGGTAATCTTCACCATCAAATCTCAATATAAATATAATTGAAAAAATTCAACAATGTAACAAGTGGTTTGATGTGAATGCATGGTAACATGGCTCAAGACAGAGTGAAAGTCAACTACTAAGAAATTTATTCTTTCGCTAAGCATCAATGTTCTTTGCTAGCTCTAGCAGAAATGGCAATAGTAGTCCCCTCCATAGATGCCTTGCCAGCAGTTTGGATTCATCAAACATTCTTGCTTGAGTAATGTATACCACGTGTGCTTAATATAAATATGTGAAATACATCAACAACACAATTAAAATTTAACGTAGAGATTTGACGACCTATGCAAATCGATTTGGGTTAATTGAGTATTTCGTTAATGTCGTCTCTCATTGGTCATAATACTTTATCACATCAAAAGTTTCATTCGAGTCAAAACATTTTAAGTTAACCTAAATGGAAACATTGAGATATTATTGTATAACTGAGTTTAAGTAAAGATTTCTCATTCTTATATTCCAAAAATCATCTTAATATTGTAGTGCAAAAAATAGATATTTCAAATTAATTGGCTAATGCTAGAGTAATATCCTATTCAAAAATTCTACAACACATTTATTATATGAAAGTAGCACGTCAAGAATTATAGCTCTTTAAAAAAAGAATTTAGTTAAAATTAGGTACAATCATTTCATAGACTACATCTACCAACTAAAATTTTAATAATTTAGGAATAATTAATTTTCACAGCCACCCAAGCTATTTTCTCGATTACTCTTTAATATAAGTTGCATTCCTTCAAGACAAACAAAGGACCTCACCAGCAAACGTTATAAAAAGAACTTACATGTTTCTTTTGTCCTCTCAACACAATCAATTTCTCTTTATCATTTTCATTTAAAGCAAAAAAATATGTACAAGCTCTTAGAGGCACCTAAACAACCCTAAAGGTTGTGGCCCTACTCGGAAAAACATATAGAATTAACCACCTCATCAAAGTTATTATGGAAATAAGCAGTGATGATGACTTCTGAATTTTCAATTTAATCATTTCTCCTTTAAACTTATTTTTCATTAAATACATTCGTGCAATGCACGGGTCTAATGCTAGTATTTTCTAATAGAAAAGTATCATTAGCAAAATTTTCTAATAGAAATATTAATACCAAAAATTATAAGGTGTAATTAGCAAAATTTTCTAATAGAAAATGTTATTAACAAAATTTATAAGGTGCAACGAGTAAAATTTCTAACAGAAAATGTTATTAGTAAAATTAATAAGGTGTAATGTGTAAAATTTCCAACAGAATCCGTAACTGAGTGGGCCCCACAAACGACAGAAGTGCATATGTGTAAACAATTTTAGATCCTGGGTGCACTTGGCTAATTATAAGAAATACGGGTGCACGCGGCCAATTTGCCTCCAAACCAGGTGCATAAAACCAATTGATCCAAAGAAGAGTCGTAAAGTATTGTATGTTTCCTTCGAATTAGGGGTTCATCTTGCAATTTTCCCATCCTAGATATTAAAATTTGCTTGGAGCTTAGAATCTTAGTTTTCTCATTCCCCTTCTTGTTGACCTCGTCGGAATACACGCTGGAGCCTCACTGTAGTCTCGCCAAAGCCATTCGAGAGTCGCCGGAATTGTCTTGGAATCTCTGAGGTCCTTTTGTGTTGCGTTTTGGAGGAGTTAGGTTCTTCTAAGGTATGCATTTGGTAAGATTCGAACCAGCTACTCATGGTTCCATGATTCAAAGACTTGAATCTTATATAGCTAGATTTCGAGGCATTAGAAGTTGGATTGACTTGAGCTCTTTCTAACACAAAATCATGTTTAGTTTATTGAGTAATGGTTATGTTACATTTAGTTTAGAAATAGTTGGCTTTATTCTAGCATTGATGGTGTGTTTTCCAATTTCTTTTGAGTTGGTGCTTCCACTTTGGAGTGAAAACAAATCTTTGTCGTGTTAACCATGAATCTCACTTGGATAGTTTGGTTTGACTTGTCAAAACAATATTTTTCTTGGGATTAAAAAATAAAAATGGGGAATTATTGGCATGCAAAGGTGTAGAAGTCCTCATTGCTTGTTGTGGTTTGGTGAGAATTATATATCATCTCACGTTATCAAAGTTGTAGTAGTTACTCCTTTTATTTTTGTCTCAAATAAAAGTATTATTCTTGTCTTCAAAGTTTAAGATAATGTTGTTCCCTTGCTTCCTAATGTTTTGTATATATAGCAACTTTGTTGGGCTAAAATTAGGAGTTAGATCTAAATGTAGAACCTCAATCACACTATACGTGATGATTCTTATGAAAGGGCCGGTTATAGGCATGGGATTGGAATGTAGTGTGGTGGTGTTCAAATTTTACTTTAGTGTGGTTGCACATGTCTTGAAGCCTCCTAAAACTGATGAGATAATGCATGTCTAGGAAAAAGTGATTACATTCTATGGTTTCATCTAGCTATATCATAAGAAATAAGTGAATGATGTTCTCTCTTCTCGCACGACTCCTATCATTCGAGAAATTAGGTCACAGAGGACTTAGTGCCTGGTGCTTTCGAGTCAAGTTTGATTCCGAGACTTGTCGAAACCATTTCGTTTACAAGCACCTCCATCACCAGAAAAGCCCTTCGAAAGGTTAAAATATTTTCTAGGTTCTCTTCAAAATTCGATTTCGCAGTTGCTTTTACGTGTTTTGGGCACAAAGGTGCCATCTTTATTTGGGTTTTTTATTTGGGTACGCCTTCAAAAGATGTCAATAACTAATTTACACCCGTGTTTTCCATATTTACTTGAGTACGCCTTACATGATATATTTTTACTTAGGTACACCTTCCCTGTCAATGGGACTCACTCTGTCAGACCTCCGTAACCCCCCGTAATACCCTCATCAGACTCTACATTCCCCAAGTAACCGATTTACACCTGTGTTTTCCATATATACTTGAGTACACCTTACATGTTGTGTTTTTACTTGGGTCCCCGTTAATCCTAAACTTTAACATTTGGTGAGTGTGACTTTGTTTTAATTGAGGTTAATGTATTAAGTGAATGTATTGATTGAATTTGAGTGTGGCTTGAGAAATGCACAAATCAAGCTGAGAAATGCATATGTTTTTAAACCCTAAACAAATCAATCTGAGAAATGCATATGTTTTTAGTGCTGTATCAATCTGAGAAATGCATGTAATGATCTAATATTTTCTATATATGTTTTAAACCCTAAACTTTAACATGAGAAATGCATAGATCTAAGCACAATGTAGGGATTAATTCAATCAATACATTCACTTAATACATTAATCTCAATTAAAACTAAGTCACACTCACCAAATGTTAAAGTTTAGGGTTGACGGGGAAGGTGTACCTAAGTAAAAACACACTACGTAAGACGTAATCAAGTAAATATGGAAAATACATGTGTAAATCAGTTACTTAGGGATTGTAGAGTCTAATGGGGTGTTATGGGGGTTGCGTAGGTATGACGGAGTGTGTCCTCTTGACTGGGAAGGCGTACCCAAGTAAAAACACAACACATAAGACGTACTAAGTAAATATGGAAAGTACGGGTGTAAATCAGTTATTGGCATCTTTTGCAGGCGTACCCAAGTAAAAAACTCATCTTTATTTATATGCTCCGTGATGTGTACGTTCATGGTAGCATAGCCACACCACATATACATTCACACCTAGCAACCATTATTCTAATCGGGGATCTTATCAACACGTTTTGATGTAATTCAGGTTATTATCTTAATGCCAGTTAGTTAGAGTTTTATCTATAAATATGTATTTGCTTTTACCATGAACAGGAATATAAAGTTTTAGCCAAGTTTGTTTAGTCTTTGTTATCTTGTCATCTAATTCATCTTCCAGAGTTTATCTCTTATTCAAAATTGAAGGGATAATTATCCTATCACTTTGTCTTCCCGATTTTGAATTTTAGTTGGTTTTATGTGGTTTTTGTGCCCAAGGGTTGTATCTTTATTTGTTTGTTTTGGTGATATGTAAGATTTGACACTTCTTTCTACGTTCTCTTGCAAAAAAGTTGATTTTTTCTTAATTTTACGTGACCTTTTTTTGTTAAAGTTGACATTTCTTGTTAAAGTCTCCAAATCAAGCAACACCTACGCCTTCACAAGCTACGCAATATGTGAGATCCCAATCTCTAATTAGTGGCCTAATTGTGTTTAGGTGGCTAATGTGGGTTTAGGGTTGGTTTGAGGTGGAGTGAGGTGATTGGTGGAGTGGTGAGGAGTATATAAGGTTTGACTCTCTCTCTCTCTCTCTCTCTCCCAACTGTTCTCTCTCAAATGCTCTTTCTCTTCCAGCAATTTGAAGTGTCGGCAACCTGTGGTGACCGACGAACATAGGAGCTGGGGTTGGAGTTGCAGTGATTGTGCTCAAGGAAGGTTTCAACAGAGATTTGCTTCTTCAAGAAAATGCTCTCCGTGATTCTTCAAAGGTTTCTACAAGTCTTAAAAGTATGCCAAGCTTCAATTTAAGACACACCCGAGGTGTGTGAGTAGTTGTGTTGGCCGACGGTAGGTCGATGGACTCGTCCGGGCTTGTCAGCAGTTTTCTGCAGTGTAACGGTCAACCAGTGCTAGTTTTGGTCGACCGGTAGTAGTGTAATTTGGTGCTTCTGTCTCACACTGGTCGAACGATGCCTTTCGGAGGTCGACCGATTATGCAAATTGGGCGAGAAGAAGAAGACTCTGGGTGCCTTCGGTCGATCGGGTCCCCTTTGCCATTCGACCAATTGCACTGTTTTAAGTCGGTTGGGACTGTAGACTTCAAAACGATTGATTGACATCATTTCATGCTTATATTTGTATCTTATATCCATTATCTTTCACCTAAACAATGCTATGTGATGAGTTTTATGTTTGAATTTCAGAAATAAATAGGTTTGAAGAGAAGAGGCATAAAAGGACCTAAAAACATGAAAAAAGACTGAGTTGAGAGACTCAAGGACTAAGATGCAAGATCGAAGGACCTAAACGTAAGATCGAAGGACCAATGAGCAAACAAGAATACTTCACACCATCATGGGGAGTATTTTGGTAATTCTATTCGGGTCGGAGCTACAACAAGCAAAGTAGATGCATCAAAGACAAACAAAGCATTCCAGAAAAGCCCACAAGAAAATCCCACAAGAAAATCTAGAGCGATCCGAACACTGTAGACCGCTAATTGGCGGTCACTTTTAGTTTGGATCCGCTAAGATTTATGTGGAGCGTGTATTAGTGTGTATTTAGTCTATTTCTGGTATTTGTTTAGTCCCATACCGGGGGATTGTCCCGGATTGCCTTTTTCTTTGGCTATAAATAAAACTCTTCACCTTCCATTGTAAGCACTTCACATTTTGAGTGACTATTCTTCCTACTAGAAGTGAGGCCTTGAAGCACACACTAAAGTAGGAAGATGCTACTTGAATTGTGAGTCATTTTAATAAACGTTTCTTTATTATGTTGTTTGTTTTATGTTTCTTGTTTTACTTTGTTTAATTTCATTTCATTAGTTTTAGTAGCTTAGTTAATATGCTTTCTTTGCTTAGGTTAATAATTAGTCTAATGTGTAGTGAGTAGTTCCATCCCCTTTGGGGGGTGGAGTTGATGTTCATACATGCATTAGAGAATGGAATGAATGCTTTATTTACAATGTGTTGATAAAACATGAATGTATGCTTGCTTGTTTAGGATAGAATTTATAACTTGATGAGTTTTGCCAAAATGATTAGACACCTCTCATGCTTGTTTATGTTCTAAAATAAACAAATTGTATATGTAAATGTTAATCAACTAGGTTGGTGAATGGATTGATAGGTTTTGCCATAATATTTAGACACTTCCTATGCATGATAACACCACCTTCATTTGTGCTTAAAGAATGTGTTCAACACCCACCTCTTTGCATGTGTGCACTCACTCCACCCCTTAGGGGTTTTTCATTTCTGAATTCCAGCACTCTTATTTCGTTCTTAGTTAAGTTTTAGTTAATCGTTTGTTGTTTGCTTATGCATGTGTTATTTCGTAGTATAGTGTAGCGTAGATTAGGATAATCAAACTCTCTTCCCTATTTTTGCCACATGATTTCGTGCAAACGAGAGGCTGCTCACCTCCCTGTGGATGACCCGTATTTGCCACCGCTTCAACGCGGCCGTGCACTTGCGGTTTAATATAAAACGAATCAATCAAGTTTTTGGTGTCGTTGCCGGGGAGGTGCCAGTCCATAATCTTGTTTGGACGATTCGAGTGGATTTCATTTGTGTTTTGCAGTTTTTCTTTGTTTCAGGATACTTGGAGTTGTAAGGGGAGGCAGAAGGAGAAATTGGAGGCCAACCTGGGCACTTTGGACCGCCAATCAGCGGTCTGAGACCGCCAATTGGCCGTCTGGTGAGATCTGTTTGCCTTCTTATTTCTTTGTGTTGTTACCATAATTGATGTAGTGATCTGGGACTTGATTTGGCATGTTTTGACTTATAGTTTGTTCCCAGATCAATAATCAAACCTCTTTTAAGCAACTTGGACCCTAAAACTCAAAGCAAAAGACTAGGCATTCTTTCTTGTTTAGGTCATGCATCATGTATGTGACTTAGGCATGTAGATTGTCTTTTTAGCTTTATTTTCAATTGCTGATTGCTTGCGTGATGTACGCACTTTCTACTCTCATTCATGCATTTCGTATGAACATGCATTAGTTAGTAGGAAAGGCATTGAAACAAGTGTGAGTTGAGCGTTTGTTTGGAGAGTTGATTGTTAGATTAAGACTCCAAAACGCTACTAAGGAGGGGTTGTCCCATAAAAGATAAGGTGGGGGATTTCATCACCCTTTCCTTCGCCCCAAAAAACCACACTAATCAAGAGCCTAATTTTAAAATCAAGTAGACATTGACCCTAAGGATTTCGGGCGCATTAGGAGAGTGATCCGGTCCCGACCGTCATGACCTGATCGGCGTTGCCCACTTTGTCGATAGTAGGAGAGACGAGATCTCCGGATCTTGGCTCACTTGCTGGGCTTTGTGGTCCTCGTCGTAGGGAGGTGAGGCGTGTTGAGGCCGTGTGACTCGCAGTTAGGCGTCGTCTAGATGTAAGGACCTATAGCGACCTTAGGATTGCTTGAGCCTTGTTTGCTTGTGTGCTTCTACCTGTACCTAGGGGTGCACATGGGTCGGGTTGGGTCGGGTTTGGGCCTCAACCCGACCCAACTCGAAATTTTCGGGTTGGGAAAAAACCCAACCCAACCCGAACCGGTTTAGGTTCAACCCAACCCGACCCGAAATTTTCGGGTTGGGTCGGGTTGGACCCGAATTCAGAAAATTTCTCCCAAACTTGGTCGGGTTCGGTCGACCGATGCTTAAACCGTCGACCGGTGGTTTGAACACCCGAAATTTTCGGGTTGGAAACGGTCGACCGAGTGATGTTCGGTCGACTGAGTGATGTTCGATCGACCGGTTTATTTGGGAAAAAATAAAAATAAATAAATAAAATAAAATAAAAATCGGGTTCGGGTTGGGTTGGGTCAACCAGATCCCCTCAACCCGAACCCGACCCGAAAATTCGGGTTTTTGATTTTCCCAACCCGACCCGACCCGAACCCCTCCCCAACCCGACCCAAACCGAACCGACCAGTCGGGTTGGGTTTCGGGTTGAACCCAACCCATGTGCACCCCTACCTGTACCCATCCGCCGTAGCATAAAGACTTCTTCCCTTCTCTCCTGAGTCATTCTTTCTCTCCTGTGTTCCCCCGTCTTCTCCTCTACGCACATTCTTTGTTAATTTTTTTTTTTGGTTTGTGTGCACCTTTGTGCATGCTTTCGTGGGCACGAGACAAGAGTGGTCGTTTGACAAGGTGCGTTGTCAACCCTGCTTCGGTAGTCGATTTCTCGACGCCTTCCTCCTCTCGTGTCGCACACAGTCCGGGTTCAATGGCTGCTCATTTCCGTGAGGAGGAGCAGTTGCTGGACCCACCTGTTCCACCTGTGCTTCCTGTTGTGGCACCCATACCTCTACGTGATCGATGCTACCCAAGCCGTACTGCTCTACCCTCATGCATCATATTTCAGAGGCTAATGGGAACCATTTTGAGGTTAAGCCTCAGTTTATTTCCATACTCCCTCACTTCACTGGGAAAAGTGACCCCATATCTTTCTCAGGGAATTTGAGGAGGTCTGTGCTATGTTCAAGCTGCAACAACTTAGCACAAACTCCATCCATTTTAGGCTTGTTCCTTTCGCATTAAAGGATGATGCCAAGAAGTGGTTGTACAGCAACCAGGCGAATTCCTTTAGGACTTGGGATGAGTTTCAATCTGCATTCCTCAAGAAGTACTTTCCAAATCATCGGACTCAAAAATTGAGGAACGAAATCAATTCGTTCTATCAACTTGAGACCGAAACATTTCATGCATATCTAGATAGGTTCAAGGAGCTACTATCCTCATGCCCTCACCAAGGCATTGAGTTGTGGCGTCTTTGTCAGATTGTTTACGAGGGTCTTCACATGTGTCAAGGAGAGTTCTTAGGAAAGGATGAAAGGGAAGCATGAGCTTTCCTAGAAGACCTCGCTGAGAAAACCATGCAATGGGAGAGTGTAAGGGAACCACCTGCATCATCTAGCATAGGAGCGAGGATCACGAATGCAAACTCGATGAGATCGGGTGCCGCATTTGCTGTCGATACCACTACGGCCACCGAGGCACGCATGGCGGCCTTAATGCGCCGTATGGATTCGATTGAGCTCCAAAACCAACAAGGAGCACCTCACATGTCCACATCTGGTCGAGTTCCCTGTCATTCATGTGGTAGGATAGGTCATGTAGAAAGATAGTGTGCGTCCATTCCTCCTGAGATGGAACATGTCAACTTCATCTATGACAGAGCTAGGAATGACCCATACTCATCATCTTATAATCCTGGATGAAGGAACCACCCCAATTTTTCATGGAACCAAAATAATGGCCCGGGTGGTCCTTCAAACTCCTCTCGACCACCTAACCAATCATACCAACCTCCCAGGCATGCACAATCTTATCAGCCACCCCAAGCTCATATCACCAATCAATCGGGTTTCCTAAATTCCAATAATATGGAAACCCGATTCAATTCGCTTGAGACCTTGACTCGCGACTTGAAAACTCAATGAAATTTTTTATGTTAACCACAAGTCAAGTTCTCACTTCAAATCAGCAGACCATCAAATCTCTAGAGCTTCAGATGGGCCAATTGACTCAGTCTGTACACGAAAGAGAGAGAGGGTCTTTGCCTAGCCAGACTGAGGCTAACCCCCGCATGTACCAGCAACAACACATGCAAAATGAGAATGTGGTACCTCAGGGGAGGCAAGTGAACCATGTGGAGGAACTTGTTCACCATGTCAATTCCATTGTAACCTTAAGGAATGGAAAGCAGGTTGACAATCACATTTTCTTGCCACCACCACCATCTATGCAGCCCCTCAGTGGGAATGGTGGTGAAGAAGAGGCCGAGGGTGAGGGTAATACACCAACGCCTCCTTCTCAGGCACCGCAGAAAACCTACCTGCCAAAAGCTCCATATCCAAGTAGGTTAACCAAAAAGCAGAGTGACAATGGATAAGATATTAGAGGTGTTTAAGCAAGTGAACGTTAACATCCCCTTATTGGATGTCATCCAACAAATACCTCAATATGCCAAAGTGTTGAAGGATCTCTGCACAACCAAGAGGAAGACCAATGTTCCTAAGAAAGCATTCTTGGCTGCAAATGTAAGCTCACTTTTGTCCAATCCCGCCTACACGAAATACAAAGACCCTGGGTGTCCTACTATTCAGTGTACGATAGGGGACACTAGCATGAGTAATGTATTGCTTGATTTAGGATCAGTGGTCAACCTCCTCCCATTTTCTGTTTATCAACAATTGAATTTGGGAGAATTGAAACCAACTAAGATCACCATCCAATTGGCGGATAGATCCATTCGTATTCCAAAGGGGATTATCGAGGACGTGCTTATCAAAGTTGGAGATTTTATATTTCCAGTCGATTTTGTTGTCCTCGATACCAATCATGTTGCGAACACCCACTCTCAAATACCTTTGATTTTGGGTAGACCATTTCTGGCAACTTCCAACGCCTTAATTAATTGTAGAAATGGTCTCATGAAGCTCTCATTCGGTAACATGAGTGCCGAGTTTCATGTGTTCAACTCTGGTAGGCAACAGGAGCCCATGGATCAACCTTTAAATCTCAATCTCATCCGCCAATTAGAGAAAGCACCGCAAAATCAACGAACACCCCTAACACCAATGCAACCCATTGAGAATGTTTGTGGGCCCAGTGAAAACTCATTGCCTGTCTTTTCAATGCAATAGAGTGAGCTGACATCAAACATGAATGTCCAAAAGGAGTGTTCGTTGCATGATTCAGTTGAGATTACTAGTAAAAGTGAGACACCTCATCATATGCCGATAGCAGAAGGTGTCTCTACCTCATGTCCCATGGCCATTGAGCCATTTGAGCTTCATACTGACTCCAACAAGGACCCACCTATGACCGAGCTTATGCTTGATGACCTAAATGATGGTGGGAGATCCTTGTTGGATGACTTGGGGAGAAGCCCCATTCTTAGTGATGCAGGTCTGCTACATCCATCGAATGAGCTTGAGGAACTCATTCCGATGCACTCACCTATTGGTTGGAGGGTTTTGTTCGATGAGCAACTAAACCCTAGTGAGGCAACACAACTCCACTCATTCATGTTGCCTACACCCAATCAATATCATGAGGGGTTCGAGCCTTTCAGCTTTGACCTTTCACCCCTCATGACACCTCAGAGTACCAGTGAAGCTTACCCATCTCGGCAAGTCTCTGGTCCTCATAACTCGATATTCTCATTTGATATTCCTTGACCAAATGATTGTGAGAATATCTTTGTTGATGTATATATCTAGTAAAAAATCAAAAAAAAGAGAAAAAAGAAAGAAGCGAGTAATAAAAGACTCCATGAGTGAGCATTGATTGTGGTGGGCCCCAACCCTTGTGTACTTGGGCCCCATTTCTTCACGTATTTGTCTCCCTTCTTCAGTATCTCACATGTTTTGAGGGAATTTGGGTTTGTGTCCATCAACATAACCACAAACTTCCTTTTGCGCTTTATGTTGGTGAGATCTTTCATTTTTCATGCATAAATCCATGTAGTATCTTGCTCACATTCATTGAGGACAATGCATGAAGTAGGTGTGGAGGGGTGTTTTACGTGTGTACGTAGTTGAGTCTTTTCCTTTGATTTTGTGTTCTTTTGTGTGCATTGATAGGGTCATGTTAGTGTGCTGCATTTAACATTGATATATCTGCTTGCCATGATCCTTGGATGACTTGTCTTCTTTTGCTTGCCTAGTACTTTAAAATTTTCACATTTCTTTCAAAATCTTCATGTATTTGCGAAAGAAAATATTTTTGTAGGTTTTGCGTGTGTTTAGCATGTGCAAAACCGTTGAGAGGCAAAGTAAAAAGAAAGCACCCAAAATTGTCTTGAACTTGATGCATTAGGATATCTAGTTTACTGGCTTTAGGTCTCATCGAGTTGTTAGGATGCACCCTGGTTTTCCCTCGGGGGGCGTGTAATCATAGGGTTTCAACACTCAAACATTTAAGGAAGTCCACCCTGAACCTAGTGAGTCAAATAACTCGTGTCTGTTAGTATAAGGAAGTTTGTCGTAGTCAATGACCCTTAATCACTTTTTGTGAAACTTAAGTGTAGATAAATAAATAAGTGGTATTCTCTCTTCCCGCACGACTTCTATTATCAGGGAAAGTAGGTCTGAGGGGACTTTGTGCCTGGTGCTCTCGAGTCATTTGACTTAGGATGCACCGATCGAACTCCCGTTAAACGGGTGGTAGGGATCACCCTATGTGGAGATTTGGGGGAATGTGTACGTGATAGTGTAAGTCCTCATAGGTAATGATGAACGAAACCTGACCCTGGGAGAATCAAATACCAACCAATATAATGCTCCAAAGAAAAGAAAAAAAAGATAAAAAAGATAGTCAAATAAGAACCTTAATCGACTTACACATTGTATCACATTCAGAAGTTAAGGTTGCCCATGTCTTTCACTTAAGTCCTTAACTAACTTTCACGAATAATTCATTAGGCTAGGTGTGTGGACCAATTACATATACAAAGTCGACCCGTAGTATTACCGCGTCCCATGATCGACAAAATAAGTCCAACGAGTCGTGTAGCTAGATTGAATAATGCATCTTTGTTCGGATTTTGTGGGTGTATCCGCTGAAAACCCTCAGGAGACAACACTCCTCCTCTTTGGCGACAAGGATGTTTAACGGCTTGTTGCACATGCTAAGTGCAACCGTGATTCCTACGAAAGTGAGTTAGGATTTCTTGTTTTTCGTATGCTTCTTCATTTCTTTGTTTTGCTCGGGACTAGCAAAAGTTAGGTGTGGGGGTATTTGATTAACATCATTTCATGCTTATATTTGTATCTTATATCCATTATCTTTCACCTAAACAATGCTATGTGATGAGTTTTATGTTTAAATTTCAGAAATAAATAGGTTTGAAGAGAAGAGGCATAAAAGAACCTAAAAACATGAAAAAGGACTGAGTTGAGAGACTCAAGGCCTAAGATGCAAGATCAAAGGACCTGAACATAAGATCGAAGGACCAATGAGCAAACAAGAATACTTCACACCATCATGGGGAGTATTTTGGCAATTCTATTCGGGTCGGAGCTACAATAAGCAAAGTAGATGCATCAAAGACAAACAAAGCATTCCAGAAAAGCCCACAAGAAAATCCAGAGCGATCCGAACACTGTAGACCACTAATTGGCGGTCACTTTTGGTCTGGATCCGCTAAGATTTATGTGGAGCGTGTATTAGTGTGTATTTAGTCTATTTCTGGTATTTGTTTAGTCCCATACCGGGGATTGTCCCGGATTGCCTTTTTCTTTGGTTATAAATAAAACTCTTCACCTTCCATTGTAAGCACTTCACATTTTGAGTGACTATTCTTCCTACTAGAAGTGAGGCCTTGAAGCACACACTAAAGTAGGAAGATGCTACTTGAATTGTGAGTCATTTTAATAAACGTTTCTTTATTATGTTGTTTGTTTTATGTTTCTTGTTTTACTTTGTTTAATTTCATTTCATTAGTTTTAGTAGCTTAGTTAATATGCTTTCTTTGCTTAGTTTAATAATTAGTCTAATGTGTAGTGAGTAGTTCCATCCCCTTTGGGGGTGGAGTTGATGTTCATACATGCATTAGATAATGGAATGAATGCTTTATTTACAATGTGTTGATAAAACATGAATGTATGCTTGCTTGTTTAGGATAGAATTTATAACTTGATGAGTTTTGCCAAAATGATTAGACACCTCTCATGCTTGTTTATGTTCTAAAATAAACAAATTGTATATGTAAATGTTAATCAACTAGGTTGGTGAATGGATTGATAGGTTTTGCCATAATATTTAGACACTTCCTATGCATGATAACACCACCTTCATTTGTGCTTAAAGAATGTGTTCAACACCCACCTCTTTGCATGTGTGCACTCACTCCACCCCTTAGGGGTTTTTCATTTCTGAATTCCAGCACTCTTATTTCGTTCTTAGTTAAGTTTTAGTTAATCGTTTGTTGTTTGCTTATGCATGTGTTATTTCGTAGTATAGTGTAGCGTAGATTAGGATAATCAAACTCTCTTCCCTATTTTTGCCACATGATTTCGTGCAAACGAGAGGCTGCTCACCTCCCTGTGGATGACCCGTATTTGCCACCGCTTCAACGCGGCCGTGCACTTGCGGTTTAATATAAAACGAATCAATCAAGTTTTTGGTGTCGTTGCCGGGGAGGTGCCAGTCCATAATCTTGTTTGGACGATTCGAGTGGATTTCATTTGTGTTTTGCAGTTTTTCTTTGTTTCAGGATACTTGGAGTTGTAAGGGGAGGCAGAAGGAGAAATTGGAGGCCAACCTGGGCACTTTGGACCGCCAATCAGCGGTCTGAGACCGCCAATTGGCCGTCTGGTGAGATCTGTTTGCCTTCTTATTTCTTTGTGTTGTTACCATAATTGATGTAGTGATCTGGGACTTGATTTGGCATGTTTTGACTTATAGTTTGTTCCCAGATCAATAATCAAACCTCTTTTAAGCAACTTGGACCCTAAAACTCAAAGCAAAAGACTAGGCATTCTTTCTTGTTTAGGTCATGCATCATGTATGTGACTTAGGCATGTAGATTGTCTTTTTAGCTTTATTTTCAATTGCTGATTGCTTGCGTGATGTACGCACTTTCTACTCTCATTCATGCATTTCGTATGAACATGCATTAGTTAGTAGGAAAGGCATTGAAACAAGTGTGAGTTGAGCGTTTGTTTGGAGAGTTGATTGTTAGATTAAGACTCCAAAACGCTACTAAGGAGGGGTTGTCCCATAAAAGATAAGGTGGGGGATTTCATCACCCTTTCCTTCGCCCCAAAAAACCACCATTTTGTAATGTGGTACCAAACTACCATTTAGAAGTAAAGGAGTAGTTGTGTACTTCAACTCCACCAATAAAAAACTTTCTCCAATGTGGGACTAAACATGTCACCATACACACACATGTGTACAACACACATGTGATAGTTATAATGATGTAACTATTATTACACAAAATAATCCCCATAAATTATTACACAAAAATACGAAATAAATCCACATAAATTCTTATACGAAATAAATCCAAAAAAATAAACAAAAAATATTTTCTTCTTTTAGGAGGTATAGACGTCGGTTATACTAAACAACCGACGTTTATACAAACCTATAGACGTCGGATGTCCAAACATCCGACGTCTATACCAATAGACGTCAGATGTTTTTATATCCGACGTCTATTTGGTGACGTCTATTGAGCATTCTGCACTAGTGTCCCTTGTTGCACATGTGAGTGAATAAACCTTGTAAACCAAGATTCAAACGTCATTCGAATCTGAGATCCAGATGTTTTTGTACAAATCAAAATCCTTGAAGTGTATTAATGTCTAGCTTTTTCCACTTGATGTGATTAGGCAAGAGAATAACTAACTAAGTTGAATATTGAACCTTGGAATCTATTTTAATGTTATGTTATAATCTTGGTTATTTGAGAAGTAAAGCAATGGTTGTTGAAATTTCTACTTGATGACAACACTTATCATATAGTGATCTTGTGCTCATGGCTGCTTGGGTGATATGTAAGACTAAGTTGACATTGTAGGGGTGTTATGTTCTTGCAACTCTTTCGTCCCAAATGCAAAATGAGAGATATAGATTTATGCTTTACTTGAGTTCAAGATGATATTGTTCTTTGACCTTATAGTCATTGTAGTAAGGTTGGAATGTGATTGTAATTGTCATCTTGAGTGTCTAATGTCCTTAACACCCAATAATGTAGATGACCAATTGATAGCAACAAGTGCATTGTTTTATCATTGATAAATGGATTTACCCTAGCTCTCAATGAAGTTGAGTTAGTATTCTATTAAATCTTTTCACACTCTTGGCAACTAATCTCAGGATGTATTGTGCATGTAGTCAACCCATGATGTGTCACGGTTATGTGGTATTTAAACTTTGAAACTCAATATATTGTTTTACACTTGACGTTATGCCATCTTGGATTGGACAATGTTTTGGCTAGATCACATATGCATGGTCGACTATTAGGCTTATTAAATATTCGATACTTTCGAACAAATGGTTACAGGAGATGATTTAAATTTGTATTTTTGTCAAGTATTGTATTGGTTTACGTAGGTTGGGTTAACCTTATGTTGTTTAAAAATCTTCATCAAAATAGAGATGGTAGTAATCCTGATAAGCGAATTTGCTCAGGTGTTGGGACCTGCACTGCTTAACCTTAGTTGAGTTGTGTATTAGTCGATGGTTATTATTAATGTTCTCGTCCTTCTGTTAAATGCATGTTTACATGATGAATGTCTATTTTTACAAGTTTGACTAATGATAAAAATGCATTTTTGGTTCCAAGTTCTTGTGAAAGTTGGAGACAAACCAGTTTAGAGTTTATGGCATTTGATTGTGTTTTACTGACATTGATTTGATGTGATTTGAATCCATTAGCTAATGCATGCTAGCATCTTTGTTTCTTGTATAACTAGTGAGTTCTAGCTAAATCACCATTCGTGGTGGACAATGAATATTGAAATTTATATCATTGGTCTAGTTGCTCATAGTTTATGAGTAAATTATGATTTATTTATTACCAAGGTCATTTGAACTAACCATGAGTTAGTGATTATTGATAGACCTAATTGTGAGTTATTTCCAAAGAATAACTAGTGATGAATTACACACTATTGACTTAACACTGAAACATAAATTGTGGGTTTGGCGTTATTGGCTCTTTAAGAGCATATTGGGCTCTACGGAGCATGACTCTTCGGAGTATTGGGCCCGACGGGGCACATCTCTTATGAGATTATTGGCGGCTGTAGGACCGCAGATATAGATCTGTTATCTATTGTATGACTGTATGACACAGGTTGATGTATGGAAACCCATAGAAATAAAAAATGTGAATTATTGATTGGGGTGGGTTAGACCCATACATCGACCGGAAGACCGCACGTGCCAGCGGTGGGTTTCCTTCGGAATCCCTGATACATGTATGTATCATTAATGAAATGACTGACTGAATTGAGATGGGAACTAAGACACATGCTTGTTCTTTAGTTCATATTGATATTGATTGTTATTGAATTGGAATGAGTAATATGATGCAAGTTTATGCTCTATCTCATCATGTTGTTTTGTCTATTGAAGTTACTATAGATGTGTGAACCGTGTTTCACTTTTAAGTTCTAGCTCCTTAAATGAGTTGCTATTGAGCATTTTGGAAATGACTTTTGTCAAGGGCTTATGCTCACATTTAAGGTAATATTAGACATATGTTTACCAAGAATATGAACCTGATTGTTATCGTATGGTATATTCGTTTGATTTGTATGTCTATTAGATTGATGTTTAAATTGGATCCTTTGGCATACTGAGTTTTATAAACTCACGGTTTTGTGGTTTTATATTTTTGTAGGTTACCGTCAAGTTCTGGCGGTACATGCATAGCATTCATGGCATATAGTTGCATAGGTGATATTTTTAGTTTTCTTTTATGTCTCTATGCACCTAGAATTTGATTGGCAATCATTATTGATTCTTTTTAATATCTCTTGAATGTATCGATTCTCGATTTGTATATTGTGTACATATCCTATTCTTGAATCCTCAAACACGTTTATGTGTATTTAAACCAATTGGAGCTCCTATCATCTTTTATTGATTTTTATTGCCTTTCGGTAACTCCCTTCAAAAAAATTTATTTCAACTTCCGCTTTGACCGTCCGGAAGGGGATGTTACACATCTCATGCTTGTTTAGGTTCCGAAATAAACAACTTGTATATGTAAATGTTAATCAACTAGGTTGGTGAATGGATTGATAGGTTTTGCCATAACATTTAGACACTTCCTATGCATTATAACACCACCTTTATTTGTGCTTAAAGAATGTGTTCAACACCCACCTCTTTGCATGTGTGCACTCACTCCACCCCTTAGGGGTTTTCCATTTCTGAATTCCAGCACTCTTATTTCGTTCTTAGTTAAGTTTTAGTTAATCGTTTGTTGTTTGCTTATGCATGCGTTATTTCGTAGTGTAGTGTAGCGTAGATTAGGATAATCAAACTCTCTTCCCTATTTTTGCCACTTGATTTCGTGCAAACGAGAGGCTGCTCACCTCCCTGTGGATGACCCGTATTTGCCACCGCTTCAACGCGGCCGTGCACTTGCGGTTTAATATAAAACGAATGAATCAACGATCGACCGCCCTGAGATCTTGTTTGACCGATGACTTATGTTAACTTAATGTTGGTTTTGGTCGACCGGTGTAGTCTTGATTCGATGTATGAATGACCTGGTTTTATTCAGTCGAACGATTCTTCTTGTTTGTTCAACCTTTTCTGCCCTGTATTGAATATGTTGCTTGTGTTGTGTGTTGTTGTGATCAGTCTAGAGGGAAACATGTTCGTCAGCCTTTTTGGGGAAACGGGAAGGACATTCCTGTCTGATAGCGATGGGTAGTTGTGGCCGAGACTCTGACCGGCGGGTGCCTTTGAGCACGTGTGGTGTGTGGGCCGAGACTCCTACCGACGGTGCCTTGTGTTCATGTGTGATTGTTGGGGGTTGAGGTGAGAGGACCCTTGAGACCCGTGGTGGATCGTGTCTACTGTGGTGGGGAGAGAGGTCCCTGGAGCCAGTGTTGACGACGATGTTTTATTCCATGTTGCATTCTATATCATGTTGTGTTTGTTGTTTAATTCATGCATGTTAGGGGTTTGGTATACGGGGTTTCCTTATGGAAACTCAGGCATAGTTTATGTTTGCATTTCAGGCCGTGAGCGTCGATAGGAGGTGGTGACTGAGGGTGAGCGCACCTAGACCGAATCCTGCTATCTTGTATCTTTGAGGTTGAGATGATTACTCTTCTATATGTTGTATATCTTTGATGATGTAATCATACTCTTGACCCTCTGTATTATACGATACACCACTTGTTATATATATATGTGGTTTTTGTAGCGTCCCGGGTGATTTGTTTTATTGATATATATCTTTTAAAGTTTAAATTTTTTTGCTGTTTCGGGGAGTTACACAATATTTCTGGTTCTCTTCGAAATTCGATTTTTGGTTGAGTTTATGTGGTTTTGGGCTCAAATTAAAGTCGGCATCTTTGTTTTTGTGGGTTTTTCTTTGCTTTTACGAGTTCCTCAAAAATCATATATTTTAGTGGATTTGTGGAAGGAATCGATGGTTCTGCAAGATTTTCTACGTACGTTCCTTTCAAAATTTGATGTTTGGTTGATTTTGCGTTGTTTTGTGCCTAAAGATAGTTGGCATTTTTAGCATTGTCTTTTACTGGATTTGTCAAAGAAGTCAATGGTTTTGTACTTTTGTTGCTAAAGTTTATGTTTCTTTCGTGTTTGGAACTTTTGAAATTTACCCTTTTAGTTTTCATTTTTCACCCCTATTTTGTTGTCTAGAACTTGAAAATAGACATGGCAATAATTTCATGTGTAATAGACTGCTGTCCTCTACGCTAACATGCCACAAAAAATATTTTTGTGTATGTTTTTTGGTACACGAAAATCACACGAAATTAATCGTGTATACAAAACATGACACATAAAGTTAGGCCTGACAATTTGATACGGAACACGAAAACACGACATGGAAAATCCGTGTTTGGGTTTCAGGGTTTCGTGTCGTGTTTGTGTCATGTTTTGGCTACACGAAATAATTTCATGTCGTTTTCGTGTCTCATGTTTGGGACCCGAAAAAGACACGAAATACACTAAATACATTAAAACCCGGCATTTAAACTTGTTTTTCCCTTGATGCATTGGTTCACACATTATGGATCCAGGTTTGAATCCAAGCCAAACTTTTTTTTTGCTGAATTTTGGAAAAACCAAAAAAAATGTTGGAAAGAATCGAATTCGTGACCAGCACAAACACACCATCAACTGCTAAACACTATGCCAACGTAAAGAGGACTAACCCAGACCCGAGCCTAAACCCCACCTCCATGGAGTCGTTGTAGTAGGATCGTAATGGGGCTTAGTTCTAATCACTTTTAAGCTAATTACCTACTATTTTAAGCAATCAAGTATATGCAGCGGAAATAAAAGCTAACTAGCAAGCAAAGGAAGAGATAATGCAAACCAACAATAAGGCACTGGATTTTTTTAGAGGTTCGGCCTCCCGCCTACCTCCTCTCTTGCAAGCTCCGCTCGAGCTCCGCTCGCGTCTTCACTATCAACCTCGTTCCGGGACGAGATTAAGCCTTTTACAAAACAAGCTCCGCGAACACCCTCGCGAGCTTGACTTTCTTCTCTCACAATCCGAGAGGAACACTTCTGGCTTTCACCAAAGTCCTTGCTTCTTTGAACAACAACATTTGAGTGGAACACACTCTCTAACTTGAGCAAGCTTAGGATGTGTAATTGATCTAAGATGTGGAAGTGTAAGCTTGGAGAGTAAGATTTGAGGAATGAGAGACTTGGAGATTTCTCTTAGATGTATATGATAATAGGAAGTGTTAGAGTTGTGTAATTGTGTCATGGGAACACCTATTCATAAGCTCCTAAGGTATTATAGCCGTTGGGGTTAAATTGGGTAAGGTTTGATTGAGAATCATAAAACAGCAACCTGCAGGACTCAATTCTGAGTAAGTTCGGTCGACCGAATCGGGAAGAATGGTCGACCATTGGGCAATTTTGAACTCGGTTCGGTCGACCACGATAGGATATAACTTAGGTACACTTAAGTTAACGATCGAACACCAAATATGGTTCGGGCGACCGAAAATAAATAGCCTCTACGGGGTTGATAAAAATGAACAAGTTCAGGCAGTTGCACAATTTTGGAGACAATAAAGTTTGGTCGACCAAAATAGGTCCACGGTCGACCGATAGGTAATATGTATTTTGGGGTATTGTGAATAATTCGAATACGACCGTAGGTATAATACGACAAGTCTAATGGTCAGAAATTTGTTGTTACAAGGTCGACCGAAAAGGTCTGGACGGTCGACCGAATGGATGGTAGAAAACAGTAACTATTTAAAGGAATAAACGATCGATCGAAAAGGTTCTGGCAGTTCTGGTTTTGTTTGGGTTTTCCGGTTCTAGTTTGGGTGATCTATTGAAGTCCAATGTACGTGAAATTTTGTGTGTGACTTCTATAAGGAACGTAGTGTGTATGTGAGTTGATTTTGTCTCAAGTATGCTCAATTAAACAATGTTCCTAAGATTCAAAAAAACAAGATTACATGTCTTCAATATAGCTTTAATACATGTCTTGACTTGATTTCCTTTCTTCCTTGAGTCTTGATCACCTGTAGAGGTTAGCACAATACAATGTATATGCTATGAAATATGTTTGTTACTCTACATTAATCACAATTAAGATTAGGTTGATTAAATCATCAAAACATAGATTAAGGCAAAAAAGCCAACAGTTGTGGTCGTCGAACCAATCCAAAATGTCATTATCCACCGGGACAATGTTCAGCGTTAGGAAGTGACGGAAGCCCCCCCTCTGAATAATGAACTTGCTCCCCCTAAATTATGCACATCATTACTCTAAGTATATGATATTCAATAAGCTCCCCCTATCAATATGAATTTGATTTTTCGATTAAGTTCAATTCTGATTCTCCCCTTTTAACATCAAGAAAAATATAACAAGTACGCATGTGATGTATGAATTCCCCCTTTTGACATCCATTTCCAAATTTGACAATTAAGCAATGAATGTTATTCAAATTTCAAGATATGCAATGAATGAATATATGATATGTCAATTAAGCATATTAAAAATCTAGACTAGAACCGATTTGATCAAAAATTAAGATGGTTGAAATTTATACCCATTTTGAAGCTTTGAATTGATTATAATCTCCATTCGGTGATGCAACCGGCTTTGAATTCGACTCTCAAGCTTGCCCGGTCACCACCAATCTCCTCTTCAAGCACCTATAACTGTAGATTTTGGTACCCAAACAACTTTGGGTCCTTGAATGTTTGCTTTGGGATTCCAAACCATTTTGGTTTTAGGAGCCCACACACTTGAAGAGTTATGTTTTAGAACTAAGTACTTTCCATTTAAAGTTGTATGAATTACATGGTTTTTAACATATGAATCATTATATCCTAAACCATGTTTTTGCAAGGATTGCCTTTGACTTCCTAAAAGCATATTAAGCATCTTAGTTCCATTAGTAAATATTTCAAGATCTTTTCTTAATTGCACATTGCAAGCTTGAAGATCTAAATGTCCACTATCACCAGGTGTTGCTTTTAAACTATCAATAGTTGATGCATTATTTTCAAGTTTAGCAAGCACATCATTCTTCTCATTCATGCATGTTTCAATTTCGCTTTGGAGATCATTTATCAATTTTCTAGCATTTTTATTTTTGTCACAAATGATCTCATATTGTTTAACTAAGTGATTAAATGCATTTTGAAGCTCATCATGTGTATATGTTTCATCATTTGCACTAGAATTTGAGCTATCACTATAATAAGACTTAGTTGAGTATGATCTAATAAAACAAGAGTTAGAGTCTACCTCACTTTGATCATCTTCAATAGCCATGAAGCATGAATGAACAACCTCTCCTACTTTGCAAGGAAGAAGAAGATGATGATGATGATGGTGATGAAGAGTCATCCCATGTAGCCTTGTTAGCTTCCTCCTTCCTTTCTCTTCTCTTGCTCTTCTCATTTTCTCTTCTCCTCTCCCTTCTCTGCTTTTTCTTCTCCCCTTCTCTTCTCTCATTTTCACTCTCCTCCTTCTCCTTCTCCTTTTCTTTTTCTCTTTTGTCGCTTCTTCTTCCTCTTCTTTCTCTCATATCTCCTTTGTCCTACTTGAGGAATTTGAAGAACTCTTGGGCAAGGACTTCAATTTCCTCATTCTCTATTCCTCTCTTTGGCTCATCAAATTTCGCATGTAAGGCCAATAAGGGTTTGTTCTTGGAGGCTTCCTTCTCCTTTCGATGGTTGATTTGGAGTTTATGAGCCATCAAATTTCCAACGAGTTCCTCCATCTTTAATTTAGAAAGATCGTGCGCCTATTCAATTGTGACGACTTTATCTTCCCAATTGTTGCTAAGCGACTGAAGAAACTTCCTTGTCATCTCTCCTTGATTATGTTTTCTTCCAAGAACACAAAGAGAGTTAGTAATATCAGTGAAGCGAGTGTTCATTTCGCTTATGTTCTCACCGATTTCTCTTATGTTCTCATATTTATGCATGAGGAGACTAATTCTAGCTTCTTTGGTTTTACTATCACCCTCATGATGAATTTGTAATCTATGCTAAATTTCGAAAGCACTCTCACAACCCCTAATTCTATTGTATTCACCCTCATTAAGGCCACAATAAAGAATGTTCATAATTTTAGAGTTCATCTCAATTTCTTTCATTTGGCCCTCGAAAGTGAGTCTAGTTCATCTTCATTTGGGGGTGTGTAAGGATTTTAAAGAAACATCCAATACTTGAGGTAATTAGATATTATGAATATTTTCATCCTATTCTTCCAATAATCATAATTTGACCCATTTAGAAAAGGATGTCTAGTTGTGCACAAACCCTCTACATGATTAGTTGTTGAAGCCATGCTAAAAATACGATTAAGTATGCGATTTAGCTCACAAGGCTCTGATAACAAATGTAGGATCGTAATGGGGCTTAGTTCTTATCACTTTTAAGCTAATTACCTACTAGTCTAAGCAATCAAGTATATGCAGCGGAAATAAAAGCTAACTAGCAAGTAAAGGAAGAGATAATGCAAACCAACAATAAGGCACCAGATTTTTATAGAGGTTCGGACTCCCGCCTACTTCCTCTCCTGCAAGCTCCGCTCGAACTCCCTCGAGCTCCGCTCGCGTTTTCACTATCAACCTCGTTCCAGGCCGAGATTAAGCCTTTTACAAAACAAGCTTCGCGAACACCCTAGCGAGCTTGACTTTCTTCTCTCACAATCCGTGAGGAACACTTCGGGCTTTCATCGAAGTCCTTGCTTCTTTGAACATCAATGTTTGAGTGGAACACACTCTCTAACTTGAGCACACTTAGCTTAGGATGTGGAATTGATCTAAGATGTGGAAGTGTAAGCTTGGAGAGTATGATTTGGGGAATGGGAGACTTGGTGCTTTCTCTTAGGTGTATATGACAATAGGAAGTGTAAGAGTTGTGTAATTGTGTCATGGGAACACCTATTTATAAGCTCCTAAGGTGTTATAGTCATTGGGGTTAAGTTGGGTAAGGTTTGATTGAATCATAAAATGGCAACCTGCAAGACCTAATTATGAGTAAGTTCGGTCGACCGAATTGGGAAGAATGGTCGACCGTTGGGCAATTTTGAACTCGGTTCGGTCGACCGATAAATGAACGGTCGACCGCAATAGGCTATAACTTAGGTACACTTAAGTTAACGGTCGAACACCGAATAGGGTTCGGTCGACCGAAAATCAACAGGCTCTAAGGGGTTGATAAAAATGATCAAGTTCGGTTGACCGATCGAAAGTCTTTGGTCGACCAAAAACGTCCAGGCAGTAGCCCAATTTTGGAGACAATAAAGTTTGGTCAACCGAAACAGGTCCAAGACTGACCGATAGGCAATATGTATTTTGGGGTATTTGTGAATAATTCGAATACGACTGTTAGTATAATACGACAAGTCTAACAGTCGGAAATTTGTTGTTACACAGTCGACCAAATGGATGGTAGAAAACACTAACCGTTTAAAGGAACAAACGATCGACCAAAAAGGTTCTGGCAGTTCTGGTTTGGTTTAGGGTTTTCCTGTTCTAGTTTGGGTGATCTATTGAAGTCCAATGAACGTGAAATTTTGTGTGTGGCTTCTATAAGGAACCTAGTGTGTATGTGAGTTGATTTTATCTCAAGTATGCTCAATTACACAATGTTCCTAAGACTCAAAGGAAACAAGATTACATGTCTTCAATATAGCTTTAATACATGTCTTGACTTGATTTCCTTTCTTCCTTGAGTCTTGATACCTGTAGATGTTAGCACAATACAATGTATATGCTATGAAATATGTGTGCTACTCTACATTAATGACAATTAAGATTAGGTTGATTAAATCATCAAACATAGATTAAGGCCAAAAGCCAACAGTTGTGGTCGACGAACCAGTCCAAAATGTCATTATCCACCGAGACAATGTTCAGCGTTAGGAAGTGACGGAAGGGGGTCCCCCTGAATAATGTTTGTCCCTCATTTCTTCTAACTCCCGCTGTATCGGTGTCCAGGAGCATTTTGACTCTTGGAAGTAGTGGCTGGACTCCCAAGATAAAAAAACCCGACTTCAGCAACCTCGCACATCAAACTAAGGAAGAAAAATGGTGATGTTGACAAACCTGACGCACCACCACTTGGGATGAGGAACCAAGATGGGGAGAATCCATTAGTCGAGTGAAAATGTGGAAAAAATGTTCTTTGCCTTTGTGGAACGCCCGAACGAAATGGGGAATACACCGGGAGGAGTTTTGAACCATCACTGAATTCTAAAAAAACTGAACTATTAAGAAGATTTCTCAGCAAGCTTGTTGACGTTCGAATTCCTACTTTCCTCGATTGCAGCATCCGAATTAATTACTTCCATATTAAGTCATAAAGCATCGTTCACGGTCGAGTGTCAGTCGCGATCGATCGATGTTAACATGTAAGTGGATACAATAGGAGGGGATGTTGTGGATGTTGAAATCACACAATTTCATTGAAACTTGTTTTGAAGAATCCGAACTTACATGAACTATCGATCTACATCGAGCACTCATTGAATAGTTAAAAATAAGGCAAGTTAAGATTGTTCCATGGTAGGAAAAAGCATCGAGCAACGTCGACCTTAGATCGCTCTCGACGATGGTCGAGCAAATATCTCTCCCTATCGAGTACAAGATAGGAGCATATCCAAACGAACTGAACCTCAAGCACTCATTGAGCACTTTAATAGTCAAGCACTTGTTGGTGAACTCGATCGAGCAGTAGTCTATCGCTCTCGATCGACTAGAACAACAAAAAGAGGATAAGTAACTCAACGTTATAGGATAACGTCAGTCGAGTTAAATATAGCGTCCATCGAACACTATCTAGTGCAACTTCAAAACAGATTTAACCAGTAGCTCTATAGTCTAACTTTACATCCCTCCCTATTGTGTCCACTTCCACCACATCTACTGCACCTATGCGATTTGACCACAACTTCCCATAGATATGGTAGACGTTTTCTCTTTATCCTTCCTACTTTTATCTTCTTTGGATGACCAACTAGATTTCTTTCAACAAGCACCTTCACAACCATATTTTTTATGTCATCAGGAGCAGTCCAATCATACTCGTTGCCACAAGGATAAATTCTCTCTTTGTATGTCAACCTCCACGACTCATTTCTGTAAAATGGGGAACACAATGTGTACATATTGACCCCACGATCAAGCATTGCAGCAACCTCATGAACACAAGGTATTCCAATAATTTGAAATATGCCACAAGAACACTCGTTTGTCATCAAATTAACCTCACCATTGTCGTCCTGACCTACCACATGAAATTCAAATTGATTAAGCTTGTGGACTTTCAAGAACCCTGCTTTGTTAGCTATTCTAGTTATATCATGCTCCATGAGAGGTGACAATTTGGTTGTGTTCGCCTCGAAAATAGCTCGTCGTTCACAAAACCAGGTTTGGAGTGTCAAACGAATGTACTCCACAAAAGTCGTGACTGGTCATGTCTGGGCCTCCTTGGTTTTGTTGTGCAGGCTTTCAGCGTAATTGCTTGTCATTAAATTGTACCGATTCACAGGGAAGTAAGAACGAGCCCACTTAGCGAAACCAATGTCTTCAAGATAGGCTGCTAAGAGAGGATCAATTTGTTTTATCGTGGCAATGTGCTGGTGGAATTTTAACTTTCGAAATGCGTATGCCGCACACCACATCTTGTCATGACAGTGGTCTATCTTGAATTTGCAACCACATTCATACAGATGTAATGGTAGCATGCACCGTGATGGGCATCTGGAAATACCATCTCCAAAGCATGAACAATGCTAACATTCCTGTATGATATAAAAGCAAAGTTCTCGATGTCCCCAATGGCTTCCTTCAATTTATTCATGAAAAAGGTCCAAGAGTTGTGATTCTCGCTGTTCACGAGTGCAAACATAATAGGATACAAGTGATTGTCTGCATCTAATGCAACGACACATAACATGTGCCCACCGTATCTTGTCTTCAAGAATGTGAAGGGAATGTGTTATAAAACTTTACTTTCATATGTCATTATTATGAATTGGACGTGCAAATGTTTTTGTTTCTTGATTGATGTATTCATCTTTTGGAAGTGTTAAGGAATAGACTTTTGATCATTAACTGTAAAGCTCTAAAAGATAACGATCTACATAAATCAATAGTATTACCAATCATGGTAATCGATATGAAACATTAATTACCGAGATAAGATTGTCGTGTTGGTTAAAGAGTATTGTAGCTCTACAAATATTTAACGACACAAGTATATAAAAGAGAAAAATGATTACTTTTATATATTGAATAGACCTAGCATGTGAACCATTATGGAATTGTGTTGTCATTAATGTTTCACTGTATCTTGAATCCTAAGATATGAGACTTATGTCTTTTCACATAAGAAGTGTTTAATTTGATTATTGTAAAAAACTATTAATGAGCAAAGTGATAAAGGCAATAGTTCGTTGAATACGACTTGTCATGGAAAATATAGTTCGTCAAAAAATTATCATTGCCCCTCTATACTTGAGTGATGATATTAGTCGGCCCCTGATAAAGCGAAATTATAATGTGCCCAATGTGACTTGTGTTAAGTTATATATTTATAATTAGCTTAAGAGATCAAGAAATGAATATATAAAACAAATATGACACATTTCTACTTTGTATAATATTCTTAATATCATGAGGCAAGGGATAGACACAAGTGATATCTTTACATCGCTAAATGGATCATGTTTAGTTCGAGTGAACAAGACACATTTGCTAATTGGGTAAATATAATGTGTAGCTAGATACCTCTTATAGTTTGTGATATTAAGTGTTTAATATCATTTCCAATATAGCTTAGATCCTCCTATAGGTTACACCACAAACTGGAAAAAAAAGCTTGATTTTGTGTTCATATGATGTATCAGGTTTCATGTGAAATAATATATATGTGGTGAATCTATAAAATCAATATGTCGTGAGAAATGACATAGTTAGAATCATAAATAAATTCATATGAGATGTATGTATTATGTGGTGTAATAGTTTTACATTACATATGATAATATGTTACATGATATATGAATTTGCTAAAACCTCAAGGATCAAATTTTGGTGGATATAAATAAAAAATTTGACAAAGGCAAAATGGGGTCAAAACGGTAGAACATTTTAAGATCGGTAGACCAGATGCTTTTGAACGGTCGACCGGACAAAGTTTGGATACACGTGGTTCAACCGGAAATTATCAGGATGTGTCTTGATAATAGGAACGGTCTACCAAGCGTAGTACATGGTCAATCGACAATTTCCAGGGAATATCTTGGTGATAGAACAGTCGACCGACGTAGGGTCACGGTCGTTCTAAACTTATCAGAAGAAATTTTGATAAGGGACCAGTCGACCAGAGTGGGACGTAGTTCGACCGAAATAGTCCAGGGACTTTTCCTTATGGATATTCGGTCTACTGATGATTGACATCATATCATGCATATATTTATGTCTTATGTCCTTTATTTTTAGCCTAAGTAATGCTACGTAATGAGTGTTATGTTTAAGTTCCAGGAATGAAACAAGTGAGAAGGAGACTCAAAAATGACTTAAAGCAAGGAAACATACTGAATTGTAAGACTTATGGACTGAGATGCTAGAGAGAAGGACCTGGATGTAAACCAAAAGGACCAATGAGCAAATCAAGAAGCTCCAAACCATCATGAGGAGTATTTTTGCAATTAGATCCGGGCCTAAACATCAACAACCATTCCGGGTGCACCCCATGTGGAGAATTGAGGAAATGAAGAAGCCAACCGAAAACGGGTGCAATCCAACCAAACATGATCGCCACTTGGCAGCGTTGGACAGCCAATTGGTGGTCTAGTTGGGTCAGGATCCGACCTGGCTTCCTGTGGTCGTGTATTGTGTTGTTTTATATCCATTTATAGTATGCCATTAGTCCCACATCAGGGGATATAATTTTCGATTGTCCCCGATTAATTTTTTCTATGACTATAAATAGAACTCTTCCTTGTAAACATCTCCTGTCTTGGTGGTCATTCTCTCTACTTGGAGTAAAGCCTTGGAGCAAAACACTAGTGGAGAGATGCTACTTGTAATGTGAGTGAGTGATAAAGAATGTTTTATTAGTTCGTTGTTGCTTCTTTTAGTTCTTGCATGCTTAGTTAATTTCATTTGTTTTAATCTTAGTAGACTTACTTAACATGTTTTCTTCTCTTAACATAATAGTTAGGTTAATGATTAGTGAGTAGTTCCATCCTCTTTCGGGGGTGGAGATGATGTACATATATGTTGTGAAGTTTGGATGTTTGATAATTTTTTTGATTGTGTAGACTTGCATGTTTGTGTGCTCATTGGAGGTGTTTTAATCATCTATATGTTGGGGATTTTTGATGGGTCTTTTCATAAGATTTAGACACTTCCCATGCTTAGTTTCCTCATGTTTATTGACTGAAATTTCCTGTTGAATATGCTAAATGTTAGTTATGTGTTTGTATTTGGGTTTGCATGATTGATTTATTGAAGAAACTTTATTTTGATGGGTTTTGCCATAAGATTTAGAAACCTCTCATGCTTAGCTTTGTTCTTCACATGAGTTCATAGTTTTTGATGAGTCTTGCCATATCCTTAGACACTTCTCATGTTGAGTCTAGTCTCATGATAGTCAAGAAGTAATTGTCGATACGTTGTGTGAATTGATTGATAGGTTTCACAAATTCTTTAGATACTTCCTATGCATGAAGACACACACATGACACACACACATAAATGCTTACATGCGTCATTCATCACTTATTTTACTTCATATGTGCACACACTCCACCCCTTAAGGGGTTTCTTTTCCTGAATTTTATCTTGCTTTCGATTTCCCTTGTTTTTGTTTTCCTTGTTTGATGCTTGCTAGTTTAGTGTAGTTAAGCTAGTGTAATCACAACTCTTCTCCCCTCTTTCCCACTTGCCTTCGAAAGAACCAGAGTCGACACACCTCCCTGTGGATCGACCCGTATTTGCCACGTCTTCACTGACGCCATGCACATGCGGTAATTAAAATGAAACAATCAACCGTCTAGCTCACGGTCCGACCGAACTTGTCAAAGTCTTAACCGTTTGATCGACCGAGGGGTGATTTTGGTCGACAGTTTGGCACGATTCTGCCTTGAATTATTAAGAGATTAGTGTTGATCATGGGCTGGATTTATTCCAATTATGGTCAAACGTGTTTTGACGATGATTTATCAATTTGTGATTGGTTTTAGGGAGGGAAAAGCAAGAGATCATGGGTTAGTGGGTAGCCCATGATGTGGGTGTTGGGAGAGTCTATAAATAGGTTTTCTCTCCCTACTTGTTTTAAGTTAATTCAAAATTATTCTCTCTCCCTAACATCTCAACTAATCCATCCGAATTTCTCTTAATTATTTCAAGTTTTTGGAAATTAAATTCTCAGGGAGCTTTAGAGGGGTAATTAGCTTGGTTCTAAGCTTGATTTAGAAATTGAATTGGCGAGCTCCTTTCCCTCTAATCTTGTTTAGAGTTTGGTGAATACTTGGAGGCGAATCGACAAGCGATTCAATGTGCAACGCAACTCCGGATCTTCATAAAGGTTTTAGAGAACCTTTTTGTATGATTCTCTTCTATTTATTTTAATATATATGTAAATTACTATGCATTAAAATAGTATATAGAATAATGTACATGAAAATCATCGAAAATATGATAGTCGATCATACATGTAGGTATAAAATTCGAATACACACACACACACACACATAAAGGCATGAAATCTTATAGTGGTATCAGAGTGATTAGTTCATATTTTCAATGATTAGACTATATAACTAATTTTATTTTAACATCTCTAATCGAAACATTTCGTGTTTGATGTCTCTTTCATGTTTTTCGACAGTTTTGTTGGTATAATTCTAATTGATTCTTTCGATAGTTTTAAATGTTTTAAAACGTGCAATATGAATGTTAGAGCTAATATTTAGACTTATATCTAATTGCGTAAAATTTTCGTTTATATTAAATGATTATTTTACAAGGAATCGGCAAAACGAAAGAGACATATAAGTTTATTTTTCCTTAAAGTTTGTTTTTTGGAAATTGGATAAACTTCGGTTCAAATATTTTGTATTTTGAACTATGGATGCATAAATCATTTTTCATGGATTTCAAATGATTTTGGAATTGTTTGATTAAGAGGTGAAGAATAAAATAGATCGTGTAAGATATAGTATATGTACATGCGTTGCACTAGTTCTCTTTTGCAAGGACAAGTTAGTTTGTATGTTCTGATGAAGTCAAGTGTGAATCAAGGATGTGTATGTTATTATTATTATTCCATCACAGGGGCTTATGTATGTAAAAGCCAATTATCTTTGTATATGCATCCATATGAGAGTATTTTTACATAGGATTTGCATCAGATAATTTTCAAAATTATGAGATGCATGTTTATATTTTGCAATATTTACATCCATAGTGCAAGAGGAAGTCGCGGAGAAGGCACAAAGGTCAAGGACGCGGGAACATATAAACTCACACCAATATGTGTGTGAAAAGATTTATTTTATGTTTGTGTGCTTGACCTGTATGTGATTGTATGAATGAATGTTAGGATGTGTATAGATATAAATATGCATGATTACCTAAATTCTAAAATCACATATAAATGTTCAATTGTCCAACCAAAAATTAAGAAGGTTTTCTTTCTTATTTCATCCACTATCATCCATCGATCGAGGGATATTCTGCTCGCTCTTAGTGGGAGATAGCTTCCTCAATCTTTGGGAATAGTGGGAGATATAATAATATTCATTGTTGTGCCATGAATAAGTACATGAAGTGAGATTCACCCTTAGTAAACAATAAGTGTATTTGTTCATGAATACAATGGACAATTGTATCTCGTATCAAATGAAATAAGTTTTCTTAACAAGACCCAGAGCCCTCGCTCCGTTTTGAGAGTTTTCCTTAGAAGGATTGATCAAATTCCCTCTTAAAAACAAGAGTCATAAGAGTTTGAAAATTTAAAGTTGCAAAATTTAGAAATGGTTATGAGTAGAAAATGTTTCTTACCTTGATTTTATAATATATCTGATAGCCCTTAGCTAGTTTATATTATAACTGATAGGATCTTGAATTACTACATTTACGAACATATTTATTTGCGGTATTGATTTTGAAACATAAAATTGACATTAAATCTCATATAAACTATTTTATAGAAATGTCGAATGTTTAACCTATTGTGCGATCTATGATTGAAAAACATCCTTTAGCAAATGATGGCTCCAACTTCATAAACTGGCAACTCAAGCTCAATATCGTGTTGAAGTTTGAGAAACTATCTCATATTTGGATGGTAAAGTCCCAAAATTAAATGAGAAGACAACTGATGATGAGAGAGGGGCTAAAGAAAAGTGAGAAGACTGATTGATATTATATCATACATATATTCATGTCTTATATCCTCTATTTGAACCTAAGCAATGTTACGTAACAAGTTTTATGTTTAAGTTTCAGGAATAAACATGTTTGAGAAGAAGAGACACAAAAAGGACCTGAACTCAAGAAAAAAGAGTGAATTGTGAGACTTATGGACTGATATGCAAGAGGGAAGGACCCGGATGTAAACCAAAATGACCAATGACCAAATCGAGAAACTCTACATCATCATGAGGAGTATTTTGGCAATTAGATTTGGGCCTACACTCAAACAATCGATCCGGGTGCACCACACGTAATACATTGAAGCATTGAAACAAATATACAAATTTGGATCAAATAAAACAAAAATGGATTGCCAATTAGCGGTCCATTTTGGTCAAATTTTGACTCGGCTTCTCGTGGTTATTTGGTCCAATTAGACGTAGTTGTATTATTCACGCTCAGGAATCAGTGGTCCTTTTGTCAAGAACAATATTAAACCTCATTTTAGTTTTGCTTCTGTTAGTATTGCTCCACTGCAGTGAATACATGCTAGTGTTTGGGTTCCTGTCCCATTGTTTCTTCTACAAGATCTCGATATTACGTTAGTTCCTAGATGATTACAATAAATATGCATGGATTTACCGTTTGTCTGTTAAATCTGATGTCCTTCTTGTTTTAAAAAAAATTAAATTCAAGTTGAAAACTTCTTTTCCACTACAATAAAATGTTCTCAAAGTGATTGGGGAGGCGAGTTATGAAACTGTCAATACTTTCTGAAAATTTATTGGTGTTATTCATTGCATTTCTTCTCCTTACTCTCATCAACAGAATGGTACTATTGAAAGAAAACATAGGCATATTGTTGATGTTGTGTTATCTCTTTTAACACATGCTTCTGTTCCTCAATGATTTTGGGATGATGCTTTCATAACTGCTATTTTTTTGATGAATCGATTACCATCTACAATTATTGGCAATGTTTCTCCTTTTCAAAAAATATTTGGAAAGTCTCCTGATTATAACATTCTCAAAGTTTTTGGATGTACTTGCTTTCCTTGTTTTAGACCCTATCTGAAACACAAACTTCAAACTCGTTCTGAAAAATGCATTTTCCTAGGATATAGTCCTTCTCATAGATGTTACAAATGTTTTGAAATCACTACTAGACGTTTGTTTATCTCTCTCAATGTTATTTTTTATGGAAAAAAGTTCCCTTTTCGTGATGAGCTTTTGATTTCTGAAGGAAAGGTATCTAGTAGATGTGATCCTATCACCTGCTATACAAAAACTACAACAACCCATTAGGACCTCTTCGTTACTTGCCCCTTGTTTCGCCCCAGCCAATTGAAGGGAATGTGTTCTAAAAGTTTTACTTTTAAATGTCAATTATTATGAATTGAATGAGAAATCATTTTGTTCCTTGTTTATGTTATTCGTCTTTTAGAAGTGTTAAGGAAGAGGCTCTTGGTCCTTAACCGTAGAGCTCTAAAAGATATTGGTTTACATAAAACAAAAGATATTCGCAATCATGGTAATTAACATGGAACATTAATTACCGAGTTAAGATTGTCGTGTTGGTCATAGATCATTGTAGCTCTACAAGTGAGTGACAACACGGGTATGCAAAAGAGGAAAATATTACTTTTGTATACTGAATAGACCTAATAAGTAAAATATTATAGAAATGTGTTTCTGTGTCATTAATATTTTACTGTGTCTTTGATCCTTTGATATGAGACTTATATCTAATCACTTAAGGAATACTTAATTAGATTAGTGTCTTGAACTATCGATCAGTGTAGTGTAAAGGCATTGGTTGGTTAAGTACAACTTTTGTTGGAGAAGATAGTTAGTCAGAAGATTATCATTGCCCCTCTTAATTGAGTGATGATATTAGTGGGCCCCTTGATAAAGCAAAGTTATAATGTGCACAATGTGATTTGAGTTAAGTCACATATTTATAACTAGCTTAAAGAGATCAAGAAATGAATACTAATACAAAGATGACACAATACTACTTTGTGTGTATTCTTAATATCATGAGGCAAGGGACGGACACAAGTGGTGCACTCCATCACTAAATGGATCGGGTTTTGGTTCGAGTGGAATTAAGACATCTAACTAATTGGGAGCTATAATGTGTAGCTAGATACCGCTTATAGCTTGTGATATTAAGCTCTTAATATCACTGCCAACTTAGTCTAGATCCTCCCATAGGTCACACCGCAAGAAACCGGGAAACAAGAAGCTTGATTTTTGGTTCATATGATATGTCGGGTTTCTCATAGAAAATATGACACATGTGGTGAACAAGTAAAATCAATTATGTTGTATATAAACATAATTAGAGTCATGATAAATTCATATGAGATGCATATATTATGGGGTGCAATAATTTATTATTGCATAGGATAATACATTGCATAAGTTGTGAATTTGCTAAAACCCCCTTAAGTTCAAATTTTGTTGGAAATAAATCCAAAATTTGAAAAAGGCAAAATCGGGTAAAAGTTCGGTAATCCGTTGAGGTTCGGTCGACCGAAGGATCTGTGGATCGGTCAACCGAACATGGAACGGATAGTCATATTTGATTAACGGAACTTGACCAAAGTGCCTGGAACTTTGGTACGGTGTACCGAACCAAAATCGGTCAACCGAATAATGTTAAGTTCCGATATTTTCGGTTAACCGAATGGCACTCGGTCTTAGACGACAATTCATCCGATCGGTTAAGGAGAATTTTTCCCTTTAAGAATCGGTCATCCGTCTAGTACTCGGTCAACCAATCGTGACATATTCGGTTAACCGAATGGGTCTCGGTCAACCGAACAGCGATTGATTTTCTGCCTTTGATTATTAAGAGATTAATTTGATTGATGGTTGGATTAGCTCCAAACTTGGTCAAACGTTTTGTGGGTGCATGTAATACATGAAGGAATTAATTTATGAGAGAAAATGTAAAGAAAAACGTGGCTAAAGAATAGCCATGATTAAGAGTAAGATTGGAACCTATAAATAGGTCCTTATTCTCCCTAATGGGGTTACACAATTCAATAATTATTTTCTCTCTTAATTCACCACAAAAACCCACGAAAATTCTCTTAGTTTTCTAAGTCTTTGGAAGGTGAAATCTCAGAGGCTAAGGAAGGGGTTTGTAGCTAGATTCTAAGCTTGTTTGGAGATCGATTGGCTAGCTCTTTTCTCTCCAACCTTGTTTAGGGTTTCGGTGAACACTCGGAGGCATCCGGCGCAACGGGAAGCGACGATCATCTTCCCCAACGTCTCCGAATCTTCAAGAAGTTTTAGAGAACTTCTAGGTATGAATTTCGGAGTCCCTTGTGTTTGTTTTAATAAGTTTTTGAAACTAGTTGTTAAAAAAAACCGATGCATGCATAAATAAATCGAAGAAAATTGTAATAGATCCTTATTATACATGAAAATTCGAAAAATATATATGTATAATTAAACATGAAATCCTACAGTGGTATCAGATCTTAGGGTTCAATTTTCTTATGATTTATGGCTGTAAAGGAATTTAGTTTGCCATCTAGGATTTAAACAATTCGGTTTTACCGGTTTTTCGGTGTATGGATGTTTTGTTGATATAATTCTCCATAATAATTCGTCTGAATGTTTTAAGAGTTTTAAAACATGCCATGTGATTATTGGAATTACGATTAAGACATTAGTCCAACTTACAATAATTTCGTTTTATTTAAAAACAATTATTTTGTAAGAGAATCAACAAAACCGAAAAACTGCAGTTCATCTTTCCATTGGAAATTGGATGGACAGCGGTTCAGAAATAGTTTTGAACTATGGATGAATGAAAAATGTTTTTAATGGATTTCAAAATATTTTTCAAAGAATTGTTGAGAATTCTGGATGATTGATAAATTAGATTCTGTAGTTTATAGCAATTGCGTGCATGGATGCTTGAGTTGCTTTGCAGGATTGTGAGTTTATATGTTCCAAAATCAGAAGCTATGAATGTATGTCATTATTATTATACAGGGGCTTATGTATGTAAAAGCCAAATTCTCTCTATTTCCGTCTTTTAGATAGTTGCATTTGCATATGAGAGGTTTTTACATAGGACTTGCACTAGTCGGTTTTATCGAATGTGAGGAGCATGTTTATTTTCTGTAAAATCTACATCTCCGGTGCAAGAGGAAGTCGCCGCTGTAGCGCATTGATCGAGGATCGAGGATCAGGGATCGAAGATCAAGGATCAAAGGGAACATATAAACTCACGCGATATGGATTGTGTGAATGTTTAATTTCTGTTTTTATAATTTCTGCTATGCATGTGATGATTGGTGAATGTTAGGATGTGTATAAATTTTAATATGCATGATAAACTAAAATTCAAAATCACATGTTGATAAATTAAATTGTCCAACAAAAATTAAGAATAAATTTCCTTCTTATTTCATCCACTAGCAGCCATTGATCGAGGGATACTCTGCTCGCCCTTAGCGGGAGATAGCTCCCTCTATCTTTGGGAATAGTGGGAGATATAAAGGTTGTCTGTTGTTGTGCCACAATTAAATATATGAGGTGTGTTTCACCCTAGTGAACCCCAAGTATGTTTAGTTGTGAATACAATAGATAAACGTATCTCGTATCAAATGAAAATAAGTTTTCTTAACATTACCTAGAGCCCTCGCTCGGTTTTGGGAAAAAGTTTTTCTTACGAGGATAGGTCGTATTCCCTCATAATTAAAACGACAAGAGTCACAAAAGTTTGAAGATGCTAAATGTTGCTAAAATTCAAAAAGGTTGTGATTAGAAAATGTTTTCTTACCTTGATGTTGTAATGTATTCGATAGCCCTTAGCTAGTCTATATTACAATTGATGGGATCTTGGATTACTGCATTTACGGGCAAGATTTTATTTGCAGTATTTACATCATATTCGATATATATATGTATGTATTAAAACATAAAATTGGCATTAAAACCTATATAATTTATTTTGTAGAAATGTGAAATATCCAACCAATTGTGCGATCTATGATCGAAAAGAACCCTTTGCAAAATGATGGCTCAAACTTCATGAAATGGCAACTCAATCTCAATATCGTGTTGAGGTTTGAAAAACTATCTCATATTTTGGATGGTGAAATCCCAAAATTGAATGAGAAGACAACCGATAATGAGAAGGAGGCGATAGCCAAGTGGGAAGATCAAGAAAACCAAGTTCACGGTCTAATATTGGCATCCATGGGTGACTCGCTTCAAGCGAAATACTTGGATTCAAAACCCAAGAAGACCATGGAGGCTTTAACAAAGATGTTCATGGATAGTGCCCGAAAGGAGCGCTATAAGACCACCATCGCACTCACAAGGTGCCATATGGCGGAGGGAACATCGGTATCTATGCATTTTCTCACGATGCAAGGATACCTTGAGAAATTGTCGAAGCTCTCTTCTCCAATGCCCGAGGACATTGCCGAAGATCTGATTCTTGGCTCTCTAGCCCCGTCCTTCAAGGACTTTGTGATGCACTATCATGTGCGTGAAAAAGGGGTAAGTCTTGAGGAGCTTCACAACACTCTCAAAACGGCTGAAGTTGACATGGGCAAAGGTCAGGACAATCACGTCCTAGCCGTCCATGAGAGGAGCAAAAAGATCAACAAAGGTAAAGGCAAATTTACCAAAGATACGTCAATCAAGAGCGAGGGAGTAGGAGGTGCTAATGGGAGTGTCTCAAGGGAGAAAACTTACAAGTCTCCAACTCCCAACTCTGAGTGCTTTCACTGCGGTGAAAAAGGACACATCCGACCTAATTGCCCCAAGTACAAGGAAGACCTTGAAAATGGGATGATTGAACGTAGGCGCCCGAGAAACGCCATAGGTATGTTTGTTATTGAGATAAATTTAATCACCTCTATCCTTGATTTGGTCATGGTTACCGGATCTTGTGCTCACATAATTTTGATGTGCAGCTATTGAAGGATAGGAAGGAACTCGTTTGGAACGAGATGATATTGAAGATTGGAAATAGTACAAGCATCGCTGCGATTGTACAAAATTCTATGGAACTTCAATAGTCTAGTGATTTAAATTTATGCTTTGTAGAATGTTTGTTATGTACCTTCGATTAGCAAGAACTATTCTGTATCAAGATTTGGATATGGATAAAATTTTAATAAATATTTTAATTCTTGCTTGTCTATATCGAAGAATGGAATTTTCTATGCAAATACATTCATATGGAATGATTTCTATTTGCTTGAAATAAATAATGAACAAACTCAAACAAACAATAACAAAAGAGAAACTAAGATAACTCACGTGAATGATACAATCTTGTAGCACTATCGGATTGGTCAAATAAATGACCAAGAGATTTTTCAAGAAGAAAGGAAAGAAGACGAACAACTAATTGGATATGATACATTCTAATGTATGTGGTCCGATAAGTACAAGTGCAAGAGACGGTTTAAGGTACTTCATTTTGTTCACAGACAACTATAGTCATTATGGCTATATTTGTCTAATGGGAAGCAAAAGTGAATTCTTTGACAAGTTCAAGGAATTCGAGGATGAAGTAGTGAACCGACTCAACAAGAATATCGAGTCTCTATGAAAGGTTCGTAGGGGTGAGTGCTTAGAATACCTAATTTGACTCATTCCTAAAGTAGGAATAGGATATTGCTCGACATGGTTCGATCAATAATGAGTCAATTTAAATTGCCGATTTACTTTTGAAATTATGCACTACAAATAATGACAAACTCACTAAATAATGTTCCATCCAAATCCGTGGAGAAAATGTCTTGTGAGCTATGGAGTTGAAAGACACCTAAGCTCGACTTTCTCAAGATTTGGGGTTGTGAGGTATACATCAAGAAATTGATTTCGACCAAGCTTCAACCAAAAGCAGATAAGTGCTTCTTTATTGGTTGTCCTCGTGTGACAAGAGGATACTACTTTTGGTATATCACCTCCAATCGAAAGATTGTAGAGAGAGATATGTTTTTTCTGGAATTTCTGGAAAAGAGAGAAAAGTAGTGGGAGTAGAGTTGAGCTTGAGAAAACTCAAGATACTCTACAAGATCATGATGTGAATGTTGCATTCAAGATCATGAAGGCCCAGCCGAGATTCATTTGGTTAGTGGGAGCGTGAGCGAGAGATCCTTACAAGAAATTGTGAGAGAATCTCAATCATCCTCACCTAGTGTGCGTTCGAGAGTCGAACATGAACCTATTCCTCAAGAAATTGTGGAAGAAGTTCGAGAGACACAAGAAGAACAAAAAGAACTAAGAAGGTCAATGAGGGAAAGGAAGAAACCCAATAAGTATGTGGGACTTCATGAGATCCCTCGACCTTCCGAGAAGCAATGGAAAAGACTCCAAACTATGGTTAAAAGCCATGGAATCCGAAGTAGAATCCATGTATGATAATCAAGTATGAAACTTGATTAGCCTTCCTCAAGAGAAAATATCATTTGGTATAAATGAGCTTTTAGGAGGAAGATAGACATGGATAGTAACTTGACAACCTACAAAGCAAGGCTTGTAGCAAAAGTTATACTCAAATTCAATAAATTGACTTTGATGAAATTTTTGAGAAGTTGTCATATTAAAATCTATTCGGATTATGCTCACTATTACCGTATTTCACAATTGTGGGATATGGAAGATGGATATCAAAATGGTGTGTTCCTTAAACAGGAACTGGGAGGAGGATATGTACATGGTACAACCTCAAGGTTTTGATGATCCAAATAGTAGCGAGAAGAAATGCAAGTTTCGAGAATCCATTTATGGATTGAAGCAAACACCGAGGAGTTGGAACAAACGCTTTGACGAAGAGGTGAAGAAAATTCACTTCATTCAAAGTAAAGGAGTACCTTGTATATATAAGGAGATTAGTGGGAGCCATGTAGTACTTCTGATCTTATATGTCGATGACATATTGCTCATGAGCAATCATATACCTTTGCATTAGCAAACGAGAAATTTCGTTGAAATCAGTGTATTCAATGAAAAGAAAAGGATGAGGCTCAACACATCTTGAGAATCAAGATACATTGAGATACATCCCGTAGACTCATTGGCTTCAGTCAACGTGCATACATTGACAAGGTTTTTGAAATGTTCACGGTGAACAATTCCGATATGGACAATATGCCAATAAGTATGAGTATAGGTGTGCAACTCAAGAAGTCTCAATGTGCTCAATCACACAAAGACTTGGAGTACATGAAGGTATCCCTTATGCTTCGGAAAAAGGAAGGACCATGTACACAATGACTTGCACAAGACTCAATATCTCGTGTGCTCTAAACGTGACAAGAGGTCACTAATCCAACGCAAGTCCTAATCATAGGATTGCGGTCAAGAATATTCTGAAGTACCTTAACCGGACTAAAGATAATGTTCTTGTTTATGGAAGACAAAGGAGAAAATAGCCGAGGGCTGTTTTGATGCAATTCTTATAGGAATTCTTGACAATAGGAGGTTGGAGTGATGATGCGTCATCATTATCGAAGGTGGAGGTATGAGCTAGTGTAGTTAGGATTAATATCACTACAGCTAACTCAACCACCAACGAAAGACAAAATAAATAAATAGGTGGACACAACAGTGACACAACTGATCCATTCAACAAAGCTTAATACCAAGCTAAGAGACGAAATATATTTTGAGTCCATGGATCCGAGGATCCATGTGGATTGGCTTGATAGGTGATTTAGGAAGGTTACCCTAGTTATTAATGTTTTATACATTGAGAATGTATGTGAAAGAAAACTTTGATAACAAGTGGGAGATTGAAGGGAATGCGTTCTAAAAGTTTTACTTTTAAATGTCAATTATTATGAATTGAATGAGAAATCATTTTGTTCATTGTTTATGTTATTCGTCTTTTAGAAGTGTTAAGGAAGAGGCTCTTGGTCCTTAACCGTAGAGCTCTAAAAGATATTGGTTTACATAAAACAAAAGATATTCGCAATCATGGTAATTAACATGGAACATTAATTACCGAGTTAAGATTGTCGTGTTGGTCATAGATCATTGTAGCTCTACAAGTGAGTGACAACACGGGTATGCAAAAGAGGAAAATATTACTTTTGTATACTGAATAGACCTAATAAGTAAAATATTATAGAAATGTGTTTTTGTGTCATTAATATTTTACTGTGTCTTTGGTCCTTTGATATGAGACTTATATCTAATCACTTAAGGAATACTTAATTAGATCAGTGTCTTGAACTATCGATCAGTGTAGTGTAAAGGCATTGGTTGGTTAAGTACAACTTTTGTTGGAGAAGATAGTTAGTCAAAAGATTATCATTGCCCCTCTTAATTGAGTGATGATATTAGTGGGCCCCTTGATAAAGCAAAGTTATAATGTGCACAATGTGATTTGAGTTAAGTCACATATTTATAACTAGCTTAAAGAGATCAAGAAATGAATACTAATACAAAGATGACACAATACTACTTTGTGTGTATTCTTAATATCATGAGGCAAGGGACGGACACAAGTGGTGCACTCCATCACTAAATGGATCGGATTTTGGTTCGAGTGGAATTAAGACATCTAACTAATTGGGAGCTATAATGTGTAGCTAGATACCACTTATAGCTTGTGATATTAAGCTCTTAATATCACTGCCAACTTAGTCTAGATCCTCCCATAGATCACACCGCAAGAAACCGGGAAACAAGAAGCTTGATTTTTGGTTCATATGATATGTCGGGTTTCTCATAGAAAATATGACACATGTGGTGAACAAGTAAAATCAATTATGTTGTATATAAACATAATTAGAGTCATGATAAATTCATATGAGATGCATATATTATGGGGTGCAATAATTTATTATTGCATAGGATAATACATTGCATAAGTTGTGAATTTGCTAAAACCCCCTTAAGTTCAAATTTTGTTGGAAATAAATCCAAAATTTGAAAAAGGCAAAATCGGGTAAACGTTTGGTAATCCGTTGAGGTTCGGTCGACCGAAGGATCTGTGGATCGGTCAACCGAACATGGAACGGATAGTCATATTTGATTAACCGAACTTGACCAAAGTGCCTGGAACTTTGGTACGGTGTACTGAACCAAAATCGGTCAACCGAATAATGTTAAGTTCCGATATTTTCGGTTAACCGAATGGCACTCGGTCTTAGACGAGAATTCGTCCGATCGGTTAAGGAGAATTTTTCCCTTTAAGAATCGGTCATCCGTCTAGTACTCGGTCAACCAATCGTGACATATTCGGTTAACCGAATGGGTCTCGGTCAACCGAACAACAATTGATTTTCTGCCTTTGATTATTAAGAGATTAATTTGATTGATGGTTGGATTAGCTCCAAACTTGGTCAAACGTTTTGTGGGTGCATGTAATACATGAAGGAATTAATTTATGAGAGAAAATGTAAAGAAAAACGTGGCTAAAGAATAGCCATGATTAAGAGTAAGATTGGAACCTATAAATAGGTCCTTATTCTCCCTAATGGGGTTACACAATTCAATAATTATTTTCTCTCTTAATTCACCACAAAAACCCACGAAAATTCTCTTAGTTTTCTAAGTCTTTGGAAGGTGAAATCTCAGAGGCTAAGGAAGGGGTTTGTAGCTAGATTCTAAGCTTGTTTGGAGATTGATTGGCTAGCTCCTTTCTCTCCAACCTTGTTTAGGGTTTCGGTGAACACTCGGAGGCATCCGGCGCAACAGGAAGCGACGATCATCTTCCCCAACGTCTCCGAATCTTCAAGAAGTTTTAGAGAACTTCTAGGTATGAATTTCGGAGTCCCTTGTGTTTGTTTTAATAAGTTTTTGAAACTAGTTGTTAAAACAAACCGATGCATGCATAAATAAATCGAAGAAAATTGTAATAGATCCTTATTATACATGAAAATTCGAAAAATATATATGTATAATTAAACATGAAATCCTACACCAATACCTCTCCAACTACTTCTATTATGTCCTCACCAACTTGTCCTCCAGACCTAATACCTCCAAATCCTCCGACTACCACACCAAGTCTCTCCACCCATTAAATAACCACCCGAACAAAAGATAACACCAGACGAGAGATTTTTTTCTTCTGACTTTCATGTTTTCTCCACCACCAAATACCCACTACACTCTAATAGCCTTCCTGAAATAGAACCAACCTCATACATCGAAGCAACCAAGGATGGTAGGTGGCGAGAGGCTATGGATGTTGAATATAAAGCTCTGATTAAAAATGGAACTTGGTCTTTGGTCCCTTCCTCCACTAGAGAAAATATTGTTGGTTGTAAATGGGTTTTTAGAATCAAAAGAAAACTGATGATTCTGTTAATCTTTTTAAAGCTCGTTTAGTTGTAAAACGTTATCATAAAGAAGTTGTTATTGATCTTAATGAAACATTTAGTCTTGTAGTTAAGTCCATAAGCATTCAAATCATGCTTACCATTGCCTTATCACAAAATTGGCCTATTCATCAACTTGATATCAACAATGCCTTTCTCCATGACTTTCTTCAAGAAGATGTATTTATGGCACAACCCTAAGGCTTCACATATCCCTCCTTTCCACATCACGTTTATAAACTTCACAAAGCCATATATGTACTCAAACAGACACCCAGGATCAAGTTCAAACGTATGTCTGATAAATTACTTTCTGTAGGTTTTACTTCTACTAAATCAGACTCTTCTCTTTTTCTTCTTTTCTCAGGAGTCCACCATCATGCTACTTGTCTATCTTGATGACATATTGATCACCGACAGCTCCCTATTGAGAATTGAACTTAATCCTATGTGGCGACTTAATCCTATGTGGCGTCCTAGTCACCCGCCACATCATCAGTGCTTGATGACACATCAAGGAGGAGATGAGTCAACACATGAGAAGACAAAAGGTTGAGGGAGTGGAAGAGACAAGAGTCTTTTCATTTTTTGAGTAATTTTCGTCCTAATTATGTATGCAATTTAAGTAGAGGGTGTAATGATCTTCAATGATCATGTTTATGTAGTCTTTATGTTTGGAAGTTGTAGGGTCATGTAAGTGCCTATATAAAGCACTAGAATTCACCATTTGTAACACAACAACAATACAACAACAACATATATCAAGCATTAGAAGTTGAGCCACGAAATTGTGTGAGAAAAGAGTCAGTATGTGAGTAGAAAGAAGAAGAAGAGTGTGCATTGTAAAATCAGTTTTTTGCTTTGTGAGTAGAGAGCCACCTTCTTTCCTTCGTGCCCCCTCAGTAACATAGATCAAGAATAGATCTAGTGGAATCAAAAGAAGACAAAATGAATGGTGATCAGGGTGGTCTAAGGCAGCACACGAGACGCGCCTTTTAGACTGCCAATTGGCGGTTGGGGACCGCCAATCAGCGGTCCCTGTAGCCCAGGAGACGGGTAATCTCCTGTGGTGGGTTGATCAGTAGCTCCCCGTCCTCCTCCCGTCCTCCAACATCTGGTATCAGAGCCTCGTCCGATGGGAAGCTCGGGAATGACCTCGTTTGGTCATGCGTCGTTGCCTCGATTGTCGAAAGGCAACTACGACAATTGGAGTATCCAAATGCGTGCGCTGCTGGGTGCGCATGATGCTTGGGATCTTGTGGAGAGCGGCTTCGAGGAGGAGGCCGAGACAGGAGAAGAAACCATCGCACAAATCAAAGCACAAAAGGAGAGAAGAGCCAAAGATAAGAATGCTCTCTTCCTTCTCTTCCAAGCGGTGGATGAGAGTGGCTTTGAAAAGATCGCTGAAACGAAGACGTCGAAGGAGGCGTGGGACACCCTTGAGAGGAGATACAAGGGTGCTGATCGAGTGAGGCAAGTGCGCCTCCAAATGCTTTGAGGCGAGTTCGAGGCGTTAAAAATGAAGGAATCGGAAGGTGTTGTCGATTTCATGACGAGAGTTCGCATGGTGGCGAACAAATTAAAAAGAAATGGGGAGGCGCTGACCGAAGGAAGAGTGGTGGAGAAGGTGTTGCGTTCTCTCACCGAGGACTTCGAGAATGTGGTGTGCGTAATCGAGGAATCAAAGGACCTCGAGAAAATGACTATTGATGATCTAGCTAGCTCGTTGGAGGCACACGAGCAAAGAAAGAAGAAGAAAAGACAAGATGTCTTAGAGGAGGTGTTGCAAGCGAAGATGTCGCTTAAGGAGGAGAAACCTCACAACGTAGATCGTGGAAGCGGTCGTGATTATGGAGGCCATTCAAGAAAGAAGGAGGTCGAATGCTTCAAGTGTGGGAAGCGTGGTCATTTTGCGAAAGAATGCTGGTCGCAAAAGAAGGTGGAGGAGAGCTCCAGCCGTGTCCGTGGTGATCGCGGATCGAAGAAGGTGATTGAGTGCTTCAATTGTGGGAAGCATGGACACTATGCAAGCGAGTGTTGGTCGAAGAAAAGGGTGGAAGAAAACTCCAACCTTGTGGCCGTGGAGGAGAATGCTTGTGATGAGGATGTAGTCTTGCTTGCCGACAAAGGAATGGAAGGCGAACAAGAAGGTGTTTGGTATCTCGATACGGGAGCAAGCAACCACATGTGTGGAAATAGACACATGTTCGCACATTTGGAGGAAGGAGTACATGGGCACGTTTCGTTTGGAGATGCATCAAAGGTGCGCGTGGAAGGGAAAGGTCACATCATGATCCAAGTAAAGGATGGATCTCAAAAGCTTATCTCCAATGTGTTCTTTGTGCCCGATATGAAGACGAACATTTTAAGCATGGGACAACTCCTGGAGAAAGGGTTCACGATCTTGATGAAGGATCGACACATGACCGTGCGAGGACAAGATGGACATCTGATTGCAAAGATAGAAATGTCCAAAAATCGAATGTTTAAATTGAATCTAACCTGTGCTCGTGCTAGATGTTTGAATGCATGCATTAAGGGAGATTGGTTGTGGCATATGCGACTTGGACACTTGAACTTTGGTGGGATCCAAGAAATGGCGCAAAAGGGAATGGTGCATGGTCTGCCGATGACCGAATCCAAAGACGGATTTTGTGAAGGTTGCATGGTTGAAAAATTACCAAGGAAGAGTTTTCCAAAGCAAGCTGAACATAGAGCAAAGAAGGTGCTAGAGTTGGTGCATACCGACATATGTGGACCGATCACTCCATACTCGATTAGTAAGAATCGTTATTTATTAACGTTTATTGATGACTTTTCACGAAAAACGTGGGTGTACTTCTTGAAGGAGAAATCTGAGGCCTTTTGCATGTTCAAGAAGTTCAAGGCATATGTGGAGAAACAAAGTGGCAACAACATCAAGACATTAAGGTCTGATCGAGGAGGCGAGTTCACATCAACCGAGTTCAACAACTTTTGTGAGGAGAATGGCATAAAACGCCATTTGACGGCTCCATACTCAGCACAACAAAATGGTGTAGCTGAAAGGAAGAATAGAACCATCATGGACATGGTTCGAAGTATGTTGAAAAGCAAGAACGTGTCAAAAGAGCTATGGGCCGAAGTTGTGGCATGTGCAGTGTATACGTTGAATCGTTGCAAAACTGCAAGTTTGGAGGGAGTAACTCCACAAGAAGCGTGGAGTGGCTATAAGCCAACCGTAGCACATATGAAGGTGTTTGGAAGCACAACATATGCACATGTACCAAAAGAAAGAAGGATAAAACTTGATGATAGGAGCATCAAGCTTGTATTTGTTGGCTATGATGAACGATCGAAAGCTTATAGGCTTCTCGATCCAACTAACAACAAAATTGTCATTAGTCGTGATGTACAGGTTAATGAGGAGGTAACATGGGAGTCCAAAGAGGAGATTCCACAAGTGCCAAATGAAGAACAAGAAGAGGAGATAGCCAACCCCACTGATCATGAAATGGTTCCATCTGACAAACATGACGAGATGAGACCAAGGAAGTTCAAGACACTTCGTGAAATCTACGAGACGACGAGTGAGTTGCACATGGTGTGTCTTCTCACACAAAACAAAAGCTCTGCCAATCCGCTTGTATGTGAAGTTGAGAAATCAACTTGGGATGGTGGACGGAAGAGGATTAAGTTCAAGGAGGAGTATTGAGAATTGAACTTAATCCTATGTGGCGACTTAATCCTATGTGGCGTCCTAGTCACCCGCCACATCATCGGTGCTTGATGACATATCAAGGAGGAGATGAGTCAACACATGAGAAGACAAAATGTTGAGGGAGTGGAAAAGACAAGAGTCTTTTCATTTTTTGAGTAATTTTCGTCCTAATTATGTATGCAATTTAAGTAGAGGGTGTAATGATCTTCAATGATCATGTTTATGTAGTCTTTATGTTTGGAAGTTGTAGGGTCATGTAAGTGACTATATAAAGCACTAGAATTCACCATTTGTAACACAACAACAATACAACAACAACATATATCAAGCATTAGAAGTTGAGCCACGAAATTGTGTGAGAAAAGAGTGAGTATGTGAGTAGAAAGAAGAAGAAGAGTGTGCATTGTAAAATCAGTTTTTTGCTTTGTGAGTAGAGAGCCACCTTTTTTCCTTCGTGCCCCCCCAGTAACATAGATCAAGAATGGATCTAGTGGAATCAAAAGAAGGCAAAATGAATGGTGATCAGGGTGGTCTAAGGCAGCACACGAGGTGCGCCTTTTAGACCGCCAATTGGCGGTTGGAGACCGCCAATCAGCGGTCCCTGTAGCCCAGGAGACGGGTAATCTCCTGTGGTGGGTTGATCAGTAGCTCCCCGTCCTCCTCCCGTCCTCCAACACTCCCCTCATCTTTTAAATCAAGTGGTGTCTGATCTTAACAACTATTTTTCTTTTAAAGACATTGGTCCTCTACATTATTTTTCAGGAATAGAGGCCTTTAAAACTTCTGATGGTTTATTCGTATCACAAAGAAAATAGACAAAGCTAAACCTGTGTCCACTCCTGCCTACCTGATGAGAATTAAATTTATACCGCAAGTGCACGGCGTCTATGAAGACGTGGCAAGTACGGGTCGAACACAAGGAGGGAGAGATTTCATTATTTTTGTTGTTTCGATTGAGGGGAAGAAGTAGAGAAGAATCAATTAGGGTTTTTGGGGTTTTTGGTTTAATTAACTAAACTACGAAACAAAAGCAATTAAAATTAAAACAAGCACAAAGAAGAGAATTCCGTCGGGTGGAGGTCTAGACTTAGGTTTAGATTGGAGAATGGAGAAACTTGAAATAAATCATGTTAGTTATGAAGCATTACAAGATAAATGATTTAACATAAACTCAAGTAATCAAAATATACTAATCACGAACTTAAAACAATAACATGCATTCATCTTCTCTACCCCTAATTCCATCACCTCCACCCTTTGGAAAGAGTTAGAAACTCATGGAGGGAGGAAGAAGAAAGGATCCTAGAGACATTAAAAGAAAAAAATAACAAAACAAAATAAAACAGAAATTTATTACTAATGATCCAAGACCAAAGGTTCAAAGATGTGTTACATTCGTCCTACAGGGCTATTTATAGCCGATACAGGGGATACCAATACATAAAAGGATAGTACACGCGTCGACCCGACACTGGACAAAAATCGGGCACACAGATCAATGACTGGGCGGCGGAAACGCCGCATATTGAAGGTGTTGTGTGGCGAAAACGCCGCACAATCAGGTCTGCTCGGGTCTGGATTTTGGTCATGTGTTTATGGTATGATTTGATCTTTATTTACGCGTCTGGATGATTCTTTCCATTGTCTTGAACTCCGGATTACTCCTTCCATTGTTGGGGATTTATTTTTGACTTTTCTTTTGACTTTTCCAACAAAATAACTTGATCCTTTTCTTTTGCAATCAGGTCCTTGGCATTTTGCAATTAAGCCCTTGACCTTTTTGTGATTAGCTCCTTGAATGCTTTTATGCTTGGATTCATTTCCATTCGGAACCCGATAAACTTGAACTCGGTCTTTATGATAGAAATGAATCTTTTGCACGCGTTTATGCTCGGAATGTGGGTAATTTGCATTCAGGTCCCTGTATTCTGTAAATACGACTAAACACATACCTTAGTAGCATTTATTGATATAAAAGTAATCTAAATGAAAGACATATGATGCAATGTATGCAATGCATCACTACCCATCCACTAAACTTTCTAAATACAGTGATCCCTTTTTTCTGACACTTTTTTTAATAGAAGCACAATAGGAGCATTACAATATATAACCATAACTAGACCACAACTTTCCTTTCATGTTAATAAAGTCTGTCAATACATGCACCATCTAACTGACAAACATTGGGCTTCTTTCAAATGAATTCTGCGTTACTTAAAACAATCAATTAATTATGGCTTTTGAATGAGATTTTATCAGTTCAATACCTCAAGTGCACGATGTCGATGAAGACGCGACAAGTAGGGGTCATACCATGAGGAGTTGTATGTGTCGTTGTTCACACCATACTCGAATGAGAGAGAAAAGGAGATGGAAAGGGTTCTAAACTAAATAATGAAGGTGACACGAATCTACAACAATTAATCAAAAACTAGTCCCATAGGAGGTGGAAAATGAATGCAAAAGTATAGATGTGTAATTTGTGTGTATACAATTTTGTGCTCATGACATGCATAACATGAAATCCATAATGACCCAAAACCCCAACTATGTCTCTCACATGAATTAAGATTTAACATCATCATTAAAACATACAAGGACATTAATCAAAATTAGGCAAATAAGAGCACATGCTCCCACATGTCATCCATCTCTTTACCCACTCCAATATAATCCTGACCTTATCATTCCCCATAAAGTAGTCCCACTAACCAAAGCATGTGCTAAGCATCAATTCAGACCATTAACACATCAAAGGCAAGAGTGAGAAACCCAACAAAATGTCTATGGAAAACACACACCAATCTCACAACATTCACACTTCACTTCATTCTCCACCCCCCAATGGGGATGGATTACTCACTAATCAACATATTAACCCAAGAAATAACAACATAAAAACAACACATAACATGTAAAGAAGATTAGATTAATATAACAAAAAACAATAACTTTGATTAATGAAGAAAAAGATTACAAGGATGCTTACCTCTTCTCCTCCACTACACTACTAACCAAGAATAAAACCTACACTAATGAGGAAAAGAAGGAAGGAAGAAGAAAAGAGAAGAGGTAGGAGATACATTGCTATTTATAGAAGAAAGAGAGGTGTAGATGAATCTGGAAGCAATCTGACAACTGTAATTGATTTCTCTATGGTCGGGTGCACTCAATTAAACAGATTAGAGCCAGGGGAGAAGTTAGGGAGGATTTGGACCAACGAGATCTGCCACTGGCGGATTTTCATCAGTCATTGGCGGATCAGGTTGGTCTGATCCACCCTGATTTCTCTAAGAAGCTTTAGTGTTATATTTTGCAAGTAGGTTTCACTCCAAGTCTGCTGGTCCGAGCATGTTTGTTCTTAATTTCCCAAATACTCCTCAAGATCATGGTATCGATGGATTTTTGTACCAGAAATGTTTTCCTTATGTTCAGGTCCCTCCGGATTTCTTCTGGATAGTTCCTGAATTGCAGATGGGTCCTTGAGCATGACAAACATGTCCAATATGCTTCAATAAGGTCCTTTCTTTTTTGCATTTCAGTATTTTCTCTTCATTTCTCTTCTTTATTATCTAAAAGTTGAAACACATAAAACAAATCCTCGAGTAGTACAAAATTGGGGTAAAATAAAGGATATAGCATGAATGCAATATATGATATGCTACTAATTAGTCTTACCTTTCACAAATCTACATCCATCGAACTAAGGGCTTTAATAGCTTTTTTGGATGTTGATTGGGCAGGAGATGTTGATGACCGACGTTCCACCACTGGATATTGCATCTTCCTTGGAAAAAAATATAATTGCATGGCGATCCAAGAAACAACCAACAATACGAAAATCCAGCGCTGAGGTAGAATACAGAGGTGTTTCCGGCGCAATAGTAGAACTTCCTGGATTCAAAATCTTCTAACAGAGCTTGGAATTCACATACCTCGACCACCAGTACTGTGGTGTGACAACTTAAGCACTACATATCTCACCTCCAATCCAGTTTTTCGTGGTCGCACCAAACATGTGGAAATTGATTTCCACTACGTTCGAGAATGTGTCCAAAACAAGCAACTGGACGTACGATTCATCTCCACAAAAGATTAGTGAGAAAATCTCACTACTACAGAAAAGGTCATATACGTCGGATGTTAAGGCCTATACACATCGGATATCAGCACCCTCACATCCGACGTGTATTCGCACGACGTCTATTCTTAGACGTCAGACGTATAGACATCCGACGTCTATTGTCCAAGGAATAGACGTTGGATATTCAAGACATCCGACGTCTATTGTCCAGTCCAAGGAATAGACGTCGGATATTCAAGATATCTGACGTCTATTCTCCAGTCCAAGGAATAGACGTCGGATGTTCAAGATATCCGACGTCTATTGTCCAGTCCAAGGAATAGACGTCGGATGTTCAAGATATCCGACGTCTATTCCTAAACATTGACAAAAAAAAATAGCATCCTGCACAAACACAAACATACAAGCATATATAGACAATCATTCATTCATTCATTACAAAGAAATGTACAACACAAGTCTTCAGTTGCCACGTCGAGAATTTCCTCCATGTATCTCATCACGTAGTGTGGGCTGAAAGGAAAGGAAAAGGAAAAGGAAAAAGTTGTTAGTTAGTGTATTAATTAGGATTGTTGACAATTTTGTTGACAATTAGGTTGTTACAAAGGAAAGGTAAGGAGGAGACACCTTGAGGAGTTTGTTGACAATTTTGCAGACCAAGGTCTTGGGGAAACCAAGCGGATGCATGGCATCGACGACGACGTTAATCCTCTTTAAATCTACCTGCAGACAGAGGAAGGTAGGTTTAAAGATGATTGACGACGCCGTCGACGCCATACAATTACTTGTACATCATTGTTCGGCCATATCGATGTAAATAAAATGCTGAGCAGACCGTATCGCCTTCACATACGCCGTGTGAATGTTTTTATCTATCTAATTATTCAAACATAATTAGAAAAGTGAACACATCATTGTTAGAGGAAATAAACTACAAATGAACAAAAATAAAGCTTTACTTACGTGGAATCTGACGTCCCCATAGTGGAATTGTAGTGGCGGAGGAGATCGCGGGATGGATCGGAGAAATCAGATGGGATGGATCGGAGGAATCAGACGGGATGAATCGAGGAATCGGATCACCGCGGCTAGGGTTTTGTATTTTCTGTCTGGAAAGAGTGAAAGAAAACGCAACTGTCTGATTTCTTTTAAAGACATATAGACGTCGGATATTGCATATCTCCGACGTCTATTACCCGACGTCTATTGAATATAGACGTCGTATTATAACAGATGACGTCTATTCCCCGACGTCTATTGGGTATAGACGTCGGAGTTATATGCGGCCGACGTCTATTCGATCTTCTCTATATTAGACGTCGGCCTTTGTAACAGCCGACGTCTATTAGGCGACGAGTATTCCCAATTCTGCAGTAGTGTCTACTCACAAAACCTCTCCCATCCGGTCACTTTTCCATCTTGAGATCTAAGAATTCTGTTACTCCAGCACCATCAACTTGCAGGGGAGTATTAGACCCATTATTAGACAAGCCCAATGAGCCCATTATGTCCTTAGTCAATCCATTATGTATCTAGACTTCTATGTATTTAGTCCTATAATTGTCCAAATGTAACTAGTCTAAATACCTTGTATACTTGGTGACTAAGTATTGCATACACTATAAATACATCCCCACATACATCTCTCATTTGTGATATGAGAGTTGATGGGTTTCATTCCAAATATGTATGTGTGCTATTCTAACAATCCTCAACTTGTTTGTCCAAATGATTGTAATTATAAGCTTACTATTCTTCCTAGAAAAAGTGTATGATTGTCTAATATTACCTGGAATCTACGGAACAAGTGAATTCTACTGGGAGTTGATTCGTTGTTGTGGTTTTGTTGTGATATATCTAAAAATATATAGCTCCACTTAAATCTAAACTTTTTTTGTTTTGTGTAATTATATATAAACGTAGATTCACTTATACTTATATTTAATAATCTATAAGAAAACTTAAACTTGAACTTGGGATTTGGAATATGTCACATTCCCGTTAGAGCAGTGAAAATTTAAAATTCTACATGCCGTATGCGTATGATTATAAGTCTTTATGGTTTAACAATAATTTCAACTCCATACGAAGAACTAAAAATAAATCATCACGAGCATTTTTAAGATATAATGCTTTCAAAATCATGTGTTTCCAGAAAAAAACATAAAATTATATAATAGCTGGATGGGCAGCATGACATTATAAGTGGCGTAAGAGTCGTAATTTGCTTAAGTCACTGCTTATGTCATATTGAATATCCAAGATTCTTCACGAGATCTTCGATATATAGCCATTATTCTAGATTTCGTCGTTGCCTCTAAATCTACTATTATAAGAGCAAAAGGACGGCTAAGTTTTTAAAATCAAGAAAATCATATTAATCCTACCAAATACCAAACGTGGATCCTCACTTGGGCATGCAGCAAAAGTTATCCTACAAGATCGGGTTATATATAGACTAAAGTTACACTATTGATTAATAATAGGAACCTTGGATGACCATTAAGATTTCATTTTCTTGGAGGGTATGGTTGTACTTGATTCCTATATTCATCTGTGCCAACCTCATTTTCTAAAAACACGGACCTAAGGGCAGCGGTCGTCCTCCATCTCCATCGCTTCCATCAATCACCTTCGTCGTTCTCAATCACGGTCGACCTAATTACCTTCACCGAAGTCGACGGCAGATCCCTTTCTTGATGATGCCACATGGTTTCCTATTATTGATATGGATATGTTTTTTAATAATCCATTGAGATAAGTTACGAAGTGAATGCAATAAGCCTTTGAACCCCATGTTGCCATGAAAGATCTGTTTTTGTCACTGGTGTATACCCATCTGTTACGAAAGATGACCCTCTAATCACAATCTAGGTGGTCTATTAAATGCGGAATAAAAATAAGTCAAGAGAGAGTAAGCAAACCAAGAGTCTGACTCAGGCAATTTTTATAAATGACGTATCAATTAAATACTTTGTATTTCCGGATCCCTTGTTTTCAACAGGTACCCAACAAAAGTTGAACTTGGATGCAAGATATACCTAGTTCTCTAAATCAATAAAGTACACTAGGTTGATCATACATTCCCGAAAGATCTAACCCTACCTACTAATTTCAGTCTACACATCTAGTCTAGTGCATTGCTACCCAATAAGTTTCTATGAAGTTTTCATGAATAATACATGGGTGTCCATACTATCCCTCAAAAGAATTAAGTTTGCTCCCCTTTCTTCCTACTCCTCTACCCCTTTCTAATGTATTTGATTTGAGATTTTGTTTGACACCTATTTTTCAAGCAGATTTTTGTTTGCTCTTTTTTGTGCAATTAATGACCTGAATTTGACTATTCTCACCACATGTTTTGGCTATAGGATTGTGTTTCCTCCATTTATCTTGTTATATCCTAACCATTGCTTATGGGTTAATTATGTTTAGGTGGTGGATTAGAGGAGATTGAGATGGACGGCTGAGATGTGTTGGGAGAATAGTATATATAAGGTTGGTTTTTCTCTCTCTCACTACTCACTCGTCTCTCTCGCTCTCTTTCTCCCGCTCACATCTCTCTTCCTTAGGCGAGCCGGAAGCTCCATTTTGGTGTGGTTTTGGCGAGACTGGGAGGTGCTCAAACGATTGTCGGAGTCGAGGTGATCGAGTTCGAGGAATTCGCCAGAGAAGAAGAGGTTTTTCGAGGAAACGCTCGCCTTGATTCTTCAAAGGCTTCTTCAAGCCTTGAAGGTATGTCAAACTTTACTTTGATACTCACCTAAGCTTTTGTGAGTGTTGGAGTGGTCGACGGTAGGCCGGAAGGCTCGTCGGACTTGTGCAGCAGAGTTCAGCACTGGAACGGTCGACAGTTTCTGTGATTCGGTTGACTGGTCGTATTGTATTTTGGGAGCTATCTCTCGCACCGGTCGAACGATATCCTTGGGTGGTCGACCGGTTATGCATTCTGAGCGAGAAGATGGAGACTCTGGGTGATTTCGGCCGAACGAGTCTCCTTTGCCGTTCGATCAGAAGCACTGTCGTAGGTCAGTTTGGGTCGTTGACTATCCAAACGGTGGACCACCTATTTGACTCGTCCGACCGATGACTTAAGTTAACTTAATGTTTGTTCGACCGTTGTTGTTTCGGTCGACCATAGTTGTTTGGATATATCTTGTGTTTTACTGGTAGTTTTCGGTCGACCGTTGACATTATTTTGGTTCGACCGATTATGCATTTTAAACAAGAAGAGGATTTTGGTGGTGGTTTTTTGTCGAACGGGTCCCCTTTGCCGTTCGACCGGTCGGTGGTTATTCCAGTTATTTTCGGAATAATTGTGGGGTTCCTGTCGACCGTTTGTGGATTTCGTTCAACCAATTTGGCCCAGTTGCATATATCGCTTGTGGTGTTTGTGGTTTCGTGGCGTCGTCTGTGGTTGGGAGAGAGGTCCCGAGAACCCAGTCGGACGGTGGATGAGATATATATTGCATTTTCATATCATGTCTCATATATGTTCTATTCATATTTTAGGAGTTTGGCATACGGGATTTCCCTATGGGAAACTCAGGCATAGTTTATGATTGCATTTCAGGTCGTAAGCATCTATAGGAGGTGGTGACTGAGGGCGGAAGCACTTGGACCAGATCCTGTCTTCTGTAGTTTTGAGGTTGACGATTACACTTGTATATATTGTATATCTTTTGACTCATGTATCATACGATGTACCACTTTATATTTATTATATGTGGTTTTGGTAACGGCCCCAGTGTTTGATTCTTATATGTTTTAAAAGTTTAAATTTTCTGTTATTTCGGGGCCTTACATATCTCTCCCCAAAACTTGTCTCGTCCGCTATTCGTGTAACAGAAATTCAGTCGGTCATTCCCAAGTCACCAGACTCACAACACAACCATGTTTCAATATACCCTACGGCAACTAAATAATGGACACTAAGATATTAATTAATTTTCCCTTACTTCTTGTTTTAAGCCGAAGGAATTAATGGATGACCCAAACTTCGATCTTCAACCAATTCATGATGAACCAAGAACTGACTCTCTCACAAGATGCACAAAGAGATAACTACCACTGTCAAAATCTGACACAATCTGCTTGTTATGCCAACAACATCTAAACTACAGTTGGTTTGGACGAGAAAGCTCCAATGTCATTCCCACATATCATTTCATATGGTAACATGGACGGTGAGATGTCCCCCGGGACGCAGCCGAGTTGGTTAGGTATGTGAGTTCACAAACCTTAGGTCACAAGATCGAATCTCAGCAAGTCACTTTATTTAATGTTAATGCGTTCCGGTGAAAATGGTGTTGGACCACCTCCAGTTTGGAGCCGCAACCCGTCTGTCCCAAGTGGGTACGGGTGCCGGGGAATTCTGGGTCATCAAAAAAAAATGGACGATGAGATTCATTAGAAAGGTCTGCTGACAATTCTCAGGTACTTAAAAGTTCTGAGTCTATCGATGCCACGTATGTTGGAGATTTGAGCAAAAGTGTTGGACGGTGTAGACTTTCACCACTGCAAGCCCAAGATCATATAATGGCGGAGAGGAGAAGAAGAGAGCGAATGTCCCAAAAACTCTTAGCTCTTTCTCAGATAATCCCTTGCTTGAAGAAGGTATTTAGAATTAATTGTAACGGATTTGCTTCGATGAAGATGTTGTTTGCCATGTTCAAACGGCAAAAATATTGTTAAGGATTTTATGAAAATGATAGTCTGTGACATTAGTGTGTTGTCTTAAGTTCCATTTTTTTGTTGGATGTACCTGGACATCCACAAATTTATTTTACATGGTTATCCATAAATTTTATTTGGAATTTCAGTCATTTCACCTTTTCAAAATATGTCAAAGCAGCATATTAATAATGATATTGAATAAATAACCATAAATACAATTACTGTTTCAAAGTTGAGGTGCATGCAACCATAACCTTTATACTTGAAAAATATACAAACACTATTGTAATCATATATAGTACCTAGAAAACTTAAGTGCATTACGATCATTTTGTGCTCTGTGCCCTTTTTTACCCCGGTGGGTCTTACTAGCCCCAAGATTTGCAGGCTAGTTGCCGCCCAAAGGACGGTGGTCTGATGAGTTCCCCAGTTACCAAAAAAGAAACTATTATTTGCCACTCCTATCCCTACAATATATGGCTTGTAATGTTTATTTGAAGTAAAATTCCCTAAAAATGTGGTTTGAAATGTTTACTTGAAGTAAATTTATGTTAACCTATCATATTGTGTTGCAGATGGAGGAGGACTATTGCATGAGTGTAATGGATCTGGTTAATACCCTTATCCAGTGGCGGAGCAACGTTATGGGCAGGTGGGGCATCCGCCCCACCCAGATTTTTGCAAAACAAATCTTAATTTTTTTTATTTATTCAATCTCATATATTTAAGTGTATTTGTTTGAATTTGGTGGTATAATTGTTTAATTGTTGTTTAATTTCAGAAGAGTTAAGATAATATTTTCACAAAAAATGATTTTAGAATCAATTTGATTCAAATTGGGGTTTTGAAGTTTTTTGAGCAACTACATTTGGAAAATAAGTTCTAATCTTTTGGACTTGCATTGCTGTGTAAGTTTGATAAATTTTAATTGAAAAATGAACATTGCATAGATTTTAGTTAGTTGTTGTTGATGTTTGGGATTTAACTTTTTTATTATTATGACGTGTAATCTTACTTTTCTAGTACAATTATACTTATTGGTATGTTGTTATATCTCACTTTGATACTGTCGAGTTAGTTTGTTGACTGAAAATGGAATGAAAAATTAAAATAAGCTAACATTTATAAGAAACTTATCTATCAAGGTTATTCTATACATAAGAGTCGTAGAATGAATAATAAATCTAAAACCTGCGATTCCACGAACAAAAATAGCAATGATCATAAATAGTAACAATTATTATAAAATTCTTTTATTATAATTTTATGTTATACTTATACACTATTTTGCTCCCTCTGTTTGTCTATATTTTATCAATTTTAAACTTAGGGAACGAACATAGCCAAAAAATCTTCCCAAACCACATGCTTTGTGTTTGGATATTGGAATTTAAGTTGTAAGAATAAAATCAATTTAACTGATGTGTCGTGGTTTATTGTTGTAAAAATGTCTTTTGAATTTTAATATATGCATGTTTGGAAAAATGTTAATAATAGGAAAATATTTTCAATTTTTTTTAATTAATTAATTTATTTAAAATATCAACCTAAAGTTGTGGGTCATCCAAAAAAATTCGTGCAACATGAAGAAATTCTGCCCCACCCAAAAAATATTTCTGGATCCGCCCCTGCCCTTATCAGCACACTACCGCAAGGATGAGTAGGTTGCGAAGGACAGTGGTCGTTGTTCTCATGGCTTAGCTTCATTGTGTGAATATATGTATGTATGTTTGTATAAATGCATGGTATCTCTTCCATCTTTGGCTCTTATAGATGGAACGGACATACAGGATATTTGAGTTTTATGATTTGTAATTAGCTCCCTTTAGGAGAAAAAAATTATTGTTGTGATCCGAGTTATCCACAGTTTAGAATCTTTCAAAAGTATAGCTCCTGGGATGCAACAAATACATGATTAGGAGTTGTACAACTGATTGTCAACCATGTTGATCAAAATATTAGTCAATGTTGTGATGATTGCAAGTATAACTCGTTCTTAATTGATGATTGGAATTAATCAGGAGGATTGATAAGTATACTAAATATTATAATTATATATATATGGTTTTTCACTATTGCCGATATGCACCTGAATTTTCACTATTGCCGGGGATACACCTGTTAACCGAACATATTTGTTCATATGGACCTCTACCGTTAGTGAGTCTCACTCCGTCACCGTTTCCGTCCAACGCCGTTAGAAATTTTGCCAATCAAACCTCGTAGTATTACAAATGTCGTTAATATTAAAAACAAAAATAAAGAAGCAAAAAAAAAACACCAAAAATATGTCCCTTCAACCCGCAAGATCTCAGAATGTACAAGATCGTGAACGCATTCGAACGGACACCATAAGCGAGCATTTGGGAGAAGATCAGAAGAGCGGTGGTGTGGAGGTTGTGGTTGGCGTGGGATTGGGATTGGATTGAGGAGGTCCATAAGTAGACGTTGGGGTTGGCGGTGAGGCATAGAAGGGCGACGGAGCAGTCGAGGTGGTTTAGGTGACAACAAAATATATATTTGGTGTTTTTATTTTTTTACTTTTATTTTTAATATTAAGGATATTTATAATTTTATGAGGTTTGATTTGAAAATTTTCTAATAGTGATAGCCGAAAACGGTGACGAGTGGACTCTACTAATGGTAAATGTGCATATGAGAAAATATGTTTGGCTTACAAGTGCATCACCAACAATAGTGAAAACCTGGGTTCATATCGCCAATTAGGACACTTGTGATGTGCTCACAAGCAAAAAACCCATTCCAAGAAAAAAATTCTTTGGAGAACGCGACATTGACAACACCGAGTTCTGCGCCGAGTTCTGTATAGTTCCAGTACTTAGAAAAAAAATCAGACCGTCTTCGGAGGCCTAATAGAACTCGATACTGAAGGTGTCGAATTTTAAAAAAGACTCAACTCCATTGTTGCCGCATTCATGTATATAGAACTCGACAACCACGTTGCCACGTTCTATAAAACAGAACTCAGTGCTGATGTTGCTGAGTTCAAGTATATAGAACTCGACACTAGTGTTGTCGACTTCTTGTTAGACAGTTCTGGGACTTAATCATTCATTCGACAATAAGTCAATTCCTGTTAAGCCCAAATTTGAAAGACATACACCACAATAAAATCATAGTAGTGCAATCAGAATTGCATACACGGAATAAACTATTCGAAATTACACACGAAACTATCATTGAAAGAGTAATATCGTTCAATATTATAGCGATCAATAAAAAGTCACATTTCAAATAATTGTTTCACTCAATCTAACCTAAGTGACCCCTCAATCTCTTCTTCTTCTTAGAGCGTGCGCCTGAGCACGTACTCTAGCATCCCCCGACCGCATCCCCCACCTCATGCCGCATTTCCTACCTTTTCTGTATCCTGACTCAGACCACCATCCCCACTGTCTTGTGTGTGTGGAATAGTAGTATCATCTTCTTCTAGGACTAGATCTTGACCCAACCGTAGTGTGGGTTCTTCGGCACCAAAAATATGAGTCAAGCCTTCATTTTTTCCTTTAACTTTGCAGTCATTGGATAGTCTGTCTTATGATCTCTGACTGTCTCGTGGATTTTATGGAGTTTTCATGGAATTCGGAAACTCCGTTCACCTATAGATATTTAAACGTTAGACGTACATCAAACACATTTAAAAAACACCGTAAGTGCTAAATTGCAAGTTTAGATCTTACCATCTCTCAGTCTCTACCTGCCCGGGGTCTATACAAATTCAGATTTGGAACCGAACTGTGCTACACAATCTAACGTACTGTGATGTTCCAATACCATTCCATATACAATTGTCTACTTTCTTCATGAGTGGAACCATGGAGTATTGGTTTTTGAAATTGTAGATGATCTCTTTTATGAGATCAATGCGGATGAATCAGTGACTTTCCACCAACCAATTGACGTTTGGTCTTCCCTGAGCCGATTTCATAATATGTCTCTCCATCAGCTCTGGAATGTGTTGTTGTAGACTGAACTACCTCATCACTAGGTCTCAACAATTCATAAGTGTTGGCTTTTTGGCCTTAATCTATGTTTTGATGATTTATTCAATCTAATCTTAATTATAATCATGTAGAGTAGCACACATATTGCATTGCATATATATATTGCTTTGTGCTAACCTCTACAGGTGATCAAGACTCAAGGAAGAAAGGAAATGAAGTCAAGACATGTAATCAAGCTCATTTGAAGACATGTATTTTGTATTTCTTTGAGTATTTAGGAACCTTGTGTAATTGAGCATACTTGAGCTAAAAACTACTCAACCACACACTAGGTTCCCTATAGACGTCACACACAAAATTTCACATAATTTGGACTTCAATAGATCATCCAAACTAGAACCGGAAAACACCTAAACAAAACTTGAACTGCCTGGACCAAAACGGTCGACCGTTGAAAGCTTTCCGTTCGACCGTTTACACATTTTTTCAGACCGTTTGTTTTGTCGTATTATACCCAATGGTCGTATTCGTATTATTCCCAAATACCCCAAATTTCCAAACATCCGGTCGACCGAAACTTTCCTAACGGTCGACCGAACCAACACAATTTGGTCTCCCAGAAGTGCCTGGACTAATTCGGTCGACCGATCTCCTGAGCCCGTTCGACCGTTAACTTAAGTTAACTTAAGTCAAAGCTGAAATTTGACCAAACGGTCGAACGGAATACCCAATTCAGTCGACCGTTTTTAGGCAGAATTGGGTCCTGCAGATTTCTGTTTTGTGTATCACACATCAACTCACACCCAATCAACCCCAACGGCTCTATTCTCTCTAAGGCTTATAAATAGAGTTGTAAAACACATTTTAACACAACTCTCCCACTACAAACTTGTCCCAAACTTTAGAGAGAATCCCAAACACTCAAAGCTACAAACCTTCCACACTTAGTGATCATTTCTTAATCCTACTCAAGTGTGCTCAAGATTTAGAGAGTGTTGCTCCACTCAAGTTCTCATTTGTTGTCAAAAGAGTAAAGGCTCCGGTGAAAGCCCGAAGCATCCTTCTCGGATTGTGAGAAGAAGATTCCAAGCTCGGCGAGGGTTGTTCGCGAGTTTGACGATTGTAAAGGCGTTCTCTCCCGGCCCGGAACGGGGAGTGGTTAGTGAAGTCGTGAGCGGAGCTCGGTGATCCGAGCTGAGCTTGCAAGAGAGGACTAGGACCCGGGTGGGGTGCCGAACCTCTATAAAAAGGCCGAGTCGATTTGTGGTTTGCATATTCCTACACTTGCTTGTTTTAGTTTAAATTCCGCTGCATTTCTTTGATTGCTTATACAAGTAGGTAATTAGGTGATTAGCATTAATTGTGGACCCATAAACCCACACGATCCTACATTTGGTATCAGATCCTTGTTAGCTAAATTCTTATACTTAATGGTATTATTTAGCATGGCTTCTACATCATCTAATCACATAGAAGGTTTATGCACAACTCGACCTCCTTTACTTAATGGGTCAAATTATGATTATTGGAAGAATAGGATGAAGATTTTCCAAATTTCTAATGACCTTAAGTATTGGATGTTTCTCCAAAATCCATACACACCCCCTTAAGAAGATGAATTAGATTCACTTACAAGACCGAAAATGAAAGAAATCGAAATGAATTCGAAAATTATGAACATCTTGTATTGTGGCCTTAATGAGGGTGAATATAATAGGATTAGGGGATGTGAAAGTGCACATGAGATATGGCATAGACTTAAAATGCATCATGAGGGGGATAGCAAAACTAAGGAAACCCGCATTAGTCTCCTCATGCATAAATATGAGATTTTTTCTATGCAAATCGGTGAAAACATAAGCGAAATGAACACTCGCTTCACCGATATCACTAACTCTCTTTTGGTTCTTGGAAGAAAAATCAATGAAGGAGAGATGACAAGAAAGTTCCTCCGGTCACTTAGCATCGATTGGGAAGATAAAGTCGTCGCAATTGAAGAGGCGCATGATCTCTCAAAATTAAAGATGGAGGAGCTCATTGGAAACTTGATGACCTATGAACTTCAAATAAATCATCGGAAGGAGAAGGAAGCCACCAAGAAAACATCCACCTTGGCATTGCATGCAAATTTTGATGAGCCAAGGAAGGTGGAAGATGAGGACATTGAAGTCCTAGCAAATGACTTCTTGAAATACCTCAAGAAGGATAAAGAAGAAAAGAATGAAAGAAGAGGTAGAAGGAGTGAAAAGAGAGAAAAGAAGGAGAAGGAAGAGAGTGGAAATGAGAGAAAAGAGAAGGAGAAGAAAAATGAGAGGAGGGAGAGAAGGAGAGAAAAGGAGAAGAGTAAGAGAAAAGAGAAGAGGTTGGAAGCTCACAAGGCTACATGGGACGATTCATCGTCTTCATCGTCATCCAAATCAACCACACCTTCATCAACAAAAGAATATGCACACACACTAGTGCAGAATGCTCAATAGACGTCACCAAATAGACGTCGGATATAAAAACATCTGACGTCTATTGGTATAGACGTCGGATGTTTGGACATCCGACGTCTATAGGTTTGTATAAACGTCGGTTGTTTAGTATAACCGACGTCTATACCTCCTAAAAGAAGAAAATATTTTTTGTTTATTTTTTTGGATTTATTTCGTATAAGAATTTATGTGGATTATTTTGTATCAGAAATAACACATTTTTTTGGGATTTATTTCGTGTAAGAATTAACACATTTTTTTGGGATTTATTTTGTATAAGAAATAACGTAATTTTTTGGGATTTATTTTGTGTAATAATTTATGGGGATTATTTTGTGTAATAATAGTTACATCATTATAACTATCACATGTGTGTTGTACACATGTGTGTGTATGGTGACATGTTTAGTCCCACATTGGAGAAAGTTTTTTATTGGTGGAGTTGAAGTACACAACTACTCCTTTACTTCTAAATGGTAGTTTGGTACCACATTACAAAATGCAAGTGAGATACATATATATATATTTAATGGTCAAAAGATTGGCACTTGGGGCACTTGGGCATCTTGTGCTCAAAATGGTTGCAACGTTTCTTTTTTACTATTAACCCATGTATAGACGTCGGATGTATAGCATGGCCGACGTCTATAGGGTGTATTTTTTATTAATTATTGATATATCAATGTATAGACGTCGGATGTATAGCATGACCGACGTCTATACATGGGTTAATAGTAAAAAAGAAACGTTGGGCTTAAAATGGTTGCAATGTTTTTTTTTACTATTAACCCATGTATAGACGTCGGTTGTATATGGTAGCCGACGTCTATAGAACGTATCTTTTTATTAATTATTGTTATTTCAAAGTATAGACGTCGGATGTATAACGTGACCGACGTCTATAGGTGATGCTATATGAATAGACGTCGGTCAATGTATATATCCGACGTCTATTTGGTGTAATAGTTTTGTCCCACATCGGAGAATTTATTTTTGTTGGTGTGGTTGATGTACTCCACCACTCCTTTACTGCTGAACGCGAACGACTTGGAGCACCTGGTTATGATGAGCTTGATATTCGTGGTTATTTGTCAAAAGATTGGCACTTGATTAATGTGAGTGCAGAATGCCCGATATACGTTCCAATGTATTTTTTTGTTAATTAACATATAATAGACGTCGGTCGTATATAGCCGACGTTTATACACTGTATAGACGTCGGTCGTATATAGCCGACGTCTATACAATAAGGAATAGACGACGGGAAAATAGACGTCGGGTACTTGGACCGTCGAAATCCGACGTCTATACCCCTGTATATCCGACGTATATGGACTTTTCTGCACTAGTGTACATGTGCTACATGGCAATTCAAGATGAAGGAAGTGAGGTAGAATCTAACTCTTGCTCTAGTAATTCATGCTCAACTAAGTCATATTATAGTGATAGCTCACATTCTAGTGTTAATGAAGAAACTTATACACATGATGAGCTTCATAATGCATTTCATGACTTAGTTAAACAATATGAGATCATTTGTGATAAAAACAAGAATGCTAGAAATTTAATCAAGGATCTCCAAAGCCAAATTGAAACATGCATGAATGAGAAGAATGAGGTGATTGCCAAATTTGAAAAGAATGCATCAAATTTTGATAAATCAAAAGCAACACCTATAGATGTTGAACAATTAGATCTCCATGCTTGCAATGTGCAATTAAGAAAAGATCTAGAAAAGTTCACCAATGGAACTAAGATGCTTAACATGCTATTAGGAAGTCAAAGGCAATCTTTGCAAAAACATGGTTTAGGATTTAATGCAAAATTGAAAAATCATGCTTCCTATACAACTTTAAATGGAAAGCACTTAGTCGTAAAGCATACTTCCTCAAATGTGTGGGCTCCTAAAACCAAAATGGGTTGGATTCCCAAAGCTAATATTCAAGGACCCAAAGTTGTTTGGGTACCTAAATCTACTCTTGTAGGAGCTTGAGGAGGAGATTGGTGGTGACCGGGTGAGCTCAAGAGTCAAATTCAAATTCGGTTGCATCACCAAATGAGATTGGAGCTAAATTCGAATTCAACATTGGTATAAAATTTCTATCTATACAATTCATGTTAAATTAGCTCTAATCTAGTTTCATATGCTTAATTGACATATCATATAATTTAATTCATTGCAAATCATTCACCCTATTCATTGCAAATCATATATCACATCCATTGATTATAAGTGTCAAATTTTGAATGGATGTTAGAATAAGGCTTAAATTGAAACTAAATTGAACTTAAATTGAATCATACTCATAGTTTCCATCTAGTCTTATTGATAGGGGGAGCTTAATTGTTATATATCTTTTATTAGAGTAATGAAGTGCAAAATTTAGGGGGAGCAACTTCATTACAAGACATCCAAATTCTATGCTTAAAATCATATTATTTTTGTTTTTGATGGATGTCAAAGGGGGAGAGATAATTAAGGGGGTTACTTGGAATTTTGTAATCAAATTGAACAAAAACTATGCACATCCATAGGGGGAGCATTATAATGCATAGTTTACAAATACAAATTCCATGTATTAAGATATAGTTAAGATATAGGTTGCCATCATCACAAAGGGGGAGATTGTTGGCTTTTTGGCCTTAATCTATGTTTTATGATTTATTCAATCTAATCTTAATTATAATCATGTAGAGTAGCACACATATTGCATTGCATATATATATTGCTTTGTGCTAACCTCTACAGGTGATCAAGACTCAAGGAAGAAAGGAAATGAAGTCAAGACATGTAATCAAGCTCATTTGAAGACATGTATTTTGTATTTCTTTGAGTATTTAGGAACCTTGTGTAATTGAGCATACTTGAGCTAAAAACTACTCAACCACACACTAGGTTCCCTATAGAAGTCACACACAAAATTTCACATAATTTGGACTTCAATAGATCATACAAACTAGAACCGGAAAACACCTAAACAAAACTTGAACTGCCTGGACAAAAACGGTCGACCATTGAAAGCTTTCCGTTCGACCGTTTACACATTTTTTCAGACCGTTTGTTTTGTCGTATTATACCCAATGGTCGTATTCGTATTATTCCGAAATACCCCAAATTTCCAAACATCTGGTCGACCGAAACTTTCCTAACGGTCGACCGAACCAACACAATTTGGTCTTTCAGAAGTGCCTGGACTAATTCGGTCGACCGATCTCCTGAGCCCGTTCGACCGTTAACTTAAGTTAACTTAAGTCAAAGCTGAAATTTGACCAAACGGTCGAACGGAATACCCAATTTGGTCGACCGTTTTTAGGCAGAATTGGGTCCTGCAGATTTCTGTTTTGTGTATCACACATCAACTCACACCCAATCAACCCCAACGGCTCTATTCTCTCTAAGGCTTATAAATAGAGTTGTAAAACACATTTTAACACAACTCTCCCACTACAAACTTGTCCCAAACTTTAGAGAGAATCCCAAACACTCAAAGCTACAAACCTTCCACACTTAGTGATCATTTCTTAATTCTACTCAAGTGTGCTCAAGATTTAGAGAGTGTTGCTCCACTCAAGTTCTCATTTGTTGTCAAAAGAGTAAAAGCTCCGGTGAAAGCCCGAAGCATCCTTCTCGGATTGTGAGAAGAAGATTCCAAGCTCGGCGAGGGTTGTTCGCGAGTTTGACGGTTGTAAAGGCGTTCTCTCCCGGCCCGGAACGGGGAGTGGTTAGTGAAGTCGTGAGCGGAGCTCGGTGATCCGAGCTGAGCTTGCAAGAGAGGACTAGGACCCGGGTGGGGTGCCGAACCTCTATAAAAACGCCGAGTCGATTTGTGGTTTGCATATTCCTACACTTGCTTGTTTTAGTTTAAATTCCGCTGCATTTCTTTGATTGCTTATACAAGTAGGTAATTAGGTGATTAGCATTAATTGTGGACCCATAAACCCACACGATCCTACATTTGGTATCAGATCCTTGTTAGCTAAATTCTTATACTTAATGGTATTATTTAGCATGGCTTCTACATCATCTAATCACATAGAAGGTTTATGCACAACTCGACCTCCTTTACTTAATGGGTCAAATTATGATTATTGGAAGAATAGGATGAAGATTTTCCAAATTTCTAATGACCTTAAGTATTGGATGTTTCTCCAAAATCCATACACACCCCCTTAAGAAGATGAATTAGATTCACTTACAAGACCGAAAATGAAAGAAATCGAAATGAATTCGAAAATTATGAACATCTTGTATTGTGGCCTTAATGAGGGTGAATATAATAGGATTAGGGGATGTGAAAGTGCACATGAGATATGGCATAGACTTAAAATGCATCATGAGGGGGATAGCAAAACTAAGGAAACCCGCATTAGTCTCCTCATGCATAAATATGAGATTTTTTCTATGCAAATCGGTGAAAACATAAGCGAAATGAACACTCGCTTCACCGATATCACTAACTCTCTTTTGGTTCTTGGAAGAAAAATCAATGAAGGAGAGATGACAAGAAAGTTCCTCCGGTCACTTAGCATCGATTGGGAAGATAAAGTCGTCGCAATTGAAGAGGCGCATGATCTCTCAAAATTAAAGATGGAGGAGCTCATTGGAAACTTGATGACCTATGAACTTCAAATAAATCATCGGAAGGAGAAGGAAGCCACCAAGAAAACATCCACCTTGGCATTGCATGCAAATTTTGATGAGCCAAGGAAGGTGGAAGATGAGGACATTGAAGTCCTAGCAAATGACTTCTTGAAATACCTCAAGAAGGATAAAGAAGAAAAGAATGAAAGAAGAGGTAGAAGGAGTGAAAAGAGAGAAAAGAAGGAGAAGGAAGAGAGTGGAAATGAGAGAAAAGAGAAGGAGAAGAAAAATGAGAGGAGGGAGAGAAGGAGAGAAAAGGAGAAGAGTAAGAGAAAAGAGAAGAGGTTGGAAGCTCACAAGGCTACATGGGACGATTCATCGTCTTCATCGTCATCCAAATCAACCACACCTTCATCAACAAAAGAATATGCACACATGTGCTACATGGCAATTCAAGATGAAGGAAGTGAGGTAGAATCTAACTCTTGCTCTAGTAATTCATGCTCAACTAAGTCATATTATAGTGATAGCTCACATTCTAGTGTTAATGAAGAAACTTATACACATGATGAGCTTCATAATGCATTTCATGACTTAGTTAAACAATATGAGATCATTTGTGATAAAAACAAGAATGCTAGAAATTTAATCAAGGATCTCCAAAGCCAAATTGAAACATGCATGAATGAGAAGAATGAGGTGATTGCCAAATTTGAAAAGAATGCATCAAATTTTGATAAATCAAAAGCAACACCTATAGATGTTGAACAATTAGATCTCCATGCTTGCAATGTGCAATTAAGAAAAGATCTAGAAAAGTTCACCAATGGAACTAAGATGCTTAACATGCTATTAGGAAGTCAAAGGCAATCTTTGCAAAAACATGGTTTAGGATTTAATGCAAAATTGAAAAATCATGCTTCCTATACAACTTTAAATGGAAAGCACTTAGTCGTAAAGCATACTTCCTCAAATGTGTGGGCTCCTAAAACCAAAATGGGTTGGATTCCCAAAGCTAATATTCAAGGACCCAAAGTTGTTTGGGTACCTAAATCTACTCTTGTAGGAGCTTGAGGAGGAGATTGGTGGTGACCGGGTGAGCTCAAGAGTCAAATTCAAATTCGGTTGCATCACCAAATGAGATTGGAGCTAAATTCGAATTCAACATTGGTATAAAATTTCTATCTATACAATTCATGTTAAATTAGCTCTAATCTAGTTTCATATGCTTAATTGACATATCATATAATTTAATTCATTGCAAATCATTCACCCTATTCATTGCAAATCATATATCACATCCATTGATTATAAGTGTCAAATTTTGAATGGATGTTAGAATAAGGCTTAAATTGAAACTAAATTGAACTTAAATTGAATCATACTCATAGTTTCCATCTAGTCTTATTGATAGGGGGAGCTTAATTGTTATATATCTTTTATTAGAGTAATGAAGTGCAAAATTTAGGGGGAGCAACTTCATTACAAGACATCCAAATTCTATGCTTAAAATCATATTATTTTTGTTTTTGATGGATGTCAAAGGGGGAGAGATAATTAAGGGGGTTACTTGGAATTTTGTAATCAAATTGAACAAAAACTATGCACATCCATAGGGGGAGCATTATAATGCATAGTTTACAAATACAAATTCCATGTATTAAGATATAGTTAAGATATAGGTTGCCATCATCACAAAGGGGGAGATTGTTGGCTTTTTGGCCTTAATCTATGTTTTATGATTTATTCAATCTAATCTTAATTATAATCATGTAGAGTAGCACACATATTGCATTGCATATATATATTGCTTTGTGCTAACCTCTACAGGTGATCAAGACTCAAGGAAGAAAGGAAATGAAGTCAAGACATGTAATCAAGCTCATTTGAAGACATGTATTTTGTATTTCTTTGAGTATTTAGGAACCTTGTGTAATTGAGCATACTTGAGCTAAAAACTACTCAACCACACACTAGGTTCCCTATAGAAGTCACACACAAAATTTCACATAATTTGGACTTCAATAGATCATACAAACTAGAACCGGAAAACACCTAAACAAAACTTGAACTGCCTGGACAAAAACGGTCGACCATTGAAAGCTTTCCGTTCGACCGTTTACACATTTTTTCAGACCGTTTGTTTTGTCGTATTATACCCAATGGTCGTATTCGTATTATTCCGAAATACCCCAAATTTCCAAACATCTGGTCGACCGAAACTTTCCTAACGGTCGACCGAACCAACACAATTTGGTCTCCCAGAAGTGCCTGGACTAATTCGGTCGACCGATCTCCTGAGCCCGTTCGACCGTTAACTTAAGTTAACTTAAGTCAAAGCTGAAATTTGACCAAACGGTCGAACGGAATACCCAATTTGGTCGACCGTTTTTAGGCAGAATTGGGTCCTGCAGATTTCTGTTTTGTGTATCACACATCAACTCACACCCAATCAACCCCAACGGCTCTATTCTCTCTAAGGCTTATAAATAGAGTTGTAAAACACATTTTAACACAACTCTCCCACTACAAACTTGTCCCAAACTTTAGAGAGAATCCCAAACACTCAAAGCTACAAACCTTCCACACTTAGTGATCATTTCTTAATTCTACTCAAGTGTGCTCAAGATTTAGAGAGTGTTGCTCCACTCAAGTTCTCATTTGTTGTCAAAAGAGTAAAAGCTCCGGTGAAAGCCCGAAGCATCCTTCTCGGATTGTGAGAAGAAGATTCCAAGCTCGGCGAGGGTTGTTCGCGAGTTTGACGGTTGTAAAGGCGTTCTCTCCCGGCCCGGAACGGGGAGTGGTTAGTGAAGTCGTGAGCGGAGCTCGGTGATCCGAGCTGAGCTTGCAAGAGAGGACTAGGACCCGGGTGGGGTGCCGAACCTCTATAAAAACGCCGAGTCGATTTGTGGTTTGCATATTCCTACACTTGCTTGTTTTAGTTTAAATTCCGCTGCATTTCTTTGATTGCTTATACAAGTAGGTAATTAGGTGATTAGCATTAATTGTGGACCCATAAACCCACACGATCCTACATTTGGTATCAGATCCTTGTTAGCTAAATTCTTATACTTAATGGTATTATTTAGCATGGCTTCTACATCATCTAATCACATAGAAGGTTTATGCACAACTCGACCTCCTTTACTTAATGGGTCAAATTATGATTATTGGAAGAATAGGATGAAGATTTTCCAAATTTCTAATGACCTTAAGTATTGGATGTTTCTCCAAAATCCATACACACCCCCTTAAGAAGATGAATTAGATTCACTTACAAGACCGAAAATGAAAGAAATCGAAATGAATTCGAAAATTATGAACATCTTGTATTGTGGCCTTAATGAGGGTGAATATAATAGGATTAGGGGATGTGAAAGTGCACATGAGATATGGCATAGACTTAAAATGCATCATGAGGGGGATAGCAAAACTAAGGAAACCCGCATTAGTCTCCTCATGCATAAATATGAGATTTTTTCTATGCAAATCGGTGAAAACATAAGCGAAATGAACACTCGCTTCACCGATATCACTAACTCTCTTTTGGTTCTTGGAAGAAAAATCAATGAAGGAGAGATGACAAGAAAGTTCCTCCGGTCACTTAGCATCGATTGGGAAGATAAAGTCGTCGCAATTGAAGAGGCGCATGATCTCTCAAAATTAAAGATGGAGGAGCTCATTGGAAACTTGATGACCTATGAACTTCAAATAAATCATCGGAAGGAGAAGGAAGCCACCAAGAAAACATCCACCTTGGCATTGCATGCAAATTTTGATGAGCCAAGGAAGGTGGAAGATGAGGACATTGAAGTCCTAGCAAATGACTTCTTGAAATACCTCAAGAAGGATAAAGAAGAAAAGAATGAAAGAAGAGGTAGAAGGAGTGAAAAGAGAGAAAAGAAGGAGAAGGAAGAGAGTGGAAATGAGAGAAAAGAGAAGGAGAAGAAAAATGAGAGGAGGGAGAGAAGGAGAGAAAAGGAGAAGAGTAAGAGAAAAGAGAAGAGGTTGGAAGCTCACAAGGCTACATGGGACGATTCATCGTCTTCATCGTCATCCAAATCAACCACACCTTCATCAACAAAAGAATATGCACACATGTGCTACATGGCAATTCAAGATGAAGGAAGTGAGGTAGAATCTAACTCTTGCTCTAGTAATTCATGCTCAACTAAGTCATATTATAGTGATAGCTCACATTCTAGTGTTAATGAAGAAACTTATACACATGATGAGCTTCATAATGCATTTCATGACTTAGTTAAACAATATGAGATCATTTGTGATAAAAACAAGAATGCTAGAAATTTAATCAAGGATCTCCAAAGCCAAATTGAAACATGCATGAATGAGAAGAATGAGGTGATTGCCAAATTTGAAAAGAATGCATCAAATTTTGATAAATCAAAAGCAACACCTATAGATGTTGAACAATTAGATCTCCATGCTTGCAATGTGCAATTAAGAAAAGATCTAGAAAAGTTCACCAATGGAACTAAGATGCTTAACATGCTATTAGGAAGTCAAAGGCAATCTTTGCAAAAACATGGTTTAGGATTTAATGCAAAATTGAAAAATCATGCTTCCTATACAACTTTAAATGGAAAGCACTTAGTCGTAAAGCATACTTCCTCAAATGTGTGGGCTCCTAAAACCAAAATGGGTTGGATTCCCAAAGCTAATATTCAAGGACCCAAAGTTGTTTGGGTACCTAAATCTACTCTTGTAGGAGCTTGAGGAGGAGATTGGTGGTGACCGGGTGAGCTCAAGAGTCAAATTCAAATTCGGTTGCATCACCAAATGAGATTGGAGCTAAATTCGAATTCAACATTGGTATAAAATTTCTATCTATACAATTCATGTTAAATTAGCTCTAATCTAGTTTCATATGCTTAATTGACATATCATATAATTTAATTCATTGCAAATCATTCACCCTATTCATTGCAAATCATATATCACATCCATTGATTATAAGTGTCAAATTTTGAATGGATGTTAGAATAAGGCTTAAATTGAAACTAAATTGAACTTAAATTGAATCATACTCATAGTTTCCATCTAGTCTTATTGATAGGGGGAGCTTAATTGTTATATCTTTTATTAGAGTAATGAAGTGCAAAATTTAGGGGGAGCAACTTCATTACAAGACATCCAAATTCTATGCTTAAAATCATATTATTTTTGTTTTTGATGGATGTCAAAGGGGGAGAGATAATTAAGGGGGTTACTTGGAATTTTGTAATCAAATTGAACAAAAACTATGCACATCCATAGGGGGAGCATTATAATGCATAGTTTACAAATACAAATTCCATGTATTAAGATATAGTTAAGATATAGGTTGCCATCATCACAAAGGGGGAGATTGTTGGCTTTTTGGCCTTAATCTATGTTTTATGATTTATTCAATCTAATCTTAATTATAATCATGTAGAGTAGCACACATATTGCATTGCATATATATATTGCTTTGTGCTAACCTCTACAGGTGATCAAGACTCAAGGAAGAAAGGAAATGAAGTCAAGACATGTAATCAAGCTCATTTGAAGACATGTATTTTGTATTTCTTTGAGTATTTAGGAACCTTGTGTAATTGAGCATACTTGAGCTAAAAACTACTCAACCACACACTAGGTTCCCTATAGAAGTCACACACAAAATTTCACATAATTTGGACTTCAATAGATCATCCAAACTAGAACCGGAAAACACCTAAACAAAACTTGAACTGCCTGGACAAAAACGGTCGACCATTGAAAGCTTTCCGTTCGACCGTTTACACATTTTTTCAGACCGTTTGTTTTGTCGTATTATACCCAATGGTCGTATTCATATTATTCCGAAATACCCCAAATTTCCAAACATCCGGTCGACCGAAACTTTCCTAACGGTCGACCGAACCAACACAATTTGGTCTTTCAGAAGTGCCTGGACTAATTCGGTCGACCGATCTCCTGAGCCCGTTCGACCGTTAACTTAAGTTAACTTAAGTCAAAGCTGAAATTTGACCAAACGGTCGAACGGAATACCCAATTTGGTCGACCGTTTTTAGGCAGAATTGGGTCCTGCAGATTTCTGTTTTGTGTATCACACATCAACTCACACCCAATCAACCCCAACGGCTCTATTCTCTCTAAGGCTTATAAATAGAGTTGTAAAACACATTTTAACACAACTCTCCCACTACAAACTTGTCCCAAACTTTAGAGAGAATCCCAAACACTCAAAGCTACAAACCTTCCACACTTAGTGATCATTTCTTAATTCTACTCAAGTGTGCTCAAGATTTAGAGAGTGTTGCTCCACTCAAGTTCTCATTTGTTGTCAAAAGAGTAAAAGCTCCGGTGAAAGCCCGAAGCATCCTTCTCGGATTGTGAGAAGAAGATTCCAAGCTCGGCGAGGGTTGTTCGCGAGTTTGATGGTTGTAAAGGCGTTCTCTCCCGGCCCGGAACGGGGAGTGGTTAGTGAAGTCGTGAGCGGAGCTCGGTGATCCGAGCGGAGCTTGCAAGAGAGGACTAGGACCCGGGTGGGGTGCCGAACCTCTGTAAAAACGCCGAGTCGATTTGTGGTTTGCATATTCCTACACTTCCTTGTTTTAGTTTAAATTCCGCTGCATTTCTTTGATTGCTTATACAAGTAGGTAATTAGGTGATTAGCATTAATTGTGGACCCATAAACCCACACGATCCTACAATAAAGGTACATTAACGGTCTACTATTACTCGGTTCCCCAATGTGAAATGTTCTCAGCACCACAACTATAGAAATGTAACAAAACTACACAGATGTTTGGTTGATATCAATGAAGCTTCGTCTAAACTGTGATATAAGTGAGCCAGAACCCCACTTCCCCAGATGTACACCGATGCAACGACCAAATCTCTGAGTCAAGGTAGGTAATTCAAGTGAATCATTGTGCCTCTCTTGTTAGATAAAATACTGCATCCAAGCTGGAACATATATAATGAAAACGTTGGTGTGCCGTGTAACCGTCGCATCATCAACATCTTTTGGCAACTCTTGAAACTGATCTTTCAACCAACCCAGAGTTACCGAACCCTTACCGTTCTTCTCCTCCAGACACTGACCCAATAAATCCATGCAAACATCTGAGATGTCATTAAAACCATTTACACGCAAGCCCAGAATCAAAGAGATGTCATGCAATGTACATGTAATCTCACCATGTCGTAGGTGAAATAAATGAGTCTCGGGTCACCAACGCTCCACCATCACCCCCAATAAGGAATGGTCCAACTGAACATGGCCTAACTGAGTGATTGTGTCAAACCCTACCATATATAGCAGAAACCACATTGATTGATCGTTTTAATAATCACAAGTGCACGACGTCAGTGAAGATGTGATAACTTCAAGGAGTTGTGAGTGTTGTTGTGACTACTATACTTGAGTGGGAAATAAGAGGAGAATGAGGAGATTATGCTAAACTAAAAACAGGACACGTGCGATGGATATAAAAACAACTAATCAAAAATGGATCTTGTAGGAGGTGGAGAATGAATGCAAAAGTGTAGATATGTATTCGTGTGTGTAATTAAGACGAGGCCAACAAGAGCACAAACTCCACATGTCATCCTTATCTCTGTACCACTCCACCCTTATCCTCACCTCATCGTTCCCCATAAAGTGCACCCACTAGCCAAAGCCTGTGCTAAGCATCAATTAAGACCATTAGAATATCAGAGGCAAGAGTGAGGAACCCAACAAAATAGCTATGGAATTCATGTGAGACTCCAAGATTAGGATTAATCACACACACTAATACAACATATCAACACTTCACATCACCCTCCACCCCCAATGGGGATGGAATACTATCTACTCATCTTCATAACCAAAAAAACAACAAAAGAAAAACAACACATAAGCAAGTAAAGAAAACTAAAGTTAACCAAAGCAAGTGAACAAAATTTACATCAAATCAAAGATAACAACATGAAGAACAAAAAAAACTTAACTTGATTAAGAAATGGAGATTACAAAGTTGCTCATCTTCTCCTCCACTACACTACTAAGCATGAAGAAAACCTATCATAAAAATTGGAGAAGGAAGAAGGAGAATGGAAGGGTTAAAAGTGTATTTATAGAATATTTGAAGGTCTGAATTAATCTAGGCGCAATCGGATGGCTAAAACTTAGATCGAGATGTTCCAGAGTGCTCCAACCCGACAACTCAGCCCATTGGAAAAAATCGAGCGCAATTCGACCAACCGGATCCGCCATTGATTAATAGCATATCATACATTGCATTTATGCTATATATTCTTTATTTTACCCCAATTTTGTGTTACTCAAGTGTTTGATTAATAGCATATCCGGAAAGTTTTGTTTCGGTCCGGTCCGGGTTTCGGTCTGGAGAATTTTAAAATTTCGGTCCGGTCCGGTCCGATCCGAACCGGTCTTTTTTTTGTTTTTTATTTAAAAAAAATGGTTTTTGACAGGACCGGACCGATTCGGTCCGGTCCGGTCTTCGGTCCTTCGGAATTCGGTCCGGTCCGGTCTGGTCCGGACCGAATGCTCACCCCTGGTTTGTTTGATGTGTTTCAGGTTTTAGGTAATAAAGAAGAGAAATGAAGAGAAAATGACCTAAATGCAAGAATTACGCTTCTTTTTGAAGAAAAGAGGCGTGCAATATCGACATTCTGCCGGACGTGTTTCTCGTTGCTTGTCCAGCTCAGCATCCTGAGGAACTGATGTCCACGATTCACAACATACTGAGTGACAAACTTTTGAAGGGCCTTGTACGCTCAATAGTCAATACTGTAACACATGGGCATAACCATATATATTGTATTTGACCTCTTTTTGTCGCCAACTGACTTCCTTCTTCTTGTCATACAATTCATTCTACTTAATCATGTCTTTTTGACATGATGTTAGCAGCTTCTAGTAAGACGACTTCCCCCATGAATAGGTTAAGAAGTAGTCCAGGTCGTCAACCATCTTCGCGGGCATATAGAACACCTTCAATCAGGAGGCATAATCCCAACTTGAAGACGTCTTCAGCATTCGTACAACTTCTAAATGCCGCCTCCAATGTCAATATCTGAATTTAGGCAGTCCATTGAAATAATCCCTTATTAGGTTGTCACTGATACAGTTCTCCTGCCACTCAACCTTTAACAGTACAGTATTGAAGTTCAAACCGGTGATCAGCGCAAACTCATACCTACTGAATCTGCAAGTCTTGGAGCCCAAACATAAATGAACCTCGTCATCTCTACTATTGAGGATCTTGTGCAACAATAACTGATGGGCAAGAACACCGGAGAACTATAATTTGCTCACCTCGAAAAATTGTCTAAACAGGGATTCTGCAGCCTTTTCCAGCAAATGGTACCCCGGGAACTTCTCTTTTATGTTATTCATGGGCTTACTGTCCCTGTATGTCACACGACTGGGGAAATGATCCTTGGATGAAACTATTAACTTCAGCATCTGAAAAAAACAAAACAAGAAAAAACCACAACGAGTTAAAAAACATGGGGAAAATTTGAAGGGGAAAATGGAATCGAGCTCATATCAAGTTCAAAGTAAAACTGAAATTGAACAATAAAAAGGTCCGACGGCCATCAAGCACAACTATCGAACCTATCGAGGTGAAATGAAAACGACTCGATTTACATTGATCACAGTTATCGAGTACCTATCAAACTACAATCGAACCCCTTCAGTAACACAGGAAAATGGTTCCACTTCCAACACAGGCTACAAAACTCAGATGAATACCAATAAATAGATGAAATCAACTACATTTCCGATAGAAACAATAACATAACCTTATAAACCTATATAAAGAAGTAAAAAAGAAACATAAACAAAACGTACCCTAAAACCGACCTTCGTCGTCGACTTCAGTGTAGGAGTGGTTCAGCAAGGTACGTCACGTAGCTTGAATGACGGGTCGAGTGCAAGAAAGGAGGGATGCGCGAACGAGAGAGAAAGAGAAGACACAACGGATGCAACGTGAGAGAGAGAGAAAGAGAGATGTTTGCAACTGTCGAAAGAAGATAAAGAAAATGTTTTTCTTATTTAAAGGGAAAGAGAGAAAGAGAGGAACGGACCCACAATTTCCCCCACGATTTAGGCAGAGGTATTTTGGGCAGAAGTGAAAACATAAACATATTTTTCAAATGGTGTTAATTAAAGTGTGTTTTTTCCAGCGGTTGGGCCAATTAGAGTATAGAAAGTCAAATTTGCCTACCCAAATTACAAGTAGAAATTCAGGTTATATGGTCTCGGTGATTTGCAAGGTGGAAGGGCAAATGTTAACTCCTTCATTTCTTCTACCGAGAAGTCCCGAGTGAGGAGATCCTGGTTCTGAATTTTAAATGATGATACCTAGTCAGCACATGAACAAGTACCTTTGCAGTTTCAAGTTTCAATGAAACTGACATACTATATATTATCTAAAAGTAAAATTTCCAAAAAATGAAATTGAGGTGGAATTGAAATACTTAGTTTCGGAAATGGTTACAGAGATAACACGTTATGTGTGGATTTTGCATTATATGTACAAAAATGTTGGAACACGACAGTGTTTTTCGCTTAACATACTCAAATTCAAAGGTGTATTAAAAGAGACATCATGATGAAAGGGTTTAGATGCAAGAACACCTCAATAAATGGATTAACTATGCAGACGGTGCAGAATGATGTGAGATGAATGGATTAAATATTGGGACAGATCATAATTCACCCTCTACAGCAAACTAGTGGAAAGACAAGATGACAAAAATAATAGAGACAACTCAACAGTGACTCCTAAACGCATGAGTTAAATTTCTGCAATCTTATGGGATGTTATTCCAACTTGTGTTTGAGACTTAGAGCTAAGTGATTTTCTGGTCTAATCCTTGTTGGGTTGTCAACTCCAAAGTTGGTGTTAATGATGAAAGACTCCCACGCTTTTCTAGTTGATATGTGCAATTGTCAAGTGGGTTTATTATGAAGCCACTCGCTCTTTTGCCATATAATCATGCTAACCTTCTTGTTCAGCACAACATCTCAACTTGCCCACTTTTCAAATTAAATTTTAAACCTAACGAAGATGTCTTCTGTCGGTTGTGGTTTCAGGAGAATTCATTTGTAGATCTTTGATGTTGTTTCATATTATCTGAAAGTGATCTCAAGATCAAGAGCTGTGTTGCTTTCTAATTCTTATTAACCAAGGGTTGCTTATTCCAGGTGATCTTTAGCTACTTTTTCTTTGCTTGTTGATGTTGGTTTGTTCTGAATTCCTTGAAACTTCTGTCCAACTAGAGGATAACTAATATATCCCCAAACTTTTCCCAATATGTCCGGGCTTCTATTGGACACCCATTTAAGTGTTTGTAATATTTCCGTGAAACATATATTCGTACCTTTATGTGAAAGATGGCTCACTTACATCTTTGTGGATTGCATGATGTGTAGAGGGTATGCTATCTAGATACCTCATGAAGCACTCTAGAAAAGGACTATTTAATATTTGGTATCAATTTCATTCTTTTGATTATGGCACTTTGTGATGATATATATTCATGTCGTTTCCTCACTGAAGGTGTGGACATTAAATTATATTAAATAAAATGTAAAAATCTACTACACTTTCCTGATTAATTTCACTTAAATCTTCTCAGGCAAAGAGCAAGCTCTTAAAATTTTAGACCTTGATCCTCGAAATTATTCCCAGAATCAAAATTACATCCTTAGATTTCATCTTTCAATTAAATCAAACCATAACAAATACTTCCTCATACACCTCATGTATACTTTTAGAAGACCATAACCTTTCAGGGGTGTTGTTCTCTAAAGCATACTCGGTTATATACATAATCGTCAACGTTACTAAAAAACACTCAAAAGAGATGTTTCTGGCTTTACCTCGGCAATAAGAAAGACTATTTTCAATGCAAATTTGAACATAGACGCAAATAAGTTCCATTACTGCAATAAATTAGAAGGGCTAACAGTTCAGTTTGCCATTTTTATTAACTTCTTTTGGAATACCTATGATGATAATCTCTAACTCTATAGGAAAATAAGACAAATGCAAGAAAATAGTAATAATTTCCATCTGATGACCTATCAATCTTATAATATTTTTTACTTTACATTTTACAGGATAGGTTCATGGACAATCCAAACTTCTTGAAGCACTTCATGAACAACCATGAACAAAACTCGCAACTTGTACATGGACATCATCATGCTGAGGTTAGCGTTCGTAAAAATTCGATCATAGGCAGCATTGAGAACAATTACTACTCACACAACAACCAGAAAACTATTAGCTCAACCAACATAGCCTCCACATCATCCCAGCAAATCTTTTCATTTGGTGGGAAGAGGAATGATGTAATGGGATCTTCTAATGTATCACAAGGAATTAAATGGGATCATGTTGTAGACAAATCTGCTAAGTGTTCGAGGAGAAATACTGCAACAAATATTAAAGCATCACCAGAACATTCTAGGGACCATATACTAGCTGAGAGGAGGAGGAGGGAGAAGCTTAGCCAAAGGCTAATAGCTCTTGCAGCAATAGTCCCAGGATTGAAGAAGGTAAGCCCTTTATATACGACTCGCCTAATATGACTATCGTCATTTCATTTCGGGACATTGGTTAATAACAACTAATCAATTCAGTAGTTTGGTTGTTCGAATTCGATGGGTTGATGCCGTTGTTGCGCTTTGTACAGTCAAATCTAAATGAAGTTGGAGGCTATGTATCAAAGACTTGTATAAGTTGTGGCTAGTCCAACTTGTCAAATTTGGGAAGCATAACATTAAACATGGCTATGACAAAATATATTTAGACAGATGCACAATTGAAACTTCAAGTTTGCAAGTCATATGCACAATTGAAACTCCCATACTTAATTTTTTATTATTTAGAATTAGATGTGTTTCTTGTTTGCAAGTCATATGTTTGTTAATTAAGTATCATATATATTTTCGACATAAATAATGTAATTCACATTTTGGAATCTTCTTTTGTCATTTGTATATACAAATCAACTATCAATAGCTACGATTTGTATGTCATTTGACTTATTATTTTGTATAGCATTTATTTGCCTTGATCTAACATGTGAAGTTTCACATACATTTTTGAAGACGGACAAAGCATCTGTCCTAGAGGATGCCACCAATTATCTGAAGCAACTTAAAGTGAGAGTGAAGAAACTAGAAGAAGGAAACCAAAACAAATCCATCGAATCAGTTGTGCTCGTCAGGAAATCCCAACTCACCGCATCCACTTGCTCTATCACCTGCAACAAAAAGTTTGAAGGGAAGACCCCTTTCAAGGACATGAAACTCCCAGATATCGAAGTCAAGGTCTCCGACAGGATGGTTCTTGTGAGGATCCAATGCCAGAAGCCTAAGGGAATTTTCGTCAAGGTTTTGGAAGAGATGGAGAAACTCCATCTTGAAGTTGTGAACAGTAGTTTAATTCCTTTCGGCGCGGCTCTTGACACCACAATTGTGTCCCAAGTAAGCTATATATCCTACGTGCCATTTCTTTACTATTTCGTATTTCATCAAAAAAACATTTCCAAATATTTATACATCTTTTTGTGCGTATATGTAGTGTCAAGGTATAAAAACACACTATAGATTTAGAAAAATATGAATACATAGTGTTTCTCGAGATCCAATCGTTTTATGACCTATGCGGTAGGTTATTTTTTCCAATATGAGATTTATGCCTCTGTTTCGAAGTAATGTTTATAATACAGAAGGGATGTTAAGGAAAATAAATGTGCTTGTTGTCCAACATTTGATTACAGCTAATTATAAGATTGTGTATGATGTTGTTTTGGTCTTCTAGTCCGTCTATATACTTCTTATATAGAACTCAAATAACGTATGTATACCGATGGTCGGTGCTTTCATAAAATTTACAAATCATATGAAAAATGACGACCCTCCTTTTAGCAAAATAAATCTCAAACAATTCTAGTTTAACATTGAGTTTTAAATATTTCTATGATCGAGCAGTGTTGTAATTTTCATAGTAAATCTGATCTCGTATGTCAGTTAAATGTAGATATTAGTAATTTAGTGATCTAAGGTTTTCTTGAATGACTACTTATTTTGAAACAAATCATATGATAATCTGATGATCTATTTCTGACATTTCAGCAATTAATGTCAGTAAAAAAGTCTAGATGCAGATAATTTAATTTTTCTTGAGTTCCTGATTCCAATGATATGTTGGTAATTAATTTTGTTTTTGAATATTTTCTTAACTCATTATGATACGGCATTTGTGTTTGTTATGTTGATGTAGATGGAAGATGGCTATTGCATGGATGCGAAGCTTCTTGTGGAGAAGCTTAACTCAGTTTTGACCAATTAGTTTCACTCAAAGGTCACTCAACGGTCTCCTGATTCTAGTGGTATCCACAATTGCTATAAAAAGAGTACTCTCTCTCCCTCTCTCTCTCACACACACACTCAATGATAAAAAGAGTACATTCACTATATCTAGTGGTATCCACAAGTCGCAATACTTAATGTCCATTTGACAAGGATTTGTTGGATTAGTGTCAACTATCCAGATTGTATGAGCTTTCTTAGATGAGCGTGTTGGACAATAATATACAGGTTAGTTTGTTAACAATGATATTTTTTGTTACAGTTAGTTTTCATGATTGTCAAGATGTTTTTTATTATGAAAATAGAGCACAGATCGGCGAAATGAGAAGTCCCGAATAAATGAACAATTATACGTAGTTAGTATGCATAATTGTAAAGATATAATATAATAATACATATAAACATTTGTGAGGGGCTTTTCTAGGATTTTCTTTTTCAACTTAATTAAATACATTGTGCCTAAATAACTCAACTATTTCAATTTCACACAGAAGGCTTCAGTTACTAAAGTGTGGATTTCTCATACCTCGCTATTATATAGAACTTCGATGCTAACTGAGATTTTAATCCAGAAGATAATATAAGTAACTTACTCATAGATTAGAACTTGAACATCAAATGTCTTGGGTCGTAATTATCTAGACCGCGCACTTCTCGTGGATTTGTTCGTTGGCTTTCGTTAGATTGTAACACTTGTTAATCGACATGTGTACCTCACTGTTATACATGCTTCTATTTGTATTGTCAACAGTAATCACACTCAGTTTGCAGATTAACAGCACTACATTGGACCGATAGATGACTTCACGAGTTTCTCATAGGTCAATGTCTCAAAATGGCGATGGAAATTCATTTCCTCTTTTTCTATTGGTTTTGGAAACCCATATTTTTCCTGAAGACGACTAGTTGCTAAAGATGCTCTCCTTTCTATGTTAAATTTGTGTCATCTTATTTAAAAGCAAGAATTTGTGGAAGTAATTACATCTTAATTAACTGAAATTAATTTGGTGACTGCTCAAAATTTGATGGACTGGAGTAAGTTCTGTTGGTGTTTGTCCTAGCGTAAGTGGTATTATTCTATATATTTCTCTTCACATAAACATGATTGTGCTTGAGATAACTTCTTTAGTTCGTGAAGGAATCATAACGGAACACTTACCCAACGCACAAGGCACAACCTATTTGCGTAGTTCCACTAGTGATTATTATAATACAAAAGCAGATTTTTGATTAATAATCGAAGCATATGTTTTGACAGAGTTTAGCTTTGGGAGACATTGTCCGATTTTGTTAACAACTTTCGGCCCTTCATTATTAAGGACACAACAACTTCTGGAGACTAGAGTGGATATCGGATTAGTTGCTCAAATCTCCTCCGTACTGAAGAAAACTTTCGTTTAGTACCATTTATAATACTTAGCATGCTCCATTACTATAGTAAACAAAGGTGTTTGTTGAGATACATATCAACATGGCTTGCAAATCTGGCGAAGATCTTTATTTCTTGATTAGATTATGAGATTCAGATTTGGAGGTTGCGCCAAATTATTCGATGGCCAAATCATGCCAGCCTACTCGTATATCTTCACAAATCATGATCGAGCGTTTTTAAATAATTGGAATACTATTTTATATAACAAAGCATTTCTCTTTTAGACGATGGTTTAGAAACAATGAGCCAAGAACTAATAGCCATTTTTTAGCATGACAGCAAATAGCATCATATCAATTGTCAAGTATGTGGATAGAGAAATATAGTTATCGTAGCAGAATATAAAGTAACAGAATATCAAAATTGGAAATACCTCATCCAAATTCAAGTATTGAACATGCTAATCGTTGTCAATATGATGTGTGGCTTTTATATGTATTTTTCAACTAATTTTTATATTTTACGTGTAAATTTTTTATGTTGAAGTTTATGTAGCCATCAACAATGTTGATATCAAGTCTCCGTCGATTGTTACAATAACCCTTCAACACACTCATATACTGCTCGAAAGGATATATCCACCACACAAATACGGGTTCAGCTAATTTAATTTCTTGGACTAGATGAATCACCAAATGCACCATGATGTCAAAAAACGGTGGGGGAAGTACATCTCCAACTTACATATTGTAACAACCACTTCATGCTACAACTTATCAAAGAAGTTCGGATCAAATAGTTTGCTGCAAATCTTGTTAATGAATAAACAAAGTTTGATAATTACATGTCTGATGTGTTTCGCCAATATCGATCTAATAGAAATAGGTAGAAGTTATTGCATCAATACATGACAATCATGAGACTTCAAATCAAGTTATCGTTCAAATCTTTCATCGAAATCTGACAACTAATATTTGAAGAATACCCCAACGACACTTTGACACCGCGTAGACTTTGACACAAAATTATATTCTCTTTTCTAGACAATGTGCAACAAACTAGTGGTAAAAATTATCGGTCCCCTGATCCTCTGGTGCTAGTTTTGCTCATATACCAAGTTGTACTAGATCAAGTCTGACATTATAATCATCTTTAATCTTACCAGGTATGTTTAGAAGAGTTCCCAGTAAACTATCACCAACATTTTTTCTAAAGTTTGCCAGTAAGGTAGGTCAAAAAAGATGGATTTCTTTTTTTAACTGCTTTTACCATTTCCACGGCTGTAAGATTTGCCGAATTGACATTTATTGTTCTTCACACATTCATATACTTGTTCGACTATGATTACTTTTAGTGCTTCGTTATATTCCTGCTTTCCGTTGAACGCCTTCTTTAGTCTGTGGTACGGATTATTTATAGGAAGGAATCTCCGATGACCAAGATACATTGTCTTATTGTCATGCACTAGCTGCAAGGGACACGTGCTCTTCACAGCACAAACGTGCTTTGTGACATTTCACAGAATATCCGGATAGATTTCCAAATATGGGAAAGTTATTTATTGTGTAGAAGATCATCACATATCTAGTAAATGACTGTTGTGGATGGGCATCCCACACTTCTTTAGGTCATCAATAAAGGGTCTTAAGTACACATCGATGTTGTTTCCCGATTGTTTTGGACCCAAAATCATTAAAGACAACATCATGAATCTACGTTTGATGCTTAACCACGGAGGGAGATTGTAAATAACAAGCAGAACATGTGACGAACTAGGAAGGTTACTCAAACTACAATAAGGATTCATTCCATCGGTACACAGACCAAGTCTCAAGTTTCTGGATTCCTCACTAATTAGTAGCATATCATACAATACATTTATGTTATATATCTTTTATTTTACCCTATATTTGTACTACTCGGGTATTTATTTCTTACATTTCAGGATTTAGGTAATAAATAAGAGAAAGGAAGCAAAATGAACCTAAATACAAGAAGAAAAAACTTATTTGGAAGCTTTCTGGACCTGTTAGTAATGCTGAAGGACAAGATTATGTGTAAAAAGGGACTTAGGCGAAATCCTGGAAGGATCTGATCATAAATAAAATATGTTGGTCGTAAATGTCCATAATCTCTTGAACCTGAGAGTTAATTCAACAATTAAGACCAAATAGGCTTAAACCAACATCTTCGGGTGCACCTCATGTGCGAAATTGGTTAACTAAACTTTCTGATGAAATGTGGGGTTGAATATTTGACCGAAATAATCTGCAACTGGCAGATCCAAATCTACCAGTGGCAGATCCGGTTGTGCGTTTGTCGTCTTAATTTCTCCAACAGATCGGGTATTAGGCTTGGAGTACTCTGGAGCATCCAGATCTGATTTGTAGCCGTCTGATTACGTCTAGATTCATCAAACCTTCCAACCTTGTATAAATTCACTTGTAACCCTTCCGTTTCTCCTCTCCCTTCTTCTTCTTCTTCTTCTTCCCTTTTTCCTCTTCTCTCCCCCATTATAGTAGGTTTATTTCTTGTTTTAATAGTGTAGTAGTTAAGCGGGTGGAGAAGAAACCTTGTAATATTTTATCCATTGATTAATCAACTTTTGATATCATGTTCTTTACATACTTGTCTTTAATTTGATGTCATTTATGTTTCCTTGTATTGAGTAATTTACATTTCTTTACATGTTGATAGGTTGCTTTTACTTTGTTGTTTATATGATTAATGAGTAGTCCATCCCCGTTGGGGGAAGAGAATGATGTGAAGTATGAATGTAGTTAGATTAATGTGTGTGTTTAATCTTAATTTTGGAGTTTCAAAAGATTTCGATTGTCATTTTGATGGTATTCCCACTCTTGCCTTTGATGTGTTAATGATCCTAATGGATTCTTAGCACATGCTTTGGTTAGTGAGTCCACTGAATGGGGAATGATGAGATGAGGATTAGATTGAAGTGGGTAAAGAGATAAGATTGACATGTGTCCATTTGGTTATCTTTAGGCTTTTCAGAGGTAGTGTTTTGTATGTTTTAATGATTGTGATAAATCTTAATCCATGCGAAAACACACATGGATAATGGCTATTAGATATCCATATTAATTCATGTCATGAGAGCACACGCGTCACACATCTACACCATTGAACGCATTCTCCACCTCCTACAGGATTAATCGCATTTATTTTACAAATTATAGTTAGCAAAATTTAGTGTAGATATACTCACCCACTCTTCATTTTCTTCCCCCACACGAATAGGGTCGTCAAAGACCCGCAACCACTCATGGACATGACTCATACTTGTCACCGCTTCAACGCGGTCGTGCACTTGCAGTTTTGAACTTCACTCCCCAATCACTCACGAAATATTGGGAAGTCAGAATCAATTTTCTTCCATTGGGGAAAATTTGCAGGACACTGAAGCAACTTATTATTGGTTGTCTCTCGATCTTCATGCCATGTCAGGTTTTTGAGTCCTCAGAACATGCAAACAAACTCTTCAACCTTAGAATTATCAGAAGATACCACAACAACTTTGCAGGTTGACCTTGTAGTTTTCCATTCTCATCAACACTCATATTTTTCTTTTGTTTGTATCATGAGACATTACATACAAGACAATAACGCAAGTTTTCAGAGTCATCTATATAGAGAATACAATCATTAGGACATGCATGTATTTTCCTATACTTCATCCATAAGGGACACAATATCTTCTTAGCCTCATAGGTACGATCCAGAAGTTCGTTGCTATCTAGAAGAATCTCTTTCAACAACTTTAGTAGGGATGTGAAACTGACATCACTTCAACTGTTGTTTTAAGGTATACAACCTTAAAACTACAGACAACCTACTTAACGCAACCCAGATACAAAGACCTTTCATTGTCAGAGAATAGACTACCAAGCACATTGGGGTTTTCGCAATAATTGTCGGCAACATCCTGGATCATATCCTCTAACCGATCATCGTCATTGTCATACTTTGCCGGGTCACTATGATCACTTTCTTCTTTCGAGCTTATTTCATTTTCACCATGCCATATCCAATGAGTATATCCTTCATCAAAACCTTTCTCGAACAAATGAACTTTTCTCTTTTACATCTCATAAGAACATGTTAAACCAACTCCTACATGGACATAAGACCTTTATCTCATTTCTAGCATTTGCATTCCTAAGGGTAAAATATAGAAATTCATCTACCCCAGCCTTGTACTCATCACTTAATACTAGTGAAAATCCATTTTCGATCCATAATTTTCTACATATCAAGAGGAACGATCGCAATGTAAAGATAGAAATAAGTTTCGATTCTTAGTCCTCTAAAAGTTCAACTACCAATAAACAATCCAACATCAACAAAACAACACATTCAAGACCATAAATATCATTCCATTATAATTTTCAAACAAACAAAACTTTGATATATCATCTCTGGGAAGTAATAAAACGAGTCCTTTTAATTACAGTAATTAAAATAGTTGCAAATGGAAGCATTGATCGCACCTTCGTGAGCAAGTGTTGGATTTGAAAGATGGTAGAGGTTGGTCGGGAAGGGGTGATCGGTCGGGGCTGGTCACTCTGAACGGGCCAATCGGTCTGGTGGAGCTGACAAGGGATGGGGACAGGGAAAGAAAATGGGGGTTTCCCTAGCTCGTTAGGTTTGTGTGTTTGATTTTGGATTGAATATTAAATATGACAATGCATTACGATTTACTAAAAAAAATTAGATTTTACCATGTCCATTAACCAACAAAACGACATGGTTAATCCCTATACATACATAACTTGCAAAGCGGATGACCGATCACAATTCGGTCCACAGAACCGCTAACTAGAATCACCAGTTCGGACAACCGAATTGCATTCAGTTAATATAAGAGAAATACTTGGGAATATTGTGCTACGATGGTCAATATACACCAAGTCGATTTCCGGTGCACCGATATGATAAACTTAAAACGTCAGTTCAAGTCGAACATATTGCGACTAACATCGTGACGTGAATATTCATGTCAGTAAATTTGTGGCCGATGTGGTACATCTAATATCACGTTGGAATTTCAACTACCAGCGTGGTATGCCTAATACAATGTTGGATCGTCAATATCAGACATAATCAAGGTGACAATACACGTATTTTCCAGCAATGGGGGGTGGAATTTGAGAGTGGAGTATGTTTTTTAGCCTGATAATGAGCCCAACTCTAATTTTCCTTTCTAATTTGTTGGTGTGTGGATAAGGCCGACAAGCTAACAATTCTAGAAGTACTAAGTATGTGAAGGAACTCCAAGAGAGACTAAAGAAACTTGAAGACCAAAACACAAAGAACCCAATTGAACTAGTTGTGCTTAGGGGTCCAAAGGTATACAGACTATCAGTGGATCCGTATCCATATTTTTAACGATATGAATATAATTTTTCCATATCCTAGTGGATAGAGATACAGATACATATATTAATTTTCTAGTTTTTAGGGATATAAATAAGGATACGGATATAAAATTTTCGATTTTGGTACAAGTACATATATGCATATTTTGGTGGGATATGGATATCTACAGTATTAATATAATGTTTTCCCTAGATGTGTCAAATTAGTGATTTTCCATGATTTTTTTAACTTTTAATTTAAATTTTACTATCACACATATAATTTGTTATATTTCTAAACTAATACAGTTAAAATATAACTTTATCTAATTTAAGAGGGAAATTTTACTATCACACATATAATTTGTTATATTTCTAAACTAAAATAGTTAAAATATAACTTAATCTAATTTAAGAGGTAAATTTTGTGATTTACCATGATATACACTCATTGTATATTGTATACGTACATCGCATATATATCCATTTTTATCTGTATTCGTTTATAAAATATTCTTTTCCATATTTGTATCCATTTTTTAAGGATATGGATACACATTTTTCATATCCAAGACGATCCATATATGTATCTGCAAATCAAATATGGATATGATAATACCCTTATTCGATCTGTATCAGATATGTTTACTCCCCTAGTTGAGCTCGACAACAAATCCCAACTCACTGCTGAAGATATCACCTCCACTGCCTCAGACTTCTGTTCTAATGGAAAGGCCATGACCTACGATTCAAAACTCCTTCAGATTGAAGTGAAGATATCTGAAAGAACGATACCCCCATCAAGATCCTTTGCGTTGTATAGGGACAATACTTAGGATTTGAAGAAAATTGAGAAGCCGCAATAATTTTTCCTTAACATTCGCGTCGTACCTTTTGTTGCCTCCACCCTTCACATGTGTGATATCCTAATCCTTGATTACTGTTGTTTTGTGTTTAGGTTGTTGATTAGGGGTAGTTTTGGGTCGAAGATGGACAACTGAGATCGGTTTGAGTTGAGGTGAGTGGTTTTTTTAGGATTTAATCCATCCCTTCCTCTTTTTCCTTTTTCCCTCATTCAACTCTTCTCTCCCTCAGTACATCTCCCTCCCCGACTCTGGCGTGATGTGTTTGGCGGCGAAGAAGGAGGTGATCGGTGAAGTAATTAGAGTTCGTGATCGTTGTTCGCGCGAGTGTTCGCCGGTGTTTAAAGAAATTGTGGAAAAGCTTGCCGTTGGATCTTCAAGCCTTAAGGTATGTCAAGCTTTTCTTTTACGCTCACCTAACTTTTTCTGAGTGTTTGAGTGGTCGACGGTAGGTCGAATGGCTTGTCCGAGGAGGTGTACAATAGTGTTTTGCACTGGAATGGTCGACCGATTCTTGTTTCAGCCGACCAGTTGTAGTGTATTTGTGAAGAAGTAGAAGTTTCTTGGTGTTTTTGATCGAATGGATCGCCTTTGTTGTTCGACCGAATGCACTGTTTTAAGTCGTTTGGGGGTGTAGACTTCGAAATGGTCGACCGCCCTGAGATCTTATTCAACTGATGACTTAAGATAACTTAAAGTTTGTTCGACCCTTTGTAGTTTCAGTCGACCGCTTTATTTGTTGTTTCAGTTTACTGCCTTTTTCCGAACGACTGTTATTCTTGTTTGTTCGACCGTTTGTGCTTTTGAGCGAGAGGTGGATTTCACTTGTTGTTTTCGGTCAAACGGGTCCCCTTTGCCGTTCGACCGGTTGGTTGTTATTTCGGTTGCACCAGGCCTTTGTGTGGGGTTTTGGTTGACCGCGAGTTTGGTTCGGTCGACCGTTTCTGCCAAGTTTTGAATATGTTGCTTATGTTGCGTGTGGTTGTGATCGGTCTGGTGGGCAACAGTTTCGCCGGCCCTTTGGGGGCAACGTGAAGGACTTTATGACCCGATAGCGATCAGAGGATGTGTCTCTATGGAGTGTTGTGGACCCTAGAGCGGCCGTCCTTGTGTGGCGGTGTTTGTTGGTACAGACTCTGACCGACGGTGCTTCTTGTGCACATGTGTTTGTTGGCCGAGACTCTAACCGGCAGTGCCTTTTGTGCACGTGTGTTTGGTGGCCGAGACTCTGACCGGTGGTGGCCTTGTGTGCATGAGCAGGTGTGGGGTTAGGGTGGGAGGACCCTTGAGACCCGGTTTGGTTTGTGTCAGCTGTGGTTGGGAGAGATGTCCCGGAAACCAAGTTGACGGTGGCAGTTGCGATATATTACAGTTTTCATAGATGTTACGTTGTTGTTTAATTTATGCATTTTAGAAGTTTGGCATACGGGGTTTCCTTCTGGAAACTCAGGCATGGTTCATGTTGTGTTTCAGGCCACGATCGACTGTAGGTGTGGACTGCGGAGGAGAGCTCTAAGGACCAGATCTTGCTTTCTTCATTTTCAGAGGTTGTTGTGATTACAAGTGTGTATTTTTTCTTCTAGTCTTTTGATGTAATCACCTTTTGCAAAACTCAGATCTATATATATGATGGTGCACCTGGTGTTGTGTTTTCATAATGTCCTCGGGTTTCGTTTGATTCAGTTGATTTTTGCTTTTGGAAAAGTTTTAAAATTTCCGCTGTTTTGAGGACTTTACAACTTGATATCAGAGCGGTCGGTTCCGGCGTCTTTGTCCAAAGAAACCACCCTGAGGAGTTGAGTTTAGTATTGCAGTAGGTCATGCATACATTATCATTATTGATTAAGTTTCTTGTCTTTGGTTAGATGCCCCCGAGACACGCGAGACCTCCCATACGCTACCGTAGTACCACTGAGGAGACCGGTGGGGCCGCGGGGGCAGGAGAGCTGTGGTCGGAGCCGGTTACTATGGAGATGTTGGGTGAGCTCCTGGGGAGCCAGGCAGCTCGTGCTGACCAGGCAGGCGTTGTTTATGATCGTTTCATCCGCCAGCATCCGCCAACCTTCTACGGCAAAGGTGACCTTGAGACAACTGAGTACTGGGTCTTCACAATCCAAAAAGATCTTCCGGGCGATTGGTGTGACACCGGAGAGGAGGGTGGACCTGGCCAGCTATGTTCTAGATGGAGAGGCATCCAACTGGTGTAGGACCATGTCTGTAGTGGTCTTTGAGGATCATGAGGATGTGAGCTGGGAGGACTTCCATGCGGAGTTCAACCAACAATACTTTCCGCAGCATGTTCGCGACAGGAAGATGGACCGCAGCATGTTTGCGACAGGAAGATGGAGGAGTTTCTGCCTTAGAGCAGGTAGAGATGACTCTGTCAGCCTACATCAGCAGGTTCCATGCTTTGGAACGTTATTGCCAAGAGATATACGTGACTCAGGAACAAAGGGCTCGGAAGTTAATTCAGCAGGGTTGTAGAGCTTTCCTGGTCACTTTAGTTGTTCCAGATCCCGAGTTGAGGAGATTAGAGGACATCGAGATAGTCCAGGATTTTCCCGCTGTGTTTGTTGGTCGAGACTCTGATCGGCGGTGCCTTTTGTGCACGTGTGTTTGTTGTCCGAGACTCTGACCGGCGGTGCCTTGTGTGCACGAGCAGGTGTGGGGTTGGGGTGGGAGGACCCTTGAGACTCGGTTTGGTTTGTGTCAGTTGTGGTTGGTAGAGAGGTCCTGGAAACCTTGTTGACGATGGTAGTTGCGATATATTGCATTTTTCATAGCATGTTACATTGTTGTTTAATTTATGCATTTTAGAAGTTTCGCATACGGGTTTCCTTCTGGAAACTCGGGCCTGGTTCATGTTGTGTTTCAGGCCGTGATCGGCTGTAGGGGTGGTGACTGCGGAGGAGAGCTCTAGGGACCTGATCTTGCTTTCTTCATTTTCAGAGGTTGTTGTGATTATAACTGTATGTATGATGTAATCACCTTTTGTAATCACCGTTTGAAAAACTCAGATCTATATATATGACGGTGCACCTGTGCACCTAGTGTTGTGTTTTCGTAATGTCCTCGGGTTTCGTTTGATTCAGTTGATTTTCTCTTTTGGAAAAGTTTTAAAATTTCTGCTGTTTTGAGGACGTTACAAGGTGACTATCGTGGCCAGGGTAATTGATCTTCAAAGCAGTGTTAAATAGGTTTTCAAATGATCAATTGGATATAAAGATATGGTCATTCCGTCCTATTACGAAATTGTAGACAGTACATAAGCATGGATAAGTAAAAAATTAGACAAATTGCTTAGGGTGAAGGGATGGGATAAACATTTTGTTATGATTTGCTGTATATAATTGTACGTAGATCTGGAGCATGCTTGTTTTGGATACAACAAATCTATATATACAATTAGTTTTAAACAAGATGTTACTAATTACCATAGGTATTTCCTTCATCATGTTTTTAGATTACCTGCATGCATGTTGTACCTATTTATATAGAATCTTGGAGTACTAGTCTAATAGGGTCTGAAAGTTGAAACCATACCTATCCCTAATGTATTGTTACTTGAAGTAAAATTCCCTAAAATATAAAGTTTATATATTTTTGTAAGTAAACTTTTGTTGAGCTTGTGTTGCAGATCGAGGAGGATTACGCAGGCATAGCAGTGAGTGATCTTGAAAATACCCTTAGTTCGACACTATCGCAAGAATAAGTTTGCTGTCGAAAAAGAAAGAAAGATCGAGGTATTTGTTGTCATGGCTTCCCTCCACTATATATACCAACTTTCATCATCTTTGGTTCTTATAGATGGGGAGGACATACATGGTATTTGAGCTACTACTACTTGTACTAATTTGTTGATGTGTCTTGGACTATCGTTCCGACATTGCTCGTGGAATCAAAGGGAGAGGGACGGATTTTTGGTGTTGGAGGAGGATGAAACAAATGTCGTCAACACAACAAATGACCAACTCTCCTTTATATACACCAAAGTCTTTTAACCACCATATACCCATGATTTATAACAAGTCCAACCACATTACGTCAAGTGTTACCCATATTCGCATGTACCATTGGACGTATTAAACCAATTACAACTTTATCAATACCATTATGCATGGTTAATATATACACACCTAAACGACATCGCAAAGATTATTATACTTTATATATTTTGGTAGATTCGTACTAGACTATCTACTTCAACAACTATAGGCCTTTTTCATTAACATTTGTACATTAAGTAAATATTTTAAATAACCAATATAACTAAAAATATATAATCCTTCGTACACTCATGTATGACACATATTATACTATTTTTAATAAAAAAATAAAAATAATACATATCTCATGATCAATATAATAGCCACAAAATAAAAGGCGATATTTCTCTTTTATTGTTAAAAACATGATTTAAAAACTCAAACTCTTGTCATGATTTGTTGTTTAGTAAATCATGATATATTTTTCTATTGAAATGAAACATTATAAAGAAAAATGCAAAACATTAACGAAATAAGTCTGATGGTATGGTGTAATTACAAAATTTTAAGATGCATTGATTGGTTAGAGGGAGTATGATGTGGCATACATATAATTAATCATTACAGATGGACTGTAGAGATCCACGAATTGGAACTTTCGATTCTAAAAGATTAGGACATAATTGTGTTCTTAGAAGATAATTGACGTAAAAAGTTCCTAGATTTGTTTGTCTAACTAAACTAATATATAGATTCCCAAATTAGGGTGAATTTTATTTGCACTCCTTAACAATTTCATCAATTCCTTATAAATTGAATTACAATAATATATGTATGTATGTATGTATGTATGGAAAATACTCCAAGTATAATGAACCATCTACTGTTCCTGTCTTAGCTTCATGTCTTGTAGATGGTGATTAAAGATCCAAGTAGACATCAACTTTCAAAAACATAATAAAATTTATAAATGTTTTCTAGAATATCTTCCCAAATAAGTGGGAAATACTGATTGGACGCGTTCACGAAAAGTAAGCTTTAAAGAATGCCCTGGAACATATTCTTCCTGACTTATCTACGAAAAATTGGATTGTGTGTTTTCAAAAAATAAAAATAAAAATTGGCTTGTGTTGGTGAACGATAGAACACACTTATACCCTTTTTCTATGCTTATGTTTGATAGGGTAAAGGCTTTTCTGATAAGTTGTTGGATTGATTTTAATTATTAAAATGACTTGGGTGACCATCGACAACATTCTATTGGTTACATGTTACGGAGTGAAGATCAAACCCGTGTCTCACTATTACCCAATCAGTTTTTTATCAACTAGCATACACAATTTGTGGATGGTAAATTGTTTTGAAAAATGTCGGTCTTCAATAACCATCTAGCCTTTCCTGTCGTTCGGGAGCCCATCTTTACTTTAAGTCCAACAAGTCTAGGATAAGGTTTTCATCAAGCAAAAGGAGGAACGTACTGTTTTGACAAATTTATCAGAATATATAAAATTATATAGCTGCATGGGAGCACAAGAATGTCCGCAATTGAGACTTGTAAGAATTGCAAACCGCTTTGGTCATCGCCTATATCATAATCGATATCAAGATTTTCCGAGGGAAATAAATAACTACTATACAAGATTTTCCCATTGCCTAGAATCTGCATTTCTAAGATAAAAGCACGGCTATCATTTCTTTATAATCATTAAATAACTTGATAATCCTACCAAATACCAAACGTGGATTTTTACTGGCGAATGCAGCATGGCCTATCCTAGGAGATTAGGTTAGATAGACACGATTGATTAATAACGGCCGGGAACCTTGTATTGCATTTTCATTTTCTTATAGGATGGTATGGTTGTACACTTGTACTTAATTATAACATTCATTAATTTCATTTGCTTTTGGCCCTAAATTCTGGACATAACCCGACATATTACTACAACGTGTTAGAGAATAGTCTCATATCGATTATAATGAAAACTTTCTCTTGATTTATAAGTTGTAGGATCCCTTTACTCAATACTAATTGATTGAGTTGGATATCCATACTTCAATATGGTATTAGAGCTAAAAATGTCCAACGATCGGATTGACACATCTACCATTGTTATCATTAGTGTGAGGGAGTGTTAGAGGATAATTCAACATCAATTGAAATGAAGTTTTCGTCCTGGGTTATAAGTTGTAGGATCCCTTTACTCATTAACAATTGGTTTTGAATTTAATACCCATACTTCAATACAACCGATGATATAGTGTTAGGTGCCCAAATCTCCTGCATATAGTTGTAGGAGATTCTATGGGTGTGCAAAAAAGGTTATGAATGCGTCATAAGATATCGCAACTCTGTCGAGATTTTTCTGTCTGAATAGTTTGAACAACAACTGGACGACCCCATCCATTTATTGCAAAATTGAGTAATTTATGTTGTGTAAAATTTCAGAAGTGGACACTGGAAATTAAAGAACGGTCCCCAAGGCCTTAAAGTGTTTTATATTGCTGACCATTATCTCCTGCATAGTTTTTTAAAGAACAGCAGATCCCTTGAGGATTCTATGGTGGGTTGAGTAGCGAATAAATAATGGGGTTCATATTCGCAAAATATTACTTATGATGATTATGTTACGTCAAGTTTAGCAACTCCCCCAAGAAAGTAATCTCGTAAGAATTTGAAGGACGTGGTAATGTTCAAGGAATGATGTGAACCTAAAAGTTTATTCGGAAAAAATACGACGTTTCGATTCCATGATAGTCGGCACTACCTTCTAACCACGACCAACTCAGTTAGTAATAGCCATAGTTTTTTTTATAAGAATATCCATAGTCTTGGTCTCATGGATGAGTCAGAACTTTAGAGGGTTGGTGGCTTGGTGCCACTTATTGAGCTATTTGAAATTGAAATTTTACCTACGCTGCAAAAAGATTTTGAGATTTCAACCCTTCGGAATTTATTCCTTTAAATTATACCCCTTTGGATTGTTGATTGTTTTGATTTGGATCTTAAATTTTTTTCCCGTATACAAATCCATACCTATCTACACTATAAAAGCAAATATTTGAATAAAACCCAATTCATGACATATTATACTTCCAATTCATTCATACCAACTGAGCTAAACAAACCAATCAATTCATTCATACCAACTGAGCTAAACAAACCAATCAATTCATTGCTTTGCTTATAAGTTTAATTAATTCAAAGCTCAATTGAATCCAAAGGCCAACCTCAAAACCTAGGGCTACGGCTACGTCAAACCAGCAAACCCGAAAACTCAAAAATTAAAATCCATGAAGTTGCCAACGTGACAACTGTTAGACGCGGGAGAAAGACGGGGAGCACCAGACCGAGTCACCCCGGAAAAATGCTTTCCACTAGGCGCACTTGGACCACCAACCAGCAGTTCAGAAGTCGCGCCTGGTGCGTGGTTTTGGCTCCCTTGTTCTCCATGCTGAGGGCCTTCTATTGGCATCACTAGAACCATACTTTGATTTACGCAATTGGTGGGCACGAATGAAAGAAGAAAACTAACTACTTAACACTCATAAGCAAAACGGGATTTGCATCAAACACTCATCTTTTCTTTCTTCTTTCTCACTCACTCACATTCTTCTTTCTTTTTCTCTTTTTCACTCATTGTCTCTTATGCTACAAATGGAGAACTCTTGTGCTTATATAGACACTTACAATGACTCTTCAACTTAGCCTAAAACATAAACATGACATACACTACATAAAGATGACCATTCAAGATCATTACAACATTTACTTAAATTGCATCAAAAAATAAGAACGAAAATCATGGAGAAATGGAGAGACTCTTTGTCTCTTCCTTTCTTTCAATCTTTTGTCTTCCAACTTGTTGAGTCATCAACTCCTAGATGACTCACCCTCCATAGATGATGTGGCTAGTGACTAGGATTCCGCCTAGGATTAAGTTCAATTCTCAATACCAACCCACCTTTTAAGCAAGTAAGGTTAGGGGCGAGTAAAAATGCGAATATGCTAACCCGCTAATATAAAATAATAATATATATTATTAAAATTACACTTAAAATATATGTTAATAAGTTTAGTTAGTTGTAGTTAAGTGCAAAATCACTCATTAACTAATCCCTAAACCTTTATTACGATTTGTAAATGTTTGATGAGTTATTAATTATATTTTTTCTTCAAAAGTATTGTCATTTGGATTAGATATATGAATAGTTATATGGTAGAAACATTAATAATTTTTATGCAAGAATTACCTTTTTGAAGAAAAGAGGCTTGCAATATCGGCATTCTGCGGGACATTTTTCTCGTTGCTTGTCCAACTGAGCATCCCGAGGAACTGATGTCCACGGTTCACAACATACTGAGTGGCAAACTTTTGAAGGGCTTTGTACGCTCAATAGTCATTACTGTAACATAGGGGCATAACGATATATACTGTATTTGACCTCTTTTTGTCGCCAACTGACTTCCTTCTTCTTGTCATACAATTCATTCTACTTAATCATGTCTTTTTGACATGATGTTAGCAGCTTCTAGTAAGACGACTTCCCTCATGAATAGGTTAAGAGGTAGTCCAGGTCGTCAACCATCTTCTCGGGAATATAGAAGACCTTCAATCAGGAGGCATAAACCCAACTTGAAGACGTCTTCAACATTCGTACAACTTCTAAATGCCACCTCCGATGTCAATATCTGAATTTTAGGCATTCCATTGAAATAATCCCTTATTAGGTTGTCACTGATACAATTCTCCTGCAACTCAACCTTTAACAGTACAATATTGAAGTTCAAACGAGTGATCAACGCAAACTCATACTTACTGAATCTGCAAGTGTTGGAGCCCAAACATAAATGTACCTCATCATCTCTACTACTGAGGATCTTGTGCAACAATAACTGATGGGCGAGAACACCGGAGAACTATAATTTGCTCACCTCGACAAATTGTCTAAACAGGGATTCTGCAGCCTTTTCCAGCTAATGGGACTCCGGGAACTTCTCTTTTATGTTATCTCATGGGCTTACTGCCCCTGTATGTCACACGACCGGGGAAATGATCCTTGGATGAAACTATTAACTTCAGCATCTGGAAAAAAAACAAGAAAAAACCACAACCAGTTAAAAACATGGGGAAATTTTGATGGGGAAAATGGAATCAAGCTCATATCAAGCTCAATGTAAAACTGGAATCGAACTAATATCGAACCTATTGAACTCAAACAAAAAAAAGGTCTGACTGCCATCGAGCCCAACTATCGAACCTATCGAGGTGAAATGAAAATGAGACGATTTCCATCGATAACAGTTATCGAGTACCTATCAAACTACAATCGAACCCCTTCAGTAACACAAGAAAATGGTTCCACTTCCAACCCAGGCTACAAAACTCAGATGAATACCAATAAATGGATGAAATCAACTACATTTCCGATAGAAATAATAACATAACCTTATAAACCTATATAAAGAAGTAAAAAAGAAACATAAACAAAACGTACCCTAAAACCGACCTTCGTCGTCGGCTTCAGTGTAGGAGTAGTTCGACAGGGTACGCCACAGAGCTTGAATGACGGGTCGAGTGCAAAAGAGGAGGGATGCGCGAACGAGAGAGAAAGAGAAGACACAACGGATGCAACGTGACAGAGAGAGAGATGTTTGCAACTGTCGAAAGAAGATAAAGAAAATGATTTGCTTATTTAAAGGGAAAGAGAGAAAGAGAGGAACGGTCCCACAATTTCCCCCACGATTTAGAGGTTGGGGCAATTAGAGTATAGAAAGTCAAATTTGCCTACCCAAATTACAAGTAGAAATTCAGGTTACATGGTCTCGGTGATTTGCAAGGTGGACGGGCAAATGTTAACTCCTTCATTTCTTCTACCGAGAAGTCCCGAGTGAGGAGATCCAGGTTCTGAATTTTAAATGATGATACCTAGTCAGCACATGAAAAAGTACCTTTGCAGTTTCAGGTTTCAATGAAACTGACATACTATATATTATCTAAAAGTAAAATTTCCAAAAAATGAAATTGAGGTGGAATTGAAATACTTAGTTTCGGAAACGTGTTATAGAGATAACACGTTATGTGTGGATTTTGCATTATATGTACAAAAATGTTGGAACACGACGGTGTTTTTCGCTTAACACAATCAAATTCAAAGGTGTATTAAAAGAGACATCATGATGAAAGGGTTTAGATGCAAGAACACCTCAATAAATGGATTAACTATGCAGACGGTGCAGAATGATGTGAGATGAATGGAATAAATATTGGGACAGATCATAATTCACCCTCTACAGCAAACTAGTGGAAAGACAAGATGACAAAAATTAATAGAGACAACTCAACAGTGACTCCTAAACGCATGAGTTAAATATCTGCAATCTTATGGGATGTTATTCCAACTTGTGTTTGAGACTTAGAGCTAAGTGATTTTCTAGTCTAATCCTTGTTTCAGGAGAATTCATTTGTAGATCTTTGATGTTGTTTCATATTATCTGAAAGTGATCTCAAGATCAAGAGCTGTGTGGCTTTCTAATTCTTATTAACCAAGGGTTGCTTATTCCAGGTGATCTTTAGCTACTTTTTCTTTGCTTGTTGATGTTGGTTTGTTCTGAATTCCTTGAAACTTCTGTCCAACTAGAGGATAACTAATATATCCCCAATCCTTTGCCAATATGTCCGTGCTTCTATTGGACACCATTTAAGTGTTTGTAATATTTCCATGAAGCATATTTTCGTACCTTTATGTGAAAGATGGCTCACTTACATCTTTGTGGATTGCATGATGTGTAGAGGGTATGCTATCTAGATACCTCATGAAGCATTCTAGAAAAGGACTATTTAATATTTGGTATCAATTTCATTCTTTTCATTATGCCACTTTGTGATGATATATATTCATGTCGTTTCTATTGAGAATTGAACTTAATCCTAGGTGACATTCTAGTCACTTGCCACATCACCTATGGAGGGTGAGTCATCTAGGAGTTGATGACTCAACAAGAAGGAAGACAAAAGGTTGTAGGAAAGGAAGAGACAAGAGACTCTTCATTTTTTCTATGATTTTCGTCCTATTTTATGATGCAATTTAAGTAGAGGTTGTAATGATCTTGAATTATCATTATATATAGTTTATGTTATGTTTGTGTTATAGGGTAAGTTGAAGAGTCTTTGTAAGTGCCTATATAAGCACAAGAGTTCTCCATTTGTAATACAAGTCAAAAACAAATCAAGTCAAGTGAGAAAGAAAAAAGAAAAGATGAGTGTTTGGTGCAAATCTCATTTTGCTTGTGAGTGTTAAGTAGCTTGTTTTCTTTTTTCATTCGTGTCCACCAATTGCGTAGATGAAAGTATGGATCTAGTGATGGCAATAGAAGACCCTCAACATGGGGATCAAGGCGAGCCGAAGCAGCCCACCAGGCGCAACTTCTGAACCGCCAATTGGCACTTTGAGACCGCTGGTTGGCGGTCCATGTGTGTCTGGTGGAGGCGTGCTTTCTGGGTTGGCTTGGTGTGGTGCTCCCCATCTTTCTCTCGCATCTAACATCTGGTATCAGAGCCTCATCTGATGGGGAGTTTAGGAATGGCGTCGTTTGGTCATGTATCGTTGCCTCACCTTTCAAAGGAAAACTACGACAATTGGAGTATCCAGATGCGTGCCCTGCTCGGTGCACATGATGCTTGGAATCTTGTGGAGAGTGGCTTTGAAAAGATCGCTGAAGCGAAGACGTCGAAGGAGGTGTGGGACACCCTTGAGAGGAGCTACAAGGGTGCTGATCGAGTGAGGCAAGTGCGCCTCCAAATGCTTCGAGGCGAGTTCGAGGCGTTAAAAATGAAGGAATCGGAAGGTGTTGCCGATTTCGTGACGAGAGTTCACATGGTGGCGAACAAATTAAAAAGAAATGGGGAGGCGCTGACCGAAGGAAGAGTGGTGGAGAAGGTGTTGCGTTCTCTCACCGAGGACTTCGAGAATGTGGTGTGCGGAATCGAGGAATCAAAGGACCTCGAGAAAATGACTATTGATGATCTAGCTAGCTCGTTGGAGGCACACGAGCAAAGAAAGAAGAAGAAAAGACAAGATGTCTTAGAGGAGGCGTTGCAAGCGAAGATGTCGCTTAAGGAGGAGAAACCTCGCAACGTAGATCGTGGAAGCGGTCGTGATTATGGAGGCCATTCAAGAAAGAAGGAGGTCGAATGCTTCAAGTGTGGGAAGCGTGGTCATTTTGCGAAAGAATGCTGGTCGCAAAAGAAGGTGGAGGAGAGCTCCAGCCGTGTCTGTGGTGATCGCGGATCGAAGAAGGTGATTGAGTGCTTCAATTGTGGGAAGCATGGACACTACGCAAGTGAGTGTTGGTCGAAGAAAAGGGTGGAAGAAAACTCCAACCTTGTGGCCGTGGAGGAGAATGCTTGTGATGAGGATGTAGTCTTGCTTGCCGACAAAGGAATGGAAGGCGAACAAGAAGGTGTTTGGTATCTCGATACGGGAGCAAGCAACCACATGTGTGGAAATAGACACATGTTCGCACATTTGGAGGAAGGAGTACATGGGCACGTTTCGTTTGGAGATGCATCAAAGGTGCGCGTGGAAGGGAAAGGTCACATCATGATCCAAGTAAAGGATGGATCTCAAAAGCTTATCTCCAATGTGTTCTTTGTGCCCGATATGAAGACGAACATTTTAAGCATGGGACAATTCCTGGAGAAAGGGTTCACGATCTTGATGAAGGATCGACACATGACCGTGCGAGGACAAGATGGACATCTGATTGCAAAGTAGAAATGTCCAAAAATCGAATGTTTAAATTGAATCTAACCTGTGCTCGTGCTAGATGTTTGAATGCATGCATTAAGGGAGATTGGTTGTGGCATATGCGACTTGGACACTTGAACTTCGGCGGGATCCAAGAAATGGCGCAAAAGGGAATGGTGCATGGTCTGCCGATGACCGAATCCAAAGATGGATTTTGTGAAGGTTGCATGGTTGGAAAATTACCAAGGAAGAGTTTTCCAAAGCAAGCTGAACATAGAGCAAAGAAGGTGCTAGAGTTGGTGCATACCGACATATGTGGACTGATCACTCCATACTCGAATAGTAAGAATCGTTATTTCTTAACGTTTATTGATGACTTTTCACGGAAAACGTGGGTGTACTTCTTGAAGGAGAAATCTGAGGCTTTTCGCATGTTCAAGAAGTTCAAGGCATATGTGGAGAAACAAAGTGGCAACAACATCAAGACATTAAGGTCTGATCGAGGAGGCGAGTTCACATCAACCGAGTTCAACAACTTTTGTGAGGAGAATGGCATAAAACGCCATTTGACGGCTCCATACTCACCACAACAAAATGGTGTAGCTGAAAGGAAGAATAGAACCATCATGGACATGGTTCGAAGTATGTTGAAAAGCAAGAACGTGTCAAAAGAGCTATGGGCCGAAGTTGTGGCCTGTGCAGTGTATACGTTGAATCATTGCAAAACTGCAAGTTTGGAGGGAGTAACTCCACAAGAAGCGTGGAGTGGCTATAAGCCAACCGTAGCACATATGAAGGTGTTTGGAAGCACAACATATGCACATGTACCAAAAGAAATAAGGATAAAACTTGATGATAGGAGCATCAAACTTGTATTTGTTGGCTATGATGAACGATCGAAAGCTTATAGGCTTCTCGATCCAACTAACAACAAAATTGTCATTAGTCGTGATGTACAAGTTAACGAGGAGGTAACATGGGAGTCCAAAGAGGAGATTCCACAAGTGCCAAATGAAGAACAAGAAGAGGAGATAGCCAACCCCACTGATCATGAAATGGTTCCATCTGACAAACATGACGAGATGAGACCAAGGAAGTTCAAGACACTTCGTGAAATCTACGAGACGACGAGTGAGTTGCACATGGTGTGTCTTTTCACACAAAACAAAAGCTCTGCCAATCCGCTTGTATGTGAAGTTGAGAAATCAACTTGGGATGGTGGACGGAAGAGGATTAAGTTCAAGGAGGAGTATTGAGAATTGAACTTAATCCTATGTCGCGATTTAATCCTATGTGGCGTCCTAGTCACCCGCCACATCATCAGTGCTTGATGACACATCAAGGAGGAGATGAGTCAACACATGAGAAGACAAAAGGTTGAGGGAGTGGAAGAGACAAGAGTCTTTTCATTTTTTGAGTAATTTTCGTCCTAATTATGTATGCAATTTAAGTAGAGGGTGTAATGATCTTCAATGATCATGTTTATGTAGTCTTTATGTTTGGAAGTTGTAGGGTCATGTAAGTGCCTATATAAAGCACTAGAATTCACCATTTGTAATACAACAAAAAACAACAACAACATATATCAAGCATTAGAAGTTGAGCCACGAAATTGTGTGAGAAAAGAGTGAGTATGTGAGTAGAAAGAAGAAGAAGAGTGTGCATTGCAAAATCGGTTTTTTGCTTTGTGAGTAGAGAGCCACCTTCTTTCCTTCGTGCCCCCCAGTAACATAGATCAAGAATGGATCTAGTGGAATCAAAAGAAGGCAAAATGAATGGTGATCAGGGTGGTCTAAGGCAGCACACGAGGCGCCCCTTTTAGACCGCCAATCAGCGGTCCCTGTAGCCCAGGAGACGGGTAATCTCCTATGGTGGGTTGATCAGTAGCTCCCCGTCCTCCTCCCGTCCTCCAACAATATTTTGGTTTTGAAGGGTGAGTGAGAAAAGATTATTTGAGGCTACTCCAACCCTAGCAATAACCTGATTTTTCTTTGACACAATACATGCCATATCACGAAAGTGAATATCAAATCCCTTCTTCAAAAGATGCCCCACACTAAGTAAATTATTTCTTAGACCAGGAACAAAATAAACTTCAGACATTTTCTCCATTCTTCCAACTTTTGTTGTGAACACAATCTCACCAACACCACTAATTTTATATGCTTTTCCATCTCCTACTTTAACTTCTCCATAATCAGATTCAAAGAACTTTGAAAATAAATTTTTGTTACCTGTCATATGCTTGCTAGCACCGCTGTCTATGTACCATATATCATCAATATCTCCACCATGAGACACGAGCAACAAAGTGTCTTGATTATGATGTTCTTGGTTTTTATTTCCACACACCAAATTAGCATCATTTCTTTCTTCCTCCTTGTACCAACAATCACTCGCCATATGACCAGGTTTATGGCAATTGAAACATTCAAAATAGCCACGTCCTCTTCCTCTTTGTGAACCTCTGAAATTCTGATTTTGATTTGCTTCATTCAAGCCATTATCATTACTTGAATAATCTCCTCTTCCATGAGTATATGTGCCTTTTCCTTTGAAGTTTACTCCTCTTCCACGACCACGATCTCTACCTCTTTGATTTTTTACATCCGTCTTCTTTTCATTTAGAGATAGCTTTGACTGGAGTGCTTGATCCACAACTACTTCCTTCTTCTTCTTCTTCTTGTTTAATCTTTCTTCATGGGCTTGCAAAGAGCCCGTAAGTTCGTCAATGGTCATGGCATTCAAGTCCTTAGATTCTTCAATGGCTACAACAATGTAGTCAAATCTGGAATCCAAAGAACAGAGAATTTTTTCAATGACACGAATATCATCCATAGTTTCCCCATTTCTTTTTAACTGGTTGACTATAGACAATACCCGCGAACAATAATCGGAAACTAACTCTGACTCCATTTTATGCAAGCCTTCAAATTCTCCTCGAAGAGTTTGCAAACGGATCCTTTTTACTTTGTCATCTCTTTTGAATGAATTTTGCAAAATCTCCCATGCTTCCTTTGCTGAAGTAGCACATGCTATTTTCTCCCATGCGGCTTCATATGATTGTACTCCTTGGTATATCCAAAACATGGCTTGCTGGTTTTTCTTCCTTGATATTCTTAGACTCTCCCTTTGAGCTTGTGTTAATCCTTCCTCATCTTCAACTCCAACTATCTCCTTTTACCATAGTATATCCTTTTTCAACTATCTCCCATTCTTCTTGAGATCCAAGAAGAGCCTTCATTTGGATGCTCCATTTACCATAGTTTTCTTTAGTTAATTGAGGGACAAAAGAAAGAGGAATAGAGTTGTTCATATTGATCGAACAAAGCTCTGATACCAATTTGAAGAAAATGGAAATATGAAATCGGAAGAATTAAACAGGATAAAAGATGGAGAACTATTTTTCTTTTCCTTTTTTTATCTATATATTTATTACAATGAAACAAGTAGGCTATTTATAGCCTTGATAAAACTCTTCATCTTCCAATTACATTAATTCATTGGACTCTCTACCTTCAAGTCTTTTTGTATTCATAGGTGGTTACATATATCTAGACTCCAAAAGACCTTCCTAGATATATCTAGAACTTTCTCTATAATTCCTAAGTACATAAAGATATTGTGCAACTTTAATTTAGTTTTGGTGCTAACATGAAATGCTTACATGAAGTAAATTTATGTTGACCTATCGTACTGTGTTGCAGATGGAGGACTATTGCATGAGTGTAATGGATCTGGTTAATACCCTTAACAGCACATTACCGCAAGGATGAGTAGGTTGTGAAGGACAGTGGTCGTTGTTCTCATGGCTTAGCTTCATTGTGTGAACATATGTATGTATGTTTGTATAAATGCATGGTATCACTTCCATCTTTGGCTCTTATAGATGGAACGGACATACAGTATATTTGAGTTGTTTTATGATTTGTAGTTATCTCCCTTTAGGAGAATTTTTTTATTGGTGTGTTCCGAGTTATCCACAGTTTAGAATCTTTCAAAAGTATAGTTCCTGGGATGCAACATATACGTGATTATGAGTTGTACAACTAATTGTCAACCATGTTGATCAAAATATTAGTCAGTGTTGTGATGATTGCAAGTATAACTCGTTCTTAATTGATGATTGGATTGACTCAGGAGGATTGATAAGTATACTAAAATAATAATAATATATATGGGTTTTCACTGTTGCCGATATGCACCTCAATTTTCACTATTGCCGGAGAGACACCTGTTAACCAACATATTTGTTCATATGGACCTCTGCCGTTAGTGAGGCTCACTCCGTCACCGTTTCTGTCCAACGCCGGTAGAAATTTTGCCAATCAAACCTCTTAGTATTTTTCCACTCCACCCATATCCTCACATCATCGTTCCCCATAAAGTGCACCCACTAGCCAAAGCATGTGCTAAGCATCAATTAAAACCATTAGAACATCAGAGGCAAGAGTGAGGAACCCAACAAAATGGCTATGTAATTCATGAAAGACTCCAAGATTAGAATTAATCAGACACACTAATACAACATATCAACACTTCACATCACCCTCCACCCCCCAATGGGGATGGAATACTCTCTACTCATCTTCATAACCAAAAAAACAACAAAAGAAAAACAACACATAAGCAGGTAAAGAAAACTAAAGTTAACTAAAGCAAGTGAACAAAATTTATATCAAATGAAAGATAACAACATGAAGAACAAAAAAAACTTAACTTGATTAAGAAATGGACATTACAAAGTTGCTCATCTTCTCCTCCACTACACTACTAAGCATGAAGAAAGCCTAGCATAAAAATTGGAGAAGGAAGAAGGAGAATGGAAGGGTTAAAAGTGTATATATAGAATATTAGAAGGTTTGGATTAATCTAGGCGCAATCGGACGACTCAAAATTAGATCTAGATGTTCCAGAGTGCTTCAACCCGACAACTCGACCCATTGGAAAAATTCGAGCACAATTCGACCAACTGGGTCCGCCATTGATTAGTAGCATATCATACATTGCATTCATGCTATATATTCTTTATTTTACCCCAATTTTGTGCTACTCAAGTGTTTGTTTGTTGTGTTTCAGGTTTTAGGTAATAAAGAAGAGAAATGAAGAGAAATTGACCTAAATGCATGAATTACGCTTCTTTTTGAAGAAAAGAGGCGTGCAATATCGGCATTCTGCGGGACGTTTTTCTCGTTGCTTTTCCAGCTGAGCATCTTGAGGAACTGATGTCCACGGTTCACAACATACTTAGTGGCAAACTTTTGAAGGTGTTTGGAAGCGTCGCCTATGCACATGTACCAAAGGAGAAAAGAATAAAACTTGATGATAGGAGCACAAAGCTTGTGTTCGTTGGCTATGATGAACGATTAAAATCTTATAGGCTTCTCGATCCCACTAACAACAAAATTGTCATTAGTCGTGATGTGCAGGTTAACGAGAAAGTAACATGGGACTCCAAAGAGGAGATTTCAGAAGTGCCAAATGAAGAACAGGAAGAGGAGATTGCAAACCCCATTGAACATGAAACAATTCCATCCGACAAACAAGACGAGATGAGACCAAGGAGGTTCAAGACACTTCGTGAAATCTATGAGACGACAAATGAGTTGCACATGGTGTGTCTTTTTAGCTCAAACAAAAGCGTTGTCGATAAGGTTGCAGGAAAGGATGCGCAACCTACTTGGGATGTTGGATGGAAGAGGATTAAGTTCAAGGAGGAGTATTGAGAATTGAACTTAATCCTAGGCGGCATCCTAGTCACTAGCCACATCACCTATGGAGGGTGAGTCATCTAGGAGTTGATGACTCAACAAGAAGGAAGACAAAAGGTTGTAGGAAAGGAAGAGACAAAGGGACTCTTCATTTTTTCTATGATTTTCGTCCTATTTTATGATGCAATTTAAGTAGAGGTTGTAATGATGTTGAATGAACATCTTTATGTAGTTTATGTTATGTTTGTGTTTTAGGTTAAGTTTAAGAGTCTTTGTAAGTGCCTATATAAGCACAAAAGTTCTCCATTTGTAAAACAAGCCAAAACAAGTCAAGTCAAGTGAGAAAGAAGAAAGAAAAGATGAGTTTGGTGCAAATCTCGTTTTTTCTTATGAGCGTTAAGTAGTGAGTTCTTTTTTTCTTTCGTGTCCACCAATTGAGTAGATCAAAGTATGGATCTAGTGATGGCAATAGAAGACCCTCAGCATGGAGAACAAGGCGAGCCAAAACAACCCACCAGGCGCAACTTCTGAACCGCCAATTGGCAGTTTGGGACATCTGGTTGGCGGCCCATGTGTGTCTGGTGAAGGGTGGCTTTCTGTGGTGGCTCGGTCTGGTGCTCCCATCTTTCTCCCGCGTCTAGCAGGTGGAAGGGCAAATGTTAACTCCATTTCTTCTACCGAGAAGACCCGAGTGAGGAGATCCAGGTTCTGAATTTATGATGATACCTAGTGAGCACATGAACAAGTACCTTTGCAGTTTCAAGTTTAAATGAAACTGACATACTATATATTATCAAAAAGTAAAATTGCCAAAAAATGAAATTGAGGTGGAATTGAAATACTTAGTTTCGGAAATTGTTACAGTGATAACACGCTATGTGTGGATTTTGCATTATATGTACAAAAATGTTGGAACACGACAATGTTTTTCGCTTAACAATACTCAAATTCAAAGGTGTATTAAAAGAGACATCATAATGAAAGGGTTTAGATGCAAGAACACCTCAATAAATGGATTAACTATGCAGACGGTGCAGAATGATGTGAGATGAATGGATTAAATATTGGGACAGATCATAATCACCCTCTACAGCAAACTAGTGGAAAGACAAGATGACAAAAAATAATAGAGACAACTCAACAGTTACTCCTCAAAACATGAGTTAAATTTCTGCAATCTTATGGGATGTTATTCCAACTTGTGTTTGTGATTTTCTGGTCTAATCCTTGTTGGGTTGTTAATGATGAAAGACTCCCACGCTTTTCTAGTTGGTGTTAATGATGAAAGACTCCCACGCTTTTCTAGTTGATATGTGCAATTGTCAAGTGGGTTTATTATAAAGCCACTAGCTCTTTTGCCCATATAATTATGCTAACCTTCTTGTTCAGCACTACAACTCAACTTCCCACTTTTCAAATTAAAGTTTAAACCTAACGAAGATGTCTTCTGTCGGTGGTGGTTTCAGGAGAATTCATTTGTAGATCTTTGATGTTGTTTCATATTATCTGAAAGTGATCTCAAGATCAAGAGCTGTGTTGCTTTCTAATTCTTATTAACCAAGGGTTGCTTATTCCAGGTGATCTTTAGCTACTTTTTCTTTGCTTGTTGATGTTGGTTTGTTCTGAATTCCTTGAAACTTCTGTCCAACTAGAGGATAACTAATATATCCCTCAAACTTTTCCCAATATGTCCGTGCTTCTATTGGACACCAATTTAAGTGTTTGTAATATTTCCGTGAAGCATATTTTCGTACCTTTATGTGAAAGATGGCTCACTTACATCTTTGAGGATTACCTCATGAAGCACTCCAGAAACGTACTTTTTAATATTTGGTATCAATTTCATTCTTTTGATTATGGCACTTTGTGATGATATATATTCATGTCATTTCCTCACTGAAGGTGAGGACATTAAATTATATTAAATAAAATGTAAAAATATACTACACTTTCCGGATTAATTTCACTTAAATCTTCTTACGCAAAAAGCAAACTCTTAAAATTTAGACCTTGATCCTCGAAATTATTCCCAGAATCAAAATTACTTCCTTAGATTTCATCTTTCAATTAAATCAAACCATAACAAATACTTCCTCATACACCTCATGTATACTTTTAGAAGTCCATAACCTTTCAGGGGTGTTGTTCTCTAAAGCAAACTCGGTTATATACATAATCGTCAACGTTACTAAAAAACCCTCAAAAGAGATGTTTCTGGCTTTACCTTGGCAATAAGAAAGACTATTTTCAATGCAAATTTGACCATAGACGCAAATAAGTTCCATTACTGCAATAAATTAGAAGGGCTAACAGTTCAGTTTGCCATTTTTATCAACTTCTTTTGGAATACCTATGATGATAATCTCTAACTCTATAGGAAAATAAGACAAATGCAAGAAAATAGTAATAATTTGCCTCTGATGACCTATGAATCTTATAATATTTTTTACTTTACATTTTACAGGATAGGTTCATGGACAATCCAAACTTCTTGAAGCACTTCATGAACAACCGTGAACAAAACTCGCAACTTGTACACGGACATCATCATGCTGAGGTTGGCGTTCGTAAAAATTCGACCATAGGCAGCATTGAGAACAATTACTACTCACAAAACAACCAGAAAACTATTAGCTCAACCAACATAGCCTCCACATCATCCCAACAATTGTTTTCATTTGGTGGGAAGAGGAATGATGTAATGGGATCTTCTAATGTATCACAAGGAATTAAATGGGATCATGTTGTAGACAAATCTGCTCAGTGTTCGAGGAGAAGTACTGCAACAAATATTAAAGCATCACCAGAACATTCTAGGGACCATATACTAGCTGAGAGGAAGAGGAGGGAGAAGCTTAGCCAAAGACTAATAGCTCTTGCAGCAATAGTCCCAGGATTGAAGAAGGTAAGCCCTTTATATACGACTCGCCTAATATGACTATCGTCATTTCATTTCAGGACATTGGTTAATAATAACTAATCAATTCAGTAGTTTGGTTGTTCGAATTTGATGGGTTGATGCCGTTGTTGCGCTTTGTACAGTCAAATCTAAATGAAGTTGGAGGCTATGGATCAAAGACTTGTATAAGTTGTGGCTAGTCCAACTTGTCAAATTTGGGAAGCATAACATTAAACATAGCTATGACAAAATATATTTAGACAGATGCACAATTGAAACTCCCATACTTCAATTATTTTTATTTAGAATTAGATGTGTTTCTTGTTTGCAAGTCATATGTTTGTTAATTAAGTATCATATATATTTTTGTAGAAAATGAAGATGAAAGATGGAATTTGGTTGTTATTGTATTTCTCTGAGAAAGTTCTCTTATGAACTTGAATTACATGATATATATAGACATTGGTTTTGGTTATCGTTGTAGGGAACATATGCGTCTGTTTGGTGAACAGACGTGACTGTTCTTTGTGATTAATGCTGGTGAAGATGCTTAGGCGACGTTTGGTTCTGATGTCGTTTTGGATTCTTCAACACTCCCCCTCAAGTTGGGTCCGGAAGAGATTGAAGGTGCCCAACTTGTCTATGATTAGGTTGAATTGTTTCTGACTTAGAGCTTTGGTGAAGAGATCTGCCAATTATTCTTTACTGGAGATGTATGAGACATCTATTTCTCCGGCTTGAATCTTTTCTCGGTTGAAGTGACAGTCAACTTCAATGTGCTTGGTTCTTTCGTGAAATACGGGATTTGAAGCTATGTGCCGAGCAGCATTGTTGTCGCAGAACATGTTCATGGATGTGGTATGAGTTTGTCCCATATCATGGAGAAGTTGTTTTAGCCATATAAGCTCACTAGTTGTTGATGCCATGGCACGATATTCAACTTCAGCGCTAGATCGGGCAACAACCTTTTGTTTCTTACTTCTCCAATTTACAAGATTTCCTCCTACGAACGTGCAAAATCTGGTAGTGGACTTTCTATCATAGCTTCCTGCCCAATCTGCATCCGAAAAACCAATGATACTGTTAGAGTTGTTGTTTTTCATCAGTAGTCCTTGTCCTGGGGTCTGTTTTATATATCTTAGAATTCTATCGATGATATCTAAGTGTGGTGTTCTGGGTGCATGCATAAATTGGCTTATTATGCTAACAGCAAAAGTGATGTCAGGTCTGGTTACTGTTAGGTATATGAGTTTTCCTACAAGTCTTTGAAATTGGTGGATATCTTTGACTGGTTCTCCATTAGTAGGACTGATTTTGAGATTTGCCTCAATAGGTGTACTAGCAGGCCTAACTCCAAGTTTTCCTGTTTCTTTTAATAGATCTAGGGCATATTTTCTTTGTGATAGGAACAAGCCATTTTTTGAATATGCAATCTCTATTCCCAGAAAGTATTTTAGGAAACCAAGGTCTTTTATATCAAATTTTGTTTTTAAGTAATGCTTGACCTGGTTAATTTCATTATTATTATCACCAGTAATGATGATGTCATCTACGTAGACTAAGACTATGGTGACTTCTTTCTTATGATGCCTAGTGAACATAGAAGCGTCAGCGGAAGACTTTAAAAAACCATAAGCAATAAGAAAATGACTGAGTTTGGCATACCATGCACGGGGGGACTGTTTCATACCATAGATGGCTTTGTTGAGTTTGCATACCTGGTTTGGAGTGGAGTTGTACCCTGGTGGAGGAGTCATGTATACTTCTTCTTCAAGAGTCCCTTGGAGAAAAGCATTCCTAACACCCATTTGATAGAGTTTCCAATTTTTATTAACAACTATGGATAGGAGAACATGAACAATGTTCATTTTTGCAACGGGTGCGAAAGTTTCTAGGTAATCGAGACCATAAGTCTGAGTATACCCTTTGGCTACTAAACACGCCTTATATCTTTCGACGGTTCCGTTGCTGTTATATTTTATTTTGTAAACCCATTTGCATCCAACTGGTTTGGTTCCGTTAGGTTTATAAATGAGTGTCCAAGTGTTGTTGGTTTCTAAGGCTTTGAGTTCTTCCTCCATGGCATTGCGCCATTTAGGGTCGTAGGTAGCTTCGTGAAAGGTCTTAGGTTTTAGGTTTTCGTTTATTTTGGTTAAATAGGCCCTATAGTTTGGTTGTATTTGTTTGTTTGTTAAGTGGTTTTCAATGGGGTAAGTTACTTGTGAGGTAATAAAGTCGTTAAACCTAGTAGGCGGACAACTGGGTCGAGTAGATCTTCTTCTCGGAGGTGTCTCCTGATTGTTTGGAGGCAAAACTTCTTCTTCTTCTTCTCTTTCTTCTTCTCCTTCCTTTTCTTCTTCTTCTCTTCCTTCTCCTTCTGTTTGAGTGCTGATCCCTGGTAGAACGGGTGTGTTGAGTGGTTGGACTGTGCTTGTATCTTCGGGCCTTCTGAAGTAGGATTTTGCTTCTCTAAAGACTACATCTCGCAAAATATACATTTTACAATTTTCAGGGTCAAAACATTTGTACCTTTTTTTGTGAAAAGAGTAACCAAGAAAAATACATTTTACAGAGTTACTATCAAATTTATCCGTACGTTTCCTGTGAACAAAGAAAACGCACCCAAAAACTTTGAGATGATCTAAGGTTAGTTTCCGACCTAATAGTATCTCTAGTGGTTGTTTATTTTGAAGGATAGGACTAGGGAGCCGATTTATGAGATAAGCAGCAGTTAAGACTGCATCAGACCAAAAATGTTTGGAGACATTATTTTGAAAGAGTAAGGATCTGGTTATGTTTAAGAGATGCCGATTTTTTCGCTCAGATACTCCATTTTGTTCGGGGCTATGAATGCATGTAGTTTGATGTAATATTTCGCGTGTTTTCAGAAAATTTTGAAAGTTGAGACTGGTATATTCAGTCCTGTTGTTTGTTCTTAATGTTTTAATTTTAAAATCATACATGTTTTCAATAAATGTTACAAATTCGCAAAAATTTTGGAAAACATCTAATTTGTTTTTAAGAAGATAAATCCAAGTAGTTCGTGAGAAATCGTCAATGAATAGCACAAAATATTTGAAACCGTTATAAGATTCGACTGGGGCAGGTCCCCAGATATCGGAGTGAACTAATTCAAACGGAAAACTTGATTTTGTTTTAGATTTTAAAAAAGGAAGTCTTGTTTGTTTAGAAAATTGACAAACATCACATGCATAGGTAGATGAAATAAAAGGAAATAAAGTTTTCAAAACGGGATGGGATGTCCCATTCGTTTGTGCCAGAGAACATGATTAGGCACACTAGTGGTATGAAAGGCCTTATGCTGAGTATCTAAAACATAGAGCCCGTTGATGTTAACTCCTCTACCAATCGTCTTCCCTGTAATTCGATCCTGAAAGTAAACATCATTAGGGGTGAATATAACATTGTAATTCAAATTTTTCATAATTTTTGCGACAGAGTGGAAGTTAGAGGTAAAGGTTGGTACATATAGGACATCTTTGTTTATTTTATTCAATATGGTGATTTCTCCTGTACCTTTTATTTCTACATGATTATTCTTGGCGACAATCACATATTTGTTAGGCATATTTAATTTTTCTTTGATGCGGTTCAGTAAATTAAGATTTCCAGTCATGTGATCCGTGGCACCTCAGTCAATTATCCATTGAGTATTATGTCTTATATTTCCTAAGATTTTATTTGGTTTATTTGCAGAGAATTTTTTGGGCCAAGTTTTTATACCTGCACAATTACCTGATCCTTGAGGGTTGGTTTGCAAATAGTTGCTTAAGTGGGCCAGCAGTTTGTCTAGCGGAATCGGGTCGGGTTTGGATCCGGATCCATGTTCGGTGGGAGTTTGAAAAACAGTTCCGGGTCGGGTGGTTTCTTCGGATCGGGTCTAGAGAAACCCGGATCCGTCTGTGTCGTGAGAGCTTATAAAACCTCGAGGATCCGATTCGTCTGCTCATTTCTGTTTTTCATCCTCCATGCTAGGGTTAGCCGCCGCATTGTTTACTGCTGGTCCGAGGCCGTTGTTTTTCTTTTTGTTGTTCCGATGATCTCCTCCTCCTTCCCTCGTTGGTCGGAGATGTGGATGTAGGAACCAGCAAAAGTTCCTATTGTGTCCCGGTTTTTTGCAGTTGTCGCATGTCTCTTGTGGTCTGTTTCCGTATTTCTTATTTTTGTTTTGCGATTTTCCGGCAAGGAACGCCTGAGTTTCTGATGTCCGTTCGCTGTTCTGAGCGGTGGTCCGGCGAGATTCCTCCCGTTGGATCATCGCGATGATGGTCGCGAGGTCTGGAAGGTTTGGTGTCATGAGGACTTGGCTTCGGATGGCTTCGTAGCTACCGTCGAGTCCGATGAGGAACTGGTAGATGTGGTCCCTTTCTTTTCGCTCAAGCAAGGTCCCCGGGTCGGTGGTCGCGGGCTCGTAGATAGCGAGCTCGTCCCAATCGCGCTGAAGCGTTCCGAGGTATTCTGTGATGGTCTGTCCATGCCCATGCTGTTTTGTCTGCGATAAATCTTGTTTTAGTTTAAAAACATGAGCGAAATTTTGGGCTTTACCGTATATGTTCTGGACCGCGTCCTAGAGTTCTTTTGCCGAGTTCTTGTAGAGGAATATGGACCCGATTTTTGGTTGCATGAAGTTGATGACCCACGACATTACGAGGTGGTCCATCGCCTGCCATTCTTCTTGTTTTGTCTCGGTTTCTTCTCCTTCGGGTTTTTTTGATGTTCCGGTGATGTGGCCGAGTCTTCCTTTCCCACTAAGGGCCAGTGTGATCGCCCGCGCCCATGACAGATAATTCTGTCCATTGAGCAGCTGCGACACCAGTCTGGGGGCATTTACTTCTGGATCCGTCATCACTTAACTTTCTCTTGGGTCTGGATGTAGGTTTCTTCCACCTTCAACCCCCTTGAGAGGCAAAGGTGGTGTTTTTCGGGTTTTTTTTGGGTGGATGATTCTGAGGGGATCCAGTGATGAGTTCAGAGAACTGTGAGGATCACCGATGATGGAAAAATGGGGATCTTCGCTCTGATACCATGTAGAAAACGAAGATGAAAGATGGAATTTGATTGTTATTGTATTTCTCTGAGAAAGTTCTCTTATGAACTTGAATTACATGATATATATAGACATTGGTTTTGGTTATCGTTGTAGGGAACATATGCGTCTGTTTGGTGAATAGACGTGACTGTTCTTTGTGATTAATGCTGGTGAAGATTCTTAGGCGACGTTTGGTTCTGATGTCGTTTTGGATTCTTCAACAATTTTCGACATAAATAATGTTATTCACATTTTGGAATCTTCTTTTGTCATGTGTATATATACAAATCACCTATCAATAGCTACGATTTGTATGTCATTTGACTTATTATTTTGTAAAGCGTTTATTTGCCTTGATCTAACTTGTGAAGTTTCACATACATTTTTGAAGACGGACAAAGCATCTGTCCTAGAGGATGCCACCAATTATCTGAAGCAACTTAAAGTGAGAGTGAAGAAACTAGAAGAAGGAAACCAAAACAATTCCATCGAATCAGTTGTGCTCGTCAGGAAATCCCAACTCACCGCATCCACTTGCTCTATCACCTGCAACAAAAAGTTTGAAGGGAAGACCCCTTTCAAGGACATGAAACTCCCAGATATCGAAGTCAAGGTCTCCGACAGGATGGTTCTTGTGAGGATCCAATGCCAGAAGCCTAAGGGAATTTTCGTCAAGGTTTTGGAAGAGATGGAGAAACTCCATCTTGAAGTTGTGAACAGTAGTTTAATTCCTTTCGGCGCAGCTCTTGACACCACAATTGTGTCCCAAGTAAGCTATATATCCTACGTGGCATTTCTTTACTATTTCGTATTTCATCAAAAAATCATTTCCAAATATTTATACATCTTTTTTGTGCATATATATGTAGTGTCAAGGTATAAAACACACTATAGATTTAGAAAAATATGAATACATAGTGTTTCTCGAGATCCAATCGTTTTATAACCTATGCGGTAGGTTATTTTTTCCAATATGAGATTTATGCCTCTGTTTCGAAGTAATGTTTATAATACAGAAGGGATGTTAAGGAAAATAAATGTGCTTGTTGTCCAACATTTGATTACAGCTAATTATAAGATTGTGTATGATGTTGCTTTGATCTTCTAGTCCGTCTATATACTTCTTATATAGAACTCAAATAACGTATGTATACCGATGGTCGGTGCTATCATAAATTTTACAAATCATAAGAAAAATGACGACCCTCCTTTTAGCAAAATAAACCTCAAACAATTCTAGTTTAACATTGAGTTTTAAATATTTCTATGATCGAGCAGTGTTGTAATTTTCATAGTAAATCTGATCTCGTATGTTAGTTAAATGTAGATATTAGTAATTTAGTTGTAACATCCCGATACAGCGGAAAATTTAAAAATTCATAATTAAGACAAAGAGCACAATAATTAAAGCCGGGACTGTTACTTCTCATAAATAAATAGCGGTGCACCAGAATACATCAGAGTTTGCCAAAATGAATACATGATTACAACAAAACGACAAAGGAAGATAAACGTAATCATGTTGACCTCAGTGGTCCGACTAGAGGATCCGACTCCAAATGCGCGCGCCCGCCGATCACCACCCCACTGGACCTACTGCGGTCCTGAAAAAGATGCAACAACAATGCCTGAGTTTCCAGAAGGAAACCCCGTATGCCAACTCACCTATATATGCATGCATTACACAATGAACCTATCATACTAGTAGCATGTCATGACATCGACAGAAATGGAAAACAGTTCCCTCGAAGGGTAAAACAGGACATCAGTCCGACAGTCAGCAACGAGTCTCCCGAGGAGACCTACTGCAGGCACATGCAGCCCTACAACACGCGACATCGCACCCCCCACACGCAGCTACACTACTAAAGGGATCGGCAGGGAGCCTCTATCACGCCTGCGCGCCGATAGAATACAGATCTGCAAATCTCAGTGGTCGGAGCTACAGGGACCAACAGGGCCGTCGCCCGGAAGGTATAAGAACAACATCTCGGTAGGTGCCCAACCGAGGAAAACAACATAGCCCGAACAGCCTCGACCCAACAATCATCATCGCCGGCACAACCTCGGCGGCATCACCGGAACAGTCTCGGTGGTCTATCACAATGTCCGGCACAGCATCGGACGGGTCCAACACAAACGTCCGGCACAACATCAGACGTATCGAGACCGAAGTCTGCCAGGTCATCAGGCTCCTCGAGCCGCAAACACCAATCGCGCCGCTATAAAAGCAGGGCAGCGACCTCCGTAGCCCGTGGGCACCGTAGTCACCTCACCCAACGCCAGTTGCGTGCCCGCACAAACATCAACACTGGGATCCGCGATCCCTCAGGCCTGCTATACTACAAAGTGACCAATCAATCCATCTCAAGTCACGGTCCATACACGGAGGTGACGCGGCCCGAACACCCACACTCTTCCCAACGGTGGTCCCTGGGCAGGCACGCATCACGCACCCACCGTCACCTCCCGGCTCACGCACAAGGCGAGGACACGGGTTTCCGTGGACAAAGTTGGCGTTCAAAAAGGGAACCAGGAATTCTGTCCTGGGCCCAAACGGTCGACCGGAAGAGGTGATTCGGTCGACCGGTTCCAGAAAGGAATCGGTCGACCGTACTCCTAAAACGGTCTACCGCTGCGCTCAAAACAGAACCCCCCAACGGTCGAACAAAGGTCTAAAACCGGTCGACCAAACGAGGTCAAAATCCAGAGTCAGGTCAACATCAAAATCGGATCTATCGGTCGACCGACTCAGGGGGTCCCGGTCGACCAAAATCCTACAGGGTCAACCTAGCATTCTACGTCATAAAACGGTCGAACACAACCAACAATCGGTCGAACAAGCATGCAATAAAATCCAGTAAACTTAAGTTCTGGTCGACCGAACACAAGGCCCCGGTCGACCGAAACACAACAGGCAGTCCCAACTCACCAGTGATGCATTGCATACATTGCATCATATGTCTTTCATTTAGATTACTTTTATATCAATAAATGCTACTAAGGTATGTGTTTAGTCGTATTTACAGAATACAGGGACTTGGATGCAGATTACCCACATTCCGGGCATAAACATTTGCAAAAGATTCATTTCTATCATAAAGACCGAATTCAAGCTTATCGGGTTTCAAATGGAAATGCATCCAAGCATAAAAGCATTCAAGGAGCTAATTACAAAAAGGTCAAGGGCTTAATTGCAAAATACCAAGGACCTGATTGCAAAAGAAAAGGATCAAGTTATTTTGTTGGAAAAGTCAAAAGAAAAGTCAAATATAAATCTCCAACAATGGAAGGAATTAATCCGGAGTTCAAGACAATGGAAAGAATCATCCAGACGCATAAATAAAGATCAAATCATACCATAAACACATGACCAAAATCCGGACCCGAGCAGACCTGATTGTGCGGCGTTTTCGCCACACAACACCTTCAATATGCGGCGTTTCCGCCGCCCAGTCATTGATCTGTGTGCCCGATTTTTGTCCAGTGTCGGGTCGACGCGTGTACTATCCTTTTATGTATTGGTATCCACTGTATCGGCTATAAATAGCCCTGTAGGACGAATGTAACACATCTTTGAACCTTTGGTCTTGGATCATTAGTAATAAATTTCTGTTTTATTTTGTTTTGTTATTTTTTTCTTTTAATGTCTCTAGGATCCTTTCTTCTTCCTCCATCCATGAGTTTCTAACTCTTTCCAAAGGGTGGAGGTGACGGATTTAGGGTGAAGAGAAGACGAATAAATGTTATTGTTTTAAGTTCGTATTAGTCTATTTTGATTACTTGAGTTTATGTTAAATCATTTATCATGTAATGCTTCATAACTAATATGATTTATTATAAGTTTCTGAATTCTCTAATCTAAACCTTAAGTCTAATCCTCCACCCAACGGAATTCACTTCTTTGTTCTTGTTTTAGTTTATTTGTTCTTGTTTCGTAGTTTAGTTAATTAAACCAAAAACCCCAAAAACCCTAATTGATTCTTCTCTACTTCTTCCCCTCAATCGAAACAACAAAAATAATGAAATCTCTCCCTCCTTGTGTTTGACCCGTACTTGCCACGTCTTGATAGACGCCGTGCACTTGCGGTATAAATTTAATTCTCATCAAGTTTTTGGCGCCGTTGCCGGGGAGGCGACGCAGATTTTTGTGTTTTTGTGTTTTCGATTTTATCCTGTCTACCTTGTGCGCGATCTAAGTATTTGAATTTGTGTAGCAGGAGACAACAGAGCGCGCGGTGAAATCCGGGAGCGTTCTGAGACACTTGGGCGGCGGAATCGCCGCATCTACAAGGTGACTTGCGGCGGAATCGCCGCACCAGTGTGGGGTCTGGTCTTCAAATTTCTGGGGCATCGTCGACATCTCTGGGTGGTCGCATTAAGCTACTGGAATCTCCGAGAGCGGGCGGCGAACCCGACTGAGCATTGCGGAGGTAACTTTTCTTGCCTTTCTCGTAAAATCTGAATAGTTGAAAAGTTTCCTTTCGTAGAATTGCACGTGTTAGGGTTACAATTCCATAATTGGCAATAATTCAACTCTGACCTAAAATTGGCAAAATTAGAAAGACCTTAGTGCATGCATCATATAATGTTTTGCTTGCATTATTCTTGCTAAATTCTTGCAAATTAATACTTGTTGAAGATTGCTGGAGGCAAGGTACGTATCGAGGTTTTTATCGATTGCATTAGAGCATATAATTTAGTTGCATACAACCTTGCAATTGCCCCCATTAAAAAGACCATTGTTTGACTATCTTTGCTAGATTTAAGTTAAACTATCTTAAGGGCAACTCCGTAGGAAAAGATACGGTGGGGATTTCATCACCCTCCCGTAGCCCACAAACCACAATCCTGAAGTGTCGCTTAAGCCTAAAATTTAAAATCAATTAGACATTGGCCCCTAAGGACTCGGACTCAATTAAGGAGGAGATTGGTTTGACTTGCTATGACCTGAAGCTAATTGAATTCAATTTGGTGTCTAGAAAGTGTTTTTGTGTCGACGAAAGTCTTCCAAGCGACGTGGTTGTCTAATTGGCACCGACTCTGTCGGAAGCGCCCCCACTAGCTATACACTAACTGGCCAACTTGGTTTGATTGGTGAGGGAGGTGAATCAAGCAAATCAATTCGACTCAACCAGTTAGGAGTCGTCTAGATCTAAGTGACACTAGGTCTAGGATTGTTTTGACCGTGCTTGTTCAGGAAATTTCTGACCAACCCTAATTTTTATCCTTTAGAGTTAAGTTTCCCTTCTCGTCTGAGTCTTCTTTCCCTTCTCATCCTTACCTTTCTATTGTTTGTTTCCCTTAAAAAAAAAAAAATTCAAAAATTCAAAAATTCAAAAAAAAAAGAGTAATTGATTCTTGGAATTGAATTTGAAATTTAAATTTCGAATTCAAATTCAAAAATTAATTCAAACCGGTGCACTCAGATTTGGGTGCGGGATTTAAGCAATCGACTCTCACGAGTTCATCTGGATTCCAGTCTAGAGCTTAACCCCAACCCATCTGTTGCACCACCTCACCCGGATCTAATGGGTGAGAACGTAGTGGACCCGCCTGTTGCGCAACCTATAACTTTGAGGGATCGGTGCTACCCAACGATGGCTGCTCAGCCATCGTGCATCGTCATGCCCACCATACCGGGTCGCGACTTCGAACTTAAGGCACAATACATGAGTATGCTGCCTAAGTTCACCTCTAGGGAAGATCCATATCTCTTCCTTAGAGAATTTGAGGAAATCTGCTCTCTTATGCAATACCAGCATATCCCTGAAGAGGCAGTGCGTCTGAAATTCGTGCCTCTAGCACTGAAAGACGACGCTAAGAAATGACTATATAGTCTAGCCGGAAGATCTATTAGAAGTTGGGCCGAATTTGTTCAAGTTTTCTTAAAAAAATATTTCCCCAACCATAAGACTATGAAGATTAGGAATGAAATTGTTGCATTCGTTCAGTCTGAGAGCGAGCCGTTCTATTCCTATCTTGAGAGATTTAAGAGTGTCTTGACCCAATGCCCTCATCACGGAATACCGAAGTGGCAATTATGCCAAATTATTTATGAGGGATTGACACCTACATCTAGAGTTATGCTAGAATCTGTGAGCCAAGGGAATTTCATGTCCAAAAATGAAAATGATGCCTGGACTTTTCTTGAGGATTTAGCTGAAAATAGTATGCAATGGGACAATGCTAGAACACCCATCAACCCGAGTATTGGATCTAGGATAGCGAGTCAACCCCGACCAGGTGTCTTAGCTGTAGACTCCAACATAGCGGCTGAGGCAAAACTAGCTACCCTAATGCGTAGAATGGAAAGTCTAGAGCTACAAAATCAATCCCGAATGAATCAACCCTTGTCTATCCCCTGCTCTAGATGTGGTCAGACTGGTCATTTAATGGAGGACTGTGTGGACCTGGAACATGTTAATGCCACATTTAACAATTTTAGAAATGATCCTTACGCATCAACCTATAACCCAGGTTGGCGTAATCATCCCAATTTTTCGTGGACCCAACAAGGACAACCTCCTAGACAACAACAAACCCCATATAACCAAAATAATACATCATCTGGGGGTAATAACAATGGAAATCATGAGGTTAGGTTGACAAAATTAGAAACTTTAATGACAACTTTTATACAAACAACCAACCAATCATTCCAAAGGCTAGAGACACAGGTCAGCCAATTAGCACAGATAATAGGTGAAAGAGAAAAAGGCCAATTTCCAAGTCAACCTGAGGTGAACCCAAGAACTAATAATCAATATCAATCTTATCAACCACCTTCAGGAAATAACAACCCTAGACCGGTTCAAATGGTTAATGAGGAAGGACCGTTCCAACAAATCAATGCTGTAGTATCATTACGGTCCGGAAGACAAATTGACAATAATGTGGTAAACCCTAGAATGACTAATCAATCTAGCCATCAAGCACCCACATATGACTTGACCATTGAACCCGACGTCCAAATTGAAAAACCCAATCCACCTACCCAACCTGAACCTGTAGCTCAACCTGAACCTGAGCGAGTCTATGTGCCTAAAGCCCCATTTCCCAATAGACTCAAAAAGAATTCTAGTGCACAAATAGAGAAAATCTTGGAAGTATTTAAGCAAGTTAAGGTAAACATTCCACTCTTAGACATGATTCAACAAATACCTGCTTATGCTAAATTCTTAAAAGATTTGTGCACTAAGAAGAGAAAAACGAATGTACCAAAGAAGGCATTCTTAACTGCAAACATATGCTCAATTCTTTCCAACACATCTCCTATAAAATATAAGGACCCGGGGTGTCCCACAATTTCATGTTCAATAGGAGATACGTTTATCAATAAAGCCCTTCTAGACCTTGGTGCAAGCGTTAACTTGCTCCCATTTTCTGTCTACGAGCAACTCAACCTTGGTCCACTGAAACCCTCTAGGACAACCCTCCAATTCGCTGAATGTTCTGTTAAGAAACCGAGAGGTATAGTAGAGGACGTTTTGATTAAGGTTGGTGACTTCATTTATCCAGTGGATTTTGTCGTACTTGATACTGAACCTATTGTAAATCCTAATCGACAAATCCCTGTAATTCTAGGTAGACCCTTTTTAGCCACTTCGGAAGCATTAATAAACTGTCGAAATGGGCTCATGCAATTATCTTTCGGGAACTTAAAAGCAGAATTTAATATCTTCCATATTGATAATGAGCCAGAAATAATATGCAACCCAAGTGATGTTGTGATGAGAGCACGTATTTATCAAATTTCTGAAACAAATAAATCATCACAAAAGAAAAAAGGAAGTAAGAAAAAGGGGAGTGATTCATTTACTCAACCACCATCACTCGAGCAAATAAGCGAACCAATTCAAGTGAGAAGAGTGGAATCTTTTCCTCAAGTCAACATGGGGAACAATTCAACTGGATACATGCACCAACATGGTGTCATTCAATCCAGTTCTGATTACGGTTGACTCTGAGCAAATTCAACCCCTCTACCGCAAGCCGACTCAGGTAATAAGTGCATTTATTTTATCTATGCATACATTGAGGACAATGCATGATTTAGGTGTGGGGGGGTGTTTATCTATGTATATATCTATTTGTTTGTTTTCTTCTTTAAAAAAAAATAAATAAATAAATAAATAAATAAATAAATCAATGTTTCATGACATAGCTTAAGATTGAACTACCAAAACCCGAGTACAAATTGCATTGAGTTTTTGTTCCTTATTATATAGTTCTGCTTGTAGAAATTGTGACATAAATCTAAGTTCCAAAGAAATAACACATTGCCCTGTAAGACATGTATGCACTTAAATTGGATGAATCAAATCCTTGAAGTGGTTGATAAAAAGCAGAGGTTGAGGAAAATACACCGGGAAGTGTGGACTTCTAATAGCAATTAAGCCTTGAGGAAAATAAAAGTAAAAATAAAGGAATAAAGTGAGGAAAGCACATTTTGCAAAATGATTACAAAAGCCCAAGCCTTTGAGTCACTGGTCCGTAGGGGTATCTTGAAACCCGGTAACTTGAGTCTGCCAGCTCGGGATTATCGACCAAACTCGCTACACGAATGCAAAAAGGGTATAAGTGTTAAAAAGAAAAGCAAATGTGTTGAATCACGGAAAAAGGAAAAAAATAAATAAATACTTTAAGATACTCAAGGCCCAAAGCTAAAAGAATGATCCATGCCATGGTTGATCCAAATGATACTTCACCACCAGAGGAGGCGTGCAAAATAATTTAAGTAATAACATGTTTAGAAGGGTTAGTAGTGTGAATGTTGGAGGAATAAAGACCAAGTCATATTTTTAATGAGTTAGATTTATATAATGAGCATGCAAAAATTCTTAGTGAGATGTATAAAGTTGAGGTAGGGATATTGAGAGCTATTAATGAAATGTTGATTCAGGATTTTGTGGGTATATCCGCTGAAAACCCTCAGGAGACAACACTCCTCCTCCTTGGCAACAAAGAGGTTTAACGGCTTGTTGCACATGCTAAGTGCAACCGTGATTCCTACGAAAGTGAGTTAGGGTTTCCCTGTTTTAATTTCTTTTATATTATGTTTTGCTAGGGACTAGCAAAATCTAGGTGTGGGGGTATTTGATGCATTGCATACATTGCATCATATGTCTTTCATTTAGATTACTTTTATATCAATAAATGCTACTAAGGTATGTGTTTAGTCGTATTTACAGAATACAGGGACTTGGATGCAGATTACCCACATTCCGGGCATAAACATTTGCAAAAGATTCATTTCTATCATAAAGACCGAATTCAAGCTTATCGGGTTTCAAATGGAAATGCATCCAAGCATAAAAGCATTCAAGGAGCTAATTACAAAAAGGTCAAGGGCTTAATTGCAAAATACCAAGGACCTGATTGCAAAAGAAAAGGATCAAGTTATTTTGTTGGAAAAGTCAAAAGAAAAGTCAAATATAAATCTCCAACAATGGAAGGAATTAATCCGGAGTTCAAGACAATGGAAAGAATCATCCAGACGCATAAATAAAGATCAAATCATACCATAAACACATGACCAAAATCCGGACCCGAGCAGACCTGATTGTGCGGCGTTTTCGCCGCACAACACCTTCAATATGCGGCGTTTCCGCCGCCCAGTCATTGATCTGTGTGCCCGATTTTTGTCCAGTGTCGGGACGACGCGTGTACTATCCTTTTATGTATTGGTATCCACTGTATCGGCTATAAATAGCCCTGTAGGACGAATGTAACACATCTTTGAACCTTTGGTCTTGGATCATTAGTAATAAATTTCTGTTTTATTTTGTTTTGTTATTTTTTTCTTTTAATGTCTCTAGGATCCTTTCTTCTTCCTCCATCCATGAGTTTCTAACTCTTTCCAAAGGGTGGAGGTGACGGATTTAGGGTGAAGAGAAGACGAATAAATGTTATTGTTTTAAGCTCGTATTAGTCTATTTTGATTACTTGAGTTTATGTTAAATCATTTATCATGTAATGCTTCATAACTAATATGATTTATTATAAGTTTCTGAATTCTCTAATCTAAACCTTAAGTCTAATCCTCCACCCAACGGAATTCACTTCTTTGTTCTTGTTTTAGTTTATTTGTTCTTGTTTCGTAGTTTAGTTAATTAAACCAAAAACCCCAAAAACCCTAATTGATTCTTCTCTACTTCTTCCCCTCAATCGAAACAACAAAAATAATGAAATCTCTCCCTCCTTGTGTTCGACCCGTACTTGCCACGTCTTCATAGACTCCGTGCACTTGCGGTATAAATTTAATTCTCATCAACCAGCAAATACGCACTACCGGTCGACCGCCACACGGCATCGTCCGACCGGTGAAGGTTAAAGTCGGGTAAAACAGTACATTCGGTCGACCGCCCGAAGGGACCGGTCGACCGTTGGTCATCTTCAACCTCGCGCCATCCGAGGTTTTACGAAGAAACACGTCGCCGGAGAGGTCTCCGACCCCTGCCCGACCGACCAACACCTCCCCCACGCTTGGGGAGCAAGAAAACCACACTAATGAGACGGCATACCTCAAATGAAGATGACGAAACGCCGGAGCAACGCTCACGCCTCCGTCCTCCTCACGCGCGTCCTCCTCCTTGCGACGACCTCCTCACGTCGGAACCTCCGAGCCTTCTTCCTCCTCTGGTCCTTATACATCTTCGTGCTCCCTGGATGAATGGTGTATCTAGCTCTGTGTGCTCCTCCATGATGTCATCTCTCAGCCCATCGAACTTCGGCACCCAGATCCAACTCCTGAACCTCAGACCACCATCAACCCCCATACTGAAATCTGATCTATCTCTGGAAGCTAACTGTAGCAGACCAGCTAACTCATCATCCCCCTGCTGAGCCTGAACCAACCGTGAGACAGTCTGCGGCTCCACCCGAAGCCCAGCAATCACTGCTCCCTCTGTACCCTCTGTCAACGGTCTCCACTCTTACAAAGCCTCGAGTAGCCTCCACTCCTGGATGCACGGACTCGCAACAGAAACCTCCACCTTCCTGTTCGGCGCGTCTGCAACCGAATTCGCCTTCCCCGGATGATAGGAAATGGTGAAGTCGTAGTCCTTAATGAACTCAAGCCATCTGCGCTGCCTCATATTCAGCTCCTTCTGCGAGAACAAATACTTCAGACTCTGATGATCAGTGAAGACCTCGAACTGCTCCCCATACAGATAGTGCCGCCAGGTCTTCAACGCGTGAACTACCGCTGCCAACTCCAGATCATGAGTAGGGTAGTTCTTCTCGTGCACCTTCAGCTGCCTCGAAGCGTACGCGACCACCTTCCCGTGCTGCATCAGAACACAGCCCAAACCAATCCCTGATGCATCGCTGTATATCACAAAGCCTCCACTACCACTCGGTAGAGTCAGAACAGGTACTGTCGTCAATCGCCTCTTCAGCTCCTGGAAGCTGTCCTCTCACTTCTGGGACCAAACGAACTTGACGCCCTTCTGCGTCAACGCTGTCAGCGGCGATGCAAGTCTGGAGAAATCCTGGATAAACCGCCTGTAATACCCTGCCAGACCTACGAAACTCCTGATCTCCGTCACGCTCGTCGGGGCTCTCCACTGAGTCACTGCCTCAACCTTCGCTGGATCCACTGAAATCCCATCTGCTGACACAATATGCCCCAGAAAAGCCACCTGATCCAACGAAAACTCACACTTCGTGTACTTGGCATAAAGCTGCTGATCCCTCAAGATGCCAAGCACAATCCTCAGGTGCTCTCGTTGCTGCTCCCTGTCAGGCGAGTATACCAAGATGTCGTCTACGAATACAACGACAAATCTATCGAGGTACGGCTGGAAGGTCCTATTCATCAGATCCATGAATGCTGCAGGTGCATTCGTCAGTCCAAATGGCATCACCAAGAACTCGTAGTGGCCGTACCGCGTCCTGAAGGCTGTCTTCTGGACATCTGCCTCCCTGATCCGCAACTGGTGATAACCCGAACGCAGATCGATCTTCGAGAACACTCTCGCCGTCTGCAACTGATCGAACAAATCATCAATCCTGGGCAAAGGGTACCGGTTCCGAACGGTAACCTTATTTAGCATCCTGTAGTTGATGCACATCCGCAACGACCCATCCTTCTTCTTCACGAAGAGCACATGCGCTCCCCATGGAGAAACACTCGGTCGAATGAACCCAGACTCCATCAACTCCTGCAACTGCTTCTTCAGCTCTGTCAACTCAGCAGGTGCCATACGATACGGTGCCTTCGACTGAGGTGTCGTACCCGCTACCAACTCGATGCCGAACTCGATCTCTCGGTGCGGCGGTAACGCTGGAATCTCTGCTGGAAACACATCCGGAAACTCCTGCACAATCTCTATGTCCTCCAGCCTCCTCGTCTCAGGATCAGGAACTACCACCGTGGCCACAAACGCTCTGCATCCCTGTTGTATCAGCCTCTGTGCCTTAACTGCAGACACAATCAGACGACCCCCTCTGCTCCTGGCACCTCTGATCAGAACATCTGGCAAGCTCCTCGAGCCGCAAACACCCATCGCGCCGCTATAAAAGCAGGGCAGCGACCTTCGTAGCCCGTGGGCACCATAGTCACCTCACCCAACGCCAGTTGCGTGCCCGCACAAACATCAACACTGGGATCCGCGATCCCTCAGGCCTGCTATACTACAAAGTGACCAATCAATCCATCTCAAGTCACGGTCCATACACGGAGGTGACGCGGCCCGAACACCCACAATCTTCCCAACGGTGGTCCCTGGGCAGGCACGCATCACGCACCCACCGTCACCTCCCGGCTCACGCACAAGGCGAGGACACGGGTTTCCATGGACAAAGTTGGCGTTCAAAAAGGGAACCAGGAATTCTGTCCTGGGCCCAAACGGTCGACCGGAAGAGGTGATTCAGTCGACCGGTTACAGAAAGGAATCAGTCGACCGTACTCCTAAAACGGTCTACCGCTGCGCTCAAAACAGAACCCCCCAACGGACGAACAAAGGTCTAAAACTGGTCGACCAAACGAGGTCAAAATCCAGAGTCAGGTCAACATCAAAATCGGATCTATCGGTCGACCGACTCAGGGGGTCCCGGTCGACCGAAATCCTACAGGGTCAACCTAGCATTCTACGTCATAAAACGGTCGAACGCAACCAACAATCGGTCGAACAAGCATGCAATAAAATCCAGTAAACTTAAGTTCTGGTCGACCGAACACAAGGCCCCGGTCGACCGAAACACAACAGGCAGTCCCAACTCACCAGCAAATACGCACTACCGGTCGACCGCCACACGGCATCGTCCGACCGGTGAAGGTTAAAGTCGGGTAAAACAGTACATTCGGTCGACCGCCCGAAGGGACCGATCGACCGTTGGTCATCTTCAACCTCGCGCCAGCCGAGGTTTTACGAAGAAACACGTCGCCGGAGAGGTCTCCGACCCCTGCCCGACCGACCAACACCTCCCCCACGCTTGGGGAGCAAGAAAACCACACTAATGAGACGGCATACCTCAAATGAAGACGACGAAACGCCGGAGCAACGCTCACGCCTCCGTCCTCCTCACGCGCGTCCTCCTCCGTGCGACGACCTCCTCACGTCGGAACCTCCGAGCCTTCTTCCTCCTCTGGTCGCCGGACAGAAAATGGAGAGAGAGTGAGAGAGTGCAAGTAAGGGAGAGAGAGAGAGAGAGAGAGAGAGAGAGAGAGATTTCAACTTAAATAACCCTACACCCCATCACCTCACCCTCACCCTACACCATCACCCTACACCCCAACCCATACTTCCCATCACATCCACCACTCCTTCCTCCATCCCTATGCAAACCCCTTTTCTAACCCAAATTAACCCTAATCCGGGTTTTGGGTTCTAACAATCCACCCAACTTAAAAGGATTTCGTCCCGAAATCAAGGCAAACTACTCACCGAAAAGCTCTGGATACTGCCTTCTGACATCCTCCTCGATCTCCCAAGTGGCCTCACGCTCGCCGTGATGCTGCCACCTGACCTTCACCATCGGAATGGTCCTCCTCCTGAGCTGGTGATCCATGCGATCAACAATCTCGACTGGCCTCTCCTCGAGCGATAAGTCCTGTAGAATCTCTGGCACTGCTATCTCAATAACGTGCGACGGATCTGCCACATACTTCCTCAACATCGACACATGGAAGACATTATGCAGACCCGAAAACTGCGACAGCAATGCAATCCGGTAGGCAACCTCTCCAACTCAATCGAGGATCTCAAACGGCCCAATATACCTCGGACTGAGCTTCCCCTTCTTCCCAAACCTCATCATACCTCGGGCAGGGGAAATCTTCAGAAACACGTGGTCGCCCACCTCGAAACTTAACACTCGTCTGCGTCGATCAGCATAACTCTTCTGCCTGCTCTGTGCTGTGGCCAGTCTCCTCCTGATCACATCCACCTTCTCTGCATACATCTGCACGATCTCTGGCCCCACTAACTGCCTCTCGCCCACATCACTCCAGCATACCGGCGATCTGCAAGGCCTCCCGTACAACGCCTCGTACGGTGCCATCCCAATACTCGAGTGGTAGCTGTTGTTGTAGGCGAACTCTATCAGCGGCAAGTGCTCATCCCAGTGCCCTGCCCAATCCAGTGTGCATGCTCTCAGCATATCCTCCAAGGTCTGAATCGTCCTCTCTGACTGACCATCGGTCTGCGGATGAAACGCTGTACTGAACCTCAGACGCGTCCCCAAAGCCTGCTGCATACTCCCCCAAAATCTGGAAGTGAATCGAGGATCTCGATCGGAGATGATGCTCACTGGCACTCCATGCAACCTGACTATCTCCTCCACGTACAACTTAGCCAGACCCTCCAAAGGCAACGTAGTCCTGATCGCTAAGAAGTGCGCCGACTTGGTCAGTCGATCGACTATCACCCAAATCGCGTCATGGAATCTCCTCGTCTTCGGCAATCCTGTGACGAAATCCATCGTCACGTGCTCCCACTTCCACTCAGGAAGCTCAATACACTGCATCGGTCCCGCTGGCCTCTGATGCTCAATTTTCACCTGCTGACAGACTAGGCATCGCTCCACAAACTCTGCGACGTCCCTCTTCATGCCCTTCCACCAGAAGTTCCGCTGCAGGTCCTTATATATCTTCGTGCTCCCCGGATGAATGGTGTATCTAGCTCTGTGTGCTCCTCCATGATGTCATCTCTCAGCCCATAGAACTTCGGCACCCAGATCCGACTCCTGAACCTCAGACCACCATCAACCCCCACACTGAAATCTGATCTATCTCTGGAAGCTAACTGTAGCAGACCAGCTAACTCATCATCCCCCTGCTGAGCCTGAACCAACCGTGAGACAGTCTGCGGCTCCACCCGAAGCCGAGCAATCACTGCTCCCTCTGTACCCTCTGTCAACGGTCTCCACTCTGACAAAGCCTCGAGTAGCCTCCACTCCTGGATGCACGGACTCGCAACAGAAACCTCCACCTTCCTGTTCGGCGCGTCTGCAACCGAATTCGCCTTCCCCGGATGATAGGAAATGGTGAAGTCGTAGTCCTTAATGAACTCAAGCCATCTGCGCTGCCTCATATTCAGCTCCTTCTGCGAGAACAAATACTTCAGACTCTGATGATCAGTGAAGACCTCGAACTGCTCGCCATACAGATAGTGCCGCCAGGTCTTCAACGCGTGAACTACCGCTGCCAACTCCAGATCATGAGTAGGGTAGTTCTTCTCGTGCACCTTCAGCTGCCTCGAAGCGTACGCGACCACCTTCCCGTGCTGCATCAGAACACAGCCCAAACCAATCCCTGATGCATCGCTGTATATCACAAAGCCTCCACTACCACTCGGTAGAGTCAGAACAGGTGCTATCGTCAATCGCCTCTTCAGCTCCTGGAAGCTGTCCTCTCACTTCTGGGACCAAACGAACTTGACGCCCTTCTGCGTCAACGCTGTCAGCGGTGATGCAAGTCTGGAGAAATCCTGGATAAACCGCCTGTAATACCCTGCCAGACCTACGAAACTCCTGATCTCCGTCACGCTCGTCGGGGCTCTCCACTGAGTCACTGCCTCAACCTTCGCTGGATCCACTGAAATCCCATCTGCTGACACAATATGCCCCAGAAAAGCCACCTGATCCAACGAAAACTCACACTTCGTGTACTTGGCATAAAGCTGCTGATCCCTCAAGATGCCAAGCACAATCCTCAGGTGCTCTCGTTGCTGCTCCCTGTCAGGCGAGTATACCAAGATGTCGTCTACGAATACAACGACAAATCTATCGAGGTACGGCTGGAAGGTCCTATTCATCAGATCCATGAATGCTGCAGGTGCATTCGTCAGTCCAAATGGCATCACCAAGAACTCGTAGTGGCCGTACCGCGTCCTGAAGGCTGTCTTCTGGACATCTGCCTCCCTGATCCGCAACTGGTGATAACCCGAACGCAGATCGATCTTCGAGAACACTCTCGCCGTCTGCAACTGATCGAACAAATCATCAATCCTGGGCAAAGGGTACCGGTTCCGAACGGTAACCTTATTTAGCATCCTGTAGTTGATGCACATCCGCAACGATCCATCCTTCTTCTTCACGAAGAGCACATGCGCTCCCCATGGAGAAACACTCGGTCGAATGAACCCAGACTCCATCAACTCCTGCAACTGCTTCTTCAGCTCTGTCAACTCAGCAGGTGCCATACGATACGGTGCCTTCGACTGAGGTGTCGTACCCGCTACCAACTCGATGCCGAACTCGATCTCTCGGTGCGGCGGTAACGCTGGAATCTCTGCTGGAAACACATCCGGAAACTCCTGCACAATCTCTATGTCCTCCAGCCTCCTCGTCTCAGGATCAGGAACTACCACCGTGGCCACAAACGCTCTGCATCCCTGTTGTATCAGCCTCTGTGCCTTAACCGCAGACACAATCAGACGACCCCCTCTGCTCCTGGCACCTCTGATCAGAACATCTGGCAAGCTCCTCGAGCCGCAAACACCCATCGCGCCGCTATAAAAGCAGGGCAGCGACCTTCGTAGCCCGTGGGCACCATAGTCACCTCACCCAACGCCAGTTGCGTGCCCGCACAAACATCAACACTGGGATCCGCGATCCCTCAGGCCTGCTATACTACAAAGTGACCAATCAATCCATCTCAAGTCACGGTCCATACACGGAGGTGACGCGGCCCGAACACCCACACTCTTCCCAACGGTGGTCCCTGGGCAGGCACGCATCACGCACCCACCGTCACCTCCCGGCTCACGCACAAGGCGAGGACACGGGTTTCCGTGGACAAAGTTGGCGTTCAAAAAAGGAACCAGGAATTCTGTCCTGGGCCCAAACGGTCGACCGGAAGAGGTGATTCGGTCGACCGGTTCCAGAAAGGAATCGGTCGACCGTACTCCTAAAACGGTCTACCGCTGCGCTCAAAATAGAACCCCCCAACGGTCGAACAAAGGTCTAAAACCGGTCGACCAAACGAGGTCAAAATCCAGAGTCAGGTCAACATCAAAATCGGATCTATCGGTCGACCGACTCAGGGGGTCCCGGTCGACCAAAATCCTACAGGGTCAACCTAGCATTCTACGTCATAAAACGGTCGAACGCAACCAACAATCGGTCGAACAAGCATGCAATAAAATCCAGTACACTTAAGTTCCGGTCGACCGAAACACAACGGGCAGTCCCAACTCACCAGCAAATACGCACTACCGGTCGACCGCCACACGACATCGTCCGACCGGTGAAGGTTAAAGTCGGGTAAAATAGTACATTCGGTCGACCGCCCGAAGGGACCGGTCGACCGTTGGTCGTCTTCAACCTCGCGCCAGCCGAGGTTTTACGAAGAAACACGTCGCCGGAGAGGTCTCCGACCCCTCCCCGACCGACCAACACCTCCCCCACGCTTGGGGAGCAAGAAAACCACACTAATGAGACGACATACCTCAAATGAAGACGACGAAACGCAGGAGCAACGCTCACGCCTCCGTCCTCCTCACGCGCGTCCTCCTCCCCGCGACGACCTCCTCACGCCGGAACCTCCGAGCCTTCTTCCTCCTCTGGTCGCCGGACAGAAAATGGAGAGAGAGTGAGAGAGAGATTTCAACTTAAATAACCCTACACCCCATCATCTCACCCTCACTCTACACCATCACCCTACACCCCAACCCATACTTCCCATCACATCCACCACTCCTTCCTCCATCCCTATGCAAACCCCTCTTCTAACCCAAATTAACCCTAATCCGGGTTTTGGGTTCTAACATTAGTGATCTAAGGTTTCTTGAATGACTACTTATTTTGAAACAAATCATATGATAATCTTATGATCTATTTCTGACGTTTCAGCAATTGATGTCAGTAAAAAAGTCTAGATGCCGATAATTTAATTTTTCTTGAGTTCCGGATTCCAATGATATGTTGGTAATTAATTTTGTTTTTGAATATTTTCTTAACTCATTATGATACGGAATTTGTGTTTGTTATGTTGATGTAGATGGAAGATGGCTATTGCATGGATGCGAAGCTTCTTGTGGAGAAGCTTAACTCAGTTTTGACCAATTAGTTTCACTCAAAGGTCACTCAACGGTCTCCAAATTCTAGTGGTATCCACAATTGCTATAAAAAGAGTACTCTCTCTCTCTCTCTTAATGACAAAAAAGTACATTCACTATATGCGGTGGTATCCACAATTCGCAATAGTTAATGTCCATTTGACAAGGATTTGTTGGATTAGTGTCAACTATCCAGATTGTATGAGGTTTCTTAGATGAGCGTGTTGGACAATAATATACGTAGTTAGATGAGCACAGATCGGCGAAATGAGAAGTCCGGAATAAATGAACAATTATACGTAGTTAGTATGCATAATTGTAAAGATATAATATAATAATACATATAAACATTTGTGAGGGGCTTTTCTAGGATTTTCTTTTTCAACTTAATTAAATACATTGTGCCTAAATAACATATAAACATATATAGAACTTCGATGCTAACTGAGATTTTAATCCACAAGATAATAGAAGTAACTTACTCATAGATTAGAACTTGAACCTCAAATGTCTTGGGTCGTAATTATCTAGACCCAATCTTCATTAATCAAGGGTAAAGCCACCGCGCACTTCTCGTGGATTCGTTCGTTGGCTTTCGTTAGATTGTAACACTTGTTAATCGACATGTGTACGTCACTGTTACATGCTTCTATTTGTATTGTCAACAGTAATCACACTCAGTTTGCAGATTAACAGCACTACATTGGACCGATAGATGACTTCACGAGTTTCTCATAGGTCAATGTCTCAAAATGGCGATGGAAATTCATTTCCTCTTTTTCTATTGGTTTTGGAAACCCATATTTTTCCTGAAGACGACTAGTTGCTAAAGATGCTCTCCTTTCTATGTTAAATTTGTGTCATCTTATTTAAAAGCAAGAATTTGTGGAAGTAATTACATCTTAATTAACTGAAATTAATTTGGTGACTGCTCAAAGTTTGATGGACTGGAGTGGGTCCTGTTGGTTGACTATCTGGGTCTCATGTCTTGTAAAACTTCGTTTACTACTCTTCTAAACCCAAGCGCAGAACTTGATGACAATGAACACAACATACTTAATATACCGACTAATGAATGGATTGTATTACCCTCAACTCTTGCATCAAGCTAATTGCTAGAATTGTGCATTAGTGATCTACACTAAAGACCTAGGAAGCTTGTGATGGCCATGGTTGGTGTTTGTCCTAGGGTAAGTGGTATTATTCTATATATTTCTCTTCACATAAACGTGATTGTGCTTGAGATAACTTCTTTAGTTCGTGAAGGAATCATAACGGAACACTTACCCAACGCACAAGGCACAACCTATTGGCGTAGTTCCACTAGTGATTATTATAATACAAAAGCAGATTTTTGATTAATAATCGAAGCATATGTTTTCACAGAGTTTAGCTTTGGGAGACATTGTCCGATTTTGTTAACAACTTTCGGCCCTTCATTATTAAGGACACAACAACTTCTGGAGACTAGAGTGGATATCGGATTAGTTGCTCAATTCTCCTCCGTACTGAAGAAAACTTTCGTTTAGTACCATTTATAATACTTAGCATGCTCCATTACTATAGTAAACAAAGGTGTTTGTTGAGATACATATCAACATGGCTTGCAAATCTGGCGAAGATCTTTATTTCTTGATTAGATTATGAGATTCAGATTTGGAGGTTGCCAAATTATTCGATGGCCAAATCATGCCAGCCTACTCGTATATCTTCACAAATCATGATCGAGCGTTTTTAAATAATTGGAATACTATTTTATATAACAAAGCATTTCTCTTTTAGACGATGGTTTAGAAACAATGAGCCAAGAACTAATAGACATTTTTTAGCATGACAGCAAATAGCATCATATCAATTGTGAAGTATGTGGATAGAGAAATATAGTTATCGTAGTAGAATATAAAGTAATAGAATATCAAAATTGGAAATACCTAATCCAAATTCAAGTATTGAACATGCTAATCGTTGTCAATATGATGTGTGGCTTTTATATGTATTTTTCAACTATTTTATATTTAACGTGTAATTTTTTTATGTTGAAGTCTATGTAGCCTTCAACAATGCTGATATCGAGTCTCTGTCGATTGTTACAATAACCCTTCAACACACTCATGTACTGCTCGAAAGGATAGATCCACCACACAAATACGGGTTCAGCTAATTTAATTTCTTGGACTAGATGAACCACCAAATGCACCATGATGTCAAAAATCGGTGGGGAAAGTACATCTCCAACTTATATATTGTAACAACCACTTCATGCTACAACTTATCAAAGAAGTTCGGATCAAATAGTTTGCTGCAAATCTTGTTAATGAATAAACAAAGTTTGATAATTACATGTCTGATGTGTTTCGCCAATATCGATCTAATAGAAATAGGTAGAGGTTATTGCATCAATACATGACAATCATGAGACTTCAAATCAAGTTATCGTTCAAATCTTTCATCGAAATCAGACAACTAATATTTGAAGAATACCCCAACGACACTTTGACACCGCGTAGACTTTGACACAAAATTATATTCTCTTTTCTAGACAATGTGCAACAAATTAGTGGTAAAAATTATCGGTCCCCTGATCCTCTGGTGCTAGTTTTGCTCATATACCAAGTTGTACTAGATCAAGTGTGATATTATAATCATCGTTAATCTTACCAGGTATGTTCAAAAGAGTTCCCAGTAAACTATCACCAACATTTTTTCTAAAGTTTGCCAGTAAAGTAGGTCAAAAAAGATGGATTTCTTTTTTTTCACTGCTTTTACCATTTCCACGGCTGTAAGATTTGCCGAATTGACATTTAATGTTCTTCACACATTCATATGCTTGTTCGACTATGATTACTTTTAGTGTTTTGTTATATTCCTACTTTCCGTTGAACGCCTTCTTTAGTCTATGGTACAGATTATTTATAGGAAGGAATCTCCGATGACCAAGATACACCGTCTTATTGCCATGCACTAGCTGCAAGGGACACGTGCTCTTCACAACACAAACGTGCTTTGTGATATTTCACAGAATATCCGGATAGATTTCCAAATATTGGAAAGTTATTTATTGTGTAGAATATCAACGCATATCTAGTAAATGACTATTGTGGATGGGCATCCCACACTTGCTCACCATCTTCGTGCAATTTCTTTAGGTCATCAATACAGGGTCTTAAGTACACATCGATGTCGTTTCCCGATTGTTTTGGACCCAAAATCATTAAAGACAACATCATGTATCTACGTTTGATGCTTAACCACGGAGGGAGATTGTAAATAACAAGGAAAACATGTGACGAACTAGGAAGGCTACTCAAACTACAATAAGGATTCATTCCATCGGTACACATACCGTCTCAAGTTTCTGGATTCCTCACTGATTAGTAGCATATCATACAATGCATTTATGTTATATATCTTTTATTTTACCTTATATTTGTACTGTTGGCTAATTAGAGTAGCACACACTATGCATTGCATATATATTGTATTGTGCTAACCTCTACAGGTGATCAAGACTCAAGAAAGAAGGAAATGAAGTCAAGACATGTAATTAAAGCTAAATCGAAGACATGTAATCTTGATTTCTTTTGAGTCTTAGGAACAAAGTGTAATTGAGCATACTTGAGCCAAAATCAACTTAATCACACACTAGGTTCACTATAGAAGTCACACACGAAATTTCACATTATTTGGACTTCAATAGATCACCCAAACTTAGACCGGAAAAACACAAAACCTGAACCCTAACTGTCTGCCCACATTCGGTCGACCGCAACATGCCGTTCGGTCGACCGGATGATCAAGTAATCCTGTTTGTGTTTCCCTGTCTAGTTTCGGTCGACCGCACCATAGCTTTCGGTTGACCGTTTGAACTTACTGTTCCGACCGTTATTCTTGTCGTATATGCCCAATGGTCGTATTCGTATTAAAACTATATACACCTCCATATACTTAACCAAACGGTCGAACCATGTGCCAAGTTCGGTCGACCGTTTAACCTTGTCAAGAATTCCTTGCTATCGGTCGATACGATTTCGTTCGACCGATCCAATTTTCCCTCTACCGAAACGCTTTTTCGGTCGACCGGTAACCCTGTTCGGTCGACCGTTTTCTTAATAGACTTAAGTGTTCGGTCGATCTATTCTTATTTCGGTTGACCGTATCCTTATCAAACCCAAGCGTTCGGTCGACCGTTCCAGTTTTCGGTCGACCGTTTCTGGACAGATTTGCAGCCCGAATTTTCTGCTTTGTGTATCTTGCACAAAACCCAATCAAATCTTGTCCCAACGAATCTATTCTCTCTAATGCCTATATAAGGAGTTGTAAAACACATTTTAACACAACTCTCCCACTACAAACTTGTCCCAAACTTTAGAGAGAATTCCAAACACTCAAAGCTACAAACCTTCCACACTTAGTGATCATTTCTTCATCCTACTCAAGTGTGCTCAAAGTTTAGAGAGTGTTGTTCCACTCAAGTTCTCAATTGTTGTAAAAGGAAGCAAGGACTTCGGTGAAAGCCCGAAGTGTCCCTCTCGGATTGTGAGAGGAAGATTCCAAGCTCGGCGAGGGTTGTTCGCGAGTTTGACGGTTGTAAGGCGTTGTCTCCCGGCCCGGAACGGGGAGCGGATAGTGAAGTCGTAGGCGGAGCTCGGTGATCCGAGCGGAGCTTGCAAGAAAGGACTAGGACCCGGGTGGGGTGCCAAACCTCTATAAAAATCCCCCGACTTCTTGTGGTTTGCATTATTTTCCTTTACTTGCTTGTTTGTTTAATTTCCGCTGCATTTACTCGATTGTCTAAACAAGTAGGTAATTAGGTGATTAGATTCATAGTGATTAGTGGACCCATAACCCACACGATCCTACATTTGGTATCAGAGCCTTGTTCGTTAATTTTCTTCTTAACCGATAAATTAACATGGCTCTTAATGCATCCACACCTTTAGAATCTTGTAAACCACCATATTTTGATGGAAATAATTTTGGTTCATGGAAAAGTAAAATGATGTCATTTATTAAATCCATGAACATTAACATGTGGTTTATGATTCAAACTCCATATGAATCACCTAGATATGATCTTAGTAAATGGAGTTTAGAAGATGAGAAAAATACATCCCTAAATGCTAAAGTTATGAATGTCATATTTTGTGCATTAGGAAATGAACTTTTTAATCTTGTTTGCTTATGTGATAGTGCTCATTCTATATGGCAAACTTTAGAAAGAAATTTCGGTGATGGAAAATCACCAACCGGGGAGAAAGGAGCAAATCCGAAGGATGTAGCTCAAGCAAAGAAAATGGAGATTAACTCAACATCTTCATCATCATCAAGCTCATCCGATGGAGAAAGTGAAGATGAGGTATCTTCTAGCTCTTCTTCAAGTAGTAGTTCAAAAGATAATGCCCATGATTTTAATGAACTACAAAATGCATTTCAAAGATTATTTGAAAAATATAAAGAACTTCACAAGACTAATCAAGTAGCAAATGAGCAAGTTCATGATCTTAAATGTCAAAATGCATCTATCTTAGATGTTAAAGTTGATTTGCTTGCTAAAATTGAAGTTCTAACTTTAGAGAATGCATGCTTGAAGGAAGAAAATTTAAATGTTAAAAATGTCTCATCTCATGCAATTGATAGCATATGCTAGAAATTGACACTAATGACTTGCTTATTAAACTTGATAAGTCTCATTTAGAAAGCAAGAAATTATTACATGACTTGAATTGCATGAATGAAAAGGTTGCAAACTTAGAGATTCACATGCTTAACATGAATGAAAAGCATAATTCTATGATTAAAAATCTAAATTGCTTAAATGAATCTCTAGCAACTAAAAACAGTGAACTTAATGCCTTAAATGAAAATTTGTCAAATAAATTGCATAAGTTCACACATGGCAATAAAAATAATTTTTATGTTAAAAACTTTCCTATTCAAATTAATTTTGCCATGAAAAAGAAAGTAAGTGTAGAGGTACCAAAATCAACTTGGATTTGGGTACCAAAAGCTAAACTTAATGGACCCAAGCAAAAATGGGTACCAAAGTCTACACTTGTAGGAGCTTGAGGAGGAGATTGGTGGTGACCGGGTGAGCCAAAGCGTCGAATTCGAATCCGGTTACATCACCAAGTCAAGATTAGAGCTATTCAAGATTCAAGTTTGGTATAAATTTCTATCTTTGAAATTTCTGAAAATTTAGCTCTAATCGAGTCTATATGCTTAATTGTCATATCTTTAGAGTTTAATTCATTGCAAATCATATACCCTATTCATTGCAAATCATATATCACATCCATTGTTTCCATTTAGCCTTATTGATAGGGGGAGCTTAAATGTTATATCTTTTATTAGAGTAATGAAGTGCAAAATTTAGGGGGAGCAACTTCATTACAAGACATCCAAATTCTATGCTTAAAGTCATCATTATTTTTGTTTTTGATGGATGTCAAAACGGGAGAGATAATTAAGGGGGTAACTTGGAATTTGGCATAAAATTAAACAAAAACTATGCACATCCATAGGGGGAGAATTAATATGCATAGTTTATATATACAAATTCCATGTATTTAGATAGAATTAAGATATTGGTTGCCATCATCAAAAAGGGGGAGATTGTTGGCTTTTTGGCCTTAATCTATGTTTTGATGATTTAATTAACCTAATCTTAATTATGATCATGTAGAGTAGTACACATATTGCATTGCATATATATTGCTTTGTGCTAACCTCTACAGGTGATCAAGACTCAAGAAAGGAGAAAAATCAAGTCAAGACATGTAATCAAGCTAGGATTGAAGACATGTAATTTTACCTTTCTTTGAGTATTAGGAACTTATGTAAATTGAGCATAACTTAAGCTAATATGCATGCATTCACACACTAGGTTCCTTGTAGGAGTCACACACAAAATATCATAACTTTTGGACTCCATTAGATCACCCAAACACCAAAAACATTTGTCGCAAGTCTGCCTGAGTTCGGTCGACCGTTCACCTTTCGGTCGACCGGTTATACACATTATTTGTTATACCAGACCAATCAGTTCAACCGATCACACTTCGGTTAACCATTTACCCAGACCTGTTCGGTCGACCGTTTAGTTTGCTATTTCTGGTAAAAATACGACCGTTATATTTGTCGTATTATACAACGGTCGTATACACATTTTTCTCTTAATACACCCCCAAATACTTTTGAACCGGTCGAACAAAATACCTTGTTCGGTCGACCGTTCCATTAGGAAAAATCTACCTGCTATCGGTCGACACAAGTTTAGTTCAACCGATCGAGTTTTCCCTCTACCGGACCCTGTAGTTCGGTCGACCGGTACCTGTTCGGTCGACCGGTGACTTATAGAACTTAAGTGTTAGGTCGACCAGTACCTTTGTTCGGTCAACCGATCCATTAACTTACTCAAGGGTTCGGTCAACCGATACACCTTTCGGTCGACCGTTTCTGGACAGATTTTTGAATCCGATTTTCTATTTTGTGTTCTTTGCACAAACCCCAATCAAATCTTGTCAAAACGGCTAGAAATCTTTAGGAGCTTATAAATAGAGGTTCACACTTAGTTTTCCACAAGATTTCACAACTCCAAAGTGTCAAACCTATAGTGAGATTTTCCACAACCTCCAAGCTCCAAATTAGTCATCCAAAGCCTAATTTCCACATCATTCATCATACAATCATCTAGCAATTGTTGTGCTCAATTAGAGAGTGAGTTCCACTCAAGTTACCATTGTTGTAAAGTGAGCAAGGGTCTTGGTGAAAGCCCAAGACAAAGAAGCAAGGACTTCGGTGAAAGCCCGAAGTGATTCTCTCGGTTTGTGAGAGGTGGTGCCAAGCTCGGCGAGGGTTGTTCGCGAGCTTGAAGACTTGTAAAAGGAGTTGCTCCCGGCCCGGAACGGGGAGGCATAGTGAAGACGCAAGAGGGGCTCGAACGGAGATTCGAGAGGTGCTTGTAAGAGAGGACGTAGGCGCGGCCGAACCTCTATAAAACCGACGTGTCTACTTGTGGTTTGCATTACCTTTCTACTTGTGTTTGATTTAGTTTAATTTCCGCTGCAATTCTTTGATCGATCAACCAAAGAGTTAATTAGGGTTTAATTGTGATTAGTCTTAATTGTGGACCCATAGACCCACACGATCCTACATGTACTACTCGGGTACTTATTTCTTACATTTCAGGATTTAGGTAATAAATAAGAGAAAGGAAGCAAAAAGGACCTAAATACAAGAAGAAAAAACTTATTTGGAAGCCTTCTGGACCTGTTAGTAATGCTGAAGGACAAGATTATGAGTCCAAAATGACTTAGGTGAAATCCTGGAGGGATCTAATCGTAAAGAAAATATGTTGGTCGCAAATGTCCATAATCTCTTGAACCTGAGAGGTAATTCAACAATTAAGACCAAATAGGCTTAAACCAACATCTTCTGGTGCACCTCATGTGCTAAATTGGTTAACTAAAGTTTCTGATGAAATGTGGGGTTGAAGTAATTTCTCCAACGGATCGGGTATTAGGTTTGGAGTACTCTGGAGTATCCAGATTTGATTTGTAGTCGTCCGATTACACCTAGATTCATCAAACCTTCCAATCTTGTATAAATTCACTTGTAACCCTTCTGTTTCTCCTCTCCCTTCTTCTTCTTCTTACCTTCTTCCTCTTCTCTCCCCCATTAGAGTAGGTTTATTTCTTGTTTTAATGGTGTAGTACTTAAGCGGGTGGAGAGGAAACCTTGTAATATTTTATCCATTGATTAATCAACTTTTGATATCATGTTCTTTACATACTTGTCTTTAATTTGATGTCATTTATGTTTCCTTGTATTGAGTAATTTAAATTTTGTTACATGTTGATAGGTTTATTTTACTTTGTTGTTTATATGATTAATGAGTAGTCCATCCCCGTTGGGGGTGAGAATGATGTGAAGTGTGAATGTAGTTAGATTAATGTGTGTTTAATGTTAATTTTGGAGTTTCAAATGATTTCGATTATCATTTTCATGGTATTCCCACACTTGCCTTTGATGTGTTAATGGTCCTACTGGATGCTTAGCACATGCTTTGGTTAGAGAGTCCGTTGAACGAGAATGACGACGTGAGGATTAGATTGAAATGGGTAAAGAGATAAGATTGACATGTGTCCATTTGGTTATCTTTATGCTTATCTGAGGTAGTGTTTTGTAATTTTTAATGATTGTGATAAATCTTAATTCATGTGAAAACACACATGGATAATGTCTATTAGATATCCATATTAATTCATGTCATGAGAGCGCACGCGTCACACATCTACACTGTTGAATGCATTCTCCACCTCCTATGGGATTAGTCGCATTTATTTTACAAATTATAGTTAGCAAAATTTAGTGTAGATATACTAACCCACTCTTCATTTTGTTCCCCCACTCGAGTATGGTCGTCAAAGACCGCAGCCACTCATGGACATGACTCATACTTGTCACCCACTAGTGCAGAATTGCCTTTACTCGTCGCCCAATAGACGTCGGCCGTTACAACCACCGACGTCTAGTGTCGAGAGGACAGAATAGACGTCGGTTGTAATGGAAGACGACGTCTATGTGACATTATAGACGTCGGGTGTAGGAATAACACGTTTAGCCGACGTCTATAGTGTATAGACGTCGACCTTTAGACGTTGGTGTTTTAGTACCTTGTGAATCTGACGTCTATAGTGTATAAACGTCGGCTTATAGACGTCGGACGTAATGGAAGACCGACGTCTATACGCCAACCATATAGACGTCGAGGTATAGACGTCGGTGTTATGGAACATCCGACGTATATAGGTCCTAAAGAAATCGGACAGACGCACTTTTTTTCATTCATTTCTGTCGAAACCCACCCAAACCCTAGCCGTCCCGCGACCGAACTCTCCTCTGCGACCATCCTCCGACCGATCCGCACCGTCTCCGGCACCGCAGCGAGCTCCCAAGCTCTCCTCCACTTCTCCGGCCCTCTTCTCCTTCTTCCTCCGTCTTCCTCCGTCTCTCTCCACATGTAGGTTTTAAGTTCGTTTTTGGTTGTTTTAAGTTCATCTTTCTCCACATATTCTTTCTAAATTAGCCTCCTCCGCATGTAGCTTCCTCGTGTCGTTTACAGCCGTCTCCTCCGCGACGTCTTCGGGAACCACAAAGAGCTCCTCCGGCATCACAACTTTTCCCTCCTCTGGTTCGTGCTCAATTTTAGATCCTTAATTTAGGATTAGTTTAGACCAAGAATCCAACGCCAAATTAGGATTAGTTCACAATAATAACGTATTGATGCAAATATTGGTTAATGTGATAATCATTATTGGTTAATGTGATAATCTAAGTGTATTGATGCAAATATCAACATTTAGAATTCCTTTTATTTTCCAAGTTAATTAATGATTCAATTTGTTGGTGTGTAGCAAATGGTTTCCAAAGTAGAAAAAAAGAAATCAAAATTATGGATTGATGATGTGTAATGGCATGAGTTGTATGGTATTGATGTGGATGTACACTCTTGACATGTAGACGTGATAAGCAACTTCTTCTCGGAGTTTTTTTGCATGTGTGTTATGTGTTGATATTTGATAAACATATTCATTGGATTGATTTGGTTTGGATTGAGTTGGGTTGGTTTCAGGATTTGAAGAATTTTACATGATGTGAATGTGAGTAGATAACTAGATATACATTTTTCTTGTTGATTTAAGGATTTGAAGAATTTTACACATCAAATTTTAAGTGGAGGTTCTGCCAAAATTTAAATAAAATTTTATTCCCAATTATTATTAATAACATGATAGTTTGTGTTTAAAATGTTTTTCTGTCAATTCAAGTAATTATTTTTAATACTTGCTTTTAATATTTTAAATGTTTATTGCCTTAATTTTTTGAATTTTAAATATTATGATAATAACTCATTGCCCCCCCCCCTTAAACAACTTGGCCTTTAATAACCCAAAGCAAAAGATTAGACAATATTTGCTAAGTCACTCATCATATAGGATTTGCATGCATTGTATTTTCTATTATTTACGATTTCTGTCGTAGATTGCTGGCGTTGATTGATATTTTAACTTGTGCTACTCAGGGCAATTAAGGTTTACAGAGCTTTAGGTGGTAGGAGAACAACCACAAAATCACGAATAACATGACATGGAATGAGAGTATTTTCTATCCCATTTTTGTTAATTAAGTTAGGAACAAATATTTAGCGAATTCCTATGTTTGTAGTATCGGAAGCAGGTTGGAAATACGGAATGCGGTTACTACGTGATGAGATACATGAAGGAAATCCTCGATGTGGTAACTCAAGACGTATGTCTAACCGAGGTAATGTAGATCGTTATTCAATTGTATAGTTGTGTAGTTTCAATATTTAGTTATTAATATTCAACACACTTGTATTTTTTTGATAGGTTTTCCCAAAAAGTAGTGATCCCTTCTCGCAACAGGAGCTCGATGAAACTCGCGACCGATGGACTCGCTATTTCATCAGAAACATGCTGACGAACTAAGAGGTTCTCCTGCCAATTGTATTTTTTGTAATTTAGTTAACAAGTGCACTTGTATTACAAACCTACACTTTTTGCCTTAATATAATCACCTTAATTTTAGAATGAATTAATTGCAAGTGTGTTGAATGTCAATTGTGTATGCTTTGTATGTTTGTGCATGTATGGTTGTATGTTTGTGTTTGTGCATGTATGCCTGTTTGTTTGTGCTTGTATGAAATTGTGGATGTATATGGATGTCTGTGGATGAAATTGTGAGTATTTGTGAACAAATTTATAGGTGAACGAATTTGGTGCAGTTGTATGTACACTAATACGATGACTAAAAACAATTTCGTCGGATGCTATTTATTTTTTTTGTCCAGGTTTAGGAATAGACGACGGCCGTTTCTATAAGCCGACGTCTATTCCTCTGAAGAAAGGAATAGACGTCGGCTTTATATTGAATCCGACGTCGATCCCTAACGTATAGGCGTCGTATGTTCATTAACCGACGTGTATTCGTTAATGTATAGACGTCGTATGTTATCTAACCGACGTCTATCCCTAAAGTATAGGCATCGTATGTTAGTTAACCGACGTCGATACATTAAAGAATACACGTCGGCGTCTAATTACAACCAACGTATATACGTTCGGTATAGACGTCATCTATACTATGGCCGACGTCTATGTATAGACGACGCACACCTAGACGTCGGATAGGGGTGTGCTTATATCCGACGTGTATAGCCCTGTACATCCGACGTATATTCCCTTTTCTGTAGTAGTGACCGCTTCAACGTGGTCGTGCACTTGCAGTTTTGAACTTCACTCCCCAATCACTCACGAAATATTGGGAAGTCAGAATCAATTTTCTTCCACTGGGGAAAATTTGCATTACGCCGAAGCAACTTCTTATTGGTTTACTCTCGATCTTCATGCCATGTCAGGTTTTTGAGTCCTCAGAACATGCAAACAAACTCTTCAACCTTAGAATTATCAGAAGATACCACAACAACTTGGTAGGTTGACCTTGTAGTTTTCAATTCTCATCAGCACTCATATTTTTATTTTGTTTGTGCCGTGAGACATTACATACAAGACAATAACGCAGGTTTTCAGAGTCATCCATATAGAGAATACAATCATTAGGACATGCATGTATTTTCCTATACTTCATCCATAAGGCACACAATATCTTCTTAGCCTCGTAGATATGGTCCGGAAGTTCGTTGCTATCTGGAGGAATCTCTTTCAACAACATTAGTAGGGATGTGAAACTGACATCACTTCAACTGTTCTTTCAAGGTACACAACCTTAAAACTACAGACAACCTACTTAACGCAACCCAGATACAAAGACCTTTCATTGTCTGAGAATAGACTGCTAAGCACATTAGGGTTTTCGCAATAATTGTCGACAACATCCTGGATCATATCCTCTAACCGATCATCATCATTGTCATACTTTGCCGGGTCACTATGATCACTTCCTTCTTTCGAGCTTATTTCATTTTCACCATGCCATATCCAATGAGTATATCCTTCATCAAAACCTTTCTCGAACAAATGAACTTTTCTCTTTTACATCTCATAAGAACATGTTAAACCAACTCCTACATGGACATAAGACCTTTATCTCATTTCTAGCATTTGCATTCCTAAGGGTAAAATATAGAAATTCATCTAACCCAGCCTTGTACTCATCACTTAATACTAGTGAAAATCCATTTTCGATCCATAATTTTCTACATATCAAGAGGAACGATCGCAATGTAAAGATAGAAATAAGTTTCGATTCTTAGTCCTTTTAAAGTTCAACTACCAATAAACAATCCAACATCAACAAAACAACACATTCAAGACCATAAATATTATTCCATTATAAATTTCTAACAAACAAAACTTTGATATATCATCTCTGGGAACTAATAAAATGAGTCCTTTTAATTACAGTAATTAAAATAGTTGCAAATGGAAGCATTGATCACACCTTCGTGAGCATGTGTTGGATTTGAAAGATTGTAAAGGCTGGTTGGGCAGGGGTGATCGGTCGGGCCTGGTCACTCTGACCAGGCCAATCAGTCTTGTGGAGCTGACAAGGGATGGGGATAGGGAAAGAAAATGGGGGTTTGCCTAGCTCGTTAGGTTTGTGTGTTTGATTTTGGGTTGAATATTAAATATGACATTGCATTACGATTAACTTAAAAAAATTAGATTTTACTATGTCGATTAACGAACAAAATGACACGGTTAATCCCTATACATAAATAACTTGCAAAGCGGATGACCGATCACTATTCGGTCCACGGAACCGCTAACTAGAATCACCAGTTTGGACAACCGAATTGCATTCAGTTAATATAAGAGAAATACTTGGGAATATTGTGCTACGATGGTCAATATACAACATGTCGATTTCAAGTGCACCGATATGATAAACTTAAAACGTCAGTTCACGTCGAACATATTGCGACTAACATCGTAACGTGAATATTCATGTTAGTAAATTTGTGGCCGATGTGGTACATCTAATATCACGTTGGAATTTCAACTACCAGCGTGGTATGCCTAATACAATCTCGGATTGTCAATATCAGACATAATCAAGGTGACACAGTACACGTATTTTCCAGCAATGGGAGGAGGAATTTGAGAGTGGAGTATGTTTTTTAGCCTGATAATGAGCCCAACTCTAATTTTCCGTTCTAATTTATTGGTGTGTGAATAAGGCCGACAAGCTAACAATTCTAGAAGTACTAAGTATGTGAAGGAACTCCAAGAGAGACTAAAGAAACTTGAAGACCAAAACACAAAGAACTCAATTGAACCAGTTGTGCTTAGAGTTCGTGATCGTTGTTCATGCGAGTGTTTGCCGGTGTTTAAAGAAATTGTGGAAAAGCTCACCGTTGGATCTTCAAGCCTTAAAGTATGTCAAGCTTTGCTTTTATGCGCACGTAACTTTGTGTGAGTGTTGGAGTGGTCGACGGTAGGCCGAATGGCTCGTCCAAGGAGGTGTACAATAGAGTTTGCACTGGAATGGTCGACCGGTTCTTGTTTCGGTAGACCGGTTGTAGTGTATTTATCAAGAAGTAGAAGTTTCTGGGTGTTTTTGATCGAACGGATCGCCTTTGCTTTTCGACCGAATGCACTGTTTTAAGTTGTTTGGGGGTGTAGAGTTCGAAACGGTCGACTGCCCTGAGATTTTGTTCGTCCGATGACTTAAGATAACTTAAAGTTTGTACGACCCTTTGTAGTTTCAGTCGACCGGTTTATTTCTTGTTCGGGTTACTGCCTTTTCCCGAACGACTGTTATTTCTTGTTTGTTCAACCGTTTGTGCTTTTGAGCGAGAGGTGGATTTCACTTGTTGTTTTCGGTCAAACGGGTCCCCTTTGCCATTCGACCGGTTGGTTGTTATTTTGGTTGGACAAGGCCTTTGTGTGGGCTTTTGGTTGACCGCGAGTTTGGTTCGGTCGACCGTTTCTGCCAAGTTTTGAATATGTTGCTTATGTTGTGTGTGGTTGTGATCGGTCTGGTGGGAAACGATTTCACCGGCCCTTTGGGGAAATGGGAAAGACTTAATGGCCCGATAGCGATCAAAGGTTGTGTCTCTACGGAGTGTTCTGGACCCTAGAGCGGTCATCCTTGTGTGGCGGTGTTTGTTGCTAGAGACTCTGACCGACAGTGCTTTTTGTGCACATGTGTTTGTTGGCCGAGACTCTAACCAGTGGTGCCTTTTGTGCACGTGTCTTTGTTGGCATGCATACATTATCATTATTGATTAAGTTTCTTGTATTTGGTTAGATGCATCCGAGACACGCGAGACCTCCCATACGCTACCGTAGTACCACTGAGAAGACCGGTGGGGGCGCGGGGGTAGGAGAGCGGCAGTCAGAGCTTGTTACTATGGAGATGTTGGGCGAGCTACTGGGGAGCCAGGCAGCTCGTGTCGACCAGGCAGGCGCTGTTCATGATCATTTCATGCGCCAACATCCGCCAACCTCCCACGACAGAGGTGACCTTGAGACAACTGAGTACTGGGTCTTCAGGATCCAGAAGATCTTCTGGGTGATTGGTGTGACACCGAAGAGGAGGGTGGACCTGACCACCTATGTTCTGGATGGAGAGGCATCGAACTGGTGGTGGACCACATCTGCAGTGGTCTTTGAGGATCATGAGGATGTGAGCTGGGAGGACTTCCATGCGGAGTTCAACCAACAATACTTTCCGCAACATGTTCGTGACAGGAAGATGGTAGTGTTTTAACATGTGTTTGTTGGCCTTTTGTGCACGTGTGTTTGTTGGCCAAGACTCTGACTGGCAGTGTTTTTTGTGCACATGTGTTTGTTGTCCGAGACTCTGACCAGTGGTGCCTTGTGTGCACAAGCAGGTATGGGGTTGGGGTGGGAGAACCCTTGAGACCCGGTTTGGTTTGTGTCAGTTGTGGTTGGTAGAGAGGTCAAGGAAACCTAGGTGACGGTGGTAGTTGCGATATATTGCATTTTTCATAGCATATTACATTGTTGTTTAATTTATGCATTTTAGAAGTTTGGCATACAGGGTTTTCTTCTGGAAACTCAGGTCTGGTTCATGTTGTGTTTCAGGCCGTGATCGGCTGTAGGGGTGGTGACTGCGGAGGGGAGCTCTAGGGACCAGATCTTGCTTTCTTCATTTTCAGAGGTTGTTGCGATTACAATTGTATATATGATGTAATCACCTTTTGTAATCACCGTTTGTAAAACTTAGATCTATATATATGATGGTGCACCTGGTGTTGTGTTTTCGTAATGTCCTCGGGTTTCGTTTGATTCAGTTGATTTTCTCTTTTGGAAAAGTTTTAAAATGTTTGCTGTTTTGAGGACGTTACAACGTGACTATCGTGGCCAAGGAAATTGATCTTCAAAGCAGTGTTAAATAGGTGATTGATTCATTTTATATTAAACTGCAAGTTCACGACCGTGTTGAAGTGGTGGCAAATACGGATCGATCCACAGGGAGGTGTGTCAACTTTTGGTTTGTTCGAAGGTGAGTGGTAAAGAAAGGAGAGAAAGATTGAGTACACTAAACTAATGAACTAGAAGGAAGGAATTGAAAACATGAAATGAACTAACTAAGCTAAGCTAAGCAACTATTAAGAAGAAAGATAAGCTGGAAATCAGGAATCTAAGACCCCTAAAGGGTGGAGTGTGGGTGTGCACATGAAATAAGTGTGGTGAATGCATACAATAAGCTCAAGTGTGGTTAGTGTTTGTTAATGCATAAGAAGTACCTCATGGCAAGACCTATCATTTTCAACACTAACCTAGGTGATTAATATGAGCAATGCAAGGTTGTTATTAAGAACATAATGAGCATGGAGTGTACCTAACTATGGCAGAAACTATCAAGTAAAGTTCTTATTAATTCAAGCAAGCATACTAATATCTCTCACAAACAATAATATCTAGCATTCATACCACCTACATAACATGTACATACATCTACTCCACCCCCAAAGGGGATGGAACTACTCACTAATCATTACACTACCTACATTAACAAAATGAAACATTATACTGAAAGGAAATTTAACTACGCAAGAAAGGAGCATTAAAGAAGCTTAAAAGGAAAGGAAAGACTAAACAAGCATGCACAAAATAAAAGACAAGATTAAAAGAAACTAGAACAATTATTTTATTAACAATGACTCATATTGAAGATAGCATTCTTCTGCACCTTGAGTTTTGCTTCAAGGCTTACTCCTTAGTAGAGAGAATGCCACCAAGCAATGGGTAGTTTACAATAGAAGGTGATGAGTTCTATTTATTGCCATACAAAAAGGTAATCCGGGACAATCCCCCGATGTGGTACTAAACAAATACCAAAAATAGACTAAACATCCACTAATACACGTGCTCCTGAAATCTTAGCGGACCGGGCAAACGCAGACAACCAATTAGCGGTCCCAGACCGCCAATTGGCCGTCTACAGGATCTGGATTGGGTTCGTTTTCATTCTGGGCTTTTCTTGATGTATTTGTTGATCTTGGATGCATCTACTTCGCTTGTTGGAGCTCCGACCCGAATAGAATTGCCAAAATACTCCCCATGATGGTGAGAACTTTCTGTTTTGCTCTTTGGTCCTTCGGTCTTACGTTCAGGTCCTTCTCCTTTCCATCTTAGTCCACAGGTCTTACAATTCAGTCTTTTTTCCCTGCTTTTGGGTCCTTTTATGCTTTATCTCTTCAAACCTATTTATTTCTGAAATTCAAACATAAAACTCGTCACGTAGCATTCCTTAGGTGTAAGATAATGGATATAAGATACAAATATAAGCATGAAATGATGTCAATCAAATACCCCCACACCTAAGTTTTTGCTAGTCCCGAGCAAAACAAAGAAAGAGAAAAACAAACGAGAAATAAGATATCCTAACTCACTTTCGTAGGAATGACGGTTGCACTTAGCATGTGCAACAAGCCGTTAAACCTCCTTGTTTCCAAGGTGGAGGAGTGTTGTCCCCTGAGGGTTTCAGCGGATATACCCACAAAATCCAAACAAGATGCAATATTCAGTCAAGACACTCGACCCGTTGGACATATTTTGTCGACTATAGGACGTGGTAATCCTACGTGCCGACTCTATAAAGGTAATCAGTCCACACACCTAGCCTAATGAACCATTCGTGCAAGTTAAATAAGGAATTAAGTGAAAAACATGGACAACCTCAACATCCTCAAGTGATACAAAGTGTAAAGTCCATTAAGCTTTTTTATTTGCATTACCATTTTTTTTGTTTATTTTCTCTTTTTTTTTCTTCTTTTCTTTTTTTAGCTGGAGTTTTATTCTCCTAGGGTCAGGTTTCGTGCATCATTTCCCATGAGGACTTACACTATCACGTACACTTTTCCCCAAATCTCCACATAGGGCGATCCCTACCACCCGTGTAACGGGAGTTCGGCCGGCGCATCCCAAGTCAGATGACTCGAAAGCACCAGGCACAAAGTCCCCTCAGACCTACTATCCCGAGTGATAGGAGCCGTGTGAGAAGAGAGAACACCTACTCACTTCTTTCTTATCTACACATGAACCAAAACCCCTACACTTAATGTCTCACAACAAGATTTAAAGGGTCATTGACTACAACAAACTCCCTTAAATTAACAGACACGAATTAATGACTCACTAGGTTTAGGGTGGACTTCTTTAAATGTTTGAGCACTGAAACCCTATGATTACTCACCCCCAAGGGAAAACTGAGGTGCATCCTAACGACTCGATAAATCCTAAAGCCATTGTACTAGATATCCTAATGCATCAAGTTCAAGACAATTTTGGGAGCTTTCTTTTTACTTTGCCTCTCAACGGTTTTGCACATGCTAAACACAGACAAAACCCACAAAACAATTTCTTTCGCAAACACTTGAAGATTTTGAAAGAAATGTGAAATTTTTGAAGCACTAGGCAAGCAAAAGAATACAAGTCACCCAAGGACCATGGCAAGCAGATATATCGATATTAAATGAAGCACACTAACATGACCCTAACAATGCACACAAAAGAAAAAAAATCAAAGGAAAAGACTCGACTATGTACACACGTAAAAACACCCCCACACCTACTTCATGCATTGTCCTCAATGAATGTGAGCAAAATACTACATGGATTTATGCATGAAACAAGAAAGATCTCACCAACATGAAGCGCTAAAGGAAGTTCATGGTTATGTTGATGGACACAAACCTGAATTCCATCAAAACCTGTGAGATGCTAAAGAAGGGATACAAATACGTGAAAGAAACGAGGCCCAAATACACAAGGGTTGGAGACACAACAATCGATGCTCACTGAAGGAGTTTTTTATTGTACTTTTTTTTTTTTTTTTTTTATATAACTATGTACAGACATAAGTTCACATCTTCATTTGACAAAATACATCAAATGGGAACCTCAAGAGTGGTTCAATGCACTTGGAAGGGGAACATGACACCATGCGGGGCCAGAATACTCATGTGTGACCCCCCTTCACAAAGAGCACAAGATGAAATGAGAGGTTCATGAATTGAACGCTGATGGGAATTAAATTTATACCGCAAGTGCACGGCGTCAATGAAGACGTGGCAAATACGGGTCGAACACAAGGAGGGAGAGATTTGTTATTAGTGTGATTTTGATTGGGGGAAAGAAGGAGAGAAGAATAAATTGGGTTTTGAGATTTTTGGGTTTTAATTATCTAAAGCAAGAAACAAGAACAACTAAAACTAAAGCAAGAACAAAGATGGTGAATTCCGTTTGGTGGAGGTTTAGGTATTGGGTTTAGATTAGAGAATTCAGAAACTTATAATAAATCATATTAGTTATAAAGCATTACATGATAAATGATTTAACATAAACTCAAGTAATCAAAATATACTAACACGAAATTAAAATAATAACTTTTATTCTTCTTCTCTTCACCCTAAATCCCTCACCTCCACCCTTTGGAAATAGTTAGAAACTCATGGATGGAAAGGAGGAGAAGGGGTCCTAGATGAATTACAAAAGAAAACTAAAAACAAGAAATAAAACAACAGAAATTTATTAAACTAAGGAATAAAAACTAGAACATAAGCTCCGACCTCTCACAACATCGTTTCAGGGCTATTTATAGCCGATACAAGGGACTTAGGTATAAAATAGGAAAGTACACGTGTCAACACGCAACCGGTAAAACTTTTAGAGCATGAATCTAATTTGGTGCGGCGGATTCGCCGCATTTTGTACATAAGGTGCGGCGGATTCGCCACCTTTTTAGCTCCGATTTAATCTGGATTTTTCCTGTGTGTTTATGGTATGATTTGATCCTCCTTTGCGCGTCTCGATTGATTCTTTCCATTCTTTTGAGCTCCGGATTAATTCCTTCATATATTTGGAGATCCACATTGATTTTTCCTTAGATTTTCTCCAAGATAATATTTTGGTGCTTTAATTTCAATTAGGTCCTTGTCCTTTTGCAATTAAGTCCCCGACTACTTTTGTGCTTAAGTCCTTGTTCTTTTTGTAATTAGGTCTTGAATGCTTTTATGCTTGGATACATTTCCATTTGAAACCCGATAATCTTGAGCTTGGTCTTTATGATAGAAATGAGTCTTTTGCACGCGTTTATGCTCGGGATGTGGGTAAATTGCATTCAGGTCCCTGTATTCTGTAAATAAGACTAAACACATATCCTAGTAGCATTTATTGATGTAAAAGTAATATAAATGAAAGACATATGATGCAATGTATGCAATGCATCAAATACCCCCAAACCTAGATTTTGCTAGTCCCTAGCAAAACAGAATAGAAGAAAAATGAAAACAGGGAAATCATAACTCACATTCATAGGAATCACGGTTGCACTTAGCATGTGCAACAAGCCTTTAAACCTCTTTGTTGCCAAGGAGGAGGAGTGTTGTCTCCTGAGGGTTTTCAGCGGATATACCCACAAAATCCTAAATCAACATTTCATTAATAGTTCTCAATATCCCTACCTCAACCTTATACATCTCACCGAGAATTCTTGCATGCTCATTATATAAATCTAACTCATTAAAAATATGACTTGGTCTTTGTTCACACCACTAACCCTTCTACACATGTTATTACTTAAATTATTTTGCACGCCTCCTCTGGTGGTGAAGTATCATTTGGATCAACCATGACATGGATCATTCTTTTTGCTTTGGGCCTTGAGTATTTTTTTTTTCTTCCGCGATTCAACACATTTGCTTTTTGACACTTTTACCCTTTTTGCATTCGTGTGGCGAGTTTGGTCGATAATCCCGAGCTGGTAGACTCAAGTTACCGGGTTTCAAGATACCCCTACGGACCAGTGACTCAAAGGCTTGGGCTTTTGTAGTCATTTTGCAAAATGTGTTTTCCTCACTTTATTCCTTTATTTTTATTTTCCTCAAGGCTTAATTGCTATTAGAAGTCCACACTTCCCGGTATATTTTCCTCAACCTCTGTTTTTTATCAACCACTTCAAAGATTTGATTCATCCAATTTAAGTGCATACATGTCTTAAAGGGCAATGGGTTATTTCTTTGGAACTTATATTTATGTCACAATTTCTACAAGCCGAACTATATAATAAGGAACAAAAAACTCAATGCAATTTGTACTCGGGTTTTGGTAGTTCAATCTTAAGCTATGTTATGAAACATTGAATTTTTTATTTATTTATTTTATATTTTTTTTAGAAATAAAAGACAGATATATAGATAGATATATACATAAACACCCCCCACACCTAAATCAAGCATTGTCCTCAATGTATGCAAATATAAAGCAAATGCACTTATTACCTTGGTGGACTGCAGTGGAAGGATGGAATTTGCTCAAAGTCAACCATAGTCAGAACTGGATTGAATGACACCATATTGGTGCATGTATCCAGTTGAATTGTTCCCCATGTTGCAATGAGAGTCCTGAGTCACAGGTTCCACACCCCTCACATAAATAGGTTCTCTTATTTGCTCGAGTGATGGTGGGTGTGTAGATGAATTCCTCCCCTTTTTCTTACTTCCTTTTTGATTTTGTGATGATTCAGAAATCTTATAGATACGCGATTTCATCACAACATCACTTTGATTGCATATTATTTCTGGCTCACTATCAATATGAAAGATATTAAATTCAGCTTTTAAGTTCCCAAAAGATAATTGCATGAGCCCATTTCGACAGTTTATCAATGCTTCAGAAGTGGCTAAAAAGGGTCTGCCTAGAATTACAGGGATTTGTTGTTTAGGATTTACAACAGGTGCGGTATCTAGGACGACAAAATCCACTGGGTAAATAAAGTCACCAACCTTGATCAAAACATCCTCTACGATACCTCTTGGTTTCTTAATAGAACAATCAGCAAATTGAAGGGTTGTCTTGGAGGGTTTTAGTGGACCAAGGTTCATTTGCTCATAGACAGAGTACGGGAGTAGGTTAACACTAGCACCAAGGTCTAGAAGGGCTTTGTTGATAAAAGTATCTCCTATTGCACATGAAATTGTGGGACATCCAGGATCCTTATATTTTATAGGAGATGTGTTGGACAAAATAGAACTTATGTTTGCAGTTAAGAATGCCTTCTTTGGTACGTTCGTTTTTCTCTTTTTAGTGCACAAATCTTTTAAGAATTTAGCATAAGCAGGTATTTGTTGAATCATGTCTAAGAGTGGAATGTTCACCTTAACTTGCTTAAATACTTCCAAGATTTTCTCTATTTGTGCACTTGAGTTCTTTTTGAGTCTATTGGGGAATGGGGCTTTAGGAACATAGACTCGCTCAGGTTCAGGTTGAGCTATAGGTTCAGGTTGAGTAGGTGGGTTGGGCATTTCAGATTGGACGTCGGGTTCAATGGTTAGGTCATATGTGGTAGTTTGATGGCTGGATTGATCAGACGTTCTAGGATTTACCACATTATTGTCAATCTGTCTTCCGGACCGTAATGATACTACAACATTTATTTGTTGGAACGATCTTTCCTCATTAACCATTTGAACCGGTCTAGGGTTGTTATTTTCTGAAGGTGGTTCATAGGATTGATATGAGTTATTAGATCTAGGGTTCACCTCAGGTTGACTTGGAAACCGACCCTTTTCTCTTTCACCTACTATTTGTGCTAGTTGGCTGACTTGTGTCTCAAGCCTTTGGAAGGTCTGGTTGGTTGTTTGTATAAAGGTTTTCATCAAATTTTCTAAGCTTGTCAACCTAACCTCATGATCGCCATTGTTATTAAACCCAGATGATGTATTATTTTGGTTATACAGGGTTGGTTGTTGTCTAGGAGGTTGACCTTGTTGGCTTGATGAGAAATTGGAATTATTACGCCAACCCGAGTTATAGGTTGATGTGTACGGGTCATTTCTAGCATGGTTATACATGGCATTAACTTGTTCACAGTCCGCACAATCCTCCATTACATGACCAGTCTGACCACATCTAGAGCAAGGGATAGACGAGGCTTTATTCACTCGGTTTTGGGTTTGTAGCTCTAAACTTTCCATTCTGCGCATAAGGGTAGCTAGTTTTGCTTCAGCCGCTATGTTGGCATCTACAGCTAAGACACCTGGTTTGGGTTGACTTGCTATTCTAGATCCGATACTCGGGTTAAGCGGTGTTCTAGCATTGTCCCATTGCATACTGTTTTCAGCAAAATCCTCCAGAAAAGTGCAGGCATCATTTTCATTTTTCGACATAAAGTTCCATTGGCTTACGGATTCTACCATAACCCTAGATGTGGGTGTCAATCCCTCATAAATAATTTGGCATAATTACCATCTTGGAATTCCATGATGAGGGCATTGGGTCAGAACACTTTTGAATCTTTCTAGATAGGAATAGAACGGCTCGCTCTCGGACTGAACGAATGCAACAATTTCATTCCTAATCCTCATAGTCTTATGGTTGGGGAAATATTTTTTCAGGAATACTTGAACAAACTCAGCCCAACTCCTAATAGATCTTTCGGCTAGACTATATAGTCATTTCTTAGCGTCGTCCTTTAGTGCTAGAGGCACAAATTTCAGACGCACTGCCTCCTCAGGGATATGCTGGTATTGCATAAGAGAGCAAATTTTCTCAAATTCTCTAAAGAAGAGATATGGGTCTTCCCTAGAGGTGAACGTAGGCAACATACTCATGTATTGTGCCTTAAGTTCGAAGTCGCGACCCGGTATGGTGGGCATAACGATGCACGATGACTGAGCAGCCATCGCTGGATAGCATCGATCCCTCAGAGTTATAGGTTGTGCAACAGGCGGGTCCACTAAGTTCTCACCCATTGGATCTGGGTGAGGTGGTGCAACAGGTGGATTGGGGCTAAGTTCTAGACTGGAATCTAGATGAACTCGTGAGAGTCGATTACTCAAGTCCTGAATCCAAATCTGAGTGCACCGGGTTGAATCAATTTTTGAATTCAAATTCCAAATTTAAATTCCAAATTTAATTTCAAGAATTAATTACAAAGTTTTTTTTCCGTTTTTTTAATATATTTTTATGTTATTTTTTTCAAAAGGGAAACAAACAATAGAATGGGGAAAGATGAGAAAGGAATCCTAATCTAGAGAATTGAGGTGAGAGGAGAAAGAAGACTCAGATGAGAAAGGAAACCTAACTCTAAAGATAGAAAGAGGGTTGGTTAGAAAATTCCTAAGAAAGCACGGTTCAAACAATCCTAGACCTAGTGTCGCTTAGATCTAGACGACTCCTAACTGGTTGAGTCAAATTGATTTGCTTGATTCACCTCCCTCACTAATCAAACCAACTTGGCCAGGCCGTGTATAGCTAGTGGGGGCGCTTCCGACAGAGTCGGTGCCAATTAGACAACCACTTCGCTTGGAAGACTTACGTCAACACAAAAATACTTTCTAGACACCAAATTAAATTCAATTGGCTTCAGGTCATAGCAAGTCAAACCAATTGTTCTCCTTAAATGAGTCCGAGTCCTTAGGGTCAATGTCTAGTTGATTTTAATTTAAGGCTTGGGTGACACTTTAGGATTGTGATTTGTGGGCCACGAAAGGGTGATGAAATCCCCACCGTATCTTTGCCTACGGAGTTGCCCTTAAGATAGTTTAACTTAGATCTTGCAAAGATAGTCAAACATTGGTCTTTAGAGGAGGCAATTGCAAGGTTGTATGCAAACTAGATTATATGCTTAAATGCAATCGATGAAAACCACGATACGTACCTTGACTCCAACACTCTTCAACAGAAATTGATTTGCAAGAATTTAGCAAGAATAATGCATACAAAACACTAGATGATGCATGCACTAAGGCCTTTCTAATTTTGCCAATTTTAGGTCAGAGTTGAATTATTGCCAATTATGGAATTTTTGCTCTAACACATGCAGTTCTACAAAAAGGAAATTTTCTGAAAATAGAAATTACGAGGAAAAAGGCAACAAAGTTACCTATGCAATGCTCAGTCGAGTTCACCGCCCGCTCTCGAAATTTCAGTAGCTTCACGCGTCCACCCAGAGATGAGTCGCGTCCGAGAAAGGTTTGAAGCCCAGAAGCTCCAAGTGTGCGGCGGATTCGCCGCAAATTGCTCTATAGGTGCGGCGATTTCGCCGCTCGTTTAGCTCCAAATGCGTCCGGATTTCTCCGCGCACTCTGTTGTTTCCTGAAACACAAATCCAAATACTTAGATCGCGCACAAGATAAACAGAATAAAATCGAAAACACAAAAATAAACAAAATCTGCGTCGCCTCCCCGGCAACGGCGCCAAAAACTTGATGGGAATTAAATTTGTACCGCAAGTGCACGGTGTCAATGAAGACGTGGCAAATACGGGTCGAACACAAGGAGGGAGAGATTTGTTATTAGTGTGATTTCGATTGGGGGAAAGAAGGAGACAAGAATAAATTGGGTTTTGAGATTTTTGGGTTTTAATTATCTAAAGCAAGAAACAAGAACAATTCAAACTAAAGCAAGAACAAAGATGGTGAATTCCGTTGGGTGGAGGTTTAGGTATTGAGTTTAGATTAGAGAATTCAGAAACTTATAATAAATCATATTAGTTATAAAACATTACATGATAAATGATTTAACATAAACTCAAGTAATCAAAATATACTAACACGAAATTAAAATAATAACTTTTATTCTTCTTCTCTTCACCCTAAATCCGTCACCTCCACCCTTTGGAAAGAGTTAGAAACTCATGGATGGAAAGGAGGAGAAGGGGTCCTAGAGGAATTACAAAAGAAAACTAAAAACAAGAAATAAAATAACAGAAACTTATTAAACTAAGGAATAAAAACTAGAACATAAGCTCCGGCCTCTCACAACATCGTTTCAGGGCTATTTATAGCCGATACAAGGGACTTAGGTATAAAATAGGAAAGTACACTCGTCAACACGCAACCGGTAAAAATTTTAGAGCACGAATCTAATTTGGTGCGGCGGATTCGCCGCATTTTGTACTCCGATTTAATCCGGATTTTTCCTGTGTGTTTATGGTATGATTTGATCCTCCTTTGCGCGTCTGGATTGATTCTTTCCATTCTTTTGAGCTTCGGATTAATTCCTTCATATATTTGGAGATCCACATTGATTTTTCTTTAGATTTTCTCCAAGATAATATTTTGGTACTTTAATTTCAATTAGGTCCTTGTCCTTTTGCAATTAAGTCCCCGACTACTTTTGTGCTTAAGTCCTTGTTCTTTTTGTAATTAGGTCTTGAATGCTTTTATGCTTGGATACATTTCCATTTGAAACCCGATAATCTTGAGCTTGGTCTTTATGATAGAAATGAGTCTTTTGCACGCGTTTATGCTCGGGATGTGGGTAAATTGCATTCAGGTCCCTGTATTCTGTAAATAAGACTAAACACATACCCTAGTAGCATTTATTGATGTAAAAGTAATCTAAATGAAAGACATATGATGCAATGTATGCAATGCATCAGACGCAAAGGCATCTCATTCAAAGGATCAAATTGAAAGAGCTTGAACCTCTCAAGAGTTTGGGAAATATGGGGCAACGGAAGAAGAGTCTCTCCCGTTGCGGTGCTGAAGTTATGATCGTCAATCCAAACTCTCCAACCAACAGGCTGGTGGGTCGGAACGAGGTCAAGAACCTCGTTAGGCATGTCCGACTCCCGAGGAGAACAAAAAGTGGGTCTCTTACCCAAGGTATCTTCCAAGGAACTCTTAATACCCTCATTGGCAATGTAGTTGTTTGATGCTTCATCATTTCCAAGATGATCAGGAACAATAGTGATAGACAAACTCTCATCAGGTTGTTTGAAATTGAGGGTACTAGGGAGCTCTTGCTCCACCAGAGGTGAGTCCTTAAGAGGCACAATATGAAGATCACGTGTCTCAAGGGCCACGGGATAAAAAGATAAGGCACAATCCTGTGCTGACTCATAATGAATTTGGTCCTTGTTTTTCTCAATTTGAATCGAATCCTTCACTAAGTGATCGTGAATTGAAACCCCAAGTCTCTCAGACTGACTAGGAGTTTGACTTTGAAAGATTGTGCTTTGAAGTTGTGGATGTGGTGGTGGTTCGATATCAAAAGATGAATCCTCATGTTGACAAGAAAAGTTACTCTCCTTAGGTTCACGTAATTGATGTGACATTTGACTCACTTGCATTGCCATATTTTGTATGGACTGTTCGGTGGTTTCCATGGACGTAAGGAAAGTTTGTTTCAAGGAATCAGGTATGCAGTCAACTATGAGGTCCAAGTCAGAGCTTGAAATTCTTTGGGGTTGGGTGTTGATGGGCTGAGAATGAATCCAATGATTTGAAGTGGGGTGTTGGTAGAGTTCTGGGTATTCGGGAGGAGGATACTTGGGTGAAAATGATGTATAAGAATTTGAATAAGAATTGTCTCCCCACGAATCCATCCCTCTCGAGTTGTACGCGGATGCTTAATGGTCATATTGACCATTTTGGGAAAATGTATGCTCATACTCAGGTTCTGGGGGAACATAAGGACATTCCCCGATAACATGACCACTCAACCCATAACAATCGCACGATACGACTACTGGAGCCACCGGTGCACTCATGTCGTCTACCGCACGCATGAAAGAGGCCAAAGTTTCTTGCAATGTCTCAGTTTGATGACCAGTGTATGATCCGACGTAACTAGATGGTGGTCTAGTAGTCAGTGCCTCTCTCATACTACTCCAATATGAAGATTGCTCAGTCACACAATTAAGATTGTCCCAACCATACGGGGTGTTAGTCTGAGCCACCTAGGTTGCATGGGTCCAGAATACCAGGAAGAATTGTCCTGGTCCCAACAATGATATGGATGGTCGCCCATGTAACCATCCATCTCAACAAAAAACTCTCGAGTCGACCACTCTCACCACCACGAGGCTAAGCTCGCAAAAAGTGCTCGACTCGACCTGAAACGCTAACAGAGAGTGTAAAGGGGAGGAGACTAGAACGTAGAAGTAGGTGAGAAGAAGATGACTCAGACGAGAAGGGAAGAGTCCCTAAAGCTAGCATGGTAATGGGATCAGGTAGAAGCCTAACTAGCAAGCACGGCTCAAACAATGTAAAGCAATGGGTCCTTAGGCTAGACGACACCTAACTTTGAGGTCACTAGCCTTGACACGCCTCACCTCCCTACAACGAAGACCACAATGCCCAGCAAGTGATTCCAGATCCGGAGATCCAGTACCTCCTACTATCGACAAGGTAGGCAACGTCGATCAGGCCATGACGGTCTCAACTAGATTACTCTCCTAGTGCGTCCGAAATGCTAGGGCCAATGTCTACTTCCTTTTAGTTAAGGCTTGATTAAGAGTGATTTTTTGGGCGAAGGAAAGGGTGATGAAATCCTCCACCTTATCTTTTACGGGACATCCCCTCCTTAGTAGCGTTTTGATCCTAAATCTAGCAATCAACACTCCAATCAAACGCTCAACTCACTCTTGTCCTGATGCAATTCCTACTAACTAATGCATGGGCATACAAGATGCATGAATGAGTGTAGGAAATGCGTACCTCACGCCAGCGCTCAACAACTGAAAATAAAGCTAAAAGAAAAGACAACTACGTGCCTAAATCAAGTACATGATGCGTGACCTAAACAAGTAAGAATGTCTAATCTTTTGCTTTGGATTTTAAGGCCAAGTTGATTAATGAGGATTGGTTTAATGATCTGGAAGCAAACCAGAAGTCAAAACATGCCAAATTGTGCTCCCAGACAACTATGTCGAAGCAAACAACTACCAGAACAAAACTGAGAGCAAAAAAGCTTACCAGGCCGCCAATTGGCGGTCCCAGACCGATGATTGGCGGTCCCTGTTGAAGCTTTTGTGCTCCAACTTGTCCAGTAGCCTCCCTTTGATACAAAGGTCCCCTGAAACAATCAAAAACTAAAAACAAAAAATTGAAACCACTTGAATCGTCCAAACCAAAGTCTGGACAGAGCACCTCCCGGGCAACGGTGCCAAAAACTTGATTGATTAGTTTTATATTAAACTGCAAGTGCACGACTGCATTGAAGTGGTGGCAAATACGGGTTGATCCACAGGGAGGTGTGTCGACTTTTGGTTTGTTCAAAGGCGAGTGGTGAAGAAAGGAGAAAAGATTGAGTACACTAAACTAACTACACTAAACTAATGAACTAGAAACAAGGAATTGAAAACATGAAATGAACTAACTAAGCTAAGCTAAGAAACTATTAAGAAGAAAGATAAGATGGAAATCAGGAATCTAAAACCCCTAAAGGGTGGAGTGTGTGTGCACATGAAATAAGTGTGGTGAATGCATACAATAAGCTCAAGTGTGGTTAGTGTTTGTTAATGCATAAGAAGTACCTCATGGCAAGACCCATCATTTTCAACACTAACCTAGGTGATTAATATTAGCAATGCAAGGTTGTTATTAAGAACATAACGAGCATGGAGTGTACCTAACTATGACAGAAACCATCAAGTAAAGTTCTTATTAATTCAAGCAAGCATACTAATATCTCTTACAAACAATAATATCTAGCATTCATACCACCTACATAACATGTACATACATCTACTCCACCCCAAAGGGGATGGATGTACTCACTAATCATTACACTAACTACATTAACAAAATGAAATATTATACTGAAAGGAAATTTAACTACGCAAGAAAGGAGCATTAAAAAATCTTAAAAGGAAAGGAAAGACTAAACAAGCACACACAAATTAAAAGAAAATATTAAAAGAAACTAGAACAATTATTTTATTAACAATGACTCACATTTAAGATAACATTCTTCACCACCTTGAGTTTTGCTTCAAGGCTTACTCCTTAGTAGAGAGAATGTCACTAAGCAATGTGTAGTTTACAATAGAAGGTGAAGAGCTCTATTTATAGCCATACAAAAAGGTAATCCGGGACAATCCCCCGATGTGGGACTAAAAAATTACCAAAAATAGACTAAACATCCACTAATACACGTGCTCCTGAAGTCTTAACGGACCCGGGCAAACCCAGACCGCCAATTGGCGGTCTACAGGATCTGGATCGGGTTCCTTTTCATTCTGGGTTTTTCTTGATGTATTTGTTGGTCTTGGATGCTTCTACTTCGTTTGTTGGAGCTCTGACCCGAATAGAATTGCCAAAATACTCCCCATGATTGTGTGGAGTTTTCTGTTTCTCTTACGTTCAGATCATTCTCCTTTGCATCTTAGTCCCCAGGTCTCACAATTCAGTCATTTTTCCCTGCTTTTGGGTCATTTTATGCTTCATCTCTTCAAAGCTATTTATTTCTGAAATTCAAACATAAAACTCGTCACGTAGCATTGCTTAGGTGTAAGATAATGGATATAAGATACAAATATAAGCATGAAATAATGTTAATCAATATGTTCCCAAATGATCATTTGGATAAGAAAGATATGGTCATTCCGTCCTATTAGGAAATTGTAGACGGTACATAAGCATGGATAAGTAAAAAATTAGACAAATTGCTGAGGGTGAAGGGATGGGATAAACATTTGTGTTATGATTTGCTGTATATAATTGTACGTAGATCTGGAGCATGCTTGTTTTGGATACAGCAAATCTATATATACAATTAGTTTTAATCAAGATGTTACTAATTACCACAGGTATTTCCTTCATCTTGTTTTTGGATTACCTGCATGCATGTTGTACCTATTTATATAGAATCTTGGAGTACTAGTCTAATACGGTCTCAAAGTTGAAACCATACATATCCCTAATGTATTGTTACTTGAAGTAAAATTCCCTAAAATATATAGTTTATATTGTTTTTTAAGTAAATTTTTGTTGAGCTTGTGTTGCAGATCGAGGAGGATTACGCAGGCATAGCAGTGAGTGATCTTGTAAATACCCTTAGTTCGACACTATCGCAAGAATAAGTTTGCTGTCGAAAAAGAAAGAAAGATCGAGGTATTTGTTGTCATGGCTTCCCTCCACTATATATACTAACTTTCTTCATCTTTGGTTCTTATAGATGGGGAGGACATACATGGTATTTGAGCTACTACTACTTGTAATAATTTGTTGACTATCGTTCCGACAATATTGCTCGTGGAATCAAAGGGAGAGGGACGGATTTTTGGTGTTGGAGGAGGATGAAACAAATGTCGTCAACACAACAAATGACCAACACTCCTTTATATACACCAAAGTCTTTTAACCACCATATACCCATGATTTATAACAAGTCCAACCACATTACGTCAAGTGTTACCCATATTCGCATGTACCATTTGGACGTATTAAACCAATTACAATTTATCAATACCATTATGCATGGTTAATATATACACACCTAAACGACATCGCAAAGATTATTATACTTTATAAATTTTGGTAGATTCGTACTAGACTATCTACTTCAACAACTATAGGCATTTTTCATTAACATTTGTACATTAAGTAAATATTTTAAATAACCAATATAACTTAAAATATATAATCATTCGTACACTCATGTATGACAGATATTATACTATTTTTAATAAAAATTTAAAAATAATACATATCTCATGATCAATATAATAGCCACAAAATAAAATGCGATATTTCTCTTTTATTGTTAAAAACATGATTTAAAAACTTTTATTGTTTAGTAAATCATGATATATTTTTCTATTAAAATGAAACATTATAAAGAAAAATGCAAAACATTAACGAAATAAGTCTAATGGTATGGTGTAATTACAATTTTAAGATGCATTGATTGGTTAGAGGGAGTAGGATGTGGCATACATATAATTAATCATTAAAGATGGACTGTAGAGATCCACGAATTGGAACTTTCGATTCTAAAAGATTAGGACATAATTGTGTTCTTAGAAGAAAAGTAATCTCGTAAGAATTTGAAGCACGTGGTAATGTTCAAGGAATGATGTGAACCTAAAAGTTTATTCGGAAAAAATTACGACGTTTCGATTCCATAGTCGGCACTACCTTCTAACCATGACCAACTCAGTTAGTAATAGCCATAGTTTTTTTATAAGAATATCCATAGTCTTGGTCTCTTGGATGAGTCTGAACTTTAGAGGGTTGGTGCCACTTATTGAGCAATTTGAATTTGAAATTTTACCTACGCTGCAAAAAGATTTTGAGATTTCAACCCTTCGGAATTTTATTCCTTTAAATTATACCCCTTTGGATTGTTGATTCTTTTGATTTGGATCTTAGAATTTTTTCCCCGTAAACAAATCCATACCTATCTACACTATAAAAGCAAATATTTGAATAAAACCCAATTCATGACATATTATACATCCAATTCATTCATACCAACTGAGCTAAACAAACCAATCAATTCATTGCTTTGCTTATAAGTTTAATTAATTCAAAGCTCAATTGAATCCAAAGGCCAACCTCAAAACCTAGGGCTACGGGCTAGGTCAAACCAGGAAACCCAAAAACTCAAAAATTAAAATCCATAAAGTTGCCAACGTGCCAACTGTTAGACGCGGGAGAAAGACGGTGAGCACCAGACCGAGTCACCCTGGAAAAATGCCTTCCACTAGGCGCACTTGGACCGCCAACCAGCGGTTCAGAAGCCACGCCTGGTGCGCGGTTTTGGCTCGCCTTGTTCTCCATGTTGAGGGCCTTCTATTGCCATCACTAGAACCATACTTTGATTTACGCAATTGGTGGGCATGAATGAAAGAAGAAAACTAACTACTTAACACTCATAAGCAAAACGGGATTTGCATCAAAACTTCATCTTTTCTTTCTTCTTTCTGACTCACATTCTTTTTCTTTTTCTCTTTTTTCACTCATTGTCTCTTATGCTACAAATGGAGAACTCTTGTGCTTATATAGGCACTAACAATGACTCTTCAACTTAGCCTAAAACATAAACATGACATACACTACATAAAGATGACCATTCAAGATCATTACAACCTCTACTTAAATTGCATCATAAAATAAGGACGAGAATCATGGAGAAATGGAGAGACTCTTTGTCTCTTCCTTTCCTTCAACCTTTTGTCTTCCAACTTGTTGAGTCTACAACTCCTAGATGACTCACCCTCCATAGATGATGTGGTTAGTGACTAGGATGCCACCTAGGATAGTGTTCAATTCTCAATACTCCTTGAACTTAATCCTCTTCCATCCACCATTCCAAGATGATTTCACAACTTCACATACAAACGGATTGGTAGGGCTATTGGTTTGTGTGAGAAGACACACCATGTGCAACTCATTCGTCGTCTCATAGATTTCATGAAGTGTCTTGAACCTCCTTGGTCTCATCTCGTCTTGTTTGTCGGATGGAACTGTTTCATGTTCAGTGGGGTTGACAATCTCCTCTTCCTGCTCTTCATTTGGCACTTCTGAAATCTCCTCTTTGGAGACCCATGTTACTTCCCCGTTAACCTGCACATCACGACTAATGACAATTTTGTTGTTAGTGGGATCAGGAAGCCTATAAGCTTTCGATCGTTCATCATAGCCAACGAACACAAGCTTTGTGCTCCTATCATCAAGTTTTACTATTTTCTCCTTTGGTAGATGTGCATAGGCGACACTTCCAAACAACTTCAGATGTGCCACAGTTGGCTTGTGGCCACTCCAAGCTTCTTGTGGAGTTACTTCCTCCAAGCTTGCGGTTTTGCAACGATTCAACGTGTACACCGCACAAGCCACTGCCTCGGCCCATAGTTATTTTGACACGTTTTTGCTCTTTAACATACTTCGAATCATGTCCATGATGGTTCTATTATTTCTCTCGGCTATACCATTTTGTTGTGACGAGTATGGAGAGGTTAAATGGCGTTTTATGCCATGTTCCGCACAAAAGTTGTGAACTTGGTTGATGTGAACTCTCCTCCTCGATCAAACCTCAATATCTTGATGCTATTGTCACTTTGTTTCTCCACATCTGCCTTGAACTTCTTGAATATGCGAAATGCCTCGGATTTCTCCTTCAGGAAGTACACCCACATCTTGTGTGAAAAATCATCAATAAAGGTTAAGAAATAACGATTCTTACAAATTCGGTCCACAGATGTTGGTATGTACCAACTCTAGCACATTCTTTGCTCTATATTCAGCTTGTTTTGGAAAACTCTTCCTTGGTAATTTTCCAACCATGCAACCTTCACAAAATCCTTCTTTAGATTCGATCATCGGCAAGCCATGTACCATTCCCTTTTGCGCCATTTCTTGGAGCCCACCAATGTTCAAGTGTCCAAGTCGCATATGCCACAACCAATCTCCCTCAATGGATGCATTCAAACATCTAGCACGAGCACTTGCTAGATTCAACTTAAACATTCGATTTTTGGACATCTCTACCTTTGCAATCAAGCGCCCATCTTGTCCTCGCACGGTCATGTGTCGATCCTTCATCAAGATCGTGAACCCTTTCTCCAGGAGTTGTCCCTTGCTTAGTATGTTTGTCTTCATATCGGGCACAAAGTAGACGTTGGAAATAAGCTTTTGTGATCCATCCTTCACTTGAATCATGATGTGCCCTTTCCCCTCCACACGCACCTTTGATGCATCTCTAAACGAGACATGCCCATGCAGTCCCTCTTCCAAGTGTGCGAACATGTGTCTATTCCCACACATGTGATTGCTTGCTCCCGTATCGAGATACCAAATACCTTCTTGTTAGGTTTCCACTCCTTTGTCGGCGAGCAAAACCGCTCCATCATCACAAGCATTCCTCCACGGCAACAAGGTTGGAGTTTTCTTCCACCCTTTTCTTTGACCAACATTCGCTTGCATAATGTCCATGCTTCCCACAGTTGAAGCACTCAATCTCCTTCTTTGATCCACGATCACCACGACCACGGCTGGAGCTCTCCTCCACCTTCTTTTGCGACCAACATTATTTCGCAAAATGGCCATGCTTCCCACACTTGAAGCACTCGACCTCCTTCTTGTTAGGACGGCCACCTCTTCCTCGATCGACATTGCGAGGCTTCTCCTCCTTGAGCGATATCTTTGCTTGCAACGCCTCCTCCAAGACATCTTGCCTCTTCTTCTTCTTCTTCTTTCTTTGCTCGTGTGCCTCCAATGAGCTTTCTAGGTCGTCGACGGTCATCTTCTCGAGGTCCTTTGATTCCTCGATAGCAAACACAACATTTTCAAATTCTTCGGTGAGAGAACGCAACACCTTCTCCACCACTATTCCTTCAGTTAACGCCTCCCCATTTCTCTTCAATTTGTTCGCTTCTACATGAACCTTCGTCATGAAATCAGCAACACCTTACGATTCCTTCATTTTCAACGCCTCAAACTCGCCTCGAAGCATTTGGAGGCGCACTTGCTTCACTCGATCAACACCCTTGTGCTCTTCTCAAGGGTGTCCCACGCCTTCTTCGACGTCTTGCTTCATCGATCTTCTCAAAGCCACTCTCATCCACCGCTTGGAAGAGAAGGAAGAGAGCACTCTTGTCTTTGGCTCTTCTCTCCTTTTGTGCTTTGATTTGTGCGATTGTTGCTACCCCCGTCACGACCTCCTCCTCTAAGCCGCTCTCCACAAGATCCCAAGCATCATGCGCACCAAGTAGGGCACGCATTTGGATACTCCAATTGTCGTAGTTGCCAATCGAGAGGCGAGGCAACGATACATGACCAAACGAGGTCATTCCTGTGCTCCCCATCAAATGAGGCTCTGATACCAGATGTTAGACGCTGGAGAAAGACAGGGAGCACCAGACCGAGTCACCCTAGAAAAATGCCTTCAACCAGGCGCACTTGGACCGCCAACCAGCGGTCCCAAACCACCAATCAGCGGTTCAGAAGCCCTGCCTGGTGTGCGGTTTTGGATCGCCTTGTTCTCCATACTGAGGGCCCTCTATTGCCATCACTAGAACCATACTTTGATTTACGCAATTGGTGAGCACGAATGAAAGAAGAAAACAAACTACTTATCACTGATAAGCAAAATGGGATTTGCATCAAATACTCATCTTTTCTTTCTTCTTTCTCACTTACATTCTTCTTTCTTTTTCTCTTTTTCACTCGTTGTCTCGTATTCTACAAATGGAGAACTCTTGTGCTTATATAGGCACTTACAATAACTTTTCAATTTAGCCTAAAACATAAACATGACATCCACTACATAAACATGACCATTAAAGATCATTACACCCTCTACTTAAATTGCATCATAAAATAAGGACAAAAATCATGGACAAATGGAGAGACTCTTTGTCTCTTCCTTTCCTTCAACCTTTTGTCTTCCAACTTGTTGAGTCATCAACTCCTAGATGACTCACCCTCCATAGATGATGTGTCTAGTGACTAGGATGCCACCTAGGATTAAGTTCAATTCTCAATACCAACCACCTTTTTAGCAAGTAAGGTTAGGGTCGAGTAAAAATGCGAACATGCTAACCCTCTAATAAAAAATAATAATATATATTATTAAAATTACACTTAAAATATATGTTAATAAGTTTAGTTAGTTGTAGTTAAGTGCAAAAGCACTCATTAACTAATCCCTAAACCATCATTACGATTTCTGAATGTTTGATGAGTTATTAATTATATTTTTTCTTCAAAAGTATTGTCATTTAGATTAGATATATAAATAGTTATATGGTAGAAACATTAATAATATTTATTTAAAAATACAATCCAACAAACCACCTCGCAACACTCCGAGGAGGCATGTCGCACTTTGGGTGGTGGATAGGTGTTGGCGAGCGGGCGATTCGCAACCCACCATTTTTTATTGGGTCGGGTCCATATTGGTCCCAACACGCTGCGAAATCGACCAGCTTATGCTCTCCTTCATAAACCCAGTAACATATCAATTACACACTTTCATTCATTGCATACAATTATGGCAAATAATGTGCATAACAAACTTGAATATAAACGATAGGCTCCACCAATTTCAAACTCAACCTTTACCACAATTGTATATTATATCCATATACATAATTTTGTTGATTCAATGCCATATATCTAGGAATCTCTATTCTCCATCATTCCAATTAAACCTAAGAAAAACCATATGCACTATTTTCAAATCATATATCCAACCTATAATTCATCTCCCTAACGAAAGACTGCTCTATCTCAGCTAGTCTATTGCACTCCATACGTCACTATTCATAATAAGATTACAAACAATGTAAGGTGTACCTAACATGGATTTCAACCAAGCTTATGACACAATCCATTGCCTACAACTACAACATGGATTTCAACCAAAAAACACAACCTTTTCACTGATGGACATACATGTTTTATGATAGACAATATTACCGATTTCATTTGCTATCTTAATCTCTCTTGTATTCCAACAACCACAATAAAGAATATGACTAGACACAAGATAACAAGAGATATGAGATTGGATGAACCAATTGAATGCTCATAACACAAGTTGTGGCCTATTGAAATAACTTAATTGCTAAAAAGCATTCATGCACACATTTATCTATTGTATATCCTTTACGCAGCAGAAATTAAGATCAAATCGGTTGCCATATAGTGTCATTCACATCCTTCTACCACTAGACGCTCTTCTACTCTCTTGGAGAAGAAGCTACAAATCCACAACCTAAGAGTCTCTTGTTGGTGCACTCGAGGGCATGGACAAAAACCCTAAGCCTAATTTGAGGGGGAGGTAGGAGTAAGAGGAGAAGGTGTCAAGGCTAGCCAAACCCTAATTTGCAAATAAATGGTTTCCCTGACAATAAGTATCCGTCGGTGCATATTACCTTATGTCGGTGAAAAGTAACACGGACGGATAACGTGTCGTCGATGTTAAATGTGTTGGTGTATCTCTACTCCGACAGATGTTCCGACGGATAGAGCCCGTCGGTGTTACGTTTGACGTGAAAGTTCCCGCCATAATTTTTTGCCTACTTTCGTCGCATCGAAGAATACCGATAGCATATCTGTTGGTACTTTACACCCACGAAAATATCCATTGGAGTACTCCAATAGTTGTACACCTACACTGACGGATACGTGCTGTCGGAGATAAATATCGATTATATACACTATTGGATATGTACCGTCGGTGTAAATCCACCAACCAATGTCAGTTGTTTGTCCGACGGATACGTACCATCAGTTATGAGTTTCACTAAACGTCAGAACCTACACCGATGGATACGTACCGTTGGTGTAAGTCATGTCCAGAACCAAAAAGAACTTGTTTGCTCTTCTGGGTTTCAAATTTCCCTGATCATTCATCAAACATTCATACACAACAATACAAATTCACAAGGAATGTATCAAACAACATTAAGTAATTGAAAACTAATCATAATCTTAAACTTACAATAATGGCCGCAACTTCAGGGAGTTTCTTGTCATGAAGCCGAATGTACATATCTGTACGACTAGGCTCCGGAGCGGCTGAATTTTTTGCAATCTGCAATACCGTTGATCTAAAAGAATTTAAAAAGGTGATGAATTTATAAAAACTAAAAAATATCTCAAAATGTTCTCCTTCTGTCGCACCACAAATTTGGTACCACACCGATGTGGTATTACCAAATTGATGTCGTAGTACCAAATTCGTCTGGTTTTTATTGTTAGTCTCACCCTTCTTATGCATCACCAATAAACTAAGTTCTTAGTTTTTCAGTTATTGATAATAATTTTACTAAAAACTTAACAAATTTAACTTAAACGGCTTGCTGGACCAGTAGTAAACATGAGTAGACTGATTGTAATGCCTTGAGCCCAGATAAGTGCTTACTCGACCGAACCCGGTGTGTTAATACCATCCACGATCCTCACCATTGCGTACTTTGATATTTAATCCATCTGATAAGCCCATAAATAATCTGAAAAATATAATCAATAATTTATGAGCTAGACAACCCGCAAGTTCCAACTGTCAATCAATCAGAATCATAAACATGTGGAAAATAAATACAGAATATGACATTCAGTCAATGGGCACAATCAAGAGATATGCATCATAAATAATATACATGCATAACAATCTTGAACCCCCATTCGAATTCGACAACATCCTGTGCTTCTGAAATCTATCAATCAGTCGGACGCACACTTGGTAGCTCCACACTAACGACAGGCAACCCTTTCCTCTCTCGGGTGGCTCCACGCTGCCCGCTAGGTAGCATTTTGCTAAGTGGCTCAGCTAGAAACATAGATACAACCACAAGACATGTCAACCGAAAACCACCATGCAATCATATGCATATCAATGAATTCAATATCGATAAACAGCATGCATGCAACTACGAATATCAAAAGAGACAAACATGACATGAAACTGAAGAATAACGAATCAGTACTTGCCTCAAAATCTCCATCTTTTTCCTTTATATCTCTTGCACCAGAAAACCTCACATCCTTCACCCAACCTCTCTCTGAACTTCTTCTTCAATTCTCTTCTTCTACTTCAACTCTTCTCACTTTCCTCTAAAACTCTTCTTCTTTCCACCAACAAAACTCCTCTTCTCACCTTTTATAAGCCATCCAACTCCATCGCCTCTCAACTCTTTCCGCCACCACACATGTGAAAAGCTTGGGAAAATTTGCATTCCCACCTAAAATCTACCTAAAATCAAACAATCATCCAATTAGTCTTAAATTTTTCTTAAAAGGTTTGGGTTCTCACACTGATCCTCCACAGAAATATGTGGAGGTCTAGACGCCAATCTAGTCTCTCTAGTCTCCGAATTCGCAATGTCAAGGTACAATTGATACTTGTTTTCCTTCCATTTGGTTTTCAGAGACTTCAAAATTTTGGCTCTGAACCCCTTTGCAACTGTCCAGTGTGACTATGAAATAAATTCAAATTAGTTTCTAATTTAAATCAATACAAATGTAACTTAAGTATGTATGTAATATTACTGGTCATTGGGTCCGTGCCACATCCATGTCCTTCTTTGGCACCAATCTTCAATCCAAATAATGAAGAGCCAGTACTTGTGTCCTCCTGGCTATCATGCCGATGAAATTCTGGAAGCGTACATCGTTATTTCCCTTCGCTACACCTTCCAGTGTGAATTCGATCTCATTTTGAATTGTAAAGTTCCAATCCTCCAGAAAATGTGTAGATCCACAACCTCTACTTGTACTCGCTGCACCAGAGGCCGAAGGGCTACAATCGTCCTCTTTATCTGTCGCACCATTGACTATTTGTGGGGTATCCTTCACCTAACATCATCGATGTCTCTGCCTATCACCATTGACTTCCACAAGGTGTGATGGTGAAGACTGACGTCTCGTCATACCTAAATTACGAAGCAATTTAATTTGTCATCAACTTGCTAATAAATTAATAAACAACAAATCTATTCATACATATATGTAGTACACCACGGGTTCTAAATCTTGTCTAACAAAATCAACCAAATTATGTCGTATAATTTAACTATATCTTGTACAAGATTTCATCGCCCATACTCAAGGACTTTGGATGCTTTGTCCTCCATGCTGTATAAATCTGTCGGCAACATTGGCACAATGGCCAACCATTGGTCGTCGCTTTCTCTTTCTTGGGGCTCTGCAACATAAAATATTTTCTCTACTTAGGATGCAAGTACAAATGACTCTTCTGGTTTCCGAAATCTAGTCGCATTCACCTATGTGAAGCTATATTCATCGCTTCTAGTGGTATTGTCCCGGCGTAGAACGTCCCATGATTGACATCATATCATGCATATATTTGTGTCTTATATCCATTATCTTGAACCTAAACAATTCTATGTAACGAGTTTTATGTTTGAGTTTTAGGAATAAACAGGATTGAGGAGAAGAGGCATAAAAGGACCTAGAATCAAGGAAACAGACTGAGTTGCAAGACTTGGGGACGGAGATGCAAGAGGGAAGGACCCGGATGTAAGCTTAAAGGAACAAAGAGAAAATCAAGAAACTTCACACCATCATGAGGAGTATGTTGGCAATTCGATTCTGTCCTGAGCTCCAACAACCTACTCGGATGCATCAAACATGAAGAAATGAAGCCAGACAACCACACACCAAAACCAGGCCGGATCTAGACAATATAGGCTGCCAATTGGCGGTTGCTTTTGGTCCGGATCCGTTAAGACTTTGGCGGGTCATGTATTAGGTTGTGTTTAGTCTATTTTTGGTATACATTTAGTCCCATGCCTGAGGATTGTCCCGGGTTACCTTTTTCTATGGCTATAAATAGAACACTTCCTCCTCATTTGTAATCACCCATTGCTTGGTGGCATTCTCTCTACTTGGAAAAAAAGCCTTGAAGCAAAAACTCAAGGTGGAGAAGAATGTCACTTGTAATGTAAGTCATGTAAATAAAATAATTCTTCACAGTTTTGTTAGTTTTATATTGCCTTTATTTTGATACTTGCATGCTTGTTTAGTTTAATCTCCTTTCATTTCACTTCTTTAATATTTCTTGCTTGCTTAGTTTAATTTCCTTTTAGTAGAATGTTTCATTTTGTTAATGTAGTTAGTGTAATGATTAGTGAGTAGTTCCATCACCATTTGGGGGGTGGAGAAATATGTGATATGATTATGTGATGTATTAGGTGTGTGTTATCTTAATCCTTTGAACCTTGATTTCCATAACCATCTAATGGGATTTCACTCTTGTCTTTGATATGCTAATGCTCTTGAATGAACCTTAGCATATGCTCAGATTATTGGACCTATTTTATGGGGAATGATGAGGTAAAGATAAAGATGGAATTAATAAAAGAAACATGACTTGTAGTTGCAGGTACACTTGTTGTCTTTACCTTGGTTAATGTCTTGTATGGTTTAATGATTGTCTAAATCTTATTTCATGTGGAGGCATAGTGAGGTTTCGTCTTTATACATGAGTTCATTTAGCTTCATTCCAATTATTGTCTTGTATGTTTTAATGATATTATGTTATCTTATTGCATGTGGAAGCAAATTTGGATTTAGTTTTATGATTTTCATGCACTACATGTTGTGATGAGCATAATTGAACACACACATTCACATATCTTTATATTCACATTCTTTCTCTACCCCCAATGGGGTTTAGTTTTATTGTGTATTTCCCATTTCTTTTCACATTGTAGTGTAGTTTAGATCATAACTCCTTTCTCTCCTTTCTTTCCCACTCACCTTCGAACAAACTAAAGTTGACACACCTCCCTGTGGATTGACCCGTATTTGCCACCGCTTCAACACGGCCGTGCACTTGCGGTTATAATTAAAACGTTCAATCAAGTTTTTGCTCTACTTAGGATGCAAAAATATTTGCTCTACTTAGGATGCAAGTACAAATGACTTTTCTGGTTTCCGAAATGTGGTCGCATTCACCAATGTGAAGCTATATTCATCGCTTCTAGTGGTATTGTCCCGATGTAGAACGTCCCACGACTTGCACTTTAACAAAACATATTTCACATCACCGTAGTATTGAAGTTCAATTATGTCTTGCAATACACCAAAGTAGTCGACTGGTGCACGGATATGATTGTTATCTCGTACTGTTGAGTAACGTTTCGTTGCCGCATTCACAAACACACCAGAATTCTGAGTTTTTTCTTTGGACTCATGTATCTTTGTGCGAAACCAAAACTCATTGATGATATATCGTGAATATTTCTTCGCCACGATATTTGGACCTCGAGTAGGTGCTTCAATTTCAACGGTCTTCCTGAACCAATCACTAAATTTTTTATGTCATGCATTTGATTATTGTCTTCAATTACGATGTAGGCATATTCCCATGAAAGCATTTTAATGGTTAAAGTGCTTGTAAATGTCGAATTTCTTTGTTAGTGATGAAATATTCAAATTTAAGAAATGAGCAAAGTAACAATACTTTTGTTCACTTACTCTTGATATTCATCAACAATGGCAGTGTTATTTAAAACCTAATTGTGTGCTTTCTCTAGATCATTAATGTCAAGGACAGTCATTCGAGCTTTACCTAGGGGTCTTTCACCTTCATCGTTCCTAGAAGGTCTATTAAATACTATCTCTACACTCTTCAAATATCTAGAGCAAAAGGTCATACATTCCCTTGCCAGAATATCTTCAGATATTGATCCTTTAGGTTTATTTCTATTTTTTACAAAAATGTCATCTTATTCATATATCTTTCCAAATGGTACATCCAACGATAGTGCACTGGATCTTATGACTGTTATACTTGTCGTATTACACAATGGTCGTATACACATACTTCAACTCACCCAATTCATATTTTTGGCCATCGGTCAACCAGTGCCATGATGGCGGTCGACCTGATCAAGAACAATTCGAGTATCAAACTCCCTGTTATTTTTTATCGGACTGAATCCTTATTTGGTTCGACCGTTACCTTATTTGTTTAATATTATCCTGGCCAAAACCTTCAGAACGGTTGACCAGCCTAGACTTGGTTCGACATTCACTTAAGTTCAAGCATTAGTGGTTCAATCGGTGTGCACTTCAGGTTGAACGTTTTCTTACTTATAAAGAAACAGTTGAACAGTTCTCCCATACCGGCGTACCGTTGGTGCACAAATTTGTGTTATGAACTTTTCGGTTTTTTGTATCTTACACAAATCCTTTCCAAATCAATCCCAACTATTAGATTAAGTTTAGAGCTTATAAATAGAGCTTAGAATATACTTTTCAAGTTACTAATCCTTTCTCAAAAGCTCATACTCTCATACTACTCTCTTGTGCTCTAAACTTCTTAATTGTGCTCAATCTTCCACTTGAATCACTCATTGAATTCATCAATCATTCAAGTGCTCAAGATTAGAAGTTGATTTAAGAAATCTTCGGCAATGCATTGTATTAGCTTCTCGACTGAAGCTCTTCTTAGATTGTGAGAAGGTGGTCCAAGCTTGGCAAAGTTGTTCGCAAGCTTGAAGTGTAAAGGCTTGATCTCGGCCCAGAATGGAGATCAGATTAGTAAATTACGTAAAGTTGCTCTAGGAGGAGCAATTCATAAGAGATGACTAGGATCCGGTTGGTGGATCCAAACCTCTATACATCGGTATCGTGGTTTTCATTTCTCTCTTTCTTTCCTTAAATTGTTATTGTTTCATTGAATCAATTGCTTAAGTTTTTTAAGTGTGTATTTAGTCTATTCACCCCTTTAGATTAATTCGAGGGCTAGTTAGATCCTACATTTGGTATCAAAGCCTCGTAGATTGGATTTAAACAAATTAACCTTTGTATCAATGACCCAACAACATGAGGGATTTTACACCGGTAAACCTCCTTTGCTCAATGGAACTAATTATGCTTATTGGAAGAAATGCCTGACTACTTTTATCCAATCATATGATATAAAATTGTGGGTGTTCTTTCAAATTACATACATTAAAAATAAGGATCTAGAACTTATGACGGATGATGAACTTGAAATGGTTCAAATGAATGCCAAACTTATGAACATTCTCATGTGTGGACTGACTGAGGAAGAATATTGTAGGATAAATGCTTCTGACTCTGCATTTGAGGCATGTCATATGCTTGAAAGTCACTTTGAGGGATGATAACCCGTCAAAGAGACTAGGATAGATTCTTTTATGGAAAAATATGAAATGTTCGCCATGAAACTTAATCAAACTATAAGAGAGATGCACACTGCTTTACCCATATTACTAATTCCTTGAAGAACATTGGTATGGTTTTGGTTGAAAGTGACAGGGTGCGGAGGTTTCTTAGGTCACTATTAATGGGACAAAAAGAGTATGACTATTGAAGAATCCAAAGACCTCTCCAAGTTGAAGATGGAGGATCTCATAGGAAGACTCATGGCTTATGAGATTCAAATGGAAGAAAGAAGGGAGAAGGAAAAGGAATGGGAAAGCTCAAGAAGGAAAAGACAATTGCTCTAAAAGCAACCTCGTATTCGGAAGTTATCGAAGACGAGGACACTGATGAAGACGTTTGTTTCGTAACTCCAAATTTCAAGAAGTTTCTCTCTAAGGGAAAATTCAAAGAGGAAAAGGTGAATTGTCTCGCATATTTACGTGCGATGAATGCAACAATACCGGCCACATGAAGGACTACCCCTTGATTAGGCCGAGAGACCGTGAAAGAAGAGAAGAAAAGAGATATCCACCTAGAAGGGAAAGGGAGGAGAGACCATGGAGAGATAGAGAATAAAGGCCCTCAAGAAGATCCAATAAGGAGAGGCCTAGAAGACGAGAACATGATGATCACGAAAGAAGAGAGCATCGCGAGAAAGATGGCAATAAAGCTCTCCGGGCCACTTGGAATGATTCAAGCTCATCTGTAACTTCTCGCTCTGAGTACTCTCAAGATGAGGAAGCACACATGTGTTTCATGACCACTAATGATGATTCGGACTCAAGACAACCTCCATCACCGAAGAAAAGTGATCAAATTCGAGTTTTGGAAATTGAAGATGATGAGGAGACATCCTCTTCCAAAGCACTTCCTTGTGATGACTTGTTAAATGCATTTCATGACCTTGCTAAAAAATATCAAATGATTTGTCATAAGAACAAGTTAGGAAGAAAAGTGCATCTCGATTTATCCATCAACTATGAAGCTTTAGTTAAAGAAAATAAATTGCTTACCGATGAGATAAAAGCTTTGAAATCCACCAATGTTTGTAACTCTATTGAAGATCTTATTGCCAAGAATAAACAACTTACAAAAGTTCTAGAGAAATTTACATTAGGAAGAAAAATGCTTGACAAGCTTCTTAGCACTTAAACTCAATCTCTAAAAAAGCATGGCTTAGGATACAAGGGAGGGAAACAAAAGAAATCTACATCTTACTTTGTTAAAGTGAATAATTCCCTTGTTAAGAAAGTTAATTCTTCAAATGTTTGGGTACCTAATACTACTAAAGTTTGGGTAACAAAACCTAATTCTCAAGGGCCGAAACAGATTTGGGTACCAAAGTCTTCAATAATTTTCCTTGTTTGTAGATAAAAGCACGGAGAAAGGGCAAATGGATACTCGATAGTGGGTGTTCGAGACACATCATGGGAGACTCCCATATTCTATCAAGCCTAAAGCCTAAGAATGTAGGAACCGTCACGTTTCAATATAACGCTAAAGGTCATTTTGTCAGTATTGGTAATGCTGGCAATCATTCTACTCCAGCTATTGAGAAAGTTTTACTAGTAGCTGGTTTGAAACATTTTGTTCTTAGTGATTAGTAGCATATCATGCATCATATTCATGCTATATATCCTTAATTTTACCCCAATATTGTGTTACTCAAGTGTTTGTTGTTATAATTAAGGTATTAGGTAATAAAGAAGAGAAGGGAAGAGAAAAATGACTTAAGTGTAAGAAGAAAGGATTTAAATGAAGCAAAATGGATCTCTCTGTTATGCACAATGACCCATCTGCAAGAGGGAAGGACCTGAACGTAAGCTCGAAGGGACAAAATAGCAAACTGAGAAACTCCACACCATCATGAGGAGTATTTTGGCAATTAGATTTGGCACAAACTCAAACAACCAATCCGGATGCACACCATGTCGAGAATTGAAGCAAGGAAGAAGTCAACCGAAACTGGGTTGAATCCAACCAACCATGGCCATCAATTGGCAGTCCAGTATGATCAGGATCAGACTCGGTCTTTTGTGTTTGTGTATTATGTTGTTTGTATCCATTTGTAGAAGTTCCAGTAGTCCCACACCGATGGATTATCACCAATTGCCTTTTTTAGGTCTATAAATAGAACTCTTCTTCCTTCTTTGTAAACTACTCCTTGCCTGGTGGTCATTCCCTCTACTTAGAGTAAAGCCTTTGGAGCAAAACTCAAGTGGAGATGTGCTACTTGTAATGTGAGTCATGAATAAAAGAAAACTTTCTTAGATCATGTTGTCTCTTTTAAATTCTTGCATGCTTAGTGATTGATCGTTTTATATTAACCGCAAGTGCGCGACCACGTTGAAGCGGTGGCAAATACGGGTCGTCCACTGGGAGGTGTGTCGACAATTGGTTTGTTCGAAGGCGAGAGGTAAAAAGAAGGAGAGAAAGGTTGGTTACACTAAACTACACTAAGATGAAAAAAGGAAATGAAGATAAGCAATAAAACTAAGCCCCATAGGGGGTAGAGAAATAATGTGAATATGAAGATGTGTGTGTGTGTGTGTTCAATTAAGCTCCTCGCAACATGTAGTGCATGAAATCATAAAACTACATCCAACTTTGCCTCCACATGAATTAAGATAAGACTACATCATTAAAACATACAAGACAATAATTGGAATGAAGCTAAATGAACTCAAGTATAAAGACTATACCCTACTATGCCTCCACATGAATTAAGATAAGACTACATCATTAAAACATACAAGACATTACCTAAGGTAAAGGCAACAAGAGCACATACACTACAAATTGTGTTTCCAATATTAACTTCATCCATATCCTAACCTTATCATTCCCCATTGAATAGGTCCACTAATCAAAGCATAAGCTAAGTTTCATTCAAGAGCATTAGCATATCAAAGATAAGAGTGAAAAGTCATTAGATGGTTATGAAAATCATATAAAGCTCAAGGTATAAAGATAACACACACTTAATACACTACATGATTATATCACATATTTCTCCACCCCCCAAATGGGGATGGAACTACTCACTACTCATTACACTAACTATATTAACAAAAGAAAGCATAATACTGAAATGAAAGTTAACCAAGAAAGCAAGAAGTATTAAAGAAGCTTAAAAGGAAAGGAAAGACTAGACAAACATGCACAAATTAAAAGACAAGATTAAAAGAAACTAGAAGAATTATTTTATTAACAAATGACTCACATTGAAGGTAGCATTCTTCTCCACCTTGAGTTTTTGCTTCAAGGCTCACTCCTTAGTAGAGAGAATGTCACCAAGCAATGTGTAATTACAATGGAAGGTGAAGAGTTCTATTTATAAGCCTGGAAAAAGCTAATCGGGGACAATTCCCCGATGTGGGACTAAACTAATACCAAAAATAGCCTAAGCATACACTAATACACGTGCTACAGAAAACTAAACGGATCCTGGGCTATATGGACAGCCAATTGGCGGTCTATAAGCTTTAGATCCTTCTGGTTTTCTTTGTGGGCTTTGCTAGAAGTATTTCTGGGTCTTGGATGCATCTACTTGGTCTGTTGGAGCTCCGACCCGAATCGAATTAACAAAATACTCCCCATGATGGTGTGGAGTTTCCTGTTTTGCTCTTAGGTCCTTTGGTCTTACGATCAGGTCCTTCTCCCTTGCATCTTAGTCCCATGGTCTCACGATTAAGTCTTTTTTCTTGCTTTTGGGTCCTTTCATGGCTCTTCTCTTCAAACCTCTTTATTTCTGAAATTCAAACATAAAACTCGTCACATAGCATTTCTTAGATGTAAGATAATGGATATAAGATACGAATATGAGCATGAAAAAATGTCAATCAAATACCCCCACACCTAAGTTTTTGCTAGTCCCGAGCAAAACAAAGAAAGAGAAAAGCAAACGAGAAACAAGAAATCCTAACTCACTTTCGTAGGAATCACGGTTGCACTTAACACGTGCAACAAGTCGTTAAACCTCCTTGTTGCCAAGGAGGAGGAGTGTTGTCTCCTGAGGGTTTTCAGCGGATATACCCACAAAATCCGAACAAGATGCATCATTCAATCTAGACCTCGACTCGTTGGAAATATTTTGTCGATCAATGGACGCGGTAAATCTACGGGCCAACTCTATATAGGTGATCAGTCCACACCTCTAACCTAATGAACCATTCATGCAAGTTAAATAAGGAATTAAGTGAAAGACATGGACAACCTCAACATCCTCAAGTGCTACAATGTGTAAAGTCCATTAAGGTTCTTATTTGCATTACCATTTTTTTCCTTTTTGTTTCTTTTCACATTTTTTTCTTCTTTTTCTTTTTATTAGTTGGAGCTTCATTCTCCTAGGGTCAGGTTTCGTGCATCATTGCCCATGAGGACTTACACTATCACGTACACCTTTCCCCAAATCTCCACATAGGGCAATCCCTACCACCCGTGTAACGGGAGTTCGGTCGGCGCATCCCAAGTCAGATGACTCGAAAGCACCAGGCACAAAGTCCCCTCAGACCTACTTTCCCGAGTGATAGGAGTCGTGCGAGAAGAGAGAACATCTACTCACTTATTTCTTATCTACACATGAACCAAACTCTCATCAGGTTGTTTGAAATTGAGGGGACTTGGGAGCTCTTGCTCCACTAGAGGAGATTCCTTAGGAGGTACAACAATAAGGTCATGTGGCTCAAGGGCCACGGGACAAGAAGATAAGGCACAATCATGTGCCGACACGTAATGAAGCTGGTCCATGTTATTCTCAATTGGGATCGAATCGTCCACCAAGTGATCATGAATTGAAACCCCAAGTCCCTCAGACTGACTAGGAGTTTGACTTTGAAAGATTGTGCTTTGAATTTGTGGATGTGGTGGTGGCGGTTTGATATCAAAAGATGAATCCTCATGTTGACAAGAAAAGTTACTTTCCTCACGTTCACGTAATTGCTGCGACATTTGACTCACTTGCAGTGCCATATTTTGTATGGACTGTTGAGTGGTTTCCATGAACGTAAGGAAAGTTTGTTTCAAGGAATCAGGTATGCAGTCAACTATGAGGTCCAAGTCAGAGCTTGAGAAATTTTGGGGTTGGGTGTTGATGGGCTGAGAATGAGTCCAATGATTTGAAGTGGGGTGTTGGTAGAATTCTGGGTATTCGGGAGGAGGATACTGGGGTGGAAATGATGTATAAGAATTTGAATATGAATTGTCTCCCCACGAATCCATCCCTCTCGGGTTGTACGCGGATGCGTAATGGTCATAATGAGCATTTTGGGAAAATGTGTGCTCATACTCAGGCTCAGGGGCAATATGAGGACATTCCCCTATAACATGACCACTCAACCCGCAACAGTCACATGGTACAGTTACTGGAGCCACCGGTGCCCCCATGTCATCTACCACATGCATGAAAGAGGCCAAAGGTTCTTGTAATGTCTCAGATTGATGACCAACATATGATCCGACGTAACTAGATGGTGGTCTAGCAGTCGGTGCCTCTCTCATACTACCCCAATATGAAGATTGCTCAGTCACACAATGAAGATTGTCCCAACCATACGGGGTGTTAGTCCGAGCCACCCCAGGATGCATGGGTCGGGAGTACCAGGGAGAATCGTCCTGGTCCCAACAATGATATGGATGGTTGCCCATGTAACCATCCATCACAATAGAGAACTCTAGAGTCGACCACTCTCACCACCACGAGGCTAAACTCGCAAAAAGTTCTCAAATCGACCCTAAAATGTACCAGAGAGTGTAAAGGGTAGGAGACTAAAATGTCAAAGAAGGTGAGAAGAAGATGACTCAGAGGAGAAGGGAAGAATCCCTAAAGCTAGCGTGGGTAACGGGATCAGTAAGAAGCCTAACTAGCAAGCACGGCTCAAACAATGTAAGGCAATGGGTCCTTAGGCTAGACGACGCCTAACTTCGAGGTCACTAGCCTCGACACGTCTCACCTCCCTACAACGAGGACCACAATGCCCAGCAAGTGATACCAGATCCGGAGATCCAGTACCTCCTACTATCGACAAGGTAGGCAACGCCGATCAGGTCATGACGGTCTCAACTAGATTACTCTCCTAGTGCGCCCGCAATCCTAGGGCCAATGTCTACTTGCTTTTAGTTAAGGCTTTATTAAGAGTGGTTTTTTGGGGCCAAGGGAAGGGTGATGAAATCCCCCACCTTATCTTTTATGGGACAGCCCCTCCTTAGTAGCGATTTAATCCTACATCTTGCAATCAATCGCTCCAGTCAAACGCTCTCTCACTCTTGTCCCGATGCACCTTACTAACTAATGCATGATCGAAACATGCATGAATGAGAGATTTGGGTGCACGTACCTCACGCCAGCAATCAACAACAAAATGTAAAGAAAAGAAAAGACAAATGCATGCAAGGTCTACACATGATGCATGACCTAGATGGCAAGGAGTCTAATCTTTTGCTTTGAGTTTTATGGTCCAAGTTGATTAAAGGGGATTGAAATTAAATCTGGGAGCAAACTAGAAGTTCCAGCATGCAAAATTGTGCTCCCAGATAACTAAAATGAACAACATAACAACTGGAACAAATTTGAGAGCAATTGAGGCTCACCAGGCCGCGAATTGGCGGTCCGAGACCGCTGATTGGCGGTCACTTTGGGGTCTTTTGCTCTCCCATTCCTCCAGTTGCTTCCCCTTGATCCTCAGGTTCCCTGCCACTAAGAAAAACTGAAAACAAAAAGTTAAAAACCCCTCGAATCGTCCAAACCAACGTCTGGACAGAGCACCTCCCCGGCAACGGCGCCAAAAACTTGATTGATCGTTTTATATTAACCGCAAGTGCACAACCGCGTTGAAGCGGTGGCAAATACAGGTCGTCCACTGGGAGGTGTGTCGACGATTGGTTTGTTCGAAGGTGAGAGGTAAAAAGAAGGAGAGAAAGGTTGGTTACATTAAACTACACTAAGATGCAAAAAGGAAATGAAGATAAGCAATAAAACTAAGCCCCATAGGGGGTAGAGAAATAATGTGAACATAAAGAAGTGTGTGTGTGTTCATTAAGCTCCTCACAACATGTAGTGCATGAAATCATAAAACTACATCCAACTTTGCCTCCACATGAATTAAGATAAGACTACATCATTAAAACATACAAGACAATAATTGGAATGAAACTACATGAACTCAAGTATAAAGACTATACCCTACTATGCCTCCACATGAATTAAGATTTCACTACATCATTAAAACATACAAGACATTAGCTAAGGTAAAGGCAACAAGAGCACATACACTACAAATTGTGTTTCCAATATTAACTTCATCCATATCCTAACCTTATCATTCCCCCTAAAATAGGTCCACTAATCAAAGCATAAGGTAAGCTTCATTCAATAGCATTAGCATATCAAAGATAAGAGTGAAACCCCATTAGATGGTTATGGAAATCATATAAAGCTCAAGGGATAAAGATAACACACACTTAATACACTACATGATTATATCACATATTTCTCCACCCCCAAATGGGGATGAAACTACTCACTACTCATTACTCTAACTATATTAGCAAAAGAAAGCATAATACTGAAATGAAAGTTAACTAAGAAGGCAAGAAGCATTAAAGAAATATAAAAGGAAAGGAAAGACTAAACAAACATGCACAAATTAAAAGACATGATTTAAAGAAACTAGAAGATTTATTTTATTAACAAATGACTCACATTGAAGGTAGCATTCTTCTCCACCTTGAGTTTTTGCTTCAAGGCTCACTCCTTAGTAGAGAGAATGCCACCAAGCAATGGGTAATTACAATGGAAGATGAAGAGTTCTATTTATAAGCATGGAAAAAGCTAATCGGGGACAATCCCCCGATGTGGGACTACACCAATACCAAAAATAGCCTAAACGAACATTAATACAAGTCCAGGAGAAATTTGGGCGGATCCTGTGTAATATGGACCGCCAATTAGCGGTCCAAGACCGCCAATTAGCGGTCCAAAAACTTCGGATCACGTTGGAATTTGTTGTGGGCTTTTCTTTCTGGTATTGTTGGTCTTTGATGCGGTTACTTGACTTGTTGTAGCTTCGACCCGAATGGAATTGGTAAAATACTCCCCGTGATGGTGTGGAGCATTCTGTTTTGCTCTTAGGTCCTTCTGTCTTACATTCAGGTCCTTCTCCCTTGCATTTTAGTCCCTAGGTCTCACAATTAAGTCCTTTTTTCCTGCTTTTGGGCCCTTTCATGGCTCTTCGCTTCAAACCTATTTATTCCTGAAAACTAAACATAAAACTCGTAACATAGCATTGTTTAGGTGAAAGATAATGGATATAAGATACAAATATAAACATGAAATGATGCCAATCAAATACTAGATTCTTCCATACTTCCTTGAGAGTTAGGAGAGCCACCAACAATGTGAGACTAGTGAGCACAAATGGAGAGATAGTGGAGGAGGAGAGCAACATTTGTGAGGCGTTCCGACGCCATTTTTCTAACTTGTTTGCTAATGCTTTTCAGGTTACCCTGATTCCCTTAGCCATCCACTTTCCTCACATTACTTCTGACGAGGCAACCAGCCTTAGTAGGATGCTTGAGATGAAGGAACTTGAGGAGGTGGTGGTGCACTCAAACGTAGACAAGGTACGTGGGCCCAATGGATTTAATGCTAAATTCTACAATGATCAATAGGGACTTATTCAAGGCCGTATATGACTTTATGCGGAGTGGGAGGCTTCTAGCTGAGGTGAACTTTACATCGATCACACTGATCCCAAAGAAGGTTACACCATCAACAGTTCATATTTATCGACACATTTCCCTTTGTCATATGATCTACCATTATATCTCGAAGGTGTTGGCAAATAGATTGAAGCAAGTCCTCCCTCGGTTGGTTGGCGAGGAGCAAAGTGCATTTATTCGGGCGAGAAGAATCAGTGATAACATATTACTAGCTCACGAAATCTGTCACAACATGCATGTTGACCGAGGCCACGTAAAGATGTGTTTGAAGCTAGATCTCCGGAAAGCATATGATTCAGTATGTTGGAGTTTCCTACTAGAGGTGCTGCAATGATTCGATTTCCCGGATCATTGGCAACGTCTTATCATGGCATGCGTGTGAGCATCATTCGTCGTCATGGTAAATGGAGCCAATTCACGACCATTCAAGGCAGCAAACGGTCTAAGACAAGGTGACCCGATGGGTCCCTATCTCTTTGTACTTTGTATGGAGGTTCTTAGCTTAATGATAAAGGAGGTGGTTGTGAGTGGACGGCTGGAACAGGTGAAGTGTGGGGGCACCACGGTGTCCCATGTATTGTTCGCTGATGATGTTATGGTCTTCGCAATGGTGACCAAGGCTAATGCTCGAGTGATAAAGGAGATATTAGCTGAGTTTTCTGCTTGTTCTAGCCTACACTTAAACACCTCGAAGAGTCCAGTCTTTTTGGAAGGGGATGTGGGTCATGGTTGGTGGATATATGCACATCTAGGAATGGAAAAAGGTCAATTTCCCGGTCACGTACTTAGGGCTGCCGTTGTTTACCTCCTGGCTTGGGAAGCATCACTATGCGGGGCGGTAGCTAAGGTAAAGGCGAAGCTTAGCTCCTGGAAAAGGAGCCTCTTATCCATGGCTGGTCGAGTAGAGTTCGTGCGAAGTGTGTTGGTATCATTTAGCATCTATTGGACTTCCGCATTTCTTATCCCTAGATCGGTGTTAAAGGAAATGGAGAGTATCATGGTCTATTTCGTGTGGGAGGACCAAGGAAATGGTTGGCTATTGCATGGAAGGATATTTGCGTACCAAAGAACGAGGGTGGTCTGGGTTTGCGAAGATTGGTAGATTGGAATGATGCTGGGCTGCTACGGCTCCTATGGTTGGTTGTGGCAGATGACGACTCCCTTTGGGTTAAGTGCATGAGACACAAGTATCTAAATAACCCTACAATCTGGTTTGCACGCCCACCTTCAGTGTACTCATGGGCATGGAGGGGAATCATGAGAGTGTGTGATATAGCACGAGAGCACATCCACCTTCAAGTGGGAGATGGCAGCAACATTCATTTCTTCCAGGACCCATGGTGTGGTAAGCCATTCTTGTGTGAGGATTGGGGGGCAAGTTTCCACTATGATGTTGGTTTGCCAAATGATAAGCTGGTATCCCATTTTATTTGGAATGGAAATTGGAATCTCCCCATCCCACGCTCGTTGCAGATGTTGGAGTTATTGACAAAGATCATGGGGACGTGTATACACGGAGGTCCGGATTAGCCAATTAGACTGAACAAAAGGAAGGCAACCTTCACCCTTAAGGAGGCGTAGACATGGGTCATAACTAAGAAGGAGACTATGGGGTGGAGTAGACTTATATGGTACAAAAACCATGTCCCAAAGCATGCCATTACAGCATGGAGGGTGCTACGGTGACACTTAATGACGAAGAAATTGATGGAGGCAAGGGATGCACACCATGGGATGGAGTGCGTACTATGTGCTAAATTTGAGGAGGATATGAGACACCTATTTTGGGCGTACCCTTTCACGAAGGAAGTTTGGACGAGGGTGCTCCAAACGCTCGGGCTGAGGACTAGCATGAGGGCAACGATTGAAGAGGAGGCGAAACGTATGCTACAAATTACAGGGCGACGAGTTTGAGTAACAATGGTAAGATTAGCCTTTACTGTGATTGTCTATGAGTGTTTGCAAGAAACGAACATGCGAATATTTGACCACGAGTGGAAACGACCAACTGAGATTGTGGAATTGGTTAGAGACACAGTTTGGGTGATGGGATCAAAGCTGAAAGACCTATTTGAAGATCCGGCAGCTGTGCAAGCGTTTGAAGAAACCTGGAAATAGATCGAGTGAAAATAATACATATTTAGTTGTACTAGAGGATTTGTTAAATGAGTTTTGGTGTCATGAGTCATAGTAGTTGGGCATGTAGGCAGCATGTCCCGCGAATTTTTTATGTAGATCAGAATTTTGGTAGGTTGTAAATCATAGTTTCATAAATGAAATTTCGAGACTAAGCCTCCCTTTTGCTTTGCAAAAAAAATGCAAACTTAAGGGGGAGAAAATTCATCACATTAGATAAGGGGTGAAGAAATAGGACATTTCATGTTTACATGTATTGATCTTTTTTATTAATGTCAAAGGGGGAGAAGAAACTCGAAATTGAAATTAATTGATTAAAAACTATTCACATCCTTAGGGGGAGCTTCTAATATGCATAGTTTACATATAGGTTGTCATCATAAAAAATGGGGAGATTGTTAGTTTTTTGGCCATAATCCGTATTTTGATAATTTAAGCAACCTAATCTTAATCTCAATCAAATGTAGAGTACCACACTTTTTGCATAACATATATATTGTCTTATGCTAACATCTACAGGTGATAAAGATTGCAAGGAAGAATGAAATTGAAGTCAAGACATGTAATCAAGCCATTGAACACAACTTATTTATTATCTACGTGGGCACCAAAACCCCTACACTTAAGGTTTCACCAAAAGAGTTTAAGGGTCCCTGACTATGACAAACTTCTTTATACCAACAGACACGAATTATTTGACTTACTAGGTTCAGGGTGGACTTCTTCAATTGTTTGAGTACTGACACCCTATGATTACTCACCCCTTGAGAGAAGACCGGGGTTCATCCTTATGACATGATAAGACCTAAGCCGATATACTAGATATCCTAATGCATCATGTTCAAAACAATTCTGGGACCTTCCGTTTACTTTGCCTCTCAACGGTTTCGCACATGCTAAACACACGCAAAACCCACAAAACATTTTCTTTCGCAAACACATGAAGATTTTGAAAGAACTGTCAAAATTTAAAGCACTAGGCAAACAAAAGAAGACAAGTCACTCAAGGATCATGGCAAGCAGATAGATCGATATTAAATGCAGCACACTAACATGACAGTAAAAATGCACACAAAAGAAAACAAAATCAAGGGAAAAGACTCTACTATATACACACGTAAAATACCCCCCACACTTCATGCATTGTCCTCAATGAATGCGAGCGTGACACTACATGGATTTATGCATGAAAAAGAAAAGATCTCACCAACGTGAAGCGCAAAGGGAAGTTCATGGTTACGTTGACGGACACAACCCAAATTCCCATCAAAACCTGTGAAATACTAAAGAAGTGATACAAATACGTGAAAGAAATGGGGCACAAATACATAAGGGTTGGGGCCCACAACAATCAATGCTCACTCATGGAGTCTTTTATTGTATTTTTTTCTTTTTTTCATTTCTTTGTTTTTTGAAATATAACTATGTACAAATATATGTTCCCATCTTCATTTGTCAAAGGACATCAAATGGGAACCTCAAAAGTGGGTCAATGCACTTGGAAAGGGAACATGACACCAGATGGGGCCAAAATACTCATGTGTGGGCCCCACACAAAGTGCACAAAGAAACGGGAGATGTTCATGAATTAGATGCAGAGGCATTTGATTCAAAGCATCAAACTGAAAGAGTTCGAACCTCTCAATTTTGGGAAAAATGTGCAAGGGAAAAAGAGTTTCTCACGTTGCGGTCTGATGTTATGATCGTCAATCCAAACTCTCCAACCAACAGGCTGGTGGGTCGGAACGAGGTCAAGAACCTTGTTATGCATGTCCAACTCACCAGGCGAACAGAAGGCGGGTCTCTTACCCAAGGTATCCTCTAAGGAACTCCCAATACCCTCATTCGTAATGTAGTTATTTGATGTCCAATCATTTCCAAGATGACCAGGAACAATAGTGAGAGGCAAACTCTCATCGGGTCGTTTGAAATTAAGGGTACTAGGGAGATCTTGCTCCACTAGAGGTGAGTCCTTAAGAGGCAAAACAACAAGATCATGTGTCTCAAGGGTTACAGGACAAAAAGATAATGCATAATCATGTGCCGACTCATAATGAACGTGGTCCATGTTATTCTAAATTTGGATCAAATCCCCCACCATGTGATCATGACTTGAAACCCCAAATCCCTCAGATTGACTAGGAGTTTGACTTTGAAAGATTTTGCTTTGAATTTGTTGATGTGGTGGTGGTTCGATATCAGAAGATAAATCCTCATGTTGACAAGAAAAGTTACCATCCTCACAGTCACAGTCGATATCCGCATTTGACTCACTTGCATTGCCATATTTTTTATGGACTGTTGAGTGGTTTCCATGAACGTAAGGAAAGTTTGTTTCAACTAATCAGGTATGAGGTCAATTGTGAGGCTCAAGTCAGAGATTGGGAAATTTTGGGGTTGGGTGTTGATGGGCTGAGAATGAGTGAAATGATTCGGAGTAGGGTGTTGGTAGAATTCTTGGTATTCGGGAGGAGGATACTGGGGTGGAAATGATATATAAGAATTTGAATAAGAATTGTCTCCTCACGAATCCATCCCTCTCGGGTTGTACGCGGATGCGTAAGGGTCACATTGAGCATTTTGGGAAAAGGCATGCTCATACTCAGGCTCTGGTGGAACATAAGGACATTCCCCAAAAATATGACCACTCAACCCGCAATAGTCACACGGTACAGCTACAGGAGCTACCGGTGCACTCATGTCATCTACCACATGCATGAAAGAGGCCAAAGGTTCTTGTAATGTCTAAGTTTGTTGACCAACATATGATCCGACATAACTACATGGTGGTCTAGCAGTCGGTGCTCTTTCATATTACCCCAATATGAAGATTGCTCAGTCACATAATTAATATTGTCACAACCATACAGGGTGTTTGTCTGAGCCACCCAAGGTTGCATGGATTCGGAATACCAAGTAGAATAGTCTTGGTCCTAACAATTATGTGGATGGTCACCCATGTAACCATCCATCTCGCCACCAAACTCGCAAGTCGACCACTCTCACCACCATGAGGCTAATCTCGTAAAAAGTTCTCAACTCGACCCTAAAACGCTAGAAAAAAGTGTAAAGGGTAGGAGACTAGAGCGTAGAAGTAGGTGAGAAGAAGATGACTCAAAGGAGAAGGAAAGAATCCCTAAAGCTAACGTGGGTAGAGGGTGAGGGTAGGAGCCTAGTCTAGCAAACACAACTCAAACAAGCTTAGGCTGGCTATGGGTCGTTAAGCTAGATGACGCCTAACTTCGATCTCACGTGGCCTCAACACGCCTCACCTCCCCACGACGAATACCACAAAGCCTAGAAAGTGAGACCAGATCCAGAGATCTCGTCTCTCCTGCTATCAACAAAGTGGTGACGCCGATTAAGCTATGACAGTCGTGACTGGATCACTCTGCTAATGCGCCCGAGTCCTATTGGCCAATGTCTACTTGATTTTAGATTAAGGCTTTACTTTAGTTTTCTTTTTGGGTCTAAGGGATGGGTGATGAAATCCCCCACATTATCTTTGAAGACTATAGGTGGTGCCCCTTAAAGATGTTTTGACAACTTAAGCTAGAAAGCAACACACCAAACAAGCACTCACCTCACTCTTGTTACTATGCACCTTACTAACTAATGCATGATATAAACATGCATGAATGAGAGAATGGGTGCACGTACCTCACGCCAGCAATCGACAATAACAATTTAAAGCGAATGGAAGACAATGTGCATGCAAGGCCTACAAATGATGCATGACCTAGATGGCAATTAGTCTAATCTTTTGCTTTGAATTTTATGGTCCAAGTTGTCTTAACAATGGGTCATGCAAGCCAAATTAATTTCTGACAGTTGAAAAAAGCATGCATGGCATAACAAGTGAAAGGAAACAACTAGAAAACAATAGAAGAAGCTACTGTAGGAACAAAAATTGAAATTGGCTCACCCAATCTACCAGTGGCGGATCCAAATCTGCTACTGGCGGATGTTATGGTGAATCTGGTCTCCAGACTTCACCAACGCTCTTCTTTGCCTCTTTAGGTTCCCATGTTCACTTGGCTTCCCTTCTAGTAACAAAAAGAGAAAAGAAAACGAAAACAAACAAAGAAAGAAAGAAACCCCCCACCAAAATGGTGAACTCAACTCCGAAAAAGTCACTCTTCGGTGATTGACATCATTTCATTCTTACATTTGTATCTTATATCCATTATCTTTCACCTAAACAATGCTATGTAATGAGATTTATGTTTAAATTTCAGAAATAAATAGGTTTGAAGAGAAGATGCATAAAAGGACCTAAAAGCAGGAAAAATGACTTAGTTGAGAGACTCGAGGACTAAGATACAAGATCGATGGACCTGAATGTAAGATCGAAGGACCAATGAGCAAATAAGAATACTTCACATCATCATGGGGAGTATTTTGGCAATTCTATTCGGGACGGAGCTCTAGCAAGCAAAGTAAATGCATCAAAGACAAACAAAGCCATCCAGAAAAGCCCAGAAGAAAGCCCAGCGCGATTCGAACCCTGTAGACCGCCAATTGGCGGTCTAGGATCGCTGATTGGCGGTCCAGGTTGCTCTGGATCCGCTAAGATTTTGTTGGCTCGCGTATTAGAGTGTATTTAGTCTATTTTTGGTATATGTTTAGTCCCATACCGGGGGATTGTCCTGTATTACCTTTTTCTATGGCTATAAATAGAACTCTCCCTCCTCTCTTATACCCCATCTCTCTCTTGGTGGCCAACCTCTCTACTAGGAGTAAAAGCCTTGAAGAAAAACCCTGGTGGAGAGAAGGTACTTGTAATTGAGTGAGTAATAATAGTTGTTTTGTTAAGTTTTCTTCATATTGTCTTGTCTTTTCAATTCTTGCATACTTAGTTAACTTGTTGTTTTAGTCTTCTTATAATTAGTTTAAGCATGTTTTCTTTCCTTAGTATAAATGTTAGTTTAAATATGTGTGAGTAGTTCCATCCCCTTTGGCGGTGGAGTAGATGTGTTTACATGTGTATGTAGATGGTATGAATGCTAGACATTGTTGTTTGTGAGAAATGTTAGTATGCTTGCTTGAATTAATAAGAACTTTTACTTGATAGTTTCTGCAATAATGTTTAGGTGCATTCCATGCTTGTTTATGTTCTTAATAACAAACTTGTCATGCTCATATTAATCACCTAGATTAGTGCTTTAAATGATAGGTCTTGCGATTAGGTACTTCTTATGCATTAACAAACACTAACTACACTTGACCTTATTGTATGCATTCACTACACTTATTTCTTGTGTACACACACTCCACCCCTTAGGGGTTTTCCACTCCTGATTTCTATGTTCTTTTATAAATCACTTAGTTTAGTTCATTTCGTGCTTTCATTCCCTCCTTTCTAGTTTAGTAGTTTAGTGTAGTTTAGTTTAATCAATCTTTCTCTCCTTTCTTTCCCACTCGCCTTCGAATAAACTAAAGTCGACACACCTCCCTGTGGATCGACCCGTATTTGCCACCGCTTCAATGCGATCATGCACTTGCGGTTATAATTAAAACGTTCAATCATTCGGCAATGGCACCAAAAACTTGATTGAATCAGTTTAATTACCGCAAGTGAACAACCGCGTTGAAGCGGTGGCAAGCACGGGTCGATCCACAAGGAGCGCGTGTGAGTCGAGTTCACGATACTCGAGTGGGGGAAAAGAAGAGAGATATGATCCAAATTAAACTACGATGCGTGGGAAATAGGAAAAACTATCAATGAAAACTAAACCCCTTAGGGGGTAGAGAAAGAACATGGAAAAAAAATGTGTAGTGTAGTGTGTGTTCAAATGTTCTCATCAAAACATTTCACACATGAAATCCATAAAACTCAATTTCAACTTTGCCTCCACATGAAATAAGATAAAACATTATCATTAAAACATACAAGACAATAATTGAAATGAAGCAAATATGTTCACATGCATAATGACTCAAATCCAACTATGTCTCCACATCAAATAAGATTTATCACAATCATTAAAACATACAAGACATTAATTTTGATAAATCCAACATGAGCACATGCCTTGTTCCCCTCTTCCACTCCATCATTATCCTAACCTCATATTTCCCCATAAAATAGGCCCATTAATCTAAGCATGTGCTAAGCTTCATTCAAGAGCATTAGCACATCAAAGATAAGAGTGAAATCTCATTAGATGGTTATGGAAATCATGTAAAGCTCAAAGGATTAAGATTAACACACACTAATCCATCACATGATCAAATCACCTTCTTCTCCATCCCCAATGGGAGATGGACTACTCTCTACTCATCTTTACACTAAAGAAAGCATGAAAATAACATAATCCCATGAAAGAAAAATGTAGATGACTAGATTAAACAAACAACAACATAAAGGAAATTGCATCAAAGGAAAACATCAATATAATGAACAAGAACTAAACTAGATTAAGAAAATAAAAGACAAAGTTTGCTCCTCTCCAAACCCCTTATTACACTACAAAACCAAGAAACTAAAACCTACTCTAATGGCGGAAGGAGGAAGAAGATGGAGAGGAGGGATTACAATGGTATATATAGACTAATAGATGGTTAGGATTAATCTAGGAATAATCAGACGGCTCTAAATCATATCTGATAGTCCAGGAATGCTCTGACCCGACAACGCGAACCGCAACCAAAATTGGAGGCCATTTGGACCATTTTGATCCACCAGTGGTGGATCAAATGGATCTGATAGGCATGATTTTTTGTGTCCCACTTTATTTCTTCAATTGGCACATGGGGTGAAGTCCTGGTCTTCTGGCTCGATCACTTTGAGATTAATTGGCGAAATACAAATCTGATTCAAGTCATGTGTCACAATATTTTGCAATTCTCAATCAGGTTCCTTCGGGTTTTCACTTGGGTCCTTCTTGATTTGCGATTTAGTACTTATGCATTGAAAATAGGTCCAGATCCTTCCAAATCAGTCCAAACTTGTTACATTTACCTAACTCCTGAAACACTAGAAACAACAACTCGAGTAGCACAATATTAGGGTAAAATAAAGGATATATTACATGAATATGATGCATGATATGCTACTAGTTACATACCATCTCATTGACTTGGCAATATTAGCAAATGGGATATAACCCGTAGAGTCTTGGTTTGAGCGGGAAGTGCCGTAAGAGCGGCACGAGAATTCTTTTTCTCTTTCGGACTCCAGCATTTTCAGTTTCTTTTTCATCTTTCCCCCACACGGTTAGCCAACGAGATGCGTCGCACACAGAACATGAATCAAGATTTTCATTTTCTTTCTAGTACGACGTGCAATGATTCTTACAAACATTGATATATTCATAATGAAACCCCAAATTGGCAACAACCTTTTTCATCTCATATGTATCCTTCACCAAACAAGCTCCCTCTGGAAGTAATTATGCTTGATACGCTAACCAGTTATCAAACGCAGTGTCCGTCCGTCTTCTTGTGCACCTCATGTGAAATGCTTTCATGATGAATGATAATTTCCTGAGGTCTGGTTTGCACTCGGGATACAATGGTTGATCTCCATCCTTCATGTAGGCAAGAAACTTCTAAGCATAATTTGTGATCCCCTGTCTCGACGAATCGGTTGTGGCGTCACCACCTTCTACCACATCGTGTATCATCCCCTCTATGTCGTCTGCGTCATCCACTTTTGACTCAATCTTTGTTGGTCGTGATGCATTTGTCGTGACAACTTTTACACATGAAGTAGCAATACTTTACTTGTGAAAAACACTACTTGTAATTACCAACAAAGTCATTGTTACAACATTTCTCATAAGATTTTATTCCCATCACGAATATGTTGATTGTGAGGACTGAAGCCAATGTTGAGTAATGACTTCAGATTTTTCGTCTATTTATGAGTAATTCTCTTCTCATACATCCAACTTCTGTCTAAGCTCATAATTCTATTGATTTGAAACAAAACATGTTAAACATAACACGTTAAGCATAACCAAATCCAATATAAAAGTTTCAACCTCTACCATCATCAAATTAAAAGTTTCAAATTTCCATGCAACCCTAAATTCAATCTTTACTGAAACTACCACATCCAACTAATTGTCAACTAACACATTTGGCATATTCTACTCAATTTAATTATCACATCCAATTCATCCAAATCAATCCAAATAAACCCAATCTAACGAAATGAATTAACCAATCTACCATTCAAGTAACATATCCAACTAACACAATCACACTAGCACATTCCACTCAATCCAAATCAATATAACTAAATCGTAAAACATGTTGACAAAATCTAAAATAACTATTTAATAGAAATTTTAGTAGAACCTCCCCTATATTTTCATCAATGAAAAATCTTTGAAATCCTGGATTGACAAGGAAAACACATTTACATTCATATCATGCCTTCACAAGCACCTCCAACTAATTGTCAACTATAAATTTATATTATAATTGAAGAAATATAGACCATCAACTAAACACTACATTTCCAACCCAAAATTCCCATCCAACCCATCCAAAATATGTTATTTCAGACAACCTATCTTGTACAATACCTAAATAACTACTACATTTCCACATCAACACAAATTTACGAAGTCAAAAGCGGAATGAACACCAACATCTCAACACCAACCCCAACCTCCAATTCTCTTATCCTTACAACAAATCTTGTTTCCAACCAAGCCTACTTGTAATCTTAAATTTTAAATCCAAAATCCAATACTAAATGTATTCTTCTTTTGATGAAAAAAACTTTTACCTTTTGAATCACATATATGATGATATGTTTTTGTTTAAGCTCCATCCCAATGAAATTACTAGTTCCGCTAATGTTCAATAGGGGATCAATTTTGAAGTAGACTTACGTATGTCAACTAAGGTCAATGTGTGGTGGGTTGTAACCATATGTTGTAGGGTTATATAATATTAAAGTATGGATGCCCATCTTAAAATTGATATATTTCGATAGGATGTACTTGTGATATTTTGTTTGACTATAATGTACAAGACGGGAAAAACTTGCCCGACTTAAAATTCGGTTTAATTTTATAGGGGAATAAATAGCATGTTATTGATTACAATTTTCATTAATTTTTTTTTAAATTTCGGCAGAACCTCCCCTATAAATCAAAAATGATTTTTAAAAATCCTTGGATACATAAAAAGAATTTCACAGTTTCAATATTCAGTGCATTTCACATTCACACATTCAAACTACATTCGAACTAATAAAATTCAAACTACATTCAAACCAAAATAAATAAGCTAAACAAAAATATAGATAAAAACTCTAACCAAATTATATTCAAAATATATTTAAAACACACTCAAACTACATTCAATTAATCATATTCAAACTAAAAAACAATCTAAACTATAATATTCACAATAGCGTGTTATTGTTAATATAAAAACATAGATAAATTTATCTAAACATTCTAAAATTATAACATTCAAATTATAATCTAAAGTAAAACAATCTAAATTTATCAAAACAAATAATGTTAACAAAAATATAGATAAAAACAATCTAGATGGGTTTGGGGTCTTATTCGCGGCTGTGGTTTTGGTTTGGGGCATGGATCGTGGCTGGGGGTCGGGTTTGGGGTCATGGCTGGGGTTCAGAATCAGGGAGAGAGGGAGGGGTCAGGGAGGGAGGGGTGAGGCTGGGGGTTGGTGGTGGGCGTGGGGTTGGGTCAGTAGCTGCGCGAGAGGGAGGGGTCAGGGAGGGAGGGACGGGTCGAGGAAGCATGGCTAGAGGTTGGAGGGCTTACAGTGCAAATAATGAGGGGGCGGCGGTGCAGTGGGGACACACGACAAGGACGAACGACGACGATTGGAGGAGCTTGTGTGTTGTAGGGTTAGTATTAGGGTTGTGATAGATTGGGGAAAGTGAAGGGTGAAACCCAAATTGGTTCCTGATAAAACCCTACATCGACGGAGAATATCCATTCGTGATGAATGACCTACACGTCGTGTGTCTAATCGTATTAAGTTCATGATGAACATTTTTCGAAATCTTCACAGACGGATACTATTCGTCAGTGACTTTAAAAAGGCACCGACAAATATATCCGTCGGTGTAGGTTAACACAACCGTCGGTGATCGTTTTTCCGTGAAAAAGTTATTTTACTGTGGATTCAAAATATCACCGACAGATCAATTTTAAAAAAGACACCGATGAATATATCTGTCATTGAAGGTTGACACAGTCGTTGGTGATGGGTTTTTCGTGAAAAAATTCATTTTACCGTGGATTCGAAATCTTCACCGATGGATATATATCTCGTTATCTGTCAGTGCATGTTTCTGTTACGACGAATACTACGAAAACATTTTTTGATAGCTCCTTACCGTCGATGTTAGCAAGAGTATCTGTTGGTGTAGTGATACGCCGACGAAAAAAAGATATCCATCGGTGTATAGCTTCCTTTACCGATGGACCTATTTTTCTAGTAGTGTTTAATAAAGGGAAGATAGGGTTTCCATGAGCTAGGGTTTTCATGAGATAGGATTTCCATAAACTTGGACCAAAAGAGGCACAACACATGTCCTACCTAATATGTCGTTTTTGGCATATTCCAATACAGCCCAATATCTTCCACTTGCACAAATGGGACGTTAAGAACTTGTCACATTCACATATACACCTTAGATGTACACATTCTTCTCATTCTTGTGTCATGTATCCCAAACACTTGCACCGAATAATCACATAAACAAATAGATTGTGTGATATACCTGCATAAGGAGCACCAAACTAGAATCCTTACTTGAGGCTATAATGGAAGTATCACCACACAAAAAACAAGTTGTAATCTGTAAATCAGAGTTCACTAAATTCACTCAAAACTCACTTGACCTAAAGCATCTCAATCCCTCGAAGAGATCACCTTTCATGTCTTCAAAGCACTTGTTACTGTATCCATTACAATGGGCTCAACAAATACGTACTTCTAGTGCAATCAAATCAAACATCTCCCTTTAACCCCAAATCACCACTACACTGAGAGTTGACTCTGTTCCCGGAAATGCCACAGATTTAGGCATCAGAGGTATATGCTTGAATACTAGGAATTGTATAAGGTTGATGTTGGAAAATGTCAAATACATCACGACTCTTAGGGTGAATCTAATTACCCCTGGCGTACTTGTTAGTGAGGGTTACATCTGTAATGTAAATGCTGATTGGTGGAAGTTCACTAGGGGGTTTATGGTGATTGCCATAATCAAGAAAAATATATCATTGTATATCCAGTAGCCTTGATTATTTGTAGAGAGGATCAGGGCAATAAATGATTGGATATATGTGAGTTCTGGCACCGTAGACTTTGTCACATGAAAGAAAAAGGACTAACAACGTTAGTAGAGAGAAATGTTGGTTCACAGATGAAAAGTCTACCCTAAAATGTGTTCTCATTACTTAGCAAGAAAGCAATATAGAGTAATCTTCAAGAGTACCCCTCCAAAAAGGAAGTCAGGTGTACTTGATCTTATATATTTTGAACTTTGTGGTTCTATGAAGACAAAATTGCTTGGTAGTTCTCAATATTTTTTCACATACATAGATGATTGTTCAAGTAAAATTTGAGTGTACGCGGTGAAAAGTAATGATCAAGTGTTGAATGTTTTAAGCAATTTGAAGGCTCAATGGAGAGACAAACTCGGAAGAAGTTAAAGTGTATCAGAATTGATAATGGGGAAGAATATATTAGTCTATTTGCTAAATATTGTTGGCAACGATGTTTAGACACCATAGAACATCTCCCAAGACATCTTAGTTGAATGGCTTTGTTCAAAGATTGAATAAAACACTAATGGAAAGGATAAAATGATTAAGTGTCACAAGTGCAATTGCCAAAGTCCTTTTAAAATGAGGCTTTGAGTACAATGGTACAAGTTATGAATCTTACTCTTTTGTTCCTTTACATTTCGATGTTCCTAACTAAGTTTTGATAGAAAAGGATGTTTCCTATGATAACTAACTTCATTTTGGATGTAAGGCGTTTGTGCACATCCCCATCGATAAGAGACCCAAACTAGAGATGCTCGAAGACTAGGCAGTGCCTCCTCCTTAGTTATGGACAAGAAGAGTTTGGATATAAAATATATGATACAATCCAGACGAAAGTGGTTAAGAGTAGACATGCTGTGTTTATGGAAGATTAGACCACTAAAGACATTAAGAAATCTGAGAAGATTTCTTGGGCACAAATCTGTGATGATTATCTGATCTTGATCGAATACCACCTGTAGATACTCCTGTGCACATGTTGAAGATCTTTACATCCCTACACACACCTATAACAAATTGTTACACATACATTTCTAGTTCTCTTATGTCATGTCTCCACTCTCCTCTTATGGAGCTCAATATATTATTGCATTCGCATTTGATTATATAGCTTAGTTAGTTAAGATATTGTTGACTTGAATTAGTATAACGACCAATAATTTCTCATACTCTCCCTCTTGTCTCCAATTGATTGTATGTTAGTATCACAACTTCATTGATTCACCTCACCTATAGCTAGGAGGACTCATATATACCTATATCTGATCCTCTGCATCTGTGCACAAGAGATTCAATTAAAACGTTCAAACTAATAAATTATTGCAGTGCTTACACTCTAAGAACTAAAAAATAAATTAATGTAGGGATTACACTCCGCAAAGGGAATAAGATAATCTTAACGGGGGTGCATTTTCATAACAAAAAGGCCTCGTAGTGACATGTACGTAATTGGAGTTTATATACAATAATATTGGATCTTTACACATCTGAAAATAGAATTTGACGTGGTTAACTTGTTAAACAGAAAAATTATCTTGGTGCACGTGTTAACACGTGGTTTCCACTTCCATCCTTAGTTTTATAATAAAATAATACAAAATTTGCATCCAAGCCGGAACAAACACATTATATTCAATTTACATCTGTAAATTTTATGAAATATTCCCTGAATAAATTAATAAAAATATTAGATTATAATTAAACCCACCATTTACCAACGATCTCTTTCGTTCACCTCTCTTGTCTCTCTCGTATCCATCTCTTTATTCTCTTGAAACTCGCCCTCTCCCTTCTTTCTCTTTCTTGTCTTCTATCTCTTCCATTCTTCTCGTAATTATAAAATTCCCTTTTTTGGTTTATTGCTACATTTCCATCTATATTGTTCGAACTGCCTTTTTTTGTTCTACCAACAATTCCATTCTCTTTTACTTTTATTCTTTACGATTTTGATGCTTCAGCATCACTGTCTTTCTGGGGGACATTTTATTCGATCCAATCCAACGAAATCGTGAAGACCACCAATCCTCAAGTTTCAACAATGCTTTTGGGTTTGAGTTTTCGATTTGGGTTTGATTTCAGATACAATTCAGCCTAGTGAATCGGCTCTATCAACCGCCAACTATGACAAGAAGAAATGAAGTGTTGGGAGTTCTGTTGGGTTTGGGGTTTAGATTTTGGGATTATGGGTCCAGTCTTTGGTTGTCAGGAGAGAGAGAGAGATAGAGATAGAGATAGAGAGAGGAAGAGGAAGAGAGAAGGGAGGAAGGGAAAGGGGAATAATCAAATTAAGGGCCAGATCAATAGAGAGGAGAAAGTGTGTGTTTTTTGGGTTTGGATCAAAATTTTATATTATCTTACTATAAAACTAGGGATAGAATTAAGTGGAGCATATAAATTATTGTTTCGCAAGTGTACCGTATGTAAAAAGATTCAATATTGTTGTTTTGAAAAAGGAAAATGTTTGTTGAACGCTCGCGTCACGGACGCTGCTAACCCAGTCAGCACACTCGCTGATGTGGGCAACCCAGTCAGCAGACGCGGCTGGGTGCGCACTCAGCCCAGAAATATTTTTCCTTTCTTTGTTTAGTTTATTCCTCGTTTCGTACAAATTTCTCCATCCCTCATTAATGCGTCTCAAATCACTCACTTCATTTTGGCGCTCCTACACAGACTGAAGACTAGTTACTCAACATCCGTCCTCCTATTTTTATCCCTTATGTTTATTAATAAATTCATTTTTTTTCGGGACACACACATCAGTCATTTTCTTTAGTTTCTGGACTAGCGCATAATTTATTCCGGACACAGTTACTATTTATTCCGGACAGTTAGAACACTTATTCCGGACAGACGTACTACTTACTGCTGATATTTTTTGTTGTTGTTTTATTTTCCCGATGCGCCCACCATCGCATTTAATGCTTTTCAAATCAGCACGTCCTCCGTCTTCTTTCTTATTCTTTGGCGCTTCACGGAGATACGAATATGAGTGTCTTGGTTATTCCGATCCTACGAACCATTCCTTCTTCTCTCCTTCCTCCATTTGTGTTGTACTGTAATGGCACTCGTAAATGTGTCCTCACAGCCGGCTCATGCCTCCAACGTCTCTCAAGTGATGATGAATTTTCCTTCCTTCGAAGAAGCCAAAGCATTTTACGTTTCATACGCCGATTCCTGTTGTTTTGGTGTGAAGATAAGGCAATCTCATTACGATCATAGTGTTGTAATACGGGCCACTCTTACTTGCTCAAAGGAGGGTAATGCTCCCGGAAACCAAGGTGAAGGTAGACCGAAACATAGGTTATCCGGTAGGGTCGAATGCACTGCTCGGATTAGGGTCTCCGGTAATCCATCCAGAGGCTACGTAATTAACTACGTAGATCTCGAACATAATCACGCCATGCTGTCGGAAGACCAGATGCGCTTCCTCCGACAAAAACGAACCGTCCCGGAGTCCGCCAGAGCACGCATTTCGTTCAATGATGCTGCCGGTATATCTGCCGCCAAGACCATGCAATCTTTTGTGGTCGAAGCTGGAGGTCACGAAAAATTGTCTTTCAACGAGCGGGACCTAAGGTTACTTATTCTCCACTTAACCTGGTTGAAGTTACGCATTTAGCTTTGTCATAAAAATTATGTTTCGCAGGAATGTTGTGAACGAGGTTAGAAACCTCAAAACGGGACCAGAAGATGCGCAAACTATCCAAGATTATTTCATCAGGATGCAGAAGAATGATTCCCGCTTCTTTTACGTAATGGATATGGACGACGAAGGCAGACTACGAAATGTGTTCTGGGCCGACAGTCGTTCTCGAGCTGCTTACTCTTACTTTGGAGATGCAATATGTTTCGACACAACATACATAACAAACAAGTATGACATGCCTTTTGCCCCATTTGTTGGGGTAAATCACCACTACCAGTCCGTCCTACTCGGTTGCGCACTCCTCTCTTCCGAGACGACACAAAATTACATTTGGTTGTTCCAAACATGGTTGACGTGCATGAACGGTACGTGTTTTATTTTGTCCGGCTTTGTCCGTTTTACGTTATGTGCCTGTCCGGTTACCCTTTACGTTTGTCTGGTTTACGTCTTTTGATCGTCCGGTTTATCCCTTACGTCTGTTCGGTTTACGTTTTTTGCTCGTCCGGTTTATCCCTTACGTCTGTCCGGTTTACGTTTTTTGCTCGTCCGGTTTACCCTTGACGTCTGTCTGGTTTACGTTATTTCTGTCCGGAGTAACATATGTTTTTATCTTTATCGCGTTGTGTGCAGATACAAGCCCCCCGGCGATCATAACAGACCAATGTGGCGCCATAGCTGCGGCTGTGAGGACTGTGTTCCCTAAAGCGCGGCACAGATTTTGTATATGGCACATAATGAATAAGGCCCCTGTGAAGCTGCCCACGAAGTACCGGGAGCATACGTTGTTTGACCTCAACAACTGTGTATTCGATTCCAAGACTCCGGCAGAATTCGAGCGGAATTGGCAGGGTTTTCTAGATGATTTCGAGTTCCACGACAATAATTGGCTCCGGTCCATTTATGCAATTCGAGAGCGCTGGGTACCTGCATTTTGGTGGGATTGTTTTTCCGCATGAATGACATCAACCCAGAGAAGTGAGGGTATGAACGCCTTCTTCGATAAGTACCTCACAGCAAGGACGACACTTAAGCAGTTCGTTCAACAATACGAACTCGCAGTACGCCACAAGTATGAGAAGGAAGCTCTGTCTGATTTCGATTGTCAGCATAAGGCTCCGCAGTTGATTTCGAAATATCCATTCGAGAGGCAATTGGGCGAGTTGTATACGGTGGGTGTCTTCAAGAAGGTGCAGTTAGAAATTGGGAAGATGATGTACTGCGACATCAAGGATGAGTTCAACGAGGACGACACATTGCACTTCAACGTGACCGAACATGTATTGACACATATCCTCCCATTGTCGAAACGGTTCACAGTGCAAATTAGAGATGAGAAGTGGGTATGCGATTGCAGAATGTTTGATCACGTCGGTATCCTATGTTGTCACGTTTATGTTGTTATTGCCCGAATACGTCCAAACGCGTTGCTCCCCGAGTCTTACATCGTCGACCGATGGAGGAAGGATATCCGAAGGAGCTATGGAGTGAAGTTTCCCCTTCAAAGTGGCATAACGGGGAACGATGCACTTCGTCGCCACGACGACATAATGGCTCGTGCGGTTTGGATCGCCGAGGCCGCTTTCGACTCAAACGACAGATATCTTCAGGCGGTAGAGGCACTTGAGTTACTTAAGGAACGTATGCAACGACCTGATCCTGTGTTCAATGGTACATCCGTTATCAATCCGGATAAGACAAGACGGAAAGGCAGACCGCCGAGCAAACGACGGATTTCTTTGTCTGAGAAAATAATTAAAAGTAACGTTAAGAAAATCATCAGGAATAAGGTTCTACCCCCGTTACACCCTGCAGCACCCAAACCGGGGGATCACGATTTCGATGACTGGGACATGAATTTGCATTACGAGGGAGTTCCTCCTTGATTATTGTATTTGTCCTTGGTTGGAATTATTCCTATGTAATTTTGTTGAAAGTCATTGTATGTCTGTCCGTATTATTGCATAAGATTCAACTCTTTCTTTGCTTGTTCGTTTGTGAATTAATTTCTGATGGCGACAAATATATTTAAGTAATTTTGGTTTGTTGTATGCCTGTCTGGAATAAGTTATATTTATGTCCGGATTAAGTTACAAGTATGTCCGGATTACGTTATATGTCCGTCCGGATTACGATTCACCCATGTCCGGAACATAAAATTTGTCCGGAATAAGTGTATTTGCTGTCCGGAATAAGTGTATTTGTTGTTCAGAATAAGTGTATTTGTTGTCCGGTTTAAGAATAAAGTTTTTCCAGAAACGGAACATAAAGTTTTTCCGGAAGAAGTGTATTTGCTGTCCGGAATAAGTGTATTTGTTGTCCGGCATAAGTGTATTTGTTGTCCGGAATAAGTGTATTTGTTGTCCGGTTTAAGAATAAAGTGTGTCCGGAATAAGTGTATTTGCTGTCCGGAAGAAGTGTATTTGCTGTCCGGAATTAGTGTACTTGCTGTCCGGAATAAGTGTATTTGTTGTTCGGAGTAAGTGTATTTGTCGTCCGGTTTAAGAATAAAGTTTTTCCAGAAACGGAACATAAAGTTTTTCCGGAAGAAGTGTATTTGCTGTCCGGAATAAGTGTATTTGTTGTCCGGAATAAGTGTATTTGCTGTCCGGAATAAGTGTATTTGTTGTCCGGAATATGTGTATTTGTTGTCCGGTTTAAAAATAAAGTGTGTCCCGAAACGGAACATAAAGTTTGTCCGGAATAAGTGTATTTGCTGTCCGGAATAAGTTTATTTGTTGTCCGGAATAAGTGTATTTGTTGTCCGGTTTAAGAATAAAGTGTGTCCCGAAACGGAACATAAAGTTTGTCCGGAATAAGTGTATTTGCTGTCCGGAATAAGTGTATTTGTTGTTCGGAGTAAGTGTATTTGTTGTCCGGTTTAAGAATAAAGTTTTTCCAGAAACGGAACATAAAGTTTTTCCGGAAGAAGTGTATTTGCAGTCCGGAATAAGTGTATTTGTTGTCCGGAATAAGTGTATTTGTTGTCCGGAATATGTGTATTTGTTGTCCGGTTTAAGAATAAAGTGTATCCCGAAACGGAACATAAAGTTTGTCCGGAATAAGTGTATTTGCTGTCCAGAATAAGTGTATTTGTTGTCCGGTTTAAGAATAAAGTTTTTCAAGAAACGGAACATAAAGTTTTTCCGGAAGAAGTGTATTTGCTGTCCGGAATAAGTGTATTTGTTGTCCGGAATAAGTGTATTTGTTGTCCGGAATATGTGTATTTGTTGTCCAGTTTAAGAATAAAGTGTGTCCCGAAACGGAACATAAAGTTTGTCCGGAATAAGTGTATTTGCTGTCCGGAATAAGTGTATTTGTTGTCCGGAATAAGTGTATTTGTTGTCCGGTTTAAGAATAAAGTTTTTCCAGAAACGGAACATAAAGTTTTTCCGGAAGAAGTGTATTTGTTGTCCGGAATAAGTGTATTTGTTGTCCGGAATAAGTGTATTTGTTGTCCGGAATATGTGTATTTGTTGTCCGGTTTAAGAATAAAGTGTGTCTCGAAACGGAACATAAAGTTTGTCCGGAATAAGTGTATTTGCTGTCCGGAATAAGTGTATTTGTTGTCCGGAATAAGTGTATTTGTTGTCCGGAATATGTGTATTTGTTGTCCGGTTTAAGAATAAAGTGTATCCCGAAACGGAACATAAAGTTTGTCCGGAATAAGTGTATTTGCTGTCCAGAATAAGTGTATTTGTTGTCCGGTTTAAGAATAAAGTTTTTCAAGAAACGGAACATAAAGTTTTTCCGGAAGAAGTGTATTTGCTGTCCGGAATAAGTGTATTTGTTGTCCGGAATAAGTGTATTTGTTGTCCGGAATATGTGTATTTGTTGTCCAGTTTAAGAATAAAGTGTGTCCCGAAACGGAACATAAAGTTTGTCCGGAATAAGTGTATTTGCTGTCCGGAATAAGTGTATTTGTTGTCCGGAATAAGTGTATTTGTTGTCCGGTTTAAGAATAAAGTTTTTCCAGAAACGGAACATAAAGTTTTTCCGGAAGAAGTGTATTTGTTGTCCGGAATAAGTGTATTTGTTGTCCGGAATATGTGTATTTGTTGTCCGGTTTAAGAATAAAGTGTGTCCCGAAACGGAACATAAAGTTTGTCCGGAATAAGTGTATTTGCTGTCCGGAATAAGTGTATTTGTTGTCCGGAATAAGTGTATTTGTTGTCCGGAATATGTGTATTTGTTGTCCGGTTTAAGAATAAAGTGTGTCCCGAAACGGTACATAAAGTTTGTCCGGAATAAGTGTATTTGCTGTCTGGAATAAGTGTATTTGTTGTCCGGAATAAGTGTATTTGTTGTCCGGAATATGTGTATTTGTTGTCCGGAATAAGTGTATTTGTTGTCCGGAATATGTGTATTTGTTGTCCGGAATAAGTGTATTTGTTGTCCGGAATATGTGTATTTGTTGTCCGGTTTAAGAATAAAGTGTGTCTCGAAACGGAACATAAAGTTTGTCCGGAATAAGTGTATTTGCTGTCCGGAATAAGTGTATTTGTTGTCCGGAATAAGTGTATTTGTTGTCCGGTTTAAGAATAAAGTTTTTCCAGAAACGGAACATAAAGTTTTTTCCGGAAGAAGTGTATTTGCTGTCCGGAATAAGTGTATTTGTTGTCCGGAATAAGTGTATTTCTTGTCCGGAATATGTGTATTTGTTGTCCGGTTTAAGAATAAAGTGTGTCCCGAAACGGAACATAAAGTTTGTCCGGAATAAGTGTATTTGCTGTCCGGAATAAGTGTATTTGTTGTCCAGAATAAGTGTATTTGTTGTCCGGAATATGTGTATTTGTTGTCCGGTTTAAGAATAAAGTGTGTCCCGAAACGGAACATAAAGTTTGTCCGGAATAAGTGTATTTGCTGTCCGGAATAAGTGTATTTGTTGTCCGGAATAAGTGTATTTGTTGTCCGGAATAGGTGTATTTGTTGTCCGGAATAAGTGTATTTGTTGTCCGGAATATGTGTATTTGTTGTCCGGTTTAAGAATAAAGTGTCTCGAAACGGAACATAAAGTTTGTCCGGAATAAGTGTATTTGCTGTCCGGAATAAGTGTATTTGTTGTCCGGAATAATTGTATTTGTTGTCCGGTTTAAGAATAAAGTTTTTCCAGAAACGGAACATAAATTTTTTCCGGAATAAGTGTATTTGCTGTCCGGAATAAGTGTATTTGTTGTCCAGAATAAGTGTATTTGTTGTCCGGAATATGTGTATTTGTTGTCCGGTTTAAGAATAAAGTGTGTCCCGAAACGGAACATAAAGTTTGTCCGGAATAAGTGTATTTGCTGTCCGGAATAAGTGTATTTGTTGTCCGGAATAAGTGTATTTGTTGTCCGGAATAGGTGTATTTGTTGTCCGGAATAAGTGTATTTGTTGTCCGGAATATGTGTATTTGTTGTCCGGTTTAAGAATAAAGTGTCTCGAAACGGAACATAAAGTTTGTCCGGAATAAGTGTATTTGCTGTCCGGAAGAAGTGTATTTGTTGTCCGGAATAATTGTATTTGTTGTCCGGTTTAAGAATAAAGTTTTTCCAGAAACGGAACATAAATTTTTTCCGGAAGAAGTGTATTTGCTGTCCGGAATAAGTGTATTTTCTGTCCGGAATAAGTGTATTTGTTGTCCGGAATAAGTGTATTTGTTGTCCGGTTTAAGAATAAAGTGTGTCCCGAAACGGAACATAAAGTTTTTCCGGAAGAAGTGTATTTGCTGTCCGGAATAAGTGTATTTGTTGTCCAGAATAAGTGTATTTGTTGTCCGGAATAAGTGTATTTGTTGTCCGGTTTAAGAATAAAGTGTGTCCCGAAACGGAACATAAAGTTTTTCCGGAAGAAGTGTATTTGCTGTCCGGAATAAGTGTATTTGTTGTCCGGAATAAGTGTATTTGTTGTCCGGAATATGTGTATTTGTTGTCCGGTTTAAGAATAAAGTGTGTCCGGAATAAGTGTATTTGTTGTCCGGAATTAGTGTATTTGTTGTCCGGAATAGGTGTATTTGTTGTCCGGAATTAGTGTATTGATAATTTATACATGTCCTTGTATTGATAATTTAACCCAACACCAAATGTCCTTGTATTGATAAATCATTCAAATAGTCTATGTAATTTTAATATGTATACATGTATAACTTTGTAAAAAAAATTAAAACATCTAGAGTCGTTTATTGTTGATCGCACATCCCAGAGTCTTCGAGTAAGAAATTGGCCAAATCGCCTCTAAAACGGTGAATAACCTTGCTCTGCTTTGGCTGAGTCGGATCAGCATTCTCCATCAAACGCTTCATCCAGTACAAAACGTATGGCCCGCAGTCATTACTCCCCGGTTGCTGTCGTTGGCTACCCTTCCTCTCAACTCTCAGCGGTCACTCGACCTTCAACAACCCTCGCCAGAATCCCGCTATCTTAGACGCGTTGCATTCATGAGTTCCGACTAAACGGTTAGGATTGTCACCTCTTTTAAGTGTGCGGAAGAGGCTGTTGTACTGAATGAACTCTGATCGAGGTCCGTGGGCAACGAACAGAGTCCAGTGGCCGGCCAAACAGCATGGCTGTGCGATGATGACTTCCTCCACATTTATTCCTTCAATTTTTGGGAGTAAATAATCTTTCTTTATATCTTCTCCCTGTCCCTCCACAATCATTTCCGATTCGAAGGATGATAAGCAGACCACCTTTTGTTGCCCTCCTCTTCTGAGGAGTACCTCAGTTAGGCCATCAAGAGTTTCGTTGGTGAATTCTGTTTTTGCCGAAATTATTTCCTTCAGATCACCCTTGCTGATATTACTGATGCATTGCATACATTGCATCATATGTCTTTCATTTAGATTACTTTTATATCAATAAATGCTACTAAGGTATGTGTTTAGTCGTATTTACAGAATACAGGGACCTGGATGCAAATTACCCACATTCCGAGCATAAACGCATGCAAAAGATTCATTTCTATCATAAAGACCAAGTTCAAGTTTATCGGGTTTCAAATGGAAATGCATCCAAGCATAAAAGCATTCAAGGAGCTAATTACAAAAAGGTCAAGGGCTTAATTGCAAAATGCCAAGGACCTGATTGCAAAATAAAAGGACCAAGTTATTGTGTGGAGAAAGTCAAAAGAAAAATCAAATATAAATCTCCAACAATGGAAGGAATTAATCCGGAGCTCAAGACAATGGAAAGAATCAATCCAGACGCGCAAAGGAGGATCAAATCATACCATAAACGCGTGACAAAAATCCTGATTAAATCCGACCAACATGGGAGGCGAATCCGCCGCACCATACATGCATTGGGCGGCGAATTCGCCGCCCCTCTTGCTCCAAATGTCTTCAAATTTCTTCCAGTAACATGTTGACGCGTGTACTGTCCTTTTCTCTATTGGTATCCCTTGTAGCAACTATAAATAGACCCGAGAACGATGTAAAGGGGGTCCTTGGTTGTTGTTCTTATTTTTACCTTAGTAATAAAATTCTGATTTTTGTTTTATTTTGTTTTTCTTTTCTACTTTCTCTAGGACCCCTTCTTCTTCCTCCCTCCATGAGTTTCTAACTCTCTCCAAAGGGTGGAGGTGATGGAATTAGGGTTAGAGAATGATGAATGCATGTTATTATTTTAAGTTCATGATTAGTGTATTTTGATTACTTGAGTTTATGTTAAGTCATTTATCTTGTAATGCTTCATAACTAACATGATTTACAATAAGTTTCAGTAATTCTCTACTCTAAACCTAAATCTAAACCTCCACCCCACGGATTTTCCTCTTTGTTCTTGTTTTAATTTTAATTGTTCTTATTTCGTACTTTAGATAATTAAACCAAAAATCCCAAAAACCCAATTTATTTCTTCTTCCCTTCTTCCCTTAATCAAAAATAACAAAAATAACGAAATCTCTCCCTCCTTGTGTTCGACCCGTACTTGCCAAGTCTTCATAGACGTCGTGCACTTGCGGTATAAATTTAATTCACATCAATTACTCAGAACCCCCCTCCAGATAATATCTTTGGCTTCTCGTTCGGGAGCCGTTGCATTCAATAAAGGGCGTACCTCATCATTGGTCAGCGTTCTCAAGGCGGTCGCATCCACATCGGGCCTGGTGGACGAAACATGGGCGGCCAGTTCATCTTTAATTCGCTGTTTCGTTGGCCTCGTATATTTCTTCACTGGCTTCTTCGGCCCCCTTTGTTTATGTGGTGGCTTCTTCGGCCTCCTTTATTTCTTCTTGTTTTTCTGCGGCATTCTTCTGTGCCTCATCTTGGCCAGATTTGCTTTGCACTTCGTTTTCTGTGCGCAAGCGTGGTTTAATGGTCTGCATTTTTTGAGGGTCCAAAAGCGGTAGCGATACCACAGCCTTCCTCTTTCTTTCCTGCTGTCTCCTCTTCTCTTCCTCCTCCCTCTTCTTCCTCTCCTCCTCCTCCTCCTTCCTCGTCTTCTCTTCCTCCGCCCTCCTCTTCTTCTCTTCCTCCTCCCTCGTATTCCTCTCTTCCTCCTCCCTCCTCTTCTTCTCTTCCTCCTCCCTCTTATTCCTCTCATCCTCCTCCCTCTTCTTCCTCTCTTCCTCCTCCCTCTTCTTCCTCTCTTCCTCCCTCCGCTTTTTTCTCTCTTCCTCCTCCCTCCTCATCCTCCTCTTCTTCTCTTCCTCCTCCCTCTTATTCCTCTCATCCTCCTCCCTCTTATTCTTCTCTTGCTCCTCCCTCTTCTTCCTCTCTTCCTCCTCCCTCTTCTTCCTCTCTTCCTCCCTCCGCTTTTTTCTCTCTTCCTCCTCCCTCCTCATCCTCCTCTTCTTCTCATCCTCCTCCCTCCTCTTCCTCGCATCCTCCTCCCTCTTATTCCTCTCATCCTCCTCCCTCCTCTTCTTCTCATCCTCCTCCCTCTTATTCCTCTCATCCTCCTCCCTCCTCTTCTTCTCATCATCCTCCCTCCTCTTCTTCTCATCATCCTCCCTCTTCTTCTTCTCTTGCTCCTCCCTCTTCTTCCTTTCTTCCTCCTCTCTCTTCTCCCTCTCTTTCTCCTCTGTCTTCTTCCTCTCCTCCGCCTCCCTCTTATTTCTCTCTTCCTCCCTCTTTTCCCTCTCCTCCGCCTCCCTCTTATTTCTCTGTTCCTCCTCCCTCTTTTCCCTCTCTTCCTCCTCCCCACGGACTCTCAGCCTACGACACTCTTCTTGAGAGATCCGGAGTTCTTCCTCCAGGTTGTTAATTTTAACGCTCGCCTCCCTAAGTGCTGCTTTGGCTCGCAGCCAATTCGTCTTCACCTCACTAAGTTCCAACTCTTGTAGCAGTGGGTCACATGGAATGCTGCATTCACTGAGTTGTACCCTTGGTAGAGTGGATGTTGAAGGTGTTTCCTTCGAGACAACCTTTGCTGCGGGATTTGCTTCTGCAGTAGGAAATTGATCCTCTGACAACAGTGAATGCTCCCGTGCACTGAGTTTTGGGGTGCCCTTCAACTCAAATTGACCCGAGTAAATCCGGGACAAGTTGATGCCTCGATCTTCTCATTTTCTAAGGATTTGGCGTCTGCTAAACATTTTCGTCCAACACTTGAACCGTGGAAATGCTGACCGGGGATCCCCCAATTTGAACTTCTCTCAAAGCCACACCTGAAAATAGGAATGAGTTAAAAACCAGAAACATAACTTCCCCAGGACATACACAACTTTTATTCCGGACAGACGCAACACGTATTCCGGACAGACACAACTCTTATTCCGGACAGACGCAACTCTTATTCCGGACAGACGCAACACTATTCCGGACAGACAAAATACTTATTCCGGACAGACAAAATACTTATTCCGGACAGACAAAACTCTTATTCCGGACAGACGCAACTCTTATTCCGGACAGACGCAACACTATTCCGGACAGACAAAATACTTATTCTGGACAGACACAATACGTATTCCGGACAGACGCAACACTATTCCGGACAGACAAAACTCTTATTCCGGACAGACAAAATTCTTATTCCGGACAGACAAAATACTTATTCCGGACAAACACAATACGTATTCCGGACAAACAAGATACTATTCCGGACAGATAAAATACTATGCGGACATACGCAATACTTTTCCCGGATAACCTCAAGACACTTATTCCGGACAGAGACAACACTATTCCGGACAGACACAAGACCTATCCCGGACAGACAAAACACTTATTCCGGACATAAACCAACACTACTCCGGACTGACACAACACTCATTCCGGACCAAGATGCTTACTTGTAATACGACAACGCAACCATACACGTAGCCCTGCTTCATAGAGAAGTTCCCTGACAATCTCCTCCTCGAGAGGTCCCGTTGGGCTTCCTCCAGTCCTTCAACCAAGAAAGTGTGAACCGCACTTGCCCACGCATATCTCTTGAGGCGCTTGAGGTTCTTAAGGTGCTTCGTGTACCACGCTTTACTTCGCAGTGATCCATCGAAGAACAAAAAATGATTGAAAATCATAGAAATAAGGAGTCGGACGTGCTCCTCCTCCTCGCCCATCTTGCTCGTGGCGGTAAGATGACCCAGTAGTTGGGTGTTGTCGAGGTTCACCCCGTCACGTTTCTCTACGTACATTGCTTCCATATCCACTCTCTGCCCATGTGCTCTTAGTCCAAGTAGAAGGGCGACGTCTTCTACCGTAAATGGGACCACCCCAGTGGCTATTCTCAGACCGACTTCAGTGGCGTCGAAGTGTTCGACGAACCAACCCAGTATCTCGTTGTCAGTTGTGACGTGAGGAAAGGAGGGGAAGTGACCGAAAGGCGTCCGTTGGAAGACATTTTTCTCCTCCTCCTTCATCCGGTCGAACTGCTTGTGAAGGGCCGTGAAACCGCACTTGGTTTCGCGGAAGTAGTACGTGCTTCCCTTAAACCACCAAAAAAAATTGTTAGAGGCCAATAATGAACCTTAAAATGAACCAGAATGAACGTGGTTGACACAACACCTGCGCGGCTACAATTTCAGGAGCGATGGAGGTTTCAGGTAGAGAAGGATCCATTTTCGCCTTGTTATAATTTTCGTTCGACTAAAACATGAATGAAGGTTTTTGATGAGCGTATGGAAAGGAACTCCGGCTGAAATGGGGAATGGAAAAGGAGAAGACTTGGAAGGAAAGTTACTCGAATGTTGTCCCGCCGCTAATGATGTACGTGAAGTTTAACCGTCTAATCGTGATTTCGGGAAATGAACCGTCTAATCGTGATTTCGGGAAATGAACCGTCGCACCTAATAATTCGTAATTTACTTTTCCCCGCGCAGAAGTTTTGGCTGACTGGACGCTGAACTGGCAGCTGACTTGTCCGTCCACGTAGGAAGCGTCACGGACACGCGCGTCCGTGTATAACTACTCTTTGAAAAATACACTCGAGCAAAAAACCCAAATGCTATTTAAGATGTCATATAGGGGCTTCTAGGCAAGAACTAGAAACCTTTTGTTTTATTTTGACAATGAGTGCAAATCATCTAGAAAAACTATAACCAGCTATGGCTCATGGATATTGTCCTAATCAAGGATCCCACAGTTTTAGGTTGGTAGTGTAGAAAAACTTAAAACAAAACAATTATGCCCTTAGGAGAGCGCAGTGGAGCAGAACCCCACATTGTAAATATATTGCAACTTGATGTGAGATAGAAGCATTAAATAAGGAGACAAACCTTGTCAATCAAACAGAAGCCCTAGGAAATACTAGAGATCTCTCCTGTATTTTCCTCTCCAATAATCCAGGACATTAGAAGGGAAACACTGCAGTCCCACCTTGATTCAATCTTTGCTTCTTCGGTTCGACATCATTTCTTCATCAGGCATGGAATATCTTCAATTTTAAGTGTGCAGGATCTTATTTCGTACTCAATAATGGAAGATCCCTTGTTTTTTTCCTATTCGTGCATATATATACCTGAACTGGATATCAGGGTAGATTATGAAGGGTGTAATCTTGTGCTTTTTGGAAAATTATCATGCTTTCTTGCTGTTCTTGGTCACAATTGTTCTTAAATTAGGATTTTGTCGAGCTTCAGCCTTGTCTTCTAATTTGTGGGTTCTATTGGCTGTTGGTTTTGAGGGATTTCACTTGTAGAACATATAGTTTTGTTCTCTTTGTGAAGCATCGTTTTGTAAATTTATCTTCAAAGTCGCCTTCCTTGTTAACCCTCTTATTGATGCCATCGTCTTAAATGTTCCTCAATTGGTTTGGTTTGCTACATGTGTTTAATAGACACATGTTTCTTCAAATCCATAATGGAAAGTCAGGGAGGATGAAAGGCTTATGAGCGAAGTCATGGTACTTCGATTAAAATAATGCATGGAATCAATTGGAAAGAAATGAATTTCATGCTTCATATATACAATATTAAATTCAGCTAGCATTTTATATTGTTTAGGGGATTTGTTTTTGTAATTATCATTTGTATCTTTCCGAAACAGCTCATAGGTGATATCTCTATCTATAAGTGATGCAAAATTGGCAGCCACCGTACCATGAGTTGTCGGATTTGGTAAAGCATAAAGACATATTATGTGTGATAATATAGCTGGAAGGAATGGATTTGTTTGGATCCTGTGTCCCCTATAACTAAGCACATGCACTAATGGTCACGAAAAACTAAATTTTAGCAACTAAGAGTTTTTTTCTCCCTTACTTTATTGATATAAGCCACAGGAATTAATGGGTGATTCAAACTTCTTCAACCGCTTCATGATGAACCAAGAACTGATTCTATCACAATACACACCAAGAGATCCTTCATATCAGATTGCAAATACTTCAAATCCAACACCATCTGCTCGTCGATCAACTGACTTTCACGCCAACAACATGCCAACGACCATTGGTTTGGACGACAAAGCTCTGGCACCATTCCCACGTTTCCTTTCTTTTGGCAGCGATGATGATTTGTTAGAAGAGTCTCCTGATTTATCTCAGGGAATTGTAAGTTCTGAGTGCGCTAACGCTGCTTATGCTGAATCTTCGAGGAGAATTGTCGCCCCGACTAGAGTATCACCACTGAAAGGTCATCATCATAAAATGGCAGAGAGGAAAAGAAGAGAGAAGGTGACCCAAAAGCTATTAGCTCTTGCTGCCCTAATACCCGGTTTGAAGAAGGTATTGGGATTTATTTATATAGTGTTTGGTTCCCTAAATATGCTGTTTCCAATAAATTTCGGAAATTCTGCTAACGGCAACAAAATTTGTTTAGGATTTATGAAGACCATAGTGTAACGCCCCGAAACAGCGGAAAATTTAAAACTTTAAACGGATAAAGAATTAACACTGGGGTCGTCACCAAACCACGAGTACATATATATATATATATATATATATATATATATATATAATGTGGGAAACTGTATAATACAAGAGTCAAGGATGATTACAACCCAACACAAAAGCTATACAACACATGTACAAGGGAAAATCATCCACCTCGAATAACAAAAGAGACAGGATCTGGTCTCGGTGCTCCTGTCCGTAGTCACCACCTCCTACTGACGCGTACGACCTGACATAAAACATGAATATGCCTGAGTTTCCCGTGGGAAACCCCGTATGTCAAACCCCTAAAATATGAACATAATATGCGTAATGAAACATGAAATGAAATGAAATGCAGTAAAACATAACAATCTTCCGTGCACACCAGGCACCGCCGGAACACATCGGCCTCGGGTCTCAAGGGCCCTCTCACCCCAACCCCTCAATCACACGTGCACACAAGGCACCCGCTCCTCAGAGCCACAACAACTACGTGCACACACGGCACCCGCTCCTCAGAGCCACAAGAACAACGTGCACACACGGCACCGCTCCTCAGAGCCACAACAACAACGTGCACACACGGCACCCGCTCCGCAGAGCCACAACAACAACGTGCACACACGGCACCCGCATCCATATGCAAAACAGTGCCCAAACGGTCGAACGGAAGAACCCAAACGGTCGACCGAACACAACAACTATTCCTCAGAAAAACCGAATTAACGTCCAACCGGTCGAACGACTCTCAAATCACGGTCGACCGAAATCCAACAGGGAAAATCCTCTCTTGCTCAAAAAGCACCAACGGTCGAACGACCCTCAGATCACGGTCGACCGAAAACATCCAGGGAAATCCCCCAACAAAACCGCACTACACGGTCGACCGAAACCACACTCTCGGTCGACCGGCCAATAAGTTAACTTAAGCGTCGGTCGAACGAAGTCAACGAGCGGTCGACCGTTTAGATGGTCAACGCCCCCAACCGACCTACAACAGTGCTTTCGGTCGACCGACAAAGGGGACCCGTTCGACCGAAAAAATACAGAGCATTTTCCCTTGGTAAAACGCACCACCGGTCGACCACTCGAAGAGTATCGTTCGACCGGTGCAAGGGTTTTCCGCCCAAAATACTCTACAACCGGTCGACCGAACCAACCCGCCGGTCAACCGATTATAGTGCAGAACGCTGCTGCACGGGTCCGACGAGCCCTCCGGCCTACCGTCGACTACCCCAACACCCACCAAAGCATAAGTGAGCATCAAAGCAAAGCTTGACATACCTTTAAGGCTTGAAGAAGCCTTTGAAGAACCCACGAAGTCGCCTCCACAAGCGCTTCTCCTCCTTCTCCGGCGAATCCCACCGAGCAACGATCGACTCCACTCTGAAGACTGTCTGATCTTCGCCTCGCCTCTGAAAATCACGGCTCGAGCTCCTCCACCCACGGAAGATTTGATCAGAGAGAGGGAGAGGGTTTGAGCGGGAGAGAGAGAGAGAAAACGAGAGAGAGAGAGACAAGAGAGAGAGAGAAGAGTTTCCAACCTTTATACTCCTCCTTCAATCTCCACCATCCACCACATCTCCTCCCATCCATCTCAGCCCTCCATCTCCACTACCCCTAATCCTCCACCTAAATACAATAAACCCAAATAATCAAGGGGTTAGGATGTAACACATAGTATATTCGAAATATTATGTGGTTTTGAGTAAGTTCATTTGGTTGGATTTATATGGCAATCTATAAACTCCATGTGGAATCTATTAATTTAATTGGTCGGCCTATAATGTCAAAATCTTTGAACATATTTGAAAAGAAGATGTTAACACTCTAAAGGTCTGTAAGATACATTCCAACATGACATACAGGTTTCAATGTCTTGATCATTCTGATGTTCCCTAATGCTTCTTATAACATTATTTACTAAAATTTACGTTGCTTACTTTTATTTCAATAGTAAAATATATTTTCAACTACAAAAAATTATTTCTAGCCATTTAAAGATAACATAGTTGGCAAATCCACAATCACAGAATGTAAAATACCTAGAAATTGAATTCAAGTGAAGAATAGTCATGTTCTGACATTCTCTATTTAGTATATTAATTTACTTAAGTAAAAACACCAAACCAAACTTATATTCGATTTGTCCAAAAGCAGCACAATAGTAATTATATTGAGTAAATGATGATAAATTATAGTGATGTTAAATTTGAATTCCAAGGAATTATATTCTGTATACTAGAAAATACATTAAATTTTTAGTCATCTTTACGGCTGTACCCAAAAGAACATTATAGTCAAAACTGTGTGTATGTAATCCCTTCATTCAATGGATTCATAATTGAGGATGAATGTTGGTTACATAGAAGATGGTTATTTTGTATGTATGTTGATTTTAAAATATTTCAATTTTTCATTGTATTTATTTTATTTCATGTCCCAGAGCTTATTGTTCTCCTATTTCTATAATTTATTTATTCTTTGAATTGACCTTTGCTGGGTTTTTTTGTGACCGCATAAGGTGGACAAACTATCTATTCTAGAAGAAGCTATTAAGTATGTGAAGGAACTCGAAGACAGACTAAAGAAACTCGAAGACCAAAACACAAACACGATCATTGAATCGGTGGTACTTGTCAACAAATCCCAACTCAATGCTGAAGGCATCACCTCCTCCATCTCGGACAGAAGCTTTGTTAAAAATTCAGTGCCCCATGATTTAAAACTCCCCGACATTGAAGTTAAGATCTCCAATAATATGATACTCATAAGGATACTTTGCGAGGGACACAAAGGAGCACTACTTAGGGTTTTGGAGGAAATTGAGAAGCTGCAAGTCGTTGTTCTTAACACTAGCATCATGCCTTTTGTTTCATCCACTCTTGACATGAGTATCGTGGCCCAGGTAATTGATTGAAAATGGGGTGATGCAAAAAAAAATCTAATAGCATTTTTCATTAGAAAAGATTTGACCATACAGGCGATCAAAGTAGGACCTCTCTTAGTAATTAAGAATAAGCTGGGATTAGCAAAGAAGATCGACATGTGTTATGATTTGTTGTATATCATTGTAGGTAGACCTATCAAGTAGAAGATCAACAAATATCAAAATAGGCATGGTAGTTTAGAAAAAACAATTGCATATTCTCATTTCGACATTGCGAGCAGTATGGTTTCAAACAAAATGAGATTACCTACTTTCCATGTGATCTGCATCACAGTATGCTATGCATTTCAATCCTCAGATTTTAAAACTGCCTACTTGCTATACACATGTATTTCAATCCTCATCTGGAACAACTAGCCAAATAACGTTTGAAACCATACCTATTCCAACAATATATGTGGTTTATAATATTTAGTTGACGTAATATTACTTATGATTGACAGTTGACAGTTGACCACGTTTACATGAAGTAAAAATGATGTCTTGACCTTTCTTATTGTGTGTTGCAGATGGACGGCGACTACTTCATGGAAGTGAAGGATCTCGTTAGTACCCTTAGTTCCACACTATCGCAAGGATAATTTTGCTGTGAAAGAAGGTCACTATTGTCTTGGCTTCCATCAACTATATATACCATCGCTCGCCATATTTGGGTCTTATAGATTGAATGGACGTACATGGTATTTGGGTTGTTACGGGATCGATTTATCTCCCTCTTGGGGAAGGACTTATTGGTGTTTACAAGTATGTGTTGTACAATTATTTGTCAACCATGTTAGTAAAATATGAATAGACAATATAGTAAGGTTGCAAGTGTAACTAGCGTTGATGACTGGTTTGACTAAGGAGGATTAAGAATAGAAAATATTATATATCTTTTACCATATTGTTTGGGGATTTTTAATCAAGAAAGATCAAAATTAAGTATTAACATGATCATGTTCAAATATGTGGATTTAATCAATATCTTATGTTTCATGTGTTTTGATGTTTTACTTTAAATTTTTTTGAATATGATCGCAGTTTTACTTATGTTTATAGCTTAGCCAGTGATTTGGAAATCTGTATGTAATTTGTTTGGAAAATTTGTAGGGATCTGTAAATTCTTCATCGTAATTTGCAATTGCATCTCTGTGTAAATGTTGTCAAAAGCACGCTCCTGTTTATATGTGAAATCCTAAAATTCTAGTTGTCGTACGAACATCAATACAAGTCTTTCGTTTTAATTAGATCCAAGATTCGTAAGGCGTTAAAAATGTACTATCATATCATACTATGCAATTCTAGTTACTATCATTTTAAAGCGTCGTATAATCATGTTACTTAAGGAAAAATATACAAATTCAGTCATTTGGATATGCAAACCCTAGCTTCTAGAAGTTCTTGGTATTTGGAAAGAAGCATCGAAATGTAACCTTGGTATTTGGAAAGAAGTTCTTTGCGCGCCATAAGATTTTATACTTCTAGGTACTAACAAAAGATGTAAGAAGAAAATAAAGTCTACGTCAATTTCCTAGCATATGTTTGCAAATAAGTACAAGCATTGAGGTGCTGTTTGGGTAATAAAGTTGTTAGAAGTTTGATTTGAAAATACATACAATATTGTTCTAGTTTGCATTCAATTCTAGTAATGTATTTTGAAAACATATTGTTATATTTATTAATGTGTTTAGACAACAAATGATTTTTTACAGATTTCATGAGAAACAGAAAAGGAAGAAGAGAGAAACCCAATATGGGAAGAAAAAAGAAGTCTCACCTTTTTTCCTTGAAAAATGCATTTACAAAAAATGTCGATTCACAATCCATTATCAGTAGTGATGTAAACACCCTGGTAGAGAATTCAAGACCTTAGTCCTTTGAAAATACAGATTTCCTTAAAACTCATGTTATTTTAAGTTATTCAAATAGGTTTCGATCGGACTTGTGGTTTCTAAAACCTGGGCTTTGAGCAACTATCATCTTGAATATTCTTCCTTACCTATAAGAAGAAAATTGGCTGTGTTAGTGGACGTGGTAGCATATTTATCTATGGTCATTCTAAAGAGCACGTAGATTGTAGGTTGCTCAAAATTGTAACAACCTACAAGCATTTCCTTGTATTCCGGAGCTCATCTTTAAAAACGTTCGAAGAAGTTCAGGATCAGGTTTTCATTAACCTACAGGAAGTAGTACCGTTTTGACAAATTATATATAGAATACATATATAGATAGGACCATGGACAGGCGTAAGGGTCACAATCGACGTACTTAGGTCATTACCTATATCATAATAGATATCCAAGATTCATAGAGAGACTTGAACTTTATTAGTGACCACCATACATCCTTTCTTCCTAGCCTCAAAATCTACTCTTATATGAGAAAAACAGGCATAATTTTTATAATCAAGAAAAATCTTGAAAATCCCACCAATTATAAAACGTAGATCATCGGTTACGCATGCAATAAGGCTTAAACACTATTGACTAATATATTTTGGGAAGCTTCCATCGCCATCAAGATTCAATGTCCTTATTGGAGGGCATGATTAATGTACTTAATTCATACAATGATCATCTTTCGACCATATATTATTGGACAAAATCAGGCATAGGACTACAATGGATATAGTGTTTGGTGTACAAAACTCTTTCTTAATGAAGCGACTATTGTTTAGTGCCATAACTTAATTTAGAAGATATAGTGGTGCTGCCCAAAAAGATCCTGACACGGATGTGTTTGATCACAAGAAATCTGGCAACCCTGTCAAAGATCTTTGCTTGTTGTAAAGTTCCATAAAGAATAGGACGAGCCCATATATAAATGCAATTGTCATATCGGTGATAAATCATCAAGAGAGCTTAGAGAGGATATTTGATACTGAAGATCGGTCCCCATTTTTTTTGTCTATTGCCAACCATCATGTCCAACATATATTTATTTTAAGAAAAGAAAGAAACAACGGATCACTTGAGGATTCTACTGAGGATATTGTATTCAATTAAATATTCGGTTTATGTTGTCGTAATATTGCTCAAGATTATACCAAGTAAAGTTTACCAACTCCTGCAAGGGAAATGTTAGGCCATCAACAACCCCAACCCAAAATCACCTCTCCCCAATTCAATTTCTCTCTCCGTCACGTCAGCAAAAAATAATATGCAACCCACCACCCAACTCAACTCATTTTTCACTCATTAACCCCAACCTCACTTTCAACACTCTCTCTCATCCACATCATTTCTTTTTACCTCATTTTCTATTCCATCACAAAAATACACAAACTACTAAATAATTTATTTGTACAGTGATTTAATTCAATTAACTTACGGTAATTGCCAAATAATTTGGAAGAATTAGATTTAATTAAAATTCGACAATTACAAATTACGATAATTTCCTTTATTTTACTAATTAGTTGTAATTATAATGCCCACTTGGACGGGTCAGTCGGGGTCTCGTTCCCCGGTGAGCGAGCGGCGTTCCACCTCACCAGTGAGGTGGTGGGGTGGCAAGGTAAATTCGTGTGTTCTATTTTCCTAGGTAATTTTCTTTAATTACATACATTTACAATTATTTTCAATTATCTTACTAATTTTCTTTAATTACTTACATTTATTTTTCTAATTTCAATTAATTATTTACATTTATCTTACTAATTTTCAATTATTTTAATTTTCACGAATAAATATTAATTATATAAATTACTATACATATCAAATATATATCAAATAACAAAAAAAATACAAAAAAAAAATCAACAAAAAAAGCAAACCCGGTTTGGCCACGAAACTATGTTTAAGAAGAAGAAGACACAAAAAATGACTAAAACGCTAGAAAAAGGACCAATCGAGGAGACTTATTGACCTATCAGCAAGAGGAAAGAACCTGGATGTAAGCCAAAAGGACCAAATAGCAAATCGAAAAACTTCACATTATCATGAGAAGTATTTTCGCAATTATATTCGGGCTCAGACTCAAACAACCGCCCAGGGTGCACCCCACGTTGATAATTGAAGCAATTAAGAAGGCATCCGAAACCGGGTCGAATCCGACCAATTCGGACTGTTAATTGGTGCCCCCAGACCTCCAATTGGCGGTTCATTTTGGTCAAAACCAACTCAGCTTCTTCTCGTGGTTGTGTATTATGTTGTTTATTAGGCATGTTGCAATAGTCTCACACCGGGGGAATGTGCCCAGTTGCATTTTTCATGTCTATAAATAGAACTCATCTTCTTCCTTTGTAAACCTACCTATTGCTTGGTGGCTATTATCTCTACTTGGAGTAAGCCTTTCAAGCAAAACTCAAGTGAAAAGATGCTACTTGTAATATGAGCCATGAATAAAATATTTTTTTTGCTTCATGTTGTCTCTTTTAATGTTTGCATGTTTGCATGTTTAGTTTACTTTTGTTTTCTTAATCTTAGTATAATTAGTTAGAAAATCTTTCTTTCTAAGTATAATTCTTAGCTTTTCCATCCCCCTTTTGGGGTGGAGATTATGTTTATACATGTTGAAGAATGAGAATGAATGCTATCTTGCAAATGTGATGAATGTGAATGTATGCTTGTTTGTTTAAAATAGAATACTTAACTTGATGAGTTTTTCCACAACTTTTAGACACTTCACATGTTTGTTTAGGTTCTTAATAACCAACTTGTTTATGCTAATGTTAATCAACTACGTTAATGAATGAATTAATAGGTCTTCCCACAACCATTAGACACTTCCTATATGCATGAAAACACAACCTATACTTGTGCCATATCGAATTCATTCTTCACCACCTTACTACATGTGTACACACACTCCACCTCTTAGGGATTTTCCTTACTGAATTCAATCTAGCATTGTTAGTTGCTTGGTTTAGTTTTTATTAATCTTGAGTTGTTATCTTTCTCATTTATTAGTTGCTAGCTTAGTGTAGCTTAATTTAGTGTAAGTAAAATTGTTCTCTCCTTATTTGTCACTTGATTTTTGAAGAACCAGAGTTGACACACCTCCTTGTGTATTCGACCCGAACTTGCCACCGCTATATCGCGACCGTGTATTTGCGGTTTAAGCTTAATCGAAACACTTATGAACTTTGCACTATATGTACATTTACCTCCAACATTGTCTTCGTGACGATTCATAGGAAGTCCAACACTTTTTTATGAGTCAAGTACTCATTACAGAACTCAACAACCTCCTTGGCTATGTACCTTTCAACAATGTTGCCATTGGATCTCTGTCGATTGTTACAATAACCCTTTAATACACCAATGTACCGTTCGAAAGGATACATCCAGCTCAGAAATACCGGTCCAGCTAATTTAATTTCTCGTACTAGATGAACCACCAAATGCACCATAATGTAAAAAAATGATGGAGGGGAGTACATCTATAACTAACATATTGTAACAATCACTTCATGCTGCAATTTATCCAAGTAGGTTGGATCAAGTACTTTGCTCCAAATCTTGTTAAAGAATAAACAATGTTTGTGTTTCTAACGTATTACAGAAATATCGATATAATAGAAACAGGCAGAAGTTGCTGCATCAATACATGAAAACCATGAGACTTCAAATTAAGTAATTTCACATCTTTCATCAAAACCAGACTACTAATATTTGAGGAATACCCCTGCGACACTTTGATACCTCGTAGACTTTGACACAAAGTTATGTCCTCTTTTCTAGACAATGTGTACCAAGTTGGTGGTAAAAAAGTACGAGTCATCTTTGTTGGCTTTTTGGCCTTAATCTTATGTTTTGATGATTTAATCAACCGAATCTTAATTAGAGTAGCACACACTATGCATTGCATATATATTGTATTATGCTAACCTCTACAGGTGATCAAGACTCAAGAAAGATGGAAATGAAGTCAAGACATGTAATTAAAGCTAAATCGAAGACATGTAATGTTGATCTATTTTGAGTCTTAGGAACATATGTAAATTGAGCATACAAGAGTTAAAAACCAATCACATACACAATATGTTCCCTATAGAAGTCACACACGAAATTTCACATTATTTGGACTTCAATAGATCACCCAAACTTAGACCGGAAAACACCAAAACTTGAATTGCAAAAGTCTGCCCACATTCGGTCGACCGCAACATGCCGTTCGGTCGACCGGATGATCAATTAATCATGTTTGTGTTTCCCTGTCTAGTTTCGGTCGACCGCACCATATCTCTCGGTCGACCGTTTGAACTTACTGTTCCGACCGTTATTCTTGTCGTATATGCCCAACGGTCGTATTCGTATTAAAACTATATACACCTCCATATACTTAGCCAAACGGTCGAACCATGTGCCAAGTTCGGTCGACCGTTTAACCTTGTCAAGAATTCCCTGCTATCGGTCGTTACGATTTCGTTCGACCGATCCATTTTTCCCTCTACCGAAACGCTTGTTCGGTCGACCGGTAACCCTGTTCGGTCGACCGTTTTCTTAATTGACTTAAGTGTTCAGTCGACCGATTCATATTTCGGTCGACCGTATCCCTATCAAACCCAAGCGTTCGGTCGACCGTTGCACCTTTTCGGTCGACCGTTTCTGGACAGATTTGCAGCCCGATTTTCTACTTTGTGTATCTTGCACAAAACCCAATCAAATCTATCCCCAACGGCTAGAATACCTTAGGAGCTTATAAATAGAGGATCAAGACTTGTTGTTAAGACAACTCTCCAACTCCAATTGTCCCAATACATTAGAGAGAAACTTCAATCCTCAAAGCTCCCAATTCTACACTCCATAAGCCTAAACTTCACACACTTGATCATATACTCATCCTACTCAAAGTGTGCTCAATTAGAGAGTGAATCCCACTCAAGGTTACTTGTGTTGTCAAGTGAGCAAGGGTCTTGGTGAAAGCCCAAGACAAAGAAGTAGAGATTTCGGTGAAAGCCTGAAGTGATCCTCTCGGGTTGTGAGAGGTGGTGCCAAGCTCGGCGAGGGTTGTTCGCGAGCTTGAAGACTTGTAAAAGGCTTTGCTCCCAGCCCGGAACGGGGAGTGGTTAGTGAAGACGTAGGCGGAGCTCGCGGAGTCGAGCGGAGCTTACAAGAGAGGACTAGGACCCGGGTGGGGTGCCGAACCTCTATAAAAACCGACGCGTCTTTGTGGTTTGCATTATTCCTTCCCTACTTGTATTTGTTTTAAATTCCGCTGCATATAACTCAATCGATTAAACGAGTAGGTGATTAGATTAGGAAGTGATTAGTGGACCCATAACCCACACGATCCTACATTTGGTATCAGAGCCTTGTTAGCTAAATTCTATACTTAATCGTATTTTTAGCATGGCTAGCACATCTAATCACTTAGAGGGTTTATGCACCACAAGGCCTCCTTTGCTTAATGGGTCAAATTATGATTATTGGAAAAATAGAATGAAAATCTTTTTAATATCAAATGACCTTAAGTATTGGAAGTTTATTCAAAATCCATACATACCCCCAAATGAAGATGATTTAGATTCTCTATCTAGGGCTCAAATGAAAGAAATTGAAATGAATTCAAAAATTATGAATATTCTTTATTGTGGCCTTAATGAGGGAGAATACAATAGAATTAGGGGATGTGAAAGTGCAAATGAAATATGGCATAGGTTACAAATGCATCATGAGGGTGATAGCAAAACCAAAGAAACTAGGATAAGTCTCCTCATGCATAAATATGAAATATTTTCTATGCAAATCGGTGAGAACATAAGCGACATGAACACTCACTTCACCGATATCACTAACTCTCTTTTGATTCTTTGAAGAAGGATAAATGAAGGAGAGATGACTCGAAAATTCCTCCGGTCATTGAGCAACGATTGGGAAGACAAGGTCGTGGCAATCGAAGAATCGCACGATCTTTCAAAATTGAAGATGGAGGAACTCATTGGAAATCTCATGGCCTATGAGCTCCAATTGAGTCATCGAAGAGAGAAGGAAGCTTCAAAGAAAAACTCCATGGTGGCATTGCATGCAAATTTTGATGAGCCAAGGAGGGTGGAAGAAGAGGACATTGAGGTCCTTGCCCAAGACTTCTTCAAATACCTCAAGAGGGATAAGGGAGAAAAGAATGAAAGAAGAGGTAGAAGAAGTGAGAAAAGAGAAAAAGAAAAAGAGAGGGAGGAGAGCGAAAATGAGAGAAAAGAGAGGGAGAAGAAAAATGAGAGAAGAGAGAGGAGAAGAGAAAAGGAGAAGAGTAAGAGGAAAGAAAGGAAGGAGGAAGCTCACAAAGCCACTTGGGATGACTCTTCATCTCCATCATCATCATCCTCTTCCTTACAAAGTAGAAGAGAGGTTGCACATTCATGCTTCATGGCCATTGAAGATGAACAAAGTGAGGTAGCTTCTAACTCCTCTAAATCTTATTCCACTAGAAGTAATTCATGTTCAAGTAAATCATATTCTAGTGCTAGCTCTAACTCTAATGCTAATGATGAATCATATACACATGATGAGCTACAAAATGCATTTCATGATTTAGTTAAACAATATGAGATCATTTGTGAAAAGAACAAAAATGCTAGAAAAACTATAAATGATCTCAAATGCCAAATTGAATTAATCATGAATGAAAAGAATGAGGTGATTGCTAGACTTGAATCAAATGAATCATCACTTGCTAGTCTAAGTAAAACACCCATTATTGATGAATATGTAGATCTTAAAGCCTCAAATATGCAATTAAGAAAAGATCTTGAAATGTTCACTAAAGGAACAAAAATGCTTGATATGCTTTTGAGTAGTCAAAGACAATCATTAGCTAAACATGGTTTAGGATACAATGTGCATTTGAAAAACCATGTATCTCATACTACTTTAAATGGCAAGCATTTATTTGTTAAATCTAGTTCCTCAAGTGTATGGGCACCCAAAACCAAAATGGTTTGGATCCCAAAAGCTAATGTTCAAGGACCCAAAGTTGTTTGGGTACCTAAGTCTACACTTGTAGGAGCTTGAGGAGGAAATTGGTGGTGACCGGGTGAGCCAAAGCGTCGAATTCGAATCCGGTTGCATCACCAAATGAGATTGGAGCTAATCAAGATTCAAGTTTGGTATAAATTTCTATCCTTGAAATTTCTGAAAATTTAGCTCTAATCTAGTTTATATGCTTAATTGTCATATCTTTAGAATCCCACTTCATTGCAAATCATATACCCTATTCATTGCAAATCATTTATCACATCCATTGATTTTAAATGTCAATTCTAAATGGATGTTAGAATAAGGCTTAAGAAGAAACTTAATTAAACTTAAATTTCATCATACTCATTGTTTCAATTTAGCCTTATTGATAGGGGGAGCTTAATTGTTATATCTTTTATTAGAGTAATGAAGTGCAAAATTTAGGGGGAGCAACTTCATTACAAGACATCCAAATTCTATGATTAAAGTCTTAAATAATTAGTATTTTTGATGGATGTCAAAGGGGGAGAGATAATTAAGGGGGTAACTTGGAATTTGGCATAAAATTGAACAAAAACTATGCACATCCATAGGGGGAGCATTAATATGAATAGTTTACATATACAATTTCCATGTATTTAGATAGAATTAAGATATAGGTTGCCATCATCAAAAAGGGGGAGATTGTTGGCTTTTTGGCCTTAATCTTATGTTTTGATGATTTAATCAACCGAATCTTAATTAGAGTAGCACACACTATGCATTGCATATATATTGTATTATGCTAACCTCTACAGGTGATCAAGACTCAAGAAAGATGAAAATGAAGTCAAGACATGTAATTAAAGCTAAATCGAAGACATGTAATATTGATCTATTTTGAGTCTTAGGAACATGTGTAAATTGAGCATACAAGAGTTAAAAACCAATCACATACACAATAGGTTCCCTATAGAAGTCACACACGAAATTTCACATTATTTGGACTTCAATAGATCACCCAAACTTAGACCGGAAAACACCAAAACTTGAATTGCAAAAGTCTGCCCACATTCGGTCGACCGCAACATGCCGTTCGGTCGACCGGATGATCAATTAATCCTGTTTGTGTTTCCCTGTCTAGTTTCGGTCGACCGCACCATATCTTTCGGTCGACCGTTTGAACTTACTGTTCCGACCGTTATTCTTGTCGTATATGCCCAACGGTCGTATTCATATTAAAACTATATACACCTCCATATACTTAGCCAAACGGTCGAACCATGTGCCAAGTTCGGTCGACCGTTTAACCTTGTCAAGAATTCCCTGCTATCGGTCGTTACGATTTCGTTCGACCGATCCATTTTTCCCTCTACCGAAACGCTTGTTCGGTCGACCGGTAACCCTATTCGGTCGACCGTTTTCTTAATTGACTTAAGTGTTCAGTCGACCGATTCATATTTCGGTCGACCGTATCCCTATCAAACCCAAGCGTTCGGTCGACCGTTGCACCTTTTCGGTCGACCGTTTCTGGACAGATTTGCAGCCCGATTTTCTGCTTTGTGTATCTTGCACAAAACCCAATCAAATCTATCCCCAACGGCTAGAATACCTTAGGAGCTTATAAATAGAGGATCAAGACTTGTTGTTAAGACAACTCTCCAACTCCAATTGTCCCAATACATTAAAGAGAAACTTCAATCCTCAAAGCTCCCAATTCTACACTCCATAAGCCTAAACTTCACACACTTGATCATATACTCATCCTACTCAAAGTGTGCTCAATTAGAGAGTGAATCCCACTCAGTTACAAGTGTTGTCAAAAGAAGTAAGGACTTCGGTGAAAGCCCGAAGTGTCCCTCTCGGATTGTGAGAGGAAGAATTCAAGCAAGCGAGGGTTGTTCGCGTTGCTTGTGGTGTAAAGGCGTTCTCTCCCGGCCCGGAACGGGGAGTGGTTAGTGAAGACGTAGGCGGAGCTCGCGGAGTCGAGCGGAGCTTACAAGAGAGGACTAGGACCCGGGTGGGGTGCCGAACCTCTATAAAAACCGACGCGTCTTTGTTGTTTGCATTATTCCTTCCCTACTTGTATTTGTTTTAAATTCCGCTGCATATAACTCAATCGATTAAACGAGTAAGTGATTAGATTAGGAAGTGATTAGTGGACCCATAACCCACACGATCCTACAATCTTATCCTCTGGTGCTAGTTTTGCTCGTATACCAAGTTCTACTAGATCAAGTCTGCCATTATAACTATTTATAATCTTAGCAGGTATGTTTAGAAGAGTTCCTACTAAACTATCACAAATATTTTTTTCTACTTGCATGACATCAATATAATGCCTAACTTCTAAAGTTTTCCAGTAAGGTAGGTCAAAAAAGATGGATTTCTCTTTCCAATTGCAATTACTATTTTCGCGGTCGTAAGGCTTGTCAAATTCACATTTAATGTTCTTCACACGTTCACATATGATTAGTAGCATATCATACATTTCATTCATCTCATATATCCTTTCTTTTACACCATATTTGTGCTACTTGAGTATTTATTTGATGTGTTTCAGAGTTTGGGCATTAAGGAAGAGAAAAAGACCTAACACAACAAGAATGAACTGATTTGGAAGCTTGTGGACCTGTTTGTAATGCCCAAGGACTGCATTGTAACTCAGGAAGTACCCAAATGAAAACCCAAAGGGACTTAAGTGTAAAGAGAAATATGTTGGTTGCAAAAGTCCAGAATCTCCTGAACCTGAGGAGTAAATCGATAATTAAAATCAAACGGGCTCAAACCAACAGCTCCGGGCACACCCCACGTGGTTATTATGTGAACTAAAGTCGTGGTTAAAATTTGGAGGTGATCGGACAAAATTGATGCGCAAGTGGTGGATCAAAATTTGCCATTGGCGGATCCGGTTAAGCTTTTGGCTCTCAAATTTTGGCCGTGGGTCGGGTTGTTGGGTTACAACATTCTAGGACATCCATATCGGATTTCCGTTGCACATTTTTTCCAAACTCTTGAGAGGTTCCAACTCTTCCAGTTTGATCCTTTGAATCAAATGCCTTGCGTCTAATTCATAAACCTCTCCAGTTTCTTTGTGCACTTTGTGAGGGGGGCCACACAAGAGTATTTTGGCCCCGTGTGGTGTCATGTTCCCTTTCCAAGTGCAATGACCCACTTTTGTGGTTCCCATTTGATGTCTTTTGCCAAATGACGATGGGAACTTATTTTGTACATAGTTATATTTGAAAAAAAAACAAAAAAAGACTCCACAAGTGAGCATTGATTGTTGTGGGTCCCAACCCTTGTGTATTTGGGCCTCATTTTTTCACGTATTTGTCTCTTTCTTAAGTATCTCACAGGGTTTTGGGATTTCGAGTATATGTCCATCCACATAACCATACACTTCCCTTTGCGCTTCACGTTGGTGAGATCTTTCCTTTTTTATGCAAAAATACATGTAGTCCTATGCTCACATTCATTGAGGACAATGCATGAAGTAAGTGTGGGGGGTGTTTTACGTGTGTACATAGTTGAGTCATTCTTCTTTCTTTTATTTTCTTTTGTGTGCATTGTTAGGGTCATATTAGTGTGCTGCATTTAATATCGATATATCAGTTTTTCATGATCCTTGGGTGACTTGCCTTCTTTTACTTGCCTGGTGCTTTAAATTTTCACATTTCCTTCAAAATCTTCAAGTGTTTGCGAAAAAAATGATTAGTGGGTTTTGTGTGTGTTTAGCAAGTGCAAAACCGTTGAGAGGCAAAGTAAAAAGGAAGCTCCCAAAATTGACTTGAATGTGATGCATTAGGATATCTAGTATACCGGCTTTAGGACTTATCTAGTCGTTAGGATGCACGAAACCTGATCCTGTGAGAACCAAACACCAACCGTACAAAAATAAAATGATAACAAAAGAGAACAAAAAGAAAAAAAAAGAAAAAAAGAAAACAAATAAGAACCTTAATGGACTTTACACTATGTATCACTTTATGATGTTAAGGTGGCCCGTATCTTTCACTTAAGTCCTTAATTAACTTGCACAAATGATTCATTAGGCTACGTGTGTCGACTAAATACCTAGATAGAGTTGACCCGTAGTATTACCGTATCCAATGATCGACAAATATGAGTCCATCGAGTCAAGTTGCTAGGTTGAATATTGCATCAATGTTCGGATTTTGTGGCTATATCCGCTGAACACCCACAGGAGACACCACTCCTTATCCTTGGCGACAAGGAGGTTTAACGGCTTGTTGTACATGCTAAGTGCAACCGTGATTCCTATGAAATGAGTGTAGGTTTTAATTTCCTTTTTTAGTAGTGTAATAAGGGGATTGGAGAGGAGAAACTTTGTCTTTTATTGTCATACAAAGTGGGTTGGAACCCTGATACAATGGTTTTTCATTGTCAAACAACAGACTACTAAGTTCATGGGGTTTATCATCAAACTTATTGACAAAATATTGAATCATATCCTCTAACTGATCTTCATCGTTCACATCTTGATTCGAAGGACTATCACTTTCTTCCTCCATAAGTATTCCATTCTCACCATGTCATATCCAATGTGGTTATCCTTCATCGAAACCTTTTTCAAACAGAGGAGCCTTGATCTCTTTTACATCTCTTAAGAACATGTTAAGACACTTCCTACATTGACATAAGACCTTTCCTTCATTTCTAATATTCAAATTTTTGTGTGCAAACTTTAGAAATTTATTAATCCCGTACTCATACTCATCACTCAATCGACTTGCAAAAATCCAATTTCGATCCATTGTTATCTACACAATAACACAAACAATTGGCATAAAAAATGAAACAAATATACATGAAATTTTCAAAATTTTGGCATAACCTCCCCTTAAATTTCATATTATAAAAAAAATCATGTGGAAAAAAATACAAACATACATCTATACATACCAAAAACTTCAATATAACCATTCCCTGAATTAGTTATTTTAACACAACTACATATTGATCACTTAAGTAGTCATTTGAATAAGTAGTATTGTTTCAGGGATATCTCCGCATCCAAGGGAGGCACCAGGAGAAATTTGGGGAATAGGACAACTAGTTGGATCGCCAATCAGCGGTCTGGGACCACCAATTGGCGGCCTGGTGAGCTTCTTTTGCTCCAAAGTTTCTTCTAGTTCTTTTTCATTTCAATCTAGTTGTCTGGGAGCTCAATTTGGCATGTTGTGACATGTAGTTTGCTCCAAGATCAATCAATTCCATTTTTTAAGACAACTTGGACCCTAAAACTCAAAGCAAAAGACTAGATTATTTGCCCTTGTCTTTCCTTTGCTTTAAATTCTCGCTGTCGAGAATATTCTAAGGTACCTTAACCGGACCAAAGATAAGTTTCTTGTTTATGAAGGACAAAGGGAGCTAATAGCCGAGGGCTATTCAGATGCGAGTTTCATGAGTGATCCTGATGATAGGAGGTCTCAATCAGGATATGTCTTCCTTCTGAATTGTGGAGCCATGAGTTGGCGTAGCTGGAAGAAAACCACTACAGCCGACTCAACCACCGCCTCCAAAGTTATGGTTATCGCTGAAGCGAGCAAGGAAGGAGTGTGGATTAAGAAGTTCCTTGAAGAGCTTGGAGTAGTTCCCTCGAGCGAGGGACCATATACCCTTTTTGCGACAATAGTGCATCTATCTTGCAAATCAAGGATCCTAAATCCTATCACAATATGAAATACATAGATCACAAGTATTTTGTCACACGTGACTTCATCGACGAAGGCAAAATAAATTTATTGTGGGTGGACACGAACAACAACACAGCTGATTCATTCACCAAACCCTTATCTCAAGCCAAAGGCAAAATGTATTTCCAGTCCATGGGTCTGAGGAACCATGTGGATTGGCTTGATGAGTGATTAGAAAGGGTTACCCTAGTTATTATTGTTTTATACATTGAGAATGTATGTGGAAGAAAATCGATAAAATGACATAGTTAGAATCATTTATAAGTTCATATGAGATATATGTATTGTGGGGTGTAATGGTTGACATTACATATGATAATATATTACACGATATATGATTTGCTAAAACCCCAAAGATCAATTTTATCTAAATTAATAAGGAATTTGTATGAATCATGTATTGGAATTATTCAATTCTAGTTAAATGTGGATGTGGATAATTATGTGTCAAATTGTGATTGATTTTAGGGAGAGAAAAACAAGAGATCATGGTTTGGTGGTTAGCTCTTGATGTGAGTCTTGGGAGACCCTCTAAATAGGTCTTCTCTCCCTCCTTGTTTTAATTAATGCAAAATTTTCTCTCTCCCTAACCACCCTTTTAATCCATCCGAAAATTCCTTAATTATTTCAAGTTTTTGGAGATTAAATTCTTAGGGAGCATGAAGTGGTTATTAGCTAGATTCTAAGCTTAATTAGAGATTGATTGGTTAGCTCATTTCTCTTTAATCTTGTTTAGAGGTTGATGAACACTTGGAGGCGAATCGGCGGGCGATTTGACAGGCATCGCAACTCCGGATCTTTGAAAAGGTTTTAGAGAACCTTTGGGTATGATCCTCTGTTTGTGATTTATTTTAATATATGTAGGATTACATGCTATTAGAATAAACACAAAACAATGTACATAAAATTGCTGAAAATATGAAATCGATCATGTATGCTCGTATTAATTTTTTTTACAATATACACATACATAGGGAGACAAAATCCTACAGCTATCACATACAAGATAAGGTCAGGGATTTCAACACCCTTTCCTTAGCCACACAAATCACTCATAATCAAAGCCTTAGTTCTAAAAGCAAGTAGACATTGGCCCTAAGGATTTTGGATGCACTAGGAGACTGATCGAGTTGACACCGTCATGACCTGATCGGCGTCGACTGCCTTGTCTATAATAGGAGGTACTGGATCTCCGGATCTGGTATCACTTACTCTGCATTGTGGTCTTTGTTGTAGGGAGGTGAGGCATGTCGAGACTAGTGATTTTGAAGTTAGGCGTCGTCTAGCCTAAGGACCTATAGCCATAACCTGTTTGAGCCTTGTTTTCTTGTGTGCTTCTACCTTCTCCCATTTCTCACGCTAGCTCTAGGGATTCTTCCTTTCTCATCTGAGTCTTTGCCTCCTCTATATTCGTCGTTATAGTCTCCTCCTCTGATTACACCTTTTGTTGTGTGTTATTTTAGAGTTGAGTTGAGCGTTTTATGCGAGGTTGGGCTCGTTCTCGTGATAACGCTCGACTTGAGAGAGTGCATTTTTCTGAGATGGACGATCTAGGTGATCGCCATCTCCGCCTCGAGCTCCTTTGGAGCGTGAGGCCGAGTTGTCTCATGGAGATGGGGGAGACCGGGGTCCATACATGGATTACCTTGGTCAACTTCCACTACCACGTAGACCTCCCTCTCCTCCTCCTCTGACTCGGTAGGAAGAGGGTTTCGGTTAGAATCGAGTTCTTTGTGCACCACCACCTTTAGCTCGACGAGATAGACCGAGTTCATTGTGGGAGCGGACCCATCCTGTTCGGGTCGTGCAACCTTCTTCTATAGTTCTTTCACCAGCTTGCGGGAACAACTATGAACTGAAACCTCAATATGTGAGCATGCTTCCTACTTTCACTACTAATAAGGAGGATCCGTATATTTTTATATGTGAATTGGAGGAGGTATGTTCCATGTTGAAGCTTCAACAACGTGATGAGGATTCAGTACGGTTGAGGATGATTTCTTTCGAATTGAAGGATAAAGTGAAGAAATGGATGTACAGCCTCCCGGCAAGCTCTATTCGGTCTTGGGATGACTTTGTGACCATCTTTTTGAAGAGATTTTTCCCACGAAGGAAAACTCAACAGATACGGCACCAGATACATCAAATGTATCAGACTGGGACCGAATCTTTTCATGCTTTCTTTGAAAGGTTCAAAGACCTTATCCAGCAGTGCCCTCATCATGGACTTGAGCTATGGCAGCTGTGCCAGATTGTTTATGAGGGCCTCAACTACAACACCCACACATTGTTGGAGTCGATGTGGCAGGGTGATTTCCAAATGAAACCCATTGATGAGGCTTGGGACACCTTTGAATTAATGGTTGAACGTATCTTTGAGTGATACACCATGAGAGAACCACTAGTCGCTAGGTCTTCTAGTCGAGCTGAATCATATCAAGTTGAGTCAACTATCGCGTCTGAGGCGAAAATGGCTGCTCTCATGCGTAGGATTGAGAGTTTAGAGTTGGATCGACCTCCTGTAGCTCAGGTTGCTACTCCCGCATGTAGTAGGTGTGGACTTATGAGACATAATGACTTGGAATGTGCTTACGCTCCAAGTGATACTGAGCATTCAAATGTGATGTATTAGCAGAGGCCCTGTAACGACCCATATAGTCACTCCAAGTGATACTGAGCATTCAAATGTGATGTATGAACAGAGGCCCCGTAATGACCCATATAGTCACTCCGACAACCCGAGATGGCGAAACCACCCTAACTTCTCTTGGGGGCCTAGTGGGGCGATGAGAATTTTATTTATACCGCAAGTGCACGGCGTCAATGAAGGTCGTAGGTGGGTCCTTGTTAGAGTCAATATGAAGCTCAAAGTGCTCAATAGCCCTGGAACACGGGGTGACAACACCCTCTAGAATGGGCATATGTTGAGGTGTGTCCCCCTCACTAATGTTCTCAACTGAATCGTACAACGAACACTCCCTTTGTACATTCATGTTTGATGCCAGCTCACTCTGTGGCATTGCAAAGATAGGCAATCAGTTTTCACTGGGCCCACAAACATTCTCAATGGGTTGCATTGGTGTTAGGGGTGTTCGTTGGTTTTGCGGTGCTTTCTCTAATTGGAAGATGAGATTGAGATTTAAAGGTTGGTCCATAGGCTCTTGTTGCCTACCAGAGTTGAACACATGAAACTCGACACTCATGTTACCGAGTGAGAGCTTCATGATACCATTTCTACAATTAATTAAGGCATTGGAGGTTTCCAAAAATGGTCTACCCAAAATCAAAGGTATTTGAGAGTGGGTGTTCGCAACAGGATTGGTATCGAGGACAACAAAATCTACTGGAAATATAAAATCTCCAACTTTGATAAGCACGTCCTCGATAATCCCCTTTGGAATACGAATGTATCTATCTACCAATTGGAGGGTGATCTTAGTTGGTTTCAATTCTCCCAAGTTCAACTGTTGATAAACAGAACATGGGAGGAGGTTGAACACCAATCCTAAATCAAGCAATACATTACTCACGCTACTGTCCCCTATCGTACAGTGAATAGTAGGACACCTAGGGTCCTTGTATTTTGTGTAGGTCGGATTGAAGAAAAGTGAGCTTACATTTGCAGCCAAGAATGCTTTTTTTCGAACATTGGTCTTCCTCTTGGTTGTGCAGAGATCTTTTAATACTTTGGCATATTGAGGTATTTGTTGGATGACATCCAACAAGGGGATGTTAACCTTCACTTGCTTAAACACCTCAAATATCTTATCCATTGTGTCACTCTGCTTTTTGGTTAACCTACTAGGATAAGGAGCTTTTGGTAGGTAGGTTTTCTGCGGTGCCATAGAAGGAGGTGTTGGTGTATTACCCTCACCCTCTGCCTCTTTTTCACCACCATTCCCACTGAGGGGTTGCATAGATGGTGGCGGTGGCAAGGAAATGTGATTGACAACCTCCTTTCCATTCATTAAGGTTACAATGGCATTGACGTGGTGAACAAGTTCCTCCACATGGTTCACTTGCCACCCTCGAGGTACCATATTCTCATTTTGGATGTATTGTTGCCGGTACATGAAGGGGTTAGCCACAAGTTGGCTAGGCAGAGGCTCTCTCTCTTTCATGAACAGACTGAGCCAATTGGCTCATCTGAAGCTCTAGAGATTTGATGGTCTGCTGATTTGAAGTGAGAACTTGACTTGTGGTTGACATAAAAATTTCATTGAGTTTTCATGTCCACGAGTCAAGGTCTCAAGCGAATTGAATCAAGTTTCCATATTGTTGGAATTTGGGAAACCCAATTGATTGGTGATTTGAGCTTAGGGTGGCTGATAAGATTGTGCATGCATGGAAGGTTGGAGTGGTTGGTTAGGTGGTCGAGAGGAGTTTGAAGGACCACCCGGGGCATTATTTTGGTTCCATGAAAAATTAGGGTGGTTCCTCCATCCGGGATTACAAGATGATGAGTATGGGTCATTCTTGGCTCTATCATAGATGACATTGACATGTTCCATCTTCGGAGGAATGGACGCACACTCGCTTCCTTCATGACCTATCCTACCACATGAATGACATGGAACTGGACCAGATGTAGACACATGAGGTGCACCTTGTTGGTTTTGGAGCTCAATCGAATCCATACAGCGCATTAAGGCCGCCATGCGTGCCTCGGTGGCCGTAGTGGTATCAACAACAAATACGGCAACCGATCTAGTCGAGTTTGCGTTTGTGATCCTCACTCCGATGCTAGATGATGCTGGTGGTTCCCTCACACTCTTCCACTACATGGTTTTCTCAGTGAGGTCTTCTTGGAAAGCTCATGCCTCCCTTTCATCATTTCCTAAGAACTCTCCTTAACACATGGACTCAAGGAGCATTCAGGACGGGATGTGAAGACCCTCGTAGATAATCTGACAAAGGCGCCACAACTCGATGCCATGGTGAGCGCATGAGGATAGTTAGCTCCTTGAACCTCTCTAAATATGCATGAAATGTTTTAGTCTCAAGTTGATAGAACGAATTGATTTCGTTCCTCAATTTTTAAGTCCGATGATTTGGAAAGTACTTCTTGAGGAATGCATATTGAAATTCATCCCAAGTCCTAAAGCCATTCGCCTGGTTGCTGTACAACCACTTCTTAGCATCATCCTTTAGTGCAAAGGGTCAAGCCTAAGATGGATGGAGTATGTGCTAAGTTGTTGTAGGTTGAACATAGCACAAACCTCCTCAAATTCCCTGAGAAAGATATAGGGGTCACTCTTCCCAGTGAAGTGAGAGAGCATGGAGATAAACTGAAGCTTAACCTCAAAGTGGTTCCCATTTGCCTCTAGCAATACGTTGCATGGGGGTAGAGCAGTACGGCTCGAGTAGCATTGATCACGGAGAGGTATGGGACCAAGAATGGGAAGAACAGGTCGGACAGGTGGGTCCAACAACTGCTCCTCCTCGTGGTACTGAGCAGCCATTGAACCCGGACCGTGTGCAACACGAGAAGATGAAGGCGTCGAGAAATCGACTACCGAGGCAGGATTGATGACACGCCCCGTCAAACGGCCACTCTTGTCTTATGCCCACACAAGCGTGCACAAAGGTGCACACACAAACCAAAAACGTTTTTTTGAGTACTAAAATATAATGTGCGTAGAGAAGAAGATGAGAGGACATAGAAGAGAGAGAATGACTCAGGAGAGAAGGGAAGAAGTTCTTATGCTACGACAGGTGGGTACAGGTAGTAGCACACAAGCAAAAAAGGCTAAAACAAATAGGTCCTTACAGCCAGACGACACCTAACTGCGAGGTCACGCGGCCTCAACACGCCTCACCTACCTACGATGAAGACCACAAAGCCCAGCAAGTGAGCCAAGATCCGGAGATCTCGTCTCTCCTACTATCGACAGAGTGGGCGACGCGGATCAGACCATGACGGTCGTGACCGGATCACTCTCCTAATGCGCCCGAAATCCTTAGGGTCAATGTATACTTGATTTTAAAATTAGGCTCTTAATTAGTGGGGTTTTTGGGGCGAAGGAAAGGATGATGAAATCCCCCACCTTATCTTATATGGGATAACCTCTCCTTAGTAGCGTTTTGGAGTCTTAATCTAGCAAACAACTCTCCAAACAAACAATCAACTCACACTTGTTGCAATGCAATTCCTACTAACTAATGCATGTTCATATGAAATGCATGAATGAGAGTTGGAAATGTGTACCTCATGCCAGCACTCAACAACTGAAAGTAAAGCTAAAATAAAAGACAATCTACGTGGTAAAGTCAAGCACATGATGCATGACCTAAACAAGAAAGAATGTCTAACCTTTTGCTTTGGGTTTTAGGGTCCAAGTTGCTTAAAAGGATATTGATTATTGATCTGGGGACAAACTAAAAGTCAGAACATGCCAAATTAATCCCCAGACCTCTATATCAGATAAAGAAACAAGACACAGAAAGAAGAAGTACAGAGGAGCTTACTAGACCGCCATCAGGGAGGTGAGCAGCGTCTGGTATATCCGAACTCAGATGGCGAATAAAGGGATGAAAGATGTGATTACGCTAAAGCTAAACTACACTAAACAAATAAGTACGAAATGCGAAAGAAAGCACGAAAGATTGGAAATCAGAAAGAGAAACCCTAAGGGGTGGAGTGTGTGCACATATGAAGTGAAATAAGAGATGAAAGATGCATGTAAGCATGTTTGTGTGTGTCGTGTGTGCGTGTCTTCATGCATAGGAAGTGTCTAAAGATGTGGCAAAACCTATCAATCCATTCACACAACGTATCGACAATTACTACTTGAATAACATAAGATTAGGCTCAGCATGAGAAGTGTCTAAAGATATGGCAAGACTCATCAAACACCACAAACTCATGTGAAGAACAAAGGTAAGCATGGAAGGTATCAAAAAGTTATGGCAAACCCATTAAAACAAAGTTTCTTCAATCAATCACGCAAGCAAACACAAATACAAACACATAACTAACATGTAACATATTCAACAGGAAATTTCAGTCAATAAACATGAGAAAACTAAGCATGGGAAGTGTCTAAATCTTATGGCAAAGCCCATCAAAATTCCCCAACATGTAGATGGTTAAAACACCCCCAATGAACATACAAAACATGCAAGTCTACACAATCGAAAATTCATCAAACATCCAAACTTCACAATATATACGAACATCATCTCCACCCCTCCCCTCCAAAGGGGATGGATCTAGTCACTACACATTATTCTAGCAATTAAACTAAGAAAGAAAGGAGACATTCTAACTAATTTAGCCTAAGATCAAAGAATTAAGAATAAGCTAAGCATGCATAAAAAAGAAACAACATCAAAACAAAATAATGAAAAATTATTTTATTAAATGACTCACATTACTAGTAACATTCTTCTCCACCTTAAGTTTTTGCTCCAAGGCTTACTCCAATTGGAGAGAATGCCACCAAGCAATGGGTGAATCCAAATGAGGAGGAAGAGTTCTATTTATAGGCATGAAAAAAGGTAACCAGGGACAATCCCCCGGTATGGGACTAATGAAACCTTCCCAGAATACATATAAACACATAACCAATGCGCGGGAGAAACCGGGTAGGATTAAAAGACAAACAGACCGCGAATTGGCAGTCTTGGACCGCGAATTGACTGTCACTTTTTCGCAGATCCGACCCATTTTCGGATATGTTCTTTAGTTCTTCAATTCTTCACATGGGTTGCACTCGGTTTGGTTATTGGAGTGTCAGCCCAAATCTAATTGCCAAAATACTCCTCATGATGGTGTGGAGTTTCTTGATTTTCACATTGGCTCATCGGTTTTACATTTGGGTCCCTCTCTTGTGCATCTTAGTCCACAAGTCTTGCCACTTAGTCTTTTTTCTTGCTTTTAGGTCCTTTTATGCCTCTTCTCCACAATCCTGTTTATTTCTTGAAACTCAAACATAAAACTCATTACGTATCATTATTTAGGCTCAAGATAATAGATATAAGACACAAATGAATGCATGAAATGATGTCAATCAGTTCTCGTTCTCAAGAGGCATCAAACGACTACAATGCTTATAAGGGTGTCTGGTGGTCAAACAATTACGTTTTTAGACTTTGCCATCTTGGTAATATGTCAACGGCGTCACCTTGTGTGGATGAAATGATCCCGATGCACCCAAATATCGGTTGGAGGGTATATATTGATGACCTCAACTCTGTTGTGGAGTGGAAACATCTTTGTTTCCGTTTATTTTCATTTACCGTGGTTTTGAGAGGCATCAACTGCCACCCTTGGTTCATAAACCTCTTAACAATCCTCCAGTTTCTTATATTGCGAGCCCATGTAGTTGCATTTCTGGCTCGAAAGATGGTGGGTTTCTATTTGATATCCCTTGACAAATGAAATGGGAGCCCATTTTTGTGCATAGTTATTTAAAAAAAACAAAAAAAAACAAGAAAAAGAAAAAGAAAAAAAGACAAAAGACTATGAGGGAGCAATGCTTGTTGTGGGCCCCAACCCTTATGTATTTGGGTCCCATTTCCTTCACGTATTTGTATCCCTTATTTCGTATTTCACAGGTTTTGAGGGGAATTCTGGTTTGTGTCCATTAACATAACCATGAACTTCCCTTTGTGCTTCACGTTGGTGAGATCTTTTCTTTTTCATGCATAAATCCATGTAGTATCATGCTCACATTCATTGAGGACAATGCATGAAGTAGGTGTGGGGGGTGTTTTACGTGTCTATATAGCCGAGTCTTTCTCCTTCTGTTTTTTCTTCTTTTGTGTGCATTATTAGGGTCATGTTAGTGTCTGGTGCTTTCAAGTCATCTGACTTGGGATGCACCGACCAAACTCTCGTTTCACGGGTGGTAAGGAATGCCCTATGTGGAGATGTGGGGAAAAATGTACGTAAAAGTATAAGTCCTTATAGGCAATGATGCACGAAACCTGACCTTAGGAGAATTACACACCAACTAGAACAAACGAAAAAACAAAAAGAAAAAAACAAAGAAAAACAAAACGAAAAAATGGCAATGCAAATAAGAACTGTAAGGGACTTTACACTTTGTATCACTTGAGGATGTTAAGTTTGCCCATGTCTTTTACTTAAGTCCTTAATTAACTTGCACGAATAGTTCTCTGGCTAGGTGTGTGGACTGAATACATAAAGAGTCGGCCCGTAGAATTACCGTGTCCAATGATCGACAAAAATGAGTCCAACGAGTCGTGTTGCTAGATTGAATAATGCATCAATGTTCGGATTTTCTGGGTATATCTGCTAAAAACCCTCAGGAGACAACACTCCTCCTTGGCGACAAGAAGGTTTAACAGCTTGTTGCACGTTGATTGATACGTTTTAATTAAAACCGCAAGTGCACGATCCCGTTGAAGCGGTGGCAAATACGGGTCGATCCATAGGGAGGTGTGTCGACTTTTGGTTTGTTCAAAGGTGAGTGGTAAATAAAGGAGAGAAATGATTGATTACACTAAACTACACTACAATGCAAAAAGTAAATGGAAGATAAGCAATAACACTAAACCCCATAGGGGGCAGAGAAATAATATGAATATAAAGATGTGTGTGTGTGTGTTCAATTATGCTCCTCACAACATGTAGTGCATGAAATCATAAAACCAAATCCAAATTTGCCTCCACATGAAATAAGATAAGATCATATCATTAAAACATACAAGACAATAATTGGAATGAAGCTAAATGAACTCATGTATAAAGACAAGACCCTACTATGCCTCCACATGAATTAAGATAACACATTATCATTAAAACATACAAGACATTAACCAAGGTAGAGGCAACAAGAGTACATACACTACAAATTGTGTTTCCAATATTAATTCCATCTATATCCTGACCTTATCATTCCCCATAAAATAGGTCCACTAATCTAAGCATAAGCTAAGCTTCATTCAAGAGCATTAACATATAAAAAAAGAGTGAAATCCCATTAGATGGTTATGGAAATCATATAAGGCTCAAGGGATTAAGATAACACACACCTAATACACCACATGATCATATCACATATTCTCCACCCCCCAAATGGGGATGAAACTACTCACTAATCATTACACTGCAACCTACATTAAAATGAAACATTCTACTGAAATGAAATTAAACTAAGCAAGCAAGGAATATTAAAGAAACTTAAAGGACATAAAACAAAAGAAGCATGCAAGCATATGAAAGGAAATTAAACTAAGAAAGAAACAACATACTAAAGGAAAACATCTATTGATACTCACTCAATTACAAGTAGCCTCTCTCCACCATGGTTTTTTCTTCAAGGCTTTAACTCCTAGTAGAGAGGATGGCCACCAAGATAGAGATGGGGTACAAGAGAGGAGGGAGAGTTCTATTTATAGCCATAGAAAAAGGTAATCCGGGACAATCCCCCGGTATGAGACTAAACCAATACCAAAAATAGCCTAAACACACACTAATACATGTGCCCGCAAAGTCTTAGCGGATCCGGAGCGATCCAGACCGCCAATTGGCGATCTATCGGTTCTGGATCCGTCTGGATTTTTTGTGGGCTTTTCTGGATGTCTTTGTTGGTCTTTGATGCATATACTTCGTTTATTGGAGCTCCGACCCGAATCGAATTGCCAAAATACTCCCAATGATGGTGTGGAGTTTTCTGTTTTGCTCTTTGGTCCTTTGTTCTTATGTTCAGGTCCTTCTCCCTTGCATCTTAGTCCTCGAGTCTCTCAACTAAGTCATTTTTCCTATCTTTTAGGTCTTTTCATGCCTCTTCTCATCAAACCTCTTTATTTCTGAAATTCAAACATAAAACGCGTCACGCAGCATCACGCAGCATTGCTTAGGTGTAAGATAATGGATATAAGATACAAATATAAGCATGAAATGATGTCAATCACACGTGATAAGTGCAACTGTGATTCCTACGAAAGTGAGTTAGGATTTCCCAGTTTTACATATGCTTTCTCGTTTCTTTCATTTTTCCGTTTCTTTGTTTTGCTCGGGACGAACAAAAGTTAGATGTGGGGGTATTTGATTGACATCATATCATGCATATATTTGTGTCTTATATCAATTATCTTGAACCTAAACAATGCTACGTAATGAGTTTTATGTTTAAGTTTCAGGAATAAACATGTTTGGGAAGAAGAGACTCAAAAAGTACTTAAAAGCAAGAAAAATGACTGAATTGCATGACTTATGGACTGAGTTGCAAGAGAGAAGGACCCAGATGTAAACCAAACATGAGGAGTATTTTGGCAATTAGATCCGGGCCCAAACATCAACAACAAAATCGGGTTCATCAAACATCAAGAAATCAAGCCAGAAACGAGACACTGAAATCCAGACGCGATCCAACCATTCCAGACCGCCAATTGGCAGTCCAAATTGGTCCAAACATTTCAAGGTTTAGTGAGGTCGTGGATTATGTTGTTTTATGTCCATTTATAGTATGTGTTTAGTCCCATACTGGGTGATTGTCCCGGTTACCTTTTCCTATGGTTATAAATAGAACTCTTTCTCCTCCTTTGCAATGCATCTCCTCTCTTGGTATCCATCCTCTCTACTAAGAGTAAATCCTTGGAGAAAAACTCTGGTGGAGAGAGGCTACTTGTAAGGTGATTGGGCAATAAAAAATATTTTGTTAGTTTTATATTGTCTCTTTTCAATTCTTGCATGCTTTGTTTAATTTCATTTTTCTTAATAAGTAGTGAGTAGTTCCATCCCCTTTGAAGGTGGAGGTCATGTAGATTATGTGGTAGTGTTGGGTTCTTTTATTTGTGCGATTTTATATGCTTAACGTAGATCTATACTTGTAGCATGCTTAAACTTGTATTAGATGGGATAATATCAGCACTACGTACATATGTCATGCTAGCTTTAGAGTTTATCTTGTTGCTTGTAATGGTTTGATGGGAATGGCTTGTTATGTATGGATCCATGTTTGGTGCACATTTACATGAATGATTTAGGTTGTATGTAGGATTGATTGATGCTCTAATGTCCATACTACGTACTTGTTGCATGCTTGATAATCTAAAATCAACCTCAACTTCATGTGAGATATGCATGTTCATGGTTTGTCATGTAGTGTTGTGTATTCTACACTTAGATTCTACACTAGCTTCTACTTGTATGCCATACAAACTACACTTATTCCTAATTGAAATGAAGACTCACACACACATACCTACACACCTTCACTCCATGGGCGTTTAGTTTAATTGTTTGTTCATTCGTAGTTTAGTGTAGTTAGAATAATCAACAACTTTTTCTCTTATTTTCCCACTTGATTTCTTAAGAACCAAAGTTGACACACCTCCTCGTGGACACGACCCATATTTGCCACGTCTTCACCGACGTCGTGTACTTACGGTAATATAAACATTCAATCACTCCCCAAACCCCAAAAACCCAACCTACCCACATCAAATTAAACCCATATAATACAAAAAACCATCAATTCACACACATGAAATTAATCCTAATTACACCAACAATCTCTCACCAATCACTCTTTTAGCATAAACCTTAAAAACCCACAACCAATATCACATTTTACCAACCTACACTCCCCAAACAAAAACCTATGCCCATCCAATGAAACCCAAAACACACCAAAACTCACAATTTACTATTGTTATGGGTGACCGAAATAGAGGGTTTACCTTCAGGTGTGTGGAGGTGTGCTCGGCGGCCTCCTTCCAGGTTTTGAAGTTTGGGGGTCGGGCTGAGGAGGTGGGCTACGGTGATGAGCATGGGGTTTGGAGTCGGGATGTGGGGTGAGGGACGACGAGGAGGTAGGGTAAGAGTTGCGGGGTTGGGAGTGGGGAACAACGATGGTGGGGTTCAGAATCGGGCTCTAGGGTGAGGGACGACAAGGAGGGTAGGAGACGGGTTGTGGAAGTTGGGAGTGGGGAACGGCGAGGATAGGGTTCAGAGCTGGGTTGTGGGGGTGGGGGACCAAGGAGGTGGGGTTCGCATAGGATGGCGAGGGAGGAGAGGAGAGCTTACCAACGCGGTTGGGGCTTGGATCGACAAAGGAAACAAGAAGGAGAACGTACGTGCTGGGTGAGAGTGAGATCTCTCCATATATATTTTTTTAAAACAAAGACAAAACACGTCAGTCTTTTAAACAACCGATGTGAGAAACGCTACATTTCACGTTCGCTATTTTGAAACCGACGTGAAACTAGTTGATCACATCGGTTTTTACAAACCGACATGAAACATTCAATATAACACATCAGTTTACATAGCACCGATGAGAAATATTTCCTAAATCACGTCGGCTAAACAAGAACTGACGTGAAAAATACACATGCCACCTTGGATTTGTAAAACCGACGTGATTTGGCCATATGTCACGTCAATTTTAGTAAAACCGACATGATAAGGTAGTTTCATGTCGGTTATATAATTTCTGACGTGACATATCGACGTAGTAGGAAGAATTTCCAGCAGTGTGAGGCATGTTGAGGTTGTGTGACCTCGTAGTTAGGCGTCGTCTAGTTGTAAGGACCTATAAAGACCTTAGGCTGCTTGAGCCGTGTTTGCTAGATTAGGCTTCTACCCTCACCCACTACCCACACTAGCTCTAAGGATTCTTCCCTTCTCATTTATGTCTCTCCTTTTATATATTCTTTGAGTAGTCTCCTCCTCTGATTACACCTTCTATTATGTGTAGTTCTTGAATCGAGTCGAGCGTTTCTGTGAGGTCGGGCTCATTCTGGTGAGAATGCTCAACTTGAGAGAGTGTATTTTTCTTCTGAGTTGGATGGTCTAGGTGATCGCCCATGTCCGCCTCAATCTCATTTTGAGCATGAGGCTGAATAATCTCATGGAGGTGGGGAAGACCAGGTTCCATACATGGATTATCTCGGTCCACCACCACCACCACCACGAAGACCTCCTGCTCCTCCGATTCGGGAGGAAGAGGGATTCCGCCAGGATTGAATTCTGGGTGCACCACCAACTTTAGCTCGATAGGATAGATCAATGAGTTTGTGGGAGAGGGTGCATCCTGTTTAGGCCTCACAACCATCTTGCTTAGTTCTCTCGCCTGCTCGTGCGAACAACTATGAAATGAAACCTCAATATATGAGTGATTGATTCAGTTTACTATATTGAAAATGCACGGTCATGATGAAGCTGTGGCAAGTACAGGTCGAGGCCACAGGGAGATGTGTCAACTCTGATTCTTAGGAAATCACATGGAAAATAAAGGGGAGAAGAAGTTGATTAAACTAAACTATGCTACATTAAACTAGCAGGCAATAAACAAGTAAGATGAAAGCGATAGGAATTGAAACTAAACTAAGTAACTATCAAAGCAAGATCAAATTCAGGAAGAAAAACCACAAAAGGGTGGAGTGTGTGTACACATGTAATAGGGTGGTGAATGATGCATTTCATAATGCACAAGTGTAGGTTGTTGATTGAATTAGTAATAATACCGTAAGTGCACGACAACATTGAAGTGATGGCAAATACAGGTCAGTCTATAGGGAGCGTGTGTGAGTCGAGTTCGCAATACTCGAGTAGAAAAATAAAAGGAGATGAAGGTCAAAACTACACTACAATGCGAAAGAAATCGGAAAATAAGCAATAAAACTAGACCCCTAGGGGTAGAAAAAGAACATAGAATTGAAAATGTGTAGTGTAGTGTGTGTTCAAAAGTGCGCATCAAAACATGTCATACATGAAATCTATAAAACTCAAATTCAACTTTGCCTCCACATGAAATAAAATAACATTATCATTAAAACATACAAGACAATAATTGAAATGAAACAAATATGTCCACATGCATAATGACTCAAATCCAACTATGTCTCCACGTGAAATAAGATTTATCACAATCATTAAAACATACAAGATATTAATTTGGATAAAGCCAACATGAGCACATGCATGCACATGCCTTGTCCCCCTCTTCCACTCCATCCTTATCCTAACCTCATCATTCCCCATAAAATAGGCCCACTAATCTAAGCATGTGATAAGCTTCATTCAAGAGCATAAACACATCAAAGATAAGAGTGAAATCTCATTAGATGGTTATGGAAATCATGTAAAGCTCAAAGGGTTAAGATTAACACACACTCATCCGTCACATGACCAAATCACCTTCTTCTCCACCCCCAATGGAGATGGACTACTTTCTACTCATCTCTACACTAAAGAAAGCATAAAAACAACATAAACCCAAAATAGAAATGAAGCAAAACAAGATTAAGGAAACAACAATATTAAAGAAATTGCATCAAAGTAAAGACACTAAAGTAAAGAACAAGAACTAACTAGTAAGAAATAAAAATACAAAGTTTGCTCCTCTCCAACCCCTTTATTTACACTACTAAAACAGGAAACTAAAACTTTCTCTAATGGGGGAGGGAGGAAGAAGATGGAGAGGGGGGATTACAATGGTAATTTGTAGACTCATACATGGTTAGGATTAATCTGGGAATAATCGGATGACTCTAAATCACATCTGATAGTCCAGGAATGCTCTGAGCCGACAACCCGAACCGCAACCGAAATTGGAGATCATTTATACCATTATGATCTCACCAAACTTTCAAGCACAAGGAAAGTTTCATGGTCATGTTGATAGACACAAACCCGAATTGCCCTCAAAACCTGTGAAATACTTAAGAAGGGGGACAAATACGTGAAAGAAATTGAGCCCAAATACACAAGGGTTGAGGCCCACAACAATCAATGCTCTCTCTAGGAGTCGTTTTTGTGTTTTCTTAATCAACTATGCACAACAATAAGTTCCCATCTTCATTTGTCAAAGGACATCAAATGGAAACCTCAAAAGTGGGTCAATGCACTTGGAGTTGGAACATGACACCACGCGGGGCCAAAATACTCATGTGTGCCCCCCTCACAAAGTGCACAAAATGCAAGGAGAGGTTCATGAATTAGATGCAAAGGTGTCTCATTCAAAGAATCAAAATGAAAGAGCTCGAACCTCTCAAGAGTTTGGGAAAAATGTGCAACGTAATAAGAGTTCCTCCCGTTGCGGTACTGAAGTTATGATCGTCAATCCAAACTCTCCAACCAACAGGCTGGTGGGTCGGAACGAGCTCAAGAACCTCATTATGCATGTCCTACTCACCAGGAAAACAGAAAGTGGGTCTGTTACCCAAGGTATCGTCTAAGGAACTCCCAACACCCTCATTGGCAATGTAGTTGTTTGATGTCCCATCATTTCCAAGATGATCAGGAGCAATAGTGAGAGTCAAACTCTCATTGGGTCGTATGAAATTAAGGGTACTAGGGAACTCTTGCTCAACCACAGGAGAGTCCTTAAGAGGCACAACAATAAGATCATGTGGCTCAAGGGCGACGAGACAAAAAGATAGGGCAAAATCCTGTGCCGACTCATAACGAAGCTAGTCCATGCTATTCCCAATTTGAATCACATCCCCCACCAAGTGATCGTGAATTGAAACCCAAAGTCCCTCAGACTGACTAGGAGTTTGACTTTGAAAGATTGTGCTTTGAATTTGTGGATGTGGTGGTGGTTCGATATCAGAAGATAAATCCTCATGTTGACAAGAAAAGTTACTTTCCTCTGTTCACGTAATTGTTGTGTCATTTGACTTACTTGCATTTCCATAGTTTGCAAGGAATTCAAGTTGGACTTCAATAAATTTTGAGTAGTTTCCATGAACGTTTGGAGGGTTTATTTTAAGGAATCATGTTTGGGGTCAACAATGAGGTTCATGTTAGAATTTGGGAAATGGATGGGTTGGGTGTTTATGGGCTGAGAATGAGTCCAATGATTGGTCATGGGTGGTGGCTGGTTGGAATTAGGGTATTCGGGAGGAGAATAATGAGGTGGGTGTGATGTATAAAAATTTGAATCGGTATTGTCTCCCCAAGAATCCATCTATCTCGGGTTGTACGCAGATGCGTAAAGGTCACATTGAGCATTTTGGGAAAATGTATGCTCATACTCAGGCTTATTCTGCGATAATGTGACCACTCAACCCACAACAGTCATACGGTACCACTGCTGGAGCCACCGGTGCACTCATGTCGTCTACCGTATGCATGAAAGAGTCCAAAGGTTGTTGTAATGTCTCAGTTTGTTGACCAGCATACGATCCGACATAAGTAGATGGTGGTCTAGCATTCGTGCATCTCTCATATTACCCAAATCTTAAGATTGCTCAGCCACACAATTAAGATTGTCCCAACCATACGGGGTGTTTGTCTGAGGCACCCCAGGATTCATAGGTAGGGAGAATATTCTTGGTCCCAAGAATGAAATGGATGGTCACCCATGTGACCATCAATCTCCACAAAAAACTCTCGAGTCAACCACTCTCACCACCACGAGGTCAAACTCGCAAAAAGTGCTCGACTCGGCCCTAGAACGCTAACAGTGAGTGTAAAGTAGAGGAGACTAGAACGTAAAAGTAGGTGAGAAGAAGATGGGTGTGGGTAGAAGCCTAGTCTAGCAAACACGGCTCAAACAAGCGTAGGCTGGCTATGGTTCCTTACAGCTAGACGATGCTTAACTGCGAGATCACATGGCCTCAACACACCTCACCTCCCTACGACGAACACCACAAAGCCCAACAAGTCAGCCAAGTTCCGGAGAGCCCATCTCACCTACTATTGACAAAGTGGGCAATGCCGATCAGGCCATGACGGTCGTGACCGGATCACTCTCCTAATGCGTGTGAGTCATATTGGCCAATGTCTACTTGATTTTAGATTAAGGCTTCCTTGAGTGTGGTTTTTGGGGCTAAGGGGTGATGAAATCCCCCACCTTATCTTGAAGACTATAGGTGTGCCCCTTAAGGATGTTTTGAAAGCTTAAGCTAGCAAGCAACTCACCAAACAAGCACTCACCTCAGTCTTGTTACAATGCACCTTACTTACTAATTCATGATCCAAACATGTGTGAATGAGATATCGGGGGCACGCACCTCACGCCAGCAATCGACAACAAGATTATAAAGAAAAGAAATGACAAATGCATGCAAGGTCTACAAATGATGCATGACCTAGATGGCAATAAGTCTACTCTTTTGCTTTGAGTTTTATGGTCCAAATTGTCTTAACAAGGGGTCATGCAAGCCAAACTATTTTTTACACTAAAACAGAGCATGCATGGCATCAACAGTGACAGGAAACAACTAGAAAACAATAGAAGAAGCTACTACAGGAACATAACTTGAAATTGGCTCACCTTATTCGCCAGTAGCGGATCGAAGCTACTGTAGGAACATAACTTGAAATTGGCTCACCCAATCCGCCAGTGGCGGATCCAATCCGCTACTGGTGAATGTTCTGGAGTTTCTGGTCCCCAGACTTCACCAGTGCTCTTCTTTGCCGCTTTAGGTTCCCCTGTCCACTTGGTTTCCCTTCTAGTTAACCAGGAAAACAAAAAATAAAGAAAAATCTCACCCAATATGTGAACTCAACTACGAAAATGACACTCCCCGGCAACGACACCAAAAACTTGATTGAATCAGTTATAATACCGCAAGTGCACGACCGCGTTGAAGCGGTGGCAAATATGGGTCGATCCACAGGGAGCATGTGTGATCGAGTCACAATACTCGAGTGGGAAAAGAAAAGGAGATGAAGGTCGAAACTAAACTACAATGCGAAAGAAATCGGAAAATAAGCAATAAAACTAGACCCCCTAGGGTGTAGAGAAAAAACATAGAATTGAAAATGTGTAGTGTAGTGTGTGTTCGAATGTGTTCATCAAAACATGTCATACATGAAATCTATAAAACTCAATTCAACTTTGACTCCACATAAAATAAGATAAAACAATATCATTAAAACATACAAGACAATAATTGAAATGAAGCAAATATTTTCACATGCATAATGACTCAAATCCAACTATGTCTCCACATGAAATAAGATTTATCACAATGATTAAAACATACAAGATATTAATTTGGATAAGACAACATGAGCACATGCATGCACATGCCTTATTCCCCTCTTCCACTCCATCCTTATCCTAACCTCATCATTTCCCATAAAATAGGCCCACTAATCTAAGCATGTTTTGTGGTTCATTCAAGAGAATTAGCACATCAAAGATAAGAGTGAAATCTCATTAGTTGGTTATGGAAATCATGTAAAGCTCAAAGGATTAAGATTAACACACACTCATCTGTCACATGACCAAATCACCTCTTCTCCACCCCCCCAATGGGGATGCACTAGTCTTTACTCATCTCTACACTAAAGAAAGCATAAAAGCAACATAAACCCAAAATAGAAATGAAGCAAAACAAGATTAAGCAAACAACAATATTAAAAAAATTGCATCAAAGTAAAGACACTAAAGTAAAGAACAAGAACTAACTAGATTAAGAAATCAAAATACAAAGTTTACTCCTCTCCAACCCCCTTATTTACACTACTAAAACATGAAACTAAAACCTACTGTAATGGGGGAGGGAGGAAGAAGATGGAGAGGGGGATTACAATGGTATTTATTGACTAATACATGGTTAGGATTAATCTGGGAATAATCGGATGACTCTAAATCACATCTGATAGTCCAGGAATATTCTGACCCGACAACCCGAACCGCAATCAAAATTGTAGATCATTTGGACCATTTTGATCCACCAGTGGCGGATCCAAATCCACCACTGGTGGATCAAATGGCTCCCATCGGGCTAAACTTTTGTGTCCCTCTTTACTGCTTCATTTGGCACGTGGGGTGAAGTCCTGGTCTGCTATCTTGAATCACTTTAAGTTTAATTGGAAAAATATTGATCAGATTCAAGTCATGTGTCACCATATTTTGGACTTCACAATCAGGTCCCTCCGGGTTTGCACTTGGGTCCTTCCTAATTTGCGATCCACTCCTTGTGCATTGCAAATTGGTCCAGAACCTTCCAAATCATCCATACTTGTTACATTTAGGTCCTTTTTGCTCCCTTCATCTTCTTTATTACCTAACTACTGAAACATTACAACACAAAACTCGAGTAGCACAATATTGGGGTAAAATAGAGGATATATAGCATGAATATGATGCACGATATGCTACTAATCAGTTGTGTTTTCATGCATAGGAAGTACCTAATGATTGTGGTAAAACCTATCATTCCAATCTCTAACCTAGTTGATTAACATGAGCATAAACAAGTTGGTCATGAAGAACATAAATGAGCATGGGAAGTACCTAATGATTATGGAAAACCCATCAAGTTAAGTATTCTCTTTTAAACAAACAAGCATACATTCACATTTATCACATGTTGCATAAGATAGTATTCATTCCCATTTTTCATTACATGTATAAACATCATCTCGACTCCCAAAGGGGGATGGAACTACTCACTACATATTAAGCTAACAATTGTATTAAGGAAAAAAGATAGTCTACTAATTATACTAAGATTAAGAAAACAAAACTAAGCTAAACATTAAAAGGGACAAGAATAGAACAAACTAAGAAAAAATATTTTAATGATAACTACAATTGTTGTCCACTTGAGTTTTGCTCTAAGGCTTTACTCCAAGTAGAGAGAGTGACCACCAAACAATGCTTAGCTTACGAAGGAGTAAAAAAAGTTCTATTTATAGACATGAAAAATGCAACTTGGGACAATCCCCCGATGTAGGACTAACGAAACATTCACACAATAGACATAAATACATAACCCATTCCGTGTGAAACTGGGTCGCATTCTGACCAAGGGACGGCCATTTGGCGGTCCAAGTTGGTCACATGTGACTCATTTTCATTCCTCTACTTAATCTGTTTAATTATGCACATGGGGTGTGCCCTTGTCAGCCATTTGTATTTGCGCCCGAAATGTAATTGTCAAAATACTCCTCATGATGGTGTGGAGTTTCTTGATTTGCTACTTGGGCCCTCCGGGCTTACGTCCAAGTCCTTCCATCTTGCAAATGGGTCCATGTGCATGACAGAGAGGTCCATTTTGCTTCATTTAAGTCATTTCTTGTTTTGCATGATATAAATCATCTAATATCAAGAAATATCTTATCTTAAACATAGGAACATAGAGAGATACAACTTTGTTTTCATGCATACAATTCGAAAAATATCATATTTCATAATTCGTGCGTATTTGACTTTCTTGTAATATATCAGAGTAATGCCAAGTAATAGCAACTAAAAAAATGGAATTTGTAACTCACAAATATTAAAGCATTCTGACTTGTGGTAAAGGTGTCCAACCATGATCCAGTTAGTTTCTCAATATTATTTGTAAGATCCTCTAATTGATTGAGTTGTCCAAGGTACAGTTTTTTGTTATAATATAACACCGTCCAAGATGATGTAACTCATTACTCATGTCAAATTTGGGTGGTGTTCTATATATACTGAATTCCTAATTATAATCTCTTATAATCCTTGCTGCATTAATGTTTATATTTCATTTGATTTCCAGTTACTCTTAGCGCTCTCTCTAAGGACTACAAAAATAAGGTTGAGTTGATTATGATCCGGACACCAAACAATTGGAACTATTGTTATTTTCTTTCTTAGCTTGTTCAAATTCTCATATGAGTATGGCATATTGCATTATGTTGCATGGGACATACAAGATCTACAAGAAATTTGTACATTCACGATCAATGTCAATATTTGAAGGCCACAACGGGAACAAAATAACGTCGGGATAAAAACTTGATTTCTATTGGCATAACCAACCATCAAAACCACCACTAATAACCTATGTGTATTATAAACATTTTTGTCGATCATATTATTGACATTTAATTTTATGATATTAACTCATTTTTCTTTCTTTTTTTACAAATTGACAGCAACAGTTTGAAGGATGCATGATACATACATCATATTGAATTGCATACCTCCATTTTGCGCACCACCAAGTCGATACACGAGTCGAGAAATTTTTTCCACGATCTTCAATTTGTTAAGCTAGAGGCATGACTGGGTGAGGATCGGTCGATCGGAAGACAGATTTATTTCGACCGTTTGACACAGTTTTGGTGCGTTTGTGTTACTATTGATTGGCTAGAAGGCAACGTGTTCATCGACCCTTTTGGGGCGATGGACGGACAGGTCAGCCCTATAGCGATCAGTAGTGACACGTGGAGGGGGATTGTGATAACTGTCGTCGTGGCTCCGGCAATTGATGCAAAACCGTGGCTCAGGTAACACTGAGGCAAGGGTGTGGTTGTTTGGCCGTGTTTTTGACTGGCAGTGCCTTGTGTGCACGAGTGTGGGTGGGGTTGGGGTGAGAGGACCCTTGAGACCCTGGTTGTTGTTCGGCTATGGCCGAGAGAGAGGTCACGAGAACTTAGCGGTTGTATCTGTTGTGATTGTTGTTGTGCATAGCATGTTTCTTTTCTGTTCATATATGTGTTAGGGTTTGGCATACATGGTTTCCTTTTGGAAACTCAGACATGTTTCATGTCTACTTTCAGGCCAAGAGCGGCGATAGGCGGGTGGTGACTGCGGAGGGGTCGCTCGGGACCGGATCCTGCTTTCCTTCCTTTTTAAGGTGGTTGTGATTAAACATGTATATTTTATGTTTATGATCTTTTGATGTAATCACATTCTTTTGTAAACTCGATCACATATATATATATTATATGTTGGTGCACATGTGCGTATGTTCTTTCGTAATGTCCTCACTTGATTGTATGTTTTAAATTTTAAATTTTCCACTGTGTTTGAGGATGTTACAAACTGCCTATTGGTTTTGTAGGATCATGTGGGTTATGGGTCCACAATTAAGGCTAATCACCTAATACTCTACTTGTTTAAGCAATCAAATGCGCAATGGAATAAACAAACAAGTAAAGAAGAATAATAGAATGCAAACCACAATCGACACGGGGGATTTTATAGAGGTTCGGCACCCCACCCGGGTCCTAGTCCTCTCTTGCAAGCTCTGCTCGACTCCGCGAGCTCCGCCTACGTCTTCACTAACCACTCCCCGTTCCGGGTCGGGAGAGAACGCCATTTACAAAACAAACTCCGCGAACAATCTCACGAGCTTGACTTTCTTCTCTCACAATCCGAGAGGAACACTTCGGGCTTTCACCGAAGTCCTTGCTTCTTGAACAAAGGTTGAGTGGAACAACACTCTCTAAACTTGAGCACACTTGAGTAGGATTAAGGAATTGATCACTAAAGTGTAGAAATTGAGGTTTGGAATGTTTGGTATTCTCTCTAAAGTTTGGGACAAGTTTGTAGTTGGAGAGTTGCGTTAAAATGTGTTTTACAACTCCTTATATAGGCATTAGAGAGAATAGAGCCGTTGGGATTGATTGGGTGTGAGTTGATGTGTGATACACAAAACAGAAATCTGCAGGACCCAATTCTGAGTAAATTCGGTCGACCGAAACGGGAAGAACGGTCGACCGTTTGGCAGTTTTGCACAAAGTTCGGTCGATCGGTTAAGCAACGGTCGACCGATTTGTACCAGGCACTTTGGGGTTGACAAACAATTAGATATTCGGTCGACCAAAACAGGTCTAGCGGTCGACCGTTTTTCAGCAGGAGATTCGGGTTTGTCAAGAGATGAACAAACGGTCGACCGATTGTGGTCCTCGGTCGACCGATACATGAAATTTATTTGGGGTATAATTGATTTAATACGAATACAACCGTTGGGTTTATACGAAAAAAGTAACGGTCGGGAGAATTAAGTTCAGACGATCGACCGAAAGGTAAAACACGGTCGACCGAAACCGGGCAGTAAAACACAAACATGATACTTGATCATTTGGTCGACTGAACGGCATGTTGCGGTCGACCATTTTGGTTCAGACAACTAAGGTTCTGGTTTGGTGTTTTCCGGTTTAAGTGTGGGTGATCTATTGAAGTCCAAATAATGTTAATTTTTGTGTGTGACTTCTATAGGGAACCTAGTGTGTGTTTAAGTTGATTTTAGCTCAAGTATGCTCAAAATACACAAGTTCCTAAAGACTCAAAGAAATGCAAAAATACAAGTCTTCAATTGAGCTTGATTACATGTCTTGACTTGATTTCCTTTCTTCCTTGAGTCTTGATCACCTGTAGAGGTTAGCACAAAGCAATATATATCCAATGCAATATGTGTGCTACTCTACATGACTATAATTAAGATTAGGTTGATTAAATCATCAAAACATAGATTAATGCCAAAAAGCCAACAGTTTTCGGTCGACCGTGGACCTTGTTTTGGTCGACCAATTCGATACATTGTTTCAGTGGACCTTGTTTCGCTCTGATACCAAGATAATTAAGGGAGTAACTTGAAATTTCATTATGAATTGAACAAACACTATGCACATCCTTAGGTGGAGCATTTTTATGCATAGTTTATAACTAAAATTTTCAAGTATTAAGATATAGGTTGTCATCCTCAAAAGAGGGAGATTGTTGGCTTTTTGACCTTAATCTATGTTTTGATGATTTAATCAACCTAATGTTAATTGCAATCAATGTAGAGTAGCACACATATTGCATTGCATATAGATTGCTATGTGCTAACTTCTACAGGTGATCAAGACTCAAGGAAGAAAGGAAATCAAGTCAAAACATGTAATAAAGTTTATTTGAAGACACGTAATCTTGATTTATTTTGAGTCTTAGGAACTATGTGTAATTGAGCATACTTGAGCTAAAATCAACTCAAACACACACTACGTTCCCTATAGAAGTCACACACAAAATTTCATAAAATTTGGATTTCAATAGATCACTCAAACTTAGACCAGAAAACACTAAACACTTAACCTGAACTATCTGCCCACATTCGGTCGACCGCAACAGACCGTTTCGTCGACCGAGTGATCAATTACCCTGTAGTGTATTTTACTGCTCGGTTTCGGTCGACCGTGTAAACATATATTTCCGACCATTAGAATTGTCATTTTATACCAACGGTCGTATTCCTATTTTTCCAAATACCCCCAAAAATACATTTCCCTATCGGTTGACCGAGGACCTTGTTCGGTCGACCAAACTTAAGATATCTTGACAAACCCAAACTGCTTGTTGGTTTCCGGTCGACCGTGGACCTTGTTTCGGTCGACCGAACTTGATCTTGTTTGTCAACCCCATAGAGTCTGTTATGAATCGGTTGACCGAAACCTATTCGGTGTTCGACCGAATGTGTAAGGATATCTTGAATGATTGTATCAAGATTTACGGTTTGAATTTTCTATTTAAATTGTAAAATTAAAATTATGAGTAAGGATAAATTGAGGTTAAGAATTCAGGTTAGTGGACCCCTCTCAACCAGAGGAGACATCCACTTACTATCTTTAACTTTTGTTAACATCAATTTATATGTTAATAGTTTAAATTTTAAATTGAAAATTCAAATTGTAAATCTTGATTGAGGACTCATATTATCTATGTGTGACGAAAATCAAATTTTTTGAAGTGATTTTATATAAGGTTAAGACACTAAAAAATGAACATATTAGATTCGTTCAAAAACCCGATCTCATAATCCTATATGAAATGACTCTCAATTTTTTTTGATTTTTGAAACAAATTAATAATGTCTCCTACATCAAGATATATGTTTTGGATTCTCTATTTAAAGTTTAAAATTTAAGTTTTGAGGAAGAATAAATTATTGTTAACAAAAATTAAAGATAGTAGATCTCTTATCTAATTATAATATGGTTAGATGATTGGCATTAGCATTTCTCTTCTGCTTTATCCAGCACCAATGGCTAGAAACGGGAGCTGAATGATCCTCGTATCTCGTAGTTGCCGTTGGTCTGCAGCAGACCAAGAATAATTGGGAAGTTATCTCCTAGTCGCTAAACCAAAAAATAAACTCTAACTGTATAAGTGAGACTATCTTCAACGTGAAACATGCCCGGCTGTGTGAAATAACTGTGAATCACGTTGGGTAGGCACGATTGACACTAAGCGCTGTTGAAAAAGTTATTCGAATCTTGTGCATTCCTAAATATTTTGAAACTGAAGTGATGCTAATGACGCGACTTCTAATGGGGCTGCCTATTCTTCAATTTATTGGACAGGTACCATTCCTGTTGCTCGCCGAAATCTACATTTACGCATTGCACGTTTATTCATTTTCAAACTTGGAGGGATTTTTTAATTATAGACATATTAAGTGTAACACCTTTTTGCATTGCAGCCAAAGTTGACTTTTACATATTCACGAAAAAACGGTTACGACAGGATTAAGTGGAACACTCCATCAGCTCCGAAATTACAAAAGTTTTGATCACGTGAACTTAGAAACCCTGCGTAGCACATATATCAACTAAACCGCGCGTGACTATCCATTATGACTAGGGTGTCAACGGATCGAATACGAATCGGATCTGTCAACATTCGTATCCGAATCCGGGAAATTTTTTGGCATCCGTATCTGGATCCGTATCCGACCGGATTTTTTTAATCACATCCGAATCAATATTCGGCGGATCCGGATATTATCCGTATCCGAACAAACATCCGGATGAAAACATCCAGATTTGAAAATCCGTATCCGAATTCCTGCTTTAAGATAATAATAATAATAATAATAATCAAAACCTTAAATTGGCTTTAATTCCATAATTCAAAGGTTTGATCTAAAAATCTACCAACAATACTTACAAGTTACAAAGTAATACAGACATAAATTACAAACATTAGAACAATACAAACAATATGTGAAAACACACAAGAACCACAAAACAAACAATTAAGCAACAAACTAACTAACAAAATAATTATTCCAACATGAAGCATCATCTTCATGGTAGCATACAAGTCACATTTGATACCTACATGTAAAGGGAGAAAAAAGTAAGAAAAATAACAATTGATTATATGAATAAATTATTACTTGGTATTCAACAATAAAAATCAAAATTCCAAAACTACCTTTCACGCATGCAACACTTTTGATGGTTTTGAGATAAGTAATACCTTTGCAGCTTGCACCGTCAAATACCTTCTTACATTAACTTATTAAGTTACAATTAATTAGCAACTATGTACAAATTATAAAAATTTATTAAATATATACATATATATGTTATGTATGATATTAAACGGATACGGATACGGATACAGATTCATATACGGATACAGATCCTATAATACGGATATTCAATCTCGGATCGGATGTTATTCGGATTGGATGTATCAATATCCATATTCGCTCCGCGAGTTCTCGGATATAAAGTTTCGGATACGAATACGGTTTTACGGATGACGAATTCTCGGATAAAATGAATACGGACGCGGACGGATTCTTGAATTTCGGACATCCACTGATACCCCTAATTATGACATTATACACGTATGTCTTCCATACCCACACATGATATTATTTATTTATTTACTTCTAAATAAGGTTATCCTTTTACTATAATGTCACTAGTGGGTGTGTTTGGATGCAACCAGCTCCCGCTCCTCCACCCCTTAAGAGCCGCTGCAGGAACTTGTGACATCCAAACACCCGTGAGAGCTTCAAGTCCTTCATTGTTGACGCAGATTCCCACTTCCGTTTTTCACATTACGAGCTTCCAAGGCTTGCACCAATTTCGATGGATGCAAATCCAATTCAACCTCTATGATTCTGGATAATGACACACAATGTCCTCATTTTTCATTGCATGTGAACTTGTCGTTTGAAGTTATTTAACACCTAGTATTTACAGGAATGCCATTGATATGATTCCTTCAATAATGATGTGTCGCATGCATGCCCCCCATATCCATCACGACAACATCATTAGTCGGACACCTAAAGAATCGGTTAGTGGACGAGTTTGAAGTGCCGATAGTCAACAATGACCGTTTGTTCAACGATTTACTCCATCACTGTAACGTCCCGAAACATCGGAAAATTTAAAACTTTAAACAGATAAAAGAATCAACATCGGGGTCGTTACCAAACCACATATATATGTATAATAAGTGGTACAATGTCCGATACATGAATCAAAGATGATTACAACGACAAAAGGTATACACTAGATACAAGAGTGAACATCAACCTCAAAAGATCTAAAGACGGGATCTGGTCCAAGTGCTCCAGCCCTCAGTCACCACCTCTTAATGATGCTTACGACCTGAAATGCAACAAAACTATGTCTGAGTTTCCCATTGGGAAATCCCGTATGCCAAACCCCTAAGATATGAACATAACATGTATATATGAGTCAGGAAATGAAGAATGTAATAAAAGCACAACTGCCACCGTGCACACAAGGCACCGCCGGTCAGAGTCTCGACCACAACAACGTGCTCACAAGGCACCGCCGGTCAGAGTCTCGGCCACAACAAATGTGCTCACAAGGCACCGCTCCGTAGAGCCACAACCACGATCTTCTTTCAGGCCGGAATGTCCGTACCGTCACCCAAAAAGGTCAGGGACCTGTTGCCCTCGAGGCAGATCCAACCACACACGACACAAGCATCCATATGCAAAACAGTGCCCAAACGGTCGAACTAAATCCATAAAAAAACCACTCTCAATTTTTGTAAATTTGGATGACTGATGGGAAGATTTGGTCTTCTAAAAACTTGAACAACCTCGCACAAAATATTGATCAGAATACTAACTATTGATCAGTAGCAAATCATACATTGGATTTATCCTATATATCCTCTATTTACCCACATTTGCGTGCTACTCAGGCATGTAGTTAATGTATTTGAGGTACTAAGTAATAAATTAAGAAGGTAAATGAAACAAAAAGGGTCGAACTACAAGAAGAAGGGACCGATCTACATAATTTGGACATAACTATTAAGTTCAGGTACGTATTTGTAAAAGCTAGAGAAACATGATTGCAAGAAATTATTTGTAGCACAAATGTTCCAAAATTCAGGAACTAAAGAAGTTTTCACACCATCAATAGCAAACAGGTGCACCCATGAGCACATGTGTCAAAGCCCACCTAGGAAATACAAGATTTAAGTCACTTAGCGAGTTTGAGCATCACTACTACAAATATGGGCATCACCGGCAGATAAATATTCGTTGGTGTACTACGACAGTGTTATGCATATAACACCGACGGATATATATATCCGTTGGACATTTATACTTCCGACGAAGTATATTAATAACATCGATGGATATACTCGGTCGGATAAAGTTTTACCATCTGAACGTCCTACACTGACGGATAGGTACCGTCAGTGTTGGTTTTCCCGCCAAAAAAAGGCAGGCGTTAAAAAATTTCGCGCAACCTACTAAGAGTTCCCTGAAGGGTCCTCCTCAACTCCTCCCTGTCCTCCCTACCAGTCTCCTTACTGGTGCCCCTATAACGTGAAGGTGGCCTCACACGTCTCGGAGGCATCTACACAAGAGGACAGGAAACGACAATGAATAAATGATTATGAATGCATGATGAATGACAACTAAATGCAAGACCTCTAAGGTGGTTTCATTGGACAAGCACACCGGGACAGAAAGGCTCTGATACCAAATTGTAACGCCCCGTAACAACAGAAAATTTAAAACATTAAACAGATTAAAGAATCAACACCGGGGTCGTTACCAAACCACATATATATATATATATATATATATATATATATATATATATATATATATATATAATAAGTGGTACAATGTCTAATACAGGAATCACAGATGATTACAACGACAAAAGGTATACACTAGATACAAGAGTGATCATCAACCTTAAAAGATATAAAGACAGGATCTGGTCCAAGTGCTCCCGCCCTCAGTCACCACCTCCTACTGATGCTTACGACCTGAAATGCAACAAAACTATGCATGAGTTTCCCATTGGGAAACCCCGTATGCCAAACCCCTAAGATATGAACATAACATGTATATATGAGTCAGGAAATGAAGAATGCAATAAAATCACAATTGCCACCGTGCACACAAGGCACCACCGGTCAAAGTCTTGGCCACAACAACGTGCTCACAAGGCACCGCCGGTCAGAGTGTCGGCCACAACAAATGTGCTCACAAGGCACCGCTCCGTAGAGCCACAACCACGATCTTCTCTCAGGCCGGAATGTCCGTACTGTCACCAAAAAATACCGGGGAGTCGTTGCCCTCGAGGCAGATCCAACCACACACGACACAAGCATCCCATATGCAAAATAGTGCCCAAATGGTCGAACTAAATCCATAAACGGTCGACCGAACTCCACTACTATTCCGCAAAATAACCGAAATAACGTCCAACCGGTCGAGCGGAAAAGGGGCCCCGTTCGACCGAAATCCATCAGTGAATACCTCTTTTGCTCATAAAGCATAAACGGTCGAACGACAAAAGCCCACGGTCGACTGAATCCCACCAGTAAGACTCACCAAAAATCCGCACTACACGGTCGACCGACTATTAAGTTAACTTAAGTCATCGGTCGGACAAGTAACCGAGCGGTCGACCGTTTGGATGGTCAACGCCCCAACCGACCTACGACAGTGTTTTCGGTCGACCGACAAAGGGGTCCCGTCCGACCGAAAACACCTAGAGTCTCCATCTTCTTGCCCAACACGCAAAACCGGTCGACCACCCCAAGGGTATCGTTCGACCGGTGCGAGAGATGTCGCTCAAAATACACTACATCCAGTCGACCGACCCACTTTCCCGGTCGACCGTTCCCGTGCAGAAATCTGCTGCACAAGTCCGACGAGCCCTTTGGCCTATCGTCCACCACTCCAATCCTCACGAAGGCTTAAGGGAGAAATAAACTAAAACTTTCCATACCTTCAAGGCTTGAAGAAGCCTTTGAAGAACCTACGAAGGTCGCTTCCACTAGCACTTATTCTCCTTCCTCGGTGAACCCAGTCAACTTATTCTCCCAAAAAATTTGCTGCATATGTTTATATTGTCTCCCTAATGGAAGATGCAAAATAAAATGTTAATGCTTTATATAAATGGATAATTAGTAATATGATGTATGTTGTTATAATCTAATAGCAGACCTTGAGATAGACACATATTTTGTCTCATGATATGCCATTTTCAATAAGCTTGCGAATGTCATTACCAAGTCAACCTATAGGCATTTAATTTAGAGTTAAAAAAATTAGCAGATGTTGTTAGACAATTATCAAAACGTCGGACTGCGATCGAGATCCTCAACACAATAGAATGTGATTGTGGCTGTTTTTTCTGTGTCTGGGTTGGAGTAGGTAATTGATGTTGTTTGCAAATCTATATAGCAATGTTCACAAAATAGAGCATAAGGTTGATCACTTACCTTTGCCACGATTGTCATGTCAAGAGAACAGCCAAAAGGAATGATGCTAGTGTTCACAACTTCAAGATGGAGATTTTCCATCATTTCCAAAACATTGAGAAAAATTCCCTTATGCCTCTTGCATTGGATCCTTACAAGAACCGTCTTGTCAGCGATTTTGACTTCGATCTCTGGGAGTTGTCTTGTTGACGTGGTTGCCGTCGTCAAGATTCCCTGACGAGCACAATTGATTCAACCGTTTGATCATGATTTGCGAAAATGAATTTCTTGCTGGTGCTATTCGGTCGACCGGGCTCTCCTTGCCATTCGACCAATTGACGGGTTTTTCGGTTGGGTCAGTTCTCTGGGTGAGGATCGGTCGACCGGAAGAGAGATTTGTTCGACCGTTTTACAAAGTTTTGGTGTGTTTGTGTTACTATTGATAGGCTAGAAAGAAAACGAGTTCACCGGCCCTTTTGGGGCGACGGACGGACAGGCCGGCCCTATAGCGATCAGTAGTGACACGTGGAGGGGGATTGTGATAACTGTCGTCGTGACTCCGGCAATTGAGGCAAAGTTGTGGCTCCGGAGAATGAGGCATATTTTATTTGTCGCCGTGGCTCCGACAATTGATGCAAAACCGTGGCTCCGGTAACACTGAGGCAAGGGTGTGGTTGTTTGGCCGTGTTTTTGACTGGCAGAGCCTTGTGTGCACGAGTGTGGGTGGGGTTGGGGTGAGAGGACCCTTGAGACCCTGGTTGTTGTTCGGCTATGGCCGAGAGAGAGGTCACGAGAACTTAGCGGTTGTATCTATTGTGATTGTTGTTGTGCATAGCATGTTTCTTTTCTATTCATATATGTGTTAGGTTTTGGCATACAAGGTTTCCTATTGGAAACTCAGACATGTTTCATGTCTGCTTTCGGGCCGAGAGCGGCGATAGGTGGGTGGTGACTGCGGAGGGGTCGCTCGGGACCGGATCCTGCTTTCCTTCCTTTTTGAGGTGGTTGTGATTACTCGTGTATATCTCTCTGTGAGGCGGTAACCCAGTGATCTCATCAGAAAATACCTCAGAAAAATCCTGAACAACCTCGATATCTTCCAACTTCTTCAACTCAAAATCTGGCACCACAAGCGTCGCTAAGAACGCTCTACAACCCTGGTGACTCATCTTCTGAGCCTTCACTGCCGAAACTAAAATTCGACCATCTTCACTCTTAGTCCCTCTGATCAGCAAATCAGGAAGACCCTTCCTCGAGATCAAAATCTTCTTTTCTCGGCACAAGACTCGAACATCGTACTGGGACAGCCAATCCATCCCAAGTATGACATCGAAGTCTACCATCGATAACAAGACCAGGTTTGCCGGGAACTCCTGGTCTCCCGAAGCAACCGTGGCGCCGGGGAGGAAGCTCCCCACAATGCCCTCCAAACCTAAGGGTGTGCTGACTTCCAAAGTGGCAGTCAACATCGCAGTGGTACGACCTAACACGCTCGCAAACTGCTCAGAGATGAACGAGTGTGTGGCCCCGCAATCGAAAAACACTCTAGCTATCAAGCCATCAACATAAAGCGTTCCTTCCACCACAGCACTGGCATCTCTAGCCTCCTCTGCCTGAATGGTGAAAACGTGACCCACGCTCTTCCCCTAGCTGAGGTGGTGCAGCTGGTCTACAGGGTCCCGCTCCGCTAGTTGAGGAGGAACCCGGTCGTCCACTAGGCCCACCTGACCTACTCGGGCAGAAACGAATAAAATGTCCCATCTGGCCACAACCATGGCATGCACCTGAACGAGCCCCACACCCGCGCTCGGGGTGAACTCCACCACACTGCCTGCACTGCCCTGACTGCTGAGATCGCCCGCTATCAACCTTGGGCCTCTTGCCCGGATTTCCCGAAATCTGAACTCCGAGTCGCACACTGGCCTTCGTCTGTACCTTCCTGGCCTCTACCGTCTCCTAGTAGTCCTGATCCATAATCGTCGCAAACTTCACTGCATCAGCCAAAGTCTGCGGCATGCTCATGGTCATACGAGACTCGAACTGCGGCCTCAATCCTCGGATAAACTTCCGAGTTCTCTGCTCCGGTGACACATAAGTATCCGGGCAATAACGCTCCAAGGCGTGAAACCTGCTAATGTAAGTTGTCAGCGTCATCTCTCGCTGCTCGAGTGCCAAGAACTCCTCCTTCTTCCTATCCCGCGCATGCTGGGGAAAATACTGTTGGTTGAACTCCGCGAGGAATTCCTCCCAGCCCACCTCCTCAGTGTCCTCGAAAATAACAGCCGACGTGGACCTCCACCAGTTGGCCAGATCCACCTGCCTCTCAGAAGGACATCCGATTGCCCTGAAGATCTTCCGGATCTTGAAGACCCAATCCTCAGCTGCCATTGGCTCACCGCTGCCATCAAAGGAAGGAGGGTGCTAACGCATAAATCGATCCAGCACTGCCCCTGCCCCTGCCTGATCAGACTGTGCAGACTGGCGTTCGAGAAACTCGCCCAACCTGCCAAGAGTCCCCTGAAGGGTCCTCCTCTCCTCCTCCCTGTCCTCCCTACCAGTCTCCTCACTGGCGCCCCTATAACGTGAAGGTGGCCTCACACGTCTCGGAGGCATCTATACAAGAGGACAGGAAATGACAATGAATTAATGATTATGAATGCATGCATGATGAACGACAACTACATGCAAGACCTCTAAGGTGGTTTCATTGGACAAGCACACCGGGACCGAAAGCTCTGATACCAAATTGTAACGCCCCGAAAAAGCGGAAAATTTAAAACTTTAAACAGATGTAAGAATCAACACCGGGATCGTCACCAAACCACAAGTATATATATATACAGTGGTATACTGTCTAACACAAAAGTCAAGGATGATTAAAACCCAACACAAAAGATATACAAACACATATACAAGGGAAAATCATCCACCTCGAAAGATAAAAGGACAAGATCTGGTCTGGGTGCTCCTGCCCGCAGTCACCACCAACTACTGTCGCGCACGACCTGACATGTAAACAAACAATGCCTGAGTTTCCCATAGGAAACCCCGTATGCCAAACCCCTAATATATGAACACAACATGTGTATATGAAACATGAAATGAAGAATGCAGTAAAAGCATAACTAACTCCCGTGCACATATGGCACCGCCGGAAACGGCCACGGGTCTCAAGGGTCCTCTCACCCCAACCCCACAACATGTGCACACAAGGCACCGCCGGTCAGAGTCTCGGCCACAACATGTGCTCACAAGGCACTGCCGGAAAACATCGGCAACAACAACGTGCACACAAGGCACCGCCAGTCAGAGTCTCGGCCACAACACGTGCACACAAGACATCGTTCCGTAGAGCCACAACCACGATCTCCTCTTAGGCCGGCATGTCCTGTACCGTCGCCCAAAAAGGTCGGGGACCCGTCGCCCTCGAGGCAGATCCAACCCCACACAACACAAGCATCCATATGCAAAACTGTGCCCGAACGGTCGAACGTAAGACCATAAACGGTCGACCGAGCACCACTACTATTCCGCCATAAACCGAAATAATGTCCAACCGGTCGAACGGCAAAGAGTCCCCGTTCGACCGAAATCCAACAGTGAAATCCTCTCTTGCTAAAAAAGCATCAACAGTCGAACGACCAAACAATCACAGTCGACCGATTGCCACCAGTAACACTCACCAACAATCCGCACTACACAGTCGATCAAAACAACTCTTCGGGTCGACCGGCCATCAAGTTAACATAAGTTTCGGTCGGACGAAGTCAACGAGCGGTCGACCATTTTGATGGTCAACGCCCCCAACCGACTTACTACAGTGCTTTCGGTCGACCGGCAAAGGGACCCGTTCGACTGAAAACACCCAGAGCCTCTTCCTCTTGCTAAAATGTACCACCGGTCGACCACTCCTAGTGTATCGTCCGACCGGAGCAAGGGATTTTGCCCGAATAACACTACGCCCGGTCGACCGCACCAACCCGCCGGTCGACCGTTCCAGAGCAGAAAAGCTGCTGCAAGGTTCTCGACGAGCCTTTCGGCCTACCGTCGACCACTCCAATCCTCACGAAGGCTAAAAGGAGGATTAAACTAAAGCTTGGCATACCTTTAAGGCTTGAAGAAGCCTTTGAAGAACCCACGAAGGTCGCTTCCACTAGCACCCCTCTACTCCTCCGGCGAACTTCTCCCTCGCGATGACCTCCACTCCGGCACTCAAAGGGGCTTCACCTCGCCTTGCCGATCGTCCACTCCACCAAGACTCCAAGGCTGGAAGAGAAAGGATTGAGAGAGAGAGAAATGCTCGGGAGAGAGAGGAAAAGAGTGAGAGAGAGATCAAACCTTATATACACAAACCAAACCAATCTCAGTTGTCCATCTCAATCCATCTCATCATCCTCTAATCCACCACCTAAAACAAAATAAAGCCATTAGCAAAGGGTTAGGATGTAACAGAAATTGTGGCATTCCAAGTTCGACAAAATATGCTAAGATGTTCGCCCTTAATACAACCCGGGTAGCTTTCTTCATCTTGCATCTCCTAAAAGACATGCCATCTATCTGGCCATCCATCTGAAGGAACCTGAACGTCGACGCATTATTTCCTTTTGAATGTGGACATGAAGAAACTATGAATTATTTGTTCCTTACATTTCCAACCAAGACAACTATCCTACGACAAGAAAAAATTCGGATGTCCACCATATCTGTCAAGGCACAGATCTGACAAATCCTTCGAATCGCGATGCATGCCGTAATCCACCCACTTCCTTAGGCATGGTTGATGATTTGTAAAACAAGATGCAATAAGATTTTCCGCAACTAACAACTACAACCACAGAGCTTCTCGGCCTTATTTACACAACGTACACTGATTATTCACAATCCTGGATTACACTACAATCTTATTACTAGTAAAATGAATGTAACGACCTCAGACATTCTAAAAAAACTAAAACTTGTCTCACGAGTAACTGATATTATTAATTTTGCGACTGTATTAATTGCCAAATTTATTTAGAAGCTATTTGACAACAAAATCGATCGGGTAGAAAGAATTATCTTTCATAAATATCTAGAAAAGGTTGATTCACAAGCCTAAAAAACCATACTCTTTTGGAACGGCTTACTCAGAATTTTTGGGCGTTTAAGGTTAACATGTCCTTCAATGTTAAGAATGGGAAGAATGTCCACTTTTGGCTTATCAAATATCAGACTACACTCCCTAATCAATTACGAAAGATATTAAAAATAGGCCAGACAAATTACGTAGTATTGCAATTTGCAAACATTATTAAAGAAGAGGGATTCACTATCCTGAATTCTTTTTACATCACTTTACCCTTGTTGATAACATAAAATTGAAACTCCAAATTGATAATCTAAATTATAGATCTTGTTTTATATCACAATATGAGTATGCACGTCGAAAATCATAAAATATGGAAGTCATCTTATTTGATTTTTGTAAGATCCAAATATGAAGGCATGAGATCCTTTACAATATTGACATCACCTGATTTTATGTAAAATGGTCTTTAAATTTTATGAGTTTTGACGTACGTACTAATATTGTCATATTAAACAAAGATCTACTATTTGAATATTTCATTTGGAATCTTAAATTATCGAGAAGGCTAAGAAGAATTCATTAGGCTTACAATTTACCACCAAAAATCATGGAGATGCTCTTTTTTTCTTGAAGGTCGCCAAGAGCAATGTGGAATGCTTGGCTTTAACATGTAATAATCCACCAATACATGACTACTATCATACTCTTGGAACCTTCGCAAAGGCAGGGTTGCACGTATTTTTAGCTTCAGAATAGCTGACTTAGAGGCATCCTTGAAGACGATTCTCAATCACTTGATGTTCTGGCTTTCGCATGTTGTCCACTTGGGGGGATGTGGGAGTGCCTCGACAACATTTTTGGAAAGGTTGTGCGGAGATTTCCTAATAACTTAAGTTCTCATAAATCTCGTATTTTTACTTTGTCCTGTAATAAATTATAGCGCAACAAACTAACTATATATGTTATATCCCTAACCTAGGGTTAGTGTGCTAATGGAAATTAGGGGTGTGGGTTGCATGGGGAAGGGGTGATGAGCAGTGGCCTGGTGATGGGTGAGAGGTGTAGAGTTGCGTGCACTGTTGGTAATGATGGGTTTTGTTGGGTTTTAAGAGAGAAAACATTTTCCTCTCTTTCCCTTTATCCTTCATTCTTGCACCAACCCATCCCTCTCTCACTCTTTCCTTTCCAGCGGCACCAGAGGACTCGGAGGCTCCGGCGTGAGGAGGTCGTTGTGAGGAGGAGGTCGCGCGTGAGGAGGTGACAGAGGCGCGAGCGGTGCTCCGGCGTTTCGTCGTCTTCTTTGAAGTATGTCGACATGTTAGTGTGGTTTTGATTGCTCACCCAAGTGTGGGGAGGTGTTGGTCGGACGGGAGAGGTCGGAGACCTCTCCGGCGGCGTGATTCTTCGTAAAACCTCGACTGGCGCGAGGTTGAAGACGACCAACGGTCGACCGGGTCCCTTTGGGCGATAAACTGATGTAGTGTATTTACCCGACTTTAACCTTCACCGGTCGAACGATGCCTCGCGGCGGTCGACCGGTAGTGCATTTTGGCTGGTGAGTTGGGAGTGCCTATTGTTTTTCGGTCGACCGGTTCTTTGGGGTCGTTCGACCGGAACTTAAGTGTACTGGTTTATTATGCATGTTTGTTCGACCGTTGTTATGTTTGCGTTCGACAGTTATATGACGTAGAATAATAGGTTGACCCTGTTAGTTTTTGGTCGAACGAGACCCTTGAGTCGGTCGACCAATAGTGTTCATTTTGATGTTGACCAGACTCCGGATTTTGACCTCATTCGGTCGACCGGTTTTAGACCTTTGTTCGTCCGTTGGGGATTGTGTTTTGAGCGCAGAGGTAGACCGTGTTAAGCGTACGGTCGACCGAGGAAGCGGTCGACCGAATCACCTTTGTCGGTCGACCGTTTGGGCCCAGGACAGAATTCCTGGTTCCCTTTTGAATGCCAACTTTGTCCACGGAAACCGGTGTCCTCGCCTTGTGCGTGAGCCGGGAGGTGACGGTGGGCGCGTTCCGCGTGCCTGCCCAGGGACCGTCGTGTGGAAAAGTGTGGGTGTTCGGGACGCGTCACCTCCATGTATGGACCGTGACTAAGTTGATGGATTGATTGGACTCATTGTAGTATAGCAGGTCTGAGGGATCGTGGATCCCAATGCTTGATGTTTGTGCGGGCACGCAACTGGCGTTGGGTGAGGTGACTACCGGCCTATGGGCTACGGAGGTCGCTGCCCTGCTTTTATAGCGGTGCAGTTGGTGTTTGCGGCTCGTGGAGCCTGATGACCTGGCAGACTTCGGTCTGGACCTGTCCGATGTTGTGCCGGACGTTTGTGATGGACCACCGATGCTGTGCCGGTGATGCCGCCGAGGTTCTGCCGGCGATGATGATTGTTGGGCTGAGGTTGTTTCGGTTATGTTGATTCCTCGACTGGGCACCTATCGAGATGATGTTGTTACACCTTCTGGACGACGGCCCCGTTGGTCCCTAGTGGCTCCGACCACAGAGATTTGCAGATCGGTATTCTATCGGCCTGCAGGCGTGACAGAGGCTCCCTGCCGAACCCTTGAGTAGTGTAGCCGCGTGTGGGGGTGCGATGTCGTGTGCTGTAAGACTGCATGTGCCTGCAGTAGGTCTCCTCGGGAGACCCGATGTTGACTGTCGGACTGATGTCCCATTTTACCCTTCAGGGGAACTGTTTTCCTTTCTGTTGATCCCATGACATGCTACTAGTATGATAGGTTCATTGTGTAATGCACGCATATAGGTGAGTTGGCATACGGGGTTTCCTTTTGGAAACTCAGGCATTGTTGTTATATATTTTTCAGGACCACAGTAGGTCCAGTTGGGTGGTGATCGGCGGGCACGCACATTTTGGAGTCGGATCCTCTAGTCGAACCACTGAGGTCAACATGATTACGTTTTATCTTCTTTTGTTGTTCTGTTGTAATCATGTATCATTTTGACAAACTCTGATGTAATTTGGTGCACCGCTATTTGTTATATGAGAAGTAACAGTACCGTCTTGATTATTGAGTTCTATTGCATTGATTTTAAATTTTTAAATTTCCGCTGTTTCGGGATGTTACAATATATATTCTCGGAGCTAATGCAATAATATTATCCTCTTTAATTAATTTAAATTTTAATACTTTTAAAAGAACTGATCAATTGGGGGAAGAGTGGCATTGATATATTCTATCCTTACAGCACAAACCTCCTATTTTATAGTTACATGTATTCAAACGCGGAAAAGAAATTTCTAAAAAATTGAACAAATTGAGGAAAATTTTCCTTGGAGTAAATCCATCGTGTGTGCAAGTACAAAAAATCTAGCCGCATGGAAGTGCATGACCTCCTCAATAAGCTTACTCATCCAATTTATTTGTGTAACACTTGTAAGACTAGAGGAGAATGAACAAATCTTGAAGAAGGGTTATTATATATAGTATATAAAACACATGTCAGTCCGATAAATACAAATGCACGGTCACGATCACATGTTGCAGATTGGGAACACGTTCAAGTCAATCAAAATGGACAGATTGAGTTGCTCTATTTTGAACACATATAGTGGTCACTAGAAAACTCGTGATCTTGCAGCACAATCTGTGTTGCTACAGAAAACCCATGTTCTTGCAAAACAATCCGTGTCCTACGTATCTCTCACTGTTCATGCTTTGTCAGACGAATCTACACTATTCACGCTTTGTCAGACGAATCTACACTATTCACACAAATTTACACTTACTAAAGCACACTATTATCTCTTACTTTAATTCTCACAAGCTGTCATTTCCCCACTCATCTTTCACAAAATACGTCACCACAACCACTGAAAGGAGGCCAACAATCCATCAAACCAAAGTCGTGGTCTGTATTGGAGGACGAAGCACTAGTCTCAACGTATATGGAAGTGAGTAATGATTCAATTATTGTCACCAACCAAACAGCTGGGGTGTTATGGAGCAGGATCAAATGAGTATACAACGAGTCATGCTAAAGCAACACATACATGGCCATGTGAGTCGCAGACTCATTGAAAGGTCGTTGGCGAGGAATCACACCTTCAGTTATGAAGTGGACTACTTATTTACGATGAAGCTCTTCGGCAAAAAAGGAGTGGATAAAACGATGAAGATGTCATCCGGGAAGCTCACAACATCTACGAGAGCACTGTTGGATCCAAGTTTGTATTCCTTCATGCTTGGGTACTATTATGTAGGTTCCGAAAGTGGGAGTCAATCGTTCAATCTGGTCCCATGGGTGACCACGTGGATGCCCACCGGCATGTCAACGGGAGAAAGCAGAAGTAGTCAACAAACCGGAAGCTCTTACAAGAGAAAAAACACGAATGATTCTATAAGTCATTTGACACCAACAAATGAAGGGTCAGCACATCAACCTGAAGGTGTTAAAAAAAACAAGAAAAAAGAAAAACTCTGATACAAGATATGGGAGCAAACACTTCAATTTACGAATCATTTGCTAAACTTGAATATAGTTCAAAGGTTAGAGTAGAACGTGCCGAGAAAAAGTTGAAAATGATTAAAGGGCGCCCATATATAGTGGGTGCCCTTACCGGTTAGATTAGGTCGGATCTACATGAGATTTCTCATCTGTGTTAAGCGAGCAATTCCCCATATGGGGTTCGTTGTATGAACCTGGCTCGCAATGTTGCTCGAGAGGGTAATTGAATTGTAAGGATACCCGTAACATATTGGCTTTTGAGGTATTATTGCAATTCAACATTTTTTGCATATAGGTCCCTCTGAGTCTATAAAAAGTTCTTCACTCGAATAGATTAATCTAAATCCTTTCAATTTAGTCATTTTTTCTGTACAAATATCTCAATTTTCATTTATAAACCATCACAACATTTTATTTCCGGAAAATACATTAAAACATACTCAGATAGCATTGAAACGAGATAAAATATAAAACCGTTAGAGCATGAATATGACACATGATATACTACTAATATTTAATAGTAACAATCCTCATATCATCTATTGGTAGTTGGTATGGAATATCAGATAAACTATTACAGAAAGTTATTTTCTGAAGAGTAGGATGCAAATACTCCTCTCAAATATACTTTACAAAACATAAATCCCATAATCTTTGAAACGCCAGGGTCACACCCAAAAGAGTCGATCTATAACGCTTTGGACCCCTCCACATTAATAATTTGTGAGTTTTCAGGATATTTATAGATATTCTGGGGGGTTTTCGTGTTAGATCCCTAACCTAGGGTTAGTGGACTAATGATGGTTAGGGTTGGTTTGCATGGGGAAGTGGGGTGGCAGGTGTTTGCATGGGAAGGGGAAGAGGTGTTGTACTGTAGCTCCGAGTTTAATAAAGCATTTTCTCTCCTTCTTCCTCTTTCATCTCCTTCTCATTTCTTCTTCCTCCTTTCTCACCAAACACACACACCTTCTTCCTCAGTCACCCAAGCCCAGGCAGAAGAGGCTGCGTCGGCGTGAGGTGCGAAGCGGTCCAGGCAGGAGAGGCGCGGAGTTGAGCGCACGAGGAGATCACCGGAGGCGACGTGCGCGAGCGGAGCTCCGGCGTTTTCGTCGTTGCTTTTGAGGTATGCCGCTCTCTAGTGTGGTTTGTTGTTGACACTCATGAGAGGGTCGTGTTGGTCGGTCGGAGGAGGTCGGAGGCCTCTCCGACGTCGCGTTTGGGCGAAGAAACCTCGGCTGGCGCGAGGTTGAAGACGACCGGGCGGTCGACCGGTCCTTGGACGGTCGACCGAATGCATGTATATCTTTACTGTCTGTTGCGTTTCGGTCGACCGAGGTCTTGTGTTCGGTCGACCGGAACTTAAATATATTGGTTTATGTTGCATGATGTTCGGACCTTGGAGTATGTTCGGTCGACCGTTATATGACGTAGAATATAGGTTGACCCTAACTGCTGTCGGTCGACCGAGACCCCTGAGTCGGTCGACCGATGGAATAAAATGTTGTAGAAGTTGTACTGTTAGTTTTCGGTCGACCGGGACCTGAGTCGGTCGACCGATAGACTGGATTGTAATGTTGACCAAACTCCGGATTTTGACCTCGTTCGGTCGACCGGTTTTAGACCTTCGGTAGACCGTTTGGGGGATTGTGTTCTGTGCGCAGCGGTAGACCGTGTTAGGGACGGTCGACCGATTCCTTTCTGGAAACGGTCGACCGAGTCACCTTTTACGGTCGACCGTTTGGGCCCAGAACAGAATTCCAGGTTCCCTTTTGAATGCCAACTTTGTCCACGGAAACCCGTGTCCTCGCCTTGTGCGTGAGCCGGGAGGTGACGGTGGGCGCGTGATGCGTGCCTGCCCAGGGACCGCCGTTGGGAAGAGTGTGGGTGTTCGGGACGCATCAGTTCCAGGTATGGAGCGTGACAAATGTGATGTATTGATTGGACTTTTGTAGTATAGCAGGCCTGAGGGATCGCGGATCCCAGTGTTGATGTTGTGCGGGCACGCAACTGGCGTTGGGTGAGGTGACTACCGGCCCACGGGCTACGGAGGTCGCTGCCCTGCTTTTATAGCGGCGCGGTTGGTGTTTGCGGCTCGAGGAGCCTGATGACCTGGCAGACTTCGGTCTGGTTTTGTCCGATGCTGTGCCGGACTGTTGTGATGGACCACCGATGCTGTGCCGGTGATGCCGCCGAGGTTGTGCCGGCGATGGTGATTGTTGAGCCGAGGTTGTTCCGGCTATGTTGTTTTCCTCGGCTGGGCACCTACCGAGATGTTGTTGTTATACCTTCCGGGCGACGGCCCCGTTGGTCCCTGTGGCTCCGACCACTGAGATTTGCAGATCTGTATTCTATCGGCCCGCAGGCGTGACAGAGGCTCCCTGCCGAACCCTTGAGTAGTGTAGCTGCGTGTGGGGGGTGCGATGTCGCGTGCTGTAAGACTGCATGTGCCTGCAGTAGGTCTCCTCGGGAGACTCGTTGTTGATTGTCGGACTGATGTCCTGTTTTACCCTTCGGGGGAACTGTTTTCCATTTCTGTCGATGCCATGACATGCTACTAGTATGATAGGTTCATTGTGTAATGCATGCATATATAGGTGAGTTGGCATACGGGGTTTCCTTCTGGAAACTCAGGCATTGTTGTTATATATTTTTTCAGGACCGCAGTAGGTCCAGTGGGGTGGTGATCGGCGGGCGCGCGCGTTTGGAGTCGGATCCTCTAGTCAGACCACTGAGGTCCACATGATTACGTTATCTTCCCTTGTCTTTTGTTGTAATCATGTATTCATTTTGGCAAACTCTGATGTATTATGGTGCACCGCTTATTTGTTTATGAGAAGTGACAGTCCCGTCTTGACTATTGTGCTCTTTGTCTTGATTATGAATTTTTTTTAAATTTTCCGCTGTTTCGGGATGTTACATTTCGTGTTTTTTTAGATACTCAAAATCATAAGTTCTTTAACAAAATCAAACTAAAAATTGCATTAGATTTGTACCCTTTTGTGATGTATATTTGACATGCATCAATAAAAATCAATTAAATCTGATATCCTTTGGAATTTCGTCGTGTTATAATATAAAGGTTACAAGTATTGGTGGAAACTAATATAGAATAAATCGAGAATAACGATGAATACCTGGGAAACCAACGCAAAACATCAACCAAAATGGGTCAAAGTGTTTCAATTCTCAATATGGGTTTGATTGTAGCCTTTCATAGACTCTGGGGACCGGAGTAGAATACGATCGGAATCTGTTCACCAGTACACTTTTCTTCAACGTGATACATGCCCGGGTGTGAATCATGTGCGCATGATTCACTGAGTGCGTCGTTGAAGAAGTGATTCGAATCTCGTGCGTCTTTTGAATATTTTAAAATTGAAATGCTGCTAATGAGACGATCTTTAATGCGGCTGCCTTTTGTTTTGCTTCAGGGAACTACTCAACGTCGCTCTAAAACTACTTAGATCGTCCCTTGAAATTATCAAATTGTCCTTAACAATATATTTAATACACATATTGTCCCGTGTCTTTAAACAAGGTTTTTGACTCAGATTTTCTAACATTCCTAGTACCAACACCACGAAAATGTCTGATGAAGCACTTAGCTCAGGCGAAGTAACGGAGGCGGATTTTTTTTCCGACTCGGGTGTCTGGCTAAGACGCCTCCACGATGGTACAGGCGTCTTAGCCAGATGTCCCGTTTTGTTTAATTTTTTTTGTCAAATTAAAATTATACGGTGTGTTATCTCAAATTATTTGACATTTCTTTGCAAGTTTTCGGTGGTAACCGGTCGGATTACAATGAGTTTCTTGCGAGTGATGAAGATTCAACAAATTTCCAGATCCAACATTTTTTAAGATCCAAAATCCCCCGGCGGTAAAACCTCCTGACTTACAAATAACACCTCAACATGTCGTTCGGGTGTACCGAAGGGGTATCGGTCATCCGAATATATTAATTATTAACTTATTAATTAATTAATTTAACAATTATCTAAATTTATAATCACTTATCTTTTTAAAATAATAATAAATAATAATAAAAAATTACGGGCATCCGACGGAGCCGCCCCACGTAGGAGGGGGCGTCTGGGTAAGACGCCTCCCCCATGGGGGAGGCGTCTTACACAGACGCCCTTCCCATGGGCGGGGTGTCTGGGTAAAACGTCTCCCCCATGGGCGGCTCCGTCGGACGTCCGTAATTTTTTATTATTTTTTTAAAAAGATAAGTGATTATAAATTTAGATAATTGTTAAATTAATTAATTAATAAGTTAATAATTAATATATTCGGATGACCGATACCCCTTCGGTACACCCGAACGACATGTTGAGGTAGTATTCGGATGACCGATACCCCTTCGGTACACCCGAATTTTTTTATTATTTTTTATTATTTTTTTATTAAAAAGATGTTAGATATTTTACCAGATTCGAGTACACTGGGGCGTCCGTTGGCTCATTGCTGACCTCTAAAACATTATTTTTTATGATTATAAGAGGAAGATGAAGAGAGATGTGTGATAGGAGGGTAAAATGTCGTGTTATAGCAATAGAAATGAGAGAATGGCAAAATGGTAATTTCAAGAAACGATTTAAGTAATTTTGGGGTGATGTTTAACAATTCAGTTACTTTATCACATGCTGAAATTCTGATACATGAATTGTCCGTTACATTTTGGATTTACGAAGGATTGTAATTGTAGATACCTTATCTGTAACACACTCGTAAATAAAGTGGACTTTTACATATCAACTAACTTTACCGTTAGAGTTGATCATGTGGAACCTCCATCAATATTGTGGAGTTTTACATATATATCAACTAACTTAACAGTTATTAACTTTGCTTTCTTTTGGTTAATATAGTCTTGAACAAACTGTCACACACATTCTGCTCAGTGTGCATCACATTACTATTGTGCCTTACAAAAAGATTTTTCCATCACGATAACTAGAAAAATATAATTTTCTTGGTCCAATTATTGTCAGCACCCAGAGAATAATTTTGCAAATATTTAAGAATATCTTCACCAGATTTGTATTCTGGTGGACCTTTGTGTTCTTTTTTTTTCCCATCAAATGCTTTCTTATTTCGCCACCAACTGTGATCTTTATCTAATCACCGACGGTGATCTAAATAACAATTCTTCTCACTATGCTTCAGAAAAATGAAATCAGTAACTTCCATACAGTAGGTACATGCCATATACCCTCTAGTCATCCAACCATTCAAATTAGCATAAGCAAGAAAGCCATTATATATTGTCCACAACAATGTCGCTCGCAGCATCAAACATGTTTGACTATAAGCATCATAAGTTTTCAAATCCTCTTCCCGAAACTTTTTCATCTCTTCCATAAGTTGTTGCAATGTCTATCTTGTTGCTAGGATAACCGGCAATGATGGTCGATCATGAAAAACTAGTGTTTCATGCTCATTCACGGTAGGAGATTAGAAGGCACAAGTATTACAAGCTAAAATATGTATTGCTTTTGACTAAATGGTTGAAACTCATCTGAGGCCAAACCTAACCTCACATTTCTTATTTCCGTGGCAAAAGTGGAGTGTTTGTTGTCCAACTCGGTCCAACATTCAAAATCAGGAAGATGCCGTAATTTCCCATCTTTTTTGCCATCCTCCTCATGTCATCTCATCGACTTGACAATATCAGTAGTGAGATATAATTTGCGGAGCCTTCGCTTTAGCAGGAAGTGCCGTAATAATGCCCATGGAATTCTTTTGCCTTTTCGGCCCCTAGCATTGTTAGTTTCTACTTCATCCTCCCCCTGCACGGTTACCCAACAGGATTCGTCGCACATAGAACATTAATCAGCATTCTCATTTTCTGTCTAGTACCAACGTGTAGTGATTTTTGAAAACATGAATATTTTCATAATGAAAACCCGAGTTGGCAACCAACTTTTTCATCTCATATGTATCCGTCCGCAAACAAGTCCTCTCTAGAAGTAATTCTGCATGATATGCTAACAACTTATCAAACAAAGTATCTGACCATCTACTTCTGCATTTCATGTGAAACACTTTTGATGACGAAGGATAATTTTATCGATTTTGGTTTGCGGTTAGGGTACAACGTTTGTTCTCCGTCCTTCATTTAGGCAAGAAACTTCTAAGCATATTTTGTGATTCCCGATATCGATGAATTGGCTGTGACATTACCACCTTCGGTCATAACGTGTATCATCCTCTCTATGTTGTCGTCAATGTCATCCTCTTCTGACTCAATCTCGGTTGGTCATTTGTCATTGTCGTGATAACTTGGGCACTCAAACTTGCAATACTTTCCCCGTGAAAAAGCCATTGCTCGTAATTACTAGCAAAATCATGTATGATGATCTCATCGATGACGCTGCCTCTAGTCGCCTACTTGTTGTTACAACATTTCGTGCATGGACATAAGATTTTCCCATCACGAATGTAAACGTTCTGAGGACCAAAGGTAAGGTTCAGGAATGACTTCAGATTTTCCCTGAATGTCTAACTAATTCTTTTGTCAGACATCAAACTTCTATCTGAGACCATAATTCTATTGATTTAAAATAAAACATGTTTAACATAACATGTTAAAAATTCCAACTACTAGGAATATTTCAGTAAATCTATCTAACACATCCAACTCATCCAAGCCAACCTAACTAAATCTATTAACCAATCTAACATTCAACTAATTGATCCAACTGAATCTAACTCAAACAACTAAATAGTAGACACATTTCAATTTAATAAATCTGTTATAACTTTCGGTAGAACCTCCCCTATATTTTTGATACATTTTTTTTCAAAGAACGGTATTGACAAGAAAAAAGAACATATCTTTCAAACAATTCTATAAATCAATTCCTTAAATCAAAATCCAAATCATAATAGACAACATGCAAACCAAACATGACACAAATCACGCATCCTAACCTAAACTTCAAAAATATAAACCTCATTTTACTACAATGAATTGAATTCAAATTTAACACTCCAAACTCCTCTCAGCTCTAAAAATAAATCTCTCCTTTTATTCCAATTTAAATCATTTTACTCTAGCAAAAACCAAACCAACCAAATCACAAACCAATCCAACTCAACTCACCAATCCATCAAAATCCATCAACTTAATCTAACACAATCAACTAACCAATCCATCGAAATCCAACTAACTTAATCAAAGTAGCACATGCCACTCAATCCAATTCAATATAACTAAACCATAAACATGTTTACATTTAATAACTTTTTTATAAATTTTAACAAATATAGAAGATCCAATCCAATACTACCATCAATTTGTAGATCTACCACCCAATCCAATACTACCATCAATTCGTAGATCTATCACCCAATCCAATACCACCGAAGCAACTTCTTAGATCCTAAACCCTTAGTTAGGGGCTAAACTTGTTTAGTGTTTAGATTAGGCTAAGTGTGTTTTGTCCTTGAGAGTATGGAGGGGGTATGAGAGGGGTGTAGTGCAGGTATGGGGGAGTATGGGTACCCATGCTTGGGCAAGGTTGGATGTGTTTATAGGAGAAAACACACAACTCCTTTCTTTTTCCTCTCCACACACCACTCCTCTCCCACCTCATCTCTCTCTCTCTCTCTATCTTCTTCCAGCGACGGTGGCAGCCGGAGCTCTGACAAGTGGTGGTGGGCAGCAAGCAAGGAGGCGACAAGGAGTGTTGGCCGGTGGTGGTGTTTCTTAAAGAAATGAGGCCGGCAGAAGGGCAAGGCATAGGAGGTAGTCGTGTGTCTTGGGCTGCTGGAGGTGCAAGAAGGCAAGGGTGGTGGTTGCTGGTGTTGAGCGATCTCACGCAAACTCTGATGAACGAAGACAGGTATGGCAAGTTCTTTATGTTGCTCACACAAGGTGTGTGAGAAGTTTTAGGCACGTTGCCAGAGGCCGGAGGCTGGAGGTCGTGTCTGCGACGAGGGGCGGTCGGAGACGGGGTGCCGGTCAGATGGGTTTTCCTCTTGTCTCCGATCATTGCATTGTTGGTGAGTTCATTTCGGGCCAAGACAATATAAACGGTTGATTGATCTCGTTTTATATTTAACCGCAAGTGCACGGCCGCGTTGAAGTGGTGGCAAATACGGGTCGTCCACTGGGAGGTGTGTCGACACTTGGTTTGTGCGAAGGCGAGAGGTAAAGAAAGGGAAGAGAAGGGTCGGTTACACCAAACTACACTAAGATGCAAAAAGGAAATGAAGATAAGCAATAAACTAAGCCCCAAAAGGGGTAGAGAAATAATGTGAATATAAAGAAGTGTGTGTGTGTTCATTAAGCTCCTCACAACATATAGTGCATGAAATCATAAAACTACATCCAACTTTGCCTCTACATGAATTAAGATAAGACTACATCATTAAAACATACAAGACAATAATTGGAATGAAGCTACATGAACTCAAGTATAAAGACTATACCCTACTATGCCTCTACATGAATTAAGATTTTACTACATCATTAAAACATACAAGACATTAGCTAAGGTAAAGGCAACAAAAGCACATACACTACAAATTGTGTTTCCAATATTAACTTCATCCATATCCTAACCTTATCATTCCCCATAAAATAGGTCCACTAATCAAAGCATAAGCTAAGCTTCATTCAAGAGCATTAGCATATCAAAGATAAGAGTGAAAACCCATTAGATGGTTATGGAAATCATATAAAGCTCAAGGGATAATGATAACACACACTTAATACACTACATGATTATATCACATATTTCTCCACCCCCCAAATGGGGATGGAACTACTCACTACTCATTACACTAACTATATTAGCAAAAGAAAGCATAATACTAAAATGAAAGTTAACTAAGAAGGCAAGAAGCATTAAAGAAACATAAAAGGAAAGGAAAGACTAAACAAACATGCACAAATTAAAAGACAAGATTGAAAGAAACTAGAAGAATTATTTTATTAACAAATGACTCACATTGAAGGTAGCATTCATCTCCACCTTGAGTTTTTGCTTCAAGGCTCACTCCTTAGTAGAGAGAATGCCACCAAGCAATGGGTAATTACAATGGAAGGTGAAGAGTTCTATTTATAAGCATGGAAAAAGCTAATCGGGGACAATCCCCCAATGTGGGACTAAACCAATACCAAAAATAGCCTAAACGAACATTAATACAAGTCCAGGAGAAATTTCGACGGATCCTGAGCAATATGGACCGCCAATTAGCGGTCCAAGACCGCCAATTGGCGGTCCAAAATCTTCGGATCATGTTGGAATTTGTTGTGGGTTTTTCTTTCTGGTATTGTTGGTCTTTGATGCGGTTACTTGACTTGTTAGAGCTCCGACCCGACTCGAATTGGTAAAATACTCCCCATGATGGTGTGGAGTATTCTGTTTTGCTCTTAGGTCCTTCGGTCTTACGATCAGGTCCTTCTCCCTTGCATCTTAGTCCCCAGGTCTCACAATTAAGTCCTTTTTCCTGCTTTTGGATCCTTTCATGGCTCTTCTCTTCAAACCTCTTTATTCCTGAAAACTAAACATAAAACTCGTCACGTAGCATTGCTTAGGTGTAATATAATGGATATAAGATACAAATATCAGCATGAAATGATGTCAATCAAATACCCCCACACCTAAGTTTTTGCTAGTCCCGAGCAAAACAAAGAAAGAGAAAAGCAAACGAGAAACAAGAAATCCTAACTCACTTTCGTAGGAATCACGGTTGCACTTAGCACGTGCAACAAGCCGTTAAACCTCTTTGTTGCCAAGGAGGAGGAGTGTTGTCTCCTGAGGGTTTTCAGCGGATATACCCACAAAATCCGAACAAGATGCATTATTCAATTTAGACCTCGACTCGTTGGAAATATTTTGTCGATCAATGGACGCGGTAATCCTACGGGCCGACTCTATATAGGTAATCAGTCCACACCTAGCCTAATAAACCATTCGTGCAAGTTAAATAAGGAATTAAGTAAAAGACATGGACAACCTCAAGATCCTCAAGTGATACAAAGTGTAAGGTCCATTAAGGTTCTTATTTGCATTACCATTTATTTTTTCTTTTTGTTTCTTTTCACACAATTTTTTTTTCTTTTTATTAGTTGGAGCTTCATTCTCCCAGGGTCAGGTTTCGTGCATCATTGCCCATGAGAACTTAGACTATCACGTACACCTTTCCCCAAATCTCCACATAGGGCAATCCCTACCACCCGTGTAACGGGAGTTCGGTCGGCGCATCCCAAGTCAGATGACTCGAAAGCACCAGGCACAAAGTCCCCTCAGACCTACTTTCCCGAGTGATAGGAGCCGTGCGAGAAGAGAGAACATCTACTCACTTATTTCTTATCTACACATGAACCAAAACCCCTACACTAATGTCTCACAACAAGATTAAGAGGGTCCTTGACTACAACAAATTTCCTAAATTAACAAACACGAATTATTGACTCACTAGGTTCAGGGTGGACTTCTTTGAATGTTTGAGCACTGAAACCCTATGATTACTCATCCCCAAAGGAAAACTTGGGTGCATCCTAACGACTCGATAAATCCTAAAGCCACGTACTAGATATCCTAATGCATCAAGTTCAAGACAATTTTGGGAGCTTTCTTTTTACTTTGCCTCTCAACGGTTTTGCACATGCTAAACACACGCAAAACCCACAAAACATTTTCTTTCGAAAACACATGAAGATTTTGAAAGAAATGTGAAAATTTTGAAGCACTAGGCAAGCAAAAGAAGACAAGTCACTCAAGGATCATGGCAAGCAGATATATCGATATTAAATGCAGCACACTATCATGACCCTAACAATGCAAACAAAAGAAAACAAAATCAAAGGAAAAGACTCGACTATGTACACACGTAAAACACCCCCCCCCACACCTACTTCATGCATTGTCCTCAATGAATGCAAGCAAGATACTACATGGATTGATGCATAAAAAGGAGAGATCTCACCAACATGAAGTACAAAGGGAAGTGCAAGGTCATGTTGATGGACATAACCCGAATTCCCTCAAAACCTGTGAGATGCTAAAGAAGGGATACAAATACGTGAAAGAAATGGAGCCCAAATACACAAGGGTTGAGGCTCACAACAATCAATGCTCACTGAAGGAGTCTTTTATTGTACTTTTTTTTCTTTTTTTTCCTCTTTTTTTTCTTTTTTTATATAACTATGTACAAACATAAGTTCCCATCTTCATTTGTCAAAAGACATCAAATGGGAACCTCAAGAGTGGGTCAATGCACTTGGAAAGGGAACATGACACCACGCGGGGCCAGAATACGCATGCCTGGGCCCCCTTCACAAAGAGCACCGGATGAAATGAGAGGTTCATGAATTGGACGCAAAGGCGTCTAACTCAAAGGATCAATCTGAAAGAGCTTGAACCTCTCGAGAGTTTGGGAAATAAGGGGCAACGGAAGAAAAATATCTCCCGTTGCGAAACTGAAGTTATGATCATCAATCCAAACTCTCCAACCAACAGGCTGGTGGGTCGGAACGTGGTCAAGCACCTCGTTATGCATGTCCAACTCACCAGGAGAACAGGAAGTGGGTCTCATACCCAAAGTATCCTCCAAGGAACTCCTAATACCCTCATGAGCAATGTAGTTGTTTGATGTTCCATCATTTCCAAGATGATCGGGAACAATAGTGAGAGGCAAACTCTCATCTGGTTGTTTGAAATTGAGGGTACTAGGGAGCTCTTGCTCCATCAGAGGTGAGTCCTTAAGATGCACAATATGAAGATCATGTGGCTCAAGGGCCACGGGACAAAAAGATAAGGCACAATCCTGTGCCGACTCATAATGAGGCTGGTCCAAGTTATTCTCAATTTGAATCGAATCCTCCACTAAGTGATCATGAATTGAAACCCCAAGTCCCTCAGACTGACTAGGAGTTTGACTTTGAAAGATTGTGCTTTGAATTTGTGGATGTGGTGGTGGTTCGATATCAAAAGATGAATCCTCATGTTGACAAGAAAAGTTACCCTCCTCACGTTCATGGAATTGTTGTGTCATCTGGCTCACTTGCATTTCCATGGTTTGCAAGGAATTCAAGTTGGACTTCAATAAATTTTGTGTGGTTTCCATGAATGTTTGGAGAGTTTGTTTCAAGGAATCAGGTATGCGGTCAACGATGGGGTCCAAGTCAGAGCTTGGGAAATTTTGGGGTTGGGTGTTGATGGGCTGAGAATAAGTCCAATGATTTGGAGTGGGGTACTGGTAGAATTCTGGGTATTCGGGAGGAGGATACTGGGGTGAATATGAAGTATAAGAATTTGAATAAGAATTGTTTCCCCATGAATCCATCCCTCTCAGGTTGTACGCGGATGCGTAATGGTCATAATGAGCATTTTGGGAAAATGTGTGCTCATACTCAGGCTCTGGGGGAACATAAGGACATTCCCCGAAATCATGACCACTCAACCCACAATAGTGACACGGTACGGCTACTGGAGCCACCGGTGCACCCATGTCATCTACCACATGCATGAAAGAGGCCAAAGGTTCTTGTAATGTCTCATATTGATGACCAACATATGATCCGACGTAACTAGATGGTGGTCTAGCAGTCGGTGTCTCTCTCATACTACCCCAATATGCAGATTGCTCAGTCACACAATTAAGATTGTCCCAATCATACGGGGTGTTAGTCTGAGCCACCACAGGATGCATGGGTCGGGAGTACAAGGGAGAATCATCCTAGTCCCAACAATGATATAGATGGTCGCCCATGTAACCATCCATCACGACAAAGAACTCTCGAGTCGATCACTCTCACCACCACGAGGCCAAGCTCGCAAAAAGTGCTCGACTCGACCCTAAAACGCTAACAGAGAGTGTAAAGGGGAGGAGACTAAAACGTAGAAGTAGGTGAGAAGAAGATGACTCAGAGGAGAAGGGAAGAATCCCTAAAGCTAGTGTGGGTAACGGGAGAGGGTAGAAGCCTAATCTAGCAAGCACAACTCAAACAATGTAAGGCAATGTGTCCTTAGGCTAGACAACGCCTAACTTCGAGGTCACTAGTCTCGACACGCCTCACCTCCCTACAACGAAGACCACAATGCCCAGCAAGTGATACCAGATCTGGAGATCCAGTACCTCCTACTATCGACAAGGTAGGTAACGCCGATCAGGCCATGACGATCTCAACTAGATCACTCTCCTAGTGCGTCCAAAATCCTTAGGGCCAATGTCTACTTGCTTTTAGAATTAAGGCTTTGATTAAGAGTGATTTTTGGCTTTGAACAACACATGTATATATGATATGCAGGCAACACTAGACTGATTGAATTTTCATAAATTAAGATTAGGTTTTTGATAATCATCAAAATAAACATGATTAAGGTCAAAAGCCAACACAAATATGCATCATGCCAAACCAATTGCATATCGTTTTTGTCCAACCACTAAAGTCACCATTTCTTTAGGATCTCCTATGCTTGATATTTTTCTTTACTGAAGTAATGTTGGTGTCTTACTATATGTGACCTTAAAAAGATGTTAGTAAAGCTTGCCAATACATCAATGTGCTATCTTATGATCAATGGATAACAGTAAAATGTTTTCTTAGTTATCTTAAACAAACTATCTCTTTTGAGCTAAGCATTGTTTGATCTCCGTCTACATAGTTAAGCCATTTGTTTGATTTTTCAGATGTAAATTTCTAAAGCAAGAACCTTAACTTGATTCCAAATTCATTTCAAATCATCAAGTGTCATAAGGAACCAAAATCAAATGTTCTAATTTAGAAATTTGTTCTTGCCCCCCCCCCCCCCCAAAACACTTTCTCCTCGTCCTCCTCTCTCTCTCTCTCTCTCTCTCTCTCTCTCTATATATATATATATATATATATATAGAAATTATAGAATGAGCACAGGTCTCATTTAAGCTTATGTGAGCCCTCTACACATCCCCCATCCAAATCAAATCCAATGGTGGATCTAAATCTATGTTATTTTTAGATAGAAAATGGTGAAATTGGAAAACCAATCACCCCTTCCCCCTCCCCCTCTCATGATTCTCAGCCAAAACCCACCAATTCTTGAACGCAAATCCTAGTTTTGGTTTCTCTTTCTTATCTCACACCTCTCCACATCTTCAGAGTATCCATTTTATATCGTCGGAGAGTTCTTCTTTTCTCGTCAGGGTTCTCCTCAATCCTCTCCTGAGATTTGATTTCCAAAATCCCTTTCTAGAGCACATTCTTGGTAACTCCGACAAATCAATGGAGATATCATCACACCTTGATGAAGACGGCAACCCTAGGTGAATGATTATTGGCTGAAACTTTAGTATTGATTTTAACTTTAGATTCAAAACTATTTATTTTTTTCAAAATTTCACCACTCTATGGATTTTAATTCTCTTTTTGCACAAGCATCCAGTCCTATTGTTTCGTGGGATGTTATTTTGCAACAAAATGTATCTTGTTGCTAATGAGATAATGTTACAATTCGTCTTATATTATTACAGTTAGCACTTAACAATTATGTATTTTTGGACTTAATTATTCTAGAAATACATATTGTATTATTGGTAATATATGGTGGGTTTTCTTATAGTTCTTGTTTATATAATGTTCATAAAATTATATACTTCTAGTTGTATTTACACAAAAATATTATGGTTAGAAAAATGATATTCACACTGATGGAGAGAACGATTTCTTAGATTTCGCTTCAATTTAATTGTGGTAGTTTTTTTCCACATCTGGGGCACATTTTTCTTCATTCTGTCAATGAGATTGTACTACACTTTTTAGATGAAATTTTCTTTGAATTTATGTTGTCATATGCGTAAAACAGTTAACAAAAGAATCTAGGTAATAGTATTCTCTAATGCTGATTATTGTAGTTTGATAACGAGCATAGTTACTGATATGAAGAGGCAAATTGGATTTAATGAAGTTGTCTGCTTTTGTGTTTGTTAAGTTTTGACTTGAATTTGTTTCAGTTGGGTTCATTTGTGTTGAATTATTGGTTACACGTTTTGCTGAAATTGATGAGATCAACTTTATTTGTTTGGTTATTGTTTGTGTTTTGTGGTTGTAGGCTACTATTAGACCTTATAATGTTCCAAAAACAAGAGCTTGGAATCCATTGGAAGTGAGCACATGGAAAAGGTTAGGCTCTTTTGTACCATGTATGTTAAAATTGTTCTTTGTTGTGTGCTATTCAAATTTGTATCAACTCAATGTTTTCTCCCTTTTTCCATGGTGGTGTTATAAGTAGCTCGTTAATTCTTGTATGTTGACTTAAAGAATATATTTTGCCTCTTCCTTCTTTCTGATTGTTTTGTGTTTCTCTGTGTAGGAAATTGGTGAAACATGGTTCAGAGAAGTTGTTGCTTACCTTTTGGACCATGATAATTTTGCCAATGTACCTCCAATAGTCCTGGTTAAGATTACTCACTCAATTTTCCATATAAATGAAGTCAATGGTTGCAGCAGCAAGGTTCATGACAGGAAGCACACATCAGTAAGCAAGATTGCATCATTCCAGCAGTTTGTCCGTCATGATTTTGATGCCAGTGATTTTGAGCTTGTGTGCATGGAAGCCTTGGATTCCATTGGTGAACAAGAGGCAATTTCCTTCGATCTTCAGGATGTTGAGGAAGTGGAGTTCCAATTTGATATAGATTGTGATGTGGATAGCTCTTTGATGACCCAAGTGCAATCTAATCCTTATTGATGTATATGAATAGGACATTTGTCTGGCGATTAGTCTCTAAAATTTGTGTTGTAATTGAAGTTTGTTGTGTGTGTGTATGTTAATACTTGACTACTTCAGGAGATTGATGTGGAGATTCCCATATTGGTTTTTTGCGAAGTTAATGACAATCTATTCGTTTGTCGGGTTTAAATCTAATTTTTTACGATATGTGTATATATTATCCAGTGAGATCCATAATATTTTGTTCTCATTGTAATAAATACATTATATTGCGGCTCACAATCTCATATTAATGCTAACAATATTATATTACAAATGTAAACGTAATATTAATTTAGTTACGAACAACGTACATGTTAGAAATATTGCAATCATCCACCATTATTTGAGAAATATTATTAATCATAGTTACATTATATTACGGTTAACAATATTATATTACGACTACCAAAATTATATTACGGTTATGATTGTAATATTAATTTAATTACGAACAACGATATATGATATACATGTTGCAATTATTCACTATTATTTGAGGAATGTTATTAAAAATAGTAAAATTATATTACGGCTAATAACCACATATTAAGGTTAACAATATTATACTACGATTGCGAACGTAATATAAAATTTGTTACAAACAACAATACATGTTACACGTGTTGTAATCATTCACTATTATTTGAGGAATGTTATTAAAAATAGTAACATCATATTAAAAAAAATGAATCACTATAGTGCGCTTCTATAAAAAAAATCATAACAGCTTCCCAAAGTATGTATACCAAAAAAATCTAAATGATGTGTAGTTCCATATACATTTTTAATCATCTTCACATGTATTCTCTTGTAGACAACTGTATGATAATCTTGTTTGCAAGTTCACTCCTGTCATTTACTTGTATCTTCAGGTATAACCCTGCAAAATACCAAATAAGCCATAATTCAATTCTCAAGTATAATGTATTTTTACAAAGAACAATAAATACTCGCATTTTCTTATCCTTCCTTATTACAGTTAAATGGTATTACAGCTACTGAAACAACATTCCGGTGTTATTCCTTTCAACATCGGGTATGAAATCAAAATCTTTTACATTCCAGTGGTCCAAATAATTATAAATAGAAAACAATTAGTAGTACAATAGAATGTATGTTGGTTGGTTGTTACAGGAGAGCTAAATGGTATTATAGCTACTGAAATAATATTACAATATTATAATATTACATCCACAGAATGACGCTATATTACATTTAATAATGTTATATTACTGTTGGCAACATGATATGACTTTTGTTTCAACTAAATCGAAACATATTACTGTCATTAACATTATTTGTACTCACACTTGCATAGGTTTGAAAGGAGTTTCATATACTAATAGTCGCATGTTTTTCTAAATTCCAAACCAAGCGAAAAACTTCCTCACCACATTTTGTGGCCAACTGGATAATATTGAGGCGGACATACAAGATGTCGGATTTGTTTCTACAATTGTCATAGCTTGGATATGTGGATTTGGAAGTCGAATTGTAGCAATGTAGAGTTGATTTGAAGAAGAATGTGACAAAGCTAGTCCAACTAAGTGCAAACTTTATTTCTCCACTCTAAAAAAAGAATCCAAAAGCAAACTAAAACAAATAAGCAAATACAATACCAAATCAAACACTACAAAAATCCAACCGAATTTCTCTAAACAACAAAATGCAAAACCAAACCAAAAACATTCATCAAATCAAATCCCAAATCAAATATCCACGAAATCAACCAATTTTACTGTAAAAAACAAAATCCAAAACCAAACCAAACCAAACTCAATCACAAATCAAATCCCAAACCAAATATCCACAAAACCTACCAAATATCTTCAGGTGCAAAAATTGGAAGGGGCTAAGCTGAGGGATTGGAAGGGGCAAAGATGAGGGATTGGGAGGAGCCGTGGGTGGAAGATTGGGAGAGAGGAAGAAAAGAGCAACGAAATTGGAAGGGACGAAGTTGAGGGATTTGGAGCAGCCATGGGTGGAAGATTGGGAGGGAGAGGAAGAAGAGAGGAACTAAATTGGAAGGGGAGGATTTGAAAGAAATTACAATATTTCTGGAATTAATTGGGGATGAGTGGGAATTACTTTACTACCCTCACTTAAAGTAAAAGATTCACAACCGTTCACATTGAAATCAATGGTTAGATCTTTGAGGGCTCATTTAAACAAAATGAGCTCAGAGCTCATTCTATCCTTGCTATATATATATACCATGATGTCACAGATCCCCCTCTTAAAGACCTTTGCATTTATTATTTTTCATAAAAACACAAGTTCTTAAATATGATATGCAGTGAATTAGACTAAATATATAAGTGATACACAACGAAGTCGGTACATGATTTGCAATACATGCATCGAGTGTTTGAATTGCAGTTAAGTTAGTGATCAAAGTGATCATGCACCTAATTTACATTATGTTGGGTTTTCGATGTGCCTTGAATTCAATTTGCTATATATTTATCAATGGATTGTTAGAAGTAGACGACACTTGTGTACGTATTTGGTGGTGGAGGTGGTGGACAAAAGGTAGATGGACAAGAGGGGAGAGACTGAAACTCTTTTTTCTTCTTCTAACTCTTAACAAGAAATACAACACCTCTTTCTCATACACACTTAACACACACGACTTGTGTGCTATTTATACTACTACAATGACTCTTAGACTTCCTCTATTATGAGGACATTTAGCCTTCTATCTTCTATGCCAATGATAACAATCAATCAAGACTATTCAAAATGAGTTATTACAACCGTTTTGTGATCTATCGTTCGGCTTCCATATTAAGTGCAACATTCAACATGGATATCGGTTTACAATTTATGTGCAATAAATTGGATGTATGATATGCAATTGTTTCTATTGGGTAAAATGTGTAATTGATCTGCATCGAACTTGATACAGGATTTCCAATACATTGGATATATGATTTGCATTAACAAATTGTATTGGGTTTGGATTGAATGAATTATTAGACTTCGCGTGTCGTTTGGATTCAATTCAGATTTCCAATAAGTGATTAGTCATTTTATGAAACTTGTTTCTGAGGCATATGTTTTGAATAGCAATTTCAAGAGCAACGTGTCTAAATCGGGTCTTGCAAGACCCAGGAATTGGTTGCTTCAACCAACCAAGCTTGTTTGGCGGTTGTAGTATATGTAAACATTATTTCACGTACGTGTGGACATGATGGATGGTTAGAATTAATTGAAGGTGTAGCAATAGATGTTAGGCTTAGAGGAGTTGTTTGACTAGCTAACATATCGTGCGTCTTTTTGGGTCCATTTTTGAACTTCAGTTGTGAAGAGGCTCTCCACCATCTCTCTCTCTCTCTTCCTCCCTTCACCTCGCTATTCTTTACTGCGAGATCCTAATCCTAAGTGGGTTTTAATGATTTTTTAGGTGGTGATTAGGAGGAGATTGGAATGGACGGCTAGGATGGAGTGGAGATTGGATGGATGGTGAGGATTGAGGTGGTGGAGAGTATTTGAGGTGATTTCTTTCTCACTCTCACACGTCTCTCTCTCCCTCTCAGTGATTGTGCTCCGGCGTGGTGGTGATCTCCGGTGAGGTTGAGGTGGTCAGCGTCGATTGCTTGTGGAGGTAAGTTGTTATTTGCTAAACCAATCTCTTTGGTTCTTCTTCTTTCTCTCTCTCAATCTGTCTCTCTACTATTTGTTGTGGTTCGAGAGGTGATCGACAGAGGTGATTGTGTGGTTGTGGCTCGACGAGGTGTGGTGATCGTTGATCGAGCGAGAGGTGCGTCAGTGGATCGTATTTTGGGGAGAAGTGTTCTAGGAAGCGTCGTCGAGGTTCTTCGAAGGTTTCTTCAAACCTTCATTGTATGTCAAACTTGTGGTTGTAGCTCACTTTTGTTGTGTAAGTATTTGAAACTCGACGGTAGGCTGAAAGGATCATCGCAAGCAAATGTGCAGCAATTTACTGCTGGATCGATCAACCGATTGGTGCAAACGGTCGACCTTTCCTAGAGAGATTTTGGGACTCTGCCTCGCTTCGGTCGAACGATACCCTCGGGCGATCGACCGGTGGTGCATTTGAGGCAAGCCTGGTTGGTTTCGGTCGAATGGGTCCCCTTTGCCGTTCGATCGTGTGCACTGTTGTAGGTCGGTTGGAGCGTTGACCATCTAAACGGGCGATCGCCTATTTGACTCGTCAAACCGATGACTTAAGTTAAATATTGGTTTGGTTCAATCGATGGTGGTTTGGTCGACCAGCGTTGTTGGGTGCGATGGAGGTTTATACTGGTGGAATTCGGTCAACTGAGAGTGCTTGGGGGTTTGACCAGTTGATTATGTTGAGTGATGATGGATTTAACTGGTGGGTTTTGGTCGAATGGGTCCCCTTTGCCGTTCGACTGATTGGTCATTATGTTCGTTGAACCTGGGAGGTGACCTTCTAAATGGTTGACTGGTCCTTGACTTTGGTTCGACCGAACGTGAATGGTGGGCGGGCATTGTTCGACCGATGGAGTGTCGGTCGAGGCAATTGCCCTGTTTTTGTGAGATTCGGTCGACCGGGAGCCCTAGAGCCAAGGTAGTCTGTGCGGGGTTGGGTGAAAAAGCCATGAAGCTCCGTAGTGCGTTCAGGTTGGGTTAAAGAGCCCTAGAGCCTGAGCAAGGACCGCATGATAAGGGTTGGGTGAAAGAGCCCTGGAGCCTTTAGACGTACAGGTTGGGTGAAAGAGACCTGGTCGTGTCATGGTAGCTGTGGTTGAGTGAAAAAGCCCTGGAGCCCATCTTGACAACGTTGAGTGTTGCGGTGGTTGGGTGAAAAAACCCTGGAGCCCAACCTTATGTTTTGTCTTTGTGGATAGAATTGCATGCTAGTCTATTTTTGTTTCATGCAATATAGAGTTTGGCATACGGGGTTTCCTTCTGGAAACTCATGCATTATTGCATGTTTGCTTTTCAGGCCGTGATCGGCATTAGGGAGTGACCAAGGAGAGGAGCACCTCTACCAGATCCTGCTTTCTCTCATTTTGAGGTCGAGTGATTAATTGTACTTTGTATAGCCTTTTGTTGTAATCAGACTTTTGAAACACTCAGATATATATATATATATATATATATATATATATATATATATATGATATATGTTGGTGCACCGTTTTCCTTGTGTTTTGAGTAATATCATCAGTTCCATGTTCCTTGTCAGATAGGAAGTATAGTTACGTACTGTTTACATGACAAGCTTCCCCTTTACCCCCACACAGTTGTTGCACAATTATCTACAATTTACAATCAACCAGACTTCCTGCTTGATGATATGACTGATATACATCTGATAACCCTTCTGGAACTTCAACCCTGTCCACCTCAAAAAATATTGACCAATCGTTAATGTCTAAAGACCCATACAAAACATACACTGTTTGGGTGGAGATTCACACGATGTCTTGGAGAAACGAAAATTTTAGTAAGATATATATCCCACTCGATGTTAAAAAACACGTCTAACACGCGTCTATCATCTAGAGTAACTATGAGACTAGGATTGCTTTTCATCCAAGTCATAACATAATTATAAATCGAAAGTAGAGCACGTTTTGTTATAAATGGAATGCACACTATGTGCAATCCGCATTCACTAGTGGGCGATCCAAAGTAGAGCACGTTTAGAGTTTTACATAATATAATTATAGTAGTTGAATTATTCAAGCAAAGCAAGGCACTACTTACACTTTGTCAAAACACCCGATCTCTTATTCTCATCAAATGACTACTAAATGTTTGTATGTTGTACAAACACATATAATATGACTCTTGTATCAATGACACATATAATATGACTCTTGTATCAAGATCTCTTATTCTCCTACATCAAGATATGTTTTGGATTCTCTATTTAAAGTTTAAAATTTAAGTTTTGAGGAAGAGTAAATATTGTTAACAAAAATTAAAGATAGTAGATCCCTTATCTAATTATATTATGTTTAGATAATTAGTATTAGCATTTTCTCTTCTGCTTTATCATGTACCAATGGCTAGAAACGGGAGCTGAATGATCCTCGTATCTCGTAGTCTGTAGCAGACCAAGAATAATTGGGAACTTATCTCCTAGTCAATAAACCAAAAAATAAACTTGAACTGTATAAGTGAGAATACCTTCAACGTGAAACATGCCCGGCTATGTGAATCACGTTGGGTAGGCACGATTCACACTGAGCGACATTGAAAAAGTGATTCGAATCGTGTGCATGTCCTAAATATTTTGAAACTGAAGTGATGCTAATGTCGCGACTTCTAATGGGGCTACCTATTCTTTAATTTATTGGACATGTACCATTCCTGTTGCTCGCCGAAATCTACATTTACTTACGCATTGCACGTTTGTTCATTTTCAAACATGGAGGGATTTTTAATTACAGACATATTAAGTGTAACACCTTTTTGCATTGCAGCCAAGGTGGACTTTTACATTTTCACGAACACTCCATCGGCTCAGAGATTACAAAAGTTTTGATCATGTGAACTTGGAAACCCCAACAGGGGAACGTCTAACCTTGCGTAGCACATAAATTTACTAAATCGTGACTATTTGACTATCTACATCTTGGAGTCGGGCCGGGCCACTCGGCCCGACACGGCCGAAATGACCTGGTGTGTTCTGCCGTGCTGGCACTTCAAGCCGGATTTCTGACCGGTCCGGGCCGGTGTTGTGTTGGGTCATGCCGGGCCAGGCTGGCACGACCCAACACTCAAGTCTATGACTCTCTATTATGACATTATACATGTATATGTTCCATACCGACACATGTTATTATTTATTTATTTACTTCAGAATAAGGTTATTCTCTTACTATAATGTCACTATTGGGTGTGTTTGGATGCAACCAGCTCCCGCTCCCGCTCCACCCTTAGGAGCCGCTACAGGAACTAGTGACATCCAAACACCCGTGAGAGCTTCAAGTCCTTCACTGTTGATGCAGATCCCCACTTATATTTTTTACGCTATGAGCTTCAGGACTTGCACCAATTTCGATGGGTGAAAACCCGATTCAACCTCCATTATTTCGGATAATGACACCCAGTGTCCTCATTTTGCGCAGGCATCTACCTTTGTAGTTTGGAGTTATTTACTACCCAGTATTTACAGGAATGTCATTGATATGATTCCCTCAATAATGACGTGTCACATACATGCCCCCACTCCATCACATCCCCCTCCTCCCTACGCCGATCCTTTCAATCACCACAATATCGTTAGTCGGACACCTAAAAGATCGGTTGGGAGACGAGTTTGAAGTGCCGATGGTCAACAACGACCGTTCGTTCAACCAGTTACTCCATCATGACCTCTGATTTCACCGGGGAAGTTTGGAATCAGCTATTACAAATTTGCTCCTATTTTTCTAGATCCTTTCATTGTTATTTGAAGCTATTATGATTTTACCACTACAATTCACATGTGAACCCAAATATGATGGTTATAGGAAAAGTGTTATGTCGTCGCATTTGTCTTCGTGACTGTTAACTTTATGGTTGACCTTTTTTTATAGTTTAAAGAGTTTTTATTAATAGCGAACTATATGTTGACAATATAGGAAATGAATATGTACACTGGGCAGGTCTCAACTTCCAACGATCTTATTACTTTACATGCACAATTCCAACTACAAACTCGGACTCCTCTTCAGTATACTGTTGAAAGCTAAAGTGGTCGGGAGGTTAGGGTCAAGGTGGAGGACATACTTGCTTGGACGGTACTTCGGGGATTCCGTTGGACAAGACATATGGAATACACCTCAACGGCTGCCATCCAAACTACTATGGCGAGTGTTGGTGAAAAAGTAGCTTCTGGGGTCAAAATTTCAAGAGCTGGTTTCCTTGTGGAATCACATAGTTGGGAGACCAATCCAAACATACCCTAAGGAGTGCAAAACCCATTCCAAAGTCTTTTCTTGGTTTCCAAATAAAAAACTTTTACCTATCTACATTTGCATGATAATTGATAAGTCTTTTCTTGGTTTTTCAAACTATCTTTTTACATGAGTTCAAAGGTCGGAAATGACTTGGGCTTGAATAAAAGATAAATCTTCATCTCCTTGCATTTTTTAACCTGTCTTTTTTGGTAAATTGTATTGTGCAATTTCCAAAGGATGAAAAAATCCCAGTAAATCTTTCAAACATAAATATGTCCGGTCACATACCATTCGATGCATAAATTTTCATCTACTTGCGTTTTCAAATGATAGCAATCTTTCTCCTAGCCAGACACTTGCATTACGAAAAATATTTTGAAAATCAACAAAATGGAAAGAAAACTGAAATTAACACACTCAATAAACAGTTCTTTTGTTCTTTTACAATTATCCAAACTAAAAGCATGTTTTACTTATAATCTAAAAGCGTCTACAACATGGATAATTGCATTCATCCAACACATCAATGTCGTACTGGAGCTATATTTATTGCAAATTGAGCATCCATGTGCGAGATATTCTTGTCAGAGGAAGAGGAAACAAATGAAATCAAGAGATGATCGTGGACAAAAAATGTTGATTTTAGTTTTCAGTTTGCTTAGAACAAAGTCATTCAAGTGTTTAGTGAAACTGAGACACCATCGAGTTAAGGTTCTCGACGAGATGCTTTGCTTCCATGCAATAGTCTTCCTCCATCTGCACCAAAAGTTCAAAAGAAAGAAGCTACTTAACGTGGTGGGAGAATAATATGTTTAAATTCAATCTTAGTGGATCGTTGTTATTTGAGTAGGCAAAGTTAGGGATCGCAATTCACACAGCCTAGCGACATGTGTTCCATGTTGATTGTATGTCCCAAAAAATTTGCTGCATATGTTTATATTGTCTCCCTAATGGAAGATGCAAAATAAAATGTTAATGCTTTATATAAATGGATAATTAGTAATATGATGTATGTTGTTATAATCTAATAGCAGACCTTGAGATAGACACATATTTTGTCTCATGATATGCCATTTTCAATAAGCTTGCGAATGTCATTACCAAGTCAACCTATAGGCATTTAATTTAGAGTTAAAAAAATTAGCAGATGTTGTTAGACAATTATCAAAACGTCGGACTGCGATCGAGATCCTCAACACAATAGAATGTGATTGTGGCTGTTTTTTCTGTGTCTGGGTTGGAGTAGGTAATTGATGTTGTTTGCAAATCTATATAGCAATGTTCACAAAATAGAGCATAAGGTTGATCACTTACCTTTGCCACGATTGTCATGTCAAGAGAACAGCCAAAAGGAATGATGCTAGTGTTCACAACTTCAAGATGGAGATTTTCCATCATTTCCAAAACATTGAGAAAAATTCCCTTATGCCTCTCGCATTGGATCCTTACAAGAACCGTCTTGTCAGCGATTTTGACTTCGATCTCTGGGAGTTGTGTCTCGTTGACGAGGCTGCTGTCGTCAAGATTCCTTTGGGACAAAGAGGAGGTAGTTGAGACAATGTCATCGACAGTAAGTCGGGATTTCCTGACGAGCACAATTGATTCAATCGTTTTGTTCTGGTTTTGTTCTTCAAGTTTCTTTACTCTCCCTTGAAGTTGCTTCACATAATTAGTGGCATTCTCTAGAACTGATGCCTTGTCGGTCTCCAAAAATTAATGTAAATAAAGTTCCACTAATTAGATTTAAAAAATCATTGAATCAGAGAAAAATTAAAGTTATAGAAAGATCAAATAGGATAGATGCGTGTGTTCTAGTTTTATATCAAACATATCAAAGGAGGAGTTAATATGGCCGTTGTTAGTTTTAAACAAATCATTATAACAAATACATCAAGAACAACATGAGGAAGCAAAAGTTGATAAGTTATTCAAAATTCTATTAAAATCATAATATGGTTGCTATCTGTGAAGGAAACTATTCCTATATTATTTGAAATTGTCGTAATTTGGTCTTTACACCTTTATGAAGAATCAGATTTTTGCTATCTTACTAATAAATAAGGTGTGATAAATTTTAAAATCATCTAACAAAATGTGCTATAAGTATTCGTTCACGCTTATATAACTTCAAAAAAGATTGCCAACTTCAAATATATGTAACACTAACAAAAATCCAAAGACTTATACAGTCACATATTGATCATAAATAACATGTGAAGTTTCATCAGGATCGGAACTCCGAACCTAAACCCACGAAAATACTATTTTATTCTCATATTTTAAAATTCAGACCCAAGTTATACTTCAAATTCGCCACACAACAATCTTTTCAGGTTATCAATTTTTCGTTTCGACCTGACTTCGTCTGCGTCCCTATCTGAATAGTATTTTATACGTATATGTTGCTGACCAGCGTGCTTAGTTTTCTTAGTTGTCTAAGTTTACCACATTGCATAAACTTCTCTAGTGATGCTACTTCTTTATTTAATTAAACACATTGGATTCTCATCATTGTTTCAAATAGTACTTACATATAGCTTTCAGAACGTATTTCCTTAAGTGAAATTGTGTCATTCAAAGTTCGACAACATATGCTAAGATGTCCACCCTTGGATATCTCAAATTTTATCTAAGTACTATTTTGTAAAGAGGGATATAAGCAATGAATCAGCATATGAAGAGAAGAAAACGTAAGATGCTTACCTTCTTCAATCCGGGGACTATCGCGGAGAGAGCTATAAGTCTTTGGCTAAGCTTTTCCCTCCTTTTCCTCTCCGCCATTATATGATCTCTGGCATCTTGTGGTGGTGCTCTAATATTTGTGGCAATACTTCTCTTCGAAGAGTTGGCTGACGTGCTGGCACCATGTGTAATATTCTAACCTTGCTTATGGTGCTAATGGTGTTTAGGAGAGGATTAGTGGTGGATGAGATCGGCGGCTGATATCGTTTCGGGAGAAGGTATATAAGGTTTGGATCTCTCCCTCTCTCTCACTCTTCACTCTCTCCCTCTCTCACGATCTCTCTCTTTCTCACGCGTCTCTCTCTCCCTTGTGCTTCGTCGGTGTTGGCAGAGGCGAGGATCGGAGTTTTGGAGTCGCCGGAATCGTCGTAGTTTTCTTACTGGGGCTTTTCGGTCGACTGGGCCCCCTTTGCCGGTCGACCGATTGGCGGGTTTTTCGGTTGGGCTCGTTCTCTAGGTGAGGATCGGTCGACCGTTAAACAGTTTTCGTTCGACCGTTTCTGCTGTTTTTGGCGGATTCGTGGTTTTATGAGTACACTTGACGGCGCCTCGTCTCTCCGGCCTCACGGGGGGCAACGGCACGGACTGGCGCCCGAGGGTTGGGTGCTCGTACGCTTGAAAGCGGCTCGTCTCTCCGGCCTTTTGGGCAACGGCACGGACTGTCGCCCGATGGTGGTGCGAGTGTTGTGGGGTTGGGGTGAGAGGACCCTTGAGACCCGTGGCCGATGATTTTCCGGCGGTGCCGTGTGTGCATGTTTGTGTTGTGGGGTTGGGGTGAGAGGACCCTTGAGACCCGTGCCCGATGATTTTCCGGCGGTGCCGTGTGCGCACGTGTGTGTTGTGGGGTTGAGGTGAGAGGACCCTTGAGACCCGTGGCCGATGATTTTCCGGCGATGCCGTGTGTGCACGTGTGTGTTGTGGGGTTGGGGTGAGAGGACCCTTGAGAACCGGTTGTGTGGCCGTGACTGTACCGGCGGTGCCGTGTGTGCACGTGTGTTGGTGGGTTGGGGTGAGAGGACCCCCTGTGACCGGATCGTGTCTGTTGTGCTATTCATTACTCATTACATATTTCATTATTGTTCATATACGTGTTAAGGTTTGGCATACTGGGTTTCCTTCTGGAAACTCAGGCATTTATTGTCTGCTTTCAGGCCGTAAGCAGCGTTAGGGGGGTGGTGACTGCGTAGGAGAGCTTCTGGGACAGATCCTGCTTCCCCCTCCTTTTGAGGTCATTGTGATTACGTTGTACTTATTATCTTATAGCTTTTGATGTAATCACCTCTTGTTGTAAACTCATATCTGTATATATATATACGTTGGTGCACCTAGTGTATTTCTTGGTAATGTCCTCCGTTGTTTGTATGTTTTAAATTTAAAATTTTCCACTGTTCGAGGACGTTACACCATGATCCCAGCTAAATTCTTGTGGCACATTTGATACAACCATCCCACCAAAAGAAAGAATGCGTTGTGATGATAATGGGGCCGTGTAGACCGACCCCATGGCGTCAAGATTGTCGTTGGGATAGTAATTTTTATCAATGCTTTCTATGGTGGCATTTGTACCAATTGTAAAATCATTGGAGTTATCTTGTAAAACAAATTGTGAGGGGTCCTGTTCATGATTGGTCATGAACTGTTCGGAGAAGTTCGGATCATCCATAATTACGTCCTGTTGATCATTTTTGCAAACAGTTCAATGAAAAAAATGATGTAAGGTAAAAATGGTGGGGTCAAAAGTACCCCAATTAAGTGGACAGTTTCAAACTAGAAATGAGACGATGTTTGTTATTGATTGGTTTTCAGTATGGCTTCACATTTTTCAAATATTTGTCCCAAAACGAATTGAAAGAATAGAGGTTCAAATATTCTTAAATCGGTTTATGATTAGATGTACATTATATTAGAAATGTTGTCCACATTTTGTATTGAATTATTTACTTGAATTCATATTTTCTTATCTTTGAATATATCCGAATCATCAAAGTAAAAAACTATGAAGAGATGGATTTTCAGTTGGATAGATTTTAATGCCTAAAAAAGTCCCATTTCCTAAATTAATTTGGTGATTTATTTAAGTATCATGTCCCACCACTTCATACTTTCAGTGGAATATCTGTGTGGATCATTCTTAACCACATAAACATGTATAAAGAGCGATCTGTGCGAAGATCTGCAAAATCTGCTTCAGAAATAAATGGGTCTCACTGTTTTTAATTGAAAACAAAAATATTATACACAAAAAGAAACGGAAATGCACCTTGAATCAACAGCCACGAACTGATTAATAGGAATAAAGCACTGCAGATCTTTACTTTGCGATGTTTTTTGTGCCAAACAAGCAAGAAGTGCATATCAAAGATCTACTACACAAACCCCTTATGAGTTGCCAGCCACCTCTGACGGTAACCATGTTGGTTTGAAGCCAGAAGACTGGAAACCCTATATTGGTGGTCAAGTGCACCGCGGGGCCCATCTGACATTATTGACATGTACATAATTGGACCTACTGAAGAGTGGAATAATTAATTAATACCAAATGTTATAGGTGATGATCCAAGAAAATAGATTAAATAAATTGAAGGTGGGGGATGGATAACTAAAAATTGGTCTCACCTAATCCACACAAACCATCAACTATACAGCTATCTGAAAAACAATGCGCCCTTAATACAACCCGAGTAGCTTTCTTCATCTGGCATCTCCTAAAAGACATGCCATCTGGCCATCCATCTGAAGGAACCTGAACGTCGACACATCATTTCCTTTTGAATGTGGACATGAAGAGACTACGAATTATTTGTTCCTTGCATTTTCAACCAAGAAAACTATCCTAAGACAAGCGAAAATTCGGATGTCCACCATATCTATCAAGGCACAGATCTGACATATCATTTACATCGCGATGCATGCCGTAATCCACCCACTTCCTTAGGCATGGTGGATGATTTGTAAAACAAGATGCAATAAGATTTTCCGCAACTAACAACTACAACCACAAAGCTTCTCGGCCATATTTACACAACGTACACTGATTATTCACAATCCAGGATTATACTACAATCTTATTACTAGTAACATGAATGTAACGACCTCAGACATTCTAAAAAAAACTAAAACTTATCTCAAGAGTAACTGATATTATTAATTTTGGGACTGTATTAAATGCCAAATTTATTTAGAAGCTATTTGACAACATAATCGATCGGGTAGAAAGAATTATCTTTCATAAATATCTAGAAAAGTTTGATTCACGACCCTAAAAAACCATACTACTCCTCTTTCGGAACGACTTACTCAGAATTTTTGGGCGTTTAAGGTTAACATATCCTTCAATGTTAAGAATGGGAAGAATGTCCACTTTTGGCTTATCAAATATCAGACTACACTCCCTAATCAATTACGAAGGATATTAAAAATAGGCCAGACAAATTACGTAGTATTGCAATTTGCAAACATTATTAAAGAAGAGGGATTCACTATCCTGAATTTTTTTACATCACTTTACCCTTGTTGATAACATAAAATTGAAACTCCAAATTGATAATCTAAATTATATATCTTGTTTTATATCACAATATGAGTATGCATGTCGAAAATCATAAAATATGGAAGTCATTTTATTTGATTTTTGTAAGATTCCAAATATGAAGGCATGAGATCCTTTACAATATTGACATCACCTGATTTTATGTAAAATGGTCTTTCAATTTTATGAGTTTTGACGTACATACTAATATTGTCATATTAAACAAAGATCTACAGTTTGAATATTTCATTTGGAGAATTCACTAGGCTTAAAATTTACCACTGTGGATAACATAAATTCTTACTGCCAACTTACATCATAGAGCTGCTTTTTTTTTTGAAGGTCGCCAAGAGCAATGTGGAAGGCTTGCCTTTAACATGTAATAATCCACCAATACATGACTACTATCATACTCTTGGAACCTTCGCAAAGGCAGGAATGCACGTATTTTTAGCTTCAGAATAGCTGACTTTAGAGGCGTCCTTGAAGACGATTCTCAATGACCTGATGTTCTGGCTTTCGCATGTTGTCCACTTGGGGGGATATGGGAGTGCCTCGACATAATTTTTGTAAAGGTTGTGCGGGGATTTCCTAATAACTTGAGTTCTCATAAATCTCATATTTTTACTTTGTCCTCTAATAAATTATTGCGAAACAAACTAACTTTATATGTTCTCGGAGCTAATGCAATAATATTATCCTCCTTTAATTAATTAATTAATATTTTAATACTTTTAAAAAAACTGATCATTTGTTGGAAGAGTGGCATTGATATATTCTATCCTTACACCACAAACCTCCTATTTTTTAGTTACATGTATTCAAACGCAGAAAAGGAATTTCTAAAAAATTGAAGAAATTGAAGAAATTTTTCTTGGAGTAAATCCATCGTGTATTGAAGTACCAAAAAATCTAGCCGCATGGAAGTGCATGACCTCCGCAATAAGCTTACTCACCCAATTTAATTGTGTAACACTTATAAGACTAGAGGAGAAGGAACAAATCTTGAAGAAGGGTTGTTATATATAGTATATAAAACACATCTCAGTTCGATAAATACAAATGCACGGTCACGATCGCATGTTGCAGATTGGGAACACGACCAAGTCAATCAAGATGGACGGATTGAGTTGCCCTACTTGGAACACAAATAGTGGTCACTAGAAAACTCGTGATCTTGCAGCACAATATGTGTTGCTACATAAAACCCATGTTCTTGCGAAACAATCCGTGACATACGTATCTCTCACTATTCAGGCTTTGTAAAACGAATCTACAGTATTCACGCTTTGTTAGACGAATCTACAGTATTCGCGCAAATTTACACTTACTAAAGCACACTATTATCTCTTACTTCAATTTTCACAAGCTATCATCTCATACTTCCAATCTCACAAACACTTCAATTCTTACACCGAAATGTCTTCTCCCGACCACAACTATGAATGACATCATCCTCCAACCAACCCCCGCCCATTATTTCCCACCGGATATCCATAAATCCAGTACCGAAACCCATATCAATCTTTTGAGCAACCACAATACCATGCGTACCCACAATATCATAACTACAACCTCAACAGTTTCCGACATACCCACAGAATCAACCCAACCAATACCAAATGCACAGTAGGGATACAAGTGCAAATGTAAATTGTAAAATGGCTGATGACGAAGACCAAAATGATGTCGACCGTTTCCCCGATCATCTTTCACAAAATAAGTCACCAATGTCGACTGTTTCCCCGCTCATCTTTCACAAAATAAGTCACCACAACCACTGAAAGGAGGCCAACAATCCATCAAACTGAAGTCGTGGTCCATATTGGAGGACGAAGCACTAGTCTCAGCGTATATGGAAGTGAGTACCGATTCAATTATTGGCACCAACCAAAGAGCTGGAGTGTTATGGAGCAGGATCAAACGAGTATACAACGAGTCATGCCGAAACAACACATACATGGCCATGCGAGTCGCAGACTCCGTGAAAGGTCGATGGCAAAGAATCGCACCTTCAGTTATGAAGCGGACTACTTATTTACGATGAAGCTCTTCAGCTAAAAAGGAGTGGATAAAACGATGAAGATGTCATCCGGAAAGCTCACAACATCTACGAGAGCACTGTTGGATCCATGTTTGTATTCCTTCATGCTTGGGTACTGTTATGTAGGTTCCCAAAGTCGGAGTCAATCGTTCATTCTGGTCCGATGGGTGACCACGTGGATGCCCACCGGCATGTCAATGGGAGAAAACAAATAGTAGGCAACAAATTGGAAGCTCTTGCAAGAGAAAAACACGAATGATTCTACGGGTCATTCGACACCAATAAATGAAGGGTCAGCACAGCCCTTTGTTCGACCTGAAGGTGTTAAAAAACCAAGAAAAAGGAAAAGCCCTGATACAAGATCTGGGAGCAAACACTTCAATTTACGAATCATTTGCTAAACTTGAGTATAGTTCAAAGGTTAGAGAAGAAGACAGGAAGCACGAGGAAGAGTGAGTAGAACGTGTTGAGCAAAAGTTGAAGATGATTAAAGGGCACCCATATATAGTGGGTGCCCTTAGCGGCCAGATTAGGTCGGATCTACATGAGTTTTTTCATCTGTGTTAAGTGGGCAATTCCCCATATGGGGTTCATTGTTTGAACCTGGCTCGCAATGTTACTCGAGAGGGTAATTGAATTGTAAGGATACCCATAACATATTGGCTTTTGAGGTATTACTGCAATTCAATCTTTTTTGCATATAGGTCCCTCTGAGTCTATAAAAAGTTCTTCCTTCAAATAGATTAATCGAAATCCTTTCAATTTAGTCATTTTTCTGTACAAATATCTTCATTTTCATTTATAAACCATTAGATCATTAAACACACACATTAAACACGCACAAATACATTAAACACACACAAATAGCATTGAAACGAGGTAAAATATAAAACCATTAGAGCATGAATATAACACATGATATACTACTAATATTTAATAGTAACAATCCTCATATCATCTATTGGTAGTTGGTATGGAATATAAGATAAACTATTATAGAAAGTTATTTTCTGAAGAGTAAGATACAAATACTCCTCTCAAATATACTTCACAAAACATAAATCCCATAATCTTTGAAACGCCAGGGTCACACCCAAAAGAGTCGATCTATAACGCTTTGGACCCCTCCACATTAATAATTTGTGAGTTTTCAGGATATTGATAGATATTCTGGGGTTTTTTCGTGTTTTTTTGAATACTCAAAATCATAAGTTCTTTAAAAAAATCAAACTAAAATTGCATTAGATTTGTACCCTTTTGTGATGTATATCTGACACGCATCAATAAAAATCAATTAAATCTGAAATCCTTTGGAATTTCATCGTGTTATAATATAAAGGTTATAAGTATTGGTGGAAACTAATATAGAATAAATCGAGAATAACGATGAATACCTGGAAAACCAACGCAAAACATCAACCAAAATGGGTCCAAGTGTTTCAAATCTTAATATGGGTTTGATTGTAGCTTTTCATAGACTTTGGGGACCGGAGTAGAATACGATCGGAATCACGTACGCGTGATTCATTGAGGGCGTCGTTGAAGAAGTGATTCGAATCTCGTGCGTCTTTTGAATATTTTAAAATTGAAATGCTACTAATGAGACGTTCTTTAATGGGGCTGCCTTTTGTTTTACTTTATCACATGCTGAAATTCTGATATATGAATTGTCCGATATATTTTGGATTTACGAAGGATTGTAATTGTAGATACCTTATCCGTAATACACTTGTAAATAAAGTGGACTTTTACATATCAACTAACTTAACCGTTAGAATTGATCATGTGGAACCCTCCATCAATATTGTGGACTTTTACGTATCAACTAACTTAACAGTTATTATCTTTGTTTTCTTTTGATGTCAATATAGTCTTCAACAAACTGTTACACACATTCCGTTCAGTGTGCATCACATCAATATTGTGCCTTACAAAAAGTTTTTTCCATCATGATAACTAGAAAAAAAATATACTTTTCTTGGTCCAATTATTGCCAGCACCCAGAGAATAATTTTGCAAATATTTAAGAATATATTCACCATATTTGTTTTCTGGTGGACATCTGTGTTTTTTTTCCCATCAAATGCTCTCTTATTTCGCCACCAATGGTGATCCAAATAACAATTCTTGTCACTATGCTTCAGATAAATGAAATGAGTAACTTCCATACAGTAGGTACATGCCATATACCCTTTAGTCATCCAACCATTCAAATTAGCATGAGTATGAAAGTCATTATTGTCCACAACAATGTCGCTCGCAGCATGAAACGTGATTGACTATAAGCATCATACGTTTTCAAATCCTCTTCCCGAAACTTTTTCAGCTCTTCCATAAGTTGTTGCAATGTCTATCTTGTTGCTAGGATAACCGACAATGATGGTCGATCATGAAAAACTAGTGTTTCATGCTCATTCACGGTAGGAGATTAGAAGGCACAAGTATTACAAGCTAAAATATGTATTGCTTTTGACTAAATGGTTGAAACTCATCTGAGGCCAAACCTAACCTCACATTTCTTATTTCCGTGGCAAAAGTGGAGTGTTTGTTGTCCAACTCGGTCCAACATTCAAAATCAGGAAGATGCCGTAATTTCCCATCTTTTTTGCCATCCTCCTCATGTCATCTCATCGACTTGACAATATCAGTAGTGAGATATAATTTGCGGAGCCTTCGCTTTAGCAGGAAGTGCCGTAATAATGCCCATGGAATTCTTTTGCCTTTTCGGCCCCTAGCATTTTTAGTTTCTATTTCATCCCCCCCCCCCCCCCCCCCCCTGCACGGTTACCCAACAGGATTCGTCGCACACAGAACATTAATCAGCATTCTCATTTTCTATCTAGTACCAACGTGCAATGATTTTTGAAAACGTGAATATTTTCATAATGAAAACCCAAGTTGGCAACCAACTTTTTCGTCTCATATATATCCGTTGGCAAACAAGCCCCCTCTAGAAGTAATTCTGCATGATATGCGAACCACTTATCAAACAAAGTATCTGACCATCACCTTCTGCACTTCATGTGAAACACTTTTGATGACGAAGGATAATTTTGTCGATTTTGGTTTGCGCTTAGGGTACAACGTTTGATCTCCGTCCTTTATGTAGGCAAGAAACTTCTAAGCATATTTTGTGATTCCCGATATCGATGAATCGGCTGTGACATTACCACCGTTGATCATAACGTGTATCATCCTCTCTATGTCGTCGTCAATGTCATCATCTTCTGACTCAATCTTTGTTGGTTGTGCTATCATTTTCGTGATAACTTGGGCACTCAAACTTGCAATACTTTCCCCGTGAAAAAGCCATTGCTCGTAATTACTAGGAAAATCATTTATGACGCTCTCAACAATGACGTCGCCTCTAGTCGCCTACTTGTTGTTACAACATTTCGTGCATGGAGATAAGATTTTCGCACCACGAATGTAAACATTCTGAGGACCAAAGGCAAGGTTCAGGAATGACGTCAGATTTTCCCTGAATGTCTAACTAATTCTTTTGTCATACATCAAACTTCTATTTAAGACCATGAGTCTATTGATTCAAAATAAACATGTTAAGCATAACATGTTAAAAATTCCAACTACTAGGAATATTTCAGTAAATCTAATTAACACATCCAACTCATCCAAACCAACATAACTAAATCTATTAACCAATCTAACCTTCAACTAATTGATCCAACTGAATATAACTCAAAACAACTAAATAGTAGACACATTTCAATTTAATAAAGTTGTAATAAATTTCGGCAGAACCTCCCCTATATTTTCGATACGAATTTTTTTCAAAGAACAATATTAACAAGAAAAAACAACATATCTTTCGAACAATTCTATAAATCAATTCCTAAAATCAAAATCCAAATCATAATAGACAACATGCAAACCAAACATGACACAAATCACGCATCCTAACCTAAACTTCAAAATATAAACCTCATTTTACTACAATGAATTGAATTCAAATTTAACACTTCAAACTCCTCTTAGCACAAAAATAAATCTCTCATTTTATTCCAATTTAACTCATTTCACTCCAGCAAAAACCGATCCAACCAAATCACAAACCAATCCAACTCAACTAACCAATCCATCAAAATCCATCAACTTAATCTAACACAATCAACTAACCAATCCATCGAAATCCAACTAACTCAATCAAAGTAGCACGTGCCACTCAATCCAACTCAATATAACTAAATGGTAAACATGTTTACATTTAATAACTTTTTTATAATTTTTTAACAAATATACAAGATCCAATCCAATACTACCATCAATTTGTAGATCTACCACCCAATCCAATACCAACATCAATTCGTAGATCTATCACCCAACCCAATACCACAGAAGCAACTTGTTAGATCATAAACCCTTACTTAGGGGATAAACTTGTTTAGTGTTTAGATTAGGCTAAGTGTATTTTGTCCTTGAGAGTATGGAGGGGGTATGAGAGGGGTGTAGTGCAGGTATGGGGGAGTATGGGCACTCATGCTTGGGTGAGGTTGGATGTGTTTATAGGAGAAAACACACAACTCTCTCTCTCTCTCCTTCCGACGATGGTGGCAGTGAGCAAGGAGGCAACAAGGAGTGTTGGTCGGTGGTGGTGTTGCTTAAAGAAATGAGGCCGGCGGAAGGGCAAGGCATAGGAGGTAGCCGTGTGTCTTGGGCTGCCGGAGGTGCAAGAAGGCAAGGGTGGTGGTTGCTGGCGTTGAGCGATCTCAGGCAAACTCTAACAAGCGAAGAAACGTATGGCAAGTTCTTTAGGTTGCTCACACAAGGTGTGTGAGAAGTTTTAGGCTCGTTGCCAGAGGCCAGAGGGCGGAGGCTGGAGGTCGTGTCGGCGAAGAGCGGCGGCCAGAGACCGGGCGCCGGTTGGACGGGTTTTCCTCTTGTGTCTGATCGTTGCATTGTTGGTGAGTTCATTTCGGGCCAAGACCATCTAAATGGTCAACCACCCTGAGACCTTTGTTCAACCGGTGGTAGAAAAGCCAAACTAGTGTGGTTCCTATTATTTTCAGTGGGACTGTATCCCCTTTGGGGTTCGACCATTTCTCATTGTAGGATGTTTATACCCTGCTGATTGACATCATTTCATGCTTATATTTGTATCTTATATCCATTATCTTACACCTATGCAATGCTACGTGACGAGTTTTATGTTTGAATTTCAGAAATAAAGAGGTTTGAAGAGAAGAGCCATGAAAGGACCCAAAAGTAGGAAAATGACTTAATTGTGAGACCTGGGGACTAAGATGCAAAGGAGAAGGACCTGAACGTAAGACAGAAGGACCTAAGAGAAAAACAGAAAACTCCACACCATCATGGGGAGTATTTTGACAATTCGATTAGGGTCGGAGCTCCAATAAACAAAGTAGATGCATCCAAGACCAAGTAATAGATCAAGCAAAGCCCACAACAAATCCTAGATGAATCCAGATCCGATAGACCACCAATTGGCGGTCTTGGACCGCTAATTGGCGGTCCAGATCACTCTGGATCCGCGAAGATTTCTGCAGCACGTGTATTAGTGTATTCTTAGTCGATTTTTGGTATTGGTTTAGTCCCACATCGGGGGATTGTCCCGGATTAACTTTTTCCATGCCTATAAAAAGAACTCTTCACCTTCTATTGTAATCACCCATTGCTTGGTGGCATTCTCTCTACTTATAAGGAGTGAGCCTTGAAGCAAAAACTCAAGGTGGAGAAGAATGCTACCTTCAATGTGAGTCATTTGTTAATAAAATAATTCTTCTAGTTTCATTTAATCTTGTCTTTTAATTTGTAATTTGTGCATGCTTGTTTAGTCTTTCTTTTCCTTTTAAGCTTCTTTAATATTTCTTGCTTGATTAGTGTAGTTTCATTTCAGTATAATGCTTCATTTTGTTAGATTAGTTAGTTTAAATATGTGTGAGTAGTTCCATCCCCTTTGGGGGTGGAGTAGATGTATGTACATGTTATGTAGATGGTATGAATGCTTGATATAAATGTTTGTGAGAAATATTAGTATGCTTGCTTGAATTAATAAGAACTTTACTTGATGGTTTCTGCCATAGTTAGGTACACTCCATGCTCGTTATGTTCTTAATAACAACCTTGCGTTGCTCATATTAATCACCTAGGTTAGTGTTGTAAATGATAGGTCTTGCCATGAGGTACTTCTTATGCATGAACAAACACTAACCACACTTGAGCTTATTGTATGCATTCACCACACTTATTTCATGTGCACACACACATTGCACCCCTTAGGGGTTTTTATTCCTATGTTTTTATCTTCTTCATTAGTTGTTTAGCTTAGTTGTTTAGTGATTTCATTTCAGCTTGCTTGTTTACTAGTTTAGATTAGTGTAGTGTAGTGTAATACATCTTTCTCTCTTTTCTTTCCACTCGCCTTCACACAAACCAAACGTCGACACACCTCCCAGTGGACGACGCATATTTTCCACCGCTTCAACGCGGCCGTGCACTTGCGGTTAATATAAAACGATCAATCAAGTTTTTGGCGCTGTTGCCGGGGAGGTGCTCTGTCCAGACTTTGGTTTGGACGATTCGAGTGGTTTTAATTTTTTGTTTTTAGTTTTTGTGTGTTTCAAGCATTCTTAGGATCAAGTGGAAGGGACTGGAGGAATTTGAGAGCCAATAACACAAAATTGACCGCCAATTGGTGGCCTGGTGAGCCTCATTTTCTCTCAGTTTTGTTCTGGTTGCTTGTTGGTTCATTTTAGTTATCTGGGAGTACCATTTTGCATGTTGTGACTTATAGTGTGCTCCCAGATTTAATTTCAATCCCCTTGAACCAACTTGGACCATAAAACTCGAAGCATAAGATTAGACTTCTTGCCATCTAGGTCATGCATCATGTGTAGACCTTTCATGCATTTGTCTTTTCTTTGCTGTACATTTTGTTGTTGATTGCTGGCGTGAGGTACGTGCACCCAAATCTCTCATTCATGCATGTTTCGATCATGCATTAGTTAGTAAGGTGCATCGGGACAAGAGTGAGTTGAGCGTTTGATTGGAGTGATTGATTGCTAGATTTAAGCTCAAAACGCTACTAAGGAGGGGTTGTCCCATAAAAGATAAGGTGGGGGATTTCATCACCCTTTCCTTGGCCCCAAAAATCACTCTTAATCAAAGCCTTAATTCTAAAAGCAAGTAGACATTGGCCCTAAGGATTTTGGACGCACTAGGAGAGTGATCTAGTTGAGATCGTCATGGCCTGATCGGCGTTGCCTACCTTGTCGATAGTAGGAGGTACTGGATCTCCAGATCTGGTATCACGTGCTGGGCATTGTGGTCTTCGTTGTAGGGAGGTGAGGCGTGTCGAGACTAGTGACCTCGAAGTTAGGCGTTGTCTAGCCTAAGGACACATTGCCTTACATTGTTTGAGTTGTGCTTGCTAGATTAGGCTTCTACCCTCTCCCGTTACCCACACTAGCTTTAGGGATTCTTCCCTTCTCCTCTGAGTCATCTTCTTCTCACCTACTTCTACGTTTTAGTCTCCTCCCCTTTACACTCTCTGTTAGCGTTTTAGGGTCGAGTCGAGCACTTTTTGCGAGCTTGGCCTCGTGGTGGTGAGAGTGATCGACTCGAGAGTTCTTTGTCGTGATGGATGGTTACATGGGCGACCATCTATATCATTGTTGGGACTAGGATGATTCTCCCTTGTACTCCCGACCCATGCATCCTGGGGTGGCTCAGACTAACACCCCGTATGATTGGGACAATCTTAATTGTGTGACTGAGCAATCTGCATATTGGGGTAGTATGAGAGAGACACCGACTGCTAGACCACCATCTAGTTACGTCGGATCATATGTTGGTCATCAATTTGAGACATTACAAGAACCTTTGGCCTCTTTCATGCATGTGGTAGATGACATGGGTGCACCGGTGGCTCCAGTAGCCGTACCGTGTCACTATTGTGGGTTGAGTGGTCATGATTTCGGGGAATGTCCTTATGTTCCCCCAGAGCATGAGTATGAGCATACCTTTTCCCCAAATGCTCAATATGACAATTACGCATCCACGTACAACCTGAGAGGGATGGATTCGTGGGGGTGACAATTCGTATTCAATTCTTATACATCATTTCCACCTCATTATCCTCCTCCCGAATACCGAGAATTCTACCAACACCCCACTTCAAATCATTGGACTCATTCTCAGCCCATCAACACCCAACCCCAAAATTTCCCAAGCTCTGACTTGGACCTCATAGTTGACCACATACCTGATTCCTCGAAACAAACTTTCCTTACCATCATGGAAACCATTCAACAGTCCATACAAAATATGGCACCGCAAGTGAGTCAAATGTCGCAGCAATTATGTGAACGTGAGGAGAGTAACTTTTCTTGTCAACATGAGGATTCATCTTTTGATATCGAACCGCCACCACCACATCCACAAATTCAAAGCACAATCTTTCAAAGTCAAACTCCTAGTCAGTCTGAGGGACTTGGGGTTTCAATTCATGATCACTTGGTGGACGATTCGATCCCAATTGAGAATAACATGGACCAACTTCATTACGAGTCGGCACATGATTGTGCCTTACCTTTTTGTTCCGTGGACCTAGAGCCACATGATCGTCATGTTATGCCTCTTAAGGACTCACCTCTGGTGGAGCAAGAGCTCCCTAGTACACTGAATTTCAAACAACATGATGAGAGTTTGCCTCTCACTATTGTTCCTGATCATCTTGGAAATGATGGAACATCAAACAACTACATGGCTCATGAGGGTATTAGGAGTTCCTTGGAGGATACCTTGGGTATGAGACCCACTTTTTGTTCGCCTGGTGTGTTGGACATGCCTAACGAGGTTCTTGACCTCGTTCCGATGCACCAGCCTGTTGGTTGGAGAGTTTGGATTGACGATCATAACTTCAGCACCGCAATGGGAGAAACTCTTCTTCCGTTGCCCCATATTTTCCAAACTCTTGAGAGGTTCAAGCTCTTTCAGTTTGATCCTTTGAATGAGACGTCTTTGCGTCCAATTCATGAACCTCTCATTTCAACTGGTGCTCTTTGTGAAGGGGGCCCACGCATGCGTATTCTGGCCCCCGCGTGGTGTCATGTTCCCTTTCCAAGTGCATTGACCCACTTTTGAGGTTCCCATTTGATGTCTTTTGACAAATGAATATGAGAACATATGTTTGTACATAGTTATATAAAAAAAGAAAAAAAATAAAGTACAATAAAAGATTCCTTCAGTGAGCATCGATTGTTGTGAGCCCCAACCCTTGTGTATTTGGGCTCCATTTCTTTCACATATCTGTATCCTTTCTTTAGCATCTCATAGGTTTTGAGGGAATTCGGGTTTGTGTCCATCAACATGACCTTGAACTTCCCTTTGTACTTCATGTTGGTGAGATCTCTCCTTTTTCATGCATAAATCCATGTAGTATCTTGCTCACATTCATTGAGGACAATACATGAAGTAGGTGTGGGGGGTGTTTTACGTGTGTACATAGTCGAGTCTTTTCTTTCAATTTTGTTTTCTTTTGTTTGCATTGTTAGGGTCATGTTAGTGTGTTGCATTTAATATCGATATATCTGCTTGCCATGATCCTTGGGTGACTTGTCTTCTTTTGCTTGCCTAGTGCCTTAAATTTTCACATTTCTTTCAAAATCTTCATGTGTTGCGAAAGAAAATGTTTTGTGGGTTTTGTGTGTGTTTAGCATGTGCAAAACCGTTGAGAGGCAAAGTAAAAAGAAAGCTCCCAAAATTGCATTGAACTTGATGCATTAGGATATCTAGTACTGTGGCTTTAGGATTTATCGAGTTGTTAGGATGCACCCCAGTTTTCCCTTGGGGGTGAGTAATCATTGGGTTTCAGTGCTCAAACATTTAAAGAAGTCCACTCTGAACCTAGTGAGTCAATAATTCGTGTCTGTTAACTTAAGGAAGTTTGTTGTAGTCAAGGACCCTTTAAATCTTGTTGTCAGACATTAAGTGTAGGGTTTTTGGTTCATGTGTAGATAAGAAATAAGTGAGTAGGTATTCTCTCTTCTCGCACGGCTCTAATCACTCGGGAATGTAGGCCTGAGGGGACTTTGTGCCTGGTGCTTTCGAGTCATCTGACTTGGGATGCGCCGACTGAACTCCCGTTACACGGGTGGTAGGGATTGCCCTATGTGGAGATTTGGGGAAAGGTGTACGTGATAGTGTAAGTCCTCATGGGCAATGATGCACAAAGCCTGACCCTGGGAGAATGAAGCTCCAACTAATAAAAGAAAAAAAAGAAAAAAAAAGGTAATGCAAATAAGAACCTTAATGTACTTTACACTTTGTATCACTTGAGTATGTTGAGGTTGTCCATGTCTTTCACTTAATTCCTTATTTTACTTGAACGAATGGTTCATTAGGCTAGGTGTGGACTGATTACCTATATAGAGTCGGCCCCTAGGATTACCGCGTCCAATGATCGACAACTTATGTCCAACGAGTCAAGTGTCTAGGTTGAATAGTGCATCTTGTTCGGATTTTGTGGGTATATCCGCTGAAAACCCTCAGGAGACAACACTCCTCCTCCTTGGCAACAAAGAGGTTTAATGGCTTGTTGCATGTTCTAAGTGCAACCGTGATTCCTACGAAAGTGAGTAAGGATTTCTTGTTTCTCGTTTGCTTTTCTCTTTCTTTGTTTTGCTTGGGACTAGCAAAAACTTATGTGTGGGGGTATTTGATTGACATCATTTCATGCTTATATTTGTATCTTATATCCATTATCTTACACCTAAGCAATGCTACGTGACGAGTTTTATGTTTGAATTTCAGAAATAAAGAGGTTTGAAGAGAAGAGCCATGAAAGGACCCAAAAGTAGGAAAAATGACTTAATTCTAAGACCTGGGGACTAAGATGCAAAGGAGAAGGACCTGAACGTAAGACAGAAGGACCTAAGAGCAAAACAGAAAACTCCACACCATCGTGGGGAGTATTTTGACAATTCGATTCGGGTCGGAGCTCCAATAAACAAAGTAGATGCATCCAAGACCAAGTAATAGATCAAACAAAGCCCACAACAAATCCTAGATGAATCCAGATCCGATAGACCACTAATTGGCGGTCTAGATCACTCTGGATCCGCTAAGATTTCTGGAGCACGTGTATTAGTGTATTCTTAGTCTATTTTTGGTATTGGTTTAGTCCCACATCGGGGGATTGTCCCGGATTAGCTTTTTCCATGCCTATAAATAGAACTCTTCACCTTCTAATGTAATCACCCATTGCTTGGTGGCATTCTCTCTACTAAGGAGTGAGTCTCGAAGCAAAAACTCAAGGTGGAGAAGAATGCTCCCTTCAATGTGAGTCATTTGCTAATAAAAAAATTCTTCTAGTTTCTTTTAATCTTGTCTTTTAATTTGTGCATGCTTGTTTAGTCTTTCTTTTCCTTTTAAGCTTCTTTAATATTTCTTGCTTGATTAGTGTAGTTTCATTTCAGTATAATGCTTCATTTTGTTAGATTAGTTAGTTTAAATATGTGTGAGTAGTTCCATCCCCTTTGGGGGTGGAGTAGATGTATGTACATGTTATGTAGATGGTATGAATGCTTGATATAAATGTTTGTGAGAAATATTAGTATGCTTGCTTGAATTAATAAGAACTTTACTTGATGGTTTCTGCCATAGTTAGGTACACTCCATGCTCGTTATGTTCTTAATAACAACCTTGCGTTGCTCATATTAATCACCTAGGTTAGTGTTGTAAATGATAGGTCTTGCCATGAGGTACTTCTTATGCATGAACAAACACTAACCACACTTGAGCTTATTGTATGCATTCACCACACTTATTTCATGTGCACACACACATTGCACCCCTTAGGGGTTTTTATTCCTATGTTTTTATCTTCTTCATTAGTTGTTTAGCTTAGTTGTTTAGTGATTTCATTTCAGCTTGCTTGTTTACTAGTTTAGATTAGTGTAGTGTAGTGTAATACATCTTTCTCTCTTTTCTTTCCACTCGCCTTCACACAAACCAAACGTCGACACACCTCCCAGTGGACGACGCATATTTTCCACCGCTTCAACGCGGCCGTGCACTTGCGGTTAATATAAAACGATCAATCAAGTTTTTGGCGCTGTTGCCGGGGAGGTGCTCTGTCCAGACTTTGGTTTGGACGATTCGAGTGGTTTTAATTTTTTGTTTTTAGTTTTTGTGTGTTTCAAGCATTCTTAGGATCAAGTGGAAGGGACTGGAGGAATTTGAGAGCCAATAACACAAAATTGACCGCCAATTGGTGGCCTGGTGAGCCTCATTTTCTCTCAGTTTTGTTCTGGTTGCTTGTTGGTTCATTTTAGTTATCTGGGAGTACCATTTTGCATGTTGTGACTTATAGTGTGCTCCCAGATTTAATTTCAATCCCCTTGAACCAACTTGGACCATAAAACTCGAAGCATAAGATTAGACTTCTTGCCATCTAGGTCATGCATCATGTGTAGACCTTTCATGCATTTGTCTTTTCTTTGCTGTACATTTTGTTGTTGATTGCTGGCGTGAGGTACGTGCACCCAAATCTCTCATTCATGCATGTTTCGATCATGCATTAGTTAGTAAGGTGCATCGGGACAAGAGTGAGTTGAGCGTTTGATTGGAGTGATTGATTGCTAGATTTAAGCTCAAAACGCTACTAAGGAGGGGTTGTCCCATAAAAGATAAGGTGGGGGATTTCATCACCCTTTCCTTGGCCCCAAAAATCACTCTTAATCAAAGCCTTAATTCTAAAAGCAAGTAGACATTGGCCCTAAGGATTTTGGACGCACTAGGAGAGTGATCTAGTTGAGATCGTCATGGCCTGATCGGCGTTGCCTACCTTGTCGATAGTAGGAGGTACTGGATCTCCAGATCTGGTATCACGTGCTGGGCATTGTGGTCTTCGTTGTAGGGAGGTGAGGCGTGTCGAGACTAGTGACCTCGAAGTTAGGCGTTGTCTAGCCTAAGGACACATTGCCTTACATTGTTTGAGTTGTGCTTGCTAGATTAGGCTTCTACCCTCTCCCGTTACCCACACTAGCTTTAGGGATTCTTCCCTTCTCCTCTGAGTCATCTTCTTCTCACCTACTTCTACGTTTTAGTCTCCTCCCCTTTACACTCTCTGTTAGCGTTTTAGGGTCGAGTCGAGCACTTTTTGCGAGCTTGGCCTCGTGGTGGTGAGAGTGATCGACTCGAGAGTTCTTTGTCGTGATGGATGGTTACATGGGCGACCATCTATATCATTGTTGGGACTAGGATGATTCTCCCTTGTACTCCCGACCCATGCATCCTGGGGTGGCTCAGACTAACACCCCGTATGATTGGGACAATCTTAATTGTGTGACTGAGCAATCTGCATATTGGGGTAGTATGAGAGAGACACCGACTGCTAGACCACCATCTAGTTACGTCGGATCATATGTTGGTCATCAATTTGAGACATTACAAGAACCTTTGGCCTCTTTCATGCATGTGGTAGATGACATGGGTGCACCGGTGGCTCCAGTAGCCGTACCGTGTCACTATTGTGGGTTGAGTGGTCATGATTTCGGGGAATGTCCTTATGTTCCCCCAGAGCATGAGTATGAGCATACCTTTTCCCCAAATGCTCAATATGACAATTACGCATCCACGTACAACCTGAGAGGGATGGATTCGTGGGGGTGACAATTCGTATTCAATTCTTATACATCATTTCCACCTCATTATCCTCCTCCCGAATACCGAGAATTCTACCAACACCCCACTTCAAATCATTGGACTCATTCTCAGCCCATCAACACCCAACCCCAAAATTTCCCAAGCTCTGACTTGGACCTCATAGTTGACCACATACCTGATTCCTCGAAACAAACTTTCCTTACCATCATGGAAACCATTCAACAGTCCATACAAAATATGGCACCGCAAGTGAGTCAAATGTCGCAGCAATTATGTGAACGTGAGGAGAGTAACTTTTCTTGTCAACATGAGGATTCATCTTTTGATATCGAACCGCCACCACCACATCCACAAATTCAAAGCACAATCTTTCAAAGTCAAACTCCTAGTCAGTCTGAGGGACTTGGGGTTTCAATTCATGATCACTTGGTGGACGATTCGATCCCAATTGAGAATAACATGGACCAACTTCATTACGAGTCGGCACATGATTGTGCCTTACCTTTTTGTTCCGTGGACCTAGAGCCACATGATCGTCATGTTATGCCTCTTAAGGACTCACCTCTGGTGGAGCAAGAGCTCCCTAGTACACTGAATTTCAAACAACATGATGAGAGTTTGCCTCTCACTATTGTTCCTGATCATCTTGGAAATGATGGAACATCAAACAACTACATGGCTCATGAGGGTATTAGGAGTTCCTTGGAGGATACCTTGGGTATGAGACCCACTTTTTGTTCGCCTGGTGTGTTGGACATGCCTAACGAGGTTCTTGACCTCGTTCCGATGCACCAGCCTGTTGGTTGGAGAGTTTGGATTGACGATCATAACTTCAGCACCGCAATGGGAGAAACTCTTCTTCCGTTGCCCCATATTTTCCAAACTCTTGAGAGGTTCAAGCTCTTTCAGTTTGATCCTTTGAATGAGACGTCTTTGCGTCCAATTCATGAACCTCTCATTTCAACTGGTGCTCTTTGTGAAGGGGGCCCACGCATGCGTATTCTGGCCCCCGCGTGGTGTCATGTTCCCTTTCCAAGTGCATTGACCCACTTTTGAGGTTCCCATTTGATGTCTTTTGACAAATGAATATGAGAACATATGTTTGTACATAGTTATATAAAAAAAGAAAAAAAATAAAGTACAATAAAAGATTCCTTCAGTGAGCATCGATTGTTGTGAGCCCCAACCCTTGTGTATTTGGGCTCCATTTCTTTCACATATCTGTATCCTTTCTTTAGCATCTCATAGGTTTTGAGGGAATTCGGGTTTGTGTCCATCAACATGACCTTGAACTTCCCTTTGTACTTCATGTTGGTGAGATCTCTCCTTTTTCATGCATAAATCCATGTAGTATCTTGCTCACATTCATTGAGGACAATACATGAAGTAGGTGTGGGGGGTGTTTTACGTGTGTACATAGTCGAGTCTTTTCTTTCAATTTTGTTTTCTTTTGTTTGCATTGTTAGGGTCATGTTAGTGTGTTGCATTTAATATCGATATATCTGCTTGCCATGATCCTTGGGTGACTTGTCTTCTTTTGCTTGCCTAGTGCCTTAAATTTTCACATTTCTTTCAAAATCTTCATGTGTTGCGAAAGAAAATGTTTTGTGGGTTTTGTGTGTGTTTAGCATGTGCAAAACCGTTGAGAGGCAAAGTAAAAAGAAAGCTCCCAAAATTGCATTGAACTTGATGCATTAGGATATCTAGTACTGTGGCTTTAGGATTTATCGAGTTGTTAGGATGCACCCCAGTTTTCCCTTGGGGGTGAGTAATCATTGGGTTTCAGTGCTCAAACATTTAAAGAAGTCCACTCTGAACCTAGTGAGTCAATAATTCGTGTCTGTTAACTTAAGGAAGTTTGTTGTAGTCAAGGACCCTTTAAATCTTGTTGTCAGACATTAAGTGTAGGGTTTTTGGTTCATGTGTAGATAAGAAATAAGTGAGTAGGTATTCTCTCTTCTCGCACGGCTCTAATCACTCGGGAATGTAGGCCTGAGGGGACTTTGTGCCTGGTGCTTTCGAGTCATCTGACTTGGGATGCGCCGACTGAACTCCCGTTACACGGGTGGTAGGGATTGCCCTATGTGGAGATTTGGGGAAAGGTGTACGTGATAGTGTAAGTCCTCATGGGCAATGATGCACAAAGCCTGACCCTGGGAGAATGAAGCTCCAACTAATAAAAGAAAAAAAAGAAAAAAAAAGGTAATGCAAATAAGAACCTTAATGTACTTTACACTTTGTATCACTTGAGTATGTTGAGGTTGTCCATGTCTTTCACTTAATTCCTTATTTTACTTGAACGAATGGTTCATTAGGCTAGGTGTGGACTGATTACCTATATAGAGTCGGCCCCTAGGATTACCGCGTCCAATGATCGACAACTTATGTCCAACGAGTCAAGTGTCTAGGTTGAATAGTGCATCTTGTTCGGATTTTGTGGGTATATCCGCTGAAAACCCTCAGGAGACAACACTCCTCCTCCTTGGCAACAAAGAGGTTTAATGGCTTGTTGCATGTTCTAAGTGCAACCGTGATTCCTACGAAAGTGAGTAAGGATTTCTTGTTTCTCGTTTGCTTTTCTCTTTCTTTGTTTTGCTTGGGACTAGCAAAAACTTATGTGTGGGGGTATTTGATTGACATCATTTCATGCTTATATTTGTATCTTATATCCATTATCTTACACCTAAGCAATGCTACGTGACGAGTTTTATGTTTGAATTTCAGAAATAAAGAGGTTTGAAGAGAAGAGCCATGAAAGGACCCAAAAGTAGGAAAAATGACTTAATTCTAAGACCTGGGGACTAAGATGCAAAGGAGAAGGACCTGAACGTAAGACAGAAGGACCTAAGAGCAAAACAGAAAACTCCACACCATCGTGGGGAGTATTTTGACAATTCGATTCGGGTCGGAGCTCCAATAAACAAAGTAGATGCATCCAAGACCAAGTAATAGATCAAACAAAGCCCACAACAAATCCTAGATGAATCCAGATCCGATAGACCACTAATTGGCGGTCTAGATCACTCTGGATCCGCTAAGATTTCTGGAGCACGTGTATTAGTGTATTCTTAGTCTATTTTTGGTATTGGTTTAGTCCCACATCGGGGGATTGTCCCGGATTAGCTTTTTCCATGCCTATAAATAGAACTCTTCACCTTCTAATGTAATCACCCATTGCTTGGTGGCATTCTCTCTACTAAGGAGTGAGTCTCGAAGCAAAAACTCAAGGTGGAGAAGAATGCTCCCTTCAATGTGAGTCATTTGCTAATTAAAAAATTCTTCTAGTTTCTTTTAATCTTGTCTTTTAATTTGTGCATGCTTGTTTAGTCTTTCTTTTCCTTTTAAGCTTCTTTAATATTTCTTGCTTGATTAGTGTAGTTTCATTTCAGTATAATGCTTCATTTTGTTAGATTAGTTAGTTTAAATATGTGTGAGTAGTTCCATCCCCTTTGGGGGTGGAGTAGATGTATGTACATGTTATGTAGATGGTATGAATGCTTGATATAAATGTTTGTGAGAAATATTAGTATGCTTGCTTGAATTAATAAGAACTTTACTTGATGGTTTCTGCCATAGTTAGGTACACTCCATGCTCGTTATGTTCTTAATAACAACCTTGCGTTGCTCATATTAATCACCTAGGTTAGTGTTGTAAATGATAGGTCTTGCCATGAGGTACTTCTTATGCATGAACAAACACTAACCACACTTGAGCTTATTGTATGCATTCACCACACTTATTTCATGTGCACACACACATTGCACCCCTTAGGGGTTTTTATTCCTATGTTTTTATCTTCTTCATTAGTTGTTTAGCTTAGTTGTTTAGTGATTTCATTTCAGCTTGCTTGTTTACTAGTTTAGATTAGTGTAGTGTAGTGTAATACATCTTTCTCTCTTTTCTTTCCACTCGCCTTCACACAAACCAAACGTCGACACACCTCCCAGTGGACGACGCATATTTTCCACCGCTTCAACGCGGCCGTGCACTTGCGGTTAATATAAAACGATCAATCAAGTTTTTGGCGCTGTTGCCGGGGAGGTGCTCTGTCCAGACTTTGGTTTGGACGATTCGAGTGGTTTTAATTTTTTGTTTTTAGTTTTTGTGTGTTTCAAGCATTCTTAGGATCAAGTGGAAGGGACTGGAGGAATTTGAGAGCCAATAACACAAAATTGACCGCCAATTGGTGGCCTGGTGAGCCTCATTTTCTCTCAGTTTTGTTCTGGTTGCTTGTTGGTTCATTTTAGTTATCTGGGAGTACCATTTTGCATGTTGTGACTTATAGTGTGCTCCCAGATTTAATTTCAATCCCCTTGAACCAACTTGGACCATAAAACTCGAAGCATAAGATTAGACTTCTTGCCATCTAGGTCATGCATCATGTGTAGACCTTTCATGCATTTGTCTTTTCTTTGCTGTACATTTTGTTGTTGATTGCTGGCGTGAGGTACGTGCACCCAAATCTCTCATTCATGCATGTTTCGATCATGCATTAGTTAGTAAGGTGCATCGGGACAAGAGTGAGTTGAGCGTTTGATTGGAGTGATTGATTGCTAGATTTAAGCTCAAAACGCTACTAAGGAGGGGTTGTCCCATAAAAGATAAGGTGGGGGATTTCATCACCCTTTCCTTGGCCCCAAAAATCACTCTTAATCAAAGCCTTAATTCTAAAAGCAAGTAGACATTGGCCCTAAGGATTTTGGACGCACTAGGAGAGTGATCTAGTTGAGATCGTCATGGCCTGATCGGCGTTGCCTACCTTGTCGATAGTAGGAGGTACTGGATCTCCAGATCTGGTATCACGTGCTGGGCATTGTGGTCTTCGTTGTAGGGAGGTGAGGCGTGTCGAGACTAGTGACCTCGAAGTTAGGCGTTGTCTAGCCTAAGGACACATTGCCTTACATTGTTTGAGTTGTGCTTGCTAGATTAGGCTTATACCCTCTCCCGTTACCCACACTAGCTTTAGGGATTCTTCCCTTCTCCTCTGAGTCATCTTCTTCTCACCTACTTCTACGTTTTAGTCTCCTCCCCTTTACACTCTCTGTTAGCGTTTTAGGGTCGAGTCGAGCACTTTTTGCGAGCTTGGCCTCGTGGTGGTGAGAGTGATCGACTCGAGAGTTCTTTGTCGTGATGGATGGTTACATGGGCGACCATCTATATCATTGTTGGGACTAGGATGATTCTCCCTTGTACTCCCGACCCATGCATCCTGGGGTGGCTCAGACTAACACCCCGTATGATTGGGACAATCTTAATTGTGTGACTGAGCAATCTGCATATTGGGGTAGTATGAGAGAGACACCGACTGCTAGACCACCATCTAGTTACGTCGGATCATATGTTGGTCATCAATTTGAGACATTACAAGAACCTTTGGCCTCTTTCATGCATGTGGTAGATGACATGGGTGCACCGGTGGCTCCAGTAGCCGTACCGTGTCACTATTGTGGGTTGAGTGGTCATGATTTCGGGGAATGTCCTTATGTTCCCCCAGAGCATGAGTATGAGCATACCTTTTCCCCAAATGCTCAATATGACAATTACGCATCCACGTACAACCTGAGAGGGATGGATTCGTGGGGGTGACAATTCGTATTCAATTCTTATACATCATTTCCACCTCATTATCCTCCTCCCGAATACCGAGAATTCTACCAACACCCCACTTCAAATCATTGGACTCATTCTCAGCCCATCAACACCCAACCCCAAAATTTCCCAAGCTCTGACTTGGACCTCATAGTTGACCACATACCTGATTCCTCGAAACAAACTTTCCTTACCTTCATGGAAACCATTCAACAGTCCATACAAAATATGGCACCGCAAGTGAGTCAAATGTCGCAGCAATTATGTGAACGTGAGGAGAGTAACTTTTCTTGTCAACATGAGGATTCATCTTTTGATATCGAACCGCCACCACCACATCCACAAATTAAAGCACAATCTTTCAAAGTCAAACTCCTAGTCAGTCTGAGGGACTTGGGGTTTCAATTCATGATCACTTGGTGGACGATTCGATCCCAATTGAGAATAACATGGACCAACTTCATTACGAGTCGGCACATGATTGTGCCTTACCTTTTTGTTCCGTGGACCTAGAGCCACATGATCGTCATGTTATGCCTCTTAAGGACTCACCTCTGGTGGAGCAAGAGCTCCCTAGTACACTGAATTTCAAACAACATGATGAGAGTTTGCCTCTCACTATTGTTCCTGATCATCTTGGAAATGATGGAACATCAAACAACTACATGGCTCATGAGGGTATTAGGAGTTCCTTGGAGGATACCTTGGGTATGAGACCCACTTTTTGTTCGCCTGGTGTGTTGGACATGCCTAACGAGGTTCTTGACCTCGTTCCGATGCACCAGCCTGTTGGTTGGAGAGTTTGGATTGACGATCATAACTTCAGCACCGCAATGGAAGAAACTCTTCTTCCGTTGCCCCATATTTTCCAAACTCTTGAGAGGTTCAAGCTCTTTCAGTTTGATCCTTTGAATGAGACGTCTTTGCGTCCAATTCATGAACCTCTCATTTCAACTGGTGCTCTTTGTGAAGGGGGCCCACGCATGCGTATTCTGGCCCCCGCGTGGTGTCATGTTCCCTTTCCAAGTGCATTGACCCACTTTTGAGGTTCCCATTTGATGTCTTTTGACAAATGAATATGAGAACATATGTTTGTACATAGTTATATAAAAAAAGAAAAAAAATAAAGTACAATAAAAGATTCCTTCAGTGAGCATCGATTGTTGTGAGCCCCAACCCTTGTGTATTTGGGCTCCATTTCTTTCACATATCTGTATCCTTTCTTTAGCATCTCATAGGTTTTGAGGGAATTCGGGTTTGTGTCCATCAACATGACCTTGAACTTCCCTTTGTACTTCATGTTGGTGAGATCTCTCCTTTTTCATGCATAAATCCATGTAGTATCTTGCTCACATTCATTGAGGACAATACATGAAGTAGGTGTGGGGGGTGTTTTACGTGTGTACATAGTCGAGTCTTTTCTTTTAATTTTGTTTTCTTTTGTTTGCATTGTTAGGGTCATGTTAGTGTGTTGCATTTAATATCGATATATCTGCTTGCCATGATCCTTGGGTGACTTGTCTTCTTTTGCTTGCCTAGTGCCTTAAATTTTCACATTTCTTTCAAAATCTTCATGTGTTGCGAAAGAAAATGTTTTGTGGGTTTTGTGTGTGTTTAGCATGTGCAAAACCGTTGAGAGGCAAAGTAAAAAGAAAGCTCCCAAAATTGCATTGAACTTGATGCATTAGGATATCTAGTACTGTGGCTTTAGGATTTATCGAGTTGTTAGGATGCACCCCAGTTTTCCCTTGGGGGTGAGTAATCATTGGGTTTCAGTGCTCAAACATTTAAAGAAGTCCACTCTGAACCTAGTGAGTCAATAATTCGTGTCTGTTAACTTAAGGAAGTTTGTTGTAGTCAAGGACCCTTTAAATCTTGTTGTCAGACATTAAGTGTAGGGTTTTTGGTTCATGTGTAGATAAGAAATAAGTGAGTAGGTATTCTCTCTTCTCGCACGGCTCTAATCACTCGGGAATGTAGGTCTGAGGGGACTTTGTGCCTGGTGCTTTCGAGTCATCTGACTTGGGATGCGCCGACTGAACTCCCGTTACACGGGTGGTAGGGATTGCCCTATGTGGAGATTTGGGGAAAGGTGTACGTGATAGTGTAAGTCCTCATGGGCAATGATGCACAAAGCCTGACCCTGGGAGAATGAAGCTCCAACTAATAAAAGAAAAAAAAAAAAAAAAGGTAATGCAAATAAGAACCTTAATGGACTTTACACTTTGTATCACTTGAGTATGTTGAGGTTGTCCATGTCTTTCACTTAATTCCTTATTTTACTTGAACGAATGGTTCATTAGGCTAGGTGTGGACTGATTACCTATATAGAGTCGGCCCCTAGGATTACCGCGTCCAATGATCGACAACTTATGTCCAACGAGTCAAGTGTCTAGGTTGAATAGTGCATCTTGTTCGGATTTTGTGGGTATATCCGCTGAAAACCCTCAGGAGACAACACTCCTCCTCCTTGGCAACAAAGAGGTTTAATGGCTTGTTGTATGTTCTAAGTGCAACCGTGATTCCTACGAAAGTGAGTAAGGATTTCTTGTTTCTCGTTTGCTTTTCTCTTTCTTTGTTTTGCTTGGGACTAGCAAAAACTTACGTGTGGGGGTATTTGATTGACATCATTTCATGCTTATATTTGTATCTTATATCCATTATCTTACACCTAAGCAATGCTACGTGACGAGTTTTATGTTTGAATTTCAGAAATAAAGAGGTTTGAAGAGAAGAGCCATGAAAGGACCCAAAAGTAGGAAAAATGACTTAATTCTAAGACCTGGGGACTAAGATGCAAAGGAGAAGGACCTGAACGTAAGACAGAAGGACCTAAGAGCAAAACAGAAAACTCCACACCATCGTGGGGAGTATTTTGACAATTCGATTCGGGTCGGAGCTCCAATAAACAAAGTAGATGCATCCAAGACCAAGTAATAGATCAAACAAAGCCCACAACAAATCCTAGATGAATCCAGATCCGATAGACCACTAATTGGCGGTCTAGATCACTCTGGATCCGCTAAGATTTCTGGAGCACGTGTATTAGTGTATTCTTAGTCTATTTTTGGTATTGGTTTAGTCCCACATCGGGGGATTGTCCCGGATTAGCTTTTTCCATGCCTATAAATAGAACTCTTCACCTTCTAATGTAATCACCCATTGCTTGGTGGCATTCTCTCTACTAAGGAGTGAGTCTCGAAGCAAAAACTCAAGGTGGAGAAGAATGCTCCCTTCAATGTGAGTCATTTGCTAATAAAAAAATTCTTCTAGTTTCTTTTAATCTTGTCTTTTAATTTGTGCATGCTTGTTTAGTCTTTCTTTTCCTTTTAAGCTTCTTTAATATTTCTTGCTTGATTAGTGTAGTTTCATTTCAGTATAATGCTTCATTTTGTTAGATTAGTTAGTTTAAATATGTGTGAGTAGTTCCATCCCCTTTGGGGGTGGAGTAGATGTATGTACATGTTATGTAGATGGTATGAATGCTTGATATAAATGTTTGTGAGAAATATTAGTATGCTTGCTTGAATTAATAAGAACTTTACTTGATGGTTTCTGCCATAGTTAGGTACACTCCATGCTCGTTATGTTCTTAATAACAACCTTGCGTTGCTCATATTAATCACCTAGGTTAGTGTTGTAAATGATAGGTCTTGCCATGAGGTACTTCTTATGCATGAACAAACACTAACCACACTTGAGCTTATTGTATGCATTCACCACACTTATTTCATGTGCACACACACATTGCACCCCTTAGGGGTTTTTATTCCTATGTTTTTATCTTCTTCATTAGTTGTTTAGCTTAGTTGTTTAGTGATTTCATTTCAGCTTGCTTGTTTACTAGTTTAGATTAGTGTAGTGTAGTGTAATACATCTTTCTCTCTTTTCTTTCCACTCGCCTTCACACAAACCAAACGTCGACACACCTCCCAGTGGACGACGCATATTTTCCACCGCTTCAACGCGGCCGTGCACTTGCGGTTAATATAAAACGATCAATCAAGTTTTTGGCGCTGTTGCCGGGGAGGTGCTCTGTCCAGACTTTGGTTTGGACGATTCGAGTGGTTTTAATTTTTTGTTTTTAGTTTTTGTGTGTTTCAAGAATTCTTAGGATCAAGTGGAAGGGACTGGAGGAATTTGAGAGCCAATAACACAAAATTGACCGCCAATTGGCGGCCTGGTGAGCCTCATTTTCTCTCAGTTTTGTTCTGGTTGCTTGTTGGTTCATTTTAGTTATCTGGGAGTACCATTTTGCATGTTGTGACTTATAGTGTGCTCCCAGATTTAATTTCAATCCCCTTGAACCAACTTGGACCATAAAACTCGAAGCATAAGATTAGACTTCTTGCCATCTAGGTCATGCATCATGTGTAGACCTTTCATGCATTTGTCTTTTCTTTGCTGTACATTTTGTTGTTGATTGCTGGCGTGAGGTACGTGCACCCAAATCTCTCATTCATGCATGTTTCGATCATGCATTAGTTAGTAAGGTGCATCGGGACAAGAGTGAGTTGAGCGTTTGATTGGAGTGATTGATTGCTAGATTTAAGCTCAAAACGCTACTAAGGAGGGGTTGTCCCATAAAAGATAAGGTGGGGGATTTCATCACCCTTTCCTTGGCCCCAAAAATCACTCTTAATCAAAGCCTTAATTCTAAAAGCAAGTAGACATTGGCCCTAAGGATTTTGGACGCACTAGGAGAGTGATCTAGTTGAGATCGTCATGGCCTGATCGGCGTTGCCTACCTTGTCGATAGTAGGAGGTACTGGATCTCCAGATCTGGTATCACGTGCTGGGCATTGTGGTCTTCGTTGTAGGGAGGTGAGGCGTGTCGAGACTAGTGACCTCGAAGTTAGGCGTTGTCTAGCCTAAGGACACATTGCCTTACATTGTTTGAGTTGTGCTTGCTAGATTAGGCTTCTACCCTCTCCCGTTACCCACACTAGCTTTAGGGATTCTTCCCTTCTCCTCTGAGTCATCTTCTTCTCACCTACTTCTACGTTTTAGTCTCCTCCCCTTTACACTCTCTGTTAGCGTTTTAGGGTCGAGTCGAGCACTTTTTGCGAGCTTGGCCTCGTGGTGGTGAGAGTGATCGACTCGAGAGTTCTTTGTCGTGATGGATGGTTACATGGGCGACCATCTATATCATTGTTGGGACTAGGATGATTCTCCCTTGTACTCCCGACCCATGCATCCTGGGGTGGCTCAGACTAACACCCCGTATGATTGGGACAATCTTAATTGTGTGACTGAGCAATCTGCATATTGGGGTAGTATGAGAGAGACACCGACTGCTAGACCACCATCTAGTTACGTCGGATCATATGTTGGTCATCAATTTGAGACATTACAAGAACCTTTGGCCTCTTTCATGCATGTGGTAGATGACATGGGTGCACCGGTGGCTCCAGTAGCCGTACCGTGTCACTATTGTGGGTTGAGTGGTCATGATTTCGGGGAATGTCCTTATGTTCCCCCAGAGCATGAGTATGAGCATACCTTTTCCCCAAATGCTCAATATGACAATTACGCATCCACGTACAACCTGAGAGGGATGGATTCGTGGGGGTGACAATTCGTATTCAATTCTTATACATCATTTCCACCTCATTATCCTCCTCCCGAATACCGAGAATTCTACCAACACCCCACTTCAAATCATTGGACTCATTCTCAGCCCATCAACACCCAACCCCAAAATTTCCCAAGCTCTGACTTGGACCTCATAGTTGACCACATACCTGATTCCTCGAAACAAACTTTCCTTACCTTCATGGAAACCATTCAACAGTCCATACAAAATATGGCACCGCAAGTGAGTCAAATGTCGCAGCAATTATGTGAACGTGAGGAGAGTAACTTTTCTTGTCAACATGAGGATTCATCTTTTGATATCGAACCGCCACCACCACATCCACAAATTCAAAGCACAATCTTTCAAAGTCAAACTCCTAGTCAGTCTGAGGGACTTGGGGTTTCAATTCATGATCACTTGGTGGACGATTCGATCCCAATTGAGAATAACATGGACCAACTTCATTACGAGTCGGCACATGATTGTGCCTTACCTTTTTGTTCCGTGGACCTAGAGCCACATGATCGTCATGTTATGCCTCTTAAGGACTCACCTCTGGTGGAGCAAGAGCTCCCTAGTACACTGAATTTCAAACAACATGATGAGAGTTTGCCTCTCACTATTGTTCCTGATCATCTTGGAAATGATGGAACATCAAACAACTACATGGCTCATGAGGGTATTAGGAGTTCCTTGGAGGATACCTTGGGTATGAGACCCACTTTTTGTTCGCCTGGTGTGTTGGACATGCCTAACGAGGTTCTTGACCTCGTTCCGATGCACCAGCCTGTTGGTTGGAGAGTTTGGATTGACGATCATAACTTCAGCACCGCAATGGGAGAAACTCTTCTTCCGTTGCCCCATATTTTCCAAACTCTTGAGAGGTTCAAGCTCTTTCAGTTTGATCCTTTGAATGAGACGTCTTTGCGTCCAATTCATGAACCTCTCATTTCAACTGGTGCTCTTTGTGAAGGGGGCCCACGCATGCGTATTCTGGCCCCCGCGTGGTGTCATGTTCCCTTTCCAAGTGCATTGACCCACTTTTGAGGTTCCCATTTGATGTCTTTTGACAAATGAATATGAGAACATATGTTTGTACATAGTTATATAAAAAAAGAAAAAAAATAAAGTACAATAAAAGATTCCTTCAGTGAGCATCGATTGTTGTGAGCCCCAACCCTTGTGTATTTGGGCTCCATTTCTTTCACATATCTGTATCCTTTCTTTAGCATCTCATAGGTTTTGAGGGAATTCGGGTTTGTGTCCATCAACATGACCTTGAACTTCCCTTTGTACTTCATGTTGGTGAGATCTCTCCTTTTTCATGCATAAATCCATGTAGTATCTTGCTCACATTCATTGAGGACAATACATGAAGTAGGTATGGGGGGTGTTTTACGTGTGTACATAGTCGAGTCTTTTCTTTTAATTTTGTTTTCTTTTGTTTGCATTGTTAGGGTCATGTTAGTGTGTTGCATTTAATATCGATATATCTACTTGCCATGATCCTTGGGTGACTTGTCTTCTTTTGCTTGCCTAGTGCCTTAAATTTTCACATTTCTTTCAAAATCTTCATGTGTTGCGAAAGAAAATGTTTTGTGGGTTTTGTGTGTGTTTAGCATGTGCAAAACCGTTGAGAGGCAAAGTAAAAAGAAAGCTCCCAAAATTGCATTGAACTTGATGCATTAGGATATCTAGTACTGTGGCTTTAGGATTTATCGAGTTGTTAGGATGCACCCCAGTTTTCCCTTGGGGGTGAGTAATCATTGGGTTTCAGTGCTCAAACATTTAAAGAAGTCCACTCTGAACCTAGTGAGTCAATAATTCGTGTCTGTTAACTTAAGGAAGTTTGTTGTAGTCAAGGACCCTTTAAATCTTGTTGTCAGACATTAAGTGTAGGGTTTTTGGTTCATGTGTAGATAAGAAATAAGTGAGTAGGTATTCTCTCTTCTCGCACGGCTCTAATCACTCGGGAATGTAGGTCTGAGGGGACTTTGTGCCTGGTGCTTTCGAGTCATCTGACTTGGGATGCGCCGACTGAACTCCCGTTACACGGGTGGTAGGGATTGCCCTATGTGGAGATTTGGGGAAAGGTGTACGTGATAGTGTAAGTCCTCATGGGCAATGATGCACAAAGCCTGACCCTGGGAGAATGAAGCTCCAACTAATAAAAGAAAAAAAAAAAAAAAAAAGGTAATGCAAATAAGAACCTTAATGGACTTTACACTTTGTATCACTTGAGTATGTTGAGGTTGTCCATGTCTTTCACTTAATTCCTTATTTTACTTGAACGAATGGTTCATTAGGCTAGGTGTGGACTGATTACCTATATAGAGTCGGCCCCTAGGATTACCGCGTCCAATGATCGACAACTTATGTCCAACGAGTCAAGTGTCTAGGTTGAATAGTGCATCTTGTTCGGATTTTGTGGGTATATCCGCTGAAAACCCTCAGGAGACAACACTCCTCCTCCTTGGCAACAAAGAGGTTTAATGGCTTGTTGTATGTTCTAAGTGCAACCGTGATTCCTACGAAAGTGAGTAAGGATTTCTTGTTTCTCGTTTGCTTTTCTCTTTCTTTGTTTTGCTTGGGACTAGCAAAAACTTACGTGTGGGGGTATTTGATTGACATCATTTCATGCTTATATTTGTATCTTATATCCATTATCTTACACCTAAGCAATGCTACGTGACGAGTTTTATGTTTGAATTTTAGAAATAAAGAGGTTTGAAGAGAAGAGCCATGAAAGGACCCAAAAGTAGGAAAAATGACTTAATTCTAAGACCTGGGGACTAAGATGCAAAGGAGAAGGACCTGAACGTAAGACAGAAGGACCTAAGAGCAAAACAGAAAACTCCACACCATCGTGGGGAGTATTTTGACAATTCGATTCGGGTCGGAGCTCCAATAAACAAAGTAGATGCATCCAAGACCAAGTAATAGATCAAACAAAGCCCACAACAAATCCTAGATGAATCCAGATCCGATAGACCACTAATTGGCGGTCTAGATCACTCTGGATCCGCTAAGATTTCTGGAGCACGTGTATTAGTGTATTCTTAGTCTATTTTTGGTATTGGTTTAGTCCCACATCGGGGGATTGTCCCGGATTAGCTTTTTCCATGCCTATAAATAGAACTCTTCACCTTCTAATGTAATCACCCATTGCTTGGTGGCATTCTCTCTACTAAGGAGTGAGTCTCGAAGCAAAAACTCAAGGTGGAGAAGAATGCTCCCTTCAATGTGAGTCATTTGCTAATAAAAAAATTCTTCTAGTTTCTTTTAATCTTGTCTTTTAATTTGTGCATGCTTGTTTAGTCTTTCTTTTCCTTTTAAGCTTCTTTAATATTTCTTGCTTGATTAGTGTAGTTTCATTTCAGTATAATGCTTCATTTTGTTAGATTAGTTAGTTTAAATATGTGTGAGTAGTTCCATCCCCTTTGGGGGTGGAGTAGATGTATGTACATGTTATGTAGATGGTATGAATGCTTGATATAAATGTTTGTGAGAAATATTAGTATGCTTGCTTGAATTAATAAGAACTTTACTTGATGGTTTCTGCCATAGTTAGGTACACTCCATGCTCGTTATGTTCTTAATAACAACCTTGCGTTGCTCATATTAATCACCTAGGTTAGTGTTGTAAATGATAGGTCTTGCCATGAGGTACTTCTTATGCATGAACAAACACTACCCACACTTGAGCTTATTGTATGCAGTCACCACACTTATTTCATGTGCACACACACACTCCACCCCTTAGGGGTTTTCATTCCTATGTTTTTATCTTCTTCATTAGTTGTTTAGCTTAGTTGTTTAGTGATTTCATTTCAGCTTGCTTGTTTACTAGTTTAGATTAGTGTAGTGTAGTGTAATACATCTTTCTCTCCTTTCTTTTCACTCGCCTTCTCACAAACCAAACGTCGACACACCTCCCAGTGGACGACCCGTATTTGTCACCGCTTCAACGCGGCCGTGCACTTGCGGTTAATATAAAACGATTAATCACTGGCCTAGACCTTCTAAACGGCCGACCGCCCATTGACCTCAATTCGATTGTTGACTTAAGTTGTTGCCCCAGTGTTAGACTAGTTTGTGCCTCTGTTCGAACGTTCCTTTTCATAAGGAAACTGTCGACAGTGTGCCATTTTTTATCGATCGTTGGTGCCCTGTTTTGTATTCTTGCCTTGTGTCTTGTGTTGTGCTCTTTTCTTCGGAAACTCGTGTCCTCACCTTGGGCATGAGCCGGGAAGTGACAATGGGTGCGGTGAGCGTGCCTGCCAAGGGACCATTGGGCAAAGGAGTGTAGATACTTGATACACGTGCTATTTTACGTTTTATTTCTCATTTGGAATCCTCTACCTTTACTTAGTGATTTGTTTGACGCATGCTTTAGCTTCTTTTGTTATCTTGATCATTAGCATGAGTAGAGAGTAGATCCACTCCCCATTATGGGGGTGGAGTTAACGGTTTCAGGACTTCATGTGTGTATTTTGATCGGACGTCCAAGACTTGGATTGCTTGATCGAATTTAATCATGAAAAATGTTTGGAATTCAAGATAAACATTTGGGCGATGGAAAGAGGCTTTAGTCGTATGAATCTTGACAAGTCAAAAACTTGGTTTTTGGTTGAAAAATTAGGACGACTGAACAAGGGTTTAGTTGTTCGAATTGGGTTTTGACTGGGCATTGATTATAGTAAGCTTTTGGTGGTCCAGACAAGTGAAAGAGACTTGGTCGTTTGAATGTAATCATAAGACTCAATAAATTGAAAATACTTGTCTTCTTGAAGCTTGGTTACAGTCCTTAAGTCTTTAATCCTTCAACCTCCATGTCCTAGTCACGTAACAAGATAAAGATATGCACAATACATGTATATATGATATGCAGTCAACACTAGGTTGATTGAATTTTCATAAATTAAGATTAGGTTTTTGATAATCATCAAAATAAACATGATTAAGGTCAAAAGCCAACACAAATATGCATCATGCCAAACCAATTGCATCTCGTTTTTGTCCATCCACTAAACTCACCCTTTCTTTAGGATCTCCTATGCATGATATTTTTCTTTACCGAAGTAATGTTGGTGTCTTACTAAATGTGACCTTTGTAGGATTTCGTGTCCCTATGTATGTATATATTTTAAATTTTTTAATACAAACATACAAGATCGCTTTCATATTTTCATTGATTTTACGTACATGTATTTGTTTATTCTAATATCATGCATTCCTACACATATTAAAATAAACAAAGGATAGAGGATCAAACCCAAAGTTTCTCTAAAACCTTTCAGAAGATCCGGAGTTCCGTTGCTCGTCGAATCACCCGCCGATTCGACTCCAAGTGTTCACCAAACTTTAAACAAGATTAGAGAAAAATGAGCTAGTCAATCAATCTCTAATTAAGCTTAGAATCTAGCTAATAACCCCTCTTTATGCTCCTGAGATTTCTATCTCCAAAACTTAAAACTATTAAGAGATTTTCGTGGTGCTTAAGGGAGAGATTAATGAGAGAAAGAATTTTTGCATTAACATAAACAAGTAGGATGAGGGGTCCTTTTATAGGCTCCCAAAACATCATTATCAAGAACTATTCTTTAGTCATGATCTCTTGCTAATTCTCTTCTAAAATTAATCTCAAATTGCCACATAAGCATCCTCAAAACCGTTTGATTAAATCTGGAATTAATTCAACCCATGATATAATTATTCTCTTAATAATTCAGGCAAAAATCGTGTTGCTCAGTTGACCGAGAATTCTTCTCGGTTAACCAAACCATTCGGTTTTAACACATGTTCGGTGGACCGTGAGCTAGATGGTCGACCGAATATGCATGAGAAAAATTCTCTGGAAAAATTCAGACGATCCGCGTCTTGCTCCTGTCGACCGTTGACTCGCCAAAATGTCTCCTGGTCGAATCTCATCGGACGACCGTGTCACCTTCGGTCTACCGAAAATATCCCAAGATAGCTCCTGGATATTTTCTCTCGGTTGACCGTTCACGCTCGGTTGACCGAACATAATTGTCCAGGCATTCCAAACAATTTCGGTCAATCAATTGTGTTTACCCGTTCGGTTGACCGTTCCGAAAACACCTCGGTCAACCGAACCCTAAACGGTTTACTATGTTTGACCCCGATTTTGCCATTGTCAAATTTTGGATTTATTTACAACAAAAGTTGATCTGTTGGGGGTTTTAGCAAATTCATATCTTATGTAATATATTATCCTACGTAATATTAATTAATACACCCCATAATACATACACCTCATATGAATTCATTCACCACATGTGTACCTTTTTAACATGAAACCCGACACATCATATGAACTCAAAATCAAGCTTCTTGTTTCCCAATTTTGTGGTGTGACCTATTGGAGGATCTTAGCCAAATTGGCAGTGATATTAAACACTTAATATCCCAAACAATAAGCGGTATCTAGCTACACATTATAGTTACCCAATTAGCATAGATGTCTTTGTTCTACTTGAACTAAAATATGATCCATCTAGTGATGTAAGTGCACCACTTGTGTCTGTCCCTTGCCTCATGATATTAAGAATATATACAAAGTAGAAATGTGTCACCTTTGTATTATATTCATTTATTGATATCTTTAAGCTAGTTATAACTATGTAACTTAACTCAACTTACATTGTGCACATTATAATTTTGCTTTATCAAGGGGCCCACTAATATCATCACTCAATAAAGAGGGGCAACGATAATCGTTTGACTAGCTATATTTTCCAGCACAAGTCATGTTCAACCAATTATTGCCTTTATCACTATACTCATTGATAGCTTTTGATAATAATCAAATTAAGCACTTCTTGAGTGAAAAGATATAAGTCTCGTATCTTAGGATCCAAGACACAGTAAAACATTAATGACACGAAACACAATTCCATAATGTCTTACTTGTTATGTCTATTCAATATATAAAAGTAATTTTTTCCTCTTTCATATACTCGTGTCGTCAACTATTTGTAGAGCTACAACAATCGATGACCAACACGACAATCTTATCTCGGTGATTAGTGTTCCATATTAATTACCATGATTGTGAATAACTTTTGATTTATGTAAACCATTATCTTTTATAGCTCTACGGTTAAGGACCAAGCGTCTCTTCCTCTACACTTCCAAAAGACAAATACCATAATCAAGGAACAAAATATTTGCACATCGAATTCATAATAATTGACATATAAAAGTAAAACTTTTAGAACACATTCATTTCAACCTTAATATGAAGTTAGTAAAGTTTCCCAATACATTAATGTGCTAACTTATGAACACTAGATAACAATAAAAAAAATTCTTAGTTATCTTAAACAAACTATGTCTTTTGAACTAAGCATTGTTCGATCTCCGTCTACAGAGTTAAGCCATTTGTTTGATTTTTAAGATGTAAATTTCTAAAGCAAGAAACCTTAACTTGATTCCAAATTCATTTCAAATCATCATGTGTCATAAGGAACCAAAATCAAATGTTCTAATTTAGAAATTTGTTTTTGCACACCCCCCCCCCCCCCAAAAAAACACTTTCTCCTCGTCCCCCTCTTTCTCACTCTTTTTTGCTCTCTCTCTCTCTCTATATATATATATATATATACATACAGAAATTATAGAATGTGCCCAGGCTCATTTAAGCTTAAGTGAGCCCCCTAAACATCCACCATCCAAATCAAATGTAATGGTGGATCTAAATCTATGTTATTTTTAGATAGAAAAGGGTAAAATTGGAAAACCAATCACCCCTTCCCCCTCCCCCCTCTCACGATTCTCACCCAAAACCCACCAATTCTTGAACGCAAATCCTAGTTTTGGTTTCTCTTTCTTGTCTCGCTCTTCTCCACATCTTCAGAGTACCCATTTTATATCGTCGGAGATTTCTTCTTTTCTCGTCGGGGTTCTCCTCTCTCCTCTCCAGAGATTTGATTTGCGAAATCCCTTTGTGGAGCACATTCTTGGTAACTCCGACAAATCAATGGAGATATCATCACATCTTGATGAAGACGGCAACCCCAGGTGAATGATTATCGACTGAAACTTTAGTATTGATTTTAACTTTAGATTTAAAATTGTTTATTATTTACGAAATTTCACCACTCTATGGATTTTAATTCTATTTTTGCACAAGCATCCAGTCCTATTGTTTCGTGGGATGTTATTTTGCAACAAAATGTATCTTGTTGCTAAAGATAATGTTACAGTTCGTCTTATATTATTACAGTTAGCACTTAGCAATTAAGTATTTTTGGACTTAATTATTCTAGAAATACATATTGTATTATTGGTAATATTTTGTGGGTTTTCTTCTAGTTCTTGTTTATATAATGTTCATAAAATTATATACTTCTAGTTGTATTTACACAAAAATATTGTGGTTAGAAAAATGATATTCACACTGATGGAGAGTTCGATTTCTTAAATTTCGCTTCAATTTAATTGTGGCAGTTTTTTTCCACATCTGGTGCACATTTTTCTTCATTCTGTCAAAGAGATTGTACTCCACTTTTTAGATGAAATTTGCTTCGAATTTATGTTGTCATATGCGTAAAACAGTTAACAAAAGAATCTAGGTAATAGTATCCTCTAATGCTGATTATTGTAGTTTGATAACGAGCATAGTTACTGATATGAAGAGGCAAATTGGATTTGATGAAGTTGGCTGCTTTTGTGTTGTTTAAGTTTTGATTTTGAATTTGTTTCAGTTGGGTTCTTTTGTGTTGAATTATTGGTTACACTTTTCGCTGAAATTGATGAAATCAACTTTATTTGTTTGGTTATTGTTTGTGATTTGTGGTTGTAGGCTACTATTAGACCTTGTACTGTTCCAAAAACAAGAGCTTGGAATCCAATGGAAGTAACCAAATGGAAAAGGTTAGGTTTTTTTGTACCATGTTAAAAAAATTCTTTGTTGTGTGTTGTTCAAATTTCTATTAACTCAACGTTTTCTCCCTTTTCTGTGGTGGTGTTATAAGTAGCTTGTTAATTCTTGTATGTTGACTTAAAGAATATATTTTGCCTCTTCCTTCTTTCTGATTGTTTTTTGTTTCTCTGTGTAGGAAGTTGGTGAAACATGGTTCAGAGAAGTTGTTGCTTACCTTCTGGACCACGATAATTTTGTCAATGTACCTCCAACAGTCTTGGTTAAGGTCACTCACTCAATTTTTCCATATAAATGAAGTCAATGGTTGCAGCAGCAAGGTTCATGACAGGAAGCACGCATCAGTAAGCAAGATTGCATCATTCCAGCAATTTGTCCATCATGATTTTGATGCCAGTGATTTTGAGCTTGTGTGCATGGTAGCCTTGGATTCAATTGGTGAACGAGAGGCAATTTCCTTCGATCTTCAGGATGTGGAGGAATTGGAGTTCCGATTTGATATAAATTGTGATGTAGATAGCTCTTTGATGACCCAAGTGCAATCTAATCATTATTGATGTATATCAATAGGACATTTGTCTGGCGATTAGTCTCTAAAATTTGTGTTGTAATTGAAGTTTGTTGTGAGTGTGTATATGTTAATACTTGACTACTTCAGGAGATTGACGTAGAGATCCCCATATTGGATTTTTGCGAAGTTAATGACAATCTATTCGTTTGTCGAGTTTAAATCTACTTTTTTACGATGTGTATATATTATCCAGTGAGATCCATAATTTTTTGTTCTTATCGTAATAACTACATTATATTATGGCTCACAATCTCATATTAGGGATAACAACATTATATTATGGTTGTGAACGTAATATTAATTTAGTTACGAACAACGTACATGTTACAAATATTGCAATCATCCACCATTATTTGAGAAATATTATTAATAATAGTTACATTATCTTACGACTAACAATATTATATTACGACTACCAAAATTATATTACGGTTATGATCGTAATATTAATTTTTTAACGAACAACGATATATAATACACATGTTGCAATTATTCACTATTATTTGAGGAATGTTATTAAAATGGTAAAATTATATTACGGCTAATAACCGCATATTACGGTTAATAATATTATACTACGATTGCGAACGTAATATAAATTTTATTACAAACAACGATACATGTTACACATGTTTCAATCATTCACTATTATTTGAGGAATGTTATTAAAAATAGTAACATCATATAAAAAAATGAATCACTATAGTGTGCTTCTATAAAAAAAAATCATAACAGCTTCCCAAAGTATGTGTACCAAAAAATATAAATGATGTGTAGTTCCATATGCGTATTTTTAACTTCTTCACATGTATTCTCTTGTCCACAACTGTATGATAATCTTGTTTGCAAGTTTACTCCTATAATTTACTTGTATCTTCAGGTATAACCCTGCAAAATACCAAATAAGCCATAATTCAATTCTCAAGTATAATGTATTTTTACAAAGAACAATAAATACTCACGTTTTCTTATCCTTCCTTATTACAGCTAAATGGTATTATAGCTACTGAAACAACATTCCGGTGATATTCCTTTCAACATCGGGTATGAAATCAAAATCTTCTACATTCTAGTGGTCCAAATAATTATAAATAGAAAACAATTACTAGTACAATACAATGTATGTTGGTTGGTTGTTATAGGAGAGCTAAATGGTATTACAGCTACTGAAATAATATTACATCCACAAAATGACACTATATTACAGCTAATAATGTTATATTACGGTTGCGAACATGATATGACTTTCGTTTCAACTAAATTGAAACATATTACTTTCATTAATATTATTTGTACGTTGAAAAAGTGCTAATGAGAGCTAAATGATATTATTGTTATTGAAATATTATTACAATATTACAATGTCACATCCACAGAATAAATACTATATTACGGCTAAAAATGTTATATTACGGCAGCAAACATAATATTACTTTCATTTCAACTAAATCAATACATGTTACTGTAATTTACATTATTTTTACTCACACTTGCATAGGTTTCAAAGGAGTTTCATATACTAATAGTTGCATGTTTTTCTAAATTCAAAACGAGTTATTACAACCGTTTTGTGATATATCGTTTCAGCTTCCACATTAAGTTCAACATTCAACATGGATATCGGTTTACAATTTGTGTGCATTAAATTGGATGTATGATATGCAATTGTTTCTATTGGGTAAAATGTGTAATTGATCTGCATCGAACTTGATACAGGATTTCCAATACATAAGATATATGATTTGCAATAACGAATTGTATTGGGTTTGGATTGAATGAATTATTAGACTTCGTGTGTGGTTTGGATTCAATTCAGATTTGCAATAAGTGATTAGTCGTTTTATGAAACTTGTTTCTGAGGCATATGTTTTGAATAGCAATTTCAAGAGCAACTTGTCTTAATCGGGTCTTGCAAGACCAGGGAATTGGTTGCTTCAATCAACCAAGCTTGTTTGGCGGTTGTAGTATATGTAAACATTATTAATTTCACGTACGTGTGGACATGATGGATGGTAGAATTAATTGACGGTGTAGCAATAGATGTTAGGCTTAGAGGAGTTTTTTGACTAGCTAACATATCGTGACTCGCCACTTATCGTGCGTCTTTTTGGGTCCATTTTTGAATTTCAGTTGTGAAGAGGCTCTCCACCATCTCTCTCTTCCTCCATTCACCTCTCTATTCTTTACACCGGATGCTTCTTTTGACAGAAAGTTAACTTTCCCTGTTCCTTGTCAGATAGGAAGTATAGTTACGTACTGTTTACACGACATGCTTCCCCTTTACACCACACAGTTGTTGCACAATTATCTACAATTTACAATCAACCAGACATCCTGCTTGATGACATGACTGATATACATCTGATAACCCTTCTGGAATTTCAACCGTTTCCACCTCAAAAAATATCGACCAAACATAGGACTGTAAATGGGTAATATTTTACCCGCAACCCGTCCCGCCCCGACCCGCCTAATGCGGGTAGCGGACAAAAAAATGTTACCCGTCAACCCGCTAACCCGCCACCCGCATAACCCGCCTAATAAGCGGGGCGGGTTGCGGTTGTCTTGCAACCCGCCCCGCATAACCCGCAACCCGCCTAATCAAATATATTATTAATTTTTTATATACCAAAATCATTTTAATGTTTCCATTTTACTCGTAATCATTAACCCACCTTACCAAATCATTATTCAACACTAACCAAATGTCTAGTTTTTCACTCAACACACATTCAATTTCCCAAAAAATACAATGAGTAATTACAATTTTTCAACTTTTAATGTTCTTTTATTTTTCTTAGAAAAAATCAAAAAAAAATTAAAAAACCCACCAAACCCGCATAACCCGCCCCGCCTCACCTAGTCCAACCTTATGCGGGACGGGTAGCGGTTTTTTTATTTTTGACCGTTCCCCGCCCCGCATACCCGCTTAATTTATGCGGGGCGGGTAGCGGTGGACCAAAAACCCACCCCGCCCCGCCCCGCTTACACCCCTAACCAAACATATCCACCGTTAATGGCCAAAGACCCGTACAAAACATACACCGTTTGGGTGGAGATTCACACGATGTCTTAGAGAAACGAAAATTTAGTAAGATATATATCCCACTCGATGTGAAAAAACACGTAACGCGCGTCTATCGTCTAAAGTAACTATGAGACTAGGATTGCTTTTCATCCCAGTCATAATATAATTATAAATCGAAAGTAGAGCACGTTTGTTATAAATTGAATGCACACTATGTGCGATCCGCATTCACTAGTGGGCGATCCAAAGTAGAGCACGTTTAGAGTTTTACATAATATAATTATAGTAGTTGAATTATTCTAGCAAAGCAAGGCATTACTTACACTTTGTCAAAACGCCCGATCTCTTATTCTCATCAACCTAAATGTTTTGATGTTGTACACACACATATATTATGACTCTTGTATCAAGATGTACGGTTTGAATTTTCTATTTAAATTGTAAAATTCAAATTATGAGTAAGGGTAAATTGTTGTTAAGAATTATGGTTAGTGGATCCCTCTCAACTAGAGGCGGTATTCACTCACTATATATGTGTGACTAAAATCAATTTTTTTTGAAGTGATTTTATATAATGTTAAGAGACTAAAAAATGAATATATTAGATTCGTTCAAAAACCCGAAATCTTAATCTTATATGAAATTACTCGAATTTCTTTTGATTTTTGAAACAAATAAATATGTTCTCCTACATCAAGATATGTTTTGGATTCTCTATTTAAAGTTTAAAATTTAAGTTTTGAGGAAGAATAAATTATTGTTAACAAAAATAAAGATAGTAGATCCCTTATCTAATTATATTATGTTTAGATGATTAGTATTAGCATTTCTCTTCTGCTTTATCCTGTACCAATGGCTAGAAATGAGAGCTGAATGATCCTCGTATCTCGTAGTTGGCGTTGGTCTTTAGCAGACCAAGAATAATTGGGAAGTTATCTCCTAGTCACTAAACCAAAAAATAACCAAGAATAATTGGGAAGTTATCTCCTGGTCACTAAACCAAAAAATAAACATTAACTGTATAAGTGAGAATACCTTCAACGTGAAACATGCCCGGCTGTGTGAATCACGTTGGGTAGGCACGATTCACACTGAGTGCTGTTGAAAAAGTGATTCGAATCTTGTGCATGTCCTAAATATTTTTAAACTGAAGTGATGCTAATGACGCGACTTCTAATGGGGCTGGCTATTCTATAATTTATTGGACAGGTACCATTCCTGTTGCTCGCCGAAATCTAGATCTACGCATTGCACGTTTGTTCATTTTGAAACGAGGGATTTTTAATTATAGACATTAAGTGCAACACCTTTTTGCATTGCAGCCAAGGTTGACTTTTACATTTTCACAAAAAAACAGTTACGATTGGATTAAGTGGAACACTACATCGGCTCAGAAATTACAAAAGTTTTGATCATGTGAACTTGGAAACCCCAACAAGGAAACGTCTAACCTTGCGTAGCACATATATCAACTAAACCGTGACTATCTGACTAAACCGTGACTATCTGACTAAAGCCGAGTGGCCCGGCTTTGGTCGAAATGGCCTGGCGTGCCAGCACGCCTGTAACGCCCCGAAACAGCGGAAAATTTAAAACTTTAAACAGATAAAGAATTAACACAGGGGACATCACCAAACCACAAGTACAGATATATATATAATAGGGAAATTGTACAATACAAGAGTCAAGGATGATTACAACCCAACACAAAAGATATACAACACATATACAGGGGAAAAATCATCCACCTCGAAGAACCAAAGAGACAGGATCTGGTCTGGGTGCTCCTGTCCGCAGTCACCACCTCCTACTGACGTGTACGACCTGACATAAAACATGAATATGCCTGAGTTTCCCGTAGGAAACCCCGTATGCGAGACCCCTAAAATATGAACATAATATGCGTAATGAACACATGAAATGAAATGAAATGAAATGCAGTAAAACACAACAATCTCCCGTGCACACCAGACACCGCCGGAACACATCAGCCTCGGGTCTCAAGCGTCCTCTCACCCCAACCCCTCAATCACACGTGCACACAAGGCACCGCCGGAACATCATCGGCCACGGGTCTCAAGGGTCCTCTCACCCCAACCCCACAATCACACGTGCACACAAGGCACCCGCTCCTCAGAGCCACAACAACAACGTGCACACACGGCACCCGCTCCTCAGAGCCACAACAACAACGTGCACACACGGCACCCGCTCCTCAGAGCCACAACACGACCCTCCTCTCAGGCCGGCAATGTCTGTACCGTCGCCCCAAAAAAGGCCGGAGACCCGTTGCCCTCGAGGCGGATCCAACAACACACGGCACAAGCATCCATATGCAAAACAGTGCCCAAACGGTCGAACGGAAGAACCCAAACGGTCGACCGAACACCACAACTATTCCTCAGAAAAACCGAATTAAGGTCCAACCGGTCGAACGACTCTCAAATCACGGTCGACCGAAATCCAACAGGGAAAATCCTCTCTCGCTCAAAAGCACCAACGGTCGAACGACCCTCAGATCACGGTCGACCGAAAACAACCAGGGAAATCCCCCAACAAAACCGCACTACACGGTCGACCGAAAACAACCAGGGAAATCCCCCAACAAAACCGCACTACACGGTCGACCGAAACCACACTCCCGGTCGACCGGCCAATAAGTTAACTTAAACGTCGGTCCAACGAAGTCAATGAGCGGTCGACCGTTTAGATGGTCAACGCCCCCAACCGACCTACAACAGTGCTTTTCGGTCGACCGGCAAAGGGGACCCGTTCGACCGAAAACACACAGAGCATTCCTCCCTTGGTAAAACGCACCACCGGTCGACCACTCGAAGAGTATCGTTCGACCGGTGCAAGGGTTTTCCGCCCAAAACACACTACGACCGGTCGACCGCGCCATCCCTCCGGTCGACCGTTGCAGAGCAGAAATGCTGCTGCAAGGTTCTCGACGAGCCTTCCGGCCTACCGTCGGCCACTACAACCCTCGCAAAGGCTAAAAGGAGGTCTACACTAAAGCTTGGCATACCTTAAGGCTTGAAGAAGCCTTTGAAGAACCTCGGCGAGCGCTTCCTCGCAAATCTCTTCTTCTCCGGCGAAAACCCGAACCCGATCCTTTTCCTCCGGCCACCCGATCCGGCGAGCCTCGAATCACACGATCTGGCGAACCTCGAGCTCCTCCTCACCTCAGAGAGCTGCGGATCACGCGAGAGGGAGAGAGACTTGAGAGAGAAACGAGTGAGAGAGTGAGAGACAAGTGTGTGAGAGAGAGAGAGAAGAGTTTCCAACCTTATATACTCCACCTCTTTCAATCTCCACCATCCATCACAACTCCTCCCATCCATCTCAGCCCTCCATCTCCTCCTCCCCTAATCCTCCACCTAATCACAACAAACCCAATTAGCAAAGGATTAGGATGTAACAATCCACCATCCTCAAAGAATTTCGTCCTCGAAATTAGGACCAATTCTCACCGAACAAATCCGGGTACTTCTTCCGGACCTCATCCTCAACCTCCCAAGTGGCTTCACGCTCGCTATGGTGCTGCCACCTGACCTTCACCATCGGAATGGTTCTCCTCCTGAGCTGGTGCTCCATCCGATCTACAATCTCCACGGGCCTCTCCTCAAGAGATAAGTCCTGACCGATCTCCGGAACACAGATCTCAATCACATGCGATGGATCGGCAACGTATTTCCTCAACATAGAAACGTGGAAAACGTTGTGAATACCCGAAAGCTGCGGCGGCAAAACAATTCGGTAGGCAACCTCTCCGACACGATCAAGAATCTCAAACGGTCCGACGTACCTCGGACTGAGCTTCCCTTTCTTCCCGAATCTCATCACTCCACGAGCTGGTGAAATCCTCAAGAAAACGTGATCGCCCACCTCAAATCTCAACTCTCGTCTACGCCTGTCTGCGTAACTCTTCTGTCTGCTCTGAGCCATCGCCAACCTCTGTTTGATCACGCCAACCTTCTCAGCATACATCTGAGAAATCTCTGGTCCAACCAACTGCCTCTCGCCTACATCACTCCAGCATACCGGCGATCTGCAAGGCCGACCGTACAGAGCCTCGTACGGTGCCATCCCAATGCTCGAATGGTAGCTATTGTTGTAGGCGAACTCGATCAACGACAGGTGTTCATCCCAATACCCTGCCCAATCCAGAGTACACGCTCTCAGCTTATCCTCTAGCGTCTGGATAGTCCTCTCTGACTGCCCGTCTGTCTGTGGATGAAAAGTTGTGCTGAACTTCAACTGAGTCCCCAAAGCCTTCTGCAGACTACCCCAAAATCTAGAGGTAAACCTCGGATCACGATCAGAGATAATACTCACAGGCACACCATGTAACCGGACTATCTCCTCGATGTACAGCTTCGCCAAACCCTCCAACGGTAAGGTGGTCCTGATCGCCAGAAAATGCGCCGACTTGGTCAGTCGATCAACTATGACCCAAATCGTGTCGTGAAATCTCCTCGTCTTCGGCAACCCTGTGACGAAATCCATAGTCACGTGCTCCCACTTCCACTCTGGCAGATCTATACTCTGCAACTGCCCTGCTGACAAACCAAGCACCTGGACACGAAGTCTGCTACGTCTCGCTTCATCCCTTTCCACCAGAAACTCCGCTGTAAATCCTTATACATCTTGGTACTCCCCGGGTGAATGGAATATCTGGCTCTATGTGCCTCCTCCATGATAGTATCCCTCAGATCACCTGCTCTCGGTACCCAGATCTGACCTCTGAACCTCAAGCCCCCATCGACTCCGACACTGAAGTCTGATCCGTCCTTAGCAGCTAACTGCATCAGACTGACCAACTCATCATCTGCTCTCTGAGCCTGAACAACTCCCGAAACTGTCTGCGGCTCCACTCGAAGTCCCGCAATCAATGCCCCCTCAGAGCCCTCCGTAAAAGGTCTCCACTCTGTGAAGGCCTCAAGCAACCTCCACTCCTGAATGCACAAGCTCGCAGCTGACAACTCCACCTTCCTACTCAAGGCATCCGCGACAGAATTCGCCTTCCCCGGATGATACGAAATGGTGAAGTCATAATCCTTTATGAACTCTAGCCATCTGCGCTGCCTCATATTCAACTCTTTCTGCGAGAAGAGATACTTCAGACTCTGGTGATCTGTGAAAACCTCAAACTGCTCTCCATATAAGTAATGCCTCCAGGTCTTCAGCGCGTGAACCACCGCTGCCAACTCCAGATCATGAGTCGGATAATTCTTCTCATGAACCTTCAACTGCCTCGAAGCATAAGCGACCACTTTCCCGTGCTGCATCAACACGCAACCCAGACCGATACCAGAAGCGTCACTGTAAATCACATAGCCTCCGCTACCACTCGGTAACGTCAAAATCGGTGCTGTAGTCAGTCGCCTCTTCAACTCCTGGAAACTGTCCTCGCACTTCTGGGACCAAACGAACTTGACACCCTTCTGTGTCAAAGCCGTCAGTGGGGAAGCAAGTCTGGAAAAGTCCTGAATAAACCGACGATAATAACCTGCTAAGCCCACAAAACTCCTGATCTCAGACACACTGGTCGGAGCTCTCCACTGAGTCACAGCCTCGACCTTCTCTGGATCCACAGAAATCCCGTCTGCTGACACTACATGTCCCAGAAAGACCACCCGATCTAGCCAGAAATCACACTTCTTGTACTTAGCATATAGCTGCTGATCTCTCAGAATGCTAAGCACAATCCTCAGGTGCTCCCGATGCTGCTCTCTGTCTGGTGAGTGTACCAGTATATCATCCACGAAGACAATCACAAACCTGTCGAGATACGGCTGGAAGGTCCGATTCATCAGATCCATAAACGCTGCTGGTGCATTCGTCAGTCCAAACGACATCACCAAAAACTCATAATGCCCGTACCTCGTCCTGAACGTTGTCTTCTGGATATCTGCATCCCGAATCCTCAATTGATGGTAACCGGATCGCAGATCGATCTTCGAAAAGACCCTCGCTGACTGCAACTGATCAAAAAGATCCTCGATCCTGGGTAAAGGATACCGATTCCTAATGGTAACCTTATTCAACATCCGATAATCAATACACATCCTCAGCGAGCCATCCCTCTTCTTCACGAAGAGCACTGGAGCTCCCCAGGGTGAAACACTGGGCCTAATCAAACCTGAATCTAGCAGATCCTGCAACTGCTTCTTCAGCTCAGCTAACTCCGTAGGCGCCATCCTATATGGAGCCTTCGACTGTGGTGTAGTCTCTGCTACCAGATCGATTCCAAACTCGATCTCTCTGTGAGGTGGTAATCCGGTGATCTCATCTGAAAATACCTCAGGAAAATCCTGAACAACCTCGATATCTTCCAACTTCTTCACCTCCAAATCTGGTACCACAAGCGTCGCTAAGAACGCTCTACAACCCTGGTGAATCATCCTCTGAGCCTTCACTGCCAAAACCAAAATCCGACCATCTCCACTCTTAGTCCCTCTGATCAACAAATCAGGAAGACCTTTCCTCGAGATAAGAATCTTCTTCTCTTGGCACAAGACCCGAACATCGTACTGGGACAACCAATCCATCCCAAGTATGACATCGAAGTCTACCATCGGTAATAAGACCAGGTCTGCCGGGAACTCCTGGTCTCCCGAAGCAACTGTGGCGCCGGGGAGGAAGCTCCCCACAATGCCCACCAAACCCAAGGGTGTGCTGACTTCCAACGTGGCAGTCAACATCGCAGGGGTACGGCCTAACACGCTCGCAAACTGCTCAGAGATGAACGAGTGTGTGGCCCCGCAGTCGAAAAGCACTCTAGCAATCAAACCATCAACATAAAGCGTACCTTCCACCACAGCGCATGCATCTCTAGCCTCCTCCGCCTGAATGGTGAAGACACGTCCCACACTCTTCCCCTGCTGGGAGGGTGCAACTGGTCGACTCGGTCCAGCTCCGCTAGCTGAGGAGGAACCCGGTCGTCCACTAGGTCCACCTGACCTACTCGGGCAGGAACGAATAAAGTGACCCATCTGGCCACAACCATGGCACGCACCAGATCTAGCCCCACACCCGCGCCCGGGGTGAACTCTACCGCACTGCCTGCACTGCCCTGAGTACTGAGATCCTCCACTATCAATCCGGGGCCTCTTGCCCGGATTTCCCGAAATCTGATCTCCAGGTCGCACACTGGTCTTCGTCTGCACCATCCTGGCCTCTACCGTCTCCTGGTAGTCCTGCTCCATAATCGTTGCAAACTTCACTGCATCAGCTAAAGTCTGCGACATACTCGTGGTCATACGTGACCTGAACTGTGGCCTCAACCCTCAGATAAACTTCCGAGCTCTCTGCTCCGTTGTCACATAAGTATCCGGGCAGTAACGCTCCAGGGCGTGAAACCTGCTAATATAGGCCGTCAGCGTCATCTCTCGCTGCTCGAGTGCCAGGAACTCCTCCTTCTTCCTATCCCCCGCATGCTGGGGAAAATACTGCTGGTTGAACTCCGCGAGGAATTCCTCCCAGCCCACCTCCTCGCTGTCCTCAAACACAACAGCCGACGTGGACCTCCACCAGTTGGCCGCCTCACCGTCCAACACATAGGTGGCCAGATCCACCTGCCTCTCAGAAGGACACCCAATCGCTCTGAAGATCTTCCGGATCTTGAAGACCCAATCCTCAGCTGCCTCCGTCTCACCACTGCCATCGAAGGAAGGAGGGTGTTGTCGCATAAACCGATCCAGCACTGCCCCTGCCTGCTCGGCCTGCGCAGACTGGCGCTCAAGAAACTCGCCCAGCCTACCAAGAGTCCCCTGAAGGGTCCTCCTCTCCTCCTCCTCTCTGTCCTCCCTACCAGTCTCCTCACTGGCGCCCCTATAATGTGAAGGTGGCCTCACACGTCTCGGAGCCATCTACACAAGAGGACAGGAAACGACAATAAATTAATGACTATGAATGAGTGTATGATGAATGAAAACTAATGCAAGACCTCTAAGGTGGTTTCATTGGACAAGCACACCGGGACCGAAAGCTCTGATACCAAATTGTAACGCCCCGAAACAGCGGAAAATTTAAAACTTTAAACAGATAAAGAATTAACACAGGGGACGTCACCAAACCACAAGTACAGATATATATATAATAGGGAAATTGTACAATACAAGAGTCAAGGATGATTACAACCCAACACAAAAGATATACAACACATGTACAGGGGAAAAATCATCCACCTCAAAGAACCAAAGAGACAGGATCTGGTATGGGTGCTCCTGTCCGCAGTCACCACCTCCTACTGACGTGTACGACCTAACATAAAACATGAATATGCCTGAGTTTCCCGTGGGAAACCCCGTATGCCAGACCCCTAAAATATAAACATAATATGCGTAATGAAACATGAAATGAAATGCAGTAAAACACAACAATCTCCCGTGCACACCAGGCACCGCCGGAACACATCAGCCTCGGGTCTCAAGCGTCCTCTCACCCCAACCCCTCAATCACACGTGCACACAAGGCACCGCCGGAACATCATCGGCCACGGGTCTCAAGGGTCCTCTCACCCCAACCCCACAATCACACGTGCACACAAGGCACCCGCTCCTCAGAGCCACAACAACAACGTGCACACACGGCACCCGCTCCTCAGAGCCACAACAACAACGTGCACACACGGCACCCGCTCCTCAGAGCCACAACACGACCCTCCTCTCAGGCCGGCAATGTCTGTACCGTCGCCCCAAAAAAGGCCGGAGACCCGTTGCCCTCGAGGCGGATCCAACAACACACGGCACAAGCATCCATATGCAAAACAGTGCCCAAATGGTCGAACGGAAGAACCCAAACGGTCGACCGAACACCACAACTATTCCTCAGAAAAACCGAATTAACGTCCAACCGGTCGAACGACTCTCAAATCACGGTCGACCGAAATCCAACAGGGAAAATCCTCTCTCGCTCAAAAGCACCAACGGTCGAACGACCCTCAGATCACGGTCGACCGAAAACAACCAGGGAAATCCCCCAACAAAACCGCACTACACGGTCGACCGAAACCACACTCCCGGTCGACCGGCCAATAAGTTAACTTAAACGTCGGTCCAACGAAGTCAATGAGCGGTCGACCGTTTAGATGGTCAACGCCCCCAACCGACCTACAACAGTGCTTTTCGGTCGACCGGCAAAGGGGACCCGTTCGACCGAAAACACACAGAGCATTCCTCCCTTGGTAAAACGCACCACCGGTCAACCACTCGAAGAGTATCGTTCGACCGGTGCAAGGGTTTTCCGCCCAAAACACACTACGACCGGTCGACCGCGCCATCCCGCCGGTCGACCATTGCAGAGCAGAAATGCTGCTGCAAGGTTTTCGAGGAGCCTTCCGGCCTACCGTCGGCCACTCCAACCCTCGTAAAGGCTAAAAGGAGGTCTACACTAAAGCTTGGCATACCTTAAGGCTTGAAGAAGCCTTTGAAGAACCTCGGCGAGCGCTTCCTCGCAAATCTCTTCTTCTCCGGCGAAAACCCGAACCCGATCCTTTTCCTCCGGCCACCCGATCCGACGAGCCTCGAATCACACGATCTGGCGAACCTCGAGCTCCTCCTCACCTCAGAGAGCTGCGGATCACGCGAGAGGGAGAGAGACTTGAGAGAGAAACGAGTGAGAGAGTGAGAGACAAGTGTGAGAGAGAGAGATAAGAGTTTCCAACCTTATATACTCCACCTCTTTCAATCTCCACCATCCATCACAACTCCTCCCATCCATCTCAGCCCTCCATCTCCTCCTCCCCTAATCCTCCACCTAATCACAACAAACCCAATTAGCAAAGGATTAGGATGTAACAACGCCACGCCGAATTTCCGACCGGTCTGAGCTGGTGTTGTGTTGGGCCATGCCGGGCTAGGCTGGCATGGCCTAACACTCGGGTCTGACTATTTGTTATGAAATTATACATGTATATGTTCCATACCGACGCATGTTATTATTTATTTATTTACTTCAAAATAAGGTTATTCTCTTACTATAATGTCACTATTCGATGTGTTTGGATGCAACCAACTTCCTGTCCTCCACCCCTTAGGAGCCGCTATAGATACTAGTTACATCCAAACACCCATGAGAGCCTCTCACTGTTGATGCAGATCCCCACTTCTATTTTTTACGCTGAGCTTCCAGAATTTGCACCAATTTCGATGGATGAAAACCAGATTCAACCTCCATGATTTCGGATAATGACACCCAATGTCCTCAATTTTCGTTGGCATGTACCTTTGTAGATTGGCGTTATTTACAACCCAGTATTTACAGGAATGCCATTGATATGATTCCCTCAGTAATGACGTGTCACATTCATGCCCGCACTCCATCACATCCCCCCCTCCTCCCTACGCCGATCCTTTCAATCACCACAACATCGTTAGTCGGACACCTAAGAGATCGGTTGGTAGACGAGTTTAAAGTGCCGACGGTTAATAACGACCGTTCGTTCGACCAGTTACTCCATCATGACCTCTGATTTCACCGGGGAAGTTTGGAATCAGCTATTACACCTTGGGTACATCTGAATGTGGGCTATTTACATATCAAATTTGCTCCTCTTTTTCTTGATCCTTTCATTGTTATTTGAAGCTATTATGATTTTACCACTACAATTCACATGTGAACCCAAATATGATGGTTATAGGAAAAGTGTTATGTCGTCGCATTTGTCTTCATGATTGTTAACTTTATGGTTGACCTTTTTTTTTATAGCCTAAAGAGTTTTTATTAATAGCGAACTATATGTTGAGAGTATAGGAAATGAATATGTACACTGGGTAGGTCTCAACTTCCAACGATCTTATTACTTTACATGCACAATTCCAACTACAAACTCGGACTCCTCTTTAGTATACTGTTGATAGCTAAAGTGGTCGGGGGGTTAGGGTCAACGTGGAGGGAATACTTGCTTGGACGGTACTTCGGGGATTCCGTTGGACAAGACATCTGGAGTACACCTCAACGGCTGCCATCCAAACTACTATGGCGAGTGTTTGTGAAAAAGCAGCTTCTGGGGTCAAAATTTCAAGAGCTGGTTTCCTTGTGAAATCACATAGTTGGGAGACCAATCCAAACACACCCTAAGGAGTTCAAAACCCATTCCGAAGTCTTTTCTTGGTTTCCAAATAAAAAACTTTTACCTATCTACATTTGCATGATAATTGATACGTCTTTTCTTGGTTTTCCAACTATCTTTTTACATGAGTTCAAAGGTCGAAATGACTTGGGTTTGAATAAAAGATAAATCTTCATCTCCTTGCATTTTTTAACCTGTCTTTTTTGGTAAATTGTATTGTGCACTTTCCAAAGGATGAAAAAATCCCAGTAAATCTTTCAAACATAAATAAGTCCGGTCACATACTATTCGATGCATAAATTTTCATCCACTTGCGTTTTCAAATGACAGCAATCTTTCCCCTAGCCAGACACTTGCATTACGAAAAATATTTTGAAAATCAACAAAATGGAAAGAAAACTGAAATTAACACACTCAATAAACAGTTCTTTTGTTCTTTTACAATTATCCAAACTAAAAGCATGTTTTACTTATAATCTAAAAGCGTCTACAACATGGATAATTGCATTCATCCAACACATCAATGTTGTACTGGAGCTATATTTATTGCAAATTGAGCATCCATGTGCGAGATATTCTTGTCAGAGGAAGAGGAAACAAATGAAATCAAGGGATGATCGTGGACAAAAAATGTCAATTTTAGTTTTCAGTTTGCGTAGAACAAAGTCATTCAAGTGTTTAGTGAAACTGAGACACCATCGAGTTAAGGTTCTCGACGAGATCCTTTGCTTCCATGCAATAGTCTTCCTCCATCTGCACCAAAAGTTCAAAAGAAAGAATCTACTTAACGTGGTGGGAGGATAATATGTTTAAATTCAATCTTGGTGGATCGTTGTTATTTGAGTAGGCAAAGTTAGGGATCACAATTAACACAGCCTAGCGACATGTGTTCCATGTTGATTATATGTCCCGAAAAATTTGGTGCATATGTTTATATTGTCTCCCTAATGGAAGATGCAAAATAAAATGTTAATGCTTTATATAAATGGATAATTAGTAATATAATGTATGTTGTTATAATCTAATAGCAGATCTTGAGATAGACACATATTTTGTCTCATGATATGCCATTTTCAATAAGCTTGCGAATGTCATTACCAAGTCAACCTATAGGCATTTAATTTAGAGTTAAAAAATTAGCAGATGTTGTTAGACAATTATCAAAACGTCAGACTGCGATCGAGATCCTCAACACAATAGAATGTGATTGTGGCTGTTTTTTCTGTGTCTGGGTTGGAGTGGGTAATTGATGTTGTTTGCAAATCTATATAGCAATGTTCACAAAATAGAGCATAAGGTTGATCACTTACCTTTGCCACGATTGTCATGTCAAGAGAACAGCCAAAAGGAATGATGCTAGTGTTCACAACTTCAAGATGGAGATTTTCCATCATTTCCAAAACATTGAGAAAAATTCCCTTATGCCTCTCGCATTGGATCCTTACAAGAACCATCTTGTCAGCGATTTTGACTTCGATCTCTGGGAGTTGGGTCTTGTTGACGAGGCTGCTGTCGTCAAGATTCCTTTGGGACAAAGAGGAGGTAGTTGAGACAATGTCATCGACAGTAAGTCGGGATTTCCTGACGAGCACAATTGATTCAATCGTTTTGTTCTGGTTTTGTCCTTCAAGTTTCTTTACTCTCCCTTGAAGCTGCTTCACATAATTGGTGGCATTCTCTAGAACTGATGCCTTGTCGGTCTCCAAAAATTAATGTAAATAAAGTTCCACTAATTAGATTTAAAAAATCATTGAATCAGAGAAAAATTAAAGTTATAGAAAGATCAAATAGGATAGATGCGTGTGTTCTAGTTTTATATCAAACATATCAAAGGGGGAGTTAATATGGCCGTTGTTAGTTTTAAACACATCATTATAACAAATACATCAAGAACAACATGAGGAAGCAAAAGTTGATAAGTTATTCAAAATTCTATTAAAATCATAATATGGTTGCTATTTGTGAAGGAAACTATTCCTATATTATTTGAAATTGTCGTAATTTGGTCTTTACACCTTTATGAAGAATCAGATTTTTGCTATCTTACTAATAAATAAGGTGTGATAAATTTTAAATTCATATAACAAAATGTGCTATAAGTATTCGTTCACGCTTATATAACTTCAAAAAAGATTGTCAACTTCAAATATATGTAACACTAACAAAAATCCAAAGACTTATACAGTCACATATTGATCATAAATAACATGTGAAGTTTCATCAGGATCGGAACTCCGAACCTAAACCCACGAAAATAGCAGTTTATTCTCATATTTTAAAATTCAGACCCAACTTATACTTCAAATTCGCCACACAACAATCTTTTCAGGTTAGCAATTTTTCGTTTCGACCTGACTTCCTGTGCCTCCCTATCTGAATAGTATTTTATACGTATATGTTGCTGACCAGCGTGCTTAGTTTTCTTAGTTGTCTAAGTTTACCACATTGCATAAACTTCTCTAGTGATGCTACTTCTTTAATTAATTAAACACATTGGATTCTCATCATTGTTTCAAATAGTACTTACATATAGCTTTCAGAACGTATTTCCTTAAGTGAAATTGTGTCATTCGAAGTTTGACAACATATGCTAAGATGTCCACCCTTGGATATCTCAAATTTTATCTAAGTACTATTTTGTAAAGAGGGATATAAGCAATGAATCATCATATCAAGAGAAGAAAACGTAAGATGCTTACCTTCTTCAATCCGGGGACTATCGCGGAGAGAGCTATAAGTCTTTGGCTAAGCTTTTCCCTCCTTTTCCTCTCCGCCATTATATGATCTCTAGCATCTTGTGGTGGTGCTCTAATATTTGTGAAAATACTTTTCTTCGAAGAGTTGGCTGACGTGCTGGCACCATGATCCCAGCTAAATTCTTGTGGCACATTTGATACAACCATCCCACCAAAAGAAAAAATGCGTTGTGATGATAATGGGGCCGTGTAGACCGACCCCATGGCGTCAAGATTGTCGTTGGGATAGTAATTTTTATCAATGCTTTCTATGGTGACATTCGTACCAATTGTAAAATCATTGGAGTTATCTTGTAAAACAAATTGTGAGGGGTCCTGTTCATGATTGGTCATGAACTGTTCGGAGAAGTTCGGATCATCCATAATTACGTCCTGTGGTGTGGATCATTTTTGCAAACAGTTCAATGAAAAAAATGATGTAAGGTAAAAATGGTGGGGTCAAATGTACCCTAATTAAGTGGACAGTTTCAAGCTAGAAATGAGACGATGTTTGTTATTGATTGGTTTTCAGTATGGCTTCACATTTTTCGAATATTTGTCCCAAAACGAATAGAAAGAATAGAGGTTCAAATATTCTTTAATCGGTTTATGATTAGATGTACATTATATTAAAAAACTTGTCCACATTTTGTATTGAATTATTTACTTGAATACACATTTTCTTATCTTTGAATAGGATATATATCCGAATCATCAAAGTAAAAAACTATGAAGAGATGGATTTTCAGTTGGATAGATTTTTAATGTCTAAAAAAAGTCCCATTTCCTAAATTAACTTGGTGATTTATTTAAGTATCATGTCCCACCACTTCATACTTTCAGTGGAATATCTGTGTGGATCATTCTTAACCACATAGACATGTATAAAGAACGATCTGTGCTAAGATCTGCAAAATCTGCTTCAGAAATAAATGGGTCTCACTGTTTTTAGCAAAAAACTAAAAAAATTGAAAACAAAAATATTATACACAAAAAGAAACGGAAATGCACCTTGAATCAGCAGCCACGAACTGATTAATAGGAATAAAGCACTGCAGATCTTTACTTTGCGATGTTTTTTGTGCCAAACAAGCAAGAAGTGCATATCAAAGATCTACCACACAAACCCCTTATGAGTTGCCAGCCACCTCTGACGGTTACCATGTTGGTTTGAAGCCAGAAGACTGGAAACCCTAGTTTCGGAAGGTGGTACACCGCGGGGCCCATCTGACATTATTGACATGTACATAATTGGACCTACTGAAGAGTACTGGAATGATTAATTAATACCAAATGTTATAGGTGATGGTCCAAGAAAATAGATTAAATGAATTCAAGGTGGGGGATGGATAACTAAAAATTGGTCTCACCTAATCCACACAAACCATCAACTATACAGCTATCTGAAAAACAATGCGCCCTTAATACAACCCGAGTAGCTTTCTTCATCTGGCATCTCCTAAAAGACATGCCATCTGGCCATCCATCTGAAGGAACCTGAACGTCGACACATCATTTCCTTTTGAATGTGGACATGAAGAGACTACGAATTATTTGTTCCTTGCATTTCCAACCAAGACAACTATCCTACGACAAACAAAAATTCGGATGTCCTCCATATCTGTCAAGGCACAGATCTGAAAGATCCTTCGCGTCGCGATGCATGCCGTAATCCACCCACGTCCTTAGGCATGGTGGATGATTTGTAAAACAAGATTTTCCGCAACTAACAACTACAACCACAAAGCTTCTCAACCGTATTTACACAACGTACACTGATTATTCACAATCCAGAATTATACTACAATCTTATTACTAGTAATATGAATGTAACGACCTGAGACATTCTAAAAAAACTAAAATTTGTCTCAAAAGTAACTGATATTATTAATTTTGCGACTGTATTAAATGCCAAATTTATTTAGAAGCTATTTGACAACAAAATCGATCAGGTAGAAAGAATTAACTTTCATAAATATCTAGAAAAGGTTGATTCACAACCCTAAAAAACCATACTACCCCTTTTTTGGAACGACTTACTCCCAATTTTTGGGCGTTTAAGGTTAACATATCCTTCAATGTTAAGAATGGGATGAATGCCCACTTTTGGCTTATCAAATATCAGACTACACTCCCTAATCAATTACGAAGGATATCAAAAAAATAGGCCCAACAAATTACGTAGTATTGCAATTTGCAAACATTATTAAAGAAGAGGGATTCACAATCCTGAATTTTTTTACATCACTTTACCATTGTTGATAACATAAAATTGAAACTCCAAATTGATAATCTAAATTAAAGATCATGTTTTATATCACAATATGAGTATGCACGTCGAAATCATATAAATATGGAAGTCATCTTATTCAATTTTGAAAGATCCAAATATGAAGGCATGAGATCCTTTACAATATTGACATCACCCGATTTTATGTAAAATGTTCTTTAAATTTTTTGAGTTTTGACTGTCATATTAAACAAAGATCTACAGTTTGAATATTTCGTTTGGAGTCTTAAATTATCGAGAAGGCTAAGAAGAATTCACTAGGCTTAAATTTTACCACCGTTGATAACATAAATTCTTACTGCCAACTTACATCATAGAGCTGCTCTTTTTTTTTGAAGGTCGCCAAGAGCAATGTGGAAAGCTTGCCTTTAACATGTGATAATCCACCAATACATGACTACTATCATACTCTTGGAACCTTCGCAAAGGCAGGAATGCACGTATTTTAAGCTTCAGAATACCTGACTTAGAGGCGTCCTTGAAGACGATTCTCCATAACTTGATGTTCTGGGTTTCGCATGTTGTCCACGTGGGGGGGATGTGGGAGTGCCTCGACAACATTTTTGGAAAGGTTGTGCAGGGATTTCCTAATAACTTGAGTTCTCATAAATCTCATATTTTTACTTTGTCCTGTAATAAATTATAGCGCAACAAACTAACTTTATATGTTCTCGGAGCTAATGCAATAATATTATCCTCCTTTGATTAATTAAATTTTTAATACTTTTAAAAAAACTGATCAATTCGGGGAAGAGTCGCATTGATATATTCTATCCGTACACCACAAACCTCCTATTTTATAGTTACCTGTATTCAAACGCAGAAAAAAATTTCTAAAAGATTGAACAAATTGAGGAAAATTTTCCTTGGAGTAAATCCATCGTGTGTGCAAGTACCAAAAATCTAGCCGCATGGAAGTGCATGACCTCCGCAATAAGCTTACTCACCCAATTTAATTGTGTAACACTTATAAGACTAGAGGAGAAGGAACAAATCTTGAAGAAGGGTTGTTATATATAGTGTTACGCTCCGAAATAGCGGAAAATTTAAAACTTTAAACAGATAAAAGAATTAACACCGGGGTCGTCACCAAACCACAAGTATATATATAATATAAAGTGGTAAACTATACAATACAAGAGTCAATGATGATTACAACCCAACACAAAAGATATACAACACATGTACAAGGGAAAATCATCCACCTCGAACGATAAAAGGACAAGATCTGGTCTGGGTGCTCCTGCCCGCAGTCACCACCTCCTACTGACGTGCACGACCTGACATGTAAACAAACAATGCCTGAGTTTCCCCTAGGGAAACCCCGTATGCCAAACCCCTAAAATATGAACATAACATGTGTATATGAAACATGAAATGAAGAATGCAGTAAAAGCATATATAACTCCCGTGCACACAAGGCACTGCCGGAAAACATCGGCAACAACAACACATGTGCACACAAGACACCGCCGGTCTGAGTCTCGACCACAACACGTGCACACAAGGCACCGCCGGAAAATCATCGGCCACGGGTCTCAAGGGTCCTCTCACCCCAACCCCACAATCACACGTGCACACAAGGCACCGCTGGAAAATCATCGGCCACGGGTCTCAAGGGTCCTCTCACCCCAACCCCACAATCACACGTGCACACAAGGCACCGCTGGAAAATCATCGGCCACGCGTCTCAAGGGTCCTCTCACCCCAACCCCACAATCACACGTGCACACAAGGCACCGCTCCGTAGTGCCACAACCACGATCTTCCTCTCAGGCCGGTAATGTTTGTACCGTCGCCCCAAAAAAGGCCGGAGACCCGTTGCCCTCGAGGCAGATCCAACCACACACGGCAAAGCATCCATATGCAAAATAGTGCCCAAACGGTCGAACAGAAGACCCCAAACGGTCGACCGAACACCACTACTATTCCGCAATAAAACCGAAATAACATCCAACTGGTCGAACGGCAAAGGGACCCCGTTCGACCGAAATCCAACAGTGAAAATCCTCTCTTGCTCAAAAAGCACCAACGGTCGAATGACCCAAACATCACGGTCGACCGATTTCCACCAGTAGAACTCACCAACAATCCGCACTACACAGTCGATCGATACAACTCTTCGGGTCGACCAGCCAATAAGTTAACTTAAGTTCCGGTCGGACGAAGTCAACGAGCGGTCGACCGTCAACCGACTTACAACAGTGCTTTCGGTCGACCGGCAAAGGGGACCCGTTCGACCGAAAACACCCAGAGCCTTTTCCCTTTGGTAAAATGTACCACCGGTCGACCACTCCTAGAGTATCGTCCGACCGGTGCAAGGTTGTTTTTTTCCCGAATCACAATACGTCCGGTCGACCGTTGTAGAGCAGAAAAGCTGCTGCAAGGTTCTCGACGAGCCTTTCGGTCTACCGTCGGCCACACCAATCCTCGAAAAGGCTAAAAGAGGATTAAACTAAAGCTTGGCATACCTTTAAGGCTTGAAGAAGCCTTCGAAGAACCCCGACGAGCTCTTCCTCGCCAAAACTCTTCTTCTCCGGCGAAAACCCGAACACGATCGCCTCGACTCCGGCAAACTCCTGATCTCCTCCGAGCTTCGCCGGCCTCGCCGGCCTCGCCTCCGCTTCTTCCTCAGCTGGATGAGAAGGATCGAGAGAGAGAGAGAGACACACGTGAGAGAGTGTGAGAGACGAGTGAGGGAGAGAGAGAAAACCAAATCTTACATACCTCTCCTCCTTCAATCTCCACCATCCACAACATCACCTCCCATCAATCCCAGCCATCCATCTCAACCCATCTCTTCATCCTCTAATCCACCACCTAAAACACAATAAACCAAATTAGCAAAGGGTTAGGATGTAACATATAGTATATAAAACACATCTCAGTCCGATAAATACAAATGCACGGTCACGATCACATGTTGCAGATTGGGAATACATTCAAGTCAATCAGGATGGAAAACTACTTGGAACACAAATAGTGGTCACTAGAAAACTCATGATCTTGCAACACAATCTGTGTTACTACAGAAAACCCGTGTTCTTGCAAAACAATCTGTGTCATACGTATCTCTCACTATTCATTCTTTGTCAGACGAATCTACACTATTCACGCTTTGTCAGACGAATCTACACTATTCATGCAAAATTACACTTACTAAAGCACACTATTATATCTTACTTCAATTCTCACAAGCTATCATCTCCTACTTCCAATCTCACAAACACTTCAATTCTTTCACCGAAATGTCTTCTCCTAACCACAACCGTGAATCACGTCATCCTCCAACCAACCCCGTCCATTATTTCCCACTAGATATCCACAAATCCAGTACCAAAACCCATATCAATCTTATGAGCAACTACAATAGCATGCGTACCCACAATATCCTAACTACATCCTCAACAGTTTCCAACATACCCACAGAATCAACCAAACCAATACCAATTGTATATACCCAAATGCTCAGTGGGGATACAAGTGCAAATGTAGATGGATAAATGGATGATGACGAAGACCAAGATGTTGTCGACCGTTTCCTCGCTCATCTTTCACAAAATACGTCACCACAACCACTGAAAGGAGACCAACAATCCATCAAACCAAAGTCGTGGTCCGTATTGGAGGACGAAGCACTAGTGTCAGTGTATATGGAAGTGAGTACCAATTCAATTTTTGGCACCAACCAAAGAGCTGGAGTGTTATGAAGCAAGATCAAACGGGTATACAACGAGTCATACCGAAGCAACACATACATGGCCATGCGAGTCGCAGAATCCGTGTAAGGTCATTGGCGAAGAATCACACCTTCAGTTATGATGTGGACTGCTTATTTACGATGAAGCTCTTCAGCAAAAAAAGAGTGTATAAAACGAAGAAGATGTCATATGGGAAGCTCACAACATCTATGAGCGCATTGTTGTATCCAAGTTTGTATTCCTTCATGCTTGGGTATTGTTATGTAGGTTCCCAAAGTGGGAGTCAATCGTTCAATCTGGTCCGATGGGTGACTACGTAGATGCCCACTGACATGTCAACGGGAGAAAGTAGATAGTAGTCAGCAAACCGGAAGCTCTTGTAAGAGAAAAAGCATGAATGATTCTATGGGTCATTCAACACCATCAAGTGACAACCCTTTGTTCAACCTGAAGGTGTTAAAAAACCAAGAAAAAGGAAAAGCTCTGATACATAATCTGGGAGAAAACACATCAATTTACGAATTGAAAATACTTTTCTTCTTGAAGCTTGGTTACATTCCTTAAGTCTTTAATCCTTCAACCTCCATGTCCTAGACATGTACCAAGATAAAGATATGCACAATACATGTATATATGATATGCAGGCAACACTAGATTGATTGAATTTTCATAAATTAAGATTAGGTTTTTGATAATCATCAAAATAAACATGATTAAGGTCAAAACCCAACACAAATATGCATTATGCCAAACCAATTGCATCTCGTTTTTGTCCAACCACTAAACTCACCCTTTCTTTAGGATCTCCTATGCATGATATTTTTCTTTACTGAAGGAATGTTGGTGTCTTACTATATGTGACCTTAAAATGATGTTAGTAAAGTTTGCCAATAGATCAATGTGCCAACTTATGATCAATGGATAACAGTAAAATGTTTTCTTAGTTATTTTAAACAAACTATCTCTTTTGAGATATGCATTGTTCGATCTCCCGCCTATAGAGTTAGGCCATTTGTTTGATTTTTCCGATGTAAATTTCTAAAGGAAGAAACCTTAACTTGATTCGAAATTCATTACAAATCATCAAGTGTCATAAGGAACCAAAATCAAATGTTCTAATTTAGAAATTTGTTCTTGCACCCCCCCACCCCACCCAAAAAAAACACTTTCTCCTCATCCTCCACTCTCTCTGTCTATATATATACACATACACACACACCCCATGATGTCACAGATCCCCCTCTTAAACACCTTTGCATTTATTATTTTTCATAAAAACACAAGTTCTTAAATATGATATGTAGTGAATTAGACTAAATATATAAGTGATACACAACAAAGTCGGTACATGATTTGCAATACATGCATCGGGTGTATGATTTGCAGTTAAGTTAGTAATCAAAGTGATCATGCACCTAATTTACATTATGTTGGTTTTTCGGTGTGCCTTGAATTCAATTTGCTATATATTTATCAATTGATTGTTAGAAGTAGACGACACTTGTCTTTGGTTGTGGAGGTGGTGGACAAGAAGTAGATGGACAAGAGGGGAGAGACTGAAACTCTTTTTTTTTCTAACTCTTGACAAGCAATACAACACCTCTTCCTCATACATAACACACACGACTTGTGTGCTCTTTATACTACTACAATGACTCTTAAACTTCCTCTGTTATGAGGACATTTAGCCTTCTATCTTCTATGCTAATGATAACAATCAATCAAGACAATTCAAAACGAGTTATTACAACCGTTTTGTGATATATCGTTTCAGCTTCCACATTAAGTTCAACATTCAACATGGATATCGGTTTACAATTTATGTGCATTAAATTGGAGTGTATGATATGCAATTGTTTCTATTGGGTAAAATGTGTAATTGATCTGCATCGAACTTGATACAGGATTTCCAATACATAAGATATATGATTTGCAATAACGAATTGCATTGGTTTTGGATTGAATGAATTATTAGACTTCGTGTGTGGTTTGGATTCAATTCACAATTGCAATAAGTGATTAGTCGTTTTATGAAACTTGTTTCTGAGGCATATGTTTTGAATAGCAATTTCAAGAGCAACGTGTCTAAATAGGGTCTTGCAGGACCAGGGAATTGGTTGCTTCAATCAACCAAGCTTGTTTGGCGGTTGTAGTATATGTAAACATTATTTCACGTACGTGTGGACATGATTGATAATTAGAATTAATTAAGGTGTAGCAATAGATGTTAGGCTTAGAGGAGTTTTTTTGACTAGCTAACATATCGTGACTCGCCACTTATCGTGCGTCTTATTGGGTCCATTTTTGAACTTCAGTTGTGAAGAGGCTCTCCACCATCTCTCCCTCTCTTCCTCCATTCACCTCTCTATTCTTTACACCACATGCTTCTTTTGACAGAAAGTTAACACGACAGGCTTCCCCTTTACACCACACAGTTGTTGCACAATTATCTACAATTTACAATCAACCAGACTTCCTGCTTGATGATATGACCGATATACATCTGATAACCCTTCTGGAACTTCAACACTGTCCACCTCAAAAAAATATTGACCAAACATATCCACCGTTAATGTCCAAAGACCCATAGAAAACATACACTGTTTGGGTGGAGATTCACACGATGTCCGGGAGAAACGAAAATTTTAGTAAGATATATATCCCACTCGATGTGAAAAAACACGTCTAACGCACATCTATCGTCTAGAGTAACCATGAGACTAGGATTGCTTTTCATCCCAGTCATAAATATAATTATAAATCGAAAGTAGAACACGTTTGTTATAAATTGAATACGATCCGCATTCACTAGTGGGCGATCCAAAGTAGAGCACGTTTAGAGTTTTACATAATATAATTATAGTAGTTGAATTATTCTAGCAAAGCAAGGCACTACTTACACTTTGTCAAAACACCCGATCTCTTATTCTCATCAAATGACTCCTAAATGTTTTGATTTTGTACAGACACATATAATATGACTCTTGTATCAAGATGTACGGTTTGGATTTTCTATTTAAATTGTAAAATTCAAATTATGAGTAAAGGTAAATTGTTGTTAAGAATTATAGTTAGTGGATCGCTCTCAACTAGAGGAGGCATCCACTCACGATATATCTTCAATTTTTGTTAACATCAATTTATCTGACAATAACTTAAATTTTAAAATTTGATTAAAACTTCAAACGTAGGATCTTGATGACTCATTATCTATGTGTGACTAAAATCCAATTTTTTTTGAAGTGATTTTATATAAGGTTAAGAGACTAAAAAATGAACATTTTAGATTCGTTCAAAAACCCGATCTCTTAATCTTATATGACATGATTCACAATTTTTTTGATTTTTGAAACAAATAAATATGTTCTCCTACATTAAGATATATGTTTTGGATTCTCTATTTAAATTTTAAAATTTAAGTTTTGAGGAAGAGTAAATTATTGTTAACAAAAATTAAAGGTAGTAGATCCCTTATCTAATTATATTATGTTTACATGATTAGTATTAGCTTTTCTATTCTGCTTTATCCTTTACCAATTGCTAGAAATGAGAGCTGAATGATCCTCGTATCTCGTTGTTGGTGTTGGTCTGCAGCAGACCAAGAATAATTGGGAAGTTATCTCCTAGTCACTAAACCAAAATATAAACTTTAACTGAGAATACCTTCAACGTGAAACATGGCCGGCTGTGTGAATCACGTTGGGTAGGCACGATTCACACTGAGCGCCGTTGAAAAAGTGATTTCGAATCTTGTGCATGTCCAAAATATTTTTAAACTGAAGTGAAGCAAATGACGCGACTTCTAATGGGGCTGCCTATTCTTTAACTTATTGGACAGGTACCATTCCTGTTGCTCGCCGAAATCTAGATTTACGCATTGCACGTTTGTTCATTTTCAAACATGGAGGCATTTTTAATTATAGACATATTGTTACAGCCTAACCCCTTGATTATATGGGTTTATTGTGCTTAGGTGGAGGATTAGAAGAGGAGGAGGTGGAGGGCTGAGATTGATTGGGTGGTGATGAGGTGGAGGGTGGAGATGAGGGGAGGTGTTGAGTAGCTGGGTGCTCTCTCTCTCTCTCACTCGTGCTTTTCCTCTCTCTCACTCAAGTCTCTCTCTCTATCTCTTGATCCGTAGCTCTCTAAGGTGAGGAGGAGCTCGAGACTCGCCGGATCGTGTGGTTCGGGGCTCGTCGGATCGTGTGGCCGGAGGAAGGTGATCGCATTCGGGTTCCGCCGGAGAAGGAGGAGAAGCGCTTGTGGAGGCGACTTCGTGGGTTCTTCAAAGGCTTCTTCAAGCCTTAAGGTATGCCAAGCTTTAGTGTAGACCTCTTTTAGTCTTTGCGAGGGTTGGGGTGGCCGACGGTAGGCCGGAAGGCTCGTCGAGATCCTTGCAGCAGCTTTTCTGCTCTGCAACGGTCGATCGGCGGGATGGCGCGGTCGACCGGTCGTAGTGTATTTTGGGCGGAAAACCCTTGCATCGGTCGAACGATACTCTTCGAGTGGTCGACCGGTGGTACGTTTTACCAGTGGAAAAGGGCTCTGCGTGTTTTTGGTCGAACGGGTCCCCTTTGCCGGTCGACCGAAAAGCACTGTTGTAGGTCGGTTGGGGGCGTTGACCATCTAAACGGTCGACCGCTCATTGACTTCGTCCGACCGGGGTTTAAGTTAACTTATTGGCCGGTCGACCGGAAGTGCGGTTTCGGTCGACCGTGTAGTGCGGTTTTGTTGGGGTATTTCCCTGGATGTTTTCGGTCGACCGTGATTGGTGAGTCGTTCGACCGTTGGTGCTTTTTGAGCAAGAGAGGATTTTCCCTGTTGGATTTCGGTCGAACGGGGCCCCTTTGCCGTTCGACCGGTTGGACGTTAATTCGGTTTTTCTGAGGGATAGTTGTGGTGTTCGGTCGACCGTTTGGGTTCTTCCGTTCGACCGTTTGGGCATTGTATTGCATATGGATGCTTGTGCCGTGAGTTGTTGAATCCGTCTCGAGGGCAATGGGTCTCCGGCCTTTTTGGGGCGACGGTACAGACATTGCCGGCCTGAGAGGAGGGACGTGTTGTCGCTCTACGGAGCGTTGGCCGAGACTCTGACCGGCGGTGCCTTATGTGCACGTGTTGTGGCTCTACGGAGCGTTGACAGAGACTCTGACCGGCGGTGCCTTATGTGCACGTGTTGTGGCTCTACGGAGCGGTGGCCGAGACTCTGACCGGCGGTGCCTTATGTGCACGTGTTGTGGCTCTACGGAGCGGTGGCCGAGACTCTGACCGGTGGTGCCTTATGTGCACGTGTTGTGGCTCTACGGAGCGGTGGCCGAGACTTTGACCGGCGGTGCCTTATGTGCACATGTTGTGGCTCTACGGAGCGGTGGCCGAGACTCTGACCGGCGGTGCCTTGTGTGCACGTTGTTGTTGTGGCTCTGAGGAGCGGGTGCCTGGTGTGCACGGGAGATTGTTATGTTTTACTGCATTTCATTTCATGTTTCATTTCACATATTATGTTCATATTTTAGGGGTTTGGCATACGGGGTTTCCCACGGGAAACTCAGGCATATTCATGTTTTATGTCAGGTCGTACGCGTTATTAGGAGGTGGTGACTGCGGACAGGAGCACCCAGACCAGATCCTGTCTCTTTTGTTCTTCGAGGTGGATGATCTTTCCCTTGTACATGTGTTGTATAGTTTTTGGTGTTGGGTTGTAATCATCCTTGACTCTTGTATTGTACAGTTTCCCATATTATATATATATGTACTCGTGGTTTGGTGACGACCCCAATGTTAATTCTTTATCTGTTTAAAGTTTTAAATTTTCCGCTGTTTCGGGGCGTTACAATTTGGTATCAGAGCTTTCGGTCCCGGGGTGCTTGTCCAATGAAACCACCTTAGAAGTCTTGCATTTAGTTTTCATTCGTCATTCATTCATTCATAATCATTAATTCATTGTCGTTTCCTGTCTTCTTGTGTAGATGCCTCCGAGACGTGTGAGACAACCTTCACGTTATAGGGACGCCAGTGAGGAGACTGGTAGGGAGGACAGAGAGGAGGAGGAGAGGAGGACCCTTCAGGGGACTCTTGGTAGGCTGGGCGAGTTTCTTGAGCGCCTGTCTGCACAGACCGAGCAGGCAGGGGCGGGGGCAGTGCCGGATCGGTTTATGCGACAGCACCCTTCTTCCTTTGACGGCAGTGGTGAGCCAGAGGCAGCTGAGGATTGGGTCTTCAAGATCCGGAAGATCTTCAGAGCGATCGGTTGTCCTTCTGAGAGGCAGGTGGATCTGGCCACCTATGTGTTGGACGAAGAGGCGGCCAACTGGTGGAGGTCTACGTCGGCTGTTGTGTTTGAGGACAGCGAGGAGGTGGGCTGGGAGGAATTCCTCGCGGAGTTCAACCAGAAGTATTTTCCCCAGCATGCGCGGGATAGGAAGAAGGAGGAGTTCCTGGCACTCGAGCAGCGAGAGATGACGCTGACGGCTTATATTAGCAGGTTTCACGCCCTGGAGCGTTACTGCCCGGATACTTATGTGACACCGGAGCAGAGAGCTTGGAAGTTTATCCGAGGGTTGAGGCCACAGTTCAGGTCACGTATGACCACGAGTATGCCGCAGACTTTAGCTGATGCAGTGAAGTTTGCGACGATTATGGAGCAGGACTACCAGGAGACGGTAGAGGCCAGGAAGGTGCAGACGAAGGCCAGTGTGCGACCTGGAGATCAGATTTTGGGAAATCCGGGCAAGAGGCCCCGGATTGATAGTGGTGGATCACAACAGTCGGGGCAGTGCAGGCAGTGTGGTAGAGTTCACCCCGGGCGCGGGTGTGGGGCTCGATCAGGTGCATGCCATGGTTGTGGCCAGATGGGTCACTTCATTCGTTTCTGCCCGAGTAGGTCAGGTGGACCTAGTGGACGACCGGGTTCCTCCTCAGCTAGCGGAGCTGGACCGAGTCGACCTGTTGCACCCTCCCAGCAGGGGAAGAGTGTGGGACGTGTCTTCACCATTCAGGCGGAGGAGGCTAGAGACGCCAGCGCTGTGGTGGAAGGTACACTTTATGTTGATGGGTTGATTGCTAGAGTGCTTTTCGACTGCGGGGCCACACACTCGTTCATCTCAGAGCAGTTTGCGAGCGTGTTAGGCCGTACCCATGCGATGTTGACTGCCACGTTGGAAGTCAGCACACCCTTGGGTTTGGTGGGCATTGTGGGGAGCTTCCTCCCCGGCGCCACGGTTGCTTCGGGAGACCAGGAGTTCCCGGCAGACCTGGTCTTATTACCGATGGTAGACTTCGATGTCATACTTGGGATGGATTGGCTGTCCCAGTACGATGTTCGAGTCTTGTGCCGAGAGAAGAAGATTCTGATCTCGAGAAAGGGTCTTCCTGATTTGCTGATCAGAGGGACTAAGAGGGGAGATGGTCGGATTTTGGTTTCAGCAGTGAAGGCTCAGAGGATGATTCACCAGGGTTGTAGAGCATTCTTAGCGACGCTAGTGGTGCCAGATTTTGAGGTGAAGAAGTTGGAGGATATCGAGGTTGTTCAGGATTTTCCTGAGGTATTTTCTGATGAGATCACCGGGTTACCGCCTCACAGAGAGATCGAGTTTGGTATCGATCTGGTAACAGAGACTACACCACAGTCGAAGGCTCCGTATAGGATGGCGCCTGCGGAGTTAGCTGAGCTGAAGAAGCAGTTGCATGATCTGCTAGATTCAGGGTTGATCAGGCCCAGTGTTTCACCCTGGGGGGCTCCAGTGCTCTTTGTGAAGAAGAGGGATGGCTCGCTGAGGATGTGTATTTATTATCGGATGTTGAATAAGGTTACCATTAGGAATCGGTATCCTTTACCCAGGATCGAGGATCTTTTCGATCAGTTGCAGTCAGCAAGGGTCTTTTCGAAGATCGATCTGCGATAGGGTTACCATCAGTTGAGGATTCGGGATGCAGATGTCCAGAAGACAGCGTTCAGGACGAGGTACAGGCATTATGAGTTTTTGGTGATGTCGTTTGGACTGACGAATGCACCAGCAGCGTTTATGGATCTGATGAATCGGACTTTTCAGCCGTATCTCGACAGGTTTGTGATTGTCTTCGTGGATGATATACTGGTATACTCACCAGACAGAGAGCAGCATCGGGAGCACCTGAGGATTGTGCTTAGCATTCTGAGAGATCAGCAGCTCTATGCTAAGTACAAGAAGTGTGATTTCTGGCTAGATCGGGTGGCCTTTCTGGGACATGTAGTGTCAGCAGACGGGATTTCTGTGGATCCAGAGAAGGTCAAGGCTGTGACTCAGTAGAGAGCTCCGACCAGTGTGTCTGAAATCACGAGTTTTGTGGGCTTAGCAGGTTATTATCGTCGGTTTATTCAGGACTTTTCCAGACTTGCTTCCCCACTGACGGCTTTGACACAGAAGGGTGTCAAGTTCGTTTGGTCCCAGAAGTGCGAGGACAGTTTCCAGGAGCTGAAGAGGCGATTGACTACAGCACCAATTTTGACGTTACCAAGTGGTAGCGGAGGCTATGTGATTTACAGTGATGCTTCTGGCATCGGTCTGGGTTACGTGTTGATGCAGCACGGGAAAGTGGTCGCTTATGCTTCGAGGCAGTTGAAGGTTCATGAGAAGAATTGTCCGACTCATGATCTGGAGTTGGCAGCGGTGGTTCACGCGCTGAAGACCTGGAGGCATTACCTATATGGAGAGCAGTTTGAGGTTTTCACAGATCACCAGAGTCTGAAGTATCTCTTCTCGCAGAAAGAGTTGAATATGAGGCAGCGCAGATGGTTAGAGTTCATAAAGGATTATGACTTCACCATTTCGTATCATCCGGGGAAGGCGAATTCTATCGCGGATGCTTTGAGTAGGAAGGTGGAGTTATCAGCTGCCATCTTGTGTATTCAGGAGTGGAGGTTGCTTGAGGCCTTCACGGAGTGGAGACCTTTTACTGAGGGCTCTGAGAGGGCAGTGATTGCGGGACTTCGAGTGGAGCCGCAGACAGTTTCGGGAGTTGTTCAGGCTTAGAGAGCAGATGATGAGCTGGACAGTCTGATGCAGTTAGCTGCTAAGGACGGATCAGACTTCAGTGTCGGAGTCGATGGGGGCCTGAGGTTCAGAGGTCGGATCTGGGTACCGAGAGCAGGTGATCTGAGGGATACTATTATGGAGGAGGCACATAGGGCCAGATATTCCATTCACCCGGGGAGTACCAAGATGTATAAAGATTTACAGCGGAGTTTCTGGTGGAAAGGGATGAAGCGAGACGTAGCAGACTTCGTGTCCAGGTGCTTGGTTTGTCAGCAGGTGAGGATTGAGCACCAGCGGCCAGCAGGGCAGTTGCAGAGTATGGATTTGCCAGAGCGGAAGTGGGAGCACGTGACTATGGATTTCGTCACCGGGTTGCCAAAGACGAGGAGATCTCACGACGCGATTTGGGTCATAGTTGATCGACTGACCAAGTCGGCGCATTTTCTGGCGATCAGGACCACCTTACCGTTGGAGGGTTTGGCGAAGCTGTACATCGAGGAGATAGTCCAGTTACATGGTGTACCTGTGAGTATTATCTCTGATCGAGATCCGAGGTTTACCTCCAGATTTTGGGGTAATCTACAGAAGGCTTTGGGGACTCAGTTGAAGTTCAGCACAACTTTTCATCCACAGACGGACGGGCAGTCAGAGAGGACTATCCAGACGCTAGAGGATATGCTGAGAGCGTGTACTCTGGATTGGGCAGGATTTTGGGATGAACATCTGCCGTTGATCGAGTTCGCCTACAACAACAACTACCATTCGAGCATTGGGATGGCACCGTACGAGGCTCTGTACGGTCGGCCTTGTAGATCGCCAGTATGTTGGAGTGAGGTAGGCGAGAGGCAGTTGGTTGGACCAGAGATTTCTCAGATGTATGCTGAGAAGGTTGGCGTGATCAGACAGAGGTTAACGATGGCCCAGAGCAGACAGAAGAGTTACGCGGATAGGCATAGACGAGAGTTGAGATTTGAGGTGGGCGATCATGTTTTCTTGAGGATTTCACCAGCTCGTGGAGTGATGAGATTCGGGAAGAAAGGGAAGCTCAGTCCGAGGTACGTCGGACCGTTTGAGATTCTTGATCGTGTCGGAGAGGTTGCCTACCGTATTGCTTTGCCGCCGCAGTTATCGGGTATTCACAACGTTTTCCATGTTTCTATGTTGAGGAAATACGTTGCCGATCCGTCGCATGTGATTGAGATCTGTGTTCCGAAGATCGGTCAGGACTTATCTCTCGAGGAGAGACCCGTGGAGATTGTAGATCGGATGGAGCACCAGCTCAGGAGGAGAACCATTCCGATGGTGAAGGTCAGGTGGCAGCACCATACCGAGCGTGAAGCCACTTGGGAGGTCAAGGATGAGGTCCGGAAGAAGTATCTGGAGTTGTTCGGTGAGAATTTGGTTCTAATTTCGAGGACGAAATTCTTTAAGGAGGGTGGATTGTTACATCCTAACCCCTTGATTATATGGGTTTATTGTGCTTAGGTGGAGGATTAGAAGAGGAGGAGGTGGAGGGCTGAGATTGATTGGGTGGTGATGAGGTGGAGGGTGGAGATGAGGGGAGGTGTTGAGTAGGTGGGTGCTCTCTCTCTCTCTCTCTCTCTCTCTCTCACTCTCACACTCGTGCTTTTCCTCTCTCTCACTCAAGTCTCTCGCTCTCTCTCTTGATCCGTAGCTCTCTGAGGTGAGGAGGAGCTCGAGGCTCGCCGGATCGTGTGGTTCGGGGCTCGTCGGATCGTGTGGCCGGAGGAAGGTGATCGCATTCGGGTTCCACCGGAGAAGGAGGAGAAGCGCTTGTGGAGGCGACTTCGTGGGTTCTTCAAAGGCTTCTTCAAGCCTTAAGGTAAGCCAAGCTTTAGTGTAGACCTCTTTTAGCCTTTGCGAGGGTTGGGGTGGCCGACGGTAGGCCGGAAGGCTCGTCGAGATCCTTGCAGCAGCTTTTCTGCTCTGCAACGGTCGATCAGCGGGATGGCGCGGTCGACCGGTCGTAGTGTATTTTGGGCGGAAAACCCTTGCACCGGTCGAACGACACTCTTCGAGTGGTCGACCGGTGGTACGTTTTACCAGTGGAAAAAGGCTCTGCGTGTTTTTGGTCGAACGGGTCCCCTTTGCCGGTCGACGGAAAAGCACTGTTGTAGGTCGGTTGGGGGCGTTGACCATCTAAACGGTCGACCGCTCATTGACTTCGTCCGACCGGGGTTTAAGTTAACTTATTGGCCGGTCGACCGGAAGTGCGGTTTCGGTCGACCGTGTAGTGCGGTTTTGTTGGGGTATTTCCCTGGATGTTTTCGGTCGACCGTGATTGGTGAGTCGTTCGACCGTTGGTGCTTTTTGAGCAAGAGAGGATTTTCCCTGTTGGATTTCGGTCGAACGGGGCCCCTTTGCCGTTCGACCGGTTGGACGTTAATTCGGTTTTTCTGAGGGATAGTTGTGGCGTTCGGTCGACCGTTTGGGTTCTTCCGTTCGACCGTTTGGGCACTGTATTGCATATGGATGCTTGTGCCGTGAGTTGTTGGATCCGTCTCAAGGGCAATGGGTCTCCGGCCTTTTTGGGGCGTCGGTACAGACATTGCCGGCCTGAGAGGAGGGACGTGTTGTGGCTCTACGGAGCGTTGGCCGAGACTCTGACCGGCGGTGCCTTATGTGCAAGTGTTGTGGCTCTACGGAGCGTTGGCCTAGACTCTGACCGGCGGTGCCTTATGTGCACGTGTTGTGGCTCTACGGAGCGGTGGCCGAGACTCTGACCGGCGGTGCCTTATGTGCACGTGTTGTGGCTCTACGGAGCGTTGGCCGAGAATCTGACCGGCGGTGCCTTATGTGCACGTGTTGTGGCTCTACGGAGCAGTGGCCGAGACTCTGACCGGCGGTGCCTTGTGTGCACATTGTTGTTGTGGCTCTGAGGAGCGGGTGCCTGGTGTGCACGGGAGATTGTTATGTTTTACTGCATTTCATTTCATGTTTCATTTCACATATTATGTTCATATTTTAGGGGTTTGGCATACGGGGTTTCCCACGGGAAACTAAGGCATATTCATGTTTTATGTCAGGTCGTACGCGTCATTAGGAGGTGGTGACTGCGGACAGGAGCACCCAGACCAGATCCTGTCTCTTTTGTTCTTCGAGGTGGATGATCTTTCCCTTGTACATGTGTTGTATAGTTTTTGGTGTTGGGTTGTAATCATCCTTGACTCTTGTATTGTACAGTTTCCCATATTATATATATATGTACTCGTGGTTTGGTGACGACCCCAGTGTTAATTCTTTATCTGTTTAAAGTTTTAAATTTTCTGCTGTTTCGGGACGTTACACATATTAAGTGTAACATCTTTTTGCATTGCAGCCAAGGTTGACTTTTACATTTTCACAAAAAAACGGTTACGACTGGATTAAGTGGAACACTCCATCAGCTCAGAAATTACAAAAGTTTTGATCATGTGAACTTGGAAACCCCAATAGGAGAACGTCTAACCTTGCGTAGCACATATATCAACTAAACCGTGACTATCCGTTATGACATTATACATGTATGTCTTCCATACCCACACATGATATTATTTATTTACTTACTTCTAAATAAGGTTATCCTCTTACTATAATGTCACTATTGGGTGTGTTTGGATGCAACCAGCTCCCGCTCCTCCACCCCTTAGGAGCCGCTACAGGAACTGGTGACATCCAAACACCCGCGAGAGCTTCAAGTCCTTCAATGTTGATGCAGATCCCTGCTTCCGTTTTTTACACTATGAGCTTCCAGGACTTGCACCAATTTCGATGGGTGAAAACGTTTTACACATAATCAACCTTAAAAACGTTTGACACATAATCATCCTTAAAACGTTTGACCACAATTAGAATAAATTCAGCCCTTGATCAACATTAATTCCTTAATTAATTCCATTAGTTCCAGCAAAATCGTGTTCACTGGTCGACCGAAACTTGTCTACCGGTCGAATGATAGGCAGTTAATTGTGGTTTCGGTTGGACCATCAAACTGGGCGGTCAACCTATCACACGCTACCAAAATACTGTGATTTTTCGGTCAAACAAACATGCCCAAACGGTCGACTGATTCAACACAATAACAGTTACTGTGAATTTTCGGTCGGACGGTGCAACAAGTCGGTCGACCGTTCACAACCAAGAAGAGTTCTTGGGAACGTTCGGTTGACCCATGCATCCATCCGGTCGACCGTTTACGAACTCAAAAGTTATTGTAAATATTCGATCGACCGGTTCCCAAAAATGTTCGACCGTTTGCCTGTTTTTTGCCTTCATCAAATTTTGGATTAATATCCAACAAAATTTGATCTTTGGGGTTTTAGCAAATTTATATATCATGTAACATATTATCTTATGCAATGTAAAACTATTACCCCATAATACACATATCTTATATGAATTTATTCATGATTCTAATTATGTCAATTTTCATGACATATTGATTTAATCGATTCACCACGTGTATCCCATTTCACATGAAATCCGATACACCATATGGATACAAAATCAAGCTTCTTGTTTCCCATTTTTGTGGTGTGACCAATAGGAGGATCTAAGCTATATTGACAGTGATATTAAACACTTAATATCACAAACTATAAGCGGTATCTAGCTACACATTATAGTTACCCAATCAACATAGTTCTCTTGTCCACTCGAACTAAACACGATCCATTTAGCGATGTAAGAACATTACTTGTGTCTATCCCTTGCCTCATGATATTAAGAATATATACAAAGTAGAAATGTGTCACCTTTGTGTTATATATTCATTTCTTGATCTCTTAAGCTAATTATAAATATGTAACTTATCTCAAGTCACATTGTGCACATTATAATTTTGTTTTATCAATGGGCCCACTAATATCATCACTCAAATTAAGAGGGGCAATGATAATCTTTTAACTAGCTATCTTTTCCAGCAATGTCGAGCTCAACCAACTATTGCCTTTATCACTATGCTCATTGATATCTTTTGACAATAATCAAATTGAACACTTCTTATGTGAAAAGACATAAGTCTCATATCTTAGGATTAAAGACACAGTGAAAACATTAATGACACATAACACAAATCTATAATGTTTCACTTGGTAGGTCTATTCAATATATAAAAGTAATCATTTTCCTCTTTTATATACCCGTGTTGTCAAATATTTGTAGATCTAGAATAATCGATGACCAACACGACAATCTTATCTCGGTAATTAATGTTCAATGTTAATTACCATGATTGTGAGTAACTTTTGATTTATATAAACCATTATCTTTTAGAGCTCCACAGTTAAGGACCAAGAGCCTCTTCCTTGACACTTCTAAAAGACAAATACAATGATCAAGGAACAAAATGCTTGCACATCCAATTCATAATAATTGACATATAAAAGTAAACTTTTAGAACACATTCCTTTCAGTTGAAGGATCCCAACTTGAGCAGAATATGTTGAAATTGTTTGTATTCCAACCCTTTGGAAAAGATGTCGGTAAATTGTTCTTTGCTTGGAATGTAAGGCATTTCTATCTCCTTTGATTGGATCTTCTCACGGATGAAGTGGCAATCGACCTCGATATGTTTTGTTCTTTCATGGAAGACTGGTTTGGATGCTATGTGGCATGCAGCGTTGTTGTCACAGTACATTTTCATTGGTTCCGAGTATGGTAGCTTCATATCATTGAGTAGTTGTTTGAGCCATTTGAGCTCACTTGTAGTTGAGGCCATCACACGATATTCAGCTTCGGCGCTTGATCTAGCCACAACGTTTTGCTTTTTGCTTCTCCAAGTTAAAAACGTTTCCTCCTACGAATGTGCAGAAATCCATGGTGGACTTTCAATCATGACTTCCGGCCCAATCTGAATCTGCGTAACCAATTATAGCATTAGAATTATTTCGTTTCATCCATAGTCCTTGCCCCGGGGTTTTCTTAAGATAACACATAATCCGATCAATTATATCTAAGTTGTGTGTGTGTGGAGCATGCATAAATTGACTAATAGTGCCTACGGGATATGGGATATGAGTTATGGTTACAGTGAGATAAATAAGTTTCCCAACAAGTCTTTGAAATTGACCTATATCCTTAACCGGTTCACCTTCTGTTGGGCATACCTTGCGGTTTGTTTCAATAGGATTGTTGGCCGGTTTGGACCCTAATTTTCTAGTTTTATGTAATAAGTCTAGAATATATTTTCTTTGAGATAGGAATAATCCATTTTTTGAATAAGCAAATTCTATTCCTAGTAAATATTTTAAAAAAACCAAGAATTTTTATGTCAAATTTTGATTTCAGATACGTTTTAACGAGAGTTATTTCTTTATCGCAATCTCCTGTGATGATAATGTCATCAACATAGACTAAAACTATAGTAGTAATGATTTTTAATAAACATGGATGCATTTGCAGAGCTTTTAGAAAAACCATAAGAGATAAGCTTAGTTTGGCATACCATGCGCGAGGTGATTGCTTAAATCCGTAGATTGATTACCTGCCTTTGCAATGCAACAGAGTGAGCTGCCATCAAACATGAATGTACAAAAAGGAGTGTTTGTAAGATGATTTAGTTGAGACTATTAGTGAGCGGGACACATCTCATCATATGCACATACCAGAAGGTGTCTTTACCCCATGTCCCATGGTTTGTTGAGCCCGTTGAGCTTCATCTTGACTCCAGCAAGGACCCACCGGCGACCGAGCTTATGCTTGATAATATAAAGGATGATGGGTGGTTGATGAGAATTAAATTTATACCGCAAGTGCACGGCGTCAATGAAGACGTGGCAAATACGGGCTAACACAAGGAGGGAGAGACTTGTTATTAATGTGATTTCGATTGGGGGAAAGAAGGAGAGAAGAAATAAGTTGGTTTTGAGATTTTTGATTTTTAATTATCTAAAGCAAGAAACAAGAACAATTAAAACTAAAACAAGAACAAAGAGGTGAATTCCGTTGGGTGGAGGTTTAGATTTAAGGTTTAGATTAGAGAATTCAGAAACTTATAATAAATCATATTAGTTATAAAGCATTATATGATAAATGATTTAACATAAACTCAAGTAATCAAAATATACTAACACGAAATTAAAATAATAATATTCATTCATCTTCTCTCCACCCTAAATCCGTCACCTTCCACCCTTTGGAAGGAGTTAGAAACTCATAGAGGGAGGAAGAAGGGGTCCTAGAGACATTACAAAAGAAAAGTAAAAACAAGAAATAAAAGACAGAATTTTATTACTAAAGTGAAGAGTACAAAACTGAAAATAAAAACAACAAAAAACTAGGTCTAAGGCCAAGGACCCTTCTACCATCGTTCTCGGGGCTATTTATAGCCGATACAAAGGATCCCAATATATAAATGGAACGTACACGCGTCAATACATCATTGGTAAAAATTTGAGCACACGGATCGACTTTTGTACGGCAAAATTGCCGCAATTTGTACATGAGGTGCGGCGGAATCTCCACCTTTTTGGCTCGGATTCGATCCAGAATTTTCCTGTGTGTTTATGGTATGATTTGATCCTCCTTTGCGCGTCTGGATTGATTCTTTCCATTCTTTTGAGCTCCGGATTAATTCCTTTATATATATGGAGATTCACATTGATTTTTCTTTAGATTTTCTCCATAATAATAAAAGCTACTCGTGATTTGCAATTAGGTCCTTGACTTTTTGCAATTAAGTCCCCGACTATTTTTGTGCTTAAGTCTTTGTTCTTTTTGTAATTAGATCTTGAATGCTTTTATGCTTGGATACATTTCCATTTGTAACCTGATAAACTTGAACTTGGTCTTTATGATAGAAATGAGTATTTTGCACGCGTTTATGCTCGAGATGTGGGTAAATTGCATTCAGGTCCCTGTATTCTGTAAATAAGACTAAACACATACCTTAGTAGGATTTATTGATGTAAAAGTAATCTAAATGAAAGACATATGATGCAATGTATGCAATGCATCAAATACCCCCACACCTAGATTTTGCTAGTCCCTAGCAAAATAGAAAATAAGAAAAATAAAAACAGGGAAATCATAACTCATTTTCGTAGGAATCACGGTTGCACTTAGCATGTGCAACAAGCCTTTAAACCTCCTTGTTGCCAAGGATGACGAGTTTTGTCTCGTGAGGGTTTTCAGTTGACACACCCACAAAGTCTTAATTCAACATTCCATTAATAGCTCTCAATATCCCTACCTCAACCTTATACATCTCACTTCGAATTCTTGTATGCTCATTATATGAATCTAACTCATTAAAAATATGACTTGGTATTTGTTCCTCCAACATTCACACCACTAACCCTTCTACACATGATATTACTTAAATTATTTTGCACACCTCCTCTGGTGGTGAAGTATCATTCGGATCAACCATGGCATGGATCATTCTTTTAGCTTAGGGCCTTGAGTATTTTTTTTTCTTCTCTTCCGTGATTCAACACATTTGCTTTTTGACACTTTTACCCTTTTTGCATTCGTGTAGCGAGTTTGGTCGATAATCCTGAGCTGGTAGACTCAAGTTACCGGGTTTCAAGATACCCCTACGGACCAGTGACTCAAAGCTTGGGCTTTTGTAATCATTTTGCAAAATGTATTTTCTTCACTTTATTCCTTTATTTTTATTTTTATTTTTCTCAAGGCTTAATTGCTATTAGAAGACCACACTTCCCGGTATATTTTCCTCAACCTCTGCTTTTTATCAACCACTTCAAAGATTTGATTCATCCAATTTAAGTGCATACATGTCTTAAAGGGTAATGAGTTATTTCTTTGGAACTTAGATTTATGTCACAGTTTCTACAAGCAGAACTATATAATAAGGAACAAAAAAATCAATCCAATTTGTACATAGGTTTTGGTGGTTCAATCTTAAGTTATGTCATGAAACATTGAATTTTTTATTATTTTTTTTAACAGAAAAATAAAACAGATAGATAGACACCCCCCACACATAAATCATGCATTGTCCTCAATGTATGCAAAGAAAAAGCAAATGCACTTATTACCTGAGTCAAATTGCGGTAGAGGGGTTGAATTTGCTCAGAGTCAACCATAGTCAGAACTGGATTGAATGACATCATGTTGGTGCATGTATCCAGTTGAATTGTTCCACATGTTGCACTAGGCACAGATTCCACACCCCTCACATAAATTGGTTCTCTTATTTGCTCGAGTGACGGTGGGTGTGAATTCCTCCCCTTTTTCTTACTTCCTTTTTGATTTTGTGATGATTCAGAAATCTTATAGATACGCGATTTCATCACAACGTCACTTTGATTGCATATTATTTCTGGCTCACTATCAATATGAAAGATATTAAATTCATCTTTTAAGTTCCCAAAAGATAATTGCATGAGCCCATTTCGACAGTTTATCAATGCTTCCGAAGTGGCTAAAAAGGGTCTGCCTAGAATTACAGGGATTTGTCGGTTAGGATTTACAACAGGTGCGGTATCTAGTATGACAAAATCCACTGGGTAAATGAAGTCACCAACCTTGATCAAAACATTCTCTACTATACCTCTTGGTTTCTTAATAGAACAATCAGCAAATTGAAGGGTTGTCTTGGAGGGTTTTAGTGGACCAAGGTTCATTTGCTCATAGACAGAGTACGAGAGTAGGTTAACACTAACACCAAGGTCTAGAAGGGCTTTGTTGATAAAAGTATCTCCTATTGCACATGAAATTGTGGGACATCCAGGATCCTTATATTTTATAGGAGATGTGTTGGACAAAATAGAACTTATGTTTGTAGTTAAGAATGCCTTCTTTGGTACGTTCGTTTTTCTCTTTTTAGTGCACAAATCTTTTAAGAATTTAGCATAAGCAGGTATTTGTTGAATCATGTCTAAGAGTGGAATGTTCACCTTAACTTGCTTAAATACTTCCAAGATTTTCTCTATTTGTGCACTTGAGTTCTTTTTGAGTCTATTGGGGAATGAGGCTTTAGGAACATAGACTCGCTCAGGTTCAGGTTGAGCAATAGGTTCAGGTTGAGTAGGTGGGTTGGGCATTTCAGATTGGACGTCGGGTTCAATGTTTAGGTCATATGTGGTAGTTTGATGGCTAGATTTATTAGACGTTCTAGGATTTACCACATTGTTATCAACTTGTCTTCCGGACCGTAATGATACTACAACATTTATTTGTTGGAACGGTCCTTCCTCATTAACCATTTGAACCGGTCTAGGGTTGTTATTTCCTGAAGGTGCTTGATAGGATTGATATGAATTATTAGATCTAGGGTTCACCTCAGGTTGACTTGGAAGCCGACCTTTTCCTCTTTCACCTACTATTTGTGCTAGTTGGCTGACTTGTGTCTCAAGCCTTTGGAAGGTCTGGTTGGTTGTTTGTATAAAGGTTTTCATCAAATTTTCCAAGCTTGTCAACCTAACCTCATGATCGTTATTGTTACTAAACCCAGATGATGTATTATTTTGGTTATACGGGTTTGGTTGTTGTCTAGGAGGTTGACCTTGTTGGGTTGATGAGAAATTGGAATTATTCCGCCAACCCGAGTTATAGGTTGATGCGTATGGGTCATTTCTAGCATGGTTATACATGGCATTAACTTGGTCCCATTCCGCACAATCCTCCATTACATGACCAGTCTGACCACATCTAGAGCAAGGGATAGACGAGGCTTGATTCACTCGGTTTTGGGTTCGTAGCTCTAAACTTTCCATTCTGCGCATAAGGGTAGCTAGTTTTGCTTCAGCCGCTATGTTGGCATCTACAGCTAAGACACCTGGTTTGGGTTGGCTTGCTATTCTAGATCCAATACTTGGGTTAAGCGGTGTTCTAGCATTGTCCCATTGCATACTATTTTCAGCTAATTCCTCAAGAAAAGTCCAGGCATCATTTTCATTTTTCGACATAAAGTTCCCTTGGCTTACGGGTTCTACCATAACCCTAGATGTGGGTGTCAATCCCTCATAAATAATTTGGCATAATTGCCATCTCGGAATTCCATGATGAGGGTATTGGGTCAGAACACTTTTGAATCTTTCTAGGTAGGAATAGAACGGCTCGCTCTCAGACTGAACGAATGCAACAATTTCATTCCTAATCCTCATAGTCTTATGGTTGGGGAAATATTTTTTTAGGAATACTTGAACAAACTCAGCCCAACTTCTAATGGATCTTTCGGCTAGACTATATAGCCATTTCTTAGCGTCGTCATTTAGTTCTAGAGGCACAAATTTCAGACGCACTGCCTCCTCTGGGATATGCTGGTATTTCATAAGAGAGCAGATTTCCTCAAATTCTCTAAGGAATAGATATGGGTCTTCCCTAGAGGTGAACTTAGGCAACATACTCATGTATTGTGCCTTAAGTTTGAAGTCGCGACCCGGTATGGTGGGCATAACGATGCACGATGGCTGAGCAGCCATCGCTGGATAGCATCGATCCCTCAGAGTTATAGGTTGTGCAACAGGTGGGTCCACTACGTTCTCACCCATTGGATCCGGGTGTGGTGGTGCAGCAGATGGATTGGGGCTAAGTTCTAGACTGGAATCTAGATAAACTCGTGAGAGTCGATTACTCAAGTCTCGAATCCAAATCTGAGTGCACCGGGTTGAATCAATTTTTGAATTCAAATTCGAAATTTAAATTCCAAATTTAATTTCAAGAATTAATTACAAAGTTTTTTTTTATATTTTCGTTTTTTTAATATATATATATATATATATTTTTATGTTTTTTTTTCTTTTCAAAAGGGAAACAAACAATAGAATGGGGAAAGATGAGAAAGGAATCCTAATCTAGAGAATTTAGGTGAGAAGAGAAAGAAGACTCAGATGAGAAGGGAAACCTAACTCTAAAGATAGAAAGAGGGTTGGTCAGAAAATTCCTAAGAAAGCACGGTTCAAACAATCCTAGACCTAGTGTCGCTTAGATCTAGATGACTCCTAACTGGTTGAGTCGAATTGATTTGCTTGATTAACCTCCCTCACTAATCAAACTAACTTGGCCAGGCCGTGTATAGCTGGTGGGGGTGTTTCCGACAGAGTCGGTGCCAATTAGACAACCACTTCGCTTGGAAGACTTACGTCAACACAAAAACACTTTCTAGACACCAAATTAAATTCAATCGGCTTCAGGTCATAGCAAGTCAAACCACTTCTTCTCCTTAAATGAGTCTGAGTCCTTAGGGGTCAATGTCTAATTGATTTTAATTTTAAGGCTTGGGTGACACTTTAGGATTGTGATTTGTGGGTCACGGAAGGGTGATGAAATCCCACCGTATCTTTGCCTACGGAGTTGCCCTTAAGATAGTTTAACTTAGATCTAGCAAAGATAGTCAAACAATGGTCTTTAGAGGGGGCAATTGCAAGGTTGTATGCAAATTAGATTATATGCTTAAATGCATTCGATAAAAACCGCGATACGTACCTCGCCTCCAGCACTCTTCCACAAGAATTAATTTGCAAGAATTTAGCAAGAATAGTGCAAACAAAACACTAGATGATGCATGCACTAAGGCCTTTCTAATTTTGCCAAATTTAGGTCAGAGCTGAATTATTGCGAATTATGGAATTTTTGCCCTAACACATGTAGTTCTATGAAAAAGAAATTTTCCGAAACTAGAAATTACGAGGAAAAAGGCAACAAAGGTTACCTAAGCAATGCTTAGTCGGGTTCGCCGCCCGCTCTTGAGATTTCAGTAGCTCCACGCGTCCACCCAGAGATGATGCTAACCCTAGCAAAATTTGAAGCCCAGATGCTTCAATTGTGCGGCGATTCCGCCGCAGATTCCTCTTGATGTGCGGCGATTCCGCCGCCCTTGTTGCTCAGACGGCGTTCAGATTTCGCCACGCGCTCTGTTGTCTCCTGAAACACAAATCCTATTACTTAGATCGCACACAAGATAAACAGAATAGAATCGAAATCAACAAAAAAAAAACAAAATCTACGTCGCCTCCCCGGCAACGGCGCCAAAAACTTGATGAGAATTAAATTTATACCGCAAGTGCACGGCGTCAATGAAGACGTGGCAAATACGGGTCGAACACAAGGAGGGAGAGACTTGTTATTAATGTGATTTCGATTGGGGGAAAGAAGGAGAGAAGAAATAAGTTGGTTTTGAGATTTTTGATTTTTAATTATCTAAAGCAAGAAACAAGAAGAATTAAAAGTAAAACAAGAACAAAGAGGTGAATTCCGTTGGGTGGAGGTTTAGATTTAAGGTTTAGATTAGAGAATTCAGAAACTTATAATAAATCATATTAGTTATAAAGCATTACATGATAAATGATTTAACATAAACTCAAGTAATCAAAATATACTAACACGAAATTAAAATAATAACATTCATTCATCTTCTCTTCACCCTAAATCCGTCACCTCCACCCTTTGGAAGGAGTTAGAAACTCATAGAGGGAGGAAGAAGGGGTCCTAGAGACATTACAAAAGAAAAGTAAAAACAAGAAATAAAAGACAGAATTTTATTACTAAAGTGAAGAGTACAAAACTGTAAATAAAAACAACAAAAAACTAGGTCTAAGGCCAAGGACCCTTCTACCATCGTTCTCGGGGCTATTTATAGCCGATACAAGGGATCCCAATATGTAAATGGAACGTACACGCGTCAATACATCATTGGTAAAAATTTGAGCACACGGATCGACTTTTGTGCGGCTAAATCGCCGTAATTTGTACATGAGGTGCGGCGGAATCGCCACCTTTTTGGCTCGGATTCGATCCAGATTTTTCCTGTGTGTTTATGGTATGATTTGATCCTCCTTTGCGCGTCTGGATTGATTCTTTCCATTCTTTTGAGCTCTGGATTAATTCCTTTATATATATGGAGATTCACATTGATTTTTCTTTAGATTTTCTCCATAATAATAAAAGCTACTCGTGATTTGCAATTAGGTCCTTGACTTTTTGCAATTAAGTCCCCAACTAATTTTGTGCTTAAGTCTTTGTTCTTTTTGTAATTAGATCTTGAATGCTTTTATGCTTGGATACATTTCCATTTGTAACCTGATAAACTTGAACTTGATCTTTATGATAGAAATGAGTCTTTTGCACGCGTTTATGCTCGAGATGTAGGTAAATTGCATTCAGGTCCCTGTATTCTGTAAATAAGACTAAACACATACCTTAGTAGCATTTATTGATGTAAAAGTAATCTAAATGAAAGACATATGATGCAATGTATGCAATGCATCAGTGGTCCTTGTTGGATGAGTTGGGGAGAAGCCCCATTCTTAGTGATGCAGGTGTGCTGCATCCATCAAATGAGCCCGAGGAACTCATTCCAATGCACCCACCTATTGGTTGGAGGGTTTTGTTTGATGAGCAACTAAACCCTAGTGAGGCAACACAACTCTAGTCACTCATGTTGCCTACACCCAACCAATATCATGAGGGGTTCGAGCCTTTCAGCTTTGACCTTTCACCCCACATGACACCTCAAAGTACCAGTGAAGTTTGCCCATCTTGGAAAATCTCCGGTCCACATAACTCGATGTTCTCATTTGATGTTCCTTGACCAAATGATTATGAGAATATCTTTGTTGATGTATATATATCTTGTTCTAAAAAAAGAAAAAAAAACTCTACATGTGAGCATTGGTTGTCGTGGCCCCAACCCTTGAGTATTTGGGCCCCATTTTCTTTGACGTATTTGTCTCCCTTCTTAAGCATCTAACATGTTTTTGGGAATTCAGGCTTATGTCCATCAACATGACCATGAAACTTTCCTTGTGTGTCACGTTGGTGAGATCTTTTCTTTTTCATGCATAAATCCATGTAACTTCATACTCACATTCATTGAGGACAATGCATGAAGTAAGTGTGTGTGGGTGTTTTACGTGTGTACATAATTGAGTCTTTTCCTTTTGTTTTGTTTTCTTTTGTTTGTATTGTTGGGGTCATGATAGTGTGTTGCATTTAATATTGATATATCTGCTTGCCATGATCCTTGGGTGACTTTTCTTCTTTTGCTTGCCTAGTGTTTTAAAATTTTCACATTTCTTTCAAAATCGTCATGTGTTTGCGAAAGAAAATGTTTTGTGGGTTTTTGCGTGTGTTTAGCATGTGGAGAACCTTTGTGGGGCAAAGTAAAAAGAAAGCTCCCAAAATTGTCTTGAACTTGATGCATTAGGATATCTATTACAATGGCTTTAGGACTGATTTAGTCGTTAGGATGCACCCCGATCTTCCCTGGGGGGGGGGGGGAGTATTCAAACAATTAAAGAGATCCACCCTGAACCTGGTGAGTTAATAATTCGTGTTTGTTAGTATAAGGAAGTTTGTCGTAGTCAAGAACCCTTAAAATCTTATTGTGAAACTTTAAGTGTAGAGGTTTTCGTTCCCATGTAGATAATAAATAAGTGAGTAGGTGTTCTCTCTTCTCACACGACTCCTATGACTCGGGAAATTAGGTCCAAGGGGACTTTGTGCCTGGTGCTTTCGAGTCATCTGACTTGGGATGCACCGACCGAACTCCCGTTACACGGGTGGTAGGGATAGCCCTATGTGGAGATGTGAGGAAAGGTGTACGTGATAGTGTAAGTCCTCATAGGCAATGATGCACGAAACCTGACCCTAGAAGAATTACACTCTAACTAGTAAGAAAATAAGAAAGAAACAAAAAGAAGAAGAAAAGGTAATGCAAATAAGAACCTTAATGGATTTTACACTTTGTATCACCTGAGGATGTTGAGGTTGTCCATGTCTTTCACTTATGTCCTTAATTAACTTGCATGAATGGTTCATTAGGCTAGGTGTGTGGACTGGATACATATATAGAGTCGGCCCGTAGGATTACCACGTCCAATGATCGATAAAAATGAGTCCATCGAGTCGGGTTTCTAGATTGAATAATGCATCTATGTTCGGATGTTGTGGGTATATCCGCTAAAAACCCTCCGGCCACAACACTCCTCCTCCTTGGAAACAAGGAGGTTTAACGGCTTGTTGCACATGCTAAGTGCAACCGTCATTCCTACGAAAGTGAGTTAGGATTTCCCATTTTTACGAATGATTTTTCGTTTCTTTCGTTTTTCCTTTTCTTTGTTTTGCTCGGGAGTAGCAAAAGTTAGGTGTGGGGGTATTTGATTGACATCATTTCATGCATTCATTTGTGTCTTATATCCATTATCTTGAACCTAACCAATGCTACGTAACGAGTTTTATGTTTATGTTTCAGGAATAACAGGTTTGAGAAGAATAGAGTAAAAAAGGATATAAAAGCAAGAAAAAGGACTAAGTTGCAAGACTTATGGACAAAGGCGCAAGAGAGAAGGATCCAGATGTAAAGCCAAAAGGACTAATGAGGAAATCAAGAATCTCCACACCATTACGAGGAGTATTTTGACAATTAGATTCGGGCCCAAACATCAACAACCAAATCAGGTTCATCAAACATCAAGAAATCAATCCATAAATGAACCACCGAAATCCATACGCAATCCAAGCAATCTGGACCGCCAATTGGCGGTCCAAATTGGTCCAAATGTTCCATGATTGAATCGGGTCGTGTATTATGTTGTTTTCTGTCCATTTATAGTATGCGTTTAGTCCCATATCGAGGGATTGTCCCCGATTACCTTTTTCTAGCACTATAAATAGAACTCTTCCTTCTCCTTTGTATTCACCCATTGCTTGGTGGTATTCTCTCTACTTGGAATAAGCCTTGGAGCAAAAACTCAAAGTGGAGAAGAATGCTACTAGTAATGTGAGTCATTTAATAAAATAATTTTTCATTGTTTTGTTCTCATGTTGTTTCTTTTTAATGGATGCTTTGCTTAGTCTTATTTCTTTGATCTTAGGCTAAATTAGTTAGAATGTCTCCTTTTTTCTTTAGCTTAATTGCTAGAAAATGTGTAGTGAGTAGATCGATCCCCTTTGGGGGGTGGAGATGATGTTCATATATATTGTGAAGTTTGGATGTTTGATGAATTTTTGATTGTGTAGACTTGCATGTTTTGTATGTTCATTGAGGGTATTTTAATCATTTACATGTTGGGGAATTTTGATGAGTTTTGCCATAAGATTTAGACACTTCCCATGCTTAGTTTTCTCACATTTATTGACTGAAATTTCCTATTGAATATGCTACAAGTTAGTTATGTGTTTGTATTTGTGTTTGCTTGCTTGATTGATTGAAGAAACTTTGTTTTGATGGGTTTTGCCATAACATTTAGACAGCTCCCATGCTTACCTTGTTCTTCACATGAGTTTATGGTTTTTGATGAGTCTTGCCAAATCTTTAGACACATCTCATGCTGAACCTAATCTTATGTTAATCAAGTGGTAATTGTCGATACGTTCTGTGAATGAATTGATAGGTTTTGCCACATCTTTAGACACTTCCTATGCATGAAGAAACACACACCACACACACAAATACATGCTTACATGCATCTTTCATCACTGATTTCACTTCATATGTGCACACACTCCACCCCTTAGGGGTTTCTCTTTCTCATTTCCAATCTTTCGTGCTTTCTTTCGCATTTCGTACTTATTAGTTTAGTGTAGTTTAGCTTTAGCGTAATCACATCTTTTCTCCCTTTATTCTCCACTTGAATTTTTGAAAAACCAGAGTCGACCCACCTCCCTGTGGATCGACCCGTATTTACGACCGCTTCAATGCGGCCGTGCACTTGTGGTTATTTAAAAACGTTTAAACACATATCCTACATTATTAATGGTATACCACGTCGCATATGAAGGCAATCTAGCGTGGTATCGAACATAAATTTTGGGTTAAATACAAACTACGAACCAAAATCTAAAAATGCACCAAATTCTGCATAATCACAATCAAAAGCCAATAAACAAACCAACTCCAATAACTAGCAACTAGACGAACCAACACGATCAGAAGAGCAACATACATATATTCATCATCAACATCATGCATATCCCACCCAGCAAAAAAGACAGCTCAATATAAATCTCACAAACACTCTATATATCATCACATATTGGAAATTTGTTAGTCGTCGAGGGAGCCTTTAATTATATTAGAGAAGTAGTACTTTTAAACATGAAAGACAAAAAAAGTGAACCTAATTCCTAAACAAATGCAAGCACACACACTTCATCATAACAAAAGTTAACCCCGTCGACAACCGTAACATCCGACCACCCCACATTCCCACCAAAAAACAAAATGTGTGGGATGAAGCTCCCCCTGACATACCCCCCCCCCCCCCCCCTACACACCTCAAATGAGGTGTACAAGGAGGAGTACCAGAATAACTACCAACATGAAGAGGGAGAAGGTCAACAGTTGCACACAGGTAGGAGCATGAAGGTGGCAAAGCATAGCAACTTCGTCCTCTAGGGCCTCCAGTCGTCGGGCAACTTCTAGAATTGGGTTCGACAACTGAACGTGACGGGCATCGAACACCACAAGACGAGATGCCTGGTAGACCTCCGCTCCATCTTTGCGGAATGGCATTTGGTCGACCCAGCAGAAGTAGCCGCATCTAACTGATGGCTGTGGGAAAGGGCAAGTTAGGGGTAAAGCCCAAAATCACAAACCAAAAAATCGTACACACCGAAAGGGATACTCACGTTGTCGGAGCCAAAACTATAGAAGACCTTACCGGGGGTCCTCAACGTGCGCGAGGTGTCATGATCGAAGGGAACTCCACAAATACAAGTTGGTCCCCGAAACATAATCGATTCTACGGTGCTCGAAGCCGACGACATGCGAAGTGAAGGGCAAACAAAGACGAGAAGGTCGTGGTCCTGTGGTGAGGTGGAGAGGTGGGGAGGAGGGGGTGGTTGCGTCACGCCTTAAGAAGGGCATCGTCAGGCATTTCTGGGGAAGAATCTAGTGAATAGAAGTAGTGTTACCAAATGCAAGAGTTTCTTGGTGACAGAAGACAAGTGAGGTGATGGTGAAACAAGTCAGGGTTTAATACATAAAACCACCTACAGTTGGGTTATCAAACGGGACCGTACAGAAGTGTAATTCACATACAAACTTATATAATTGTATTCTGCCCACACTATCACGTCTGCAAAAACTAATTCGATGTAAATGCCGATGGGGTAGGGTTACACTACCACGTTGTGTTATCATGACGTGATAGGGTTACTTTTTCCTCCACCCACCCGAAGTGTATGTCTTCGACTACAACATTTCTTTTTTAAATGCTTTCGGAAATATTACTTTTGTTGCTTGGTTGAAAAATATTTGTTTCCTCGAAAACTTCTTTCATGTCAAGTTATTTGGCTATTAACATACATATGGAAATGTATTACAAGTTTCGTGTTTTCGTCGGCTAATAAACATACATTCGGAAGACAAATATTAATGTTTGATTATATGTCTTCCACGTCGGTGTTCAATTTATCTGACATTGTGGAGGGTCTCCCATGTCGGTGTTAAATATATCCGACGTTATAGGGTTCTCCCACGTCGGTGTTAAATTTATCTGATGTGGTAGGGTATTCGAAAAAACATACGCCCTAGAATTCTGATTGGTTTTGTCTAAATTTTTATTGGTTTTATTTGAGATTCATTCTGCAATTTTTTCATCCTTTATGGAGTTCATAGTCGTTAACCATATTCACAATGGCTCCAACCTTGAATCTAGATCTAATTCTTGTCTTAGGTTAATGGCTCCTAGTCCTAGCAAGAAAAAGGACCAAGAAAATTCGGATGAAGCCTCCACTTCGGTTCCTCCACGGGGAGCCACTCTTATGTTACAGTTTCAACAAAAAGTAAAACGTGAAGGTCCATTGCCTTTGGACTTTGATAATCTATTAGAGCCAATTGGAGAGAAAAAAATTTATTGGCATAGTTATTTGTGTACTGTCGCTAGAACCAAGGTTGATATTTGTATTGAAAATTGGTGTCAAGTTGATTCTTCTCTAAAATAACAAATTTGGGAGGATATAATTGTATGTATTTGTTTATTAGTTTATTTAAAATTTCCTCCCCTATTGATTGTAATTTTCAAGTGATTTTTTGGTTGTAGGCTAAATTTATTTTTTAATCCACTAAAGCGTTGAAGAAGAAGTGGATTTCCTATGTTGGTAACCGGTGGAAAGATTTTAAAACAAAGCTCACGAACAAGTTTATCTTTGGGGAATATAAGGGCCGTGACCCTTCTTCTACTTACCGTTTCATTTCGCTGAAGACATGGGCTGCGTTCAAAAGAACTAGACTTTCTCCAGAATTTATGGTATTATATACTCAATCTTTTTAATATGTAGAATTTATAATTTTAATTTGATGATTAATCCATTATATTCTTTTTCAGGAAATAAGAGAGCAGAACCAGAAACGACAATCTAGTAACAAGTTTCAGCATAGATTGTCCAGAGGGGGTTACCGCAAACTTGAGGAGACTATGATTACAGGAAAAAATTCCAAACAAAGAGAAGAAGCTGTGAAAGCGGGTATGAGTAAAGAGCAGGTAAGTAATATGTCACCTCTATCTCCGATATCTAGAGAAGAAAAGTGGAAGCTAGCGCGTATTACTGCGGAAGGCAGATACATTAATGAAGAGTCTGAACTAGTTGCCTCCAAGATTGTAAGTTAAGTTTCATTTTTATGTTTTGTGTATGTATGTGGTTATTGATTAATAAAAAAATTAAAATTAATTTTTATAGGATGAACTTTCAATCAAAGCTTCCCAAGGAGAATTTGTCTCACAAGGAAGAGATGATATATTGTCCACGACCTTGGGTATGTAGGAGCATCTTGGGGCGAATACGTGGTGTAGGTAGTCAAATAGGAGTACGTCGGTATTTTGGGTCATCATCATCCTCACGAAGTCATTCCCAAGTTGATCACGCGATATGCGATGAGAAGGTTAATCTCCTTGAAAACCTGGTGAAGAGTTTGTAGAAACACCTTGGAGTTTCCACTAATAATGCCTCCGATATAGCCACAGATTTAAGAATCCCCCATAATTCTTCCAGTGTACAACCTCCACAGGTATTCCCCCAAGAAGTTTCTGAGCATGACACCCTTGGCCATTTTGAGGTAAAATTATTAATTATAAGTATTTATTTTTTGCTTTGCATTGCAGTACATGTGACAAATTTGTCTTGAAATTTATAGGATGGAGCCCAATGTGAAATCTTTGTGAATGATCCAGATATGCGAGTTGTAGCATATGGGAAGGTGTACACCCTAAAGTTGCAGCATGGTGAACAAATTTAATCGAATTTGAAGGTGACTTTGGATAAATCTATCTGTGATGATGCACTCCTACCAATTCCGAAGTTCAGACGGTGGGCGATGCTGAAGGATAGGTGTTGCAATGGCCTCGTTCATTAATTAAAAGAAATGCAAAGGTATCAACTTTAAATTTAATAATTTCTTAAATGGTTTATATAGTAATTATGTAAAGAAGTTCTAATAATATAATTTTTTTAATTTCAAAAGGTTGGTGGTTCAAAATCCAAGATATCTGAAACTGAAATTGTATTTGATGAGACACATTTCCTCTGAATTGTCAAATGTTATACAATTTCGTACGACATAAGGAGGAGGATTCTTTTGTTAAAAGTGTGTTGAATAGAGAAATTGTAGGAAGAAGGACTGACGATGCCAACAGATCTGCGTTGTTTGTCATAATTGTCGATGTCAGGGAATTTTTGAGGATGGAAAAGTTGTGTGTATCAATCATCCAAGTGCAATTCAAGTAATTTTTTCCTCTTTATATTAATTATGACAATTACGAATTCTTTGATTTTAGTTATGACATATTTCTTTTTGAATAGGCATCTCTACGAATTGCTCATGGGAAGAAATTAGGTTATTTGTGTCCCACAATATTCGTGTTTCAAGGCAATTCAAGCGAAGACAATAGACCAGAAAAGATTGCTATGATTATGTATGAAATGGAGAAGCATTTTTTTCTAGCACCATATCATGAGGCGTAAGTACTTCAATATATTCTATATTACTTATTATATTAGTTTTAGGGAGTATAATAAAGTTATTTAACATAGTTGATTTACAGTGATCATTGGATGTTGGTCGTTTTTGTTCCTAGTCTTAATGTTGCGTATTGGTTTGACCCTATGGTATCAAATAAACCAAGGAAAGCATCGAAGACTATGGTTCAATTGTATGTTAGTTTTAGTATAGTTAATTTAAATTTATCAACTAAATTTTAAACAGCTGCATATGTTATTAAAACGTCTAATTAACCATTTCTGTAATTTTGACAGAGTGATGGATATATATAAAATATTGGGTGGAAGAAAGAGTAAGAAGAGGCAAACTACTTGGCATGCCATCAAAGTAAAATAGTTCATTATTAAAGTAAACCATGAAATAATTAATTTGCATCCATTTCATTTTTTCTATATAATCATGATATTTTCCTTTTGTAAATGTTGTAGTACCATAAACAAGTTGGAAATACTGAATGCGGTTACTACGTAATGACTTATATGGATCAAATTATCGACGTGGGATTGGATGAATGTGATTTACGAAAGGTATCTTCTATATGTAACTCCACATTTTAGGTTATTTTAATTATTTAAATATTTAATTTATTTTTGTAGGTTTTTGAACTTGACCTTCAACCTTTTACACAAGAAGTGATTGATCAAACATGAGAGAGGTGGTCTTCTTACATTGCTAGTAGTATTTTACAAAGTCTAGTATAATCAAAATCATTAAAATTTTGTATGTAAATAGTGGATGAATGTTGTGTTTATATAGTGGATGCATACGAGTTACATTTCTGTGTTGGACATGAGTTAAATGGTGTGTTAAATTTTGTTGGACATTCTGTGTTTATGGATGAATGAGTTAATAGTCGATATGAGTTTCATTTCTGTGTTTAATAGTGGTTGAATGAATTAATGGTTGATATGAGTTACATCTCTGTGTTGGACATTTTGTTGTTGGATGTGAGTTATATTTCTGTGTAGGGGGTTTAAATCTGAAATAAAATGAAATGAACCGGAAATTGATAAAGCTCTACCACTGTTGCTTTTCATCCAATCCGACGTGGTAGCCCATTATCAATTTTCGTCGAACAGTTATATAAATTCCATGTGAATTACACTTTTGTGTAGTGGGTTTGAATCTCCAAAAAAAAGAGAAACCAAAATTGATAATGATCTACGACGTTGGCATTTCTTCAAATCCGACGTGGTAGAGAAAATATCACGTCGGATATACGTGAAATCCGACGTCGAAGATTATTATCAATTTTGGTCGAACAATTATACAAATTGGATGTGAATTACACTTCTGTGTAGTAGGTTTGAATCGGAAAAAAACAGAAACTAAAATTGATTATGGTCGACCACGTCGGGTTTTCTTCATCGCCGACGTGGTAGATCAAATATCACGTCGGATATTCATGCATCCGACGTCGACGATCATTATCAATTTTGGTCAACCCCCGAAATAAATTATGGGCTCCCACATCAGATTTCCTTTATAGCCGACGTCATGGAGCCATTAACATGTCGGATATTTGTGAAGTCAGACGTGGTAGACCATTATCAATTTTGGTCGAACATATATAAATTGGATGAGAATTACACTTTTGCGTAGTGGGTTTGAATCTAAAAAAAGAAACAAATAATTATCTACCACGTCGGATATTCATGAAGTCGAACGTGGTAGACTATTATCAACTTAGCAGGTCCTTTCTTAGAATTGAAGGACCTCGAGGAGAAACGACGCCGGTTGGTAGAGGAATTCATGTCGAATTATCCCCTCCCTTTTGGAGCTAACAAATCTGAAACGTTGGATCAGTAGGAAATTTGGATCAGTAGAGATACAATGAGAGAACAAACACAAACATCGAGCTATTATTGATAGTAACTATTACCGAGGTACAATGAGAGAACACAAAGACAAACAAAATATACAAACACAAACGCAAAAACATTATATCTCTCTTCCCAATCAATCGGAAGAGAATGATCTGCTCAGATGTCACCTGCAAGCCCAAAAGATAGTTTTATTTATCTCTTGGCTTTGACTCAACTTAGCAGACTTTCAAATAAGCTTCTGCATCCCTAGGTCCTTTACGCTATGGTCGTGTTAATCCACCGGTGGTACCGGTGTTCCATCGTCCTAGACGAAGTATCGGCAGCGACGGGTTGGCTCCATGGGACCGTAAACGTAGAACTTCTTACTAATCTTGTTCGAAGTGTTGGACCACAACTTTGTTGCCTTCAGCCTGCACCTACAAGTGCGATATGGCACTCCTGGTATCAGGGGACAACCTCCCCATATTGGTGCACCAACAATTTGCTTAGCTTCGTCGGATGAGTAATCCGAGTCATTGTGTTGGAAGGCCATTTTTTGGGTGGAATAACACACTTAGTTGGGACTTGGGAGGGGATCGAATACACAACTAAATGGAAGACACCCTAACCTCTGATTTTATAGTCCTTGTAATGAAGGGTTACGCCTCTTTGAGTGAAAGGTTGTGTTGTCTCCCACGTGGAAGATCATTATCAATTTTGGTCGAACCCCGAAATTGATTATGGTCTCCAACGTCGGATTTCCTATATAGCCAACGTCGTAGAGCCATTAACACAACGGATATTTGTGAAGTCAGACGTGGTAGACCATTATCAATTTTGGTCGAACATATATAAATTTGAAATGTCAGATCAATAGGAAATTTGTTGTTTGTCGACATGTACTCCTTTTTGAGATTCGCTTGGCAATAAAATTGTGAACGTTTTTAAAAAAGTTGGACGTCTTTCCTTTGGTTGTTCTTTGTTTATTTTGCAAATAAGTCTTATTGGTCCTTTTAAAAGGTGAGACCATCCAGAAACAACACAGATTTAATACAACTTTAATCCAATGTCATTCCAGAATGAAATCGGAATCACAACAAAGTCCAAATTTTGTAGGTTAGATAATCTGGAGTCAATCCAGATTTAATACAACAGAATTCCAGCATCATACCACGTCGGATTCGTTCACACAGACGTGATAAACTAACCCATATCATGTCGGATATTTGTAACATCATACATGGTAGAGCATTATCAATTTTCGTCTCAGTTATATAAATTGGATGTGAATTACACTTCTGTGCAGTGGGTTTCAATTTGAAAAAAAAAACAAATAGAAACCGAAATTGATTATGGTTGACCATGTCGGATATTCGTGAAGTCCGACGTGGTAGATTATTATCAATTTTGGTATATTCAGGCATTTGAGCTTCGAAAACTAATCAGCAGGGAACAACCGTTGAGCAGCGAAAATTGGACATAACATTTATACATGAAATGATACATCTTAAAGGAAATTGAATGCGAAAAGACTTTTCGATCTTTGAAAGAGATCCGGTTTCTATATAAGGAGTACAAGTATTTTGAAACGAACAAAATGTTATCGGGGAACAAACGTGCGTCCAGATGAGTGAAGAGTCAGTCCAGAGTAATTCTGGAGTATATCGTACGTGTGGAACAAACGAACATCGCAGATGATGTAAGGAGTTAGAGGTTGTGGAGTCGTCCATAATGTCCTGCTAGTGGAGAATGATGAACTGCATGGAGGACTGGAAGAGCTCGATTCGAACTGGAAATCTTGTCACATACAAGACAACTGGTGTAGCCCTTGCAGAACCTTTCTTAGAATTGAACGACCTCGAGGAGCAACGACGCAGTTGGTAGAGGACTTCATGTCTGTCTGTCTCAATGTTGACATGGTAGGCTTACACTACCAAGTCAAATTAGTTTCAGAAGACGTGATATGATGCCCTACCATGTCAGTATCGAGTATCGACATGGTAGGGTATGAATAATTTTAAAAAAAATCATAAACTAAACCTTTCACGTCGGGCGACGTGGACGCCGATGTGGCCGACTCTCTGCCACGTCAGTGTCGTAAAGTCTGACGTGCTAGGGGCGACGTGGTAGTCCAAAATTCCAACAATGACAAGGAGAAAGAAGAGTTATATTTATAAAGGTGAAAAAGGTAACCAGGGACAATCCCCCGGTATGGGACCAAAATGCATACCATAAATGGACTAAATAGACACTTATACAACACCCCGCTGAAGCTAATTGGATCTGGAGCAGATCCAACCGCCAATCAGCAGTCTTGGACCGTAAATTGGCGGTCTAGATTGTCCTGATCAAGTTAGGTTTTGGGTGACCCGTTTCTAGCTTAATTTCTTTATGTTTGGTGAACCCGATTTTGTTGTTGGTATTTAGGCCCGGATCTAATTGCCAGAATACTCCTCATGATGGTGTGGAGTTTCTTGATTTTCGTATTGGTCCTTTTGGTTTTCATCCAGGTTCTTCTCTCTTGCATATCAGTCCATAAGTATCACAATTGAATCCTTTCTCTTGCGTTCAGGTCATTTTTGTGTTTCTTCTTATCGAACATGTTTATTCCTGAAACTTAAACAAAAAACTCTTTACGTAGCATTGCTTAGGCTAAAAATAAAAGATATAAGACATAAATATATGCATGATATGATGTCAATCAATCATGCATATATTCATCTTATATCCTCTATTTTGAACCTAAGCAATGCTATGTAACGAGGTTTATGTTTAAGCTTCAGGAATAAACACGTTTGAGAAGAAGAGACACAAAAAGGACCTGAAAGCCAGAAAAATAACTAAATTTTGAGACTTATGGACTGATATCCAAGAGGGGACTCGGATGTAGACCAAAAGGACCAATAAGCAAATCAAAAAACTCCACACCATCAAGAGGACTAATCAAAAGATTAGATCCTGACGTAAGCTCCAACAACCAACTCGAGTCCATCAACAAAAGTCTCCACCAAAGCACGACCTGATCAAGCCAATCCAGACCACCAATTGGCGATCGGATCTTCTCCAGATCCGATAATGTTCAGCCAGCTATTGTATTAATGTGTATTTAGTCTATTTATGGTATGCGTTTTAGTCTCATACCCGGGGATTGTCCTCGGTTACCTTTTTTCAGGGCTACAAATGGAACTCTTCCTCATCCTTTGTAAAAAACTCCTCTCTTGGTGGTCATTCTCTCAACTGGGAGTGAAGCCTTGGAGAAAAACTCTAGTGCAGAGATGCTAGTTGTAATGTGAGTGAGCAATAAAGAATGTTTTGTTAAGTTTCTTCTTGTTTCTTTTAACTCTTGCATGCTTAGTTAATTTTGTCTTAATCTTAGTAGAAGTAATTAGCATGTCTCCTTTTCCTAATGTAGTTTGTAGTTTAATGAGTAGTGAGTAGATCCATCCCCCTTTGGGGGTGGAGATGATGTATATTTATGTTTTGAGGTTTTGAATGTTTTACAAATTTAGATTGTGTAGACTTGAATGTTTTTATGTTCATCGGGTTTGTTTGATTCATCTACGTGTTTAGGGATTTTTTATGGGTTTCCCATAAGATTTAGACATTTCCCATGCTTGGTTTCCTCATGTTTATTGACTGAAATTTGTTGTTGGATATGCTACATTTTAGTTGTGTGTTTGTATTAGCGTTTAATTGCTTGATTGATTGTAGAAACTTTGTTTTGATGGGTTTTGCCATAACATTTAGACACTTCCCATTAGCTTTGTTCTTCACATGAGTTCCTGGTTTCTTTTGACTCTTTCCATAACATTTAGACACTTCTCATGCCGAGTCTCAACTTATGATAATCAATTAGTAATTGTTGATATGTTTTGTGAATGGATTGAAATGTTTTTCCAAATCTTTAGACACTTCCTATCCATGAAGACACACACATGAATGCTACTACTAAAAAGACAACTACACTAAGAATGCAAAACAAACTAGATTGCGATGCAAATAAAAACTAAGAAATACAGCAAACGATGTAGAACAAAATATGGATGAATCCCCTAAGGGGTGGAGTGTGTGCACATATGAGGTGAGAGAAGTGGTGAATGACATATGAAAGCATGTATGTGTGTGTCTTAATGCATAGAAAGTGTCTAAAGATTTGGCAAGACCTATCAATCCATTCACACAACATATTAGCAATTACTACTTGATTATCATAAGATGAGGCTCAATATGACAAGTGTCTAAAATTATGGCAAGACTCATCAAAAACCAGGAACTCATGTGAAGAACAAAGTAAATCATGGGAGGTGTCTCAATTTCATGGCAAAACCATCAAGACAAAGTTTCTTCAATCAATCAAGCGAGTAAACTAATACAAACACACGACTAATATGTTGCATATCCAACATGAAATTTTAACCAATAAACATGAGGAAACCAAGCATGGGAAGTGTCTAAATCTTATGGCAAAACCCATCAAAAATCGCCCAACATGTAGATGATTAAATCAAACCCGATGAACGTACAAACATTCAAGTCTACACAATCAAAATTTGTCAAACATCAAAACCTCAAAACATAAATGTACATCATCTCCACCCCCAAAGGGGATGAAACTACTCACTACTCATTATGCTAACATTCATATTAAGAAGAGAAAACATTCTAATTATACTAAGATTACTAAAACACAATTAAGCTAAGCATGCAAGAATTAAAAGAGACAACATGAAACTAACGAAGATTTATGTTATTCATGACTCACATGACAAGTAGCATCTCTCCACTTAAGTTTTTTCTCCAAGGCTTTACTCCAAGTAGAGAGAATTGCCATCAAGCAATGAGTAGTTAGAAAGGAGGAAGAAGTGTTTTATTTCTAGGCATGAGAAAAGGTAATCGGGGACAATCCCCCGATGTAGGACTAATGAAACTTCTACAAATGCATCAAAACAATATATTACACACCCACGAGAAGCCAGGTTGGATCCTAAGCACATCGGACGGCCAATTGGCTACCTAGGGCCGCCAATTGACGTTCACTTTCAGTCAGATTTGACCCGATTTCTGTTGGCTTCTTCATTGCTTGAATTCTCCACGTGGGGTGCACATGTATTGGTTTTTTGAGTCTGCACTCGAATCAAGTTTCCAAAATACTCCTTATGATGGTGTGGAGTTTCTCAATTTTTCTAATTGGTCCTTTTGGCTTACATTTGTGTCCTTCACTCTTACAAATAGGTCCATAAGTCTCACCATTCAGTCATTTTCTCGCGTGTTGGTCTTTTTTGTGTCTTTTCTTCTCAAACTTGTTTATTCCAGAAACTTAAATGTAAAAGTCATTAGAAAGAATTGCTTATGCCCAAAATAGAGGATATAAGACACGAATATATGCATGATATGATGTCAATTAGGTTTTCTCTAAAGTAGAGACCTCCAGGTCAACCTGCTGTGGTAGAGTCTGACTAGAATAACTTGATGGTGAGGCCGGAGGAGGTTGGTGAGTATGGGGTTGAGACCTTTGATGTGGGGGTTGGTTGGTCAAAGATGGACGTGGAAGGTTATATGGTAGGGGTTGAGGTTGAGCGTGCGAGCTCTAAACGTGGCCCCGACTAGGCCCCCAAGAGAAGTTAGAGTGGTTTCGCCATCCCGGGTTGTAGGAGTGACTGTATTGGTTGTTATGGGGTATGTCTTAGAGCATAAGCACATTCCAAGTCAATATGTCCCGTAATTCCGCACCTAAAACAAGGGGGACTAGCGACCTGAGCTACTGGAGCTCAGTTCAACTCTAAACTCTCTATCCTACGCATGAGAGGAGCCATTTTTGCCTCAGACGAGATAGTTGACTCGACTTGGTATAATCCATCTTCAACAGAAGACTTGGCGGCTAGTGGCTCCCTCATGGTGTCCCACTGAAGGGTATGTTCAGTCATTAATTCAAAAGTATCACATGCCTTGATTGAATAAGTTAAAATACCGCAAGTGCACGGTCGTGTTGACTCAGTGGCAAGCACAAATTGGTCCACGAGGAGCGTGTACGAGTCGAATCCACGATACTTGAGCGGGGAAAGAAGAGAAGATTAAGGTCGAAATTACACAACAATGCGAATGAAATTGGAAAACAAACAATAAATCGAAACCCCTTACGGGGTAGAGAGAGAATGCAAATACAAAAATATGTGCATGTGTGTGTTCATTTGTGTTCATCACAACATGTAATACATGAATACCATAAAACGAAATCCAACTTTGCCTCGACATGAAATAAGAGAAAACATTATCATTAAAACATACAAGACAATAATTGAAATGAAGCTAAATGACCTCATGCATAAAAACCAAACCCCACTATGTCTTCACATGAAATAAGATTTACACAATCATTAAAACATACAAGACATTAATTGGGATGAGGCCAACATGAGCACATGCTTGCAGATGTTATGTTTCCTTCTTCCACTCCATCCTTATCCTCACCTCATCATTCTCCATAAAATAGGTCCACTAATCTAAGCATGTGCTAAGCATCACTCAAGAGCATTAGCACATCAAAGATAAGAGTGAAATCTCATTAGATGGTTAAGGAAATCTTGTAAGGTTCAAAGGATTAAGATTAACACACACCTAATACATCACATAATCACATCACCTTCTTATCCACCCCACCCCATGGGGATGGACCACTCTCTACTCATATCTAAACTTAAGAAAGCATAAAAACAACATAAACCCATAATGGAAATGAAGAAAAACAAGATTAAGCAAACAACAACATCAAAGAAATTGCATCAAAGTAAAGACATTAATGGAAAGAACGAGATTCAACTAACTTGAAATGAAAAGATAATAAAGTTCCTCCTTTTTCTCCTCTTACACTAATGAGCAGCAAAATAAAACTAAAACTAATGGGAAGCAAGAAGAAGAGGGAGAGGAGAGATTACAATGGTATATATAGACTAATACATGGTTAAGATTAATGTGGGAATAATCGGACGACTCTAAATCACATCTAATGGTCCTTGGGCATTGCAAGCAGGTCCAAAACCTTCCAAATCAGTCCATTCTTGTTGCATTCAAGTCCTTTTTGCTCCCTTTTCTCCTCTTTATTACATAACACCTGAAACATTACAATAAACACTCGAGTATCACAATTTTGGGGTAAAATAAAGATATATATCATGAATGCAAGGTATGATATGCTACTAATCAAATAACCCCACTCTTACATTTTGCTAGTCCCGAGAAAAACAAAGAAAAGAAAAAATGAAAGAAAGGAAAACATACGAAAATGGAGAAAATCCTAACTCACTTTCGTAGGAATCGTGGGTGCACCTATCACGTGTAACAAATGGTTAAACATCCTTGTCGCCAAGGAGGAGGAGTGGTGTCTCGTGAGGGTTTTCAGCTGATATACCCAGAAAATACGAACATTGATGTATTACTCAACCTAGCACACGACTCATTGGACCTACTTTTGTCAATCACTGGATACGGTAATACTGCGGGCCGACTATATATGCATTCAGTCCACACACCTAGCATAATGAACCATTCTTGCAAGTTAATTAAGCACTTAAGTCAAAGACATGGGCAACCTTAACATCCTCAAGTGATAGAAATGTAAAGTCCATTAATGTTCTTATTTGTATTATCTTTTTTCTTTTTTTCTTTTTTTTCATTTCATTTTTAGTAGACAATGTTTAATTCTCCCAGAGTCAGGTTTCATGCATTATTTCCTATAACAACTTACACTATCACGTACACCTTCCCCAAAATCTACACATAGGACGACCCCTACCACCCGTGTAACGGGAGTTCAGTCCGTGCATCCCAAGTCAGATGACTCGAAAGCACCAGTCACTAAGTAATCTCAGACTTACTTTCCCGAGTGAAAGGAGTCGTGCGAGAAGAGAGAACACCCTACTACTTATTTCTTATCTACACATGAACCAAAACCCCTACACTTAAGGTTTTACAATAGGTGTTTAAAGGTCCCTAACTACGACAAACTTCTTTATAGTAACATACACAAATTATTCGACTCACTAGGTTCAGGGTGGACTTCTTTATTTATTTGAGTGCTGAAACCCTATAATTATTCTCCATGAGAGAAAACCAGGGTGCATCCCTACGACTAGATAAGACCTAAAGTCGATGTAGTAGATATCCTAATGCATCATGTTCAAGTCAATTTTGGGTCCACATGTCCAAGTACGATCCCTCGCTTTACCATGAAGTGACATTTCTCCCAATTAAGAGCGAGGTTCTTCTCACGGCATCATTTGAGGACAATGCTCAACTGATAATGGCACTCATCGAAGGAAGTGCCAAATATTGAAAAGTCGTCCATGAAGATCTCAAGAAAATGATATACCATATCGGAGAAGATGTTGATCATACACCTTTGAAACGTGGTCGGCGCATTACTACCCAAAGGGCATGCAACGGTAGGCAAACGTGCATGTCTTCTCTTGATCCTTAGGGCGTTTAGAATTTGGTTGTACCCGGAGTATCGATCATGAAAACAATAATACTCATGTCTGGCCAACATTTCCAATATCAGATCAATGAATGACAACGGGAAATGATCTTTCCGCATTGCCGCATTGAGCTTGTGATAATCAATGCAAACTCGCCAACCAGTTTGCAGGCGTGTTGGTATAATGTCATTATGCTCATTCTCAACAATCGTCCTGCCTGACTTCTTGGGAACCAGATGGACAGAACTCACCCACAAACGTTTAGAAATGGGATATATTATACCATGATCCAAGCACTTAAGAACGTCCTTTCGTATGGCTTGTTTCAACACAAGATTCAATCGTCGTTGTGGGTCCCAGGGCGACCTGAGCTACAGGAACTCGGTCCAACTCATAATTCTCAATCCTATGCATGAGAGGAGTCATTTTTGTGTCATATGTGATAGTTGACTCAACTTGGTATGATCCTGCTTTGACAAGAAGACGTGCTGGCTGGTGGGTCTGTCATGGTGTCCCACTCAAAGGTTCGTTCAGCCATTAATCCAAAAGTGTCACATTCCTCATCGATGGGTTTCATTTAGAAATCACCCTGACACATCGACTCCAACAATGTTCGGATGTTGTAGTTGAGACCCTCATAAACAATTTGGCACAAGTGCCATAGCTGAAGTCCATGATGAGGACACTACAGAAGAAGATCCTTAAACCTCTCAAAGAAAGCATGAAACTATTTAGTCTTCCTTTGAGGGAAGAATCTCTTCAGAAAAACTATCACGAAGTCATCCCAGGGCTGAATCGAGTTTGCCGGGAGGTTGTAAATCCATTTCTTCGCGTTATCCTTCAAGACGATAGAAATCATCCTCAACCGGACTAAATCCTCGTCAAGCTGTTGAAGCTTGAACAAGGAGCATACCTTCGTGAATTCACATATAAAGATATACAGATCCTCATTAGAAGTGAAGGTAGGAAGCATGCTCACATATTAAGATTTTAATTCATAGTTTTTTTCGTAAGCAGGCGGGAGAACTATGCAAGAAGGTTGCACGGCCCGAATAGGATGAGTCCGCTCCCACAGTCATCGGTCTATCCCGTCGATCTATAGGTCGTGGTGCACCCAGAACTCGATCCTGACCGAATCCCTCTCCCTCCCGAGTCGGAGGAGAAGGAGATCTACGTGGTGGTGGGAGTGGACCGAGGTAATCTATGTATGGAACCCGGTATCCCCCATATCCATGAGACGACTCGGCCTCACGCTCCAAAGGAGCTCGAGGCGGAGATGGGCGATCACCTAGACTGTCCATCTCAGAAAAATGCACTCTCTCAAGTCGAGCGCTCTCACCAAAACGAGCCCAACCTCGCATAAAATGCTCCCCTTGACTTTAAAACAACACACAATAGAAAATTTAATCAGAGAAGGAAACTACTCAAAGAATATAGAGGATGAGAAGACTCAGATGAGAAGGGAAGAATCCCTAGAGCTAGCGTGGGTAGTGGGTGAGGGTAGAAGCCTAATAGAGCAAACACGGCTCAAATAGTCTAAGGTCACTATAGGTCCTTACAGTTAGACGACACCTAACTGCTAGGTCACACGGCCTCAACATGCCACACCTCCCTACAAAAAAGACCATAGAGCCCGACAATTGAGCCAAGATCTGGAGATCTCGTCTCTCCTACTATTGACAAAGTGCGCGACGCCGATCAGGCTCTGATGGTCGTGACCGTATCACTCTCCTAATGTGCCCGAGTCCTAGTGGCGAATGTCTACATGATTTTAAAATTAGGCTTCACTTGAGTGTCGTTTGTGGGGCTAAGAGAGGTGTGATGAAATTCCCCACCTTATCTTGAGGACTATATGTCGTGCCCCTTAAAGATGTTTTGAATTCTACGGCTAGAGGCAACTCACCAAACAATCACTCACCTCACTCTTATTCCAATGCACCTTACTAACTAATGCATGCTCTAACCATGCATCAATGAGAGAACGGGTGTACGTCCCTTATGCCAACAATCAGAAGAAATTTAAACAAAGGAAAGACAATATGCAAGCAAGGTCTGATCGTTGCCCCAACTAGGCCCCCAAAAGAAGTTACGGTGGTTTCACCATCCCGTGTTGTAGCAGTGACTGTACTGGTCATTACGGGGTCATTGTTGATACATCGCATTTGCATGCTCAGTATCTCTTAGAACATAAGCACATGCCAAGTCACTATGTCCCATAAGTCCACACCTACAACAAGGAGGAGTAGCGACCTGAGCTACAAGAGTTCAGTTCAACTCTAAACTCTTTATCCTACGTATGAGAGCAACCATTTTTGCCTTAGACGCGATAGTTGACTCGACTTGGTATAATCTTGCGGGACCAGAAGACTTGGCGGCTAGTGGCTTTCCCATGGTGCCTCACTGAAGGGTACGTTCAGCCATTAATTCAAAATTATGACATGCCTTGATTGAATAAGTTACAATACCAGAATTGCATGACCACGTTGAAGCGGTCACAAGCACGGGTTGGTTGATAGGGAGCGTGTGCGAGTCGAATTCACGATACTCAAGTGGGGAAAGAAGAGAAGATTAAGGTCGAAATTACACGACAATGCAAATGAAATCGGAAAAGAAACAATAAAACTAAACCCCTTAGGGGGTAGAGAGAGAAAGCGAATACGAAAATATGTGCATGTGTGTGTTCATTTGTGTTCATCACAACATCTAATACATGAATAGCATAAAACCAAATCCAACTTTGCCTCGACATGAAGTAAGATAAGACATTATCATTAAAACATACAAGACAATAATTGAAATGAAGCTAAATGACCTCAAGCATAAAAACCAAAACCCACTATGATTCCACATGAAATAGGATTTACATAATCATTAAAACATACAAGACAATAATTGGGACGAGGCCAACATGAGCACATGCATGCACATGTTATGGTTCCTTCTTCCACTCCATCATTATCCTCACCTCATCATTCCCCATAAAATAGACCCACTAATCTAAGCATGTGCTAAGCATCACTCAAGAGCATTAGCACATGAAAGATAAGAGTGAAATCTCATTAGATGGTTGAGGAAATCATGTAAGGTTCAAAGAATTAGGATTAACACACACCTAATACATCAGATAATCACATCACCTTCTTCTCCAAACCCCTAATGGGGATGGACGACTCTCTACTCATATCTAAACTAAAGAAAGCATAAAAACAACATAAACCTATAATGGAAATAAAGAAAAACAAGATTAAGCAAACAACAACATTAAAAAAATTGCATCAAAGTAAAGACATTAATGGAAAGAACAAGATTCAACTAACATGAAATGAAAGATTACAAAGTTCCTCCTTCTTCTCCTCTTACACTATTGAGCAGCAAAATAAACCTAAAACTAATGGAGAAGCAAGAAGAAGAGGGAGAGGAGGCATTACAATGGTATATATAGACTAATACATGGGTAAGATTAATGTGGGAATAATTAGATCTAATGGTCCTATAATGTTGTCACCCAAGTATCCGACCCGTGGTCAAAATTTGAGAGCAAACGGATCAGAGTGATCCGCCAGTGGAGGATCCGGATGCTCTGATCCGACTCCAATTTGTCCATCTCTTATTTTGCTTCATTTGTCAAGTAGGGTGAAGCCCTGATCCCTTGGTTCGAGTCTGTTTGGCTTTAATTGGTGAAATATTGATTTGGTTCAAGTCATGTGGCACAATATTTTGTTCTTCACCATTAGGTCCCTCCGGGTTCTCACTTGGGTTCTCCATGACTTACAATCAGCTCATTGCGCATTACAAACATGTCCAGAACCTTCCAAATCAGTTCATTCTTGTTGCATTCATGTCCTTTTTGCTCCATTTTCTCCTCTTAAACAATCGAGTAGCACAATTTTAGGGTAAAATAAAGAATATATAGCATGAATGCAGTGTATGATATGCCACTAATCATGCCTCATCCCTAAACTAGAAATAAAGCCCACCAATCAAACACTTACCTCACTCTTTTTCCAATGCGTCCCTAGTAACTTATGCATGAATGAGCAAAGAAGGGTCGTACCTCATGCCAGCAATAAATAACAAGAAATTAAAGCAAAGGAAAGACAATATATGTGCAAGGCCTATGTATGGTGCATGGCCTAGATGACGTCCATCTACTCTTTTGCTTTGAGTTTTAAGATCCAAGTTATCTTAAAAGAGGGGAATATGCAAGTCAATTAATTTCTGGCCTCAAAACATAGCATATATGAAGTAGACAGTGATACATATCAACTAAGCATAGCAAGAGGAAGCTACCATACAAACAAACAAAAAATTCACCCAATTCTCCATTGGCGGATGGTTTTGCGGATTCTATTCCCCAAACATTTCCAAGATGCTCCTTTGGTACAGTGTAGTTCCCTGTTCAACTAGTCTACTGTCCAGTAATAAAACTAAAAGAAAAATATGAGAAAAAAACCCACGAAATGGTGGAAACAACCATAACTATGACCAACTCCCTGACTTCAAGCCACATGAGAAATTTGGGGGGATTTGGACCAAACTAGTCCGCCAGTGGTGGACTTGGATCCGTTAGAGAGTGTGTTCCACTCAACTTCTCAGTTGTCAAGAAGCAAGGACTTCGGTGAAAGCCCGAAGTGTTCCTCTCTGATTGTGAGAGAAGAAAGTCAAGCTCGCGAGGGTGTTCGCGGAGCTTGTTTTGTAAATGGCTTAATCTCGGCCCGGAACGAGGTTGATAGTGAAGACATGAGCGGAGCTCGAGGGAGATCGAACGGAGCTTGCAAGAGAGGAAGTAGGTGGGAGGCCGAACCTCTATAAAATCCAGTGTCATCATTGTGGTTTTCTTTACTTGCTTGTTTTTGTTTAATTCTATTGCATTCTTTGATTGCTTAAACAAGTAGGTAATTGGCTTAAAAGTGATTAGAATTAGAGACCCTCACGATCCTACATTTGGTATCAGAGCCTTGTGAGGTAAATCTTATACTTAATCGTATTTTTTAGCATGGCTCAACATCTAATCATGTAGAGGGATTGTGCACTAGTAGACCAGCTTTGCTTAATGGGTCTAATTAGATTATTGGAAGAATATGATGAAAATATTCCTAATTTCTAATGACCTTAAGTATTGGATGTTTCTTCAAAATCCCTACACACCCCCAAATGAAGATGAATTAGATTCAATTTCTAGGCCCAAAATAAAAGAAATTGATATGAACTCAAAAATCATGAACATTCTTTATTGTGGTCTTAATGAGGGTGAAGACAATAGAATTAGGGGCTGTAAAAGTGCATATGAAATATGGCATAGATTACAAATGCATCGTGAGGGTGATAGCAAAACTAAGGAAACTCGCATTAGTCTCCTCATGCATAAATATGAGATTTTTTCTATGCAAATCGGTGAAAACAAAAGCAAAATGAACCCTCGCTTCACCGATATCACCAACTCTCTTTAGGTTCTTGGAAGAAAAATCAATGAAGGAGATATGATACGGAAGTTCCTCCGGTCGCTTAGCAACGATTGGGAATATAAAGTCGTCGCGATTGAAGAGGTGCACGATCTTTCCAAATTAAAGATGGAGGAACTAGTTGGAAATTTGATGGCGTATGAACTTCAAATTAACCATCGAAAGGAGAAGGAAGCCTCAAACAACAAACCCATCTTGTCATTACATGCAAATCTTGAGGAACCAAGGAGGAGTGTAGAAGATGAGGACATTGAAGTCCTAGCCAAAGACTTCTTCAAATACCTCAAGAAGGATAAAGGAGAAAAGAATGAAAGAAGAGGTAGAAGAAGTGAGAAAAGAGAAAAAGAAAATGATAAGGAGGAGAGAGAAAATGAGAGAAGAGAAGGGGAGAAGAAAAACGAGAGAAGGGAGAGGAGAAGAGAAAAGGAGAAGAGCAAGAGGAAAGAAAGGAAGGAGGAAGTTCACATGGCTACATGGGATGACTCTTCATCACCATCGTCGTCGTCATCTTCCTTGCAAAGTAGAAGAGAGGTTGCCCATTCATGCTTCATGGCTATTGAAGATGATCAAGGTGAGGTAGACTCTAACTCTTGTTCTATTAGATCATGCTCAACTAAGTCTTATTATAGTGATAACGCAAATTCTAGTGCAAATGATGAAACATATACACATGATGAGCTTCAAAATGCATTTAATGACTTAGCTAAACAATATGAGATCATTTGTGACAAAAATAAGAATGCTAGAAAATTGACAAATGATCTCCAACGCCAAATTGAATCAATCATGCATGAGAAAAATAAGGTGCTTGCTAAACTTGAAACTAATGCATCAACTCTTGAAAGTTTAAAAGCAACACCCATTGATAGTGAACAACTAGATCTTCAAGCTTGCGATGTGCAATTAAGAAAAGATATAGAAAAATTCACTAATGGAACCAAGATTCTTGACATGCTATTAGGTAGTCAAAGACAATCCCTAGATAAACATGGTTTAGGATACAATGCCAAATTGAAAAACCATGTATCTCATACTACACTAAATGACAATCATATGTTCATTAATCATAGTTCTTCAAGTGTGTGGGCTTCTAAACCAAAATGGTTTGGGTTCCCAAAGCTAACATTTAAGGACCCAAAGTTGTTTGGGTACCTATATCTACACTTGTAGGTTCTTGAGGAGGAAATCGGTGGTGACCGGGCAAGCTTGAGAGTCAAATTCAAAGCCGGTTGCATCACCGAATGTGATTGGAACCAAATTCAAAGCTTCAAGTGGGTATAAATTTATTATCCTAAAAATTTCTTGAATCAATCGGTTCTAGTCTAGGTCTTACATGCTTAATTGACATATCATATATCCATTCATTGCAAATCTTTAAATTTGAATCACATCCAATGTTTTAGTGTCAAATTTATAAATGGATGTCAAAAAGGGGGAATTAATACATCACATGCTATATTGTAATATTTGCTTGATGTTAATAAGGGAGAATTAAAATTGAACTTAATCGAAAAATCATATTCATATTGATAGGGGTATTAAATATCATTTTCTTAGTGTAATGAAGTGCAAAATTTAGGGGGAGCAGTGTCATTACAAGACATCCACAATTCTTTGCTTAAATTTTATAATTTTTGTTGGATGTCAAAGGGGGAGAGATAATTAAAGGGGTAATTTGAAATTTGATTATAATTGAACAAAAACTATGCACATCCATAGGGGGAGCATTTATATGCATAGTTTACAACTAAAAATTTCAAGTATTAAGATATAGGTTGCCATCATCAAAAAGGGGGAGATTGTTGGCTTTTTGGCCTTAATCTATATTTTGATGATTTAATCAACCTAATCTTAATTGTCATCAATGTAGAGTAGCACACATATTGCATTGCATATATATTGGTATGTGCTAACTTCTACAGGTGATCAAGACTCAACGAAGAAATGAAATCAAGTCAAGACATGTAATCAAGCTCATTTGAAGACATGTAATTTGCATTTCTTTTGAGTCTTAGGAACTTTTTGGAATTGAGCATACTTGAGCTAAAAACTACTCAAACACATACTAGGTTCCTTATAGAAGTCACACACAAAATTTCATATAATTTGGACTTCAATAGATCACCCAAACTTAGACCGGAAAACTTCAAAGCAAAACTTAAACAGTCTGCCCGCATTCGGTCGACCGAAACAGACCGTCCGGTCGACCGAGTGATCATAAATCCTGTTAGTGTTTTACTGCCCGGTTTCGGTCGACTATGTAACCTTATTTATCCGACCGTTATATTTGTCGTATTATACCCAACGGTCGTATTCGTATTATTTTCATATACCCCAAAATACATTTAGTGTATCGGTCGACCGATGACCATGTTCGGTCGACCGAACGTATGATAACTCGACAAACCCAAACTGCTTGTTGGTGTTCGGTCGACCGTGGATCTTGTTTCGGTCAACCGAATATGATCTTGTTTGTCAACCCCGTAGAGCTTGTAAGAAATTGGTCGACCGAACCTAGCTCGGTGTTCGACCAATCACTTAAGTGTACCTAAGTCATAGCCTTTGGTGGTGGACCATTCCTTAACCGGTCGACCGAACCGAGTACAAAATTGCCCAACGGTCGACTGAACTTACAGATCCGGTCAACCGAACTTATGCAGAAATGCTTCCTGCAAGTTTCTGTTTTATGTATCTTCCACAATCTTTTACCAAAATTGTCCCAATGGCTATAACTCACTTGGAGCTTATAAATAGGTGTTCCCATGACACAATTACACAACTCTTACACTTCCTATTATCATATACACCTACGAGAAACTCCCAAGTCTCCCAATCCCCAAATCTACTCTCCAAGCCTAAACTTCCACACTTTAGTATCAGTTCCACATCCAAAGCTAAGTGTGCTCCAGTTAGAGAGTGTCTTCCACTCAACTTCTCAGTTGTAAAGAAGCAAGGACCTCGGTGAAAGCCCGAAGTGTTCCTCTCGGATTGTGAGAGAAGAAAGTCAAGCTCGCGAGAGTGTTCGCGGAGCTTGTTTTGTAAAATGCTTAATCTCGACCCGCAGCCAGGTTGATAGTGAAGATGTGAGTGGAGCTCGAGGGATATCGAGTGGAGCTTGTAAAAGAGGAAGTAGGCGGGAGGTGGAACCTCTATAAAATCCGGTCATCATTGTGGTTTGATTTACTTTCTTGTTTTTGTTTAATTCCGCTGTGCATTCTTTGATTGCTTAAATAAGTAGGTAATTAGCTTAAAAGTGATTATAATTAGAGACCCTCATGATCCTACACTTATAACATCATTATCATGACCCGTAGACGACCCGATTAGTGGCTAGACAGTTTTACCGATCCAGTTATGATTGTTTGCTGTTGTTAGTGTGAATTGATCTCTGATTAGGGATATTTGTTTGTGATTGTTGTTTGGGGCTGTGAGGAGGATATTATTATATCCTTCCTTTAGCTCGTTCTGGACTCTGTAGCTAAATTGGATTTTAGATGCTTAAGTAGCTTGCATTGCCTTTAATCTGATAAATAATTCTGGGCATGTTCTATTTTCTGGGCCGACGGGCCACGAGTGGGTCCTCTAGCTTCAAAGTGCATTCGCATAAGACCTTTACATTGGTAGGCAAGGCGTAAGATAAGTCCTAGGCAGGCGCGCTGCCATTCTGTCTCAGGGTAGGTGTTCCCAAATTCGCGATGGCACCATGTATGTCACTTGCTGTGAATTGGGACAGTTATCTGGTGCACCGCTTTTTGCCGAGCGGTGGGTCACTATCGAGTGACCACCTCTGACCAGCGAGGCTGGTGTTCTAGTTCCTCTTAGGGAATGGGTTTGGGTGCGCCCGACCGGCACGGCTTATGGAGTCGTAGCCTTCTGTTGCATTTGATGCCTTATGTTCTGTTTTCTGATGCTTTTGTCTTAGTTAGACTGCATGCATAATTCTGTAAAACTCCGATTTGGCCAGGGGCATACTGGGTTTTCTTTATAGAAAACTGACGCATATGTTGATGCGGTGCTTGCAGGTACTTAGATTCCTACAGGGCAGACTTGACGAGTAGTCAAAAATTCTATACACGACGGACACGTCGACCAGAGTCTTTTGTTTATCTTACTTCTGCTTTATGTTTTTGTATTTCCTTTGAGACTCGGATATTGTTGTTGAACATTTTCATATATGGATAATTTATTGCTTCAGCTATTTCTGTAAGTTGTCTATCCATGTACGTTCTTTATGTCTTGTCGAGTCGTGTTGTTTGGTCTGTCTTTTGTAACTCCTTCGGTCGTCGCGGAGGTCTCTGATTGCGACACTTGTAGTCTTTCCCAGTGTGTGTACCCGCGAGATCGGGGGCGTTACAACTTGGTATAACACCAGGTTGGTCCCTAAAGTTTACACAATCTAAAGACTCTCCAGTGGGGCATGTTGCTCATACCCTGTTGGTAAATTCTTATCTTTTAGAATTACATTTCTGATAGGGATAGATCATTCTGGCATATTTGGCAGTTTCCTTGTTGTATGTTTCTCTCTGGTCTTGTTGCGAAGGTATTGTTGATTTTGGGGCTACACATTCCTTCATCTCGGAGGGGTTCACAGTTGTAGTGGTTAGGTTACCAGAGGGACTAACTTCGGGCTTGAAGTTAGTATACCAGTTCATGATGTCCTCGTTGGGAGGACATACCTTCCGAGGGTGTCGGTGGTCTTGGTAGATCAAGGCTTTCCGGCTGATCTCATTGTGTTGCGATGTTGGTTTTCGACATCAAGCTGGAATTGGATTGGCAAAATTGAAGGAGCACTGCAGGAACTTCTAGATAAGGTTTCATCAGGCCGAGTGTTTCTCCATGGGGAGCTCCAGCACTGTTGGTGTAGAAGAAGGATGGGTCGATGGGGATGTGTATCGACTACAGGATGTTGAACAAGGTGACAATCAAGAATCGGTATCCTTTGCCAAGGATTGATGACTTGTTCGACAACTCCAGACGATGAAGGTGTTCTCTAAGATAATTCTTAGGTCTGGATATAATCAACTAAGGATTAAGGGCGAGGATGTTTCAAAGATAGTATTTGGGACGTGCTATGGTCACTTCGTGTTTTTGGTGATGCCTTTTGGACGGACCAATGCGTTGACGACTTTTATGGATCTGATAAATCGAACGTTCAAGCCTTTTCAGGATCAGTTTGTGATTGTGTTTGTGGACAACATCCTGATCTACTTGCCAGACTTGGAGCAACATGAGGAGCACCTGAGGATAGTGCTCTAGATCTTGAGAAAGGACCAATTATTTACGAAGTTCTCTAAGTGTGAATTCTGGTTGGAGCAGGTGGCACTCCTTGGGCACGTAGTGTCGAAGGATGGAATTATGGTGGACCTTGCGAAGGATGAGGTTGTCCTGGACTGGAAGACGCCAACCAATGTGTCGGAGATTCGGAGTTTTGTTGGACTCGCGAGTTATTACTAGCAATTCATCCAGGATTTCTCTAAAATCGCGGCGCCGTTGACGGCATTGACCAGGAAGGGAATGAGGTTTGATTGGTCACAGAAGTGCAAACATGCATTTCAAGAGCTGAAGAGGAGGTTGACTTTGGCACCAGTGTTGACACTTCCGAGTGGATCAGGCAATTGTGATGTACAACGACGCATCGGGTACTGACTTAGGGTGTGTGCTCATGCAGCAAGAGAGGGCCGTGGCTTATGCATCGAGGCAGTGGAAGGTGCATGAGAAGAATTATCCCACGCACAACTTGGAGCTTGCAGCCATTGCTTTTGCTTTGAAGATTTAGAGGCACTATCTATACGGGGAGCAGATTTATCTATTCACTGATCATCAGAGTCTTAAGTACATGTTCTCGCAGAGGGAGCTCATTATGAGACTATGGCGGTGGTTGGAGTTCATCAAGGATAGTGACCTTACCATTTCATATCATCTACGGAGGGCAATTCCGTTGTCGATGCGTTGAGCAGGAAGCGGGAAGGATATGTTTCTCACTTGAGTGTCCAGAAGTGGACACTTTTGGAGGATTTGGTGGGTTGGCATCCATTTATGGAGGAGATTGACAGAGTGGGGTTGGCAAGTCTATGAATCGAGCCGACTATCGCCAAGAGGATAGTGCAGAAGCAGTATAAGGATCCGGAGTCGGATTCCTTACTCCAGGTAGCCGAGGTTGAGGGTTATGAGTTGCGGATTGCCAGGGATGGAGGCCTAAGTTTTCGAGATTGTTTTTTTGGTCCCGAATGTTAATGGGTTGAGACTGGAAATTTTGGATGAAGCTCATGGCTCGAGGTACACCGTACATCCTGGTAAAACTAAGATGTATAAGACCTCCCAGCGAGCTCTATTCGTTCTTGGGATGACTTTGTGACCATATTTTTGAAGAGATTTTTCCCTCGAAGGAAAACTCAACAGATACGGCACCAGATACATAAAATGTATCAGACTAAAACCAAATCTTTTCATGCTTTCTTTGAGAGGTTCAAAGACCTTCTACAGCAGTGCCCTCGTCGTGGACTTGAGTTGTTGTAGTTGTTCCAAATTGTTTATGACGGCCACAACTACAACACCGACTATTGTTGGAGTCGATGTGTCAAGGTGATTTTCAAAAGAAACACATCGGTGAGGCATGCGGTGCTTTTGAAATAATGGTTGAACGTACCTTTGAATGGGACACCATAAGAGAGCCGCCACCGCCGGATCTTCTAGTCGAGCTGGATCATATCGAGTTGAGTCAACTATCACGTCTGAGGCGAAAATGGTTGCTCTTATGTGTTGGATTCAAAGTTTAGAGTTGGACCGAGCTCCTGTAGCTCTGGTCGCTACTCCTGCGTGTAGTAGGTGTGGACCTACAAGACATAATGCCTTAGAATGTTCTTACGCTCCAAGTGATACTGAGCATGCAAATGCGATTATCAATAGAGGCCCCATAACGACCCATACAGTCACTCCTACAACCCGGGATAGCGTAACCACCCTAACATATCTTGGGGCCACGGTCAGAGCTCGCACACTCAACCTCAACCTCCACCTTATCACCCTCCATGCCCATCGGTGACCTACCAACCCCAACATCAAAGGTCTCAACACCATAATTACCAATCTCCTCAGGCCTCACCGTTGGGTTATTCTAACAAAATTCCACTACCCTAGCTGGTTTATCCGAAGGAGCCCACTCTAGAACAAACCCTTAAAGCGTTCATACAGAGCACACATACCATCCTTGCACCCAACAACAATTCACTCAATGCTTTGGAAATGCAAGTTACCAGTTGGCTCATCGATTCCAAGAACGTGAGAAGGGTCAGTTACCGAGTCAACTTGTGGTAAATCCCATTGGTCAACCTGCTCAGGCTAGGCAGAATTGGCATAGTGTTAAAATGAACATTCCCAACATGCAAATGTGTCCATACCTTAAGATCGGGAAGGGTTGTTGACAACAATGTAGAAATGCCTGAATCGAACGCTATTGGTGACTCTTCCGAGGAGGATCGTGAGTCTTTCAAGGAACTTAATTTTGAGACTTCTCGTGATAGTTATGTCCCCAAGGCACCATTTCGTCATAGGTTAACTAAAAAATGAGATGAGCATTGGGACAAAATCGTTGAGGTACTTAGGCAAGTCAAGGTGAACATTCCGCTGTTGGACATTGTTCAACAAATGTCATTGTATGCCAAGTTCCTTAAGGACCTTTGTACCGTTAAGAGGAGAACAAATGTTCCCAAAAAGGCATTTCTGGGTGCCAATGTGAGTTTGATATTGACACAACCCATGCAAGTCAAATACAAGGACCACGGTTGTCCAACTGTTGCATAATCGGTAACGTGACAATTCCTCAAGCTCTATTGGATTTGGGAGCATCTGTGAACCTCCTGCCCTATCTATCTATGTTAACCTTGGAATAGGCAATCGTAAGCCAACACACCCTCCAGTTGGCTGACAGATCTGTCAAGATTCCACGGGAAGTGTGGAGGATGTCCTTATTAGAGTGGGTGAGTTCGTATTCTTAGTTGAGTTCACCATCTTCGATTCGAACATGTGTCCAACCCACAAGGACGAATTCCAGTGATCCTTGGGAGGCCATTTCTTGCGACATCTAATGCTTTGATCAATTGTCGCAATGGGTTGATGATGTTGTCTTTTGGAAACCTCACGGTGGATTTCAACATCTTTACTCTTGGTAAGCAACCCAGGCTCTTTGATGATGTTGTGGGAGCCAATTTCATTAATGAAATGGATGAGCTCGAGTCATTGAGCATGTTCGACTCACATCGACATATTATTGAAGATGAGTTTGGGAAAACCACCTTTGAACTTCTCGATGAGGAGGCACATCTAGGTTTTTGCTCCTCTAACCCTGTGGCCCTTGAGCCACTTGAAATTAACTCTAAATCCAACAATGACCCACCTCCGGTCGAGCTTAAACCTCTCCCCGATAACCTAAAATACATCTTCGTAGGGGATAATGAGACCTTGCCACTCATTATTGGTTCTGATCTTGCAAAAGATCAAGAGGTTGCCCTCAAAAAAGTGCTCCTTGAAAAAGAAGAGGTTATCGGGTGGTCCATGAAGGACATCAAGGGAATTAGCCCTGATATTGTCCAGCATCAGATCCACATGGAAGAGAATTCTAGGCCCCGACAGGACCCACAACAAAGATTGAATCTTGTGCTGAAAGAAGCCGTCTGAAAGGAGGTTCTGAAGTGCTTGGATCATGGTATAATCTATCATATCTCTGATAATTCATGTGTGAGTCATGTCCATGTGGTTCCGAAGAAGTCAAGCGTGACAGTTGTTGAGAATGAGCATAATGAGCTTACACCAACACGCCTGCAAACTGGCTAGTGAGTTTGCGTTGATTATTGCAAGCTCAATGCGGCAACGCGAAAATATCATTCCCCGTTGACATTCACTGATCAGATGTTGGAAAGGTTGGTCAGACATGAGTATTATTGTTTTCTTGATGCATACTCCGGTTACAACCAAATTCTCATCGCCCCTGACGATCAAGAGAAAACCACATTTACGTGTCCATTTGGCATATTTGCCAATCGTTGCATGCCCTTTGGGTTATGTATGCACCATTAACGTTTCTAAGGTGTATGATCAGCATCTTCTCCGATATGGTAGAGTCTTTTGTTGAGATTTTCATGGACGATTTTTCCATATTTGGCGCTTCCTTTGATGAGTGCCTTCATCACTTGAGCCATGTCCTCAAGCGATGTCGTGGGAAGAACCTCGCTCTTAATTGGGTGAAATGTCACTTCATGGTGAAGCGAGGTATTGTACTCGGATATGTGGTCTCAAGTAGGGGAATTGAGGTCGATCCCGCCAAAGTGGGTCTTATTGCTAATCTCCCACTGCCACATAATGTGACGGATATCCGTGCCTTTTTGGGGCATGCTGGATTCCATCGGCAGTTCATTCAGGATCTTAGCAAAATAGCTAGACCTCTCACGGTCTTGTTGGTCAAAGATTCCATTTTTGAGTTCACACCGGATTGCCACCATGCTCTTTTGACCTTGAAGAAAGAGTTGACTTCAGCTCCCATAATTAAGGCACCAGTGTGGACTGAACCCTTTGAGTTGATGTGTGATGCATCTAACTTCGTTGTGGGAGTAGTGCTTGGGTAACGATTGGACAAATTGCCTCATGTGATCTACTACACTAGTAGAACACTCAATGATGCCTAATTGAACTACACTGTGACCGAGAAAGAATTCTTATCGATCATATTCGCTTTGGAGAAATTTTGGTCGTACTTGATCGGCTCCCACGTGATTATCTATTCTGATCACACAACCATCAAGCACCTCATGGCGAAGAAAGATGCAAAATCTCGACCCTTGACATGGATCTTGTTATTACAAGAATTTGATCTCGAGATTTGAGACAAAAAGGGTGTGAAAATGTTGTAGCTGACCACCTGTCTCATCTAGAGACGACCAACCTACAGGACCAAATTATTAATAACAAATTTCCTGACGAACAATTGTTCATCATCAAAGATAACCCTTGGTTTGCCGACATCGTGAACTACCTCGTGACCGTGCAACTTCCTGTGGGTTGGTCAAAATTTGACCAAACCAAATTTTGATCTTATGTTAGATTCTTTCACTGGGACTACCCCTATCTATTCAAATACTGCTCTAACTAAATTTTCAGGCGGTGCGTCCCAAATATTGTGTTCCAAAGTATGCTCCAATTGTGCCACTCTGAGGCATGTGGAGGACACTTTGGAGCAAAGAAAACAGCCAGCGCCTTGGCAGGATTAGTCGACCATTGATATGATGCCTTTGCAAAATATCCTTGTCGTTGACATCTTCGATGTGTGGGGCATCGACTTTATGGGTCCTTTCACAAATTCATTCAGGAATGTTTACATTCTGATGGTCGTTGACTATGTGTCTATGTGGGTAGAGGCTATCCCCATAAAGAACATTGACAACAAGGTGGTCACTAAATTCTTAAAGGAAATTTTTGCACGATTTGGTACTCCTCGTACCATAATCAGTGATCAGGGTACCCATTTCTACAATCACTCCTTTGAAGCGCTTATGAGGAAGTACTCGATCATCCACAAGCTTGAGACCCCATATCATCCGCAAACTAGTGGGCATGTTGAAGTCTCTAACCGTCAATTAAAGCAAATCCTTGAGAAGACGGTTAATTCCTCAAGGAAGGATTGGTCGACTAAGTTGAATGATGTGTTGTGGGCTTTCCACACCGCGTTTAAGACCAATTTGGGTATGTCCCCATATCGGGTAGTATACGGCAAGGCTTGCGACCTACCGGTCGAGCTCGAGCATCGTGCTTTCTGGTTGACTAAGAACCTTAATATGGATCTTGATCAAGCAGGGGTGTCGCGTAAACTCAACATCGTGGAATTGCAAGAGCTACGCAATGATGGATACGAAAATGCCAAAATTTATAAGTCCGGAGTCAGGATGTTTCACGATCGCATGATTATGCGAAAGGTGTTTACGACCAAATAGAAGATGTTGCTCTACAATTCCGGGCTTCATCTGTTTGTGGGTAAGCTCCGTAGTCACTGGTCTGACCCTTTTATTGTGCAAACCGTATTTCCACATAGAGCGGTTGAAATCTTGAACCCAAGGAATGGGGACGTGTTCGAAATTAATGGACAACGCCTCAAACCTTACTTGGAGGGGGCACCAGCTGAAGTCGAGGAGGGCATATTCCTTCATTAACCTTTCTCGCACTCAACCATTCATGTTCCTGAATGAATGATTGAGATTTCATGTTTGTACAAAGTTAAATTTGACAAAAAACAAAAGAAAAAGAAGAAAAAACGAGAAAGACTCCATGAGTGAGCATTGCTTGTTGTGGACCCCAACCCTTGTGTATTTGGGCATCATTTCTTTCACGTATTTGTATCCCTTCTTAAGTTTCTCACAGGTTTTGAGGGGAGTTCGAGTTGTGTCCATCAGCATGACCATGAACTTCCCTTTGCGCTTCAGGTTGGTGCGACCTTTTCTTTTTCATGCGCCATGTAGTATCATTCTCGCATTCATTGAGGAAAATGTATGAAGTGTGGGGTGTGTTTTAGGTATGTACATGTCAAGTCTTTTCCTTCGATTTTGTTTTCTTTGTGTGCATTGTTAGGGTCATGTTATTTGTTGCATTTGATATCGATATATCTATTTGCCAAGATCCTTGGGTGACTTGTCTTCTTTTGCTTGCCTAGTGCTTTAAAATTTTCATTTCTTTCAAAAATCTTCATGTGTTTGCGAAAGAAAATGTTTTGTTGGTTTTGCGTCTGTTTGGCATGTGCAAAACCGTTGAGAGGCAAAGTAAAAGGAAGGTTCGAAAATTGACTTGAACATGATGCATTAGGATATCTAGTACATTGACTTTAGGTCATAAATAGTCGTAAGGATGCACCCTGGGTTTCCTTCAGGGGGAGAGTAATCATAGGGTTTCAGTACTCAAATAAACAAAGAAGTCCACCTTGAACCTAGTTAGTCAAATAATTCGTGTCTATTAGTATAATGAAGATTGTCATAGTCAGGGAACTTTAAACTACTCTTGTGAAACCATAAGTGTAGGGATTTTGGTTCATGTGTAGATAAGAAATAAGTGAGTATGTGTTCTCCCTTCTCAGACGGCTTCTATCACTCGAGAAATTAGGTACGAGGGGACTTAGTGCCTAGTTCTTTCGAGTCATATGACTTGGGATGCACCGACTGAACTCCCGTTACACGGGTAGGGATCGCCCTATGTGGAGATGTGGGGAAAGGTGTACGGGATAGTGTAAGTCCTCATAGGCAATGATGTACGACACTTGACCCTGGGAGAATTACACACCAACTAGAAGAAAAAAGATAAAAAAGGAAAAAAAAGGAAATGCAAATAAGAACGTTAATGGACTTTACACTTTGTATCACTTGAGGATGTTAAGGTTGCCCTTGTCTTTCAACTAAGTTCTTAATTAACTTGCACGAATGATTTATTAGGCTAGGTCTGTGGACTGAATACATATAGAGAGTCGCCCCGTAGAATTACCGTGTCCAATGATCGACAAAATGAGTCAACCGAGTCATGTTGCTAGGTTGATAATGCATCTATGTTCAAATTTTGAGGGTGTATCCGCTGAAAACCCTCAGGAGACAACACTCCTCCTCTTTGGCGACAAGGAGGTTTAACGGCTTGTTACACGTGCTAAGTGCAACCGTGATTCCTACAAAAGTGAGTTATGATTTTCCTATTTTGCGTATGTTTTTTCCTTTCTTTCATTTTTCTCTTTTTTTGTTTTGCTCGAAAGTACAAAAAACTAGGTGTAGGGGTATTTGATTGACATCAGATTATGCATATACTCGTGTCTTATATCCTCTATTTTCAACCTAAGTAGTGCTACGTAATGAGTTTTATGTTTCAGTTTCAGAAATAAAGAGGTTTGAGAAGAGAAGACACAAAAAGGACCTGAACGCAAGAAAAATGACTGAATTGTGAGACTTATGGACTTATATGCAAGAGGAAGGACCCAAATATAAACCAAAAGGGTCAATAAGCAAATCAACAAACTCCACACCATCATGAGGAGTAGTTTGGCAATTAGATTCGGATCCAGACTCCACAAACCGATCCAAGTTTATCCCAAGTTAAGAATTGAATCGCTAAAGCATATATCCGAAAAACAAGCCGTTCTGAGAAAAAGTGACCACCAATTGGCGGTCTTTTTTTATCCGAATCTGATCTGGTTTCTCGTGCTTGTTTAGTATGTTGTTTGTATCGATTTGTAGAAGTTTCATTAATCCCACATCAGGGGCTTGTCCCCGATTACCTTTTTTGTATGACTATAAATAGAACTCTTCCTCCTCAATTGAAAACATATCCTCTCTTGGTGGCCATTTTCTCTACAAGGAGTAGAGCGTTAGAGCAAAACTCTAGTGGAGAGAGGCTACTTGTAATGTGAGTGAGTAATAAATAATATTTTGTTAGTTTCTTGTTGCTTCTTTTAATTCTTGCATGCTTAGTTAAGTTTGTTTATTTTAATCTTCGTAGAATGAATTAGCATGTTTCTTTTCCTTAATATGAATTTTAGAGTAATAATGTGTGAGTAGTTCCATCCCCCTTTGGGAGTGGAGTTGATGTTTATACATGTCATGTAGAAGGGAATGAATGTTATATGTTGTTTTATGTGAGAAATGTGAGTATGCTTGTTTGAATTAAAGAGAATACTTAACTTGATGGTTTCTGCCATAATCTTTAGGTACATTTCATGCTTGTTTAGGTTCTTAATAACAAACTTGTCCATGCTCATATTAATCACTTAGGTTAGTGATTTGGATGATAGGTCTTGCCACGAGGTACTTTTTATGCATAGCAACACTACCTACACTTGTGCTCTATTGAATGCATTCATCACCACTTATTTCATGTGTACATACACACCACCCGTTATGGGTTTCCATTCCTAATTTCCAGCTTGCTTCTATTAGTCACTTAGTTTAGTTTTATTTAGTCTCGTGATTTCATCTTCTTTGTTTGTTTCGTACTAGTGTAGCGTAGCATAGTTTAGTCTAGTTTAGTGTAATCAATTCCTTCTCCCCTCTTTCCTCACTCGATTTCTGAAAAACCAAAGTTGACACACATCCTCATGGACACGACCCGTATTTGCCACGTCTTCACTGACGTCGTGCACTTGCGGTAATTTAAAACGAATAGATCAGAAGGGTTGTCCTATACAAGATAAGGTGGGGGGTTTCATCACCCTTTCCTTTGCCCCAAAAATCACTCCTAATCCAAAGCCTTATTCTAAAGTCAAGTAGACATTGGCCAGTAGGACTTGGGCGCATTAGGAGAGTGATCCATTCACGACTGTCATAGCCTCATCGATGTCGCCCACTTTGTTGATAGTAGGAGAGATGAGATCTCCAGATCTTGGCTCACTTGCGCGACTCTATGGTGTTCATCGTAGGGAGGTGAGGCTGTGTGATCTCGTAGTTCGGCGTCGACTAGCTGTAAGGACCTATAGTGACCTTAGGCTGCTTGAGCCGTGTTTGCTAGATTAGGCTTATGCTTTCACCCACTACCCACGCTAGCTCTAGGAATTCATCCCTTCTCATCTGAGTCTTCTTCTCCTCTATATTCTTTGAGTAGTCTCCTCATCTGATTGCACCTTCTGTTGTGTGTTGTTTTAAAGTCGAGGTGAGTGTTTTATGAGAGGTTGGGCTCGTTCTGGTGAGAGCGATTGACTTGATAGAGCGCATTTTTCTGAGATGGATGGTGTAGGTGATCGCCCATCTCCGCCTCGAGCTCCTTTGGAGCGTGAGGCCGAGTCGGCTCATGGAGATTGGGGAGATCGGGTTCCATACATGGATTACCTCGGTCCTCTCCCACCACTACATAGACCTCCTTCTCCTCCTCCGACTCGGGAGGAGGAGAGATTCGGTCAGGATCGAGTTCCTGGTGCACCACCACCTTTAGCTTGACGGGATAGACCGATGACTCTGTGGGAGCGGACCCATCTTGTTCGGGCCGCTCAACCTTCTTGCATAGTTCTCCCACCTGCTCACGGAACTATGAGTTTAAACCTCAACATGTGAGCATGCTTCCTACCTTCACTGCCAATAGGAAGGATCCGTATATCTTTATACGTGAATTTGATGAGGTGTGCTCCATGTTCAAGCTTCAACAGCTTGACGAGTGTTCAGTCCGGTTGAGGATGATTTCTTCCGCGTTGAAGGATAATGCGAAGAAATGGATGTAAGACTCCCAGCAAACTCGATTCGGCCCTGGGATGACTTCGGGACTATTTTTCTGAAGAGATTCTTCCGTCAAAGGAAGAGTCAACAGATACGGCAGTAGATACATCAAATGTATCAGACTAAGACCGAATTGTTTCATGCCTTCTTTGAGAGGTTCAAAGACCTTCTCTTGCACTGCCCTCATCATGGAATTGAGTTGTGGCAGTTGTGCCAATTTTTTTATGATGGCCTCAACTACAACACCAGAACATTGTTGAAGTCGATGTGTCAAGGTGATTTCCAAAAGAAACACATCGATCAGGCAAGGGGCACTTTTGAATTAATGGTTGAACGTACCTTTGAATGGGACACCATAAGAGAGCCGCCAGCCGCCAGATCTTCTAGTCGAGCTGGATCATATCAAGTTGAGTCAACTATCGCGTCTGAGGTGAAAATGACTGATCTTATGTGTTGGATTGAGATTTTAGAGTTGGACCAAGCTCCTGTAGCTCTGGTCCATACTCCCGCGTGTAGTAGGTATGGACTTACGGGACATAATGACTTGGAATATGCTTACGCTCCAAGTGATACTGAGCATGCAAATGCGATGTATCAACAAAGGCCCCATAACGACCCGTACATTCACTCCTACAACCCAGGATAGCGAAACCACCCTAACATATCTTCGGGGCCTAGTGTGGTCATGGTTAGAGCTCGCACGCTCAACCTCAACCCCCACCTTATCACTCTCCCTGCCCATCGGTGACCTACCAAGCCCCAAATCAACAGTCTTAGACACATACTCACTAACCACCTCATGCCTCACCATCGGGTTATTTTAACCATACTCCACAACCCAACGGGTTGACCCAAAGGACCCCTCTAGTGATCAAACCCTTCAAGTGTTCATGCAGAGCATGCAAAGTTTGTTCAAAATTTTGGAAATGCAAGTTAGCCAGTTTGATCATCAGCTCCTTGAACGTTAGAATGGTCAATCCCAAGTCAACCTGAGGTGAATCCTCGGGGTACACAATCTCAAGGAATGCCACTAGTACCTCAAGCTACCTCTGAACAAACTCATCATGTTAATGTTATTCATACTTTGAGGTCCAGTAAGGAGGTGGACAACCAAATTTGGTTGTCTTCCTTGCAATCACCATCTCTTGGTGTCACAAGAGATTACCGTGTCCAATGATCGACAAAAATAGGTCCAACGAGTCGTGTTGCTAGATTGAATAACGCATCAATGTTCGGATTTTGTGGGTATATCTTCTGAAAACCCTCAGGAGACACCACTCCTCCTCCTTGGCAACAAGGAGGTTTAACGGCTTGTTGCACATTCGAAGTGCAACTGTGATTCCTACGAAAGTAAGTTAGGATTTCCCCATTTTTCGTATGTTTCATTGTATTGCTCGGGACTAGAAAAAGGTAAGTGTGGGGTATTGTGTTATATTTAGTTTCTTTTACTTGTTCATGTGTTTTCTTTCTTTTGTTCATTTCTTTGTTATCGATGTGATTAGTGAGTAATCCATCTCCATTTAGGGCTGAAGGATGATGTGAAGTGTAAATGTTACCGATTTGTGTGTATTTTAATCTTAATCTTGGAGGTTCAAATGATTTTCATAGCCATTTTGATGGGTTTCTTACTCTTTCCTTTGACGTGTTAATAGTTCTAGTGAATGCTTAGCACATGCTTTGATTTGTGCGCCCACTTTATGGGGAATGATGAGGGATAAGATTGGAGTTGATAAGGATATAAGATTGACATGTGAGCATGTGGTTATCTTTAGCCATATCTTAATTAGTGTTTTGCATGTTTTAATGATGGTGATAAATCTTAATCCATGTGGAAACACACATAGGATAATGTCTGTTATAGATGTCCATATTAATTCATGTCATGAGAGCAGAATTGTACACACCCGCGTCACACATCTACATTGTTGCATGCTTTCTCCACCTCCTATGGGATTAGTCACATTTATTTTATAAATTGTAATTAGCGTAATTTAGTGTATATAGACTCGGTCATTCCACATTTTCTTCCGTCAGTCGAGTATGGTCGATGATGACCCGCATTCGCTCTTTGTGGAAATGACCCGTATTTGCCACCGCTTCAACAAGGTCGTGCACTTGCGGTTTTGAACTTTAATTTCCCAACGTTGTTGCCACTTGAACAAGGAGCATAAATCCTCGAATTCACGTATAAAGATGTACAAATCCTCCTTATTAGCAGTAAAGGTAGGAAGCATGCTCACAAACTGAGGTTTCGACTCCTAGTTTTTCTACGGGTAGGCAACAAAACTACCCAAAAAGTTTACGCAGACCGAGCAAGATGGGTCCACTCCACCAACAACATTGATCGCTCCTGCCTTGGCATCTCTCTTTCTTCTATAAATAGCATTATTTCTCCTACATTTAGCTCTCTTATTCCTTCTTTCCCCATTGGAGTAGGTTTTATTTCTTTCTTAGAGCAGGTTTTATTTCTTGCTTAGTAGTGTAGTGGAAGAGAAGAGAAAGACCATTTTCTAGATTTCTTTCTGAATCAAGTTTTAGTTCCATGTTCTTTATGTCTTATCTTTTATTTCATGCAACTTTTATTCCATTGCTTTGGTTATATTTACGGATGCTCTGCTAGAGGCACCTACTCCGGTCATTTTATCGAGTTCCTTAGACATGGTTCTCTTCTTTTACTTGTTTATATAATGTTTTTCTTTCGTTCTTTTCTTTGTTATGGGTATGATTAGTGAGTAATCCATCCCCATTGGGGAGTGGAGGATGATGTGAAGTGTGAATGTTGTTAGATTTGTGTGTGTTTTAATCTTAATCTTGGAGCTTTAAATGATTTCTATAGCCATTTTGATGGGTTTCTGATTACTAGCATATCTTGCATCATATTCATGCTATATATCCTTAATTTTACCCCAATTTTGTGCTACTCGAGCCTTTGTTGTGTATTTCATGGTATTAAGTAAAAAAGAAGATAACATAAGGGAAAATGGCTGAAATATAAGAAGAAAGGACTTAAATGAAGCAAACTTGACAAGTTCATCATACAAAAGGACCCATCTGCTGGAGGGAAGGACTTGCATGTAACCCGGAAGGACCAAATAGCAAATTGAGAAACTCCACACCATCATGAGGAGTATTTTGGCATTTAGATTCAGGCCCAGACTCCCATCACCGATCCGAGTGCACCCACATGAAGAATTGAAGCACTTAAGAAGATACCCAAAATCGGATCATATTAGACATAAAGTGACCACTAGTGGGTCGCCCCAGACCACCAATTGGCGGTCTATTTTGGTCCGAATCCAACCGGGTTTCGCATGGTTGTGGGTCATGTAGTTTATGTCCATTTTAGGTATGTTTCATTTGTTCCACACCAGAGGATTGTCCTCAGTTGCCTTTTCATGTCTTTAAATAGAAGTCATCTTCCTCCTTTCTAACCTACCCATTGCTTGGTGGTCATTCTCTCTACTTCGAGTAAGCCTTTGGAGCAAAATTCAAGTGGAGAAGAACGTTACTTTAATGTTAGTCATCAATAAAATATGTTTTCCTTGTTTAGTTTTAATGTTCTTGTAAGACCGGCTCTCCTGCTTTAATAATAATAAGTCCACTCTCCGCAGTTATCCATAATTGATTTCTTGGAATGTCAAATTGTGTTATGGCATGTTTGTTTGAGTAGATTTGATCAGATTTCTTGTTGGTCGAGCGGGTGCGACACATCAGGCGGGCGCACGGTTGTTTGACTCGATCGACTCAATTTGGGTCTGAGTAAGTGTAGGGTCAGTTTTGGGCTAAACCCATGTTGAAGTGGCATTGAATTGGAAGGGTTGCATTAGGGTTTGGATGTGCATTTTCGTGGCTTTTGGGATGTCTTTGCTGGTGCCATTTTGGCATGTGTTGAAGTGGCTTGATTAGCCATGAAGGCTTGGAAATTGAAGAGTCCTAGCAAGCTAACAAAAAGCCTCTCCCACCAGCCAACCCTTGCACACCTCTTCATCTCCCACATGTCTCTTCCAACTCTTCCACTCCTCAGCCATGTGGTCAGGCCACTCAGGTGGTGCTCCAGCAAACTTCAAATCCAGCGAGGCTAGAAGTGACGTCTAGTGCAACCTGTGGTGCGGGTAGAAGTTTGGTGGGCAGAATCTCCGGCTAATTTCAGGCAACTTCCTTGCTAATCAGGTATTTTCCTATCCCTTGAAGAGTTTTATGGGAGGGGATGTTGGCTGGAGGGGCCAGCCAACATCAGGTGGTGGTTGGTGCAACGGTTGCACCACCAACCGATTCCCTTCTAGCGTGCGCAAGGAGCATGCGCTAGATGGGGCTGGCTGTGGGGCAGCCAAAGGGACTGGACCTCCAGCGAGCTCCAGTGACGTCCAACCAGAGGTGAAGGTGTTCCTTCTGGGCTGAGCTTGAGGGTGGCCACGGATCTGGTTGGGTGTGGTTGGTGCACACAAGATCCAACTAAGGTTTGCCTTCAAGCCTTTTGACTCCTAGCCTTGGACGGCTGGCTGGTGCAGCCAACATCAGATGGTGGCTGGGGTCAGGAGGGGGGTGGGGACGGACCTTAGGGAGTCTAGGGGTGAGAGGAGTTGGACTTGCTTGTTTGGTCTGAGCATGGTGAGGTAGAGTTATGTTAACCATGAGGTTGGTGCATCTTGCGCGCTTCTTGCTCGATTGCTGGACCGAACGGCTTGGACAGACTTCCACTGAGCTTCTCCCACCTCAGACTGCCTAGGAAGGATGCTCTGAGCTCGTGATTTGGATGGGTCAGGGATCCATATGCATGGCTGTGTGGTTTGTATTTTTCTGTGATTTATCTGATGCTATCGGTTGCATTCTGTGCGATGGTTGCTGGGATTCGTGGTTTGAGTCATTTCTGGTCCAGCAACACATATGATACATTCATGATCTGATTTCGGTTATATTCTCTGATATTTTTTAATATGCATGCACTCAGGAACTAAATTGGACTCCTTCTTGTTATATGTTATTCATATTATATCTTAATGCAACACATGCTTTCGAATGTACGCATAGGTAATAATCTTGGATAGATTGAGCCTTCTGATATTAGGTGCATGTTTCACCATGTTGTATTACTAATATATAAGCTATTTCATGCCCACATATGATCTGATCATATTCTGAAAATTTAATTTGATTCCATGTATGCTCTGAAATTGATAATTCATATCGTCCATTGTAGTGTGGTGCAATTTTGATATCTTCTACTGTTTGCATGGTTATGTTACTCTGTTCATGCTTATATATGTCTGATGTGATGTGTTATGTTGTGCTCGTGTATGACCCTTAATATTTCAGACCACATAACGTCCCTATCATGACCCGTAGATGACTAAATTAGTTGTTATATCGATTTACCGATTCGGTAATGTTTGTTTGTTGTTCTGAGTTTCGTTTGTTCCTGATTGGTATGTCTGATTTCCGAGTTGGTTCGGGACTGCTAGGAGGATATCTGGATACTCCTCCTTAAGCTCATTCCATACACTGTAGATGCCTTAGATTTTAGATGCTTAAGTAGCTTGCATTGTATTTAATCTGATTAATAATTCTGGACACGTTCTGTTTTCTGGGCCGACGGGCCACGAGTGGGTACTTTAGCTCCAGTGGCCATTCGTATAAGACCTTCACGGTGGGAGGCCAGGTATAAGATAAGTCCTAGGCAGGCTCTCTGCCATTCAGTCTCATGGTACGTGTTCCCATGTTCGCGATGGCACCATGTAGGTCAATTGCCGCGAATTGTGACACTTATCCGGCGCTCCGCTTTGTGCCGAGCGGTGGGTCACTGTCAAGTGACCGCCTTTGACCAGCGAGGCTGGTGTTATGGTTCCTTTCGAGGAATGGTTCGGGTGTGCCCAACCGGCACGGCTTATGGAGTTGTAGCCTTCTGTTGCATTTGATGCTTTTCTGTTCTGTTCTGACAAGCATGGTTGGTATTCTGGTTCCCTTGGAGGGATTTCTGCGGGTGTTACCCGATGGGCACGACCGATGGAGTTGTAGCCTTCTGATGCATTTTGATGCCTTCTGTTATGTTTCTGATGCTTTTGTCTTAGATAGACTGAATGCATTCTTCCATATAACTCTGATTCGGTAGGGGGCATACTGGGTTTTCTTTATAGAAAACTCACGCATATGTTGATGCGGTGCTTGCAGGTACTTAGATTCCTACATGCCGACTGGACGAGTGGTCGAAGATTCTCTACACGAGGGATACATCGACCAGATTCTTCAGTGTGTCTTTTGCTTCCGCATTATTTTTGATGTAGTTCCCTTTTGAACTCGATGTATTGTATTGGACCTTATTACCATATATGGATAATCTCTCCCTTTTCTGTTATGTTTTATTCCATCCATATATGATCTCTCTACGTAATGTCGAGTCGTTTGTTTAGTCTTTCTTTTGTAACTCCTTTGGTCGTCGCAGAGGTCTCTGATCGCGACACTTATAGTCTTTCCCAGTGTGCGTACCCGCAAGATTGGGGGCGTAATAGTTCTCTTTTTGAATGCTTGGATGTTTAGCTCAGCTTTGTTTTCTGAATCTTAGTATAATTAGTTAGAATGTCTTTCTTTCTTAGTATAGTTGTTAGTTTAATGTGTAGTGAGTAGTTCCATCCCCCTTTTGGGGTGGAGATGATGTTATACATGTAATAAAGAATGGCAATTCTTATGAAATGTGTGATGAATGTGAATGTATGCTTGTTTGTATTAATGGGAATACTTAACGTGATGGGTTTTGCCATAACTTTAAGACATTTCCCATGCTTGTTTAGGTTCTTAATAACCAACTTCTTTATGCTTATGTCAATAAACTAGGTTAGTGATTGGAATGATTGGTTCTGCCAGACACTTCTTATGAATGAAAACACAATCTATACTTGTGCCTTACTGAATGCATTCATCAACAACTTATTTCATGTGTACGCACACTCCACCCTTTAGGGGTTTTCCTTACTGAATTTCATCTTGCTTCCTTAGTTGCTTAGTTTAGTTTTAGTTAATCTTGAGTTGTTATCTTTCTCGTTTGTTAGTCGCTAGTTTAGTGTAACCAAACTTCTTCTCCCCTTATTTTCCACAAGATTTCTGAAGAACCAGAGTTGACACATCTCCCTGTGGACTCAACCCATATTTGCCACCGCTTCATCGCAGTCATACCCTTGCGGTTTAAAATTTAATCAAAATAGTTTCTCACTTTTGTCTTTGATATGTTAATGGTCCTAATGGATGGTTAGAAGATGCTTTGGTTAGTGGGCCCAATTGATGGGTAATGATGAGGTGAGGATAAGATTGGAGTGCATAAAGAGATCACATTGACATATGAGCATCTGGTTTTCTTTAGCCATATCTTAAGTAGTATTTTGTATTTTAATGATGGTGATAAATCTTAATCCATGCGGAAACACACTTAGGATAATGGCCATTATAGATGTCCATATTAATTCATGTTGTGAGAGAAGAATTATACACACACACATCACACATCTACATTATTGCATGCATCACATTAGTTAGTTAATTCAAATACACTCAACTTTCATTTTCTTCCCGCACTCAAATATGGTCGACGACGACTTGCACCGACTCCTTGTGAACATGACTCGTACTTGCCACCGCCCCAACGTAGTCCTGCACTTGCGGTTTTGAACTTTAATTTCCCAATAAGTTTTTGGCATTGTTGCCGGGGATTGAGTTTTCTTGTTGTCTTTAACATTTTGGTGGGTTTTGGTTTCATTTTTTTGTTTCTATTTTATGTTTGGAAGTGGATGTGGGGGATTAGGGTGCACAGGGGATAAAAATGACTAGGGGAGTGCTCAGGACAAACAATAGCACTAGAGGAGCCATTTCATCCTCCAGTTGTGGATTTTAATGTGCCATTGGTGGACCTGGTGCATGATATATCTTCCATTTTTCATTTGTAGTTTTCATCTATGCTTCTCTACTGTTTTGCCTCATGTGGACTCAATACATGCTACACATTAATGTCTTAAACCAATAAATATGCATGAATCCCCCTTTAAGACAACTAGCCCTCTAAAACTCAAAGCAAATGTGTAGATTGATTGTCATCTTGGTCACGCATCATATGTAGACCTTGCACACATTCGTCTTTTTTTCCTTTACATTTTTTGTTGTCGATCGCTGGCGTGAGGTACGTGCATTCCTCTCTTCTACATGTATTGTTAAAGCATGCATTACTTAGTAAGGTGCATCACGACAAGTGTGAGGTGAGCATTTGTTTGGAGAGGTCATTGCTACATTTAAGACTCAAAACGCTACTAAGGAGGGGTTGTCCCCAAAAAGATAAGGTGGGGCATTTCATCACCCCTTCCTTCTCCCTAATTTAAATCAAGTAGACATCAAGCCTAAGGACTTCAGGAACACTTAGGAGACAATCTCATTCTTGACATCATGACCTGAACCTTGTTGTTTGCTTAATTGCATTAAGACTTTTGGGACCTCAGGTCTTTACTTTCTCATTCCTCTTTGAGACCTTTGGCTGAGGGAGGTGAGGCATTCGAGAGTGTGGGGAGTCGTGCTTAGGCGTCGTCTAGCCTAGGGACCTATAGTCAACCTTAGGTTTATTTGACCCGTGTTTGCTAGTTTAGGGTTCTACCTAATCCCACTATCCACACTAGTTCTTAAGGCATATTTTGTTCTCATCTGAGTCATCTTCTCCTCTACTTTTATCGTTAATTAGTCTCCTCCCCTTACACAATTTCTCTTAGTGTTTTAGGGTCGAGTTGAGTGCTTTTGTGCAAGATTGATCTCACTAGTGCAGAATTGGCTTTACTCATCGCCCAATAGACGTCAGCCGTTATAATAACCAACGTCTCGTAGGGAGAGGACAGAATAGACGTCAGTCCTTACCAAGGCCGGCGTCTATGTGGTACTATAGACGTCGGGTGTAGGAATACCAAGTTTAGCCGACGTCTATGTGGTACACATAGACGTCGAATCTGGGAGTGCTTATATCCGACGTATAGCCCCGTACATCCGTTGTAATTCCCTTTTCTGTAGTAGTGTCTCGTGGTGGTGAGAGTACTCAATTTGAGAGTATTATTGTTGAGATGAGTGGTTACATGGGCGATCATTCACTTCATTGTTGGGACCGGGACTACTCTCCCTGGTATACCCAACCCATGCATCCTAGGGTGGCTCTGATGAACACCCAAGTGGGTTGGGACAATTTTAAATGTGTAGATGAGCAGTCTTTAGATGGGGTGATACAAGAGAGGCATTGACAGCTAGACCATCATCTAGTTGTGTCGGATCATATGTTGGCAAACAAACTCAGTCATTACAAGAAATTTTGTCCTCTTTTTGTGCGTACAATAGAGAGTATGACCGCATAATTTGGTTCCAGAAGCCATGTTAGATGATCAAAGTGGTTTAAGGGTCAGGTGTTAAATGAGTATTTTTATGTTCCTTCCAAACCTGAATATTATGATGATTTTTCTCAAATTACTCATTATGACCCTTGCGCATTCGTGTATGACCCAGGGATGACTTACTCATGGGGAAACCATGGAAATCCCGAGTATGATACTTCATGCCCACCCCAATATCCTCCTCCCAAACACCCAGATTTCTACCCAACTACTAATTCTAACTTTCTCATTCAGCTTAGAATTCGGTCGGGCCTTACAATTAACTCAGACTTAATTCCTTAGAATAGACCGTCCAAACATTCATGCAAACCACTCAAAATTTGATGATGTCCAATTTGAATTCCTTGCAAACTCTGCAAATGCAAGTTAATCAAATGACACAATAATTAAGTAAACGTGAGGACTATGATCTTTCATGGCAACATTAGGATTCATGTTCTGATATCAAACCATCACCATATCCACAAATTCAAAGCACAATCTTTCAGAGTCAAACTACAAGTCAGACTGAGGGACTTGGGGTTTCAATTCACGATCACTTGGTGTAGGATTCGATTCAAATTGAGAATAATATGGACCACCTTGATTTTGAGTGGGCACGGGATTGTGCCTTATCATTTTGTCACATGGCCCTTGAGCCGCATGATCTTTGTGTTATGCCCCCCGAAGGACCCCTCTTTGGTGGAGCAACATCTCCCCAATACTCTTATTTTCATAAGACCGGATTAAGGTATTGGGAGGTACTTAAAAGATATCTTGGGTGAAAGACCCACTTTCTGTTGGTCGGGTGTGTCAGGCAAGCATAAACAGGTTCTTGACCTCATTCCGACACACCAACATGTTAGGTTGGAGAGTTTGGATTAATGATCCTGATTTTAATACCACAACGGAGAAAAATATTCTTCCGTTGTGCAATTATTTCCAAACTCTTGAGAGGTTCGAGCTCTTTCACTTTGATCATTTGAATCAGATGTCTTTGCCTCAATTCATGAACCTCTCCTGGTACCTGGAATACTTTGTGAGGGGACACTCATGAGTATTTTGCCTCCCACTACTTGAGGATTGGGGCTCCATTTGTAAACTTGTATTCTCGTCTTAAGTATCTGACAGGTTTTGGGAATTTAGGTTTATGTCCATCAACATAACCATGAACTTCCTTTTGCGTTTCACGTTGGTGAAATCTTATATTGTTGATGCAAAATCCATGTAGTATCATACTCATATTCATTGAGGACAATGTATTAAGTAAGTGGGGGGAGTTTTTTCATGAATATATAGTCGAGTCTTTTCTTTTTCTTTTGTTTGTATTGTTGGGTCATGATAATGTGCTGAATTTTACATTGATATATCTTGCTATAACAAGATCCTTGGGTGACTTGCCTTCTTTTGCTTGCATAGTGCTTTAATTCTTCTATTTCTTATAAAATCTTCACGTGTTTGTGAAAGAAAATGTTTTTAGGTGTTTGCGTGTGTTTAGCATCTGCAAAACCGTTGAGTGGTAAAGTAGAAATGAAGCTCTCAGGATCGACTTGAACATGATGCATTAGGATATCTAGTACACGGGCTTTAAGTCTTATCTAGTCATAAGGATGCACCCCGGTTTTCTCTCTGGGGGTGAGTAATTAACGGGTTGTAGTACTCAAACAAAGAAAGAAGTCCACCCTAAACTTAGTGAGTCCTTCTTTCGAAGGAATTCATGCATGTTTGTATAAGGAAGTTTACTGAAATTAGGGACCCTTAAACTCCTGTTCTGAAACATTAAGTGTAGGGGTTTTGGTTCATATGTAGAAGAAATTAATTTAGTATGGTGTTCTCTTTTTCGTACAGCTCCTAATAATCGGGAAATTAGGTCCTACGGGACTTAGTACCTCGTCTTTTGAGTCATCTGATTTGGGATGCCCCGACCAAACACCCGTTACACGGGTGGTAGGGATCGCAGTAGGTGGAGATCTTGGGGAAGGTTGCCATGATAATGTAAGTTCTCACAAGCAATTATGTTAGAAATCGGACCCTGGGAGAATTAAACACCAACTTGTTTAAATCCTTATTCTCCAAAGAGAAAAATTGAAGAAAAAAACATAAAAATACGAAACTTTATGGACTTTTCACGATGTGTAACTTGAGGATGTTAAGGTTACCCATGTATTTCACTTAAGTCCTTAATTAACTTGAACGAATGGTTCCCTAGGCTAGGTGTGTGGACATGATACATATATTGAGTCGACCGTAAGACTACCGTGTCCAGTGATCGACAAAAGTAGGTATATTGAGTCATGTTGCTAGGTTGAATAATGCATCAATGTTCGTATTTTGTGGGTATATCAGTTGCAAACCATCAGCAGACACCACTCCTCCTCGATGACAATGAGGAGTAACGACTTGTTGCACGTGCTAAGTGCAACCTTGATTCCTACAAAATTGAGTTAGGATTTCTTGTATTTCATTTGTTTTTTATTGCTTTCATATTTTATCTTTGTTGGTTTTGCTCAAGACTAGAAAAAGGAAATTGTGGGGGTATTTGATGAGTAGCATATCATACATTGCATTCATCTTATATATCTTTCATTTTACCCCAATTTTGTGCTACTCGAATGTTTGTTTGATGTGTTTTAAGTTTTAGGAGATAAAGAAGAGAAAGGAAGACAAAATGATTGGAATGCAAAAAGAAATGTCCTTATTGGAGCATCTTCGACCTGTTTATCATGCTCAAGAACTCATCTACAATTCAAGAAGGACCCAGGTGAAAACCCGAAAGGACCTAAGTGTAAAGATAAATATTTTTGTTGCAAAAGTCCATAATCTCCTGAACGTGATGAGTAAATCAAAACTTAAAACCAAACGAGCTTAAACCAACAGCTCTAGGTGTATTCAATATGTAACGAAAGCCACTATCAAAATTTGAAGGCGATCAGACACAAATGATCCTCCAATTGCGGATTAAAATCCTCCACTGGTGGATCCGGATGATCGGTTGACCCTCAAGTTTTCTCCACAGGGTCGGGTTGTCAGGTCCGTGCAATATGCAACATCTAGATCTAATTTACAGTCGTCAGATTGCTCACAAATTCATCTACACCTCTTTTTTTCTATGAATAGCAATGTTTCTCCTACCTTTTAGCCCTCTTCTTCCTTCTTCCCCCATTAGCGTAGGTTTTATTTCTTACTTAGTAGTGTGGTTGAGGAGAAGAGAAACATCATTTTGTAATCTTTGTTTCTTAATCAAGTTTTAGTTCCATGTTCTTTATGTTCTTGTCTTTCATTTGATGCAATTTTTATTCCACTGCTTTGGTTATATTTACAGATGCTTTGCCGAAGGCACCTACTGCCGTCATTTTGCTGAGTTCCTTCGACATGGTTCTCTTCCTTTACTTGTTCATGTGTTGTTTTCCTTTTGTTCTTTTCTTTGTTATGGATATTATTAGTGCGTAATTCATCCCCATTGGGGCCTGGAGGATGATGTAAAGTTGAATGTTGTTAAATTTGTGTGTGTTTTAATCTTAATCTTGGTTCTGCAAATGATTTCCTTAACTATTTTGATGGGTTTCTCACTCTTTCATTTGATGTGTTAGTCATCCTAATGGCTGCTTAGCACATGTTTTGATTAGTGGGCCCACTTTATGGGGAATGATGAGGTGAGGATAATATTTGAGCGGATAAAGAGATAAGATTGACATGTGAGCATGTGGTTATCTTTAGCTTTATCTTAAGTAGTCTTTTGTATGTTTTAATGATCGTGATAAATCTTAATCCATGTGGAAACACACTTAGGATAATGTCCATTACAGATGTCCATATAAATTCATGTCGTTGTTGCAAGCATTCTCCACCTCCTATGGGATTAGTCACATTTATTTTACATATTGTAAATAGCGAAATTTAGTGTAGATACACTCACTCCTTGCTCATTTTCTTCCCCCACTCGAGTATGGTCAAAGATAACTCACACTCACTCTTTGTGCACACGACCCGTACTTGCCACCATTTCAACATGGTTGTGCACTTGCGGTTTTGAACTTTAATTTCCCAATGTTATTGCTTGCAACTTCAACATGGAGCATACTTCCTTGTATTCGAATATAAAGATATATGGATCCTCCTTTTTAGTAGTAAAGGTAGGAAGCATGCTCACATACTGAGGCTTGAGCTCCTGGTTGTTCTTGCGGGTAGACAGTAGAACTACACAAAAAGTTTGCGCAGACCGAACCAGATGGGACCACTCCCACAACATCATCGATCGCTCTTGTCTAGGCATTGGTGGTGGTACACCCCTGCCTAAATCATGTCTGACACCCTCTATAACGTCACCCATCTCGTGAGTACGTACATTGGGGAAACCAAGAGAATTTGCCATGATTACAGTCGTCTGGGATGACCAAAGGAGTTACAATGAAAAGCGATACAACAAGACGTACATGATAAAAGCATACATGGATAGACAATATAAGACACAAGCAGAAAAGGGAAATTATCCATATATGGAAACTAAAATCAGAAGTTATTACATCAAGTTCAATTAATGGAATACATCATAAATAATGCGGAAGCCAAGCTAACTGAAGAAGACTGGTCAACGAGTCCATGTACAAAATCCTCCGAACCATCTCCAGTCTGACCCCTGTCAGAAACCTAAGTACCTAAGGCAAAATATTCAACAAATATGCATGATTTTTCAATAAGAAAACCCAGTATAGCCTTGGCCCAAACACAAGATAAAGAGTCATGCATGAAACCCAAAATGTGACACATGAAAACAACAAGAGGTCACGACTGTTAGCAATCTACGATTGAATCTACAGGTTCAGAAATACCTTTGGTGGAGAGAACCTGTGGCAGTGGAATGGATCGGCGATCACCTCACGGAATCCTCTGGAGCACCGGTCGGTCTTCTACTCTCTTGGAGAAGAAGCACGAGTCCACAACCCAAGAGTCTACGGATTGGCTTGGTGGATGTGGAGGGACGAATGGGAGAGAGAGGGAGAGGTGGCGGCTAGGGTTTGGTGGGGCTAGGGTTTGCACACAAGAATTAGTCCATCCAATGGGAGGCTCCCCTCCTTATATAGATGGCCCCACCCAAAACCCTAATGCGCAACCAATGAGAGTGCACCACGTGTCAGTGCTTTGGGCAAACATCATCTTAATCCTTAGATTAATCCAATATCTCGCACTTGCACAATAGCACGTCAACAACACGTCATCTTCTTTTGTGTCCCTGACACATACGTATATATCCCCGATACATACAATCATAAGATGGCAATGTGTCACCTCTTCATGTGTCCCTGACACAAATGTATACATCCCTGATATATACAACTATTTCTCTCTTCCAAGAATGCATCCACAATACGCAAGTCTCTGATCATGTATCCCTGATACAAGACCATATGTGTCCCCGACACATGTACTCTTCCGATCATACGGACAAATGGGTCGTGCGACCGGTGATGCACCTGCAATTTAGGAGTCTCAAACTAGAAACCTTACTAAAAGGCCAGAATGACAACATCCTCACAAAAATAACAATTAAGCAGTCAAATGCACATCATTGTTCCCCAGGTTTACTCAGAAACTCACTTGACATGAACGGTATCTCGAATCCTCGGAGAGAATACCTTCTTGTCCTCAAGGTACTTGCTATTGTATCCAATACAGTTGGGCCCTGCAAATACTTTTAGTGCAGTCAAGTCAAACCTTTCCCTTCGCCCCAGACCACCATTACACTCAGAGTTGACTCCTTTCCCGAAGATGCCTCTTTAGACTGAATCTCTCATGGTCGTAGATAACATCCCAAAGTAGCCACATCAACTCTTTGCTTCATGGTGTCGTCGAAGGTCACTGAGGGCAACTAAATGCCAATCAAGTCTTGGACTCACACAGTGAAGGAGCAGGGATCCATCCTTTCACTTCCAAATGGTCCCTCAGCACATGTTGTATGACAAACATGCTATGGTGGATCATACTGTACACAACAGTATGTCTGTCTCTCAACACCATACATGTCTTAGTCCAGTCGCACCCCCTCTGCGCCTGACCCGAGCTTCATCATTGTCGCCTTAACACCATACATTTTTCACCTGGCGCCACATGTGATGCTCGCACTTGGCTTCTATAGGTCACATGAATCGTGGGAACATTCATGTTAATCCTCACCAACATAGAGGATCTCATCTTGATTCCTAATCAAGGCGACTGTCCTATCATGAACTACTCTGGATCTATGATACAAGATCTCTTCATGATCAGTCTCATCTCTGCTCGCTATCAAAAGCGCCAGAGGTGAATGCTCGTGTGAGTAAGCATTCTTCAGCCTATTGACAGAATAATATTTTATGCTAGAACAACTACATCAACCAAGCAGATATAGTTGAAAGGAAAACACAATCACTCATAAAAAGAAGTCAGACATGCCAATACATCAAAGTCTGCGTAAGCCTAAGGACTTCACATGAGACACAAATGAGTCCTTAGCTATGGCTTTGGCAAGTGGGTCAGCTACCATAAGACTAGTAGACACATGTCTTAACACAACTTCCTTTCTCGCTATGATATCCTTCACAAAATGCTCTATGCTTGGGTTGGACTGGTATCGACTCACCACGCCCACAACATAACAAATGTTTGGCCTGTACACATCATAGAGTACATGAGGCTTCCCACAACATTGGAGTATGGAACCTTGTCCATTTTGGCCTTCTCTTCAGGAGTCTCAGGATGCTTATCAAGGCTTATGTGCAAACCCTTCTCAACAGGAGTGTCGATTGGTTTCATTTGTCCATATGGTATTTCTTTAAGACGTTGTTAATATAAGTCTCTTGAGACAATGCAGAAGTCTCTTGGACTTATCTCTAACAATCTTGACACCAAGGACGTAGCTAGCTTCACCCATGCCCTTTATATCAAACGTGGAGGACAACCACTCTTTAGTGGATTTCAGAAAACTCTTTGCTATTGTCAGCCATGAGTATGTCATCAACATACAAGGTCAGAATGACAAATTTACCATTGGATCTCTTAACGTACACACAGTGATCTTCCTCAAGCATAGAGAACGCATTCTCTGATATAGCTTGATGGAAGCGAATGTTCCACTGTCTAGACGCTTGTTTTAAGCCATATAAGGACTTATTGAGCTTGCACACTTTGTGCTCTTGGCCATTGACTTCAAAACCTTGAGGTTGATCCATATAGATCTCCTCCTCAAGTTCTCCATTGAGAAAAGCAGTCTTTACATCCATTTGGTAAAGCTCTAAGTCCATCTGAGCTACAATAGCTAGTAGAAGGCGGATAGAGGCAAACCTAACAATAGGTGAAAATGTTTCCTCAAAATCCACGCCTTCTCTTTGGGTGTAGCCTTTAGCTACCAGTCTAGCCTTGAATCTATCAATAGATCCATCCGCCTTCCTCTTAATCTTGAGGATCCACTTGGCCCCAATGGCCTTTTGGTTCGGCGGTAAGTCGACCAAGTCCCAGACTCGATTAACTTTCATCGACTCCAACTCTTCCTTTATAGCTTCTAACCACTCTTTAGCATTTGGACTTCCAAAGCCTCTTTCAAGGTCTCTGGTTCTTGCTCATCGATTACTGTCATCCCGGATGATACATAATCAATTTCTTCTTGAGCTATCATGAGGGCCTCTTCCTCTAAGCGAAACCGCCTACGAGGAATGAGCCCGCGTTTGCTTCGACGCAGATGGATATCTGATGGCTCATCCTCCGTGAGAGCTATCGGATCCTCAGCATTGCTGCTCCCACTAGGATCGACTGGTGGAACCTCATGTTCAACTTCCAGATCATGATCCCGTGGAGTGGCAATGTCCTCATCTTGTTGTTCAAAGAAGTCCACTACTCTTTGATAGCTCCAGCAAGGGTTGGAAAATCATTTTCCAAGAATGTGGCATCCCTAGACTCCAGTTCCGTCCTTCTTTCATTCTCGTCTACCCCGATAAAAACATAACCTTTGGAGAAATCACTGTATTTTACAAAGATACAGTTTTTCCCTTTAGGTCCTAGTTTTCCATATCGGTGACTAGTAGAACGAATGTATGTCGCACATCCCCAAGGACGCAGCAGACTAAAATCAGGCTTCCGTCCTGTCCATAACTCATATGGAGTTGAGGGAACCGATTTTGTTGTAAATCTATTGAGGATATAGGCAGCAGTCATTAGAGCATCTCCCCAAAACGAAATTGGTAAGCTCGCATGCGCCATCATGGATCTAACCATGTCTAGCAACGTTCTATTCCTTCTCTCGGCAACACCATTTTGCTGAGGAGTATAAGGCATAGTGAGTTGTCTAGATATCCCCTTTTCATCACATAACTCCTTGAACATTATGGAGAGATACTCACCACCTCTATCCGTTCTAAGAGTTTTTATCTTATTATCCAACTGATTCTCAACTAAGCTCATGAATTTCTTAAAACATTCTAGAGCTTCTGACTTGTGAGAAATAAGATAAATATGACCATATCTAGTGAAATCATCAATGAGTGTTATGAAGTAACTTTGTCCATGTCTAGTACGCACATTCAAAGGTCCACAAATATCTGAGTGAATTAGTTCTAAAGGAGAAGTAGCCCTAATGGCTTTTCCGAACGGTTTTCTAGTTGCCTTTCCAGCTAGACAAGATTCACAGGTCGGCAATTCAAATTTGGAGCATTCTCCTAATACCCCCTCCTTTGCCAACCTGTTCATCCGGTCAACACCAATGTGACCTAGTCTAGCATGCCACATAACTGAATCATTATTCATGGAACTTTGGCTCATAAAGGCACTAGCGTTATGATTGAAATCATAAATTGCGTCCAACACAATAAAACCGTCAGAAAGAAAATCATGTCCATAATAAATGTTAGAAAGGTATAAACCCATATCATTGTTCTCAAAAACAACTTTAAAACCATGTCTCATCAAGACAACAACAGAAATAATATTTCACCGTGTAGCTGGTGCATACAACATGTCGTGAAGTAATAGGATCCAACCACTTCGCAAAGCCACTTTGCATGTGCCAACTCCAAGAACTTGAATGCTAGTGTTGTTTGCCATGTTTATTCGCCTCCCACTTGGAACACGAAGAATATTCCACGAAGGCAGAACGATCCTTTGTTACGTGGTCCGTGGCACCTGAATCCACAATCCACACAGGAGAATGATCAGTGAGCATCATAGAACTAGTCACGTTACAATTCGAGGGATTACACACAGTAATTACCTTTTGCTCAGTGCACTCACGAGCAAAATGTCCAGCCTTTCGGCAGTTAAAACAAGTCACATTAGACTTATCTGTCCCACCTTTGGATCCTCGAGGTCGTTTCTTTCCAGCTTTGTTTTCTATTTTGTTTGCATTTGCACCCTTCTTTCCTTTAAAACCCTGAGTTCTATCTCTTTTGCGCTTAAAACCTGCACTCCTCCGAGGAGCGCCAGCTTCAGCAGCAAACACTTCAGTTAGAGGGGCTTCCGCAAGCATGCGGTCCTCCTCCAGCTCTAGGTGTTTTGCGGCCTGGTCAAATGTCCTGATGTCATCAGCATGGGTCAGATGGACCTTCATATGCTCCCAACTCTTCGAAGGCAATGATCTGATGAGAGCAGACACTTGCTCCTCATCGTTCTTAGCACGACCGGCAGCACTCAGCTCGCTAATCATGTTTGACATTGCGGTAATATGCTGCCTCATTGTGTGACCTTGGCGCATTTTATACACATCAAACATAAGCCCAAGCTGACGGGCCCTTGTGACGGAGGTCACTCCGTACTGAAACTTCACAGCTTCCCACAAGGCCTTTGCAGTTCGAAACTTTTCGAACGGTAGTAATAGATCGTCCCTCATTAAACTTAGAATTGTGATTCGAGCAATTCGGTCTTTCTTTTTCCATGCATTATAAACATCCAAGTTTCGGCGATGTTGTGCAGTATTCCCCTCCTCGGGGGGAGACATAGATTGGTTTATGTTTTCTAACATGTCCTGATCCTCTAAGAGATACTCAATTTTGCGATGCCACAGATCGTAATTTCTTTCATTGAGTTTATCTCCTCGAGTCAGATCAGCGACAATGCTTTTGGAAACAGCCATAAAGAATCTAGGACAATCAAAATACACAGCGATACATGAGTTCTAGCATAAAATATAACGAGCTACAATAATCATAAAGAATAAACTGACTTAATAGCTATAGCATTCAGACCAAAAGAAAATATAAAGCATTCGATCAAGTCCTCATGGAATAGTTAATAAAGCCATTTTACTAATCTAGATATTGAGCTCCATCATGATTTAATGACCCAAAAATCGTTTTAAATCATGGTAAATCAGCAAATGAAAAAAATATTTGCCGCCGGTTGCAAGGTGGTTTATACAAAACACTTCAACCTTCCAACTCCCACTAGGCATGCGAGTTCCCAAAAAATGGTTTTCAAAAAAACAATCAACATCACACAGATATGATTATTACATTACTTCCATATCGAGCTAATGATCCCCATTAGGGATTTAGCCTCGTCGACGGGAACCTGCATGAGTCTTATAGCAATAATATCGCAATAATAAAAAAATAAAGGAGCCCCTCGTCTCCTCAGGGCAATAAACAGTCCATAATTATTACAGACCATAAATATTACAGCCCATTGCGATAACTATTGCAAATGGAAATAAATGAATGAAATTACGCTCATCTCTCAATAAGCCAGTAAATAAAATCAGCAATCATTCATTCCACATAGCCACAATCTTTCCATACGTTAGCACAATCCGACGTATGAAAAAAAATTACCATAAAGTGTGCACCTCATTCAAACAATAAGGAAGTATTGCATAAGGAAACAATGCATGAATGGGGCACGAAACTAGGCAAAAAAACGTGTTAGGTAATGACAACCAATCTTCACAATAATCATTCTCAAAACAGAATTTTTTTTCTTCTTTCCCTAATCAATATAATCATGATAGCACAAAATTATCCTACTTTGATTAGGAAAGAAAAATCCGAAATTATATGGTGGAGAGCAACACATATTTGTGCATCAAAGGAAAGCATCCAAACATATTTTTAAGGCAATAAAATTCCAGCCCATAATATCTCCCAAAAAAATTCAGAATTAGCCAATCTTTCCATAATCAATATAAGCATGCAATCAACAATAATTAAGCTACTTGTAATGGAAAGAAAAATTCGAAATTCTTTGGTGGATGACATCACATATATGCACATTTGATGAAAAGGAAATATTTCAAATGAAATGCATGCAATCATTCCAAAAGAAATGCGAAAAATCCTTAATGAGATTAACATATATGTGCATTCAATCATAAAGGAAATATTTCAAATGAAATGCATGCAATTATTCCAAAAGAAATCCGAAATATCCTTAATGAGATTAACATATATGTGCACTCAATCATAAAGGAAATATTTCAAATGAAATGAATGCTCTCATTCCAAAAATCCGAAATATACAATATGGTAACTAAATATTCATGTATGTGCATGATTTTGCAATCAACATCTAATCCTAGATGCATGCACATGTGATTAAAAATTACATATACATGAATAAGGCAACAAGCATCTAACCTTAGATGTATGTACAAGAGTTTTTAAAAAAATGCACAATCAAATCATACCATCCGAAATATATGATCACATTATATGATACTTGCAATAATTAACTCTTGTAAAAATATCATCATATTTCAAACAACATATATGCGCATATTATCAAGAACAAAACATGCTCTAGCCGCAAGCTTCTTGGATGAAAAAATGCACAACAAACATAGATTAACATGTAACCCTAGGTACATGCATAAAATGAAATCTAAGCTATGCTCAAGAATGAAATAATGATGAAACTTGTAATACAATCCGCATGTAATGAAATGAATCAAGAAAATAACATGCACAAGGGTGAGAAAAATGCCATAAAACCCTAGGCGCATGATGAAGAGAAAAAAAAACTACACATGTATGCGATTTCTCTCAACAACTACCGAAATTATTTCAACATATATGAAATAAGAAAGTGCTCAAAAAATTCGGAGGTGACCAAGATGGCTCTGGTACCAATGTTAGCAATCTACGATTGAATCTACAGGTTCAGAATTACCTTTGGTGGAGAGAACCTGTGGCAGCGGAATGGATCGGCGATCACCTCACGGAATCCTCTGGAGCACCGGTCGGTCTTCTACTCTCTTGGAGAAGAAGCACGAGTCCACAACCCAAGAGTCTACGGATTGGCTTGGTGGATGTGGAGGGACGAATGGGAGAGAGAGGGAGAGGTGACGGCTAGGGTTTGGTGGGGCTAGGGTTTGCACACAAGAATTAGTCAATCCAATGGGAGGCTCCCCTCCTTATATAGATGGCCCCACCCAAAACCCTAATGCACAACCAATGAGAGTGTGCCACGTGTCAGTGCTTTGGGCAAACATCGTCTTAATCCTTAGATTAATCCAATAATGACTCTACATAGCCGCAACTACCGAGTGTCGCCCGATGGGATCCCTCTACAAAGGAATTCAACCACCAGCTATGTTGGTCTAATCCATGAGCGACTCACCCGAAAGTGTGACCGACCGCTTGACACAAAGTAGTTTTCTGGATTGCCCATCCTGTAGCAAATGACAGTACGCACATGCAGGTCTTATATTATGCTTGTCCTCTCTACATAAAGGTATTTCCAATAGGCGCGTCGGCCCTATAACAATAGTGCCCAGATTAATTAAATTTCAGAAATGCACATGCGAAGCATGTAATGCTCATAACATGTATAGACATTCATAATACAACTAATGTGAAGACCATGCCATGAGCGTCCACCAAAAACCCATACTCATAGAATCCACAAAAATAATATGCATGCATCTCTATATGGCAGCAAGGACATGACCACAACATTCGATCATACAACAATTCACACAAGACAAATAAATGGAACTAGCAAGCTATGTGTCATGAGTAGTTGGTTATAAGACATATAATACCTAATGATATCTCGCATGCATGAGTCCAAAATTTATACACACACATATTAACGTATAAAGAAAAGGCATAGTATCACAATGTGGTTGTTTTCAGCCCATGCAATGTAAGTCACAAACACAGTAACACCCAGTCATGAATCACATACATTCACCCATGAACTAGCCCCACATGCACCAATGAAAAACACAAGGCAGGAAACAACTACGTGAGTAATCTCACATCGTGAGATATAATCAGAATATGACAGGAATTAAGTGTGCATGAACGAAGAGATGGGAAAATAATTGGGTCCCAACAATAAAGGCATATGGCGACATGTATATGGCACAGTAGAAGCTAGTCGGCTAGCTAAATTTCATGGAACATAGATCATAGTTCCAGCAGCAAGAATCTCACATGAACATGTTACTTATTATCAGTAAAAGAAACATGATTAAAACACATAAAATCAATATGTGAGACGCCTCAACAGCAACTATGCACCTACGGATTTATACAACAAATTCCGGAAACAACATGCTACGCAAGGAAACCACACGCATGCATGAACCCGACAAATTCCCCCACAACCCAGCAATGCCTTCCCTGATTTCTCTACTCAACCAACCTCGGACACATGACAAACGTTGTGATGAGGTGGGACGAGCCAGCCACAACAGCCCAAGGGCTTGCGCTACAACTGGCCAAACCAGGCTGGCTTTCCCCTTGTGCATGCACTCTAGTTGCCTGACCGGACAGCCCACCAGTGCTGGATCGCCCTCCATCCAAAACCCCAATCCGTTATCTCATATTTGGGCCAGAATCATACCTGAGAGTTGAAGCAAAACGTGGTCCAAGTTGCCAGAGAAAACCGATGCCCACCTTCTTCCCAACAAACGCCTCCTTGTTGTTTCAACTCATTGCAACTTCACCAGAAGAGTGGTCGGAGTTGCTGGTCACCGAAGATGGGAAGGGAGGTTGAGTGGGGAAAGGGTGCAAGAGGAAGTAAGGAACGTGGCCAAGGACGGCTAGGGTTCCATCCTTATAAACCTCAACATGCGCCACTTAGCAAATTTCTCTCCAAGCATGTGCACCAAATCTCCCCTTGATTCTCCTTTCCTCTTCCTTGCCAAATCAGATCTTTGTTTGCTGATGTGGTGGCACCTCCCAAGCACACTCATCACACCTCACACACAAGGCCATGTGGTCTAAAAAAATCCCAAATTCAACGCCTCCCATGACCAAAGCGAAAACCAATCGAGCCAAGTTGCACACATGCCCGGTGCGCCACCCCCGCTCAACCAAAAAGGAAACGTTTCCCCGAAAGGAAACTTCTCCCAAAAAGGAAACTTTTCCCGAAAAGGAAACTTTTCCCGAAATGGAAACTTTTCCCGAAATGGAAACTTTCCCCGAAAATGGAAACTTTGCCAAAACAAGGGCAAACACACAAACACAAGCAACCTACTTAACAAATTATCACAAAGGTATGAAGGATGAAGATGGTCTTACACCCTCAACCTCCCAAGTCGATCAGGGGGTCGCACAATAAACATCATGAGCAGGAGCTCGAACGAATTACGTCTGGGTGTCTCGAAAAAAGAGACCTCGTGCTAGACCTAAGCTTGAGGCGGAGTTATTGGTGGATCCCCCTGACCATCCATCTCAGAAGAAGAATTGACTCTCATGCTGACCTCCCTCTCCTATGGGAGTCAAACCTTGCTTACAACAACTCAATAAACAAATGTTCTCCTCACACTTGTCCCAATGCACCTTACTAACTAATGATGGTTTAAACGTGCATGTAGAAGGGAAATATATACGTATCTCTCATCATCGATCGATAATATAAATTTAAAGAAAAGAAAATATAAATGCATGCAAGGTCTACAAATGATGCTTGACTTAGATGACAATTAATCTAATCGTTTGCTTTGAGTTTTAGAGGTCAACTTGTCTTAATAGGGGATAATATACATTTAATAGGTTTGACATTCTCAAAGAGCATCTATTGACTGAATAATAAATTAAACAATAACTAAGAAAAGTCGGAAACCTCTAGTGAAATAAGAACAAGACACACCCAATCTACCATTTGCGAATTAAGAGCAGTTTCTGGCACCGCATTTTGTCTTGCTTGGTCCTATGGTAACGTGAATCCCTTATTCATTATAATCCCCAGTGTACAAATCCAAACAACCAGATATTGAAAAAAAATTAAAATGAAAACCCATCGAAATGAAAATTGCGACAAACCGACAACTTGCTCCCCAACAACAGTGCAAAAAACTTGTTTGATTGTCATGCTTAAAACCACAAGTTCACGGCCACGTTGAAGCAGTGTCAAGTATGGGTCGTGTCCATGGGGAGCTAGAGAGGGTCATTTACCGTACTCGAGTGGCAAAAGAAGATGAGAAGCGAGTCAATACTAACGATGCTAATTCACAAAGAAAACTTAATATGGTCACCCATAGGAGGTGGAGAAGGTATGCAAAAGTGTATATATGTGATGAGTGTCTGTGCAATTAAGTGCTAATGTCATGACTAACATGAAAATCTATGATGACCACAATTTTAAGAGGGTTTCCCCATGGATTAAGATTTATCATCATCATTAAAACATACAAAACACTACTCAAAATAAGGACAAAGATAAGCACATACTTTCACATGTCATCCTTATCTTTTTATCCACTAAAATCCTATCCTCGCCTCATCAGTCCCTATCATGTAGGTTTACTAACCAACGCATGTGTTAAGTATCCATGAGGACCACAAGCACATCAAAGGTAAGCATAGAAACCCCTCAAAATGGCTTTGGAAATCATGTGGATCTCCAAGATTAAGATTTAAATTAAACACCCACACATCAATTACATCCATACCTCCACCTCTAATGGGGATGGACTACTCACTAATTATATCAACACCAATAAAACAATAAACTTAAAAGACCACATGGACAAGTAAAAAAAATTAAATCTAACCAATACAGTGGAATAGTAATTGCATCAAATAAAAGACAAGAAAACCATAAGAACAAAAAAATCAAAACTAAATTAATGAAGAAGAGATTACAAACCATCCTCTTCACCCCCTTCACTACTACTAAACAAGAACAAAACCTACTCGAATGGGGGAGGAAACAACAAGAGAAAATGGAAGGCTTACAAATCTTATTTATAGAATATTAGCTTGTCAAGATTAATCTGGAGATCCAATATGAGTGCTCCGGAGTACTTCTACCCAAAATAACCGACCCACTGGTAACATTTCAGCCATGGTGGACCCAGACCATCCACAACAGTGGAATAGAATTCCACCATTGATGGATCTGGTTGACCGAGTCTGCTCGAAATTGGAGCAACAGGTTAAGTTATCTTTTTAGCACGTGGGATGCACCCCTAGTCCATTGGCTCGAGCTGCTTTGGTCTTAATTGTAAAATTAGTCCACAGGTCCTTCTAGTCTTGCAATCAGTTCCTCTGGCATTACAAACATGTCCAAAATGCTTTCAAACCAATCTTTCTTCTTGCATTTGAGTCCTTTTTGCTTCATTTCTCTTCTTTATTACCTAAAACCTGAAATACATGCAACATAAATCGAGTAGCAAAAACATGGGGTAAAATAAAAGATATATAACATGAATGCTTTGTATGATACGCAATTAATTAGATGCCCAACTATACATTTACGAAAATTCACCTTAAGATACGGATGATGAACAAAGATTTTGGTCATTCAAATTCAGGCAATTCGTAGGAACCAGTATGAAAACATAAAATATGATCTATTGAAGTTCATTATTACTAGAGATATGAAGTTCTTGCCTTGTCTTCTTAAATTGATAAATACTAAGTTTTGATAACATATCCACAAATTAATCACATGTTGGAATAAATTAAAGAACTATGTAACCATTAGAAGTATTTTCTCTCAAAAAAGTATCTCTACCCTCTGTATGCTTTGTTCCTGAATGCAAAATTAGATTTTTTGTGAGATTAATTACACTAGTTTTATTTAGACCTGTCAAAATTAGACACGACATGATAACACGACATGATAATTTTGTCTATGGGTACATGAACATGAACATGTACATGAATACATAATAAGCATATGAAAGGAATGTGTTCTAAAAGTTTTACTTTTATATGTCAATTATTATGAATTGAATGTGCAAACATTTTGTTCCTTGATTATGGTATTCGTCTTTTGGAAGTGTTAAGGAAGAGACGTTTGGTCCTTAACCGTAGAGCTCTAAAAGATAATGGTTTACATAAATCAAAAGTTATTCACAATCATGGTAATTAACATGGAACATTAATTACCGAGATAAGATTGTCGTGTTGCTCATCGATTGTTGTAGCTCTACAAATAATTGACGACACAAGTATATAAAAGAGGAAAAGATTACTTTTATATATTGAATAGACCTAACAAGTAAAACATTATGGAATTGTATTTCGTGTCATTAATGTTTTTACTATGTCTTGTCTCCTAAGATATGAGACTTATATCTTTTCACTCAAGAAGTGCTTAATTTGATTATTGTCAAAAGCTATCAATGAGTGTAGTGATAAAGACAATAGTTGGTTGAGCATGACTTGTGCTGGAAAAGATAGCTAGTCAAACGATTATCATTGCCCCTCTTAATTGAGTGATGATATTAGTGGGCCCCTTGATAAAGCAAAATTATAATGTGCACAATGTAACTTGAGTTAAGTTACATAGTTATAATTAGCTTAAAGAGATCAAGAAATGAATATAATACAAAGGTGACACACTTCTACTTTGTATATATTCTTAATATCATGAGGCAAGGGACGGACACAAGTGGTGCACTTACATCACTAAATGGATCATGTTTTAGTTCGGGTGGAACAAAGACATCTATGCTAATTGGGTGACTATAATGTGTAGCTAGATAACGCTCATAGTCTGAGATATTAAATATTTAATATCACTGCCAATTAGGCTTAGATCCTCCTATAGGTCACATCACAAAACTGGGAAACAAGATGTTTGATTTTGAGTTCATATGATGTGTCGGGTTTCATGTGAAAATAGGACACGTGTGGTGAATTAATAAAAATCAATATGTCATGAGAATTGACATAATTAGAATCATAATAAATTCATATGAGGTATATATTATGGGGTGTAATAATTTAATATTACATAAGATGTGAATTCGCTAAAAACCCCAAAAGATCAAATTTTGTTGGAAATAAATCCAAAATTTGACAAAGGTAAAATCGGGGTCAAACACGGTGAACCGTTCATGGTTCGGTCGACCGGGGTATCTTCGGATCGGTTAACCGAATAGGGAACGGGTAAGCGCAATTGGTTGACCGAAATTGTCTGGAGTGCCTGGACAATCGGGTTCGGTTAACCGAGTGTGCACGGTCAACCGAGAAGTAGTATTTTCGGTAGACCGAAGGTGACCCGATCATCTGATGACTATGTCCCAGGAACGATTCTGGTGCGCCAACGGTAGACCTATTAAAAGACGTGGTTCGTCAGAATTCTTTCAGGGAATTATTCTCATACGGATTCGGTCGATCATCTAGCTCACGGTGCACCGAACACGTGTTATAACCGAATGGTTCGGTTGACCGAATAATTCTCGATCTACCGAACAAGAATGATTTTGCCTGAATTATTAAGAGATTAATTAAATCATGGGTGGAATAATTCCAGATTTAATTAAATCGTTTTCTGTGGGTGATTATGTGGAATTTAGAGATTAATTTTAGGAGAGAAAAACAAGAGATCATGGCTAAATAATAACTCTTGATAAGGATGTTTTGGGAGCCTATAAAAGGGCACCTATTCCTACTTGTTTTGAGACTAATGCAAAATCATTCTCTCATTAGTCTCTCCCTAATCACCATGAAAATACTCTTAGTAAAATTAAGTTTGGAGATAAGATTCTCAGGAGCTTAAAGAGGGGTAATTAGCTTGATTCTAAACCTTGTTAGAGATTGATTGGCTAGCTCCTTTCTCTCTAACTTTGTTTAGAGTTTGGTGAACACTCGGAGGCATTTCCGTGGACGACTCAGCGGGCAACGCGACTCCGGATCATCAAAAGGTTTTAGAGAACCTGTAGGTATGATTCTATCTTTGTGGATTATTTTAATAAATGTAGGTTGCATGTTATTAGAATAAAACACAAATAGATGTACATAAAATTGCTGAAAATATAAAAATCGTTCTTGTATGTTATATTGAAATTTTAAAATATATACATACATAGGGACACGAAATCCTACAGCATATACGATGATTGACTTCATTTCATGCTTATATTTGTATCTTATATCCATTATCTTTCACCTAAACAATGTTATGTAACGAGTTTTAATTTTAGTTTTCAGGAATAAATAGGTTTGAAGAGATGAAACATAAAAGGATCCAAAAGCTGGGAAAAAGTACTGAATTGTAAGATCTGGGGACTGAGATGCAAGGGAAAAGGACCTGAACATAAGACCGAAGGACCTAAGAGCAAAACATAATACTCCACACCATCATGTAGATTATTTTAGCAATTCGATTCGGGTCGGAGCTCCAACAAGCCAAGTAAATGCATCCAAGACCAGCAAATATACCAGGAAAAGCCCAAAACAAAAAATGAGCGTGATCCGGATCCTGTAGACCGCCAATTGGCAGTCTGGAACCGCCAATTGGCGGTCCGGATCTTCCCGGATCCGCTGAGATTTCTGGAGCATATGTATTAGTGTTTGTTTAGGCTATTTTTGGTATTTGTTTAGTCCCAGATCGGGGGATTATCCCGGAGTGCCTTTTGCAATGGCTATAAATACAACTTTTCACCTTCTATTGTAATCACTTCATATTTTGAGTGGCTATTCTTCCTACTGAAGTGAGGCCTTGAAGCACACACTAAAGTGGGAGGATGCTATTTGAATTGTGAGTCATCTTAATAAAAGTTTCTTCATTGTGTTGTTTGTTTCATGTTGCTTGTTTTACTTTGCTTAATTTCATTTTATTAGTTTTAATAACTTAGTTAATATGCTTTCTTTGCTTAGTTTAATAATTAGTCTAATGTGTAGTGAGTAGTTTCATCCCCTTTGGGGGGTGGAGTAGATGTACATACATGCAAATGAGAATGGAATGAATGCTTTATTTCCAATGTGTTGATAAAACATGAATGTATGCTTGCTTGTTTAGGATAGAATTTATAACTTGATGAGTTTTGCCAAAATGATTAGACATCTCTCATACTTGTTTAAGTTCTGAAATAAACAACTTGTATATGTAAACGTTAAACCAACTAGGTTGGCGAATGGATTGATAGGTTTTGCCATAACACTTAGACACTTCCTATGCATGATAACACCACCTTCATTTGTGCTTAAAGAATGTGTTCAACACCCACCTCTTTGCATGTGTGCACTCACTCCACCCTTTAGGGGTTTTCCCATTCCTGTATTCCAGCACTCTTCTTTTGTTCTTAGTTAAGTTTTAGTTAATCGTTTGTTGCTTAGTTAATAGTTAAGTGTAGTGTAGTGTAGTGTAGAGTAGCATAATCAACTCTCTTCTCCATTTTTTCACCACTTGATTTCGTGCAAATGAGAGGCTGCTCACCTCCCTGAGAACGACCCGTATTTGCCACCGCTTCAACGCGGTCGTGCACTTGCGGTTTAAATTAAAACGTTCAACAAGTTTTTGGCGCCGTTGCCGAGGAGGTGCCAGTCCAGACTCTTGTTTGGACGATTCGAGTGGATTTAATTTGTGTTGTGTAGTTTTTCTTTGTTTTAGGAGACTTGGAGTCGCCAGAAGGAACACCTGGAGAAGTTTTGAGGCAACCTGGGCACTGCAGACCGCCAATCGGCGGTCTGGTGAGCTCTGTTCACTCTCTTCTTTCTTTGGCGTGTTTGCATAATTAATGTAGTGATCTGGTACTTGATTTGGCATGTTTTGACTTATAGTTTGTTCCCAGATCAATAATCAAACCTCCTTTAAGCAACTTGGACCCTAAAACCCAAAGCAAAAGATTAGGCATTCTTTTTCTTTAGGTCATGCATCATGTATGTGACTTAGGCATATAGATTGTCTTTCATTTTAGCTTTATTTTCAGTTGCTGAGTGCTGGCATGAGGTACGCACCTTCTACTCTCATTCATGCATTTCGTATGAGCATGCATTAATTAGTAGGAATTGCATTGAAACAAGTGTGAGTTGAGCGTTTGTTTGGAAAGTTGATTGCTAGATTAGGACTCCAAAACGCTACTAAGGAGGGGCTGTCCCATAAAAGATAAGGTGGGGGATTTCATCACCCTTTCCTTCGCCCCACAAACAACACTAATCAAGAGCCTAATTTTTAAAATCAAGTAGACATTGGCCCTAACGATTTCGGGCGCATTAGGAGAGTGATCCAGTCCCGACCGTCATGACCTGATCGGCGTTGCCCACTTTGTCGATAGTAGGAGAGACAAGATCTCCGGATCTTGGCTCACTTGCTGGGCTTTGTGGTCCTCGTCGTAGGGAGGTGAGGTGGTCCTCGTCGTAGGGAGGTGAGGCGTGTTGAGGCCGTGTGACCTCGCACTTAGGCGTCGTCTAGCTGTAAGGACGTATAACGACTTTAGGACTGCTTGAGCCTTGTTTGCTTGTGTGCTTCTACCTGTACCCATCCGCCGTAGCATAAGGACTTCTTCCCATCTCTCCTGAGTCATTCTTTCTCTCCTGTGTCCCCCCGTCTTCTCTTCTACGCACATTTATTGTTAAAAAACGTTTTGGTGTGTGTGCACCTTTGTGCATGCTTTCGTGGACACGAGACGAGCACGGTCGTTTGACGAGGAGCGTTGTCAATCTGGCTTCGGTAGTCAATTTCTCGATGCCTTCCTCCTCTCGTGTCACACAAAGTCCGGGTTCAATGGCTGCTAATTTCCGTGAGGAGGAGCAGTTGCTGGAGCCACCTGTTCTACCTATTCTTCCAGTTGTCGCTCCCATACCTCTCCGTGATCGATGCTACCCGAGCCGTACAACTCTACCCTCATGCATCGTATTGCCAGAGGCAAATGGGAACCATTTTGAGGTTAAGCCTCAGTTTATTTCCATGCTCCCTCATTTCACTAGGAAAGGTGACCCCTACATCTTTTCTCAGGGAATTTGAGGAGGTCTGTGCTATGTTCAAACTGCAACAACTTAGCACAGACTCCATTCATCTTAGGCTTGTCCCCTTTGCGCTGAAGGATGATGCCAAGAAGTGGTTGTACAGCAACCAGGTGAATGCCTTTAGGACTTGGGATGAGTTTCAGTCTGCATTCCTCAAAAAGTATTTTCCAAATCATCGGACTCAAAAATTGAGGAAGGAAATCAATTCGTTCTATCAACATGAGACTGAATCATTCCATGCATACTTAGAGAGGTTTAAGGAGCTACTATTCTCATGCCCTCACCAGGGCATCGAGTTGTGGTGCTTTTGTCAGATTGTTTACGAGGGTCTTCACATCCCGTCCCGAATGCTCCTGGAGTCCATGTGTCAAGGAGTGTTCTTAGGAAAGGATGAAAGGGAGGCATGGGCTTTCCTAGAAGACCTCGCTGAGAAAACCATGCAATGGGAGAGTGTAAGGGAACCACATGCATCATCTAGCATAGGAGCGAGGATCGCAAATGCAAACTCGACTAGATCGGGTGCCGCATTTGTCGTCGATACCACTACGGCCACCGAGGCACGTATGGCGGCCTTAATGCGCCGTATGGATTCGATTGAGCTCCAAAACCAGCACGATGTATCTCATGTGTCTGCATTTGGTTCAGTTCCATGTCATTTATGTGGTAGGATAGGTCATATAGGGGGTGAGTGTGCATCCATTCCTCCTGAGATGGAACATGTAAATGCCATCTATGATAGATCCAGGAATGACCCATATTCATCATCATATAACCCTGGATGGAGGAACCACCCTAATTTTTCATGGAACTATAACAATGCCTCAGGTGGTCCTTCAAACTTTTCTCGACCACCTAACCGACCACACTACCCTCCCATGCATTCACAGTCTCATCAACCACCCCAAAGTCAGAACACCAACCAGCCAGGTTTCCCAAATTCAAACAACTTGGAAACCCAGTTTAATTCGCTTGAGAACATAACTCGTGGACTTGAGAACTCTGTAAAAAAACTTTATGTCATCCACGAGTCAAGTTCTCACTTTGGATCAGCAGACCATCAAATCTCTCGAGCTTCAGATGGGTCAGTTGGCTCAGTCTGTACATGAGAGAGAGAGAGGGAGCCTGCCTAGCCAACCTGTGGCTAACCCCCGTGCTCAACAACACTCGAACATGCAAAATGCAAGTTCAAAACCACGGGGGGGGGGGGGGGGGGGGGGGGGGGGGGGGGGGAGGGGGGGGGGGGTGGCAAGTGAACTACGTGGAAGAACCTGTGGACCATGTTAATGCCATTGTGACCCTGAGAAATGGGAAGCAGGTCAACAACCACGTGTCGTTGCCAAAAAATCCATCTGTGCAGCCCCCTTGTGGGAATGATGGTGAGAAAGAGGCCGAGGGTGAGAGTAATACACCAAAGCCTCCTTCTCCGGCTCCGCTCAAGCATACCTACCAAAAGCTCCTTATCCTAGTAGGTTGTCTAAGAAACAGAGTGACAGTGTGGATAAAATGCTGGTGATATTTAAGAAAGTGAATGTCAACATTCCTTTGTTAGACATGATTCAACAAATAACTCCCTATGCAAAATTCCTGAGGGATCTCTGTACAACTAAAAGGAAAACCAACGTCCCTAGCAAAGCCTTTTTGGAGGATAATGTGAGCTCTATCATTTCGAACCCTACATACGTGAAATTGAAGGACCCGGGCAGTCCAACAATTTCATGTATCATTGGGGATTCTCGCATTAACAATGTTTTGCTAGATCTAGGGTCCGAGGTTAACCTCTTACCTGCTTCTGTGTATCAAGGATTAAGCCTAGGCACTCTCAAGCCTACGAAATCAATTTTGCAGTTGGATGATCGCTCGATCAAAGTCCCGTTGGGGGTCATTGAAGATGTCCTAATCAAGGTTGGTGATTTCATACTTCCTATTGACTTCGTCGTCCTTGAGACCAAACCAATTAAGACTACCCACTCTCAGATTCCATTGATTTTGGGTAGACCTTTTTTGGCGACCTCTAATGCCTTGATCAATTGTCGTACTGGACTCATGAAATTGTCGTTCGGGAACTTGACCGCGACATTCCATGTGTTCAATATGGCTAGGCAGCCGGCATCTTTCGAGGACCCCATGGAAGTCAATCTTATCTGGGACTTGGAAGAAGAATTGGAAGAAGAGTACCCCCTGATTCATGAGAATTTAAATGATTACTTCATGGATGACTCTGATCATGAAGAGGACGGGGGTGAGTTGAGCAATGATGTGCATGTTGTTCAGTACATGCAAGCTCCTCCTATCTTACATCTCAAGCAAGATATCACGCCTCGCCTTGAGGAGCCACCCACGCCTGAGCTCAAAGAACTCCCCAAGGAATTGAAACACGTTTTTCTTGGTCCCAATAGGTCATTTCCGGTGATTATTTCATCGACGTTGACTGGTGATCAGGAAGAACGTCTGATTCAAGTCCTAAAGGAGCACAAATCAGCCATTGGGTGGTCTTTGAGGGACATTAAAGGGATAAGTTCCGACGTCGTGCAGCACCACATCTTTAAGGAGGATGAGGCACGACCATGTCGTGACCCACAGAGGCGTTTAAATCCAGCCAGGACAGAAGTAGTTAAGAAAGAGATCATCAAGTGTTTATATCATGGCATCATTTTCCCCATTTCGGACAATACTTGGGTAAGTCCTGTCCAGGTTGTGCCCAAGAAGTCGGGTATCACTGTTGTCCAGAATGACAACAATGAGCTTGTACCCACACAACTTCAAACTGGGTGGCGAGTTAGTATTGACTATAGGAAGTTGAACGCGGACACGCGTAAGGACCACTTCCCTCTACCTTTCATCGACCAGATGTTGGAGAGACTCGTCGGGCACGCCTATTACTGTTTCCTTGATGGTTATTCGGGGTACAATCAAATCTCAGTTGCCCCCGAAGACTAGGAGAAAACCACGTTCACTTGTCCTTTTGGGACGTTTGCTTATAGACATGTGCAATGCACCTGCAACATTCTAACGTTGCATGTTAAGTATCTTTTCCGATATGGTTGAGAACTTCCTTGAGATCTTCATGGATGATTTCTCGGGTCATGGCACCTCCTTTGATGAGTGCTTGCACCACCTGAGCCTTGTTCTCAAAAGGTGTTCGGAAACGAACTTAGCCCTTAATTGGGAAAAGTGTCATTTCATGGTTACAAAAGGCATCGTGTTGGGTCACGTGGTATCTCGTGATCGTATCGAGGTGGATAGGGCAAAGATTAAGCTTATTTCTAAGCTTTCGCCACCCACCTCGGTAAAAGAAATCCGTTCATTCCTTGGACACGTTTGTTTTTACCGGCGATTTATTAAGGATTTCAGCAAGATAGCTCGCCCTTTGACAAGCTTGCTTGCTAAAGCAACCTCCTTTGAGTTCACACCTGAGTGCTTGACTGCATTTGAGTTTCTAAAGCGTGAGTTCACCTCCGCTCCTATTATTAAGGCACCGGTGTGGACTCTACCGTTCGGGCTGAAGTGTGATGCTTCTGATTACGCGATAGGAACGGTTTTGGGTCAGAAAGTCGACAAATTGCCTCATGTGATCTACTATGCAAGTCGTACTCTCAATGACGCCCAGCTCAATTACTCCATTACTGAGAAAGAGTTCCTCGCGATCATATTTACGTTGGAAAAATTTAGCCAGTACCTCATAGGGTCGCAAGTTATCATCTACACTGATCACTCAGCTCTTCGCTACCTTTTGTCTAAAAAGGATGCGAAACCCTGTCTCCTGCGTTGGATCTTGTTGTTACAAGAATTCGACCTTGAAATACGGGACAAGAAGGGATGCGAGAATGTCATGGCTGATCACCTATCTCGCATCCCCATTGATCTTTCACCGGATCCACCGGTGAACGAATTTTTCCCTGATGAGCACCTTTATGGCAATAGCCTCACCCCCTGGTTCGCTGACATTGTGAACTATTTAGCAACCGGGGAGGTGCCGGCTCATTGGAGACACAATGAGACAACGAAATTCAAGTCGTTAGTCAAGCACTTCTATTGGGATGATCCCTACTTATTTAAGTATTGTGCTGATCAAATCATAAGGAGGTGCATTCCTGACGACGAGATTCATAGTGTCTTGTCCTTTTGCCATAAGGAGGCATGTTGTGGGCACTTCGGTGCCAAGAAAACCGTTGCCAAAGTACTCCAATGCGGTTTTTACTGGTCCACGTTGTTCCAAGACGCTTTTGCATTTTGCAAAGCATGTGATAGGTGCCAACGTGTGGGCTGCATTGGCAGACGAGATATGATGCCACACAATCCTATCTTAGTGGTTAACATCTTTGATGTTTGGGGAATTGACTTCATGAGTCCTTTCCCCGTGTCCCATGGTCGCACTTACATCCTTGTGGTGGTCGATTATGTGTCAAAGTGGGTTGAAGCAATCCCCACTCGCACTAACGATCGCAAGGTTGTGATCAAATTTCTTAAAGAACACATCTTCGCGAGGTTTTGGGACACCTCGTTGTATCATAAGTGATCGGGGGACACACTTTGTGAACCGGTCCCTTGAGGCAGTGCTGAGGAAATACTCCATCACACACATGTTGGCCACACCTTATCATCCTCAAACCTGTGGCCAGGTGGAAATTTCGAACCGTCAACTCAAACAAATTCTTGAGAAAATGGTTAATGCTTCAAGGAAAGATTGGTCGGTCAAGCTAAATGATGCATTGTGGGCTTTCCGCACAACATTTAAAACCCACCTTGGCATGTCCCCTTACCGGCTAGTTTATGGCAAAGTTTGCCATCTTCCGGTAGAACTTGAGCACCGGGCATTATGGGCAATCAAACATCTTAACATGAGTCTTGATGTTTCCGGTGCCAATCGCAAGTTAGACCTCAACGAGTTGGAGGAGTTGAGAAATGAAGCTTATGAGAATGCCAAGATCTGCAAGTCCCGCACTAAAATTTTCCACGATCGCTTGGTGCGAATCAAAACCTTCGAGGTGGGACAAAAGGTCTTGTTGTATAATTCTCGCCTCCACTTGTTTCCGGGGAAACTTCGGAGTCGGTGGTCAGGTCCCTTCATTGTTTTAACCGTCTCCCCTCATGGGGCGGTTGAGATTCAAAATCCAGGGAATGGGGACGTGTTCAAAGTTAATGGACAACGCCGCAAACCATACTTGGAGGGGACCACGGCAAAGGTCGAGGAGGAAGTCGTGTCTTTGTACGAACTCCCCACGGATGTGATCCATCCCTCCATTTGTTTGTATATATCAGTGTTTTGTTGAAAAAAAATGATAAAAAGCAAAAAATTGGAAGGCCTCTTTGATATTTTCCCTTGTTAATAACGCGTGATGCCCTTGCCCTACGCGTTTTTCCAGCAGACGAAAACGCGTCTTTCTCTATGCTCTCGCCTCCACCCAAATTTCTGCCTCAGATCCCACGAACAGACCGCTAATTAGCGGTTTGGAACCGCCAATCAGCGGTCTGTTGTGCTCGATTTCCATTTTCTCTTCGTTTGGGTGTGTTATTTTGGGTGCTCTGTTACTTGCGTGGTTGGGTGTCGGTTTTGCTGCTGGAGTCGGCGTGCGGTGGTCTCCTCTCCGCTCGTTCCGTGTTCGTCTTCTCCGTCGTGTGCTCCGCCGTTAAAGCTCGCCAAGGTAGGTTCAGGTATGGCCAACCACCATTTAATTCTAGAACTCAATTTTGCCTCCCTGATTCGTGAATTCGGAAAACCCTTCTACGATCGAATCGTAGCTAAAGGGTGGTACCATTTGTTGTATGAGGGTGATGAATCCATGTACGTAGAGCCTCTCGTACATGAGTTCTTTACTAAACTCGAGTGTTAGCAGCCCGGACCACTCGAGTTTAGTATCACTCTCTGGGGGTGAAGCACACCGTTACACCCCGATTAATCTCCGACGCGACTGGGATCCCCTTAGTCAATGAGCTCGTGCCTACCCACGATATTAATTTTTATCGATTTATACTTGGGTGTCCGCAGCCTATATCATCACATGGGGGAGTACCTAATGCGCACATTTACTCCAATGTGCACATTGTAGCCAGGTGGGTGTGTAGAAATGTGTTGGGCCAAGAGCGGACCTCCACATTTTTCACACCTAGTTTGCGAATCGTGTATAGTCTGATGGACGGTTCACCACACTGCATTTATCGAACATTGTTCGACGTTTTGGTGAACGCTAGGCTGAAAGATATACACTGTTTGCCGACTTTGGTTACCAAATTGTGTGGCATGTTGGACATCCCACGATTTGAGCGCATGCTGAGGCGCCAAGGCACCGAGCTCGAGGTAGCGAAGATGACCCCGTCATTTTTCCATTGCCTTCCTGAGGCATGGGTGCCTGACTATATGGAGGAGGATGTTAGAGCCAGTTCCTCAAGCTCATCTGTGAGCTCAGGAACGCTCTTTAACACCGACATTTCTGAGATGGCGATCGACCAGCAGAACGTCATCTTAGCCAAGCAAAACCGAAAAATCTATAGGAAGTTGTCGGCTCTTGAGAGAGGTGCCTCTTCGGGCACTTCTGGCCGCCATCATTAGTCTGGTACACCCTACCCATGCATTGGCACCATTTTGCCATACATTGAGGACAATGCAGGGATTAGGTGTGGGGGGTGTTTTCACGTTTGTACATAGTTTGTGTCTTTTTTTGTTTTTTTGTTTTCTTTTGGTTGTACTGCTAGGGTCATGTTAGTGTGCCGCATTTAACATTGATATATCTACTTGCCATGATCCTTGGGTGACTTGTCTTCTTTTGCTTGCCTAGTGCTTTAAAATTTTCACATTTCTTTCAAAATCTTCATGTGTTTGCGAAAGAAAATGTTTTTGTAGGTTTTGCGTGTGTTTAGCATGTGCAAAACCGTTCTGAGTCAAAGTAAAAACAAAGCTCCCAAAATTGTCTTGAACTTGATGCATTAGGATATTTAGTTTACTGGCTTTTGGTCTTATCGAGTCGTCAGGATGCACCCCGGTTTTCCCTCGGGGGGCGTGTAGACATAGGGTTTCAGCACTCAAACATTTAAAGAAGTCCACCTTGAACCTAGTGAGTCAAATAATCTGTGTCTGTTAGTATAAGGAAGTTTGTCGTAGTCAAGAGCCCCTAATCTCTTTTTGTGAAACTTAAGTGTAGGGGTTTTCGTTCCCATGTAGATAAATAAATAAGTGGTGTTCTCTCTTCTCGCACGACTCCTATTACTCGGGAAAGTAGGTCTGATGGGACTTTGTGCCTGGTGCTTTCGAGTCATCTGACTTAGGATGCACCGACCGAACTCCCGTTACACGGGTGGTAGGGATCGCCCTATGTGGAGATTTGGGGAAGGTGTACGTGATAGTGTAAGTCCTCATAGGCAATGATGCACGAAACCCGACCCTGGGAGAATCAAACACCAAACAATAAAATGCTCTAATGAAAAAAAAGGTCAAATAAGAACCAAAATGGACTTTACACATTGTATCACATTCAGAAGTTAAGGTTTCCCATGTCTTTCACTTATGTCCTTAACTAACTTTCACGAATAACTCATTAGGCTAGGTGTGTGGACCGATTACATATATATAGTCGACCCGTAGTATTACCGCGTCCCATGATCGACAATATGAGTCCAACGAGTCGTGTAGCTAGATTGATTAATGCATCTTTGTTTGGATTTTGTGGGTGTATCCGCTGAAAACCCTCAGGAGACAACACTCCTCCACCTTGGCGACAAGGAGGTTTAACGGCTTGTTGCACGTGCTAAGTGCAACCGTGATTCCTATGAAAGTGAGTTAGGATTTCTTGTTTTTTCGTATGCTTTTTCATTTCTTTGTTTTGCTCGGGACTAGCAAAAGTTCGGTGTGGGGGTATTTGATTGACATCATTTCATGCTTATATTTGTATCTTATATCCATTATCATTCACCTAAACAATGCTATGTAACGAGTTTTATGTTTAGTTTTCAGGAATAAATAGGTTTGAAGAGATGAAACATAAAAGGATCCAAAAGCTGGGAAAAAGGACTGAATTGTGAGATCTGGGGACTGAGATGCAAGGGAGAAGGACCTGAATGTAAGACCGAAGGACTTAAGAGCAAAACAGAATACTCCACACCATCATGGGGAGTATTTTAGCAATTCGATTCGGGTCGGAGCTCCAACAAGACAAGTAAATGCATCCAAGACCAGCAAATATACCAAGAAAAGCCCAAAACAAAAATGAGGACGATCTGGATCCTGTAGATCGCCAATTGGCGGTCTGGGCGGTCCGGATATTCTCGGATCCGCTGAGATTTCTGGAGCATATGTATTAGTGTTTGTTTAGGCTATTTTTGGTATTTGTTTAGTCCCACATCGGGGGATTGTCCCGGAGTGCCTTTTTCTATGGCTACAAATACAACTCTTCACCTTCTAATGTAATGACTTCATATTTTGAGTGTCTATTCTTCCTACTGAAGTGAGGCCTTGAAGCACACACTAAAGTGGGAGGATGCTACTTGAATTGTTAGTCATCTTAATAAAATTTTCTTCATTATGTTGTTTGTTTCATGTTGTTTGTTTTACTTTGCTTAATTTCATTTCATTAGTTTTAATAGCTTAGTTAATAGGCTTTCTTTGCTTAGTTTAATAATTAGTCTAATGTGTAGTGGGTGGTTCCATCCCCTTTGGGGTGTGGAGTACATGTATATACATGCAAATGAGAATGGAATGAATGCTTTATTTCCAATGTGTTGATAAAACATGAATGTATGCTTGCTTGTTTAGGATAGAATTTATAACTTGATGAGTTTTGCCGAAATTATTAGACACCTCTCATACTTGTTTAAGTTCTGAAATAAACAACTTGTGTATTTAAATGTCAAATCAACTAGGTTGTTGAATGGATTGATAGGTTTTGCCATAACACTTAGACACTTCCTATGCATGATAACACCACCTTCATTTGTGCTTAAAGAATGTGTTCAACACGCACCTCTTTGCATGTGTGCACTCACTCCACCCCTTAGGAGTTTTCCCATTCCTGAATTCCAGCACTCTTCGTTCTTAGTTAAGTTTTAGTTAATCGTTTGTTGCTTTCTTTCTTATTTCGTATTTCGTAGTGTAGTGTAGCGTAGGGTAGCATAATCAACTCTCTTCTCCATTTTTTCGCCACTTGATTTCGTGCAAATGAGAGGTTGCTCACCTCCCTGAGGACGACCCATATTTGTCACTGCTTCAACGCGACCGTGCACTTGCGGTTTAAATTAAAATGTTCAACACATGACACGATACACAAACCCTTATCGTGTCGCATTCATGTATAAGGGTCCATACACGATATACACTTATCGTGTATTGGATGTACATGATAGACATGATTGTACATTATTACACGGTTGTACAAGATACACAATATACACGATTAAGATATGATTAGACATGTTAGGATATATCTGTGGTTCAAAATGATGAAGACAATCAAAGCATGGCTCATCGAAGATGTAAGTAATTTAAAGAATTCAAATTTTATTATTGTATTGGCTCAATGGGGTCGACAAACGAGCTCTATGAGCTCAACATTGTATACCCAAAAGAGCTCGATTGACTTGACAAACTAGCTCGATGAGCTTGATAGAGGCTCGATAAATACGCGAAAATAGTAGCATGAATATATTTGAAGAATTTCCTTACTTTCAACATGTTGATGTTTTTGTATCATATTGATGTGGCTCAGCATATGCTCAGGAGGAGTCTCATTACCTTCCCAGATCCATACCGCAAAGATGTTGTGGTCATGAGCACATGGTTCCCTCAATGGATTACATTCTTAAACTACGAGTATTTGAAAAATATGGGGAAGTTTACTTGGGATTCAGACATCATCTCATTCGTCACTAGGTCGAGGGTCAGGTTTTGCCTTCTTGGAAGGGAAAGAAGTATGTGTACTGGTTCTAGTGCTACAAGAACATGCATTGGTTTGCGATTGAGGCAACAATTCTCAATTAGACATTTACTATATACTATGTAGATGTGACGATCATTTCCGAGACAGCTCTGGAGTCGTTTATGAGGCCATGGTGTCGCCTCCTCCCTTCTATGATGTCTTGTTCCTCGCTGTTCAACGACCACTCAAAGCTGAAGACCACAAGAACATACAAACCACCAGAGTTTGGATGACACCGTCATACACCGCTGGAGGTCCCCCAAACCCATCAAAGGTAAATATCTTGATTACTTCAAAGTTAAAATGGTTAATGCTTTATCCCATATGTTTATGGTTAATTTTATTGATTTTGCAGTGGAGATTGTGGCATGTACGCCATCAAAAATATAAAGCATCAGCTTGTGAATATTCCCTTCACCACCATCAGAAAACATACGGACTTTCAAGGATAAATGGATTGTCGACCTGTTATATCAGCTTGTCAAACTTGATGGGGCTTTTGTATTTTATTTTGTCAATGTAAATTAAATGGAACAACTATGATTTCAAATAAGGCAATGTCATCGAGGTCCATCACGCCTCTGTCGAGAACTATCGAGCACACCAACAGACCAGATCAAAATAAACTCAATGTTATAGGAAACAACCATTGAGCTATATCGAGCACTATCGAGTGCAGCATTAAAACACATTCAAATTAACTTCTTCCATTGGAAGTCAAAAACCATCGACCTGTATCAAGCCACCATCGAGCTCTATCGATCACAACAACAAAACAGATCGAAACAAAATCAACGTTATAGGAAAACAACCATCGAGCTCTATCGACCACAACAATAAAACATATCAAACCAAAATCAACGTTATAGGTAAACAGCCATCGAGATTTATCAAGCCACCATCGAGCTCTATATAGCACAAGGAACAAAATAGATCAAAACAAAATCAATGTTATAGGAAAACAACCATCGAGATCTATCAAGCCACCATCGAGCTCTGTTGAGCAAAACAACAAAACATATCAAAACAAAATCAATGTTATAAAAAAGCAACCATCAAGATCTAACGAGCACAACAACAAAATTGTTCGAAACAAAATCAATGTTATAGAAAAACAACCATCGAGATCTATCGAGCCACCATCAAGCTCTATCGAGGACAACAACAAAATAGATCAAAACAAAATCAACGTTATAGGAAAACAACCATCGAGATCTATCGAGCGTCTAACGAGCTCTATCAAGCACAACAAGAAAACAGATCAAAACAAAATCAATGTTATAAGAAAACAACCTTCAAGATCTATCGAGTACCTATTCAGGACGAGATAATTTAGTAAAAGTTGAAATAAAACTCAAAGAAAATTATTTAGAACAAATTATAGTACATTACATTACAATAGCGTTACAGTCTAACTTGCATGACTTCTTATTGTGTCCACTTCCACCGCATGTACTACACTTGCGCGATTTCACCACAACTTCCCCTAAAGATGGTAGTTGTTTCCTCTTTGGCCTTCCTAATTTTTTATTCTTTGGACGACCAACTGATTTTTCTCAGCAGGTACTAGATCTCACTTGCTTATTCTTTATGTGATCAGGAGCAGTCCATTCATCTTCGTTACTATAAGAGTAAATTGTTTCTTTATATATCCCTCTCCACGACTCAATGGTGTAAAATGGGGAACATTGAGAGTAGATATTAACCCAATCCCCCCCCCCCCCCCCCCCCCCGCCCCGATCAAGCGTCGCAAATACATGAACACAAGGTATTCCAATAATTTGAAACGTTCCACAAGAGCAAGATTTTGTCATCAAATTTACCTCACCATCCTCATCCCCATCTGACACATGAAATTCAAACTGATTAAGGTTGTGGACTATCAACAACCTTGCTTTGTCAACTATTCTAGATAGATCAGTCTCCATGAGAGTTAACAATTTGGTTGTGCTCGTCTCGGTAGCAGCTCCTCGTTCACAAAACCATGTTTGAAGAGTGAACCAAATGTACTCCATAAAAGTAGTGACTGAAAATGTTCTTGCCTGCCTGGGGTTTTTTTTTGAAGTTTTCAGCGTAATTGCTTGTCATTATATTGTACCAATTCCCAGGTAAGTAAGAACGAATCCACTTATTGAAACTGATACCTTCAAGATTCTGCTAGGGGAGGATCAATTTCTTTTATCGTGTTAAAGTGCTTATGGAAATCTGACTTTTGGAATGTGTATGTCGCACACCACATCTTATCATGACAGTGGTCCATCTTGAACTTTGCAACCACATTCATAGAAATGTGGTGGTAGCATGCACCATGCTAGGCATCTAGTAATATTGTCTCCAAGGCATGAATAATGCTAGCATGCCTGCCTGATAGAAAAGCTAGGTTCTCCACGTCCCTAATGGCTTCCTTCAATTTATTCCTGAAATAGGCCCAAGAGTTGTTTTTCACACTGTCCACCAGTGCAAACACAATAGGATACAAGTGGTTGTGTGCATCCAACGCAACGACACATAACATGTATCCACCATATCTGGTCTTCAAGAATGTGTCATCGACACATATCACAGGACGACACCATCTAAATCCTCTTCTTGAAACTCCAATAGAAAAGAAACAATATAGGAAGTGACCCTCTTTTGTGAGAAAATCAGTGATTGTGTCTGGATTCTTTTGCTCCATGATTGACATCATTTCATGCTTATATTTGTATCTTATATCCATTATCTTACACCTAAGCAATGCTACGTGACGAGTTTTATGTTTAGTTTTCAGAAATAAAGAGGTTTGAAGAGAAGAGCCATGAAAGGACCCAAAAGCAGGAAAAAGGACTTAATTGTGAGACCTGGGGACCAAGATGCAAGACAGAAGGACCTGATCGTAAGACAGAAGGACCTAAGAGCAAACCAGGAAACTCCACACCATCATGGGGAGTATTTTGGCAATTCGATTCGGGTCGGAGCTCCAACAAACCAAGTAGATGCATCCAGGACCAACAAAGACCACCAGCAAAGCCCACAACAAATCCCAGATGAATCCAAAGTTTATAGACCGCCAATTGGCGGTCTTGGACCGCTAATTGGCGGTCCATATGTCTCAAGATCCGCTAAGATTTGTGCTGGGCTTGTATTAGTGTATTCTTAGTCTATTTTTGGTATTGGTTTAGTCCCACATCGGGGGATTGTCCCCGATTAGCTTTTTCCATGCTTATAAATAGAACTCTTCACCTTCCATTGTAATTACCCATTGCTTGGTGGTATTCTCTCTACTAAGGAGTGAGCCTTGAAGCAAAAACTCAAGGTGGAGATGAATGCTACCTTCAATGTGAGTCATTTGTTAATAAAATAATTCTTCTAGTTTCTTTCAATCTTGTCTTTTAATTTGTGCATTTGTTTAGTCTTTCCTTTCCTTTTATGTTTCTTTAATGCTTCTTGCCTTCTTAGTTAACTTTCATTTCAGTATTATGCTTTCTTTTGCTAATATAGTTAGTGTAATGAGTAGTGAGTAGTTCCATCCCCATTTGGGGGGTGGAGAAATATGTGATATAATCATGTAGTGTATTAAGTGTGTGTTATCTTTATCCCTTGAGCTTTATATGATTTCCATAACCATCAAATGGGTTTGCACTCTTATCTTTGATATGCTAAGGCTCTTGAATGAAGCTTAGCTTATGCTTTGATTAGTGGACCTATTTTATGGGGAATGATAAGGTTAGGATATGGATGAAGTTAATATTGGAAACACAATTTGTAGTGTATGAGCTCTTGTTGCCTTTACCTTAGCTAATGTCTTGTATGTTTTAATGATGTAGTGAAATCTTAATTCATGTGGAGGCATAGTAGGGTATAGTCTTTATACTTGAGTTCATGTAGCTTCATTCCAATTATTGTCTTGTATGTTTTAATGATGTAGTCTTATCTTAATTCATGTAGAGGCAAAGTTGGATGTAGTTTTATGATTTCATGCACTACATGTTGTGAGGAGCTTAATGAACATACACACACTTCTTTATGTTCACATTATTTCTCTACCCCTTTGGGGTTTAATTTTCTTGCTTTTCTTCCATTTCCATTTGCATCTTAGTGTAGTTTAGTGTAACCAACCTTTCTTCCCCATCTTTACCTCTCGCCTTCGCACAAACCAAGTGTCGACACACCTCCCAGTGGATGACCCGCATTTGCCACCGCTTCAACGCGGTCGTGCACTTGCGGTTAAATATAAAACGATCAATCAAGTTTTCGGCGCCGTTGCCGGGGAGGTGATTTGTCCAGACGTTGGTTTGGACGATTCGAGGGGTTTTTAATTTTTTTGTTTTTAGTTTTTGCATGTTTCAGGTAACCTAAGCATCTAGGGGTAGCGAGTGGAGGAGTTGGAGAGCCAAAGAAACAAAACAGACCGCCAATCAGCGGTCTGGAACCGCCAATTGGCGGCCTGGTGAGCCTCGATTGTTCTCAAATTTGTTCCAGTTGTTACATTGTTCATTTTAGTTATCTGGGAGCACAATTTTGCATGCTGTGACTTCTAATTTGCTCCGAGATTTAATTTGAATCCCCTTTAATAAACTTGGACCATAAAACTCAAAGCAAAAGATTAGACTTCTTGCCATCTAGGTCATGCACCATTGATAGACCTTGCATGCATTTGTCTTTTCTTTGCTTTACATTTTGTCGTTGATTGCTGGCATGAGGTACGTGCACCCACATCCCTCATTCATACATGTTTCGTTCATGCATTAGTTAGTAAGGTGCATCGGGACAAGAGTGAGAGAGAGTTTGATTGGAGCGATTGATTGCTAGATTTAAGCTCAAAACGCTACTAAGGAGGGGTTGTCCCATGAAAGATAAGGTGGGGGATTTCATCACCCTTTCCTTGGCCCCAAAAACCACTCTTAATAAAGCCTTAACTAAAAGCAAGTAGACATTGGCCATAGGATTGCGGGTGCACTAGGAGAGTAATCTAGTTGAGACCGTCATGACCTGATCGGCGTTGCCTACCTTGTCGATAGTAGGAGGTACTGGATCTCCGGATCTGGTATCACTTGCTGGACATTGTGGTCCTCGTTGTAGGGACGTGAGGCGTGTCGAGGCTAGTGACCTCGAATTTAGGCGTCGTCTAGCTTAAGGACCCATTGCCTTACATTGTTTGAGCCGTGCTTGCTAGTTAGGCTTCTTCCTGATCCCGTTACCCACGCTAGCTGTAGGGATTCTTCCCTTCTCCTCTGAGTCATCTTCTTCTCACCTTCTTCTACGTTATAGTCTCCTCCCCTTTACACTCTCTGGTAGCGTTTTAGGGTCGAGTCGAGCACTTTTTGCGAGCTTAGTCTCGTGGTGGTGAGAGTAGTCGACTCGAGAGTTTTTCTTGAGATGGATGGTTACATGGGCGACCATCCATATCATTGTTGGGACCAGGACGATTCTCCCTGGTACTCCGGACCCATGCAACTTGGGGTGGCTCAGACGAACACCCCGTATGGTTGGGATAATCCTCATTGTGTGACTGAGCAATCTTCATATTGGGGTAACATGAGAGAGGCACCGACTGCTAGACCACCATCTAGTTACGTCGGATCATATGTTGGTCATCAAAATGAGACATTACAAGAACCTTTGGCCTCTTTCCTGCATGTGGTAGATGACATGGGTACACCGGTGGCTCCAGTAGCCGTACCGTGTCACTATTGTGGGTTGAGTGGTCATGATTTCGGGGAATGTCCCTATGTTCCCCCAGAGCCTGAGTATGAGCATACATTTTCCCAAAATGCTCATTATGACCATTACGCATCCGCGTACAATCCGAGAGTGATGGATTCGTGGGGAGACAATTCGTATTCAAATTCTTATACTTCATTTCCACCACAGTATCCTCCTCCCGAAAACCCAGAATTCTACCAACACCCCACTCCAAATCATTGGACTCATTCTCAGCCAACCAACACCCAACCTCAAAATTTCCCAATCTCTGACTTGACCTCATCGTTGACCGCATACCTGATTCCTTGAAACAAACTTTCCTTACGTTCATGGAAACCACTCAACAGTCCATACAAAATATGGCACTGCAAGTGAGTCAAATGTCGCAGCAATTACGTGAACGTGAGGAGAGTGACATTTCATGTCAACATGAGGATTCTTCTTTTGATATCGAACCACCACCACATCCACAAATTCAAAGCACAACCTTTCAAAGTCAAACTCCTAGTCAGTCTTAGGGACTTGGGGTTTCAATTCATGATCCCTTAGTGGAGGATTCGATTCAAATTGAGAATAACTTGGACCAGCTTCATTATGAGTCGGCACAGGATTGTGCCTTATCTTTTTGTGTCGTGGCCCTTGAGCCACATGATCTTCATGTTGTGCCTTTTAAGGACTCACCTCTGGTGGAGCAAGAGCTCCCTAGTACCCTCAATTTCAAACAACCTGATGAGAGTTTGCCTCTCACTATTGTTCATGATCATCTTGGAAATGATGGAACATCAAACAACTACATTTCTCATGAGGGTATTAGGAGTTCCTTGGAGGATACTTTGGGTATGAGACCCACTTCCTGTTCCCCTGGTGAGTTGGACATGCATAACGAGGTGCTTGACCTCGTTCCAACCCACCAGCCTGTTGGTTGGAGAGTTTGGATTGACGATCATAACTTCAGCAGCGCAACGGGAGAAACTCTTCTTCCGTTGCCCCTCATTTCCCAAACTCTTGAGAGGTTCAAGCTCTTTCAGTTTGATCCTTTGAATGAGACGCCTTTGCGTCCAATTCACGAACCTCTCATTTCATCCAGTGCTCTTTGTGAAGGGGGCCCACGCATGAGTATTCTGGCCCCGCGTGGTGTCATGTTCCCTTTCCAAGTGCATTGACCCACTCTTGAGGTTCCCATTTGATGTCTTTTGACAAATGAAGATGGGAACTTATGTTTGTACATAGTTATATAAAAAATAAAAAAATAAAAAAAAGTTCAATAAAAGACTCCTTCAGTGAGCATTGATTGTTGTGAGCCCCAACCCTTGTGCATTTGGGCTCCATTTCTTTCACGTATTTGTACCCTTTCTTTAGCATCTCACAGGTTTTGAGGGAATTTGGGTTGTGTCCATCAACATAGCCATACACTTCCCTTTGTACTTCACGTTGGTGAGATCTCTCCTTTTTCATGCATAAATCCATGTAGTATCTTGCTTGCATTCATTGAGGACAATGCATGAAGTAGGTGTGGGGGGTGTTTTACGTGTGTACATAGTTGAATCTTTTTCCTTTGATTTTGTTTTCTTTTGTTTCCATTTTTAGGGTCATGATAGTGTGCTGCATTTAATATCGATATATCTGCTTGTCATGATCCTTGGGTGACTTGTCTTCTTTTGCTTGCCTAGTGCTTCAAAATTTTCACATTTCTTTCAAAATCTTCATGTGTTTTCGAAAGAAAATGTTTTGTGGGTTTTGCGTGTGTTTAGCATGTGCAAAACCGTTGAGAGGCAAAGTAAAAAGAAAGCTCCCAAAATTGTCTTGAACTTGATGCATTAGGATATCTAGTACGTGGCTTTAGGATTCATCGAGTCGTTAGGATGCACCCCAGCTTTCCTTTGGGGGTGAGTAATCATAGGGTTTCAGTGCTCAAACATTCAAAGAAGTCCACCCTGAACCTAGTGAGTCAATAATTCGTGTTTGTTAATTTAGGAAGTTTGTTGTAGTCAAGGACCCTCTTAATCTTGTTGTGAGACATTAGTGTAGGGGTTTTGGTTCATGTGTAGATAAGAAATAAGTGAGTAGATGTTCTCTCTTCTCGCACGGCTCCTATCACTCGGGAAAGTAGGTCTGAGGGGACTTTGTGCCTCGTGCTTTCGAGTCATCTGACTTGGGATGCGCCGACCGAACTCCCGTTACACGGGTTGTAGGGATTGCCCTATGTGGTGATTTGGGGAAAGATGTACGTGATAGTGTAAGTCCTCATGGGCAATGATGCACGAAACCTGACCCTGGGAGAATGAAGCTCCAACTAATAAAAAAAAATTGTGTGAAAAGAAACAAAAAGAAAAAAAATGGTAATGCAAATAAGAACCTTAATGGACCTTACACTTTGTATCACTTGAGGATCTTGAGGTTGTCCATGTCTTTTACTTAATTCCTTATTTAACTTGCACGAATGGTTTATTAGGCTAGGTGTTCACTGATTACCTATATAGAGTCGGCCCGTAGGATTACCGCGTCCATTGATCGACAAAATATTTCCAACGAGTCGAGGTCTAGATTGAATAATGCATCTTGTTCGGATTTTGTGGGTATATCCGCTGAAAACCCTCAGGAGACAACACTCCTCCTCATTGGCAACAAAGAGGTTTAACGGCTTGTTGCACGTGCTAAGTGCAACCGTGATTCCTACGAAAGTGAGTTAGGATTTCTTGTTTTTTGTTTGCTTTTCTCTTTCTTTGTTTTGCTCGGGACTAGCAAAAACTTAGGTGTGGGGGTATTTGATTGACATCATTTCATGCTTATATTTCTATCTTATATCCATTATCTTACATCTAAGCAATGCTACGTGACGAGTTTTATGTTTAGTTTTCAAAAATAAAGAGGTTTGAAGAGAAGAGCCATGAAAGGACCCAAAAGCAGGAAAAATGACTTAATTGTGAGACCTGGGGACCAAGATGCAAGACAGAAGGACCTGATCGTAAGACAGAAGGACCTAAGAGCAAACCAGGAAACTCCACACCATCATGGGGAGTATTTTGGCAATTCGATTCGGGTCGGAGCTCCAACAAACCAAGTAGATGCATCCAGGACCAACAAAGACCACCAGCAAAGCCCACAACAAATCCCAGATGAATCCAAAGTTTATAGACCGCCAATTGGCGGTCTTGGACCGCTAATTGGCGGTCCATATGTCTCCAGATCTGCTAAGATTTGTGCTGGGCTTGTATTAGTGTATTCTTAGTCTATTTTTGGTATTGGTTTAGTCCCACATCGGGGGATTGTCCCCGATTAGCTTTTTCCATGCTTATAAATAGAATTCTTCACCTTCCATTGTAATTACCCATTGCTTGGTGGTATTCTCTCTACTAAAGAGTGAGCCTTGAAGCAAAAACTCAAGGTGGAGATGAATGCTACCTTCAATGTGAGTCATTTGTTAATAAAATAATTCTTCTAGTTTCTTTCAATCTTGTCTTTAATTTGTGCATGTTTGTTTAGTCTTTCCTTTCCTTTTATGTTTCTTTAATGCTTCTTGCCTTCTTAGTTAACTTTCATTTCAGTATTATGCTTTCTTTTGCTAATATAGTTAGTGTAATGAGTAGTGAGTAGTTCCATCCCCATTTGGGGGGTGGAGAAATATGTGATATAATCATGTAGTGTATTAAGTGTGTGTTATCTTTATCCCTTGAGCTTTATATGATTTCCATAACCATCTAATGGGTTTTCACTCTTATCTTTGATATGCTAATGCTCTTGAATAAAGCTTAGCTTATGCTTTGATTAGTGGACCTATTTTATGGGGAATGATAAGGTTAGGATATGGATGAAGTTAATATTGGAAACACAATTTGTAGTGTATGAGATCTTGTTGCCTTTACCTTAGCTAATGTCTTGTATGTTTTAATGATGTAGTGAAATCTTAATTCATGTGGAGGCATAGTAGGGTATAGTCTTTATACTTGAGTTCAAGTAGCTTCATTCCAATTATTGTCTTGTATGTTTTAATGATGTAGTCTTATCTTAATTCATGTAGAGGCAAAGTTGGATGTAGTTTTATGATTTCATGCACTATATGTTTTTGGCGCCGTTGCCGGGGAGGTGATCTGTCCAGACGTTGGTTTGGACGATTCGAGGGGTTTTTAATTTTTAATTTTTAGTTTTTGCATATTTCAGGTAACCTAAGCATCTAGGGGTAGCGACTGGAGTTGTTGGAGAGCCAAAGAAGCAAAACGGACCGCCAATCAGCGGTCTGGGACCGCCAATTGCGGCCTGGTGAGCCTCGATTGTTCTCAAATTTGTTCCAGTTGTTACATTGTTCATTTTAGTTATCTGGGAGCACAATTTTGCATGCTGTGACTTCTAATTTGCTCCCAGATTTAATTTCAATCCCCTTTAATCAACTTGGACCATAAAACTCAAAGCAAAAGATTAGACTTCTTGCCATCTAGGTCATGCACCATTGGTAGACCTTGCATGCATTTGTCTTTTCTTTGCTTTACATTTTGTCGTTGATTGCTGGCGTGAGGTACGTGCACCCACATCCCTCATTCATACATGTTTCGTTCATGCATTAGTTAGTAAGGTGCATCGGGACAATAGTGAGAGAGCGTTTGATTGGAGCGATTGATTGCTAGATTTAAGCTCAAAACGCTACTAAGGAGGGGCTGTCCCATAAAAGATAAGGTGGGGGATTTCATTACCCTTTCCTTGGCCTCAAAAACCACTCTTAATAAAGCCTTAACTAAAAGCAAGTAGACATTGGCCCTAGGATTGCGGGTGCACTAGGAGAGTAATCTAGTTGAGACCGTCATGACCTGATCGGCGTTGCCTACCTTGTCGATAGTAGGAGGTACTGGATCACCGGATCTGGTATCACTTGCTGGGCATTGTGGTCCTCGTTGTAGGGACGTGAGGCGTGTCGAGGCTAGTGACCTCGAAGTTAGGCGTCGTCTAGCTTAAGGACCCATTGCCTTACATTGTTTGAGCTGTGCTTGCTAGTTAGGCTTCTTCCTGATCCCGTTACCCACGCTAGCTTTAGGGATTCTTCCCTTCTCCTCTGAGTCATCTTCTTCTCACCTTCTTCTACGTTATAGTCTCCTCCCCTTTACACTCTCTGGTAGCGTTTTAGGGTCGAGTCGAGCACTTTTTGCGAGCTTGGTCTCGTGGTGGTGAGAGTGGTCGACTCGAGAGTTTTTCTTGAGATGGATGGTTACATGGGCGACCATCCATATCATTGTTGGGACCAAGACGATTCTCCCTGGTACTCCGGACCCATGCAACCTGGGGTGGCTCAGACGAACACCCCGTATGGTTGGGATAATCCTCATTGTGTGACTGAGCAATCTTCATATTGGGGTAACATGAGAGAGGCACCGACTGCTAGACCACCATCTAGTTACGTCAGATCATATGTTGGTCATCAAACTGAGACATTACAAGAACCTTTGGCCTCTTTCCTGCATGTGGTAGATGACATGGGTACACCGGTGGCTCCAGTAGCCGTACCGTGTCACTATTGTGGGTTGAGTGGTCATGATTTCGGGGAATGTCCTTATGTTCCCCCAGAGCCTGAGTATGAGCATACATTTTCCAAAAATGCTCATTATGACCATTACGCATCCGCGTACAATCCGAGAGTGATGGATTCGTGGGGAGACAATTCGTATTCAAATTCTTATACTTCATTTCCACCACAGTATCCTCCTCCCGAATACCCAGAATTCTACCAACACCCCACTCCAAATCATTGGACTCATTCTCAGCCAACCAACACCCAACCTCAAAATTTCCCAATCTCTGACTTGACCTCATCGTTGACCGCATACCTGATTCCTTGAAACAAACTTTCCTTACGTTCATGGAAACCACTCAACGGTCCATACAAAATATGGCACTGCAAGTGAGTCAAATGTCGCAGCAATTACGTGAACGTGAGGAGAGTGACATTTCATGTCAACATGAGGATTCTTCTTTTGATATCGAACCACCACCACATCCACAAATTCAAAGCACAACCTTTCAAAGTCAAACTCCTAGTCAGTCTGAAGGACTTGGGGTTTCAATTCACGATCCCTTAGTGGAGGATTCGATTCAAATTGAGAATAGACTTGTCTTCTTTTGCTTGCCTAGTGCTTCAAAATTTTCACATTTCTTTCAAAATCTTCATGCATTTTCGAAAGAAAATGTTTTGTGGGTTTTGCGTGTGTTTAGCATGTGCAAAACCGTTGAGAGGCAAAGTAAAAAGAAGGCTCCCAAAATTGTCTTGAACTTGATGCATTAGGATATCTAGTACGTGGCTTTAGGATTTATCGAGTCGTTAGGATGCACCCCAGCTTTCCTTTGGGGGTGAGTAATCATAGGGTTTCAGTGCTCAAACATTCAAAGAAGTCCACCCTGAACCTAGTGAGTCAATAATTCGTGTTTGTTAATTTAGGAAGTTTGTTGTAGTCAAGGACCCTCTTAATCTTGTTGTGAGACATTAGTGTAGGGGTTTTGGTTCATGTGTAGATAAGAAATAAGTGAGTAGATGTTCTCTCTTCTCGCACGGCTCCTGTCACTCGGGAAAGTAAGTCTGAGGGGACTTTGTGCCTGGTGCTTTCGAGTCATCTGACTTGGGATGCGCCGACCGAACTCCCGTTACACGGGTGGTAGGGATTGCCCTATGTGGTGATTTGGGGAAAGGTGTACGTGATAGTGTAAGTCCTCATGGGCAATGATACATGAAACCTGACCCTGGGAGAATGAAGCTCCAACTAATAAAAAAATTGTGTGAAAAGAAACAAAAAGAAAAAAATGGTAATGCAAATAAGAACCTTAATGGACCTTACACTTTGTATCACTTGAGGATCTTGAGGTTGTCCATGTCTTTTACTTAATTCCTTATTTAACTTGCACGAATGGTTTATTAGGCTAGGTGTGCACTGATTACCCATATAGAGTCGGCCCGTAGGATTACCGCGTCCATTGATCGACAAAATATTTCCAACGAGTCGAGGTCTAGATTGAAGAATGCTTCTTGTTCGGATTTTGTGGGTATATCCGCTGAAAACCCTCAGGAGACAACACTCCTCCTCCTTGGCAACAAAGAGGTTTAACGGATTGTTGCACGTGCTAAGTGCAACCGTGATTCCTACGAAAGTGAGTTAGGATTTCTTGTTTTTTTTGTTTGCTTTTCTCTTTCTTTGTTTTGCTCGGGACTAGCAAAAACTTTGGTGTGGGGGTATTTGATTGACATCATTTCATGCTTATATTTCTATCTTATATCCATTATCTTACACCTAAGCAATGCTACGTGACGAGTTTTATGTTTAGTTTTCAAAAATAAAGAGGTTTGAAGAGAAGAGCCATGAAAGGACCCAAAAGCAGGAAAAAGGACTTAATTGTGAGATCTGGGGACCAAGATGCAAGACAGAAGGACCTGATCGTAAGACAGAAGGACCTAAGAGCAAACCAGGAAACTCCACACCATCATGGGGAGTATTTTGGCAATTCGATTCGGGTCGGAGCTCCAACAAACCAAGTAGATGCATCCAGGACCAACAAAGACCACCAGCAAAGCCCACAACAAATCCCAGATGAATCCAAAGTTTATAGATCTCTTGGTACATCCAGCTAGCGCATGGGGAGATATGCTACCAGTCCATGAGAAGGACGAAGGGGTCGTCCACGAGGCAACGAAATTGTTGCGACCCGAAGGTCCCGAGGAGGAGGACCTGGGCAGCGCGGGGTTAAGGAGGAACCCAATGAGGCAGGCGCGCCCTCAGCACTCGTTCAAGGGAACGTGCGCCAAGGTGCTGAATCGGAGGAAGAGGCGTATAAGGGTAAGGTGCAACCTGGAGACGGTGGCTGAGGTGTGTATCCCCACAAGGCACCGAAGACACCAAGGGGCAACGAGGGAGGACATCATCCAAATCAGGAAGGAGTTCTTGGAGGAATTCAAGAAGGGAGGTCCTCAAGCCCCACATAGTTGCGGGGAGACGGAACAAGACCTTTGTAGGATAAGGTCTGTAACCAATCGATTCGAGAGGTTAATCCCCACAATCTATTCTTCGTCGAGGACGACGAATGGGTTGGGTGGGGGAGATTTGTCACCACCTTGAATTCGAGGATGCCCGAGGGTGCGCCATACCGGGCCAGGTTCGTGAGCTTGGAGCATCACAAGGAACTACGAAGCACACAAGGCAAACCAAACGCGAGGCGTGAGGTGAGCAACGGGGGTAGCCCAAGTACCCCCCCTGGGTTTTGCAAGGCAAGTGCCAAGGAGATTCGAGATGCGCGGGCATGCGCACACGCAAGGCGAAGCGTGGAGGAGGAATCGAGTGGCAGGCAGCGGCAAAGCGCGCGCAAGAAGGCAAGTTGCCGAGGCTACGAACATGGAGTGAAAGGCCTAGTCCAAGGACGTGCGCGTAGCACGGGCGCGAGGAAGCTATGCTCGGGGGACGTGCACGCGTGCAAGGGCGCATGGACGGGCGAGCGAGGCAAAGGCACGGATGTTCTAAAGCCTATAGCGTGGATTGGTGGCTCGGAACGTGAGGCGCGTGGAGAAGCACCAAGGCTTGGAGTCTGGGGACACCCAAGCGAAGGTCTAAGGGCATCAGCAAGCGAGGCGCACGCATAGCACTTGGGAAGTGCGAGAGCATGTACTAAGCATAACCCGGGCAGCACTTAGGCACGCCATGGAGGTGGGCTTGAGCGGGCAATTCTTAGGATGGAGGCGCAGGAGCTTGGGAGGCTAAAGACAAGGAGTCAACACCAGGTCAGCACAAGGAGACTAGGTGAGGATCGTAGTCAACACGAGTCAATACCGGTCAACTGGTGGTGGATGGTGCGGGCCGACGAGGACTACCCATGGGCGAAGCAAGGACCGAGATCGGTTACCAGGCAAGGCGTGGGCAGCCCAACAAAGGCGTGGAGACCAAGTCAAAGGAGGGAGGCTACATTCGTGGAGACGGTTATGGACTTGGTCCACCAACCGAAGGGAGAGGGGAACATGGGCTTAATGGGTCAACCCCAATACGCACATGTCTCCCTTACATGTAGGTATTCGGTTAGGAAGGAGTGGAAACTGTGATGCATGCATTCCTTGAAAATAGGAACCGAAGATGCACTTCCTAAAAAGTGGGATTCGGTTAAGGAACGGGTCCATAACCGAACGAGAGATGTGCAAGGGATTTGAACAGGTCAAACCCACTTGCGCAACTTCCTATTTTGAGGGACGGTTTTGAAGACATATATTCCAGCAAAATACAACATGATCCCCACGTTTCCAGCCAGCCTTAACCGAAGGGTTCGGTTATGACTATGGGGCGCTATTTGTGGGACTTAATCTGCGGTGGAGGAAGAGTTTGGGAACGATTCCTATGGATTAATTCAGCCACGATTATTATCAAGTTATGGGGGAGAATAGGGAACTATTCTCTTGCAACCAAAGGAAGGTGGGTTGGGTGGCATCCAACCGTGCTACAAAGTAGGGTTTTGAAGCACTATAAAAGGGGACGCCTTCATAGGTTCAGAATCATCAATCAAGGGCACCAATTCGGATCAGCAATTCGAATTGTCTTCGGATAGGGTTTCCATCATAGTTTGAGGTTAGATTTGGGCGTGAGAGAGTTTCTGTAGGGGAGACTTGTGAGCGTGAAATCTTTGTAATCCCTTTGGGACGTTTCTTATATTTAATAAAAAGAGATTGTTCCGCCACCTTTCTTTCAGTGTTCTTGTGTGGGGAATTTGGGACGTTTTGGGGGCTTGGTGTTTGTGAGGGTTGTGCAACCTTAGTTTCCGCGTGTGCTTGTTGTGGGGGCTATTCCGCTAGTTCCCAACTCTGAGGGTAACCTAAGAGTTGTGCGGTTGTGTTGGTGTTTTCAACTCTGCCCCGCGGGGATAGAACGTTTGGCGAGGCCAAAGTTCGAAAAAGTTGGAATTTGAGAGTCTCTAAAGGACTCCTAACACGACCGGGTGACACTTAGCTTATGCTTTGATTAGTGGACCTATTTTATGGGGAATGATAAGGTTAGGATATGGATGAAGTTAATATTGGAAACACAATTTGTAGTGTATGAGCTCTTGTTGCCTTTACCATAGCTAATGTCTTGTATGTTTTAATGATGTAGTGAAATCTTAATTCATGTGGAGGCATAGTAGGGTATAGTCTTTATACTTGAGTTCATGTAGCTTCATTCCAATTATTGTCTTGTATGTTTTAATGATGTAGTCTTATCTTAATTCATGTAGAGGCAAAGTTGGATGTAGTTTTATGATTTCATGCACTACATGTTGTGAGGAGCTTAATGAACATACAAACACTTCTTTATGTTCACATTATTTCTCTACCCCCTTTGGGGTTTAATTTTCTTGCTTTTCTTCCATTTCCATTTGCATCTTAGTGTAGTTTAGTGTAACCAACCTTTCTTCCCCTTCTTTACCTCTCGCCTTCGCACAAACCAAGTGTCGACACACCTCCCAGTGGACGACCCGTATTTGCTACCGCTTCAACGCGGCCGTGCACTTGCGGTTAAATATAAAACGATCAATCACTCCAATATGTATAGGTACGCAGGTAACTTTGAATTAGATTCATCAAGCATCCGCTTCACATACATAAGTGTCTTCTCACTACATTTTTACGCCTTTTCGTAAGACATATTTATGTCTTATTGTTCCTTCATATTGTCCATTATGTTGTTTGCCAAGTAGCTAGTATCGTTAGTGACATATTTGTTCTTGATTAGATTGTCAACTACCCAAGGTACTGCTTGTCGTTTGTCTTTCTGTCTAACTTCCAATATGCAATTATGTACATTATTGAAGACATTAAGCTCAAACATGGGTAAGCGCACTTGTTTTTTGCCCCTCAATATCCAAACGCAATTAGGATCCTTGCAAGTGATATACCACACCCTTATACCAGACTTCTTCACTACAAACTCAAAATTATTCTTCATTGAAAAGAGAGCAACTTTGGTTTTCAATCAACCTTGTTTTTGAAGGTCTTACCAAGGTGAAATTCCGCAAATGATGCACCGACAGAGGTCGTATGAGTGTAGCTAGAATCCAATATATTTCTTTTGTTAACATTGGAGCACTCCATCTTCTGTGATCGTCTGATAAAATGAATTGAGAACTTCATCCTATGTTATTTTCAGTTCTACATGGACGACTGTTGCTTGTCCCAAGTGTTTGGTGTCTTACCCATCGGGGTTGTGGGTGTCTTTCCCTTTGGGGGCTATGAGTGTGGAGGTGGAAAATCTTCACTATCATCTCCTTCAAAATCTTCTTCCGAGTCTCTGTCGTCGTGACTTAAGTTTGCAACATGATCGTCATTCACATAGGGCTCATACTCATACAATGGGTGGGGGACAACAACTTGACGAACAACTATCTCACCTCCGGTAGCCGTGGGATCTGTTTCGGGAACTAAAGTCCCGACCTCACTCCTAACTTCTTTATTAATGCTGGAATGGGGTGATGGTTCTACAGGTTCATTCTTCTTAACTAGAGTCACACATAAAAGAATCTTGTCCCACAATATTTCAGAAACGAAGAAACGAAGGTTAGAATCGTCTATAATTTCAATAGGTTTATATAGTTGCCCATGTGTTTTGTAAGGGGCCTCCAGTGTGAGCTTATACTTCAACTTATCAACACTAAACACTTTATGCAAAATTTCAAGCAGTTGCAAGTGCGTTACATCCTTAAATATTGTGACTCTTTACTGTTGCCATCCTTGAAAAGTCAATCTCTACCATCCATTTCCCAAACACAATTGTACGCAGCCAAATACGTTAACAGTCGAACCAGATACGACAAAAAAGATCAAAAAGTGTAATTATTCCATAAGCTATCGAGTATCTATCAAACTCATATTGAGTAACACAATCGAGCACAGTCAAGTTTAATCGAACTCTAAACAGGTATAACTATCGACCATAAACATCGAGTCGTACTATCGCATATCATTGAGTCCACTCGAACTCGATCGAACTCTTAAACAATCTCCACACCATCATGAGGAGTATTTGGCAATTAGACCCGAGCCTAAGCTCCAACAACCACTTCAGGTGCACCAAACATGAAGAAATCGATCCACCAAAGCACAACCTGATCAGCCCAACCCAGACCGCCAATTGGTTGTCCCAAACCGCTATTTGGCAGTACATTTTGATCAAAACCTGATAGGCCTCTGCTGGGTGGTGTATTAGTATGTATTTAGTCCATTTATGGTATGCGTTTAGTCCCATACCGGGGGATTGTCCCGGGTTACCTTTTTTCATGGCTATAAATTGAACTGTTCCTCCTCCTTTGTAATACATCTCCTCACTTGGTGGTCATTCTCTCTACTAGGAGTAAAGCCTTGGAGCAAAACTCTGGTGGAGAGAGACTACTTGTAAGGTGAGTAAAGTCTTGGAGCAAAACTCTGGTGGAGAGAGACTACTTTCATTTTTTCCTTTCTTTGTTTTGCTCGGGACTAGCAAGAGTTAGGTGTGGAGGTATTTGATTGACATGATATCATGCATACATTTGTGTCTTATATCCATTTTCTTTCACCTAAACAATGCTACGTAACGAGTTTTATGTTCAAGTTTCAGAAATAATCAGGTTTGAGGAAAAGACAAACACAAAAAGGACTCAAAAGCAAGGAAAATGACTAAGTTGCAAGACTTATGGACTGAGATGAAAGAGAGAAGGACTCGGATATAAAACCAAAAAGACTAATGACCAAATCAAGAAGCTCCAAACCTTAATGAGGAGTATTTTGGCAATTAAATCCGGGACTAACCATACACAACAAAATCGGGTTCATCAAACACCAAGAAATCAAATTAGAACCGAACCAAACAAATCCAGAACCGATCAGACAAATCCAGACCGCCAATCAGCGGTCAAGATTTCTTCAGAAAGCACATGCCTTGGTTGGGTGTTAGATTAGGTTGTATTTAGTCCATTTTTGGTATGCTTTTAGTCCCATACAGGGGGATTGTCCCAGATTAACTTTTTTATGCCTATATATAGAACTCTTGATCTTCATTTTTATACATCTCCTCTCTTGGTGGTCATTCTCACTACTAGGAGTGAAGGCTTAAAGCAAAACTCTGGTGGAGAGAGACTACTTGTAGTGTGAGTGATTAATAAAAGTTGTTTTGTTAGTTTTTCATATTGTCTTTTTTTCAATTTTTGCATGCTTAGTTAACTTTGTTTGTTTTAATCATAGAATTAATTAGCATCTTTTCTTTCCTTAATATGCATGTTAGTCTAATAATGTGTAAGTAGGTCCATCCCCCTTTGGGGGGTGGAGATAATGTTTATACATGCAATAAAGAATGGAAATGAATGCTTTATTTTGAAATGTGTTGATAAATGTGAATGCATGCATGCTTGTATAGAGTAGAACACTTCACTTGATGGGTTTTGCCACAACTATTAGACACCTCACATTCTTGTTTAGGTTCTGAAATAACCAACTTCTGTATGTGAATGTTAATCAACTACGTAGTGATTGGATTGATAGGTTTTGCCATAATCATTAGACACTTCATATACATGAAAACACTACTTACATTTGTGCCTATTGAATGCATTCTTCCCCATCTTATTGCATGTGTGCACTCACTCCACCCATTAGGGGTCTCTCTTCCTGATTTCCAGCTTCCTTTTATTAAACATTTAGTTTAGTTTTATTTTGTCTCGTGCTTTCATCTTCTTTGATTATTTTGTGCTAGTTCAGTGTAGTTTAGTTAGTGTAATCAATTCCTGCTCCCCTCTTTCTGCCACTTGATTTCGTTAAAACCAGAATCTACTAACCTCCCCGCGGATCGACCCGTATTTTTCGTGTCTTCACCGACGTCGTGCACTTGCGGTATTTTAAACGATTAAAAAAGTTTTTGGTGTCATTGCCGGGGAGGTGCCCAGTCCAGACTCTGGTTTAGACAATTCAAGCGGATTTAATTTTTGTTTTGTAGTTTTCTTTGTTTGAGGAGACTTTGAGGCTCAAGGGCAATCACCAGGAGAAATTTGGAGGAGAGAAAAGCTACTTGGACCGCCAACTGGCGGTCTGGGGAGCTCCAATTTCTTCCTCCTTTCTTTGACTAGTTTGCACATCTGATATAGAGATTTAGGGCTCAATTTGGCATGATTTGACATGTAGTTTGTCCAAAGATCAATAATCAATCCTCTTTTAATCAACTTGGCCACTAAAATCTAAAGTAAAAGATTATGCATCCTTGCTTGCCTAGGTCATGCATCATGCACTCGACTTAGGCATGTAGATTGTCTTTTATTTTAGCTTTACTTTCCGTTGTTGAGTGATTGACATCATTTCATGCTTATATTTGTATCTTATATCCATTATCTTACACCTAAGCAATGCTACGTGACGAGTTTTATGTTTGAATTTCAGAAATAAAGAGGTTTGAAGAGAAAAGTCATGAGAGGACCTAAATGCAGGAAAAAGGACTTAATTGTGAGACCTGGGGACTAAGATGCAAGGGAGAAGGACCTGAACGTAAGACCGAAGGACCTAAGAGCAAAACAGAAAACTCCACAACATCATGGGGAGTATTTTGGCAATTCGATTCGGGTCGGAGTTGAACAAGTATATCAAGCAAAGCCCACAACAAGATTCAACTCGATCCGGATCCTGCAGACCGCCAAGTGGCGGTCCGGATCTTCCCGGATCCGCTGAAACTTCTGGAGCGCGTGTATTAGAAGATGTTTATGCTATTTTTGGTATTTGTTTAGTCCCACATCGGGGGATTGTCCGGTATTACCTTTTTCTATGGATATAAATAGAACTCTCCCTCCTATCATGTATCCCATCTCTCTCTTTGTGGCCATCTTCCCTACTAAGAGTGAAGCCTTGAAGCAAAACTCTGGTGGAGGAAGGGCTGCTTGTAATTGAGTGAGTTAATAATAGATGTTTTCATTAGCATGTTATTTCTTGCTTAGTTAATTTCCTTTAATGTTCTTGTTTTGATGCTTTTTTTGTTTTATGTCATTTAAACTTCTTTAATATTTCTTGCTTGATTAGTGTAGTTTCATTTCAGTATAATGCTTCATTTTGTTAAAGTAGTTAGTTTAAATATGTGTGAGTAGTTCCATCCCCTTTGGGGGGTGGAGTAGATGTGTGTACATGTTATGTAGATGGTATGAATGCTAGATATAATTGTGTGTGAGAAATATTAGTATGCTTGCTTGAATTAATAAGAAATTTACTTGATGGTTTCGGCCATAGTTAGGTACTTCCAATGCTTGTATGTTCTTAATAACAACCTTGCATTGCTCATATTAATCATCTAAGTTAGTGTTGTAAATGATAGGTTTTGCCATTAGGTACCTCTTATGCATTAACAAACACTAACTAACTTGAGCTTGTTGTATGCATTCACCACCACACTTATTTCATGTGCACACACACACACACTCCACCCCTTAGGGGTTTTCATTCCTGAGTTTTTATCTTCCTCATTAGTTTGTTTAGCTTAGTTGTTTAGCTTTGTTTTTATCTTCCTCATTTCAACTTTGCTAGTTTATTAGTTTAGATTAGTGTAGTGTAGTGTAATCCATCTTTCTTCCCTTTCTTTCCCACTCGCCTTCGCACAAACCAAACGTCGACACACCTCCCTGTGGACGACCCGTATTTGTCACCACTTCAACTCGGTCGTGCACTTGCGGTTTAAAAAAAGCGATCAATCATTGAGCGCTGGCATGAGGTACGCATTCTTACTCTCATTCAAGCATTTCGTATGACCATGCATTATTTAGTAGGAATTGCATTGCAACAAGTGTGAGTTGAGTATTTGTTTGGAGAGTTGATTTCTAGATTAAGACTCAAAAATTCTACTATGGAGGGGTTGTCCCATATAAGATAAGGTGGGGGAATTCATCTCCCTTTCCTTGGCCCCATAAATCACACTAATCAAGAGCCTAACTTTAAAATCAAGTAGACATTGGACCCTACGGATCTCTAGCGCATTAGGAGAGTGATCCGGTTACAACCGTCATGGCCTAATCGGCGCCACCCACTCTATCGATAGTAAGAGAGATGAGATCTCCGAATCTTGTCTCACTTGCTGGGCTTTGTGGTCTCCACCGTAGGGAGGTGAGGCGTGTTGAGGTCGTGTGACCTCGCAGTTAGGCATCGTCTAGCTATAAGGACCTATAGCGACCTTAGGTTGTTTGAGCATCGCTTCTTGTGTGCTTCTACCATTACCAAGAAATATTCCTACCCGCCGTAACATAAGGACTTCTTCCTTTCTCTTCTGAGTCATTCCCTCTCATCTGTGTCTTCCCGTCTTCTCCTCTACGCACATTCTACTTTCTTTGAAGAAGAAACAAAGTTTTCTTTATTTTTTGTCTGGCTCGTGTGGGTGCACAACTATGTGCATGCCAATGTGGTCACGAGACGTTGCGGGTCATTTGACGAGATACGACATCGATTTGTCTTCGATTGTCGACTTTTCGAACACATCCCTGTCTTGTGTCCTACACAGTCTCGGGACCATGACGAGTCGTGGACCACACGAGGATGATTCAGGTTTTGGACCTCCACCACCCTCTGATCCAGATGGTGGGGGTCAACAAACTCATCAATTGGTGCCCCAGGTTACCCTTCGTGATCGATGCTACCCGAGTCATACTTCTCTACCTACTTGCATTGTATTGTCAGGGGCGAATGGGAACCACTTTGAGGATAAGACCCAGTTTATCTCCATACTTCCTTACTTCACTGGGAAGGGTGACCTCTATATCTTTCTCTGGTATTTGAGGAGGTTTGTGCTATGTTCAAGCTGCAACAACTTAGCACGGACTCCATCCATCTTAGGCTTGTCCCCTTTGCACTAAAAGATGACAACAAGAAGTGGTTGTATAGCAACCAGGTGAATGCCTTTAAGAGTTGGGATGAATTTCAATCTGCATTCCTCAAGAAGTACTTTCCAAATCATCGGACTCAAAAATAGAGAAACGAAACCAATTCATTTTATCAACATGAGACCAAATCATTTCATGCATATTTAGAGAGGTTCAAGGAGCTACTATCCTCATGCCCTTTCCATGGCATCGAGTTGTGGTGCCTTTGTCAGATTGTCTACGAGGGTCTTCACATCCCATCCCAAACTCTCTTTGAGTCCATGTGTCAAGGAGAGTTCTTAGGAAAGGATGAAAGGGAGGCATGAGATTTCCTAGAAGACCTCGCTGACAAAACCATGCAGTGGGAGAGTGTGAGGGAACCACCATCATCATCTAGCATAGGAGCGAGGATCACAAACGTAAACTCGACTAGATCCGGTGCCGCATTTGCTATCAATACCACTAAGGTCACTGAGGCACGCAAGGTGTCCTTAATGCGCGGCATGGATTCGATTGAGCTCCAAAACCAGCACGGTGTGTCTCATGTATCTGCATCTGGTCTAGTACCTTGTTATTTATGTCGTAGGATAGGTCATGTGAGAGACAAGTGTGCATCCATTCCTCCTGAGATGGAACATGTCAATGCCATCTATGACAGACCCAGGAATGACTCATATTCATCATCATATAACCCTGGATGGAGGAACCACCCTAACGTTTCATGGAACCAAAACAATGCCCCGACTGGTCCTTCAAACTTCTCTCGACAACCTAACTGACAACACCAACCTCCCATGCATTCACAGTCTTATCAGCCACCCCAAGTTCAAATCACCAACCCACTGGGTTTCCCAAATTCTAACAACATTGAAACCCATTTTAATTCACTTGAGAGCTTGACTCGTGGACTTCAGAGCTCAGTAAAAACTTTATGTCATCCACAAATCACGTCCTCACTTCGAATCAGTAGACCATCAAATATCTTGAGCTTTAGATGAGCCAACTCGCTCAGTCTGTACATGAGAGAGAGAGAGAGAGAGGGACTCTGCCTAGCAAACATGTGGCTAACCCCATGCTCAACATCACTCAAACATGCAAAATGCAAGTTCAACACCGTAGGGGGCAAGTGACATGTGTGGAAGAACCTGTGGACCATGTCAATGCCATTGTGACCCTGAGAAATGGGAAGCAGGTCAACAACCACGTTTCATTTCCACTAAATCCATTTATGCAACCCCTTTGTGGGAATGATGGTGAGAAAGAGTCCGAGGGTGAGGGTAATACACCAACGCCTCTTTCTCAGGTACCGCAGAAAACCTACCTGCCAAAAGCTGGAGATATTCAAGAAAGTAAATGTCAACATTCCCCTGTTAGACATGATTCAACAAATATCTCCCTATGCAAAATTCCTGAAGGATCTTTGTACAACTAATAGGAAAACCAACATCCCTAGCAAAGCCTTTTTGGCGGCTAATGTGAGCTCGATCATTTCGAAACCAACGTACGTAAAATTGAAGGACCCAGGTAGTCCAACAATTTCATGTGTCATTGAGGACTCTTGCATTAATAATGTCTTGCTAGATCTAGGGTCGGCGGTTAACCTCTTACCAGATTCTGTGTATCAACGATTAAGCCTAGGCGAGCTCAAGCCTACGAAAACAACTTTATAGTTTCCTGATCGTTCGATCAAAGCCTTGATGGGGGTCATTGAAGATGTCCTAATCAAGGTTGGCGATTTCATATTTCCTGTTGACTTCGTCGTCCTTGAAACTGAACCAATCAAGACTACCCACTCTCAGATTCCATTGATTGTGGGTAGACCATTTCTAGCGACGTCAAATGCCTTAATCAATTGTCGAACTAGACTCATAAAATTGTCGTTCTGGAACATGACCGTGACATTCCATGTGTTCAATATGTCTAGGCAGCCGACATCTTTCGAGGATCCCATGGAAATCAATCTTATCCGGGACATTGAAAAAGAAATAGAAGAAGAGTACCCCCTAATTCATGATAATTCAAATGCTGACATCATGGATGATTTCGATCATGAAGAGGATGGGTGTGAGTTGAGCAATGATGTGCATGTTGTTCAGTACATGCGAGCTCCTCCTATCTTACATCTCGAGCTAGATATCACGCCTCGCCTCGAGGAGCCACCCACAATTGAGCTTAAAGAACTCCCTAAGGAAGTAAAACACGTTTTTCTTGGTCCCGATAGGTTATTTCCGGTGATTATTTCATCAACATTGACTTAGGATCAGGAAGAAAGTATGATTCAAGTCCTAAAGCACCAAAAATCAGCCATTGGGTGGTCCTTGAAGGACATTAAAGGGATAAGTCCCGACATCGTGCAACATCACATCTTTATGGAGGATGAGGCACGACCACGTCGCGACCCCCAGAGGCGTCTAAATCCAGCCATGACAGAAGTAGTTAAGAAAGAGATCATCAAGTGTTTAGATCATGGCATCAGTTTTCCCATTTCGGACAGTGCTTGGGTAAGTCTTGTCTAGGTTGTGCCCAAGAAGTCGGGTATCACTGTTGTCCAGAATAACAACAATGATCTTGTACCCACACGACTTCAAACTGGGTGGCGAGACTGCCTTGACTATAGGAAGTTGAACGTGGTCACGCATAAGGACCACTTCCCCTACCTTTCATCGACCAGATGTTGGAGAGACTCGCGGGGCACACCTATTATTGTTTCCTCGATGGTTATTCAGGGTACAATCAAATCTCAGTTGCCCGTGAAGACCAAGAGAAAACCACGTTCACCAATCCTTTTGGGATGTTTGCTTATAGACGTATGGATTTCAGATTATGCAATGCACCAGCAACATTCCAACGTTGCATGTTATGTATTTTTTCTGACATGATAGAGAACTTCCTCGAGATTTTCATGGATGACTTCTCGGTTCATGGCACCTCCTTTGAGGAGTGCTTGGACCTCTTGAGCCTTGTTCTCAAGAGGTGTTCGGAAATGAACTTAGCCCTTAATTGGGAAAAGTATCATTTCATGGCTACAAAAGGCATCTGATTGAATCAGTTATAATAACCACAAGTGCATGGCCGTGTTGAAGCGGTGGAAAATACAAGCCAATCCACAGGGAGGTGTGTCGACTATGGTTAGTTCGAAGGCTAGTGGGAAAGAAAGGAGAGAATGGAGTTATGATAGAAACTACACTAAAATGCGAAAGGAATGTGAATACAAAAATATGTGCATGTGTGTGTGTTCAATTGTGCTCATCACAACATGTAGTGCATGAAAATCATAAAACTAAATCCAACTTTGCCTCCACATGAAATAAGATAACACATTATCATTAAAACATACAAGACCATAATTGGAATGAAGCTAAATGAACTCATGTATAAAGACCAAACCCCATTATGCCTCCACATGAAATAAAATTTACACAATCATTAAAACATACAAGGCATTAAGCAAGGTAAAGGCAACAAGAGTACATGCAACTACAAGTCATGTTTCCTTTATAAATTCCATCTATATCCTCACCTCATCATTCCCCATAAAATAGGTCCACTAATCTAAGCATATGCTAAGCTTCATTCAAGAGCATTAGCATATCAAAGACAAGTGTGAAATCTCATTAGATGGTTATGGAAATCATGTAAGGTTCAAAGGATTAAGATAACACACACCTAATACATCACATAATCATATCACATATTTCTCCACCCCCCAAATGGGGATGGAACTACTCACTAATCATTACACTACAACCTACATTAACAAAATGAAACATTCTACTAAAAGGAAATTAAACTAAGCAAGAAATATTAAAGAAGCTAATTGAAAGGACATAAAACTAAAGAAGCATGCAAGACATATGAAAGGAAATTAAACTAAGAAAGAAGCAACATAACTAAAGGAAAACTTTATTAATTTCAAACTCACGATACAAGTAGCATCTCTCTACTAGAGATTTTGCTCCAAGGCTCACTTCAAGTAGAGAGCATGGCCACCAAGCATGTGTAGAATACAAGGGAGGAGGAGGAGTTCTATTTATAGTCAACGAAAAAGGCAATCGGGGACAATCTCCCGGTATGGGACTAAACATATACCAAAAATAGACTAAATACACCCTTATACATGACCCGACTAAACCGCATCGGATCGGGACCAATCCAGACCACCAATCAGCAGTCTTAGACCTCCAATTGGCGGTCTATAAGGTCCAGAAGGGGTCAGGTATTGGGGTGAGGTTGCCTGGCTCGATTTCTTCATGTTTTATGCACCCTAAATGGTTGTGTAGGTTGCAACCCGAATCCAATTGCCAAAATACTCCTCATGATGGTGTGGAGTTTCTTCATTTGCTCATTGGTCCTTTGGTTTTGCATTCGGGTCTCTCTCTTGCATCTTAGTCCATAAGTCTTGCAACTTAGTCCATTTTTCTTGCTTTTAAGTCCGTTTAGAGTCTCTCCTTCTCAAACCAATTTATTCCTAAAACTTAAACATAAAACTCGTTACATAGCATTGCTTAGGCTAAGAATAAAGGATATAAGACACAAATGTATGCATGATATGATGTCAATCAGCATCATATTGGGTCACGTGGTATCTCGTGAAGGTATCGAGGTGGATAGGGGAAATATTGATCTTATTTCTAAGCTTCCGCCACCCACCTCAATAAAAGAAATTCGGTCATTCCTTGGACGTACTAGTTTTTACCGGCATTTTATTAAAGATTTCAGCAAGATAGCTCTTCCCATGACGAGCTTGCTTGCTAAAGGCACATCTTTGTTGGCTTTTTGGCCTTCATCTATATTAATTTTGATGATTAATTAAACTAATCTTAATCAATCAACCTAATCGATCCAAGTGAGCAAACATGATTACATGCATTGCATATATATTTGTATACTTGCAATCATCTTTATAGGTTGATCAAGACATTCAAGGAAATGAGCATTGGGACAAAGACATCAAGACTCAAGACTTGTAATCAAAGCTTTGGATCAAGACATGTAACTTTATATTATTGAGTCTGTAAAGTTTACGTAAACTTGAGCACTAGGATTCTGTCCCATCATTTATCGGTAAACCGAACCTATTTCGGTCAACCGAATCCTGCCTAGTTCGGTCCACCGAACACCTGTCGGATACCCGAATACTTCCCACCAATAAAACTTAGGTGTTCTCTGGAATTTCCCCAATAGAAGACCGAACTACCTTCGGTCGACCGGATAGCCTTGGACAAGTTTCGGACTTTGCTCCAACGGTCGCTTTTGAATTAAGTCCCTAGAGCCCAATTGACTTATCCCAGTTCAGACGACTGAATGCTTATCGGTCAACTGATTCCTAATTGGCTTTAGGAGCCCAACGACTATTTTACACGTGGCACTTGACCGTTAATGATAAACCAACTTCCCACTCAATGTCAGTGCAAAACCCACGCTAACTTCGGTCTACCGAAGTGTACATGGTCAACCCAACTTGACATAATCAGAGCCCAATCAATTCTACTGTCCACCTTGGAACGGTGAACCGAATGTACTTCGGTGAACCAAACTTAATTAGGGCTAAATAGATAAAAGCTACTGAAGGTTGGTGAACGGTGATCCGATACATAATCGGTCAACCGAGTTCTTAGTTCAGACCAATTCTTCGGACTACCATTTGGATAACGGTCGACCGAATATGCCACAATTTCTATCCGAGCTTAAGTCACATCTTGCATTCCTATTGTTCCATTTCCCCACCAACTCCCAAACGGCTAGTTGAGCTTGAAGGCTTATAAATAGGACCTCATTTGGTTGTTTTGGAAATCTTGAACACTTCCTATCTATCCAATACTCAAAGCCAAATCCTCTCCATCTTCAAGCTCTCAATCCACAAATGTCAAGCCTAAACTTCACCACTTGCATATCCAATTCCATATCAATATCCAAGTGTGCTCAAGTGTAGAGTGTTAGTTAGATTGATATTCCAATTCCTTATTCAAGAATCACCAAGTTGCAAAGCTTCGAGGAAGCTCCCTCTCGGGTTGTGAGAGGAGACATGAGCAAGGTGAGATTGTTCGCGAGGCGAGCTGTTGTAAACGGCATTCGTCTCGACCAAGAATGAAGATTGGTTAGTGGAACCGTAAGTGAGGCTCGGGGGATTGAGCGAGGCTTGCGAGGAGGACTAGGACCCGGGTGTGGGTGTCGAACCTCTCCAAACTCCGGTGTCGACGAATTTGTGGTTTGCAATTGTCTCTTCCTTTATCCTTCGATTATTATTTTTAATTCTGCATTTATCCATCGATTAGGGGGCCATAGATCCTAACAATTGGTATCAGAGCATTAGGTTGCTAATTTCATTTACTTAATCGTAATTTAGTATGGCATCTAGTTCTAATCATTGTGAAGGATTATCTACATCTAAGCCACCTTTGTTTAATGTGTTAAACTATGACTATTGGAAGAAAAGAATGAGAATATATTTGCAATCAAATGATTTGAAATATTGGACATTCAAATTAAACTCATACACACCTCCTAATGATGATGAAATTGTATCCTTAACAAAACCCAAAATTAAGGAAGCAGAGATGAATTCCCGTACTATGAATATCTTCTATTGTGGGTTAAATGAAGGGGAATACAATAGGGTAAGAGGTTGTGAAAATGCTTATGATATTTGGCATACATTAGCAATGCATCATGAGGGTTCAACTAGATTGAAAGAAACTAGGATTAATTTGCTCATGCATAAATATGAATTATTTCGTATGCAATCCGGTTAAAACATAAGCGAGATGCACACTCGCTTCACCGAGATGATTAACTCTCTTAAAGCACTTGGCAAGGATTTTAGAAAAGGAGAAATGACTCGAAAGATTCTCCTGTCACTCACCGACGATTGGGAGGAGAAGACGACCGCCATCGAAGAAGCACAAGATCTCACCAAATTATCGGTCGAGGAGCTAATGGGTAGTCTCATGACATATGAGATACAAATGAAAGACCGCAAGGAGAAGGGAGTCAAGAAATCCTTGGGGCTACATGTCGTCGCCAATTCGATCAAAGGAGATAGTGACATCGAGGAACAATTGGCGACACATCAATTTAAGAAGTTTGTCATAGAAGAGAAAGAAATGAGAAAAGAGAAGAAGAAGAGCAAGAGAAAAGAGAAGAAGAAGAAAGCTCTCAAAGCTACTTGGGACACCTCATCATCTTCATCAATTGAAGGCGAATTCGCCTTGATGTGCTTCATGGCAAAAGAAGATAACGAAAGTGAGGTATCTTCTTGCTCTAGTCGTGATTCAATTGATTCAAATAATTCAAATGCATATAATGAACTTCAATGTGAATTCAATGAATTGCTTGAAAATTTTGAGAAAATTTGTCAAAAGAATAAACTAGCAAGAAAGAAAATTAATGAGCTACAATCTCAAATTGAAACTATCATGAATGAGAAGAATGAATTGCTTGCTAGTCATGACAAAATTGCTCAATTGATTGATGAAATTACAACTCTAAATGCAAAACCTTCATGTAGCGATGATATTCAAGATATAATTGCTAAGAATGTTCAATTACAAAAGGATCTTAAAAAATTCACAAGTGGAAAGAAAATGCTTGATGTGCTCATAGGGAGTCAAAAACAATCTTTAAATAAGCATGGTGTAGGCTATGTTAACAACTACAAAAACCATGTTATTCACACTACTATGAATAGAAAGCATTTCTTTGCGAATAAAAGTTCCTCAAGTGTTTGGGCACGTAAGACGAAAATAGTTTGGGTACCAAAGATTAATGTCAAAGGACCCAAAGTTGTTTGGGTACCAAAATCTTCACTTGTAGGTACTTAGAAGAAGGAGAATCGATAGCGATCGACTCAAGCAATAAAAGATCGATTCCAAGCTTCAAGGAAATCATTTGGATCGAATTCATAAAGTCGTCTACGCTATCGAAAGGAGATTGGAACCAATACAAAATCGAGGATCAAAAAGTTGGGTAATATTTTCAATACTCTCAATTTTGACTATTTTAACATTTGGTTCTAATCTAGGGATATTGCATGCTTAATTGTTATCATACATCATTGCTTTTAGGCCTAGTGATAGGGGGAGCATATAATGTTATATCATCTAATTAAGGGGGAGAATTATGAAATCCTATACCTTTACATCATATGCTTGTATTGTTTGCATTTGATTGATGTCAAAGGGGGAGAATGATAAGGATTGAGCTTCAATGAACTCATTCTATGCACATTGTTAGGGGGAGAATCTTATACATGCATAGTTTACATATATGAAGGGGGAGCAATCATATAGAAAAGGAGAGAACTTAAATTAAAACTCAAGCATTAAGATATAGATTTCCCATCATCAAAAAGGGGGAGATTGTTGGCTTTTCGGCGTTAATCTATATTAATTTTGACCATTAATTAAACTAATCTTAATCAATCAACCTAATCAATCAAAGTGAGCAAACACGATTACATGCATTGCATATATATTTGTATACTTGCAATCATCTTTATAGGTTGATCGAGACAATCAAGGAAAAGAGCATTGGGACAAAGACATCAAGACATGTAATCAAAGCTATCGATCAAGACATGTAACTTTATATTTATTGAGTCCATAAGGTTTCATGTAAACTTGAGCACTAGGATTCTGTTCCGTCATTTATCGGTAAACCGAACCTATTTCAGTCAATCGAATCCTGCCTAGTTCGGTCCACCAAACACCTGTCGGATACCCGAATACTTCCCACCAGTAAAACTTAGGTGTTCTCTGGAGTTGCCCCAATGGAAGACCGAACTACCTTCGGGCGACCGAATAGCCTTGGACTGGTTTCGGACTTTGCTCCAACGGTCGCTTTTGAATTAAGTCCCTAGAGCCCAATTGACTTATCCCAGTTCGGATGACCGAATGCCTATCGGTCAACCAATTCCTTATTGGCTTAAGGAGCCCAACGGCTATTTTACATGGGCACTTGACCGTTAACGATAAACCAACTTCCCACTCAATGTCAGCGCAAAACCCGTGCTAACTTCGGTCTACCGAAGTGTACACGGTCAGCCCAACTTGACATAATCAGAGCCCAATCAATTCTAATGTTCACCTTGGAATGGTGAACCGAATGTACTTCCATGAACCGAACTTAATTAGGGCTAAATAGATAAAAGCTACTGGAGGTTGGTGAACGATGATCTGATACATAATCGGTCAACCGAGTTCTTAGTTCAGACCAATTCTTCGGACTACCGTTTGGATAACGGTCGACTAAATATGCCACGATTTATGTCTGAGCTTAAGTCACATCTTGCATTCCTAATTGTCCATTTCCCCACCAACTCCCAAACGTCTAGTTGAGCTTGAAGGCTTATAAATAGACCCTCATTTGGTTGTTTTGGAAATCTTGAACACTTCCTATCTATCCAATACTCAAAGCCAAATCATCTCCATCTTCAAGCTCTCAATCCACAACACTCAAGCCTAAACTTCACCACTTGCATATCCAATTCCATATCAATATCCAAGTGTGCTCAAGTGTAGAGTGTTACTTAGATTGTAATTCCAATTCCTTATTCAAGAATCACCAAGTTGTAAAGGTTCGAGGAAGCTCTCTCTCGGGTTGTGAGAGGAGACACGAGCGAGGTGAGGTTGTTCGCGAGGTGAGGTGTTGTAAACGACGTTGGTCTTGGCCCATAATGGAGATCGGTTAGTGGAACCGTAAGCAAGGCTCGGGGGATCGAGCGAGGCTTGCGAGGAGGACTAGGACCCGGGTGTGGGTGCCGAACCTCTCTAAACTTTGTTGTCGACAAATTTTTGGTTTGCAATTGTCTCTTCCTTTATCCTTCGATTATTATTTTTAATTCCACATTTATCCATCGATTAGAGGGTCATAGATCCTAACAATCTTTTGAGTTCACACCCGAGTGCATGACTGCTTTTGAGTTTTTGAAGCGTGACTTGACCTCCGTTCCTATTATTAAAGCACTAGTGTCGATTCTACCTTTCGAAATAATGTGTGATGCATCTGATTATGTGATAGGAGCAATGTTGGGTCAGAAAGTTGACAAATTGCCTCATGTGATCTATTATGCAAGTCGTACTCTCAACGACGCCCAGCTTAACGACTCCATTACTGAGAAAGAGTTCCTCGTGATCATATTTGCGTTGGAAATATTTTGTCAGTACCTCATTGGATCGCACGTTATCATCTACACTGATCACTCAACTCTTCACTACCTTTTGTCCAAAAAGGATGCGAAACCCCGTCTCCTTAGTTAGATCTTGTTGTTGCAAGAATTCAACCTTGAGATATGGGATAAGAAGGGATGCGAGAAAGTCATGGCAGATCACCTTTCTCGCACTCCAGTTGAGCTTTCATCGGATCCATCGGTGAATGAGTTCTTTCCCGACGAGAACCTTATGGAAATAGCCTCACCCCCTGGTTCGCTGACATTGTGAACTATTTAGCAACCTGGGGGTACCAGCTCATTGGACACAAAATTAGAAAGCCAAATTCAAGTCGTTAGTCAAACACTTCTATTGGGATGATCCCTACTTGTTTAAGTATTATGCGGATCAAATCATAAGAATGTGCATTCCTGACGACAAGATTCAGAGTGTCTTGTATTTTTGCCATAAGGAGGCATGTGGTGGGCACCTCGGTGTCAAGAAAACTGCTGCCAAAGTGCTCCAATGCAGTTTTTACTAGCCCACATTGTTCTAAGATGCTTTTGCATTTTGGAAAGCATGCGATAGGTGATTGACATCATTTCATGCTTATATTTCTATCTTATATCCATTATCTTTCACCAAAACAATGCTATGTTATGAGTTTTATGTTTAGTTTTCAGGAATAAATAGGTTTGAAGAGATGAAGCATAAAATGACCCAAAAACTGGGAAAAAGGACTGAATTGTGAGATCTGGGGACTAAGATGCGAAGGAGAAGGACCTGAATGTAAGACAGAAGGACCTAAGACCAAAACAGAGAACTCCACACCATCATGGGGAGTATTTTGGCAATTCTATTCGGGTCGGAGCTCCAATAAACGAAGTAGATGCATCTAAGACCACTAAATACACTAAGCAAAGCCCAGCACAAATTCCAGATGGATTCGGACTTTTTAGACCACCAATTGGCGGTACAAGACCGCTAATTGGCGGTCACTTTTGGCCCAAATCCGCTAAGATTTCTCTGGGTTACGTATTAGTGTATATTTAGTCCATTTCTGGTATTTGTTTAGTCCCACATCGGGGGATTGTCCCGGATTAGCTTTTTTCATGCCTATAAATAGAACTCTTCACCTCCTATTGTAATCACTCCATATTTTAAGTGGCTATTCTTCCTACTAGAAGTGAGGCCTTGAAGCACCCACTAAAGTAGGAGGATGCTACTTTTAATGTGAGTCATTTTATCAATAAAGTTTTGTGTTTCTTTCATTGTTTGTTTATGCTTCTTTTATTGTTTGTGCATGTTTTAGTTTAATCGTCTTTTATTTCTAGCTTAGTTTTAATATGTTTTCTTTGCTTAGTTTAATAATTAGTGTAATGTTTAGTGAGTAGTTCCATGCCCTTTGGGGGTGGAGTAAATGTACGTACATGCATTAGAGAATGAGATGAATGCTTTATTTTTGATGTGTTGATAAAACATGAATGCATGCTTGCTTGTTTTGGATAGAATTTATAACTTGATGAGTTTTGCCAAAATGATTAGACACCTCTCATGCTTGTTTAGGTTCTGAAATAAACAACTTGCATATGTAAATGTTAATCAACTAAGTTGGTGAATAGATTGATAGGTTTTGCCATAACATTTAGACACTTCCTATGCTTGATAAACACCACCTTCATGTGCTTAAAGAATGTATTCTACACCCACCTCTTTGCATGTGTGCACTCACTCCACCCCTTAGGGGTTTTCCCATTTCTGTATTCCAGCATTCTTCTTTTGCTCTTAGCATAGTTATTATTTCATTGTTTGGTTCTTCCTTTAGCATTTCCTACTTCTTAGCGTGGTTTAGTGTAGAGTAGCATAACCAATATTTCTCCCCCAATTTTTGCCACTTGATTTCTGATAAACAAGAGGCTGCTCACCTCCCTGAGGACGACCCGTACTTGCCACCGCTTCATCGCGGTCGTGCACTTGCGGTTTAATTAAAACGTTCAACAAGTTTTTGGCGCCGTTGCCAGGGAGGTGTCAGTCCAGACTCTTGTTTGGACGATTCGAGTGGATTTAATTTGTGTTTTGTAGTTTTTCTTTGTTTCAGGAGTCTTGGAGTCGCCAGGAGGAGCACCTGGAGAAATTTGGAGGCATTCTGGGCACTTCAGACCGCCAATCAGTGGCCTGAGGCCGCCAATTGGCGGTCTGGTGAGCTCATTTTACTCTCTTATTTCTGTGGCGTGTTTACATAATTGATGTAGTGATCTGGGACTTGATTTGGCATGTTTTGACTTATAGTTTTTCCCAGATCCATAATCAAACCTCCTTTAAGCAACTTGGACCCTAAAACTCAAAGCAAAAGATTAGGCATTCTTTTTGTTTAGGTCATGCATCATGTATGTGACTTAGGCATATAGATTGTCTTTCATTTTAGCTTTATTTTCAGTTGCTGAGTGCTGGCGTGAGGTACGCACCTTCTACTCTCATTCATGCATTTCGTATGAACATGCAGTAGTTAGTAGGAAGTGCATTGAAACAAGTGTGAGTTGAGTGTTTGTTTGGAGAGTTGATTGCTAGATTTAGACTCCAAAACGCTACTAAGGAGGGGTTGTCCCATAAAAGATAAGGTGAGGGATTTCATCACCTTTTCCTTCGCCCAAAAACCACACTAATCAAGAGCCTAATTTTAAAATCAAGTAGACATTGGCCTTAAGGAATTCAGACGCATTAGGAGAGTGATCCGGTCCCGACCGTCATGACCTGATCGGCGTTGTCCACTTTGTCGATAGTAGGAGAGACGAGATCCCCAGATCTTGGCTCACTTGCTGGGCTTGGTGGTCCTCGTCGTAGGGAGGTGAGGCGTGTTGAGGCCGTGTGACCTCGCAGTTAGGCGTCGTCTAGCTGTAAGGACCTATAGCGACCTTAGGATTGCTTGAGCCTTGTTTTCTTGTGTGCTTCTACCTGTACCCATCCGCCGTAGCATAAGGACTTCTTCCCTTCTCTCCTGAGTCATTCTTTATCTCCTGTGTTCCCTCGTCTTCTCTTCTATGCACATTCTTTGTTAAAAAAAAGGTTTTGGTTTGTGTGCGTGCACCTTTGTGTATGCTTTCGTGGACACTAGACGAGAGGGTTCGTTTGACGAGGAGCGTTGTCAATCTGGCTTCGGACATCGATTTCTCAACACCTTCCTCCTCTCGTGTCGCACACAGTCCGGGTTCAATGGCAGCTAATTTCCGTGAGGAGGAGCAGTTGCTGGACCCACCTGCTCCACCAATGCTTCCAGTTGTGGTTCCCATACCTCTACGCGATCGATGCTACCCGAGCCGTACAGCTCTACCCTCAGGCATCGTATTACCAGAGGCTAATGGGAACCATTTTGAGGTTAAGCCTCAGTTTATTTCCATGCTCCCTCAGGGAATTTGAGGAGGTCTGTGCTATGTTCAAGCTGCAACAACTTAGCACAGACTCCATCCATCTTAGGCTTGTCCCCTTTGCGCTGAAGGATGACGCCAAGAAGTGGTTGTACAGCAACCATGCGAATGCCTTTAGGACCTGGGATGAGTTTCAATCTGCATTCCTCAAGAAGTACTTCCCAAATCATCGGACTCAAAGATTGAGGAACGAAATCAATTCGTTCTATCAACATGAGACTGAACCATTCCATGCATACTTAGAGAGGTTCAAGGAGCTACTATCCTCATGCCCTCACCATGGCATCGAGTTGTGGCGCCTTTGTCAGATTGTTTACGAGGGTCTTCACATCCCGTCAAGAACGCTCCTTGAGTCCATGTGTCAAGGAGAGTTCTTGGGAAAGGATGAAAGGGAGGCATGGGCTTTCCTAGAAGACCTTGCTGAGAAAACCATGCAATGGGAGAGTGTGAGGGAACCACCTGCATCATCTAGCATAGGAACGAGGATCGCAAATGCAAACTCGACTAGATCGGGTGCCGCATTTGTTGTCGATACCACTACGGCCACCGAGGCACGCATGGCGGCCTTAATGCGCCGTATGGATTCGATTGAGCTCCAAAACCAACAAAGTGCACCTCACATGTCAACATCTGGTCGAGTTCCCTGTCATTCATGTGGTAGGATAGGTCATGTAGTAAGCCAGTGTGCGTCCATTCCTCCTGAGATGGAAAGTGTCAACGCCATCTATGACAGAGCTAGGAATGACCCATACTCATCATCTTATAATCCTGGATGGAGGAACCACCCTAATTTTTCATGGAACCAAAATAATGCCCCGGGTGGTCCTTCAACCTCTTCTCGACCACCTAATCAACCACACCAACCTCCCATGAATGCTCATTCATATCAGCAACCCCAAGTTCCAAGCACCAACCAACCATGTTTCCCAAATTCTAACAACTTTGAAACCCGGTTTAATTCGCTTGAGAACTTGACTCGTGGACTTGAGAACTCTATGAAATTTGTTATGTCTTCCACAAGTCAAGTTCTCACTTCAAATCAGCAGACCATCAAATCTCTAGAGCTTCAGATGGGCCAATTGGCTCAGTCTGTACATGAAAGAGAGAGAGGGTCTTTTCCTAGCCAGCCTGAGGCTAACCCCCACATGTACCAGCAACAACACATGCAAAATGAGAATATGGTACCTCGGGGGAGGCAAGTGAACCATGTGGAGGAACCTGTTCACCATGTCAATTCCATTGTGACCTTAAGGAATGGAAAACAGGTTAAGAATCACATTTCCTTGCCACACCCACTCCCATCTATGCAGCCCCTTAGTGGGAATGGTGGTGAAGAAGAGGCTGAGGGTGAGGGTAATACACCAAAGCTTTCTTCTCAGGCATCGCAGAAAACCTACCTGCCAAAAGCTCCTTATCCAAGTAGGTTAACCAAAAAGCAGAGTGACAACATGGACAAGATATTAGAGGTATTTAAGCAAGTGAAGTTTAACATCCCATTGTTGGATGTCATCCAACAAATACCTCAATATGCCAAAGTGTTGAAGGATCTCTGCACAACCAAGAGGAAGACCAATGTTCCTAAGAAAGCATTCTTGGCTGCAAATATCAGCTCACTTTTGTCCAATCCAACCTACACAAAATACAAGGACTCTGGGTGTCCTACTATTCAGTGTACGATAGGGAACACTAGAATGAGCAATGTTTTGCTTGATTTAGGATCAGCAGTCAACCTCCTCCCATTTTCTGTTTATCAACAGTTAAACTTGGGAGAATTGAAACCAACTAAGATCACCCTCCAATTGGCGGATAGATCCATTCGTATTCCAAAGGGGATTATCGAGGACGTGCTTATCAAAGTTGGAGATTTTATATTTCCAGTCGATTTTGTTGTCCTCGATACCAATCTTGTTGCGAACACCCACTCTCAAATACCTTTGATTTTGGATAGACCATCTCTGACAACTTCCAACGCCTTAATTAATTGTAGAAATGGTCTCATGAAGCTCTCATTCGGTAACATGAGTGCCGAGTTTCATGTGTTCAACTCTGGTAGGCAACAGGAACCCATGGATGAACCTTTAAATCTAAATCTGATCCGCCAATTGGGGAAAGCACCACAAAATCAACGAACACCCCTAACCCCAATGCAACCCATTGAGAATGTTCGTGGGCCCAGCGAAAACTCATTGCCTGTCTTCGCAATGCAACAGAGTGAGCTGGCCTCGAACATGAATGTCCAAAGGGAGTGTTCGTTGTGTGATTTAGTTGAGAGTACTAGTGAGAGTGAGACACCTCATCATATGCCTATACCAGAAGGTGTCTCTACCTCATGTCTCATGGCCATTGAGCCCTTTGAGCTTCATATTGACTCCAACAAGGACCCACCTATGACCAAGCTTACGTTTGATGATCTAAATGATGGTGGGAGATCCTTGTTGGATGACTTGCGGAGCAGCCCCATTCTTAGTGATGCAAGTCTGCTGAATCCATTGAATGAGCCTGAGGAACTCATTCCGATGCACCCGCCTCTTGGTTGGAGGGTTTTGTTCGATGAGCAACTAAACCCTAGTGAGGCAACACAACTTCATTCTTTGTTGCCCACACCCAACCAATATCATGAGGGGTTCGAGCCTTTCAGCTTTGACCCTTCACCCCTCATGACACCTCAGAGTACCAGTGAAGATTGCCCATCTCGGCAAGTCTCTGGTCCTCATGACTTGATGTTCTTATTTGATGTTCTTTGACCAAATGATTATGAGAATATCGTTGTTGTTGTACATATCATACTAAAAAAAGTGCAATAAAAGACTCCAAGAGTGAGCATCCATTGTTGTGGGCCCCAACCCTTGTGTACTTGGGCCCAATCTCTTCACGTATTTATCTCCCTTCTTCAGCTTCTCACAGGTTTTGAGGGAATTTGGGTTTGTGTCCATCAACATGACCCTGAACGTCCCTTTGTACTTCATGTTGGTGAGATCTTTCCTTTTTCATGCATATATCCATGTAGTATTTTGTTCACATTCATTGAGGACAATGCATGAAGTAGGTGTGGGGGGTGTTTTACGTGTGTACATAGTCGAGTCTTTTCTTTTGATTTTTTTGTTTTGTTTTGTGTGCATTGTTAGGGTCATGTTAGTGTGCTGCATTTAATATCGATATATCTGCTTGCCATGATCCTTGGGTGACTTGTCTTCTTTTGCTTGCCTAATGTTTTAAAATTTTCACATTTCTTTCAAAATCTTCATGTGTTTACGAAAGAAAATGTTTTTGTAGGTTTTGCGTGTGTTTAGCATGTGCAAAACCGTTGAGAGGCAAAGTAAAAAGAAAGCTCCCAAAATTGTCTTGAACTTGATGCATTAGGATATCTAGTTTACTGGCTTTAGGTCTTATCGAGTCGTTAGGATGCACCCCGGTTTTCCCTCGGGGGGCATGTAATCATAGGGTTTCAGCACTCAAACATTAAAAGAAGTCCACCCTCAACCTAGTGAGTCAAATAATTCATGTCTGTTAGTATAAGGAAGTTTGTCGTAGTCAAGGGCCCTTAATCTCTTTTTATGAAACTTAAGTGTAGGGGTTTTGGTTCCCATGTAGATAAATAAATAAGTGGTGTTCTCTCTTCTCGCACGGCTCCTATCACTCGGGAAAGTAGGTCTGAGGGGACTTTGTGCCTGGTGCTTTCGAGTCATCTGACTTGGGATGCGCCGACCGAACTCCCATTACACGGGTGGTAGGGATTGCCCTATGTGGAGATTTGGGGGAAGGTGTACGTGATAGTGTAAGTCCTCATGGGCAATGATGCACGAAACCTGACCCTGGGAGAATCAAACACCAACCAATAAACTGCTCCAAAGAAAAAGAAAAAAAGAAAAAAAAGAGTCAAATGAGAACCAAAATGGACTTTACACATTGTATCACATTCAGAAGTTAATGTTGCCCATGTCTTTCACTTAAGTCCTTAACTAACTTTCACGAATAACTCATTAGGCTAGGTGTGTGGACCGATTACATATATAGAGTCGACCCGTAGTATTACCTTATCCCATGATCGACAATATGAGTCCGACGAGTCGTGTAGCTAGATTGATTAATGCATCTTGTTCGGATTTTGTGGGTATATCCGCTGAAAACCCTCAGGAGACAACACTCCTCCTCCTTGGCGACAAGGAGGTTTAACGGCTTGTTGCACGTGCTAAGTGCAACCGTGATTCCTACGAAAGTGAGTTAGGATTTCTTGTTTTTCGTATGCTTTTCTCTTTCTTTGTTTTGCTCGGGACTAGCAAAAGTTAGGTGTGGGGGTATTTGATTGACATCATTTCATGCTTATATTTGTATCTTATATCCATTATCTTTCACCTAAACAATGCTATGTTACGAGTTTTATGTTTAGTTTTCAGGAATAAATAGGTTTGAAGAGATGAAGCATAAAATGACCCAAAAGCTGGGAAAAATGACTGAATTGTGAGATCTGGGGACTAAGATGCAAAGGAGAAGGACCTGAATGTAAGACAGAAGGACCTAAGACCAAAACAGAGAACTCCACACCATCATGAGGAGTATTTTGGCAATTCTATTCGGGTCGGAGCTCCAATAAATGAAGTAGATGCATCTAAGACCACCAAATACACTAAGCAAAGCCCAGCACAAAGTCCAGATGGATCCGGACTTTTTAGACCGCCAATTGGCGGTCCAAGACCGCTAATGGGCGGTCATTGTTGGCCCACATCTGCTAAGATTTTTTTGGGTTACGTATTAGTGTATATTTAGTCCATTTCTGGTATTTGTTTAGTCCCACATCGGGGGATTGTCCCGGATTAGCTTTTTTCATGCCTATAAATAGAACTCTTCACCTCCTATTGTAATCACTCCATATTTTAAGTGGCTATTCTTCCTACTAGAAGTGAGGCCTTGAAGCACCCACTAAAGTAGGAGGATGCTACTTTTAATGTGAGTCATTTTATCAATAAAGTTTTGTGTTTCTTTCATTGTTTGTTTATGCTTCTTTTATTGTTTGTGCATGTTTTAGTTTAATTGTCTTTTATTTCTAGCTTAGTTTTAATATGCTTTCTTTGCTTAGTTTAATAATTAGTGTAATGTTTAGTGAGTAGTTCCATCCCCTTTGGGGGTGGAGTAAATGTACGTACATGCATTAGAGAATGAGATGAATGATTTATTTTTGATGTGTTGATAAAACATGAATGTATGATTGCTTGTTTTGGATAGAATTTATAACTTGATGAGTTTTACCAAAATGATTAGACACCTCTCATGCTTGTTTAGGTTCTGAAATAAACAACTTGCATATGTAAATGTTAATCAACTAAGTTGGTGAATAGATTGATAGGTTTTGCCATAACAATTAGACACTTCCTATGCTTGATAAACACCACCTTCATGTGCTTAAAGAATGTATTCTACACCCACCTCTTTGCATGTGTGCACTCACTCCACCCCTTAGGGGTTTCCCATTTCTGTATTCCAGCATTCTTCCTTTGCTCTTAGCGTAGTTATTATTTCATTTTTTGGTTCTTCCTTTCGCATTTCCTACTTCTTAGCGTAGTTTAGTGTAGAGTAGCATAATCAATATTTCGCCCCCAATTATTGCCACTTGATTTCTGATAAACAGGAGGCTGCTCACCTCCCTGAGGACGACCCGTACTTGCCACCGCTTCATCGCGGCCGTGCACTTGCGGTTTAATTAAAACGTTCAACAATAGGTGTCAACGTGTGGGCCGTATTGGAAGACGTGATATGATGCTACTAAATCCTATCCTAGTGGTCAATATCTTTGATGTTTAGGGAATTGACTTCATGGGCCCTTTCCCCGTGTCCCATGGTCACACCTACATTATGGTGGCGGTTGACTATGTGTTGAAGTGGGTTGAAGCAATCCCCACTCGCATTAACTATCGCAAGATTGTGATCAAATTTCTTAAAGAACACATTTTTGCGAGGTTTGGGACACCTTGTTGTATCATAAGTAATCAGGGGACACACTTTGTGAACCGATCCCTCGAGGCAGTGTTCAGGAAATATTCCATAACGCACAAGTTGGCCACACCTTATCATCCTCAAACCAGTGGCCAGGTGGAAATTTCCAACCGTCAACTCCAAGCAAATTCTAGAGAAAACGGTTAATGCTTTGAGGAATGATTGGTCAGTTAAGCTTAATGATGCATTATGGGCCTTCCACACTGCATTTAAAACCGACCTTGGCATGTCCCCCTACAGGCTAGTTTATGGCAAAGCTTGCCATCTTTCGGTAGAGCTTGAGCACCGAGCACTATGGGCAATCAAACATCTTAACATGAGTCTTGATGTTTCCAGGGCCAATCGCAAGCTAGACCTCAACGACTTGGAGGAGTTGAGAAATGAAGCTTATGAGAAAACCAAGATCTTTAAGTCCAGTACTAAACTTTTCGACGACCGCTTAGTCATAATCAAAATCTTCACGGTGGGACAAAAGGTCTTGTTGTATAACTCTCGCCTCCACATGTTTCCGGGGAAAATTTGGAGTCATTGGTCTGGACCCTTTATTGTTTTAACCATATTCCCTCACGGAGCGGTTGAGATTAAGAACCCAAGTACCAACGATGTGTTCAAAGTTAATGGACACCGGCTAAAACCGTACTTGGAGAGGACCACGACAGAGGTCGAGGTGGAAGTCGTCTTTACACGAACTTCCCAAGGATGTGATCACTTGACATGATTCATCCTTTCATTTGTTTTGGTACATATCTTCAAAAAACATAGAAAAAGAAAAAAATAGAAGTGCATTTTGATATTTTTCCATGCTTCTTTGTTAAAAACGCGTGTTCTTTACACTACCCATCATCCGCCCCAACGAAAACGTGTTTTTCTTTTCTGGTCGCCACCCAAAGAATTTTCCCCCCATATCTAACGAACAGACCGCCAATCAGCGGTCTGCAACCGCCGATCAGTGGTCTGTTGTGTTGATCTGCTCTTGAATCTTCGGCTGGGAGTTGATTTTGTTGGGGGAAGTCGGTTTCAGTTGGTTTTGAGGTTTTTTGTTACTGCTTGCGTCGTCGTGCTTTGGTCTCTACCCCTCGTGCGTCGTGTTCTTCTCTGTCGCCGCTTGTTCCTCCGTTAAAGCTCGCCAAGGTAGGTACAGGTATGGCCCGCCCACATTTAATTCCAGAACTTAATTTTGCCTCCCTGATTCGTGATTTCGGAGAACCCTTCTACGGTAGATCGTAGCAAAAGGGTGGACTCATTTGATGTATAAGGGTGATGGAACCATGTACGTAGAATCTCGTACGTGAGTTTTATTCTAAACTCAAGTGTGACCAGACCAGACAACTTGCGTTTAGTGTCACCCTTAGAGGGCTTAAACACACTGTGACACCCCAATTTATCTCCGACGCGATTGGGATCCCCTTAGTCGTGACACTAAATTTTACCGATCTATGCTTGGGCGTGGGCAACCCATTTCATCGCATGGGGGAATACCCAATGCGCACATCTACTCCACTGTGCACATTGTAGCCAGGTGGGTGTGTAGGAATATGTTGGCCCAAGAGCAAACCTCCACATTCTTCATGGATGGTTCACCTCACTGCATTTGTTGAACGTTGTTCGATGTGTTGGTGAATGCCAAACTTAAAGAAATACATTGTTTGCCTACTCTGGTGACCAAATTGTGTGGAATATTGGACATCCCACGGTTTGAGCGCTTGTTGCAGCGTCAAGGCATTGACCTCGAGGTTGCGAAGATGACCCCGTCATATCATCATTACCTTCAAGAGGCATGAGTGCCTGATTACATGGAGGAGGATGTGAGAGCTAGTTCCCCAAACTCATCTGTGAGCTTGCGAACGCTCTTCAACGTCGACATATCTGATGTGTTTGCGAAAGAAAATATTTTGTGGGATTTGTGTATGTGTTTAGCATATGCAAAACCATTTTGAGGCAATCAAAAGAGAAGTTCCCAGAATTGACTTGAATATGATGCATTAGGATATCTAGTATACCGTCTTTAGGTCTTATCGCGTCGTAAGGATACACCTCGGTCTTCCCTCGGGGGGAGTGTAATCATAGGATTTCAGTACTCAAACAAATAAAGAAATCCACCCTGAACCTAGTGAGTCAAATAATTCTTGTCAGTTAGTATAAGGAAGTTTGTCGTAGTTAGGGACCCTTAAAATCTTGTTGTGAAACTTTAAGTGTAGGGGTTTTGGTTCCCATGTAGATATAAATAAATAAATAAATAAATAAGTGGCGTTCTCTCTTCTCGCACGACTCCTATCAATCGGGAAATTAGGTCCGAGGGGACTTAGTGCCTGGTGCTTTCGAGTCATCTGACTTGGGATGCTCCGACCAAACTCTTGTTACACGGGTGATAGAGATTGCTCAATGTGGAAATTTGGGGGAGGGTGTACGTAATAGTGTAAGTCCTCACAGGCAATGATGCACGAAACCCGAGCTGGGGAGAATCAAACACCAACCAATGTAATGCCCCAAAGAAAAGAAAAAAATGATGAATGAAGGAAAAAAAGAGTCAAATAAGAACCTTAATGGACTTTACACAATGTATCAATTTAAGAAGTTGAGGTTGCCCATGTCTTTCACTTAAGCCCTATGTAGAGGTTTTTGTTACTGCTTGCGTCGACGTCTTATATCCGTTACACGGGTGGTAGGGATCGCCCTATGTGGAGATGTGGGCAAAGGTGTACGTAATAGTGTAAGTCCTCATAGGCAATGATGCACGAAACCTGACCTTGAGAAAATTACTGTAACGCCCCCAATCTCGTGGGTACGCACACTGGGAAAGACTACAAGTATCGCGATCAAAGACCTCCACGACGACCGAAAGAGTTACAAAAGACAGACCAAACAACGACTCGACAATACGTAGAGAGATCATACATTGATAGACTAACATAAAACATAACTGAAAAGTGAGAGAATATCCATATATGGTAAGAATGTCAAATACATTACATCGAGTTCAAAGGGAAATACATCGTAAATAATGCGGAAGCAAAAGACAACTGAAGAATATGGTCGACGTGTCCCTCGTGTACAGAATCTTCGACTACTCGTCCAGTCTGCCCTGTGGAAACCTAAGTACCTGCAAGCACTGCATTAAAAAATGCGTGAGTTTTCAATTAAGAAAACCCAGTATGCCCCTGGCCCAATCAGAGTTATATGGAAGAATGCATGCAATCTATCTACGACAAAAGCATCCAAAACAGAAACAGATAAGCACATAATGCATCAGAAGTCTACAACTCCATCAGTCGTGCCAAATGGGTAACACCCACAGAAATCCCTCCAAGGGAGCCAGAATACCAACAATGCTAGTCAGAACAGAACAAGAAAAGCATCAAATGCAACAGAAGGCTACGACTCCATAAGTCGTGCCGGTCGGGCGCACCCGAACCATTCCTCGAAAGGAACCAGAACACCAACCTCGCTGGTCAAAGGCGGTCACTCGACAGTGACCCACCGCTTGGCACAAAGCGGTGCGCCGGATAAGTTTCCGAATTCTTGTCAAGTGACCTACATGGTGCTATCACGAACTTGGGAACACCTACCCTGAGACAGAATGGCAGCGCGCCTGCCCAGGACTTATCTTACGCCTAGCCTCCCAACGTGAAGGTCTTATGCGAATGGCTCCGGAACTAGAGGACCCACTCGTGGCCCGTCGGCCCAGAAAACGGAACGTGACCAGTATTATTAATCAGATTAAATGCAATGCAAGCTACTTAAGCATCTAAAATCTAATGCATCTACAGTGTATGGAACGAGCTCAAGGAAGAGTATCTGGATACCCTCCTAGTAGCCCTGAACCAACTCGGAAATCAGACATACCAATCAGGAATCAACCCACACCCACAATAGCAAGCAATCATAACCAGATCGACAATCGAGATAACAACTCATCGAGTCATCTACGGGTCATGATAAGGATGTTATAAGGTCTGAAATCCTATGTGTCATACATACCCACAACACATACTACATAACAGTAACATAACATGTGAAGGAAGTAATGAGACATGTACAATATTGGGAAGTATTATAAACAAACCTCACAAGCAAACTAAATCATGCATCCTGAATTTCAGAACATATGTATATGGTAGGAACTTAGTATTCCAGACTAGATCAGAGATATATCATGAGATAAAGCATGAACAATGGTCTGAAATCAGTGACTAATCAACAGGAATTTATCTGGATTTAATCACTAAGCAAAGCTGGCACCTATGGCATAAGATTAGTAAACCCATCATGGAATATAATCTGAACATAGACCTCGACTAACGCATGATTGAGTGACTTATGATCAGCGCAAAATCATGGAACATTATGTGAATGAAATTGAGAAGTAATGCAAGCCTACAGGACAAAAAAATCAGAAATCAAGGCAAGGAGTATGATCTGAACACAGTCACCAATTATAGTATGGATACCGATCTATATCAGCCACTATGCCACGAAACATGTCTGACTATAGTCGCTAAGTAACCCCTGAATATATATATCTTAAAACCAGCAACATGTCATGGTAGAGTCTCCTGATAATGGCCACCAAAACGTGCAAGACATATGGACAAACCAAAACAGCATGAATCAAGCATTATTTTTTGGACAATTAGCTAGATCACACCTAGATCTAAGATCTGAAATCAAAGGCGATTCCCGAAACTAATAACATTAACAAATCACAAATTCGTGCTAGGAGGAGATCTCATAAATCACTAAAACATTCCAGGCGAAGAGAAAACTACAGCAAGATAGAACATAATCACAAAACAACCAACCGATCTCAAGATCAAATCACACGAGTAGGGTTGCAAGTCACGCAATATGCATGCAACAACCCTACCCGGTACTCTCCCCACGATCCAGCCTCCCACGCTCTGGTTCCTCCATAAAACCACCAACAAAACAAGGAGCTTGAGATGTGGTAAGGAGAGGGATTTATGTTGCTGAAGCTTGCCTAGCTGCACACAAGAAAGTCTTTTGCTTCTTCTTCAATAGCTGCCGGATCTCCACCAGTAGGAAACCAGAAATGATGGTGGTGGTGGTGGTGGAAAGACTTTGTGGCGTGGAAGGGAGGAGAGGGGGTTGGGGTCGACTGTTGTAGGGTTCTCCAGCTTTTTGTTTCAAGAAACAAACACCAAAAGGCAATAGAATCATGTCCTTGAAGGCTGAATCAAGACTTACCATAATGCACACAATTCAAATTTGCAAGGATTCTTTGAGATCATCTCCTGCTGACATGGCAACTTGTCCACCTCATCCGCATGCCAGCCCACAACAACCAATCCGAGCCCAACCCAAAACTAAGCCCACACACACACGGTTTGCACCTGATTGACCCGATTAAGCCACCGATTGCACAAACCGCCCGATGGGTCGCACCAGACCACAAACCACATAAACTCGCCCAAAAACGAAACTTTACTAAGTCCGAGCATGAAGTCACAAGCATAATAATGATAAATAAGACATCAACAAAGACCACAATGATAAATAAACTTTAATAATGTGGCAGGAGAGCGGGTCTTACAATTACACACCAACTAGAAAAAAATGAAAAAAAGAGAGCAAAAGAAAAAAAAGAAAAAAAGAGGAAATGGTAATGCAAATAAGAACCTTAATGGACTTTACACTTTGTATCAATTGAGGATGTTAAGGTTGCTCATGTCTTTCACTTAAGTCCTTACTTAACTTGCATGAATGGTTCCCTAGGCTAGGTGTGTGGACTGAATACATATAGAGAGTCGGCCCGAAGAAATACTGTGTCCAATGATCGACAAAAATAGGTCCAATGAGTCGTGTTGCTAGATTGAAATATGCATCAATGTTCGGATTTTGTGGGTGTATCTGCTGAAAACCCTCAGGAGACAACACTCATCCTTGGCAACAAGGAGGTTTAACGGCTTGTTGCACTTGCTAAGTGCAACCACGATTCCTACGAAAGTGAGTTAGGGTTTTCCTATTTTACGTATTCTTTTTCCTTTCTTTCATTTTTCTCTTTCTTTGTTTTGCTCTAGACTAGCAAAAGTTATGTGTGGGGTATTTGATTGACATTGTATCATGCATATATTTTTGTCTTATATCCTTTATTTTTCGCCTAAGCAATGTTACGTAACGAGTTTTATGTTTAAGTTTTAGGAATAAACATGTTTGAGAAGAAGAGACTCAAAATGGACTTAAAAGCAAGGAAACTGACTAAGATGTAAGACTCATAGACTCAGATGCAAGAGAGAATAACCCGGATGTAAAACCAAAAAGACCAATAAGAAAATCAAGAAACTTCACACCATCATGAGGAGTATTTGGCAATTAGACCCGGGCCTAAGCTCCAACAACCACTTCGGGTGCACCAAACATGAAGAAATCGATCCACAAAAGTCTCCACCAAAGTACAACTCGATCAGCCCAACCCAGACCGCCAATTGGTTGTCCCAAACCAATTAGTATGTTGTTTGTATCGATTTGTAGAAGTTTCATTAATCCCATATTGGGGGATTGTCCCCGATTACTTTTTTTGTATGACTATAAATAGAACTCTTCCTCCTCCATTGTAAACATCTCCTCTCTTAGTGGTCATTCTCTCTACAAGGAGTAGAGCTTTAGAGCAAAACTCTAGTGGAGAGAGGCTACTTGAAATGTGAGTGAGCAATAAATAATATTTTGTTAGTTTCTTGTTGTTTCTTTTAATTCTTGCATGCTTAGTTAAGTTTGTTTATTTTAATCTTCGTAGAATTAATTAGCATATTTCTTTTCCTTAATATGAATTTTAGAGTAATAATGTGTGAGTAGTTTCATCCCCCTTTGGGAGTGGAGTTGATGTTTATACATGTCATGTAGAAGGGAATGAATGTTATATGTTGTTTTATGTGAGAAATGTGAGTATGATTGTTTGAATTAAAGAGAATACTTAACTTGATGGTTTCTGCCATAATCTTTAGGTACATTTCATGCTTGTTTAGGTTCTTAATAACAAACTTGTTCATGCTCATATTAATCACTTAGGTTAGTGATTTCGAGGATAGGTCTTGCCATGAGGTACTTTTTATGCATAGCAACACTACATACACTTGTGCTCTATTGAATGCATTCATCACCACTTATTTCATGTGTACATACACACCACCCGTTATGGGTTTCCATTCCTAATTTCCAGTTTGCTTCTATTAGTCACTTAGTTTAGTTTTATTTAGTCTCGTGATTTCATCTTCTTTGTTTGTTTCGTACTAGTGTAGCGTATCGTAGCATAATTTAGTCTAGTTTAGTGTAATCAATTTCTTCTCCCATCTTTTCTTACTTGATTTCTGAAGAACCAAAATTGACACATCTTCTCGTGGACACGGCTTGTATTTGTTACGTCTTCACCGACGTCGTGCACTTGCGGTATATAAACGCTCAATCAGTAGTCAATGGAGCTGAATGGTGCTTGTAAATGCAACGTTGATGAGTAAACACTCACTCATTGTTATTAATCATGCAGTTGGGAGTTGTTAATGGTCAATAAATCAATAATTAATATTGTAGTGGGAGCCGCAGGGGACCATGACATAAACAGAGCATGAATGTCACACACCACACAAGCACATACATAGCTAATAGCTTATTACCCCGCAGGCCCCTCTTTCTTACTCAATTTGAGCTGATCGAGCAGCACCGACCATCCATTTGTTTTATTTCTTTTCCTAGTGGTGAATAGAGATTAGATTAGATCTACATCATATGTTGACTATACACATGTCCATCTTATTACTAATCTACGGACCTGTTAAAATAATGTGGCCGTTTTGTATATATGTAGCAGACAGAGGAAGGAATAGTAAGTAGCAAGTGAGTTGATGGTGTGAGAAGACTTCGGAACTCATTTGGTTTCCTTTTGGAGAGCAAAGATTGGTAACCAATGATGTTGTGTTGAAGTACAAGTTGGATCAATGGCGTCGTCGTCGGCTGTCGACGTGGCGGCTAATATCAGCGGTCCGAGACTCTCATTCAGCCTCGATTTGGATTTGGATTTACCTAAAAGAGAAGAGAGCAGCAGCAACAGAAACAACAACAACAAAGCTCGCGGCAGCATTAACAGCGGCGATGTCTGTGGTTTCGAGTTCAGTAGACCGGAGTTTAATCCGGTGGATTCAATTCTACCGGCCGACCAGCTCATCTCCCATGGCAAGCTCCTCCCTCTCCAACTCACCGCCACGCAACAACACCAAGTAGACGACAGCGAGTCTGATGATCATGACAATGATAACGAAGAGAAACAACCAAAAAAGACGTCGTCGTCGTCACCCAAGAAAAAGAACAAGAACGCCACCCACAACAGAAGCAGATGGAAAGAGCTGTTATGGCACAAGAAAGCCGCCTCACTGCGTCAGCAGAACGACAGCGCGAACACAACAAGATCAGGAGCACTCAAGAGCTTCCTCAACCGCAACCACACCAACCGATCCAAAACCACCGCAACTGATCCTCTTCTCGTTAAAAGCCCCGAAACTGATCCAGACCCCGACCCCCCAGCAAAGCCTCAGCAGAAGGCATTACCGGTGGTGGTGCGAAGAAGGGGACGACAGTCAGCGGCGGCGGCGGAGTCGCCCAGGATGAATGCGGCCGGGAAGGTGGTGTTCTTAGGCAGGAGTTCGAGCAATCCAGGGAGGAGCTCAAGCCATAGGGCGGCTATAATGGAACGGTCGTACTCGGCAGCCAGCGTCAGGGTCACTAACGTTCCCGTTTGTAAATCGGTCTTCCGCTTTGCGCCACTATTCGCCAAACAACAGCATCAACAGGAGGACCGATCGTCCTCCCGCTAAGCCACTAACTAGTAATCAAAGCTCTCTCATCTCTTTATTTGTTACTTGTGTTTTACTAGTGTGTTGGTATTTGCTCATTTGGTAACCCAATAATTGAAAAGCGTATGCTGCTCTTTATGATTGATTAATTGATTGATTGGTACCCTGATTTGGTTTCTTTGCTTTGCTTTGCTCGTAACTTCATTAATTTGATGCCTAAAGTATAACGTACGAATTTTTTCCCTTTGCCAGTTCAGTTGACAAAAACTTACTTTGTGATCGGAGTGATTAATATAAATCACTTACATTGTGTGCATGCCCGTTTAATTCTCTTTTTCTACTTGCGTTTTGGTCCACGATGATGGTCTTCAAATAGTTATATGATATATATTGAATGACATTGTGCATTCGTATCTGTAGTTGTCCGCATCTTAGATTTCTATTCCCAGTAATATAGGATTTTCTAGTCGAAAGCGTAGTGCTAGTTACTTATAAGAAAGAGGTAGTGCAACTAACGTATTTGCATATTGGAGCAACACTTTTTATTACATGGCACTAGGTGAACCATATCTTCTCGTTTGTTGTTGTCGTTGTTTTATTATTATTTAAAAATTTGTACAAAATTTTGATATATAAATTTGGGTGACTGAGTTTTTGTATTTCTGTTCTGCAACCAAAAATATCCAGGATTGCACTCTTCACGCCTCTCTGTAGTGTCGGTTTCACTTCGTAATACTGGTGGCAATTGGAAAATTAGGGTGGTTACTCAAAATATGATTAACTACCGTTAAGAAACATACCAAACAGATAACGACCGGTCTGGCTCATAAGATCCCCTCATCATCGCCTCCTTCCATTATGCAACTAATCATCACAAATCTCGGACTCCATCTTTAGCAAGTGTCCAACGGGTACATCCAACTTCATGTGTAATATATAAAGAACAATTGTAACCCTAAAACGATATACAAAAAATATAACAAAAACCTTCATCTTATCGCTGTATCGGATTCTTCATGGTATCAGAGCGACGATTCTGAGAAGGAAAGCGTTGTCGACCTCAGGCTTCAAAAAACTCATCATCGGTCTTTGCCTCTCTTAGGGGGTTGAAGTCCAATCGAGCCAACTGTCCTCCCAAAACCACTGTCGGTCTCTACCTCGCGTAGGGGGTTGAAGGCTAACCTAGCCAAACATCCTAACCCTAGAAGGTTGACATCGGCATGTCAGAGACGGAGGTTAATGCACCGCGCCTCGTCTCTCAACTTCTAAATGGGCAGAACTACCTTTCATGGGCGAGGGCGGTCTCGCTTGCCCTCAGTGGCAAAGGAAAACTAGGCCATATCACAGGGACAAGAACAAAACCAACCGGCGTGGGAACTGAAACAAAACAAGAAGACTGGCAAGCAATGGATCATCTCATCATGTCATGGGTGATCAACTCGATGCAACCCAAAATCGGTGGGATCTTCTTGTACAAAAACTCGGCAAATGAGTTATGGGACTCCGTTCAAAGCATCTATGGTAAGGCTCAAAACTTTGCTCATATATTCAAACTAAAACAAGATATTTCGCAGACAAAGCAAAGTAATCAAACCATCACCGAGTATCTTGGAGGCCTTCAAAGAGGATGGGACGAGTTAGCCATCTATGAACCTCCAAGCTCAGACCCGAAGGTCATCCTTGCGCGGATGGAACAAGATCACATATACCAATTCCTAATCGGACTTGACAGTAGCTACAAAGCCATTCGAAGCCAAATCTTGATGACACCCGAACTTCCCAACTTAGCATCCATCATCGCAATGGTTCAACGGGAAGAAACCCGTCGAACCACCGCTTAGAACCAAACCGATCACACGTCAGAGTCTCAAGCACTCCTCGCCGGAAGACCACAAACAACCACCCAAACCAGAAAACCAAGAGCTAAATATGGAAACAAATCTAACGGAACATGTGATAATTGAAAAAAAATAGGCCACAACAGGAACTCGTGTTGGTTCCTACATCCTCACCTCCGACCAACAAGGGAAGGAGGGGGCGATCATCGGAACAGAGGAAGGGCGCGACAGCGGTTGGGGTTACCCTAACCCTAGCTCTGATGCGGAAAGAAGGAAATGGGGTGAAGTCGGGTCGAGCGCAGATCTGAGGGGATTTATGCTTCCCAAATGGAACATCCGATACCGCATCCGATTAGCACAGATCCGCAACAGATGTTCTCTCCCAGATCCACAACCAACACTAATATACACAACGCTGGACCCAGTAATACACAAGGAGGTGGATCAATGGACTTAAATTTGCTGGGCCAATTGCTAGCCCATCTGAAAAGTTATTTGCAGAACAACCCTCACAGTTCAGGTAATTACTCAGGTATGACAAATCTTCTGGATAATTATACTGCATTTTTTCCCATAATAAATCATATGATACTAGATGGATTATTGACTCGTGTGCTACGGACCATATGACCGGAAACTCTTTATTACTAAATAACATAAAAATTAACTTGGACTTGCTAAACAAATTTGTCACCGTAGCCAATGGTAATCAAGTTGAGATCAAGGGTGTAGGGGACATGCAATTGTTAAATAAATTAGCTAGGAATATATTGTATGTACCTTCTTTCGATTCGAATCTTCTATCTGTTGCTAAAATTACTAAAAAAATAAATTGTAATGTCATATTCACTCCTGTTGATGTAATCTTTTAGGATCAAATCACAGGGATGATGATTGGTAGAGGAGTTCTCTTTAATGGACTCTACATCTTGGACACCAAAAATAAAGCGATGCATGCTATAAATAAACTGAGTCATGAACTATGGCACAAGAGAATGGGGCACCCGTCTCATCCTGTTTTAAAAACTCTTTTTCCTTTTATTGGTTCTGAATATTCTTGTGATGTATGTCATTACTCGAAACAAACTAGATTACCATTTCATTCTGCTACAAAAAAAGCTAGTTGTCCTCTTGAACTCATTCATTCCGATATTTGGGGACCGGCCCCTATTGCATCTTACAATGGTTTTAAATACTTTATTTCGTTTATTGACGATTTTTCCCGCACTACATGGATTTACCTTCTTAAAGCAAAATCTGATGCATTTAAAGTTTTTTGTGACTTTGTGACCCTCGTTGAAAATATGTATGATTTCAGAATTAAATTCTTTAGATCGGACAATGGTACCGAATACACCAGCCACATTTTTAAACTTTTTTGAAAATCAAGGGAATTTTTCATCAAACTACTTGCATCAATACCCCCCAACAAAACGGTATTTCTGAAAGGAAAAATCGTCATCTTTTGAATGTTACCCGATCCTTACTATTTCAAAATAATGTTCCAAAACATTTTTGGTCAGATGTCGTTTTAACCGCAACTTACCTCATAAATTGCCTTCCTAGCTCTATTCTCCAAAATAAGCAACCGTTGGAAATTTTACTTGGAAAAAAACTAACTCTTGATCACCTTTAGGTATTTGGATGTGTCTGTTTTGTTCACAGGAAACGAGCAGAGAAACACGACTTTAATTCTGTTAAATGTATCTTTCTTGGCTATTCCTTTAGGGGAAAAAGGTACAAGTGTTATGACCCAAAAATTGTAAATTCTATGTATCGAGAGATGTATCCTTTGTTGAGAGAGAACCTTACTTTCAAAAAAACGAAGAAGCACCAACAACACTTGATGACAACTTGGCCCCACATGACATTCCTCTTCCAATCTTGGATCCCGGAATATCAGCAACTCATAAAGACAACTTGGCCCCAGAAAGGGAAGAAGAAGAAGAAGAAGAAGAAGAAGAAGAAAACAACAATGGAGAAGGAGAAGACCAAGCGAACCGCCAAGAAGAAATCATTCAAAGAAGGAGATCGACCCGTCCAAATCATCCTCCAACTAGGTTGAGAGATTTCATTACCTCCCACGTAACTTACCCCATTGAGGACTACTTGTCCTATAATCAAGTAAAACCCACTCACAAAACCTTCATAACACAAATAGATAATTACAAAGAACCTAACTCATATCATGAAGCTATTAGGGATCCAAAATGGTGCAAGGCCATGGAGGATGAATCAAAGCATTAGAAACCAATAAAACTTGGACTCTTGTTCCTTTACAAACCAGGATCAAACCTGTTGGGTGTAAATGGATTTATAAGATCAAGTATAATAGCAACGGGTCAATTGAAAGGTATAAGGCTAGACTTGTTGCAAAAGCGTATACTCAATCCTACGGTCTGGATTACTTAGAAACTTTTCACCAGTAGCCAACATGAACACCGTTCGTGTTCTTCTCTCCATAGCTGTTAACAAAGGATGGAATCTATATCAAATAGATGTTAGGAATGCCTTCCTTCAATTAAATCTTGAAGAGGAAGTCTACATGACTCCACCTCCCGGGTACAACTTCACTACAAATCAGGTATGCAAGCTACACAAATCAATCTACGGATTGAAACAATCCCCACGCGCATGGTATGCAAAACTTAGTCACTCTCTTCTAAATTTTGGATTTATAAAGTCTTCCGCTGACGCATCCATGTTTATTAAATATCAACATAACACAACCACCATTGTCTTAGTTTATGTAGATGATATTATAATTACCGATGATAGTAATCATACAATCAATCTAGTCAAAAGTTATTTAAAATCTAAGTTTGACATCAAAGACCTTGGGATTCTAAAGTATTTTTTAGGAATAGAAATTGCATACTCCACAAAAGGCTTGTTTTTATCACAAAGGAAAATACACTATTGACTTGTTAAAAGAAACCGGGAAACTTGCGTCCAAACCAGCTAACACTCCCATTTAGACTAACCGCAAGGTTGGGCCTACTGAAGGAGAACTGGTTAAGGACATTGGTCGGTTTCAAAGACTTGTAGGAAAACTCATATATCTTACTGTAACTAGACCCGATATAACTTATGCAGTTAGCACTATTAGCCAATTCATGCATGCACCTCACACACACCACTTAGACATTGTTGATCGAATACTCAGTTACTTAAAAATGACCCCTGGACAAGGATTATGGATGAAAAATAATAATTCTAACTCTATAATTGGTTTCTCCGATGCAGATTGGGCAGGGAGCCATGACCGCAAATCCACTACAGGTTTTTGCACATTTGTTGGAGGGAACCTCGTGACTTGGAGAAGTAAGAAACAAAATGTTATTGCTAGATCAAGTGCAGAAGCAGAGTATCGGGTTATGGCCTCAACCACAAGCGAGCTAGTTTGGCTCAAACAACTTCTCCGTGACATGAAACAACCTTACCACGAACCTATGAAGATGTTTTGTGACAATAATGCTCCTCACCACATAGCTTCCAATCCAGTGTTTCACGAAAGAACCAAACACATTGAAGTTGATTGTCACTTCATCCGAGAAAAAATACAAAACAAAGAAATAGGTAGTACCATACATCTCAAGCAAAGAACAACTCGCAGATACCTTCACAAAAGCCCTGGATCAAAGACAATTCAAATTCATCCTTTCCAAATTGGGCTCCTTCAATCTCTTCCGGACCCAACTTGAGGGGGCGTGTTAAGAAACATACCAAACAGAGAACGACCAGCCTGGCTCAAAAGATCCCCTCATCATCGCCTCGTTCCATTATGCAACCAAGCATCACAAATCTCGGAATCCATCTTTAGCAAGTGTCCAACTGCTACATCCAACTTCATGTGTAATATATAAAGAACAATTGTAACCCTAAAACGATATACAAAAAATATAACAAAAACCTTCATCTAATCGTTGTATCGTATTCTTCAACTACTTATGTTGTATTTGGATAGCCTCAAATACCATGACTTTGAAGGGAAACTGAATTATTCAAAAAAAAAAGATTTTCAATGGGGGTGTTTGGACAATCATGAATAATACATTATAAATCTTGTTTTCTTGCGAAAAATGTTTTTTTTTAAATGATAGTATTTTTTATAAGTGCTCAAATATGTTGTGTATTTTCTTTCTTCTTTGTTTCTCATAAAATCTTTGATTTTAAGAATGTTTTTTTAGCCAAACATATTATTTACACAGGATAATGTATTTTCCTAACACATTATTTGAATTAGATGCCAACTTCAAATTACATTTTCGAAATCAAAGATTTGAAACCTTTAATTTCCGAAGGGTCTTAATAAATTCTTACAGAGTTATGTACATGCACACCACTAAGAAACACCTGAATTAGTGGTCTTTTACCGTGACATTTTACTCTCTGTTCTATTGGTAATACCTAAAATTGTAATTTTGACCCTAACATAATGAAATTATGAAATAAGGACATTATGAGTACGAAACTTGATTATTATCGGTTAAACAGTTATTAATTTTTATTTGTCGTTGCATTCAATTAGTTATTTTTATTTACCTCTTAACAATGTTTTTGCATCTCCTAATGATTGTAAACAACTAGGACAAAAGTTCTAGGGAGAGTTTGGATGCAGTTCCTAAATGTCAGTTTTTGATGGAAAGTCAGCTTCTCGGAATGTGGATCCAGGAGCAGTTTCTTCTTGAAGGTTGAAAGTTGTTTGGATAGGTAGAACACTTTTGGTTGTCGGTGATGTCTTGTCAAAGAAAATTCCTAAAATGTCTCAAACTTTGATTAACATAAGCATAGTTAAAATAAAATAGACAAACAAACAATAATGTCCAAGAATTGTAGCTTCAAATGAAAGGTGGTGTTCATGATTAACTCTAGCATTCACAATACATTAAATGAAATGTGGTGTTCATGCTCAGTGGCAAAAGTCGTAAATATGATGTCCGGTACGGAATGTAATAAAATTAAATCTCGAGGTTGTAAACGAATGACACAAGAGGTCAATTACACAATTCCACGGGGCAAATTCGGAATTTGAAATTTCACTTTTTGTTTCTCCACCATAAGCTCACCATGTTTGGATTCTAGATTTGATTATTTGGATTGAATCAAACCTTGTAGTAGATTCTGATAAGTCCGGAAGCTAGAAGCTGCTACATCCACCTATCCGAACACTACTAAAGTTACCAACATAAAGTAGGGTCAGAACGCTACTATAAGAAAAGTTCACAGAAACATATTATTTTTGAAAGCACTAAAATTTTTTATTTATTAATGACTAATGTAAACACATTAACCTGGAAATTACAATAACGACATTGTATATCAACGAACTAAGATACAATACATGTATAATACATGATGTATTGGATTTCTAGTACATTGATATTATACATATGATATAAAAAATACACATCCGCCAATGGACAGTCAAATCTTTGTCAGCAGCTCTTCGAACGAGGAGTTCGAGGGATGTTCAATGAGCGTCCGGTTCCAAAGTGCCACGTTGTATGTGAGATTGCACAACATGAGGTCGCAGGATGGGCTGTCATTATGGAAGGTGCAATCACTACTAGCTACTTCTCCAGAGTCGACCGTCCAGAAATAAGAGAAGAGGGGATCAATAACAACATATTATTATAGAAAACAGAACTGCAAAAACAAAGGTTTCAATAAAAGAAAATTCATAATTGCAGAAAAGAGAGTACCTATTCGAATAGGAAAAATGTATTGGCACATGCTCGTCACAAATACGATAAGTTACACAATTTCGTGACGGTTTAGACTGTTTAGTCACAAATTTTTGTTATAGCAGACAAGTAAAATAGTAAAATAGACTGGTGAAATAGTTAATTAATTAGAGTGCTTTGTAGCACGACATGCAAAACCCATTCTTAAATTACAAATTTACAAGGCTCCAACCTCATGCTCGAGTAATGCCTAAACTTTGATCGAAGGGATAAGTCAGAGCCTTGTAGGCTGTGCTAGCTGCCTAATCTGCACGTCAGGCTTTTACTCTCTTCTCCTTCCCAGTCATTAGAAAATTAGCTTCTTAATTGTCTCTGGATCTTTGGATGTATCTTTCTAAATTCTAACTACTCTTCTAGCTGACTGATATCAACAATATTAGTTTTTGTTAGTTACCATTTCAATATATCTCCAACAACCGAGGTGGCATTTAATATAACCTTAGCTTCATAAGCTTTACAAACAAACAAATAAGCCGAGTAGTAAATCTATAAAGAGCTTCCCATGCATGTGGGTGACAACACGAGCTGGATCATGACTCTGATGCTCTACGCAGAAACTTGATTAGTCAAAGTAAGGTCCTGCTCTATGCATGTGCTGCTTCACTCAGCCACAGACTCTAACTGCCAAAAAAGATGAGCTATTGTAATAACTAATAAGTGCTCTTGTTTGGGATGCAAAAAAAGCGAACATGCAGGCGACATACAACCAAAACAACCCAGGAAAGGCAACTGATATACAGTGGCACGTCTAGAAAGCTCCATGTCCTGTAATAGGTTGCTCCACCACTCTCATCAGTCCATTTCAAGGTGTCCATCAGTAGGAACGTACATATTCTGGTAGAAACGTGAAATTTGATGGGACCGGTTTACGGTTTGGTTCCAGAATTTTCCTTCGTCCAGTTGGAATCGAATTTTTGTAATTTACTTTCAATATTTATTTTAACTTTGTAATGTATTTTTCCTAACAATAAATAATTTTTTAATTATTTAACCTAATTAAATCATGATTAAAAAAATTATGATTAAATTAATTCTAAATGAAAGTTTGTAATAATATAAATCATTATTAAGGTTCAGGAAACTGAGATGCGGATGCCATGTGTAAAGGCATGGCATCCTGTATATGTGGAGGAATATGCGTATTAGATTATGATAATAAAAATTGTAACATATATAGTTATATATATGTATGAATTGATAAATAATTACTGGATGTGTGTGGGGGGCCGGGGGTTGAGGTTTTCGAGAGATTTAAGTATTTGAGTTGAGTTAAATTGGATAATGTTTGGGTCAAAACATCAAATTTCTATTTATAAAAGTTTGTTCAACTAGACAGTGCGTATGCAACCACATATATGCCCAATGCAACCCGCATATACGGGAAATACAGTCCAAGATGCGTTCAATTTTTTTCAAACTGCACCTTGGATATGCGGTGTGACTAGAGACCGCATCAGACCCACATATGCATCCCTGACCGCATAATCTCGCATTGTTGAACAAAGATCATTATATATAAAGAATATATACAATTTCATTAGATTCTAAAAGAGAACCATAACCCATTGGGAACACATTTGGTGAAATTTAAGCTTAAGCGTGGAGGTTGACCTTTCAAGATGGAAAAGTTTCTCTCTAAGAGTGGGAGAAATAGGAAGTCTGAGAGATATGTAAAACAAGAGATCGAATCCCTATTTATAACCTTGGAAGTCCACATAGTCTTTGGGGTGGAAGACAAAATTATGAGGAAAGCAACTGACCAAAACACTAAAGAATGAATTCTGTCGGAGCCAAAATTGATCAACCATTGCCGCAATTCGTTAGACTGTTCACTTAAGTTCTTAAGTTAATTAACGGTTGATCAGATACAATACCGGTCCAACGAACACAACTGAAATTGGGAGTTTTCATTCAATAAACTAAGGGAATGGTCGGTGCAGGGTCAAAATCGACCGATCATGTAAAAAGTTACCAACCAAATTGGTGTATGATTCATTTAACTGTTAAAGTGAAATCAGTCGATCAAAAGGTTAATGAATATGTCAATTTGGTAAAGAAGTGATTTTCGAAATAGCTATTGGCAAAAAACGACAACGACTTGAAATGGAAACTTGAAAAATGGAGAACTATCCAACAAAATGGACAGAATGGTGGACCGTTCAATCAAATAAATCTCTGTTACAAAATGCAGAATGGATGCCTTCTAGTGGTCGACGGTTGTGCACAAATAGGCTAAAGTTTGTGAAACAATAGGCACAAATGGAATATATTGACCCAACTTCATTGTGATTAAAATTAAGATGATTAAATCATAAAAGTCAACATGATTAAGGACTAAGAGCCGACAATTATCACAAGGGAATAAAAGGAAGATCTTACATATTGAGGCCTAAGTAATAAATTTCAACTTCTCCACTAAGATATATGGATGAAATTTCTTCACTACTTGAAAAACATGTTTCACCAACATATTTTTATCGGTCGGTGACACATTCGTCGGTGCAGGTAATTGTACACCAACGGACATGTTTTGTCGTCGGTACAACCATACAAGGACTGATGTGCTCACTAACATCGATGGAAAAAATCTGTCAGTTAATATTTTCATAGTATTTGTCGGACTAGAAATGTATATCGATGGACTAACACCATTGTTGTATATTTTCGATAAAACAATCCGTAGTAAAATGAAATTTGTCGCACAAAAAAGTCACTGACGGTTGAGTTTCCATACACCGACGACACTGTCCGCTGGTGATTTGTGTTTCAAAATTTTCATCGACAGATATTGTGTGTTGGAGTATATTTCGAAAAACAACCGTTACGAACTTATTGCATTTAACGACACTAATTGATAGGTTATCGGACACTGACGGCTATAACGAACTTATTACATTTAACGACACCGACTGATAGATTATCGGACACCGACGACTATAACGAACTTATTACATTTAACGACACCGACAGATAGAGTCGTCAAACTATTAGTACGGATACCACCGACGGATGTGCTCACTAACACCGATAGACATAGTCTGTTTGTAACGCCCCGAAACAGCGGAAAAATTTAAAACTTTAAACGGATAAAGAATTAACACAGGGGACGTCACCAAACCACGAGTTCATATATATATAATATGAAAAGCTGTACAATACAAGAGTCAAGGATGATTACAACCCAACACAAAAGATATACACCACATGTACAAGGGAAGATCATCCACCTCGAAGAACCAAAAGAGACAGGATCTGGTCTGGGTGCTCCTGTCCGTGGTCACCACCTCCTACTGACGCGTACGACCTGACATAAAACATGAATATGCCTGAGTTTCCCGTGGGAAACCCTGTATGCCAACCCCTAAAATATGAACATAATATGCGTAATGAAACATGAAATGAAAATGCGGTAAAAGCACATCAATCCCCTGTGCACACAAGGCACCGCCGGAACATCATCGGCCACGGGTCTCAAGGGTCCTCTCACCCCAACCCCTCAAACACACGTGCACACAAGGCACCGCCGGAACATCATCGGCCACGGGTCTCAAGGGTCCTCTCACCCCAACCCCACAAACACACGTGCACACAAGGCACCCACTCCTCAGAGCCACAACAACAACGTGCACACACGGCACCCGCTCCTCAGAGCCACAACACAACGTGCACACACGGCACCCGCTCCTCAGAGCCCCAACACGACCCTCCTCTCAGGCCCGCAATGTCTGTACCGTCGCCCCAAAAAAGGCCGGAGACCCGTTGCCCTCGAGGCGGATCCAACAACACACGGCACAAGCATCCATATGCAAAACAGTGCCCAAACGGTCGAACGGAGAACCCAAACGGTCGACCGAACACCACAACTATTCCTCAGAAAAACCGAATTAACGTCCAACCGGTCGAACGACTCTCAAATCACGGTCGACCGAAATCCAACAGGGAAAATCCTCTCTCGCTCAAAATGCACCAACGGTCGAATGATCCTCAGGTCACGGTCGACCGAAAACAACCAGGGGAATTCCCCAACAAAACCGCACTACACGGTCGACCGAAACCACACTCCCGGTCGACCGGACAATAAGTTAACTTAAACGTCGGTCGGAAGAAGTCAATGAGCGGTCGACCGTTTAGATGGTCAACGCCCCCAACCGACCTACAACAGTGCTTTTCGGTCGACCGGCAAAGGGGACCCGTTCGACCGAAAACATCCAGAGCCTTTTTCCCCTGGTAAAACGTACCACCGGTTGACCACTCGAAGAGTATCGTTCGACCGGTGCAAGGGTTTTCCGCCCAAAATACACTACGACGGTCGACCACGCCAACGCGCCGGTCGACCGTTGCAGAGCAGAAAAGCTGCTGCAAGGATCTCGACGAGCCTTCCGGCCTACCGTCGGCCACCCCAACCCTCGCAAAGGCTAAAAGGAGATCTACACTAGAGCTTGGCATACCTTAAGGCTTGAAGAAGCCTTTGAAGAATCCCGGCGAGCGCTTCCTCGCAAATCTCTTCTTCTCCGGCGAAAACCTGAACACGATCGCCTCAACTCCGGCAACCTCCTGATCTCCTCCGAGCTTCGCCGGCCTCGCCTCCTGGTCTTCCTCAGCTGGACGAAAAGGGATCGAGAGAGAGAGAGGTACGCGTAAGAGGGAGGGAGTGAGAAAACGAGTGAGGGAGAGAGAGAGAAACAACCCAACCTATACCTCTCCTCCTTCAATCTCCACCATCCACCACAACTCCTTCCTTCAATCTCAACCCTCCATCTCAATCTCCACTAATCCTCCACCTAAACACAATAAACCCAATTAGCAAAGGATTAGGATGTAACAATCCACCCTCCTTAAAGAATTTCGTCCTCGAAATTAGGACCAATTCTCACCGAACAATTCCAGGTACTTCTTCCGGACCTCTTCCTCGATCTCCCAAGTGGCTTCACGCTCGCTATGGTGCTGCCACCTGACCTTCACCATCGGAATGGTTCTCCTCCTGAGCTGGTGCTCCATCCGATCTACAATCTCCATGGGTCTCTCCTCGAGAGATAAGTCCTGACCGATCTCGGGAACACAGATCTCAATCACATGCGATGGATCGGCAACGTATTTCCTCAACATAGAAACATGGAAAACGTTGTGAATACCCGAAAGCTACGACGGCAAAGCAATACGGTAGGCAACCTCTCCGACACGATCAAGAATCTCAAACGGTCTGACGTACCTCGGACTGAGCTTCCCTTTCTTCCCGAATCTCATCACTCCACGAGCTGGTGAAATCCTCAAGAAAACGTGATCGCCCACCTCAAATCTCAACTCTCGTCTACGCATGTCTGCGTAACTCTTCTGTTTGCTCTGAGCCGTCGCTAACCTCTGTCTGATCACGCCAACCTTCTCAGCATACATCTGAGAAATCTCTGGTCCAACCAACTGCCTCTCGCCTACGTCACTCCAGCATACCGGCGATCTGCAAGGCCGACCGTACAGAGCCTCGTACGGTGCCATCCCAATGCTTGAATGGTAGCTGTTGTTGTAGGCGAACTCGATCAACGACAGGTGTTCATCCCAAAACCCTGCCCAATCCAGAGTACACGCTCTCAGCATATCCTCTAGCGTCTGGATAGTCCTCTCTGACTGCCCGTCCGTCTGTGGATGAAAAGCTGTGCTGAACTTCAACTGAGTCCCCAAAGCCTTCTGCAGACTACCCCAAAATCTAGAGGTAAACCTCGGATCACGATCAGAGATAATACTCACAGGCACACCATGTAACCGGACTATCTCCTCGATGTAGAGCTTCGCCAAACCCTCCAACGGTAAGGTGGTCCTGATCGCCAGAAAATGCGCCGACTTGGTCAGTCGATCAATGATGAGAATTTTATTTATACCGCAAGTGCACGGTGTCAATGAAGATGTGGCAAATACGGGTCGAACACAAGGAGGGAGAGATATTGTTATTTTTTTGATTTTCGATTAGAGAGAGAGAGAACAATTAAATTGGTTGGTTTTGAGATTTTTGGGTTTTAATTATCTAAAGCAAGAAACATGAACAAATAAAACTAAAACAAGAACAAAGATGGTGAATTCCGTTGGGTGGAGGTTTAGATATCGGGTTTAGATTAGAGAAATTCTGAAACTTATAATAAATCATATTAGTTATAAAGCATTACATGATAAATGATTTAACATAAACTCAAGTAATCAAAACATACTAATACAAAATTAAAATAATAACATCTTCTCTTCTCATCACCCTAAATCCGTTACCCCCACCCTTTGGAAAGAGTTAGAAACTCATAGATGGAGGGAGGGAGAAGGGGTCCTAGAGACATTAAAAGAAAACTAAAACAAGAATTAAAAGAACAAAATTTTATTAATAAAACTAAGGTACACAAATAAGAACAACAACCAAGGACCCTATTTACATCGTTCTCGGGTCTATTTATAGTTGCTACAAGGGACTTAGGTATAGAATTGGATAGTACACGTGTCCATACACGAGTGGACGAAATTGGGACACACGGATCGACCAATGGGCGGCGGAATCGCCGCACATCATGTGTATTGTGCGGCGGATTCGCCTCCCACGTTGGTCGGATTTAATCAGGATTTTTGTCACGCGTTTATGGTATGATTTGATCTTTATTTGCGTGTCTGGATGATTTCTTTCCATTGTCTTGAGCTCCGGATTAATTCCTTCCATTGTTGGAGATTTATAGTTGATTTTTCTTTTGACTTTTCCAACAAAATAACTTGATCCTTTTCTTTTGCAATTAGGTCCTTGGCATTTTGCAATTAAGTCCTTGACCTTTTTGTGATTAGTTCTTGACCTTTTTGTGATTAGTTCCTTGAATGCTTTTATGCTTGGATGCATTTCCAATTGAAACCCGATAAACTTGAATTCGGTCTTTATGATAGAAGTGAATCTTTTGCACACGTTTATGCTCGGAATGTTGGTAAATTGCATTCAGGTCCCTGTATTCTGTAAATAAGACTAAACACATACCTTAGTAGCATTTATTGATGTAAAAGTAATCTAAATGAAAGACATATGTTGCAATGTATGCAATGCATCAAATACCCCCACACCTAGATTTTGCTAGTCCCTAGCAAAACAGAATATAAGAAAAATAAAAACAGGGAAATCCTAACTCACTTTCGTAGGAATCACGGTTGCACTTAGCATGTGCAACAAGCCTTTAAACCTCCTTGTTGCCAAGGGGGAGGAGTGTTGTCTCCTGAGGGTTTTCAGCAGATATACCCACAAAGTCTTAATTCATCATTCCATTAATAGCTCTTAATATTTCTGCCTTCACCTTATACATCTCACTTAAAGTTCTCGCATGCTCATTATATAAATCTAGCTCAAAAAATATGACTTGGTCTTTGTTCCTCCAACATTCACACCACTAACCCTTCTATACATGTTTATCACTTGAATTATTTTGCACGCCTCCTCTGGTGGTGAAGTATCATTCGGATCAACCATGGCATGGATCATTCTTTTAGCTTTGGGCCTTGAGTATTATTATTTTTTTCTTTTCTTCCGTGATTCAACACATTTGCTTTTTGACACTTTTACCCTTTTGGCATTTGTGTAGCGAGTTTGGTCGATAATCCCGAGCTGGCAGACTCAAGTTACCGGGTTTCAAGATACCCCTACGGACCAGTGACTCAAAGGCTTGGGCTTTTGTAATCATTTTGCAAAATGTGCTTTCCTCACTTTATTCCTTTATTTTTACTTTTATTTTCCTCAAGGCTTAATTGCTATTAGAAGTCCACACTTCCCGGTGTATTTTCCTCAACCTCTGCTTTTTATCAACCACTTCAAGGATTTGATTCATGCAATTTAAGTGCATACATGTCTTACAGGGCAATGTGTTATTTCTTTGGAACTTAGATTTATGTCACAATTTCTACAAGCAGAACTATATAATAAGGAACAAAAACTCAATGCAATTTGTACTCGGGTTTTGGTAGTTCAATCTTAAGCTATGTCATGAAACATTGATTTATTTATTTTTTATTTATTTTATTTATTTTTAAAGAAGAAAACAAACAAATAGATATATACATAGATAAACACCCCCCACACCTAAATCATGCATTGTCCTCAATGTATGCATAGATAAAATAAATGCACTTATTACCTGAGTCGGCTTGCGGTAGAGGGGTTGAATTTGCTCAGAGTCAACCGTAATCAGAACTGGATTGAATGACACCATATTGGTGCATGTATCCAGTTGAATTGTTCCCCATGTTGACTTGAGGAAAAGATTCCACTCTTCTCACTTGAATTGGTTCGCTTATTTGCTCGAGTGATGGTGGTTGAGTAAATGAATCACTCCCCTTTTTCTTACTTCCTTTTTTCTTTTGTGATGATTTATTTGTTTCAGAAATTTGATAAATACGTGCTCTCATCACAACATCACTTGGGTTGCATATTATTTCTGGCTCATTATCAATATGGAAGATATTAAATTCTGCTTTTAAGTTCCCGAAAGATAATTGCATGAGCCCATTTCGACAGTTTATTAATGCTTCCGAAGTGGCTAAAAAGGGTCTACCTAGAATTACAGGGATTTGTCGATTAGGATTTACAATAGGTTCAGTATCAAGTACGACAAAATCCACTGGATAAATGAAGTCACCAACCTTAATCAAAACGTCCTCTACTATACCTCTCGGTTTCTTAACAGAACAATCAGCGAATTGGAGGGTTGTCCTAGAGGGTTTCAGCGGACCAAGGTTGAGTTGCTCGTAGACAGAAAATGGGAGCAAGTTAACGCTTGCACCAAGGTCTAGAAGGGCTTTATTGATAAACGTATCTCCTATTGAACATGAAATTGTGGGGCACCCCGGGTCCTTATATTTTATAGGAGATGTGTTGGAAAGAATTGAGCATATGTTTGCAGTTAAGAACGCCTTCTTTGGTACATTCGTTTTTCTCTTCTTAGTGCACAAATCTTTTAAGAATTTAGCATAAGCAGGTATTTGTTGAATCATGTCTAAGAGTGGAATGTTTACCTTAACTTGCTTAAATACTTCCAAGATTTTCTCTATTTGTGCACTAGAGTTCTTTTTGAGTCTATTGGGAAATGGGGCTTTAGGCACATAGACTCGCTCAGGTTCAGGTTGAGCTACAGGTTCAGGTTGGGTAGGTGGATTGGGCTTTTCAATTTGGACGTCGGGTTCAATGGTCAAGTCATATGTGGGTGCTTGATGGCTAGATTGATTAGTCATTCTAGGGTTTACCACATTATTATCAATTTGTCTTCCGGACCGTAATGATACTACAGCATTGATTTGTTGGAACGGTCCTTCCTCATTAACCATTTGAACCGGTCTAGGGTTGTTATTTCCTGCAGGTGGTTGATAAGATTGATATTGATTATTAGTTCTTGGGTTCACCTCAGGTTGACTTGGAAATTGACCCTTTTCTCTTTCACCTATTATCTGTGCTAATTGGCTGACCTGTGTCTCTAGCCTTTGGAATGATTGGTTGGTTGTTTGTATAAAAGTTGTCATTAAAGTTTCTAATTTTGTCAACCTAACCTCATGATTTCCATTGTTATTACCCCCAGATGATGTATTATTTTGGTTATATGGGGTTTGTTGTTGTCTAGGAGGTTGTCCTTGTTGGGTCCACGAAAAATTGGGATGATTACGCCAACCTGGGTTATAGGTTGATGCGTAAGGATCATTTCTAGAATTGTTAAATGTGGCATTAACATGTTCCAGGTCCACACAGTCCTCCATTAAATGACCAGTCTGACCACATCTAGAGCAGGGGATAGATAATTGTTGATTCATTCGGGATTGATTTTGTAGCTCTAGACTTTCCATTCTACGCATTAGGGTAGCTAGTTTTGCCTCAGCCGCTATGTTGGAGTCTACAGCTAAGACACCTGGTCGGGGTTGACTCGCTATCCTAGATCCAATACTCGGGTTGATGGGTGTTCTAGCATTGTCCCATTGCATACTATTTTCAGCTAAATCCTCAAGAAAAGTTCAGGCATCATTTTCATTTTTGGACATGAAATTCCCTTGGCTCACAGATTCTAGCATAACTCTAGATGTGGGTGTCAATCCCTCATAAATAATTTGGCATAATTGCCACTTCGGTACTCCGTGATGAGGGCATTGGGTCAAGACACTCTTAAATCTCTCAAGATAGGAATAGAACGGCTCGCTCTCAGACTGAACGAATGCAACAATTTCATTCCTAATCTTCATAGTCTTATGGTTGGGGAAATATTTTTTTAAGAAAACTTGAACAAATTCGGCCCAACTTCTAACAGATCTTTCGGCTAGACTATATAGCCATTTCTTAGCGTCGTCTTTCAGTGCTAGAGGCACGAATTTCAGACGCACTGCCTCTTTAGGGATATGCTGGTATTGCATAAGAGAGCAGATTTCCTCAAATTCTCTAAGGAAGAGATATGGATCTTCCCTAGAGGTGAACTTAGGCAGCATACTCATGTATTGTGCCTTAAGTTCGAAGTCGCGACCCGGTATGGTGGGCATGACGATGCACGATGGCTGAGCAGCCATCGTTGGGTAACACCGATCCCTCAAAGTTATAGGTTGCGCAACAGGCGGGTCCACTACGTTCTCACCCATTAGATCCGGGTGAGGTGGTGCAACAGATGGGTTGGGGTTAAGCTCTAGACTGGAATCCAGATGAACTCGTGAGAGTCGATTGCTTAAATCCCGCACCCAAATCTGAGTGCACCGGTTTGAATTAATTTTTGAATTTGAATTCGAAATTTAAATTTCAAATTCAATTCCAAGAATCAATTACTCTTTTTTTTTTTTGAATTTTTGAATTTTAGAAATTTTTTTTTTTTTTTTACTTTAAAGGAAACAAACAATAGAAAGGTAAGGATGAGAAGGGAAAGAAGACTCAGACGAGAAGGGAAACTTAACTCTAAAGGATAAAAATTAGGGTTGGTCAGAAATTTCCTGAACAAGCACGGTCAAAACAATCCTAGACCTAGTGTCACTTAGATCTAGACGACTCCTAACTGGTTGAGTCGAATTGATTTGCTTGATTCACCTCCCTCACCAATCAAACCAAGTTGGCCAGTTAGTGTATAGCTAGTGGGGGCGCTTCCGACAGAGTCGGTGCCAATTAGACAACCACGTCGCTTGGAAGACTTTCGTCGACACAAAAACACTTTCTAGACACCAAATTGAGTTCAATTAGCTTCAGGTCATAGCAAGTCAAACCAATCTCCTCCTTAATTGAGTCCGAGTCCTTAGGGGCCAATGTCTAATTGATTTTAAATTTTAGGCTTAGGCGACACTTCAGGATTGTGGTTTGTGGGCTACGGGAGGGTGATGAAATCCCCACCGTATCTTTTCCTACGGAGTTGCCCTTAAGATAGTTTAACTTAAATCTAGCAAAGATAGTCAAACAATGGTCCTTTTAATGGGGGCAATTGCAAGGTTGTATGCAGCTAAATTATATGCTCTAATGCAATCGATAAAAACCTCGATACGTACCTTGCCTCCAGCAATCTTCAACAAGTATTAATTTGCAAGAATTTAGCAAGAATAATGCAAGCAAAACATTATATGATGCATGCACTAAGGTCTTTCTAATTTTGCCAATTTTAGGTCAGAGTTGAATTATTGCCAATTATGGAATTTTTACCCTAACACGTGCAATTCTAATAAAAAGATATTTTTTTTTGAAAATAGAAATTACGAGGAAAAGAGGCAACAAAGGTTACCTATGCAATGCTCAGTCGGGTTCACCGCCCGCTCTCGAAATTTCAGTAGTTTCACGCGTCCACCCAGAGATGAGTCGCGTCCCAGAAAAGTTTGAAGCCCAGAAGCTCCAAGTGTGCGGCGGATTCGCCGCAAATTGCTCTATAGGTGCGGCGATTGCGCCGCTCGTTTAGCTCAGAATGTGCTTGGATTTCGCCGCACACTCTGTTGTCTCCTGAAACACAAATCCAAATACTTAGATCGCGCACAAGATAAACAGGATAAAATCGAAATCAACAAAAGAAAACAAAATCTGCGTCGCCTCCCCGGCAGCGGCGCCAAAAACTTGATGAGAATTTTATTTATACCGCAAGTGCACGGTGTCAATGAAGACGTGGCAAATACGGGTCGAACACAAGGAGGGAGAGATATTGTTATTTTTTGATTTTTGATTAGAGAGAGAGAGAACAATTAAATTGGTTGGTTTTGAGATTTTTGGGTTTTAATTATCTAAAGCAAGAAACATGAACAAATAAAACTAAAACAAGAACAAAGATGGTGAATTCCGTTGGGTGGAGGTTTAGATATCGGGTTTAGATTAGAGAAATTCTGAAACTTATAATAAATCATATTAGTTATAAAGCATTACATGATAAATGATTTAACATAAACTCAAGTAATCAAAACATACTAATACAAAATTAAAATAATAACATCTTCTCTTCTCATCACCCTAAATCCGTTACCCCCACCCTTTGGAAAGAGTTAGAAACTCATAGATGGAGGGAGGGAGAAGGGGTCCTAGAGACATTAAAAGAAAACTAAAACAAGAATTAAAAGAACAGAATTTTATTAATAAAACTAAGGTACACAAATAAGAACAACAACCAAGGACCCTATTTACATCGTTCTCGGGTCTATTTATAGTTGCTACAAGGGACTTAGGTATAGAATTGGATAGTACACGTGTCCATACACGAGTGGACGAAATTGGGACACACGGATCGACCAATGGGCGGCGGAATCGCCGCACATCATGTGTATTGTGCGGCGGATTCGCCTCCCACGTTGGTCGGATTTAATCAGGATTTTTGTCACGCGTTTATGGTATGATTTGATCTTTATTTGCGTGTCTGGATGATTTCTTTCCATTGTCTTGAGCTCCGGATTAATTCCTTCCATTGTTGGAGATTTATAGTTGATTTTTCTTTTGACTTTTCCAACAAAATAACTTGATCCTTTTCTTTTGCAATTAGGTCCTTGGCATTTTGCAATTAAGTCCTTGACCTTTTTGTGATTAGTTCTTGACCTTTTTGTGATTAGTTCCTTGAATGCTTTTATGCTTGGATGCATTTCCAATTGAAACCCGATAAACTTGAATTCGGTCTTTATGATAGAAGTGAATCTTTTGCACACGTTTATGCTCGGAATGTTGGTAAATTGCATTCAGGTCCCTGTATTCTGTAAATAAGACTAAACACATACCTTAGTAGCATTTATTGATGTAAAAGTAATCTAAATGAAAGACATATGATGCAATGTATGCAATGCATCAATCAACTATGACCCAAATCGCGTCGTGAGATCTCCTCGTCTTAGGCAACCCGGTGACGAAATCCATAGTCATGTGCTCCCACTTCCACTCTGGCAGATCTATACTCTGTAGCTGCCCCGCTGGCCGCTGGTGCTCAATCCTCACCTGCTGACAAACCAAGCACCTGGACACGAAGTCTGCTACATCTCGCTTCATCCCTTTCCACCAGAAACTCCGCTGTAAATCTTTATACATCTTGGTACTCCCCGGGTGAATGGAATATCTGGCTCTATGTGCCTCCTCCATGATAGTATCCCTCAGATCACCTGCTCTCGGTACCCAGATCCGACCTCTGAACCTCAAGCCCCCATCGACTCCGACACTGAAATCTGATCCGTCCTGAGCAGCTAACTGTATCAGACTGACCAGCTCATCATCTGCTCTTTGAGCCTGAACAACTCTCGAAACTGTCTGCGGCTCCACTCGAAGTCCCGCAATCACTGCCCCCTCAGAGCCCTCCGTAAAAGGTCTCCACTCCGTGAAGTCCTCAAGCAACCTCCACTCCTGAATGCACAAGCCGGTAGCTGATAACTCCACCTTCCTACTCAAGGCATCCGCGACAGAATTCGCCTTCCCCGGATGATACGAAATGGTGAAGTCATAATCCTTTATGAACTCTAACCATCTGCGCTGCCTCATATTCAACTCTTTCTGCGAGAAGAGATACTTCAGACTCTGGTGATTTGTGAAAACCTCAAACTGCTCTCCATATAGATAATGCCTCCAGGTCTTCAGCGCGTGAACCACCGCTGCCAACTCCAGATCCTGAGTCGGATAATTCTTCTCATGAACCTTCAACTGCCTCGAAGCATAAGCAACCACTTTCCCGTGCTGCATCAATACGCAACCCAGACCGATGCCAGAAGCGTCATTGTAAATCACATAGCCTCTGCTACCATTCGGTAACGTCAAAATCGGTGTTGTAGTCAGTCGCCTCTTCAGCTCCTGGAAACTGTCCTCGCACTTCTGGGACCAAACGAACTTGACACCCTTCTGTGTCAAAGCCGTCAATGGAGAAGCAAGTCTGGAAAAGTCCTGAATAAACCGACGATAATAACCTGCAAAGCCCACAAAACTCCTGATCTCAGACACACTGGTCGGAGCTCTCCACTGAGTCACAGCCTCGACCTTCTCTGGATCGACAGAAATCCCGTCTGCTGACACTACATGTCCCAGAAAGGACACCCGATCTAGCCAGAAATCACACTTCTTGTACTTAGCATAGAGCTGCTGATCTCTCAGAATGCTAAGCACAATCCTCAGGTGCTCCCGATGCTGCTCTCTGTCTGGTGAGTATACCAGTATATCATCCACGAAGACAATCACAAACCTGTCGAGATACGGCTGAAAGGTCCGATTCATCAGATCCATAAACGCTGCTGGTGCATTCGTCAGTCCAAACGACATCACCAAAAACTCATAGTGCCCATACCTCGTCCTGAACGCTATCTTCTGGACATCTGCATCCCGAATCCTCAACTGATGGTAAGCGGATCGCAGATCGATCTTCGAAAAGACCCTCGCTGACTGCAACTGATCAAAAAGATCCTCGATCCTGGGTAAAGGATACCGATTCCTAATGGTAACCTTATTCAACATCCGATAATCAATACACATCCTCAGCGAGCCATCCCTCTTCTTCACGAAGAGCACTGGAGCTCCCCAGGGTGAAACACTGGGCCTGATCAAACCTGAATCCAGCAGATCCTGCAACTGCTTCTTCAGCTCAGCTAACTCCGCAGGCGCCATCCTATACGGAGCCTTCGACTGTGGTGTAGTCTCTGCTACCAGATCGATACCAAACTCGATCTCTCTGTGAGGCGGTAACCCGGTGATCTCATCTGAAAATACCTCAGGAAAATCCTGAACAACCTCGATATCTTCTAACTTCTTCACCTCCAAATCTGGTACCACAAGCGTCGCTAAGAACGCCCTACAACCCTGGTGAATCATCTCTGAGCCTTCACTGCCGAAACCAAAATCCGACCATCTTCACTCTTAGTCCCTCTGATCAGCAAATCAGGGAGACCTTTCCTCGAGATCAGAATCTTCTTCTCTCGGCACAAGACTCGAACGTCGTACTGGGACAACCAATCCATCCCGAGTATGACATCGAAGTCTACCATCGGTAATAAGACCAGGTCTGCCGGGAACTCCTGGTCTCCCGAAGCAACTGTGGCGCCGGGGAGGAAGCTCCCCACAATGCCCACCAAACCCAAGGGTGTGCTGACTTCCAACGTGGCAGTCAACATCGCAGGGGTACGGCCTAACACGCTCGCAAACTGCTCAGGGAAAAACGAGTGTGTGGCCCCGCAGTCGAAAAGCACTCTAGCAATCAAACCATCAACATAAAACGTACCTTCCACCACAGCGCTGGCGTCTCTAGCCTCCTCCGCCTGAATGGTGAAGACACGTCCCACACTCTTCCCCTGCTGGGAGGGTGCAACTGGTCGACTCGGTCCCGCTCTGCTAGCTGAGGAGGAACCCGGTCGTCCACTAGGTCCACCTGACCTACTCGGGCAGGAACGAATGAAGTGACCCATCTGGCCACAACCATGGCATGCGCCTGATCGAGCCCCACACCCGCGCCCGGGGTGAACTCTACCACACTGCCTGCACTGCCCTGAATGCTGAGATCCACCACTATCAATCCGGGGCCTCTTGCCCGGATTTCCTGAAATCTGATCTCCAGGTCGCACACTGGCCTTCGTGTGCACCTTACTAGCCTCTACCGTCTCCTGGTAGTCCTGCTCCATAATCGTCGCAAACTTCACTGCATCAGCTAAAGTCTGCGGCATACTCGTGGTCATACGTGACCGGAACTGCGGCCTCAACCCTCGGATAAACTTCCGAGCTCTCTGCTCCGGTGTCACATAAGTATCCGGGCAGTAACGCTCCAGGGCGTGAAACCTGCTAATATAGGCCGTCAGCGTCATCTCTCGCTGCTCGAGTGCCAGGAACTCCTCCTTCTTCCTCTCCTGCGCATGCTGGGGAAAATACTGCTGGTTGAACTCCACGAGGAATTCCTCCCAGCCCACCTCCTCACTGTCCTCAAACACAACAGCCGACGTGGACCTCCACCAGTTGGCCGCCTCACCGTCCAACACATAGGTGGCCAGATCCACCTGCCTCTCAGAAGGACACCCAATCGCTCTAAAGATCTTCCGGATCTTGAAGACCCAATCCTCAGCTGCCTCCGGCTCACCACTGCCATCGAAGGAAGGAGGGTGCTGTCGCATAAACCGATCCAGCACTGCCCCCGCCCCTGCCTGCTCGGCCTGCTCAGACTGGCGCTCAAGAAACTCACCCAGCCTACCAAGAGTCCCCTGAAGGGTCCTCCTCTCCTCCTCCTCTCTGTCCTCCCTACCAGTCTCCTCAATGGCGCCCCTATAACGTGAAGGTGGCCTCACACGTCTCGGAGCCATCTACACAAGAGGACAGGAAACGACAATGAATTAATGATTATGAATGAATGTATGATGAATGAAAACTAATGCAAGACCTCTAAGGTGGTTTCATTGGACAAGCACACCGGGACCGAAGGCTCTGATACCAAATTGTAACGCCCCGAAACAGCGGAAAAATTTAAAACTTTAAACGGATAAAGAATTAACACAGGGGACGTCACCAAACCACGAGTTCATATATATATAATATGAAAAGCTGTACAATACAAGAGTCAAGGATGATTACAACCCAACACAAAAGATATACAACACATGTACAAGGGAAGATCATCCACCTCGAAGAACCAAAAGAGACAGGATCTGGTCTGGGTGCTCCTGTCCGTGGTCACCACCTCCTACTGACGCGTACGACCTGACATAAAACATGAATATGCCTGAGTTTCCCGTGGGAAACCCCGTATGCCAACCCCTAAAATATGAACATAATATGCGTAATGAAACATGAAATGAAAATGCAGTAAAAGCACATCAATCCCCTGTGCACACAAGTCACCGCCGGAACATCATCGGCCACGGGTCTCAAGGGTCCTCTCACCCCAACCCCTCAAACACACGTGCACACAAGGCACCGCCGGAACATCATCGGCCACGGGTCTCAAGGGTCCTCTCACCCCAACCCCAAAAACACACGTGCACACAAGGCACCCACTCCTCAGAGCCACAACAACAACGTGCACACACGGCACCCGCTCCTCAGAGCCACAACACAACGTGCACACACGGCACCCGCTCCTCAGAGCCCCAACACGACCCTCCTCTCAGGCCCGCAATGTCTGTACCGTCGCCCCAAAAAAGGCCGGAGACCCGTTGCCCTCGAGGCGGATCCAACAACACACGGCACAAGCATCCATATGCAAAACAGTGCCCAAACGGTCGAACGGAGAACCCAAACGGTCGACCGAACACCACAACTATTCCTCAGAAAAACCGAATTAACGTCCAACCGGTCGAACGACTCTCAAATCACGGTCGACCGAAATCCAATAGGGAAAATCCTCTCTCGCTCAAAATGCACCAACGGTCGAATGATCCTCAGGTCACGGTCGACCGAAAACAACCAGGGAAATTCCCCAACAAAACCGCACTACACGGTCGACCGAAACCACACTCCCGGTCAACCGGACAATAAGTTAACTTATACGTCGGTCGGACGAAGTCAATGAGCGGTCGACCGTTTAGATGGTCAACGCCCCCAACCGACCTACAACAGTGCTTTTCGGTCGACCGGCAAAGGGGACCCGTTCGACCGAAAACACCCAGAGCCTTTTTCCCCTGGTAAAACGTACCACCGGTCGACCACTCGAAGAGTATCGTTCGACCGGTGCAAGGGTTTTCCGCCCAAAATACACTACGACGGTCGACCACGCCAACGCGCCGGTCGACCGTTGCAGAGCAGAAAAGCTGCTGCAAGGATCTCGACGAGCCTTCCGGCCTACCGTCGGCCACACCAACCCTCGCAAAGGCTAAAAGGAGATCTACACTAGAGCTTGACATACCTTAAGGCTTGAAGAAGCCTTTGAAAAATCCCGGCGAGCGCTTCCTCGCAAATCTCTTCTTCTCCGGCGAAAACCTGAACACGATCGCCTCGACTCCGGCAACCTCCTGATCTCCTCCGAGCTTCACCGGCCTCGCCTCTGCGTCTTCCTCAGCTGGACGAAAAGGGATCGAGAGAGAGAGGCACGCGTAAGAGAGAGGGAGTGAGAAAATGAGTGAGGGAGAGAGAGAGAAACAACCATACCTATACCTCTCCTCCTTCAATCTCCACCATCCACCACAACTCCTTCCTTCAATCTCAGCCCTCCATCTCAATCTCCACTAATCCTCCACCTAAACACAATAAACCCAATTAGCAAAGGATTAGGATGTAACATTGTTAGTGTAGCGTTACATCGGTAGTCCTGCACTGGCTCTCTCTTCATTTCTCTCTTCCCAAACCTCTCTCCCCTCCTAAACCCTAATCGTCGCCGCTCGCCACCCTCGTATCGCTCGCCTCGCCATGGTAACCCCTCCTCCCCGCCCCCTCTTGCCCCGACCCCAGCTGACCTCCTCCTCGCAGGCTCGCCCCCCCCCCCCCCCCCCACCCGCTCCTACCCTGACCAGTCCCCTCCTACCCAGACCAGTCCCCTCCCACCCAGACCACCTCGTTCTCCCCCCCCCCCCTCCCCTACATCCTCCTCCGCCCCAACCTGACCCTTGCTCCTCCTTACACGACCCAACAAGCCACCCCCACCCACCCCGTACTCCCTGCCACCTACCACCCCAACCCGAGCCCCTCCTCCCCGCACGACCCCAACCACCCCAACTTGACACCCCTAGGATTTCATTAATTAATTTTATAGATTTTTTGTAGAATTTGTTAATTAATTTTTTAGATTTATTTAAAGAATTCATAAATTTGTATGTGATAAATTTGAATAAGGTTTGATTATGAAATGTTTAAGTTTTTATTTAATTGGTTTAGAATATAACTTGTATGAGAAATGGATAGCAAGATTGATTTATTTAATCATTAGATAGAAGATGTAATATATGTTGATGTTGTAGTAATTTGGATTGATTTAAGTTTGATGAATTGACGATATTATGATGGTTGTCTTCGAAAATTGGATATTTTTAATGTCAATACGGGTATTCGAAAACAAATTATTATTGAAAATATAAAGGAGGTTCTGTCAAAATTTATAAAAAATTCTATTAAATGTAAATATGTACACGGTTAGTTATATTGAGTGACATGTGCTAGTTTGATTGAGTTAGTTGGATTTTGTTGGATTGGTAAGTTGATTGTGTTAGATTAAGTTTAATTGAATTTACTTGGATTGGTTTTTGATTTGGTTGGACTGATTTTTGCCAAAGAAAATAAGTTTTAAATTGGAATAAAAGGAGGGATTACTTGTAGTAGTTAAGGGAGTTTGGACACCAGTGATGGTACTTTTGATCGTGGGGAAATTGGTTGGAAATTAGTGATTCGAAGTAGACAGCAGAGATGGGTTTTTTTATGAACTCAAATTGATGGGTTGGTGCTTTGTCACCCTGAGAGAATTGCACAATTTAACATGTATCTACGAAAATAAATGTAATGACAAACCCAATACATGCATGAATAGCTTTGTAGTTTATAAATTTTATTATACAATTGATGATAAATTAAATTACTTCAAAATTTAGGTATGACAAGATGTCAGTCTTCACCACCGCACCCTGAGGGAGACGATCATAGGTAGTGATGTCAACGACGTCAGGCAGAGGATACCCCACAGATATTCGATGGTACAATCGATACCGGGGATGTTCCTAGCACTTCGACATCTGGTGCAGTGAGTACGAGAAGGGATCATGAATCCATACTACTTTTGGAGGATTGGAGCTCTACAATTTAGAATGAGATCGAGTTCACACCGGAAAGCGTATCGAAAGGAAAGAATACCGAATGCTTCCAGAATTTCTTCGGGACGATAGTCAGGAGAACACACCTACTGCATCCTCGTTATTGAGATTGGAGGTTGGTACCAAAGAAGGACAATGATGTGGCATGACATCAATTAACGGTAATATTACAAACGTACTTAAGTTATATTACTATTGATTTTAATGAAAAACTAATTTAATTTTTTTCACAGTCACACTGGACAGTTCTAGAGGGGTTTAGAGTGAAAATTATGAGATCATAAAAGACCAAATTGCAAGATTGGCGGCTAGACTGTCCGATATTTCCATGAAGGATTGGTATACTCAGCTGGACTACTTGTTTCACTAGTGGAAAAAATGCAATATACGTCGGATATACAGTGGTATATACGACGGATTTTTGCAATCCAAGTGTCCAACGTATATTCCACCGACGTCTATACCCTTGTGTATAGACGTCGGCTATATACGACCGACGTCTATACAATGTATAGTGTATAGACATCAATTATATACAACCGACGTCTATTATACTTTTAATTTACCCAACAAAAACATTACACCTGTTATACAACCTATAACAAGCACCCAACCTCTACAGTAATCAAGCTTAAGTGCCCTAAGTGCCAATCTTTTGACCAATAACCGCGTAGAGCAAGCCCAAGTCACCCAAGTGACCAAATTCGTTCACATTTGTTTGTAGAGGAGTGGTGGACTACATCGACCACAATAGAAAAAACAATTTGGCCGATGTAAAACTAAACTTTTACGACCTATAGACGTCGGATATATAGGGTGACCGACGTCTATACATACCGTACAACCTATAGACGTTGGTCACGCTATACGTCCGACGTCTATACATTTAAATAACAATAATAAAAAAAGTATGACCTATAAACGTCGGTCACTCTATACATCCGACATCTATACACGGGTAAATAGTAAAATAATATTTCAACCATCTTAAGCCCAAGTGCCCCAAGTGACAATATTTAGCCCATTATATATATATATATATATATATAACTTGTATTTTGTAGTGTGGTACCAAACTCTCATTTAGAAGTAAAGGAGTTGTGGAATACTTCAACTCCATCAAAAAAACTTTCTCCAATGTGGGACTAAACTTCAACACATATGACCATACACACATGTGTACAACACACATGTGATAGTTACATTGATGTAACTATTTTTAAAACAATCAAAATAATTCACATTATTCTTATACAAAATAAATCCACTTAAATTCTTACACGAAATAAATCCCAAAAAATAAATCCACATAAATTCTTATACGAAATAAATCCAAAAAAATAAACAAAAATATTTTTCTACTTTCAGGAGGTATAAACGTCGGTTATACTAAAAAACCCAACGTTTATACAAACCTATAGATGTCGGATGTCCAAACATCCGACGTCTATACCTATAGACGTCGAATGTTTTTATATCCGACGTCTATTCGATGACATCTATTGTGCATTCTGCACTAGTGTTTAGAGAGACGTTTAAGGTAAATTTATAAAGTTTTTAGCTAATTTATTATCAATGACTTAAAAAACTAACAAATTGGTTTATTTGGTGATGCTATTCAAGAGCGAGACTAACAATAAAAACATGACGAATTTAGTCATCCCACTGGTACTGAATTGGTGGTGCGATAGAGGGAGAAAATTGTGATATATTATTTAATTTTAAAAAAAATCTTATAGACTCATTAGTTTCTTAACATAAACTGAAATGATTATTATTTTCAATGGTATTGCAGATTGCAGAAAACTCGGCCGCTCCTGAGCCTAGTCGTACAATATGTACATCCAACTTCGTGACAAAAACTCCGCGAAGCTATGACTATACTCCAGTTAGTGTTGTTTGATACGTTCATTTGTGGATTTGTGATATTTTCTTCGTTTGAGAACAATAAGAGGTTTTACGAGGACCGGGTCAGATGAGCTCTCAGAGTTCTATCAATTCGGCGGTTGTCGCCCATGATCCGGTCTGGACTCTTCTTAACGACGAGCACGGACGTGTGAGGATGTACTCCAGTCTCGTCACCCCGAGTGACATGTATGGACCACGTGGGACATCATCCCAAGCAGGAGATGAAGATGATGAGAAGCGAACTAGCGGAGACGAAAAACAAGCTAGAAAACATGCAGTGGATGGTCGAGTTTTTGATAGCGAAGGGGGTTATAACCCTCAAGTATTCTATCCGTAATTTAATAAGTTGTATTACATTTACTAAGTTAATTTATATGTATTATAATCTTAATGTATAATGTTTTAATTGTGCAAGGTTTTTGCACACCATCTCTGCTGGCAAGTCGAGATAACGATGATGATCAATTGGGCAGAGCAGGCACGGGAGGTTTGAAAACTTAGTGTTTCTATTTTATGTCTGTTGTAATTCTTAAACTTTGTTTGAGTACTTAGTGAATTCAAATGTCAATTTTAATAATTACAACTTTTGTGTTTCCATTGCTTTTGAGATGAATATACGTACATATATATACATATATCTATATATATACATATATGTATATATACATATAGATATATGTATATACATACATATACATATATATACATGTATATGTATATATATATATATGTATGTATATGTACATGTATATATATATGTATACATCTATATATACATGTACATATACATATATATATATATACATCTATACATGTATACATACATATATATATACATATACATATATATATACATATATATACATACATACTTACATAGATATACATATATACATATATATATGTATACATATATATACATACATACTTACATACATATATATATACATATATGTATGTATATCTATATATATATATATCTTTATATATATGTAGATATGTATATGTATATGTAGATAGGTATATATATAGATGTATATATATATGTATGTAGATATGTATAGATATGTATGTATGTAGATATGTAGATATATATATATGTATATATATGTAGATATATCTACATATCTACACACATATATATAGATATATCTATATATATATCTACACACACACATACACACACACACAGATATATATATATCTGCACACGTATATATACATATATGACTTCTTGTGTTTAGATGTTTGAGTTATGATGTATGAATGAATTGTGATGATTGTTTAGTTTGAACATGGGAAATCGAAACTTGGAAAGAACAAATGGGTTATTTTGGGTTCTGAACAGGACTTTCACTGACATAATACATCCTTCGGTGTTGTTTCTAACGTTTGTTGGTAGACATATACAGACGGAACTTATCCATCAAACAAGGGACTGATGTTTGTTGGTAGACGTACACCGACGGTATATATGCGTCATTGTCTCTTACTGATATTTATCACCGACGACATGTATCCATCGTGCTTTCGGTGTCTGTGTACAATTGTCTGTGTACAATCTATCAGTCAGTGGATATCACCGAAGGAACATCTGTCAGTGTTCACCGATGCGCCGAAATAAGACGAAATATTTTGGTGGAAAATTTCACGCCAAAAGTAACACCAACGGCTAGCCAAAAGTAACACTGACTACGTCTATCCGTCGAAATATCCGTCGGAGTAGAGAATTACCAACGCATGTAGCACCAACGGTAGGTAGATCCGCCGGTGTCGACATATACCAACAGATGGGGACATGCACCGAGGGATTGATACCGTTTGTGAAACCCTGTACTGATGTAGTGCCAATGGTTTGTAGAAAAAATGTCGGTTTAAAACATGCAAAATTGAACATAACTTGGTAGAACAGAAAATAACCCATACAGAACCTGATGTGACCATAGCTACACATAACCGAAGATAACTCGTACAAAACATAACTGAATATGACCCAGCATAATTGAACGTAATTTGTCCAAACATTTTAAAACTCACCTTACGTGAGAGCACAACTACGTATAACGAATTAGCTAGAAGCATAATTAAACATAACACATAATTGTTTCACCTTAACTGAACATTTATAACCGATACGGATTATAACTGAACATCACTTAGCATAACTACAGTATAACCAATTAGAAGCATAAATAGTTAAAGCATACAATTTATTTTGAATTATCAAACTAAGCATAACCAATTTGAAGCATCACCTTAAATTGAACATAACTGAACCTAAGTCAGCATAAATGAGCATAACGTACCATACAATTTAAATAGCACTTAAACTGAGACCAAATGTAACCATTTAGAACAACAAATAATCCCTTACGTCAATTGAGACACCACCACAAACTTCATATCTCTGTGGACATCAAGGTTAAATTAAACAATGAAATCTTCATATCTTTGTCCTATAAACACTTGTATGATATAATCAGACTGTGAGACATGTATGATATACCATTTGCTAGTAAATCATACATATAACATAAGACTTATGTGTCTAGTCTAAAAGTACAAGTTACCATTCTCTAATAAATATCATAGATGTATAACTATCAACCTAATATTTGCGATACATACATGGCTGACATACTACCACTTGCTAATAAAATAACAAGAAACATGCATTATTCCTTTTTAAAAACCATATAATCTCCTTCAAACGAGCTTTATTGAAGATTGTTTGAGCTTTTGTGTTTAAAAAAAAAATGGAGTGTGAGGTTTTTTAAATCTATATTCAAGCTTAATGATCTTTTATTTTTCAAACAAGAAAACTTGTTCACCAACAACAACAATTTTTACCCTTCTTGCTAAAGGATGCAATGTATTTAAACCTTGCATACAACTCAGAAATTTTATAACACTTTGGTGTTTCAAAATATATAAAACATAGTCATATAAGCTAATATATACGAATAACAGACGAAAACATAGGTTGGTTTGTTCTTCAGAATAGTCAACCATACAAATACAAACGAAGACCACTAATTTGTCGTAAAGTCTTGTAAGATTTCCTGTCCCTATGTATGTGTATATTTAAAAAAAATTAATACAAGCATATATTATCGATTTCATATTTTCAGCAATTTTATGTAAATTGTTTTGTGTTTATTCTAATATCATGCAATCCTATATATATCAAAATAAATCACAAAGAGAGGATCATACCCCAAAGGTTCTCTAAAACATTTTCAAAAATCCAGAGTTGCGTTGCTCGTCAAATCGCCTGCCGATTCGTCTCCAAGTGTTCACCAAACTCTAAACAAGATTAGAGAAAAATGAGCTAGCCAATCAATCTCTAATTAAGCTTAGAATTTAGCTAATAACCCTCTAAAAATTCTTAAGCATTTAATCTCCAAAAGCTTGAAATAATTAAGGAATTTTCGGATGGATGAATGAGGTGGTTAGGGAGAGAGAGAATTTTTGCATTAATTAAAATAATGAGGAAGAGAAGACCTATTTATAGGGTCTCCCAACACCCACATCATGGGCTAACCACTAACACATGATCTCTTGATTTCTCTCCTTAAAATTAATCATAATTTCAGACATAATCATCCACATCCACATTTAACCATAATTGGAAAAATGCCAATACACGATTAACACTAATTTCTTATTAATTCGGGCAAAAGTACAAAACTGTATTAAGCGTTTTTTGTCTTTTACCAAATTTTGGATTTATATCCAACAAAAAATGATCTTTGGGGTTTTTAGCAAATTCTTATATCATGTAATATATTATCCTATGTAATGTTAAATTATTACACCCCATAATATATACATCTTATATGAATTTATTCATGATTCTAATTATTTTAATTTTCTTGACATATTGATTTTATTGATTCACCACATGTGTCCATTTTCACATGAAACTCGACACATCATATGAACTCAAAAATCAAGCTTCTTGTTTCTCAATTTTTTGGTGTGACCTACAGGAGGATCTAAGCTAAATTGACAGTAATATTAAACACTCAATATCTCAAATTATACGCGGTATTTAGCTACACATTATAGTTACCAAATTAGCATAGATGTCTTGTTCCACTCGAACTAAACAGGATCCATTTAGTGATATAAGTGCGTCACTTGTGTCTATCCCTTGCCACATGATATTAAGAATATATACAAAGTAGAAATGTGTCATCTTTGTATTATATTCGTTTATTGATCTCTTTAAGCTAATTATAACTATGTAACTTAAATCAAGTTACATTGTGCACATTATAATTTTACTTTATCAAGGGGCCTACTAATATTATCGCTCAATTAAGAGGGGGCAATGATAATTTTTGACTAGCTATTTTTTCCAGCATAAGTCATGTTCAACCAACTATTGTCTTTATCACTATACTCATTGATAGCTTTTGACAATAATCAAATTAAACACTTCTTATGTGAACATATAAGTCTCATATCTTAGAATATAAGACACAGTAAAACATTAATGACACATAACACAATTCCATAATGTTTTACTTGTTAGGTCTATTCAATATATAAAAGTATTTTTTTCCTCTCTTATATACTCGTGTCGTCAAATATTTGTAGAGCTACAATAATCGATGACCAACACGACAAATCTTATCTCGGTAATTAATGTTCCATGTTAATTAACAAGATTGTGAATAACTTTTGATTCATGTAAGCCATTATCTTTTAGAGCTCTACGGTTAAGGACCAAGAGCCTCTTCCTTAAGACTTCCAAAAGACGAATACAATAATCAAGGAACAAAATGTTTGCACATCCAATTCATAATAATTGACATATAAAAAGTAAAACTTTTAGAACACATTCCTTTCAAGTCTCACTCCAAGTCACTAATTTGTCTGCTAAAACTTACCTTTTCCTGTTGGACATTTGCTAACAGTTTCGCTTTGCTACCAAGTTTCGTCTGAACCGTTGAAGACCCGATGCCCTCGTCACCCCTAAATTCAGGCTCTCTCTACTCTAAAAAATGCTGCTTTACACAATACTTAGCGGGGGTAGACCGCGGGCGACCGGACGACCTGGACGTCGACCGGTTTTTTTTGTTTTCGTTTTTTTAATAATTAGGGGTTAAGTAGTTGTAGTTTATATTTTGATAATAATTAGGATTATGGTTCTGATTTGGGGTATTATTTTGTAAATAGTTGAGCATTTATTAAATTTTATTTAAATGAACTAAAATAATTTAATAAACCACAGACGTAAATAAACAGGTAAACGGATTAAACATGGTGTGAATATAATTATATTCCCCAAGATGGTTTGAAAATAATTATATTCCCCAAGATGGTTTGAAGATAATTATATTCCTAGACAATATTTGAAATCGGTCAGAATAAAGGTATCACGCACGTACTGTAGATTGTCAATCTGACAAGATAAGGCATCATGTGCGTACTGTAGATTGTCAATCCGACAAGATAAAGCATCGCGCGCGTACTGTAGATTGTTAGTTCAACATTATAAGGAAGGAAGTGGTAAGGCATATCTCGTCAAACATATCTAATTCAATGAATTCTAATTTAAGATAGCCACCGACCTACTCCTCCTCCACCTCTGACGATGTCTTCGACGAGATTTGTAGGTGAGTAAGCACTGAAGCACTCGAAGAGCTTGAAGAACTTGAGCATGGGAGACTAGTAAGACTACTCGTGGGCGGAGTCGTAAGGCTTCAAGGCGATGCCGTGCTACGACCCAAACCCCCGATAAAGATCGGGAAGAATGTTACCGTATCTTATTTTTGATTATTTTGCGGAAAATCCTATATATGGTCTACATATTTTCAGAAGAAGATTCACAATGAGGAAAAATGTATTTCTGCATATATCAGGTGCCATTAAGAATTCCGACGTGTTCATTCAACCAAGTCCGGATGTGGTGGGTTGAATGAGTATATTGGGACTACAAAAAACCACTAAAGCTCTGCGAATGTTATCCTACGACATTGCAGGCGATGCCGTTGACGAGTACCTACGTGGCAATGATGTCTCTCCAGAAGTTCGTAGAAGGAGTGATAGTCAACTTCGGTGTTGAATACCTGAGAAGACCCACATCAGAAGATATGGCAAGACTACTTCATGCGTTGGTGCGCAACGTGGCTTTCCGGGCATGATGGGGAGCATCGATTGTATGCACTGGGAGTGAAAAAATCGACCAACAGCTTGGAAAAGACAATACCAAGGCCGGAGCGGCAAGAGAACAATGGTGTTAGAGCCTGTAACGTCGTACGACCTCTGGGTATGACATAGCTTTTTCGGCATTCCCAACTCGAGTAACGATGTCAACATACTTCAACGATCTCCCTTTTTAATGACGTGTTCGAAGGACGTGCACCTCCCGTCTAATACGAGGTGAATGATCGTCAATATGATACGGGATATTATCTGACAAATGATATTTACCCGCAGTGGGCGACATTCATGAGGTCCATCCCGTTCCCACAAACTTCCAGGGATAGATTATTTGCACAACACCAGGAGGCAGTGCGTAAAGACGTCATTTATATGGGTGCTCATGCAAACCAATTTTTGCCACGTTTCTTCGGAAAGAAACCATCGTGTCATCTTGTCGATCTTTCCCCAACAGTTCAAAAAAGAGGAATGAAAGTAGTTTCCGCCCCCATGAGGCACCACCACGTTTGTTATCGTGTTATCCTATCTGCTCTCATGTGATATTCTCGTGGCCCCATCAAAACCACTTTCTAGCTGGTCGTCTCCGAAATTAGATATAAAAATTCTGAATTGCTATTCGTCGCCCTAAAACTACTTAAATCGCCCCAACAGATTACCATTTTGCCCTTCTCTCATTTCTACTGCTATAACGCGACATTTTACCCTCCTATCACACATCTCTCTTCATCTTCCTCTTATATTCATAAAAAATAATGTTTTGGAGGTCAGTAATGAGCCAACAGACGCCCCGGTGTACTCGAATCTGGTAAAATATCCAACATCTTTTTAATAAAAAAATAATAATAAATAATAAAAAATTGCGGGCGTCTGGCGGAGCCGCCCAGCGTAGGAGAGAGGCGTCTGTGTAAGACGCCTCCCCCTAGGGGGCGGCGTTTTACACAGACGCCCCGCCCATGGGACGGGCGTCTGGCTAAGACGCCTCTCTCCTACGCTGGGCGGCTTAGCCAGACGCCTCTCTCCTACGCTGGGCGTTTTACACAGACGCCCGCAATTTTTTATTATTTTTTTATTAAAAAGATAATTGATTATAAATTTAGATAATTACTAAATTAATTAATTAATAAGTTAATAATTACTATATTCGGATGACTGATATCCTTTCGGTAGACCGAATAGAGATTTCCAGAGAAATGTCGAAGCTACTGTGAATAAATATTCGGATAACCGGGTAGAGATCGGTAAACCGACACAATGATTCTAGGAAGATCAAAAACTTACTGTATTTACGATCACGGTGGACCGATGGAAACTTGGTCATCCGCATGGAACATGTTCGGTAGACCGAGAAGTAAACGGTCGACCGTCCGACATCACCTTACAACGAGTTTTTGCAATTGATGAAAATTCAAAAACAATTCAGATCCAACAATTTCAAAATCCAAAAAATTTTCCAGGCGAGGTGGAATGCCGCTCGCTCACCGGGGAGCGAGACCCCCGAACGAACCTGTCGATGTGGTATTTGTAAGTCGGGAGGTTTTACCACCGGGGATTTTGGATCTTAAATTTTTTGAAAATTTAATCACTTGCAAAAAAAATTCATTGTAATTTGACCCCGTTACCACCAAAAATCTTGCAACAGAACCTCAAATAATTTGAGATAACACACCGTATAATTTTAAGAATTTATTTATATTTTATTTTTTATTTTTAAAAAATACGGGCGTCTGGCTAACACGCCTCCACCAACGTGGAGGCGTCTGGCTATCACGCCTCCACCTATGTGGAGGCGTCTTAGCCAGACGCCTCCACGTTCGTGGAGGCGCCTCGCTAAGACGCCTCCACCATGGTGTAGGCGTCGTATCCAGACGCCTCCACCTAGGTGGAGGCGTCTTAGCCAGACGCCCGAGTCGGAAAAAAAATCCGCCTCCGTTACCTAGCCGGATTCAGGTGTTTCGCCAGACATTTTCGTGGTGTTGGTACTAGGAATGTGAGTAAAACTGAGTCAAATACCTTGCTTAAAGATACGGGACGAAATGTGTATTAATTAATTTGTTAAGGGCAAAAATGTAATTTTTGGGGCGATTTAAGTAGTTTTCCGGCGACGAATAGTAGTTCCCTAAAAATTTGCCTACATATTCTTTTTCAAAATTAGACAAATTCAAAGGCTGCAGTGCACCTTATCTGAGGTACAAAAACAACAGTCATATTTCACGTTTAAAAACATTTAGATATCAAGTCACGTATCGCGTATGCATAGTAATCCAATCTCTTAGTTGGTTAAGCCCCGTCGTTTTAAAGTCTTCCGTTGATGGTTTACTCAACTCCAAATTATTCCTTATGAATAGGATAATATACTCTATGTTCTGTGTTCTCTATAGTTAATTGAAGGTGTTTAATGGCATTTGAAACATTCCTTAACTTGATTAAATCTTTATTCTGTAATCAATTGAAGGTGTTTGATGGTATTTGCAATATTTATTTGTTTATTGGAACACTACATATGGTAGGTATAAATACCATCTAACAAAATAATAACAAAATTAGTGAAGAATGTTGATAACATACACCCTTTCATTTGCCTCCTATAGCCTATAAATAGGAGACCATTGTAAGACCATTAGAATACTTTTGGTGATGATGAAATACTACAAATATTCTTCCCCAAATCTTTATATCTTTGTTCCATGTATATTTATTTTATAACACGTTATCAACAATAAAGTTCTACTATCGGCTAAAACCTTTGGTGTCACTCACGTCTCAAGGTAACAAATCCATGTTTTGATTCCCAATGTGACATACATAATTTCTTCTGTTTATCTGTCAAAAAATATTTGTTTTGATCATAAAAAAAAGGTTAGAAAGGTGATTTCATCTTGCATGATTAATAAAGAAATCATTTTCAATCAATTGAGGGTTGTATATGTATACTCTAAAAATGAAATAAAAAAAATAATTTTGGACGTGTGAATCTGGGACAATGGTATATCTTAGTGCTTTACAACAACAACAACAACAACAAAAATCACAATTTATAAGATCTTTTGTGATGTGATTATATGATTTTTCGGATATTTATTTTGTTATTTTTGTCAATATATTAATGTGCTTATGTTGGAGGGGAACCATTATTTAGTTCTTAATTTAAATCTTGCACAACAAATACATTTTTTAAACTCATGATTTTTTTATTGGTTATTCTGTCACGTGCTATAATACATTGATGCATCAGTCAATAATTGTTGTTTTTTACCCAACAAATTATGTCAAAAGACAAAATAAAATAAAATCTAACGTCATGGTTTAGCATTGGTTATAATATTAATTTTTTTGGTGAGAAAATGTTTTATATTGGTTAGTACTTTCATTAGTCCAATATATTTCCACACTTGTGATTTTTATTCAGTTACGATGAGATTCTTCTAGATATTAATAATTTACATGCTAATATGTTGATATGCATAATTTCTATCTAAAAGACATATATAGATATCTTACTTACATCTTGAATGTGTATTTGTTCATCACAAGGTAATTAATTTACCTACATGGTGCATAGAATATATCATGACAATTTTGTATATATATAAAATAAATGAGACTACATATATACAATCAATATATGTTGCTTTTGGAATTGTTAATATGCACTTTTGTTTATCATATGATTCAAGTACATTATAATATATTCCGTTTTGAGATGTTAAATTTAGTATGCACCGATAGAAGAAAAAAAGAAGGTAATAAGTTGCATGCATGCACCAATTATGCTTCGATGCTTGTAAGTTATGACTTTTAACTCTATACTTGACATCATGGATAAGAATGACATCTTATCATGGATTATGGACGTTGAACTTAACTCATTGCCTTTTAAATATCAATGACTTGAGAAAGAAGCATCAAATAAAGATAAAATGGAGGTTGTGATTTTATTTTGCTATCCTATTTGTTAAAATGATTTTAAAAGTATTATGATTTAATCTCATGTCTGTTTTTGTGGTTGGACAAATTATCGAGTTATTGATCCAAGTTTCATGAATTCTTGATCAAATGAAGCATGAAAAGAAATAGTTACATATTTAGTAGTGCTTCTAAAATTGATTGATATATACCTCATGCAACTTTGTATTGATTCACTTGCTTAGTATAAGTTATATGAATTCTTAGTATCATGTTGATTAAAAGAGTATTTGTAAAGTGGTTCAAGCATGTGATTAATACTTGTTAATTTTGATGCATCACTTGATCATTCACAACCAATATGAGCATTCATCTCGTGAGCACATAATATCCATCTTGATAAATGTATATATATAGTACAATGTGCTACAGTATAGTGGAATTTGAATCACCATGTTACAAAGTGATCATTGTTATTAAAAATGATATGCATTTGCCCAGAAGGTGAATATCTTAATATTCATAAAATACTACTATACAAAGATTTTGAGATCATTCATTTAAAGAGGGTTATGAAATTTTATGATAATCCCCGAAGGATTCATATGACCATCTAAACGACGTGCAAATAGCTAATTGAGTAAAAATGCACATCGATCTCTAAGTCAATCCCTATGACCAGAAGTTTATAGATATATAGAGATTAGTAGTAAAAGAAAATATATATATGTTATTGACCACTTTACAAATTAATGAGCCAATACTCTTTTGGGTTATGCATCACCGATGATTGAAGGTCATGAGAGTTGTTGGAAAATCACGATACTTTTTTTAATCTTTTTTTTTGTGTGCCAGAAGCACTCACTAGAAAGTATCGTGAAAACAAGAGCATAAGCAATGGACTAAATTTTGTGCAAATAAATATGAAATAAAGATGACATCAACGAGACGAAACATGCCCAGAAGTGCCTAAATAAAATCATCTCTTATATTAATTATGGATCTCATAATTTCTATTGTTTTGGTGAAGCTTTAGATAATTTTGTTGACTTCTATTACGACCAAATGAGGTTAAATTTGTCAACCGATTTGCACAATAAATGAGAGTCCCTCTGTTTTTAAAATATCTCTCAATATTGATCATTATGGGATCTTAAAATTTATACATGATACATTAATGTGGATATATACCTGCTAATATTATTCATTAATTTTTATGGTTGATATACATCATGTTATGAATCTTCCCCTACTTTACTTGTACAATAATGAATAAATTGTTTCCCTCCTGCGATTTAAAGCTCCTGATGGGCTAAGTTTTATTGTCTAATCCAATAATCATATATATATATAGGATGTACATTTTCTGGCATTAGGGGGAGAAACTAGAAGCTTAAAGAATGTCAAGAAAATGTACTATATTGAACTTGAAGTTCATAAGAAAATATACGTACAAGTATGGTTGAACCGGAAGTTCATAAAATCATTATCTTGCAATATCTAGCTAGTAATTGTCATAAATTTTTATTGATCACAAAAGAGCGACTAAGCCTTATATTACTAGACATAAACCACATAATATAAAGTGGAGATCTCCACATATATGATAAAATATATTTGAGCTCAACCAACGCCAAAAGCGTGGACCATAGCATACATTATTTGTGGAAATGAAATAAAAGTTAGTCACTCTCATTGCACCTCCTGAAGAGGTTATTCCTGAAGAATATAAACCCGTAAAAATAAATACAGCTGCTGAACAAAAGTTTAAAGAAATTACGGGGACACAGAACGGTCAAATCCTAAAGTTTTGGGAAACGATGAGGATTTGATTATTATTGACGTAAAACTTGCAATCAACTATATATGTTGATACGAGAGATATTAAATAATTATTAAAATTATTGTCGACAATTCATTCGTCTTCTTAATAGCATGCTATCTCAAGAAAATAAAAATGGATCCAAAACCTATGATATTATAAGAATGCCAGAAGCATTCGTATTTGATATAAACAAAAGAAGACAAACAATATATAATAAACTCGTTGAATAAATATATTATTTGGACATGTAGTCTTGATTTCTAAAATTATATCCCTGAATGATAAAAATAGAAATCACAATAACATGTAATATATTATAAAGCGAGAAGTAATATAAGGGTATTCGAAGGACCCAACATCCATCGTCATGTTACTCATTCTCTCGTAATATTGATAATATGTTTTGTTACATGATCAATATGATATGCATATAAGATATGTTGTGACTTTTGATGGTCCAAGACCATATATATTGATAGGTCAAACTTCCATTTATTTGTTGAATAGATAAATTAGCCGAAAAAATCATAGCTATAGTTAGTAATAAAACACTATAAAAGGCCCATATACGACGAATATTTTTTGTTGCTGTTGGAACAAGCAGAAGTCCAAATCCTATTGATATAGTGACAGGAAGTGGCAGGAGAGGTATTATCCATGCATATTGATATGTATGTTCCATAATAAAACAAATTCATTTTTTTTTATTCTTATTAATGGTTATTGTCTCCGATTCACCAAATGTTTTAAGTCACTTAATATTGATACATATATGAATGTTCCTGAAGGACAAAGATGACAAAGTATATTATATAATGACAACAATCAAAATATGCACTATACAAAGATCACTATATGAAGAAACAAGTAAAAGTGTGCATATAACCTCTTCAATCAAAGTCAACCCGAAGAATGATACGAAGTTGATCTTAGTCGTCCATATGTTTCACCCAATAACAAAATTTACTATTATTTATTATATGCATATGACTTGATGTCATAGGGCCTCCAACAGAGTTTCTGAAAAACTATGAAATATTTAAATGACAGATTTTTAAATAAATGACTAGAGATAAATCAATTGTTTTTCGACCTGAAGTTCGAACATTCTCCAGAAGAGAATTGGTAAAATGATTCAATTGTAGAAATGGAATATTGAAAAAAAAATCTACTAAATGCTTATCTTGAAAGCACATTAACAAAAGACATCTATTGTATATCGACAAAGATCTAATTCTTATAGGACCTGAAGTTCCTTATCATGTTCATAGTAAATGTTTTTTTGAAAATATTTATATGACGTTCAAGGATCTACAAATTTCTAGTCATGCGACAAAGATTTATATTAGTGATGTTTCCTACATGTCCAATACACATTAATTATTATCACAAACTACTTGGTGTCAATATATATGGAGTCATTACAACTTTATGCAAGTTGGTGAATCAGTTATTGATTCTTACATTCTCATATTGCTATGCATCAATGTAAATATGAGACATCCTTAAATTGTCCATAAGTAATATCTTTTGAGGTAACATATTCATATTTTGCAAAAGTTGTCACAATTTGTGTTACTCGTGGTATATCATCTGAGAAAAATTACGCAAACACATTTCACAATCCTATTATTTAAGTGAAATATAGTAAACATACATTAAATCCGTTAACCTATCATGTATTTGTTTATTGAATCCCCATGCACTTTTGTGTTTAAATACTTTGTAAAATATATTTGTAATTTTGGTAAACTACGAATCAGGGGGGGGGGGATTTGTATTTATCGTCCGTGAAGGACGGATATCCCTGAAGGATAAAGCCCAGAAGGCTTGTAGTTGCACTCTTTTTTCCTTTTTCCAATTTTTGTCCTAAAAGGTTTTATTGGTTAAAGGTTTTTAATGAGTCAACTTGTGCAATTTTGTTAGCATATGTTATGCACTCTTTTCCTTAGCTACTTTTCCCACAAGGTTTTGTGGCAAGGTTTTTAATGAGACATAAACATAACGCGTATTATCTAAGGGAGTATTATAAACGTATGTTGAATTGAGGGGGAGAATTATACGGTGTACTCTTTTTTCCTTCACCAAGTTTTTGTCCCACAAGGTTTTACTTGGCAAGGTTTTTAACGAGGCAGACCAATCAAGTGACAACTGATCAGATCCAATCAAACGAGAATTTGGTGGATTTATTTAGAAAGTCATTGGCCACCAAAGTCTTTAAGAAGCTTGTCTTTAAATTTGGTGTTCGTCGTTTGAAGAATATATGTTGAAGTGAGGGGGAGCGTCATACGCGCTGCACTCTTTTTTCCTTCATCAAGTTTTTATCCCATTGGGTTTTTCTTGATAAGGTTTTTAACGAGGCAGCATCTGATTGACATCATTTCATGCTTATATTTGTGTCTTATATCCATTATCTTTCACCTAAACAATGCTATGTAACGAGTTTTATGTTTAGTTTTCAGGAATAAATAGGTTTGAAGAGATGAAACATAAAAGGATCCAAAAGCTGGGAAAATGGACTGAATTGTGAGATCTGTGGACTGAGATGCAAGGGAGAAGGACCTGAACGTAAGACCGAAGGACCTAAGAGCAAAGCAGAATACTCCACACCATCATGGGGAGTATTTTAGCAATTCAATTCGGGTCGGAGCTCCAACAAGCCAAGGGAATGTGTTCTAAAAGTTTTACTTTTAAATGTCAATTATTATGAATTGAATGAGAAATCATTTTGTTCCTTGTTTATGTTATTCGTCTTTTAGAAGTGTTAAGGAAGAGACTCTTGGTCCTTAACCGTAGAGCTCTAAAAGATAATGGTTTACATAAAGCAAAAGATATTCGCAATCATGGTAATTAACATGGGACATTAATTACTGAGTTAAGATTGTCGTGTTGGTCATAGATCATTGTAGCTCTACAAGTGAGTGACAACACGGGTACACAAAAGAGGAAAATAGTACTTTTGTATACTGAATAGACCTAATAAGTAAAATATTATAGAAATGTGTTTCTGTGTCATTAATATTTTGCTGTGCCCTTGGTCTTTTGATATGAGACTTATATCCGATCACTTAAGGAGTACTTAATTAGAATAATGTCTTAAGCTATCAGTGAGTGTAATGCAAAGGCATTAGTTGGTTAAGTATGACTTTTGTTGGAGAAGATAGTTAGTCAAAAGATTATCATTGCCCCTCTTAATTGAGTGATGATATTAGTGGCCCCCTTGATAAAGCAAAGTTATAATGTGCACAATGTGATTTGAGTTAAGTCACATATTTATAACTAGCTTAAAGAGATCAAGAAATGAATACTAATACAAAGATGACACAATACTACTTTGTGTGTATTCTTAATATCATGAGGCAAGGAACGGACACAAGTGGTGCACTCCATCACTAAATGGATCGGGTTTTGGTTCGAGTGGAATTAAGACATCTAACTAATTGGGAGCTATAATGTGTAGCTAGATACCGCTTATAGCTTGTGATATTAAACTCTTAATATCACTGCCAACTTAGTTTAGATCCTCCAATAGGTCACACCGCAAAAACCGGGAAACAAAAAGCTTGATTTTTGGTTCATATGATGTGTCGGGTTTCTTATAGAAAATATGACACATGTGGTGAACAAGTAAAATCAATTATGTTGTATATAAACATAATTAGAATCATGATAAATTCATATGAGATGCATATATTATGGGGTGCAATAATTTATTGTTGCATAGGATAATATATTGCATAAGTTGTGAATTTGCTAAAACCCCCTAAAGTTCAAATTTTGTTAGAAATAAATCCAAAATTCGAAAAAGGCAAAATCGGGTAAAAGTTCGGTAATCCGTTTATGGTTCGGTCGACCGAAGGTTCTGTTGATCGGTCAACCAAACGTGGAACGGAAGGTCAGAGTTGATTGACCGAACTTGACCAAAGTGCCTGGAACTCTGGTTCGGTATACCGAACCAGAAACGGTCGACCGAACAATGTTCAGTTCCGATATTTTTGGTTAACCGAATGGCACTCGGTCTTAGACGAGAATTCGTCCGATCGGTTAAGGAGAATTTTTCTCCTTAAGAATCGGTCATCCGTCTAGTGCACGGTAATACAAACGTGACATATTCGGTTAACCGAGTGTGACTCGGTAAACCGAACCGCGATGAATTTTCTGCCTTTGATAATTAAGAGATTAATTTGATCGATGGTTGGATTAGCTCCAAACTTGGTCAAACATTTTGTGAATGCATGTAATGCATTATGGAATTAGTTTGTGAGAGAAAATGTCAAGAGAACATGGCTTAAGAATAGCCATGATTGAGAGTAAGATTGGAGCCTATAAATAGGTCCTTATTCTCCTTAATTATGTTAGATGTTTTTCTAATTATTTTCTCTCCTAATTCACCACAAAAAGCCACGAAAATTCTCTTAGTTTTCTTAGTCTTTGGAAGGAGAAATCTCAGAGATTAAGGAAGGGGTTTGTAGCTAGATTCTAAGATAGTTTGGAGATTGATTGGCTACCTCCTTTCTCTCCAACCTTGTTTAGGGTTTCGGTGAACACTCGGAGGCATCCGGCGCAACGAGAAGCGACGATCATCTTCCACAACGTCTCCGGATCTTCAAGAAGTTTTAGAGAACTTCTAGGTATGAATTTCGGAGCCCAATGTTTGTTTTGATGTGTTTTAAGCAATCATTAAAACAAACCGATGCATGCATGAAAAACAAATCGTAGGAAATATATGAGTGATCCTTATTTTGCATAAAAATTTCGAAAATATATGTGTACAATTAAACATGAAATCCTACAGTAAATGCATCCAAGACCAGAAAATAGACCAAGAGAAGCCCAAAACAAAACTGAGCGCGATCCGGATCCTGTAGACTGCCAATTGGCGGTCCGGATCTTCCCGGATCCGCGGAGTTTTCCGGAGCATGTGTATTAGTGTTTGTTTAGGCTATTTTTGGTATCTCTTTAGTCCCACATCGGGGATTGTCCCGGAGTGCCTTTTTCTATGGCTTTAAATATAACTCTTCACCTTCTAATGTAATCACTTCATTTTTTTGAGTGGCTATTCTTCCTACTGAAGTGAGGCCTTGAAGCACACACTAAAGTGGGAGGATGCTACTTGAATTGTGAGTCATCTTAATAAACGTTTCTTCATTATGTTGTTTTGTTTCATGTTGTTTGTTTTACTTTGCTTCATTTCATTTCATTAGTTTTAAATAGCTTAGTTAATATGCTTTCTTTGCTTAGTTTAATAATTAGTCTAATGTGTAGTGAGTAGTTCCATCCCCTTTAGGGGGTGGAGTAGATGTACATACATGCAAATGAGAATGGAATGAATGTTTTATTTCCAATGTGTTGATAAAACATGAATGTATGCATGCTTGTTTAGGATAGAATTTATAACTTGATGAGTTTTGCCAAAATAATTAGACACCTCTCATACTTGTTTAAGTTCTGAAATAAACAACTTGTATATGTAAATGTTAAATCAACTAGGTTGGTGAATGGATTGATAGGTTTTGCCATAACACTTAGACACTTCCTATGCATGATAACACCACCTTAATGTGTGCTTAAAGAATGTCTTCAACACCCACCTCTTTGCATGTGTGCACTCACTCCACCCCTTAGGGTTTTTCCCATTCCTGAATTCCAGCATTTCATTATTTGCTTAGTTAGTATTTCATCGTTTGTTTGTTTCTTTCGCATTTCGTACTTCTTAGTGTAGTGTAGCGTAGAGTAGCATAATCAACTCTCTTCTCCATTTTTTCGCCACTTGATTTCGTGCAAATGAGAGGCTGCTCACCTCCCTGAGGATGACCCGTATTTGCCACCGCATCAACGCGGCCGTGCACTTGCGGTTTAATTAAAACGTTCAACAAGTTTTGGCACCGTTGCCGGGGAGTTGCCAGTCCAGACTCTTGTTTGGACGATTAGAGTGGATTTAATTTGTGTTGTGTAGTTTTTCTTTGTTTTAGGAGACTTGGAGTCGCCAGGAGAAACACTTGGATAAGTTTTGAGGCAACCTGGGCACTGTAGACCGCCAATCAGCGGCCTGAGACCGCCAATTGGCGGTCTGGTGAGCTCTGTTCACTCTATTCTTTCTTTGGCGTGTTTTAAATAATTGATGTAGTGATCTGGGACTTGATTTGGCATGATTTGACTTATAGTTTGTTCCCAGATCAATAATCAAACCTCCTTTAAGAAACTTGGACCCTAAAACCCAAAGCAAAAGATTAGGCATTCTTTCTTGTTTAGGTCATGCATCATGTATGTGACTTAGCCATGTAGATTGTCTTTTATTTTATCTTTATTTTCAGTTGCTGAGTGCTGGCGTGAGGTACGCACCTTCTACTCTCATTCATGCATTTCTTATGAACATGCATTAGTTAGTAGGAAGTGCATTGAAACAAGTGTGAGTTGAACGTTTGTTTGGAGAGTTGATTGTTAGATTTAGGACTCCAAAACACTACTAAGGAGGGGCTGTCCCATATAAGATAAGGTGGGGGATTTCATCACCCTTTCCTTCGCCCCAAAAACCACACTAATCAAGAGCCTAATTTTAAAATCAAGTAGACATTGACCCTAAGAATCTCAGGCGCATTAGGAGAGCGACCCGCTCCCGACGGTCATGAACTAATCGGCGTTGTCCACTTTGTCGATAGTAGAAGAGACAAGACCATATTTATCACAACCTTAATTCCACAAATCACTTCCAATCTCCATATTTTCCTTTATATCTTTTGAACTAGGAAAACCTGAAAGTCAACCCAAAACCGAACCTCCTTCATCTAACCTCTTCTCCATCTCTTCACCACCTTCTCTCTCACACCTCACTTAAACACCTCACCTCACGAATCCCTTCACCTCTCTCTTATTTGACGATAAACACCAACTTACATATATATATATATATAGTTACTTTTAACTTATCACCTCTTTTTTCTCCAATCATAACACCACCAACCAACCTTTCCATCCTCCAATCATTTTCTAACACCATCAACCAACCTTTCCCTCCACGAAAGGTTAAACCCCCTTTAACCCCCTCTAATCTAATTAATTCATCTACTTATAATTTAAGGTTCTAATAATTCCCAATCCTTAAAAGAAATTTGTCCTCGAAATTTAAATTCAACATCATATCAATTGAAATTCACATATCCATATTAAAATAACCTCTCACACATCTAAATTAAACAATTTGATCAGAATCCATTCATGTAAATATTGATTCCCAAATTTAAATTCAATTTGGTCCAAATCAATACCAAATTTTCAATCCAACTTTCATTAAATCTAAATTGATCTCCAACTATTTATTCATAATTTGGATAGCAACTCCAACCAAGTCGAAATTCACATTTGTTTAAACTAAAGTCCGAATAACTCTAAATTCATATTCAAATCAATAGTCGATATTTCTAAATCCCAATTCTCAAATGCCAATCTAGTCAAAATTATATTTCAAATCCAATTCCGACTAATTCCAAGGATTGTAATGTTCTGATACCATTTGTAACGCCTCGAGCCCAGACATGGGCTTACCCGCCTGAACCTAGTGCGTTAGTACAATCAACGATCCTAACCGCTGTGCACTCTGTTATTTAATCCATCTGATAGACTCATAAGTAATCTGAAAAATATAATCAATAATTTGTGAGCTCGACAGCCCGCAAGTACCAACCATCAATCAACCAGAATCATAACCATGTGAAAAATAATACATAATTGAACATTCAGTCAATTAAGAGAGATGTATCACAAAAAATATGCACGCATAACAATCTAGAACCCCCATTCAAATTCGACTACATCCTGTGTTTCTGAAATCTATCAATCAATCAGACGCATACATGGTAGCTCCACACTAACTACATGCAGCTCTTTCTTCTCTCGGGTGGCTCCACGTTGCCCGCTAGGTAGCTCTTTCTCAAGTGGCTCAGCCAGAAACATATCTACAGCCACAAGACACACTGCTGGAAAGTTGGACTACCACGTCTCCCATAGCACGTCAGACTTTACTAAACTGACTTGGGAGAGAGTCTGCCACGTCGGCGTTTATGCCGACTGACGTGGAAGATTTAGTTTATGATTTTTTAAAATTATTCAAACACTACCACGTCGGTCCTCTAGACCAACAAGGTAGGGCACCCTATCACGTCTGCTAAAACTAAACCGACTTGGTAGTGTAACCCTACCACGTCATGGTTAGTTTATGTTTTTTTATAAATTATTCATATACTACCACGTCGGTCGTCTACACCGACATGGTAGGGCACCCTATCATGTCTGCTAAAACTAATCCGACGTGGTAGTGTAACCCTACCACGTCGGCGTTTATGCCGACCGATGTGGAAGTGTTAGTTTATGTTTTTTTATAAACTATTCATACAGTACCACGACGGTCCTCTACACCGACATGGTAGGGTACCCTATCATGTCTGCTAAAACTAATCCGACGTGGTAGTGTAACCCTACCACGTCGGCGTTTACGCTGACCGACGTGGAAGGGTTAGTTTATGTTTTTTTGTAAATTATTCATACACTACCACGTCGGTCCTCTACACCGACATGGTAGGGCACCCTATCATGTCTGCTAAAACTAATCCGACGTGGTAGTGTAAACCAACCACGTCGGCGTTTATGCCGACCGACGTGAAAGTGTTAGTTTACGTTTTTTTATAAATTATTCATGCAGTACCACGACGATCCTCTAGACCGACGTGGTAGGGCACCCTATCACGTCTGCTAAAACTAATGCGACGTGGTAGTGTGGATTCATTATGGCATGATGCTAGAATACCGTTGTATTAAATCTGGATTGACTCCAGATGATCTAACCTACACAATTTGGACTTTGTTGCGATTCCGATTTCATTCTGGAATGACATTGGATTACAGTTGTATTAAATATGTATTGTTTCTGGATGGTCTCACGTTTCAAAATAAATTATGAAACCAAAATAAATAACAACCAAAGGAAAGACGTCCAACTTTTTAAAAAACGTTCACAATTTTATTGCCAAGCGAATATGAAAAGGAGTACATGTTGACAAACAACAAATTCCCTACAGGTCCGACATTTCAGATTTGTTAGCTCCAAAAGGGAGGGGATAATTCGACATGAAGTCCTCTACCAACCGACGTTGTTGCTCCTCGAGGTCCTTTATTTATAAGAAAGGTTCTGCAAGGGCTACACCGGTTGTCTTGTATGTGACCGGGTTTCCACTTCGCATCGCACTCTTCCAGTCCTCCACTCAATTCGTCATTCTCCACCGGCAGAACATTATGGACGACTCCACAGCCTCAAACTCCTTACATCGTTTGCGATGTTCTTTTGTTGCACACTTAGGATAGACTCCGGAATTACTCTGGATTGACTCTTCACTCATGTGGACTCACGTTTGTTGCTTGATAACATGTGTTCGTTTCAAAATACTTGTATGCCTTATGTAGAAATTAGATCTCTTTTAAAGTCCGAAAAGTCTTTTCGCGTTCAATTTCCTTTAAGATGTGTCTTTTCACGTATTAATGCTATGTCAAGTTTTCGATGCTCAATAGTCGTTCCCCGCTGATCAGTTTTCGATGCTCAAACGCCTGAGTGGGCACTGGTAGTATTCTACCCACATATTTGGTCTAGACCAACGTGGTAGGACACCCTATCATGTCTGCTAAAACTAATTCGATGTTGTAGTTTAACCCTACCACGTTGGCGTTTATGCCGAACGACGTGGAAGGGTTAGTTTTTTTATTTAAATTATTCATACACTACCACGTCGGGAAAAAAACTAATCCGACGTGGTAGTGTAACCCTATCACGTCGGCTAAAACGAATCCAACGTGGTAGTGTAACCCTATCACGTCGCCCATAACTAGGCCAACGTGGTAGTGTTACCCATAACGATTCATATTCTCAAACCCAAGCCTTCGTGAAACACAAAACCCTTTATTTCTCCGTACGCCGAGCATTCCTCTTCACTTACTTCACGCGACCTCTCCTTACTTCCTGAGAGTCCTCTTCCCTTACATCCCACGAACGACTTCTTCCTTCGCCAATGCCGAAGTGTAAGTCTTTGACTATAACATTTCTTTTTTTATTGCTTTCGGAAATATTACTTTTGTTGTTTGGTTGAAAAATGTTTGTTTGCTCGAAAACTTCTTTCATGTCAAGTTATTTGGCTATTAACATACATATCGAAATGTATTACGAGTTTTGTGTTTTCGCCAGCGAATAAACATACATATGGAAGGCAAAAATTAGAGTTTGATTATATGGCTTCCACGTTGGTGTTCAATTTATCCGACGTTGTAAGAGTCTCACATTGGTGTTCAATTTATCCGACGTGGTAGGGTATTCCAAAAAACATCCGCCCCGAAATTCTGATTGGTTTTGTTTGAGATTCATTCTGCAATTATTTCATCCTTTATGGAGTTCATAGTCGTTAACCATATTCAAAATGGCTCCAACCTTGAATCAAGATCTAATTCTTCTCTCAGGTTAGTGGCTCGTATCAAGAAAAAGCACTAAGAAAATCCCGATGAAGCCTCCACTTTGGTTCCTCCACGTCGAGCAACTCTTATGTTTCAGTTTCAACAAAAAGTAAAATGTGAAGGTCCATTGCCTTTGGACTTTGAACATCTATTAGAGCCGATCAGAGAGAATAAAATTTATTGGCCTAGTTATTTGGGTACTATCGCTAGAACCAAGGTTGATATTTGTATTGAAAATTGGTCACTAGTTGATTCTTATCTAAAAGAACAAATTTGGGATGATATAATGGTATGTATTTGTTTATTAGTTTTATTTAAAATTTCCTCCCTTATTGATTATAATTTCCAAGTGTTTTTTTGGTTGTAGGCTAAATTCATTTTTGAATCCACTAAAGCGTTGAAGAAGAAGTGGATTTCCTATGTTGGTAACCGGTGGAAAGACTTTTAAACAAAGCTCACGTACATATTTATCTTTGGGGGATATAAGCACCGTGACCCTTGTGCTACTTACAATTTCATTTCCGCAAAGACATGGGCTGAGTTCAGAAGAACTAGACTTTCTCCAGAATTTATGGTATTATAAACTCAATCTTTTTAATATGTCGCTTTATAGTTTAAATTTTAATAATTAATCAATTATATTCTTTTTCAGGAAATACGAGAGCAGAACCAGAAACGACAATCTAGTAACAAGTTTCAACATAGATTGTTGATTGATATGTTTTAATTAACCGCAAGTGCACGGCCGCGTTGAAGCGGTGGAAAATACGGGTCAATCCACAGGGAGGTGTGTGGACTTTAGTTTGTGTGAAGGTGAGTGGGAAAGAAAGGAGAGAAAGATTGATTACACTAAACTACACTACAATGCGAAAGTAAATGGAAAATAAGCAATAAAACTAAACCCCATATGGGGTAGAGAAAAGAGTGTGAATACAAAGATATGTGTATGTGTGTGTGTTCGATTAAGCTCATCAAAACATGTAGTGCATGAAAACATAAAACTACAACAAACTTTGCCTCCACATGAAATAAGATAACACAATATCATTAAAACATACAAGACAATAATTGGAATGAAGCTAAATGAACTCATGTATAAAGACTAAACCCTACTATGCCTCCACATGAAATAAGATAGTACATTATCATTAAAACATACAAGGCATTAACCCAGGTAAAGGGAACAAGACTACATGCAACTACAAGTCATGTTTCCAATATTAATTCCATCCTTATCCTCACATCATCATTCCCCATAAAATAGGTCCACTAGTCTAAGCATATGCTAAGCTTCATTCAAGAGCATTAGCATATTAAAGACAAGAGTGAAATCTCATTAGATGGTTATGGAAATCATATAAGGCTCAAAGGATTAAAATAACACACACCTAATACATCACATAATCATATCACATATTTCTCCACCCCCCAAATGGGGATGGAACTACTCACTAATCATTACACTACAACCTACATTAAAATGAAACATTCTACTGAAATGAAACTAAACTAAGCAAGCAAGAAATATTAAAGAAACTAAAAGGACATAAAACTAAAGAAGCATACAAGAATTAGAAGACAAGATTAAAAGAAACTAAGAAAAGTTATTCTATTAAAATGACTCATAGTGAAGGTAGCACTCTTCTCCACCTTGAATTTTGCTACAAGGCTTACTCCAAGTAGAGAGAATGCCACCAAGCAATGGGTGAATACAAAGGAAGGTGAAGAGTTCTATTTATAGGCATGGAGAAAGCTAATCGGGGACAATCCCCCGGTATGGGACTAAAACACATACCAAATATGGACTAAACACAACATAATACACCACCCGACCAAGACATGTCGCCTTTGGACCAATTTGGACCGCTGATTGGCGGTTTATAAGTGTTGGATCGAGTCTGGATTTTGGTGGCTTGGTTTGGACTTGATTTCTCGGTGTTTGATGAACCCGATTTGGTTGTTGATGGTTGGGCCCGGATTTAATTCCCAAAATACTCCTCATTAAGGTGTGGAGCTTCTTGATTTACTCATTAATCCTTTTGGTTTTACATCTGGGTCCTTCTCTCTTTCATCTCAGTCCATAAGTCTTGCAACTTAGTCCTTTTCCTTGCGTTTGAGTCCTTTTTGAGTATGTTCTTCCTAAACCTATTTATTCCTGAAACATAAACGTAACACTCGTTAGGTAGCATTGATTAGGCTAAATTAAAGGATATAAGACACAAATATATGAATGATATGATGTCAATCAATTGTCCAGAGGCGGTTACCGCAAACTTGAGGAGGCTATGATGATGGAAAAAAATTCCAAACAAAAAGAAGAAGTTGTGCAAGCGGGTATGAGTGAAGAGCTGGCAAGTAATTTGTCACCTCTATCTCCTATATCTACAGAAGAAAAGTGGAAGGGGGCGCGTATTAGTGTGGAAGGCAGTTACATTAATGAAGAGTCTGAATTAGTTGCCTCCAAGATTGTAAGTTAACTTTAATTTTTATGTTTTGTATACGTATGTGGTTATTAATTAATAAAAAAAATGAAAAACTAATTTTTATAGGATGAACTTTCAATGAAAGCTTCCCAAGGAGAATTTATTTTAGATGGAAGAAATGATATATTTTCCACAGCCTTGGGTAAGCAGGAGCATCTTGAACGATTATGTGGTGTAGGTAGTCGAACAGGAGTACGTCAGTATTTTGGGTTATCATCATCCTCACGAAGTCATTCCTATGTTGATCACGTGATATGCAACGAGAAGATTCATTGCGTAGAAAGCTTGGTTAAGAGTTTGTATAAACACCTTGGAGTTTCCACCGATATTTCCTCCAATATTGCCACAGATGTACGAACCCCCTACTGCTTCCAGTGTACAACCTCCACAGGTGTTCCCCCAAGAAGTATCTGACCAGGACACCCTTGGCCATTATGAGGTAAAATTATAAATTATAAGATTTTATTTTTCGCTTTGCATTGCAGTACATGTGATAAATTTGTCTTGAAATTTATAGGATGAAACCCCATGTGAACTCATTGTGAATGATCCAGATATGGAGTTGTAGCATATGGGAAGGTGTACACCCTAAAGTTGCATCATGGTGAACAAATTTAATCCAATAATTTGAAGGTGACTTTAGATAAATCTGTTGCACTCCTACCAATTCCTGAATCTGAAGTTCAGACGGTTGGGAATGCTGAAGGATGGGTGTTGCAATGGCATCGTTCATTAATTAAATTAAATGCAAAGGCATCAACTTTAAATTTAATAACTGGCTAAATGGTTGATTTATGGTAATCATGTGAAGAAGTTCTAATAATATAGTTTTTTAATTTCAAAAGGCTGAATGTCCAACATCCAAGCAATCTGAAATTGAAATTGTATTTGATGAGAGACAATTTCCTCCGAATTGTCAAGAGTTATACGATTTAATACAACATAAGGATGAAGATTCTTATGTGGAGAGTGTGATGAATAAAGAAATTGTTGGAAAAAAGACGGACGCTAGTATCAGATCTGCGTTGTATGTCATAATGTACGATGTCATGTAATTTTTGAGGATGGAAAATTGTGTAATTCAATCATCCAAGTTCAAATAAAGTAATATTCAAGCCCTCTTGCAATATTAATTATGCCAATTACCAATTCTTTGATATTAGTTATGTTATATTTATTTTTGAATAAGCTTCTTTATGAATTGCCTCATGGGAATTTTTTTGGTTATTTGTGTCCCACAATATTCATGTTTCAAGGTCATTCAAGCAAAGACGAAATATCACAAAAGATTGCTACGATTATGTTTGAAAAAGAGATTTTTTCCCCTAGCACCATATTGGGAGGCGTCAGTAATATTTCATTATATTTTATATTACTTATTATATTTGTTTTAGGATGTATAATCAATTTATTTAACATGTTTGATTTACAATGATCATTGGATGTTAAACATTTTGGTTCCTAGTCTTAATATTGCATATTGGTTTGATCCTCTAGCATTAGATAAACCAAGGAAATCATTAAAGAATATTGTTCAATTGTAAGTTACTTTTAGAATAGTTTATTTATATTTATTAACTAATTTTTCAATAGTTGCATATTTGATTTAAATGTGTGACCATTTGTGTAATTTTGATAGAACCATGGGTATATATAAAATGTTGGGTGTAAGAAGGATTAAGAAGAAGCTAACTACTTGGCATGCCATGAAGGAAAATTTGTTCATTATTAATCGTTTCGATATAATCATGAAATTTTGTGTGTAAATATTGTAGTACCGTAAACCAGCTGGAAATACTGGATGCGGTTACTACGTAATGACTTATATGGAACAAATTGTCAACGTGGGATTGGATGAATGTGATTTACGATATGTATCTTCGCTATGTAACTCCACATTTTAGGTTATTTTAATTATTTAAACATTTAAATTATTTTTATAGATTTTTGAACCTGACCTTCAGCCGTTTTCACAAGAAGAGATAGATCAAACACAGGAGAGGTGGTTTGCTTACTTTGTTAGTCATATTTTACAACGTTCAGTATAATCACAATCATTAAAAATTTGTATTTAAATAGTGGATGAATGTTGTGTTACATTTCTATGGTGGACATGAGTTAAATAGTCTGTTAAATATGTGTTGGACATTTCTGTGTTTAAAAGTGGATGAATGAGTTAATGGTTAATAAGAGTTACATTTCTGTCGGACATTTTTTTGTTCGATGTAAGTTACATTTCTGTGCAGGGGGGTTGAATATGAACCAAAACAAAACAGAACCCGAAATTGATATTGGGTCTACCACGTCGGATTTCCTTCATATCCAACGTGGTAGACCCAATATCACGTCGGCTAGGCATGACATCCGATGTGGTAGACCCAATATCTATTTTGGCCGAACAATTATATAAATTAGATGTGAGTTAAATTTCTCTGATGTGGTTTGAATCTAAAACAAACCAAAACATAACCCGAAATTGATATTGGGTCTACCACATCGGATTTACTTCATATCCGACGTGGTAGACCCAATATCTATTTTGGCTGAACAGTTATATAAATTTGATGTGAGTTACATTTCTGTGCAGGGGGTTTGAATCTGAACCAAAACAAAACAGAACTCGAAATTGATATTGGGTCTACCACGTCGTATTTCCTTCATATCCGACGTGGTATAGACCCAATATCACGTCGGGTAGGCATGGCATCCGACGTGGTAGACCCAATATCTATTTTGGCCGAACAATTATATAAATTAGATGCGAGTTACATTTCTCTGGATGGGGTTTGAATCTGAACCAAAACAAAATAGAACCCGAAATTGATATTGGGTCTACTACGTCGGATTTACTTCATATCCGACGTGGTAGACCCAATATCTATTTTGGCCAAACAATTTTATAAATTTGATGTGAGTTACATTTCCCTTGATGGGGTTTGAATCTGAACCAAAACAAAATAGAACCCAAAATTGATATTGGGTCTACCACGTCAGATTTCCTTCATATCCGACGTGGTAGACACAATATCATGTTGGGTAGGCATGACATCCTACCTGGTAGACCCAATATCTATTTTGGCCGAACAGTTATATAAATTAGATGTGAGTTACATTTCTCTGGATGGGGTTTGAATATGAATCAAAACAAAATAGAACCCGAAATTGATATTGGGTCTACCAAGTCTGATGTCATGCGTATCCGACGTGGTAATTGTTATTTTTTTGTCAAACGCTAGGTAGCCAACCCCTCAGTCATAAACCCCATAATACCTCTCTGAGCAAACCGCGGCCTCCGATCTATCTGCTAGCTTATTTGTCTTCTCAGGCTCACATCCTTCGATCTATCTGATCTCCGTCCTCTTTAGGCTCACATACACTCGAACAAGGTTCCTTTTTAGACGATTTTTGGTGTTTTTCTCTTGTTTGGTTGATTTTGTTGATCTTGGCTGCTTATTTTGTGGATCTTGTGGCTCACCCCTCAGACCTAAACCCCATATCACCTATCCGAGCACACCACAGCCAGACTCTGATATATCTCTCTCTCCATCCTCTTCAGGCTCACATCAACTCAAACAAGGTCCCTCGTTTACACAATTTTTATTTCCCTTTTTTGGTTGATTTTGTTGATCTTGTCTGGTTATTTTTTGGATCTTGTGGATCTTGTGGTGAAGAGAAGAGAGAGAAAAGTTTGCGAGTGAGGAAATTTGGATCTTTTGGTCATCAAACAATGCAGTTTGAAAAGTTTGCGAGCGAGAAAAAAGTTACATTTTGAAAAGTTTTCCAAATAATGCAGTTTCCATCAAACAATCATAATATTTTGGGTCTTCTATACATGGTCTTCATTATTTTTTTCTCTTCGAATGCATTACTTTCAATCCCTTTTAGCAAACATTTAAAATGTGTAGTTGCATACTTGCATAATAGTATTGTAGTGATAGATGTTACATCTACTTATCTTGCCTGTGGGTTTTGGATTTGGTTAATTTTGTGTTAATAGGCAGAGGTTAATATAAAATTACTATATATGGGTTCATTTTATATCACTATTTTTGTGTTTTGTAGATAAAAATGAATCAGAATGGATTTTTGCAAGTCGATTGAGTGATGAGTATGAGTATGGAGTTGATAAATTCCTAGAGTTTCCACAAAAGAATGCCCATTTTAGAAATGAAGGAAACATATTTTGTCCGTGTAGGAAGTGTCTTAACATGTTCTTAAGAAATGTAAAAGAAATCAAGGCTCATCTGTTTGAGAAAGGTTTTGATGAAGGTTATACGCGTCAGATATGGCATGGTGAGAAAGAAATACGTAAAGAAAGTAATAGTCCTTCATAGAAAGATGTTAATGATGATAATCAGTTAGAAGATATGATTCGAGATGTTGCCGAAAAGTTTGATGATTAGCCACAAGTACTTAGTAATTTGTTGTCAGACAATCAAAAACCTTTGTATCCGGGTTGCAACCATTTCAGTAGATTGTCTGCAGTGTTACAGTTATATACCTTGAAAGCCTCGTGGCTGGAGTGATGTCAGTTTTACTACCTTACTTAAGTTGTTAAAAGAATTTCTTCCAGAAAATAACGAACTTCCAGACCGTACATATAAGGCAAAAAAAATCTTGTGCCCAATGCTATACAGTATAGGAAAATGCATGCATTCCCTAATGATTGCATATTATATAGGGCCCAATATGAAAATCTGCATGGTTGTCCAGTTTGTAACGCATCACGGTATAAACAAAAGAAAATTATGAGTGGTGATATACCAGTACAAGGGCTGCCTGCAAAGGTGTTGTTGTATCTTCCGATCATTCCAAGGGTGAAACGTTTGTTTCCCTGCTCCGCAGATTCAAAGAATCTGACATGGCATGTAGATCGTGATAAAGTGAATGATCATATGCTTTGACAACCTTTTGATTCTCCGCAGTTGAAGAAGATTGATTCAGAATTTCCAGTGTTCGGTCAAGAATCCAGAAATCAAAGACTTGGCCTGTGTACTGATGGAATGAATCCTTATGGGAGTTTGAGTAACCTTCATAGTTTGTGGCATGTTCTACTAGTGATGTATAATCTACCTCCATGGTTAAGCATGAAACATAGATACATGACGTTGTCTTTAATTATTTCTGGTCCAAAATAACCAGGCAATGACATAGACGTGTATTTGGCTCTCCTAATTGATGACTTCAAGAAATTATGGAATGATAGCGAGCAAGTGTGGGATGCTTACCGTCAACTTTCATTTACAATGCGTACGATGATATTTTGCACAATTAATAACTTCCCTGCATATGGAAATCTGTCTGGCTATTTTGTGAAAGGGCACAAAGTGTGTCCTATTTGTGAAGAAAACACATGTTCTTTGTAGCTTGTGCATGGCAGTAAGACAATGTATCTTGGTCATCGCAAATTTCTTCCTATGAGTCATCCATATCGTAAAATGAAAATGGCATTTAATGGGAAGCAGGAATGCGAAGAACCTCCTACAGAAATCAGGGCAAGACAAGTTCTTGAACGGGTTAAGAACATGCAATGCAAATTTGGGAAGCCTTACAAACGCAGAAATGATAAGAGTAGCTGGAAAAAAAATCCATTTTAAACCTTATTGGGAGACTTTAGAAGTCAGACACTGTATTGATGTGATGCATGTCAAAAAAAATGTTTGTGACAGTTTGTTAGAAACTCTTCTTAACATACCGGGTAAGACTAAAGATGGATATAATGCCAGACTTGATTTACTTGAACTTGGTATTCGAGCAAAATTTGCACCAGAGAGTAAAGGTACACGTAAGTATTTACCACCAGCCTGTTACACTCTGTCCAGAAAGGAGAAATTAGCTTTGTGTCAGTGTCTACATGGTGTTAAAGTACCGCAGGGGTATTCGTCAAATATTAGCAGTCTGGTTTCAATGAAAGATTTGAAACTAATTGGTTTGAAGTCTCATGATTGTCATGTGTTGATGCAACAGTTCTTACCGGTTGCAATTAGATGATATTGCCGAAACACGTTAGACATGCTATTATCAAATTTTGTTTGTTCTTCAACAAGATTTGCAGCAAAGCAATTGATCCAAAGTATTTGTATAAGATGCAGAATGAAGTAGTTGTTATGATATGTCAGTGGACATGTACTTTCCGTCGTCTTTTTTTGACATTGTGGTTCATTTGGTGATTCATCTAGTTAGAGAAGTTAAGCTTCTCGGTCCTGTATTTTTGAGGAGGATGTATCCTTTCGAGCGTTACATGGGTGAGTTGAATGATTATTGTAAGAATCGACGAAGGTCAGATGCGAGCATCGTTGAAGGTTACATAGCTCAAGAGGTAATTGAGTTTTGTAATGAGTACTTGGTTCATACTAAGATTGTGGGACTTCCTAAGAAAAGACATGAAGATAGGATTGAAGGTAAAGGTACGCGTGGCTCGAAGATGATAAGTCCAAAACGTGAGGATCTCTTTAAAACGTATTTCTATGTGTTGTTCAATTCTGATGAAGTCCAACCTTATTTGGATGAGCACATGACCATAGTAAGGGAAAAACATTCTTCTTGAACTGATCAACAAGTAATTAATGCTCACAATAAGACTTCGTTGATTGGTTTAGGAATACTATGTACATCCGTAATGTTTATGAAAATTTGAAGTGGTTGGCATACATACCAAATCCCATAGTAACATCTTATAATGGCTATGATATCAATGGTTTTTCTTTCAATTCCAAATTGAAGGACAAGAAAAGCACAATGCTGAATAGTGGGGTCACTTTGGTAGATGAATCGTTACCATCTGTAGTTCGAAAGATAGAAATTCAATATAAGCCAATATGTCTTATTATGGTCAGATTGAAGAAATATGGGAGCTGAATTTTATGAAATTCAGTGTTGCGGTATTTAAATGCAAGTGGGTAGATAATAAGAACGGTCTTCAAGTTGATGAGTTGGGGTATACTTTGGTAGATATGAATGTTGTGAATTGCTTGCTTGAATATGAACTGCAGGGTTCGAGTCTAAAATACGGGTATCAAACATAAAAAAGTAAAAAATAAAAATAAAAAACCTATAACGTCGGCCTCAAAACATAACCGACATTGTAGACAATCTAGCACGTCGGTTGTCAATACCACCGACGTTGTAGTATATTTTTCTTAATTTTTTTTTATTATTAAAGAACCTACCACGTTGGTCGTGAATACAACCGACGTTGTAGGATATTTTATTTTTATTAAAGACCCTACCACATCGGTTGTATTCACTAAGGCCGACGTTGTAAAGGGAAGTGCAAGTGGACTCCTCAATATCCTACCACGTCGGTTTTTTTATAAAACCGACGTGGTAGTATAGACCCTATCACGTCGGCCCTTTTATAAAACCGACGTAGGATATATCAGTTATTTTTTATTTTTATTAAATAACCCTACCACGTCGGTTGTATAAAATGGCCGACGTGATAGGGTCTATACTACCACGTCAGTTTTATAAAAATACCGACGTGGTAGGATATTGAGGAGCCCACTTGCACTTCCCTTTACCACGTCGGTCTTAGTAAAACTATGACCGACGTTATAGAGGCTCCTACCACGTCGGGTATTCCAACCGACGTTAAAGGATATCCCTTTATAACGTCTCCCACGTACCACGTCGGTCATGGAAGGCGGTCAACGCGACGTTGTACCCCCTTAATATTCGACGTGGTAACCATTTTTTGTAGCATGACATGACGACCGAAACACCACCATGCAATTATATGCATATCATTGAATTCAATATCGATACTCAGCATGCATGGAACTATGAATATGAAGAGACAAACATGACATGAAAGTGAAGAATAACGAATTAGTACTTGCCTATCTTGCAATCACAACCTTAATTCCACAAATCACTACCAGTCTCCATATTTTCCTTTATATCTTTTGAACTAGAAAAACCTAAAAGTCAACCAAAACCAAACCTCCTTCACCTAACCTCTTCCCCATCTATTCACCACCTTCTCTCTCACACCTCACTTAAACTCCTCACCTCACGAATCCCTCCACGTACCTCTCTCTTATTTCACGTTTCAGCCAAAAAGTCCTCCGATGAACACCAACTTACATATATATAGTTACTTTTAACTTATCACCTCTCTTTTCTCCAATCATCTTCTAACACCCACTAGTGCAAAATGCACAATAGACGTCACCGAATAGAGGTCAGATATAAAAACATCCAACGTCTATAGGTTTGTATAAACGTCGGGTTTTTTAGGATAACCAACGTCTATACCTCCTGAAAAAAGAAAAATATTTTTTTGTTTATTTTTTTGGATTTATTTCATATAAGAATTTGTGTGGATTTATTTTTTATAAGAATAATGTGAATTATTTGGATTGTTTTAAAAATAGTTACATCAATGTAACTATCACATGTGTGTTGTCACATGTGCGTATGGTCATATGTGTTGAAGTTTAGTCCCACATTGGAGAAAGTTTTTTGTTGGTGGAGTTGAAGTACTCCACCACTCTTTTACTTCTAAATGGGAGTTTGGTACCACACTACAAAATGCAAGTGGGATATATATATATATATATATAATTGTCAAAAGATTGCCAGTTGGGATACTTGGGCTTAAGATGATTGTAATGTTTTTTTTACTATTTACCTGAGTATAGACGTCAGAAGTATAGAGTGACCGATGTTTATAGTTCGTAAATTTTATTGTTATTTAAATGTATAGACGTCGGTCACCCTATATATCCGACGTCTATAGGTCGTAAAAGTTTAGTACCACATTGGCCAAATTGTTTTGCTGTTGTGGTTGATGTACTACTCCTCTATAAACAAATGCGAACATGTTTGGTCACTTGAGCGACTTGGGCTTGCTTTACGCGGTTATTGGTTAAAATATTGACAATTGGGGCACTTGGACTTGATTACTGTAGAGGTTAGGTGCATGTTATAGACTGTATAACAGGCGTAATGTTTTTGTTGGGTAAATTAAAGGTATAATAGATGTCGGTCATATATAGCCGACGTCTATACATTGTACATTGTATAGACGTCGGTCCTATATAGCCGACGTATATACACAAGGGTATATAGCCGACGTCAGTGGAATATACACCGGAAACTTGGATCGCAAAATACGTCGTATATACCACTATATATCTGACGTATATGACATTTTTTCCACTAGTGACCATCAACCAACCTTTCCATCCACGAAAGGTTAAACCGCCTGTAACCCCCTCTAATCTAACTAATTCATCTAATTATAATTTAAGGTTCTAACAGAGATAATCTATACAACCATCAGAGATGACACCAACATATGTTTTGCTAGAATAAGAGAAGATGACCATCCCTTTATTACCACCATCGAAGTGAGGACATTGGCCCCTAAACTCGGACTCAATTAAGGAGAAGATTGGTTTGACTTGCTATACTTGAAGCTGATCGACTTTAATTTGGTGTCTAGAAAGTGTTTTTGTGTTGACGTAAGTCTTCCAAGCGAAGTGGTTGTCTAATTGGCACCGACTCTGTCGGAAGCGCCCCCACTAGCTATACATTGCCTGACCAATTTGGTTTGATTAGTGAGGGAGGTGAATCAAGCGAACCAATTCGACTCAACCAGTTAGGAGTCGTCTAGATTTAAGCGACATTAGGTCTAGGATTGTTTGAACCGTGCTTTTTTAGGAAACTTCTGACCGACCCTCTTATCTATATTTTAGAGTTAAGTTTCCCTTCTCATCTGAGTCTTCTTTCTCTTCTCATCTCAATTCTCTAGATTAGGATTCCTTTCTCATCTTTCCCCCTTCTATTGTTTGTTTCCATTTTTGAAAAAAAAATTATAAAAAAAAGAAAAAGTAATTGATTCTTGAAATTGAATTTGGAAATTAAATTTCAAATTTGAATTCAAAAATTGATTCAAACCGGTGCACTCAGATTTGGGTTCGGGACTTGAGCAATCGACTCTCACGAATTCATCTAGATTCCAGTCTAGAGCTTAGCCTCAATCCACCTGTTGCACCACCTCACCCGGATCCAATGGGTGAGAATGTAGTGGACCCGCCTATGACTCTGAGGGATCAGTGCTACCCAACGATGGCTGCTCAGCCATCGTGCATCGTTATGCCCATCATACCGGGTCGCGACTTCGAACTGAAGGCACAATACATGAGTATGTTGCCCAAGTTCACCTCTAAGGAAGAGCCATATCTCTTCCTTAGAGAATTTGAGGAAATCTGCTCCCTTATGCAATACCAGCATGTCTCTGAGGAGGTAGTGCGTCTTAAATTCGTGCCTCTAGCACTGAAGGACGACGCTAAGAAATGACTATATAGTCTAGCTGAAAGATATATTAGGAGTTGGGCCGAGTTTGTTCAAGTGTTTTTAAAGAAATGTTTCCCCAACCATAAGACTATTAAGATTAGGAATGAAATTGTTGCATTCGTTCAATCTGAGAGCGAGCCGTTCTATTCCTATTTAGAAACATTTAAAAGTTTGTTGACCCAATGCGCTCATCATGGAATTCCAAGATGGCAATTGTGCCAAATTATTTATGAGGGATTGACACCTACATCTAGGGTTATGGTAGAATCTGTAAGCCAAGGAAACTTCATGTCCAAAAATGAGAATGATGCGTGGACTTTTCTTGAGGATTTAGCCGAAAATAGTATGCAATGGGACAATGCTAGAGCACCGAATAACCCGAGTATTGGATCTAGAATAGCAAGTCAACCCAAACCAGGTGTCTTAGCTGTAGATGCTATTGTACCTGCTGAAGCAAAACTAGCTACCCTTATGCGTAGAATGGAAAGTCTAGAGCTAAAAACCCGACCCCTAGTGAATCAAGCCTCTTCTATCCCTTGCTCTAGATGTGGTCAAACTGGTCATATAATGGAGGATTGTGCGGACTTCGAACAAGTTAATGTCGCATTTAACCATTCTAGACATGACCCTTACGCATCAACCTATAACCCGGGTTAGCGTAAGCATCCCAATTTCTCATGAAACCAACAAGGTCAACCTCCTAGACAACAACCAAACCCGTATAACCAAAATAACACATCATCTGGGTTTAGTAACAATGGAGATTATGATGTTAGATTGACAAGCTTGGAAAATTTGGTTAAGACTTTTATGCAAACAACCACCCAATACTTCCAAAGGCTAGAAACACAAGTCAGCCAACTAGCACAAATAGTAGGTGAAAGAGAAAAGAGTCAGTTTCCAAGTCAACCTGAGGTGAATCCAAGACCTAATAATCAATATCAGCCCTATCAACCACCTTTAGGAAGTAACAACCCTAGACCGGTTCAAATGGTTCATGAGGAGGGACCGTTCCAACAAATAAATGCAGTTGTATCATTACGGTCCGGAAAACAAGTTGATAACAATGTGGTAAATCCTAGGGCTCTTAATCAATCTAGCCGTCAAGCACCCACATGTGACCTAACCATTGAACTTGAAGTCCAATTTGAAAAGCCCAACCCACCTAGTAAACCTGACCTTATAGCTCAACCTGAGCGAGTCTATGTTCCTAAAGCCCCATTCCCCAATAGACTCAAGAAGAGCCCAAGTGCACAAACGGAGAAAATCTTAGAAGTATTTAAGCAATTTAAGGTGAATATTCCACTCCTAGATATGATTCAACAAATACCTGCTTATGCTAAATTCTTAAAGGATCTGTGCACTGAGAAGAGAAAAACGAACGTACCAAAGAGGGCATTCTTAACTGCAAACATAAGCTCTATTCTGCCCAACTCATCTCCTATAAAGTATGAGGACCCTGGGTGTCCCACAATTTCATGTGGGATAGGAGATAATTTTATCAACAAAGCCCTTCTAGACCTTGGTGCTAGTGTTAACCTACTCCCGTTCTTTGTCTACGAGCAACTAAACCTTGGTCCACTAAAACCCTCTAAGACAACCCTTCAATTTGGTGATTGCTCTGTTAAGAAACCAAGAGGTATAGTAGAGGATGTTTTGATTAAGGTTGTTGACTTCATTTACCAAGTGGATTTTGTCATTCTAGACACTGAACCTGTTGTCAATCCTAAGAGACAAATCCTTGTAATACTAGGCAGGCCCTTTTTAGCCACTTCTGAAGCTTTGATAAATTGTCGAAATGGGCTCATGCAACTATCTTTTGGAAACTTAAAAGCTGAATTTAATATCTTTCATGTTGATAGTGAACCAGAAATGGTATGCAATCAAAGTGATGTTGTGATGAGATTTCTGAATCAAATAAATCATCACAAAATCAAAAAGAAAGTGAGAAAAAGGGGAGTAATTCATCGACCCAACCATCATCACTCGAGCAAATAAGAGAACCAACACATGTGAGGGGTGTGGAATCTTTGCCTCAGGACTCTCAGGGCAACATGGGGAACAATTCAACTGGATACATGCACCAACATGGTGACATTCAATCCAGTTCTGACTATGGTTGACTCTGAGCAAATTCAACCCCTCTACCGCAAGTTGACTCAGGAAATAAGTGCATTTGCTTTATCTTTGCATACATTGAGGACAATGCATGGTTTAGGTGCGGGAGGGTGTTTATCCATCTATCTATCTATATATTCTTCAAAAAAAAAATCAATGTTTCATGACATAGCTTAAGATTGAACTACCAAAACCCGTGTACAAATTGCATTGAGTTTTTGTTCCTTATTATATAGTTCTGCTTGTAGAAATTATGACATAAATCTAAGTTCCAAAAAAATAACCCATTACCCTTTAAAACATGTATGCACTTAAATTGGATGAATCAAATCTTTGAAGTGGTTGATAAAAAACAGAGGTTGAGGAAAATATACCGGGAAGTGTGGACTTCTGATAGCAATTAAGCCTTGAGGAAAATAAAAGTAAAATAAAATAAAATAAAGGAATAAAGTGAGGAAAGCACATTTTGCAAAATGATTACAAAAACCCAAACCTTCGAGTCACTGGTCCGTAGGGGTATCTTAAAACCCGGCAACTTGAGTCTGTCAGCTCGAGATTATCGACCAAACTCGCTACACGAATGCAAAAAGGGTAAAAGTGTCAAAAAAAGCAAATGTGTTGAATCACGAAAAAAATACTTTAAGATACTCAAGGCCCAAAGTTAAAAGAATGATCTATGCCATGGTTGATCCGAATGATACTTCACCACCAGAGGAGGCGTGAAAAGTAATTTAAGTGATAACATGTGTGAAGGGTTAGTGGTGTGAATATTGGTGGAATGAAGACCAAGTCAGATTTTTTATGAGTTAGATTTATATAATGAGCATGCAAGAATTCTAAGTGAGATCTATAAGGTTTTGGTGGAGATATTGAGAGTTATTAATGAAATGTTGAATTAAGACTTTGTGGGTGTGTCAACTGAAAACCCTCACGAGACAAAACTCGTCCTCTAAGGAAACTTAGGGGTTTAAAGGCTTGTTGCACATGCTAAGTGCAACCGTGATTCCTACGAAAGTGAGTTAGGATTTCCCTGTTTTCATTTTTCTTATATTTTGTTTTGCTATGGACTAGCAAAATCTAGGTGTGGGGGTATTTGATGCATTGCATACATTGCATCATATGTCTTTTATTTAGATTAATTTTATATCAATAAATGCTACTAAGGTATGTGTTTAGTCTTATTTACAGAATACAGGGACCTGAATGTAAATTACCCATATCCCGAGCATAAACGCGTGCAAAAGACTCATTTCTGTCATAAAGACCAAGTTCAAGATTGTGGGGGATCAAATTGAAGTCCACCCAAGCAAAAAAACATTCAAAGACCTAATTACAAAAAGGCCAAGGACTTAAGCACAAAAATAGTCAGGGACTTAATTGTAAAAAGCCGAGGACCCGACTGCAAATTACAAGTACCAAAATATTATTTTGGAGAAGTTCTAAAGAAAAATCAATTTGGATCCCCAAATATATGAAGAATTAATTCGGAGCTCAAAAGAAAGGAAAGAAATCAATCCAGACGCGCAAAAGACATTTAAATCATACCATAAACACATAGGAAAAATCCGGATTAAATCTGAGCCAAAATTGCGGCGATTCCGCCGCTCATTACATGTAATTTGCGGTGAAAATGCTGCACCCCTTTCGATTTGTGTCCCCGGATTTTGTCCAGTCGTGTCATGACGTGTGTAGTTTCCTATTTCATACTTGGGTCCCTTGTATCGGCTATAAATAGCCCCGAAACGATGTTGTAAAAAAAACTTGGTTATTCCATTCTTTAGCAATAAAATTCTGTTGGTTTATTTCGTGTTTTTAGTTTTCTTTCGTAGTTTCTCTAGGACCCCTTCTCCTTCCCTCCATCCATGAGTTTCTAACTCTCTCCAAAGGGTGGGGGTGACGGATTTAGGGTGATGAGAAGAAGAATGATGTTATTATTTTAATTTCGTGTTAGTATATTTTGATTACTTGACTTTATGTTAAGTCATTTATCATGTAATGCTTTATAACTAATGTGATTTATTATAAGTTTCAGATTTCTCTAAACAAAAGCCGATATCTAAACCCCCACCCGCTGGACTCTCATCCATATTTGCTTTATTCTTAGTTTGTTTTTGTTGTTCTTGCTTTAGAAAATTAAAAATCCAAATTCTCAAACCAACCTTATTTCTCTCTCTTTCTTTCCTTAATCGAAAATCACAAAAATAACAATATCTCTCCCTCCTTGTGTTCGACCCGTACTTGCCACGTCTTCATTGACGTCGTGCACTTGCGATATAAATAAAATTCTCATCAACAACTAACTCAGTTCTGCTACCAACTAAGTGTATATTGTTTACATACTTACTGTCGTCAAGAGAAACCAAACATACTTGTATTGCTGCCGATATTTTGGTCTTCCAAATTTGCCTTTGATGAGTTATGAAATGCATTCGCAACCTTTTCTTACATTCATTTCACATAATTTAGTTGTTTACTTTGAAACCTTATTATCATTCTCTTCCATTATTAATAGATTTCAAACATGAACAAGCTCATGATATTATGTGTTTACCTTGGTGAGGGTAGAAGAACATATCTGCGTAAAGACACCACCTTGGAGGATCTTCAGTTATTTATTTATTCGTAATGACAATCACTTAAACCATCATCTTTAACTTTGCCTTATTTTTTCCATGGAGATGTGGACTATATGTTTGACATTGGGATTCATTATTCATTGGTTTGTTTGAAAAGTCTAGTAAATGATGCACGAGTGAGAGTAGATAGTAACTCTACGCCTAGCAGTACAAAGTCTCCAGCTTTATTTATGTGTGCGAAGACATTGAGTGAAGGTTGCTTATTTAAAGATGGGGTCAGATCAAGTAAACAGAGTAAAAAGGTAGAATTGTGGGACAAAGAGCTTGATGATGTTGGCCAGGAATTTGTTGATGTTAAAGCTTTTTGCAAGGTATTGTGCAATTTTGCTATTTGTTGGGGCTTCAACTACAAGTTTCTGAGGAATAGTTTACAAGTGGTCACTGCTAAATGTGCAAAGAAGGTTGTGATTGGAAAGTTCATGCTCTTAGGAACTCGAAGCATGGGACCTTCACAATTAAAGCATTTCAGAAAAATCATTCTTGTGGTTGTGGGATTGTAACAACGAATCATCCTAGAGATTCTAAGAATTGGGTTGCTGACATTGTAGAAGATACCTTGAATACTCGGCCGTTGTATAAGGCTTTTAAAATATGTTCAGATATTTGTTGTGGTTACGGGGTTGAAATTCCCTATCATAAGATTTGGTTTGGAAAAAATGTAGTAAGGAAGGTTTTATCTGGTGAAGATAAGCACTCATTTGACTTGCTTCGTCGGTATCATGAGGCTGCTTTGAAGAGCAATCCAGGTTCTTTTATTGATTTAAAGGTTGATTCTCAGTCGTCTCGATTTCAATGAATTTTTGTTGCTTTCCATGCCTGCATTTATGGATTTCAGGTTGGGTGTAGACCATTATTATTTCTCGAGGGCACCTTTTTGAGGTCCAAATATCAAGGGACATTACTTGCTGCTACTACTGTGAATGGAGACAATGGAATATCTTCATTGGCATGTGCCGTGGTAAATTTGGAAAATGAAGACAATTGGAGTTGGTTTCTAAAAAACTAAAGAAAATAGTTGACCTAGAATAGAAAATAACTTTTAATTCTGATCGATGCAAAGGTTTAAGTGCTACCATTACAAGTTTTTCCCTGATTGTTACCATTGTTATTGCTTGACACACCTAGAGGAGAATTTTAAGGCACCAGTCCTTCAAAATTGTACATCTGAAAGAAAGCACATGTATACATCAATACCTTAACTACGATTTATTGTCATTTTTTACCAATAATTTCTGTTCATTCTAATTCTTCCTATTTTTTCATGTGTAGGATATTAAGAACATTAAGAGGAATTGCATACTCCATAACAGAAGCCAATTTTCAAAAGTCTTCCGTTGCCAAACATTTTGTTGATGAGTCTAGCTTACAACATGGGGTCAACTACTTGTTTGAAGGAGAGCGTTACAGTCACAAATCATGGATACTTGATAATCGGTACCTTACCATAACCGATCTTGTCGACCACATCCAAATAAAGTTATGGATTTGTTATGTAGAAGAAAGATTGAGTCGCTGAATGGAAATCACACTTGTGTCCGTCTATTGAACTACAATTGGAAGCCACTATTCACGATGGAAAAAGGCACACGTTGCACCATATTTGTGCCCTATACATTTCTTGAAGTTCACTCAACACCTTTTTGTATGGTAGACCTTTAGGCCATGAATTCTACTTGTGGTAATTGGCGAATCTATGTGTTTCCGTGCATGCATGCATAGCCATTCAAATTTTAGGCAAGGACATTTACTCATTTTGTTCTCGTTATTTCACTTCTGAGAATTATAGAAAGGTGTACAAAATGCCTATATATCCTATACCTACGACCAATCATCTGACCGATCCATCTGAAGTCAACAAAATTGAACCAAAGCAGAATTGACCTGACCGACCGGTGGTGGTTGTTCAGAAGCTCTAGTGGATAGACACTCCCACCAATTACCAAGTGGAGATTCGGTAGGCCAAAGAAGAAACGAATTCCATCAAGTATTCGAGATACGAATCCTATCCAATGTTCATGTTGCCATATGTTGGGTCATCATAATAGAAAGACATGCACGAAAGGAAGTGAAGACTAGAAATTGCGGAATATAGGTTTTTATTGTGGTTATTATTGGGCTTCCCATTTGCTATCTGATAAGTGGTTATGTTACACTTTGTAATTAATTGTCATTGTTGGCTAATAATTGTTAATCGATTTTGATGATTAATTAACATATCAATAAACACATGTATATCTATTTCAACATCACATGCATATGTATACATATATATATACGTATAACCAAAGAATTGAGGAATAAAATAAAAAAGGAAACTTTTTTCTGTGCTGACATGGATAGTGCCAACTCAGCCGCGTCACCGAAGGAGCGTCCTAAAGAGCGGCCATCTATCATTTTCCATACATATATGTGATTTTACAAACATTTCAGGAGACAGGTGTTCACAACACAAGAAATCAAGTTGAAGATTAGATATGATTTTTTGTTCTTGTTACTAGGATCAATATGTAACTTTAGCACTTAGAATCTTGATTGAGTTACATTGCATGACACATAGAAAACCTATAGAAGTCTCATACTTAATTCCATATCAAACCGATTTTGTTAGGTAACCGACCACACTTAGAAATTCCACTTAGAACTTGAATTCTGCTTCAACCGGTGAACCGGCAGACCATCTGGTTTGATCAGATTTAACAGACTTGCAAGCGCATATTCAATCCCAAATGGTCGACCATTTCTTCATCCCCGTTCAACTGTTTTCATGTGTCAACCGAGAATTCCAAGTTCAATCGTTTCAATTTTTCTTCATCAATTATATCTTGACACGTGTCCCATAATCAACCATTGCCTTTGCGAATAATTTTCCAAGTCTATGCAAGGTGAGTTCGAGATGTGCTTAATTGGGGAACTAAATTTCTTCCTTGGACTCCAAATCAATCAAACTCAAGATAGGAACTTCATACACCAAATGAAATACACAAAAGAACTTCTTAAATGGTTTGGTCTTGAAGATTGCAAGCCCACAAGATTCCAATGAGTACAAGCTTGAAATTGGACAAGGATGAAAACGGAAAAGATGTGGACATCAAGAAATATTGTGGTATGACCGGATCTTTACTTTATCTTACTGATAGTCGCCCCGATATAATGTTTGTCATGTGTTTGTGTTCTCGTTTTCAAGCATGTCCTAAAGAATCTCAGTTAAACACCTTGAAAATGATTTTTTGCTAGCTTAAATATTCTCCGGATTTTGGATTGTTTGATCCCAAGACTAGAGCTTTCGATCTTGTTGGTTATAGCGACGCCAACTATGTCGGTTATATCTTGGATCGTAAAAGCACTAGTGGTACATGCCATGTTATGGGAAAATCTCTTGTGTCTTGGTTTAGTAAAAAACAAAATAGTGTTGATTGTCTACAACCGAGGCCGAATATATTGATGCCAGTTGTGCTTGTGCACACGTCTTATGAATGAGGCAAACCCTCAAAGACTTGAAACTTGAGTTTCAAACTACTCCTATTCTTTGTGATAATACGAGTGCTATAAATCTTTCGAAAAATCCAATTTTGCATTCAAGAACCAAGCATATCGAAGTAAGACATAATTTGCACCGTGCACTTGCGGTTTAATTAAAACATTCAACAAGTTTTTGGCGCCGTTGCCGGGGAGGTGTCAGTCCAAACTCTTGTTTGGACGATTCGAGTGGATTTAATTTGTGTTGTGTAGTTTTTCTTTGTTTCAGGAGACTTGGAGTCACCAGGAGGGACACCTGGAGAAGTTTTGAGGAAACCTGGGCACTGTAGACCGCTAATCAGTGGCCTGAGACCGCCAATTGGCGGTCTGGTGAGCTTTGTTTACCCTCTCCTTTCTTTGGCGTGTTGTCATAATTGATGTAGTGATCTGGGACTTGATTTGGCATGTTTTGACTTATAGTTTGTTCCCAGATCAATAATCAAACCTCCATTAAGCAACTTGGACCCTAAAACCCAAAGCAAAAGATTAGGCATTCTTTCTTGTTTAGGTCATGCATCATGTATGTGACTTAGGCATGTAGATTGTCTTTTATTTTATCTTTATTTTCAGTTGCTGAGTGCTGGCGTGAGGTACGCACCTTCTACTCTCATTCATGCATTTCGTATGAACATGCATTAGTTAGTAGGAAGTGCATTGAAACAAGTGTGAGTTGAGCGTTTGTTTGGAGAGTTGATTGTTAGATTATGACTCCAAAACGCTACTAAGGAGGGGTTGTCCCATAAAATATAAGGTGGGGGATTTCATCACCCTTTCCTTTGCCCCACAAACCACACTAATCAAGAGCCTAAGTTTTAAAATCAAGTAGACATTGGCCCTAAGGATCTTGGACGCATTAGGAGTGTGATCCGGTCACGACCGTCATGGCTTGATCGGCGTTGCCCACTATGTCGATAGTAGGAGAGACGAGATCTCCAGATCTTGGCTCACTTGCTGGGCTTTGTGGTCCTCGTCGTAGGGAGGTGAGACGTGTTGAGCCCGTATGACCTCGTAGTTAGGCGTCGTCTAGCTTTAAGGACCTATAGCGACCTTAGGACTGTTTGAGCATTGTTTACTTGTGTGCTTCTACCTGTACCCACCCGCCGTAGCATAAGGACTTCTTCCCTTCTCTCCTGAGTCATTCCTTCTCTCCTGTGTCCTCCCGTCTTCTCCTCTATGCACATTCTTTGTTAAAAAAAAGTTTTGGGTTATGTGTGTGCACCTTTGTGCATGCTTTCGTGGGCACGAGACGAGAGTGGCCGTTTGACGAGGCGTGTCGTCAACCCTGCTTCGGTAGTCGATTTCTCGACGCCTTCCTCCTCTCATGTCGCACATAGTTCGGGTTCAATGGCTGTTCATTTCCGCGAGGAGGAGCAGTTGCTGGACCCACCTATTCCACTTGTTCTTCATGTTGTCGCTCCCATACCTCTACGTGATCGATGCTACCCGAGACGTAGTGCTCTACCATCATGCATCGTATTGCCAGAGGCAAATGGGAACCATTTTGATATTAAGCCTAAGTTTATTTCCATGCTCCCTCACTTTACTGGGAAAGGTGACCCCTACGTCTTTCTCAGGGAATTTGAGGAGGTTTGTGCTATATTCAACCTGCAACAACTTAGCACATACTCCATCCATCTTCGGCTTGTTCCTTTTGCACTAAAGGATGATGCAAAGAAGTGGTTGTATAGCAACCAAACGAATTCCTTTAGGACTTGGGATGAGTTTTAATCTGCATTCCTCAAGAAATACTTTCCAAATCTTCAGACTCAAAAATTGAGGAACGAAATCAATTCATTCTATCAACTTGAGACCGAAACATTTCATGCATATCTAGAGAGGTTCAAGGAGCTACTATCCTCATGCCCTCACCATGGCATTGAGTTGTGGCATCTTTTTCAGATTGTTTACGAGGGTCTTTACATCCCGTCCCGGACACTCCTTGAGTCCATGTGTCAAGGAGAGTTCTTAGGAAAGGATGAAAGGGAGGAATGAGCTTTCCTAGAAGACCTTGCTGAGAAAACCATGCAATGGGAGAGTGTAAGGGAACCACCTACATCATCCAGCATAGGAGCGAGGATCGCGAATGCAAACACGACTAGATCGGGTGCCACATTTGCTGTCGATACCACTACGGCCACCGAGGCACGCATGGCGGCCTTAATGCGCCGTATGGATTCGATTGAGCTCCAAAACCAACAAGGTGCACCTCACATGTCCCCATCTGGTCGAGTTCCCTGTCATTCATGTGGTAGGATAGGTCATGTAGAAAGCGAGTGTGCGTCCATTCCTCCTGATAGGGAACATGTCAACGCCATCTATGACAGAGCTAGGAATGACCCATACTCATCATCTTATAATCCTGGATGGAGGAACCACCTCAATTTTTCATGGAACTAAAATAATGCCCCGGGTGTTCCTTCAAACTCCTCTCGACCACCTAACCAATCATACCAACCTCCCATGCATGCACAATCTTATCAGCCACCCAAGGCTCAAATCACCAATCAATCGGGTTTCCCAAATTCCAATAATTTGGAGACCCTGACTCGTGGACTTGAAAACTCAATGAAATTTTTTATGTCAACCACAAGTCAAGTTCTCACATCAAATCAGCAGAACATCAAATCTCTAGAGCTTCAGATGGGCCAATTGGCTCAGTCTGTACACGAAAGAGAGAGAGGGTCTCTGCCTAGCCAGCCTGGGGCTAACCCCCGCATGTACCAGCAACAACACATGCAAAATGAGAATGTGGTACATCAGGGGTGGCAAGTGAACCATGTGGAGGAACCTGTTCACCATGTCAATGCCATTGTAACCTTAAGGAATGGAAAATAGGTTGACAATCACATTTCCTTGCCACCACCACCACCATCTATGCAGCCCCCCTAGTGGGAATGGTGGTGAAGAAGAGATTGAGGCTGAGGGTAATACACCAACACCTCCTTCTCAGGCACTGCAGAAAACCTACCTGCCAAAAGCTCCCTATCCAAGTAGGTTAAACAAAAAGCAGAGTGACACAATGGATAAGATATTAGAGGTGTTCAAGCAAGTGAAGGTTAACATCCCCTTGTTGGATGTCATCCAACAAATACCTCAATATGCCAAGTGTTGAAGGATCTCCGCACGACCAAGAGGAAGACCAATGTTCCTAAGAAAGCATTCTTGGCTGCAAATGTAAGCTCACTTTTGTCCAATCCCGCCTACACAAAATACAAGGACCCTGGGTGTCCTACTATTCAGTGTACGATAGGGGACACTAGCATGAGTAATGTATTGCTTGATTTAGGATCAGCGGTCAACCTCCTCCCATTTTCTGTTTATCAACAGTTGAATTTGGGAGAATTGAAACCAACTAAGATCACCCTCCAATTGGCAGATAGATCCATTCGTATTCCAAAAGCGATTATCGAGGACGTGCTTATCAAAGTTGGAGATTTTATATTTCCAGTCAATTTTGTCGTCCTCGATACCAATCCTGTTGCAAACACATACTCTCAAATACCTTTGATTTTGGGTAGACCATTTCTGGCAACCTCCAACGCCTTAATTAATTGTAGAAATGGTCTCATGAAGCTCTCATTCGGTAACATGAGTGCCGAGTTTCATGTGTTCAACTTTGGTAGGCAACAGGAGCCCATGGACCAACCTTTAAATCTCAATCTCATCCGCCAATTAGAGAAAGCACCGCAAAATCAACGAACACCCCTAACACCAATGCAACCCATTGAGAATGTTTGTGGGCCCAACGAAAACTCATTGCCTGTCTTTGCAATGCAACAGAGTGAGCTGGCATCAAACATGAATGTCCAAAAGGAGTGTTCGTTGCATGATTCAGTTGTAATTATTAGTGAGAGTGAGACACCTCATCATATGCATATACCAGAAGGTGTCTCTATCTCATGTCCCTTGGCCATTGAGCCATTTGAGCTTCATCTTGACTCCAACAAGGACCCACCTACGACCGAGCTTATGCTTGATGATATAAATGATGGTGGGAGGTCCTTGTTGGATGACTTGGGGAGAAGTCCCATTCTTAGTGACGCAGGTCAGCTGCATCCATCGAATGAGCTTGAGGAACTCATTCTGATGCACCAACCTATTGGTTGTAGGGTTTTGTTCGATGAGCAACTAAACCCTAGTAAGGCAACACAACTCCACTCATTCATGCTGCCTACACCCAACCAATATCATGAGGGGTTCGAGCCTTTCAGCTTTGACCTTTCACCCCTCATGACACCTCAGAGTACCAGTGAAGTTTGCCCATCTCGGCAAGTCTCTGGTCCTCATAACTCGATATTCTCATTTGATGTTCCTTGACCAAATGATTATGAGAATATCTTTGTTGATGTATACATCTTGTAAAAAAGCAAGAAATAGAAGACTCCATGAGCGAGCATTGCTTGTTGTGGGCCCCAACCCTTGTGTACTTGGGCCCTATTTCTTCACGTCTTTGTCTCCCTTCTTCAGTATCTCACAGGTTTTGAGGGAATTTGGGTTTGTGTCCATCAACATGACCCTGAACGTCCCTTTGTACTTCATGTTGGTGAGATCTTTCATTTTTCATGCATCCATCCATGTAGTATCTTGCTCACATTCATTGAGGACAATGCATGAAGTAGGTGTGGGGGGTGTTTTACGTGTGTACATAGTCGAGTCTTTTTCCTTTGATTTTGTTTTCTTTTGTGGGCATTGTTAGGGTCATATTAGTGTGTTGCATTTAACATTGATATATCTGCTTGCCATGATCCTTGGGTGACTTGTCTTCTTTTGCGTGCCTAGTGCTTTAAATTTTTCACGTTTCTTTCAAAATCTTCATGTGTTTGCGAAAGAAAATGTTTTTGTAGGTTTTGCGTGTGTTTAGCATCTGCAAAACCGTTGAGAGGCAAAGTAAAAGAAAAGCTCCCAAAATTGTCTTGAACTTGATGCATTAGGATATCTAGTTTACTGGCTTTAGGTCTTATCGAGTCGTTAGGATGCACCCCGGTTTTCCCTCGGGGGGCGTGTAATCATAGGGTTTTAGCACTCAAACATTTAAAGAAGTCCACCCTGAACCTAGTGAGTCAAATAATTCGTGTCTTTTAGTATAAGGAAGTTTGTCGTGGTCAATGACCCTTAACCTCTTTTTGTGAAACTTAAGTGTAGGAGTTTTGGTTCCCATGTAGATAAATAAATAAGTGGTGTTCTCTCTTCTTGCACGACTCCTATCACTCGTGAAAGTAGGTTTGAGGGGACTTTGTGCCTGGTGCTTTCGAGTCATCTGACTTGGGATGCACCGACCGAACTCCTGTTACACGGGTGGTAGGGATCGCTCTATGTGGAGATTTTGGGGAAGGTGTACGTGATAGTGTAAGTCCTCATAAGCAATGATGCACGAAACCTGACCCTGGGAGAATCAAACACCAACCAATAAAATGCTCCAAAGAAAAAGAAGAAAAGAAGAAGAAGAAGCTAATAAGAAACTTAATGGACCTTACACTTTGTATCACATTCAGAAGTTAAGGTTGCCCATGTCTTTCACGAATAATTCATTAGGCTAGGTGTGTGGACCGATTACATTTATAGAGTCGACCCGTAGTATTACCGCGTCCTATGATCGACAAAATGAGTCCATCGAGTCGAGTGTCTAGATTGAATAATGCATCTATCTTCGGATTTTGTGGGTGTATCTGCTGAAAACCCTCAGGAGACAACACTCCTCCGTGGCGACAAGGAGGTTTAACTGCTTGTTGCACGTGCTAAGTGCAACCGTGATTCCTACGAAAGTGAGTTAGGATTTCTTGTTTTTCGTGTGCTTTTCTCTTTCTTTGTTTTGCTCGAGACTAGCAAAAGTTAGGTATGGGGGTATTTGATTGACATCATTTCATGCTTATGTTTGTATCTTATATCCATTATCTTTCACCTAAACAATGCTACGTGACGTGGTTTATGTTTGAATTTCAGAAATAAACAGGTTTGAAGAGATTAAGCATAAAAGGACCCAAAAGCAGGGAAAAAGGGCTGAATTGTGAGACCTGAGGACTAAGATGCAAGGGAGAATGACCTGAACGTAAGACCAAAGGACAAAACAGAAAACTCCACACCATCTTGGGGAGTATTTTGGCAATTAGATTTGGGTCGAAGCTCCAATAAACAAAGTATATGCATCAAAGACCGACAAAGAAAACCATAAAAGCCCACAACGAATTCCAGCCAGATCCAGATCTTATGGACCGCCAATTGGCGGTCTGGATCTCTCTGGATCCGCTCAAACTTCACGGGCACATGTATTAGAGGGTGTTTATTCTATTTCTGGTATTTTTTTAGTCCCACATCGGGAGATTGTCCCGGATTGCCTTTTTCTTTGGCTATAAATAGAACTATTCACCTTCTATTGTAATCACTTCACATTTTGAGTGACTATTCTTCCTACTGAAGTGAAGCCTTGAAGCACACACTAAAGTAGGAGGATGCTACTTGAATTGTGAGTAATTTTAATAAAAGTTTATTTATTATGTTGTTTGTTTCTTGTTTCTTGTTTTACTTTGTTTAATTTCATTTCATTAGTTTTAATATCTTAGTTAATGTGCTTTCCTTGCTTAGTTTAATAATTAGTCTAATGTGTAGTGAGTAGTTCCATCCCCTTTGGGGGGTGGAGTTGATGTTCATACATGCATTAGAGAATGGAATGAATGCTTTATTTACAATATGTTGATAAAACATGAATGTATGCTTGCTTGTTTAAGATAGAATTTATAACTTGATGAGTTTTGCCAAAATGATTAGACACCTCTCATGCTTGTTTAGGTTCTGAAATAAACAACTTGTATATGTAAATGTTAATCAACTAGGTTGGTGAATGGATTGATAGGTTGTGCCATAAAATTTAGACACTTCCTATGCATGATAACACCACCTTCATTTGTGCTTAAAGAATGTGTTCAACACCCACCTCTTTGCATGTGTGCACTCACTCCACCCCTTAGGGGTTTTCCATTTCTTAATTCCAGCACTCTTATTTCGTTCTTAGTTAAGTTTGGTAGTTCATCGTTTGTTGTTTTCTTTCGCATTTCGTACTTCGTAGTGTAGTGTAGCGTAGAGTAGGATAATCAAACTCTCTTCCCTATTTTTGCCACTTGATTTTGTGCAAACGAGAGGCTTCTCACCTCCCTGTGGATGACCCATATTTGCCACGTCTTCACCGACACCGTCCACTTGCGGTTTAATTAAAATGTTCAACACCGATCCTTAAGTTCACTTAAGTGAAAGGTTGAACCTTTTGTTCCCGGTTGAGCACGCTATCCCTTGTTCGACCGATATTTTTAGGCTGCTTCCTTTCTCTTGAGTGGTTCGACCACGTCGCTGTTTCGGTCGACCGATGTTCCCGTACCTCTTTTTCCCCTTCTTTCGGTCGAACGTTCTCTCATTTTGTTCGACCGAAATTAACAGGCATTTTGTGCCTTTTCAGTCGGTCGACCGTTGGCTCTATTTGGTTCGACCGAAGTTATCTGGCACTTCTTGCCGCACCTTTCAGTCGACTGTTTCAATGTCCTGTTCGATCGAAACTTACACGCACTTGTTGTCTCTCATTTCAGTCGACCAGGGGTTCTTTTTGTTCGACCGAAACTTCCTGGATCTTGTTCATCTCTCGTTTTAGTCGCCCGTTCATCTCTTCCAGTCGAACTTTCGTCAAAATCGTCCAAATCCTCCCCCCCCCCCCCCAATTTTAAATGTTCGGTCGATTATTTGCGCACCTTTCTGCTACTTGTAGGGTAAATTGCGGTTTAACTTTTCACACTCATCTTTCTCTCCCTTTTACCCTATCCACCACCCCTCTTTCTGGTCGACCTATTTCCCCTTCCGACTGGTGATCTGGTGTTTTGCAACCAGTTTTCATCCCCCTATTCTTCCTCTTTGCTTTCCACTCCTCATTTTAGCATTTTCCATCCTCATCATGTCTACTAGAATGAAAATTAGTTGTCGCAAGACATGACCCAAACTGGATGTCGTTGGCACTCAACGCCGCAAGAAGAAGACACACAATCGTCCTCCAACTGAGCCCAACATTTGCCATCCCCTCGCACCTCCGACGCATCCCTTCTATGCAATCGACGCATCCCTTCTATGCAATCGACAAAAGTTTCTCGGTTGCTCCTTTCATTCCTTTTAGAAAAGTTGAGGTATTGGACTTTACTAATCTTCTTGTAAAAGAACATCTAGGTGCAAATCGACTCCTTCATTGCATGACTAGTTTATTACATAAGCCGTATTATCTGTTCCTAGTTCAACAATTCTATTGTAATCTTAGAAAAGACCCTAACAGACACATGATTGAATCATTTCATGTATTCATTTGTGTCTTATATCCATTATCTTTCACCTAAACAATGCTGCATAACGAGTTTTATGTTTTAGTTTCAGGAATAAATAGGTTTGAAGAGAAGAGGCATAAAAGGACCTAAAAGCAGGAAAAATGACTGAGTTCAGAGACTTGAGGACTAAGATGCAAAGGAGAAGGCCTGAATGTAAGATTAAAGGACCAATGAGCAAATGAAAATACTCCACACCATCATGAGGAGTATTTTGGCAATTTCGGTCGGGACTAAACTCCAACAACTTCCTTTGGTGCATCAAACATGAAGAACACAACCCAGCAAGGCCCAACCAAAATCTGGAACGGATCCGGACTTTGTAGGCCGCCAATTGGCAGTCGGGTTGCCTCCGGATCCGACACTCTTCGGGCAGATCATGTATTAGGGAGAATTAGATCTATTTCTGGTGTTGTATTAGTCCCATATCGGGGGATTGTCCCTGATTACCTTTTTCTATGGCTATAAATAGAACTCTTCACCTTCCATTGTAATCACTACATACTTGGTGGCTATTCTTCCTACTTGAAGTGGAGCCTTGGAGCAAATACTAAAGTAGGAAGATGCTACTTGTATTGTGAGTCTGAAATAAATAAAAGTTTTCTTTGTTATGTGCTTCTTTTATGTTGATTGCTTGCTTAGTTTAATTTCATTTCAATAATTTTAGTAGACTTAGTTAATATGTTTTCGTTTCTTTGAATAATAATTAGTTTAATGGGTAGTGAGTAGTTCCATCCCTTTTTGGGGGTGGAGTTGATGTTTCATACATACAAAAGAGAATGGAATTGAATGCTTTGTATGAAATGTGTTGATAAACACAAATGTATGCTTGCTTGTTTAGGATAGAACTTGTAACTTGATGAGTTTTGCCACAAATATTAGACACCTCTCATGCTTGTTTAGGTTCTGAAATAACCAACTTGTATAAGTGAATTTTTAATCAACTAGGTTAGTAATGGGATTAATGATAGGTTTTCCCATAAACATTAGACATTTCCTATACATGAAAATACAACCTACATTTGTGCTTAATGATTGCATTCTTCACCCTCTCTTTGTTTGTGTACACTCACTCCACCCCTCAGTGGTCCTTCTTCCTGATTTGCAATTCCACTTAGGTTCTTTTGATTTAGTCTGCTTCGGTAGTTGTTTTTCCTTTACATTTCTTGTTAGTAGTTTAGCATAACTTAGATTAGCATATCCACAAATCTTCTCCCCTTTTTTGCCACTTCATTTCGGTCAAGCCAGATGTTGTCCACCTCCTTGCGGACGACCCGTACTTGCCCCGTCTTCACCGACGGGTGTGCACTTGTGGTCTAAATATAAAACGATCAAACAAGGTTTTGGCGCCGTTGCCGGGGACTCGCTGGGCATGCCTATTACTGTTTCCTTGATGGTTATTCGGGGTACAATCAAATCCCAGTCGCCCCGGAAGGCCAGGAGAAAACCACGTTCACTTGTCCTTTTGGGACGTTTGCTTATAGACGAATGTCTTTTGGACTATGCAATGCACCGACAACATTCCAACGCTGCATGTTGAGTATCTTTTCCGATATGGTCGAGAACGTCCTTGAGATTTTCATGGATGATTTCTCGGTTCGTGGCACCTCCTTTGATGAGTGCTTGCACCACCTAAGCCTTGTTCTCAAGAGGTGTTCGGAAACGAACTTAGCCGTTAATTGGGAAAAGTGTCATTTTATGATTACAAAAGGCATCGTTTTGGGTCACGTGGTATCTCGTAATGGTATCGAGGTGGATAGGGCAAAGATTGAGCTTATTTCTAAGCTTCTGGCATCCACCTCGGTGAAAGAAATCCGGTCATTCCTTGGACACGCCGGTTTTTACCGGCAGTTTATTAAGGATTTTAGCAAGATAGCTCACCCCGTGACGAGCTTGCTTGATAAACGCACCTCTTTTGAGTTCACACCTGAGTGCATGACTGTGTTTGAATTTTTGAAGCGTGAGTTGACCTCCGCTCCTATTATTAAGACACCTCGTTGTTTCATAAGTGATCGGGGGGCACACTTTGTGAACCGATCCCTCGAGGCAGTGTTGAGGAAATATTCCATCACGCACAAGTTGGCCACACCTTATCTTCCTCAAACCAGTGGCCAGATGGAAATTTCCAACCGTCAACTCAAGCAAATTCTTGAAAAAATGGTTAATGCTTGAAGGAAAGATTGGTAGGTCAAGCTTAATGATGCATTATGCGCATTCTGCACTGCATTTAAAACCGACCTTGGCATGTCCCCCTACCGGCTAGTTTATGGTAAAGCTTGCAATCTTCCGGTAGAGCTTGAGCATCGGGCATTATGGGCAATCAAACATCTTAACACGAGACTTGATGTTTCCGGTGCCAATCGTAAGTTAGACCTCAACAAGTTGGAGGAGTTGAGAAATGAAGCATATGAGAATGTCAAGATCTGCAAGTCCCGCACTAAAACTTTTCACGACCGCTTGGTTCGAATCAAAACCTTCGAGGTGGGACAAAAGGTTTTGTTGTATAATTCTCGCCTCCAATTGTTTCCGTGGAAACTTCGGAGTCGTTGGTCAGGGCCCTTTATTGTTTTAACTGTCTCACCTCATGGGGCGGTTGAGATTCAGAATCCAAGGAATGGGGACGTGTTCAAAGTTAGTGGACAATGCCTCAATCCGTACTTGGAAGGGACCACGATAGAGGTTGAGGAGGAAGTCATGTCTTTACACGAACTCTCCATGGATGTGGTCAGTTGATGTGATCCATCCCTCCATTTGTCTGTATATATCCTTGTTTTGTTGGAAAAAAAATGAAAAATGAAAAGCAAAAAATTGGAAGGCCTTTTAGATATTTTCCATTTCCTTTGTTTAAACGTGTGATTCCCTTACCCTACCGATTCTCCACCAGAAGCAAAAATACGACTTTCCCTTTGTTTTCGCCACCACCCAAATCCCACCCCCAAATCGCACGAACAGACTGCTAATCAGCTGTTCTACACCGCCAATCAGCGGTCTGTTGTGTCTGGTTTTCGTTTTGTCTTCGTCCGGTTGTGTGATTTTGGGTTTTCTGTTGGTTTCGTTGTGGGAGATTCTATTTTGCTGCCGGAGTCGACGTGCAGTGGTCTCCATTCCTCTCATGCCGTGTTCGTCTTCGCCGTCACGTGCTCTGCCGTTAAAACTCGCCAAGGTAGGTGCAGGTATGGCCAGCCACCATTTAATTCCAGAACTCAAATTTGCCTCCCTGATTCGTGAATTCGGAGAACCCTTCTACGATCGAATCGTAGCTAAAGGGTGGTACCATTTGTTGTATGAGGGCAACGAAACCATGTACGTGGAGCCTCTCGTACATGAGTTCTTTAGTAAACTCGTGTATGACCAGACCGGACCACTCGAGTTTAGTGTTACTCTTAGAGGGGTGAAGCACACCGTGACACCCCAATTTATCTCCGACGCGACGTGGATCCCCTTAGTCGATGATCTCGCGCCCACCCACGACATTAATTTTTACCGATCTATGCTTGGGTGCGAGCAACCTATATCATTGCATGGGGGAGTACCTAATGCGCACATTTACTTCATTGTGCACATTGTAGGCAGGTGGGTGTGCAGGAATGTGTTGGGCCAAGAGTGGACCTCCACATTTTTCACAACTAGTTTGCGAATCATGTATAGTCTGATAGATGGTTCACCTCACTACATTTGTCGAACACTGTTCGACGTTTTGGTGAATGCTAAGCTGAAAGAAATACACTGTTTCCCTGCCCTGGTTACCAAATTGTGTGGCATGTTGGACATCCCATGATTTGAGCGCATGCTGAGGCGCCAAGGCACCGACCTCGAGGTAGCGAATATGACCCCGTGATTTCCCCACTGCCTTCCCGACGCATGGGTGCCTGATTACATGGAGGAGGATGTTAGAGCCAGTTCCTCCAGCTCTTCTGTGAGCTCAGGAATGCTCTTTAACACCGACATTTCTGAGATGGTGGTTGAGCAGCAAAACGTCATTTTAGCCAAACAAAACTGGAAAATTTATAGGAAATTGTCAGCTCTTGGGCGAGGTACAGCTTCGGGCACCTCTGGCCGCCGTCATTGGTCTGGTACACCCTATCCATGCATTGGCACCATTTTGCCATATATTGAGGACAATGCATGGATTAGGTGTGGGGGGGGAGGGGTGTTTTCACGTTTGTACATAGTTTGTGTGTGATTGACATCATTTCATGCTTATATTTGTATCTTATATCCATTATCTTACACCTAAGCAATGCTACGTGACGAGTTTTATGTTTAGTTTTCAGAAATAAAGAGGTTTGAAGAGAAGAGCCATGAAAGGACCCAAAAGCAGGAAAAAGGACTTAATTGTGAGACATGTGGACCAAGATGCAAGACAGAAGGACCTGATCGTAAGACAGAAGGACCTAAGAGCAAACCAGGAAACTCCACACCATCATGGGGAGTATTTTGGAAATTCGATTCGGGTCGGAGCTCCAACAAACCAAGTAGATGCATCCAGGACCAACAAAGACCACCAGCAAAGCCCACAACAAATCCCAGATGAATCCAAAGCTTATAGACCGCCAATTGGCGGTCCATATGTCTCCAGATCCGCTAAGATTTGTGTTGGGCTTGTATTAGTGTATTCTTAGTCTATTTTTGGTATTGGTTTAGTCCCACATCGGGGGATTGTCCCCGATTAGCTTTTTCCATGCTTATAAATAGAACTCTTCACCTTCCATTATAATTACCCATTGTTCGGTGGCATTCTCTCTACTAAAGAGTGAGCCTTGAAGCAATAACTCAAGGTGGAGAAGAATGCTGCCTTCAATGTGAGTCATTGTTAATAAAAGTTTATTTGTTTCTTTTAATCTTGTTTTGTTATGTTGCTTGTTTTGTGTGGGTAGCTTTACTTTGTTTAATCTCTTGTTTAGTAATTTTAGTATCTTAGTTAAATGTTTTCTTTACTTAGTCTAATCAGTAGTGTAATGAGTAGTGAGTAGTTCCATCCCCATTTGGGGGGTGGAGAAATATATGATATAATCATGTAGTGTATTAAGTGTGTGTTATCTTTATCCCTTGAGCTTTATATGATTTCCATAACCATCTAATGGGTTTTCACTCTTATCTTTGATATGCTAATGCTCTTGAATGAAACTTAGCTTATGCTTTGATTAGTGGACCTATTTTATGGGGAATGATAAGGTTAGGATATAGATGAAGTTAATATTGGAAACACAATTTGTAGTGTATGTACTCTTGTTGCCTTTATCTTAGCTAATGTCTTGTATGTTTTAATGATGTAGTGAAATCTTAATTCATGTAGAGGCATAGTAGGGTATAGTCTTTATACTTGAGTTCATGTAGCTTCATTCCAATTATTGCCTTGTATGTTTTAATGATGTAGTCTTATCTTAATTCATGTAGAGGCAAAGTTGGATGTAGTTTTATGATTTCATGCACTACATGTTGTGAGGAGCTTAATGAACACACACACTTCTTTATGTTCACATTATTTCTCTACCCCCTTTGGGGCTTAGTTTATTGCTTATCTCCATTTCCATTTGCATCTTAGTGTAGTTTAGTGTAACCAACCTTTCTTCCCTTTCTTTACCTCTCGCCTTCGCACAAACCAAGTGTCGACACACCTCCCAGTGGACGACCCGTATTTGCCACCGCCTCAACACGGCCGTGCACTTGCGGTTAAATATAAAACGATCAATCAGTGTACCTTTTTGTTTTTATGTCATTTTCTTTTGTTTGTACTGCTAGGGTCATGTTAGTGTGCTGCATTTAATATTGATATATCTGTTTGCCATGATCCTTGGGTGACTTGTCTTCTTTTGCTTGCCTAGTGTTTTAAAATTTTCACATTTCTTTCAAAATCTTCATGTGTTTGTGAAAGAAAATGTCTTGTGGGTTTTGCGTGTGTTTAGCATGTGCAAAACCGTTGAGAGGCAAAGTAAAAATAAAGCTCCCAAAATTGTCTTGAACATGATGCATTAGGAAATCTAGTATACCGAATTTAGGTCTTATCGAGTCATAAGGATGCACCCCGGTCTTCCCTTGGGGGCATGTAATCATAGGGTTTCAGTACTTAAACAAATAAAGAAGTCCACCCTGAACCTAGTGAGTCAAATAATTCATGTCTGTTAGTATAAGGAAGTTTGTCGTAGTCAAGGGCCCTTAATCTCTTTTTGTGAAACTGTAAGTGTCGGAGTTTTGGTTCCCATGTAGATAAATGAATAAGTGGTGTTCTCTCTTTTCGCACGGCTCCTATCACTCGGGAAATTAGGTCCGAGGGGACTTAGTGCCTGGTGCTCTCGAGTCATCTGACTTGGGATGCACCGACCAAACTCCCGTTACACAGGTGGTAAGGATCGCCCTTTGTTGAGATTTAGGGGAAGGTGTACGTGATAGTGTAAGTCCTCACAGGCAATGATGCACGAAACCCGACCCTAGCATAATCAAACACCAACCAATGTAATGCTCCAAAGAAAAAAAGAATAAGAGAGAGTCAAATAAGTACCTTAATGGACTTTACACAATGTATCACTTTCAGAAGTTAAGGTTGCCCATGTCTTTCACTTAAGTCCTTAATTAACTTTCATGAATGATTCGTTAGGCTAGGTGTGTGGACCGATTTCATATATAGAGTCGGACTGTAGCATTACCGCGTCCGATGATCGACAAAAATGAGTCATCGAGTCGTGTAGCTAGGTTTAATAATGCATCTTTGTTCGGATTTTGTGGGTGTATCCGCTGAAAACCCTCAGGAGACAACACTCCTCCTCCTTGGCGACAAGGAAGTTTAATGGCTTGTTGCACGTGCTAAGTGCAACCGTGATTCCTACGAAAGTGAGTTAGGATTTTCCTGTTTTACGTATGCTTTTCCTTTCTTTCTTTTTTATGTTTCTTTGTTTTCCTCGGGACTATCAAAAGTTAGGTGTGGGGGTATTTGATTGACATCATTTCATGCATTCATTTGTGTCTTATATCCATTATCTTTCACCTAAACAATGCTACGTAACGAGTTTTATGTTTTAGTTTCCGGAATAAATAGGTTTGAAGAGAAAAGGCATAAAAGGACCTAAAAGCAGGAAAAAAGGCTGAGTTGAAAGACTTGAGGACTAAGATGCATGGGAGAAGGACCTGAATGTAAGATCAAAGGACCATTGAGCAAATGAAAATACTCCACACCATCATGAGGAGTATTTTGGCAATTCGGGTCGGGCCTAAACTCCAACAACTTCCTTTGGTGCATCAAACATGAAGAACACAACCCTGCAAGGCCCAACCAAAATCCAGAATGGATCCGGACTTTGTAGACCGCCAATTGGCGGTCTGGGACCGCTAATTAGCTGTCGGGTTGCCTCTGGATCTGACACGCTTCGGACAAATTATGTATTAGGGAGAATTAGATCTATTTCTGGTGTTGTATTAGTCCCATATCGGGGGATATTCCCTGATTACCTTTTTCTATAGCTATAAATAGAACTCTTCACCTTCCATTGTAATCACCACATACTTGGTGGCTATTCTTCCTACTTGAAGTGGAGCCTTGGAGCAAATACTAAAGTAGGAAGATGCAACTTGTATTGTGAGTCTGAAGTAAATAAAAGTTTTCTTTGTTATGTGCTTTTTTATGTTGATTGCATGCTTAGTTTAATTTCATTTCAATAATTTTAGTAGATTTAGTTAATATGTTTCCTTTCTTAGAATAATAATTAGTGTAATGGGTAGTGAGTAGTTTCATCCCCTTTTGGGGTTGGAGTTGATGTTTCATACATGCAAAAGAGAATGGAATTGAATGCTTTGTATGAAATGTGTTGATAAACACAAATGTATGCTTGCTTGTTTAGGTTAGAACTTGTAACTTGATGAGTTTTGCCACAAATATTAGACACCTCTCATGCTTGTTTAGGTTCTGAAATAACCAACTTGTATAAGTGAATTTTTAATCAACTAGGTTAGTAATTGGATTAATGATAGGTTTTCCCATAAACATTAGACACTTCCTATACATGAAAAGACAACCTACATTTGTGCTTATTGATTGCATTCTTCACCCTCTCTTTGTTTTTGTACACTCACTCCACCCCTCAGGGGTCCCTCTTCCTGATTTGCACTTCCACTTAGGTTATTTCGATTTAGTTTGCTTCGGTAGTTGTTGTTTTTCCTTTACATTTCTTGTTACTAGTTTAGCATAACTTAGATTGGCATATCCGCAAATCGTCTCCCCTTTTTTGCCACTTGATTTTGGTCAACCCAGAGGCTGCTCACCTCCCTGCGGACGACCCGTACTTGCCCGTCTTCACTGACGGCTATGCACTTGCGGTCTAAATATAAAACGATCAAACAACACATCCTTTCTACAATGATCAACGGTAATACATATGAGATTGTACCCGGCCTTATCGCATCTGCATTAGATTTACAGTATGTCGGAGTTCACGTTTACTCTGACCGCCCTTGGACTTCAGTTCCTAATGTAAACCCCACCCAAATGATTGAGGAACTCTATGCAACACCACCAAATACTAAGCATGGCAAGGTAGTTCACAACAACTCGTTAATGCATCCACTAGCTCGTATACTTACATACATTGTGGCATACAATCTTTAACTAATCAAGGCCACCACAATGAAGTATCCATGACAGAGTTGATTTGCATCTATTGTCTATTCAAGAAGATCCCAGTAAATTGGCCATTGTTCATCTTTCTCCACATGTGGTTTATGAAAAGGAGATACCTTCCTTATCCAATGTTGAGCATCTTAAGATCTCAGTTTCCGGCTTTCCTTCGGCATTTACAAATATCCTATCTGCAAGACAACCTTGTCTAAGACGAAGATGATCACCTCCACTTCTCACCAATCATCTTCTCACGAGGAAACCGAAGAAGAAGAGGTTCCCGCCGACCCGCGTTGGATGCCCTGTCAAGCGCCTAGGGACACGAGTGGTTCTTGGGGTGAGGGAGAGGAAGATGCATGGACATATGTTGGTAATGGGTTGGCTTCTAGCTCGTACGATGCTTATTCCTTTCAGCATCTTTCTGACCGTGTCATTGCGTTCGAGGCTTCCACTTCTGCTCGCTTTGATCGACTTGAAGCCCACATTGATGCTCGCTTTGACACGGTGATGAGTGGAATTGATTCCCTTTCATTGTATTTTCGTGATCAGTGTCTTGACTGATGATTTGGTGTTGTTGTTGTGTTTGTAATGTTTGTTGTTTTGATTGTTGTATTTTCTTTAAACTTTGAACGTTTGATGTATTTGCTTTGTTTTGAATTTCACTTCGCTAGTTGTTTGACAATTGGTTTGTGGACTCTATTTGAATGCCTCATCACTTTATTGATGTTTCTTTTTGGCATTGTATTTGTGCTTCCGATATATGCTCTCATGACATGCATTCAAATTCCATATTGTGCTCATATCTATATACTTTTTGATCATGCCAAAGGGGGATAAGTAAATACATATATTGTGTAAATATCTAGGGGGGAGCTATTAAATAGGGGGAGCTATGAGATAGGGGGAGTTATATTGATAAAAATTGAAGATTAACATGTATTTAGATTGATAGGTTTCATCATCAAAAATGGGGAGATTGTTGGCTTTTTGGCTAATAATCGTTAATATGTTTTGAGGATTAATAAACATATCAATAAACACATGTATATCTATTTTAACATCACATGCATATGTATACATATATGTGGTTTTACTAACATTTCAGGAGATAAGAGTTCACAACACAAGAAATCAAGTTGAAGATTAGATAGAATTTTTTGTTCTTGTTCGTAGGATCAATATGTAACTTGGGCACTAGGAATCTTTATTGAATTGCATTGCATGAAACATAGAAAACCTATAGAAGTCTAATACTTAATTCCATAACAAACCGACTTTGTTAGGTAACCGATCACACTTAGACATTCCACTTAGAACAAGAATTCTGCTTCAACCGATAGACCATCTGGTTTGACCGGATGTAATAGACTCTTGCAAGCGCATATTTAGTCCCAAATGGTCGACTATTTCTTCATCCCCGTTCAACCATTTTCATGTGTCAACCGAGAATTCCAAGTTCAACTGTTTCAATCTTTCTTCATCAATTATATCTTGACACGTGCCCCCTAAATCGGTCAATCGAAATTTAGCTTTTGTTCGATCATTTGACACTTCGTATTTCATTTAATATGACCGTTATACTTGTCATATTATACAATGGTCGTATACAAATACTTCTATTGGCTTTTAGGTCTTAATCCATGTTTTGATGATTTAATCAACCTAATCTTAATCTCAATCCAAAGTAGAGTAGCACACATTATGCATAGCATATGTATATCCTTTTGTTAACTCTATAGGTGATCAAGACTCAAGGAAGAAAGGAATTTTAGTCAAGTCATGTAATCAAGCTTTTGAAGACATGTAATTTTACTTGTAATTGAGTCTAAGGAACCTATGTATAATTGAGCATACTAGAGTAAATATCTTGTCACATATACACTAGGTTCCCTGTAGAAGTCACACACAAAAATCTCAAATTAATTGGAATTCAATAGGTCAATCGAACTTAGACTGGAAAAATACTTAAACCTAAACTGCTTGTACCAATCGGTCGACCGAACCTATTATCAGTTCGACCGATTGGATCTGTTATTTTTGTTAGCCTATTGTGTTGTACCGGTCTACCATTTTGACCTTTTCGGTCGACCATCTATACATGTCATTTGACCGTTAGATTTGTCGTTTTTATACAACGGTCGGATTTCCCAACACCCCAAAATTTCTTAGCCACCGGTCGAACGACGCCTACTTGGCGGTCTATCGGATGAAGCAATTCTGGTCATCCTGAACGTACATGAAGTTTTCAATCGACCGTTCCCTAGACCTCGGTCGACCGAATGCAGATTTCTCTTGGAGACCAGAACTTCCTGGTAGTTTTCGGTCGACCAATCCCCTTCCTAGTTCAACTGATAACTTAAGTTATAGCCATTTTGGTTCGACCGTTCTTAATTCGGTTCAAATGTTTCCACACCTGTATGGAAATGGTCGACCGTTATGCCTGATTCGGTCGACCGAATTTGTCCCGAATAGTGACCTCTGCTTTTCTGTTTTGTGTTTCTTACACAATCATTTACCTTATTAATCACAATGGCTATAACATCTAAGGATCTTATAAATAGACGTTTTCAACCTTATTTAGAACACCTCTCCCCCTTCTATTTGCCTCCTACATTAGAGAGCATCCTTAAAACACTCAAAGCTTCCACTACCACACTTAAGATCCCAAATCCGATCACACTCTAAATGTGTTGAAGATTAGAGTGTCAATACTCTTGGTTACTTGTTGTTTTCATCAAGGTTGTAATGGTTTTGGTGAAAGCCCAAAGCGTTCCTGTTGGATTGTGAGAGGAGGAACCAAGCTCAGCGAGGGTTGTTCGCGAGCTTGAAAATTGTAAAGGCGTTGTCTCTTGGCCCGGAATGGAGAGCGGATAGTGAAGATGTGAGTGGAGATCGAAGTGTCGAGTGGAGCTTTCAAGAGAGAACGTAAACGGGTGGCCGAACCTCTGTAAAAATCCCTCATGCATTGTGTGGTTTGCATATTTCTAGTCTCTACTTGTCTGTATTGTTTCCGCTACATATCTTGTTTGTTTAAGTACAGATTAGCGTAAAATTGATTAGATAATTAGAGCCATTACGATCCTACCTCTTCTACCAACCCAACTCGTATATTTGGACACCAGTTGAACAATGCCATGATGGCGGTCGACCGGATCAGACACAATTCGGATTCCCAAACTTCCTGATAATTTCAGTTGAACTGGACTTCTTTTGGTTCAACCGTTACATCAATTATTTCATATTATTCCAGACAATTCTCCCTTAACGATCGACCGATCATATATATGGTTCGACCGTTCATTTAAGTTATTGCGTTGTTGGATCGACTGGTATACACTTAATATCGACCATTTTCTTATTTAAAAGAAATCGGTCGTCCATTTTGCCCAATCCTCCGTTCTGAACTTCCTTCTTTTATGCATCTTGCTCAAATCACTATCGCTTCAATCCGAACAGCTGGATTATGTTTAGAGCTTATAAATAGAGCTTAGAACACACTTCTTAATTCAGCAATCCTTTCTCTAAGCTCATAGACTCAGACTACTCTCGGATTACTCTGAACTACTTTTTGTGCTCAATCTTTCCACTTGAATCACTCATTGCATTCATCAATCATTCAAGTACTCAAGATTAGATGTTGTTACTCAATTCTCCAACAAAGTGTTGTATTAGCTTCCGGAGTCAAACTCTTCTCGGATTGTGGGAAGGTGGTCCAAGCTTGGTGATGGTGTTCGCAAGCTTGAAGTGTAAAGGCTTGATCTCTGTCCGGAACGGAGATCGATATAGTGGAGTATGCAAATTTGCTCGAGGGAGAGCAATTCGTAAGAGAGTACTAGGATCCGGTGGTTGGATCCAAACTTCAATACATCCTTGTCGTGATTTGCCTCTGTTTCTCATGTACACTATATTGTTCTTGCTTTAAATTTCTTAAACTTTTAAAGAACTTAATTAGTCTATTCACGCCCCCTTTTAGACTAATGCTAGGGCCCATTAGATCCTACAATTGTACCTTCTCAGCTATATGATATTCGTAGACTCAAACTTATAACTCGATCCTGCCTTTAACTAACTCGATTTAGACTCCAACTAACTCCTTCGACACTCCAACTAACTCGATCCAGCCGCCAACCAACTCGTTCAACACTCTAACTAACTCGATCCAGTCTCCAACTAACTTGATCCATACTCGAACTAACTCGTTCAACACTCCAACTAACTCGATCCAGCCTCGAATTAACTTGATCCATACTCGGACTAACTTGTTCAACACTCCAACTAACTCTATCTAGACTCCAACTAACTTGATACAACCTCCAATTAACTAGATCCAGACTCAGATAAACCCATTCAACACTCCAACCAAGTCGATCCTGACTCCAACATACTCATTCAACACTCCAACTAACTCGATCCAGCCTCCAACTAGCTCGATACAAACCCAAACTAACTCATTCAACACTTCAACTAACTCAATCTAGACTCTAGCTAATTCGTTTAACACTCCAACTAACTCGATCCAAACTCGAACTAACTCAATTAAGCTTCCAATAACTTGATCCAGCCTCCAACTAACTTGATCCATCCTCTAACTAACTCGATCCAGACTCCAACTAACTCGATCTAGCCACCAACTACCTCGATCCAGACTCCAACTAACTCGTTCCACACTCCGACTAAGTCGATCCAGACTCCAACTAACTCAATCTAGACTCCAACTAACTCGTTCAACACTATTACTAACTCGATCTAGCCTCCAACGAACTCGATATAGACCCGAACTAACTCGTTCAACACTCCAACAAGTCAAATTTGAAAGTGGGAAGCTGACATGGATGGTTATTTCAAGATGTAGTAAAACCATAGGGATTGATTAAGAACGTATCAAAAAGGGACAAGAACTTCAATGAAATATAGAAATATTCAGAAGACCAACAAGCCAAATTTGAATGTAGGAAACTTATTAAGTAAAGAAAGGCTTAATAAATTCTACCACCTTTGATCAAACTTGTTTATCAAAAAAGAAAAGGTCCAGTGAAGTTTGAAGTCAGTGAAAACAACTCATTATTAGAAACTCAATTTGTATCAAGAACACAACAAAACACATGATAGAAAACAACACCCAAATGCCAAAGACACACCACCATCAATCAAAACATGAGAATTTCGAATCCCCTAATCCGCAAAACCAAGCTTAAAACAAACCAAACCAAAATTGGATTTTCAACAATAAAATGTAAATAACCAAAAAAAAAATACCCCAAATCAAAGTTGTATTAAAAATGCACAAACAACTACAAACTAACTTAAAATCTCAACCATCCAACTCAAGAAATCAAACCAAAATTTAACATCACAACTAACAATCCTGAACACCCATATCAGAAAACCTCTAGAACTAAATAGAGCTAACGAAAAACCAACAAAAACCAAAACCATTACAGCTCCAAACTCAAAAATTCCACCGACCCATTACCCGAAACAAACCAATCCACACCTCTAAATCACAAGCAACAAAGAATGAAACCAAATTAGAAATGTCGGAGATTTAAAAGAACCAAAACGAAAAACCAACAAAAACCAAAACCATTACAGCTCCAAACTCAAAAATTCCACCGACCCATTACCCGAAACAAACCAATCCACACCTCTAAATCACAAGCAACAAAGAATGAAACCAAATTAGAAATGTCGGAGATTTAAAAGAACCGAAACGAAAAACCAACGAAAACCAAAACCATTACAGCTCCAAACTCAAAAATTCCACCGACCCATTACCCGAAACAAACCAATCCACACCTCTAAATCACAAGCAACACAGAATGAAACCAAATTAGAAATGTCAGAGATTTAAAAGAACCAAAACGAAAAACCAACAAAAACCCAAACCATTACAGCTCCAAACTCAAAAATTCCACCGACCCATTACGCGAAACCAATCCAAACCTCTAAAGCACAAGCAACAAAGAATGAAACAAACTTAGAAAGGTCAGAGATTTAAAAGAACACCATGAGACACCCCCCCCCCCCCCCCCCCCCCCACACACACACACACACACACAAATAAAATAAATACACCCCATCATCTCCAAACCCAGAATTTCCACTGAATCATTACTCAAAAATCCAAACCTCCAAAAAACCCATAACCAAACCATAGAATTGTGCACACACAAGTATGTCCACAGACCAAAGTAGAAAAAGAGTTACAATTCCACTCCCCAACCAATTTCACAATCTAATAATCAAGTTCAACTTAAAGAACAAGAAAATTCCTGAACCTGTAGAGCTCATTAAAGTTTGTATGTCGTATTGTATGAGTGTTGTACTCCATTTTGTATCTTGCAACACTATTTATTAATTTATATAAGATTGTAATGATTTTGGAGGTTATTAAGTTGCTACAACGTGCATTGTTCCATTCCTAACTTCAGTGGCATGACCTCTCTCGAGTACCTGAGAGTTGTATTGATTAAATGATATTTATGAGATGATGTTTTCAAATTAGTGACCATATTATTTTTAAATTTATAATTAAAATATGATGATATTTTTTGTTAACATGTACTAAAGCGACTTGCACAACAACAGCCTGAGTGGAGCCATTCCAGAATTTCTGGGGAACTTACCAAATCTCAAAATTTTGTGCGTTACCTTCATCTTATGACAATGTGACACCCTATTGATAGTCTTTTGATTGAAACTTAATTGGCATCATTGTTAATGTTTTGTAAGGATTTATAAGATAACAACTTTGACCGCATCACTCACTCACTAAAGAATAGCAATATTCAAATAAAGTAAGTGAAGTTTGTGAGTAAAGCTGGGTACCGGGCTGGGTCGGACTGGCCCTACCCTGAGGCCCGACCCGTTTTCATGGTTGGGTTGGGTCGGATCGGGTTCGGTTTTAGTTGGGTTCGGATTCTTGTCGATCGGATTTGCGGGGCTATTTTCTAGTACTTTAGATATTCATATACAAGTAACTTATAAAGTTTCAATTAAAAATACTATCAAATTAGGATTTCAACAAAATAATCGGTTCATCGACGTCATTGCCTCACTTACAAGCCCGACTTGTTAGTTATACCCACCCGGCAGGGCCCGGCGGCCCACCGGGCCGTGGGCCGTGCCGAGCCCAAAATGGATCGGGTCGGGTTAGGTCGGCCAAGCCCGGTACCCAGCTTTATTTGTGAGTATCTAAGTCGAGTGATATAATAATTTACTTTTGTTTTCCTTACTTTTTTGTTTCTTGCCCATTAGAATCTCTGGAAGTCCAAAGTTATTGTCACACAATGGGAAGATTATGGTTATACCTTCAACCTTCGGTTTTTGCTTTGCGTTGGTTTTTATCATGTGGTGAAGTAATACAAAGATATCCAACTTTGTGATTATGTCAATTGGTGTTTGAACCTATGAATTATTTTTGTTGTGAATTCTATGATACAAGTGTTTGCCCTTATATCCTTTGGTATCTATTTTCCAATACAAGATGTCAATCATTTGATGTTTGTTTTTGCTTTTGTATATTTCGTAAACATACACATCAGTATGGTACCACATTCAATGGTCTTTTACTTAAATATGTACCCTTCTAAAAGTGTAGTACATACGAGCATGTTCACATAGACGGTGGCATCCCCCCTCACATCGGATTTCGCGTACTCTACAATTTCACCCTCCCTCGTGGATTTTGGATTCCACATTGTTAAGTATATATCACCATTTTGGCTTTTGGATTTCGAATTGGTACTAAATCTGACCCATTTCCAACCAAATCTGGTATGCCTCTAGTCCACACTCGATACACAACAATCAATAACAAGCTATAAACAAGCGAAAAATGGATATTACCGAAAATAGTCAAGTCAATGCCTCAATTAAAAGAACATAATGTCAATGTTAGAGTACAAGCGGAAGTGAAATAGAACATGAGCTGAAAGCCTACTACATCAATACTAAGAGATGGAAGGAATACATCAAATGAGCTCACGATCCAGTCCTCGTGTCCCAAGCCCATGTCTTCTCCAACCACCTACTGTGTTCTACCTGCACACGTACAAACCACGTCTGAGTCTCGAAACAAGACTCCGTACACCACCCCAACCCGACACTGTACTAGGCCACGCCAGCCATACGGCTCACACTGGTCTCGTGTTCCAAGGCGATCACGCCTTGCAAGGACGGGCATGCACCTCGACCCCACCGTGCTGAAAGGAATATGTTATAAAAGTTAACTTTTATATGTATTTTATTATGAATTAAATGTATAAACATCTTGTTCCTTGATTTGTGTATTCATCTTTTATAAGTGTTAAGGAAGATGCTCTTGATCCTTAGTAGAGCTTTAAAAGATAATAGTTTACATAAATCAAAAAGTAATTCATAATCATGGTGATTAACATGGGACATTGATTACCAAGTTAAGATTGTCATGTTGGTTAAAGGATATTGTAGAAATTGTTTTTTTCATATATTGAATTGACCTAACAAATGAAACATTATGAAATTGTCTTTGCGTCATTAATGTTTCATTGTGTATTTGAATCCTAAGATATGAGACATATATCTTTTCACATGAGAAGTGTATAGTTTGATTATTATCAAAAGCTATATTTAAGCATAGTGATAAAGATATTAGTTGATTATACATGAGTTGTGTTGGAAGAGATGATATGTCAAAAGATTATCATTGCCCCTCTTGACTTGAGTGATGATATTGCTGGGCCCTTTGATAAAACAAAGTTATAATGTGCACAATGTAACTTTAGTTACATATTTATAATTTGCTTGAGAGATAAAGAAATGAATATATAATACAAAGATGACACATTTCTAGTTTGTATAATATTCTTAATATCATGAGGCAAGAGATAGACACAAGTGATATTACTTATATCACTAAATGGATCAAGTTTATCGAGTGAGCAAAACATATTTGTTATTTAGGTAGCTATAATGTATAGCTTGATACCGCTTATAGTTTATGATATAAAGTATTTTATATCATTGTAACCACAACTTAGATCCTCCTATAGGTCACACCACAAACTGGGAAACAAGAGATGTGATTTTATATTTTATATGATGTATTGAGTTTCATGTGTTATGAAATAATATACATGTGGTAAAATAATAAAATAAATATGTCGTAATAACAACATGGTTACAATAACAAATAAATTCATATGAGATGTATATATTATGGGGTATAATGTTTTGACATTATGTATGATAATATATTACATGATATAATGTCATCCGCAACATTATAACATATGATTTTTCTAAAACCCCAAAGACCAAATTTTGTTGGATATTAGTCTAAAATTTGGTAAAGTCAAAAACAGTGGAAAATGGTCTAACCGTTTGCCCACATTTTTGCGTATATTAATAAGATATTTTTAGGTGATTATGGCTGGATTTAATCTACCTTGGTCAAATGTAGTTATGGGATGATGGTCACAAAATAAACAAGAGATCATGTGCAAAGTGGTTTGCACATGATGTGGTTTAATGGAGAGATTAATAAGGGATCATGTGTAAGTGGTTTGCGCATGATATGATTTAGAGGAAATCCTATAAATAGGTCCCTGCTCCCTTATTTGTTTACATGAATGCAAAAATTCTTCTCTCCATATTTCCTACACATAATCCATCCGAAAATTCATTTATTAATTGAGTGATTGAGAGATTAAATTCTTTGGAATATAGAAGGGGTTATTAGCTAGACTCTAACCTTGTATTAGAGATTTTTTGACTAGCTTCGATCTCTCTAATCTTGTTAAGAGTTTGGTGAACACTTGGAGAAATTTCGAGGCGATTAGACGTGTAACTCAACTTGCTATTGGTAAAAAGGATTTGATAATCTCCTAAGTATGATCCAATATTTGTATTTTGATATTAATTAGCGTACAATTTATATTGAAATACAAATTAAGAAATTTTGTACATAAAATTATTGAAAAATATGAAAACTGATCCTAATTCCTTGTATTTTTTTTAAATGTACACAAGTATAGGGCACAAATCCAACACGTGCATCCGATCCACAAGGCAACACTCAACCCACTCTCATGGCTGAACTGTTACACGTTCCAAGGCAACCACGCACACTCGACAAGATCGTGCATCCGATCCACAAGGCAACACCCAACTCCAACCACATGCTTGAGCCAATGAGAAACGCTCACAAACGGCCACCCGTCACAACGTTAAGTGTGCTGACCACATTCGCATCCAGCTTCGGGAGCCGACCACACGCCCGAGCCCGTGAGCCCAGCTCAAACGGCCAGTTGTCACAACTTGGGTGGACCCTCCCAAACAATGTAGATGGAAATCCCAACATCTAGTCATACGCGCCTCACACGCCATCCCACTATCACCCCACGCCTGAGTCCATGAGCCTAGTTCCCACAACCACTCTTCACAACGTGGTGGATGACCGATTCCACAAACCTCTCACATAATACGTAAGGCAAGGGTAAACGTAGTTTATGCAAAAGTACGGGTCATACAATCCCAACAAAAACATAGATCAATAAACAAAAACAAACTAGAGAATCATAATAGTTGCATGGTAAAACTATAGCTCTAAAACCTACAATCAAAAGGGTAGATGGATCTAAGTGTAATTCCACCAATGTTTCCTTACTAATCAAAAATCTCATAAGTTCAGAGGAAAAACAAAGGTTCCCAATTAAAATTGTCTATTACAAAATATGGAAATCCAAGGAAAAAAGGATTTTTTTATAATGTAAGTTATCTCCTACAATTTTGCAAAATCCAAGGTGTTCCAGCAATATTTTTAAATATTCACTAATTATTCGAAACACAGAAGTCCAAGGTTTTTTCCCGCAATATTTCCAATTATTCATTAATTATTTAAAACACAGAAGTCCAAGGGTTTTCTCGTATATTTCCAATTAAATACTTTTCATATATACTAAAGAAAACAAGGGCCTTATTGCAAAAGAACTACAACCCCAACCCCAACCCTAACCGACAGCGTTGTCGTTGCCTCGACGGTCCACGACCAGTCGCCCTGACGGGCCGTGGCTGCACGGCCCTGCACAGCCGCAACTGCAGTCTCCTCCGTGCGATCCTTTCCAACCCCTTCGTGGTCACCAGTGTCGCATCCGTTGGGCCGCTCGTTCCTCCAAGAACCGTATGCACACATGCGACCCCACGGAAGCCCGAAATAAGGGTGAGTGGCGTACCATTTGCCGAAGATCGCCGGAGAAGGGTACATCTTCCCCTCTGCACCTACGTATTGTTGTAGTTTTCGCCAAAGCTTCTTGCTGTCGCTAGAGCCTCTGGATTAGGAGGAGGGTGAAGGTGAGAAAGGGAAGTGGATGAAGGAAAGGAGAAGGAAACAGGGTGGGGTTGGGGGTTTAACAAAATTTAGGAGGACAAAATGTTACAAAACGAAAGTTCAGGGGGTAACTGTCAATATTGAAAGCTCAAGAGTGGAGAGTGATATCAAGACATAGTTCATGAGGTCAAACTATAATTAAGCTTTAATTATATACCAACTTTGATTTTTATTCCTCCTAGATTTTACCTTTTGTAGATTTTTTTTGAACACTAGTAGTAAACTAAAAAACGATCATATAAATTATTATTTAATTTTCCACCTCCATTAATTTAATGAACCGTGCAGGTATATATGAATTAGGAAAATCCATTTATCGAGCTATAGGTAAAAAAACTAAATTACAAGTTTAAAATACTTAATTCAAAATGGGATTAGCACGCGCACACACTCATACACACTATCCTCTCGAAAATGACGATTTCTGCTTGAAGTTAGTTGAAAATTGAGAAGATGTTGCATCTCTATTAGTATTCTTGTTTAGCAAGTTGGCATCAATTTTTCTAGTCAAATGCCAACAGAGCATTTTCAGCTATAAATATAATAAAAATGAACTATGTAACCGAATGGGGGATGAAGAGATGACAAACTCTTTAATCACATATATTCAAGGCAATGCATGTGACATTATTGAAACTTAATTTTTTCAAGATTTAAAAATGTGTACTCAAAAGCAAAAAAAAAGTCATTTTTGCGTGTGCCAAATTAAATCGTTAATATGTGATACAATTTTCCCCTTATTTCGTACAAATTGTGCCCTTCTTCTGACTTGCAATCATGGCATCACCTCTGTGTGTTCATTACTCATTTGCATCCATCCACCGACCGCTCTGGGCTCGACAGATGACTTCATCGTTTGCTTTTTTCTAAATTCTTTTGATAAAAGCCATTTAACCTTTCCGCATGGCTATAATAGCCTTCTAGACTATACATATAAGTGATTCTACCTGTTAGTACAAAATGGTCGACTGTTAGGAGGTTTTCGTTCGACCGTTTGTAACAAAGACTTCTTGGTTGAATGGTCGATAGTTCTGTACATTTCGTTCATCCATTCTTGATTTTTAATTTTCCGTTTGAAGTCATTTTCTTGTCATTATTCTCTTACGGCTATTTTCAAAGTCACACTTTTATCAAATTTGAACGTTTAACTTTCGATTGACCAATTTTGCCTTAACGATCAAGCTTTTAACATATGTGGTCGACCATTTTTGACCCAACAGTCGATCGATCACTCAAGATCAGAATGACAAACTCCAAGTCTTAGTTGTGTTAGTTCGACTGGTGCCACACGCTGTCGATCACTTCAGTTTTTAAGTGAACGATAGAACGTAAGGTGCAATGGCCAACCAATTCTTGCTCCGACCGAATTCTTGCTTTTCTCTTTTGGTCAGGTTCTTTCGGCATCACTTTTGTCTTTAGCCCCAAAGTCTATATGATCTTGACAACTTATAAATAGGGGTTCAAACCTTAGTTTTAGTGATCTCTTAGACTCCTTATTGCCCTATCCTTGAGAGAGAAACTTTTGCACCTTCAAAGCTCCGTCCCCACACACTCAAGCTTAAACTTCAACACTTGTATTCCTAAGTCCTATCATACTCAAGTGTGCTCAAGTATAAAGTGTGATTCCACTTCCATTTGCTAAAATCATCAAAGTTGTAAAACTTTGAGGGAAAGCTACCCTCTCAGGTTGTAAGATGAGATCCATGTTTGATGAGTGTGTTCATGAGCTTGCTTTATAAATCTTGATCTCACTCTAGAATGGAGATCAAATTAGAGAGGACGTGACCAGAGCTTGTGGATCGAGCTGGTCTTGCAAGAGAGGACTAAACCCGGTTGGGGTGTTGAACCCCTATAATTCTCGTCTACTTTGTGGTTTGATTGTTGTACTACTTGTGTTTTTATTTCTACTGCATCTCCATTTGTAAATATCAAATCGATTTCTTCCAACATACCGATGTGTTATGTCCTTAATCGCATATTTTGTGAAATTCCACTTTGGTTTCAACGAAATAACTGACATGTTATATCCTTACTTTTTTTTTGGTTAAATTCTGATTTTATTTTTAATTTCTCATAAAATTCTCTTCAATTGAAACAGAAATACACCACATAAAAAATTCGCTACAATTGAAACAGACATACACCAAATAAAATTCCTTGCAATTGAAACAAGCACACACCACACAAAAGTCTGATCAACGCATATAAATCAGATTGTGTATTACAAATGTATATTCCCAAAATGTCATATATATGTATGTATGTATGTATGTATGTATATATGTATGTATGTATGTATGTATGTATGTATATATGTATGTATGTATGTATGTATATATGTATGTATATATGTATATATGTATGTATATATATATATCTCAGTTTACACTAGGATCCTTGAAATGTATATATCATATATAAATATATTTGTTAACCTATTATACATAATCTCAAAAGTTTCTGTATGTACATCCAACTTAAACAGACGTGCACTTGCTAAAATTTTGAAGTTGTAAGGTTGTTCAGGTGAAGGTAGTGTTGTGAACTATCTTTGTGGTGTAAACTATGTTAGTGTTGTACACTATGTTTATGTTGTAAACTATGTTTCTTCAATTCAACTACCTTTTTATACGAACTATCTCTAAACGATGTTGTTGTTGTATACTATGTCATACCAAAATTCTCAGTTAGTAGGTTGAATATGGTTACAATGTCTCAACTCTTGCTTTATGGTTTGGTTTGAATGTCATGTTGAAAATTCTATACATCAACACCAATGATATCTTGTATATTATAATAAAACCATATTGGGAGAAGCTTAATAAACTCTATTATAATAAAAACTTAAAGAGAACAAGATCACTTGATAAACTTACATTTATTAATTAAGTTGCTAACAACATATGGCCGATGAAAAAAGAAGACAACTTCTCTCGTGTGTAGTTAATATATTCCTAAGAAAATGGTTCAAGGGATTCGTGGTACCACTAGAAAGGAAACAAACTAATTTATTAACAGATAAATCATGCCACAAAACATATATAACGCAACATAACATCAATTTCAAAATTTACCGTTCTTAGATCTCCCGACGTCACACCCATCTCAACAAGTTGGTCCATATACCTCATTATTTAGTAACCGCAATAAGTATTTGTTGTTTACGGTACTACAATTAAGATGTCATGTATATTAGGAAAACAACAAAATTAATGTAAAGTATTATGCATATTACCAACACAAACATTACTAGATCATCTTACCATTATGACACGTCAACTTACTTTCCCTTTTGTTGTAGACCTTCAAACACCCGAGTATTTACAGACCTAAATGCCCCTGCCAAAATATGCAAAGGTTCGAAAATGGATTTAAAAATTCAATAACAACAAATTAACTTAGAATATGAATGGAATTATTCTAAATAGCTTGCAATTGAATGATACCCTTTAATTCTTCCCAGGGTTCCTCGGATGCTAAATGATCAAACCAGTAGACCGTCCACGTATTGAGTTCTACCCTAACATCCAATGATGACTGAAAATAACTCAAGTTAAATTACTTCTTCAATTAGATCAATGTTAATCTTTTTATGAGTCCTGGATGAAATATAATGAAATTGAAGTTATTATAAACTATAATGAGCTGCTTACTTCTCCCAATATGGTTCTAAATGTAGGTCGTTATCTTTGATTCATACACCACATCCGCAAACTTTGAAGATTTGTTGTCTACATTTGGAGGTGGTTATTTCACATGTGAGTGGGACACACATAACCATTTTTTTTCATTCGGCATTTAGTACAGATTCCTAATATAAACAAATTAGCACCATTAAAATTTAAATGTAATAAAAATAGATATGAAAGACAAACATAACTTACTTCAAGTGGGCCTAAATGATTGTTACACACAATCTTTCCATCTTCAGAAACTGCGTGACATCACTCATGCAAACATATAGCATGGTTTCTATGTCGCCCTCGGTTTTTTTGCTTACCATTTCTTTCCGCATAACACCTTGTACTGTAGATTCTTCATATCTACTTTTTTAATAGTAAAGCATTTTGCAATTCACAGGGAAATTGTTCTCGTCATACAAGTCATGAGGAGAAGATGCCTTTGACAATGGAACACTATCCTGAAACACAAAGAAATATTATTAGATCAAAACAACATAAGCAATATATCTACAATTAGGGAGTTATAAAATTCAAAGGTAATACATTCGCCTTCTTCATTTTTTTATTTCTACTTGTGTTTCCTCATAGATTGGAATTGGGCCTTCAACTTCAGGATTCACACTTTCCGCAATCTTAGTGTTGTTAGTGTAGGTGTAGCCATAACGGTGAGTGCTCCTAAGAGATTATATAACTATGTCATTGCCTAATGTTAAACATTATTTTATTAATTAATTAGGTAGTATACAAAACACAAGAATAAAATGTAACCACGTACAATCTTCGTTGCAACCTTTCCCAACTCAAAGTTAATGTAATTCCCGTCCAGAGTAACACGTGCTCTCTTCCACTTTTCTTCTCTAGGTGGGGGAGATGGAGGAGGCAAATTATTGGCTTGCTCTTTGCTGAAACCATACTCTAAAGCTTCCTACTTTTCTTGGCAACCTTTTCGGCCATCATTGTCTCCTTCGGATTATGGTATCCCCCTATGACAATGAGTGTTTAAAATTCTTGGATTGTCAGTTTTGGTTGAGCGCTCGTAGTTCCTACAAATCAAAAAACAAGATCAGTTTTCATATTAAACATTTCAATGTATGAAGGAAGTATGAATGTAATATTTTACCAAAAATTATGGAGTTAGCCTTATGTTTTTGAATTCAGCCTATGTCGTCTGAGTTATAAAATTATAAATTTTACGTGGATCTCGATCCTTATATTGTCCAAAATGAAATTGGATGACTTTGTTTTAAAATCCTTCCATCGAGTACCCACAAACGACATCCACTTCTTGTTCAACTCATTATTTCATTGGAAGATGAATTTTTCTTACAACACAAAAATAATGAAAAGTATTATTGATTAAATAAAAACCTGTAAGGAAAATGACTTAAATTACAAGAAAATCTAGATAATAATGTACTAACCATTGCATCTTACAAATTTGCTCTTTCGATGATTCATCCACAATTGATCGACCACTTGGCAATACAAATACACAATTTGTTTCTCGCAAGATTACCCATATAACTTATCAAATCATCTTTTTTTCCCGGTAGGCTCCAAGTAGGAATCAAACTCCACGGGCAATGGACCTTGCTGTTGAATTCTTTTTAAATTGCAACATAAGAGTAGGTTTGCGGGCATGAGACGCTACCATGTCACTATCACTTGTAGCGCTGTCATTTTTCTTATTGTTTCCCTTTGGCTGGTTAGTCTGCTTGTTGAAGTCATTTACGTGAAATAGAGAAAAAAATAAGGTTAATGCAATATGAAGTGTAATGCATGGTTAGTTCATAAACACCATTTCAGACAAGTGTAAAATATGTATCACGTCATTATCTAAAAAAATCAAGATTTAAATTACAACTTTAGGAAACATCATGCATTGCTTTTCCTTTTGTTCTTCACTTTATTTTACTCATACCAACTTATATGTAAAATATCAACCAAGATGAGTTAATAATTTAGCCACAGAGTAATAACCTAGCAATATAGTAACTCGGTACATCAAAGAAAACTTCTCCTTAGTACACACCAAGTAGAAGAGAGAACGTAGCTCTATTAGTAATTTAGTACAGAACAAAAACCAGCCATTAGATGAAGTATGAAATCAGTCATTCACTCCAACGTGGATGGTGGTGGGCACATACAAGCACCGTACTAACCACAACAATTTTTTCATGTTATGGCTTCGTATTCCGGTTTAATACACTATTCCAAATGGGTACATCCATATTCTAAATTATTAGAACCACATACATGCACAAACAAGCAAATACAAGGCATATTATTAATTGGTAAAACCACATACAAGCACATATAAGCAAATACAAGTCATATTATAAATTGGTACAACCACATAGAAGACCTAAATTGGTACAACCATATTCTAAATTGGGTATTGAAACGAAAACTTCATGGATTTCTAACCTTTCAAAATCGAGTGTGTCCTTCAAAAAACAAGTGTCCTCAAATAATTGGCCCCTATTTTAAAGGACACGTGTGTCCTTTAAAATCGAATGTGTCCTTTTACAAAAACGTATGTCCTAAACAAGCCAATAATGTCATTTAAAGGACACATGAGTCCTTTAAAGATCGAATGTGTCCTTTAAACCCCAAGTCTCTCCTTTAAAATCGAGTGTCCTTTAAAGCACAACCTCGCCATAATTTCTAGCAAAAGGGCGTCTCACATTTGTTGTTAACATAATAACCGGCGCGTTATGTTTCATTATTAAAAAACAGAACGTGCTAGAAAAGGAAATCTATGTTGGATATTATCTTACAATTCGACGTGGTATGTCCAATTATTAGAAAAGGAAAGGTGTAAAATACCCATACGTAAAGGACATAAAATGTCAAACTTTAACAAATTCTATGAATGTATTATGTTTGGCTCATTATTAGCACAATGATTCCGAATCTAGAAAATTGATTGGCAAAAATATTAAAAAAATTATAAACCAAATTTGTATAATACTGTCTCATATCTTATACAAGACATACAATGCATATCATACAATACATACATGTTATATATCATTTATTTTTTCCCATATTTGTGCTACTCGGGTATTGTTTTCTTAAATTTCATGGATTAGGTAATAAAGAAGAGAAAGGAAACAAAAAGGACCTAAATGCAAGAAAAGACGGATTTGGAAGCCTTCTGGACTTGTTTGTAATGCTCAAGGACTGGATTGCAAGTAAAGAAGGGTCTAGGTGAAAAAACGTAGGGACCTGATCATAAAGAAAATATGTTGGTCGCAAAAGTCAAAAATATCATGACCCGGATGAGTAATCCAACAACTAAGACCAAACAGGCTTGCACCAACGACTCCGGGTGAACCCCACATGCTTAATTGGTGAAGTTAAGCTGCTAGGGAAATTAGTTGTTGATCTGACCCAGCGGATCCAAATCCTCCATGAGCGGATCACGTTGGGAGATTGGCACCCAAATTTCTCTAGCGGGTTAGGTATTTGGGTAGAAGCACTCTGGAGCAGCCAGATCTGACTTTCAATCGTCCTATTGTGCCAAAATTAATGCAGACTTTCTAATCTTCTATCAATACACTTCTAACCCTTTCATTTTTCTTCTTCTTTATACTTCTCCTCATTTGGTTAGGTTTATTTTCTTGCTTAGTAGAGTAGTGAAGGAATGGAGAAGAACACCATTTGTAATCACCTTTCATTAATAAAAAGTTTGTTGTTACATTCTTGTCTTGGTTTGATTTAGTCTTCGCTACTTATTCATGTGTTTCAACTTTATTGTTTCCTTGGTTAACATGATCATCAATGAGTAATCCATCCCCATTGGGGGCTGGAGGATGATGTGAAGTGTGGATGTTGGTATATTTGTGTGTGTTTTAATCTCAATCTTGGAACTTCAAATAATTTCTATAGCCATTTTGATGGGTTTCTTACTCTTTCCTTTGATATGGTAATGGTCCTAACAGATGCTGAGAACATACTTTGGTGAGTGGACCCACTTTATGAGGAATCATGAGGTGAGGATAAGATTAGAGTGGATGAAGAGAAAAGACTGACTTGTGAGCATGTTGTTATCTTTAGCCTTATCTTAAGTAGTATTTTGTATGTTTTAATGATGGTGATAAATTTAATCCACGTAGAGACACACTTATGTTTTAATGATGGTGATAAATCTAATCAATTTTAAGCTTTAATCTTTACTTGCTTAGCAAAAAAAGATGCACAGTGGAATTTGAACAATCAAGCAAGTAAAGAAGGAGAATATGAAAACCAAAATGGCACAGAAGATTTTTATCGAGGTTCGGCCTCCCACCTACTTCTTCTCTTGCAAGCTCCGCTCGACTCCGCGAGCTCCACCTACGTCTTCATTATCAATCTCGTTCCGGCCCGAGATTAAGCCTTTACACAGCAACCTAGCAAACAATCTTTGCCTAGCTTGGACTCCTCTTCTCACAATCCGAGAAGGAACACTTCGGGCTCTCACCGATGTCTATGCTCTTTTTGTCTTAGGCTTTCACCAAGATATTTGCTTCTTTGACAATAGTTGTGGAGTGGAACAACACTCTCTAATTTTTTAGCACACTTTGAGTAGGATATGGAATTAATCAAAGGTGTGGAATTTTGGCTTAGAGTGTAGTGTAAGAGTTTTTGGGATTGGGAGACTTCTCTCTAATGTATTGGACAATTATGTGTGGGAGGGTTGTCTAAACAAGGTGTTCAATCCTCTATTTATAAGCTCCTAAGGTGTTATAGCCGTTGTGACAAAAGTGGTAGATGAATGTGTGCGAAACACAAAACAGAAAAGCACAGGTCACTCTTCTGGTTAATTTCGATCGACTAAAATTGGTAAAACGGTCGACCGAATTCTTTCAGAAATGGCATCCAGACAGTTCCAGAAACAAACGGTCGACCGAACAAAAGGCGGTCGAACGAACGGGGCTATAACTTAAGTGATCGGTCGAACCAAGAGTGGAACGGTCGACCAATTAGGTAGTCTAGAATAATTGTCCAGGAAAGTTCAGGGACAAACGGTCAAACAAAATGGTGTATTCGGTCGACCGATAAAAACTAGCACTACAGGGTTCAAGAGATGTCAAAGTTCGGTCGACCAAAACTAGGTCCATAGTCCACCAGTGGTCAAATGTATTTCTGGGGTATGGGTAAAAATGTGAATACTTGGTATAATACGACAAGTCTAACGATCAAATGACACGTGTAGACGGTCGACCAAAAAGGTCACGGTCGACTGGTCGAGCAGTTAAAATCACTATTGGTTAAAAGATCAATCGGTCAAACGAAGGTGGTTCGGTCGACCGAATTGGCACATGCAGTTGAGGTTTGGTTTAGTGATTTTCGGTCTATGTTTGGGTGACCTATTGAGTCCAAATGATCTGAGATTTTGTGTGTGACTTCTATAAAGAACCTAATGTCTATGTGAATGGATTTAACTCTTGTATGCTCAAGATTATATAGATTCCTAAAATCAAAAGAAATACAAAATACATGTCTTCAATAGCTTGATTACATGTCTTGACTTGAGTTCATTTCTTCATTGAGTCTTGTTCACCTGTAGATGTTAGCACAAAGCAATATATATGTTATGCAATATGTGTGCTACTCTACATTAATTATTATTAAGATTAGGTTGATTAAATCATCAAAACATGGATTAAGGTCTAAAAGCCAACAGTTATGAAAATCGACGAAACAACTTTTCATTATCATGTGAAGACACTCAACTTTCCATTTCAAGATCTTTAAAATTATAGGTTGTAGTTATTCAATTAATAGTCCGTAAACCCTAAAGCAATAAAGAGAATATCTCACATATAACATTAACATAAAATCCAACATGTTATGTGTTCTTACTAAGGAATAGAAGGTCGCACAAAAGTCAAATAAAAAGGAAATATGACGTGAGGACGTCATAATGTGGTTGGACACAACCTTTACAGTCGTATGTGGTCTATAAATTCCTCTTCTGGCTGGTCATAGTTCCCTATTCCCTTCTTACTTCTAGTTCCAGTACCATTTCAGTTCATTTGCAACACCAACAAATGGCCTTCCAACACAATACTAATTACTACTCCAGTGATGATGAGGATGACATGAATGCAGGACCCTGGGGAGGCTTTCCGACATTCGAACACCTAGCTATCCCATATCTACCCTAACACACATGTAGGTGTGGTTTCACGATCACCGATTTTTGGTCTAACACCCCCAATAAGGTCATCCACACATTGAATGATCGCTCATGTAACCATCTATCTCGAAAATAACACTCTCAAATAGACTACACTCACCACTATTGGCTTTTTGGCTAAATAATCGCTAATCTGTTTTGATGATTAACTAACATATCAATAAACACATGTAATCCATTAATATCATCGCATGCATATATTGTTTTTCTAACACAAGAAGTGAAGAATGAAGAGTAGATATGTTTATATTTCTTGTACTTAGGCTATAATGTAACTTTGCATTTGAAATGATTGATGAATTGCATTGCATGACCTCTAGGGAACCTATAGAAGTCTTGCAATTAAGTTCATATCAATTTGACTTCAATAGGAAATCGACGAAACATAGAAATTCCCTTAAAATAGGCTCGCTGAGTTTTACCAGTTGACTAGTAGGCCATCTGGTTCGATCGGAATTCAACAAATAGTCTTCTCTTTTCTCAAATGTTCGACCAAACATTCTTTTAGTTCGACAGATTCCACTATGTGCTTTCACAGCCCCAATCGGTCGAACGAATTCATTTGCCTGTTCGACCATTTTTCTTTGTCAACCTTATTACCTAGTTCAACCGACACTTATCTCGCTCACCAATATTTTATTGACACGTGTCCTGGTTAGAGTAGAAACCGGTTGACCAAAAGTCAATTTTGTTCGACCAATTGGTTTCTGTATTTGTTTTAAATAGGGTCCTTATACTTGTCATATTATACCAACGGTCGTATGCACATACTCACCTAACCCCCGTTTCCCTATTTGGTCTATCGGTTGACCAAGACCTTCAAACGGTCGACCAGTTCATGAAACTCTCCAGCACCAAACTTACTGGAATATTCTTGTCGAACCAATTTTCTTTTACGGTCGACCGTTACCTCAATTTGCATTGTTTGATCCTAACCAAATTACCCAAATAGTCGACCAAACCTTCCACCAGTTCGACCTTTCACTTAAGTTCTAGGCCAGTTGGTCCGACCGTTTGCACCTTAGTTCGAACGATCATTTATTTTTTAACTAACTGATCGACCGATTGTCCCGATCTCGTTGACCGTTGGTGTACAAATTTGTGTCCCGTCATTCCTTGTTTTGTGTATTCTTACACAACTCTTTACCACTTTAATCCCAATAGCTAGAGTAAGTTTAGAGCTTATAAATAGAGTTGAGAACACACTTCTAACATCACCAATCTTTCTCCAAGCTCAAATTTTCTTACGACTCTCAAACTTTCTCTAAACTTCTTTGTGCTCACATCTTCCCACTTGAAACTAGCTCATTGATTGCATCATTCATTTCAAGTGCCCAAGATCAGTTTCCTGAAGTTTTTCTTTCAAGTGTTGTACTAGCTTCCGAAGTGAAGCTCTTCTCCGATTGTGAGACGGTGATCCAAGCTAGGCGAGGGTGTTCGCAAAGCTTGTGGTTTAAAGACTTGATCTCAGCCCGTAACTGCGATCAGACTAGTGAAGGACGCGAAGTTGCTCGAGGAAGAGCAATTCGTAGGAGAGGACTCAGATCCGGTGGTTGGATCGAAACCTCTATACATTCTTGTTGTTGTTTTCTTATCTCTCCCTCATTTTATTGTTCAAGCTTTTAATTTGCAAAAGAACTTAAGTAGTCTGTTCACCCCCCTAGACTAATATTAAGGCCTATTAGATCCCTACAACCACCACCACGAGATCAAAGACACAAAAAAGCGCTTGATTCGACCCTAAAACATTAAGAGAAGGTGTAAAGGGGAAGAGACTAAACGATAGAAGTAGATGAGAAGATGACTAGATGGCAATCAATCTACTCTTTTGCTTTGTATTTTAATGTCCAAGTCGTCTTAAAAAAGGGAAAATGCATATAAAATTAATTCTGGTACCAACATAGAGCATATATGAAAAAGACAGTGGTAGATATAAACTAGGAATAGAAAGATGGAGCTACTACTAAAATATAAAACAAAACAAACTCACCAAATCCACCACTTGTTCCCCCTTTTCACTAACAAAACTAAAAAAAAATGTAAGAAAAACCCACCAAAATAGTGGAGGCGACTAAGCAACTCACTCCCCAATAACGACGTCAAAAACTTGATTGATTATTTTATCAGTTCAAAACCACAAGCGCTGGCCGTTTTGAAGCAGTGGTAAATACGAGTTGTGTCCACGAGAAGTGAGTGTGGGTAGACGAAGACCATACCAATGCGATGTAAATAAAAAACAGGTCCCGTAGGAGGTGGAGAATGAATGCAAAAGTGTAGATGTGTGATACATGTGTGTACAATTAACCGCTAACGACATGCATAACATGGAAATCTTATAATGTCACAATCTTAAGCGTGTCGCTATATGGATTAAGATTATCAGCATCATAAAAACATAGAAAACACTACTCAAGATGAGGACAAAGACAAGCACATGATTACATGTTTAATGACATAAAGAACATAGAATCCATAATGACCCCAACCCCAACTATGTATCCAAATGAATTAAGATTTAACATTATCATTAAAACAAACAAGACATTAATTAAGATGAGACCAACAAGAGCAAGAGCACATCCTCCCACATGTCATCATTATCTCTTTACCCACTACAACCATATCCTCATCTCATCATTTCCCATAAAGTGGACCCACTAGCCAAAGTATTTGTTAAGCATCAATTAAGACTATTAACACATCAAAGGCAAGCGTGATGAACCCAACAAAATAGTAATGGAAATCATGTGAAGCTCCAAGATTAAGATTAAAACATACACCAATCTCACAACATTTAAACTTAACATCATTTTCCACCCCACTATGGGGACGGATTACTCACTGATAATAATGTTAACAAAGAAAATAACAAAATAAAAACAACACATGAACAAGTACAGAAAACTAAATCTAACCAAAGTAGTATAATAAAAATTGCATCAAATGAAAGGCAATAACATAAAGAACATGAAACATAACTTGATTAAGAAATGAAAATTACAAAGATTGCTAATCTTCTGCGCCACTACACTACTAAGCAAAAAACTAAAACCTACACTAATGGGAGAGGAAGGAAAAGGAGAAAGGAGGCATTACAAGTGTATTTATAGAAGATTAGAGGGTTTGGATGGATCTGGGTGCAATCGGATGATTGTAAATCATATCTGGGGGTTGCAAATTTCTCTGAGCCGACAACCCAACCCCCTCCAAAATTTAAGCTCCAACCACTACTACAAAAAGGGCTTTTGCCGACAGACGGTTCCATCGGCAAAAGTCCCCATTTTCTTCGGCATTACTACCGACTGACGGAATTTCTGTCAAGAAAAGTCCCTGTCAAAAAGTTCTTTGCCGACGGAATATCCGTCGGCAATGGTACTTTTTGCCAACCTTTTTTTGGCAGCCTTTTTTTTGCCAAAAAATCTCCACTATTGCCGATGGAAATTCCGTCGGCAATAGTATTTTTTTTAATTATTATTTTTTGTTTGCCTAAAAATGCAATTAAAATGCATCTAACACAAAAAAAACATTAAATATCAAACTTAACATGAAATGCAACAATGTAGATTAATCTACATCCACATATAAATAATATTGATATGCATAGATTGTACTTCTAATAATATACATATGTATAATATACCATAGCAATAGATTTGGAAAAAAAATAACTACTTCCGTAAAAAAGAGTGTCACTTGCTAAATTCTGCCAATCTCAACCCCAATTCAGACCAGTTCAAAAATCAGATTTCTGCACAATTAAGATCAGAACTCAGCCCAAGATTCAGCACAAATTCGGCTCAAATGTGGTGATCAAATTCAGTACAATGCAGCAAATTCAGCAAAAATTTAAGCACAACTTCACCAAGAAATTGCAGAGGTTTATAGGATTAAAATGTAGCCATTCAACACAAAAATGCAATAAAAAATTGACACAAAATTTACCGTAAATGCAGTAGCAAATTAGATGTGAATCGACATAAAAATTCAGCACAAGGGAATAATTCAAGATTAAATCAAGAAAATACCAACTCAAGTGAAGAAAAATTGAATTGAAAAAGTTAATAAAGAAAACTGAATCTCGGTAAATTAGAACAATAATAAATTTGGAAAGGTGTGCTTGGAATGAAAAGGATGTAAATGAAGAAATAAGACAAATAAGAAACCCTTGGAAAATTAAAAGAAAAAAAAGTTGCAAGTAAGATAAATTACAATAGCAGTCCATCAATTATAACCCAACAAAATCAGACAAAAAATAGCAAGAGCCAAAAAACAAATTGCTTAACTAAGAACTAGAAACTCAAATCTTTGGTTTAGGAATAAAGAAAATTAACTGCACATATATGGCTGCTTATGTACCTTTTCATCTAGTTCATGAATGAAGCTTTCAGTAGGGCTCAATACTCTTCCAAAAGGAAGTGGAAATTCAATGTTGCCCCACCCGCACGTAGAATAGTTTTGATAATGATGGGAAAACAAGTTAATATGCAAATCAAATAAAAGAAAGAGAAGTGAACAAATATGAGAAGAGGGATGATCCATCATGAGTCCATTTGAAAAATACTAAAGAAAAAAGAAGCAAGTGATAAAGCTTACCAATTAGTCCATACTTTTGTATGAATGCACCCGTAGTTGCAGGTTCAATCAGCCGTGACGCTCAACGCAAATTGTTTTAAATTAATGATACATCTCATTCAATTATTAACAACAAGATCAATCCATTTGATAGTAAGAAGCAAAGCAAAATTAATGAACATAAAAATACGCATGAGAACAAATAACACTAAGATCAACAACAATGTTTGGAGATTAACATCAAAACGTTGAGACGGACATGAAGACACTGAAATTTGTTGCATGAGTTGGAGAAACACTCAAACTCTTATAAAGAAACAAACCTTACACATAATACATAATAATAAACTGCTGAATATCCCATTTGATAGGATTTTGTTAATAAAAAAATCATTTCATTATCTCTAGTAAGCTATCCCAAAAGCAGAAAACAGAGAAGTGGAAATTAAACTTCCATTCCGTGTATGGTCCTTATCTTCATTACTAAGCTTTCCAAAGAAAACAATATGATGACCTTTAAGATGATCTCGATGAAAAACCAGTTCATGAATATAAATCAAGGTGGCAAATTTGCATAATATATCGTGTATAACATCAAGGGTAGGTTTCGTGTTGCTATTTTGAACATCACTAATAGCTGAAGATATAAGCACTAATCTCATGCCTAAAATCCATGACTCTAAGAACATCACACAACAAAACAGAAAATGGAAATACGTTATACTCGAATATGAAATCGATATCAACAAGACCAGATAATCTCAACCAAAATCCTTAAATAATCAACTTGGCAGGTACTACCTAAGTCAAAAAAGTTACCTGCTTCGGAGGAGTTGGTGGTGAGGTTAGGGTTAGGGTTAGGATTTGCCTTAAAAGGAGTCGAGGTGGACAAAGTGGGGTAGGGTGCGACAGGGTGGGTGGAGCATTGTCGAGAGAGAGAACTACGATTCATCGCGGTTGGGGTTAGGATTTCTCGTGTTTTGCGATTGGCAAAGTCGATGGTCGAACGAGGAGGGGCTAAGATGGTGGGATGAGGTGTGGTGGTGGTGGTGTTGTCGGTAACGAGGAGTTGCGCAGCCAGGAGGCATCGGTTGGTCGATCGTCTTGCCTTCACTATCGGAGACGCGTAAGTTAGGTTTGGGGATTGGGATAGGGTTTGGGGATTTCATCAAAGAACAAGGAAAGGGTTGGGATTTTACTCGTAAAGCGGATGGATTTCACACTCCGACGGAATTGTCGTCGGTATACAACCCAATTTCCGTCAGCCTCCGGCCTGACGAAAATTCCATCGGAAAAGGCATATTTTCTTATAGTGAACATAGTCGAACCCTCCGCAAATGGTGGATTAAAATCTACCATTGGCGGATTTAGTAGCGCTTATCGGTTTGCAATTTCGACATCGGGCTAATGTTGCTTTGTTGCATGTGGGGTTGAGCCTTGGTCCATTTTCCCAAGCCGATTTGATTTTAATTGTTGATTTATACCCCTCAAGTTATGGACTTTTGTGCCATAATATATTTCTTTGCACTTTGGTCCCTGTGTGATTTCAGTCCATTCCTTGGGCATTACAAATAGGTCGAGAAACCTTCCAATTAAGTCTATTCTTCTTGTGTTTAGGTATTTTTCTCTTCCTAATTTCCTAAAGTCTGAAACACATCAAACAAACACTCGAGTTGCACAAATAGGGGTCAAATAGAGGATATATAGCATGAATGCATTGTATGATATGCTACTAATTATATACCCACAAAATCCGAACATTGATGCATTATTCAACCTAGAAACACAAGTCAATGGATCTACTTTTGTTGATCATTGGACACGATAATACTACGGGCCGACTCTATATATGTATCTTGTCCACACACGTAGCCTAAGGAACCATTTCTGCATATTAAAGAAGTTAAATAAAAGACATGGGAAACCTTAACATCTTGAAATGATACGTTGTTTAAAGTCAAGTAAGGTTCTTATTTGTATTTTTTCTTCTTTTTTTCTTTTTTCTTTTTAGAAAACAAGGAATTAAAACTGGCTGGTGTTTAATTATCCCAGGGTTCAGTTTTGTCCATCATTGCCTATGAGAACTTACACTATCACGTACACGTTCGTCAAAATCCCCACCTAGGTCGATCACTACCACCCGTGTAATGGTAGTTCAGTCGGTGCATCCCAAGTCAGATAACTCGAAAGCACCAGGTGCTAAGTCCTCTCGAACCTAATTTCTCGAGTGATGGGAGTCGTACAAGAAGAGAGAATACCATACTAAATTATTTCTTATCTACATATGAACCAAAACCCTACACTTATGGTTTCATAACAGGAGTTTAAGGGTCCCTAACTTCAACAAACTTCCATACACTAACAAGCACGAATTCTTATTAGGTTCAGGGTGGACTTCTTTATTTCTTTGAGTACTGAAACCCTATGATTATTCTTCCTCCCGAGGGAAAACTGGGGTGTATTCTAACGACTAGAGATGCACCTAAAATCGGTGTACTAGATATCCTAATGCATCATGTGAAAGGAATGTGTTCTAAAACTTTTACTTTTATATGTCAATTATTTTGAATTGAATGTGCAAACATTTTGTTCCTTGATTATTGTATTCATCTTTTGGAAGTGTTAAGGAAGAGGTGTTTGGTCCTTAACCATAGAGCTCTAAAAGATAATGGTTTACATAAATCAAAAGTTATTCACAATCATGGTAATTAACATGGGACATTAATCACCGAGATAAGATTGTCGTGACGATCATCGATTGTTGTAACTCTACAAATAATTAATGACACGAGTATATAAAAGGGAAAAGATTACTTTTATATATTGAATAAACATAACAAGTAAAACAATATGGAAATTGTGTTTCATGTCATTAATGTTTTACTGTGTCTTGGATCGTTTCATATGAGACATCTTTTCACTCAAGAAGTGTTTGATTTGATTATTGTCAAAGTTATCAATGAGTATAGTGATAAAGGCAATAGTTGGTTGAACATGACTTGTGCTGGAAAAGATAGTTAGTCAAATGATTATCATTTCCCTCTTAATTGAGTGATGATATTAGTGGGCCCCTTGATAAAGCAAAATTATAATGTGCACAATGTAGCTTGAGTTAAGTTACATAGTTAAAATTAGCTTAAAGTGATCAAGAAATGAATATAATACAAATGTGACACATTTCTACTTTGTATATATTCTTGATATCATGAGGCAAGGGACGGATACAAGTGGTGCACTAACATCACTAAATGGATCGTGTTTAGTTCGAGTGGAACAACACAGCTATCCTAATTGGGTAACTATAATGTGTAGCTAGATACCACTTATATTTTGAGATATCAAGTGATTAATATCACTGCCAATTTAGCTTAGATCCTCCTATAGGTCACACCACAAAACTGGGAAACAAGAAGCTTGATTTTGAGTTCATATGATGTGTCGAGTTTCATGGGAAAAGGGACACATGTGGTGAATCAATAAAATCAATATGTCATGAGAATTGACATAATTAGAATCATGAATAAATTCATATGAGGTGTATATATTATGGGTGTAATATTTTAATATTACATAGGATAATATATTACATAAGATATGAATTTGCTAGAAACCCCAAAAGATCAAATTTTGTTGGATATAAATCCCAAATTTGACAAAGGCAAAATCGGGGTCAAAACGGTCGACCGAGGTTTCTTAGGAAAGGTCAACCGAACAAAGATCGGATAACGTGATTGGTTGACCGAAATTGTTTGGAATGCCTGGACAATTGGGTTCGGTCAACCAAAAGAAGATATCCAGGAGCTGTCTTGGGATATTTCGGTAGACCGAATGACACACGGTCGTCCGAAGAGATTCACCAGGAGAAATTTTGGTGGGTCAACGGTCGACCGAAGTGAGACGTGGATCGACCGAACATTTCCAGGGAATTTTTCTCATGAATATTCGGTCGACCGTCTAGCTAACCGTCATCCGAACTTGCGTAAAACCGAATGGTTTGGTCGACCGAGTGGAAATCTCGGTTATCCGAACAACACGATTTTTGTCTGAGTTATTAAGAGAATAATTAGATCATGGGTTGACTTAATTCCAGATTTGATAAAACATTTTGAGGATGCTTATGTGGTAAATTGGAATTAATTTTAGGAGAGAAAAAAACAAGAGATCATGACTAGAGAATAATTCATGATATGGGTGTTTTGGGAGCCTATAAAAGGACCCATCATCCTACTTGTTTATTTACATGCAAAAATTCTTTCTCTCCCTAATCACCCAATTAACCCATCCGAAAATTCTCTTAGTATTTTAAGTTTTGGTCATTAAAATATCAGGAGCTTTTAGAGGGGTTATTAGCTAGATTCTAAGCTTAATTAGAGATTGATTGGCTAGCTCCTTTCTCTATAATCTTGTTTAGAGTTTGGTGAACACTTGTAGGCGAATCGGCGGGTGATTCGACGAGCAACGGACCACCGGATCTTCTCAAAGGTGTTAGAGAACCTTTGGGTATGATCCTCTCTCTTTTGTTTATTTTAATCTGTAGGAATGCATTATATTAGAATAAACATATACATGTACATAAAATCAACGGAAATATGAAATCCATCATGTATGTTTGTATTAAAAAAATTAAAATATACACATACATATGGACTATATAATTAGAGGATTTAATTCATATTTTCAATGATTAGACTATATAATTAATTTTAGTTTACCATCACAATCGAGACAATTCAAGTTTGATGTCTTTTTCGAGTTTTCCGATAATTTTGTCGATTTGATTCTAATTGATTATTTTGATAGTTTTAAATGTTTTGAAACACATCATGTGAATGTTATAATTTAATTTTAGAGTTATGTCTAATATATAAATTTTTTATATTAAATGATTATTTTATAAGGAATCGGCAAAACGAAAAAGGCATATGTTTATCTTTCCTTAAAAATTTATTTTGGAAATTGGATAAACAGCGGTTCAAATATTCTGTATTTTGAACTATGGATGTATAAATTCCTTTTTAAAGGATGTCAAATGATTTTAGAATTGTTTGATTTAGAGATGAATGATAAACTAAATCGAGTAATTTATAGTATATGTACATACGTTGCTCGAGTTCTCTTATGCAGGGATATGTGAGTTTGTATGTTCCGATGAAGCCATGTGTGAATGAATGAATGAACGTGTATGTTATTATTATTCAATCATAGGGGCTTATGTGTATGTAAAAGCCGAACTTCTATTTCTATGTATATGTATGCATATGAGAGAGTTTTTACATAGGACTTGAACTAGACAATTTTCGAAATTGTGAGATGCATGTTTATATTTTTCAATATCTACATCCATGGTGCAAGAGGAAGACGCAAAGAAGACGCTAAGGAAGCGCTGATTGACATAATTTCATGCTTATATTTGTATCTTATATCCATTATCTTACACCTAAGCAATGCTACGTGACGAGTTTTATGTTTGAATTTCAAAAATAAATAGGTTTGAAGAGATGAAGCATGAAAGGACCTAAAAGCAGGGAAAAAGGACTTAATTGTGAGACCTGAGGACTAAGATGCAAGGGAGAAGGACCTAAACGTAAGACCGAAGGACCAAAGAGCAAAACAGAAAACTCCACACCATCATGGGGAGTATTTTGGCAATTCTATTCGTGTCGGAGCTCCAACAAGCGAAGTAAATGCATCAAAGACCAACAAATACATCAAGACAAGCCCACAACAAAAATGAGCTCGATCCAGAACCAATAGACAGCCAATTGGCGGTCTGGGACCGTTAATTGGCGATCCAGATAGCTCTGGATCCGCTAAGATTTTTGGAGCACGTGTATTAGTGTATGCTTAGTCTATTTTTGGTATTTGTTTAGTCCCACATCGGGGGATTGTCCCAGATTAGCTTTTTTCATGCCTATAAATAGAACTCTTCACCTTCCATTGTAATTACCCATTGCTTGGTGGCATTCTCTCTACTAAGGAGTAAGCCCTGAAGCAAAACTCAAGGTGGAGAAGAATGCTACCTTCAATGTGAGTCATTGTTAATAAAATAATTGTTCTAGTTTCTTTTAATCTTGTCTTTTAATTTGTGCATGCTTGTTTAGTCTTTCTTTTCCTTTTAAGCTTCGTTAATATTTCTTACTTGATTAGTGTAGTTTCATTTCAGTATAATGCTTCATTTTGTTAATGTAGTTAGTGTAATGAGTAGTGAGTAGTAACCATCCCCATTTGGGGGGTGGAGAAATATGTGATATAATCATGTAGTGTACTAGGTGTGTGTTATCTTAATCCCTTGAACCTTATATGATTTCCATAACCATCTAATTGTGTTTCACTCTTATCTTTGATATGCTAATGCTCTTGAATGAAGCTTAGCTTATGCTTTGATTAGTGGACCTATTTTATGGGGAATAATAGGGTAAGGATATGGATGGAATTCATATTGGAAACACAATGCGTAGTGTATGTACTCTTGTTGCCTTTACCTTGGTTAATGTCTTGTATGTTTTAATGATATCGAGTTATCTTATTTCATGTGGAGGCATAGTAGGGTTTAGTCTTTATACATGAGTTCATTTTGCTTCATGTCATTTATTGTCTTGTATGCTTTAATGATATAGTGTTATCTTAATTCATGTGTAGGCAAAGTTGGATGTAGTTTTATGATTTCATGCACTACATGTTGTGAGGAGCTTAATTAAACACACACACACTTCTTTATGTTCACATTATTTCTCTACCCCCTTTGGGGTTTTGTTTTATTGCTTCTTCTCCATTTCGTTTGGCATTGTAGTGTAGTTTAGTGTAATCCATCTTTCTCTCATTCATTTCCCACTCGCCTTCGAACAAACCAATAGTCGACACACCTCCCAGTGGACGACCCGTATTTGCCACCGCTTCAACGCGGCCGTGCATTTGCGGTTATTATAAAACGATCAATCAAGCGCAAGAGTCAAGGATGTGGGAACATATAAAGTCACACCAATGTGTCTGTGAGTGGATATTTATGTTTATGTGCTTGACATGTGGTGTGATTGTATGATTGAATGTTAGGATGTGTATATATAATAAATATGCATGATCACATAAATTCTAAAATCACATATAAATGATTAAATTGTCCAACCAAAAATTAAGAGTATTTTTCTTTCTTATTTCATCCGCTAGCAGCCATCGATAGAGGGATATTCTGCTCGCCCTTAGCGGGAGATAGCTCCCTCCAACTTTGGGAATAGTGGGAGATATAAGGTTGTCTATTGTTGTGCCATAAGTAGATGTACAAGGTGCGATTCACCCTTAGGGAACACAGAGTGCATTTATTTGTGAATACAATGGATAAACGTATCTCGTATCAAATGAAATGAGTTTTCTTCACAAGACCCGGAGCCCTAGCTCGGTTTTGGGAAAAAGAGTTTTTCTTACGAGGATTGGTAAAATTCCCTCTTAATTAAAACGACAAGAGTCATAAGAGTTTGAAAATGCAAATGTTGCAAAATTTCGAAATGGTTATGATTAGAAAATGTTTTCTTACCTTGATTTTATAATATATCTGGTAGCCATAGCTAATTTGTATTATGATTGATAGGATCTCGAATTCCTGCATTTATGGATAAATTTTTATTTGCGGTATTGATTTTCAAACATAAAATTGACATTAAATCACATATAATTTATTTTGTAAAAATGTCGAATATTCAACCAATTGGTGATCTATGATTGAAAAACATCCTTTGGCAAATGATGACTCAAACTTCATAAGATGGCAACTCAAGCTCAATATGATGTTGAAGTTTGAGAAACTATCTCCTATTTTGGATGGTGAAATCCCAAAATTAAATGAGAAGGCAACTGATAGCGAGAGGGAGGCAAAAGAAAAGTGGGAAGACCAAGAGAACCAGATCCACGGTCTAATGTTGGCCTCCATGGGTGACTCGCTGATAGTGTGCTGCATTTAATATTGATATATCTGTCTGCCATGATCCTTGGGTGACTTGTCTTCTTTTGCTTGCCTAGCGCTTTAAAATTTTCATTTCTTTCAAAAAATTTCATGTGTTGCGAAAGAAAATGTTTTGTGGGTTTTACGTGTGTTTAGCATGTGCGAAACCATTGAGAGGCAAAGTAAAAAGAAATCTCCCAAAATTGTCTTGAACATGATGCATTAGGATATCTAGTATACCGGCTTTAGGTCTTATCGAGTCGTAAGGATGCACCACGGTCTTCCTTCGGGGTCGAGTAATCATAGGGTTTCAGTACTCAAACAATTAAAGAAGTCCACCCTGAACATAGTGAGTCAATAATTCGTCTCTGTTAATACAAGGAAGTTTGTTGTAGTCAAGGATCCTTTAAATCTTGTTGTGAGACATTAAGTGTAGGGGTTTTGGTTCATGTGTAGATAAGAAATATGTGAGTAGGTGTTCTTTCTTCTCACACGGCTCCTACCACTCGAGAAATTAGGTCTGAGGGGACTTTGTGCCTGGTGCTTTCGAGTCATCTGACTTGGGATGCACCGACCGAACTCAGGTTACACGGGTGGTAGGAATTGCCCTATGTGGAGATGTGGGGAAAGGTGTGCGTGATAGTGTAAGTCCTCATAGGCAATGATGCATGAAACCTGACCCTAGGAGAATTACACACCAACTAGTAAAAAGAAAGAAAAGAAAAGAGAAAAAAAAGAAAAAAATGAAAAAAAATGAAAAAAAAATGGTAATGCAAATAAGAACCTTAATGAACTTTACACTTTGTATCACTTGAGAATGTTAAGGTTGTCCATGTCTTTCACTTATGTCCTTAATTAACTTGCACGAATGATTCACTAGGCTACGTGTGGACTGGATACATATATAGAGTCGGCGCGTAGTATTACCGTGTCCAATTATTGACAAAAATAAGTCCATTGAGTCGAGTTTCTAGCTTGAATAATGCATCAATGTTCGGATTTTGTGGGTATATCCGCTTAAAACCCACAAGAAACAACACTCCTCCTCCTCGGCGACATGGAGGTTTAACGACTTCTTGCACATGCTAAGTGCAACCGTGATTCCTACGAAAGTGAGTTAGGATTTTCCTGTTTTTCGTATGTTTTTTCTTTTTTCATTTGTTTACGTGTGGGGGTATTTGATTGACATCATATCATGCATATATTTGTGTCTTATATCCTTTATTCTTAGCCTAAGCAATGCTACGTAACGAGTTTTATGTTTAAGTTTCAGGAATAAACAGGTTTGAGAAGAAGAGACTATAAAAGGACTTAAAAGCAAGAAAAAAGACTGAATTGCAGGACTTATGGACTGAGATGCAAGAGAGAATGACCCAGATGTAAACCAAAAGAATCAATGAGCAAATCAAGAAGCTCCACACCATCATGAGGAGTATTTTGGCAATTAGATCCGGGCCTAAACATCCATAACCAAATCAGGTTCATAAAACATCAACAAATCAATCCAGAAAGGAACCACAAAAATCCAGACCCAATCCAAGATATATGGACCGCCAATTGGCGGTCCAAATGTGTCCAAACTGTTCACGGTTTAGTCGGGTCATTGGTTATGTTCTTTTATGTCCATTTATATTATGCTTTTAGTCTCATACCGGGGGATTGTCCCCGATTGCCTTTTTCTATGACTATAAATAGAACTCTTCCTTCTCCTTTGTATTTATCAAGATAATGGATATAAGACACAAATGAATGCATGAAATGATGTCAATCACTATGGAATATGTGTGCTACTCTACATTGATTATTATTATGTTTAGGTTGATTAAATTATCAAAACATGGATTAAGGCCTAAAAGCCAACACTACTCTCTACTCATCTCTAAACTAAAGGAAGCGCAAAAACATCCCAAAACCGTAATGCAAAATTCAGAAAACTAGATGAAGGAAAACAAGCACAAAGGAAATGTCATCAAAGGAAAGGCATTAAGATAAAGAACAAGACTACACTATATTAAAATGAAAGTTTACAAAGTTTCCTTCTTCTTCTTCTCCTCTTACACTAATGAGCAGCAAATAAAACCTAAACTAATGGAGCAAGAAGAAGTGGGAGAGGACGGATTACATTGGTATATATTGGTTAATACATTGTTAGGATTAATCTGGAAATAATTTGACGGCTCTAAATCGCATCTGGTGGTCTTGGAATGCTCTGAGCTGAATACCCGACCCGCAACAAACATTTGAGACCCTTTGGACAAGTTTAATCTGCCAGTGGCTGATCAAATTGATTTAATCGCGTTGAAATTTATCTTCTGGTTTATTTCTTCTATTGGCACATGGGATGAAGTTCTGGTCTATTGTCTCGACCTGATTTAGTTTTAATTGGAGAAATACTGATATGGTTCAAGTCATGGGTCACATCATTTGTATTTCTCAATCAGGTCCCTCCGGGTTTTCACTTGGGTCCTTCCTAATTTGCAATCTAGTCCTTCTGCATTACAAATTGGTATAGAAGTCTTCAATTTAGTCCATTCTTGTTACATTCAGGTCCTTTTTGCTCCCTTCCACTTCTTTATTACCTAAAACCTGAAAACTACAAGCAACAACTCGAGTAGCACAATATTGGGTAAAATAAAGGATATATAGAATGAATGTGATGTATGATATGCTACTAATCATGGGGTAGTGAGAGTGAAAGAAGCGCCATTGGTTTTGGATGTGAGGGCCTTTTGAGTACCATCTTGAGCAGTGGTTTCTTCAAGGTTGGTATGTCGACAATTGATTAATAGCATATCATATAATGCATTAATGTTATATATCCTTTATTTTACCCCATATTTGTATTACTAGCATATTTGTTTCTTACATTTCGTGGTTTAGGTAATAAAGAAGAGAAAGAAAGAAAAAAGGACCTAAAAAGCAAGAAGAAATTACCGATTTGGAAGCTTCTGGACCTGTTTGTAATGCTCAAGGACTAGATTGCAAGTCGGGAAGGGCCAAGCTGAAAAATCATAGAGAGCTGGTTGTAAAAAAATTATGTTGGTCGCAAAATGTCCAAAAACTCAAGAACCTGACTAGTAATTCAACAATTAAGACCACACGGGCTCACACCAACAACTATGAGTGCACCCCAGTGCAAAATTAGTGAACTTATACTGCTAATGAAACTTTGGGGCTGATCCGACCCAAACAATCCCCCATTAACGGATCCCAATCTTCCATTGGTGGATCCTGTTGGGAGATCGGCGCCCAAACTTCTCCATCAGGTCGGTATTCGGGTATAAGCGCTCCGGAGCATCCCTATCTAATTTGCAGTCGTCTGATTGCACCCAGATTAATCCATACCTTGTAATATTCTATAAATGCACTTGTAACCTTTCCATTTCTCTTCCTCTTCCTCTTCTCTCCCCCATTGGAGTAGGTTTTATTTCTTATTTTAGTAGTGTAGTTAAGGGGGGAGAGGAAACCTTGGAATCTTTCATCCATTAATCAAATTTTGATATCATGTTGTTTACATTCTTGTTTTTAATTTGATGTCATTTATATTTCTTGTCTTGAGTATATGTAGATTTCTTTACATGTTGATGGGTTGTTTTTACTTTCTTGTTTTTCTTGTTGTTTATATGATTACTGAGTAGTGCATCCCTACTGCGGGTGGAGGATGTGAAGTGTGTGTCTAAAATCTTATTCTTAGAGCTTTAAATGATTTCCATATCCATTTTGATGGGTCTTCTCACTCTTGCCTTTGATGTGTTAATAGTCCTAAAGGATGCTTAACACGTGTGCTTGGTTAGTGGGCCCACTCAACGGGGGATGATGAAGTGGTGATAAAATTGAAGTGGATAAAGAGATAAGATTGAGATGTGAGCATGTGGTCATCATGGGCCATATCTTGAGTAGTGTTTTATATGTTTTAATGATGGCGATAAATTTTAATCCATGTGGAAACACACTTAGGATTATGACCATTATCTATTTTCATATTAATTCATGTCATGAGAACGCAATTGTACCACACACGTCACACATCTACATGCATGACATCAATACAATGTCTAAAATCTAAAGTTTGCCAATAGGGTAGGTCAAAAAAGATGGATTTCTTTTTCCAACTGCTCCTACAACTTCCGCGGTTGTATAGCTTCCCGAATTCATAATTAATATTTTTTACACATTCTTTTACTTTGGGTGCTTCGTTCATTCCTACTTTTTGTATAATGTCTTCTTCAATCTATGGTATGAATGATTTATAGGAAGGAAACTTCGATGACCAAGATACACCATCTTACTGTCATGCACTAACTACAAGGAACACGTGTTCGCTTCACAACACGAACATGCTTTATGGCCTTTCACGGAATATACCGACAAATTTCTATACACAGGAAAGTCATTTATTGTTCAGAAGATCGTTGCACACATAGTGAGTGACTGTTGTCCACGGGCATCCCACACTTGTACACCATCTTCCCACAATTTCTTGAGGTCATCAATTAAGAGTCTCAAGTATACATCGATGTCGTTTCCTGCTTCTTTTGGACTTGATATCATTGACGAAAACATGTTGTACCTGCATTTCTTGTTTAACCACGGTGGGAGATTGTAAATAACAAGAAAAACATACCACGAAATATGAAGGCTACTCAAACTACCGTAAGGATTCATTCTATCGGTACACAGACTATGTCTCAGGTTTCTGGATTCCTCACCAAATAACGAGAAGTCGGAATAAATTTTATTCCATTGGGAGCATTTGTAAAATCCTGTAGCAACAAGTCATTCGCTGTATCTCGATCTGCATACCATGTCAGGTTCTTCACGTCCGCAGAACATGCAAATAAATGCTTCAACCTTGGAATTATCGGAAGATACCACAACACCTTTGCTTTGTTTGTACCTTGACACATTACAAGTAGGACAATAATGCATCTTTCAGAGTCACCATATAGAGTATACAATCATTAAGGCATGCATCTATTTTCCTATACTGCATCCTCAAGGAGCAATATCTTTTTAGCCTCATAGGTACGATTCAGATGTTCATTGCTATCTGGAAGAATCTTTTTCAACAACATCAGTAGAGCAGTGAAAATGACATCACTCAAACCGTTTGTTGCTTTCAAGGTATACAACCTTAAAATGGCGGACAACCTACTGAAGTCAGTGCAACCCGAATACAAAGGCCTTTCATTATCAGACAGTAGACTACCAAGTACATCAGGTTTATCAGAATAATTTTCGACAACATCTCGGATCAAATCCTCTACTGATCACCGTTATTGCCAAACTCTGTCGGGTCATTATGATCACCTTCTTCTTTTGTGATTATTTTATTTTCACCATGGCATATCCAACGAGTATATCCTTCATCAAAACGTTTCTCGAACAAATGAGCTTATATCATCTCGTAAGAACATGTTAAAACAACTCCTACATGGACATAAGACCTCTCTCTCATTTCTAACATTTGCATTTTCCAAGGAAAATTCTACAAATTCATCAACCCCAACCTCGTACTCAACACTCAATTTAGTAGCGAAAATCCATTTTCAATCCATAATTTTCTGCCATCAAGAGAAACAATCGCCATGTAAAGCTAGATATAAATTTCAATTCTTTGTCCTCTAAAAGTTCAACTACCAATAAACAATTTAACATCAATAGAACAACACATTTGAGTCCATAAATACCATTCCATTATAAATTTCAACAAACAAAATTTTGATATATGCTTTCTTGGAACTAATTAAAACTAGTCCTTTTAATTAGAGTAATTAAAAGATTTCCAAATTGAAGCATTAATCGCACCTTCGTGAGCAAGTGCCGAATTTGAAAGATGCTCGGGGCTGGTCGGGCTGGGGTGATCGGTCAAGGTTGGTCGGTCTGAACGAGGCGATCGGTTGGGTGAGTCTGACAAGGGGGACGGGGAGGGGAAAGAAAATGGGGGTTTGGCTAGCTCGTTAGGTTTGTGTGTTTGATTTTGGGTTGAATATTAAATATGACAATGTATTACAAGTTATTATCAAAATTTAGAGTTTAGCAAGTTGGTTAACCTACAAAACGACGTGGTTAATCCTGATACGGACGTAACATGCTAACCGGAAAATCAATCACAATTTGTTCCACCAAAATCCCAAACTAGATTCACTAGTTAGGACAACCAAAATACATTCAGTCAATATAAGACAAATGCTTTCGAGATATTTTTCTAGAATGGTCGATGTACACCACGTCCGTTTCTGGTGCATTGATGTGGTAAGCCTAAAACCATGTCGGTGTGTTGACCATAGACATTGTATGCCTAATACAACATCAGACATAATACAATCTGCATGGTAACACGAACATTCAGGTCTGCCAAAATTGGCTGATGTGGTACATCTAATATCACATCAAAACTCCAACTACCAACATGGAATGCCTAATGCCATGTCAGATTGTCAATTTCCGACGTAGTCAGTGTGACGTAATACTCGTATTTTCCAGTAGTGAAAGGACAAACTTTGTGATGCTTGTCAATTTGGAAAACAATTTAAATGCTCTTTCAAATCTTTAAATGTTGTTTCCACTTCTAAATCTCTTGAGCTTCATATCAACCTCTTTGTCCATCTAGATTCGTGAGTCTACGTGGCAAGAGATATACCTTTGTCATTATTGACGATTACACTCAATTTACATGACTTTTATTTCTTGAAAACAAGTTTGAGGTTTTTGAAAATTTCAAAATGTTTTGCTAGCGTGTTAAAAGCGAAAAAATTCATATTTGAAAATTTGGAGTGATTATGGAAGTGAATTCGAAAAAGAAACTTTTGTAAAATATTGTGAAGAACATGGCATAGTCCACAACTTCTATTTTCCCCGCACACTTCAACAAAATGGGGTTGTTCAAAAGAGAAATAGAACTCTCCAAGAGATGCTTAGTTTCATGATTTGTGAAATGGGACTTCAAAAGTATTTTTATGTGAAGCGATTAACATTACTTGCAATGTTTTGTGTCCTTACTCGACCCATTTTAAAGAAACGCCTTTTGAATTATGGTATGAAAAGGTTCCAAATTCTTTTATTTTTTCCCAACACAAAGGATAATTTAAAAAATTCGATGAGGCTATTTTCTTGGGATATTCTAGTCAAAGGCATACAAGATATACAACAAGAGAAATCAATTTTCGGAGGAGTCCATGCTTGTCAACTTCGATGAGTTGGCACATGTGGACAATTCTCCTCTTGATGATGATTATATGGAGGTTATCCGAGATGTAACATCAAAGACTCACCTCCCAAGCCATATTAAGAACCTAAAAAACAATCGTAACAGACTCGAATAACACCCGTAAAAGCTAGTTTTTGTGGTAGTGCTTGAGAACCTCCAAAAGATGATATTGACGAACTTCCAACGATTGAACCTTTAAAAAGTATCATCTTAAGGAGCTAGTAATAGGTGATGTGCCTCGTAGGGAGGTGACACGATGTAATGCTTTCTCGTGTTTCACTCCTGTGCATCTATCTCTCCATTAGAACATAAGAAAGTTGACCAAGCATGTGAGGATGAGTTTAATTAGCTAATGACTATGTGATTAGTAGCATATCATGTGTAGTATCGATGATTTTTTTTAAATTTGACCATTTACTAGTGCTACTCGAGTATGTTTACATGTATTTCAGGAATAAAGTTATAACTGAGATAGAATAAAGGATTATGTACCAAATAGAAAGCCAATTGGACTCCATGATTGATGCATGTACTTAAAAAGTCTCCATGATTCTAGAGAAGTTCAAATTACGTCAAATTGGTACTCAAATTGACCAGCTCGATGAGAGGAATCTAAATCTACACATAGATTTCGAATATATGCACCATGTCATTATGCATGAAAAACTTAATTCACTAGGAATGGTGTTTCAGAACTTCTTCCAAGATCCAAAAAACAAATTGTGATTGCCACCAAGTGGATTTTTTGAAATAAACTTGATAAAGAAGGAAATGTAGTTCGAACCAAACGTAGACTCATTGCGCATGGGTACCGCCAAGAGGAAAGGATACTTTGAAGAGACCTACGCTCTAATAGCTCAATTGGAAGCAATTATGATGTTATTAGCATATGCATCATACATGAATATTGAGGTATTTCAAATCAATCTCAGAAGTACATTTTTAAGTGGTTTTATCGAGGAAAAGTTTGCACAACCATCTGGATTTTTTAATAAAATTACCCAGACCACGTGTACGAGCTTAAGAAGGCTCTTTATGGTCTCAAGCTCCTAGAGCTTTTTAGGAGAGGTTGAAGAACTTCTTGCTTAGCTCCTTTTGTGAAAATGATTGAAATTTTAAGTTTAAACCCCAAGTACACGACCGTCAATGAAGACGGGGCAAGTATGGGTTGATCCACATGGAGGTGTATCGACTCTGGTTCTTTCGAAGGCAAGTGGGAAAACAAGGGAGAAGAAGTGTGGTTACACTAAACTGAACTACACTAAACTAGTAAGCAACAAACAACGAAATGAAAGCATGAGAGGAACTAAAACTAAACTAAGCAACTACTAATAAGAAAGATGAAATTCAGGAATAAAAAACCCAAAGGAGTGGAGTGTGAACATATATGAAGTGAGAGAAGTGATGAATCACGGATGTAAGCATGTGTGTGTATTCATGCATAGGAAGTGTCTAAAGATTTGGCAAAACCTATCAATCCATTCACACAACGGATTAACAATTACTACTTTATTATCATAAGACGAGGCTCAGCATGAGAAGTGTCTAAATGTTGTGGCAAGATTCATAAAAAACGAGGAACTCATGTGAAGAACAAAACTAAGCATGGGAAGTGTCTAAATGTTATAGAAAAACTCATCAAAATAAAGTTTCTTCAATCAATCAAGCAATTAAACGCTAATACAAACACATGACTAAATGTAGCATATCCAACAGGAAAATTCAGTCAATAAACATGAGGAAACCAAGCATGGGAAATGTCTAAATCTTATGGCAAAACCCATCAAACATCCCCCAAGATGTAGATGAATAAAACAAACCCGATGAACATAAAAACATTAAAGTCTACACAATCTAAATTTGTCAAACATTCAAAACCTCAAAACATACATGTACATCATCTCCACCCCCCAAAGGGGGATGGAACTACTCACTACTCATTAAACTATAAACTACATTAAGAAAAGGAGACATACTAAGATTAAGACAAAATTAACTAAGCATGCAAGAGTTAAAGAAACAACAAGAAACTTAACAAAACATTCTTTATTGCTCACTCACATTAGAAGTACCATCTCTCCACTAGAGTTTTGCTTCAAGGTTTCACTCCAAGTAGAGAGAATGGAAACCAAGGTCGGAGTTATTTTTCAAAGGAGGAGGAAGAGTTCTATTTATAGCCATAAAAAAGGTAACCGGGGACAATCCCCCGGTATAGGACTAAACGCATACCATAATTGGACATAAAACACATTAATCTAACACCCGGTTAAACCTAATCGGGTTTGGAACCAAACCAACCGCCAATTGGAGGTTTGGAACCGCGAAATGGTGGCCTGGAATGGGTTGATCGGGTTGTGCTTTGGTGGAGCCTTTTGTGGATGGATCTCTTCATGTTTGGTGCACCTGAATTAGTTGTTAGAGCTTAGGCCCGGATCTAATTGCCAAAATACTCCTCATTATGTTGTGGAGTTTCTCGATTTGCTCATTGGTCCTTTTGGTTTACATCTGGGTCCTTCCCTCTTGCTTCTAAGTCCATAAACCTCACAATTCAGTCCTTTCTCTTGCTTTTAGGTCCATTTGTGGCTCTTCTTCTCACTTGTTTTATTTTTGAAACTTAAACATAAAACTCGTTACGTGGCAATGCTTAGGTTAAAAATAGAGGATATAAGACACAAATATATGCATGATATGATGTCAATCAGAAAACTAGGAACGAGTATTTATTAGTAGTTCAAATATACGTTGATGATATCATTTTAGGTGCTACTAATAATCATCTATGCAAATCTCTTAGTTTGTTCAAGAAGAGTTCGAGATGAGCCTAATGGTGACCTAAATTTCTTTCTTGGATTCCAAATCAAACAAGCTATGGAAGACTACTTCATAAACCAAGCATAGTACACAAAGGAATTTCTTAAAAGATCTTGCATTGAAGATTACAAACCGTAAAACTCCAAAGAGTACAAGCTTGAAGCTAAACAATGATAACTTCTATATTTGCCCACCAGTAGAGACCATGTATCATGTTTTGTGTTTTTCTCTCTCTCAATCTTAAGCCTACCCAAACGAATTTAATTTAAATGATTTTACAATGATTTTCGTTATTCGTAAGGAACTCATGCTTTTGAATTTTTTTTATCCCAAGACAATGTCTTCTGATCTAGTTGCCTATCATGATGCCGATTATACCGAGTGCGTATCAAATTGCAAGAGTATTCGTGGAACATGTCAATTATGTTACAACAAGCTCCTAACTTTGTCAAATGACAACAAATTATTGTTCTAATGTGAAATTCCAAGTTGTGCATCGATCTATCTGCACATGTTGTAATATATCAATTCACTACTACAGAAAAGGGAATATACGTCGGATGTACTGAGTATATACGTCAAATATAAGCATTCGCAGATCCAACGTCTATGTGTACGTCGTCTATACATAGACGTCAGTCGCGTAAAATCCGACATTTATACCTAAAGAATAGACGTCGGCTGTTATATATGCCCGACGTCTATACCAAACGAATAGACATCGGATGTTCTATATAACTGACGTCTATTCTTTAGGTATAGACGTCGGTCATATATAACAACCGATAGCATCACCGAGGGTAACAATCTCTTCTTCCGGAAATGGCACCAAAGCACCAGCATCTTAGCAACTCCCCACTGCAACTTTCACTTCTCCCTCTCCCACCTCTATGAAGTGGTGTCTGGAGATGTTATAAACTTTCCTATGTCCCACCAATCTTCGATCAGGGTCTTCAAAAAATAGAGCACACCTAGATCCATCCTCGAACTTTACAAATGAGGGACCGCCTACGAGGGCAATTCTCGAGAATGAGCCACAAAATCATATTGTCGATCGGGGTTGAACACTGGCTGCACTAGAGGAGTGGTCTCTGTGAAAGAATCGGTCCTACGACGGGTAGGAGAAGTAGGCAAATCACGATCCAATCTCTTTAAAACAAGTTGCAACGTCTTCTTCAAATCTGCGATCTCTTGCTGGCATTTGGTATGACCTATCGACGAAGTAGACCATTGAATCTTTCCATAATATTGTGGCAGTCCAATTCTACTCCCTACTCCACACATGACCGGGGTGTTTGTCATTTCCCAAGGCCTCGCGTAGAATATCATTCAAACATCGGAAGCAAATTGATTGACATCATTTCGTGCATACATTTGTGTCTTATATCCGTTATCTTTCACGTAAACAATGCTACGTAACGAGTTTTATGTTTGAATTTCAGAAATAAATAGGTTTGAAGAGAAGAGACATAAAAGGACCCTAAAGGCAGGGAAAATGACTGTGTTGAGAGACTTGAGGACTAAGATGCAAGGGAGAAGGACCTGAATGTAAGATCGAAGGACCAATGAGCAAACAAGAATACTCCACACCATCATGGGGAGTATTTTGGCAATTCTATTCGGGTCGGAGCTCCAGCAAGCAAAATAGATGCATCAAAGACAAACAAAGCCATCCATATAGCCCAGACGAAAGCCCAACGCGATCCAAACCCTGTGGACCGCCAATTAGCAGTCTGGGACCGTTGATTGTCAGTCCGGGTTGCTCTAGATCCGCTAAGATTTCTTTCGGTCGTGTATTAGCGTGTATTTAGTATATTTCTGGTATATGTTTAGTCCCATACCGGGGGATTGTCCCGGATTACCTTTTTCTATGGCTATAAATAGAACTCTTCACCTTCTTTTGTAATCACTCCATGCTTAGTGGACATTCTCTCTACTTGAAGTGAAAGTCTTGAAGCAAGGAACTCAAGTGGGTAGATGCTACTGGTATTGTGACACCTCCCATGCTTGTTTAGTTTCTGAAATTACCAACATGTGTTTATGAATGTTAATCAAGTAGGTTAGTGATTGAATTGATGGGTTTTGACATGATAAGTAGACACCTCCTATACATGAAAACAATACCTCCACTTGTGCCCATTGGAATGCATTCTTACCTTCTTATTGTATATGTGTAATCACTCCACCCCCAAGGGGTCTTTCTCTTCCAGATTCCAGCTTAGTATTAAGTTCTTTTAGTTTTGTCAAAGTAATCATTAGTCTCTTTCCTTTACATTTTCTTTTTAGTAGTTTAGTGTAGCGTAGATTAGCATAAACAAAACCCTTCCCCCTTTTGTCAGCACTTGATTTCTGAAAAACCAGAGATTGCTCTCCTCCCCATGGATCGACCCGTAGTTGCCACATCTTCACTGACGCCGTGCACTTGCGGTAGTTTAAACGATTAAACAAGTTTTTGGCACCGTTGCCGGGGAGGTGCCAGTTTAGACTCTGGTTTGGACGATTTGGGTGGATTTAATTTTTGTGTTGTAGTTTTGTTTCTTGCAGGAGACTCACACGGGGAAGGGAAAGCATCTGGTGAAGTTTGGAGGCGATCTAACACTCCAAGACCGCGAATCAGCGGCCTGAGACCGCCAACTGGCGATCTGGTAATCTCATTTCACCTCTTTATTTCTTTGGAGTGTTACCATAACTGATGTAGGAATCTGAGACTCAATTTTCCATGTTCTGACTATTAGATTTCTCCCAGATTAATAATCAATCTCCCTTTAAGCAACTTGGACCCTAAACCCCAAAGCAAAAGATTAGGCATTCTTTCTTGTTTAGGTCATGCATCATGTACACGACTTAGGCACGTAGATTGTCTTTTATTTTAGCTTTTCTTTCAGTTGCCGAGTGATGCCGTGAGGTACGCATTTCCTACTGTCATTCATGTATTTCGTATGAACATGCATTAGTTAGTAGGAAGTGCATTGCAACAAGTGTGAGTTGAGCGTTTGTTTGGAGAGTTGATTGCTAGATTAAGACTCCAAAATGCTACTAAGGAGTGGTTGTCCCATATAAGATAAGGTGGGGGATTTCATCACCCTTTCCTTCACCCTAAAAACCACACTAATCAAGAGCCTAATTTTAAAATCAAGTAGACATTGGCCCTAAGGATCTCGGGCACATTAGGAAAGTGATCCGGTCATGACCGTCATGGCCTGATCGGCGTCGCCCACTCTTTCGATAGTAGGAGAGACGAGATCTCCGGATTATCCTCGTGAGACAAGAGGATACTACTTTTGGTATATAACCTCCAATCTAGTGATTGTAGAGAGGGATGTCGTATTTCTAGAAATGGAATTTCTGGAAAGAATAAAAAGTAGTGGGAGTAGAGTTGTGATTGAGGAGACTCAAGATATTCTACAAGATCAGGATATGAATGGTGACATTCAAGATCATGAAGGCCCAACCGAGGTTCCTTTGGTTAGTGGGAGCGTGAGTGAGAGACCCTCACAAGCAATTGTGAGAGAAACTCAATCTTCCCCACCTAGTTTACGTTCGAGAATCAAACACGAGCCAATTCCGCAAGAAATTGTGGAAGAAGATCGAGAAGTACACGTAGAACCAAAAGAACTTAGAAGGTCAACGAGGGAGAGGAAGAAACCCGATATGTATTTGGGACTTCATGAGATCATGATACTAGATACCGATGATCCCTCGACCATTCAAGAAGCAATGTAAAGAAAGGACTCCAAACTATGGTTTAAGGCCATGGAATTCGAAATAGAATCCATGCATGATAATCAAGTGTGGAAATTGGTTGAGCTTCCTCAAGGGAAAAATGCCATTCGAAATAAATGGCTTTTCAAGAGGAAGATGGACATGGATGGGAACTTCCCAACGTACAAAGTGAGGCTTGTAGCAAAAGGTTTCACTCAAGTTCAAGGAATTGACTATGATGAAACCTTTTCACCGGTTGCCATGTTCAAGTCTATTCGGATTATGCTCGCTATTGCCGCATTTCATGATCGTGAGATATGGCAAATGGATGTCAAAACGACGTTCCTTAATGGTAACTTAGAGGAGGATGTGTACGTGGTACAACCTCAAGGTTTTGAAGATCCAAAGAATAGCGAGAAAGTATACAAGCTTCAAAGATCCATTTATGGATTGAAGCAAGCATCAAGGAGTTGGAACAAACGCTTGGACGAAGAAGTCAAAAAGATTCACTTCGTCCAAAGTAAGGAAGAGCCTTGTATATACAAAAAGGTTAGTGGGAGCCACATAGTGTTCTTGATCTTATATGTCGATGACATACTCCTCATGGAAAATCATATACTTTTGCTTGAGCAAACGAGAAGTTCATTGAAATCTGCATTTTCAATGAAAGATACGGGGGAGGCTCAATACATCTTGGGAATCAAGATATATAGAGACAGATCCTCTAGACTTATTGCCCTAAGTCAACGTACATACATTGACAAGGTCTTGGAAATGTTCAGCATGAACAACTCCAAAAAGGGCAATGTGCCAATGAGTATGGGTGTGCAACTCAAGAAGTCTCAATGTGCTAAATCACGTAAAGACTTGGAGTACATGAAAGATATCCCTTATGCCTCGGCAATAGGATCGATCATGTACGCAATGAGTTGCACTAGACCCAATGTCTCGTATGCTCTAAGCGTGACAAGTCGTCACCAATCCTACGCAGGTCCTGAGCATTGGACTGCGGTCAAGAATATTCTGAGGTACCTTAACCGGACCAAAGATAAGTTTCTTGTTTATGGAGGACAAAGGTAGTTAATAGCCGAGGGCTATTCGGATGCGAGTTTCATGTGTGATCCCGATGATAGAAGGTCGCAATCAGGATATGTCTTCCTTCTGAATGGTGGAGCTGTGAGTTGGCGTAGTTGGAAGCAAAGCACTATGACCAACTCAACCACCGCTTCCGAAGTAATGGTTGTCGCTGAAGCGAGCAAGAAAGGAGTGTGGATTAAGGAGTTCCTTGAAGAGCTTGGAGTAGTTCCCTCGTGCGAGGGACCAATAGAACTATTTTGCGATAATAGTGCATCTATCTCGCAAATCAAGGATCCCAAATCACACCACAAAGTGAAGTCCATGGATCGTAAGTACTTTGTCACACGTGACTTCATCGACGAAGGCAAAATAAATCTGTTATGGGTGGACACAAACAGCAACACAACTGATCCATTCACCAAACCCTTATCCCAAGCCAAGAGCGAAATGCATTTCGAGTCCATCGGTCTGAGGAACCATGTGGATTGGCTTGATGAGTGATTAGAGAGGGTTACCCTAGTTATTATTGTTTTATACATTGAGAATGTATGTGAAACAAAACTTTGATAACAATTGGGAGATTGAAAGGAATGTGTTCTAAAAGTTTTACTTTTATATGTCAATTATTATGAATTGGGTGTGCAAACATTTTGTTCCTTGATTATGATATTCGTCTTTTGGAAGTGTTAAGGAAGAGACGCTTGGTCCTTAACCGTAGAGCTCTAAAGGATAATGGTTTACATAAATCAAAAGTTATTCACAATCATGGTAATTAACATGGAACATTAATCACCGAGATAAGTTTGTCGTGTTGGTCATCGATTGTTGTAGCTCTACAAATAATTGATGAGACGAGTATATAAAAGAGAGGAAAATATTACTCATATATATTGAATAGACCTAACAAGTAAAACATTATGGAATTGTGTTTCGTGTCATTAATGTTTTACTGTGTCTTGGATCTTAAGATATGAGACTTATATCTTTTCACTCAAGAAGTGCTTAATTTGATTATTGTCAAAATTTATCAATGAGTATAGTGATAAAGGCAATTTTTGGTTGAACATGACTTGTGCTGGAAAAGATAGCTAGTCAAACGATTATCGTTGCCCCTTTTAATTGAGTGATGATATTAGTGGGCCCCTTGATAAAACAAAATTATAATGTGCACAATGTAACTTGAGTTAAGTTACATAGTTATAATTAGCTTAAAGAGATCAAGAAATGAATATAATACAAAGCTGACACATTTCTACTTTGTATATATTCTTAATATCATGAGGCAAGGAACAGACAAAAGTGGTGCACTTACATCACTAAATGGATCGTGTTTGTTCGAGTGGAACAAAGACATCTATGCTAATTGGGTAACTATAATGTGTAGCTAGATACCGCTTATAGGTTGGGATATTAAGTGTTTAATATCACTGCCAATTTGACTTAGATCCTCCTATAGGTCACACCACAAAACTGGGAAACAAGAAGCTTGATTTTGAGTTCATATGATGTGTCTGGTTTCATGTGCAAAAGGGACACATGTGGTGAATGAATAAAATCAATATGTCATGAGAATTAACATAATTAGAATCACAATAAATTCATACGAGGTGTATATATTATGGGGTGTAATAATTTAATATTACATAGGATAATATATTACATAAGATATGAATTTGTTAAAAACCCCAAAAGATCAAATTTTGTTGGAAATAAATCCAAAATTTGACAAAGGCAAAATCGGGGTCAAACACGGTAAACCGTTTAGGGTTCGGTCGACCGAGGTGTCTTTGGAACGGTCAACCGAACGGGGAACGGGTAAACACGATTGGTTGACCGAAATTGTTTGCAGTGCCTGGACAATTGGGTTCGGTCAACCGAGCGTGAACGGTCAACCGAGAGAAAATATCCAGGAGATATCTTGGGATATTTTTGGTAGACCGAAGGTAACACAGTCGTCCGATGAATATTAGCCAGGAGAAATTTTGGTGGGTCAACCGTCAACCGGAGCAAGACGCGGATCGTTCAAATTTTTCCAGAGAATTTTTCTCATGCATATTCGGTCGACCGTCTAGCTCACGGTCCACCGAACATGTGTTAAAACCGAATGGTTCGGTTAACCAAGAAGAATTCTTCGGTCAACCAAACAACACGATTTTGGCGTGAATTATTAATAGAATAATTAGATCATGGGTTGGATTAATTCCAGATTTAATTAAATGTTTTTTAGGATGCTTATGTGGCAATTCGGGATTAATTTTAGGAGAGAATAAGCAAGAGATCATGACTAATGAATAGTTCTTGATAAGGATGTTTTGGGAGCCTATAAAAGGACCCCTCATCCTACTTGTTTATGTTAATGCATACAATTATTTCTCTCATTAATCTCTCCCTTAATCACCACGAAAATCTCTTAATAGTTTTAATTTTTGGGGATAGAAATCTCAGGAGCTTAAAGAGGGGTTATTAGCTAGATTCTAAGCTTAATTAGAGATTGATTTGCTAACTCCTTTCTCTCTAATCTTGTTTAGAGTTTGGTGAACACTTGGAGGCGAATCGGCAGGCGATTCGACGAGAATCGGAACTCCGGATATTCTGAAAGGTTTTAGAGAACCTTTGGGTATGATCATCTATCCTTTGTTTATTTTAATATGTGTAGGAATGCATGATGTTAGAATAAACAAATACATTTACGTAAAATCAATGAAAATATGAAATCGATCTTGTATTAAAAAATTTAAAATATATACATACAAAGGGACATGAAATCCTACACATTACACGTTCGTACACCTTTTCAACGCTGATATCAACTGGCAGATTCTGAAACTCATATTTTCCATTAAATGCCTTCTTCAACCTACAATAAGGGTGGGAGTTCGGCGAAAATCTCTGATGACCAAGAAAAACTATTTTAGAACCATTAACTAGTTGCAAAGAGCATGTATTCTCTTCGCAAATTGGACAAGCTTTATGACCTTTGACTGAATATCCAGACAGATTACCATAAATTGAAAAGTCATTAATCGTGCAAAATATCATTACCCGCATTACGAACGACTCCTGACAATAAGAATCAAAAACTAGCTCTCCGTCATCTCACAATCTCTTTAGGTCATCAATTAATGGTCTTAAATACACACCAATGTCGTTTCTAGGTTGTTTTTGACAAGAAATCATTAAGGGCAACATAATATATTTGTGTTTCATGCATAACCACGGGGGCGAATTGTAAATTACAAGCAAAACAGACCAAGAATTGTGAATGCTACTCAAACTACCAAAAGGATTCATTCCGTACGTACAGAGTCCAAGTCGTAGATTCTTGGATTCTTCACCAAACATAGGAAAGTCGAAATCTACTTTTTTCCACTGAGGTGAATCTGCAGGATGACATAGCAACTGATCATTTGGTTTCTCACGATCAGCATGCCATGTCATGTTCTTGGAATCCTCCTTACCCACAAACAAACGTTTAAGCCTTGGTATTATCGAAACATACCACAAAATCATAGCAAGACGTCCTTTGATTTTCATCTCATCAGCTTCTCATTGTGGTTCGGTCCACTGCGTTTCATTTTGTAGCGTGAAACATTACACCTGGGACAGGAATGTAAGTTTTCAAACTCATCCCTATACAATATACAATCGTTCAGGCATGCATGTATCTTCCTATATTACTTTCTTATAGGACACAACACTTTCTTAGCATCATAAGTTCTATTTGGCAACTCATTATAATATGGAAGCATCTCTTTTATTAGCTTCAACAATGATGTGAAACTGACATCGGTCCAACCATTTCCTACTTTTAAATTGTACAACTTCAACACCGCTGACAATCTAGTGAATTTTGTACAACTCTTATACAACGGCTTGTCATTGTCACTCAACAAACTACCAAGTAAATCGGGGTTGGATGAAAACTTTTCAGTCATATCCTGAACCATTTCCTCTAAGTGATCTTCCACACTATCATTGTCTCCGCCATTCTTGGAACAACTAAATGATTCATTTTCGCCGAGCCATATCCACCATTTGTAACTTGAGTCGAAATCTTTCTCAAACAAATGATCTTTTATTTTCCGAAAAGTCAGCACTGACATATTATGACACTTATTGCACGGACAATACGCTATGTTGTTGTCATTCGTTTTTTTGAATGTTTTTTGGCAACCTCTAGGAACATATTCACTCCGTTCGCATACTCATCACTCAATCGGTTTGAAAGAATCCACTCTCGATCTATTTCAATCTAAACATTAACAAAAATGATAGTTATTATTGAAGCAAATAAATAAAATTTCAATTTAAAAGAATGTGTTTGTAGATGAGAAGATTCGGAGACATTAAGATGTGAAAAGAATGACTCAGAGGAGAGGAGATAAAGTCCTTAATCTATCATGGGAATAAGGAATGTTAGAAACCTAACTAAGAAATCAAGGCCAAAGCAAGCCTAAAGTCCACTATAGGTCCTTAGTACTAGACGACGCCTAACTTCGAGGTCCCACTTGTTGGCTTTTTGGCCTTAATCTATGTTTTGATGATTTAATCAACCTAATCTTAACTGTAACGAATGTAGAGTAGCACATATTGCATAGCATAGATATTGTATTGTGCTAACCTCTACAGGTGATCAAGACTCAAGGAAGAAAGGAAATCAAGTCAAGACATGTATTGAAACTATATTGAAGACATGTAATCTTGTTTTCTTTGAGTCTTAGGAACATTGTGTAATTGAGCATACTTGAGCTAAAATAAACTCACATATACACTAGGTTCCTTGTAGAAGTCACATACAAATTTCACATTCATTGGACTTCAATAGATCACCCAAACTAGAACCGAAAGACACTAAACCAAACCAGAACTGCCAGAACCCTTTCGGTCAACCGTTCGTTCCTTTAAATAGTTAGTGTTTTCTACCATCCATTCGGTCGACCGTATAACAACAAATTTCTGACCGTTAGACTTGTTATATTATACCAACGGTCGTATTCGAATTATTGACAAAGCCAGTTACATCACCGAGCAAACTTAAGAGTCGAATTCAAAGCCAGTTGCATCACCGAATGAAGATTGGAACCAATTCAAGTCTCAAAGTTGGGTATAAATTTTCTATCCTCTAAATATTCGATTAAATTGGTTCTAGTCTAGGTTTGAAAATGCTTAATTGACATATAATATATTCATTCATTGCACATCTTGAAATTTGAATCACATCCATTGCTTAAGTGTCAAACTTGTAAATGGATGTCAAAAGGGGGATGGTATCAATATCATATATTGATAGGGGGAATTAATACACCACGTGCCCGATTGATAAATTTTACTTGAGGTTAAGAAGGGAGAATTAGAATTGAACTTAATCAAAAAATCATATTGATATTGATAGGGGGAGCTTATTGAATATCATTTACTTAGAGTAATGAAATGCAAAATTTAGGGGGAGCAACTTCATTACAAGACATCCAAATTCCATGTTAATCTTATATGTTTTTTATGGATGTCAAAGGGAGAGGGATAACTAAAGGCGGTGACTTGACATTTTGATATTAATTGAACAAAAACTATGCACATCCATAGGGGGAGCATTTCTATGCATAGTTTACTTCTTGAAATTTCAAGTATTATGATATAGGTTGTCATCATCAAAAAGTGGGAGATTGTTGGCTTTTTGGCCTTAATCTATGTTTTGATGATTTAATCAACCTAATCTTAATTGTAATGAATGTAGAGTAGCACGCATATTTCATAGCATAGATATTGTATTGTGCTAACCTCTACAGGTGATCAATACTCAAGGAAGAAAGGAAATCAACTCAAGACATGTATTAAAGCTATATTGAAGACATGTAATCTTGTTTCCTTTGAGTCTTAGGAACATTGTATAATTGAGCATACTTGAGCTAAAATCAACTCACATACACACTAGGTTCCTTATAGAAGTCACACACAAAATTTCACATTCATTGGACGTCAATAGATCACCCAAAATAGGACCGGAAAACACTACACAAAACCAGGACTGCCAGAACCCTTTCGGTCGACTGTTTCAGACCTTTCGGTCGATCGTTCGTTCCTTTAAATAGTTAGTGTTTTCTACCTTTCATTCGGTTGACCGTATAACAACAAATTTCTGACCGTTAGACTTGTCATATTATACCAACGGTGGTATTCGAATTATTCACAAATACACCAAAATACAAATTGCCTATCGGTCGACCGTGGACCCGTTCGGTCGACCAAACTGTTAGTGTCTCCAATTTGTGAAACTGCCTGGACATTTTCGGTCGACCGAAGACTTTGGCTTGGTCGACCGAACTTGATCATTTTTATCAACTCCGAAGACACTGTTGATTTCCGGTCGACCGGACCCTATTCGGTGTTCGACCGTTAACTTAAGTGTACCTAAGTTATAGCCTATTGCGGTTGACCATTCATTTATCGATCGACCGAACCGAGTTCAAATTGCCCAACGGTCGACCAAAGTTACTCAGAATTGCATCTTTAAGGTTTCTATTTTGTGTATCTTACACAAACACTTACCCAATTAACCCTAACAGCTATAACACCTTAGGAGCTTATAAATAGGTGTTCCTATGACATAATTACACAACTCTTACACTTCCATTTGTCATATACACTTAAGAGAAAACTCCAAGTCTCCCATTCCCCAAATCTACTCTCCAAGCTTACACTTCCACAGCTTAGATCAATTCCACATCGTAAGCTAGGTGTGCTCAATCCACCCTACTAAAAAGAGTATCGTCCCCGAAATTAGAACCGAACTCACCAAACAGTTCCGGGAACTTCTTCCGCACCTCTCCCTCAATCTCCCAAGTGGCCTCTCGCTTACTATGGTGCTGCCACCTGACCTTCACCATTGGGATGGTCCACCAGGACGGGCCCCACACGCTCGCCCTGGGTGGACCCTACCACACTTCCTGCACGACTCAGGGTGGCGTGCACTGCTCCCCTCTATCCGGGGCCTCTTGCCTGGATTTCCTACTAATGGAACTCCCGGACGTCTACTGATCTTCCCCTGTGGCCTCCAGGACTCCGTATAGTTCTCCTGATAGTCCTGGTCTATGAGAGTCACGAACTTCACAGCATCAGCTAGGGTCTGAGGCATGTTGTAGGTCACGCGAGTACGAAGCTGCTTCCGAAGCCCCCGAATAAACTTCCTCGCTCTCTGAACCAGTGTCACACAGATCTCGGGACAATAACGCTCCAAAGTGATGAACTTCCGGACGCAGGCCGCCAGTGACATCTCCCCCTGCTCGAGGCTCATGATTCCTCTCTCTTCCCATCCCTGACATGCTCCAGGAAGTACTGTTCATTGAATTCCATGAGGAACTTATCCCAGCTGACATCATTCCTGCCCGGAAACACCACTGCAGCCGTGGTCCTCCACCAGTTGGACGCCTCGCCGCCCAATATATACGTGGCCAAACCCACCATCCTCTCTGGCGGACTTCCAATCGCATGGAAGATCTCCTGGATCTTAAAGACCCATTCCTCGGCCACTTCAGAATCTCCTCTGCCATGAAATGCAGGCGGGTGTTGGCGCATAAAATGGTCGTGCACCGCTCCCATCCCTGCTGTCTCCTCTCTACCAGACTGACGCTCTAGAAGAACGTCCAACCTCTGCATAGTGTCGTATAGCATCCGTCGCTCCTCAGCCCAATCCGTGGCTCCAGTATCCTCCATGGTACTCTGTCTACGTGGGGGAGGTCTCACGCATTTCGGAGGCATCTACACACGAGACATCAAAAAAACATCAGATGATTATGCATGCATGCTCTACAATGCACACTATCTAAAAGACATCTAAGGTGGCGTCTTTAGACAAGTGCGACGGAACTGACCGCTCTGATACCAATTTGTAACATCCTCAATAGTGGAAGAAATTTAAAATTTTCAATATAACACAAACACGGGGACATTACTGAAGAAAATCGCGAAGTAGAGGCATCAAAGACAAACAAAGCCTTCCAGAAAATCCCACAAGAAAATACAGAGCGATCCGAACACTGTAGAACGCCAATTGGCGGTCCAAGACCGCTAATTGGCGATCACTTTTGGTCCGGATCCGCTAAGATTTATGTGGAGCGTGTATTAGTGTGTATTTAGTCTATTTCTGGTATTGGTTTAGTCCCATACCGGGTGATTGTCCCGGATTACCTTTTTCTATGGCTATAAATAGAACTCTTCACCTTCTATTGTATTCACCCATTGTTTGGTGGCATTCTCTCTATTTGGAGTAAGCCTTGGAGAAAAATCTCAAGGTGGAGAAGAATGCTACCTTCAATGTGAGTCATCTAATAACATAGTTTTTCCATTGTTCTGTTCTTATGTTGTTTCTTTATGCATGCTTAGCTTAGTTTTATTTCTTTGATTGTAGGCTAAAGTAGTTAGAATGTTTCTTTTCTTCTTTAGTTTAATTGTTAGAGTAATGTGTAGTGAGTAGATCCATCCCCCTTTGGGGGTGGAGATGATGTTCATACATGCATTAAAGAATGGATATGAATGCTTTATATATTGATCGTGTTGATAAATGTGAATGTATGCTTTCTTGTTAGAGTAGAATACTACACTTGATGGGTTTTGCCACACATCTTAGACACCTCCCATGCTTGTTTAGGTTCTGAAATAACCAGCATGTGTATATGAATGTTAATCAACTAGGTTAGTGAGTAGATTGATAGGTTTTGCCATAACCTTTAGACACTTCCTATGCATGAAAACACTACCTACATTTATGCCTATAGAATGCATTCTTCACCATCTTTTTACATGTGTGCACACACTCCATCCCTAGGGGTCTTTCTCTTCTTGATTCCAGCTTAGTTTTACATTCTTTTAGTTTTGATTCGAAGTAATCGTTAGTTGCTTTACTTTGCATTTTTCTTCTTAGTAGTTTAGTGTAGTGTAGATTATCATAGACAAACTCTTCTCCCTTTTTGTTGCCACTTGATTTCTGAAAAACCAGAGGCTACTCACCTTCCTGAGAATCGACCCGTACTTGCCACCACTTCAACGCGGCCGTGCACTTACGGTATTTAAAATGATTAAACAAGTTTTTGGCGCCGTTGCCGGGGAGGTGCTCTATCCAGACTCTGGTTTTGATGATTCAAGTGGTTTTAATCTTTTTTTAGTTTATTTTTGTTTCAGGTACATTGCAGCATCAAGGGGACACACCAGGAGAAATTGTGAGCGGAGAACGACCTTTTAGACCGCCAATCAGCGATCTGAGACCGCCAATTGGCGGCGTGGTGAGCTTCTTTTGCTCCCATTGTTGTTCTGGTGGTTTGTTGTTTCAGTGTAGTAGTCTGGGAGTTCAATTTGTCATGTTTCAACCTGTAGTTAGCGTCCATATTAATCAATTCCCCTTTTAAGACAACTTGGACCATAAAACTCAAAGCAAAAGATTAGACTTCTTGCCATCTAGGTCATGCATCATTTGTAGACCTTGCACGCATTTGTCTTTTCTTTTCTTTAAATTCTTGTTGTCGATTGCGGGCATGAGGTACGTGCACCCATTCTCTCATTCATGCATGGTTAAAGCATGCATTAGTTAGTAAGGTGCATCGGGACAAGAGTGTGGTGAGTGCTTGTTTGGTGAGTCGCTTGCTAGCCTAAGATTTCAAAATATCTTTAAGGGGCATCACCTATAGTCTTCAAATATAAGGTGGGGGATTTCATCACCCCTCCCTTATCCCCAAAAAGCATACTCAAGTAAAGCCTTAATCTAAAAGCAAGTAGACATTGGCCCTAAGGAATTCGGACGCACTAGGAGAGTGATCTAGTTGAGACCGTCATGACCTGATCGACGTCGCCTGCATTGTCGATAGTAGGAGGTACTGGATCTCAGGATTTGGTATCACTTGCTGGGCATTGTGGTCTTCGTTGTAGGGAGGTGAGACGTGTCGAGACTAGTGACCTCGAAGTTAGGCGTCGTCTAGCCTAAGGACCCATAGCCTTAAGTTGCTTGAGCCGTGCTTGCTAGATTAGGCTTCTACCTTCTCCCATTACCCACACTAGCTCTAGGGATTCTTCCCTTCTCCTCTGAGTAATCTTCTTCTCACGTACTTATACGTTCTAGTCTCCTCCCCTTTACACTCTCTGTTAGCGTTTTAGGGTCGAGTTGAGCACTTTTTGCGAGCTTAGCCTCGTGGTGGTGAGAGTGATCGACTCGAGAGTTCTTTGTCGAGATGGATTGTTACATGGGCGACCATCCATATCATTGTTGGGACCAGGACAATTCTCCCTGGTACTCCGGACCCATGCATCTTGGAGTGCCTCAGACAAACACCCCGTATGGTTGGGACAATCTTCATTGTTTGACTAAGCAATCTTCATATTGGGGTAATATGAGAGAGGCACCGACTGCTAGACCACCATCTAGTTACGTCGGATAGTATGTTGGTTCTCCAACTGAGATGTTGCTAGAACCTTTGGCCTCTTTCATGCATGTGGTAGATGACATGAGTGCACCGGTGGCTCCAGTAGCCGTACCGTGTGACTGGTGTGGGTTGAGTGGTTATGTTATCGGGGAATGTTCTTATGTTCCTCAGAGCCTGAGTATGAGCATACATTTTCCCAAAATGCTCAATATGACCATTACGCATCCGCGTACAACCCGAGAGGGATGGATTCGTGGGGAGACAATTCTTATACATCATTCCCACCCCAGTATCCCCCTTCTGAATATCCTGAATTCTACCAACACCCCACGACCAATCATTGGACTCATTCTCAGCCCATCACCACCCAACCCATCCATTTCCCAAATTCTGACATGAGCCTCACAGTTGACCCCAACCTGATTCTTTAGAATAAGCCGTCCAAACGTTCATGGAAACCACTCAAAATTTGTTGAAGTCCAATCACGATTCCCTGCAAACTATGGAAATGTATGTGAGCCAAATTACACAACAATTAAGTAAACGTGAGGAGGGTGACATTTCTTGTCAACATGAGGATTCATCTTTTGATATCGAACCACCACCACATTCACAAATTCAAAGCACAATCTTTCAGGGTCAAACTCCTAGTAAGTTTGAGGGACTTGGGATTTCAATTCACGATCACATTGTGGGGGATTCGATCCAAATTGAGAATAACATGGATCAACTTCATTATGAGTCGGCACAGGATTGTGCCGCATCTTTTTGTCCCGTGGCCCCTGAGCCACATGATCTTCATGTTGTGCCTCTTAAGGACCCACCTCTGGTGGAGCAAGAGCTCCCTAGTACCCTTAATTTCAAACGACCTGATGAGAGTTTGCCTCTCACTATTGTTCCTGATTATCTTGGAAATGATGGAACATCAAACAACTACATTGATAATGAGGGTATTAGGAGTTCCTTGGAAGATACCTTGGGTAAGAGACCCACTTTCTGTTCGCATGGTGAGTCGGACATGCATAACAGGGTTCTTGACCTCGTTCCGACCCACCAGCCTATTAGTTGGAGAGTTTGGATTGACGATCATAACTTCAGTACCGCAACGGCAGAAACTCTTCTTCCATTATGCAATTATTCCCAAATTCTTGAGAGGTTCAAGCTCTTTCACTTTGATCCTTTGAATGAGACGCCTTTGCGTCCAATTCATGAACCTCTTCTTTCATCTTGTGCTCTTTGTGAGGGGGCCCAAACATGAGTATTCTGGCCCTGCGTGGTGTCATCTTCCCTTTCCAAGTGCATTGACCCACTTTCGAGATTCCCATTTGATGTCATTTGACAAATGAAGATGGGAACTTATTTTTGTACATAGTTTTGTTCTAAAAAAAGAGTACAATAAAAGACTCTATGAGCGAGCATTGATTGTTGTGGGCTCCAACCCTTGAGTATTTGGGCCCCATTTCTTTCACGTATTTGTATCCCTTCTTTAGCATCTCACAGGTTTTGAGGGAATTCAGGTTTGTGTCCATCAACATAACCATGAACTTCTCTTTGTACTTCACGTTGGTGAGATCTCTTCTTTTACATGCATAAATCCATGTAGTATTTTGCTCACATTCATTGAGAACAATGCATGAAGAAGGTGTGGGGGGGGGGTGTTTTACGCGTGTACATAGTCGAGTCTTTTTCCTTTGATTTTGTTTTCTTATGTGTGTATTGATAGGGTCATGTTAGTGTGCTGCATTTAATATCGATATATCTGCTTGCCATGATCCTTGGGTGACTTGTCTTTTTTTGCTTGCCTAGTGCTTTAAAAATTTCACATTTCTTTCAAAATTTTCATGTGTTTGCGAAAGAAAATGTTTTTGGAGGTTTTGCGTGTGTTTAGCATGTGCAAAACTGTTGAGTGGCAAAATAAAAAGAAAGCTCCAAAAATTGTCTTGAACTTGATACATTAGGATATCTAGTTTACTGGCTTTAGGTCTTATCGAGTTGTTAGGATGCACCCGGATTTTCCCTCGGGAGGCGTGTAATCATAGGGTTTCAGTACTCAAAAATTTAAAGAAGTCCACCTTGAACCTAGTGAGTCAATAATTCGTGTCTGTTAGTATAAGGAAGTTTGTCGTAGTCAAGGGCCCTTAAACTCTTTTTGTGAAACTGTAAGTGTAGGGTTTTTGGTTCCCATGTAGATAAATAAATAAGTGGTGTTCTCTCTTCTCGCACGGCTCCTATCACTCGGAAAATTAGGTCCGACGGGACTTAATGCCTGGTGCTCTCGAGTCATCTGACTTAGGATGCACCGACCGAACTCCCGTTACACGGGTGGTAGGTATCGCCCTATGTGGAGATTTGGGAGAAGGTGTACGTGATAATGTAAGTCCTCACAGGCAATGATGCACGAAACCCGACCCTGGGAGAATCAAACACCAACCAATATAATGCTCCAAAGAAAAAGACAAAAAAAGAAAAAAAAGAGTCAAACAATAACCTTAAAGGACTTTACACAATGTATCACTTTCAGAAGTCAAGGTTGCCCATGTCTTTCACTTAAGTCCTTAATTAACCTTCACGAATGATTCATTAGGCTAGGTGTGTGGACTGATTACATATATAGTGTCGGCCCGTAGGATTACCGCGTCCAATGATCGACCAAATAAGTCTAATAAGTCGAGTGTCTAGATTGATAATGCATCTATGTTCGGATTTTGTGGGTGTATCCGCTGAAAACCCTCAGGAGACAACACTCCTCCTCCTTGGCGACAAGGTGGTTTACCGTCTTATTGCACGTGCTAAGTTCAACCGTGATTCCTACGAAAGTGAGTTAGGATTTCCCTGTTTTACGTATGCTTTTTCCTTTCTTTCCTTTTTCTCTTTCTTTGTTTTGCTCGGGACTAGAAAAAGTTAGGTGTGGGGATATTTGATTGACATCATTTCATGCTTACATTTGTATCTTATATCCATTATATTTCACCTAAACAATGTTATGCGACGGGTTTTATGTTTGAATTTTAGAAATAAATAGGTTTGAAGAGAAGAGGCATAAAAGGACCTAAAAGCATGAAAAATGACTGAGTTGAGAGACTCAAGGACTAAGATGCAAGATCGAAGGACCAATGAGCAAACAAGAATACTTCACACCATCATGGGGAGTATTTTGGCAATTCTATTCGGGTTGGAGCTCCACTAAGCGAAGTAGATGCATCCAAGACAAACAAAGCCTTCCAAAAAAGCCCACAAGAAAATCCAGAGCGATCCGAACACTATAGAACGCCAATTGGCGGTCCAAGACCGCTAATTGGCGATCACTTTTGGTCCGGATCCGCTAAGATTTATGTAGAGCGTGTATTAGTGTGTATTTAGTCTATTTCTGGTATTGCTTTAGTCCCATACCGGAGGATTGTCCCGGATTACCTTTTTCTATGGCTATAAATAGAACTCGTCACCTTCTATTGTATTCACCCATTGTTTAGTGGCATTCTCTCTATTTGGAGTAAGCCTTGGAGCAAAATCTCAAGGTGGAGAAGAATCCTACCTTCAATGTGAGTCATCTAATAAAATAATTTTTCCATTGCTTTGTTCTTATGTTGTTTCTTTATGCATGCTTAGCTTAGTTTTATTTCTTTGATTGTAGGCTAAAGTAGTTAGAATGTTTCTTTTCTTCTTTAGTTTAATTGTTAGAGTGATGTGTAGTGAGTAGATCCATCCCGCTTTGGGGGTGGAGATGATGTTCATACATGCATTAAAGAATGGATATGAATGCTTTATATTTTGATTGTGTTGATAAATGTGAATGTATGCTTTCTTGTTAGAGTAGAATACTACACTTGATGGGTTTTGCCACACATCTTAGACATCTCCCATGCTTGTTTAGGTTCTTAAATAACCAGCTTGTGTATATAAATGTTAATCAACTAGGTTAGTAAGTGGATTGATAGGTTTTGCCATAACCTTTAGACACTTCCTATGCATGAAAACACTACCTACATTTATGCCTATAGAATGCATTCTTCACCATCTTTTTACATGTGTGCACACACTCCACCCCTAGGGGTCTTTCTCTTCTTGATTCCAGCTTAGTTTTACATTCTTTTAGTTTTGATTCGAAGTAATCGTTAGTTGCTTTACTTTGCATTTTTCTTCTTAGTAGTTTAGTGTAGTGTAAATTAGCATAGACAAACTCTTCTCCCTTTTTGTTGTCACTTGATTTTTGAAAAACCAGAGGCTACTCACCTTCCTGAGGATCGACCCGTACTTGCCACCGCTTCAACGCGGTTGTGCACTTGCGGTATTTAAAATGATTAAACAGTAGACACAAGCAATAAAGGGTCTCGTGGGTCCTCTAGCCCAACCCTCCCACGTGCCCCAGGCACCACAGCCAGAAACATCCTCGGCTACAACACAACGCTGGATCACTATCAAGCCGGCAATGTCCGTACCGTTGTCCCATAAAGGTCGGAGACCCGTTGCCCTTAAGCTGGTTCCACAACACCAAAACAACACAAAACTGCACAAATAAGGTCAAACAAAACCCCCAAACCGGTCGACCGAATCATTCTCCAGAGGACTAGCCCAACCGAAAAACCCGCCAATCGGTCGAACGACAAAGGGGACCCGTTCGACCGAATTGCACCAGTAAGAAACCCATTACAGCACAAAAGCACAAACGGTCGAACAACACGAGATCGACGGTCGACAAAAAATGGGTTGTAAAATCATATTCCTAACATCAAATTGGTCGAACGTACTTTAAGTTATTTTAAGTCATCGGTCAAACTAGGTCATAGGATGGTCGACTGTTTTGTGGTCTACACCCCCAACCGACTTAAAACAGAGTTTCGGTCGAACGGCAAAGGTGACCCGTTCGACGGAAAACCACCAGTAGCGCCATCTTCTTGCTCAACATATACCACCGGTCGACCACCCAAGGGTATCATTCGACCGGTGAGAGAGATAACGCCAAAATTACACTACAACCGGTCGACCGAACCAAGCTACTGGTCGACCATTACAGTGCATAAAACTGCTGCACTGGTCCTACGAGCCATCCGTCCTACCATCGACCACTCCAACACTCACGAAAGCATAAGTGAGTATTAAAGTAAAGCTTGACATACCTTGAAGGCTTGGAGAAGCCTTTGAAGATCCAACGAAGAGCTTTTACCTCACGAACCCAAACACCAGTGACAAATCAACCGAGTCACGATCTACTCAACTCCGGAGAACGTCTGAGCTTCACCTCTCCTCACCGAGACCACCCAACTCTGATGCCTCCGATTGCTGCGGATCAGAGTGGAGAGAGAGTTAGTTTGAGCGGGAGAGAGAGAAAAACTCGATCGAGAGAGAGAGAGAGAGAGAGAGAGAGAGAGAGAGAAAGAGAGAGAAACCCACCAACCTATACTCTTCTCCTCTCATCTCCACCATCCACCTCATCTCCACCAACTCAATCCCAACCCTCCATCCAAATCCACTACTTAGCAACCTAAAAGCCAATTAACCCAGTTAATAAGGGTTTTGGATATTAGAATAACACCTTGGGAGCTTATAAATAGGTGTTCATATGACACAATTACACAACTCTTACACTTCCATTTGTCATATACACTTAAGAGAAAACACCAAGTCTCCCATTCCTCAAATCTACTCTCCAAGCTTACACTTCCACATCTTAGATCAATTCCACATCATAAGCTAAGTGTGCTCAATTTAGAGAGTGAGTGATCCACTCAACCATTGTTGTTCAAGGAAGAAAGGACTTCGGTAAAGCCCGAAGTGTTCCTCTTGGATTGTTAGAGAAGAAAGTTAAGCTCGCGAGGATGTTCGTGGAGCTTGTTTTGTAAAAGGCTTAATCTTGACCCGGAACGAGGTTAATAGTGAAGACGCGAGCGGAGCTCGAGGGAGTTCGTTCAGAGCTTGCAAGAGAGAAAGTAGGTGGGAGGCCGAACCTCTATAAAAATCCGGTGTCATCATTGTGTTTTTCATATTTCCTTCCCTACTTGCTTGTTTAGCTTTTATTTCCGCTGCATATACTTGATTGCTTAAACAAGTAGGTAATTAGCTTCAAAGTTATTAGAACTAAGCCTCATATACGATCCTACATTTGGTATGAGAGCCTTGTGAGCTAAATCTCATTACTTAACCGTATTTTTAGCATAGCTTCAACATCTAATCATGTAAAGGGTTTGTGCACAACTAGACCTCCTTTGCTAAATGGGTCAAATTATGATTATTGGAAGAATAGATGAAAATATTCCTAATATCTAATGACCTCAAGTATTGGATATTTCTTCAAAATCCCTACACACCCCCAAACGAAGATGAATTAGACTCACTTTCTAGGGCCAAAATGAAAGAAATTGAGATGAACTCTAAAATTATGAACATTCTTTATTGTGGCCTTAATGAGGGTGAATATGAAAGAATTAGGGGTTGTGAGAGTGCTTTTGAAATTTGGCATAGATTACAAATGCATCATGAGGGTGATAGTAAAACCAAAGAAACTAGAATTTGTCTCCTCGTGCATAAATATGAGATTTTTTCTATGCAAATCGGTGAGAACATAAGCGAAATGAACACTCACTTCACCGATATTACTAACTCTCTTTGTGTTCTTGGAAGAAAACTTAATGAAGGAGAGATGACAAGGAAGTTCCTCTGGTCGTTTAGCAACGATTGGGAAGGTAAAGTCGTCGCAATTGAAGAGGCGCATGATCTTTCTAAATTAAAGATGGAGGAACTCGTTGGAAATTTGATGGCTTATGAACTTTAAATCAACCATCGAAAGGAGAAGGAAGCCTCCAATAACACACCCTTCTTGGCAGTACATGCAAATCTTGAGGAACCAAGGAGGAGTGTAGAAGATGAGGACATTGAAGTCGTAGCCAAAAATTTCTTCAAATATCTCAAGAAGGATAAGGGAGAAAAGAATGAAAGAAGAGGTAGAAGAAGTGAAATGAGAGAAAAGAAGAAGGAGAAGGGCGAGAGTGAAAATGAGAGAAAAGAGAAGGGGAAGAAAAATGAGAGAAGGGAGAGAAGGAGAGAAAAGGAGAGGAGTAACAGAAAAAAGAATAGTTTAGAAGCTCACAAGGCTACTTGGGACGATTCATCATCATCATCATCCTCATCCCAATCAACCACACCTTCATCAACAAAGGAATATGCACACATGTGATACATGGCATTCAAGATGAAGGAATTGAGGTATCCTCTAACTCTTGCTCTACTAAATCACATGCATGGTCAACTAAGTCATATTATAGTGATAGCTCACATATATGTGTTAATGAAGGAACTTATACACATGATGAGCTTCAAAATGCATTTAATTAATTAGTTAAACAATATAATATCATTTGTGACAAAAATAAGAATGCTAGAAAATTGATAAATGATCTCCAAACCCAAATTGAAACATGCATGAATGAGAAGAATGAGGTGCTTGCTAGACTTGAAGACAATCCATCAACTATTCATAGTTTAAAAGCAACACCTTGTGATAGTGAACATTTAGATCTTCAAGCTCGCAATGTGCAATTAAGAAAAGATCTTGAAAGATTCAATAATGGAACTAAGATGCTTAATATGCTTTTAGGAAGTCAAAGGCAATCCTTGTAAAAAACATGATTTAGGATATAATGATTGATATGTTAAAAACCATGTAATTCATACAACTTTAAATGGAAGAACTTAGTTGTAAAGCATAGTTATTCAAGTGTGTGGGCTCCTAAAACAAAAATGGTTTAGGTTCCCAAAGCTAACATTCAGGGACCCATAGTTGTTTGGGTACCTAAATCTACACTTGTAGGTGCTTGAAGAGGGGATTGGTGATGACCGAGCAAGCTTAAGAGTCGAATTCAAAGCCGGTTGCATCACCGAATGAAAATTGGAACCAATTCATGTCTCAAAGTTGACTATAAATTTTCTATCCTCTAAATATTTGATCAAATTGGTTCTACTCTATGTTTGAACATGCTTAATTGATATATCATATATTCATTCATTGCACATCTTGAAATTTGAATCACATCCATTGCTTAAGTGTCAAACTTGTAAATGGATGTCAAAAGGGGGATGGTATCAATATCATATATTGATAGGGGGAATTAATACATCACGTGTCAAGTTGATAAATTTTACTTGTTGTTAACGACGATGGGCAACGACGTTCAGGCCATAATGGTCTTAAATGGTTTCCTCTCCTTAATGCGTCCGGAAATCCTAGGGGCCAACGTCTAATTGATTTTATTAAGGCTCTTTTATTAAGTGATTTTTGGGCCAAGGAAAGGGTGATGAAATCCCCCACCTCATCTCCTACAGGTGACTGCCTCCTAAGTGTTTTTCATACCTTAATCTAACAAACAACACACCAAACAAACACTCACCTGGCTCTTGTTCCAATGCAAGTCCTACTAACTAATGCATGCTTTCTAATTAATGATGAGTGAAAGAGATTACGTACCTTACGCCAGCAATCTACGATAGAAATCATAAAATAAATAATAAATACGATGAATGAAAATCCTATATGACGAACGACTTAGCAATATTGTCTAATCTTTTGCTTTAGGTTATTAAAGGCCAAGTTGCTTAAGGGGGGCAATGAGTTATTAGAAACTAAACATAAAGAAACATTTAACTAAACAAAATAAATCGTTTTCAGCATAAATAAACATAAATAAATGTATGAACTCACTAAACTAATTGAACATAAATTTTTTACATGATCTAAGTTATAGTCTTTTTAATATAAAATCTAAGTTATTATTTTAAAATATCATGTTATTAATAACAATTGAGATTATATTTTTTTTGAAATTTTGGCAGAACCTCCCCTAAAATTTGCTATGTAAAAACTTCAAATCCTGGGATTAGCAAGAAAATTTTATAACAGTACAAGACTTGATCTCAATTCCACCTAATTCATCACAAACACACTACATCCAAACCCCTCAAACTTCAACACAACACCAAAATAGTGTGTGGATGATATTTCTATTTTTCTAACTTCAAATTGGCAGTGAACTTAGTTAAATAATACATGATTAGTGACTTGTTTATACTAGCCGAATTACCCATGGAAGCAAATGTCATACATGTCTAGTACCATACGAAGCTAAACCTATTACAATTATTTTTTCAATTTGAACATAGAAGATAAAACAGAATATTAAAGTCATTTTTCAAAAATAACTGATTGATCGTTTTACATTAACCGCAAGTGCACGACCGCGTTGAAGCGGTGGCAAATACGGGTCGTCCACTGGGAGGTGTGTCGACGATTGGTTTGTTCAAAGGCGAGAGGTAAAAGAAGGAGAGAAAGATGTATTACACTAATCTAAACTACAAAGCTGAAATGAAATAGCTAAACAACTAATGAAGAAGATAAAAAGACAAGAATGGAAACCCCTAAGGGGTGAAGTGTGTGTGTGCACATGAAATAAGTGTGGTGTTGAATGCATACTATAAGCTCAAGTGTGGTTAGTGTTTGTTCATGCATAAGAAGTACCTCATGGCAAGACCTATCATTTACAACACTAACCTAGGTGATTAATATGAGCAATGCTAGGTTGTTATTAAGACACTTAGACAAGCATGGAGTGTACCTAAGCTATGGCAGAAACAATCAAGTAAGGTTCTTAATAATTCAAGCAAGCATACTAATATTTCTCACAAAACATTCATATTAAGCATTCATACCACCTACATAACATGTACATCCATCTACTCCACCCCCAAAGGGGATGAAACTACTCACTACTCATTACACTAACTATATTAACAAAAGAAAGCATAATACTAAAATGAAAGTTAACTAAGAAAGCAAGAAGTATTAAAGAAACTTAAAAGAACATGAGACTAAAGAAACATGCAAGACATGTAAATTGAAATTAACTAAGCAATGTAAAAACTAAAGCAAACAACAATTAACTACAAACTTCTATTATTACTCACTCCAAATTACAAGCAACCCTTCCTCCACCAGAGTTTTCCTTCAAGGCTTCACTCTTAGTAGGGAAGATGGCCACCAAGAGAGAGATGGATACAATGGGAGGTGAAGAGTTCTATTTATAAGCATGGAAAAAGCTAATCCGGGACAGTCCCCCGATGTGGGACTAAACCAATACCAAAAATAGCCTAAACAAACCATAATACACGTCCAGGAGAAAACTAATCGGATCTGGAATGATCCAGACCGCCAATTGGCGGTTTCAGATCACCAATTGGCGGCCTATAGGATCCAGATCCGTCTGGATTTGTTTGTGGGCTTTTCTTGAAGTGTGTCTTGGTCTTGGATGCATCTACTCGGTCTGTTGGAGCTCCGACCCGAATCGAATTGCCAAAATACTCCCCATGATGGTGTGGAGTTTCCTGTTTTCCTCTTAGGTCCTTCGGTCTTACGATCAGGTCCTTCTCCATTGCATCTCAGTCCCTAGGTCTCACAATTAAGTCCTTTTTTCCTGCTTTTGGGTCCTTTCATGGCTCTTCTCTTCAAACCTCTTTATTCCTGAAAACTAAACATAAAACTCATCACGTAGCATTGCTTAGGTGTAAGATAATGGATATAAGATACAAATATGAGCATGAAATGATGTCAATCAATAACAAACAAGATTCGATCATTCTTCCTAATCAACTCGTTCTTTAATCAATAATTGTTATTAGGGAATAGTTTGATCTCCTGATGTGGTTTGATATTATTAGATTCATTCATAGCCACAATAAATTTCACATTATCTAGACATAAGGAAAATAATGATGACAATTATCTAAAACAAAGCAAAACATATGGTTAATCATCAGATATTACTTAATCCACACATGCTTACACTTAATCCACACTTGCTTAATGATTGATTCGTTTTATATTAACCGCAAGTGCACGACCGCGTTGAAGCAGTGGCAAATACGGGTCGTCCACAGGGAGGTGTGTCCACTTTTGGTTTGTTCGAAGGCGAGTGGGAAAGAAAGGAGAGAAAGATTGATTACACTAAACTACACTAGAATGCAAAAGGAAATGAAAGATAAGCAATAAAACTAAACCCCAAAGGGGGTAGAGAAATAATGTGAATATAAAAGATGTGTGTGTGTGTGTTCGATTATGCTTCTCACAACATGTAGTGCATGAAATCATAAAACTAAATCCAACTTTGCCTCCACATGAAATAAATAAGACTATATAGTTAAAACATACAAGACAATAATTGGAATGAAGCTAAATGAACTCATGTATAAAGACTAGACCCTACTATGCCTCCACATGAAATAAGATAACCCAATATCATTAAAACATACAAGGCATTAACCAAGGTAAAGGCAACAAGAGTACATACACTACAAATTGTGTTTCCAATATTAGTTCCATCCATATCCTCACCTTATCATTCCCCACAAAATAGGTCTACTAATCAAAGCATAAGCTAAGCTTCATTCAAGAGCATTAGCATATCAAAGATAAGAGTGAAATCCCATTAGATGGTTATGGAAATCATATAAGGCTCAAGGGATTAAGATAACACACACCTAATACACTACATGATCATATCACATATTTCTCCACCCCCGAAATGGGGATGGAACTACTCACTAATCATTACACTACAACCTACATTAAAATGAAACATTCTACTGAAATGAAATTGGACTAAGCAAGAAAGGAATATTAAAGAAGCTAATTGAAAGGAACATAAACTAAAGAAACATGCAAGAATTAAAAGACAAGATGAAAAGAAACTAAGAACAATTATTTTATTAACAATGACTCACATTGAAGGTAGCATTCTTCTCCACCTTGAGTTTTGCTTCAAGGCTTACTCCTTAGTAGAGAGAATGCCACCAAGAAATGGGTAGTATACAATGGAGGAGGAGGAGTTCTATTTATAGCCATAGAAAAAGGTAATCCGGGACAATCCCCCGGTATGGGACTAAACAAATACCAGAAATAGACTAAATACACACTAATACACGCCCCACATAAATCTTAGCGGATGCGGACCAAATGTGACCGCCAATTAACGGTCCAAGACCACTAAGCCCAGAAGAAAATCCAGAGCGATCCGTACACTGTAGACCGCTAATTAGTGGTCTACAGTGTTCGGATCGCTCTGGATTTTCTTCTGGGCTTTTCTGGATGTATTTGTTAATCTTTGATGCAACTACTTCACTTGTTGGAGCTCCGACCCAAATAGAATTGCCAAAATACTCCCCATGATGGTGTGGAGTATTCTTGTTTGCTCATCAGTCCTTCTATCTTGCATTCAGGTCCTTCAATCTTGCATCTTAGTCCTCGAGTCTCTCAACTCAGTCATTTTTCCTCCTTTTAGGTCATTTTAGAGTCTCTCCTTCTCAAACCTACTTATTCTTGAAAGCTAAACATTAAACTCGTTACATAACATTGTTTGGGTGAAAGATAATGGATATAAGACACAAAGATATGGATGAAATGATGTCAATCACTTAACAAACATTGAACTGAAACTAGCAGATAAAAAATCACACTATACATTCATAAAAAATCACACTATACCTTGAAAAAAGGCACGAACCAACAATATCTTATTCTCAATATCACGACACGCGTCCTCCTTTGTCGTCGAATCAAGATGCATGAAAGAACCATCAAATTATCAGTAATCCCAAGCCCGAGCGGTTTATAAATCGAAGATGGTCAATATCGAACAATTTAAACCATTCCAAAGGTGATTAATTATATGCATGACTCATTTGTTTTGTTTTTCTTTTACTTATTTTGGGCTTTTGTTGCACATTAATTTATTATACTAGATATTCTTCAACTTGACATTTCAGAAATCGTGAGTTAATGATTACTACATACATTAATCATGATAATGCTGATGTGGTATTTCAGTATGAAGTCAGTTATTGATCGATACTACAAAGCTAAAGAAGGAACCCAGCTATTATTCAATCAAACTTCAGAAATTAAGGTAAGCTCCTAAGTAAGTTCTATACTTCTGGAAAACAATTCAGGAGAACTAAACCAAAACTTCATATTATTAGATAGCAAAAGGAAGCCGAACCACAACTTCCGAATGAAAGTCCTCTAAACACTCATTTGTAGCCCACAAAACAACCATCCGATCAAGAAGAGAAAGACCACTTTAGGCAATTGAAAAAAAACATAGGTAGTTAATCAGTTAAAGGTTTAGATGCTCTAGGCGGACTCTTACATGTGGACACAACCAAAATCCACCTAAAATCCGAAACTAAACCAACCAAAACTCTTACATGTGGAGGTTCGGTGGTCGTCGTGGAGGCTGCAATGATTACTACATACATTAATCATGATAATGCTGATGTGGTATTTCAGTATGAAGTCAGTTATTGATCGATACTACAAAGCTAAAGAAGGAACCCAGCTATTATTCAATCAAACTTCAGAAATTAAGGTAAGCTCCTAAGTAAGTTCTATACTTCTGGAAAAAATTCAGGAGAACTAAACCAAAACTTCATATTATTAGAAAGCAAAAGGAAGCCGAACCACAACTTCCGAATGAAAGTCCTCTAAACACTCATTTGTAGCCCACAAAACAACCATCCGATCAAGAAGAGAAAGGCCACTTTAGGCAATTGAAAAAAAACATAGGGAGTTAATCAGTTAAAGGTTTACACGCTCTAGGCGGACTCTTACATGTGGACACAACCAAAATCCACCTAAAATCAGAAACTAAACCAACCAAAACTCTTACATGTGGAGGTTCGGTGGTCGTCGTGGAGGCTGCAATGGTGGTCGCGAAGGAGGAGGGGGTGGTGTGTTGACGTTGGTCGAAGGAGGTTACGGTGGTTAGGGAAATTGAGGAAGACAGCTGATTGACATCATTTCATGCATACATTTGTGTCTTATATTCGTTATCTTTCACCTAAACAATGCTACGTAACGAGTTTTATGTTTGAATTTTAGAAATAAATAGGTTTGAAGAGAAGAGGCATAAAAGAACATAAAAGCAGGAAAAAGGACTGAATTGAGAGACTCGAGGACTAAGATGCAAGGGAGAAGGACCTGAATGTAAGATCGAGGGACCAATGAGCAAATGAAGAAACTCCACACCACCATGAGGACTATTTTGGTAATTAGATTCGGGCTGACACTCCTATAACCGATCCGAGTGCACCCCATGTGAAGAATTGAAGAAATAAAGAACATATCCGAAAATGGGTCGGATCCGAAAATAAAGAACATATCCATTTGTATCCGAATCCGACCCGCTTTCTCCAGAACAAGGGTTATGTTTTTATGTGTATTCTGGGAAGATTTTATTAGTCCCACATCGGGGGATTGTCCCCGATTACCTTTTTCTATGGCTATAAATAGAACTCTTCACCTTCTATTGTAATCACCCATTGCTTGGTGGCATTCTCTCTACTTGGAGTAAGCCTTGGAGCAAAATCTCAAGGTGGAGAAGAATGTTGCTAGTAATGTGAGTCATTTAATAAAATAATTTTTTCATTGTTTTGTTCTCATGTTGTTTCTTTATGCATGCTTAGCTTAGTCTTATTTCTTTGATCTTAGGTTAAATTAGTTAGAATATCTCCTTTCTTCTTTAGTTTAATTGTTAGAATAATGTGTAGTGAGTAGATCCATCCCCCTTTGGGGGTGGAGATGATGTTCATACATGCATTAAAGAATGGAAATGAATGCTTTATTTTGGAATGTGTTGATAAATGTGAATGTATGCTTGCTTGTTGGAATAGAATACTAGACTTGATGGGTTTTGCCACAAATCTTAGACTCCTCCCACGCTTCTTTAGGTTCTGAAATAACCAGCTTGTGTATATGAATGTTAATCAACTAGGTTAGTGAATGGATTGATAGGTTTTTCCATAACCTTTAGACACTTCCTATACATGAAAACACTACCTACATTTGTGCCTATAGAATGCATTCTTCACCATCTTTTTACATGTGTGCACACACTCCACCCCTTAGGGGTCTCTCTCTTCCTGATTCCAGCTTAGTATTAAATTCTTTTAGTTTTGTTCAAAGTAATCATTAGTCGCTTTCCTTTGCATTTTGTTCTTAGTAGTTTAGTGTAGCATAGATTAGCATAAACAAAACTCTTCCCCCTTTTTGTTGCCACTTGACTTCCTGAAAACCACAGATTGCTCTCCTCCCTGTGGATCGACCCTTATTTGCCACGTCTTCAGCGATGTCGTGCACTTGCGGTAGTTTAAACGATTAAACAAGTTTTTGGCGCTGTTGCCGGGGAGGTGCAAGTTCAGACTCTGGTTTGGACGATTCGGGTGGATTTAATTTTTGTGTTGTAGTTTTGTTTCTTGCAGGAGACTCACACTGGGAAGGGAAAGTATCTTGTGAACTTTGGAGGCGATCTGAGACTCCAAGACCGCCAACTAGCGGTCTGGTAATCTCATTTCACCTCTTTATTTCTTTGGAGTGTTGCCATAACTGATGTAGAAATCTGGGACTCAATTTTTCATGTTCTGACTATTAGATTGCTCCTAGATTAATAATCAATCTCCCTTTAAGCAAGTTGGACCTTAAAACCCAAAGCAAAAGATTAGGCATTCTTTGTTGTTTAGGTCATGCATCATGTACTCGACTTAGGCACGTAGATTGTCTTTTATTTTGCTTTAATTTCAGTTGTTGAGTGCTGGCGTGAGGTACACATTTCCTACTCTCATTCATGCATTTCGTATGAACATGCATTAGTTAGTAGGAATTGCATTGCAACAAGTGTGAGTTGAGCGTTTGTTTGGAGAGTTGATTGCTAGATTAAGACTCTAAAACACTACTAAGGAGGGGTTGTCCCATATAAGATAAGGTGGGGGATTTCATCACCCTTTCCTTCACCCCAAAAACCACACTAATTAAGAGCCTAATTTTAAAATCAAGTAGACATTGGCCCTAAGGATTTCGGGCGCATTAGGAGAGTGATCCGATCCCGACCGTCGTGGCGTGATCGGCTTCGCCCACTCTGTCGAAAGTAGGAGAGACGAGATCTCCAAATCTTGACTCACTTGCTGGTCTTTGTGGTCCTCGTCGTAGGGAGGTGAGGCATGTTGAGGCCGTGTGACCTCGTAGTTAGGCGTCGTCTAGCTGTAAGGACCTATAACGACCTTAGGACTGTTTGAGCCTTGTTTGCTTGTGTGCTTCTACCTATACCCACCCGTCGTAGCATAAGGACTTCTTACCTTCTCTCTTGAGTCATTCTCTCTTTTGTGTCCTCCCGCCTTCTCCTCTACGCACCTTCTGTGTTAAAAAAAAGTTTTGGCTTTTGTGTGTGCACCATTATGCATGCTTGTGTGGGCACGAGACGAGAGTGGCCGTTTGACGAGGCATGTCATCAACCCTGCTTCGGTAGTCGATTTCTCGATGCCTTCCTCCTCTCGTGTCGCACATAGTCCGGGTTCAATGGCTGCTCATTACCGCATGGAGGAGCAGTTGCTGGACCCACCTATCCTACCTGTTCTTGCTCCCATACCTCTCCATGATTGATGCTAGCCGAGCCGTACCGCTCTACCCTCATGCATCGTATTGCCAGAGGTGGATGGGAACCACTTTGAGGTTAAGCCTCAATTTATTTCCATGCTCCCTCACTTCACTGGGAAGGGTGACCCCTATATCTTTCTCAGGGAATTTGAGGAGGTCTGTGCTATGTTCAAGTTGCAACAACTTAGCACAGACTCCATCCATCTTAGGCTAGTCCCTTTTGCACTAAAGGATGATGCCAAGAAGTGGTTGTACAGCAACCAGGTGAATGCCTTTAGGACTTGGGATGAATTTCAATCTGCATTCCTCAAGAAGTACTTTCCAAATCATCGGACTTAAAAATTGAGCAACGAAATCAATTCGTTCTATCAACTTGAGGCTGAAACATTTCATGCATATTTAGAGAGGTTCAAGGAGCTACTTTCCTCATGCCCTCACCATAACATCGAGTTGTGGTGCCTTGTCAGATTATCTACAAGGGTCTTCACATCCCGTCCCGAACGCTCCTTGAGTCCATGTGTCAAGGAGAGTTCTTAGGAAAGGATGAAAGGGAGGCATGGGCTTTCCTAGAACACCTCGCTGAGAAAATCATGCAGGCGAGAGTGTGAGGGAACCACAAGCATCATCTCGCATAGGAGTGAGGATTGCAAATGTAAACTCGACTAGATTGGGTGCCGTATTTGCTGTCGATACCACTACGGCCACCGAGACACGCATGGCGGCCTTAATGCGCCGTATGGATTCGATTGACCTCCAAAACCAACAAGGTGCATCTCATGTGTCTGCATCTGGTTCAGTTACCTGTCATTCATATGGTTGGATAGGTCATGTAGGAAGCGAGTTTGTGTCCATTCCTCCTGAAATGGAACGTGTCAACGCCATCTATGACAGAGCTAGGAATGACCCGTACTCATCATCTTATAATCACGGATGGAGGAACCACCCCAATTTTTCATGGAACCAAAGTAATGCCCCGGGTGGTCCTTCAAACTCTTCTCGACCACCTAACCAACCACACCAACCTCCCATGCATGCACAATCTTGTGGACCTGAAAACTCAATGAAAATATTTATGTCAACCACAAGTCAAGTTCTCACTTCAAATTAGCAGACCATCAAATCTCTAGAGCTTCAGATGGGCCAATTGGCTCAGTCTGTACATGAAATAGAGAGAGGGACTCTGCCTAGCCAGCCTGAGGCTAACCCCTGCATGTACTAGGAACAACACATGCAAAATGAGAATGTTGTACCTCGGGGGCGGCAGTGAACCATGTGGAGGAACCTGTTCACCATGTCAATACTATTGTAACCTTAAGGAATGGAAAGCAGGTTGATAATCACATTTCCTTGCCACCACCACCATTTATACAGCCCCTCAGTGGGAATGGTGGTGAAGAAGAGGCTGAGGGTGAGGGTAATACACCAACGCCTCCTTCTCAGGCACCGTAGAAAACCTACCTGCCAAAAGCTCCCTATCCTAGTAGGTTAACCAAAAAGCAGAGTGACACAATGGATAACATATTAGAGGTGTTTAAGCAAGTGAAGGTTAACATCCCCTTGTTGGATGTCATCCAACACATACTTCAGTATGCAAAAGTGTTAAAAGATCTCTGCACAACCAAGAGGAAGACCAATGTTCCTAAGAAAGCATTCTTGGATGCAAATGTAAGCTCACTTTTGTCCAATCCCACCTACACAAAATACAAGGACCCTGGGTGTCCTACTATTCAGTGTATGATAGGGGACACTAGCATGAGTAATGTGTTGCGTGATTTAGGATCGGCGGTCAACCTCCTCCCATTTTCTGTTTATCAATAGTAGAACTTGGGAGAATTGAAACCACCTAAGATCACCTTCCAATTGGCGGATAGATCCATTCGTATTCCAAAGGGGATTATCGAGCATGTGCTTATCAAAGTTGGAAATTTTATATTTCCTGTAGATTTTGTTGTCCTCGATACCAATCCTGTTGCGCACACCCACTCTCCAATACCTTTGATTTTGGGTAAACCATTTCTGGCAACCTCCAACGCCTTAATTAATTGTAGAAATTGTCTCATGAAGCTCTCATTCAGTAACATGAGTGCCGAGTTTCATGTGCTCAACTCTGGTAGGCAACAAGAGCCCGTGGACCAACCTTTAAATCTCTATCTTATCCGCCAATTAGAGAAAGCACCGCAAAATCAACGAACACCCCTAACACCAATGCAACCCATTGAGAATATTTGTGGGCCCAGCGAAAACTCATTTCCTGTCTTTGCAATGCAACAGAGTAAGCTGGCATCAAACATGAATGTCCAACGGGAGTGTTCGTTGCATGATTCAGTTGAGACCATTAGTAAGGGGGACACACCTCAGCATATGCCCATTCCAGAAGATGTCGTCACCCCGTGTCCCAGGGCTATTGAGCCCTTTGAGCTTCATATTAACTCCAGCAAGGACCCACCTACGATCGAGCTTATGCCTAATAATATGCAGGAGCTTGGGTGGTCCTTGTTGGATGACTTGGGGAGAAGCACCATTTATAGTGAAACTAGTTTTTCACATCCTTCGAATGAGCATGAGGAACTCATTCCAATGCACCCACCTATTGGTTGGAGGGTTTTGTTCGATGAGAAACTAAACCCTAGTGAGGTAACACAACTCCACTCATTCATGTTGCCTACACCCAACCAATATAATGAGGCGTTCGAGCCTTTCAGCTTTGACCTTTCACCCCTCATGACACCTCAGAGTACCAATGAAGTGGGCCCATTTTTGCAAATCTCTGGCCCGCAGGACTCGATGTTCTCATTTGATGTTCCTTCACCAAATGATTATGAGAATATCATTGTTGATGTATATATCTTGTAAGAAGAAGGAAAAACAGAAAAAAATGAAAAAGAACGAAAAAAATAGTAATAAAAGAGTCCACCAGTGAGCAATGATTGTTGTGGGCCCCAACCCTTGTGTATTTGGACCCCATTTCTTTCACGTATTTGTATCCCTTCTTTAGCATCTCACAGGTTTTGAGGGAATTCGAGATTGTGTCCATCAACATAACCTTGAATTTCCCTTTGTACTTACGTTGGTGAGATCTCTCCTTTTTCATGCATAAATCCATGTAGTTTCATGCTCACATTCATTGAGGACAATGCATGAATGAGGTGTGGGGGAGTGTTTTACGTGTGTACATAGTCGAGTCTTTTTTTTTGATTTTGTTTTCTTTTGTGTGTATTGATAGGGTCATGTTAGTGTGCTGCATTTAATATCGATATATTTGCTTGCCATGATCCTTGGGTGACTTGTCTTCTTTTACTTGCCTGATTGTCTTGCGAAATCTTCATGTGTTTGCGAAAGAAAATATTTTGTGGGTTTTGCGTGTGTTTGGCATGTGCAAAACCGTTGAGAGGCAAAGTAAAAAGAAAGCTCCCAAAATTGTCTTGAACTTGATGCATTAGGATATCTAGAATAGTGGCTTTAGGACTTATCTAGTTGTTAGGATGCACCCTGGTTTTCCCTTGGGGGGAGATTAATCATAGGGTTTCAGTATTCAAACATTTAAAGAAGTCCACCCGGAACCAGTGAGTCAATAATTCGTGTCTGTTAATATAAGGAAGTTTGTTGTCGTCAAGGACCCTTTAAATCTTGTTGTGAGGCATTAAGTGTAGGGCTTTTGGTTCGTGTGTAGATAAGAAATAAGTGAGTAGGTGTTCTCTCTTCTCGCACGACTCCTATCACTCGGGAAATTAGGTCTGAGGGGACTTTGTGCCTGGTGCTTTCAAGTCATCTGACATAGGATGCACCGACCAAAATCCCGTTACACGAGTGGTAGGGATTGCCCTATGTGGAGATTTGGGGAAAGGTGTACGTGATAGTGTAAGTCCTCATAGACAATGATGCACGAAACTTGACCCTGGGAGAATGACACTCCAACTAGTAAGAAAAAAAATGGTAATGCAAATAAGAACCTTAATGGACCTTGCACTTTGTATCACTTGAGGATGTTGAGGTTGTCCATGTCTTTCACTTAAGTCCTTAATTAACTTTAATGAATGATTCATTAGGCTAGGTGTGTAGACTGATTACATATATATAGTCGGCCCGTAGCATTATCACGTCCAATGATCAACAAAAATGAGCCATCGAGTCGTGTAGCTAGGTTGAGTAATGCATCTTTGTTCGGATTTTGTGGGTGTATCCGTTGAAAACCCTCAGAAGACAACACTCCTCCTCCTTGGCGACAAGGAGGTTTAACGGCTTGTTGCACGTGCTAAGTGCAAACGTGATTCCTCATGAAAGTGTGACGAGTTTTATGTTTGAATTTCTGAAATAAATAGGTTTGAAGAGAAGAGGCATAAAAGAACCTAAAAGCAGGAAAAGGGACTGAGTTGAGATACTCGAGGACTAAGATGCAAAGGAGAAGGACCTGAATGTAAGATCGAAGGACCAATGAGCAAATGAAGAATCTCCACACCTTCATGAGGAGTATTTTGGCAATTAGATTCGGGCTGACACTCCTATAACCGAACGGAGTGCACCCCATGTGACGAATTGAAGAAATACAGAACAAATCCGAAAATGGGTCGGATTCGGGAAAAAATGACCGCCAATTCGCGGTCCATTTATCTTCGAATCCTACTCGGTTTCTCCAGAACATGGGTTATGTGTTTATATGTATTCTGGGAAGATTTTATTAGTCCCACATCGGGGGATTGTCCCCAATTACCTTTTTCGATGGCTATAAATAGAACTCTTCACCTTCTATTGTAATCACCCATTGCTTGGTGGCATTATCTCTACTTGGAGTAAGCCTTGGAGAAAAATCTCAAGGTGGAGAAGAATGTTGCTAGTAATGTGAGTCATTTAATAAAATATTTTTTTCATTATTTTGTTCTCATGTTGTTTTTTACGCATGCTTAGCTCAGTCTTATTTCTTTCATCTTAGGCTAAATTAGTTAGAATATCTCCTTTCTTCTTTAGTTTAAGTGTTAGAATAATGTGTAGTGAGTAGATCCATCCCCCTTTGGGGGTGGAGATGATGTTCATACATGCATTAAGGAATGGAAATGAATGTTTTATTTTGGAATGTGTTGATAAATGTGAATGTATGCTTACTTGTTAGAATAGAATACTACACTTGATGGGTTTAGCCACAAATCTTAGACACCTCCCATGCTTGTTTAGGTTCTGAAATAACCAACTTGTGTATATGAATGTTAATCAACTAGGTTAGTGAATGGATTGATAGGTTTTGCCATAACCTTTAGACACTTCCTATACATGAAAACACTCCCTCTCTTTGTGGTTGTGTTTCGTTATTTGTTTTCCTTTGTATTTTTTATGACCATCTAAACAAACACCTAATTAACTAGTTAAAATATAAACCACTCTATTCACCCCTCTAGAGTAGCCTCTTATCCTAACAAATTTTTGGGAAAGTCTATGGTGTCTTGGTTAAGCAAGAAATAAAATAGTGTAGACTATCCACAACAGAGGCCGAGTACATAGTCGTTGGTTGTGCTTGTGCACAAGTATTGCGGATGAGCCAAAACTTTTCACTTAAGGTCTCTCATTGTTGTCGACCCGATTATTCGCTTCAATCGGTCACTTAAGTGACCCGCAGAGCACAAACGGTTGATCATTCACTATGTCGGTCGATCCAGAATTTTCTTCAAATAGACTTAAGTCAATGGTCAAACAAGATTTTAACCTATCGACAATTCTGAACAAGTCTTGCTCTCTATCACTACTATTTTGAAATGTTCGACAAGTGGTTTGGTTGACCGTTTGCGTGAACACTTGCGTAAATTTTGGTTCTTTTATGCTTGAGTTCACATGATTGCTTCATTTTTTCTCAAAACACTACCTGAACCTTTGCCCCTTTCAACCCTCTAGTTGATGGTTCTTTTAGACGATTGAAACACTTTCTAAAGCACCAAAGCAAAATCATGGTGGCAACCCGATTCTTACCTTGACACCTATGCATCCACTTGCTCTCATTCTAGCCTAGAATGTGTTATTCAATTTTCTCTCAAAGAATGAGATGCTCCTGCGCCAGGGACTTAATAACCACACTAAAAGAAGTTGAGTGAGGGATACCTATTACCCTTTAAGTCGTCACCTAGGCATCCGTGGTGTGCCCAGGAGACCCCACCAATCCTCAAAGAATTGTCTAGGGATCACACACCCCAACAATCCCCTCCCAAAAAATTCCATCCTAAGTAGGGCATGGATTGAACCCACGACACACTTTGATACCAATGATGCTCCTGAGTCTAGCAATTAAATTAATCACTACACTAAAAGCAATCACTGTTAGTGAGGGAGTCCCTTACCCTTTAAGCCATCACCCAAGCATCCGTAGTGTGCCAGGAAGGCTTCATCGGCCCCCAAAGATTTTTTTGGGACACACCCCCAACAAAATGGACATCACAATGAGATCTCAAATGCGAAACTTGTGTCTGTACAATGTCTTTTGTTGAAAATTCTGGTTGATTGCCCACTCTTCATGTTCTTTCACATGATCCATTATTGTGGCAAGTCTCTTCCTTGTCCTATGTGGACTTCCTATATCTTTGATGAGCTTAAGCTTGATACTTTTGGTTTTCCCAAATTGGAGTAAATTTACCTTTGGACAAGACTTCCTGGATTTCAACGAATAGAGAGAAAACAAAGCCAAAGCCACTGAAAGTGATGCTTTGCTTTGTCTCCACCTCCAGCAGTTCCAATAGATACAGAAGTTGATCCCAACCCAGTTTGGGAGGAAGCTTAACCAACATCAAATTTTGCTCCTCAAGTTGAAGTCTAGGGTGATGCTTTAGTTGGTATGATCGTGACACTCCAAAAGCATATTCTGATTCTTATGGTTTCCATTACCTTCGTGATGGAATGGACTTCTTGAATGGAAGGTTCACGACGTGTGAAGCGTCCACCACCGCTCATCTTGACCAGTTGGAGGCCAACACTACATCACATTTCGACTACTTACAAGAAGGAGCAGATTCCATCCTCGAGCTTCTTCATCGTCAAGACTTTGGGTAGTGGATTGTCTTTGTGATTTGGTTGTGTTGTGGTTTGTTTTTTATGTTTGGTTTGTTGAGTATTTGAACTTTCATCGTGTCTTATATTGTTTGTTATGTTTATGTTCAGACTTATGTCCAATGTCTTGTTATGGCTCTATGTTTTATTGTTGTATCATATGATGACTTTTGATGTCTGATGACCTCTTTGCTTATCTATGCTTTATGTTGTGTTGATAGTGGCTTACATCTCTTTATGCTTCATTGTTATTCTTATATTTTTTGGCTAATGTGCTTCGTTGATATGTATGGTGATGTCAAAAGGGTGAGAAAATATATGTAATGAGATAACCACATTCATTATATGTATATATTCTATTTGTGATTATATGCATATAGATAGGGGTGTTTGGATTTTTGTGATATGCATTGTAATAGGGATAGCTTGAGCTTACATATTTCTCATACGTAGTGGATAGGTTTGCCATCAACAAAAGGGAAGATTGGTGGTTTTTTGGCTATTAAACTAAGTGTTTTTGTTGATTCGCTAAACCTATCTCTAAGAATGATCAAATCAAATATATATATCTCGCACCTAGTCAATTCACATGCATCACATATCATATTTTCATATTTATTGTGTAAAATCAATTTCAGGTTGAAATGTTACGAAGTCAACTCAAGTGAAAGCAAAAGCATCAACAAATCAAAGCAAAATTTATGTAATTTTTCATTTTTTTGAGTTCTTAAGAACTTAGGTAAACTTGAGCATTTGAACTAATTTCCCTCCACACATTCACTCTATGGTACATCTAGAAGTTACACATGACATTCACACAATTTGGACTGCATTTGACCACCCAAACATTGCTCGAAAATCAACTAAACCCCAAGTTCACGACTCTTAAACCAAATTGTTGACCACACGCCCATGGCACGACTCGACTATTTGTAAAATAGATCTCCTTTGTTGAACGGTCGACCGATGCACCTTTGGTTCAAACATTATGGTTTTTTTATTGAGAATTGAACTTAATCCTAGGTGGCATCCTAATTATTAGACACATCATCTATGGAGAGTGAGTCATCTAGGTATTGATGACTCAACAAGTTGGAAGGTGAGAGGTTGAAGGAAAGGAAGAGACAAAGAGTCTCTCTATTTATCCATGATTTTCGTCCTTATTTTATGGTGCAATTTAAGTAGAGGTTGTAATGATGTTAAATGGTCATTTGTTATGTGGTTTATGTCTTGTATATCAAAGAGTTATGTTTAAGTTAAGTTGAAGAGTCATTGTAAGTGCCTATATAAGCACAAGAGTTCTCCATTTGTAACAAGTCATATAATGAGATAAAAAAGAGAAAAAGAAGAAGAATGTAAGTGAGTAGAAAGAAGAAAGAGAAAGGAGAATGTTTGTTGCAAATCCCGTTTTGCATTTGAGTGTTAAGTAGTCATTTTCTTCTTTCATTCGTGGCCACCTATTACGTAAATCAATGTATGGTTTTAGTGATGGAAATGGAAGGTCCTCAGCATGGAGAGCAAGGGAAGCCAAAACCGCACACCAAGCGCGGCTTCTAAACCGCTGAATAAGGGTTTAGGACGACTAGTTGCGGTCTAAGTGCGCCTGGTGGAGGGTGGCTTTCTGGGGTGGCTTGGTTGTGTGATCCCCGTCTTTCTCCCGTATCTAACATCTAGTATCAGAGCCTCGTCTGATGGGGAGCTCAGGAATGACTTCGTTTGGTCATGTATCGTTGCCTCGCCTTTCGAATGGAAACTACGATAATTGGAGTATCCAAATGCGTGCCCTGCTTGGTGCGCATGATGCTTGGGATCTTGTGGAGAACGGCTTCAAAGAGGAGACCATGACAGGTGTAGCAACCGTCGCAAAAATCAAAGCACAAAAAGAGAGAAGAGCCAAAGACAAGAGTGCTTTCTTCCTTCTCTTCCAAGCGGTGGATGAGAGTGGCTTTGAGAAGATCATTGAAGCCAAGACATCGAAGGAGACGTGGGAGAACCTTGAGAAGAGCAACAAGGTTGCTGATCGAGTGAAGCAAGTGCGCCTCCAAATGCTTCGAGGTGAGTTCAAGGCGTTGAAAATGAAGGAATCGGAAGGTATTGCTGATTTCGTGACGAGGGTTCATGTGGTGGCGAACAAATTGAAGAGAAATGGGGAGGCGTTAACCGAAGGAAGGGTGGTGGAGAAGGTGTTGTGTTCTCTCACCGAAGACCTCGAAAATGTTGTGTGTGCTATCGAGAATCAAAGGACCTCGAGAAGATGACCATCGACGACCTAGCAAGCTCGTTGGAGGCACATCAACAAAGGAAGAAGAACAAGAAACGAGAGGTGTTGGAGGAGGCGTTGCAAGCGAAGATGTCGCTTAAAGAGGAGAAACCTCACAACGTCGATCGAGGAAGAGGTGGTCGTCCAAACAAGAAGGAGGTCCCAAGTGCCAATCTTTTGACCAATAAATAAATAAATATATATATATATATATATATATATATATATATATATATCTCACTTGCATTTTGTAGTGTGGTACCAAACTCCCATTTAGAAGTAAAGTAGTGGTGGAGTACTTCAACTCCACCGATAAAAAATTATTTCCAACGTGGGACTAAACTTCAACACATGTGACCATACACACACATGTGTACAACACACATGTGATAGTTACATTGATGTAACTATTTTTAAATCCACATTATTCTTATACAAAATAAATCCCAAAATATTGCGTTAATTCTTATACAAAATAAATCCCAAAAAATTGCGTTAATTGTTCCACGAAATAAATCCCAAAAAATTACGTTAATTCTTATACAAAATAAATCCACATAAATTATTATACGAAATAAATCCAAAAAATAAACAAAAAATATTTTCTTCTTTCTGGAGGTATAGACGTCGGTTATACTAAAAATCCGACGTTTATACAAACATATAGACGTCGGATGTCCTAACGTCCGACGTCTATACCTATAGACGTCAGATGTTTTATATCTGACGTCTATTCGGTGACGTCTATTGAGCATTCTGCACTAGTGATTTTTCCCAAACAAATATCTCCCCACCAGTAGGCATAGCCGACCAAAGAGGGGTTTGTTGTGGGTTCTTGGGAGAGAGGGATAAGTAGAGGTGGAGGAGGGGAATGGCATGGGATATCACGTCGGCATTGGCGGTCTGGTTCCCGATCCTAGTCCGCTCGCACCTTTTACCCTCTTCTTCAGCCTCCACTGCGACCACTTTCTTCTTCAGCAAAGGACTACAATCACACCTTGCAAGCCTACCAACTCGACGAGACTCATCCAAGGAGAAAGAACTAAAGCTCTTTGGGTGTTGTCACCATTGAAGATGCATGGTAGTTCGAAGATAGGGCTCGATCGGTGAGAGACTCGCAAGCGCAGGTATGCCTTTGGATCCACTTAAGCAACGTTTTTCTAGACATATGGCTCATTGAATCGATCTTGAATGGTGATATTGAAGTAGAGTGAAACTCACACAAAAAATTACTCATTGTTTCTATTTTCTGAAATTGATTTTCATGTTGAGATTAATAATGTGGTATGATCTGAAATCAAAGAAAAATAAAAAGATTTTGTGTATGCAAGACACCACCTTAGATGAGAATAAACCCATCTAGTTCGAGTATTGAAACCGTTATATGAGTAAATAAGGTTCTGAATTGGCTGTTAATGAGTTGTAAGAATTGGTATGCAATTCTGCTAGCATTGAGTCAGGAATAAATTTAGTCTTAAGAGCTAAAAGTGTTACAACTAGTAGTAAGGATTTAGTTAATATCCTTTTGAAGATAAAATGGATTTAAGGTACTTGATTGCTAGCAACTTGGCTGGAAGTGAAACTCTTTAATAATAAGTTGTGTTAGGTGAATGGAGTTTTGTGTTGCATGTTTTGGGTTATGTTTGAGACAACCCAGCTATGATGGAGATGACTTCCTACATCTTGTGGCTTATGTTGAGGTGTTTTATGCATAGAAATAGGAACTAAATTGAGAGGTGATACTTATACCTTTGTTTCGATTACTACATATGTTCATATTTGAGTTGTAAGATACATTTTCAAATCTGAATTGAATGTTAGAAATGCTTAGACTTATATCACATTTTATGTAATGGATTAATCGAGTTCTTTGATGATCCCTTGTTGCACATGTGAGTGGATAAGCCTTGTAACCAAATTCGGACTTCATTTGAATTTGAGATTTAGATGTTTTTGTACTAATCAAAATCCTTGAAGTGTATATTAATGTCTAGCCTTTTCCATTTGATGTGATTAGGCAAGAGAATAACTAACTAAGTTGAATATTGAACCTTGGAATTTATTTTATGTTGGTGGTGTTATTTGAGAAGTAAAGCAATGGTTGTTGAAATTTCTACTTGATGGCAACACTTATCATTTTAACGATCTTAATACTTTTTTGCTCATGACTTCTTGGTTGATATGTAAGACTAAGTTGATATTCTAGTGGTGTTATGTTCTTGCAACTCTTTCGTCCCAAATGCAAAATGAGAGATCTAGATTTATGCTTTACTTGAGTTCAAGATGATACTGTTCTTTGACCTTATAGTTATTGTAGTAAGGTTGGAATGTGATTGTAATTGCAGTCTTGAGTTGCTTTGGACATGCAATATAAATGACTTGGCAATATTCATGACTTCATACTCTTTCTAAGGGAATAGAATTAGAATAATTATCTATTATGGTTTAGCACTTCTACGAAATTTAGGATATACCGAAGTTGTTGTGGTCATAAATAGACTAAGTAAAGTGATTGATAGAGTTTGAACATCACTGTCATGGTAGGGATTTCTGTTGGTATTGTGACTTTTAGTGAACTAGAATGACATTTTGGTGGTTGAATGCTTAGAGTGTGTTTTCCACTTGAGCCTTCGTATGCTTGGTCATCAATAAGTGAGTGCCTAATGTCCTTAAAACCAATCATGTATATGACCATTCGATAGCAGTAGATGCATTGTTTTATCATTGAGAAATGGATTTACCATAGCTCGGAATGAAGTTTGAGTTAGTATTCTTTTAATCATTTCACACTCCTTGCAGCTTATCTTTTTGGGTTGTATTGTGCATGTAGTCAATATGTGATGTGTCACGTTTAAGTGGTATTTAAACTTTGAAGCTCAATATATTGTTTTACACTTAACGTTATGCTTTCCTAAATTAAAGTTGATGAGGTACAACTATTTTGGCTAGATCATATATGCATGTTCGACTGTTGTGCTTATTAAACATTCGATATTTTCGAACAAAGGGTTGCATGATATGATTTAAATTGTATTTTGTCAAGTGTTGTATTGGTTTACATAGGTTGTGTTAATCTCAATGTTGTTTTACAATCTTTATAAAAATAGGGATGGTAGTAGTCCTAATAAACGAATTTGCTCAGGTGTTGGGACTTGCACTGCTTAACCTCAGTATAGTTGTGTATTAGTCGACGATTATTATTAATGTCCTCATCATTCTGTTAAATGCATGCTTACATGATGAATGATTGTTTTTGAAAGTTGACTATACATGACTTAGTAGTGTTTAAAAGTGCATGACTATCTTATTTGAGTACTACACGGTAGATACTTTTCATGCAAATATCTCATGTCTTATATGATCATTGTTTCCGAAAGATAGCTTATCGAATCGAATATCTTAATAGTATCTGGTGGTCGTCTCTAGATTCTTATGTAATTTACTTTGTATAGTGAAGGGATAATAATGATTAAGATGGTTAACCCGATTTTGTGCTCTTTCATTGTCAAGTTTGACTAATGATAAAAATGTGTTTTTGGTTCCTTGTGAAAGTTGGAGGCAATCTAGTTTATACTTTATTGCATATAATTATGTTTTACCAGCATTGGGTTGATGTGATTTGAATCCATCAACTAATACATGCTAGCATCCTCATTACTTGTTTAAACTAGTGACTTTTAGTTTTATCACCGTCCATGATGGACAATGAGTATTGACTTTTTTTATCATTGGTCTTGTTACTCAGATGTTTATGAGTAACTTGAATTGTGATTTAATTATTAACAAAGACATGTTATCTAACCAATGAGTTAATGATTATTGATAGACCCAATTGTGAGTTATTCGAAAGGAATAACCAGTGATGAATTACAAACTATAGACATAAGACTGAAGAAAATGAATGGCGGTTTGGCACTATTGTAACTCTTCGGAGTATTGAGCCCGACGGGGCAATTGGTGGTTGTAGGACCGCAAATACAGATCTATTATCTATCGTATTGACACAGGTTGGTGTATGGGACACCACAATGAACTAAACTGAATAAAGATCGAAACTAAAAGTGTTTTAAAATGGTTGTGATTACAGAATGGGTGTGGGGATGGTCCATACACAACTAGAAGACTGCACGTGCCAGCGGTGGGTTTCCTTCGGAATCCCTGATACATGTATGTATCATTAATGAAATGATTGATTTAATTGAATTGGGAACTAAGACACATGTTTGTTCTTTAATTCATACTTCTTATTGATTGTTATTGAATTGAAATGGGAACTAAGACACATGCTTGTTGATTGATCGTTTATATTACCGCAAGTGCACGACATCAGTGAGGACGTGGCAAATACGGGTCATGTCCACGAGGTGTGTCAACTTTGGTTCTTCAAAAATCGAGTGGGAAAATAGGGGAGAAGGAATTGATTACACTAACCTAGACTAAACTATGCTACGTTACACTAGTACGTAACAAACCAAGAAGATGAAAGCACGAAACTAAATAAAACTAAACTGAGTGACTAATAGAACCATGCTAGAAATCAGGAATGGAAAACCTCGATGGGGTGGAGTGTGTGTACACATGAAATAAGTGGTGATGAATGCATTCAATAGGTACAAGTGTAGGGAGTGTTGTTATGCATAAGAAGTACCTCATGGCAAGACCGATCATCCAAATCACTACCCTAAGTGATTAATATTAGGATGAACAAGTTTTCTATTAAGAACTTAAACGAGCATAGAATGTTGATTGACAACATTTCATGCTTATATTTGTATCTTATATCCATTATCGTACACCTAAGCAATGAATGTTACATGACAAGTTTTATGTTTGAATTTCAGAAATAAATAGGTTTGAAGAGATGAAGCATAAAAGGACCCAAAAGCAGGGAAAAAGGACTAAGTTGAGAGACTCAAGGACTAAGATGCAAGATCAAAGGACCTGAACGTAAGATCAAAGGACCAATGAGCAAACAAGAATGTTACCATCATGGGGAGTATTTTGGCAATTCTATTCGGGTCGGAGCTCGAACAAGCGAAGTAGATGCATCAAAGACAAACAAAGCCTTCCGGAAAATCCCACAAGAAAATCCAGACGGATTAAAACATTGTAGACCGCTAATTAGCTGTCCAAGACCGCTATTGGCCGTCACTTTTGGCCCAAATCTTCTAAGATTTCTCTGGGTTACGTATTAGTGTGTATTTGTTTTTTGCAAACCAAAAGGGAGGCTTAGCCTCTAAAAATTGTATTAGTAAGAAATTGTTTACATCTACCAAAATTTGTTCGTTTAGTTCGCGGGTGTATGCCACATGCATAACCGGCTTCTCCCTACCACCTATTTGTACTCACGTGAAGGTCAAGTAGTATAAGGACATAATTACATCTCATCAAATTTCAGAAGTTGGAATTAGTTCCAAGTATCCTGAAAATGTCTCGCTTCCTTCATCTTTGGCGAGTTTGGATGCTTGATAGCTCATGCTCCAGATTATATCTTTGACTACAGCAATGGTAGCTTGTGGTTGCTGCCTCTCGCCCTAAAAAATCCTACGGTTCCGCTCATGCCAGCATTCATATATCGTAGCACTTACCACCCACTTTCTGACCACTTTGTCAAGTCGGCTTCCACTCGCATGTGAAAGTCGCAATACCTCACTCTCTAGACCGCTTGTTGCAGTTTGGTGGAGCTGCATGAGGTTGAGGAGATGCCTCCACACCTCCTTTGTGTATTGACAATTCCAAAAAAATGTTCCATGTCTTCCTCTTGGTCTTCACATAGCACACAAGTGGGGTCTAGATTTACGCCTCGCTTTATCATTCGCCGCTTTGTGAGCAGACGCGCCTTCAATGCTCGCCAAGCTATGAGTGTGTGCTTTGGGACAGCAAATTTGTGCCATACCATCCCCGCCCAAGGGACTTTCCTGCCCGGTTGCCTCACCCAACTCCATACTTCCTTCATCCCAAGTGTTGCACTTGTCCCATCTAGTCTAACCGGTCTATCCTCTCCTCCATGAATGCGCACTTGGCTTATCCTTGAGCAAACTTCTTCCATCCTGCTGGATCGTGGGGGAGGGAGGTACCACGACCCTTCTCTGATGAAGTACGACACCTTTATGTCCCAAGGAACCCCCAACTCGTAGTGAAGCTGGTCACCCCAGCTTGTGCATTGAAATGGTTCACCACACCAAGGAAATTGGAAAAACCGAATCGCTTCCCCATATCCCACCTCATATTGGATGTGTCTCCTAGCAATATCTCGGACTCGCAGCAGCCCTCGCCATGCCCATGATGAGGTAGGTGGTGGTCTTGCAAGCCAAATGGAGCGGTTCCGTAGGTATTTTCGCCGGACACACTTAGCCCAAAGGGAAGTGCTGTCCGCCACCACAAGCCAAAACTGCCGGAGAAGGCCCACATCATTCCATTCCATTAGCCTCCTTAATCCGAGGCCTCCTTCATCTTTTGGAATACAAACGTCCTTCCAAGCCACCGCCACCCACTTCTTCTCCCCTCCCCAAATAAAATGGCACATTATGCTATCCAATTCATGCAAGACGGTTCTTGGTAGAAGAAACGCTGAAGTCCAATAAATGCTGAACGAGGTGAGGACACTCCGTACTAGTTCCACTCGCCCAGCCATAGAAAGAAGCCTTTGTTGCCATGTTGAGAGGCAAGCCTTTAGCTTGTTTATGAGTGGTACACAATGGGATCTCCCCATTCTTCCAGAAAATAATGGCAGCCCAAGATACACCACCGGAAAAGCCTTTTGCTCCATCCCAAGGTGTGCCTCAATCCAAGCTCCATTCATCCCATCTCCCCCCATGAAGACCTGACTTTTCGAGGAGTTAAATTTCAGACCCGAGCTTTCTGTAAACTCCTCAAGAATGAGTCTAATGGCTCGAGCGTTTGCTTTGGTAGCCCTTGCAAAGAGTAGGACGTCGTCGGCAAACAAAAGGTGTGATACGATGACATCTCCACAATATAACGGCTCGATTTTCTTGTCCATGACCGCCATCTTCACCATTTCACTCAGCACCTCCATGTACATCACGAACAAGTAGGGGGCTAGGGGATCACCTTGTCGTACACCATTTCTGGCTCGAAACGGTGTGGAGTTTGCTCCATTTACTGTCACCACAAACGATGCCTCCACACAAGCTAAAATCAGTCGTCTCCACTTATCCGGGAAACCAAATCTCTTCATCACATGGTCGAGGAACTCCCAAGAGATTGAGTCATATGCTTTCCTGATATCGAGTTTTATGCACATACGTCCTTTCCCCTTCTCGAGATGTAGCTTGTGGCAGAGCTCGTGTGCGAGAAGGATGTTTTCACTAATTCTTCGTCCTTGGACGAATGCGCTCTGATTTTCCCCTATCAGCCATGGTAATATCCTCTTCAAGCGGTTTGCAAGGACTTTGGATGTGAACCTATACGTCATATTACATAGAGCAATGGGCCGGAAGTCCTCCACCACCGTCGGTGCCTTTTTCTTCGGGATGATCGTGATGGATGTGTTGTTCCATTATGTGAGGACCCTTCCACTATCCAAGCAAGATGCGACAGCCTTTACCATGTCCCTCTGAATTATGCTCCATGCTGCCTTGAAAAACTTTGCATTGAAACCATCGGGCCCCGGCGCTTTATCAATATTGGCGTTCAACACTACATCTTACAATTCTTTCGGGTCCAAATTCCGTGTTAAATCAGCCCCCTCCTCCGCTGTAATTTGTGGTAGAATAATGGAATTTTTAAGGGGTTGCACCTGAAAACCATGAGCAAACAAGTTAGCATAAAAAGACTGGAACGCTTCCCGGATGTCGTTCTCATCCTCCACTAGATTCTCCCCCTCTCCCACTCGCCTCACTTGATTGGTGACTCTCCTCACTCTTAGATGCACATGGAAGAACCTAGTGTTTCGGTCCCCCTCTTTCAACCACTTTACTCTGGATTTTTGTCGTATAATGGACTCCTCCCAAGCAAGGACCCGGGCAAGAGTATCCTTTGCTGCGTTTTCAACTTCAGTAAGCTCGCCACTACTCGGGTCACTAAGCCTTTGCCTCCTCACTTGCGCAAGAGAGTCCCTAGCCTCTCCCACCTTGTTTGTAACATTTCCAAAGGTGCTCCAACTCCACTTAATTAGTGCTTTCCTGACTTCAGTCAGTTTCCTCACTATACGAAACATGGGTGTACCTCTCACATATGTAGTCCAAGCTTGTTGTACGACTCCTCCAAAGTCCACGTGATCCGCCCAATGGTTTTCAAATCTGAAAATCTTCTTTTTCCTACTTTCGTTTCCTTCCGTTTTCATGACAAGCATGGTGTGATCACTCAAGTCCTTTTCACCAATAATGTAGAAGGAATTGGGGAACACCTCGAGCCATGCATTGTTCATTAATATTCGGTCTAGCTTTGTCTCGATGCATGCAGTTCCCTCCGACGAGTTGGACCAAGTGAAGTCGCCTCCAGTTGAGGGCATCTCAAGTAGTTGAATGGTGTCAAGACACTCATTAAACTCCTGAATTGCCACCTCATTTCCAGCAGCTCTGCCTCGCTTTTCAGTAGCCTTCCGGATGCAATTAAAGTCCCCACCAACCAGCCACGGTCGCTCCCCATGTGGTGCCACTTCATTTAAGTCCCTCCACAATGCTCTCCTCTCCACATGTCCATTTTCTCCATAGATTGCCGTAAGAGCAAATTCAGTGCCGTCCTTTCTTAAGCTCCCAAGGAAGTGGAGCAATTGAGTTGATTCGAACATAATTCTTAGGTCTACCAGCTGGTCATTCCATAACACTAGAATGCACCCTGAGTCTACAACCATGCAATTTGACGTCCAAGCATGAGGCCAAATTGCTCGCTTGAATCGCTCAAGTTTCTTGTACTTAACCTTATGCTCCACAAGGCAAACCACATCCGGATTTACCTCCCTTATTCGACCCCTGATCATGAGTGCGTGGCCGGGTCCATTTGCGCCACGCACATTCCACACTAAGACATTCATGGGTTTAAGGTACGGGGTGACCCCCCTTCCCTTCCGTACGCGTATTCTTACTCCAACTACTTTTCCTCCCGGATCGTCTAAGCGGTGGTGGAGAGTATACCTTCTTTGAGCACGAGCCCTCTCACTCTTCTTGCCGCCTTTCTTCATCTCTCTCCATGTCTTGGTATTCTGAATTTCGGAGGACCTCAAACATTCCATCACTTTGATGACCGGATTTCTCTTTACTCTCCTTTGTGCGTGCCACTTTAGAAGGTGAAACCCAACCCGCCTCCTTTTGCACCAAGGAGGCTAGTCGACATAACTTCCCATTCTCTCCTTTCAAAGTGTCTTTCTCCTTCTCAGTCTTTCACCTAAAGCCTCATGGTCTTGCTGGAATGTTTTGCATGGTAATTCTCCTTCATAAAATTCTTCCTCCTCATGCATCTCACGAATATTCCCATGCCTGGGTGTTTTACTAAATGCACCCCCCACTTCATGAGAGGGGCCCTTCAAGTTGTGTCCCTTGATTTGAAACATGGTTGCTTCTATTTTGTCTTCTTCATGCTGACTTGGTCCTTCCACAGCAGCCTCTTCACACATAGAGCACTCAAAGCCCATCCCATTGGCTTGTCCCAAAGTGGAAGCATCACTTTCCTGCTCCACTCCACCTTTCCCTTCTTGGACACCAATAGAGTCACTCCCACTTGCACCCACAGCAGAATTCGGTTTGCCCACATTAGAGCCTTCTCCTTAATCTACTCCCACTCATATGACAAAGCCTCCCCTCATTGGTTGCCTCCAAAGAATTAGGAGAACAAGAGAGTGGTTTAGTCAAGCAAATTTCCTCCATGAGATTTATCTTAGCTTGCTCTCCACATGGCACCTCCTCACTTGTCCCCCCATCCACCTCAGCACCTCTAGTGTCCACATCATCATCTCCTCCAGCAACCTCTCTGACCCCTCTCTCCCCTCCCATCCGACCAGTCTCTCTCATCACCTCTGGGATGCCCATGTTGCTTGCTTCCTCCCCACGTCCAAGGGTCACTCCCTCAACACCCTTGGACATACTCCTTCCAGGCCCATTTCCAGCACTCTTCCTAGATACATCCACCCACTTCTCAGCTTTTCCTTTGTGCTCCTCTCCTTGCTTGTTGGTTATCCTCTTCTTTGGACATTTCTCCTCATCATGACCGAACTCCAAGCAGTCCTTGCAATACCCGGGCCTCCATTCATACTCCACTAGAACTCGATGCGTGCCGGTGCCTTCCACTTCAACCTCCACCCAACTCGGATAGGTGAAGTCGTGAGCCACTTCCACACACACCCTTGCATAGGCCAGCCTTCTCCCCGAGGCCGTGTGCTCATCCATGTATAGGGGTCTCCCAAGAACACTAGAAATGTTGCTCAACACTCTTTGTGACCAGAATCGGAGGTCAAGCTCCGGTAGACGAATCCAAATGGGAACGGTGGTGATGTTTGCCCTTGTCGAGACCACATCTGGTGCCCACTCTTGGACAACAAGTGGAGAACCACGAATGAACCATGGTCCCCCCTCTAGCACGCGTTTCCTATCCTCTCCAAGAGTGAAACGAAAAAGGAGAAAGCCTTGACTTCTTTTAATGACCTCCACACCTCCAACCAAACTCCACATCTTGTGGAGGTGCTTCTCTAAAGTCGGCAAGTGTGGTCTAAAAGCAATGAAATAACCAACTAAGACATTATCCCACCTCTTCAAGGCTTCAACCACTTCATGCTTGGAGCATTTTGCCACCTTCTCTCCTCCTTTTATGGCGGGCTGGATGAACTCAAGGGTTGTGGATGCCTTTGGGCCAGCCACAAACAACTCGCTCCACTTCCTTGGGGGAGTTCCATCACTCCGTAGAGGTGGTGCGTGCACTTCATCCCCTAAGGCTGGGAATGAAGCATGAAATGGGGGTGGATGGAGAGCCTCTTTGCTGCCACACTCTCCATGTCCTTGCTGCCCACGAGTAGGGCAAGGGTTGGGGTCCATTTTGCTGTGAAAAAACCAAAGCTTTGATGGTGAAAGAGGTTGAGAACCCTAGAGAACCCAAGGCTCTCCATGCTTGTCGCCACTCCTTCTCTCTCCTCTCATGCTTTTGGCTTTGTATAAGTGAGAACTTGACTTCGTATTAGTGTGCATTTACTCCATGTCTGGTATTGTTTCAGTCACATATGGGGGTATTGTCCCGGATTACCTTTTTCTATGGCTATAAATAGAACTCTTCACCTTCTATTGAAAACTACCCATTGCTTGGTGGCATTCTCTCTACTAAGGAGTAAGCCTTGAAGCAAAACTCAAGGTGGAGAAGAATGCTACCTTCAATGTGAGTCATTGTTAATAAAATAATTGTTCTCGTTTCTTTTAATCTTGTCTTTTAATTTGTGCATGCTTGTTTAGTCTTTCCTTTCCTTTTAAGCTTCTTTAATGCTCCTTTCTTGCTTAGTTAAATTTCCTTTCAGTATAATGTTTCATTTTAATGTAGGTTGTAGTGTAATGATTAGTGAGTAGTTCCATCCCCTTTGGGGGTGGAGTAGATGTATGTACATGTTATGTAGGTGGTATGAATGCAAGATATTATTGTTTGTGAGAGATATTAGTATGCTTGCTTGAATTAATAAGAACTTTACTTGATGGTTTCTGCCATAGTTAGGTACACTCCATGCTCATTATGTTCTTAATAACAACCTTGCATTGCTCATATTAATCACATAGGTTAGTGTTGTAAATGATAGGTCCTGCCATGAGGTACTTGTTATGCTTTAACAAACACTAACCACACTTGAGCTTATTGTATGCATTCACCACACTTATTTCATGTGCACACACACACTCCACCCTTTAGGGGTTTTAGATTCCTGATTTCCAGCTTATCTTTCTTCTTAATAGTTTCTTAGCATAGTTAGTTCATTTCATGTTTTCAATTCCTTGCTTCTAGTTCATTAGTTTAGTGTAGTTAGTTTAGTGTAATCAATCTCTTCTTCTCTCTCTTTACCACTCGCCTTCGCACAAACCAATAGTCGACACACCTCCCTGTGGATCGACCCGTATTTTCCACCACTTCAACGCAACCGTGCACTTGCAGTTTAATATAAAACGTTCAATCAAGTTTTTGGCACCGTTGCCTGGGAGGTGTTCTGTCCAGACTTTGGTTTGGACGATTTGAGTGGTTTTAATTTTTTGTTTTTAGTTTTTGATTGTTTCAGGGGACCTTTGGATCAAGGGGAGGCTACTGGACGAGTTGGAGTACAACAACTTCAACAGGGACCGCCAATCAGCGGTCTCGGACCGCCAATTGGCGGCCTGGTGAGCTTTTCTTGCTCTCAGTTTTCTTTTGGTGGTTGGTTCTTTCATTTTAGTTATCTGGGAGCACTATTTTGCATGCTATGACTTCTAGTTTGCTCCCAGATCATTAAACCAATCCCCATTAATCAACTTGGCCTTAAAATCCAAAGCAAAAGACTAGACATTCTTACTTGTTTAGGTCATGCATCATGTACTTGACTTAGGCATGTAGTTGTCTTTTCTTTTAGCTTTATTTTCAGTTGTTGAGTGCTGGCATGAGGTACGCATTTCTTACACTCATTCATGCATCTTTAATGCCCATGCATTAGTTAGTAGGAATTGCATCAGGACAAGAGTGAGTTGAGCGTTTGATTGGAGCGTTGATTGCTTGATTTAGGATCAAAACGCTACTAAGGAGGGGTTGTCCCATAAAAGATAAGGTGGGGGATTTGATCACCCTTTCCTTCACCCCAAAAATCACTCTTAATCAAGCCTTAACTAAAAGCAAGTAGACATTGGCCCTAGGATTTCAGACGCACTAGAAGAGTAATCTAGTTGAGACCGTCATGGCCTGATCGGCGTTGACTACCTTGTCGATAGTAGAACGTACTGGATCTCTGGATCTGGTATCACTTGCTGGGCATTGTGGTCTTCGTTGTAAGGAGGTCAGGCGTGTCGAGGCTAGTGACCTCGAAGGCGTCGTCTAGCCTAAGGACCCATTGCCTTACATTGTTTGAGTTGTGCTTGCTAGTTAGGCTTCTACCTAATCCCATTACCCACGCTAGATTTAGGGATTCTTCCCTTCTCCTCTGAGTCATCTTCTTCTCACCTTCTTCTACGTTATAGTCTCCTCCCCTTTACACTCTCTGTTAGCGTTTTAGGGTCGAGTTGAGCACTTTTTGCGAGCTTAGCCTCGTGGTGGTGAGAATGGTCGACTCGAGAGTTGTTTGTTGAGATGGATGATTACATGGGCGACCATCCATATCATTGTTGGGATCAGGACAATTCTTCCTGGTATTCCGAACCCATGCAACCGGGGGTGGCTCAGACGAACACCCCGTATGGTTGGGATAATCTTCATTGTGTGACTGAGCAATCTTCATATAGGGGTGATATGAGAGAGGCACCGACTACTAGACCATCATCTAGTTACGTCGGATCATACACTAGTCATCAAACTGAGACATTGCAAGAAACTTTGGCCTCTTTCATGCGTGCGGTAGACGACATGAGTGCACCGGTGGCTCTAGTAGCCGTACCGTGCGATTGTTGTGGGTTGAGTGGTCACATTATCGGGGAATGTCCTTATGTTCCCCCAGAGCCTGAGTATGAGCATACCTTTTCCCAAAATGCTCAATATGACCATTACGCATCCGCGTACAACCCGAGAGGGATGGATTCGTGGGGAGACAATTCTTATTCAAATTCTTATACATCATTTTCACCCCAGTATCCTCCTCCTGAATACCCAGAATTCTACCAACACCCCACTTCAAATCATTGGACTCATTCTCAGCCCATCAATACCCAACCCCAAAATTTCCCAAGCTCTGACTTGGACCTCATAGTTGACCGCATACCTGATTCCTTGAAACAAACTTTCCTTACATTCATGGAAACCACTCAAAAGTCCATACAAAATATGGCACTGCAAGCGAGTCAAATGTTGCCGCAATTACGTGAACGTGAGGAGAGTAACTTTTCTTGTCAACATTGTTGGCTTTTTGGCCTTAATCTATATTTTGATGATTTAATTAACCTAATCTTAATTATGATCATGTAGAGTAGCACACATATTGCATTGCATATATATTGCTTTGGGCTAACCTCTACAGGTGATCAATACTCAAGAAAGAAGAAAAATCAAGTCAAGACATGTAATCAAGCTAGGATTGAAGACATGTAATTTTACCTTTCTTTGAGTATTAGGAACTTATGTGAATTGAGCATAACTTAACCTAATATGCATGCATTCACACACTAGGTTCCTTGTAGGAGTCACACAAAATATCATATCATTTGGACTTCATTAGATCACCTAAACACCTAAAACATTGGTCACCAGTCTGCTTGAGTTCGGTCGACCGTTTACCTTTCGGTCGACCGGTTATACACAATATTTGTTATACCAGACCAATCAGTTCAACCGATCACACTTCTGTTTAACCGTTTACCCAGACTTGTTCGGTCGACCGGTAGACCTTCGGTCGACCGTTTCGTTTGCTATTTTTGGTAAAAATACGACCGTTATATTTGTCGTATTATACAACGGTCGTATACACATTTTTCTCTTAATACACCCCCAAATACTTTTGAACCGGTCGAACAAAATACCTTGTTCGGTCGACCGTTCTATTAGGTAAAATCTACCTGCTATCGGTCGTCACAAGTTTAGTTCAACCGATCGAGTTTTCCCTCTACCGAACCCTGTAGTTCGGTCGACCGTTGACTTATATAACTTAAGTGTTAGGTCGACCAGTACCTTTGTTCGGTCAACCGATCCATTAACTTACTCAAGGGTTCGGTCGACCGATACACCTTTCGGTCGACCGTTTCTGGACAGATTTCTGAATCCGATTTTCTGTTTTGTGTTCTTTGCACAAACCCCAATCAAATCTTGTCCAAACGGCTAGAAATCTGTAGGAGCTTATAAATAGAGGTTCACACTTAGTTTTCCATAAGATTTCACAACTCCAAAGTGTCAAACTTATAGTGAGATTTTCCACAACCTCAAAGCTCCAAATTAGTCATCCAAAGCCTAATTTCCACATCCTTCATCAATCATCAAGTAGCAATTGTTGTGCTCAATTAGAGAGTGAATCCCACTCAAGTTACCACTGTTGTCAAGTGAGGAAGGGTCTTGATGAAAGCCCAAGAAAAAGAAGCAAGGATTTCGGTGAAAGCCCGAAGTGATTCTCTCGGTTTGTGAGAGGTGGTGCCAAGCTCGGCGAGGGTTGTTCGCGAGCTTGAAGACTTGTAAAAGGCGTTGCTCCCGGCCCGGAACGGGGAGGCATAGTGAAGACGCAAGAGGGGCTCGAACGGAGATTCGAGAGGTGCTTGTAAGAGAGGATGTAGGCGCGGCCGAACCTCTATAAACCGACGCGTCTTTGTGGTTTGCATTACCTTTCTACTTGTGTTTGATTTAGTTTAATTTCCGCTGCAATTCTTTGATCGATCAACCAAGTAGTTAATTAGGGTTCAATAGGGATTAGCGTAAAAGTGATTAGTGGACCCATAACCCACACGATCCTACATTTGGTATCAGAGCCTTGTTAGCTAAATTTCATTACTTTACCGTAATTTTAGCATGGCTTCAACATCTAATCACTTAGAGGGTTTATGCACCACAGGGCCTCCTTTGCTTAATGGGTCAAATTATAATTATTGGAAAAATAGAATGAAAATCGTTTTAATATCAAATGACGTTAAGTATTGGAAGTTTATTCAAACTCCATACATACCCCCAAATGAAAATGAGTTAGATTCTTTATCTAGGCCTCAAATGAAAGAAATTGAAATGAATTCAAAAATTATGAATATTCTTTATTGTGGCCTTAATGAGGGAGAATATAATAGAATTAGGGAATGTGAAAGTGCCAATGAAATATGGCATAGGTTACAAATGCATCATGAGGGTGATAGCAAAACCAAAGAAACTAGGATAAGTCTCCTCATGCATAAATATCAAATATTTTCTATGCAAATCGGTGAGAACATAAGCGACATGAACACTCGCTTCACCGATATTACTAACTCTCTTTTGATTCTTGGAAGAAGGATAAATGAAGGAGAGATGACTCGAAAATTCCTCCGGTCGTTGAGCAACGATTGGGAAGACAAGGTCGTCGCAATTGAAGAATCGCACGATCTTTCAAAATTGAAGATGGAGGAACTCATTGGAAATCTCATGGCCTATGAGCTCCAATTGAGTCATCGAAAAGAGAAGGAAGCTTCAAAGAAAAACTCCGCGGTGGCATTGCATGTAAACTTTGATGAGCCAAGAAGAGTGGAAGAAGAGGACATTGAGGTCCTTGCCCAAGACTTCTTTAAATACCTCAAGAGGGATAAGGGAGAAAAGAATGAAAGAAGAGGTAGAAGAAGTGAGAAAAGAGAAAAAGAAAAGGAGAAGGAGGAAAGTGAAAATGAGAGAAAAGAGAGGGGGAAGAAAAATGAGAGAAGAGAGAGGAGAAGAGAAAAGGAGAAGAGTAAGAGGAAAAAAAGGAAGGAGGAAGCTCACAAAGCCACTTGGGATGACTCTTCATCTCCATCATCATCATCCTCTTCCTTGCAAAGTAGAAGAGAGGTTGCCCATTCATGCTTCATGGCCATTGAAGAAGAACAAAGTGAGGTAGCTTCTAACTCCTCTAAATCTTATTCCACTAGAAGTAATTCATGTTCAAGTAAATCATATTCTAGTGCTAGCTCTAATTCTAATGCTAATGATGAATCATATACACATGATGAGCTACAAGATGCATTTCATGATTTAGTTAAACAATATGAGATCATTTGTGAAAAGAACAAAAATGCTAGAAAAACTATAAATGATCTCAAATGCCAAATTGAATTAATCATGAATGAAAAGAATGAGGTGGTTGCTAGACTTGAATCAAATGAATCATCACTTGCTAGTTTAAGTAAAACACCTATTGTTGATGAACATTTAGATCTTAGAACTTCAAATATGCAATTAAGGAAAGATCTAGAAATGTTCACTAAAGGAACAAAAATGATTGATATGCTCTTAAGTAGTCAAAGACAATACTTAGCTAAACATGGTTTAGGATACAATGTTCAATTGAAAAACCATGTATCTCATACTACTTTAAATGGCAAGCATTTATTTGTTAAATCTATTTCCTCAAGTGTGTGGGCACCCAAATCCAAAATGGTTTGGATCCCAAAATCTAATGTTCAAGGACCCAAAGTTGTTTGGGTACCTAAGTCTACACTTGTAGGAGCTTGAGTAGGAGATTGGTGGTGACCGGGTGAGCTCAAAAGTTAAATTCAAATCCGGTTGCATCACCAAATGAGATTGGAGCTAATCAAGATTCAAGTTTGGTATAAATTTCTATCTTTGAAATTTCTGAAAATTTAGCTCTAATCTAGTCTAAATGCTTAATTGTCATATCTTTAGAAGTTCAATTCATTGAAAATCATTTACCTTATTCATTGCAAATCAATTATCACATCCATTGATTTTAATTGTCAAATTTTAATGGATGTTAGAATAAGGCTTAAGTTGAAACTTAAATGAAATTAACTTGAATCATACTCATAGTTTCCATGTAGCCTTATTGATAGGGGGAGCTTAAATGTTATATCTTTTAGAGTAATGAAGTGCAAAATTTAGGGGGAGCAACTTCATTACAAGACATCCAAATTCTATGCTTAAAGTCATAATTATTTTTGTTTTTGATGGATGTCAAAGGGGGAGAGATAATTAAGGGGGTAACTTGGAATTTGGCATAAAATTGAACTAAAACTATGCACATCCATAGGGGGAGCATTAATATGCATAGTTTACATATACAAATTCCATGTATTTAGATAAAATTAAGATATAGGTTGTCATCATCAAAAAGGGGGAGATTGTTGGCTTTTTGGCCTTAATCTATGTTTTGATGATTTAATTAACCTAATCTTAATTATGATCATGTAGAGTAGCACACATATTGCATTGCATATATATTGCTTTGTGCTAACCTCTACAGGTGATCAAGACTCAAGAAAGAAGAAAAATCAAGTCAAGACATGTAATCAAGCTAGGGTTGAAGACATGTAATTTTACCTTTCTTTGAGTATTAAGAACTTATGTGAATTGAGCATAACTTAAGCTAATATGCATGCATTCACACACTAGGTTCCTTGTAGGAGTCACACACAAAATATCATATCATTTGGACTTCATTAGATCACCTAAACACCTAAAACATTGGTCGCCAGTCTGCCTGAGTTCGGTCGACCGTTTACCTTTCGGTCGACCGGTTATACACAATATTTGTTATACCAGACCAATCAGTTCAACCGATCACACTTCTGTTTAACCGTTTACCCAGACTTGTTCGGTCGACCGGTAGACCTTCGGTCGACCGTTTCGTTTGCTATTTTTGGTAAAAATACGACCGTTATATTTGTCGTATTATACAACGGTCGTACACACATTTTTCTCTTAATGCACCCCCAAATACTTTTGAACCGGTCGAACAAAATACCTTGTTCGGTCGACCGTTCTATTAGGTAAAATCTACCTGCTATCGGTCGACACAAGTTTAGTTCAACCGATCGAGTTTTCCCTCTACCGAACCCTGTAGTTCGGTCGACCGGTACCTGTTCGGTCGACCGTTGACTTATAGAACTGAAGTGTTAGGTAGACCAGTACCTTTGTTCGGTCAACAGATCCATTAACTTACTCAAGGGTTCAGTCGACCGTTTCTGGACAGATTTCTGAATCCGATTTTCTGTTTTGTGTTCGTTGCACAAACCCCAATCAAATCTTGTCCAAACGGCTAAAAATCTTTAGGAGCTTATAAATAGAGGTTCACACTTAGTTTTCCATAAGATTTCACAACTCCAAAGTGTCAAACTTATAGTGAGATTTTCCACAACCTCAAAGCTCCAAATTAGTCATCCAAAGCCTAATTTCCACATCCTTCATCAATCATCAGCTAGCAATTGTTGTGCTCAATTAGAGAGTGAATCCCACTCAAGTTACCACTGTTGTCAAGTGAGCAAGGGTCTTGGTTAAAGCCCAAGACAAAGAAGCAAGGATTTCGGTGAAAGCCCGAAGTGATTCTCTCGGTTTGTGAGAGGTGGTGCCAAGCTCGGCGAAGGTTATTCGCGAGCTTGAAGACTTGTAAAAGGCGTTGCTCCCGGCCCGGAACGGGGAGGCATAGTGAAGACGCAATAGGGGCTTGAACGGAGATTCGAGAGGTGCTTGTAAGAGAGGATGTAGGCGCGGCCGAACCTCTATAAACTGACGCGTCTTTGTGGTTTGCATTACCTTTCTACTTGTGTTTGATTTAGTTTAATTTCCGCTGCAATTCTTTGATCGATCAACCATGTAGTTAATTAGGGTTCAATAGGGATTAGCGTAAAAGTGATTAGTGGACCCATAACCCACACGATCCTACAAACATGAGGATTCATCTTTTGATATCGAACCACCACCCCATCCACAAATTCAAAGCACAATCTTTCAAAGTCAAACTCCTAGTCAGTCTGAGGGACTTGGGGTTTCAATTCACGATCACTTAGGGAGGATTCAATTCAGATTGAGAAAAACAAGGACCAAATTCATTATGAGTCGGCACAGGATTGTGCCTTATCTTTTTTCCCGTGGCCCTTGAGCCACATGATCTTCATGCTGTGCCTGTTAAGGACTCACCTCTGGTGGAGCAAGAACTCCCTAGTACCCTCAAATTCAAACAACCTGATGAGAGTTTGCCTCTCACTATTGTTCCTGATCATCTTGGAAATGATGGAACATCAAACAACTACATTGCTAATGAGGATATTAGGAGTTCCTTGGAGGATACCTTGTGTAAGAGACCCACTTTTTGTTCGCCTGATGACTCAGACATGCCTAACGAGATTCTTGACCTCGTTCCGACCCACCAGCCTGTTGGTTGGAGAGTTTGGATTGACGATCATAACTTCAGCACCGCAACGGGAGAAACTCTTCTTCCGTTGCCCCTTATGTCCCAATCTCTTGAGAGGTTCAAGCTCTTTCAATTTGATCCTTTGAATGAGACGCCTTTGCGTCCAATTCTTGAACCTCTCCTTTCATCTTGTGCTCTTTGTGAAGGGGGACCACACATGAGTATTCTGGCCCCATGTGGTGTCATGTTCCCTTTCCAAGTGCATTGACCCACTCTTGAGGTTCCCATTTGATGTCTTTTGACAAATGAAGATGGGAACTTATGTTTGTACATAGTTATATATAAAAAAAAGAAAAAAAAGTACAATAAAAGACTCCTTCAGTGAGCATCGATTGTTGTGGGCTCCAACCTTTGTGTATTTGGGCCCCATTTCTTTAACGTATTTGTATCCCTTCTTTAGCATCTCACAGGTTTTGAGGGAATTCAGGTTTGTGTCCATCAACATAACCATGAACTTCCCTTTGTACTTCACGTTGGTGAGATCTCTTCTTTTTCATGCATAAATCCATGTAGTATCTTGCTCGCATTCATTGAGGACAATGCATGAAGTAGGTGTGGGGGGGTGTTTTACGTGTGTACATAGTTGAGTCTTTTCCTTTGATTTTTGTTTTCTTTTGTGTGTATTGTTAGGGTCATGTTAGTGTGCTGCATTTAATATTGATATATCTGTTTGTCATGATCCTTGGGTGACTTGTCTTCTTTTGCTTGCCTAGTGCTTCAAAATTTTCACATTTCTTTCAAAATCTTCATGTGTTTGCGAAAGAAATGTGAAAAGTTTGAAGCACTAGGCAAGCAAAAGAATACAAGTCACCCAAGGATCATGGCAAGCAGATATATCAATATTAAATGCAGCACACTAACATGACCCTAACAATACACACAAAAGAAGGAAAAAATCAAAGGAAAAGACTCAACTATGTACACACGTAAAACAAATGTACATAAAGATTATGGCAGAAACCATCAAGTTAAGTATTCTCTTTAATTCAAACAAGCATACTGACATTTCTCACATACAACAACATTTAGCATTCATTCCATTCTACATGACATGTATAAACATCAACTCCACCCCCAAAGGGGGTTGAAACTACTTATACATTATTAATCTAACATTCATATTAAGGGGAAAAACATGCTATTTAATTCTACGAAGATTAAAACAATCAAAGTTAACTAAGCATGCAAGAATTAAAAGGAACAACAAAGAAACTAACAAAATAGTTTTTATTGCTCACTCACCTTACAAGTAGCCTCTCTCCACCAGAGTTTTGCTACAAGGCTTTACTCCAACTAGCGAGGATGGCCACCAAGAAAGGAGATGTTTACAATGGATGAGGAAGAGTTCTATTTATAGTCATAGAAAAAGGAAATCGGGGACAATCCCCTGATGTGGAACTAATGAAACAATCCCAAAATAGACATAAACACATAACCCAAACCCGGGCAAAACTGGGTCTGATTCTGAGAAAAATGGACCACCAATTGACAGTCACTTTTTCCCGGATCCGACCCATTTTCGGCTATCTTTTTTAGTTCTTCAATTCTTCACATGGGGTGCACTCGGATCGGTTATTGGAGTTTAGGCCCGGATCTAATTGCGAAAATACTCCTCATGATGGTGTGGAGTTTCTTGATTTGCTTATTGGTCATTTTGGTTTACATCCCGGTCCTTCTCTCTTGCAACTTAGTCTTTTTCCTTGCTTTTAAGTCCTTTTTGAGTCTCTTCTTCTCAAACCTATTTATTCTTGAAACTTAAACATAAAACCCATTACGTAGCATTGCTTAGGCTAAATATAATGATATAAGACACAAATATATGTATGATATGATGTCAATCAAATACCCCCACACCTAACTTTTGCTAGTCTCGAGCAAAACAAAGAAAGAGAAAAATGAAAGAAAGGAAAAATCATTCGTAAAATGGGGAAATCCTAACTCACTTTCGTAGGAATCACGATTGCACTAAGCACGTGCAACAAACCGTTAAACTTCCTTGTCGCCAAGGATGAGGAGTGTTGTCTCCTGAGGGTTTTCAGAGGATACACCCACAAAATCCGAACATTGATGCATTATTCAATCTAGCAACACGACTCATTGGACTCATTTTCGTCGATCATTGGACACGCACTACTACAGAAAAGGGAAAATACGTCGGATGTACGGGTCTATAAACGTCGGATATAAGCACTCCCTGATCCGACGTCTATGTGTGCGTCGTCTATACATAGACGTCGGCTATAGTATAGCCGACGTCTATCCCTAAAGAATATACGTCGGCTATACATACAAACCGACGTTTATTCGTTAACACATAGACGTCGGCCTATACATCAACCGACGTCTATTCTTTAGGGATAGATGTCGGTGATATAACAGACGACGTATATCATTTAGGTATAGACGTCGGTTATGTGACAAACGACGTATATTGTTTAGGGATAGACGTCGGTGAACTAATATGCGACGTCCATTAATAATGAATAGACGTCGGATTCAATATAAAGCTGACGTCTAAGAATAGACGTCGGCTAATAAAAACAGTCGTCGTCTATTCCTAAACCTGGACAAAAAATAGCATCCGACGAAATTGTTTTTAGTCATCGTATTCGTGTACATACAACTGCACAAAATTCGTTCACCTATAAATTTCTTCACAAATACTCACAATTTCATCCACATATACATACAAGCACAAATAAACAAGCATACATGCACAAACACAAACATACAACCATACATGCACAAACATACAAAGCATACACAATTGACATTCAACACACTTGCAATTAATTCATTCTAAAATTAAGGCGATTATATTAAGGCATAAAGTGTAGGTTTATACAAGTGCACTTGTTAACTAAATTACAAAAAAATACTATTGGCAGGAGAACCTCTTAGTTCGTCAGCATGTTTATGATGAAATAGCGAGCTCATCGGTCGCGAGTTTCATCGAGCTCATGTTGCGAGAAGGGATCACTACTTTTTGGGAAAACCTATCAAAAAAATACAAGTGTGTTGAATATTAATAACTAAATATTGAAACTGCACAACTATACAATTGAATAACGATCTACATTACCTCGGATAGGCATACGTCTTAAGTTGCCAATTCGAGGATTTCCTCCATGTATCTCATCACGTAGTAACCGCATTCCGTATTTCCAACCTGCTTCCGGTACTACAAACATAGAAAATAAATAAAATTTCAATTTAAAAGAATGTGTTCGTAGATGAGAAGATTCGGAGACATTAAGATGAGAAAAGAATGACTCAGAGGAGAAGAGATGAAGTCCTTAATTTAGCATGGAATAAGGAAGGTTAGAAATCTAACTAAGCAATCAAGGCAAAAACAAACCTAAAGTCCACTATAGGTCCTTAGTAATAGACGATGCCTAACTTCGAGGTCCCACCGAGGACCACTAGTCTGTAGGAAATCAAGAACTCGGAGGTCCCTAATATCTCAGGGAGACTAGATGGGCAACGACGTTCAGGCCGAAACGGTCTTAAACATCGAGGACCACTAATCTATAGGAAATCAAGAACCCGGAGGTTCCTAAAATCTCAGGGAGACTAGATGGGCAACGACATTCAGGCCATAACGGTCTTAAACGGTTTCCTCTCCTTAATGCGTCCGAAAATCCTAGGGGCCAACGTCTAATTGATTTTATTAAGGCTCTTTTATTAAGTGGTTTCTGGGCCAAGGAAAGGGTGATGAAATCCCCCACCTCATCTCCTATAGGTGACTGCCCCCTAAGTGTTTTTCATACCTTAATCTAACAAACAACACACCAAACAAACACCCACCTCACTCTTGTTCCAATGCAAGTCCTACTAACTAATGCGTGCTTTCTAATGAATGATGAGTGAAAGATAGTACGTACCTTACGCCAGCAATCTACGACAGAAATCGTAAATAATAGAAAAATATAATGCATGCAAATCCTATATGATGAATGACTTAGCAAATATTGTCTAATCTTTTGCTTTGGGTTATTAAAGGCCAAGTTGTTTAAGGGGGGCAATGAGTTATTATCATAATATTACAAATTCAAAAAATTAAGGCAATAAACATTTAAAATATTAAAAGCAAGTATTAAAAATAATTACTTGAATTGACAAAAAAACATTTTAAACACAAACTATCATGTTATTAATAATAATTGGGAATAAAATTTTATTGAAATTTTGGCAGAACCTCCACTTAAAATTTGATATGTAAAATTCTTCAAATCCTGAAATCAACAAGAAAAATGTATATCTAGTTATCTACTCACATTCACATCATGTATTTCTCTACTCAATCCAAACCAAATTCTTAACATAATCCAAACCAAATCAATCCAATGAAAACAAAGTTTGGTTAAATCATCCAACCAACCCAACTCAATCCAAACCAAATCAATCCAATGAATGAGTCAAATCAAATGAATTAAACATTCACACAATGATCACACTCCATTCACCAATAAACTTATCAAACTCCCAAATTAAAAAATTATGTTGAGGCATGATTGAATGGAGAATACATGTATAAGGGTAGGGTTACTAGGGTAGGTCTTTTAACATATTTAACGTAGGTTCGGCCATGAGAAGAATAGTGTTGTATTAGTTGGATATGTTTATCAAATATCAAATATCTTAAGGTGAATTTAAACTCAGGGCTTTCTGTAGGTTTTCAAGTTTGTTTTTCCAAGAAATATTACATATTATTTCAATTAAATCTCAACAAGTAACCAACATACATGCATGTTGGCGTTGGATTCTTGGTCTAAACTAATCCTAAATTAAGGATCTAAAATTGAGCACGAACCAGAGGAGGGAAAAGTTGTGATGCCGGAGGAGGTCTTTGTGGTTCCCGAAGACGTCGCGGAGGTGGTGCGGTGACGGCTGTAAACGACACGAGATGAAGGCTAACTTAGAAAGAATATGTGGAGAAAGACGGAGAAAGACAAACTTAAAACAACCAAAAACGAACTTAAAACTTACATGTGGAGAGAGACGGAGGAAGACGGAGGAAGAAGGAGAAGAGTGCCGGAGAAGTGGAGGAGAGCTTGGGAGCTCGCTGCGGTGCCGGAGACGATGCGGATCGGTCGGAGGTCGGTCGTGGAGGAGAGTTCGGTCGCGGGACGGCTAGGGTTTGGGTGGGTTTCGTCTGAAATGAATGAAAGAAAACGCGTATGTCCGATTTCTTTAAGACATATAGACGTCGGATGTTATATAACGCCGACGTCTATATGGATGGAGTATAGACGTCGGTCTTACATTACATCCGACGTCTATAGGGGGACGTCTATACCCTATAGACGTTGGATTCACAAGGTACACAAACGGCCGACGTCTATAGGTCAACGTCTATACCCTATAGACGTCGGCTAAATGTGTTATTACCAAACCCGACGTCAATAGTACTAAATAGACGTCGGCCTCAATGAAGACCGACGTCTATTCTGTCCTCTCCCCACTAGACGTTGGTGGTTATAAAGGCCGACGTCTATTGGGCGACGAGTAAAGCCTATTCTGCACTAGTGACGGTAATTCTACGGGCCGACTCTATATATGTATTCAGTCCACACACCTAGCCTAATAAATCATTCGTGCAAGTTAATTAAGGACTTAAGTGAAAAATGTATAGTGATACAACCTTAATAAGGACTTAAGGACAACCTTAACATCTTCATGTGATACAAAGCATAAAGTCCATTAAGGTTCTTATTTGGGAGTTTGGTAGGTCCATCCCAAGCCAAATGACTCGAAAGCACGAGGCACTAAGTCCCCTCGGACCTAATTTCCCGAGTGATAGGAGCCGTGCGAGAAAAGAGAACACCTACTAACTTATTTCTTATCTACAAATGAACCAAAACCCCTACACTTAATGTCTCACAACAGGAGCTTAAAGGTCCTTGACGGACAACAAACTTCATTATATTAACAAACACAAATTATTCAACTCATTAGGTTCAAGGTGGACTTCTTTATTTGTTTGAGTACTGAAACCCTATGATTACTCTCTCCCCGATGGAAAATCGGGGTGCATCCTTACGACTATATAAGACCTAAAGCCGGTGTACTAGATATCCTAATGCATCATGTTCAAGTCAATTTTGGGAGCTTCCTTTTTACTTTACCTCTCAACGGTTTTACAAATGCTAAACACATGCAAAACCCACAAAACATTTTCTTTTGCAAACACATGAAGATTTTGAAAGAAATGGAAAATTTTAAAGCACCAGGCAAGTCACCCAAGGATCAAAGCAGACATATCGATATTAAATGCAGCACACTATTATGACCCTAAGAATACAAACAAAAGAAAACAAAAGGAGAAAGATTATACTATGTACACATGTAAAACACCCCCCCACACACACACTTACTTCATGCATTGTCCTCAATGAATGTGAGCATGATACTACATGGATTTATGCAAGAAAAAGAAAAAATCTCACTAACGTGAAGCACAAAAGGAAATTCATAGTTATTTGATGGACACAAACCCTAATTCCCCTCAAAACCTGTGAAATACGAAAGAAGGGATTCAAATATGTGAAAGAAATGTGACCCAAATACACAAGAGTTGGGTCCCACAACAAACAATGCTCACTCATGGAGTCTTTTGTCTTCTTTTCTTTCTTCTTATTTTCTTTTTTATGTTTTTTTGGTATTTTTCAAATTTAACTTTGTACAAACATGAAATCTCAACCATTCATGCAGAAACATGAATGGTTGAGTGCGAGAGAGGTTCATGAAGGAACATGACCTCCTCGACTTCCGTTGGTGCCCCCTCCAAGGTTTGAGGCGTTGTTCATTAACTTTGAACACGTCCCCATTCCTTGGGTTCAGGATTTTAACCGCACCATGAGGAAATACGATTTACATAATTAAAGGGCCAGACCAGCGACAACGGAGCTTATCGGCAAACAGATGAAGCGTGAATTGTAGAGCAACACCTTTTGCCTTGCCGTAAACACCTTGTCAAGCTCTTTCGTCGAGTGCGCGATCATGACAGGACTCGAGGAAGAAGCCCCGGCTAACTCCGTGCCAGCAAGCTGAGAGGGAGGAACGCGCAAACTGAAGGTGTCGGAACCACAAGTCTTTGTGGGCGCACGATCGTGAAACATCTTGGCTCGGGACTTATGAATTTTGGCATTTTCATACGCATCATTGCTTAGCTCTTCGAATTCCACAATGTCGAGTTTGCGCTGCAATCCTGCTTGATCAAAATCCATATTCAGGTTCTTAATCGTCCAGAAAGCACATTGCTCGAGCTTGACTAGTAGGTGGCAAGCCTTGTTGTACACTACCCGATATGGGGACATACCCAAATTGGTCTTATACGCGGTGCGGAAATCCCACAACGCGTCATTCAACGTAGTCGACCAATCCTTCCTCGAGGAATTAACCGTCTTCTCAAGGATTTGATTTAAATGTCGTGTAGAGACTTCGACGTGCCCACTAGTTTGCAGATGATATGGGGTCGCAAGCTTGTGGGTGATCGAATAATTCCTCATAAGCACTTCAAAGGAGTGATTACAGAAGTGGGTACCCTATCACTGATTATGGTATGAGGAGTACCAAATCACGTAAAAATGTCCTTTAAGAATTTGGTGACCACCTTGTTGTCATTGGTCTTTGTGGGGATAGCCTCTACCCACTTAGACACATAGTCAATGACCACCAAAATGTAAACATTCCCGAACAAATTCGGTAAAGAACCCAAAAAGTTGATGCCCCAAACATCAAAGATATCGACGACAAAAATATTTTGCAAAGGCATCATATCACGTCGACTAATCCTGCCAAGGCGCTGACACCTATCACATTGCTTACAAAATTCGTAAGCATTTTTTAAAAGAGAAGGTCAGTGGAATCCAGATTAGAGCACCTTGGCGGCAGTTTTCTTTGTTCCAAAGTGTCCTCCACATGCCTCAGAGTGGCAAAATTGGAGCACACTTTGGAACTCGGTATTTGGGATGCACCGCCTAAAAATTTGGTCAGAGCTGTACTTGAATAGATATGAGTCATCCCAATGAAACAATCTAACATAAGATCTAAATTTGGTTTGGTCAGATTTTGACCAACCCACAAGAAGTTGCTTGGTCACGAGGTAGTTCATGATGATGGCAAACCAAAGGTTATCTTCGACCGTGAACAATTGCTCATCAGGAAATGTGTCATTAATAATTTTATATTGTGGGTTGGTCGTCTGAAGACGAGAAGGGGGTCCGCTACAACATTTTCACACTTTTTTTGGTCCCGAATCTCGAGATCAAATTCTTGTAACAACAAGATCCATCTCAAGAGTCAGGATTTTGCATCTTTTTTCACCATGAGGTGTTTGATGGTTGTGTGATCAGAATAGATAATCACGTGGGAGCCAATCAAGTACGACCAAAATTACTACAAAACGAATATGAACGCTAAGAATTCTTTCTTGGTCACAGTTTAGTTCAATTGGGCATCATTAAGTGTTCTACTGGCATAGTAGATCACATGAGGCAATTTGTCCAATCGTTGTCCAAGCACTGCTCCCACAGCAAAGTTAGATGCATCACACATTAACTTGAATGGTTCAGTCCACACCGGTGCCTTAATTATGGGAGTTGAAGTCAACTCTTTCTTCAAGGTCAAAAAAGCAAGGTAGCAATCCGTTGTGAACTCAAAAATGGCATCCTTAGCCAACAAAGTGGTGAGAGGTCGAGCAATTTTGCTAAAATCCCGAATGAACCGCGTATAGAATCCAGCATGCCCCAAAAAGGCTCGGATGTCCTTCACATTACGTGGCGGTAGGAGATTAGCAATAAGGCCCACTTTGGCGGGATCGAACTCAATTCCCCTACTTGAGACCACATGTCCAGGTATAATTCCACGCTTCACCATGAAATGACATTTCTCCCAATTGAGAGTGAGGTTCTTCTCACAACATCACTTGAGGACAAGGCTCAAGTGATGAAGGCACTCATCGGAGGAAATGCCAAATATGGAAAAGTCGTCCATGAAAATCTCAAGGAAACGCTCTACCATATCGGAGAAGATGTTGATCATACACCTTTGAAATATTGTCGGCGCATTACATAACCCAAAGGGCATGCAAAGGTAGGCAAAGGTGTCAAAAGGACAAGTAAATGTGGTTTTCTTTTGATCCTCGGGGGAGATGGGAATTTGGTTGTAACTGGAGTATCCAAAAGAAAACAATAATACTCATGTCTTGCCAACCTTTCCAACATCTGATCAATGAATGGCAACGGGAAATGATCTTTCCGCGTTGCCACATTGACCTTGCGATAATCAATGCAAACCCGCCAGCCAGTTTGTAGGCGTGTTGGTATAAGCTAATTATGCTCATTCTCAACAACTGTCACGCCTGACTTCTTGGGAACCACATGGACAGGACTCACCCATGAACTATCAGAGATAGGATAGATTATACCATGATCCACGCACTTAAGAACCTCCTTTCGGACGGCTTCTTTTAGCACATGATTCAATCTTCATTGTAGGTCCCGGCGGGGCCTAGAATTCTATTCCATGTGTATTCGATGTTGGACAATACCAGGGCTAATTCCCTTGATGTCCTTCAAGGACCACCCGATAGCCTCTTTGTTTTCAAAGAGCACTTTTTTGAGGGAACCACTTGATCTTTTCCAAGATCAGAAGCAATAATTAGTGTCAATGTCTCATTATCCCCTAAAAATATGTATTTTAGGTTATTGAGGAGTGGTTTAAGCTCGACCGGAGGTGGGTCCTTGTTGGATTTAGAGCTAATTTCAAGTGGCTCAAGGGCCACAGGATAAGAGGAGCAAGCACCCAGATGTGCCTCCTCATCCAGAAGTTCACAGGCGGATTCCTCAAAATCATCTTCAATCGCAACCTAGTCATTAGGCACCTCAATAATATGTCGATGTGAGTCAAACATGCCCAATGACTCGAGCTCATCCGTGTCCTGAATGAAATTTGATCCGACAACATCGTCGAAGAGCTCGAGTTGCTTACCAAGAGTAAAGATGTTGAAATCCGCCGTGAGGTTTCCAAAAGACAACCACATTAAGCCATTTTGACAATTGATCAAAACATTAGATGTCGCAAGAAATCTTGATGACACTTCCTCGTGAAATCTTGATGGATCTGTCAGCCAATTGGAGGGTTGTCCTCGTTGGCTTAAGATCGCTTATTCCAATGTTGACATAGACAGAGTAGGGCAGGAGGTTCATAGATGCTTCCAAATCCAATAGAACTTGAGGAATTGTCATCTTACTGATCATGTAAGAAATAGTTGGACAACCGTGGTCCTTGTATTTGACTTGCATGGGTTGTGTCAATATCGAGCTCACATTGGCGGCCAGAAATGCCTTTTTAGGAACATTTGTTCTCCTCTTAACAGTACAAAGGTCCTTAAGGACTTGGCATATGGTGGCATTTGCTGAACAACGTCCAACAATAGAATGTTCACCTTGACTTACCTAAGTAACTCAACGATTTTGTCACAATGCTCATCACGTTTTTAGTCAACCTATGAGGGAATGATGCCTTGGGGACATAAATGTCACGAGGAGGAGCCTAAGAATTGGGTTCCTTGAAAGACTCTTGACCCTCCTCGGAAGAGTCACCAACAGTGTTGGATTCAGGCATTTCCCCATTATTGTCAACAACCATTCCCGATTTTAAGGTATGGTCAACATTTGCATGTTGGGAAGGGTCATTTTAAACATTGTGCACATTCTGCCTAGCCTGAGCAGGTTGACCCCTGGGATTTACCACAGGTTGACTTAGTAACTTACCCTTCTCGTGTTCATTGAACTGATAAGCCAACTGGCTAACTTGCATTTCCATGTTGATTGTACTTTGCATGCTCTGCATGAACATTTGAAGGGTCGGATCACTAGAGGGGTCCTTTGGGTCAACCCGCTGGGTAGTGGAGTTTCGTTAGAATAACTCGACGATGAGGCCTGAGGAGGTTGGTAATTATGGTGCTGAGACCTTTGATGTGGGGGTCGGTAGGTCGTCGATGGGCGTGGAGGGTGATAAGGTGGAGGTTGAGGTTAAGCATGCGATCTCTGACTGTGGCCCTCACTAGGCAAGCAAGAGAAATTAGGGTGGTTATGTCATCCCAGGTTGTAGGAGTGAATGTACGGGTCATTACGTGGCCTTTGTTGATACATCGTATTTGAATGCTCAGTATCCCTTGGAGCGTAAGCACATTCCAAGTCATCATGTCCCGTAAGTCCACACCTACTACATGCAGGAGTAGTGACCGGGAGGTTGTACATCTATTTCTTCGCGTTATCCTTCAACGCGAAAGAAATCATCCTCAACCGGACTTAGTCCTTGTCAAGTTGTTGAAGCTTGAACCTGGAGCATACCTCCTCGAATTCGCGTATAAAAATATACGGATCCTCCTTATTAGCAGTTAAGGTAGGAAGCGTGCTCATATATTGAGGTTTCAATTCATAGTTCCCGCGAGCTGGTGGAAGAACTATGCATGAAGGTTGAGCGACCCGAACAAGATGGGTCCACTCTCACAAAGTAATCGGTCTATCCCGTCGAGCTAATGGTGGTGGTGCACCAAGAACTTGATCCTGACTGAATCCTTCTTCCTCCTGAGGAGGAGAAGGAGGTCTACGTAGTGGTGGGAGTGGACCGAGGTAATCCATGTATGGACCCCAGTCTCCCCCATCTCCACGAGACGACTCACCGTCACGCTCCAAAAGAGCTCGAGGTGGAGATGGGCGATCACCTAGACCGTCCATCTCAGAAATATGCACTCTCTCAAGTTGAGCGCTCTCACCAGAACGAGCCCAACCTCGCATAAAATGCTCAACTCAACTCTACAACAATACACAACAAAAGGTGTAATCCTAGGAGAAGACTATAACGAATAATATAGAGGACGAGAAGACTCAGATGAGAAAGGAAGAATCCTTATAGCTAGTGTGGGTAGTGGGACAAAGTAGAAGCACACAAGCAAACAAGGCTCAAACAACTTATGGCTATAGGTCATTAGGCTAGATGACACCTAACTTCGAGATCACTAGTCTCGACACGCCTCACCTTCCTACAATGAAGACCACAATGCCCAGAAAGTGATACCAGATCCGGAGATCTAGTACCTCCTACTATCGACAAGGCAGACAACGCCGATCAGGTCATGACGGTCTCAACTCAATCAATCTCCTAGTGCGTCCGAAATCCTTAGGGTCAATGTCTACTTGCTTTTAGAATTAAGACTTTGATTAGTGTGATTTTTGGGGCTAAGAAAATAGTAATGAAATCCACCACCTTATCTTGTATGGACATCCCCTCAGTGTGATTTTTGCAGTCTTAATCTAGAAATCAACTCTCCAAACAAACGCTCAACTCACACTTGTTGCAATGCAATTCCTACTAACTAATGCATGGTCATACAAAATGCAAGAATGAGAGTAGGAAGTGCGTACCTCATGCCAGCACTCAACAAACTGAAAGTAAAGCTAAAAGAAAAGACAAACTACGTGCCTAAGTCAAGTATATGATGCATGACCTAAACAAGCAAGAATGCCTAATCTTTTGCTTTGGATTTTAGTAGCCATGTTGATTAAAGGGAATTAATTATTGATATGGGGGCAAACTACAAGTCAAAACATGCCAAATTGAGCCCCAAAACACGCTAGTGAATGTAGAAACAACCAGAAAAAAGGGGAGGAAAACTGAGCTCACCAGGCCGTCAATTGGCGGTCCACCACCGCTGATTGGCGGTCTGTTTACCTTTGTTCCCCTCCAAACTTCATTTTGTGACGTCCCTAGATATTTTGAGCCTCCTGAAACAAAGCAACACTACAAACAAAAATTAAAACCACTCGAATCATCCAAACCAGAGTCTGGACAGAGCACCTCCTCGGCAACGGCGCCAAAACCTTGATGTGTTCGTTTTAATATTACCACAAGTGCATGGCGTAGGTGAAGACATGGAAAATACGGGTCGTGTCCACGAGAAGTTGTGTCAACTTTAGTTCTTCAGAAATCGAGTGGGAAAAGTGGGGAGAAGGAATTGATTATACTAAACTAGACTAAACTATACTACGCTACACTAGTACATAACAAACAAGGAAGATGAAAGCACGAAACTAAATAAAACTTAACTAAGTGACTAATAAAAGCAAGCTGGAAATCAAGAATGGAAAAACCCTAAGGGGTGAAGTGCATGTACACATGAAATAAGTGGTGATGAATGCATTCAATAGAGCACAAGTGTAGGGAGTGTTGATATGCATAAGAAGTACCTCATGACAAAACCTATCATCCAAATCACTACCCTAAGTGATTAATATTAGCATGAACAAGTTTGTTATTAAGAACCTAAAAGAGCATGGAATGTTCCTAAATATTATGGCAGAAACCATCAAGTTAAGTATTCTCTTTAATTCAAACAAGCATACTCACATACAATAACATTTAGCATTCATTCCATTCTACATGACATGTATAAACATCAACTCCACCCCCAAAGGGGGGTGAAACTACTCACACATTATCAATCTAACATTCATATTAAGGGGGAAAACATGATATTTAATTCTACGAAGATTAAAACAATCAAAGTTAACTATGCATGCAAGAATTAAAAGGAACAACAAAGAAACTAACAAAACAGTTTTTATTGCTCACTCACCTTACAAGTAGCCTCTCTCCACCAGAGTTTTGCTCCAGGGCTTTACTCCTAGTAGAGAGGATGACCACCAAGAGAGGAGATGTTTACAATGGAGGATGAAGAGTTCTATTTATAGGCATAGAAAAAGGTAATCGGGACAATCCCCCGATGTGGGACTAATGAAACATTCCCAGAATAGACATAAACACATAACTCATGCCTGGGTGAAACCGGATCGGATTATGAGAAAAACGGACCGCCAATTGGCGGTCACTTTTTCTCGAATCCGACCCATTTTCAAATATCTTATTTAGTTCTTCAATTCTTCACATGGGGTGCACTCGAATCAATTATTAAAGTTTAGTCCTGGATCTAATTGTCAAAATACTCTTCATGATGGTGTGGAGTTTCTTGATTTGCTTATTAATCCTTTTAGTTTATATCTGGGTCCTTCTCTCTTGCATCTCAATCCATAAGTCTTACAACTTAGTTCTTTTTCCTTACTTTTAAGTCATTTTTGAGTCTCTTTTTCTCAAACATTTTTATTCCTGAAACTTAAACATAAAACTCATTACGTAGTATTGCTTAGTCTAAAAATAAATGATATAAGACACAAATATATGTATGATATGATGTCAATCACTTGTTCTTTAGTTCATATTAATTATTGATTGTTATTGATTGAAATGAGATATACGATGCAAGTTTATGCTCTAACTCATCATGTTGTTTTGTCTATTGGAGTTACTATAGAGGTGTGAACCATGATTCACTTTTAAGTTCTAGCTCCTTAAATTGGTTGGTATTGATAGTTTTGGAAATGACTATCGTCCAGCACTTATGCTCATATTTATGGTAATGTTAGACACATGTTTACAAGAAAATATGAACTTGAATGTTATCGTCTGGTTTATTCTTTTGAATTGTATGTCTATTAGATTGATGTTTAAATTGTAACCTTTGGCATACAAAGTTTTATAAACTTACTGTTTAGTGGTTTTATATTTTTGCAGGTAACCGTCAAGCACTGGCAGTACATGCATGACATTCATGGCATATAGTTGCATAGGTGGTGTTTTTAGTTTTCTTTTATGTCTCTATGCACCTAGAATTTGATCGGCAATTATTATTGATTCTTTTAATACCTCTTGAATATATTGATTCTTAGATTTGTACATCATGTACATGCTTTATTCTTGAATCCTCTAACACGTATACATGTATTTGAACTAATGGAGCTCTTATTATCTTTTATTGACTTCTATTGTCTTCCTTTAACTATCTCCTTCCTTCTTCTTTTTATTTCGTCTTCCGCTTTGACCGTCTGGAAGGGGATGTTACACTTCCACCTAGGGGAGAGCATCCTGTCCGGACCGGACCAGATTTTTATCCGGGGTCCGGACCGAAGACCGGACCGGACCGAACCCGAAATTTGAAAATCTCCCGGACCGAAACTCGGAACGGACTAGACCAAACCCACAACTTCCGGACCGAACCCGGACCGACTGGTCCGGTCCGGTCAAAAAACCCGGTTTGGACCGGGTTTTGCTCTCCCCTACTTCCACCTAAAGTTATGTGTAGATACAAAGTTGGAGAATGAAGCATATGAAATCTAAGTTACCTCAAAGTCTTAAATTTTGTTGTGCTTTCCAACTTAATAGAAAAGTTGTCACTTATATGGTATATTGTCTAAGTATTGTTTTTTAAAGTAGTGTGTAGTATTGTTTTCTAAACTTGAAAGTAGTGATCCATATGTTTTTCCCTTCCTTCTTGCTAAGGCGTTTGCAGAAGAACAATGCTGACATTAGAGTCATACGACAATGCAATTATCCTCTTAAGGTCAATGACATGTTTCCCTCCAATCATATGTTGAAGCAAAATGCAAGTCAAGCTATTGTACATGTCAAAATATTATTTTCTTAAGAATTGGAAAGTATTTTGTTCACAATTTCAAGCTTTCTTATATTTAAAATTACCTTTCATTGCATTTAATATTGTTGGCTTCTTGGTTGATATTCCTATAAGTTGTTTTGCTTTTGGATTACGTATTTGGAGTGGAATCAAGTTTGTTTAGTTCTTTGTTTTATGTTACATCGACCCATTAATATTTCTCGACGATGAAGGCATCTAAGAAGCACGAAGGCTTTAAAGAAAGCCATCAAAATAAGCAAAACAGACTGCCAATCCCTTTTTTTTAATTTATGTATGGATTCAATCTTCTTTTGCTTATAGCTCATTTGTATTATTTTGACTTCTAATAGTTTTGATTGGTTTTGGATCAAAAGGAAGGAGTTCCTCATGCAGTTAAGGAGGCGAATCCATAACAAATCAATTGCAGTTCTAAGTCAGCAATCTCCATTCTAATCTCAAGTTACACATATATTTTATTTCAATTTGATCCTTGAGTGTTGTGGTAGTTCGTTTATTAATGCTGAAATCTTGGTTGAGAACGCGAGGGAGGACAAGGAAGTCCATGTCTAACACTCTAATGCTTCTTTTAGTTTCTACTCTTCCCCTTGTTTGAATATACCTGAGTTGTTCTTGATTGTCATCGGATTCCAAGCATAAGAGAGTGTCCATGCAATAGCTGCTTAGAACATAGAAAAGGTATGTATGAGAATTCCCTTTCGATTTTGAATACACTTTAGATTCCAAAAAATAATTTTGTTGACATATTTGATTATTATTTGTTGACATATTGATGCTTTTGTTTGTGTAAGATTGCGAATCGTTGTAATGTATTCTTTTGATAATAAATAAGGTAGTGTAACATGATGACTAAATTTAATCCTTAGTCTTTCATGTAGTAACAGTAAATCTCTACTTATATTCTGTTACAGTCTGAAAAAGTAGTGTAGCTTGCCTCCCTTTTTCCCGAGGTGCCCTTGGGTGAAAGCGTGGATGTTAAACAAAAAGATAATTTTGGAAATTGGTAGTGTTCCAAGCAAAAAAATTAACATTGGAAATTGGTAATGTTCTAAGCATAAAACTATCAATGGAAACATGTATGCTTTTCGAATAACATCAAGTTTAGGGATTCAGTTGAGTGCAACTTTGTTTAAAAATTGTGGTTTTAGGATGAACTGTTTAATGAGTTTGACATTTCGGAAGATTGCAACTTCGAATCTGAAGTCTTATGCGTTACAGTAAGGCCGGCGCTTATCATTGTTTGTCTAAAGTTTGAAATTATAGATACTTTGTCAGCCACCTAGATTTGAACGTAGTTTGTATATCACCATGTTGTTATTTGTAATGTAAACCTTTATATGTCAACAAGTTATTATTTTGTCTCAGGGTTGGATTTGTGAAGCATGTAACGTGTTTTTTTAAATAAGATTTGTGTTGATTCTAATATTGGACATTTCTTGGTGTTTGGATATTGATTTAGAACTCTAATATGTTTTGTAGCATCCTCAACGCAGCGGAAAAATTTAAAATTTTCTAAACAACAATCAACAGAGGATATCACTCAAACACATGGAAGAAGGTGCACCAACATATATAATATATACATATTCGAGTATTTCAAAAGTGTGATTACATCAAAGGCTAAACAAAAAATACAAGTAATCACTCCGACCTCAAAATGAGAGAAAGTAGGATCAGGTAGCAGCGCTCCTCTCCTCGGTCACCACCCCCTAATGCCGATCACGGCCTGAAAAGCAAACATGCAACGATGCGTGAGTTTTCAGAAGGAAACCCTGTATGCCAAACTCTACAAAGAGTTCGATCGAAAACCACCAGGCTTTCCTCAAATGCACAACCGGTCGACCGCCCAAGTGCATCGTTCGACTGGTGTGAGGCAGAACCCGAATTCTCATTAAGAACCGTAGACCGTTTGCACCAACCAGTCGACCGATCAGGCAGTAACATCTGCTGCACGTTTGCTTGCGACGAGCCGGAAGACCTACCGTCGACTTCCAAATACTCACACAACAAAAGTGAGCTACAACAACAAGTTTGACATACCGTGAAGGTTTGAAGAACCCTTCGAAGAACCTCGACGGCGCTTCCACGAGCACTTCTCCCCAAAATACGATCCGCCGACGAACCTCACACTCGATCAACGATCACCACATCCTCGACAACTCGAGCACAACTTCACCTCCTTCACTCTCCACCCCAACCCCTGAAAATGAGGTAGGTTGAGAGAGAGAACCAAAGCAAAAGGAACGGGTTTAGCAAAACCACAAACTCACCTTCACCAACCACCCTCGCCGACCCTCGCTTTCGCCGGAGAATACCTCCACTTCCGATCACCACGTCGGAGCACAACTGAGGGAAAAAGAGAGAGTGATGTGAGAGAGAATGAGGGAGACGTGAGAGAGAGCTTCACCAATAAATATCTTCTCTAATCAAATCCCAACCATCCATCCACTCCACTCGATCTCAGCCGCCCAATCCCATCTCCTCCTAATCACCACCTAAATCAACATTAAAATTCAATTAGGATTATGATCCCACGTGTTTTAAATTTAATCGTGGACCATTAATTTGGAAAAGAATATGCTGAAAAATGTCACAATGTTGGAAGGAATCTGAACTGTGTTCGTGGTAGAGTGGTAGGACTTTAGGATGTGATCGTGTCAATTGTTCAATCTTCAAAAAAAAAATAGTGACTATGGTTAAAGTAACTTCTTGAAGATTGGGTCTCTTGCTAAAACTAAACCTCATAATGCACAATTTGTTAGGGGAATACAAGTTCATTGGTGTGTCTACGTTGTTTTTAGTGACTTAAGACTACTGTTTCTATTTGCATAGAGATTCATAGGGAAATTTTGTGGGTCTATGAAACTTAATATTTGTTTTTTCATTTAATAGCCTTGGTTCACAATTAACACATTGTTTAATAACAAAAAAAAAGAATATCGTAGTAGATTTGGTTTACAAACTTTTATCTCAAAGCGATCCAAATTTAACATAGTTCTTTGTTACAAGTAAATCCACTAACTAATTATTTTTGTTGTGTAAGTTTCTTGAGCTGGAATGTTTTAATGATTTGTACTTTTTTATTTTTCTATTGCTTATCTTAATGGTTCCTTAGATTTTATGCCTTTTGTGATATTTCCCTTTTAAGCTAAATCATGGTTTAAACTTTTTAAACCTACATATAGATAGAATAACTTGCAGGAGTTGTGTGCCTTAATTCACGGATTTGTAGCCTACAGCTACAATGTGTTTCCATGAGATTAAATGTTTTATAAACTTGAATGCTCACTACCTATCTCAGCAACTAATTATTAACTATTTATTATCAATAAAATTTGATGTTCATTAGTTAAAGACCTAGGATTTTGGTCACGGTATTGACAAGATTTTCCATTTTTTCCATTAATACAATGTTGGAAGTCAAATTTTTAGAACAAGGCTTCCTATCACTTACATCTCAGCTTTGGTAAATTTTGAATTTGCAAGTCATTACATGTCAGCTTTGATAAATTTTGAATTTGCAAGTCATTTACATCTCAGCTTTGGTAAATTTTGAATTTTGCAAGTCATTTTTGCAACGTTTGTTCTAAAAGTCGGTTTCCCATTATAATTTCAAAAAAATTCATACTAGACATTAGTTTGACCAGAATAAATAATCAATTTGCCACCATTATAGTCAATTTAATATGAATGCATTGCATGTGAAGTGAAGGGATATGAATGGTTCTGGTATAATAGAAACTTATTATGTATAGTAGTTGAGAAACTTATTTTTAAAAGCTTTTGGTATTTGGGTATTTTTAAAAAGATCGCAGTTAAAAAGATTCATGAATTAATAAGATTGCAGTGTCAGTTCTGTATAGTAGTCGAGAAGCTTATTTTTAGACTTCAATCAACAAAACTATTAATTTTGCCAAGTTATGCAAATAAAGTTGCCCCAGACAGAACTTTGTTTCTTAAATTGTCTACATCATCATCAAAAAAGTCAACAACATATTATAAAAATTCCCATCAAATGTTGAATTTATTACACAATTGGTTCCTCGTCACGAAACATTATAGAAATAAGTCAATGTCTATAAAGTTAAATATGTATTTAACAGTAATAATGTCAATCTTTTCAATGGTTGCTTATGGATATGAAATTGAGAAATTATTTATCACCTAGGTATAAAACAAGTCATTTTATCACCATCAACTTTTCCCCCCCAAGTCACATCTCTTTTATAAATGCATGTCAACAAATACAAAAGTTGCTTACTCGAGAGTGAGCTAAACAGATGAGACTAAAATAAACACCATCAAGGCCAGCTAAATCTAAGGTGACGGTGAAAAAACGTAGTGGGGATTGGTTAGGAAAAACGATCTCCCTAATGAAAGGATTTAACATTGATAGAAAGTGAGCCCATTCTTCCAAAGTCTTCTTGAGCTCAAAGTGATAGTATTATCCAGTAAGTGATCTTCCAGCCCAATAATCCAGCCCAAGTGAAGATGTATCCAGCAAGAAATTGGGCCCAAACAGCCCGCTAAGAGACTCCAAATGCCATGACCATTCGTGAATGGTGACAACAGATGCAAACTTCTGCATTCTAGCATCCCATCCTCCAAATGCACCCCATAACCATTTCTGATCAAATTAATCCAAAGAATGATTTGATCGGGTCCATGAATGGCTAGCCGATGCGTTGCAAAACATGTGCCATTAAGAGAGCATCCTGAATGTAGCCTAAAACCAATGAAACATGCATAAATTTGCAGGCTTCCAAAGTTAAAATATTCCATGGTGCTTGAGAAATGGAATGATAATGAAGAAGGCTACTTCCCATTTCCGACCAAATCATTGATCGGGTCCCAGAGTGGCTAGCCGATGCAAAGCAAAGCATGTGCTAGGAGAAAGAGAAACCTGAGCAAAAAAAGACAGCATAACAAGAGAAAAGAATAAGAGTATGCTCAATCATAATGAAAACAAACTGCATGTTGCCTGGGAGAAAAAGTTTAGTTGAGTTCTTGTGACATGAGGCGATTCACGTGCCTGAACCGTGACTCCTTAGAGTTTCATTTCTAGCCTACCCCAACTAGTTTGGGATTAAATGCTTTGTTGTTGTTGTTGTTGTTGTTGTTGTTGAGTTCTTGAGACATGAGGAGGGAGAATTATGAATAGATGACCGCAAAGATCCACAATAGCTACAATTCAGATTAGGATCACAAATGTAAATGCTCCAAGAGAAAGAAAATGAAGGTAAATCACAGAAGGAAAGAAACTTCCCATTTCCGACCAAATTATTCAAGTTATGAACAATTTGTCGGGTCCAGAGATGACTTGCCAATGCGATGCAAGACTTGTGCCACTTGAATCTACAAAACTAAGAAAATGGTTAACCAAATCTGATGCAAGCAAGAGATTGTTTATCTGTAGCCAGGTTTCCTCTGCCATATTGATCCAACTCAGCGGGAGAAGTGTATTTTTTGTTGGTTTGATTGTTAACAACAAGATTAGCAAGGTGATCCGCTAAAGTGTTAGCTTCCCTGAATTGATGCTGGATCTGAAAATGGGGAGGCTTAACCTGTTGTAGGATAGGAATAAATCTGTGGAGACTCGTGATTGACATCATTTCATGCTTATATTTGTATCTTATATCCATTATCTTTCACCTAAACAATGCTATGTCACGAGTTTTATGTTTAGTTTTCAGGAATAAATAGGTTTGAAGAGATGAAGGATAAAAGGACCCAAAAGCTGGGAAAAAGGACTGAATTGTAAGATCTGGGGACCAATATGCAAGGAAGAAGGACCTGATTGCAAGACAGAAGGACCTAAGAGCAAAACAGAATACTCCTCACCATCATGGGGAGTATTTTGGCAATTCTATTCGGGTCGGAGCTCCAACATGCAAACTAGATGCATCAAATACCAACAAAGCCTTCCAGAAAAGCCCACAAGAAATTTCAGAGCGATCCGGACACTGTAGACCGCTAATTAGCGGTCCAAGACCGCTAATTGGCGGTCACTTTTGGCCCAAATGCGCTCAAATTGCTCCAGAACATGTATTAGAGGATGTTTAGGCTATGTGTGGTATCTGTTTAGTCCCACATCGGGGGATTGTGTCGGATTAACTTTTTCCATGCCTATAAATAGAACTCTTCACCTCCTTTTGTAATCACTCCATATTTTAAGTGGCTATTCTTCCTACTAGAAGTGAGGCCTTGAAGCACACACTAAAGTAGGAGGATGCTACTTTTAATGTGAGTCATTTTTATCAATAAAGTTTTGTGTTTCTTTCATTGTTTGTTTATGTTTCTTTTATTGTTTGTGCATGTTTTAGTTTAATCGTCTTTTAATTCTAGCTTAGTTTTAATATGCTTTCTTTCCATAGTTTAATAATTAGTGTAATGTTTAGTGAGTAGTTCCATCCCCTTTGGGGGGTGGAGTAGATGTACATACATGCATTAGAGAATGGGATGAATGCTTTAATTTCAATGTGTTGATTAAACGTGAATGTATGCTTGCTTGTTTAGGATAGAATTTATAACTTGATGAGTTTTGCCAAAATTATTAGACACCTCTCATGCTTGTTTAGGTTCTGAAATAAACACCTTGCATATGTAAATGTTAATTAACTAAGTTGGTGAATAGATTGATAGGTTTTGCCATAACATTTAGACACTTCCTATGCTTGATAAACACCACCTTCATGTGCTTAAAGAATGTATTCTACACCCACCTCTTTGCATGTGTGCACTCACTCCACCCCTTAGGGGTTTTTCCCATTTCTGTATTCCAACACTTCTATTTTGTTCTTAGCTTAGTTTTTATTTGATCGTTTATTTCTTTGTTTCGCATTTCGTACTTCTTAGCGTAGTTTAGTGTAGAGTAGTGTAATCAATCTTTCTCCCCCTATTTTTGCCACTTGATTTCTGATAAACAAGAGCCTGCTCACCTCCCTGAGGAAGACCCGTACTTGCCACCGCTTCATCGCGGCCGTGCACTTGCGGTAGAAATATAAAACGTTCAACAAGTTTTTGGCGCCGTTGCCGGGGAGGTGCCAGTCCAGACTCTTGTTTGGACGATTCGAGTGGATTTAATTTTTGTTTTGTAGTTTGTCTTTGTTTCAGGAGACTTGGAGTGGTCAGGAGGAGCACCTGGAGAAGTTTTGAAGCAAGCTGAGCACTGTAGACCGCCAATCAGCGGCCTGAGACCGCCAATTGGCGGTCTGGTAAGCTCTGTTTGCTCTCTTATTTCTTTGGTCGGTTTTCATAATTGATGTAGTGATCTGGGATTTAATTTGGCATGTTTTGACTTATAGTTTGTTCCCAGATCCATAATCAACCTCCTTTAAGCAACTTGGACCCTAAAACTCAAAGCAAAAGATTAGGCATTCTTTTTGTTTAGGCCATGCATCATGTATGTGACTTAGGCATTTAGATTGTCTTTTATCTTAACTTTATTTTCTGTTGCTGAGAGCTGGCGTGAGGTACGCACATTCTACTCTCATTCATGCATTTCGTATGAACATGCATTAGTTAGTAGGAAGTGCATTGCAACACGTGTGAGTTGAGCGTTGTTTGGAGAGTTGATTGCTAGATTTAGGACTCCAAAACGCTACTAAGGAGGGGCTGTCCCGTACAAGATAAGGTGGGGGATTTCATCACCATTTCCTTCGCCCCAAAAACCACACTAATCAAGAGCCTAATTTTAAAATCAAGTAGACATTGGCCTTAAGGAATTCGGACGCATTAGGAGAGTGATCCGGTCCCGACCGTCATGACCTGATCGGCGTTGCCCACTTTGTCGATAGTAGGAGAGACGAGATCCCCGGATCTTGGCTCACTTGCTGGGCTTTGTGGTCCTCGTTGTAGGGAGGTGAGGCGTGTTGAGGTCGTGTGACCTCGCAGTTAGGCGTCGTCTAGCTGTAAGGACCTATAGCGACCTTAGGATTGCTTGAGCCTTGTTTGCTTGTGTGCTTCTACCTGTACCCATCCGCCGTAGCATAAGGACTTCTTCCCTTCTCTCCTGAGTCACTCTTTCTCTCCTGTGTTCCCCCGTCTTCTCCTCTACGCACTTTCTTTGTTAAAAAAAAGTTTTGTTTTGTGTGTGTGCACCTTTGTGCATGCTTTCGTGGACACGAGACGAGAGTGGTCGTTTGACGAGGAGCGTTGTCAATCCGGCTTCGGTCATCGATTTCTCGACACCTCCCTCCTCTCGTGTCGCACGTAGTCCGGGTTCAATGGCTGCTAATTTCCGTGAGGAGGAGCAGTTGCTGGACCCACCTGTTCGACCAGTGCTTCCAGTTGTCGTTCCCATACCTCTACGTGATCGATGCTACCCGAGCCGTACAGCTCTACCCTCATGCATCGTATTGCCAGAGGCTAATGGGAACCATTTTGAGGTTAAGCCTCAGTTTATCTCCATGCTCCCTCATTTCACTGGGAAAGGTGACCCCTATATCTTTCTCAGGGAATTTGAGGAGGTCTGTGCTATGTTCAAGCTGCAACAACTTAGCACAGACTCCATCCATCTTAGGCTCGTTCCTTTTGCACTAAAGGATGACGCCAAGAAGTGGTTGTACAGCAACCAGGCGAATTCCTTTAGGACTTGGGATGAGTTTCAATCTTCATTCCTCAAGAAGTACTTTCCTAATCATCGGACTCAAAAATTGAGGAACGAAATCAATTCGTTCTATCAACATGAGACCGAACCATTTCATGCATATCTTGGGAGGTTCAAAGAGCTACTATCCTCGTGCCCTCACCATGGCATTGAGTTGTGGCGTCTTTGTCAGATTGTGTATGAGGGTCTTCACATCCCGTCCAGAACGCTCCTTGAGTCCATGTGTCAAGGAGAGTTCTTGGGAAAGGATGAAAGGGAGGCATGGGCCTTCCTAGAAGACCTCGCTGAGAAAACCATGCAATGGGAGAGTGTGAGGGAACCACCTGCATCATCTAGTATAGGAGCGAGGATCGCGAATGCAAACTCAACTAGGTCGGGTTCCGCATTTGCTATCGATACCACTACGGCCACCGAGGCATGCATGGCGGCCTTAATGAGCCGTATGGATTCGATTGAGCTCCAAAACCAACAAAGTGCACCTCACATGTCCACATCTGGTCCAGTTCCCTGTCATTCATGTGGTAGGATAGGTCATGTAGAGAGCGAGTGTGAGTCCATTCCTCCTGAGATGGAGCGTGTCAACGCCATCTATGACAGAGCTAGGAATGACCCATACTCATCATCTTATAACCCTGGATGGAGGAACCACCCCAATTTTTCATGGAACCAAAATAATGCCCCGGGTGGTCCTTCAAACTCCTCTAGACCACCTTACCAATCACACCAACCTCCCATGCATGCGCATTCCTATCAACCACCCCAAACGCAAACCACCAATCCATCGGATTTCCCAATTCCAATAATATGGAAACCCGATTCAATTCGCTTGAGACCTTGACTCGTGGACTTGAAAACTCAATGAAAAAATTTATGTCTACCACAAGTCAAGTTCTCACTTCAAATCAGCAGACCATGAAATCTCTAGAGCTTCAGATGGGCCAATTGGCTCAGTCTGTACATGAAAGAGAGAGGGTCTTTTCCTAGCCAGCCTGAGGCTAACCCCCGCATGTACCAACAACAACAAATGCAAAATGAGAATGTGGTACCTCGGGGGAGGCAAGTGAACCATGTGGAGGAACCTGTTCACCATGTCAATTCCATTGTGACCTTAAGGAATGGAAAACAGGTTGACAATCACATTTCCTTGCCACACCCACCACCATCTATGCAGCCCCTCAGTGGGAATGGTGGTGAAGAAGAAGCTGAGGGTGAGGGTAATACACCAAAGCTTTCTTCTCAGGCACAGCAGAAAACGTACCTGCCAAAAGCTCCTTATCCAAGTAGGTTAAACAAAAAGCAGAGTGACAACATGGACAAGATATTAGAGGTATTTAAGCAAGTGAAGGTTAACATCCCCTTGTTGGATGTCATCCAACAAATACCTCAATATGCCAAAGTGTTGAAGGATCTCTGCACAACCAAGAGGAAGACCAATGTTCCTAAGAAAGCATTCTTGGCTGCAAATATCAGCTCACTTTTGTCCAATCCCACCTACACAAAATACAAGGACCCTGGGTGTCCTACTATTCAGTGTACGATAGGGGACACTAGACTGAGCAATGTTTTGCTTGATTTAGGATCAGCGGTCAACCTCCTCCCATTCTCTGTTCATCAACAGTTGAACTTGGGAGAATTGAAACCAACTAAGATCACCCTCCAATTGGCGGATAGATCCATTCGTATTCCCATGGGGATTATCGAGGATGTGCTTATCAAAGTTGGAGATTTTATATTTCCAGTCGATTTTGTTGTCCTCGATACCAATCCTGTTGCGAACACCCACTCTCAAATACCTTTGATTTTGGGTAGACCATTTCTAGCAACCTCCAATGCTTTGATTAATTGTAGAAATGGTCTCATGAAGCTCTCATTCGGTAACATGAGTGCCGAGTTTCATGTGTTCAACTCTGGTAGGCAACAAGAACCCATGGATGAACCTTTAAATCTCAATCTCATCCGCCAATTGGAGAAAGCACCACAAAACCAACGAACACCTCTAACACCAATGCAGGTCGTTGAGAATGTTTGTAGGCTCAGCGAAGACTCATTGCCTGTCTTTGCAATGCAACAGAGTGAGCTGGCCTCGAACATGAATGTCCAAAGGGAGTGTTCGTTGCATGATTCAGTTGAGAGTACTAGTGAGAGTGAGACACCTCACCATATGCCTAGACCAGAAGGTGTCTCTACCTCATGTCCCATGGCCATTGAGCCATTTGAGCTTCATATTGACTCCAACAAGGACCCACCTATGACCGAGCTTATGCTTGATGATCTAAGTGATGGTGGGAGGTCCTTGTTGGATTACTTGGGGAGAAGCCCCATTCTTAGTGATGCAGGTCTGTTGCACCCATCGAATGAGCTTGAGGAACTCATTCCGATGCACCCGCCTATTGGTTGGAGGGTTTTCTTCGATGAGCAATTAAACCCTAGTGAGGCAACACAACTTCATTCTTTGTTGCCCACACCCAACCAATATCATGAGGGGTTCGAGCCTTTCAGCTTTGACCTTTCACCGCTCATGACACCTCAGAGTACCAGTGGAGTTTGCCCATCTCGGCAAGTCTCTGGTCCTCTTGACTTGATGTTCTCATTTGATGTTCCTTGACCAAATGATTATGAGAATATCTTGGTTGATGTATATATCTTTAAAAAAAACAAAACAACAACAAAAAAACAACAAAAAAGAAGAAGTGTGTAATAAAAGACTCCTTCAGTGAGCATCGATTGTTGTGGGCCCCAACCCTTGTGTACTTGGGCCCAATCTCTTCACGTATTTATCTCCCTTCTTCAGCTTCTCACAGGTTTTGAGGGAATTTGGGTTTGTGTCCATCAACATGACCCTGAACGTCCCTTTGTACTTCATGTTGGTGAGATCTTTCCTTTTTCATGCATGTATCCATGTAGTATCTTGTTCACATTCATTGAGGACAATGCATGAATTAGGTTTGGGGGGGTGTTTTACGTGTGTACATAGTCGAGTCTTTTTCCTTTGGTTTTATTTTCGTTTGTTTGTACTGCTAGGGTCATGTTAGTGTGCCGCATTTAACATTGATATATCTGCTTGCCATGATCCTTGGGTGACTTGTCTTCTTTTGCTTGCCGAGTGCTTTAAAATTTTCACATTTCTTTCAAAATCTTCATGTGTTTGCGAAAGAAAATCTTTTGTGGGTTTTGCGTGTGTTTAGCATGTGCAAAACCGTTGAGAGGCAAAGTAAAAAGAAAGCTCCCAAAATTGTCTTGAACTTGATGCATTAGGATTTTTGGTTTACTGGCTTTAGGTCTTATCGAGTCGTTAGGATGCACCCCGATTTTCCCTCGGGGGGCGTGTAATCATAGGGTTTCAGTACTCAAACATTTAAAGAAGTCCACCCTGAACCTAGTGAGTCAAATAATTCGTGTCTGTTAGTATAAGGAAGTTTGTCGTAGGCAAGGGCCCTTAATCTCTTTTTGTGAAACTTAAGTGTAGGGGTTTTGGTTCCCATGTAGATAAATAAGTGGTGTTCTCTCTTCTCGCACGGCTCCTATCTCTCGGGAAAGTAGGTCTGAGGGGACTTTGTGCCTGGTGCTTTCGAGTCATCTGACTTGGGATGCACCGACCGAACTCCCGTTACACGGGTGGTAGGGATCACCCTATGTGGAGATTTGGGGGAAGGTGTACGTGATAGTGTAAGTCCTCATAGGCAATGATGCACGAAACCTGACCCTGGGAGAATCAAACACCAACCAATAAATGCTCCAAAGAAAAAGAAAAAAAGAAAAAAAAAGAAAGAAAAAAAAAGAAAAAAAGAGAGTCAAATAAGAACCAAAATGGACTTTACACGTTGTATCACATTCAGAAGTTAAGGTTGCCCATGTCTTTCACTTAATTCCTTAGTTAACTCTCACGAATAACTCATTAGTCTAGGTGTGTGGACCGATTACATATATAGAGTCGACCCGTAGTATTACCGCATCCCATGATCGACAAAATAAGTCCAAGGAGTCGTGTAGCTAGATTGATTAATGCATCTTGTTCGGATTTTGTGGGTATATCCGCTGAAAACCCTCAGGAGACAACACTCCTCCTCCTTGGCGACAAGGAGGTTTAACGGCTTGTTGCACGTGCTAAGTGCAACCGTGATTCCTACGAAAGTGAGTTAGGATTTCTTGTTTTTTCGTATGCTTTTCTCTTTCTTTGTTTTGCTCGGGACTAGCAAAAGTTAGGTGTGGGGGTATTTGATTGACATCATTTCATGCTTATATTTGTATCTTATATCCATTATCTTTCACCTAAACAATGCTATGTCACGAGTTTTATGTTTAGTTTTCAGGAATAAATAGGTTTGAAGAGATGAAGGATAAAAGGACCCAAAAGCTGGGAAAAAGGACTGAATTGTAAGATCTGGGGACCAAGATGCAAGGAAGAAGGACCTGATTGCAAGACAGAAGGACCTAAGAGCAAAACAGAATACTCCTCACCATCATGGGGAGTATTTTGGCAATTCTATTCGGGTCGGAGCTCCAACATGCAAACTAGATGCATCAAATACCAACAAAGCCTTCCAGAAAAGCCCACAAGAAATTCCAGAGCGATCCAGACACTGTAGACCGCTAATTAGCGTTCCAAGACCGCTAATTGGCGGTCACTTTTGGCCCAAATGGGCTCAAATTGCTCCAGAACATGTATTAGAGGATGTTTAGGCTATGTGTGGTATCTGTTTAGTCCCACATCGGGGGATTGTCCCGGATTAGCTTTTTCCATGCCTATAAATAGAACTCTTCACCTCCTTTTGTAATCACTCCATATTTTAAGTGGCTATTCTTCCTACTAGAAGTGAGGCCTTGAAGCACACACTAAAGTAGGAGGATGCTACTTTTAATGTGAGTCATTTTTATCAATAAAGTTTTGTGTTTCTTTCAATGTTTGTTTATGTTTCTTTTATTGTTTGTGCATGTTTTAGTTTAATCGTCTTTTAATTCTAGCTTAGTTTTAATATGCTTTCTTTCCATAGTTTAATAATTAGTGTAATGTTTAGTGAGTAGTTCCATCCCCTTTGGGGGGTGGAGTAGATGTACATACATGCATTAGAGAATGGGATGAATGCTTTAATTTCAATGTGTTGATTAAACATGAATGTATGCTTGCTTGTTTAGGATAGAATTTATAACTTGATGAGTTTTGCCAAAATTATTAGACACCTCTCATGCTTGTTTAGGTTCTGAAATAAACACCTTGCATATGTAAATGTTAATTAACTAAGTTGGTGAATAGATTGATAGGTTTTGCCATAACATTTAGACACTTCCTATGCTTGATAAACACCACCTTCATGTGCTTAAAGAATGTATTCTACACCCACCTCTTTGCATGTGTGCACTCACTCCACCCCTTAGGGGTTTTCCCATTTCTGTATTCCAACACTTCTATTTTGTTCTTAGCTTAGTTTTATTTGATCGTTTATTTCTTTGTTTCGCATTTCGTACTTCTTAGCGTAGTTTAGTGTAGAGTAGTGTAATCAATCTTTCTCCCCCTATTTTTGCCACTTGATTTCTGATAAACAAGAGCCTGCTCACCTCCCTGAGGAAGACCCGTACTTGCCACCGCTTCATCGCGGCCGTGCACTTGCGGTAGAAATATAAAACGTTCAACAACTCGCATGAGTGATGTGATCATTCTTAAGTAGCTCCACAAGACTAGATGAGTCAGTTTCAATTATCACCTCTTGAATACCATTCTCCTTGCAGATAATAAGGCCATCAAGCATAGCACAAAATTCAGCTACCATATTGTTGGTATAACCATAAAAGGAGTGATAACCAACAAATAAATTACCATTCCAATCTCTAATGATCCCCCCTCCACCAGATAATCCAGGATTTCCTTTACTTGCACCATCTGAATTCAGCTTGTATTTATTTGTGCTTCACGAGGCTTAATCTAGTGAAATATTTTATATTGCAATTGAAATTCTTCAACATTTGAAATTCCCAATTGACAAAGCTGAGAAATTTCAGATTTGTTACAAGAGTGAAGAGGTTTAAGCTGGTGATTAATAGAATGTACCCAATCCTTAATTTTGTATGTCATAATCCTAGGATTAATCTTCCTGTTCCCAAATCGGGATTCATTCCTACTCTTCCAGATTTCCCAAATAATGCAGCAGCAAATGAGTCTTCTAAGAGTATTATATGCTCACCCTTTTGGAAGGAATAAAGATATCATTAACAATCACTTCATAGGTCATAGTACCCCCACAAAACCTTTTATTGTACCATCTCCCCAAGCACATTTGCTTAGCAGGCTATCAAAGAATAAATGGTGAAAGGTTTCAGCAGAGGCAAAATGGCAACAATTGCATTTCGAAGGACCTTGTCTTTGAAACTTCTTCCAACTATCATCGAGAGGGAGTCTTTGGGTGCAAAATTTTAGTATGAAGTGAGATATTTGAGGAGGGAGTTGGGGATGCCAAATGCCTTTGAGTCCAAGGTTTAATGCTAGTTCTACTTCTGATCAAGTGCCAAGCACTTTTGACAGTGAAAATCCCAGTTTTAGTGCAAGACCAATATGCTTTGTCTTTATTATCATCTAAGACATAATTCCCATAAATGATATCAACTTTATATTCAGAGGGGATATCGAATTCATGAAGCTTGTTAGGATTTTGAAGTATCTCTTTAACTTGGATTCTGGAAGCTTGGGTGGGGACATTATCTACATCACTTATTTTTCCTCTGGTCAACCACTTGTGAGTCCAAAAATTAATGTTGCCTTGACCCAATTCCCAATGAATATAAGGAGTGATGAGATACCAAGCATCTTTAATATGATTCCATGCAATAGGAGTTCAGTAGGGGTACATTGAAAGTGCCATATTAACTCTTCATAAATCTAGAGAAGAGGGTATCCCTGTAGAAAATATTCCAAGCTAGTTTCATTCTCATAGCAGTCATCACTTCTTTAAGGGATCTTATACCAATTCCACCCTCATCTAGAGGCTTACAAAATTTTCCCAGGCAATCCAGTGGTGCTTTTCGATGTTGGTAGTGTTACCCCAATAAAAATCGGCCATAATACTTTCAATTCTTTTGAGAATATTTTGAGGGATATTATGGATAGACATGGTATGAAGAATCATACTTGAGATAACAGAAGTGATAAGGACCTTTCTACCAGCATGAGTAAGAAGTTTGGATTGCCATCCTTTAAGCTTAGCTTGAATTTTCCTCATAAGTTCATCATAATAAGAAATTTTATTAAGGCCTTTGTAAATAAGGCATCCAAGATATATAAAAGACAGATTGTCTTTATTAATACCAGAGAAGTGATGAATAATATTAATTCTGGCAGGGGAGGCTTTGGAAGAAGTATAGAAATTGCTTTTATCTTTGTTGATTTTTTGACCAGAAAATTTCTAATAATCATCAAGAAAGACAAAGATTTTCTTAATAGAATCCCTCCTTCTTGTATTACCATCAACTTATTAAAACACCATGTATTACTTATTTGTTGCTTAATTTTGTTATAACAATCGTACATCATACGGGTTAAATGCTAGTGTTTTTATACCGAATGAACTCAAAATAATCCTTTTATAATAAAATATTAATAGTAAATCGAAATTTTAATTTTGTAACAATCAACTACTATTAAATAACAATTTCTAATAAAATTAATCTGATTTGGACCTGGTTTGGTCCGGTAAGGTTTGATCCCAACCGACCTGGTGTGGTTCGGTTACCAGTTATGGAATTGGATGCAATTAGGTTTTGGTCTGGACCGGTACTCACTACTACAAATATGCCCTTTGGCGAAGGACAATTCCACCGACAAAAGAGGTCGATTCTGTCGGTATAAGTACTTCCCAACGGAACTTCCGCCGTATGTTCTGCCAGTAATTAGCTCGTCGGGAAGAGCATTGCCGATGCAATCTTTGTTGAGAGGTCCAATGTTAGCACGCCAGAAAAAGGCCCGTAGTTATTTATTGCCATATGGAATTTCAGTCGGCAATATATCTCGCCTTGCTACTATTGCCGATGGAAATTCTGTCGGCAATACTAGCACCTGATACAAATAAAAAATTGTTAGCTAGTGACCATCCACAACCCATGTCATATTTATACCTATAACATGCAATAAAACTCCATTTCAACCTCTAAGTCAAGGCACGAGTCCATCCCACATACCTTCACTATGAAATGGATTAAAATCTCTAAGTCATACAAAAAAAAAACAATATATCAACTAAGAGTCACAATGTAAATCACACAATAGCTTACAATTTAAACCACAAAGCATATCATGCCACAAGCAAATTCATATACCATACTAATACTAGATATATCATAAGTCACAAGCAAGGTTCAGAAATGCGAGATACCGATTTGATGCGGCGAGGCACCGCATCCAACATGTGCGGGATGTGGATGCGATACAGGTACATATGCGGTTTGCGATTTAATAATTAAATAATATAATATAGATATATTAATTCTAAATGATATGCATGTAACTAAAAATTTAGGTAAATTTTTGTATAATTTCTAAGATCACTAATTCAATATTAAAAAAATCATAGTAAAAAACAAAAAATGGGTGTTTTGAGATAAAGCCTCATCGGAGGACCGAATCCAGGAGATGCGATGCGCATCTGCCATGCATCCGGTCTGCATACACATATGCGGCCACATCGGGCCGCATTCCTAAAAAGTGGTCATAAGTCACATACTATATATCCAAGTCAAATGTCATACTACATATAACATGTCATAAGTCACACTATAAATAGAGAACAAAAACAAGTATACCAACTAAGGCTCCAGAGGAAGTCGGAACCGTCGATGGGTTGCCGTCACGCTGAGAAGACGTATCCATATCATCACTTTACCAAAAAAAGTGGATTTTGATTAGTTGGGCAATCCCAAACATATATATTATTTTGAGAAATTAAAGAACCAAATTAAAAATTAATCACATATCAACTTTGCGACTTAACCCTTTAACTTCTCGTGCTCCTACTACATTGCATTTTAATATTGTTATATATATTATACGTATCAAAATAAATCTTTGAAGTTAAGTATACACTTACAAGCGATGCAGATTGCGAAATCTTGGTTTAAAGATGCTCGATGTGGAACACTACTATGTCGACCCGTCGACGTATTCCCTTTCTTGTAGGCTCCAATGCTAGCACCTTGATTGACATCATTTCATGCTTATATTTGTATCTTATATCCATTATCTTTCACCTAAACAATGCTATGTCACGAGTTTTATGTTTAGTTTTCAGGAATAAATAGGTTTGAAGAGATGAAGGATAAAAGGACCCAAAAGCTGGGAAAAAGGACTGAATTGTGAGATCTGGGGACCAAGATGCAACGAAGAAGGACCTGATTGCAAGACAGAAGGACCTAAGAGCAAAACAGAATACTCCTCACCATCATGGGGAGTATTTTGGCAATTCTATTCGGGTCGGAGCTCCAACATGCAAACTAGATGCATCAAATACCAACAAAGCCTTCCAGAAAAGCCCACAAGAAATTCCAGAGCGATCCGGACACTATAGACCGCTAATTGGCGGTCACTTTTGGCCCAAATGCGCTCCAATTTCTCCAGCACATGTATTAGAGGATGTTTAGGCTATGTGTGGTATCTGTTTAGTCCCACATCGGGGGATTGTCCCGGATTAGCTTTTTCCATGCCTATAAATAGAACTCTTCACCTCCTTTTGTAATCACTCCATATTTTAAGTGGCTATTCTTCCTACTAGAAGTGAGGCCTTGAAGCACACACTAAAGTAGGAGGATGCTACTTTTAATGTGAGTCATTTTATCAATAAAGTTTTGTGTTTCTTTCATTGTTTGTTTTATGCTTCTTTTATTGTTTATGCATGTTTTAGTTTAATCGTCTTTTAATTCTAGCTTAGTTTTAATATGCTTTCTTTCCATAGTTTAATAATTAGTGTAATGTTTAGTGAGTAGTTCCATCCCCTTTGGGGGGTGGAGTAGATGTACATACATGCATTAGAGAATGAGATGAATGCTTTAATTTCAATGTGTTGATTAAACATGAATGTATGCTTGCTTGTTTAGGATAGAATTTATAACTTGATGAGTTTTGCCAAAATGATTAGACACCTCTCATGCTTGTTTATGTTCTGAAATAAACACCTTGCATATGTAAATGTTAATTAACTAAGTTGGTGAATAGATTGATAGGTTTTGCCATAACATTTAGACACTTCCTATGCTTGATAAACACCACCCTCATGTGCTTAAAGAATGTATTCTACACCCACCTCTTTGCATGTGTGCACTCACTCCACCCCTTAGGGGTTTTCCCATTTCTGTATTCCAGCATTCTTTCTTTGCTCTTAGTTTAGTTGTTATTCCATCATTTGTTTGTTTCGTTCGCATTTCATACTTCTTAGTGTAGCGTAGTCTAGATTAGCATAAACAACTTTCTTCCCCCTATTTTTGCCACTTGATTTCGTACAAGCAAGAGGCTACTCACCTCCCTGAGGACGACCCGTACTTGCCACCGCTTCATCGCGGCCGTGCACTTGCGGTTTAAAATAAAACGTTCAACAAGTTTTTGGCGCCGTTGCCGGGGAGGTGCCAGTCCAGACTCTTGTTTGGACGATTCGAGTGGATTTAATTTGTGTGTTGTAGTTTTTCTTTGTTTCAGGAGACTGGGAATAGCAAGTGGAGGCTACTGGAGAAATTTCCAGACGACCTGAGCACTTCAGACCGCCAATCAGCGGTCTGAGACCGCTAATCAGCGGTCTGGTGAGCTCTGTTCATCTTTTAATTTCTTGATGTTGTTGCTCTAAATGATCTAGTTATCTGGGACTCAATTTGGCATGTTTTGACTTATAGTTTGTTCCCAGATCAATAATCAAACCTCCCTTAAGCAACTTGGACCCTAAAACTCAAAGCAAAAGATTAGGCATTCTTTTTGTTTAGGCCATGCATCATGTATGTGACTTAGGCATTTAGATTGTCTTTTATCTTAGCTTTATTTTCTGTTGCTGAGAGCTGGCGTGAGGTACACACCTTCTACTCTCATTCATGCATTTCGTATGAACATGCATTAGTTAGTAGGAAGTGCATTGCAACAAGTGTGAGTTGAGCGTTGTTTGGAGAGTTGATTGCTAGATTTAGGACTCCAAAACGCTACTAAGGAGGGGCTGTCCCATAAAAGATAAGGTGGGGGATTTCATCACCCTTTCCTTCGCCCCAAAAACCACACTAATCAAGAGCCTAATTTTAAAATCAAGTAGACATTGGCCCTAAGGATTTCGGGCGCATTAGGAGAGTGATCCGGTCCCGACCGTCATGACCTGATCGGCGTTGCCCACTTTGTCGATAGTAGGAGAGACGAGATCCCCGGATCTTGTCTCACTTGCTGGGCTTTGTGGTCCTCGTTGTAGGGAGGTGAGGCGTGTTGAGGCCGTGTGACCTCGCAGTTAGGCGTCGTCTAGCTGTAAGGACCTATAGCGACCTTAGGATTGCTTGAGCCTTGTTTGCTTGTGTGCTTCTACATGTACCCATCCGCCGTAGCATAAGGACTTCTTCCCTTCTCTCCTGAGTCATTCTTTCTCTACTGTGTTCCCCCGTCTTCTCCTCTACGCACATTCTTTGTTAAAAAAAAGTATTTGTTTTGTGTGTGTGCACCTTTGTGCATGCTTTCGTGGACACGAGACGAGAGTGGTCGTTTGACGAGGAGCGTTGTCAATCCGGCTTCGGTCATCGATTTCTCGACACCTCCCTCCTCTCGTGTCGCACGTAGTCCGGGTTCAATGGCTGCTAATTTCCGTGAGGAGGAGCAGTTGCTGGACCCACCTGTTCGACCAGTGCTTCCAGTTGTCGTTCCCATACCTCTACGTGATCGATGCTACCCGAGCCGTACAGCTCTACCCTCATGCATCGTATTACCAGAGGCTAATGGGAACCATTTTGAGGTTAAGCCTCAGTTTATCTCCATGCTCCCTCATTTCACTGGGAAAGGTGACCCCTATATCTTTCTCAGGGAATTTGAGGAGGTCTGTGCTATGTTCAAGCTGCAACAACTTAGCACAGACTCCATCCATCTTAGGCTCGTTCCTTTTGCACTAAAGGATGACGCCAAGAAGTGGTTGTACAGCAACCAGGCGAATTCCTTTAGGACTTGGGACGAGTTTCAATCTGCATTCCTCAAGAAGTACTTTCCTAATCATCGGACTCAAAAATTGAGGAACGAAATCAATTCGTTCTATCAACATGAGACCGAACCATTTCATGCATATCTTGAGAGGTTCAAAGAGCTACTATGCTCGTGCCCTCACCATGGCATTGAGTTGTGGCATCTTTGTCAGATTGTGTATGAGGGTCTTCACATCCCGTCCAGAACGCTCCTTGAGTCCATGTGTCAAGGAGAGTTCTTGGGAAAGGATGAAAGGGAGGCATGGGCCTTCCTAGAAGACCACACTGAGAAAACCATGCAGTGGGAGAGTGTGAGGGAACCACCTGCATCATCTAGTATAGGAGCGAGGATCGCGAATAAAAACTCGAATAGATCGGGTACCGCATTTGCTATCGATACCACTACGGCCACCGAGGCACGCATGGCGGCCTTAATGCGCCGTATGGATTCGATTGAGCTCCAAAACCAACAAAGTGCACCTCACATGTCCACATCTGGTCCAGTTCCCTGTCATTCATGTGGTAGGATAGTTCATGTAGAAAGCGAGTGTGAGTCCATTCCTCCTGAGATGGAGTGTGTCAACGCCGTCTATGATAGAGCCAGGAATGACCCATACTCATCATCTTATAATCCTGGATGGAGGAACCACCCCAATTTTTCATGGAACCAAACTAATGCCCCGAGTGGTCCTTCAAACTCCTCTAGACCACCTTACCAATCACACCAACCTCCCATGCATGCACCATCTTATCAGCAACCCCAAGTTCCAAGCACCAACCAACCAGGTTTCCCAAATTCTAACAACTTCGAAACCCGGTTTAATTCGCTTGAGAACTTGACTCGTGGACTTGAGAACTCTATGAAAGATTTTATGTCGTCCACAAGTCAAGTTCTCACTTCAAATCAGCAGACCATCAAATCTCTAGAGCTTCAGATGGGCCAATTGGCTCAGTCTGTACATGAGAGAGAGAGGGTCTTTTCCAAGCCAGCCTGAGGCTAACCCCCGCATGTACCAACAACAACAAATGCAAAATGAGAATGTGGTACCTCGGGGGAGGCAAGTGAACCATGTGGAGGAACCTGTTCACCATGTCAATTCCATTGTGACCTTAAGGAATGGAAAACAGGTTGACAATCACATTTCCTTGCCACACCCACCACCATCTATGCAGCCCCTCAGTGGGAATGGTGGTGAAGAAGAAGCTGAGGGTGAGGGTAATACACCAAAGCTTTCTTCTCAGGCACAGCAGAAAACCTACCTGCCAAAAGCTCCCTATCCAAGTAGGTTAACCAAAAAGCAGAGTGACAACATGGACAAGATAGTAGAGGTGTTTAAGCAAGTAAAGGTTAACATCCCCTTGTTGGATGTCATCCAACAAATACCTCAATATGCCAAAGTATTGAAGGATCTCTGCACAACCAAGAGGAAGACCAATGTTCCTAAGAAAGCATTCTTGGCTGCAAATATCAGCTCACTTTTGTCCAATCCCACCTACACAAAATACAAGGACCCTGGGTGTCCTACTATTCAGTGTACGATAGGGGACACTAGACTGAGCAATGTTTTGCTTGATTTAGGATCAGCGGTCAACCTCCTCCCATTCTCTGTTTATCAACAGTTGAACTTGGGAGAATTGAAACCAACTAAGATCACCCTCCAACTGGCGGATAGATCCATTTGTATTCCCATGGGGATTATCGAGGACGTGCTTATCAAAGTTGGAGATTTTATATTTCCAGTCGATTTTGTTCTCCTCGATACCAATCCTGTCGCGAACACCCACTCTCAAATACCTTTGATTTTGGGTAGACCATTTCTGGCAACCTCCAATGCCTTGATTAATTGTAGAAATGGTCTCATGAAGCTCTCATTCGGTAACATGAGTGCCGAGTTTCATGTGTTCAACTCTGGTAGGCAACAGGAACCCATGGATGAACCTTTAAATCTAAATCTCATCCGCCAATTGGAGAAAGCACCACAAAACCAACGAACACCTCTAACACCAATGCAGGCCGTTGAGAATGTTTGTAGGCTCAGCGAAGACTCATTGCCTGTCTTTGCAATGCAACAGAGTGAGCTGGCCTCGAACATGAATGTCCAAAGGGAGTGTTCGTTGCATGATTCAGTTGAGAGTACTAGTGAGAGTGAGACACCTCACCATATGCCTAGACCAGAAGGTGTCTCTACCTCATGTCCCATGGCCATTGAGCCATTTGAGCTTCATATTGACTCCAACAAGGACCCACCAATGACCGAGCTTATGCTTGATGATCTAAGTGATGGTGGGAGGTCCTTGTTGGATGACTTGGGGAGAAGCCCCATTCTTAGTGATGCAGGTCTGCTGCATCCATCGAATGAGCTTGAGGAACTCATTCCGATGCACCCGCCTATTGGTTGGAGGGTTTTCTTCGATGAGCAATTAAACCCTAGTGAGGCAACACAACTTCATTCTTTGTTGCCCACACCCGACCAATATCATGAGGGGTTCGAGCCTTTCAGCTTTGACCTTTCACCCCTCATGACACCTCAGAGTACCAGTGGAGTTTGCCCATCTCGGCAAGTCTCTGGTCCTCAAAACATGATGTTCTCATTTGATGATTCCTTGACCAAATTATTATGAGAATATCTTGGTTGATGTGTATATCTTGTAAAAAAAACAAAAAAAAGAAGAAAAAAACAAAAAAAGAAGAAAAAAACAAAAAAAAGTGTGTAATAAAAGACTCCTTCAGTGAGCATCGATTGTTGTGGGCCCCAACGCTTGTGTACTTGGGTCCAATCTCTTCACGTATTTATCTCCCTTCTTCAGCTTCTCACAGGTTTTGAGGGAATTTGGGTTTGTGTCCATCAACATGACCCTGAACGTCCCTTTGTACTTCATGTTGGTGAGATCTTTCCTTTTTCATGCATGTATCCATGTAGTATCTTGTTCACATTCATTGAGGACAATGCATGAAGTAGGTGTGGGGGGGTGTTTTACGTGTGTACATAGTCGAGTCTTTTCTTTTGATTTTTTGTTTTATTTTGTGTGCATTGTTAGGGTCATGTTAGTGTGCCGCATTTAACATTGATATATCTGCTTGCCATGATCCTTGGGTGACTTGTCTTCTTTTGCTTGCCTAGTGCTTTAAAATTTTCACATTTCTTTCAAAATCTTCATGTGTTTGCGAAAGAAAATGTTTTTGTAGGTTTTGCGTGTGTTTAGCATGTGCAAAACCGTTGAGAGGCAAAGTAAAAAGAAAGCTCCCAAAATTGTATTGAACTTGATGCATTAGGATTTCTAGTTTTCTGGCTTTAGGTCTTATCGAGTCGTTAGGATGCACCCCGGTTTTCGCTCGGGGGGCGTGTAATCATAGGGTTTCAGTACTCAAACATTTAAAGAAGTCCACCCTGAACCTAGTGAGTCAAATAATTCGTGTCTGTTAGTATAAGGAAGTTTGTCGTAGGCAAGGGCCCTTAATCTCTTTTTGTGAAACTTAAGTGTAGGGGTTTTGGTTCCCATGTAGATAAATTAGTGGTGTTCTCTCTTCTCGCACGGCTCCTATCACTCGGGAAAGTAGGTCTGAGGGGACTTTGTGCCTGGTGCTTTCGAGTCATCTGACTTGGGATGCACCGACCGAACTCCCGTTACACGGGTGGTAGGGATCGCCCTATGTGGAGATTTGGGGGAAGGTGTACGTGATAGTGTAAGTCCTCATAGGCAATGATGCACGAAACCTGACCCTGGGAGAATCAAACACCAACCAATAAAATGCTCCAATGGAAAAAAAATGATGAAAAAAAAGAAGAACCAAAATGGACTTTACACATTGTATCACATTCAGAAGTTAAGGTTGCCCATGTCTTTCACTCAAGTCCTTAACTAACTTTCAAAAATAACTCATTAGGCTAGGTGTGTGGACCGATTACATTTATAGAGTCGACCCGTAGTATTACCGCGTCCCATGATCGACAAAATGAGTCCAACGAGTCGAGTAGCTAGATTGATTAATGCATCTTGTTCGGATTTTGTGGGTATATCCGCTGAAAACCCTCAGGAGACAACACTCCTCCTCCTTGGCGACAAGGAGGTTTAACGGCTTGTTGCACGTGCTAAGTGCAACCGTGATTCCTACGAAAGTGAGTTAGGATTTCTTGTTTTTTTCGTATGTTTTTCTCATTCTTTGTTTTGCTCGGGACTAGCAAAAGTTAGGTGTGGGGGTATTTGATTGACATCATTTGATGCTTATATTTGTATCTTATATCCATTATCTTTCACCTAAACAATGCTATGTCACGAGTTTTATGTTTCGTTTTCAGGAATAAATAGGTTTGAAGAGATGAAGCATAAAAGGACCCAAAAGCTGGGAAAAAGGACTGAATTGTGAGATCTGGGGACCAAGATGCAAGGAAGAAGGACCTGATTGCAAGACAGAAGGACCTAAGAGCAAAACAGAATACTCCTCACCATCATGGGGAGTATTTTGGCAATTCTATTCGGGTCGGAGCTCCAACATGCAAACTAGATGCATCAAATACCAACAAAGCCTTCCAGAAAAGCCCACAAGAAATTCCAGAGCGATCCGGACAGTGTAGACCGCTAATTGGCGGTCACTTTTGGCCCAAATGTGCTCCAATTTCTCCTTAGGCTATGTGTGGTATCTGTTTAGTCCCACATCGGGGGATTGTCCCGGATTAGCTTTTTCCATGCCTATAAATAGAACTCTTCACCTCCTTTTGTAATCACTCCATATTTTAAGTGGCTATTCTTCCTACTAGAAGTGAGGCCTTGAAGCACACACTAAAGTAGGAGGATGCTACTTTTAATGTGAGTCATTTTATCAATAAAGTTTTGTGTTTCTTTCATTGTTTGTTTTATGCTTCTTTTATTGTTTATGCATGTTTTAGTTTAATCGTCTTTTAATTCTAGCTTAGTTTTAATATGCTTTCTTTCCATAGTTTAATAATTAGTGTAATGTTTAGTGAGTAGTTCCATCCCCTTTGGGGGGTGGAGTAGATGTACATACATGCATTAGAGAATGGGATGAATGCTTTAATTTCAATGTGTTGATTAAACATGAATGTATGCTTGCTTGTTTAGGATAGAATTTATAACTTGATGAGTTTTGCCAAAATGATTAGACACCTCTCATGCTTGTTTAGGTTCTGAAATAAACACCTTGCATATGTAAATGTTAATTAACTAAGTTGGTGAATAGATTGATAGGTTTTGCCATAACATTTAGACACTTCCTATGCTTGATAAACACCACCTTCATGTGCTTAAAGAATGTATTCTACACCCACCTCTTTGCATGTGTGCACTCACTCCACCCCTTAGGGGTTTTCCCATTTCTGTATTCCAGCATTCTTTCTTTGCTCTTAGTTTAGTTGTTATTCCATCATTTGTTTGTTTCGTTCGCATTTCATACTTCTTAGTGTAGCGTAGTCTAGATTAGCATAAACAACTTTCTTCCCCCTATTTTTGCCACTTGATTTCGTACAAGCAAGAGGATACTCACCTCCCTGAGGACGACCCGTACTTGCCACCGCTTCATCGCGGCCGTGCACTTGCGGTTTAAAATAAAACGTTCAACACACCTCGCACTATATTCCGCTTCTCTTCCCCCAAAATTTCTTCTATCACCTCTTACTCAACCATCTGACGAGGCTTCGACTTCGAACACTCACCTCACTCCTGAAAGGAATGTGTTCTAAAAGTTTTACTTTTATATGTCAATTATTATGAATTGGATGTGCAAACATCTTGTTCCTTGATTATGGTATTCATCTTTTGGAAGTGTTAAGGAAGTGACGCTTGGTCATTAACCGTAGAGCTCTAAAAGATAATGGTTTACATAAATCAAAAGTTATTCACAATCGTGGTAATTAACATGGAACATTAATCACCGAGATAAGATTGTCGTGTTGGTCATCGATTGTTGTAGCTCTACAAATAATTGACGACACGAGTATATAAAAGAGGAAAAGATTACTTTTATATATTAAATAGACCTAACAAGTAAAACATTATGGAATTGTATTTCGTGTCATTAATGTTTTACTGTGTCTTGGATCCTAAGATATGAGACTTATGTCTTTTCACTCAAGAAGTGCTTGATTTGATTATTGTCAAAAGTTATCAATGAGTATAGTGATAAAGGCAATAGTTGGTTGAACATGACTTGTGTTGTAAAAGATAGCTAGTCAAACTATTATCGTTGCCCCTCTTAATTGAGTGATGATATTAGTGGGCCCCATGATAAAGAAAAATTATGATATGCACAATGTAACTTGAGTTAAGTTACATAGTTATAATTAGCTTAAAGAGATCAAGAAATGAATATAACACAAATGTGACACATTTCTACTTTGTATATATTCTTAATATCACGAGGCAAGGGACGGACACAAATGGTGCACTTACATCACTAAATGGATCGTGTTTTAGTTCGAGTGGAACAAAGACATCTATGCTAATTGGGTAACTATAATGTGTAGCTAGATACCGCTTATAGTTTGAGATATTAATTGTTTAATATCGCTGCCAATTTAGCTTAGATCCTCCTATAGGTCACACCACAAAACTGGGAAACAAGAAGCTTGATTTTGAGATCATATGATGTGTCGGATTTCATGTAAAAAAAGGGACACATGTGGTGAATGAATAAAATCAATATGTCATGAGAATTGACATAATTAGAATCATAATAAATTCATATGAGGTGTGTATATTATGGGGTGTAATAATTTAATATTACATAAGATAATATATTACATCAGATATGAATTTGCTAAAAGCCCCAAAATATCAAATTATGTTGGAAATAAATCCAAAATTTGACAAAGGAAAAATCGGGGTCAAACAAGGTGAACCGTTCAGCGTTAGGTCGACCGGGGTATCTTCGGGTCAGTTAACCGAATGGGGAACATGTAAGCACAATTTGTTGACCGAAATTGTCTAGAGTGCCTGGACAATCAGGTTCGGTTAACTGAGTGTGAACGGTCAACCGAGAAAAAGTATTTTCGGTATACCGAAGGTGACACGGTCATTCGATGACTATGCTCCAGGAGAAATTTTGGTGAGTCAACGGTAGACCGAAGAGAAGACGTGTATCGTCCGAATTTTTCTAGAGAATTTTTCTCATGCGGATTCGGTCAACCGTCTATCTCACGATGCACCAAACATGTGTTATAACCGAATGGTTCGGTTAAACGAGAAAATTTCTCGGTCGACCGAACAGTGTGATTTCTGCCTGAATTATTAAGAGATTAATTAGATCATGGGTTGGATTAATTCCAGATTTAATCAAACGTTTTTATGGGTGCTTATGTGGAAATTTGAGATTAATTTTAGGAGAGAATAAGCAAGAGATCATGACTAAAGAATAGTTCTTGATGAGGATGTTTTGGGAGCCTATAAAAGGACCCCTCATCCTACTTGTTTATGTTAATGCAAAAAAAATTCTCTCATTAATCTCTCCCTTAATCACCACGAAAATCTCTTAGTAATTTTAACTTTTGGAGATAGAAAATCTCAGGAGCTTAAAGAGGGGTTATTATCGAGATTCTAAGTCTAATTAGATATTGATTGGCTAGCTTCTTTCTCTTTAATCTTGTTTAGAGTTTGGTGAACACTTGGAGGTGAATCGGCGGGCGATTCAACGGGCAACGCGACTTTGGATCTTCGAAAGGTTTTAGAGAACCTTTGGATATGATTCTCTCTTTGTGATTTATTTTAATATATGTACAATTGCATGATATTAGAATAAACACAAAGTAATGTACATAAAATTGTTGAAAGTATGAAATTGATCTTGTATGTCGTATTAAATTTTTTAAAATATATACATACATAGGGACACGAAATCCTATAGTGGTATCATAGCATTTAGTTCATATTTTCAATGATTAGACTATATAATTAATTTTAGTTTACCATCTACAATTGAAACAATTCATGTTCTATGTCTTTTTCGAGATTTCCGATAGTTTTGTTGATTTAATTCTAATTGATTCTTTTGATAGTTTTAAATATTTTGAAACACATCATGCGAATGTTAGAATTGAAATTTAGACTTATGTCTAATTTATAGAATTTTCGTTTTTAGTTAAATGATTATTTTATAAAGAATCGACATAACGAAAAAGGCATGTTTATCTTTCTTTAAAAAAATTATTTTTGGAAATTGGATAAACAGCGGTTCAAATGTTTTGTAATTTGAACCAGAGTTCAGAAAACGCCTTCGCGAGCCTAGGAGACCAGGTGCGTCCCGTCGCCTAGGCGTTTGTGCGACCGCCCAGCTCTGGGCGGTCATTTTTTTATATTTTAAATTCAATTAAATTTGATAAAATAGATTAAAAAATCAGGAAAAATTGGGAAAAATAGGAAAAAATGCATAAATATTATCTAAAAATATCATACATGTTTAGGCTTCAAAAAGACACCTAGTTCCTCGACCAAGGCCTCACTAGGCACCCCCTCTACCCACCTAAACACTTAGGTATACAATTTATTGCTTAGTAGTACGATTACAAAGGTAGTTAACTAACTCAGAGTTCATACAATAGCAGATAAGAGAGAAATTAGAATTACAAGCTAACTAACTAATTCCATTGGACACATTGATCTAATGTCCAACTGGGAACCATATCAAGTCCTCCACCACCATCAGAGTCGTCGGAGTGGTTCTCGTTCGAATTGTCGACGTAGACATCATCTTCTTCAGTTTCTTCATCGTCGGATTGGACATATTGCTCGTCGATGTCCATCAGTGGTTGAGAACTCGATGCACCTGGATCTCCAGAACTAATGTGAACGATGACACCATCCATGCCAACACCTAATAACAGTGCGTCAGATGCAGTGGACGTGGATCGACCAAAGCGTCTCCGTGAAGAAGAATGTCCTCAAGCTGCTTCCTCGGCATCGGCCCATGTAATCTCCTCTCCAGCGAAGACCGGATCTTCAGTTTCTACCAACCATGGATGCTCGTCGAAGAGATCGTAGTCCACACTGATGGGGTCAGAAAATCCGGGATTCTCCATCCTTTGCTGAAACCTTTGCCTTAATTTTTGGTTGTAGTTCACATACACCAAGTCAATCATCTTCTTCACAGCCAACCTGTTCCTTCTCGTTGAGTGCAACTGCTCGAAGACACTCCAATTCCGCTCACAACCTGATGTCGAGCATGTCAATCCCAACACCCTCAGGGCCAACCTCTGTAATGCGGTCTCTCCTATGTCTGCGCCATAAGATTGCCACTAATCTATAGGTCTTCTTTCCGTCCTTTATCTGACGACCATATCCCTAGAGAACATTCCAAGTGAGTTCTTGTAACGATCACGTAAACCGCAAATCTTGTCTTGTTCTTCAGGAGTGAAGACGAGACGCTCTACGACATCCATGAATCCAGGCATATGCTCATTGAAAGCTACATTTCGATCTTGAGGTGGGATGGAGAAGAAGGTACCAGGGTTGAGTAAGAAACTAGCTGAGTGTAGCGGTGAGGACATCATCTTCCCAGGACCCCACCTAGTGTCGATGAGGTCGATGACTTGCTTGTACAACCTCGGGTTTCCTTCAAAGTTCCTAATGATTTGTTCTTTGGCTTTCTCCATTGCGTCGTGTAGATATCCCATCGGTGGTTTCTCATCGTCGTCAACAAGTCCAAGAACCTGGACCATAGGTTGTGAGGCCTTTAGTGCCTTCACGACGTTGGTCCAGAAGCCACTTTGTAGAATGGTCTCGGCAACTTTAGTAGAGATCTCCTTCTTTTTCTTGTTCTTTATCCAATTCACATTAGGATCGTTGTACTCCGGGGAAACAACAAAGTCTCGGAGTCTGTCTTTCTTCAGAAACAACCTTTGCAAAGTCAGAAAGGCGGTGGCAAATCTCGTGACAGCAGGGCGTAGCAGGTTCCCTTCAATGGCAATTCGCATCCTCTTCAACAACATGGAATGGTTGTTGAAATGTTTGACGATCTTACGAGGTAAAGCAATAGTCTTCAAAAACAACTTGGCAATATCCTCCAAGATGAGATCGATGCAATGCGCTGCACAGGGAGTCCAAAACTATCTCATTTTTTGCTTCAACATCCTACCGGCAAGGTGCTATAAGACCACCATCGCACTCACAAGGTGCCACATGGCAGAGGGAACATCGGTATCCATGCATTTTCTCACGATGCAAGGATTCTTTGAGAAGTTGTCGTAGCTCTCTTCCTCGATGCCCGATGACATTGCGGAAGATTTGATTCTTGACTCTCTAGCCTCGTCCTACAAGGACTTCATTATGCACTATCATGTGTGTGAGTGATGTGAATTTAATTTATACCACAAGTGCACGATGTCAATGAAGACGTGGCAAGTACGGGTCGAACACAAGGAGGGAGAGATATTGTTATTTTTGTGATTTTCGAGCAAGGAAGAAAGAGAGAAAAATATGGTTGGTTTGAGATTTTTGGTTTTTTAATTTTCTAAATCAATAACAACAAAAGCAAATTAAGGAAAAAACAAATATGGATGAGAGTCCAGTGGGTGGAGGTTTAGATGTCAGGTTTTGATTAGAGAATTCTGAAACTTATAATAAATCACATTAGTTATAAAGCATTACATGATAAATGATTTAACATAAACTCAAGTAATCAAAATATACTAATGCGAAATTAAAATAATAACGTAATTCTTCTTCTCATTACCCAAAATCCGTCACCCCCACCCTTTGGAGAGAGTTAGAAACTAATGGATGGAGGGAAGGAGAAGAGGTCCTCGAGAAACTATGTTGAACGTTTTATTTAAAACCGCAAGTGCACGGCCGCGATGAAGCGGTGGCAAGTACGGGTCGTCCTCAGGGAGGTGAGCAGCCTCTTGCTTGTACGAAATGAAGTGGCAAAAATAGGGGGAGAAAGATGTTTATGCTACGCTACGCTACGCTACACTACACTACGAAGTATGAAATGCGAAAGAAAGCAACAAACGATTAACTAAAACTAAACTAAGAACGAAAGATGAGTGCTGGAATTCAGAAATAGAAACCCCCTAAGGGGTGGAGTGAGTGCACACATGCAAAGAGGTGGGTGATGAACACATTCTTTAAGCACAAATGAAGGTGGTGTTATCATGCATAGGAAGTGTCTAAATGTTATGGCAAAACTATCAATCCATTCACCAACCTAGTTGATTAACATTTACATATGCAAGTTGTTTATTTCAGAACCTAAACAAGCATGAGAGGTGTCTAATCATTTTGGCAAAACTCATCAAGTTATAAATTCTATCCTAAACAAGCAAGCATATATTCATGTTTTATCAACACATTGGAAATAAAGCATTCATTCCATTCTCTAATGCATGTATGAACATCTACTCCACCCCCCAAAGAGGATGGAACTACTCACTACACATTACACTAATTATTGAACTAAGAAAGGAAAGCATATTAACTAAGCTAGATTTAATAAAAGACAATTAAACTAAAGCATGCACAAACAATAAAAGAAGAACAAACAAACAATGAAAGAAACACAACTTTATTGATAAAATGACTCACATTTCAAGTAACATCCTCCTACTTTAGTGTGTGCTTCAAGGCCTCACTTCTAGTAGGAAGAATAGCCACTTAAAATATGGAGTGATTACAATAGGAGGTGAAGAGTTCTATCTATAGGCATGGAAAAAGCTAATCTGGGACAATCCCCCGATGTGGGACTAAACAAATACCAGAAATGGACTAAATATACACTAATACGTAACCCTGAGAAATCTTAGCGGATTTGGGCCAAAAGTGACCGCCAATTGGCGGTCTAAAAAGTCCGGATCCATCTGGAATTTGTGCTGGGCTTTTCGTAGTGTATTTGGTGGTCTTAGATGCATCTACTTCGTTTATTGGAGCTCCGACCCGAATAGAATTGCCAAAATACTCCCCATGATGGTGTGGAGTTCTCTGTTTTTCTCTTAGGTCCTTCTGTCTTACATTCAGGTCCTTCTCCTTTGCATCTTAGTCCCTAGATCTCACAATTCAGTCTTTTTTCCCAGCTTTTAGGTCCTTTTATGCTTCATCTCTTCAAACCTATTTATTCCTGAAAACTAAACATAAAACTCGTAACATAGCATTGTTTAGCTGAAAGATAATGGATATAAGATACAAATATAAGCATGAAATGATGTCAATCAAATATCCCCACACCTAACTTTTGCTAGTCCCGAGCCAAACAAAGAAAGAGAAAAGCATACGAAAAACAAGAAATCCTAACTCATTTTCGTAGGAATCACGGTTGCAGTTAGCACGTGCAACAAGCCGTTAAACCTCCTTGTCGCCAATGAGGAGGAGTGTTGTCTCCTGAGGATTTTCAGCGGATATACCCACAAAATCCGAACAAGATGCATTAATCAATCTAGCTACACGACTCGTTGGACTTATTTTGTCGATCATGGGACGCGGTAATGCTACGGGTCGACTCTATATATGTAATCGGTCCACACACCTAGCCTAATGAGTTATTCGTGAAAGTTAGTCAATGACTTAAGTGAAAGACATGGGCAACCGTAACTTCTGAATGTGATACAATGTGTAAAGTCCATTTTAGTTCTTATTTGACCTTTTTTTCCTTTTCTTTTTTTTTCTTTGGAGCATTTTATTGGTTGGTGTTTGATTCTCCCAGGGTCAGGTTTCATGCATCATTGCCTATGAGGACTTACACTATCACGTACACCTTCCCCCAAATCTCCACATAGGGCGATCCCTACCACCCGTGTAACGGGAGTTCGGTCGGCGCATCCCAAGTCAGCTGACTCGAAAGCACCAGGCACAAAGTCCCCTCAGACCTACTTTCCCGAGTGATAGGAGCCGTGCGAGAAGAGAGAACACCACTTATTTATTTATCTACATGGGAACCAAAACCCCTACACTTAAGTTTCACAAAAAGAGATTAAGGGCCCTTGACTACGACAAACTTCCTTATACTAACAGACACGAATTATTTGACTCACTAGGTTCAGGGTGGACTTCTTTAAATGTTTGAGTGCCGAAACCCTATGATTACACGCCCCCCGAGAGAAAACCGGGGTGCATCCTAACGACTCGATAAGACCTAAAGCCAGTAAACTAGATATCCTAATGCATCAAGTTCAAGACAATTTTGGGAGCTTTCTTTGTACTTTGCCTCTCAACGGTTTTGCACATGCTAAACACACGCAAAACCTACAAAAACATTTTCTTTCGTAAACACATGAAGATTTTGAAAGAAATGTGAAAATTTTAAAACATTAGGCAAGCAAAAGAAGACAAGTCACCCAAGGATCATGGCAAGCAGATATATCGATATTAAATGCAGCACACTAACATGACCCTAACAATGAACACAAAAGAAAACAAAAAAAATCAAAAGAAAAGACTTGACTATGTACACACGTAAATCACCCCCCCCCCCCCACACCTACTTCATGCATTGTCCTCAATGAATGTGAACAAGATACTACATGGATATATGCATGAAAAAGGAAAGATCTCACCAACATGAAGTACAAAGGGACGTTCAGGGTCATGTTGATGGACACAAACCCAAATTCCCTCAAAACCTATGAGAAGCTGAAGAAGGGAGATAAATACGTGAAGAGATTGGGCCCAAGTACACAAGGGTTGGGGCCCACAACAATCGATGCTCACTCATGGAGTCTTTTATTGCACTTTTTTTTATTTGTTTTTTTAGTATGATATGTACGGCAACAACGATATTCTCATAATAATTTGGTCAAGGAACATCAAATGAGAACATCAAGTCATGAGGACCAGAGACTTGCCGAGATGGGCAAACTTCACTGGTACTCTGAGGTGTCATGAGGGGTGAAAGGTCAAAGCTGAAAGGCTCGAACCCCTCATGATATTGGTTGGGTGTGGGCAACAAAGAATGAAGTTGTGTTGCCTCACTAGGGTTTAATTGCTCATCGAAGAAAACCCTCCAACCAATAGGTGGGTGCATCGGAATGAGTTCCTCAGGCTCATTCGATTGATGCAGCAGACTTGCATCACTAAGAATGGGGCTTCTCCCCAAGTCATCCAACAAGGACCTCCCACCATCATTTAGATCATCAAGCACAAGCTCGATCATAGGTGGGTCCTTGTTGGAGTCAATATGAAGCTCAAATGGCTCAATGGCCATGGGACCTGAGGTAGAGACACCTTCTGGTATAGGCATATGATGAGGTGTCTCACTCTCACTACTACTCTCAACTGAATCATGCAACGAACACTCTCTTTGGAAATTCATGTTTGAGGTCAGCTCACTCTGTTGCATTGCGAAGACAGGCAATGAGTTTTCGCTGGGCCCACGAACACTCTCAACGGGTTTCATTGGGGTTAGGGGTGTTCGTTGATTTTGTGGTGCTTTCTCCAATTGGCGGATGAGATTTAGATTTAAAAGTTCATCCATGGGTTCCTGTTGCCTATTAGAGTTGAATACATGAAACTCGGCACTCATGTTACCGAATGAGAGCTTCATGAGACCATTTCTACAATTAATCAAGGCATTGGAGGTGGCCAAAAATGGTCTACCCAAAATCGAAGGTATTTGAGAGTGGGTGTTTGCAACAGGATTGGTATCGAGGACAACAAAATCGACTGGAAATATAAAAGCCCCAACTTTGATAAGCACGTCCTCGATAATCCCCTTTGGAATACGGATGGATCTATCTGCCAATTGGAGGGTGATCTTAGTTGGTTCCAATTCTCCCAAGTTCAACTGTTGATAAACAGAGAATGGGAGGAGGTTGACCACCGATCCTAAATCAAGCAATACATTGCTCAATCTAGTGTCCCCTGTCGTACACTGAATAGTAGGACACCCAGGGTCCTTGTATTTTGTGTAGGTGGGATTGGACAAAAGAGTGCTTATATTTGCAGCCAAGAATGCTTTCTTAGGAACATTGATCTTCCTCTTGGTTGTGCAGAGATCCTTCAATACTTTGGCATATTGAGGTATTTGTTGGATGACATCCAACAAGGGTATGTTAACCTTCACTTGCTTAAATACCTCTAATATCTTGTCCATGTTGTCACTCTGCTTTTTGGTTAACCTACTTGGATAAGGAGCTTTTGGCAGGTAGGTTTTCTGCGGTGCCTGAGAAGAAGGAAGCGTTGGTGTATTACCCTCACCCTCAGCTTCTTCTTCACCATCATTCCCACTGAGGGGCTGCATAGATGGTGGTGGGTGTGGCAAGGAAATGTGATTGTCAACCTGTTTCCCATTCCGTAAGGTAACAATGGCATTGACATGATGAATCGGTTCCTCCACATGGTTCACTTGCCTCCCCGAGGTACCACATTCTTATTTTGCATGTGTTGTTGCTGGTACATACGGGGGTTAGCCTCAGGCTGGCTAGGCAAAGACCCTCTCTCTCTCTCATGTACACACTGAGCCAATTGGTCCATCTGAAGCTCTAGAGATTTGATGGTCTGCTGATTTGAAGTGAGAACTTGACTTGTGGTAGACATAAAAATTTTCATTGAGTTTTCAAGTCCACGAGTCAAGGTCTCAAGCGAATTGAATCGGGTTTCCATATTGTTGGAATTTGGGAAACCTAATTTATTGGTGGTTTGCTCTTGGGGTGGCTCAGAGGATTGTGCATGCATGGGATGTTGGTGTGATTGGTAAGGTGGTCTAGAGGAGTTTGAAGGACCACCCGGGGCATTATTTTGGTTCCATGAAAAATTGGGGTGGTTCCTCCATCCAGGATTATAAGATGATGAGTATGGGTCATTCCTGGCTCTATCATAGATGGCGTTGACACGCTCCATCTCAGGAGGAATGGACTCACACTCGCTTTCTACATGACCTATCCTACCACATGAATGACAAGGAACTGGACCAGATGTGGACATGTGAGGTGCACCTTGTTGGTTTTGAAGCTCAATGGAATCCATACGGCGCATTAAGGCCGCCATGCGCGCCTCGGTGGCCGTAGTGGTATCGACAGCAAATGCGGACCCGATCTAGTCGAGTTTGCATTCGCGATCCTTGCTCCTATACTAGATGATGCAAGTGGTTCCCTCACACTCTCCCATTGCATGGTTTTCTCAGCGAGGTCTTCTAAGAAAGCCCATGCCTCCCTTTCATCCTTTCCCAAGAACTCTCCTTGAAACATGGACTCAAGGATCGTTCTTGACGGGATGTGAAGACCTTCGTAAACAATCTGACAAAGGCGCCACAACTCGATGCCATGGTGAGGGCATGGGGATAGTAGCTCCTTGAACCTCTCTAAGTATGCATGGAATGGTTCGGTCTCATGTTGATAGAACGAATTGATTTCGTTCCTCAATTTTTGAGTCCGATGATTTGGGAAGTACTTCTTGAGGAATGCAGATTGAAACTCATCCCAAGTCCTAAAGGCATTCGCCTGTACAACCACTTCTTGGCGTCATCCTTTAGTGCAAAAGGAACGAGCCTAAGATGGATGGAGTCTGTGCTAAGTTGTTGCAGCTTGAACATAGCACAGACCTCCTCAAATTCCCTAAGAAAGATATAGGGGTGACCTTTCCCAGTGAAGCGAGGGAGCATGGAAATGAATTGAGGCTTAACCTCAAAATGGTTCCCATTAGCCTCTGGTAATACGATGCATGAGGGTAGAGTGGTACGGCTCGGGTAGCATCGATCACGAAGAGGTATGGGACGACAACTGGAAGAATAGGTGGAGCAGGCGGGTCCAGCAACTGCTCCTCCTCACGGAAATTAGCAGCCATTGGACCCGAACTACGTGCGACACGAGAGGAGGAAGGCGTCGAGAAATCGATGGCCGAAGCCGGATTGACAACGCTCCTCGTCAAACGACCCCTCTCGTCTCGTGTCCACGAAAGTATACACAAAGGTGCACGCACACAAACCAAAACCTTTTTTTTCTTTTTCAAAGAATGTGCATAGAGGAGAAGATGGGGGAACACAGGAGAGAAAGAATGACTCAGGAGAGAAGGGAAGAAGTCCTTATGCTACGGCGGATGGGTACAGGTAGAAGTACACAAGCAAACAAGGCTCAAGCAATCCTAAGGTCGCTATAGGTCCTTACAGCTAGACGACGCCTAACTGCGTGGTCACACGGCCTCACCTCCCTACGACGAGGACCACAAAGCCCAGCAAGTGAGCCAAGATCCGGGGATCTCGTCTCTCCTACTATCGACAAAGTGGGCAACGCCGCTCAAGTCATGACGGCCGGGACCGGATCACTCTCCTAATGCACCCGAAATCCTTTGGGCCAATGTCTACTTGATTTTAAAATTAGGCTCTTGATTAGTGTGGTTTGTGGGGCGAAGGAAAGGGTGATGAAATCCCCCACCTTATCTTTTACGGGACAACCCCTCCTTAGTAGCGTTTTGGAGTCTAAATCTAGCAATCAACTCTCCAAACAAACGCTCAACTCACACTTGTTTCAATGCACTTCCTACTAACTAATGCATGTTCATACGAAATGCATGAATGAGAATAGAAGGTGCGTACCTCACGTCAGCTCTCGGCAACAGAAAATAAAGCTAAGATAAAAGACAATCTAATTGACTAAGTCACATACATGATGCATGACCTAAACAAAAAAAATGCCTAATCTTTTGCTTTGAGTTTTAGGGTCCAAGTTGCTTAAAGGAGGTTTGATTATGGATCTGGGAACAAACTATAAGTCAAAACATGCCAAATCAAGTCCCAGATCACTACATCAATTATGTAAACACGCCACAGAAATAAGAGAGTAAAATGACCTCACCAGACCGCCAATTGGCGGTCTCAGGCCGCTGATTGGCGGTCTGAAGTGTCCAGAATGCCTCCAAATTTCTCCAGGTGCTCCTCCTGGCGATTCCAAGTCTCCTGAAACAAAGAAAAACTACAAAACACAAATTAAATCCACTCGAATCGTCCAAACAAGAGTCTGGACTGACACCTCCCCGGCAACGGCACCAAAAACTAGTTGAACATTTTATTTAAAACCGCAAGTGCACGGCCGCGATGAAGCGGTGGCAAGTACGGGTCGTCCTCAGGGAGGTGAGCAGCCTCGTGCTTGTACGAAATCAAGTGGCAAAAATAGCAGGAGAAAGATGTTTATGCTACGCTACGCTACACTACACTACGAAGTATGAAATGCGAAAGAAAGCAACAAACGATTAACTAAAACTAAACTAAGAACGAAAGATGAGTGCTGCAATTCAGAAATGGGAAACCCCTAAGGGGTGGAGTGAGTGCACACATGCAAAGAGGTAGGTGATGAACACATTCTTTAAGCACAAATGAAGGTGGTGTTATCATGCATAGGAAGTGTCTAAATGTTATGGCAAAACCTATCAATCCATTCACCAACCTAGTTGATTAACATTTACATATGCAAGTTGTTTATTTCAGAACCTAAACAAGCATGAGAGGTGTCTAATCATTTTGGCAAAACTCATCAAGTTATAAATTCTATCCTAAATAAGCAAGCATATATTCATGTTTTATCAACACATTGGAAATAAAGCATTCATTCCATTCTCTAATGCATGTATGAACATCTACTCCACCCCCCAAAGGGGATGGAACTACTCACTACACATTACACTAATTATTGAACTAAGAAAGGAAAGCATATTAACTAAGCTAGATTTAATAAAAGACAATTAAACTAAAGCATGCACAAACAATAAAAGAAGAACAAACAAACAATGAAAGAAACACAAAACTTTATTGATAAAATGACTCACATTTCAAGTAACATCCTCCTACTTTAGTGTGTGCTTCAAGGCCTCACTTCTAGTAGGAAGAATAGCCACTTAAAATATGGAGTGATTACAATAGGAGGTGAAGAGTTCTATCTATAGGCATGGAAAAAGCTAATCCGGGACAATCCCCCGATGTGGGACTAAACAAATACCAGAAATGGACTAAATATACACTAATACGTAACCCGGAGAAATCTTAGCGGATTTGGGCCAAAAGTGACCGCCAATTGGCGGTCTAAAAAGTCCGGATCCATCTGGAATTTGTGCTGGGCTTTTCTTAGTGTATTTGGTGGTCTTAGATGCATCTACTTCGTTTATTGGAGCTCCGACCCGAATAGAATTGCCAAAATACTCCCCATAATGGTGTGGAGTTCTCTGTTTTGCTCTCAGGTCCTTCTGTATTACATTCAGGTCCTTCTCCTTTGCATCTTAGTCCCCAGATCTCACAATTCAGTCCTTTTTCCCAGCTTTTGGGTCCTATGCTTCATCTCTTCAAACCTATTTATTCCTGAAAACTAAACATAAAACTCGTAACATAGCATTGTTTAGGTGAAAGATAATGGATATAAGATACAAATATTAGCATGAAATGATGTCAATCAAACTACAAAATAAAAGTAAAAACAAGAAATAAAAGAACAGAATTTTATTACTAAAATATGGAACAAAAACTAAGGACCCTTTACAACATCGTTTCGGGGCTATTTATAGCCGATACAAGGGATCCCAATATATAAAAGGAAGTACACGCGTCAATACAGCATTGGTAAAAATTTGAGCGCACGGATCAACTTTTGTGTGGCGGAATCGCAGCAATTTGTACATGAGGTGCGGTGGAATCGCCACCTTTTTGGCTCAGAATCGACCCGGATTTTTCCTGTGTGTTTAAGGTATGTTTTAGCTGTCATTTGCGCGTCCGGATTAATTATTGCATATCTTTGGAGATCCGAGTTAATTTCTTCATATATTTGGAGTTCCAAATTGATTTTTCTCTAGAGCTTCTCCAATATAATCTTTTGGTACTCGTAATTTGCAGTCGGGTCCTCGGCTTTTGCAATTAAGTCCCTGACTACTTTTGTGCTTAAGTCCCTGGCTTTTTTGTAATTAGGTATTTGAATGCTTTTATGCTTGGATGAACTTCCATTTGAATCCCGATAATCTTGACTTGGTCTTTATGATAGAAATGAGTCTCTTGCACGCATTTATGCTCGGGATATGGGTAATTTGCATTCAGGTCCCTGTATTATGTAAACAAGACTAAACACATACCTTAGTAGCAATTATTGATATAAAATTAATCTAAATGAAAGACATATGATGCAATGTATGCAATGCATCAAATACCCCCACACCTAGATTTTGCTACTCCCTAGCAAAACAAAATATAAGAAAAAAGAAAACAGGGAAATCCTAACTCACTTTCGTAGGAATCACGGTTGCACTTAGCATGTGCAACAAGCCTTTAAACCCCTAAGTTTCCTTAGAGGACGAGTTTTGTCTCGTGAGGGTTTTCAGTTGACACACCCACAAAGTCTTAATTCAACATTTCATTAATAGCTCTCAATATCTCCACCTTAACCTTATACACCTCACTTAGAATTCTTGCATGCTCATTATATAAGTCTAACTCATAAAAATTCTGACTTGGTCTGCGTTCCTCCAACATTCACACCACTAACCCTTCTACACATGTTATCACTTAAATTATTTTGCACGCCTCCTCTGGTGGTGAAGTATCATTCGGATCAACCATGGCATGGATCATTCTTTTAGCTTTGGGCCTTGAGTATCTTAAAGTATTTTTTTCCGTGATTCAACACATTTGCTTGTTTTGACACTTTTACCCTTTTTGCATTCGTGTAGCGAGTTTGGTCGATAATCCCGAGCTGGCAGACTCAAGTTACCGGGTTTTAAGATACCCCTACGGACCAGTGACTCGAAGGCTAAGGCTTTTGTAATCATTTTGCAAAATGTGCTTTCTTCACTTTATTCCTTTATTATTATTTTTACTTTTATTTTCCTCAAGGGTTAATTGCTATTAGAAGTCCACACTTCCCGGTATATTTTCCTCAACCTCTGCTTTTTATCAACCACTTCAAAGATTTGATTAATCCAATTTAAGTGCATACATGTCTTAAAGGGTAATGAGTTATTTCTTTGGAACTTAGATTTATATCATAGTTTCTACAAGCAGAACTATATAATAAGGAACAAAAACTCAATGCAATTTGTACTCGGGTTTTGGTGGTTCAATCTTAAGCTATGTCATGGAAAATTTAATATATATATATATATATATGTCTAAGAATATATATATAGATACATAAACACCCCCCACGCCTAAATCATGCATTGTCCTCAATGTATGCAAAGATAAAGCAAATGCACATATTACCTGCGTCAACTGTGGTGGAGGGATTGAATTTGCTCAGAGTCAACCATAGTCAGAACTGGATTGAATGACACCATGTTGGTGCATGTATCCAGTTGACTTGTTCCCCATGTTGCAATGAGAGTCCTGAGTCACAGATTCCACACCCCTCACATGTATTGGTTCTCTTATTTGCTCGAGTGATGGTGGGTGTGTCGAAGAATTACTCCCATTTTTCTCACTTCCTTTTTGATTTTGTGATGATTTATTTGATTCAGAAATCTTATAAATACGCGATCTCATCACAACATCACTTTGATTGCATACTATTTCTGGCTCATTATCAACATGAAAGATATTAAATTCAGCTTTTAAGTTTCCAAAAGATAGTTGCATGAGCCCATTTAGGCAATTTATCAAAGCTTCAGAAGTTTCCTAGTATCACAGGGATTTGTCTCTTAGGATCGACAACAGGTTCAGTATCTAGAACGACAAAATCCACTAGGTAAATGAAGTCACCAACCTTAATCAAAACATCCTGTACTATACCTCTTGGTTTCTTAATAGAGCAATCAGCAAATTGAAGGGTTGCCTTAGAGGGTTTTAGTGGACCAAGGTTGAGTTGCGCGTAGACAGAGAACGGGAGTAAGTTAACACTAGCACCAAGGTCTAGAAGGGTTTTGTTGATAAAAGTATCTCCTATCGCACAAGAAATTGTGGGACACCCAGGGTCCTTATACTTTATAGGAGACGAGTTCGACAGAATAGAGCTTATATTTGCAGTTAAGAATGCCTTCTTTGGTACGTTTGTTTTTCTTTTCTTAGTGCACAGATCTTTTAAGAATTTAGCATAAGCATGTATTTGTTGAATCATATCTAAGAGTGGAATATTCACCTTAACTTGCTTAAATACTTCCAAGATTTTCTCCATTTGTGCACTTGAGTTCTTCTTGAGTCTATTGGGGAATGGGGCTTTAGGAACATAGACTCGCTTAGGTTCACGTTGAGTAGGTGGGTTGGGCTTTTCAATTTGGACTTCAGGTTCAATGGTCAGGTCACATGTGGGTGCTTGATGGCTTGATTGATTAGGAGCTCTAGGATTGACCACATTGTTATCAACTTGTTTTCCGGACCGTAATGATACTACTGCATTTATTTGCTGGAACGGTCCTTCCTCATGAACCATTTGAACCGGTCTAGGGTTGTTATTTCCTGGAGGTGGTTGATATGGCTGATATTGATTATTAGATCTTGGGTTCACCTCAGGTTGACTTGGAAACTGACCCTTTTCTCTTTCACCTACTATTTGTGTTAGTTGGCTGACTTGTGTTTCTAGCCTTTGGAAGGATTGGTTGGTTGTTTGCATAAAAGTCTTAACCAAAATTTCCAAGCTCGTCAATCTAACATCATAATCTCCATTGTTACTAAACCCACATGATGTATTATTTTGGTTATACGGGTTTGGTTGTTGTCTAGGAGGTTGACCTTGTTGGCTCCATGAAAGATTGGGATGATTACGCCAACCCGGGTTATAGGTTGATGCGTATGGGTCATTTCTAGAATGGTTAAAGGTGGCATTAACTTGTTCCAAGTCCGCACAATCCTCCATTATATGACCAGTCTGACCACATCTAGAGCAAGGGATAGAAAATGCTTGATTCACTAGGGGTTGGGTGTTTAGCTCTAGACTTTCCATTCTACGCATAAGGGTAGCTAGTTTTGCTTCAGCAGCTACGGTAGCATCTACAGCTAAGACACCTGGTCTGGGTTGACTTGTTATTCTATATCCAATACTCGTGTTAATCAGTGCTCTAGCACTGTCCCATTGCATGCTGTTTTGGCTAAATCCTCAAGAAAAATCCAAACATCATTCTCATTTTTGGACATAAAGCTTCCTTGGCTTACAGATTCTAGCATAGCCCTAGATGTGGGTGTCAATCCCTCATAGATAATTTGGCACAATTGTCATCTTGGAATTCCATGATGAGGGCATTGGGTCAACAGACTTTTAAATCTTTCTAAATAGGAATAGAACGGCTCGCTCTCAGATTGAACGAATACAACAATTTCATTCCTAATCCTAATACTCTTATGGTTGGGGAAATATTTCTTTAAGAAAACTTGAACAAACTCGGCCCAACTCCTAATAGATCTTTCGGCTAGACTATATAGCCATTTCTTAGCGTCGTCTTTCAATGCTAGAGGCACGAATTTCACACGCACTGCCTCCTCAGAGATATGTTGGTATTGCATAAGAGAACAGATTTCCTCAAATTCTCTAAGGAAGAGATAAGGGTCTTCCTTAGAGGTGAACTTGGGCAACATACTCATGTATTGGGCCTTCAGTTCGAAGTCGCGACACGGTATGACAGGCATACCGATGCACGATGGCTGAGCAGCCATCGTTGGGTAGCACCGATCCCTCAGAGTCATAGGTGGTGCAACAGGTGGGTCCACTACATTCTCACCCATTGGATCCGGGTGAGGTGGTGCAACAGGTGGATTGGGGTTAAGCTCCAGACTGGAATCTCGATGAACTCGTGAGAGTCGATTACTCAAGTCCCGAACCCAAATCTGAGTGCACCGGTTTGAATCAATTTTTGAATTCAAATTCAAAATTTAAATTCCAAATTCAAATTCAAGAATCAATTGTTTTTATTTTTATTTATTTTTTATAATTTTTTTTAAAATGGAAACAAACAATAGAAGGGGGAAAGATGAGAAAGGAATCTTAATCTAGAGAATTGAGGTGAGAAGAGAAAGAAGACTCAGATGAAAAGGGAAACTTAACTCTAAAGATAGAAAAGAGGGTCGGTCAGAAATTTCCTAAGCAAGCACGGTTCAAACAATCCTAGACCTAGTGTCGCTTAAATCTAGACGACTCCTAACTGGTTGAGTCGAATTGATTTGCTTGATTCACCTCCCTCACTAATCAAACCAAATTGGTCAGGCAATGTATAGCTAGTGGGGGCGCTTCCGACAGAGTCGGTGCCAATTAGACAACCACTTCGCTTGGAAGACTTACGTCAACACAAAAACACTTTCTAGACACCAAATTAAATTCGATCGGCTTCAGGTCATAGGAAGTCAGACCAATCTTCTCCTTAATTGAGTCCGAGTCCTTAGGGGCCAATGTCTAATTGATTTTAAATTTTAAGGATTGGGTGACACTTTAGGATTGTGATTTGTGGGCCACGGAAGGGTGATGAAATCCCCACCGTATCTTTTCCTACGGAGTTGCCCTTAAGATAGTTTAACTTAAATCTAGCAAAGATAGTCAAACATTGTTCTTTTTAGTGGGGGGCAATTGCAAGGTTGTATGCAAACTAGATTATATGCTTAAATGCAATCGATAAAAAAACCGCACACGTACCTTGCCTCCAGCACTCTTCAACAAGAATTAATTTGCAAGAATTTAGCAAGAATAATGCAAACAAAACACTATATGATGCATGCACTAAGTCCTTCTAATTTTGCCAATTTTTAGGTCAGAGTTGAATTATTGCCAATTATGGAATTTTGCCCTAACACGTGCAGTTTTACGAAAAGGAACTTTTCGAAAATTAAGATTTTACGAGAAAGGCAAGAAAAGTTACCTCCGCAATGCTCAGATGGGTTCGCCGCCCACTCTCGAAACTTCCCAGATGCTCTACGAGTCCACCCAGAGATGGAGACGACCCCAGAAAAAATTGAAGCCCAGATGCTTCAGATGTGCGGCGGATCCACAGCAGGTTGTGCTTGAGATGCGGCGATTTCGCCGCCCTTCTAGCTCCGAATGTGCCCGGATTACTCCGCGCACTCTGTTGTCTCCTGAAACGCAAACCCAAATAGTTAGATTGCGCACATGATAAACAGAAAAAATCGAAATCACTAAAATAAACAAAAAATCTTCGTCGCCTCCCCGGCAACGACGCCAAAAACTTGATGTGAATTTAATTTATACCGCAAGTGCACGACGTCAATGAAGACGTGGCAAGTACGGGTCGAACACAAGGAGGGAGAGATATTGTTATTTTTGTGATTTTCGAGTAAGGAAGAAAGAGAGAAAAATATGGTTGGTTTGAGATTTTTGGTTTTTTAATTTTCTAAATCAATAACAATAAAAGCAAATTAAGGAAAAAGCAAATATGGATGAGAGTCCAGCGGGTGGAGGTTTAGATGTCGGGTTTTGATTAGAGACTTCTGAAACTTATAATAAATCACATTAGTTATAAAGCATTACATGATAAATGATTTAACATAAACTCAAGTAATCAAAATATACTAACACGAAATTAAAATAATAACGTAATTCTTCTTCTCATCACCCCAAATCCGTCACCCCCACCCTTTGGAGAGAGTTAGAAACTCATGGATGGAGGGAAGGTGAAGGGGTCCTCGAGAAACTATAAAATAAAACTAAAAACAAGAAATAAAAGAACAGAATTTTATTACTAAAATATGGAACAAAAACTAAGGACCCTTTACAACATCGTTTCGGGGCTATTTATAGCCGATACAAGGGATCCCAATATATAAAAGGAAAGTACACGCGTCAATACAGCATTGGTAAAAATTTGAGCGCACGGATCAACTTTTGTGCGGCGGAATCGCCTCAATTTGTACATGAGGTGCGGCGGAATCACCACCTTTTTGGCTCAGAATCGACCCGGATTTTTCCTGTGTGTTTATGGTATGTTTTAGCTGTCATTTGCACGTCCGGATTAATTATTGCATATCTTTGGAGATCCGAGTTAATTTCTTCATATATTTGGAGATCTAAATTGATTTTTCTCTAGAACTTCTCCAAAATAATCTTTTGGTACACGTAATTTGCAGTCGGGTCCTCGGCTTTTGCAATTAAGTCTCTGACTACTTTTGTGCTTAAGTCCCTGGCCTTTTTGTAATTAGGTATTTGAATGCTTTTATGCTTGGATGAACATCCATTTGAATCCTGATAATCTTGACTTGGTCTTTATGATAGAAATGAGTCTCTTGCACGTATTTATGCTCAGGATATGGGTAATTTGCATTCAGGTCCCTGTATTATGTAAATAAGACTAAACACATACCTTAGTAGCATTTATTGATATAAAATTAATCTAAATGAAAGACATATGATGCAATGTATGCAATGCATCAGTGAGAAAGGGGTGAGTCTTGAGGAACTTCACAACACTCTCAAAACGGCTGATGTTGACACATGCAAGGGTCGGGACAACCACGTCCTAACCGTCCATGAGAGGAGCAAGAATTTGACAAAGGTAAAATCGGGGTCAAACACGGTGAACCGTTCGGGGTTCGGTCGACCAAAGAATCTTCGGGTCGGTTAACCGAATGGGGAACGGGTAAGCACAATTGGTTAACCAAGTGTGAACGGTCAACCGAGAAAAAATATTTTCAGCAGACCGAAGGTGACACGGTCATCCGAAGACTATGCTCCAGGAGAAATTTTAGTGAGTCAACGGTAGACCGAAGAGAAGACGTGGTTCGTCCGAATTTTTCCAGAGAATTTTCTCATGCGGATTCGGTCGACCGTCTATCTCACGGTGCACCGAACATGTGTTATAACCGAATGGTTCGGTTAACCGAGAAAATTTCTCGGTCGACCAAACAGTGCTATTTCTTCCTGAATTGTTAAGAGATTAATTAGATCATGGGTTGGATTAATTCCAGATTTAATCAAACGTTTTTATGGGTGCTTATGTGGCAATTTAAGATTAATTTTAGGAGAGAATAAGCAAGAGATCATGACTAAAGAATAATTCTTAATTTGGATGTTTTGGGAGCCTATAAAAGGACCCCTCATCCTACTTGTTTATGTTAATACAAAAATTCTATCTCTCATTAATCTCTCCCTTAATCACCACGAAAATCTCTTAGTAATTTTAACTTTTGGAGATAGAAAATCTCAGGAGCTTAAAGAGGGGTTATTAACTAGATTCTAAGCCTAATTAGAGATTGATTGGCTGACTCCTTTCTCTATAATCTTGTTTAGAGTTTGGTGAACACTTGGAGGTGAACCGGCGGGCGATTCAACGGGCAACGCGACTCCGGAACTTGGAAAGGTTTTAGAGAACCTTTGGGTATGATTCTCTCTTTGTGATTTATTTTAATATATGTAGGATTGCATGATATTAGATAAACACAAAGTAATGTACATAAAATTGTTGAAAGTATGAAATCGATCTTGTATGTTGTATTAATTTTTTTAAAATATATACATACATAGGGACACGAAATCCTACAACTCCTAGGACAATATCTGCTGTGTCAATTTTTGGCTAGCTAATTCTTGTATCTCAACCTACAACACATTAAACATGTAATGATATTGTAAAGATGATATTGTAACAAACAACTTGCCAATATCCTCCAAGATGAGATCGATGCAATGCGCTACACAGGGAGTCCAAAACAATCTCCTTCTTTTTTGCTTCAACATCCTACCGGCAGGTATGTACCCGGCGGCGTTGTCGGTGACCACCTGAACAACGTGTTCTTCGCCAATCTCGTCAACTACCTTGTCCATCAGCTTGTACACGTAGTCTGCGGTGTGAGAGTGACCGGAAGCATCTACAGACCTCATGAACATGGTACTTATTGGACAATTTACTAGAAAATTGATTATATTCCTACCGGACCTATCGGTCCAGCCATCTTTCATCAACGTGCACCCGTATGTTGCCCAATCTTGTCTGTACGACTCTAGTATACTTCTAGTGTAGTCAATTTCCTGTTTAAGGCACGACTCACTAACTTCATGATACGTCATGGGTTTAAGTCCGGGTCCGTAAGTACAAGTAGCGGATATTGCTTCCTTCCACTCAGGCGTCCTTACAGTGTTGAATGATATACCACATCTATAGAAAAGCCTAGACCATTTTTGATTAATTGTTTTCCTATCTTCTTTTTTAAAGGTTCTTTCGATGGTTGTTTGTTGGGCGCCGGAAACCACGTCCGCAAAATGGTTCCCACAAACGTTGTTTTTGTCTCTTTCGAGCAGGAACGGGGCGAGGACGGGAGGTTGGGGTCCGAGCAGAACCGGAACCCAAACCGATTTCCATATCAAATTCTATGTTTTCTCTGTCTACATAATCATCAAGACATACATTTTCGTTTTGTAATGTCCTACTGTTTCTAATCATGTATGCAGTTATGTCTTGTTTAACAGAGTCAGGAACTTTATCACAAGGTCTAGCATTGCTACCGGGTGTGTGTGCAAGAAGTTGTTTGTGACGGGTTATACCACCTCTAGTTTCCTTATCACATAACTCACAGACAATGCAGTTTTTATCATTAGCACTAATGTAATGGCCAGTATTCCAACCGGGGTCATTTGTACGGGTAGGTCTTAGGTTATCGCAACTCTCGTGATGCATGGGGAGACTAGTGTCGGGTACGTAGGTCATATCTTAAAACTAGACTAATATAAAAATTTAGACTGATATGAAAAAGAAATATTAATTAATTTAATTCTAAAGAGAAGTTAGAAAGAGTGCACTTGATTTTGGCGGTTGAAGAATGAAGAACCGGATCGGAGACTTCACTTTCCAACTTCAAAACTAAGCACCAGACCGGAGACTTAATCACGAAAACTTGATGATTAGGAATCTTGAAGATTAGAATAGAATGATGAAGAAGAAGAGAATGAGAGAGGTATGAAAAATGAAGAGGTTTGGAGGGGTTTATATAGGATTTGGGGGTAGTGGCAATCTTGTAATTTCTTAAAAAAATAAAAATAAAATAAAAAAGCAGATAGCCGTTGGATTCTCTCCAACGGCTATCGCTTAGGCAAGGCGACCGCCCATTCGGCAGTGGTCGCCCAGGCGACCACGCCGAGGGGCGGTCGCCTACCGCCTAGGAGACCGCCTACCTGTACACTGATTTGAACTATGGATTGATAAAATCATTTTAATGGATTTCAAATGGTTTTAGAATTGTTTGATTTAGAGATGCATGATAAACTAAAGCGAGTAATTTATAGTATATGTACATGCGTTGCTCGAGTTCTCTAATGTAGGGATATGTGAGTTTGTATGTTCTGATGAAGCCATGTGTGAATGAATGAATGAATGAATGTGTATGTTATTATTATTCAATCACAGGGGCTTATGTATATGTGAAAGCCAAATTTCTATTTCTTTGTATATGCATGCATATGAGAGGATATTTACATAGGACTTGCACTAGACAATTTTTTAAAATTGAGAGATGCATGTTTATATTTTCGCAATATCAACATCCATGGCGCAAGAGGAAGACGCTGAAGAAGCACGAGGATCAAGGACGCGGGAACATATAAACTCACACAATGTGTGTGAATAGATTTATTTATGTTTGTGTGCTTGACATATATGTGATTGTATGGATGAGTGTTAGGATGTGTATAGATGATAAATATGCATGATCACCTAAATTCTAAAATCACATGTAAATTTTTAAATTGTCCAACCAAAAATTAAGAGTATTTTTCTTTCTTATTTCATTCACTAGCAGTCATCGATCGAGGGATATTCTGCTCGCCCTTAGCGGGAGATAGCTTCCTCCATCTTTGGGAATAGTGGGAGATATAAGGTTGTCTATTGTTGTGCCATGAATAGATGTACGAGGTGCGATTCACCCTTAGTGGACACCGAGTATATTTGTTTGTGAATACAATGGATAAACGTATCTCGTATCAAATGAAATAAGTTTTCTTAACAAGACTCGGAGCCCTTGCTCGGTTTTGAGAAAGAGAGGTTTTCTTACAAGGATTGGTCAAATTCCCTCTTAATTAAAACGACAAGAGTCATCAGAGTTTGAAAATGCAAATGTTGTGATATTTCGAAATGGTTATGATTAGAAAAATATTTTCTTACCTTAATTTTATAATATATCTGATAGCCCTTAGCTAGTTTATATTATAATTGATAGGATCTTGAATTGCTGCATTTATGGACAAATTTTTATTTGCGGTATTGATTTTTAAAACATAAAATTGACATTAAATCTCATATAATTTATTTTGTAGAAATGTCGAATATTCAACCTATTGTGCGATCTATGATTGAAAAACATCCTTTGGAAAATTATGTCTCAAACTTTATAAGCTGGCAACTCAAGCTCAATATCGTGTTGAAGTTTGAGAAACTATCTCATATTTTGGATGGTGAAATCCCAAAATTAAATGAGAAGGCAACCAATAGCGAGAGAGAGGCAAAAGCCAACTGGGAAGACCAAGAGAACCAGGTTCACGGTCTAATGTTAGCCTTCATGGGTGACTCACTTCAAGCGAAATACTTGGATTCAAAACCCAAGAAGACCATGGAAGCTTTAAAAAAGATGTTCATGGATAGTTCTAGAAAAGAGCGCTATAAGACCACCATCGCACTCACAAGGTGCCACATGGCGGAGGGAACATCGGTATCCATGCATTTTCTCACGATGCAAGGATACCTTGAGAAGTTGTCGTAGCTCTCTTCCTCGATGCCCGATGACATTGCGGAAGATTTGATTCTTGGCTCTCTAGGCTCGTCCTACAAGGACTTCATTATGCACTATCATGTGCGTGAGAAAAGGGTGAGTCTTGAGGAACTTCACCACGCTCTTAAAATGGCTGATGTTGAGACGGGCAAGGGTCGGGACAAGCACGTCTAGCCATCCATGAGAGGAGCAAGAATTTGACAAAGGTAAAATCAAGGTCAAACACGGTGAACCGTTCAGGGTTCGGTCGACCGAGGAGTCTTCGGGTCGGTTAACCGAATGGGGAAATTGTGTAGAGTGCCTGGACAATCGGGTTCAGTTAACCAAGTGTGAACGGTCAACAGAGAAAAAGTATTTTCGGTAGACCGAAGGTGACACGGTCATCCGATGACTATGCTCCAGGAGAAATTTTAGTGAGTCAACGGTAGACCGAAGAGAAGACGTGGTTCGTCTGAATTTTTCCAGAGAATTTTTCTCATGCGGATTCGGTCGACCGTCTATCTCATGGTGCACTGAACATGTGTTATAACTGAATGGTTCGGTTAACCGAGAAAATTTCTCGGTCGACCAAACAGTGCGATTTCTGCCTGAATTGTTAAGAGATTAATTAGATCATGGGTTGGATTAATTCCAGATTTAATCAAACGTTTTTATGGGTGCTTATGTGGCAATTTGAGATTAATTTTAGGAGAGAATAAGCAAGAGATCATGACTAAAGAATAGTTCTTAATGAGGATGTTTTGGGAGCCTATAAAAGGACCCCTCATCCTACTTGTTTATGTTAATGCAAAAATTCTTTCTCTTATTAATCTCTCCCTTAATCACCACGAAATCTCTTAGTAATTTTAACTTATGGAGATAGAAAATCTCAGGAGCTTAAAGAGGGGTTATTAGCTAGATTCTAAGCCTAATTAGAGATTGGTTGGCTGGCTCCTTTCTCTATAATATTGTTTAGAGTTTGGTGAACACTTGGAGGTGAACCGGCAGGCGATTCAACGGGCAACGCGACTCCGAAACTTGGAAAGGTTTTAGAGAACCTTTGGGTATGATTCTCTCTTTGTGATTTATTTTAATATATGTAGGATTGCATGATATTAGATAAACACAAAGTAATGTACATAAAATTGTTGAAAGTATGAAATCGATCTTGTATGTTGTATTAAATTTTTTAAAATATATACATACATAGGGACACGAAATCCTACAACTCCTAGGACAATATCTGCTGTGTCAATTTTTGGCTAGCTAATTCTTGTATCTCAACCTACAACACATTAAACATGTAATGATATTGTAAAGATGATAGTAATAGTTAATTCCATTTTTCAAAAAGTTGAAACTCACCATTCGTGGTTCCTTCGTATAACAAAGACACATCTTTTCACGCTTCGTGAAAGGTGTCATGATCTCATTCTCATCCATCTAGTTATTAAATTAAAAGCAAATAATTTCTAAATAAGGATGCAATCAATATTTATCTAAGGATTCCAACAATTAAGAATTCAATCAATGCTTATCTGAATACAGACTCAAATACAAAAATCAACACAATTATATAACACTAAAACTTACATGAAGCTTTATTTTGTTGGAAAAGGTTTTCGATCTTGCCTTGTGTTTCATCATCTTGCGATCGTGATTGATGTTATTCTTTAAAAAAAATTCTGCAAGGAATGGAAAAACATAAAACATAAGAAGTTGTATTACACGTGTACAAATAAAATATTTAAAGACCAAAAATATTTAAACCTTCGAAGTTTCAGTGTTCCATTCATGGCATTGCATGGAGAATTGGTAAATGTGAACCCTCGGATCTCCTTTGAGGACAAAAGGTAAACCACTCTTCATTGGTCTTGAAAGGAGTGTAGTACCCATTCTCCACCGAATATTGGTATCTTTGAGAAAGCCGCCGACTTTATTAAATTAATAATGTCAGGAATTTACACAATTCCTGAAATCAAAATGATCCTATGAATAAAATATAATCATTTACTAGTAATGATATTTAAATTCAAATATTAAATCTAAAATTCGATAACAAATGAAACAAAACGTACCACAAGGATATCCCACGAGTCCACAAATGCTTGACGAGTTTGATGTAACAACTTTATATGTAGTGGCCACAACTCAGGTTGCTTGGTGGACAATGTCAACGTTTTGTTGATCTTCTCCCCACAATGGCCGACCGGAAGGAAGTCCTCATTCCATTGTATTTTGAACCGAAGACTAGGAGAGGGAATAAGATCAATGCCTCTAGTTGGCCATCAACCTCTCTTCATAGATGTCTCACCCTCGTCAGTTTCTCCTACAAAGAAGAACATTTTTTTAGGAAATTTAGATGAAATCCAATATTAACGTCAAATTTAAGACACGATTACCATCAACGTCGTCGATGGTACATGGTCGAGACTGACCACGACGACGACAACTTCCTGGTCTCTTATCCAGTTCACCTCGCACCTCTGCAGGTATCCCCTCCACTTCCTGAGTTTTAACAGCCTCAATAACATGACGATGTGGATCGAGTGGTTGTAATTTATCTTAAACTCAAATCTTTTGCCTGTCGTGGTTGAACGATGCACCGACGGGGAGGCATGCCGGTATAACATATAAAGAAAAATTATTAATTTTAATAAGATCAAAATGAACCAATTCATAATGAATAACATTAGAATCTTAGAACTAGAAATGATCTAAACTAAATTACTTAAAAGAAAACATATAACATATAGCAGATACAATTGAAACATTACCTAATCATCAAAGAAATCTCTAGACCAATATTTCAATACAACATGCCAATTAGGCTCAACTAGATCTTGAACATAAATTCATTGATCTAAATTGAGGTCTAGATACAATGTCATAATATCTAGATTAAACAGTACTATGTATCATACAAAATGGATTCTCCCTACCCCAATTGGCGCTCCATCAGAGTACGACTCCACGTGTTAATTTTATCTCAACCACATCCAAATAATGAGAGAAAAATGTCAAAAGCTCCTCTGCCAAGAACATTCGATGATGGATCATTCAGTTTTACTTTTGTTTTGGACATTACGTTTCAATGCTAGCAAATAACGGCTCTATAGGATACATCCATATGTAAAGCGTTGGTCCACCTAATAAAACTTCATCACCTAAGTGTAGAGGTAGACACATGATTAGTAGCATATCATACATTGCATTCATGTAATATATCCTTTATTTTACCCCAAAATTGAGCTACTCGAATGATGTGTTTCAGGTTTTAGGTAATAAAGAAGAGAAATGAAGAGAAAACGACTAAAATGCAAAAAGAAAGGACCTGATTGAAGCATCTTGGACCTGTCTGTCAAGCTCAAGGACTCATCTGCAATTTAGGAAAGACCCAAAAGAAACACGAAGGGACCCGAACATAAGGAAAATATTTTTGGTGCAAAAATCCCTCAATACCATGATTTTGAGAAGTATTTGGGAAATTAAGGACAAATGGGCTCGAACCAAGAGACATGGAATGCACCCCATGTGCTAAATGGAAAATTTAAGCCGCTGAGAGAATTTGGGGCGGATCAGGTTGGTCAAAATCCTCCCCAATTTATCTCGTGGCTTGAATCTATTTAATTGGATGCACCAAACGATAGAGAAATCGATTACAATCGTCAGATTGCTTTCTGATTCATCTATACCTCTCTTTCTTCTATAAATAGCAATGTTTCTCATTTCTCTTCTCTCTTCTCCACTTTTGTCCATTAGAATTGGTTTAGTTTACCCAATTTAGCAGCAAAGGAATGATGGTGGATGAAGGTTGTAATCTTACTCTTTGGTTGATTAAGTAGTTTGCTATTCTTCCCATGTTTAGTGTAGATTTCTTGCTTTCCATGCTTGTTGTTATGAGTAGAGAGTAGATTCAACCCATTTGGGTGGAGCTGATGTAGACTATGTGTTCGCGCCGATGTCGAGAAGTTGGTCATCGTCGTTGTTGTTTCCACCATTTTGGTGGGGTTTTCTTACATTTTCTTTTTAGTTTTGTTACTGGACAAGGGACTAAGTGGACAGAGGAACTTCACTAGGTAAAGGAGCATACAGGAGGCCTTTAGGGACCAGAATCCCAAAACCATCAGTCAGTGGCAGATTTGGTGAGACATTTTGATTTTCTATTTCTTGTGTAGCTCCTTCTTCTATTTATAGTTGATATCTCCCAGTTTCCACTTCATAAATGCTCTGTTTTGATGCCATAAATTAATTTGACATGCATATTCCCCTCTTTAAGACAACTTGGACATTAAAACGCGAAGCAAAAGAGTAGATGAATGTCATCTAGGTCATGCACCTTACATATGCCTTGCACGCATATTGTCTTTCCTTTGCTTTACTTATCTTGTTGTCGATTGTTGACGTAAGGTATGGTATCTTCTTCACTCATTCATGCATTAGCTTGCATGTATTAGTCAGTAGGGTTGAACAAGAGTGAGGTGAGTGTTTGATTGGAGGGTTTCATTGCTAGTTTAGGGATCAAAATACCCATAAGGGGGTCGTCCCATACAAGATAAGGTAGGAGATTTCATCACCCCTTAGCCCCAAAAATCACACTTAATCAAAAGCCTTAATCTAAAAATCAAATATACATTGGCTCCTAAGATTCGGTGCACTTAGCAAACTAACCCATTCTCGACGTCATGGCCTGAACGTCATTGTTTGCCTAGCTATTTGGGATTTTTCGGACCTCCCAAAGACAGCTTTGTGACCTTAGGCCGAAGGAGGTGAGGCATTTGGGAGTTGTCTTCTAGTCTAAGGACCCACATCCAGCCTAAGCTTGTTTGAGTTGCATTTGCTAGATTAGGCTTCTACCCTAACCCTTACCCACGCTAGCTCTAGGGATTCTTCCCTTCTATTCTGATTCTTCTCCTCATCCTCATTCTATGTTATAATCTCCTCCTCTTATTGCACCCTCTAATTTGTGTGTACTTGTTGAGTCGAGCACTTTTGTGCAAGGTTGAACTCGTCTTGATAAGGGTGCTCGGCTTGAGAGAGTTGATCCTTTTGTTGAGATGGATGGTCTAGGTGATCTTTCCTCTCTACCTTGAGCTCCCTTGGAGCAAGGACACATCGTCTCTTGGAGGTGGGGAGATCAGGCTCCATACATAGAGTTCCTCGGTCCACTCCCACCACCACGTAGACCATCTCCTCCTCCCCTTCTGACTCGGGAGGAAGAGGGTCCCGGTTGAGATTGAGTTATGGGAGTACCACTACCCTAGCTCGACAGGATCAACCATTGACTTTGTGAGAGCGGACACATCCTGTTCGGGCCACGCAACCATCTTGCATAGTTCTCCCGCCTGCTTGCTGGAATAACTATGAATTGAAACCTCAATATGTGAGCATGCTTCCTACCATCACAACCAATAAGGAGGATTCATATATCTTTATATTTGAATTCGAGGAGATATGCTCTGTGTTCAAGCTTCAACAGCTTGACGAGGATTCATCCGGTTGAGGATGATTTCTTTCACGTTGAAGGATAACACGAATAAATAGATGTACAACCTCCTGACAAACTCGATTTGGTCTTGGGGTGACTTTGTGACTATCGTTTTGAAGAGATTCTTCCCCAAAGGAAGACTCAACAGTTACGACACCATATACATCAAATGTATCGACTAAGACGGAATCATTTCATGCTTGCTTTGAGAGGTTCAAGGCCTTCTCTTGTAGTGCCCTCATCATAGACTTGAGTTGTGGTAGTTGTGACAGATTGTTTATGAGAGCCTCAACTACAACATTCGCGCATTGTTGGATTCAAGATGTCAGGGTGAGATCCAAATGAAACCCATTGATGTGGCATGGGAAACCTTTAAATTAATGGTTGAACGTACCTTTGAGTGGAACACCATGAAAGAGCCACCAGTCGCCAGGTCTTCTGGTCAAGTTGGATCATACCAAGTCGAGTCAACTATCACATCTAAGGCGAAAATGGTTGCTCTTATGCGTAGGATAGAGAATTTAGAGTTGGACCGAGCTCTTATAGCTCAGGTCGCTATCTCGCTTGTAGCAGGTGTGGACTTATGGGACATAGTGACTTGGACTGTGCTTATTCCCTAAGCGATATTGAATATGCAAATGTGATGTATCAATAGTGGTCCCGTACTGACCCGTACGGTCCCTCCTACAACCTGGGATGGTAAAACCACCCTAACTACTATTGGGGGCCACGGTCAGAGCTCGCACGCTCAACCCCAACCCTTACCTTTTCACCCTCCACACCCATCGGCGACCTACCAACCCCCACATCAAAGGTCTCAGCCCCATACTCACCAACCTCCTTGAGCCTCATCATCGGGTTATTCTAGTCAGACTCCACCCTAACAGTCATTTGACCCTTGGGTTTTGACCTTAGAGTAAACCCATCAAACGTTCATGCAGAACACAAACCATGCTTGCAGCCAACAACAAGTTTGTTGAAGCATTGGAAGTGCAAATCAATCAGTTGGTTCACCAGCTCAATGAATGTGAGAATGGTTACTTGCCAAGTCAACTTGTGGTGAACCCCAAGGTTCAAACTACTCAGGTAACGTAGAATGCACATAGCGTTGCAGATAACCCTTCCTAACATGCAAATGTTGTCCATACCTTGAGATTGAGAAGGGTCGTTGGCAACAGTATGGAAATGCATGTGATTGACCTTGTGTGTGAATCCCCTAAGGAGGGTCACAAGTCTTGCAAGGAAACTATTCCTGAGACTCTTATTGTCATTGCCTTTGTCCCCAAGGCACCTTTCCCACATAGGTTGGCAAAGAAAAACGATGAGCGATGGGACAAAATTGTTGAACTTGGGATGGTCAATGTGATATTTTGTTGTTGGACGTTGTTCAGTAAAGGTCACTGTATGCCAAGTTCCTTAAGGATCTTTGTACCCAAAAGAGGAGAACAAATGTAAGTACGATCTTGACACAAATCACCAAGTCAAATATAAAGACCCTGGTCGTCCTACTATTTCATGTGTGATCGGTGACGTGACTATCCATCGAGCTTTGATGGATTTGAGAGCATCGTTAAACCTCCTCCCTTACTTTGTCTACGTCAACCTCATAATGGGTGATCTTAACCCTACTAGGACTACCGTCCAGTTTGCTGACACATCTGTCAAAAATCCACGTGAGAGGGTAAAGGATGTTCTGATTAAAGTGGGTGAGTTCGTATTCTCGATTGATTTCCTCGTCTTGGATATCGAACCTGTGTCAAACCCAGAAGGACAAAATTCAAGTGATCCTAGGGAGCTCATTCCTCGCGACATCTAATGCTTTAATCAATTATTGCAATGGTTTATTGAGGTTGTCCTTTGAAACCTACGCAACCTGGTTCAAACCAACAAAAACAAATTCCTGTGAACCACGGTGAATTTCAACATCTTTACTCTTGGTCAGCAACCTGGTTCCTTCGACGATCCAGTTGATGCCAATCTTATTCAGGAACGGATGAGATTGAATAATGAGCATGTTTGAGACACATTGACATATTATTGAGGATCCTGATGACCATGTTGCGAGTGAAGATGATCTTGTGATTATAGGATTGTTATGGCCCCTATGACCAAGTTACCAGTGAAGATGATCTTAAGGAATCCGCGTCTGAATTCTTTGATGAGGAGGCATATTTGGGTGCCTACTCTTCTTATCCCATGGCCCTTGAGCCACTTGAGATCAACTATGAATCCAACAACAGGTTGCCTACGGTCGAGCTTAAACCGTTCCCCAATAACCTCAAATACATCTTCTTAGGGATAATGAGACATTCTCACTCATTATTGCTTTTGATCTTGTAAAAGAACAAAAAACTGACCTTAAGAAGCTTTTTACAAGATCAACAAGGAGGCTATCGGGTGGTCCTCGAAGGATATCAAGGGAATCAACCCTGGTATTATCCAGCATCGGATCCATATGGAAGAGAATTCTAGGCCCCACCGGGACACATATTGAAGGTTAAATTCTGTACTGAAAGAATTTTTCCGAAAGGAGGTTCTCAAGTGCTTGGATCATGATATAACATATCATTTTTCTTATAGTTCGTGGCTGACAGATCTGTCAAAATTCCACATGGGAGTGTGGATGATGTTCTTATTAAAGTGGATGAGTTCTTATTCTCACTTGATTCATCGTCTTAGATATTGAACTTTTCTCAAACCCATAAAGGCAAATTCCAGTGATCAGGCTACTGGATTCCTGTCGGTAACCTACATTCTTAGTCTTCACGTAACTCGCATATTCAATTCACATTCTCTCATGTTGGGCTCGCCAATGGAAATTGCCTTCTCGAGAGGTCATTCCTCGCGACATCTAATGCTTTAATCAATCATCGTAATGGCTTATTAAGGTGGTCCTTTGGAAACCTCACGGTGGATTTCAAAATCTTTACTCTTGGTAAGCAACCTAGTTCCTTTGATGACCCAGCTAACACCAATCTCATTCAGGACACTATTGAGATTGAATTAATGAGCATGTTTGTGACACATCGACATATTATTGAGGATCCCGATGACCATGTTGCGAGTGAAGGTGATCTTGAGATTGTAGGATCGTTATGGCACCAAATTATTCTAATCAATTTAACAATCCTACTAAGATGCAGTGGAAATGATAATTAAAAAAGGAGGGAAAAAAGACAAGGCAAACCACAAATACAACTCGGTGATTTTATAGAGTTTCGGATCCACCAACCAGATCTTACTTCCTCTCTTGCAAGCTTCGCTTGATCTCCCTTGAGCTTCGCCTATGTCTTCACTATCTGGTCTCGTTCCGGGCTGAGACCAAGCCTTTACACCATGAACTCGCGAACAATCCTCGCTGAGCTCGAATCCTCCTATCACAACTTGAGAGGAATGATTCAGGCTTTCACCGAAACCTTTACAACCTTGTTTGACAAAAGGAAATGTGTAACAATACACTCTAACTTGAGCATACTTTAATGGATAGGATTTATGATCAAAAGTGTGGTGTTTAAGCTTTGAGTGTGTAGAATGGGATTCTTGGGAGGGAGGGTTTTTCTCCAAATTATGAGTGATTTCAAAGCTTGAGAAATGTCTAAATAAGGTGTAGGAACCTCTATTTATAGGATCCTAAAGTGATATAGGTGTTGGGGAAGATATGGTTGAGATTTGTGCGAGATACACAAAATAGATAACTAAGTTCAGCAAATATGTCCAATACTGGTCAACGGGTATGGGATGAATGGTCGACCGTTTCCATAAAGGTAAGAAATGTTCGAGTCAACAAGACAACGGTCGAACCTAAACGACTATAACTTAAGTTATCGGTCAAACCAAGGTTTAGGCCAGGGTAAAGGTAATCAGTCGAACACAAATTTTGGATACGTTCGATCGAAAATAATAGGCACTTTTGGGCATAAATTAGAGCTCATCCGGTCGACCATCTTCAGGTCAACATTCGACCAGTGGCCAAAAATATTTTAGGGGTTAGATGAAAATACGAATATGATCGTTGTATAATATGAGAAGTATAATGGTCATCCAGAAGTTACAAGTTAACCGGCCGACTGAAAGGTCAAAAGAGGTTGACCGGTTGGACTGGGAAAACTCACATTGGGTTAATTGTTTAACTGGTATAAACAGTCGAACAGAAATCTAGTTTCGGTTGACCATTTCACACAAATAGTTTAAGGTATAAATATGTAATTTTCATACCTAGGTTTGGGCGATCTATTGAAGTCTGAATGATGTGAAATTTGGTGTATGACTTCTACAAAGAACCTAATGTTATGTGAATAGGTTTTAGTTTTTGTATGCTTAAGTTTAAAAATATTCCTAAGACTCAAATGAAAGTAAATTACATGTCTTCAATCAGCTTGATTACATGTCTTGAATTCATTCCATTCTTCCTTCAGTCTTGATCACCTGTAGATGTTAGCACAATACACAATATATGCTATGCATAATGTGTGCTACACTACATTTGATTATGATTAGGTTAATTAAATCATCAAAACATAGATTAAGGCCAAAAGGCCAATAGAGAAATCTGCCTCTGAATTCTTTGATGAGGTGGCACATCTGGGTGCTTGCTCTTCTTATCCCGTGGCCCTTGAGGCACTTGAGATCAACTCTGAATCCAATAATTACCCACCTACGGTCGTGCTTAAACTGCTCCCTAATAACCTCAACTACATCTTCTTGGGGGATAGTGAGACCTTACCACTCATTATCGCTTCTGATCTTACAAAAGAACAAGAAGTTGTCATTAAGAAGATGCTCTTGGAACACAAGAAGGTTATCGGGTAGTCCTTGAAGGATATCAAGGGAATCTGCCACGGTATTGTCCAACATCAGATCTATATGGAAGAGAATTGTAGGCCTTACTGGGACCCACAACGAAGGTTGAATCATGTACTGAAAGAAGTCGTCCGAAATTAGGTTCTTAAGTGCTTGGATAATGTTATAATATATCTCATTTCTGATAGTTCGTGGGTGAGGCATGTTCATGTGGTTCCCAAGAAGTCAGGCATGATGGTTGTTGAGAATTAACATAATGACCTTATACCGAGATGCCTACAAACAGGTTGGCTAATGTGGCAACACGGAAAGATCATTTCCCATTGTCATTCATTGATCAGATGTTGGAAAGGTTGGCCAGACATGAGTACCATTGTTTTCTCGATGGATACTCTGGCTACAACTAAATTCCCATCTTCCCTGAGGATCAAGAGAAAACCATATTTACATGTCCCTTTAGCACGTGCGCTTGTCGTTGCATGCCCTTTGGGTTATGTAACGCACCGACAACATTTCAAAAGTGTATAATTAGTATCTTCTCTGATATGGTGGTGTGTTTCCTTGAGATTTTCATGGATGACTTCTCCATATTTGGCACTTCCTTCGATGATTGTCTTCATTACTTGGGCCTTGTCCTCAAGTGAAGTCGTGAGAAGAACCTCACTCTTAATTGGGAGAAATGTCACTTCAGGTTTAAGTGAGGGATTGTATGGTCATGTGGTCTCGAATATGGGAATTGAGGTCGATCCTACCAAAGTGGGTCTTATTGCAAATCTTCCACCGCAATGTAATGTGAAGGATATCCGTGCCTTTTTGGGGCATGCTGGACTCTATCAGCGGTTTATTTGGAATTTTAGTAAAATTGCTGGACCTTTCACCTCTTTGTTGACCAAGGATGCCAATTTTGAGTTCACATCGGATTGCCACCATGCCTTTTTGACCACGAAGAAAGAGCTAACTTCGGGTCCCATTATTAAGGCGCCAGTGTGCACTGAACCCTTTGAGTTCATGTGTAATGTATATAACTTTGCTGTGGGAGCACTGCTTGGGCAACAATTTGACAAATTACCCCATGTGATTTACTATGCCAGTAGAACACTCAATGATGCCCAATTGAACTACACTATGACCAATATTCTCTTTGGAGAAATTTTGGTCGTACTTGATTGGCTCCCACATGATTATATACTATGCACATAGCCAACAAGCACATCATGGCAAAGAAAGATTCCAAATCTCGACTCTTGAGATAGATCTTGTTGTTACAAAATTTTGATGTCGAATTTTGAGACAAAAAGTGTGTGAAAATGTAGTAACAGACCACTTGTCTAGCCTTGAGATGACCAACCCACGGTACCAAATTATCAATGACAAATTCCTTGACGAGCAATTGTTCATGATCGAGGGTAACCCCAGGTTTGTTGACATCATGGACTACCTCGTGACCGAGCAACTCCCTGTGGGTTGGTCAAAATCTGAACAAGCCAAATTTAGATCGTATGTCAGATTCCTTCACTAGGACGCCCTTATCTATCCAAATACTACTCTGACCAAATCCTTAGGTGGTGTGTCCCTGATAGAGAGTTCCAAAGTGTGCTCCACTTTTGCCATTTTAAGGTATATGGGGGACACTTTCAAGCTAAGAAAACTACCACCAAGGTGCTCCAATCTAGATTTTACTGGCCATCACTTTTCAAAGGTACTTACGAATTTTGTAAGCAATGTGAAAGGTTTCAGTGCCTTGGCAGAATAGGACTGCGAGATATGATGTCTTTGCAAAATATCATCGTCGTTGACATCTTCGAAGTGTGAGGCATCGACTTTAGGGTCCTTTCCCGAATTTGTTTGGGAATGTTTACATTTTGGTGGTCATTAACTATGTACCTAAGTAGGTTGCGGCTATCCCCATAAATACCAAGGACAACAAGGTGGTCACCAAATTCTTAAAGGATATTTTTGCATAATTTAAAGTCTGGACATAACACCTCCCCGGCAACGGCGCCAATTGGCGGTCACTGTGGTGGATTTCTTCCTCCAATTCCTCCAGTCGCCTCCCCTTGATCCTGAGAATCCCTGAAACAAACCCAAACTAAACACAAAAAATTAAAACCACTCAAATCGTCCCAACCAAAGTCTAGACAGAACACCTCTCTGGCAACGGTGCCAAAAACTTGATTGAATCAGTTATAATAACCGCAAGTGCATGACCGCGTTGAAGCGGTAGCCAATATGGGTCGACCCATTGGGAGGTGTGTCGACTTTGGTTAGTTCGAAAGCGAGTGGGAAACAAGGTGGAGAAAAGATTGATTAAACTAAACGACACTAAACTAGTAAGCAATAAAGAAGGAAATGAAAGCACGAAACAAACTAAGCAACTACTAATAATCAAGATGAAATTCAGGAATGGAAAAACCCCCTAAGGGTGGAGTGTGTGTACAATGAAATAAGTGTGGTGAATGCATACAATAAGCTCAACTGTAGTTAGTGTTTGTTATGTATAAGAAGTACCTAATGGCAAGACGAATCATTCAAAGCACTAACCTAGGTGATTAAAAAGAGGCAATATGAAGAAAACTAACAAAACATCATTTATTACTCACTCAATTACAAGTAGCCTCTCTCCACCAGAGTTTTTGCTTCAAGGCGTTACTGCTAGTAGAGAGGATGGCCACCAAGAGAGGAGGTAGGATACAAAGGAGGAGGAAGAGTTCTATTTATAGCCATAAAAAAGGTAATCCGGGACAATCCCGGAATGGGACTAATACAATACCCAAAATAGACATAACACACAATTATACATGATCCTCCCAAAGCCTCTCGGATCCGAACCCAACCCGACCGCCAATTGGCGGTCTACAGAGTCTGGATCCGGTCTGGTTTTTGTGTGGGCCTTCCTGGATTGCTTTCTTCATGTGTGATGCACCCAAGTCAGTTGTTGGAGTTTAGGCCCGAATCGAATTGCCAAAATACTCCTCATAATGATGTGGAGTTTCAAGATTTGCTCCTTTGTCCTATGGGCATACATCTGGGTCCTTCCCTCTTGCATCTCAGTCCCTGAGTCTTGCAAGTTAGTCCTTTTCCTTGCTTTTGAGTCCTTTTTGTGCCTCTTCTCCTCAAACATGCTTATTCCTGAAACTTAAACATTAAACTCATTACGTAGCATTGTTTAAGTGAAAGATAACAGATATAAGACATAATTGTATGCATGCTAGGATGTCAATCAAATACCCCTACACCTAACTTTTGCTAGTCCCGAGCAAAACAAGGAAAGAGAAAAATGAAGAAAAGTGAAACATGCAAAAAACAAGGAAATCCTAACTCACTTTCATAGGAATCACGGTTGCACTTAGCACATGCAACAAGTCGTTAAACGTCCTTGTCGCCAAGGATGAGGGGTGTTGTCTCCTGAGGGTTTTCAGCGGATATACCAATAAAATCCAAACTTAGATGCATTATTCAATCTAGAAACTCGACTCGATGGACTCATTTATGCCGATCATTGGACACGGCAATCCTACGGGCCAACTCTATATATGTATCTAGTCCACACACCTAGCCTAATGAATCATTTGTGCAAGTTAATTAAGGACTTAAGTGAAAGACATGGACAATCTTAACATCCTCAAGTGATAAAAAGTATAAAGTCCATTAAGGTTCTTATTTGCATTACCTTTTTTTTTTTCTTACTAGTTGGAGTGTAATTCTCCAAGGGTCGGGTTTTGTGCATGCAATCGCCGTTGCCGGGGAGGTGCCAGTCCAGACTCTGGTTTGGATGATTCGAGTGGATTTAATTTGTGTTTTGTAGTTTCTGTTTGTTTCAGGAGGCTCTAGGGATAAAGGGAAGGAACGAGAATTTTTTAGAAGGCAAACAAAGGTACAGAGACCGCCAATCAGTGGCCTGAGACCGCCAACTGGCGGTCTGGTAAACTCTAATTACCTCTTTCTTTCTCTGGATTGTTAATACATTTGATATAGATGTCTGGGACTCAATTTGGCATGTTTTGACTTATAGTTTGCTCCCACATCAATAATCAATCCCCTTTTAAGCAACTTGGACCCTAAAATCCAAAGCAAAAGATTAGGCATTCTTGCCTGTTTAGGTCATGCATCATGTACTTGAAGGGAATGTGTTCTAAAAGTTTTACTTTTAAATGTCAATTATTATGAATTGAATGAGAAATCATTTTGTTCCTTGTTTATGTTATTCGTCTTTTAGAAGTGTTAAGGAAGAGGCTCTTGGTCCTTAACCGTAGAGCTCTAAAAGATATTGGTTTACATAAAACAAAAGATATTCGCAATCATGGTAATTAACATGGGACATTAATTACCGAGTTAAGATTGTCGTGTTGGTCATAGATCATTGTAGCTCTACAAGTGAGCGACAACACGGGTACACAAAAGTGGAACATATTACTTTTGTATACTGAATAGACCTAACAAGTAAAATATTATAGAAATGTGTTTCTGTGTCACTAATATTTTACTGTGTCCTTGGTCCTTTGATATGAGACTTATATCCGATCGCTTAAGGAGTTCTTAATTAGACTAGTGTCTTAAGCTATCGATGAGTGTAGTGTAAAGGCATTAGTTGGTTAAGTATAACTTTCGTTGGAGACGATAGTTAGTCAAATGATTATCATTGCCCCTCTTAATTGAGTGATGATATTAGTGGGCCCCTTGATAAAGCAAAGTTGTAATGTGCACAATGTGATTTGAGTTAAGTCACATATTTATAACTAGCTTAAAGAGATCAAGAAATGAATACTAATACAAAGATGACACAATACTACTTTATGTGTATTCTTAATATCATGAGGCAAGGGACGGACATAAGTGGTGCACTCCATCACTAACTGGATCGGGTTTTGGTTCGAGTCGAATTAAGACATCTAACTAATTGGGAGCTATAATGTGTAGCTAGATACCGCTTATAGCTTGTGATATTAAGCTCTTAATATCACTGTCAACTTAGTTTAAATCCTCCCATAGGTCACACCACAAAACTGGGAAACAAGAAATGGGGATTTTGAGTTCATAAGATGTGTCGGGTTTCATGTAGAAAATATGATACATGGGGTGAACAAGCAAAATCAAAATTATGTTGTGATTAATAACATAATTAGAATCTAAATTAAATTCATATGTGATGTAAATATTATGGGGTGTAATGATTGATCATTACATAAGATAATATGTTACATAAGTTGTGAATTTACTACTAATCCCGAAATGTCAAATTTTGTAGGGGTTAAACCGAAATTTGACAAGTCTGTAGAACAGTGCTCAAACGGTCGACCGGTTAGCAGTAAACGGTCGACCGATCGGGCACGGTCGACCGGACATGTCTCGACCGATAGCAGGGAATTTTCATCTGTTTCTAACGGTCGACCGAAAGTAATCGGTCGGTCGACCGCACATTGCGATGGAATAATTCCTGTTACGAACGGTCGACCGAGTTATTGAACGGTCGACCAAAACAAGGTTCGAGCGGTCGACCGAACTTCCAAACGGTCGAGCGGTCCAGACGGTTTTATGCAGAATTAATTTAAGAATTAATTAGATCATGCATGGAATTGGTCCATAATTGATTTAATTCGTGGCTAAGATTATTTATTATTAAATAATGGATGGTTAGATGGAAGGATGCATGAAATCATGGGCAAGGGGTTGCACATGAATAGGTAATTTGGAGAGAACTTATAAATACAAGTTTATCTCATTACCTCCTTAATTTCATTCATTATTTTCTTATGCAAAATTCTCTCTCCATAATCCTCCACGAAAATCCCTTAATTATTAAGTTTAGTTTTAGTTCTTAAGAGATCATCTTCTCAAGGAATTAAAGAGGGGTTAGTAATTAGATTCTAAACCCTATCGGAGATTGAGAGACTAGCTTCCCTCTCTCCGATCTTGTTTAGAGTTTGGTTAATACTCGGAGGCATCCGGCGCAGCGAGGAGCATCCCCAACGTCTCCGAATCTTCGAGAAGTTTTAGAGAACTTCTAGGTATGAATTTCGGAGCCCATATTTGTTTTAATAAAGTTTTGAAACTAGATATTGGAACAAATTGATGCATGCATGAAATAAATCATAGAAAATTGTAAATTGATCCTTATTGTGCATAAAAATTTGGAAAATAAATATGTACAATTAAACATGAAATCCTACAGTGGTATCAGAGCTTAGGGTTCAATTTTCTCATGATTTAAGGCTCTAAACGAATTTAGTTTACCATCTAGGATTTAAACAATTCGATTTACCATTTTTTTCGGTCTATGAATGTTTGTTGATGTAATTCTCCATAATAATTCGTTCTGAATGTTTTAAGTGTTTTAAAACATGCCATGTAATTATTAGAATTAAGATTTAGACATTTGTCTAACTTGCAATAATTTTGTTTTAAGTATAAATGATTATTTTGTAAGAGAATCAACAAAACCGAAAAACTACGGTTCATCTTTCCATTGGAAATTGAATGGACAGCGGTTCATAATTAATTTTTGAACTATGGATGCATGAAAAACATTTTTAATGGATTTCAAAATGTTTTTCAAATAATTGTTTGGGATTCTAGATGCTTGATAAACTAGGTTGGATAGTTTATAGCGATATTGCGTGCATGGATGCTCGAGTTGTTTTTGCAGGAATTGTGAGTTTATATGTTCCAAATCAGCGCCTATGAATGTTTATAATTGTTATAATACAGGGGCTTATGTATGTAAAAGCCAAATTCTCTATTTCCATCTTTTAGATAATTGCATATGCATATGAGAGGTTTTACATAGGACTTGCACTAGTCGGTTTTTTATCGAATGTGACGAGCATGTTTATTTTCTGTAAAATCTACATTTCCGGTGCAAGAGGAAGTCACCGCTGTAGCGCATCGATCGAGGATCGAGGATCGGGGATCGAGGATCAAGGATCGAAGGGAACATATAAACTCACACGATGTGGATTGTGTGAATGTTTAATTTCTATTTTTTAATTTCTGCTATGCATGTGATGAATGTGGTGAATGTTAGGATGTGTATGAATATTAATATGCATGATAACCTAAAATTCCAAATCACATGTAAATATATGAAATTGTCCAACAAAAATTAAGAATAATTTCCTTCTTATTTCATCCACTAGCAGCCATTGATCGAGGGATACTCTGCTCGCCCTTAGCGGGAGATAGCTCCCTCCATCTTTGGGAATAGTGGGAGATATAATGGTTGTCTGTTGTTGTGCCACGATTAAATGTATGAGGTGTGTTTCACCCTAGTGAACCCCAAGTATGTTTAGTTGTGAATACAATGGATAAACGTATCTCGTATCAAATGAAAATAAGTTTTCTTAACATTACCTAGAGCCCTCGCTCGGTTTTGGGAAAAAGTTTTTCTTACGAGGATAGGTCACATTCCCTCATAATTAAAACGACAAGAATCACAAGAGTTTGAAGATGCTAATATTGCTAAAATTCAAAAAGGTTGTGATTAGAAAAATGTTTTTCTTACCTTGATGTTGTAATGTATTCGATAGCCCTTAGCTAGTCTATGTTACAATTAATGGGATCTTGTATTGTTGCATTTATGGGCAAATTTTTTTTTGCAACATTTACATTTATATTCTATATATGTATGCAAGTGTATTAAAACATAAAATTGGCATTAAAATCCTATATGATTTATTTTGTAGAAAAATATCGAACATCCAACCTATCGTACGATCCATGATACAAAAACACCCTTTAGCAAATAATGGCTCAAACTTCATTAGTTGGCAACTCAAACTCAACATCGTGTTAAAGTTTGAGAAACTATCTCACATTTTGGAAGGTCCAATCCCAAAGTGGAATGAGAGATTAACCGATGAAGAGAAAGAGGCTAAAGCCAAGTGGGAAGACCAAGAGAACCAAGTTCACGGTCTAATGCTAGCATCCATGGGTGACTCGCTTCAAGCGAAATACTTGGATTCAAAACCCAAGAAGACCATGGAGGCTTTATCAAAGATGTTCATGGATAGTGCCCGAAAAGAGCGCTATAAGACCACCATCGAACTCACAAGGTGCCATATGGCGGAGGGAACATCGGTATCTATGCATTTTCTCGCGATGCAAGGATACCTTGAGAAGTTGGCAAAGCTCTCTTCACCAATGCCCGAGGACATTGTTGAAGATATGATTCTTGGCTGTCTAGCCCCGTCCTTTAAGGACTTTGTGATGCACTATCACGTGCGTGAAAAAGGGTGAGTCTTGAGGAGCTGCACAACGCTCTCAAAACTGCTGAAGTTGACATGGGCAAGGGTAGGGACAAGCAAGTCCTTGCCGTCCATGGGAGGGGCCATAAGATTGGTAAAGGAAAGGGCAAATCTACCAAAAGTGGTTCAATCAAGAGCAAGGGAGTAGGAGGTGTTCATAAGAGTGCCTCGAGGGGGAAATCTCAGAAATCTCCAACTCCCAATACGGAGTGCTTTCACTGCGGTGAAAAAGGACACATCCGGCCAAATTGCCCCAAGTACAAGGAAGACCTTGACAACGGAGTGATTGAACGTCGGCACCCCCAAAAGGCCAAAGGTATATTTGTTATTGAAATAAATTTAGCCACCTCTGTCCAGGATTGGGTAATTGATACCGGATCTTGTGCTCACATAGTTTCTAATGTGCAGCTACTCATGGATAGGAAGGAACTCGTAAGGAACGAGGTAGAATTGAAGGTCGGAAATGGTGCGAACGTGTCTGCGGTTGCACAAGGTTCTGTGGTGCTTCAATTATGTAGTGGTTTAAATTTATGTCTAAAGAATGTTTATTATGTACCTTCGATTAGCAAGAATATTATTTCTGTATCATGTCTAGATATGGATAATTTTAATATAAATATTTCAAATTCTTGTTTGTCTATATCGAAGAATGGCGTTTTCTATGCAAATGTGTTCATAAGGAATGGTCTCTATTTGCTTCAATTGAATAATAAACAAATCTTTAATATCAATAAAAAAAGACTTAAGACCACTCACGAGAATGATACTCTCTTGTGGCACTATCGTATTGGTCACATAAATGAAAAGCGCATCAAGAAATTGCAAGAAGCTAACATTCTTGGTCTACTTGATTTTAAATCATTGGAGACGTGCCAACCATGTCTAATGGGAAAAATGACCAAAAAGCCTTTCAAGAAGAAAGGCCCAAGGGCGAGTGGCTTGTTGGATTTGATACATTCCGATGTATGTGGTCCAATGAGTACTAGTGCACGAGATGGTTTCAGGTACTTCATTACGTTCACGGATGATTATAGTCGTTATGGCTATGTTTATCTAATGAGAAACAAAAGTGAATCTTTTGACAAGTTCAAAGAATTCAAGAATGAAGTAGAGAACCAACTCGACAAGAAAATCAAGTCTCTACGAACGGATCGTGGAGGTGAGTACTTAAGTGCCGAATTTGACTCATACCTAAAGGAGTTTGGTATTGTACCTCAACTCACCCCTCCCGGTACACCTCAGTGGAATGGGGTATCCGAAAGGAGGAATAAGACATTGCTCGACATGGTTCGGTCAATGATGAGTCATGCGGAATTACCTCTTTACTTTTGGAGTTATGCACTACAAACTGCGCCTTACACACTAAATAATGTTCCATCCAAATCCGTGGAGAAAACTCCTTATGAGCTATGGAGTGGTAAAACACCTAAGCTCAATTTTCTCAAGATTTGCGGTTGTGAGGCTTACGTCAAGAGATTGATGTCGACCAAACTTCAACCAAAAGTGGATAAGTGCTTCTTTATTGGTTATCCTCGTGAGACAAGAGGATACTACTTTTGGCATATCACCTCCAATCGAGTGATTGTAGAGAGGGATGCCACATTTCTGGAAAAGGAATTTCTAGAAAGAATAAAAAGTAGTGGGAGTAGAGTTGTGCTTGAGGAAACTCAAGATACTCTACAAGATCATGACATGAATGATGACATTCAAGATCATGAAGGCCCAACCGAGATTCCTTTGGTTAGTGGGAGCGTGAGCGAGAGACCATCACAAGAAATTGTGAGAGAATCTCAATCATCCCCACCAAGTGTGCGTTCAAGAGTTGAACGTGAACCAACTCCTCAAGAAATTGTGGAAGAAGTTCGAGAGACACGAGAAGAACCAAAAGAACTGAGAAGGTCAACAAGGGAAAGGAAGAAACCCGACTTATATCTGGGACTTCATGAAATCATGGTACTAGATACCAATGATCCCTTGACCTTCCGAGAAGCAATGGATAGGGAAGACTCCAAACTATGGCTCAAGGCCATGGAATCCGAAATAGAATCCATGTATGATAATCAAGTATGGGACTTGGTTGACCTTCCTCAAGGTAAAAAGGTCATTCATAATAAATGGGTTTTTAAGAGGAAGATGGACATGGATGGGAACCTGACAACCTACAAAGCAAGGCTTGTAGAGAAGGGTTTCACTCAAGTTCAAGGAATTGACTATGATGAAACCTTTTCACTGGTTGCCATGTTCAAATCTATTCGGATCATGCTCGCTATTGCCGCATTTCATGATTATGAAATATGGCAAATGGATGTCAAAACGGCGTTCCTTAATGGGAACTTGGAGGAGGATGTGTACATGGTACAACCTCAAGGTTTTGAAGATCCAAAGAATAGTGAGAAGGTATGCAAGCTTCAAAGATCCATTTATGGATTGAAGCAAGCATCAAGGAGTTGGAACAAACGCTTTGACGAGGAAGTGAAGAAGCTTCACTTCATTCAAAGCAAGGAAGAACCTTGTATATACAAGAAGGTTAGTGGGAGCCATGTAGTATTCCTAATCTTATATGTCGATGACATATTGCTTATGGGCAATCATATTCCTTTGCTTGAGCAAACGAGAAGTTCATTGAAATCTACATTTTTAATGAAAGACATGGGTGAGGCTCAATACATCTTGGGAATCAAGATATATCGAGATAGATCTCGTAGACTCATTGGCCTCAGTCAACGTACATACATTGACAAGGTCTTGGAAAGGTTCAAGATGAACAACTCCAAAAAGGACAGTGTGCCAATGAGTATGGGTGTGCAACTCAAGAAGTCTCAACGTGCGGAATCGCGTAAGGACTTAGAGTACATGAATGATGTCCCTTATGCTTCGGCAATTGGATCGATCATGTACGCGATGACTTGCACCAGACCCGATGTCTCGTATGCTCTAAGCGTGACAAGTCGTCACCAATCCAACGCAGGTCCTGAGCATTGGACTGCGGTCAAGAATATCCTGAAGTACCTTAACCGGACTAAGGATAAGATTCTTGTTTATGTTGGACAAAGGGAAGTGATAGCTGAAGGTTACTCGGATGCGAGTTTCATGAGTGATCCAGACGATAGAAGGTCGCAATCAGGATATGTCTTTCTTCTGAATGGTGGAGCTGTGAGTTGGCGTAGTTGGAAGCAAAGCATTACGGTCGACTCAACCACTGCTTCCGAAGTAATGGCTGTCGCTGAAGCGAGCAAGGAAGGATTGTGGATTAAGAAGTTCCTTGAAGAGCCTGGAGTAGTTCCCTCGAGCGAGGGACCAATAGAGCTATTTTGCGACAATAGTGCGTCTATCTCGCAAATCAAGGATCCCAAATCACACCACAAAGTGAAGTACATGGATCGTAAGTACTTCGTGACGCGTGACCTCATCGACGAAGGCAAAATAAATCTGTTATGGGTGGACACCAACAACAACACAGTTGATCCATTCACAAAACCCTTATCCCAAGCCAAGGGCGAAATGCATTTCGAGTCCATGGGATTGAGGAACCATGTAGATTGGCTTGATGATTGATATGTAATGGGGTTTACCCTAGTTATTATTGTTTTATGAATTGAGTGTGTATGAGAAAGAAAACTTTAATAACAAGTGGGAGATTGAAGGGAATGTGTTCTAAAAGTTTTACTTTTAAATGTCAATTATTATGAATTGAATGAGAAATCATTTTGTTCCTTGTTTATGTTATTCATCTTTTAGAAGTGTTAAGGAAGAGGCTCTTGGTCCTTAACCGTAGAGATCTAAAAGATATTGGTTTACATAAAATAAAAGATATTCGCAATCATGGTAATTAACATGGGACATTAATTACCGAGTTAAGATTGTCGTGTTGGTCATAGATCATTGTAGCTCTACAAGTGAGTGACAACACGGGTACACAAAAGAGGAACATATTACTTTTGTATACTGAATAGACCTAACAAGTAAAATATTATAGAAATGTGTTTCTGTGTCATTAATATTTTACTGTGTCCTTGGTCCTTTGATATGAGACTTATATCCGATCACTTAAGGAGTTCTTAATTAGACTAGTGTCTTAAGCTATCGATGAGTGTAGTGTAAAGGCATTAGTTGGTTAAGTATAACTTTCGTTGGAGACTGATTGACATCATTTCATGCTTATATTTGTATCTTATATCCATTATCTTTCACCTAAACAATGCTATGTCACGAGTTTTATGTTTAGTTTTCAGGAATAAATAGGTTTGAAGAGATGAAGCATAAAAGGACCTAAAAGCTGGGAAAAAGGACTGAATTGTGAGATCTGGGGACCAAGATGCAAGGAAGAATGACCTGATTGCAAGACAGAAGGACCTAAGAGCAAAACAGAATACTCCACACCATCATGGGGAGTATTTTACCAATTCGACTCAGGTCGGAGCTCCAACAAGTCAAGTAACCGCATCAAAGACCAAGAATACCATCCAGGAAAGCCTCTAAGAAAGCCCAGACGAATCCGGACCATGTAGACCGCCAATTGGCGGTCTGGAACCGCTAATTGGCGGTCCAGGTGGATCCGAATCCGCTTAGCTTTCTCTGGAGTGTGTATTAGAGCGTGTTTATGCTATTTCTGGTATTGGTTTAGTCCCACATCGGGGGATTGTCCCTATTTGCCTTTTTCCATGGCTATAAATAGAACTCTTCACCTTCCATTGTAATGACTCCATGCTTGTGGCCATTCTCCCTAATTGAAGTGAAAGCCTTGAAGCAAGAAACTCAATGGGGGAGATGCTACTGGTATTGTGAGTCTTCAATCAATAAAATTTCCTTAGTTTTGTGCTTCTTTTATTGTTGATGCATGTTTTAGTTTAATTGTCTTTTATTAAATCTAGCTTAGTTAATATGTTTTCTTATCTTAGTGTAATGTGTAGTGTAATGTGTAGTAAGTAAAACCACTCCCCTTTTGGGGGGTGGAGATGATTATCATATATGCAATTAAGGAAGGAAGGATGTTTATTTTGAAATGTGTTGATTAATATGAATGCATGCTTGCTTGTTAGAATAGAACACTTCACTATATGGGTTTTGCCACAAGTTTTAAGACACCTCCCATGCGTGGGGTGGTCTTCTCTCCGCTAGTTCCGTGTGCGTCTTCGCCGTCGTGTGCCTCGCCGCTAAAGCTCGCCAAGGTAGGTTCAGGTATGGCCAACCATCATTTAATTTCAGAACTCAATTTTGCCTCCCTGATTCGTGAATTCGGAGAACCCTTCTACGATCGAATCGTAGCTAAAGGGTGGTACCATTTATTGTATGAGGGCGATGAATCCATGTACGTAGAGCCTCTCGTACATGAATTCTTTACTAAACTCGAGTGTGACCAGACCGGTCCACTCGAGTTCAGTGTCACTCTCAGAGGGGTGAAACACACCGTGACACCCCAGCTGATCTCCGACGCGACAGGGATCCCCTTGGTTGATGAGCTCGCGCCTACCCACGATATCAATTTTTATCGATCTATGCTTGGGCGTGGGCAGCATGTATCATCACATGGGGGAGTACCTAATGCGCACATTTACACCAATGTGTACATTGTAGCCAGGTGGGTGTGTAGAAATGTGTTGGGCCAAGAGTGGTCCTCCACATTTTTCACACCTAGTTTGCGAATCGTGTATAGTATGATGGACGGTTCACCACACTGCATTTGTCGAACATTGTTCGACGTTTTGGTGAACGCTAGGCTGAAAGATATACACTGTTTGCCGACTCTGGTTACCAAATTGTGTGGCATGTTGGACATCCCACGATTTGAGCGCATGCTGAGTCGCCAAGGCACCGACCTCGAGGTAGCGAAGATGACGCCGTCATTTCGCCATTGCCTTCCTGAGGCATGGGTGCCTGACTATATGGAGGAGGATGTTAGAGCCAGTTCCTCAAGCTCGTCTGTGAGCTCAGGAACGCTCTTTAACACCGACATTTCTGAGATGGCGGTCGAGCAGCAGAACGTCATCTTAGCCAAGCAAAACCGGAAGATCTATAGGAAGTTGTCGGCTCTTGAGAGAGGTGCCTCTTCAGGCACTTCTGGCCGTCGTCATTATTCTGGTACACCCTATCCATGCATTGGCACCATTTTGCCATACATTGAGGACAATGCATGGATTAGGTGTGGGGGGGGGTGTTTTCACGTTTGTACATAGTTTGTGTTTTGTTTTGATTTTTTTTTGCTTTCTTTTGGTTGTACTGCTAGGATCATGTTAGTGTGCCACATTTAACATTGATATACCTGTTTGCCATGATCCTTGGGTGACTTGTCTTCTTTTGCTTGCCGAGTGCTTTAAAATTTTCACATTTTTTCAATATCTTCATGTGTTTGCGAAAGAAAATGTTTTTGAGGGTTTTGCGTGTGTTTAGCATGTGCAAAACCGTTGAGAGGCAAAGTAAAAAGAAAGCTCCCAAAATTGTCTTGAACTTGATGCATTAGGATTTCTAGTTTATTGCCTTTAGGTCTTGTCGAGTCGTTAGGATGCACCCCGGTTTTCCCTCGGGGGACGTGTAATCATAGGATTTCAGTACTCAAACATTTAAAGAAGTCCTCCCTGAACCTAGTCAGTCAAATAATTCGTGTCTGTTAGTATAAGGAAGTTTGTTGTAGTCAAGGGCCCTTAATCTCTTTTTGTGAAACTTAAGTGTAGGGATTTTGGTTCCCATGAAGATAAATAAATAAGTGGTGTTCTCTCTTCTCGCACGGCTCCTATCACTCGGGAAAGTAGGTCTGAGGGGACTTTGTGCCTGGTGCTTTCGAGTCATCTGACTTGGGATGCACCGACCGAACTCCCGTTACACGGGTGGTAGGGATCGCCATATGTGGAGATTTGGGGGAAGGTGTACGTGATAGTGTAAGTCCTCATAGGCAATGATGCACGAAACCTGACCCTGGGAGAATCAAACACCAACCAATAAAATGCTCCAAAGAAAAAGAAAAAAAAAGAAAAAAAAAGAAAAAAAAAGAAAAAAAAAGAAAAAAAAGTCAAATAAGAACCAAAATGGACTTTACACATTGTATCACATTCAGAAGTTAAGGTTGCCCATGTCTTTCACTTAAGTCCTTGACTAACTCTCACGAATAACTCATTAGGCTAGGTGTGTGGACCGATTACATATATAGAGTCGACCCGTAGTATTACCGCGTCCCATGATCGACAAAATAAGTCCAACGAGTCGTGTAGCTAGATTGATTAATGCATCTTGTTCGGATTTTGTGGGTGTATCCGCTGAAAACCCTCAGGAGACAACACTCCTCCTCCTTGGCGACAAGGAGGTTTAACGGCTTGTTGCACGTGCTAAGTGCAACCGTGATTCCTACGAAAGTGAGTTAGGATTTCTTGTTTTTCGCATGCTTTTCTCTTTCTTTGTTTTGCTCGGGACTAGCAAAAGTTAGGTGTGGGGGTATTTGATTGACATCATTTCATGCTTATATTTGTATCTTATATCCATTATCTTTCACCTAAACAATGCTATGTCACGAGTTTTATGTTTAGTTTTCAGGAATAAATAGGTTTGAAGAGATGAAGCATAAAAGGACCTAAAAGCTGGGAAAAAGGACTGAATTGTGAGATCTGGGGACCAAGATGCAAGGAAGAATGACATGATTGCAAGACAGAAGGACCTAAGAGCAAAACAGAATACTCCACACCATCATGGGGAGTATTTTACCAATTCGATTCGGGTCGGAGCTCCAACAAGTCAAGTAACCGCATCAAAGACCAAGAATACCATCCAGGAAAGCCTCCAAGAAAGCCCAGACGAATCCGGACCCTGTAGACCGCCAATTGGCGGTCTGGAACCGCTAATTGGCGGTCCAGGTGGATCCGAATCCGCTTAGCTTTTTCTGGCGTGTGTATTAGAGCGTGTTTATGCTATTTCTGGTATTGGTTTAGTCCCACATCGGGGGATTGTCCTGATTTGCCTTTTTCCATGGCTATAAATAGAACTCTTCACCTTTCATTGTAATGACTCCATGCTTGTGGCCATTCTCCCTAATTGAAGTGAAAGCCTTGAAGCAAGAAACTCAATGGGGGAGATGCTACTGGTATTGTGAGTCTTCAATCAATAAAATTTCCTTAGTTTTGTGCTTCTTTTATTGTTGATGCATGTTTTAGTTTAATTGTCTTTTATTAAATCTAGCTTAGTTAATATGTTTTCTTATCTTAGTGTAATGTGTAGTGAGTAAAACCACTCCCCTTTTGGGGGGTGGAGATGATTATCATATATGCAATTAAGGAAGGAAGGATGTTTATTTTGAAATGTGTTGATTAATATGAATGCATGCTTGCTTGTTAGAATAGAACACTTCACTATATGGGTTTTGCCACAAGTTTTAAGACACCTCCCATGCTTGTTTAGTTTCTTAAATAACCAGCTTGTGTTTATGAATGTTAATCAAAGTAGGTTAGTGATTTAATTGATGGGTTTTGCCATGATAAGTAGACACCTCCCATACATGCAAACACTACCTCCACTTATGCCTATAGGAAGATATTCTTCCCTCCTTATTGTGTATGTGTAGTCACTCCACCCCCTAAGGGGTCTCTCTCTCTTACTGATTTCTCCATAGTATCAAGTTTCTCTAGCGTAGTTGAAGTATTCGTTTGTTTTGTTTCCTTCGCATTTGCTTCTTCGTGTTAGCATAGTTTAGATTAGCATAAACAACTTTCTTCCATCTTTTTGTGCCACTTGATTCTGATAAACAAGAGCGAGCTCACCTCCCTGAGGACGACCCGTACTTGCCACCGCTTCATCGCGGTCGTGCACTTGCGGTAGAAATATAAAACGTTCAACAAGTTTTTGGCGCCGTTGCCGGGGCGGTGCCAGTCTAGACTCTTGTTTGGACGATTCGAGTGGATTTAATTTGTGTGTTGTAGTTTGCCTTTGTTTCAGGAGACTGGGAATAGCAAGTGGAGGCTACTGGAGAAATTTACAGACGACCTGAGCACTTCAGACCGCCAATCAGCGGTCTGAGACCGCTAATCAGCGGTCTGGTGAGCTCTGTTCATCTCGTAATTTCTTGCTGTTGTTTCTATTAATGATATAGTTATCTGGGACTCAATTTGGCATGTTTTGACTTATAGTTCGTTCCCAGATCAATAATCAAACCTCCTTTAAGCAACTTGGACCCTAAAACTCAAAGCAAAAGATTAGGCATTCATTCTTGTTTAGGTCATGCATCATGTATGTGACTTAGGCATTTAGATTGTCTTTTATCTTAGCTTTATTTTCTGTTGCTGAGAGCTGGCGTGAGGTACGCACCTTCTACTCTCATTCATGCATTTCGTATGAACATGCATTAGTTAGTAGGAAGTGCATTGCAACATGTGTGAGTTGAGCGTTGTTTGGAGAGTTGATTGCTAGATTTAGGACTCCAAAACGCTACTAAGGAGGGGCTGTCCCATAAAAGATAAGGTGGGGATTTCATCACCCTTTCCTGCACCCCAAAAACCACACTAATAAAGAGCCTAATTTTAAAATCAAGTAGACATTGGCCCTAAGGATTTCGGGCGCATTAGGAGAGTGATCCGGTCCCGACCGTCATGACCTGATCGGCGTTGCCCACTTTGTCGATAGTAGGAGAGACGAGATCCCCGGATCTTGGCTCACTTGCTGGGCTTTGTGGTCCTCGTTGTAGGGAGGTGAGGCGTGTTGAGGCCGTGTGACCTCGTAGTTAGGCATCGTCTAGCTGTAAGGACCTATAGCGACCTTAGGATTGCTTGAGCCTTGTTTGCTTGTGTGCTTCTACATGTACCCATCCGCCGTAGCATAAGGACTTCTTCCCTTCTCTCCTGAGTCATTCTTTCTCTCCTGTGTTCCCTCGTCTTCTCCTCTAAGCACATTCTTTGTTAAAAAAAAGTTTTGTTTTGTGTGTGTGCACCTTTGTGCATGCTTTCGTGGGCACGAGACGAGAGTGGTCGTTTGACGAGGCACGTTGTCAACCTTGCTTCGGTGGTCGACTTCTCGACGCCTTCCTCCTCTCGTGTCGCACGTAATCCGGGTTTAATGGCTGCTAATTTTCGTGAGGAGGAGCAGTTGCTGGACCCACCTGCTCCACCAGTGCTTCCTGTTGTCGTTCCCATACCTCTACGTGATCGATGCTACCCGAGCCGTACAGCTCTACCCTCATGCATCGTATTGCCAGAGGCAAATGGTAACCATTTTAAGGTCAAGCCTCAGTTTATTTCCATGCTCCCTCATTTGACTGGGAAAGGTGACCCCTATATCTTTCTCAGGGAATTTGAGGAGGTCTGTGCTATGTTCAAACTGCAACAACTTAGCACAGACTCCATTCATCTTAGGCTTGTCCCCTTTGCGCTTAAGGATGACGCCAAGAAGTGGTTGTACAGCAACCAGGCGAATGCCTTCAGGACTTGGGATGAGTTTCAGTCTGCATTCCTCAAAAAGTATTTTCCAAATCATCGGACTCAAAAATTGAGGAACGAAATCAATTCGTTCTATCAACATGAGACCGAATCATTTCATGCATACTTAGAGAGGTTCAAGGAGCTACTATCCTCATGCCCTCACCATGGCATTGAGTTGTGGCGCCTGTGTCAGATTATCTACGAGGGTCTTCACATTCCATCTAGAACGCTCCTTGAGTCCATGTGTCAAGGAGAGTTCTTGGGAAAGGATGAAAGGAAGGCATGGGCTTTCCTAGAAGACCTCGCCGAGAAAACAATGCAATGGGAGAGTGTGAGGGAACCACCTGCATCATCTAGCATAGGAGCGAGGATCGCGAATGCAAACTCGACTAGATCGGGTTCCGCATTTGTTGTTGATTCCACTACGGCCACCGAGGCGCGCATGGCGGGCTTAATGCGCCGTATGGATTCGATTGAGCTCCAAAACCAGCACGATGTTTCTCATGTGTCTGCATCTGGTTCACCACCATGTCATTTATGTGGTAGGATAGGTCATGTAGAGAGCGAGTGTGTGTATATTCCTCCTGAGATGGAGCGTGTCAACGCCATCTATGACAGAGCTAGGAATGACCCATACTCATCATCATATAACCCTGGATGGAGGAACCACCCTAATTTTTCATGGAAAAATAACAATGCCCCAGGTGGTCCTCCAAACTTTTCTCGACCACCCAACCAACCACACTACCCTCCCATGCATTCGCAGTCTCATCATCCACCCCAAAGTCAGAACACCAACCCACCGGGTTTCCCAAATTCAAACAACTTGGAAACCCGGTTTAATTCGCTTGAGAACTTAACTCGTGGACTTGAGAACTCTGTAAAAAACTTTATGTCGTCCACGAGTCAAGTTCTCACTTCGAATCAGCAGACCATCAAATCTCTCGAGCTTCAGATGGGTCAGTTGGCTCAGTATGTACATGAGAGAGAGAGAGAGAGGGAGCCTGCCTAGCCAACCTGTGGCTAACCCCCGTGCTCACCAGCACTCGAACATGCAAAATGCAAGTTCAAGACCACAGGGGGGGGCAAGTGAACTACGTGGAAGAACCTGTGGACCATGTTAATGCCATTGTGACCCTGAGAAATGGGAAGCAGGTCAACAACCACGTATCCTTGCTAGAAAATCCATCTGTGCCGCCCCCTTGTGGGAATGATGGTGAGGAAGAGGCCGAGGGTGAGAGTAATACACCAAAGCCTCCTTCTCCGGCTCCGCCCAAGACATACCTACCAAAAGCTCCTTATCCAAGTAGGTTGTCTAAGAAACAGAGTGACAGTGTGGATAAAATGATGGAGATATTTAAGAAAGTGAATGTCAACATTCCTTTGTTAGACATGATTCAACAAATACCTCCATATGCAAAATTCCTGAAGGACCTCTGTACAACTAAGAGGAAAACCAATGTCCCTAGCAAAGCCTTTTTGGCGGCTAATGTGAGTTCGATCATCTCGAACCCAACGTACGTGAAATTGAAGGACCCGGGCAGTCCAATTCATGTATCATTGGGGATTCTCGCATTAACAATGTTTTGCTAGATCTAGGGTCGGCGGTTAACCTCTTACCTGCTTCTGTGTATCAACGATTAAGCCTAGGCACTCTCAAGCCTACGAAAACAACTTTGCAGTTGGCTGATTGTTCGATCAAAGTCCCGTTGGGGGTCATTGAAGATGTCCTAATCAAGGTCGGTGATTTCATATTTCTTGTTGATTTTGTCGTCCTTGAGACCGAACCAATTAAGACTACCCACTCTCAGATTCCATTGATTTTGGGTAGACCTTTTTTGGCGACGTCAAATGCCTTGATCAATTGTCGTACTGGACTCATGAAATTGTCATTCGGGAACTTGACCGCGACATTCCATGTGTTCAATATGGCTAGGCAGCCGGCATCTTTCGAGGACCCCATGGAAGTCAATCTTATCTGGGACTTGGAAGAGGAATTGGAAGAAGAGTACCCCCTGATTCATGAGAATTTAAATGATCACTTCATGGATGACTCCGATCATGAAGAGGACGGGGGTGAGTTGAGCAATGATGTGCATGCTGTTTAGTACATGCGAGCTCCTCCTATCTTACATCTCGAGCTAGATATCATGCCTCGTCTTGAGGAGCCACCCGCGCCTGAGCTCAAAGAACTCCCCAAGGAATTGAAACACGTTTTTCTTGGTCCCGATAGGTCATTTCCGGTGATTGTTTCATCGACGTTGACTGGCGATCAGGAAGAACGTTTAATTCAAGTCCTAAAGGAGCACAAATCAGCCATTGGGTGGTCCTTGAGGAACATCAAAGGGGTAAGTCCCGACATCGTGCAGCACCACATCTTTATGGAGGATGAGGCACGACCACGTCGCGACCCACAGAGGCGTTTAAATCCAGCCATGACAGAAGTAGTTAAGAAAGAGATCATCAAGTGTTTAGATCATGGCATCATTTTCCCCATTTCGGACAGTACTTGGGTAAGTCCTGTCCAGGTTGTGCCCAAGAAGCCGGGTATCACTGTTGTCCAGAATGACAACAATGAGCTTGTTCCCACACGACTTCAAACTGGGTGGCGAGTTTGTATTGACTATAGGAAGTTGAACGCGGTCACGCGTAAGGAGCACTTCCCTCTACCTTTCATCGACCAGATGTTGGAGAGACTCGCCGGGCACGCCTATTACTGTTTCCTTGATGGTTATTCGGGGTACAATCAAATCCTAGTCGCCCCCGAAGACCAGGAGAAAACCACGTTCACTTGTCCTTTTGGGACGTTTGCTTATAGACGAATGCCTTTTGGGCTATGCAATGCACCTGCAACATTCCAACGTTGCATGTTAAGTATCTTTTCCGATATGGTCGAGAACTTCCTTGAGATCTTCATGGATGATTTCTCGGTTCATGGCACCTCCTTTGATGAGTGCTTGCACCACCTGAGCCTTGTTCTCAAAAGGTGTTCGGAAACGAACTTAGCCCTTAATTGGGAAAAGTGTCATTTCATGGTCACAAAAGGCATCATGTTGGGTCACGTGGTATCTCGTGATGGTATCGAGGTGGATAGGGCAAAGATTGAGCTTATTTCTAAGCTTCCGCCACCCACCTCGGTAAAAGAAATCCGTTCATTCCTTGGACACGCCGGTTTTTACCGGCGATTTATTAAGCATTTCAGCAAGATAGCTCGTCCTTTGACGAGCTTGCTTGCTAAAGGAACCTCCTTTGAGTTCACACCTGAGTGCCTGACTACTTTTGAGTTTCTGAAGCGTGAGTTGACCTCCGCTCCTATTATTAAGGCACCGGTGTGGACTCTACCGTTCGAGCTGATGTGTGATGCTTCTGATTACGCGATAGGAGCGGTTTTGGGTCAGAAAGTTGACAAATTGCCTCATGTGATCTATTATGCAAGTCGTACTCTCAATGACACCCAACTCAACTACTCCATTACTGAGAAAGAGTTCCTCGCGATCATATTTGCGTTGGAAAAATTTCACCAGTACCTCATAGGGTCGCATGTCATCATCTACACTGATCACTCAGCTCTTCGCTACCTTTTGTCGAAAAAGGATGCCAAACCCCGTCTCCTACGTTGGATCTTGTTGTTACAAGAATTCGACCTTGAAATACGGGACAAGAAGGGATGCGAGAATGTTGTGGCTGATCACCTATCTCGCATCCCCATTGATCTTTCACCGGATCCACCGGTGAACGAGTTTTTTCCTGATGAGAACCTTATGGAAATAGCCTCACCCCCCTGGTTCGCTGACATTGTGAACTATTTAGCAACCGGGGAGGTGCCGGCTCATTGGAGACACAGTGAGACAGCGAAATTCAAGTCGTTAGTCAAGCACTTCTATTGGGATGATCCATACTTATTTAAGTATTGTGCTGATCAAATCATAAGGAGGTGCATTCCTGACGACGAGATTCAGAGTGTCTTGTCCTTTTGCCATAAGGAGGCATGTGGTGGGCACTTCGGTGCCAAGAAAACCGCTGTCAAAGTACTCCAATGCGGTTTTTACTGGCCCACGTTGTTTCAAGACGCTTTTGCATTTTGCAAAGCATGCGATAGGTGCCAACGTGTGGGCCGCATTGGTAGACGCGATATGATGCCACTCAATCCTATCTTAGTGGTTAACATCTTTGATGTTTGGGGAATTGATTTCATGGGTCCTTTCCCCGTGTCCCATGGTCACACCTACATCCTGGTGGCGGTCGATTATGTGTCAAAGTGGGTTGAAGCAATCCCCACTCGCACTAACGATCGCAAGGTTGTGATCAAATTTCTTAAAGAACACATCTTCGCGAGGTTTGGGACACCTCGTTGTATCATAAGTGATCGGGGGACACACTTTGTGAACTGATCCCTTGAGGCAGTGCTGAGGAAATACTCCATCACGCACAAGTTGGCCACACCTTATCATCCTCAAACCTGTGGCCAGGTGGACATTTCCAACCGTCAACTCAAGCAAATTCTTGAGAAAACGGTTAATGCTTCAAGGAAAGATTGGTCGGTCAAGCTTAATGATGCATTGTGGGCTTTCCGCACTGCATTTAAAACCGACCTTGGCATGTCCCCCTACCGGCTAGTTTATGGCAAAGCTTGCCATCTTCCGGTAGAACTTGAGCACCGGGCATTGTGGGCAATCAAACATCTCAACATGAGTCTTGATGTTTCCGGTGCCAATCGCAAGTTAGACCTTAACGAGTTGGAGGAGTTGAGAAATGAAGCTTATGAGAATGCCAAGATCTGCAAGTCCCGCACTAAAATTTTCCACGATCGCTTGGTGCGAATCAAAACCTTCGAGGTGGGACAAAAGGTCTTGTTGTATAATTCTCGCCTCCACTTGTTTCCGGGGAAACTTCGGAGCCGTTGGTCAGGTCCCTTCATTGTTTTAACCGTCTCCCCTCATGGGGCGGTTGAGATTCAAAATCCTAGGAATGGGGACGTGTTCAAGGTTAATGGACAACGCCTCAAACCATACTTGGAAGGGACCACGGCAGAGGTCGAGGTGGAAGTCGTGCCTTTGCACGAACTCCCCACGGATGTGGTCACTTGGTGTGATCCATCCCTCCATTTGTTTGTACATATCTTTGTTTTGTGCAAAAAAAAAAATTGGATGACCTATGTGATATTTGCCCTTTCCCTTCATTAAAAACGCGTTTTCCCCTGACCTACGCGTTATCCCAGCAGAGGAAAACGTGTTTCTTTTCCAGATCTCGCCTCCACCCAAATTTCTCCCCCAGATCCACTGAACGGACCGCTAATTAGCGGTTTGGCACCGCCGTTCAGCAGTTTGTTCTTCTTCGTTGCAATTGTTTCTTCGTCTGGGTGTTTGATTTGGGTTTCTTAGTTGTTTGCGTGGTTGGGAGTCGGTGTTGTGTCTGGAATCTGCGTGGGGTGGTCTTCTCTCCGCTAGTTCCGTGTGCGTCTTCGCCGTCGTGTGCCTCGCCGCTAAAGCTCGCCAAGGTAGGTTCAGGTATGGCCAGCCATCATTTAATTCCAGAACTCAATTTTGCCTCCCTGATTCGTGAATTCGGAGAACCCTTCTACGATCGAATCGTAGCTAAAGGGTGGTACCATTTATTGTATGAGGGCGATGAATCCATGTACGTAGAGCCTCTCGTACATGAATTCTTTACTAAACTCGAGTGTGACCAGACCGGTCCACTCGAGTTCAGAGTCACTCTCAGAGGGGTGAAACACACCGTGACACCCCAGCTGATCTCCGACGCGACAGGGATCCCCTTGGTTGGTGAGCTCGCGCCTACCCACGATATCAATTTTTATCAATCTATGCTTGGGCGTGGGCAGCCTGTATCATCACATGGGGGAGTACCTAATGCGCACATTTACTCCAATGTGCACATTGTAGCCAGGTGGGTGTGTAGAAATGTGTTGGGCCAAGAGCGGACCTCCACATTTTTCACACCTAGTTTGCGAATCGTGTATAGTCTGATGGACGGTTCACCACACTGCATTTGTCGAACATTGTTCGACGTTTTGGTGAACGCCAGGCTGAAAGATATACACTATTTGCCGACTCTGGTTACCAAATTGTGTGGCATGTTGGACATCCGACGATTTGAGCGCATGCTGAGTCGCCAAGGCACCGACCTCGAGGTAGCGAAGATGACGCCGTCATTTCGCCATTGCCTTCCTGAGGCATGGGTGCCTGACTATATGGAGGAGGATGTTAGAGCCAGTTCCTCAAGCTCGTCTGTGAGCTCAGGAACGCTCTTTAACACCGACATTTCTGAGATGGCGGTCGAGCAGCAGAACGTCATCTTAGCCAAGCAAAACCGGAAGATCTATAGGAAGTTGTCGGCTCTTGAGAGAGGTGCCTCTTCAGGCACTTCTGGTCGTCGTCATTAGTCTGGTACACCCTATCCATGCATTGGCACCATTTTGCCATACATTGAGGACAATGCATGCATTAGGTGTGGGGGGGGGGTGTTTTCACGTTTGTACATAGTTTGTGTTTTGTTTTGATTTTTTTTTGCTTTCTTTTGGTTGTACTGCTAGGATCATGTTAGTGTGCCGCATTTAACATTGATATATCTGCTTGCCATGATCCTTGGGTGACTTGTCTTCTTTTGCTTGCCTAGTGCTTTAAAATTTTCACATTTCTTTCAAAATCTTCATGTGTTTGCGAAAGAAAATGTTTTTGTAGGTTTTGCGTGTGTTTAGCATGTGCAAAACCGTTGAGAGGCAAAGTAAAAAGAAAGCTCCCAAAATTGTCTTGAACTTGATGCATTAGGATTTCTAGTTTTCTGGCTTTAGGTCTTATCGAGTCGTTAGGATGCACCCCGGTTTTCCCTCGGGGGGCGTGTAATCATAGGGTTTCAGTACTCAAACATTTAAAGAAGTCCACCCTGAACCTAGTGAGTCAAATAATTCGTGTCTGTTAGTATAAGGAAGTTTGTCGTAGGCAAGGGCCCTTAATCTCTTTTTGTGAAACTTAAGTGTAGGGGTTTTGGTTCCCATGTAGATAAATTAGTGGTGTTCTCTCTTCTCGCACGGCTCCTATCACTCGGGAAAGTAGGTCTGAGGGGACTTTGTGCCTGGTGCTTTCGAGTCATCTGACTTGGGATGCACCGACCGAACTCCCGTTACACGGGTGGTAGGGATCGCCCTATGTGGAGATTTGGGGGAAGGTGTACGTGATATTGTAAGTCCTCATAGGCAATGATGCATGAAACCTGACCCTGGGAGAATCAAACACCAACCAATAAAATGCTCCAAAGAAAAAGAAAAAAAAGAGAAAAAGAAAAAAAAGAAAAAAAAGAAAAAAGAGTCAAATAAGAACCAAAATGGACTTTACACATTGTATCACATTCAGAAGTTAAGGTTGCCCATGTCTTTCACTTAAGTCCTTGACTAACTCTCACGAATAACTCATTAGGCTAGGTGTGTGGACCGATTACATATATAGAGTCGACCCGTAGTATTACCGCGTCTCATGATCGACAAAATAAGTCCAACGAGTCGTGTAGCTAGATTGATTAATGCATCTTGTTCGGATTTTGTGGGTGTATCCGCTGAAAACCCTCAGTAGACAACACTCCTCCTCCTTGGCGACAAGGAGGTTTAACGGCTTGTTGCACGTGCTAAGTGCAACCGTGATTCCTACGAAAGTGAGTTAGGATTTCTTGTTTTTCGCATGCTTTTCTCTTTCTTTGTTTTGCTCGGGACTAGCAAAAGTTAGGTGTGGGGGTATTTGATTGACATCATTTCATGCTTATATTTGTATCTTATATCCATTATCTTTCACCTAAACAATGCTATGTCACGAGTTTTATGTTTAGTTTTTAGGAATAAATAGGTTTGAAGAGATGAAGCATAAAAGGACCTAAAAGCTGGGAAAAAAGACTGAATTGTGAGATCTGGGGACCAAGATGCAAGGAAGAATGACCTGATTGCAAGACAGAAGGACCTAAGAGCAAAACAGAATACTCCACACCATCATGGGGAGTATTTTACCAATTCGATTCGGGTCGGAGCTCCAACAAGTCAAGTAACCGCATCAAAGACCAAGAATACCATCCAGGAAAGCCTCCAAGAAAGCCCAGACGAATCCGGACCCTGTAGACCGCCAATTGGCGGTCTGGAACCGCTAATTGGCGGTCCAGGTGGATCCGAATCCGCTTAGCTTTTTCTGGCGTGTGTATTAGAGCGTGTTTATGCTATTTCTGGTATTGGTTTAGTCCCACATCGGGGGATTGTCCTGATTTGCCTTTTTCCATGGCTATAAATAGAACTCTTCACCTTCCATTGTAATGACTCCATGCTTGTGGCCATTCTCCCTAATTGAAGTGAAAGCCTTGAAGCAAGAAACTCAATGGGGGAGATGCTACTGGTATTGTGAGTCTTCAATCAATAAAATTTCCTTAGTTTTGTGCTTCTTTTATTGTTGATGCATGTTTTAGTTTAATTGTCTTTTATTAAATCTAGCTTAGTTAATATGTTTTCTTATCTTAGTGTAATGTGTAGTGAGTAAAACCACTCCCCTTTTGGGGGTGGAGATGATTATCATATATGCAATTAAGGAAGGAAGGATGTTTATTTTGAAATGTGTTGATTAATATGAATGCATGCTTGCTTGTTAGAATAGAACACTTCACTATATGGGTTTTGCCACAAGTTTTAAGACACCTCCCATGCTTGTTTAGTTTCTTAAATAACCAGCTTGTGTTTATGAATGTTAATCAAAGTAGGTTAGTGATTTAATTGATGGGTTTTGCCATGATAAGTAGACACCTCCCATACATGCAAACACTACATCCACTTATGCCTATAGGAAGATATTCTTCCCTCCTTATTGTGTATGTGTAGTCACTCCACCCCCTAAGGGGTCTCTCTCTCTTACTGATTTCTCCGTAGTATCAAGTTTCTCTAGCGTAGTTGAAGTATTCGTTTGTTTTGTTTCCTTCGCATTTGCTTCTTCGTGTTAGCATAGTTTAGATTAGCATAAACAACTTTCTTCCATCTTTTTGTGCCACTTGATTTCTGATAAACAAGAGCGAGCTCACCTCCCTGAGGACGACCCGTACTTGCCACCACTTCATCGCGGCCGTGCACTTGCGGTAGAAATATAAAACGTTCAACAGAGACGATAGTTAGTCAAAAGATTATCATTGCCCCTCTTAATTGAGTGATGATATTAGTGGGCCCTTGATAAAGCAAAGTTGAAATGTGCACAATGTGATTTGAGTTGAGTCACATATTTATAACTAGCTTAAAGAGATCAAGAAATGAATACTAATACAAAGATGACACAATACTACTTTGTGTGTATTCTTAATATCATGAGGCAAGGGACGGACATAAGTGGTGCACTCCATCACTAACTGGATCGGGTTTTGGTTCGAGTGGAATTAAGACATCTAACTAATTGGGAGCTATAATGTGTAGCTAGATACCGCTTATAGCTTGTGATATTAAGCTCTTAATATCACTGCCAACTTAGTTTAAATCCTCCCATAGGTCACACCACAAAACTGGGAAACAAGAAATGGGGATTTTGAGTTCATAAGATGTGTCGGGTTTCATGTAGAAAATATGATACATGGGGTGAACAAGCAAAATCAAAATTATGTTGTGATTAATAACATAATTAGAATCTAAATTAAATTCATATGTGATGTAAATATTATGGGGTGTAATGATTGATCATTACATAGGATAATATGTTACATAAGTTGTGAATTTACTACTAATCCCGAAATGTCAAATTTTGTAGGGGTTAAACCAAAATTTGACAAGTCTGCAGAACAGTGCTCAAACGGTCGACCGGTTAGCAGTAAACGGTCGACCGATCGGGCACGGTCGACCGGACATGTCTCAACCGATAGCAGGGAATTTTCATCTGTTCTAACGGTCGACCGAAAGTAATTGGTCGGTCGACCGAACATTGCGATGGAATAATTCCTGTTACGAACGGTCGACCGAGTTATTGAACGGTCGACCGAAACCAGGTTCGAGCGGTCGACCGAACTTCCAAACGGTCGACCGGTCCAGACTGTTTTATGCAGAATTAATTTAAGAATTAATTAGATCATGCATGGAATTTGTCCATAATTGATTTAATTCGTGGCTAAGATTATTTATTATTAAAAAATGGATGGTTAGATGGAAGGTTGCATGAAATCATGGGCAAGGGGTTGCACATGAATAGGTAATTTGGAGAGAACTTATAAATACAAGTTTATCTCATTACCTCCTTAATTTCATTCATTATTTTCTTATGCAAAATTCTCTCTCCATAATCCTCCACGAAAATCCCTTAATTCTTAAATTTAGTTTTAGTTCTTAAGAGATCATCTTCTCAAGGGAATTAAAGAGGGGTTAGTAATTAGATTCTAAACCCTATCGGAGATTGAGAGACTAGCTTCCCTCTCTCTGATCTTGTTTAGAGTTTGGTGAATACTCGGAGGCATCCGGCGCAGCGAGGAGCATCCCCAACGTCTCCGAATCTTCGAGAAGTTTTAGAGAACTTCTAGGTATGAATTTCGGAGCCCATATTTGTTTTAATAAAGTTTTGAAACTAGATATTGAAACAAATTGATGCATGCATGAAATAAATCATAGAAAATTGTAAATTGATCCATATTGTGCATAAAAATTTCGAAAATAAATATGTACAATTAAACATAAAATTCTACAGTACTTGACTTAGGCACGTAGTTTGTCTTTTGTTTTAGCTTTTCTTTCAGTTGTTGGGCGCTGGCATGAGGTACGCATCTCTTACACTCATTCATGCATTTGGTATGACCATGCATTAGTTAGTAGGAATTGTATTGCAACAAGTGTGAGTTGCAACAACTGTACCACACATTCTATTTTAGTTGTCAAAAAAAAAGTTTTGGTTTGTGTGTGTGCACCTTTGTGCATGCTTGTGTGGGCACGAGACAAGAGTGGCCGTTTGACAAGGCGTATCGTCAATCATGCCTCCGTAGTAGATTTCTCGACGCCTTCATCTTCTCGTGTCGCACACGATCTGGGTTCCATGGCTGCTCAGTACCGCGAGGAGGAGCAGTTGCTGGACCCATCTGTCCAACCTGTCTTACCCATTCCACATGTTCTTGTTCCCATTTCTCTGCGTGATCGATGTTACCCGAGCCGTACTTCTCTACCTTCATGCATCGTATTTCCACAAGTGAATGGGAACCACTTTGAGGTTAAGCCGCAGTTTATATCCATGCCCCCTCACTTCACTGGGAAAGGGTGGCCCCTATATCTTTCTTACGGAATTTGAGGAGGTCTGTGCTATGTTCAAGGTGTAACAACTTAGCACGGTGATTGACATCATTTCATGCTTATATTTGTATCTTATATCCATTATCTTACACCTAAGCAATGCTACGTGACGATTTTTATGTTTGAATTTCAGAAATAAATAGGTTTGAAGATCGAAGCATAAAAGGACCCAAAAGCAGGGAAAAAGGACTAAATTGTGAGACCTGGGACTAACATGCAAGGGAGAAGGACCTGAACGTAAGACCGAAGGACCAAAGAGCAAAACAGAAAACTCCACACCATCATGGAGTATTTTGGCAATTCGATTCGGGTCGGAGCTCCAATAAACTAAGTATATGCATCAACGACCAACAAAGACATTCAGAAAAGCCCACAACAAATTCGAGTTGGATCTAGAACCAATAGACCGCCAATTGGCGGTCTGGGACCGCTAATTGGTGGTCTGTTTGGCTCCGAATCCGCTAAGCTTTGGTGGGCATGTGTATTAGAGTGTGTTTATTCTATTTCTGGTATTTGGTTAGTCCCACACCGGGGGATTGTCCCGGATTACCTTTTTCTATGGCTATAAATAGAACTCTTCACCTTCTATTGTCAACTACCCATTGCTTGGTGGCATTCTCTCTACTTGGAGTAAGCCTTGAAGCAAAACTCAAGGTGGAGAAGAATGCTACCTTCAATGTGAGTCATTGTTAATAAAATAATTGTTCTTAGTTTCTTTTAATCTTGTCTTTTAATTCTTGCATGTTTCTTTAGTTTTATGTTCATTTCAATTAGTTTCTTTAATATTCCTTTCTTGCTTAGTTGAATTTCCTTTCAGTATAATGTTTCATTTTGTTAATGTAGTTCGTGTAATGAGTAGTGAGTAGTTACATCCCCATTTGGGGGGTGGAGAAATATGTGATATGATCATGTAGTGTATTAGGTGTGTGTTATCTTACTCCCTTGAGCCTTATATGATTTCCATAACCATCTAATAGGATTTCACTCTTATCTTTGATATGCTAATGCTCTTGAATGAAGCTTAGCTTATGCTTAGATTAATGGACCTATTTTATGGGGAATGATAAGGTGAGGATATGGATGGAATTAATATTGGAAACACAATTTGTAGTTGCACGTACTCTTGTTGCCTTTACCTTGGTTAATGTCTTGTATGTTTTAATGATATTGAGTTATCTTATTTCATGTGGAGGCGTAATAGGGTCTAGTCTTTATACATGAGTTCATTTAGCTTCATTCCAATTATTGTCTTGTATGTTTTAATGATATGATCTTATCTTATTTCATGTGGAGGCAAAGTTGGATTTAGCTTTATGATTTCATGCACTACATATTGTGAGGAGCATAATTGAACACACACACACACACACATCTTTATTCTCACATTATTTCTCTACCCCCTATGGGGTTCAGTTTTATTGCTTCTCTTCCATTTCCTTTTTGCATTTTAGTGTAGTTTAGTGTAACCAACATTTCTCTCCTTTCTTTCCCACTCACCTTCGCACAAACCAAAAGTCGACACACCTCCCTGTGGATCGACCCGTATTTGCCACTGCTTCAACGCGGTCGTGCACTTGCGGTTTAATTATAAAACGATCAATCACACGGACTCCATCCATCTTAGGCTTATCTCCTTTGCACTGAAGGATGATGAGAAGAAGTCGTTGTACAGCAACCAGGCGAATGCCTTAGGACTTGGGATGAGTTTCAATCTGCATTCCTCAAGAAGTACTTTCCAAATCATCGGACTCAAAAACTGAGGAACGAAATCAATTCGTTTTATCAGCATGAGACCGAATCATTCCATGCATACTTAGAGAGTTTCAAGGAGCTACTATCCTCATGCCCTCACCATGGCATCGAGTTGTGGTGCATGTGTCAGATTGTTTACAAGGGTCTTCAAATCCTATCCTGAACGCTCCTTGAGTCCATGTGTCAACGAACGTTCTTAGGAAAGGATGAAAGGGAGGCATGGCTTTCCTAGAAGGCCTCTCTCAGAAAACTATGCAGTGGGTGAGTGTGAGGGAACCACCAGCATCATCTAGCATAGGAGCAAGGATCGCAAACGCAAAGTCGACTAGATCGGGTGTCGCATTTGCTGTCGATATAACTACGGCCACCGAGGCACGCATGACGGCCTTAATGCGACATATGGATTCGATTGAGCTCCAAAACAAACAAGGTACGTCACATGTGTCTGCATCTGGTCCAGTTCCCTGTCATTCATGTGGTAGGATAGGTCATGTAGGAGGCAAGTGTGCGTCCATTCCTCCTAAGATGGAACATGTCAATGCCATCTATGATAGAACCAGGAATGACCCAAACTCATCATCATATAACCCCAGATGGAGGAACCACCCTAACTTTTCATAGAACCAAAATAATGCCCCGGGTGGTCCTTTAAACTTCTCTCAACCACCTAACCAACCACACCAACCTCCCATGCATGCACCATCTTATCAGCCACCCCAAGCTCAAATCACCAATCAATCGGGTTTCCCAAATTCTAAAAATATGGAAACCCGATTCATTTCGCTTGAGACCTTGATTTGTGGACTCAAGAACTCAATAAAAAAATTATGTCATCCACAAGTCAAGTTCTCACTTCAAATCAGCAGACCATCAAATCTCTAGAGCTTCAGATGGGCCAATTGGCTCAGTCTGTACATGAAAGAGAGAGAGGGACTCTGCCAAGCCAGCACGAGGCTAAGCCCCGCATGTACCAATAACAACACATGCAAAATGAGAGTTTGGTACCTCGGGGGTGGCAAGTGAACCATGTGGAGGAACCTGTTCACCATGTCAATACCATTGTAACCTTAAAGAATGGAAAGTAGGTTGACAATCATATTTCCTTGCCACCACCATCATCTGTGCAACCCCTCAGTGGGAATGATGGTGAAGAAGAGGGTGAGGGTAATACACCAACGCCTCATTCTCAAGCACCACAGAAAACCTACCTGCCAAAAGCTCCTTATCCTAGTAGGTTAACCAAAAAGCATAGTGACACAATGGATAAGATATTAGAGGTCTTTAAGCAAGTGAAGATTAACATCCCTTGTTGGATGTCATCCAACAAATACCTCAATATGCCAAAGTGTTAAAAGATCTCTGCACAACCAAGAGGAAGACCAATGTTCCTAAGAAAACATTCTTAGCTTCAAGTGTAAGCTCACTTTTGTCCAATCCCACATACACAAAGTACAAGGACCCTGGGTGTCTTACTATTCGGTGTACGATTGGGGACACTAGCATGAGTAATGTATTGCTTGATTTAGGATCAGCGGTTAACCTCCTCCCATTTTCTATTTATCAACAGTTGAACTTGGGAGAATTGAAATCAACTAAGATCACCCTCCAATCGGTGGATAGATCCATTCGTGTCCCAAAGGGGATTATCGAGGACGTGCTCATCAAAGTTGGAGATTTTATATTTCTGATAGATTTTGTCGTCCTCGACACAAACCCTATTGCGAACACACACTCTCAAATACCTTTGATTTTGGGTAGACCATTTCTGGAAACCTCCAATGCCTTAAATAAATTTTAGAAATGGTCTCATGAAGCTCTCATTCGGTTACATGAGTGTCGAGTTTCATGTGTTCAACTCTGGTAGGCAACAGGAACCCTTGGACCAACCTTTAAATCTCAACCTCATCTGCTAATTAGAGAAAGCACCACAAAATCAACAAACACCCCTAACACCAATGCAACCCGTTGAGAATGTTTGTTTGCCCAGTGAAAACTCATTGCCTGTCTTTGGAGTGCAACAGAGTGAGCTGACATCAAACATGAATGTACAAAGAGAGTGTTTGTTGGACGATTTAGTTGAGACTATTAGTGAGGGGGACACACCTCAGCATATGCACATACCAGAAGGTGTCTCTACCCCATGTCCCACGGTCGTTGAGCCTTTTGTGCTTCATCTTGACTCCAACAAGGACACACCTGTGAGTGAACTTATGATTGATAATATAAAGGAGCTTGGGTGGTCCTTGTTGTATGACTTGGGGAGAAGCCCCATTCTTAGTGAAAGTGGTGTGTCACATCCTTCGAATGATCCTAAGGAACTCATTCTGATGCACCCGCCTATTGGTTGGAGGGTTTTGTTCGATGAACAACTAAACCCTAGTGAGGCAACGCAACCCCACTCATTCATGTTGCCTACACCCAACCAATATCATGAGGGGTTTGTGCCTTTCAACTTTGACCTTTCACCCCTCATGACACCTCAAAGTACCAATGAAGTGGGTCCATTTTTGCAAATCTCTGGTCCGCAAGACTCGATATTCTCATTTGATGTTCCTTGACCAAATGTCTATGAGAATATCTTTGTTGATGTATATATCTTGTTTAGAAAAGAAGAAGAAAAAAAGAAACAAAAAAACACACAAAAGACTTCACAAGTGAGCATTGGTTGGTGTGGCCCCAACCCTTGAGTATTTGGGCCACATTTGTTTGACGTATTTGTCTCCCTTATTAAGTATCTCACAGGTTTTTGGGAATTCGGGGTTATGTCCATCAACATGACCATAACACGTTCCTTGTGCTTTACGTTGGTGAGATCGTTTCTTTCTCATGCATAAATCCATGTAATTTCACACACACATTCATTGAGGACAATGCATGAAGTAAGTGTGGGGGGTATTTTACGTTAGTATATATGTGGAGTCGAGTTTTTTCCCTTTTTTCTTTCGTTTTCTTTTGTTTGTATTGTTTGGGTCATGATAATGTATTGCATTTAATATTGATATATCTGTCTGCCATGATCCTTGGGTGAGTTGTCTTCTTTTATTTGCCTAGTACTTTAAAATTTTCAGATTTCTTTCAAAATCTTCATGTGCTTGCGAAAGAAAATGTTTTGTGTGTTTTGCGTATGTTTAGCATGTGCAAAACCGCTGAGAGGTAAAGTAAAAAGAAAGTTCCCAAAATTGTATTGAACATGATGCATTAGGATATCTAGTATACCGGCTTTAGGTCTTATCGAGTCGTTAGGATGCACCCCGGTCTTCCCTTGGGGGGCGAGTAATCATAGGGTTTCAGTACTCAAACAATTAAAGAAGTCCACCCTGAGCCAGTAGTCAATAATTCGTGTCTGTTAATATAAGGAAGTTTGTTGTAGTCAATGACCCTTTAAATGTTGTTGTGAGACATTAAGTGTAGGGGTTTTGGTTCCCATGTAGATAAATAAATAAATAAATAAGTGGTGTTCTCTCTTATTGCACGGCTCCTACCACTCGAGAAATTAGGTGTGAGGGGACTTTGTGCCTGGTGTTTTCGAGTCATCTGACTTGGGATGCACCGACCGAACTCCCATTACACGGGTGGTAGGGATTGCCCTATGTGGAGATGTGGGGAAAGGTGTACGTGATAGTGTAAGTCCTCATAGGCAATGATGCACAAAACCTGACATTGGGAGAATTACACACCAACTAGTAAAAAAGGAAGAAAAAAAAGAAAAAAGAAAAAAATGGTAATGCAAATAAGAACCTTAATAGACTTCACACTTTGTATCACTTGAGGATGTTGAGGTTGTCCATGTCTTTCACTTAAGTCCTTAATTAACTTGCACGAATGGTTCATTAGGCTAGGTGTGTGGACTAATATCTCTATAGAGTCAACCCAAAGGATTATCGTGTCAAATGATCGACAAGAATGAGTCCATCGAGTCGAGTTTCTAGATTGAATAATGCATCAATGTTCGGATTTTGTGGGTATATCCGCTGAAAACCCTCAGGAGACAACACTCCTCTTCCTTGGCGATAAGGATGTTTAACGGCTTGTTGCACGTGCTAAGTGCAACCGTGATTCCTACGAAAGTGAGTTAGGATTTCCTTGTTTTTGATATGCTTTTTCCTTTCTTTAATTTTTTCCTTTCTTTGTTTTGCTCGGGACTAGCAAACGTTAGGTGTGGGGGTATTTGATTGAGATCTTTTCATGCATTCATTTGTGTCTTATATCCTTTATTTTTAGCCTAAGCAATGTTATGTAATGAGTTTTATGTTTAAGTTTCAGGAATAAACAGTTTTGAGAAGAAGAGACTAAAAAATAACTTCAAAGCAAGAAAAATGCCTAAGTTGCAAGACTCATGGACTGAGGTGCAAGAGAGAAGGACTTGGATGTAAAACCAAAAGGACTAATGAGGAAATCAAAAAGCTTCACACCATTATGAGGAGTATTTTGGCAATTAAATCCGGGCCCAAACATCAACAACCCAATCGGGTTCATAAAACATCAAGAAATCAAGACAGAAACCAACCACCGAAATCCAGACTCCATCACATCTATCTGGACCACCAATTGGATGTCCCAGACCGCCAATTGGTGGTCCACATTGGTCCAAAGGTTTCATGGTTGATTTGGGTCGTGTATTATGTTGTTTTATGTCCATTTATCGTATGCATTTAGTCCCATACCGGGGGATTGTCCCCGGTTACCTTTTTTCATGCCTATAAATAGAACTCTTCCTCTCCTTTTGTATTCACCTATTGCTTGGTGGCATTCTCTCTACTTGGAGTACGCCTTGGAGCAAAAACTCAAGGCGGAGAAGAATGCTACTAGTAATGTGAGTACAAAAGGAGGGGAAGAGTTCTATTTATAGGCATAAAAAGGTAACTATGGACAATCCCCCGGTATGGGACTAAACGCATACTATAAATGGTTATAAAACAACATAATACACTACCCAAATCAACCATGAAACCTTTGGACCAATTTGGCCCGCCAATTGGCGGTCCAGATAGATTTGATGGAGTATGGATTTCAGTGGTTGGTTTCTGGCTTGATTTCTTGATGTTTTATGAACCTGATTGGGTTGTTGATGTTTGGTCCTGGATCTAATTGTCAAAATACTCCTCAAATGGTGTGGAGCTTCTTGATTTCCTCATTAGTCCTTTTGGTTTTATATTTGGGTCCTTCTCTCTTGCACCTCAATCCATGAGTCTTGCAACTTAGTTTTTTTTCTTGCTTTTAAGTACTTTTTAGTCTCTTCTTCTCAAACCTATTTATTCCTCAAACTTAAACATAAAACTCCTTACGTAGCATTACTTAAGCTAAAAATAAAGCATATAACACACAAATGAATGCATGAAATGATGTCAATCAACAACCTTAACATCCTTATGTGATAGAAAGTGTAAAGTTCATTAAGGTTCTTATTTGCATTACCATTTTTTTCTTTTTGTTTCTTTTCTTTCTCTTTTTTTCTTACTAGTTGGAGTGTAATTCTCCAAGGGTCAGCTTTCGTACATCATTGCCTATGAGGACTTACATTATCATGTAGACCTTTCCCCCACATCTCCACATAGGTCAATCCCTACCACCTGTGTAACGGGAGTTCGGTCGGTGCATCCCATGTCAGATGACTCAAAAGCACTAGGCACGAAGTCCCCTCATACCTAATTTCCCGAGTGATACGAGCCGTGCGAGAAGAGAGAACACCTACTCACTTATTTCTTATCTACAAATGAACCAAACCCCTACACTTAATGTCTCACAACAAGATTTAAAGGGTCATTGACTACAACAAACTTCCTTATATTAAGAGACACGAATTATTGACTCACTAGGTTCAGGGTGGACTTCTTTAAATGTTTGAGTACTGAAACCCTATGATTACTTCCCCTGAGGGAAAACCGGGGTGCATCCTAACGACTCGATTAAACCTAAAGCCGGTATACTAGATATCTTAAGGCATCATGTTCAAGACAATTTTTGGAGCTTCCTTTTACTTTGTCTTTCAATGGTTTTGCACATGCTAACACACGCAAAACCCACAAAACATTTTCTTTCGCAAACACATGAAGATTTTGAAAGAAATGTGAAAAATTTAAAACACTAGGCAAGCAAAAGAAGACAAGTCACCCAAGGATCATGGCAGGCAGATATATCGATATTAAATGCAGTACACTATCATGACCCTAACAATGCACACAAAAGAAAACAAAATCAAAGGAAAAGACTCGACTATGTACACACGTAAAACACCCCCACACACCCTACTTCATGCATTGTCCTCTATGAATGTCTGTATGAAACTACATGGATTTATGCATGAAAAATGGAAGATCTCACCAACATGAAGCTCAAAAGGAAGTTCATGGTTATGTTGATGGATACAAACCTGAATTCCCTCAAAACCTGTGAGATGCTAAAGAATGGATACAAATATGTGAAAGAAATTGGGCCCAAATACTCAAGGGTTGGAGCCCACAACAATCAATGCTCACTCATGGAGTCTTTTTTCTTTTTTTCTTTTTTTCCTTTTTTTTGGTTTTTTTACAAATTTAACTTTATACAAACATGAAAGCTCAACCGTTCAAGCAGAAACATGAATGATTCAGTGCGAGAGAGGTTCAAGAAGGAACATGACCTCCTCGACTTCAGCTGGTGCCCCCTCCAAGTAAGGTTTGAGGCGTTGTCCATTAACTTTGAACACGTCCCCATTCCCTGGTTTAAGGATGTCAACCGCTCGATGAGGAAATACGGTATGGACAATAAAAGGGTCAGACCAGCGACTACAGAGCTTACCCGCAAACAGATGAAGCCAGGAATTGTAGAGCAACACCTTCTGCCCGGCCGTAAACACCTTTCACATAATCATGCTATCGTGAAACATCTTGGCACAGGACTTATGAATTTTGGCATTTTCATACGCATCATTGCGTAGCTCTTCCAAATCCACGATGTCGAGTTTACGTTGTACCTCTGCTTGATCAAGATCCATATTCAGGTTCTTTATCGCCCAGAAAGCACGATGTTCAAGCTCGACGGGTAGGTGACATGCCTTGTCGTACACTACCCGATATGGGGACATACCAAATTGGTCTTATACGCGGTGTGGAAGGCCCACAACGCGTCGGTCAACTTAGTCGACCAATCCTTCCTCGAGGAATTAACCGTCTTCTCAAGGATTTGCTTTAATTGGCGATTAGAGACTTCGACCAGCCCACTAGTTTGCGGATATATGGGGTCGCAAGCTTGTGGGTGATCAAATATTTCCTCATAAGCGCTTCAACGGAGTGATTACAGAAGTGGGTAGCCTTATCGCTGATTATGGTACAAGGAGTACCAAATCATGCAAAAATGTCCTTTAAGAATCTGGTGACCACCTTGTTGTCATTGGTCTTTGTGGGGATAGCCTCAACCCACTTAGACACATAGTCAACGACCACCAGAATGTAAACATTCCAGAACAAATTCGGGAAAGGACCCATCATGTCGATGCCCCCACACATCGAAGATGTCGACGACAAGGAAATTTTGCAAAGGCATCATATCACATTGACTAATCCTGCCAAGGCACTGGCACCTATCACATTGCTTACAAAATTCGTAAGCATCTTTGAAAAGAGAAGGCCAGTAGATTCCAAATTGGAGCACTTTGGCGGCAGTTTTCTTTGCTCCAAAAGGGTCCTCCACATGCCTTAGAGTAGCAAAATTGGAGCAAACTTTGGAACTCGTTATTTGGGACGCACCGCCAGAAAATTTGGTAAGAGCAGTATTTGAATAGGTAGGGGTCGTCCCAGTGAAAGAATCTGACATAAGATCTAAATTTAGTTTGGTCAGATTTTGACCAACCCACAGGAAGTTGCTCGGTCACAAGGTAGTTTACAATGTCACCAAACCAAGGGTTATCTTCGATCATGAACAACTGCTTGTCAGGAAATTTGTCATTAATATATTGGTCATGTGGGTTGGTCATCTCTAGACGAGACAAGTGGTCCGCTACAACATTTTCACACCTTTTTTGTCCCAAATCTCGAGATCAAATTCTTGTAACAATAAGATCCATCTCAAGAGTCAAGATTTTGCATCTTTCTTCGCCATGAGGTGCTTGATGGTTGTGTGATCAGAATAGATAATCACGTGGGAGTCAATCAAGTACGACCGGAATTTCTCCAAAGCTAATATGATCGCTAAGAATTCTTTCTCGATCACAGTGTAGTTCCATTGGGCATCATTGAGTGTTTTACTGACATAGTAGATCACATGAGGTAATTTGTCCAATCGTTGCCCAAGCACTGCTCCCACAGCGAAGTCAGATGCACCACACATTAACTTGAAGAGTTCAGTCCACACTGGTGCCTTAATTATGGGAGCTGAAGTCAACTCTTTCTTCAAGGTTAAAACGCATGGTGGCAATCCGGTGTGAACTCAAAAATGGCATCTTTAGCCAACAAGGCGGTGAGAGGTCGAGCAATTTTGCTAAAATCCCGAATGAACCGCCGATAGAATCCAACATGCCCCAAAAACGCGCGGATATCCTTCACATTATGTGGCGGTGGGAGATTATCAATAAGACACACTTTGGCGGGATCGACCCCAATTCCCCTACTTGAGACCACATGTCCAAGTACAATCCCTCGCTTCACCATGAAGTGACATTTCTCCCAATTGAGAGCGAGGTTCTTCTCACGGCATCGCTTGAGGACAAGGCTCAAGTGAAGAAGGCACTCATCAAAGGTAGCGCCAAATATGGAAAAGTCGTCCATGAAAATCTCAAGGAAACGCCCTACCATATCTGAGAATATGCTAATCATACACCTTTGGAACGTCGTCGACACATTACATAACCCAAAGGGCATGCGACGGTAGGCAACCGTGCCAAAGGGACATGAGAATTTGGTCCTCGGGGGCGATGAGAATTGGGTTGTAACCAGAGTATCCATCAAGAAAACAATAATACTCATGTCTGACCAACCTTTCCAACATCTGATCAATGAATGGCAATGGGAAATGATCTTTCCACGTTGCCGCATTGAGCTTGCGATAATCAACGCAAACTCGCCAACCAGTTTGCAGACGTGTTGGGATAAGATCATTATGGTCATTCTCAGCAATCGTCGTGCCTGACTTCTTGGGAACTACATGGACAGGACTCACCCACGAACTATCAGAGATAGGATAGATTATACCATGATCCAAGCACTTAAGACCTCCTTTCGGACAGCTTCTTTTAGTACAAGATTCAATCTTCGTTGTGGGTCCCGGCGGGGCCTAGAATTCTCTTCCATGTGGATCAGATGCTGGACAATACCAGGACTAATTCCCTTGATTTCCTTCAAGGACCACCAGATAGCCTCTTTGTTTTCAAAGAGCACTTTTTTTAGGGCAGCCTCTTGATCTTTTGCAAGATCAGAAGCAATAATGAGGGGTAAAGTCTCATTATCCCTTAAAAATATGTATTTAACGTTATCAGGGAGCGGTTTAAGCTCGACCGGAGGTGGGTCCTTGTTGGATTCAGAGCTAATTTCAAGTGGCTCAAAGGCCATAGGATAAGAGGAGCAAGCACCCAGATGTGCCTCCTCATCCAGAGGTTCACAGGCGGATTCCTCAAGATCATCTTCACTCACAACCTGGTCATTAGGCACCTCAATAATATGTCGATGTGAGTCGAACATGCCTAATGACTCGGGCTCATCCGTGTCCTGAATGAAATTGGCTCCGACAACATCGTCGAAGAGCCCGGGTTGCTTACCAAGAGTAAAAATGTTGAAATCCGCCGTGAGGTTTCCAAAAGACAACCTCATCAAGTCATTGTGACAATTGATCAAAACATTAGATGTCGCAAGAACATGGCCTCCCAAGGATCACTGGAATTTGTCCTTGTGGGTTGGACAAAGGTTTAGTTTCCAAGATGATGAAATCAACTGGAAATACGAACTCCCCCACTTTAATTAGGACATCCTCCACACTCCCTCATGGAATCTTGACGGATCTGTCAGCCAACTGGACGGTTGTCCTCGTTGGTGTAAGATCGCCTATTCCAAGGTTCACATAGATAGAGTAGGGCAGGAGGTTCACAGATGCTTCCAAATCCAATAGAGTTTGAGGAATTGTCACATTACCGATCATGCAAGAGACAGTTGGACAACCGGGGTCCTTGTATTTGACTTGCATGGGTTGTGTCAATATCGAGCTCACATTGGCGGCCAAAAATGCCTTTTTGGGAACATTTGTTCTTCTCTTAACGGTACAAAGGTTCTTAAGGAACCTAGCATACGGTGGCATTTGCTGAACAACGTCCAACAACGGGATGTTCACCTTGACTTGCCTAAGTACCTCAATGATTTTGTCCCAATGCTCATCATGTTTGTTAGTCAACCTATGAGGGAATGGTGCATTGGGGACATAACTATCACAAGGAGGAGTCTCAGAATTAGGTTCCTTGAAAGACTCACGACCCTCCTCAGAATAGTCACCAACAGGGTTGGCTTCAGGCATTTCCACATTGTTGTCAACAACCATTCCCGATCTTAAGGTATGGACAACATTTACATGTTGGGAAGGGTCACTTTCAACATTGTGCACATTCTGCCTAGCCTAAGCAGGTTGACCCCTGGGATTTACCACAAGTTGACTCGGTAACTGACCCTTCTCGCGTTCATGGAGTTGATGAGCCAACTGGCTAACTTGTATTTCCAATGCTTTGACCAAATTGTTGTTGGCCGCAAACATGGTTTGTGTGCTCTGTATGAACGCTTGAAGGGTTTATTCTAGAGTGGGGTCCTTCGGGTCAACCTGCTTGGTGGTGGAGTTTGGTTAGAATAACCTGACGATGAGGCCTAAGGAGGTTGGTAATTATGGTGCTGAGACCTTTGATGTGGGGGTTGGTAGGTCGTCGATGGGTGTGGAGGTTGAGGTTGAGTGTGCGAGCTCTAACTCTAACCCCCACTAGGCCCCCAAGAGAAGGTAGGGTGGTTAAACCATCCCGGGTTGTAGGAGTGATTGTACGGGTCATTACGGGGCTTCGGTTGATACTTCGTATTTGCATGCTCAGTATCTCTTGGAGCGTAAGCACAATCCAAGTCATCATGTCCCGTAAGTCCACACCTACTACATGCGGGAGTAGTGACCTGACCTACAGGAGCTCGCTCTAAACTCTTAATCCTACGCATGAGAGCAGCCAATTTCACCTCAGACGCGATGGTTGACTCAACTTGATATCATCCAGCTCGACCAGAAGACATGGAGGCTGGTGGCTCTCTCATGGTATCCCACTCAAAGTTACGTTCAACCATCAATTCGAAAGTGTCTCATGCCTCATCGATGGGTTTCATATGGAAATCACCCTGACACATCGACTCCAACAATGTGTTGGTGTTATAGTTGAGGCCCTCATAAACATTCTGGCACAGCTGTCATAGCTCAAGTCTATGATGAGGGTACTGCTGGAGAAGGTACTTGAACATCTCAAATAAAGCATGAAAAGATTTGGTCTCAGTCTGATACATTTGATGTATCTGGTGTCATATATGTTGAGTTTTCCTTTGAGGGAAAAATCTCTTCAGAAAGACGGTCACAAAGTCATCCCAAGACCGAATAGAGCTCGCGGGAGGCTGTACATCCATTTCTTCGCGTTATCCTTCAACGCGAAAGAAATCATCCTCAACCGGACTGAATCCTCATCAAGCTGTTGAAGCTTGAACATGGAGCATACCTCCTTGAATTCTCGTATAAAAATATACGAATCCTCCTTATTGGCAGTGAAGGTAGGAAGCATGCTCACATATTGAGGTTTCAGTTCATAGGTTTCCCACGAGCTGAGGGAAGAACTATGCAAGAAGGTTGCACGGCCCGAACAGGATGGTTTCGCTCCCATAAAGTCATCTGCCTATCCTGTCGAGCTAAAGGTGGTGGTGCTCCAAGAACTCGATCCTGACCGAATCCCTCTTCCTCTCGAGTCAGAGGAGGAGGAGGAGAAGGAGATCTATGTGGTGGTAGGAGTGGACCGAGGTAATCCATGTATGGAACCTGGTCTCCCCCATCCCTACGAGACGACTCGGCCTTTTGCTCCAAAGGAGCACGGGGCGGAGATGGCCGATCACCTAGACCGTCCATCTCAGAAAATGCACTCTCTCAAGTCGAGTGCTCTCACCAGAACGAACCCAACCTCGCATAAAACGCTCAACTCGACTCTAAAATAACACACAACAGAAGGTGTACTCAGAGGATGAGACTACTCGTAGAATATAGATGAGGAGAGGACTCATATGAGGAGGGAAGAATCCTTAGATCTAGCATGGGTAATGGGTGAAGGTAGAAGCCTAATCTAGCAAGCACGGCTCCAACTTATGGCTATGGGTCCTTAGGCTAGACGACGCCTAACTTCGAGATCATTAGTCTCGACATGCCTCACCTCCCTACAACGAAGACCACAATGCCCAGCAAGTGATACCAGATTTGGAGATCTAGTACCTCCTACTATCGACAAGGCAGGCGACGCCGATCAGGTCATGACGGTCTCAACTCGATCACTCTCCTAGTGCGTCTGAAATCCTAAGGCCAATGTCTACTTGCTTTTAGAATTAAGGCTTTGATTTAGAGTGATTTTTGGGGCAAAGGAAAGGGTGATGAAATCCCCCAACTTATCTTGTATGGGTCAGCCCCTCCTTAGTAGTGTTTTGAATCTTAATTTAGCAATCAACTCTCCAATCAAACGCTCACCTCACTCTTGTCCCGATGCAATTCCTACTAACTAATGCATGAATGAGAGTAGGAAATGCATACCTCACACCAGCACTCATCAACTGAAAGTAAATCTAAAATAAAAGACAACTACGTGCATAAGTCAATTATATGATGCATGACCTAAACAAGTAAGAATGCCTAATCTTTTGCTTTGGATTTTAGTGGCCAAGTTGATTAAAGGGGATTGATTGTTAATCTGGGACCAAAATAAAAGTCACAACATGCAAGATTGCGCTCCCAGACGACTAAACTGAAACAACAAACAACCTGAACAAAAATTGGAGCAAAAGAAGCTCACCAGGCCGCCAATTGGCGGTCACTGTGGTGGATTTCTTCCTCCAATTCCTCCAGTCACCTCCCCTTGATCCTAAGAATCCCTGAAACAAACCAAAACTAAACACAAAAAATAAACCACTCGAATCGTCCAAACCAAAGTCTTGACAGAACACCTCTCCGGCAATCGCGCCAAAAACTTGATTGAATCAGTTATAATAACTGCAAGTGCACGGCCGCGTTGAAGCGGTAGCCAATACGGGTCGACCCACAGGGAGGTGTGTCGACTTTGGTTAGTTCGAATGCGAGTGGGAAAGAAGGTGGAGAAAAGATTGATTAAACTAAAGGGCACTAAACTAGTAAACAATAAAGAAGGAAATGAAAGCATGAAACAAACTAAAACTAAACTAAACAACTACTAATAATCAAGATGAAATTCAGGAATGGGAAAAACCCCTAACGGGTGGAGTGTGTGTACAATGAAATAAGTGTGGTGAATGCATACAATAAGCTCAACTGTAGTTAGTATTTGTTATGCATAAGAAGTACCTAATGGCAAGACCAATCATTCAAAGCACTAACCTAGGTGATTAAAAAGAGGCAATATGAAGAAAACTAACAAAACATCATTTATTACTCACTCAATTACAAGTAGCCTCTCTCCACTACAGTTTTTGCTTCAAGACTTTACTCCTAGTAGAGAGGATGGCCACCAAGAGAGGAGGTAGGATACAAAGGAGGAGGAAGAGTTCTATTTATAGCCATAAAAAAGGTAATCTGGGACGATCCCGGAATGGGACTAATACAATACCCAAAATAGACATAACACACAATTATACATGATCCTCCCAAAGCCTGTCGGATCCGAACCCAACCCGACCACCAATCAGCGGTCCACGACCGCCAATTGGCGATCTACAGAGTCCGGATCCGGTCGGGTTTTTGTGTGGGCCTTACTTGATTGCTTTCTTCATGTGTGATGCATCCAAGTCAGTTGTTGGAGTTTAGGTCCAAATCGAATTGCCAAAATACTCCTCATAATGGTGTGGAGTTTCAAGATTTGCTTCATGGTCCTTTGGCTTACATCTGGGTCCTTCCCTCTTGCATCTCAGTCCCTAAGTCTTGCAAGTCAATCCTTTTCCTTGCTTTTGAGTACTTTTTGTGCCTCTTCTCGTCAAACATGCTTATTCCTAAAACTTAAACATTAAACTCGTTACGTAGCATTGTTTAGGTGAAAGATAATGAATATAAGACACAAATGTATGCATGATATGATGTCAATCAATGGTCACCAAATTCTTAAAGGATACTTTTGCATAATTTCGTACACCTAGTACAATAATCAGCGACCGGGGCACCCACTTCTGTAATCACTCCTTTGACGCGCTTATGAGGAAGTATTCGATCACCCATAAGCTTGCGACCATATATCATCTGCAAACCAGTGAGCTTGTTGAAATTTCTAACCGTCCGTGAAAGCAAATCCTTGAGAAGACAGTTAATTCCTCACTGAAGAATTTGTCTACTAAACGGAATGACACATTGTGGGTATTCCGCACTACGTACTAGACCAATTTTTTATTTACCCATATCAGGTAGTGTATGTCAAGGCTTGCCACTTACCCATCGAGCTCGAGCACCATTCTTTCTAGGCAATCAAGAAGCTAAATATGGATCTTGGTCAAGCAGGGGTTGAACGTAAGCTCGACATCATGGAGTTGGAAGAGCTATGCAGTGATGCATATGAAAATGCCAAAAGTCATAAGTCCTGAACCAAAACGTTTCATGATCGCATGAATATGCAAAAAGTATTTTCGACTAGGCAAAAGGTACTACTCTACAGCTCCTAACTTCATTTGTTTGTAGGTAAGCTCCGCAGTCGCTGGTCTGGCCCATTTATTGTGCAAACTGTATTCCCTCATGAAGCGATTGAAATCTTGAACCCAAGGAATGGGGACGTGTTCCAAGTTAATAGACAACGCCTCAAACCTTACTTAGAGGGGGCAGCAGCTGAAGTCAAGGAGCTTGTGATCCTTCTTAAACCTCCCTCACATTCAACCATTTGAATGGTTGGGATTTCATGTTTGTAAACATTTAAAAACAATTATTGTCGTAGGCCCCACTCCTTGAGGATTTGGGATTTATTTGTTAACATATTTGTATTCCCTTCTTAAGGTTCTCACGGGTTTTAGGGAATTCGGATTTATGTCCATCAACATAACCATGAACTTTCTTTTGTGCTTCACGTTTGTGAGATATTTTCTTGTTCATGCATAAATCCATGTAGTTCATACTCACATTCATTATGGACAATGCATGAAGTAAGTGTGATTCGGTGCTTTACGTGTGTATAGTCAAGTTTTTTCCTGTTTTCTTTTGTTTGTATTGTTAGGTTCAAGATAGTGTGCCACAATTTACATTAATATATCTTGCTATACTATGATCCTTGTGTGACTTGTCTTTGCTTGTCGAGTGCTTTAATTTCATGTGCTCCCAAAATTAACTTGAACATGATGCATTAAGGTATTCAGTAAACCAGCTTTAAGACTTATCTAGTCGTAAAAATGCACCCTCATTTTCCCTTAAAGGGAGAGTAATCATAGGGTTTCAGTACTCAAATAAATAAAGAAGTCCACCCTAAACCTAGTGAGTCAAAGAATTCGTGCATGTTAGTATAATGATGTTTGTTGAAGTTAGGGACCCTTAAACTCCTATTGTGAAACATTAAGTGTAGGGGGTTTTGTTCATATATAGATAAGATATAATTTGGTATGATGTTCTCTTATCTCGCACAACTCTAATCACTTGGGAAATTAGGTCTGAGGGGACTTAGTACCTGGTGCTTTCAAGTCATCTGACTTGGGATGCAACGACCGAACTCTTGTTACAGGGTGAAAGGGATCGCCCTAGGTGGATATCTCGGGGAAAGCGTACTTGATAGTGTAAGTCCCCATATGCAATAATGTACAAAGCCGGACCCTGGAGAATTAAACACCAACCAGTTTTAACTCCTTATTCTCCAAAAGGAAAAGAAAAAAATAATTCAAATAAGAAACTTCATGGACTTTACACGATGTATCACTTGAGGATGTTAAGGTTGCCCATGCCATTCACTTTAGTCCTTAATTAACTTGCATGAATGGTTCCCTAGGCTAGGTGTGTGGAGAACATACATATAGAGTCATCCCTTAGGAATACTGTGTCCAATAATCGACAAAAGTAGGTCCGTCGAGTCAAGTTGCTAGATTGAATAATGCATCAATGTTCAGATTTTGTGGGTATATCCGCTAAAAACCCTCCGGAGACACCACTCCTCCTTGGCGACAAGGAGGTTTAACGGATTATTGCATGCTAAATGCAACTGTGATTCCTATGAATATGAGTTAGGATTTCTTGTTTTTCATATGTTTTTCCATTCTTTCATATTTTATCTTTCTTTGTTTTGTTCGAGACCGGAAAAAGGTTAGTGTAGGGGTATTTGATTAGTAGCATATCATACATTATATTCATGCTATATATCCTTTATTTTACCCCAATTTTATGCTACTAGTAATGACTGAAATGAAGAAGACAAATGAAGAGAAAACGACTGAAATGCAAAAAGAAATGACCTTATTCAAGCATCTTGGACTTGTTTTTCATACTCAGTGACCCATCTGCCATTCAGGAATGACCCAGAAGAAACTCGGAGGGACCTGAACATAAGGAAAAAAATTCTAGTGCAAAAATCCCTCAATATCATGATCTTGAGGAGTATTTGGGAAATTAAGGATGAATGAGCTCGAACCAGTAGACTTGGAGTGCACCCCACGTGCTAAATGAAACTTTAGCCGTTGAGAGAATTCGGGACAGATCAAACCAACCTCATCCGCCAATGGCGGATGAAAATCCACCAATGGCGGGTCTAGTTGGTTAAAACTCTCCCCAATTTCTCTGGTGGCTCAAACCTGTTTGGTTTGATGCACCAGATGATAGAGAAATCGATTACAACCATCAGATTGCTCGCAAATTCATCTACACCTCTCTTTCTTTTATAAATAGCAATGTTTCTCCGTTCTCTTCTCTCTTCTACACTTTACTCCATTAGAATAGGTTTAGTTTATCCAATTTGACAGCAAATGAATGATGGTGGATGAAGGTTGTAATCTTACTCTTTGATAAATCTAATTTTAGATTTGAGTTCCTTTCTTCTTTAGTTTTCTTTCTATGCAAGTATTTTTACAATTTGTTGGTTGATTTAGTAGTTTGCTATTCTTGCCATGTTTAGTGTAGATTTCTTGCTTTCCATGTTTGTTGTGATGAGTAGAGAGTAGATTCACCCCATTTAGGGTGGATCTGATGTAGACTATCTGTTGTGTGGTGATGGGTTATTCGTATTTGTGTCATTTCCATGTGTTTAATGTAGATCTTTACATGTAGCATGCTTAAACTTGTATTAGATGAGATAGTGGTCACACTATGTACTTGTCTCGTGCTAGATCTAGAGTTTATATTGTTACTTGTAATGGTTTATTTTTGTATAGAATTGGCTTGAAATGTATGGATCCATGTTTTGTGCACATTCACATGAATGATTTAGGTTGTATGTAGGATTAATTGATGCTCTAATGGCCACACTAGGTACTTATTGCATGCTTGATAATCTAAAATCAAACTAAACTTTATGTGAAATATGCATGTTCATGGTTTGCTATGTAGTGTTGTTTGTCCTATATTTAGATTCTACACTAGCTTCTACTTGTATGTCACACACACTACACTTGTGCCTAATTGCATTGAACACCCACTCACACACACCTTGTAACGTCCCGTCCCCGAGCCCACACCGAGCCTGAGTCCCAGTTCATCATCCACAAGCCCACTGACCCACAACACTCACCTATTGCCACAAAACTTAAGTTTGTAAGTGTTATGGTAGTATACCCATGTCTATATAACCCACCCCAACATTTTTATGTTAGGCGATGTGGGACTATACTTTTTTTTGGGTGTTACAACCTACCCCACTTGAACACCTGACGTCCTCGTCAAGGTAAAGTTAGTTAGTCACCATGCATTATGAGATTCTAGAGGTGGTTCCCACCATTTTGGTATAGCACTTAGTTTCCACAATTCTTGCTGGTTCAAGCTCTGATACCATCTGTAACATCCCATCCCCGAGCCCGCACCGAGCCCAAGTCCCAGTCCGTCACCCACAAGCCCACTGGCCCACAACACTCACCTATTACCATAAAACTTAAGTTGGTAAGTGTTATGGTAGTAGACTCATGCCTATATAACCCACCCCAACATTTTTATGTTAGGCGATGTGGGACTATACGTTTTTGGGGTGTTACACACCTTTACACACTTCCACTCCAAGGGGTTTTAGTTATCTTGTTGATTTATTAGTTTAGTTTAGTTAGTTTAGCATAATCCTCTTCATTTCTTTTTCTTTCCCATTCGAGTATGATGGAACAACGACACACACAACTCCTCATGGTACAACCCATACTTGTTGTGTTTTCACCGACGTCGTGCACTTGCAGTTTTGAACTGTTTAAAAATACATGAATAATGCATCATGATGCTAAATAATCCCAGAGGAAAGATACGCTCGAGCTGACAAAGAGTAACAATTATTTCTCCCTTCAACTTTCCCATTTCTTCCACATCAATTACTTTAATATAGATCGTCTTCAAAATGAAGAAAGTGACACAAATAACACCACAAATATCATCATTTATTGCTTTCTGGAGTGCGAGAGGAAGGAGTTGTTGCATAAGTATGTGACAATTGTGGCTTCTTAAATCAGAAATATTCCTTTTCTTCAGCTGGACTCGTGCCTTGATATTCGACGAAACCCATCACAAACCTTTATATCATGCAACACCTTGAAAAATATATCTTTCTGCTGATTCTACAAGTTGAATACAGATTTTGGACCCTTGCCTTTACTTGATTTCCCTAGATCTAACTATTTCTTGTAGGTCCATCCGAGTGTTATTATCATCTTTTGATTTCTCAGTTTTCAATATAGTATTTAATATGTTGTCACATACATTCATCTTTGTATGCATGACATTTATTTTATGTCGAAGGAGAAGATTCTTCCAATATGGGAATTGCAAAAAATAAATTTCTTCTTCCAACCAAAAGAAAGTTTCACTTCTTCTACATCTTTTCTCTTTTTATGCCTGGGTTCTAATGGTTTCCCGAACTGAATGCTTTCGTAACCGATCAGGTTCTACAATACTTATTTCCTGTAACAAAGATGGTGTAGTACAAAACTATTGGTTTCCATCAAAAAAATTCCTTTCACAACACCAACGATGATCTTCCAGAATTCATCTTTGATGGGCCATGAAGGATTTTTTCAGTCAATGCTTCAATCGAGTATTGCATGCATCTTTATTTCATGTCAAACATGTAAATTTTCCTTCTGTACAAACTAGAAAGATTAGCATATGTAAGAAAATCATTTATTGACAACATTACAGCCGTGTGCATCTTGATGTTTTTTTCAAATTTGCATCTTATGTGGCAACGCCATCATTCCATAATATTTTCAACTCCTCAATTAACGGTTGTAGGTACGCATCAATGATTTAATTAAGCATGTTGGATCTTAATCACAATCAAATTGGGTAAACACATTCCATGCATTGCACATATAGTTGTATTGTGCATATTTGTATCTTAATAGGTGATCAAGACTCAAGGAAAAAGGCTACACATGTAATCAAACTTTTGAAGACATGTAAATTTTATCTTTATTTAGGTCTTTAGGAAGTTTTGTAAACTTGAGCATACTTGATGGGATATCCAATCGCATATACTCTAGGTTCCATCTAGAAGTCACATATAAAATCTAACTATTTGGACTTCAATACATCACCCAAACCTTAACTAGAAAACCACCTAAACTTAACTTGAACCAGTCTGTGAAAATGGTTGACCGAAACTTAGATTTCGTCCGACCGTTTGTAAATAGCAAGTTATGTTGGGATGGATGGCCCTCGAATCACAATCTAAATGCAAAAAAAGAAAGATAGAGTTAGAACAATCAAACCATAAATTCGACACTGGAGATTTTTATAGAGGTTTCACACCCCAACCGGGTCTTAGTCATCTCTTTCAAGCCTCACTTGATCACCATGAGACTTGCTTGACTTTCCATTAATCTGATCTACTAGATCTACTAGAACCTTCATGATGCATTTCAAGTCTATACCATGTGCACTACCACAACTTCTAACGCTATTGTATTCTCCCCCATTTAAGCCGCAAATTCAATACGTTTATGATGCGGGAATTCATTTCCACTTTATTAATTTTGGCTCTAATTAGGAACACAACTTCTTCAACATTAGGAGGTAAGGAGTTAAGAGAAATATCGAATACTTGAAATCAATACATTGCAAATAAATTCTCATTCTTTTTTCCAATATCCATATTTTAGTCGTTAAACAATGGTGACCTAGTTGTAGATAATCCCTCACAATGATTAGAGGTGGATGTCATGCTACTATAGTTAAGTAGATGAAAAAATGTTTTGATATCAATTGTTGGGATTGATGACTCTCTAATCACAATCTAAATGAATTTTTTTTTAATAAAGATAGAGTTAGAGCAATCAAACCATAAATTCAACACTGGAGATTTTTATAGAGGTGTGACAACTCAACTGGGTCCTTGTCCACTCTTTCAAGCCCCGCTTGAGTTTCCATTATATAATATTCGTTCTGAGCCGAGATCACTGCATTTGCAATCATGAGCATTGCGAACAATTCTCGCCTTCCTCGATTTCTCCTTCGACAACCAGAGAGGGAGCTTCCACGAAGCTTTACAACTTTTGTGATTATTTGATGTTGAATTGAAATCACTAACTAACACTCTAAACTAGAGCACACTTGGATATGATATTGGAATTGATACACAAGTGGTGAAGATTAGGCTTTGAGTGTTGCAAATGGGAGCTTGAAGGTGGTTGAAGTTCTGACACAAATGATAGGAGTATAGGGAAGTGTCTTCTTATATAAAAGTTATGAATGAACTCCTATTTATAAGGTTTCAAGTTCTACTAGCCGTTTGGGAGAATTGGTGAGACGTGAATCAAAGAAAAATAAGATTTGATGGCCCATGAAGGATTTTTTTCCGTCCACGCTTCAATTGAATATTGCATCTATCCTTCTTACAAGTTAGACATGCAATTTTTCCATCCGTACTCCAACCAAAAATATTAGCATATGCAAGAAAATCATCTATTATCCACATTACAACCGCGTGCATCTTGAAATGATATTTCAAATCTGCATCATATGTAGAAACGTCATCATTCCATAATATTTTAAACTCCTCAATTAACGGTTGTAGGTACATATCGATGCCATTTTCAGGTGCTTCAAGACTAGGAATTAACAGAGACATGATACAATTATTAGCTTTTAAGCCTTAATTCTGTTGGTTTGATTATTTAGTTAACTTAATCTTAATCACAATCAAATGGGTCCAATACATTCCATGCATTGCACATATATACTTGTATTGTGCATACTTCTATCTTAAAAGTGATCAAGATTCAAGGAAACGGGCTTCAAGTCAAGACATGTAATCAAGCTTTTGAAGACATGTAATTCTATATGAGAAATGCTAAGTGGGCTCTCTTTTTTTGCTCTTTTTTGGGCTCTTTTGCAAAACCCGGGATATATCTGGAGATATAATGATTTTTTTTACTCCATGTCTCCCCAGATATATCTGGTTACCCCCAGATATATCCTGTTACACCCAGATATATCTGGTTACTCTAGATATATTCAAATCTATGGTTTAATGCATATTTAGGGTAACTAAATATATCTAGGGTAACCAGATATATTTGGGGGTAACGAGATATATCTGGGGACACATGGAGTGAAAAAAATCATTATATCTCCAGATATATCCCGGGTTTTGCAAAAGAGCCCACCTAGCATTGCTCATTTTATATTTATTTGAGTCTTTAAGAACCTTTGTAAACTTAAACATAATTGTTGGGATATCCATCCACACTCACTCTAGGTTCCATCTAAAATTCACACACCAAATCTCACATTATTCGGACTTCAATAGGTCACTCAAAGCTAAGCTGGAAAATCACCAAAACTCAACTTCAACCAGCCTCTAAAAACTGGTCCTCACCTTCTTTTACTTTCGTCTAACCATTTGTAGACAGCCGTCTAACTGGTTTTTCACTTTTGTTTGACCGTTTGTACAACATTCTTTTGTCTAACGGTCGATCGGTTTTACCTTTCCGTGTGATAGTTTCGTGCTTTTTTTTTGCAAAGCAAAAGGGAGGCATAGCCTCGAATTTTCATATATAATGAAAAGAATTACAACCTACAAAAAATAGTCTAAAAGAACGCGGGACACGCTAACGCACGTGCCAAGCCACACCATGACTCTAAGGTCACCATGCTAAAGTGTTCTAGATACAAGTATTGAGTATTAAGTATGTAGTATTAACGTATTAATGTGTATTGCTATAATTTCCAGGTTTCTTCAAATGTGTTTGCTGCAGCCGGGTCATCTACTAAATCCTTGAACTTCGACCCCACAATCCAAACCGTGTCTTTGACCAATCCCACAATGTCAGTCACTCGCCTTTGCTCGTAGTCAAATATTCGTCTATTCCTTTCTTGCCAACACTCATATACGGCAGCACTAAATGCTAGTTTCATAGTTGTCACCATTACTCGGCCCCCCGTGATATGTTGCATGCATCTTGCCTCCTCCCCAAGTGTATTCTTGATGCCCGTGCTCAGCCCAAGAATTAGCAACACCCATGTCCACACTTCCCTTGTAAAAGGGCACGCCCAAAAGAGGTGGTCTATGTCTTCCTCAGTTGCATCACATAACGTACAATCCAGCCCATGATGGGCACCCCTTGCAGCCATCAACTTCTTCGTCATGAGTCGTCCCCTCAACGCACGCCAAGCTGTAATGGCATGTTTGGGGACGTGGTGCTTGAACCAAATAAGCGTGCTCCATCCCACGGATGTACCCCAAGTCACCACCCAAGACCAGGCCTCCTTGATAGTAAAGATATCCTTCCTTGCATCCAGCCTAGTTGGCTTATCTTGCCCACCATGAATACGCATTCCCAATATGTGAGGCCACAACTCCATCATTTTCAAAGAACGCGGGCTGGGGAGATTCCAACTTCCATTCTTGATAAAATGAGATACCAACGTATCTTTTGGCATACCAAGATCATATTGTAACCATGCCCCCCACTCCTCGCCTGAGAAAGGCTTACCACACCATGGATCCAAGAAAAATCGGGTAGTGCTGCCATCACCAACTTGATAACGGATGTGCTCCCGTGCCATGTCTCGCACTCTCAGAATGCCCCTCCAAGCCCATGAGCAACCAGAGGGTGGGCGTGCCAACCAAATAGTGCGGTTGGTGAGGTATTTACGTCTCATACATTTCACCCAAAGAGAGTCATTATCTGCCACAACTAGCCAAAACAATCGTAGCAACCCTGCATCGTTCCAGTCCACCAATCTGCGCAAGCCTAAGCCTCCCTCGCCCTTGGGTACACAGATGTCCTTCCATGCGACGGCCACCCATTTCTTCGGGCCTCCCCACAGGAAGTGGGTCATAATACTTTCCATTTCCTTCAACACCGACCTAGGAAGAAGGAAAGCGGATGTCCAAAAGATGTTGAACGAGACAAGCACACTTTGCACCAATTCCACCCGACCCGCCATGGACAAGAGGCCTCGCTTCCATGAGCTTAACTTAGCTTTGATCTTAGCAATCAATCCCTCACAATGGTGCCTTCCCAGCCTGGCTGTGAAGAGGGGTAAGCCGAGATAAGTGACTGGGAAGTCCGCCCTCTCCATCCCAAGACGCGAACAGATCCACCGACCATGAACCACGCTTCTCCCCCATAAAGACTTGACTCTTCTGTGTGTTTAATTGCAGCCCGGAGCACGCGGAGAACTCAGCCAAAATATCCTTTATCACTCGAGCATTTGCCTTAGTAGCTGCTGCGAATATCATGACATCATCAGCAAACAACAAGTGCGAAACCGTTATGCCCCCACATTTCACCGGTTCAAGTTGTCCTCTTGCAACCGCCTCCTTTATCATACTGCTAAGGACCTCCATACAAAGTACAAAGAGATAGGGAGCCATAGGATCTCCTTGCCTCAACCCATTTGCTGCCTTGAATGGTCTAGAGTTTGCACCGTTCACCGTCACTACAAAGGATGCGCGTACACACGCCATAATGAGCCTTCGCCACTTGCCCGAGAAGCCGAATCTTTGCAGCACATCATGAAGAAAGCTCCAAGACACTGAATCATATGCTTTCCGGAGGTCCAATTTTAGACACATCTTCGCATGCCCACGCTCTATATGCATGTTGTGGCAGATTTCATGAGCGAGCAAGATATTGTCACCAATCCGTCTTCCACGAATAAAAGCACTTTGTGCATCTCCAACCAGCCGGGGTAGAACTCGTTTCAATCTATTTGCAAGCACCTTTGATATGTACCGGTATGTCATATTGCAAAGAGATATGGGCCGGTAATCATCAACCATGGTGGGCGAGGCCTTCTTGGGAATCAACGTTATCGAAGTATAGTTCACCTCAGCAAGAAGCTTCCCATTTCGCATGAAATCATCCACCGCCTTGAACAGGTCTTTGCTGATCACACCCCAAGCTGCCTTGAAAAATTTTGCATTAAACCCATCGGGGCCCGGTGCCTTATCTACATTTGAGTGCATCACCACCATCTCAAGCTCCTTCAACTCGACAGGCCCATCAAGGCCAGCCACCTCGTCAGAAGTTAGGGAGATAAAGCTAAGGGCTAAGGGTATCGGGGTCACCTGAAAATCATTAACAAACAAGTTAGAAAACCGGTGCCGAAACGCCTCTCGAATGTTGCTCTCTTCCTCCACAATCTCGCCATGATCACTCACTAATCTCACGTTATTGGTGGCTCTCCTCACTCTCAAGGAAGCATGGAAAAATCTAGAGTTCCGATCACCATCCTGTAACCACCTCACCCTCGATTTTTGCCTCAAAAGAGACTCTTCTCTAGCCAAAGCCAGCTGAAGCTCATGTTTATAAGTTGCCTCCAACTCAGCAAGGGACGAGTCCCTCGGGTCACCTTGACGAAGACGTCTCACATATTCCAACCGGCCCTGAGCAGCAGCTCCCTTTGTTTCTACACGTCCAAACACCTCCTCGCTCCACCCTTTGAGTGCCACTTTGACCTTATGCAACTTTGCTACCACCCGGTATAGAGGCTTTCCATCAATGCAAGTGTCCCATGCACGCTTCACCATCTCCAAAAAACTTTCATGCTCAGCCCAGAAGTTAACAAACCTAAACATTCGTTTCTTTTGCGTGTTCTCCTTGGTAGTTCTCAACATAAGCGAAGTATGATCACTAAGATCCTTTCCACCCACAACATACATCGACTCCGGATAGGCGTCAAGCCACGTCATGGACATAAGCATCCTGTCAATACGGGTTTCAACACATGCCTCCCCTGGGGACGAATTTGACCATGTAAAATCACCACCTCCGGATGGCACCTCCAATAATTGCAACGTGTCAATGCAACTGTTGAACTCCTCCATCGCAGTCCAGTTGCACCCCGAGCCCCCATTTTTCTCATGGCTTCTGCGAATACAATTAAAGTCCCCGCATAGCAGCCAAGGTGTGGTACCCGAAGGAGCAGCAGCCGCGAGATCTGCCCATAACTTTCGCCTCTCTACATGCCCATTAGCCCCATAGACAACCGTGATTGCCACTATCTTTCCATTACCTCGGTCAACCCCTTGCAATTGCGTCATTTGGGAGGTTTTGAAACTGACCCTAAGGTCCACGGTATTCTCATTCCAAAGCAGAAGGATACGTCCCGAGTCCACTATCAAACTATTAGAAGCCCACTCATGCATCCAAATTGCTCGTCGAAAACGATCTAACTTCTTTAGCTTTACCTTATGTTCCAGGAGGCAAACAATGTCAGCTTTGGCCTCCCTAATCCTTCCCCTTATCATATGTGCACGGCCGGGGAGATTTGCTCCCCGCACGTTCCATGCTACGACAATCATGGCTTCGGATACGGGGAACTAATCCCCCCACATCCACGGTTTGCTCGCTGCTGCTCCAGCCTCGTAGATACACGCTTCGACTTCTCATGTGGCACCTCCTTTTCCAGCACTTTTTTCGGAGACTCCTCCCTTAGTCCACTCCCTATCTCATCATCGCCTCCCCGTGCTTCCTCAGCAACTTGGGCAACCTCTGCCAAGCCAGCTAGAACACCAAACCTCCCCACTTGCGAGCCAACTTCACTTCTTTTTCCTCCCTTTCTTGAACCTCCACTTGTTATGCTTTGTTCCAAGCTAGCCCTTCCAGGTTCACGTACCACCCGCTTCGGTGAGAGCCAAGGATCATTTGGTAGACTTGCACTAGCATTTTCCTCCCCACTCTCTTGGGCCATCCCAACGTGTTCACCACTTGAGCCGAGATTTGCACTCAACAAGCTGGCTGCATCTTCCTTTGCCATACCAACCAAGGAGCCAACTTGAGATTTCGAATTTGCCTCTTCCTCAAACATTGGAGCACTACCACCAAGAAAACCAGCACCACTAACCTCACCTCTGATTGGTGCAGCTGTGGAGCAGATCCTACTTTTGCTTTTTGCTTTTTGTCCCCCCACCGTTTGGACTGTAGTGCCTAGCTCCGTTACCGTTCCAGCCACCACCGTTGGAGCTCCCTTTCCTTCTCCTTCCTCTCCGTTGAGCTCCTGAACCCACCTTGCACTCCCTTCCAACGAAACATCCATTGGTGCATCTTCAATCACAATTTCGTTTCTATCAACGCCATCCACTTGAACCACACAAACCCGTTTGTCCCCACCCTCCTCGACCCTATGTTGCTGGCCACCTCGCCCCTTGCCCACAACAACCCATTCCTTCTGAGCTTTTACCCCATCTCCACCCTTCTTCACAATGGGCTTGCTTGGGCACCTCTCCAGCACGTGCCCAAACTCTTTACAATCTCCACAATACCCGGGGCGCCACTCGTATTCAAGCTGGACCTCCTCCTTGCTGACCCCTTTTATTTGGACATCAATGCAAGATGGGTACTCGAAATCTTTATCCACCTCCACACACACCCTCGCATAAGCTAACCTCCTCCCAAGAGCTGTATTGTCATCCATGTATAGTGGTTTCCCAAGCACACTCACTATGGTGCTCAGATTTTCAGCCGACCAAAACCTCAAATCCAAATCGGGGAAACGAACCCAAATGGGGACAGAAGTTATATCCACCTTCCGCAGCACCATCTCCGGTGTCCAGCTTTGCACAACTAAGGGTGACCCCTTAACAAACCAAGGACCATTGTGCAGCACATGGTTTTTTATCCTCCTCCAAGGTAAAACGAAATAGGAGGAAACCTCTTTGCCGGCGAATAACCTCCACGCTCCCAGCAATACCCCACAACTTCGGCAAGTGTTTCTCAAGTGTGGGGAGATGGGGTCTGAAATCAACAAAATAACCCACCAAGACCTTGTCCCATCTCTTCAAAGCATCGGAAACTTGCTGCCTTGAGCAAACCGCCACCCTCACACCATCGTTTCTTGCTGGCTCCACAAATTCCAGGGCCGTGGATGGCCTTGGACCAGCCGAAAACAAATCAGACTATTTCAGGATGGCCTTGGACAAGTTTCGTGCTTTTCAAATTCCCATTTCAAGTGTTTTCTTGTCATTATTCCCCAATGACTATTTTGAATATCACACCCTTACCCAATCAAGACTCAAGACTACTGGTTGACCAAAACACTCTTAGAGGTCGACTAAATTAGACCCAAAATTGGACAGTAACTATTCTTGAATTTGTTCGACCATTATAACCCAAACGGTCAATCAAAAGACCAGTTTTCTCTTGACCAAACCCAGCTTCCATTGTGTTTGATCGATAGTTGTAATCTGTTTGAACATTTCTTAACAACAAACAGTCAGACAGAATGCTAAAATGGTTGATCATTTTTGACTCTGATAGAACTTCAATTTTACCTTTTTTATCGATTGTCTTCCACATTATTTTGTCTTTAACCCCAACAATTATATGATGTTGGGAGCTTAAAAAAAGGTGTTCAAACCAAAGTTTTACACATCTCTCACACTCGCTATTGTCTCACTGATTAAAGAGAAATCTCTCACACTCAAAGACCAAATCCTACACACTCCAGTCCTAAACTTCCCACTTGTGTTCTTCACTTCTATCCTACTCAAGTGTGCTTAAGTCTAGAATGTTGATTAGTGATTCCCACATCTATTTTCTTGAATCACAAGAGTTGTATCACTTCAGGAGGAAGACACCTGCTCGGGTTGTGAGAGGAAGAATGAAGTTCCGCTAGGTTGTTGCGAGCCTGGATTATAAAAGCCTTGATCTCGACCCATATCGTAAATCAGATTAGTGAAGTCGTGAGCGGGGCTTGCAAGAGAGGATTAGGACCCGTTTGGGGTGCCGAACCTCTATAAGAATCTCTGTTCTACATTGTGGTTTGATTGTCTCTCTTTTGTTTGTTTATTTCCACTGCACATACTAAGTTTAGATATTAGATTAGTGGTCATCATCAATCCCAACAAAATTAAGATTGCTTCATGCACAACCAAGGTGGTTCATTATGAGGCTTTAAAATCATTGACCAAGTGATGTGACTTGGTAATCCCGTCACTTGCTAATCCCAACGTAATATTTCTTGGTTATGCAACAAATTTTGGATATGTTTTGCCCAAGTGCTTCCACAGAAACCCATCAGCAGGATGACGAAGAGAACCATCATACTTTCACTCTTCATAATGCCACCTCATATGTTATTCGCCACGTCCATATTCATGTACAACCTACGTAGTCTTGGAATCAATGGGAAATGCTTCAAAACCTTGGCCGGAGGGTTTTTTCAGATTACTCCATCTTTGTCTAGTCCTTGTGACCATCTCGATGTCCCACATCGGCCACAAACATCTTTCTTCGCATCTTCTTTCAAATACAACATACAATATTTAGAACAAGCATCAATTTTCTTACAACAGTGCCTTAACTTTTGAACAACTTTCTGAGCATGACGATGGAATATTAATTTCTACCACCATCTAAAAGTGTTTCTCGTAGCAAAGTCAGAAACAAGGAGAAGGACTTATTACTCCAACCATTCAAGATTTTCAAATGTAAACGACAAACCAAGAATGAAAACTTTGTGAACTTTTTACATCATGCATACAATAGTTCTTTAGCATCATTCACAATTTCAAATGACGATCTGGGTCATCAACAACGTCAGCTACTTCCACGTCATATTCGTCGTCCACAAGATCTTCAATTTCAATATTTTCATAATTATTACTGGCATCTTCCTCATCAACTCCTTCACCTCCAACATATTCGTAAATATATCGCAACATTCCTTGTATGTCATCTCAACAACATTTGAAGTTGAAGTGAAAGTTGACTAGAATTTTCTGCATGTTCTAGGTAGGTTTTTACCATAATGTATCACGTAGGATAATCCGGCATAAAGTCATTTTGGATAACATGTTCATGAATCTGGTGTCGATCAAAAAGTGTCTGATTTCTTTATTCCTTGCTTGGGCAAGGGATAAACCACCCGATCTTTCCAAGTTTGCACTTGCGAAATCCAAAAACATATCCAACCTTTTTTGTGTATTAAAGTGTGAATCTGTCATATATCTGTAACCAAGATTTATAAGGTATGTTTGACATCTTATACAAGTCACACAAACTATTATGTCTAAATTGCTACATATTTAAAAATAAGTTTGTTAAAAGTTTTGGCAAAACCTCCCTTTAAAATTTGAATATGAAAAATCCAACCTGCATTTAAAACACAACCTCAATCCTTCTCAAATCATACACAATAGTAACAATAAATTCATATACTCAACGTACAAGAATCTATATCCATATCAAGGCAAACTGCAATTTCAAATCCATATCAAATCATACACAATAGTGATAATCAATTCATATATTTCAATCCCCACCCATCTCACCATCGTCCACTCTTCTCCTCAACAAATCCCCAACTCCATGTCTTCTACCACAACCCCAACTCTAGTTCTAACCTCAATCACCTCCTTCTCCCACACACCCCAACTTTAATCCCAACAACCCAAATCCCCAATTCAATCCAATCTTTCAACTAAGCTTTAAGCTCTAATCTATTCATTGACCCTAGAAAATTGACATCAAAGCTTCATTCCAAACATATTCTCATCCACAACACAAGATCCACATTCTCACCAACAAAGCAATCCTAAATTAACAATCCACATTCTCATTCACATCCACATATTTTCAAATCAATAATGAGCCATCCTAAATTAGCAATCCACATTCTCATACACATTCACATATTTACAAATCAATGAGCAATGCTAAATTAGCAAGGGAAATTTGACTTTCCATGCCTCAAGTGACTCAACCTCTCGAAACAAGCCCCACACTTTGACGTCCTCTGAAAAATATGCTTATCTTTACACTTCTTCCCAAAATACCACTGCCTATTATCAAGGTAAAGGAGAGATCACAAACACAAACACACAAAAATTATATATCTCTTCCCAGTCCATTGGAAGAGAATGATCTGCTCAGATGTCGCCTGCAAGCCCAAAAGATAGTTTGTTTATCTCTTGGCTCCGACTCAACTTAACAGCCTTCCAGAGAAGCTTCCGCATCCCTGGGTCCTTTACGCTCTGGTCGGGTTTATCCACAGGTGGTACTGGTGTTCCATCGTCCCAGACGAAGTACCAATAGCGAAGGGTTGGCTCCGAGGAGCCACAAACGTAGAACTTTTTGCTAATCTTGTTCGAAGTGTTGGACCACAGTTTCGTTGCCTTCAGCCCGCACCTACAGGTGTGATAGAGCAGAGGTAAAACTCCCAGTACGGGGGACAACCTCCCCATATTGGTCCACCGACGATGTACTCAGCTTCGTCGGAGTAGTCATCTGAGGCATTGTGTTGGAATGCCATTTTTGGGTGGAGGAGACGAATCAAATACACTTAGTTGGGAGGGGATCCAATACACAACTAAATGGACGACATTAACCTCTAATTTTATAGACCCTGTAATGAAGGTTGCGCCTCTTCGCGCAATAATGAAAGGTTGTGTCTTCTCAAAAGGAAAGAATGTCAAACGGTTGCGTCTCTTCACATAATAATGACTCGTCCCATCGTGGGACGTTTCACTTCGACATGTGAACATTTATCTTGTTGACCATCGAGCTAAATTGAGCCATATCGAGTTTCTGTATAACACATATCGAGTTCAATCGAACCATAGCAAAATATAACTATCAAGCATACACATCGACCGCACTATCTATCGCGTACCGTCGAGTAGCATCGAACCCTATCGATTTCTGAAACAATTTAAAATATCAAGACAGAGAGACAGAGAGAGAGTTCCAGAGGATATTAGTGTCCCACGAGATAGGTAGGGGTATTTTGGGAAGAAGTGGAAAGATAAGCATATTTTTCAGAGGATGTCAAAGTGGGGCCTTTTTCCAGAGGTTGGGCCACTTGAGGCATAGAAAATCAAATTTCCCAATAGCAATCCACATTCTCATTCATAGTCTCATATTTACTAATGAATGAGCAATCCAAAAATAGCAAAAACATCTTTACACATTAGCAAAATTCAAAATCAACATTCTCATTCACATTCTCGTATACACAATATGTTGGCTTTTTGGCTAATAATCGTTAATCTGTTTTGATAATTAATCAACATATCAATAAACACATGTATCAATTAAAAGATCATTGCTTGCATATACTTGTATTATCTAACGTTTCAGGAATCAAGCTTGAGTTGAATTGAGAGATGAAGATTGAAGCGTAGCTAGGTTTAAATTCTATGTATTTAGGTTACAAATGTAACATGGCACTTGAAATCTTTGATTCATTGTATTGCATGACACTTAGAAAACTTATAGAAGTCCACACAACATTCCAACTATCTTAGACTTGAATAGAAAATCATCAAAACTCATTAGAAATCTAGAACAAGAAATTTTCACTCAAACGGTCGATCGGTAGAACCATTTGGTTCGACCGGAGTTCAACATACTATCCCAGAAAGCTTATTTTGTCCAAAACGGTCGACCGACTTTCATTTCCAGTTCAACCGTGCCTTCAATACGTTTTGTCTGTCTGAAATCGGTCGACCGACATATCCATTCTGTTCGACTGCTTCTTCAATTCATTTTGACTGTCCTAAATCGGTCGACTGAAATACTTGTTTTGTTCGACCCTCACACCTTTTCGTGTGATAGGACTTAGTTCATCCTATACAAATCTTTCAGCCTATTAGTTGTCGACATGTGTCCTGGTTAGTGAGACTTTCGGTCGACTGAAACCTAGTTTTTGTTCGACCGATTGCATTTACGTATTCGTATTAAATATGACCGTTATACTTATCGTATACTCCAATGGTCGTATACACATCTCTCACCTAACCCCTCTTTTGGATTTGGTCTTCCGGTCGACCAAAATCTTTAACGGTCGACCGAATCTTGAAAACTTCCCAGACCCATTTTTACTGTGAGTTTTCGGTCGAACCATCAATTCATTCTGTTCGACTGATTGCATTTGATTTTATCTTGTCAAAAATCCAACACGTCAAATGGTTGACCGAAACTCTCTTCACGGTCGACCGATACTTCCATCTTTTCCAGATCCAGTCCTACTGGTCGTTTTCGGTCGAACTGATGATCCAAACCGTTCGACCAATCACTTAAGTTCTAGCCAATTTGGACCGACCGTTTGCATCTTCGCTCGACCGAATCTTGTACTGGTGAATTCTGGTCGACCGAGTAACACGATCCGGTCGACCGTTTGGGTCCTGAAATGTGTCCTGTCATTTCCTTACTTATGTTTTCTTGCACAACTTCTTACCATTTCAATCCCAACGGCTAGAACTAGTTTAGAGATTATAAATAGAGCTGAGAACACTCATCTAAGATGACCAATCTTTCTACAAGCTCAAATCTCATTACTACTCTCATATTTGCTCTAAACACTTATGCTCACATCTTTTCAATTGAAATCACCATCCTTTGATTGCATCGTCTATTTCAAGTGCTCAAGATTAGTTGTTGAAGTTAAGTCTTCAAGAGTTGTACTAAGCTTCCGGAGTGAAGCTCTTCTCGGAATGTGAGAAGGTGGTCCAAGCTAGGCGAGGGTGTTCGCAAATCTTGTGGTGTAAAGGCGTGATCTCGGCCCACAACGGAGATCGGATTAGTGGAGGACGCGAAGTTGCTCGAGTAAGAGCAATTCGTAAGAGATGACTAGGATCCGGTGGTTGGATTTAAACCTCTATACATCCGGAGTTGTGGTTTGTTGTTCTCTCCTTCATATTAATTGTCTTAGCTTTTAATTTGGCATAGTTTGTTAAACAACCTTAATTAGTATATTCACCCCCCCTTTAGACTAAGTTTAGGGGCTAGTAGATCGTACACAATATTCATAAGAAACTTTAGGCATTTTAATCTACAACAATTTAACATTTAACAAACATTAGATCGAAGATAATCTACCCCATTTTTTATCAAAAATTATACTACAGTATTTGAACAAATGTTATACTACAATTTTACTAAATCTAAATTAAATTTTGATGTTTTTGAACAACCTTAACTGCCTAAGGTGGAAGAGGGCGTTGAGGAGGTTGGCACGGGAAGAAGGTTGGCCAGCGAGGAAGAGGTGACGAGGTGGTGGCAACACGAAGGAGGCAATGAGGATAAAGCCAGTGTTGAGGTACCAAAAGATAGTCATACAAATGAAGATCTCATTGTCAAGAATAAGCAACTCACAAAAGATTTAGAGAAATTCACTTTAGGTAGAAAGATGCTTGACATGCTTCTTGGAACACAAACTCAATCTCTAACAAAACATGGTCTAGGCTACAAAGGAGGTAAACAAAAGAAACCCACATCCTATTTTGTTAAAATGAATAACTCCTTTGTTAAGAAAACAAATTATTCAAATGTTTGGGTACCAAAAGCTAACCCTCAAGGACCCAAACAAATTTGGGTACCAAAGTCTTCACTTGTCTCTTTGTTTGTAGATAAAAGCAAGGAGAAAATGGAAATGGATTCTCGATAGCGGGTGCTCAAGGCACATGATGGGAGACTCCCAAGTTCTATCAAGCTTAAAGCCTAAGAAGGGAGGAACCATCACATTTGGAGATAATGCTAAAGGACACATTGTCGGCATTGGCAATGTTGGTAATTCTACTACTCCAAATATTGAAAAAGTTTTATTAGTAGATGGGTTGAAACATAGCTTGCTTAGTGTTAGTCAATTAACCGATAAGAATTTTCTAGTTGTATTTGATAAACATACTTGCCATATCATCTCTAAACATGAATGAAAATTGTTTTTAAGGGGTTTAGATCAAATAACATCTACATTGTGCATGTTGATAACCTTAGAAACTTAAATGTTGAAACTTACTTAGTTGCCTTACATGACGAAGTTTGGTTATGGCATAACCATTTGGGACATATTAGTATGTCACAATTGCATAAATTATCTAAACTTGAATTGGTTAGAGGACTACCAAATATTGATTTCAAAAAGGACAAACTTTGTGATGCATGCCAATTTGGAAAACAATTTAAATCTTCCTTCAAATCTCTAAATGTGGTGTCAACTTCAAAACCCCTTGAGCTTTTACACTTAGATCTTTTTGGACCCTCAAGGACCGTAAGTCTTGGAGGGAAATGATATGCATTTGTGATAGTTGATGATTTTTCGAGATTCACTTGGGTTTTTGTTTTTAGCAAACAAATATGATGCTTTTGAAAGATTTAAAAGTTTTTGCAAAACGTGTTCAAAGGGAAAAATATTCTAACATAATCACTATTCGTAGTGATCATGGAGGAGAATTTGAAAATGAATCATTTCAAAAGTTTGTGAAAAATATGGAATTGAGCATAACTTTTCTTTTCCTCGCACTACTCAACAAAATGGGGTAGTTGAGAGGAAAAATAGAACTCTTCAAGAAATGGCAAGAACAATGCTTGTGGAAAAAGGGCTTCCAAAATATTTTTGGTGCGAAGCCGTTAATACATCTTGCTATGTTTTGAATCGTGTTCTCATTAGACCTATTTTAAAGAAAACTCCTTTTGAACTTTGGCATGACCGGACTCCTAAAATTTCATACTTTAAAGCTTTTGGCTCAAAATGTTTTGTCCTCAATACTAAAGACAACTTGAATAAATTTGAGGCAAAATTTGATGAGGCCATCTTTTTAGGGTATTCCGATATGAGTAAAGCATATAGAATCTACAATAAACGAACAAGTTGTGTTGAGGAATCTCTACACGTTCTTTGACGAGTTAGCTCGTGTAGACAACTCCTCTCTTGATGATGATTGCATGGATGTCATTAGACATGTATCATCACAAGATGTTCCTCTTAAGTCTCATGAAGATCCTCCAAGTTCTCCATAAGAGGACATGGAGGATCTTCCTAAGGATTGAACCTATAGAAAGGATCATCCGAAGGACTTTGTGATTGGAGATGTCTCTCAAGGTGTGACGACACGGTCTAAAGCACATGTAGCTTGTGATTCTTATGCATTTATCTCTACATTAGAACCCAAGAAAATAGATCAAGCATGTAATGACGAATTTTGGCTAATGGCTATGCATGAAGAGCTAAATCAATTTGTTCGAAATGATGTATGGGAACTTGTTGAAAAAACTTCCAACCAAACAGTTATTGGAACCTAATGGATCTTTCGAAACAAACTTTACGAAGATGGGAATGTAGTTAGAAACAAAGCTAGACTCGTTGCTCAAGGCTATCGCCAAGAGGAGGGTATAGACTTTGATGAAACTTATGCCCCCGTCGCTCGAATGGAAGTCATTCGCATGTTATTAGCATATGCATCTTACATTGACATAAAATTATTTCAAATGGATGTTAAAAGTGCTTTCCTAAATGGCTTTATAAATGAAGAAGTTTATGTTGCACAACCCCCCGGATTTGTAAATGAAACTTACCCAAACCATGTGTTTAAACTTAAGAAGTCTCTTTATGGCCTCAAACAAGCTCCTAGAGGTTGGTATGAGCGGTTGAAGAACTTCTTAATCGACAAAGGTTTTTGTGTGGGTAAAGTGGATACCACTCCTTTTGTTAAAACTTATAATCATGATTTAATACAGGTACAAATATGTTGATGATATAATATTTGGTGTAAGTAACCCACGTCTCTACAAAGAATTTTCCAAGTCTATGCAGAGGGAGTTCGAGATGAGCTTAATTTGTGAACTAAATTTCTTCCTCGGACTCCAAATTAAGCAAACTCAAGATGGGAACTTCATACACCAAGCAAAGTACACAAGAGAACTCCTAAAATACTTTGGTCTTGAAGATAGCAAGCCACACAACACTCCCATGAGCACTAACACCAAGTTGGACAAAGATGAAAATGGCAAGGAGGTGGATATCAAGAAATATCGAGGTATGATCGGATCGTTGCTTTATCTTACCGCTTGCCATCCGAATATTATGTTTTCCGTGTGTTTATGTGCTCGTTTTCAAGCTTGTCCAAAAGAATCTCATTTCAATGCTTTAAAACGTATTTTTCGCTATCTCAAAGGATCTCAAGATTTTGGTTTGTTTTACCCCAAGACTAAGGCTTTTGATCTTGTTGCCTATAACGACGTTGACTATGCCGGTTGCATTTTAGATCGTAAAAGCACTAGTGGCACTTGCCAATTCTTGGGTAAATCGCTTGTCTCTTGGTTTAGTAAGAAACAAAATAGTGTTGCATTGTCGACAACCGAGGCCGAATACATTGTCGCCGGTTGTGCATGTGCACAAGTCTTGTGGAGGAGGCAACCCTTAAAGACTTGAAACTTGAGTTTCAAATTACTCCTATACTTTGTGATAATACTAGTGCAATAAATCTTTCGAAAAATCCCATATTGCATTCTCGAACTAAACACATTGAGGTTAGACATCATTTTCTTAGAGATCAGCAACAGAAGAAGACATTAAGCTTGTATTTGTTCCCACAAATGATCAACTTGCGGACATCTTTACAAAACCTTTAAATGTTGATCAATTCTATCATATAAGACTAAATCTAGGCATGTGCAATTTAAATGACGTATAACTTGGTTATATCATGCCACTCTTTCGAAATTTGCTACTGATTGAGGTTTCATTTCAAGTCTTTGCGGATTTTTGGTGTGTTTTTCAAATGTGTGGTCTTTCAGACGTTATTCGGTCGACCCGAAATCAAGTTCCGTTCGACCGGATTACTGTGCTCCAAGTCAGTTTTAAAATTTTGTCTCCATCAGTCGACCGAAATATTGTGTTCGTTCGACCGGTTTGTGGGGTGTGATGCTTTTGTTTTTTCCTGGAGTGTTTTGGTCGACCGCATATTTTTGCTCCGTTTGACTGTTTCTCTTCTGGTCGATCTGACTTAAGTTCACTTAAGTGTCTGGTCGAACCATTTTGAGTTTCGGTCGACCGTGGTGATGTTTCGGTCGACCGTGCGTGTATTTTTTTGGCCAACCGAAAATCACCCAGCACCTTTCCTTGTTTCCACTCTTTCTTCGGTCGACCGACGATCTCTTTTCGTCCGACCGAAAAGCGACAGTATGTGCCCAGTTTTTTTTTCACACCTCTTTCGGTCGACCGGCTTTTTTTTCGACCAACAGAAAAGCGATAGTGCGTGCCCTGGTCTTTCACACTTTCCTCTCGGTCGACCGACTCTTTATTCTCGTCCGACCGTTTTTGACCAGAGGCTGTGCGGTCATGGGGTTGAATTTTTTTTAACCCACCGGTCGACTGGTGCATCCGAACAGTCGACCGTTTGTTTCGTTTCAGCACCTTTTTAGGGCAATTACAAGGCTTTCCTCTAGATGTAGATGTAGAGTTTCAGCCAATAAAGCGAGGGTAACACTATACTCTTTGTCATTTATCATAGTGGTTAAAACGGGAAAATTGGGGACCTTACGGAGATTGCAATAAAATTGTTGTATGAGGAATGGATAATAGGGTTTAGATTCAAGTTTAGTGAGTGAGTAAGTGAGCCTATTTGCTTTCGAAGTTGACCTTTGGTTGTTTGCTTTCGAAGTTGAATGCATGGTCTATTATTGTCTCTCTTCTTGGCTTAATATTTTTGCTTCTGTTACTCTATCTCATGATTACGCTTAAATTGAATATCATATTATCTCATGAGTCTTTTTTGATTATATCATAGGGGGAGAAATAAATACATGCTTATAGATAGGGGGAGCTATAAGATAGGGGCGGTTTAGATATTGGTTATTAATGATAAAATTTCAATTCAAACATGTATTTAGATTGATAAGTTGTCATCATCAAAAAAAGGGAGATTATTGGCTTTTTGGCTAATAATCGTTAATCTGTTTTGATAATTAATCAACATATCAATAAACACATGTATCAATTAAAAGATCATTGCTTGCATATACTTGTATTATCTAACGTTTCAGGAATCAAGCTTGAGTTGAATTGAGAGATGAAGATTGAAGCGTAGCTAGGTTTAAATTCTATGTATTTAGGTTACAAATGTAACTTGGCACTTGAAATCTTTGATTCATTGCATTGCATGACACTTAGAAAACCTATAGAAGTCTCACACAACATTCCAACTATATTAGACTTCAATAGAAAATCATTGAAACTCATTAGAAATCTAGAACATGAAATCTGCACTCAAACGGTCGACCGGTAGAACCATTTGGTTCGACCGGAGTTCAACAGACTATCCCAGAAAGCTTATTTTGTCCAAAACGGTCGACCGACTTTCATTTCCAGTTCGATCGTGCCTTCAATACGTTTTGTTTGTCTAAAATCGGTCGACGGACATATCCATTCTGTTCGACCGCTTCTTCAATTCATTTTGATTGTCCTAAATCGGTCGACTGAAATACGTGTTTTGTTCGACCCTCACACCTTTTCGAGTGATAGGGCTTAGTCCATCCTATACAAATGTTTCAGCCTACCAGTTGTCGACACGTGTCCTGGTTAGTGAGACTTTCGGTCGACCAAAACCTAGTTTTTGTTCGACCGATTGCATTTCCGTATTCGTATTAAATAAGACCGTTATACTTGTCGTATACTCCAATGGTCGTATACACATCTCTCACCTAACCCCTCTTTTTGATTTGGTCTTCCGGTCGACCGAAAGTTTTTTAACGGTCGACCGTATCTTGAAAACTTCCCATACCCATTTTTACTGTGAGTTTTCGGTCGAACCATCAATTCATTCTGTTCGACTGATTGCATTTGATTTTATCTTGTCTAAAATCCAACACGTCAAACGGTCGACCGAAACTCTCTTCACGGTCGACCGATACTTCCATCTTTTCCAGATCCAGTCCTACTGGTCGTTTTCGGTCGAACTAATGATCCAAACCGTTCGACCGATCACTTAAGTTCTAGCCAATTTGGACTGACCATTTGCATCTTCGCTCGACTGAATCTTGTACTGGTGCATTCCGGTCGACCGAGTAACACGGTCCGGTCGACCGTTCGGGTCCAGAAATGTGTCTTGTCACTTCCTTACTTATGTTTTCTTGCACAACTTCTTACCATTTCGATCCCAATGGCTATAACTAGTTTAGAGCTTATAAATAGAGCTGAGAACACTCATTTAAGATGACCAATCTTTCTACAAGCTCAAATCTCATTACTACTCTCATATTTGCTCTAAACACTTGTGCTCACATCTTTTCACTTCAAATCACCAACCTTTGATTGCATCATCTATTTCAAGTGCTCAAGATTAGTTGCTGAAGTTAAGTCTTCAAGAGTTGTACTAAGCTTCCGGAGTGAAGCTCTTCTCGGAATGTGAGAAGGTGGTCCAAGCTAGGCGAGGGTGTTCGCAAATCTTGTGGTGTAAAGGCGTGATCTCGGCCCACAACGGAGATCGGATTAGTGGAGGACGCGAAGTTGCTCGAGTAAGAGCAATTCGTAAGAGATGACTAGGATCCGGTGGTTGGATTTAAACCTCTATACATCCGGAGTTGTGGTTTGTTGTTCTCTCCTTCATATTAATTGTCTTAGCTTTTAATTTGGCATAGTTTGTTAAACAACCTTAATTAGTATATTCACCCCCCCCCCCCCTTTAGACTAAGTTTAGGGGCTAGTAGATCGTACACAATATTCATAAGAAACTTTAGGCATTTTAATCTACAACAATTTAACATTTAAAAAACATTAGATCGAAGATAATCTACCCCATTTTTTATCAAAAATTATACTACAGTATTTGAACAAATGTTATACTACAATTTTACTAAATCTAAATTAAATTTTGAAGTTTTTGAACAACCTTAACTGCCCAAGGTGGAAGAGGGCGTTGAGGAGGTTGGCACGGGAAGAAGGCTGGCCAGCGAGGAAGAGGTGACGAGGTGGTGGCAACACGAAGGAGGCAATGAGGATAAAGCCAGTGTTGAGGTGGTTAGCCAGGAAAGGTTGTTGTAGAGGAGGAATAAGCCACCGACAGTAGTAGTGCTGGGTAGCGATTGTGGAGAGATTGAGGTCGACGGAGGAGGAGGTCACCTATGGCTAGGGTATGGGTGGAAGGGGTTGGCTGTTGGGTAGAGGAATGAACATGTGGTCGACTAGGGTTTTGAGTGGGTTGGAGAGATCGGTTTGGGGAGGGCGGTGCCAAAACGATGACAGAGTGGGCGGTCGAAGCTCCATCGGGTGGTAGGGTTTTTTATTTTAGATTTTGTGGTTTGATTTGGGTGAAGTCGAGCGACTTTCCCCAAAATCATAACTATTGCAGACGGATAATTTGTCGGCAATAGTTATGTCACATGTACCGTGATGCATTGCATACATTGCATCATATGTCTTTCATTTAGATTAATTTTATATCAATAAATGCTTCTAAGGTATGTGTTTAGTCTTATTTACATAATACAGGGACCTGAATGCAAAGTACCCATATCCCGAGCATAAATGCGTGCAAGAGACTCATTTCTATCATAAAGACCAAGTCAAGATTATCGGGATTCAAATGAAAGTTCATCCAAGCATAAAAGCATTCAAATACCTAATTACAAAAAGGCGAGGGACTTAAGCACAAAAGTAGTCAGGGACTTAATTGCAAAAGCCGAGGACCCGACTGCAAATTACGAGTACCAAAAGATTATTTTGGAGAAGTTCTAGAGAAAAATCAATTTGGATCTCCAAATATATGAAGAAATTAACTCGGATCTCCAAAGATATGCAATAATTAATCCGGACGCGCAAATGACAGCTAAAACATACCATAAACACACAGGAAAAATCCGGGTCGATTCTGAGCCAAAAAGGTGGCGATTCCGCCGCACCTCATGTACAAATTGCGGCGATTCCGCCGCACAAAAGTTGATCCGTGCGCTAAATTTTTTACCAATGTTGTATTGACGCGTGTACTTTACTTTTATATATTGGGATCCCTTGTATCGGCTATAACCCCGAAACGATGTTGTAAAGGGTCCTTGTAGTCCTAGTTTTTATTCCATCTTTTAGCAATAAAATTCTGTTCTTTTATTTCTTGTTTTTTTGTTTGCTTTTGTAGTTTCTCTAGGACCCCTTCTCCTTCCCTCCATCTATGAGTTTCTAACTTTCTCCAAAGGGTGGGGGTGACGGATTTAGAGTGATGAGAAGAAGAATAAAGTTATTATTTTAATTTCGTGTTAGTATATTTTGATTACTTGAGTTTATGTTGAGTCATTTATCATGTAATGCTTTATAACTAATGTGATTTATTATAAGTTTCAGAATTCTCTAATCTAAACCCGATATCTAAACCTCCACCCACTGGACTCCCATCCATCTTTGCTTTATTTGTAGTTTTTCTTTTGTTGTTCTTGCTTTAGAAATTAATTAAAAAACCAAAAATCTCAAACCAAACTTATTTCTCTCTCTTTCTTTCCAAAATCGAAAACCAAAAATCCTTGTGTTCGACCCGTATTTGTCACGTCTTCATTGACGTCGTGCACTTGCGGTATAAATTTAATTCTCATCAAGTTTTTAGCGCCATTGCCGGGGAGGCGACGAAGATTTTGTTTATTTTTTGTGATTTCGATTCTATATTGTTTATCGTGTGCGCGATCTAACTATTTGGGTTTGCGTTTCAGGAGACAACAGAGTGTGCGGCGAAATCCGGGCACATTCTGAGCAACAAGGGCGGCGAAATCGCCGCATTCAAAGAAGCATCTGCGGCGAATCCGCCGCACATCTAAAGCATCTGGGCTTCAAAATTTTCTGAGGTAGCCTCCATCTCTGGGTGGACGCGTAGAGCATCTGGAAATTTTCGAGAGCGGGCAGTGAACCCGACTGAGCGTGCGTAGGTAACCTTTGTTGCCTTTTTCCTCGTAATTTCTAGTTTCGAAAAATTTCCTTTTAGTAGAATTGCACGTGTTAGGGTAAAATTCCATAATTGGCAATAATTCACTCATTCGGTCGACCGATTTAGCTCAGACAGTTCAGGACTAGGTTAAGTATTTTCCGGTCTAAGATTGGGTGACATATTGAAGTCCAAACGATCTGAGATTTTGTGTGACTTCTACAAGGAACATAGTGTGTATGTGATTAGTTATATACTCTAGTATGCTCAAGTATACACAAGTTCCTAAGACTCAAAAGAAATACATAATTACATGTCTTCAAAAAGCTTGATTACATGTCTTGATTTGAATTCCCTTCTTCATTGAGTCTTGATCACATGTAGATGTTAACACAAAGCAATATATATGTTATGAAATATGTGTGCTACTCTACAATGATTATTATTAAGATAAGGTTGATTAAATCATCAAAACATGGATTAAGGCCTGAAAGCCAACAATCTCCCCCTTTTTGATGATGACAACCTATATCTTAATTACTTGAAATTTAGAGGTGTAAACTATGCTTAAAAATGCTCCCCCTATGAGTGTGCATAGTTTTTGTTCAATTTTCAAACAAATTTCAAATTACCCCTTAATATTCCCTCCCCCTTTGACATCTATCAAAAATAAGACTTTTCAATGAATTTATTCTCTACCCCAAAGTTCTTGTAATGAAGTTGTCCCCCTTAATTTTGCACTTCATTACCCTAAGTATACGATATTCATTAAGCTTCCCCTATCAATATGATATGACAATTAAGCTCAATTTTCTCCCCTTTTTGACATCAAGCAAATATGGACATATAAGCATGTGGTGTTCTACTCCCAAATTTATAAGATATGCAATGAATGATATCAATTAGGCAATGTAATCATTTTTCTCCTCCTTAATGATTTACATGAAGTATATCCTAATTGATCAATGAATGTGATAAAAGATATAACAATTAAGCATTCAATTTGTCCTAGATTAGAACCAATCTAATATGAATGTAGAGGGTAGATAAATTTTACCCAATTTGATACTTGAATTGGTTCCGATCTCCTTTCGATAGTGCAACCGGCTTCGAATTTGACTCTTCAAGCTTGCCCGGTCACTACCGATCTCCCTCCTCCTAGGTACCTACAAGTGTAGATTTTGGTACCCATTTTTGTTTGGGTCCATTCAATTTAGCCTTTGGTACCCATACCCAAGTGGACTTAGGTACCCAAACACTTGAGGTTCTTTTCATGACAATATGATGCTTTCCATTTATACTATCATGAACAAGATGGTTTTTCACATAAAAGACATTATAGCCTAAAACCATGCTTGTCTAATGATTGTCTTTGATTTCCTAGAAGCATATCAAGGTTCTTCTTGCCATTTGTGAACTTATGCAAATCGTTAATCAATGTTTCATTTTTAGCATTAAGTTCATTATTTCTAAGCACAAGAGATTCATTTATGCATTTAGATTTTCAATTAAAGAAGTGTGCTTGTCATTCATTTCATCCATGAGCATCTCGAATTCAATAAATTTGTCATTTATGCAATTCAAGTCATTCAATAAGTTCTTGCTTTCAAGATTTGATTCATCAAGTTTCTTAAGCGAGTCATTCTTTTCATTTTCAAGCATATGACTATCAATGACATGAGATGAGTTGGGTTTAGTTTACAATATCTCATTCTCATCTTTTAAGCATGCATTCTCCAAAATGATTTCATCAAGTTTAGGAAGTAAATGATTTTTCTCAGTTAAGATAGATTCATTTTGACAATGAAGATCATGATTTACTTCCCTAGCTAACTTGTTCTTTTGACAAAGTAGCTCATATCTTTCAACAAGCTCATGGAATGCATTTTGTAGTTCTTTAAAAGAGTATGAGTCATCGTTAGAACTAGAGCTAAATGAACTAGATTTGGAAGATACCTCACTTTCTTCATCTATTGTTGCAATGATGCATGTGTGGGCATCTTCTCCCTTGGATGAGCTTGATGAGGAATATGATGTTGAGGTGTTCTTATCCCATCTCTCTTAAGCTTTATCCATTTGGCTTGATTCTCCCTCTTTTCTGGTTGGTGATTCTTCATTGTCACCATACTTAGCTTGAATTGTTTGCGAAATATCATGTGCACTTTCACAAGAAGCAACAAGGTCAAAAGGTTCATACTTAAATGCACAATGTAATACATTCATAACCTTGACATTTAAGCAAGCTAATTTCTCATCTTCTAAACTCCATTGTTTGTAATCAAATTTAGGCATATCATATGGAGTTACAATCATGGATCGCATACCTAAATTAGTCATGGATTTCAAGTATATCTTCACTTTACTCTTCCATGAACAGAAAATTGTTCCATAAAAGTATGGTTGTCTAGTATAGCATGTAGGTGATTCTAAATCATAAGAGGTAGATGTGGGTGCAATTTCGGTCATGCTTACTACGGTTAAGTAGTTGATTTAAGCACCTACTCTCTAACACCAAACATAAGAATCGAAATGGCTCCTAATTCTAATCAATTTTAAACTTAATCTCTACTTGCTTAAACAATAGATGCAGCGGAAACAAATTAAGCAAACAAGTAGAGAAGATCAATTCAAACCACAATAGTACCGGAAGATTTTTATAGAGGTTCGACCTTCCACCTAATTCCTCTCTTGCAAGCTCCGCTCGACTCCACGAGCTCTGCCTACGTCTTCACTATCAATCTCGTTCCGGGCCGAGATTAAGTCTTTACACCACAAGTCTTGCGAACAATCCTCGTCGAGCTTGATTTCTTCTTCACACAACCCGAGAGGGAATACTTTCGGGCTTTCACCGAAATCCTCGCTTCTTGACAGACAATTGTTGAGGGGAACTATCACTCTCTAACTTGAGCACACTTAGAGTACGATTGCAATTGATCTAATGTGTGGAAAGTTTGGCTTGAAGAGTAGGATCGGGGATTCAAGGTTTGAGAGCTTTCTCTTCAATGTGTATGACAATATGGAGTGTAAGAGCTCACGAATTGTGTTTTGGTAACATCTATTTATAAGCTCCTAAGGTGTTATAGCCGTTGTGACAAAAGTGGTAGATGAATGTGTGAGAAACACAAAAAAGAAATGCACATGTCACTGTTCGGGTTAAGTTCGGTCGACCGAAACGGGTCAAACGATCGACCAGATTCTATCCAGAAATGGCATCCAGACAGTTCCAGAAACAAATGGTTGACTGAATTATTGGCAGTCGAATGAACATGGCTATAACTTAAGTGAACAGTCGAACTAAAATATGGGACAATCGACTGTTCAAGGAGATTTGACAGTCCAGAAATAATGTCCAGGAAAATCCAGGGACAAACGGTTGAACAAAAAGGTTGGTTCGGTCGACCGATAAAAACTAGCATTACGTGGTTCAAGAGATATCTATGTTCGGTCGACCGAAACTAGGTCCACGGTCAACCGGTGGTCAAAGGTATTTCTGCGGTAAGGATAAAAATGTGAATACGAACATTGGTATAATACGACAAGTTTAACAGTCAAATGACACGTGTAGACGGTCGAACAAGATGCTAAAAACGGTTGACCGATTTAACACTATTGCCTAACAGATTAACTGATCCAATCGGTCGAACAGAGAACTCATTCGGTCGACCGATTTAACTCAGACAGTTCAGGACTAGGTTAAGTATTTTCCGGTCTAAGTTTGGGTGACATATTGAAGTCCAAACGATCTAAGATTTTGTGTGACTTCTACAAGGAACATAGTGTGTATGTGATTAGTTATATACTCTAGTATGCTCAAGTATACACAAGTTCCTAAGACTCAAAAGAAATACATAATTACATGTCTTCAAAAAGCTTGATTACATGTCTTGATTTGAATTCCCTTCTTCATTGAGTCTTGATCACATGTAGATGTTAGCACAAAGCAATATATATGTTATGCAATATGTGTGCTACTCTACATTGATTATTATTAAGATAAGGTTGATTAAATCATCAAAACATGGATTAAGGCCTAAAAGCCAACATAATACTCATGAATCATTTCTCATCCATTCCTAATCTAATCCATCATTAAAAAAAAGCACCACATGTTCATCTCTATCCATCTACCATTGGTTGTAAACACGTTAGTGGAGTCAACCCGACAGGAATTGGCGGGTTGTGGGTCAGGTTGACGGGTTAGCGGGTCACCGATTTGAAAAATATTTAAAAGGTTATTTTTATATATAAAAAAATCGGAAAAATCTCCTAAATAACAATATATTTTAGGAAAAATGCATAAGTTACAACTTCTAAATAGTAATATGTTTAAGATTAAGTTGTAATTTGTTGGATTAAGAGTTAATAATGAGTTGAACAATAAGTTTACGAGTGATAATAGACTTGGGTACCGGGTCGGGCCTGACCTCTGCTAAATGAGTCAGGCCCAAGGCCTTGCCCGTTAAGGGACACGGGCCAGGCGGGGCCATCCCTGCTGTGTCGAGCCGGGCCGGGCCAGAACGACCAGATAAATTATTTATTTATTTTTAAATACCTTCAAAAATACCTAAAATACTAAATATATATAAAATACCATGCCCAGGCCAGACCTGTTTAGCCTTCCGAGCTTGACCGGCCTGACCCGTTACCCAGGTCTAAGTTATAAGTTAGATTATATATTTATATTTGTATATAATATTATTATTTACTTTTTTTTGTTGTAGTGAGTTTCAGTTTTTTGCAGGATCCTAACCTGACTCACCAAGGAAGTGGGTTTGTGAGTTGTTGGGTTAGGGGGTTTTATTTTCTAAATGAGTTAGAAATTGCGACCCCAACTTCGATGCTCCAGGTCGGGTTGGCGGGTTAACAGGTTACAGTACCACCTACCATGTAATAGACAATGGAGAAATCAGGTGTTAAATACTCACGAAAGTACCAAAGTTCTCCTCTGATTCATTAATTTATGTTTTAGATGACAACTATGAACAACAAGAAATCATAAAGCCTTTTCAAACGACAACCAAACCAGAAAGTCTAAATACTATATTTATTTACGCTTACAAATTCCCGTTAAAGGCTATATATTTGCAAAAATTTTTCGAGAAAATAGAAAAACAAAATCGACCAAAGGGAAAGTAACATGCGTAACATAATTTCGGTCACAATACATGTAAAGGCGGCATCACGACAGGACGCTCTTGTCTGATCTCGTCTCCGCACCACACCCACCCCCTAATCCATTACCAATCCCGAACCCTAACCCTAACCCTAACTCGACCTTCCCCTTCCCCTTCCCCTTCCCCCACCGCCGCTTCGACTTGGGGATTTCGCCGAAGGTGAGAACCCAAAATCCTTAATCCTCTCCAACGATTTCGCCCCCAATTTGACACCTTTTCTCACCTAGGGTTTTGGTCCCGCGCCAGCTCGAGGTGCTGTAAGGGTCCGGATCTGGCGGTCGGGTAAGATTTCGATGCGTTGTGATTTTTCCGGTTTACGCGATTCGTTCCGTTGCTTTTTCCGTTTCCCCCCTTTTCGTTGCTTGATTTAGGGTTACGTTTGTTCGCCGAAGGTGAAAATTTGGGCTCGTGGTCGGAGGAATTGAATTCTGGAGGTGTTTCCCCCTAATTTTGTTGTATGCTTATTTGCGTGTTGATTAACTTGGCGTTTGGTGAACTTGATGCTGTATGGGTTTATTAAGATTTAGTACGATAGATAGACTCGCGTTTTGGGTTTGTTGTTTAGGCGTATGATGGGTTTTACTTGTTAGTGGGTGTTTGTTTTAGGGTTCGAGAGACTTGGATATAGTGTGCTACGTTAGGAGGGGAGTGGCTAGTGCGTACCTCATGGAAATTGCATGGTAGTTTTAGTTTTCTTGAGATTGAAATTGAATCACCGAAAGGGTTGTCGATATTATTATTTTTGATTGGTAATGCTTCACGTTGGATTTGATCGGTATAACTTTTATTGATATAACTTTGGAATTACTAGGATAATAGGTGAAGCTTCTGGTGGGCCTTGTCGTTGTACCAAATGCTCTACAAAAGTGCAAATACCAATTGTTCTGGCGTTGTGGTGTGGGTGCCGTGTTAGTTGTCCTTTATGTTGGATATTCAAATGTTTATGTTTCTTAACCGTTGTCAAGTGAAGGTCTACTTTATTATCAACTAAAAACATCATAATCACATCAATCATAAAAAGACATCATAAAACTTATAAAATATTAATAAAAACCATGGAACATTAAAGTAGGAATATGCAAGGTAATGGGAAGTCTTTATAGATACCTTGGAGGGAAGGAAAGTTTTCAAAAATTATCCTACCCTTTAGTTATAAGTGGGATCAAGCTGTGCAGATTTAAGGGTTTGGGGAAGCTGCTGGGTAGTACAGGTGCTAGCAAATCAAGTTACCATAAGAATGGAATCTATTTCTCAAAAATAGGAAAGCTGATGACTTTTAAAAAATCAAATAGAAAGCATAAAAGGATCGCATAATATGGTATATTTGCTGAATGTTTTTCTTTGGTGAAAAATGTCTAAAAGATTTTGATGTGCCCATCAAATTTTATTTCACCAAGTCAACACAATAAAAAACATTGTAGAGCATGATCAATGACCATCAAATTTTATTTTGGGCTATTGTCCTTGAAAAAAAGATAGAACCTGTTTGTTAATATGTTAGATTTTGTTGATATGCAAGCCCGTACATTGCAAAGGCATTTAGTTGGCTTTTATATTTTTCAAGCAAAGTGTTTTCATAAGGGCGTGCTCAGAATTCTCCTTTTGACTTATTATGTTGACCAGTTTCTCTTGCTTTGTTCCTTACAACTTGCTATTTGATCATTAGGAAATCAAATGAAAAGTTTGTAACTCTTAAATTGTGATGTTGCTTTTACTTGCACAGTTTTAAAGAAATCTGAATTCTGAAATTGGTTGGGCGATACACTCACTACATTTCTTTTCTAGATCCTATTGATGGATCACCCTGATCCCCTTAGTAAATCCAGTTACCTTATGCATTAAGGCAAATGTCTTATTCAAATCACAGGATATAGCCCATAAGAACATTCTCCTCCCAAGCCATGAGTGCATTGGTGACTGCATTTCACATAGACTTCAGCACCTCGATCCGTCGCTTTGCCCCTCACCATGCATAATCTCGGATATAAATATCAGAATTGCTTGAGATTGGCTCTAAGCTGCAAAAGTGACTTTTGGTTTGCATCCCCTATTGACCAATTGACTTGCTCCTTCGGATTGAAGTTCCACAATCTATAATGATTTGACATGGAGGGGCAAAAACAAAAGAGTAGACTGAGCACTGGAAGTCATTGTCACTCTCAACTTATTAGAAAGTTTGTAGCTCTTAAGTATTCTAATCGTTTAGATGAGCAAGTCAAAAGGGGAGCAAATTCTGTTGTTTACTTTTAAAGAACTTATTGTATCATATCACTATTAGGATAGTTTCAGCTTCTTATTTTTTTAATCTGTATATACTTATCTGAAGTTTGACCCCATATAAGATTAACTAGAGTTGTTCCACTTGTACATCTTCCTTCTTTTTCTTTTAGATGGTTTTTTTAATTTGAAGGCTCATTTTGTGTAATGAACTCCATCCACTAATGCCTTATTATTTTTACATAGCGCCATCTACCTTGTCAGAGTATTAAAAATGCTAATGGAATAGAGTATAAGAAGTGCTTATGAAAAAACTCACAATGCTGATAGATTCTGAACACTTGATCTGATCATGACTTCGTATCCATCATGTCAAACATTGTTTTTCATATTTTTGCTGCATATACTGTATTAGCTAGGTTCGGGTTACTTGTTTCTGTACTCTCTAATGGGTTTGGTTTCTATCAGTTATTGTCCATCATCACAAGGGCCGCGATGGATAGTGCAATAGAATGTGGTTCTCATGTTTCTCACGACAGAGTGGATGGATCAGATCATCCAGGTGCTTCATGGTACCTTAGCCGTAGGGAAATCGAAGAAAATTCACCTTCCAGAAGAGACGGAATTGATTTTAAGAAAGAGGCGTACTTACGGAAGTCTTACTGCACTTTTCTGCAGGACCTGGGCATGAAGCTTAAAGTGTAAGACTTCTTTGTTATTTTTTGTTTATTAGCTTCACCGTCTTTAGAATATAAGTTATGTTTCAATTCCTTTACTGTTTCTACTTTGCAATACTTGTGATGAAGTAATAGTTATTATTGTCGCTCTCTATACTTCAAATATGAGGATTACAAATTCATTTTTGCACTTCAGTTGTATACTAACCTTCGAATTTGTTTTACCTTTTCACCATGTCCCATTGGTTTGTGTTGTGGTAACATTGTGTTTTATGGTAGCATTTCTTGAGGGAGATATCAATGTCATTTAGGTAAAGATATGACTTATTTATTTTTTCCAAATGGTGACTATGATTCATTTAAAAAATTTAACTGGAAAGTGGCTTGTGTTATTGGATTTTTTACAAAATGTTTAGAAGGGACATCTTCAGTAAACTTGAAAAACCTAGAAAAATGATAGTTGCAATTAAAATTTGACCTAAATGATGTTTAGTTATTGGCCGTTACTTCATATGAATAATGCAGCTCAAGGACCATCGATGGAAAATGATTTTTTTGCCTCCCTAGATATCATGATCCGACGATTTTATTTGTTTGAAACAAAACCAGACACTGTGTCAATCTCAATGTGATCAATTTTTCCTGTAATTAGATGAATTTATTTATTTATTTGAAGTTACTAGTTCTTTTATATGGATACTAGAGATTGCAGAATGAAAACATGATAACTATTGGATAGTTGGATACACATAGGTAGTTGTAATGTTGGATCTTTAACAGTGAAGTTGAGAGAGTTAGTGGATGTGATCAACAAGAGAAAAATCAATATTCTTTGTATTCAGGAGACCAAATGGGTAGGTGAAAAAGTTAAAGAAGTTGAAAATATAGAGTTTAAGTTATGGTATAGTGGAAAAGATAGAAACAAAAATGGAGTAGAAATCTTAGTAGATAAGAGCCTAAGAGATGATGTGGTAGAGGTTAAAAGGTAAGGTGATCGAATAATTTTGATTAAGTTAGTTATCGGAAAACTGATTTTCAATGTCATTAACGCCTATGCCCCATAAGTAGGTTTGACCGAAATAGTGAAGAAACAGTTTTGGGAGGACCTTGACATTAAGGTGAGATGGATTCCTAGTAGTGAGAAACTTTGTATTGGAGGATATTTTAACGGTCATGTTGGTAAATATAGCGAAGAGTTTGAACGTATCCATGAAGGGTTTGAGTTTGGTGTTAGGAACCAAGTAGGAGAAGATTTTTTGAATTTCGCTGTAGCATATGACCTCATGGTAGCAAATACTTTCTTTAGGAAAAGAGAATCTCATTTAGTCACATTTTGTAGTGGTCAACATCAGAGTCAAATTGATTTTGTGCTTACTCGAAAAGATGATCGAGGATCTTGTATAGATTGTAAGGTAATAGCTGGAGAGTGTGTGGTGACTCAACATAAGTTAGTAGTAGTGAACTTCCGCTTTCGTATTGGTGTGGTACGAAATAAGTGTAATAAAGATGTGAAGATTAAATGGTGGAATCTTAAAGGAGAAAAATGTATGAGATTTAGGGATACACTTATGGCAGAGGGACATTGAGATGTTGTAGGAGATGCTAATAGTATGTGGGAGAGTATGTTATCTTACATTCGACAAGCGACTAAAGAAGTTTGTGGGGGAGAGTAGAGGAGGTAGACTAGATTCGAGAGACACGTGGTGGTGGAATGATGATGTACAATAGACAATTAAAACTAAGAAAGAATGTTATAAGATGTGGTTTAAAGATAAAATGAAACTAACTTAGAAGAGTATATGTTGGCTAATAAAAAAGCTAAGAAAGCAGTAAGAGAGGCTAGATGAGTTGTATATAAGAATTTATACCAAAAGTTGAGATCAAAGGAGGGAGATGTTGGAATATATAAGTTGGCTAAAATAAGAGATAAGAAAACTAGAGACCTTAATCAAGTTAAATGCATTAAAGATAATAATAACCTTTTAGTTAAGACGGAAGATATCAAGGAAAAGTGGAAAGGGTATTTTGATAAGTTGTTTAATGGAGAAAATGATAGCGACACTTTTGAAGTGGATGATACAATTGGGGAATTTAATAGACGATTTGTACGGAGGATAAGAGAAGTTGAGGTTAAGGAAACTTTAAAAATGATGAAAGTTGGTAACGCTTTAGGACCCAACGAGATCCCAATTGAGGTGTGGAAATGCCTTGGGGATAAAGCAGTAACGTGGTTAACTAAATTGTTTAGTAGTATCTTTGAGAAAAATAATAAAATACCAAATTAGTGGAGAAGGAGTATTTTGGTGCCAATTTACAAGAATAAAGAGGATATTTAAAGTTGCACTAACTATAAAGGTGTCAAGCTCATGTGTCATACTATAAAATTGTGGGAAACAGGAAATTAAACACGTCTAAGGAAAGAGACGTGTGTTAGAGATAATCAATTTGGTTTCATGCCTGGAAGGTCAACGATAGAGACCATATTTCTTATTAGACAACTTATGGAGATGTATAGAGAACAAAAGAAAGATCTACACATGGTTTTTATTTATTTAGAAAAGACATGATAGAGTTTCAAGAAATGTTATGTGGTAGGCCCTAGAGAAAAAGAGGGTATCAACAAATTATGTGAATTTAATTAAAAATATATACGAAGGAGTTGAAACTAGCATTAGATTTTGTGATAGTGTGACTAAAACGTTTCCGATTAAGATTAGACTTCATCATGGTTCAGCTTTAAGTTCATATCTCCTTTTGTTTTAGTAATGGACGAGGTTACAAAATACATACAATGTGAGGTTCCATGGTGTATGCTTTTTGCAGATGATGTAATATTAATTGACGAGAGTAGGGTAGGTGTGGAGAGAAAACTAGAGTTGTGGAGAAATACTTTAGAAACAAAAGCTTTTAAACTAAGTAGATCTAAAACTGAATATATGAAGTGTTGTTTCAGTATCGTTAATACCGAGGAAGAGTAGATTATATTAGATGAGCAAAGTGGTGTGTAAAAAGATATCTTTAGATAACTTGGATCAATATTTCAAAAAGATGGGGAGATCGATGAAGATGTTTAACCATAAGATTAGAGCAGGATGGATGAAATGACGACAAGCCTCAAGTGTCTTATGTGACAAGAAAATTCCACTTAAGTTAAAAGGAATTTTTTATAGAACCGCAATAAGACCTGCAATGTTATATGATGCGGAATGTTGGGCCACTAAAAGACAACATATACAAAAGATGAGTATCTGAAATGAGGATGTTGAGGTGGATGTGTGGCCATACACGAATGAATCGGATTAGAAATGAAGACATTCGTGAGAGAGTTGAAGTTGCTCCAATGGAAGAGAAAGTTATCCAACACAGACTGAGATGATTTGGACATGTACAAAGAAGACCTATGGAGGCACCTAGAAGAAGATGAGTATTGAATCAGATCGAAGACATAAAAAGAGGAAGAGGTAGATCACGAATGACTTGGGAGGAAGCGGTCAAAAGAGATATAAAATATTGGAATGTTCCTCGGGAATTTGCATTGGATAAAAACGCGTGGAAGAAGGCGATTCACGTGCCTGAACCGTGACTCCTTAGAGTTTCATTTCTAGCCTACCCCAACTAACTTGGGATAAAAGGCTTTGTTGTTGTTGTAGTTATCTCTTTCAGATTATTCTATTTGTTTGATCCGAAACTAAACATTGTGTTGATTTTTCATTTAAATATTTGAGTTTGTTTGTTGTATGGTGATTAATTTTTTGTATAATGTGATCTGTCACCTGCATGATAGTTTTTTCTGCTAAATTTTTGAGCTTGGGAAGGAGTTTGCAATTATAAACTTGTCCCTGACATATTTACCAACCGAAGTGATTATATATAGTACACTGATTACCTCAGCTTGTTTATTTTTCTTTAACTGTTTATGTGTAGCCATCTTGTAAGTGACTTCCTGTTTATTTTTTGTATTAAACGTCCAAATTCAGGCCTCAGGTGACAATTGCTACAGCTATAATATTTTGCCATCGTTTTTTCCTTCGTCAGTCACATGCGAAGAACGACAGAAGGGTAAGTCTGTAGGTTTTCAAGTTCTACTTCCACATTTTATTTTCAAATCTGTCATTTTATTTGCTAGCTGCATTTATTTGAAAAATCAATTTTGTAAATGTAGCTTCTACAGGAACGTTTTCCTCCTTTTTCTAATCTGAAACAATAAATGATGTTAAATATATTGTGTAGAGTAATGGTGTATAAAATTTTCAAGTAAATATGCATAGGGGAAGATGTAATTTTTTTTTGAGAATCGTTGTAACTGCTTCTCGTATGGGCATTTTTGTGGTAGTATGTTTAGCGTTGATTCTTTTCATATTGAGTGTATTATCTGTATTTTGATGAAAATTTTACTGGCTTTAAGGTCTTTTTCACTTATTCTGGCCAATCATCTTAAGTTATCATTTGGCCCTTGATAATTTTCCTCATGTTCTTTTAATTGTTTATGGTGGGTCTCTTTGATTCAGCAAGAACTGCAGGACACAATTTACCAATAAAAAAGGCAGGACATAATTTAGTCCTTATTATTATTGAACACATCATACTTATAAGTAATATCAAAACGTTTTCGCTTGTGTCTTTCACCCTAAATCATCACTCTATTGAAGGGTTGTCTGCAATTGTGCGATGTTATTATCTTGCACCTCTTGTATTATCTAACACACCACTTGTTGCATTCTCATTAATACATTTTCTTTCATATTTCATCACTTATTGCAGTCCAAATATGTTATTTAGATCTCATAACCACTAACTCCTCTCTTCTAGCGGTTCTTTTATTGAACTGTCCTACTCTTAACTACCAATACAAGTGATTTCAGTTTAATCTAGAAGTTGGAGTGCGGGCTTAAAGAAATTAATAATTCTTCCTTGAAATTTGTGAAAACAAATTTGATACATGCCTAGAAATGTATTGTCTGCTGGATTTCTTAATTATTTTTAATTTAAAATTTAATGATGGGAGGTTCTCAAGTACCATTTTACTATGAGCCAAACCTGGTGACGACAGCTCATTGCCTGTCAGTAGTACACTAGCACCTAACGATATGTTGGCTAGTCTAATGGTCTGGATCATGGCCTCACGACTGAATATGTGACCATGTATGTAGTTGTAACCACTGTCAGTACCTCATTAGGGTTCTAGGTCCTGATAATCTTGGACCACATATTTGAATGCAAAATCTGTGGAAGGGTGCTTCTCATATGAGTCACATTTGGAAATAGATGTTAAAATCAATCTCTTGACCCAAATGTGCAAGGTTCCAAGTGCCACAGTGAGATTAGCTAGTTGTTGTACTGGTTAAACAGGCAAGCAGTCTTAGTTTTGATACTGGTCTGTTGAACGATCTGGCTTTGGTTGTGAAGTTTTTTGGTTCAATGATCATGTTTAAGACATGTAAGTGAAGCAGCTATAAGCCTATAGGCATGTGTTTGTGTAGTGTAATTTTATTAAAGGGAATGATGCTCTTGTGCTGCTTTCCTAGTGGCCTCCATCCATGATGGGTTCTGTCATCATCATTTTTGTCGATAATGGTTTCTAGTTGGAGGGGGAGCATGAAAGATTTTGTTTTTGTATGTTCAGTTCAGCCAGTCAGGAATGTAATACTTTCTAATAAATTAGAGATCTACAATCTAATTTTAAGAAATGGTCGTGATATGTGTTGTTTGTTGTTCTTTTCCTGGCTTTTGCTTATTTGGATTATTTGTCAAGAATCGACTTGTCTTCATGTCAAGTTTGCATTCAGAGTTACTTTTAATGTGAAATGGATAGTATATGAGTATTTATTTCCATTTTATACTTGGAATATGTATTCACAAGCTGTGCAACAAATATGAATATCCATATCATGAAAATAAAAAGGATATGGTGGTGGATGTAATTAAGAATAATGGATAATTAAACCCATTCACACCCACTAATAAAAAAAACCCACTTACCCACAATGTTTGTGGAATTTCCAGTTTTGTGATCTTCATGATAGAATTGAGTTACCATAATTTCATTAGAACAGAGTAGAAGGGTCTTCTAAAAAAGCTGTTCACTAGAAAAAGTTGATAACTTTGCTTTTGTTTTAGTTTTGATTTAGTTTTACTTTATGGGATACCGGCTAACTATGTTATTTTCAGTCTGTTTTCGGAAAGTAGCTTGACATTCATCTTGTATGAAGATATTTTGTTTAGGAGTTGACGTACTCTATCTGTTCTAGTTAATATCCTTTGATAATCCTTCATCTCGGCCTTTTCTCTCTACCATGTAGGAATAGTCGGTTCTATTTTGCAATAGCTCTATCCTTTTATCTGAACGTGTTTTATTTTGTTTGATGATTTATCTAATTAAACTGTCTTTTTCATTGATAAAGATCGTATTTTTTCCTACTCATGGTTTATCGTGCGTTCATTTCATTTGTAGTAATGTTATTTTTCCTTGAGTCTTAGATTGTACTTTATTCTGTAGACCATTGCAACCGTATGCATGTTTCTTGCTGGGAAGGTTGAGGAGACGCCTCGGCCATTGAAGGATGTTATTCTTGTATCTTATGAAATTATGCATAAAAAGGATCCTATTGCTGTTCAGAAAATTAAGCAGAAGGTAAATATACAACATATTGTTTTTTTGTTCTTCATTTAGGTGCCATGATGAATGATCTATTTTCTAACTTTCTATTATTTGATCAGGTTACATAATTCTTCTCTAACTTCGGTGATGATGCCTCACTATATGATTCATTTAATATATTTAATAAAGTTTGTAGGTTATTTGATCTCTGAAGCCCTATATTCTCTTATGACTGGATTGCAGTAGAGGATCTTTACCGATAAAAAAAAGTAGAGGATCTTTCTATTAGTTGGTTACAAATTTGTTCGACATCTCGTAATTATTTCGAGATAGTGTTTGGTTCACAAGGCAAAACAAGATAAGTATATTTGCTTAAATGCCCTCCTTACTCGACCATTTCCTTAGATACCTTATACTGTACATTATTTTACTTCAAAGACCTTTATTTTTTAACTTCAGTGCCTTCTGTTAACCGAACCTTATGATATTGATAAATTGATGTCACCTGTTGGTGAAAATAAAATAAAAGATCAGCTGTTAGTTTTACCTAAATTTCTCCGTAGGCGAGTCAATTCGATCGGTCGAATGGCAGACCACTTGACTCGAATTGAATTCTTATGATTCACCAATTGGCTAGTCGACTAGGGAGGAATTCCAGTCAATAACTAAACTTACGAAGTTTCTGGTTCACCTATTTGTCACACAGTTCAATAGCCTTTTCCCTTTTGGTTTCTGACTTTCCTTACTTTTTCTGTAAACTTGTACTAAATATATCCCCTTCTGTTCATTTGCTGTTGTAATTCTTATTGTTAGATTTCTGTGCTCATAAATTGAAGGCGTGAAGTGGTGATTCAAATAGAGACTTGCAAACTATTTCCTTACTACATTCAAAATTCTATCGAATAGGGATAAAAGTTTAAGTAGGATGGTAGCAAATATAAGTTCTTGTCATCTTTATTAACATCCCGGCTTTGGGGTTTGACATGTTCCTGCATTGACTATAATGTAAGTATATTCATCTACAGGAAGTTTATGAGCAGCAGAAAGAGCTCATCTTACTTGCCGAAAGGGTTGTCCTTACAACGCTAGATTTTGACTTTAATGTCCACCACCCGTACAAACCTCTTGTTGATGCGATAAAGAAATTTAAAGTTGCACAGAATGCCCTTGCACAAGTTGCTTGGAATTTCGTCAATGATGGGTATGCGAAAAGCCAATTGTTTCATTTTTGCCATTTTGAAATCTCAGACGTGTATTTATTAGATGCTGAAAGGGGGTGTGCAGGCTACGCACTTCACTGTGCCTGCAGTTTAAGCCCCACCATATTGCAGCTGGGGCTATCTTTCTTGCTGCAAAATTTCTTAAGGTGAAGCTTCCTTCTGACGGAGAGAAGGTGTGGTGGCAAGAGTTTTATGTTACCCCACGCCAGTTGGAAGGTTTGTAGTACTGAAGTTCTTCTCAGTCTTCTAATTTCAAGGCCAATATGTAGTACCCCAATGAAATATACTGGTTAGTGGACCTCCTTCTGGTGTTTGTTTTGATGAATATCATGGAAATTAGAAGGTGCTTCTTTGAAAATTAAAGTGGAAGCATCTTTAAGAATGATTCATGGTTGCATGTACTTAGTAAAATGGTAAACAAATGCACTCCATTTTATTTCCTAGATCTTACGAACATTGTTTTGTCGATGGATGGTGTGGCAGTAGCTTTTTAGGTACATCTCGTTGTTGTAACTGAGTCATTTTGTTGACATACATAGTGATTTGTGAAATGGAAATAATGTGGCTATGAGTCACTTATAACCATCTTGGGTATGGTGCCTCATTTTTTAGCATTTTAAATATCATTTTTTTAATAAAACTAGATCACATTCATTCCTATCTACGAAACTCGAACACTAAATTTTGAGGTCAATCCAAGTTAATTTTATCGTTGATCTAAAAGTCCAAAGAGGAAAATTTGAACGGCTAACATTTACTGAGCTTTAAAATGGCTAGATTAAGGTCTATAATAATCTATTTTATTTGAAATTTTTACCACGTTACTTAGGCATGATAGATGTAATCCACATAATTTCATAAAAAAACAACTCATCAGAAGTACGTAGAGACAAAGTACCACAGCCAAGATGGCTATAAGAGTATAAGTCACTCATAGCCTAATTTCTCTGTTTGTGAAATATCTTAGAAAATATAATGGGCGTGTTTATGTATCTAGGGATATATTATATATGGATGGAGCAACAATAGCTTTCGAGTACAGCTCTTTCTTTTTGTCCATTTTATTGATTGACATACTGATTTGTGACATATCTTGGACAAAAAAGTTGGCGGGGTATGTATCTAGGGATATATTTTACTTGTGTATATTCATGGGTTGGCAGTTTGACTATATAATAAAAGATCTTGATTCTTGTGTAATGATCACTTTTGGGTTGATGATATGTTCCATTCCATGCATGATCTATTCTTTATGTGCCTTCATTTTTACTTGGCATGCGTGTGGCACTTCTTATAGATCAGATGATGCGCACCTTTTCCATCTTCTATTTGCATCAAACTATTAATTCATTGACTGTTCATTTAACACTTCTCTGTTTTACCAAATGTATGCACAGTAGTGTGACTAGTGTCTTTTCCTGCTTGCATCTTGTACTAACACCTTGATAATAAACTGGCAGAGGTTAGCAATCAAATGTTGGAGCTATATGAGCAAAATCGAACACCATCCCATGGAACTGAAACGGAAGGAAATTCTGCTGGAGCATCAAATAGTCGAGGCCCATCCAGGTCACAAGCTTCTGTTGATGAACCAGCAGTTAAAAATGGAAATCCTCCGTTGGCTGCACCTGTGAAGCATAACAAGACAACCACATCATCGAGTTCTGCAGATCAGCAACATATTGATGGATTGAATGGAACCTATAAAGCTGCAGAGAACAAGGGTAAAGAGTTCAAAACTTCTGGAAATGATAACCGTGTAGATGATGGCAGAGATAGGTCACATCATGGTGGTGCAGTGCATAGGGTTGAAAGGCATGTTGATGAACCACTGAAGTTGGAAAAAGGTGTGAAAAGTGAAGGCAAAGACAACAGCTCGAGCCATGTTGAAGGTCCTAAAGGTTACTCTCCCATGGTCCCTATTAACAAGGACAAGGTAAAGGCTGCTCTAGAGAAAAGGAGAAAATCTCGGAATGATGTCTCCAGAAAAATAGATCTGATGGATGATGACGATCTGATTGAGAGAGAACTGGAGGATGGTGTGGAACTAGCAGCTGAAGACGGTAAATCGAAGCAGGATAGGAAACACAGTTGGTCTAAACCTCTATATGGGCAGGAACTGCCCAATGCGAAGTATGGGACGGAAAATGAGAAGGATAGAAACGTTTCGTCTTCAGAGCCTGCTGAAGAAGGGGAGTTATCCTTTGATAATGGTGATTTTCATTCACCTGAGCATGGCAACAGGAAGAGGAAAGGTTCTAGTCCCCACCGGCAGTTACCGCTTGCAAAGCGCCAAGATGTGTTAGAAGACGAAATGGTGAGTGGATAATCAGTCACAAGGACATTTTTTAATAAAGACTTGTGTGTCCAGATTATCATAATCTCATGCAGCTCTGGCATCAAATATCAAGGAACTGCTAAGAAGGCTCTTTATGTATTGCTGCTTGGGAGTAAGTACGACACCTATTCGTCTGGTGTGTTATTGAAAGTATCGAAACAAAAAAAAAGGTCAGAGAATTATTAAGTTAAAGAAAGAAGAGGAGATGCTTATAAAAGGTGATTTCCGTGCCTTGAGACAAACATTGTCATAAGGTTTTCCTCTGAAGAACCCATTGCAGTTTTCCTCGTAATATATTTCAGTCTTGAGGGATGCTTTCTTGTATACTAAGACAACCTAATCCAAATGAGAAATACTTCTGAAAGAAATTGGTGCACAGCCTTCCCTTAAGTTTCATGTTCATTGTTTTTGACATCAGCAGGTCTAGGGGAGTTTCCGAAATTACCCTGGCGTGCATTTGGCTTCAGTTTTGTACCATGAATAAAAATTGATTGATTGTGGTCGTGGAGTATCATCGGCCGTTGATCTATATTGACTTAATGTAATTGTTTCCAGAAGAACTTCAGCCTTATTACAAATACGTAAGAGTTTTAGCAGTTCATAGGTGTCCTGTCCATGAAGTAGTGAACTGTGTTCCGGATTATCATCTGTAGTTGATCTATATTGACTTAATGTAATTGTATCCGGAACTTCAGCCTTTTTACCAGTACGTTGACGGTGAACTGTGTTCCAGGTTAAACCGGATGTTTTTGCGGAGTTCCTTTGTAGTTGTCAGGTCACTACGGTATCGTTTTCTTGAAAGAAAAATGTTATGGCTTTTTGTTGAATTTTTGTTCCGAGTTCGTAGTGTATAGAAACCTCAACCATCCCGATCATGTACTCTTCTTTGTTGAGATTTGAGAATCCCGTTCACTTATTTTAGTCACGACGTTGTGGTTCCTTTATATCTGTGCCTAGTGACAACACTATTGGAGACCACTTAATACAACTATTTTTGGGTTAGGATGTGCTTCGTAGCTTATCTCAAAATACAGTATATATACAAACTTTTGAAAAAAGAGTCAGTGGTACCTTTTGTAGTGGCAACTGGAGGTATGCATTTTTGTGTAGTCATGACGTAGTACTAGCTTTTCCGGTGACGCGGATGTATTTTTTTGTGACCCAAACATTTTCTAGCATTCATCGTAGACTTAAACTTTGAACGACCCATTGCTAGGCACTTAGAGCATGTCTTGTGCACAACTAGATAGGAGGGGAATGATCTACTCTCTTCGGTCGTAATTAGGTTGATTGTGGAAGTAGTTTTTTATCCAAAATTTCTCGGGACTGACTTTAAGTTGGCACATGAAGTTGTGGATGTAAAATAGGGGTGACCCAACATCATGTATCTAAAGCATGTTTTTTGCACACCTAACGTTTGAACTTACTTTAGGAGGGGAACAATCAACTCTACCTAACCGGTTGTAGTTGGATTGACTAGGTATGAAGGGGGAAATGATGTGGAGGTGAAGAAGGTTAAGACGTAACGAATCAAGCCTACAATTACGGTTGACAATTTACAACAGAATTATATTAGACAAGGAAACGACATGAATTGTGGATTTTAGTTATGAATTTGTAAGCTAATAATAAACGCATGGGAGCTTATAACACAATCAATAAACTTGCTGGATTTGGATTTAAATTATGGGCACAATTAACATTATAAAACTTGATAACTAAAAGTCTGCTTGGGTATTAAAATATAAATAATCCAAGATTATTATAAGGAATATACACGAGTTGTCGTGTAAATAAGGTTTATAATTACATGACATTTATGCCACGCACTAGAGGTTGTTCATCCCAAAATAATCAAAAAGTTGTCACCGCTTACCAGTGGTGGATCATATAATTGTCAGAAGTTGACTGCAATATTTGCCTTCGATCTAAATCAGCTTGATTCTGTTTCTGTTGCCGTTGGTTTCTACAGAATCTTACAAAAGTATTAACCTTGTTCTACAACAATTTTTTTAATACAATATTCACATAGCTCCGGCTAGGAATGAAATTTGACCAAATGATAAAATACTTACAGCAACCCAAAAGCCATATAAATTCACACTAATAGAGTAAAAGTAAAGAAAATCCTCCTGGAACCCCAAAGATATCAAGTATGCAAATCAAACATTATGAGCATAAAATCCATTAAAATTAAATAAATGATTCTGAAACCTCGGATTCAAAAACAAATTTGAAGAATCTAAGAAAGTAGACAAGAGAAAGAAGAATAAAAACTAATTTTTTGACGATGAAGTGATTTGGATGTCAGGGTGGTGAGATTGTCCTAATTTGATATTTGAGAATCGATAGAAAGACGATACAGTAAAATGAAGTCTAATGCGAGAATTCAACTTAAATACTAGCTCATATGAGAAAGCACATTAGCATTATAACCACATCGGAGAAATGTATTCTATCGACATGAGATTTCCTTTATACTACTAACTCGTGACCAATGTTATTGACAAATCTACAAAAATGGATCTTTATACCATGGAAGTAGTACATATATATAAGATCTACGTGAGAACTCAACCCAAAAGTTCACTCATAGATATAGAACATATGAGCTTTATAATGATATGAGAGGAACTTCGTTCTAACCGATGTGGGTTATTCTTTACACAAGCAGAATGATCAAAGTTCGAAGTCCTAGGTTTAAAAATTTGGAGGTGAGGTTTCTTTGGGTCTTTGTGATATTTGACATTGTGAGAATATTAAGAAAAACATGATGTTACTTTTCACGAAGGGAGTCTCATGGGTCATGTGGATCCAACGTGTGTCGACCTTCGGTACACCCACCTTCTCAATCCTCACTCTCTCACTTCATCGTACCTTCATTTCCCTAACCCTTCTCTTGTTCCCCTTGCTCTTCTTCTTTACTTTCCTACACAAAACGATAGGTTTACTAATCATATTAAACGAGTGGCAATGTTTATTGATTACAAACGTGTAGGGTGCAAGGTTACAGGTGATAATTTCATTTTTCAAGAGATTATAGATGTAGCTTCCATTGGTACAGGGATATTAGACCTTTGACTTGGACCGTGCCGGCCTATCACGGCCTGTTAACCCAACGACTATAATACTCGTTGGGCTGCTGACGACAGCAGCCCAACAACTATTATAGCGGTTGGTAATTTTTTTAATTACTAAACACCCCCCTCTCATCCTATCGAAACCCCCAACCCCTCATATTTTCCTCACACCAAATTCTTTCAACTATTCACTCTTCTTCTAATTCTCTTCAAGTCGTCTCTCTATTTGCTCTGATTTCGTTGGAAACGGGTCGGGTTTGAGTTAAAACATGAAGCCTATAACTACAAGCAGATCGTTGACCGGCCGATTTCGCGACTCATCCGCTCTTCATTTCTTAGGCTTTTCTAATTTTTATAATAGTTAATTTTAGTTTATCAATAATTATCATGACTCATTTATGGAAAAAATTCACTTTTTGTTTGTATATTTACTAATTTCCATGACTTTATCATTTGAACTAAAGATAATAATAAACCCCCCTCTTAGTCCACTTAGACCTAAGGATACACGTAGAAGTACTAGAGAAAGAACTACAAAAGTATGGGATGATTTTGAAGGACAACCTAAGCCAATTGCTATTTGTAATTCATGTGGTAAAGAACTTACGACTAAGTCAAGTGGAGGAATCAGTCATCTAACAAGACATTTAATTTCATGTAAACATAAGCATGCATCATCGGTAGTGGATTTACGTCAATCGATTTTAGACACAACTAGTGGAACTTTAAATTTTAGAAAATATTGACCAATTAAAAGTAGATAGATAATTGTTGATTTCATAATTAGAGATGAACTACTATTTAGCATATGTGAATCTAAAGCCCCTAAGGAAAACAATTCTCTACCACAACCCGCAATTGAAACCATTTTGTAGAAAAACACTTTAAAATATCGTAATTGATACATCCAGTAAAGAAAAAGTGCATGATTATTTATTTTTCATCAATGAACAATAAAGTAGTGTTTTGATTAAGCTTTTAACTGCAAGTGCACGACCACGATGAAAATAGTAGTAAGTACGGGTCAAATCCACAACGAGGTGTGTCAACATTGGTTCTTCAGAAATCAAGTGGCAAATAAAGGGAAGAATGAGTTTGATTACACTAAACTAAGCTACACTAAACTAGCAACTAACAAACAGGAAATATGAAAGTAGAAGACTAACTAAAACTAAACTAAGCAACTAACACACAAGAAAGATGAAATTCAGTAAGAAAACCCCCTAAGGGTGGAGTGTGTGTACACACGTAATAAGGTGGTGAAGAATGCATTCAATAAGACACAAGTGTAGGTTGTGTTTTCATGCATATGGAGTGTCTAATGATTGTGACAAAACCTATCATTCCAATCACTAACCTAGTTGATTAACATGAGCATAAACAAGTTGGTTATTAATAACCTAAACAAGCATGAGAAGTGTCTAAAAGTTGTTGGAGAACCCATCAAGTTAAGTATTCTCATTTAAACAAACAAGCATGCATTCAAATTCATCACATATTGCATAAGATAACATTCATTATCATTCTTTATTACATGTATATGTTCGCCTTTTGGCCTTAATCCGTCTTTTGATGATTTAATCAACCTAATCTTCATCACAATCAAACGTAGTGTAGCACACATAATGCATAGAAGATATATTGTATTGTGCTAACATCTACAGGTGATCAAGACTCAAGGAAGAATGAAATTGAAGTCAAGACATGTAATCACGCTCATTGAAGACATGTAATTTTCCCTTTATTTTGAGTCTTAGTATTTTATGTGAACTTGAGCATACATGAGTTAAAATCCATTCACATAGACTCTAGGGAACCTATAGAAGTCACATACAAATTTTCATATCAATCCGACTTGTATAGGCAAACCAATTCCTTAAGAAAACCAAGCTTATTAGAACTGTCTGCACCCAGATGGTTGACCGATCTTGTTCCGGTTGACCGGGTTGACCTGTGATCTTTTAGCCTTGATTTGGTTGACCGATTTTAACCTTCCTGTCGACCGATTCCTGTGTTTTCCGGACGACCGTTAACCTTGTCGTATTCTACAACGACCATATTTGTATTTTTCTTCAAAACCCCCAAAATACAATTGGCCATCAGTCGATCGTGGACCCAAAAATGGTCGACCGAATACAACATTTCTAAACACCCCAAGTGCCTAATATTTTTGGTCGACCGAACCTTCCTTTTGTGGTCGACCGATTTATCCTTTCTCCTGGCTAAGACCCCCAGAATGGTCGACCGCCCCAGTTTGGGTCGACCGAAAATTTAAGTCAGAAATCAAGCTGGTTCGACCGACACATCATTTGGTTCGAACGTTTTCTTATACTTAAGGATATGGTCAACCGTGCTGCCCAATTTGGTCGACCGTTGAGGGAAAGAATTGCATAACTTCTTTTCTATTTTGGGTATCTTACACACAAATCAATCAACTCATCCCCAACGGCTATAAAACTTTAGGAGCTTATAAATAGATGTATCTCAATCTTATCTACACCTCTCTCACACTTCCAATTGTCTTATACATTAGAGAGAAATCCTCCAATCCTCAAAGCCCCAAATCTTACACTCTAAGCCTTATACTTCCACATCTTTGATCAATTACATATCATACTCAAAGTGTGCTCAAGTTAAAGAGTGTTGTGATCCACTCAATCATTTGTTGTCAAGAAGCAAAGATTTCGGTGAAAGCCCGAAGTGTTCCTTCTCGGATTGTGAGAAGAAGAATCCAAGCTAGCAAGAGTTGTTCGCGAGGCTTGAAGTTGTAAATGCGTTCTCTCCTGGCCCGTAAAGGGGAGTAGATAGTGAAGTCGTGAGGGGATCTCATGGAATCGAGCAAACCTTGCAAGAGAGGAAGTAGGTGGGATGCCGAACCTCAATAAAATCCCATGTGTCCTTTGTGGTTTGCATTACTTGTCTCTACTTTGTTTTAAATTGTTTTCGCTGCATCTATCTTGTTAAACTAGTAGAGATTAAGTCAATTTTATTAGATACTAAGTAGGCCAAGAGGGGATGAAACTACTCTCTACACATTAAGCTAACAATTATACTAAGAAAGAAAGACATTATATCTGATTATACTAATATTAAGAAAACAAAGCTAAACATGCAAGCATTTAAAAAGAGAACATTAAAACAAAACTAGGAAAAAATATTTTATTGATGACTCACATTACAAGTAGTATTCTTCTCCACTTGAATTTTGCTCCAAAGGCTTACTCCCAGTAGAGAGAATGACCACCAAGCAGTGGATTGATTACAAGGAGGAAGAAGAGTTCTATTTATAGGCATGAAAAAGGCAACTTGGACAATCCCCCGGTGTGGGAATAATGAAACATACCTAAAATGGATATACACTACATAACCCACACCCATGCGAAACCAGGTTAAATTCAGACCAAAATGGACTGCCAATTGGAGGTCTAGGGCTTCCAAGTGGCAGTCACGTTTTGTCGGATATGATCCAATTTTGGCTATCTTCTTAAGTGCTTCAATTCGTCATGTAGGGTGCACTCGGATTGGTTATTGGAGTCTGTGCTCGAATCTAATTGCCAAAATACTCCTCATAATGGTGTAAGTTTCTCGATTTGCTATTTGGTCCTTCTAGGCTTACGTTCAGGTACTTCTCTCTTGTAGATGGGTCATTGGGCATGATAGAGAGGATCATTTTGCTTCATTTAAGTCTTTTTTTCTTACGCTTTAGACATTTTTCTCTTCCCTTATCTTCTTTATTACGTGATACCTCAAATATAACAACAAATACTCGAGTAGCCCAATATTGGGGTAAAATTAAGGATATATAACATGAATATGATGCATGATATGCTACTAATTAGTAGCATTAACTAGTGATATTTGGACAGGTCCAAATAATTATCCTTACTGTTGCGTAATTGCTGATTATCTAGATGATTTATGGTGTTTAAATAAAAAATTATTTTTTACCTATTTTGTATCCACACACTACTAAAGTTATATTTGATCATATTAAAGATATCATGGTAGCTAATAATATTGAAAATAACATTTGTACAATTGCATTTGATAATGCTACTAATAACAACTCATCAATAAAAAACTTATAAATTATTGTCATTCACCTATATATGGTTTACTCTTTCATATCAGATGTGTTTGTCATACTTTGAACTTAGTAGTACAAGATGGACTTGAAATAATTAAAACATACTAAAAAAATGTTTGGAATGCAATTGTCTACGTAGGCTGCAGTAGTACATCTCGATATCAAGAATTTAGAGAATTTTATGTTTATAATCATGTTAAATCCAAGAAGTTTAAATTAGATGTCCCCTATAGATGAAATTCTACGTATGAAATGTTAAAATGTTGTTAATAGATGAAATTATACGTATGAAATGTTAAAAAGTTGTTATTGTTATAATCCTGCAATTACAACATTTTATAATGTTGTATACTTCAAATTATAAAAAAAACAACCAAAAAATTGAAACCCGACCCGACGCCCCCGGAGTCGGCCCGGACTCAAGCTACCATGCCGTGTCGAGCCCAAGGTCCGGTCGAATGGCTACTTGAAATAATAAAATGTCACTTTGTTTGAAGACACTTTCAGAAGGTAGCAAGACGAGACAAAATGTACGTTGATGGCTGATGGTTGACAGGATAGAAGGCATATGAGTTTGATTAGCTTTCTTACTTGTTCTCCCAACCGAATTGTGTTCCTAAAATCGATGGATACTACTGACATGGTGAAAACTATTGAAAACTTGTTCAACCTCTTCAAAGAGGTAATAAAGATGATTGAAGTTGAAAACATAGTCCAAGTTGTCATTGATAATGTAACATCCCCAAAAACAGCGGAAAATTTAAACAATATTCAAAGAATTGAAACCAGAGAAACACGAGGACATTACTCCTCATAAAATCAAAAGGTGCACCATTACTGTTACATCAAGGCACAAGAAAGTATAAATACAAGTAATCATAACAACCTAAGAGATAGACTAAAGGATTTGGTCCCGGAGTGCACTTGTCCTCGATCTCCACCCGCTCAGTGCTGCTCACGGCTTGAAAATGCAAACATGATACAATGCCTGAGTTTTCATAACAAAAACTCCGTATGCCAAACCCCCATACATGTACATGAATTATACGATGCATGACTTATCATACTAGTATCACATGGCACGAAGAATACAACATCCCTATCTACGAACATAAAGGACAATAGTCTGAACCACATCATATGGTCCCCCCACAGGACCTACTACAGGCACATACGGTCTTACGGAGGTACGCGACTAATCTCCACTCACAACTATACTAATCATGGGGGGTTCGGTGAGAGTCGCGCGCACATCCACGTCATAAATGCAGATTGATCGCTTGACGATCAACTCGCATGGTTGTACCCAGCTAAGCTACCTGCCAGAATACATCACCGGTCAGTCATCCCCGTCGCCATCAATGTCTCACGGTTATCTCTGCCACCACACAGGCTCTCGGTCAACTCACCTGGTTGTCCCACAGCCAGGTTACCTGCCAATCTAAATCGCCGGTCAGTCACCTCCGTTGCCAACAAGGTTGGGCAGTTACATCCGTCTTCATCAAGACCAGTAGTCACCTCACCCAATCTGTTGCCATCCGCCATCCTTATGGTCTTCTACCTAGTGTGACTCCACGAATGCACATGCCAAACAAAGCTCATACACACAAAATGGTGTGGGTATCAAGTATCTACACTTCCTTGATTGGCGGTCCCTGGGCAGGCGTGCTCACCGCACCCACCGTCACCTCCCGGCTCACGTACTAGGCGAGGACACGGGTTTCCAAGTAAATGAGCATGACACAAGACACAAGGCAAGAAAACAGAAAAGGGCACAAACGGTCGACCGGAAGTGGCACCCCGTTCGACCATTTCTATATGAACAGTGAAACATTCGAACAACAGCACACTTTGGTTGCATGTTTGGGCCAAAACTTAAGTCACCGGTCAGACCCCATGGTCAAAGGCGGTCGATCGTTTAGATGGTCTAGGCTAGGGTAAAAAACAAAACTATGAGACAATCGGTTGAACGTTAACAAGAAAACCGTCTGATCAAAGATATCAGTAACTTCACAAGTTCGGAAACTCTACAACCAGTCGAACAAAAGTCTCTGGGTGGTCGACCATTTAGATGGTTGATTGACATCATATCATGCATATATTTATGCCTTATATCCTCTATTTTTAACCTAAGTATTGCTACGTAACGAGTTTTATGTTTAAGTTTCAGGAATAAAACAAGTGAGAAGAAGTGATTGACATCACATTGGGCATATATTTGTGTCTTATATCCTTTAATTTTAGACTAAGCAATGCTACGTAACGAGTTTTATGTTTAAGTTTCAGGAATAAACATGTTTGAGAAGAAGAGACTAAAAAAGGACTTAAAATCAAGAAAAAAGACTAAGTTGCAAGACTTATGGACTGAGGTGCAAGAGAGAGGGACCCGGATGTAAAGCGAAAAAGACTAATGAGGAATCACGAAGCTTCACACCATTATAAGGAGTATTTTGGCAATTAGATCCGGGCTCAAACATCAACAACCAAATTAGGTTCCTTAAACGTCAAGAAATCAAGCCAGCAACGAATCACCGAAATCCTGACTCAATCAAAACTATCTGGACCGCCAATTGGTGTTCCAAATTGGTCCAAAGGTTTCATGGTTGAGTTGGGTCGTGTATTATTTTCTTTTATGTCCATTTATAGTATGCGTTTAGTCCCATACTGGGGATTATCCCCAGTTACCTTTTTTCATGCTTATAAATAGAACTTTTCCTCCTCATTTGTATTTACTCATTGCTTGGTGGCATTCTCTCTACTTGGAGTAAAGCCTTGGAGCAAAACTCAAGTGGAGAAGAATGCTACTTGTGATGTGAGTCATGTAAATAAAACAATTTTTTAGTTTGTTTTAATATTGTCTTCTCTTTTAATTCTTGCTTGCTTAGCTTAATTTTTTTTATCTTAATAGAAGTAATGAGAATGTTTCATTTTCTTAATGTAGTTTGTAGTTTAATGAGTAGTGAGTAGTTTCATCCCCCTTTGGGGGTGGAGACGATGTATATATACGTTGTGATGTTTGGATGTTTGATGAATTTTGGATTGTGTAAAATTGCATGTTTGTATGTTCATTGGGGGTATTTTAATCATCTACATGTTGGGGGATTTTTATGGGGTTTGCCATAAGATTTAGACACTTCCCATGCTTAGTTTCCTTATGTTTATTGACTGAAATGCCCTGTTGAATATGCTACATGTTAGTTAAGTGTTTGTATTTGTGGTTGCTTGCTTGATTGATTGAAGAAACTTTGTTTTGATGAGTTTTGCCATAACATTTAGACACCTCCCATACTTAGCTTTGTTCTTCACATGAATTCATGGTTTTTGATGAGTCTTGCCATATCTTTAGACACTTCTCATGTTGATTCTAATCTTATGATAATCAAGTAGTAATTGCCAAAACATTGCGTGAATGGATTGATAGGTTTTGCCACGTCTTTAGACACTTCCTATGCATGACAATGCACACACGACACACACACATACATGCTTACATGCATCATTCATTACTAATTTCACTTCATATGTGCACACACTCCACCCCTTAGGGGTTTCTCTTCTTGATTTCCAATCTTTCGTTGCTTTCTTTTGCATTTCTTACTTACTAGTTTAGTGTAGTTTTGCTTAGCATAACCAAATCCCTTCTCCCTTTATTCGCCACTTGATTTCTAACAAACTAGAGACTACTCACCTCCCTGTGGATTTACCCGTACTTCCCACCACTTTATCGCGGTCGTGCACTTGCGGTAATTAATAAAACATTTAAACAAGAAGAGACACAAAAAATCCTAAAAGTAAGAGAAATGACTGAATTGTGAGATTTATGGACTGAAATGCAAGAGGGAATGATCCGAATGTAAACCAAAAGGGCCAAAGAAAAAATAAAGAAGCTCCACACCATCATGAGGATCATTTTGGCAATTAGATCCGGGCCCAAACATCAACAACCAAATCGGGTTCACTAAACATGAAGAAATCAAGTCCAAAACCAGCCACCCAAAACCAGACCACATCAAGTCAATCTAGACCGCCAATTGGCTGTCCCAAACTGCCAATTGGTGGTCCGTTTGTTTCCAAATGACACGTTCTTTAGTCGGGTGTTAGATTAGGTTGTATTTAGTCCATGTAGGGTATGTGTTTTAGTCCCATACCGAGGGAATGTCCTTGGTTATCTTTTTTCATGCCTATAAATAGAACTCTTCATTCTCCTCCTTTGTAATACACTACATGCTTGGTGGCTAATCTCTCTATTTAGAGTAAAGCCTTGGAGCAAAAACTCAAGTGGAGAGATGCTACTTGTCATGTGAGTCATGAATAGAATAATTTTTTTCTTAGTTCATGTTGTGCCTCTTTTATTGCTTGCATGCTTAGTGTAATTTCGTTTCATTAATCTTAGTAGACTTAGTTAGACATGTTTATTTTTCTTAACAGTTAGCTTAATGATTAGTGAGTAGCTCTATCCCCTTTGGGGGGTGGAGATGATTTACATATATCTTGTGAAGTTTGGATGTTTCATGAATTTTTGATTATGTAGACTTGCATGTTTGTATGTTCATCGGGGGTGTTTTCGTTATCTACATGTTGGGGATTTTTGATGGGTTTTTCCATAAGATTTAGATACTTCCCATGCTTAGTTACCTCTTGTTTATTGACTGAAATTTTCTGTTGAATATGCTACATGTTAGTTATGTGTTTGTATTTGTGTTTGCTTGCTTGATTGATTGAGGAAATTTTGTTTTGATGGGTTTTACCACAAGATTTAGACACCTCTCATGCTTATCTTTGTTATTCACATGAGTTCATAGTTTTTTACGAGTCTTGCATATCCTTAGACACTTCTCATGATGAGCATGGTCTCATGATAATCAAGTAGTAATTGCCGATACGTTGTGTGAATGTATTGATATGTTTTGCCATATCTTTAGACACTTCGTACAAAGTACGTCATTCATCACTTATTTCACTTCATATGTGCACACACTCCACCCCTTAGGGGTTTCTTTTCGTGAATCAAATCTCCTTATTAGGTCTTTAGTTAGTTTTAGTCAATCTTTAGTTGATTTCTTTTTGCATTTGTTAACTACTAGTTTATTGTAGTCTAGTTTAGTGTAATCACATCTCTTCTCCCATATTTTGCCACTTGATTTCCGACAAACTGGAGACTACTCACCTCCTTGTGGATCGACCCGTATTTGCCCCATCTTCACCTACGACCGTTGGTTGAATCAGTTATAATACTGCAAGTGCACGGCCACGTTGAAGCGGTGGCAAGCACGGGTCGATCCACAAGGAGCATGCGCGAGTCAGATTCGTAATGCTCGAGTGGAGAAAGAAAAGGAGATGAAGGTCGAAACTACGATACAATGAAAAAGAAGTCGGGAAAATAAGCAATAAAACTAAACCCCTTAGGGGGTAGAGAAAGAACATAGAAATGAAAATGTGTGGTGTAATGTGTGTTCAAATATGCTCATTCAAACATGTCATACATGAAATCCATAAAACTCAAATTCGACTTTGCCTCCACATGAAATGAGATAAAACTTTATCATTAAAACATACAAGATAATAATTGAAATGAAGCAAATATGTTCACATGCATAATGACTCAAATCCAACTATGTCTCCACATGAAATAAGATTTATCACAATCATTAAAACATACAAGACATTAATTTGGATAAAGCCAACATGAGCACATGCATCCACATGTCTTGTTCCCCTCTTCCATTCCATCCTTATCCTAACCTCATCATTCCCCAAAATAGGTCCACTAATCTAAGCATGTGCTAAGCTTCATTCAAGAGAATTAGCACATCAAAGATAAGAGTGAAATCTCGTTAGATGGTTATGGAAATCATGTAAAGCTCAAAGGATTAAGATTAACACACACTAATCTATCACATGACCAAATCACCTTCTTCTCCACCCCCAATGGGGATGGACTACTCTCTACTCATCTGTATACTAAAGAAAGCATGAAAAGAACATAAACCCATGAAAGAATTGTAGAAGACTAGATTAAACAAACAACATAAAATAAATTGCATCAAAGGAAAACATTAACATAATGAACAAGAACTAAACTAGATTAAGAAAACAAGAGACAAAGTTTGCTCCTCTCCAACCCCCTTATTACACTACTAAAACAAGAAAACTACTCTAATGGGGGGACAAATGAAGAAGTAGGAGTGGAGGGATTACAATGGTATATATAGACTAATACATGGTTAGGATTAATCTGGGAATAATCAGATGACTCTAAATTACATCGGATAGTCTAGGAGTTCTTTGACCCGACAACCCGAACCATGACTGAAATTTCAGCCCATTTGGTGCATTTTTATCCACTAGTGGCGGATCCAAATCCACCACTAGAGGATCAAATGCGTCTGATCCAGTTGAAATTTTGCGTTGCACTTGATATCTTCATTTGGCACACGGGGTGAAACCCTAGTGTGCTGGCTCGAATCACTTTGAGTTTAATTGGTGAAATACTGATTTGATTCAAGTCATGTGTCACCATGTTTTGCACTACACAATCAGGTCCCTCCGGATTTGCACTTGAGTCCTTCCTGATTTGCAATCCAGTCCTTGTATATTACAAATACGTCCAAAACCTTCCAAATCAGTCCATACTTGTTAAATTTAGGTCATTTTTGCTCCCTTCCACTTCTTTATTACCTGAAACACTACAAATAACAACTTGAGTAACACAATATTGAGGGTAAAATAAAGGATATATAGCATGAATATGATGCATGATATGTTACTAATCAGTCGTGCACTTGCAGTTAATAGTAAAACGTTTAACAATGGTCTTGGCCCGAAAATAAACTAATCAAACCAGGAATCGGTCGAACGACAAAGGGTCTTATCCGACCGAAACTAACAGAATCTTCTCCTGCCCAACAAATATACATAACCGGTCGACCGCCCTTAGGCATCATTCGACCGGTGTTGGGCAAAATTGATGAATTACACTACAACCGGTCAAACTCCATTAGGCTTCAGTCAACCATTCCTTGGCAATTGACTGGCGACGTCAGGTAATACCGGGGTGATACCTCGCGGCCTCTCATCGTTGGCGAGGCCTCCGGCCTTTGACGACGAGCAAACCCTCACACATCTCATGTGAGCAACTAAACGAACTTGGCATACCTCTCCTCGTTGTCTCTACGCCGACATGCACTTGAAGCCACAAACGTCCACCACTTGTTTGCTGCCGTCAACTGATTTCTCATCGGAGCCCCGTCTGCCACGTCGTCGAAGAGAAGAGGGGGGGGGGGGGGGGGAAGAGAAGGAGATGTTGTGTGAGAGACGGTTGACTTGTGAGGGAAAAAGGAAGGAGATGGGTGTTTCCTCTTCTTTTAAACCCAATACCAGCACCCCATCATACTCCCATCACATCACCCATACCTCCACACTTTCCCAAGCAAACCCCAATTAGCCTATAATCTCCCTACCTACACAAGATTAACTCCAAAATTAGGGTATAGACGTCTATAGATTAACCCCAACCAACATCTATAGACATGGAGATTAACCGTCTGAGTATAGACGTCGGCTTCCATGGGTATTCAAACAACCGACGTCTATAAGACCATATAGACGTCGGTTGTTGTATTGATCGACGTCTATACCCATAGACGTCGGCTATTAAAACAACCGACGTCTATTGGGCGACGAGTATAAACTATTCTGCACTACTCAGGTCTTAACAAATAATCAACAAATTATGTTGCAATAAGAGTTGATCGAAATGGATTATCCAAGTCTATGTGGACACCATTTGCAGCTAATTGTTTGAACTTGATGCTAAAGCAGATTGAAGAAATGGATATAGTCCAGCAAGCAGTTGATCAAGCACCTAAAGTAAAAGTTTTTTAAAACCATGTCTATGTTGTCTATGTGTAGGAAAAGACCTAATTAGACAAAAGTTACTCCACCATAAGCTACTAGGTTGGCAAACACATTTCTCTCCCGACAAAGCATCTTAGAACATAAATCAATGCAATTGCATTATGTAGTTGCTTTTTGGTTTAACCCAAAGTTTCACTACAATGAACAGACATTTACAAAATATCCAGAAAATATTTTTGATTTGTTTGATATGTTTGAGAGAACATATATTGAGAATATTACTCCTCAATGAATGTGATCATGATACTACATGGATTTATGCATGAAAAAGAAAAGATCTCACCAACGTGAAGCACAAAGGGAAGTTCATGGTTATGTTGATGGACACAAACCTGAATTCCCCTCAAAACCTGTGAAATACGAAGGAAGGGATACAAATACGTGAAATAAATGGAGCCCAAATACACAAGGGTTGGGGCCCACAACAAGCTATGCTCACTCATGGAGTATTTTGTCTTCTTTTTTCTTCTTGTTTTCTTTTTTGTTTTTTTTGAAATAACTATGTACAAAAATGGGCTCCCATTTTCATTTATCAAGGGACATCAAATGGGAACCCACCATCTCTCGAGCCGGAAATGCAACTACATGGGCTCGTAACATAAGAAACATGAGGATTGTTAAGAGGTTTATGAACCAAGGATGGCAGTTCATGCCTCTCAAAACCAGGGTCAGTGAAAGGAAATGGAAACAAAGATGTTTCCACTCCACAACAGAGTTGAGGGTCATCAATGTATACCCTCCAACCGATATTTGGGTGCATCGGGATCATTTCATCCACACAAGGTGACACCGTGGACTTATTACCCAGATGGTGAAGTCCAAAAACAGAATTGCTTGACTACCTGGCATCCTTATAAGCATTGTGGTCGTTTGATGCCTATTGAGAATGAGAACGATAGGAGGGATGAATGAGTGGTGAATCTCTGTCAGGTTGTTTGAAATGTAGGGTATCAGGTGGTTGATTCTTAACCCACATGGGGTCCTCAATAGATATAGTGTGAAGAGCAGGTGGCCCAGAGGCCACAAAAATGGTATTTTGTGGCTCAAGAGCCACATGATCACGAGATAAGGCACCTTCTTGTGCCGGCCTAGGTGAAACATTGTCACCACCATCAGGATCTCCATCGAACAACTCTCTGAAATACTTGAAGGTGCCTTCGAATTCAATCTCATCTGTGCCCTGGAGGGTCATCGAAGGCACCTGGCTTCTTGCCGATTGTGAAGATGTTGAAATCAGTGCATTGACTACCATATGTCAAGCGCATCAGACCATTGTGACAATTGACCAAGGCATTGGAAGTCGCTAGAAATGGTCACCCAAAAATAACAGGAATTCGTCCAAGTGGGTTTGACACAGGTTCTGTATCCAAAACAAAGAAATCGACTGGATAAATGAACTCTCCCACTTTGATCAGAACATCTTCCACCACGCCCTTGGTTTCTTCATAGACCTACCAGCCAATGGAAGAGTGGTTTTTGTTTGTTTGAGGTCTCCAAGACCGACTTGGACGTAGACCGAATATGATAGAAGATTAACACATGCACCAAGGTCCAATAAAGCTCGATGTATTGACACCTCACCAATCACACAAGAAATAGTAGGGCAACCAGGGTCATTGTATTTGACTTGCGTGGGTTGTGCCAACAATGAACTCAAATTAGCAGCAAGGAAAGCTTTCTTGGGAACATTGGTTTTCCTCTTCTTGGTGCATAAATCCTTGAGAACCTTGGCATAAGGTAACATTTGCTGAATCACCTCCAATAGAGGAATGTTCTCCTTAACTTGCCAAAACATCTCAAGCATTTTGTCATGCTGATCAGAAGTTTTCTTTTTAAGGTGCTTAGGAAATGACGAGTTTGGGGCATAAGGGTCTTTTGAAGGAACCTCAGAATTCTAGTCCAAAGAAGAAAGGGCTCCTTCCTGGAAGTATTTTTTGAGGGAACCTCAGGATCCGGCTCCCTCATAGATGCAGGTATCACCACAGGTCTGGTGGCACCAACAGATGATGATTGTAGGGAAGGCACCCCAATGTGGTTGTCCACCTCCTATCTGGACCTCAAAGTATGAATCAGATTAAGATGATGTGTCGGTTCAGAGGTAGCTTGAGGTACCAGGGACCTTCCTTGAGAAGGGGTACCCCGGGGATTCACCTCGGGTTGACTCAGAAACTGACCCTTCTTACGTTCATGGAACTGATGAGCCAACTGGCTGACTTGCATTTCCAATTCTTTGACCGAATTGTTGCTGGCCGCAAGCATGGTTTGCGTGCTCTGTATGAATACGTGAAGGGTTTGTTCAAGAGTGGAGTCCGCTGAGTCAACCCGCTGAGGTAGAGTTTGACTTGAATAACCCAATGGTGAAGTATGAGAAGGAAGGTGAGTATGGGGCTAAGACCTTTGATGTGGGGGTTGATAGGTCGCCGATGGGTGTGGAGGTTGAGGTTGAGCGTGCGAGCTCTGATTGTTGCCCCCACTAGGCCCCAAGAGAAGTTAGGGTGGTTTCGCCATCCCAGGTTGTTGGAATGACAATACGGGTCGTTACGAGACCTCTGTTGATACATTACATTTGCATGCTCAGTATCACTTGCAGCGTAAGCACATTCCAATTCATTACGTCCCGTAAGTCCACACCTACTACACACGGGAGTAGCGACCTGAGCTACAGGAGCTCAGTCCAACTCTAAACTCTCAATCCTATGCATGAGAGCAGTCATTTTTGCCTCAGATGCGATAATTGACTCAACTTGATATGATCCAGCTCGACCAGTAGACCTGGCAGCCACTGACTCTCTCATAGTGTCTCACTCAAAGGTACGTTCAACCATTAATTCAAAGGTGTCCCAGGCCTCATCGATGGGTTTCATTTGGAAATCACCCTGACACATTGAGTCCAACAATGTGCTGGTGTTGTAGTTGAGACCCTCATAAACAATCTGGCACAACTGCCATAACTCAAGTCCATGATGATGGCACTGCTGGAGAAGGTCCTTGAACCTCTCAAATAAAGCATGAAAAGATTCGGTCTCAGTCTGATACATTTGATGTATCTGGTGCCGTATCTGTTGACTTTTCCTTTGAGGGAAAAATCTCTTTAGAAAGATGGTCACAAAGTCATCCCAAGACCGAATAGAGCTCGCCAGGAGGCTGTACATCCATTTCTTCGCGTTATCCTTCAACGCGAAAGAAATCATCCTCAACCAGACTGAATCCTCGTCAAGTTGTTGAAGCTTGAACATGGAGCATACCTCATCGAATTCACATATAAAAATATACGGATCCTCCTTATTAGCAGTGAAGGTAGGAAGCATGCTCACATATTGAGGTTTCAGTTCAGAGTTATTCCCGCGAGCTGGTGGAAGAACTATTTAAGAAGGTTGCGTGGCCCGAACAGGATGGATCCGCTCCTACAAAGTCATAAGTCTATCCCATCGAGCTAAAGGTGGTAGTGCACTAAGAACTCGATCCTGACTGAATCCCTCTTCCTCCCGAGTCGGAGGAGGAGGAGAAGGAGGTCTACGTGGTGGCGGGAATGGACCGAGGTAATCCATGTATGGACCCCGGTCTCCCCCATCTCCACGAGACGACTCAGCCTCACGCTCCACAGGAGCTCGAGGCGGAGATGGGCGATCACCTAGACCATCCATCTCAGACAAATGCACTCTCTCAAGTCGAACGCTCTCACCAGAACGAGCCCAACCTCGCATAAAACGCTCAACTCGATTCTAAAACAATACACAACAGAAGGTGTAATCAGAGGAGAAGACTATAACGATAGAAGAGGAGAAGACTCATAAGAGAAAGGAAGAATCCCTAAAGCTAGTGTGGGTAGTGGGAGACGGTAGAAGTACACAAGAAATAATGCTCAAACAACTTATGGCTATAGGTCTTTAGGCTAGACGACGCCTGACTTCGAGATCACTAGGCTCGATATGCCTCACCTCCCTACAACGAAGACCACAATGCCCAACAAGTGATACAAGATCCGGAGATCCAGTACCTCCTACTATCGACAAGGCAGGCAACACCGATTATTTCATGACAGTCTCAACTCGATCAGTCTCCTAGTGCGTCCGAAATCCTTAAAGCCAGTGTCTACTTGCTTTTAGAATTAAGACTTTGATTAAGAGTGATTTTTGGGGCAAAGGAATGGGTGTTGAAATCCCCCACCTTATCTTGTATGGGACAATCCCTCCTTAGTAGCGTTTTGATCTTAATCTAGCAATCAACTCTCCAAACAAACGCTCACCTCACTCTTGTTGCAATGCAATTCCTACTAACAAATGCATGGTCATACAAAACGCATGAATGAGAGTAGAAAGAGCGTACCTCACGCCAACACTCAACAACTGAAAGTAAAGCTAAAACAAAAGACAAACTACGTGCCTAAGTCAAGTATATGATTGTTGAACGTTTTATTTTTAAACCGCAAGTGCACGGCCGCGATGAAGCGGTGGCAAGTACGGGTCGTCCTCAGGGAGGTGAGTAGCCTCTTGCTTGTACGAAATCAAGTGGCAAAAATAGGGGGAGAAAGATTGTTTATGCTACTCTACTCTATACTACGCTAAGAAGTAGGAAATGAGAAAGGAAGAAGCAAACAATGAAATAACAACTAAGCTAAGAATAAAAGGAGAATGCTGGAATACAGAAATGGTAAAACCCCTAAGGGGTGGAGTGAGTGCACACATGCAAAGAGGTGGGTGTAGAATACATTCTTTAAGCACAAATTAAGGTGGTGTTTATCAAGCATAGGAAGTGTCTAAATGTTATGGCAAAACCTATCAATCTATTCACCAACTTGGTTGATTAACATTTACATATGCAAGGTGTTTATTTCAGAACCTAAACAAGAATGAGAGGTGTCTAATCATCTTGGCAAAACTCATCAAGTTGTAAATTCTTTCCTAAACAAGCAAGCATACATTCATGTTTAATCAACACATTGAAATTAAAGCATTCATTCCATTCTCTAATGCATGTATGTACATCTACTCCACCCCCCAAAGGGGATGGAACTACTCACTAAACATTACACTAATTATTAAACTATGGAAAGAAAGCATATTAAAACTAAGCTAGAATTAAAAGACGATTAAACTAAAACATGCACAACAATAAAAGAAGCATAAAACAAACAATGAAAGAAACACAAAACTTTATTGATAAAATGACTCACATTAAAAGTAGCATCCTCCTACTTTAGTGTGTGCTTCAAGGCCTCACTTCTAGTAGGAAGAATAGCCACTTAAAATATGGAGTGATTACAATAGGAGGTGAAGAGTTCTATTTATAAGCATGGAAAAAGCTAATCGGGGACAATCCCCCGATGTGGGACTAAACCAATACCAAAAATAGCCTAAACGAACATTAATACAAGTCCAGGAGAAATGTCGACGGATCCTGAGCAATGTGGACCGCCAATTAGCGGTCCAAGACCGCCAATTGGCGGTCCAAAATTGTCGGATCGTGTTGGAATTTGTTGTGGGCTTTGCTTTCTGGTATTATTGGTCTTTGATGCGGTTACTCGACTTGTTGGAGCTCCGACCCGAATAGAATTGGTAAAATACTCCCCATGATGGTGTGGAGTATTCTGTTTTGCTCTTAGGTCCTTCTGTCTTACATTCAGGTCCTTCTCCCTTGCATCTTGGTCCCTAGATCTCACAATTCAGTCCTTTTTCCCAGCTTTTGGGTCCTTTTATGCTTCATCTCTTCAAACCTATTTATTCCTGAAAACTAAACATAAAACTCGTGACATAGCATTGTTTAGGTGAAAGATAATGGATATAAGATACAAATATGAGCATGAAATGATGTCAATCAATGATGCATGACCTAAACAAGAAAGAATGCCTAATCTTTTGCTTTAGATTTTAGTGGCCAAGTTGATTAAAGGGGATTGATTGTTAATATGGGAGCAAACTACAAGTCAAAACATTCCAGATGACCTAGTGAATGTAGAAACAACCAGAAAAAATTAGAGGGAATATTAAGCTCACCATGCCGCCAGTTGGCGGTCCACCACCGTTGATTGTCGGTCTATTCACCTTTGTTCCCCTCCAAACTTCTCCTGGTCACATCTCTTGATCTTTAGAGCCTCTTGAAATAAAGCAAAAACTATAAACAAAAATTTAAAACCACTCGAATCGTCCAAACCAAAGTCTGGAAAGAGCACCTCCCCGACAACGTCGCCAAAAACTTGATTGATCATTTATATTACCGCAAGTGCACGACATCGGTGAAAACGTACACTACTGCAGAAAATGGAATATACGTCGGATGTACGGGGGTATATACGTCGGATATAAGCATTCCCAGATCCGACGTCTATGTGTACGTCGTCTATACATAGACGTCGGTCGCGTATAATCCGATGTCTATACCTAAAGAATAGACGTCGGCTGTTATATCACTGACGTCTATACCTAAAGAATAGACGTCTATTCTTTAGGTATAGACGTCGAAGTTAAATAACAGCTGACGTCTATTCTTTAGGTATAGACGTTGGCTAGTACAAACATCTTACGTCTATACTTTTTTTCAGAAGAATATACGACGACTAATACAAACATCCGACGTCTATTCCTAAACTTGAACAAAAAAAGCAATCATAGCAAACACATTCATCCTGCACCAAATTCGTTCACAAATACATACACACTTTCATCCACATGTACATACAAGCATACATGCACAAACACAAACACAAACATAGAAGCATACATGCACAAACACATACATACAAGCATACACAATCATTCAACACACTTGGCATTAATTTATACATAAACACGTGACATTCATTCTAACATTGAGGCGATTATATTAAGGCATAAATTGTATGTTTGTAATACAAGTGAACTTGTTAACTAAATTACAAAAAATTGCTAGTGACATGAGAACCTCTTAGTTCATCAACATGTTTCTGATAAAATAGCGAATTCATCGGTCGCGAGTATCATCGAGCTCCTGTTGCGAGAAGGGATCACTACTTTTTGGGAAAACCTATCAAAATAAAAGTAAAAACTTTAATATCTGAATATTGAAACTAGAACTATACAAGTGAATAACAATCTATATTATCTCGGATATGCATACGTCTTGAGTTGCCAATTCAAGGATTTCCTCCATGTATTTCATCACGTAGTAACCACATTCCGTAATTCCAACTTGCTTCTGGTACTACAAACATAGAAATTCGTCAAATATATGTTCCTAACTTAATTTAAAAAATAGGAGAAAGAACGTACTCTCATTCCATGTCATGTTACTCCCGCTTTTGTTGTTGTTCTCCTGTCACCTAACGCTCTGTAAACTTTAATTGCCCTGAGTAGCACAAGTTATTGAAAACCTTCGTTCAATAATACTAATAAAAATCCACGAATCACAAATACGATGACTAAAACGAACTTACAGATTTAGAAGATTCTGTATGGAGTTCATTGGTTTATTCGACCCCAACAGATCAAACCAATATTCCGAATTAGTCAAGGGGCATACAAAGACAAGCATTCAATGAGACCTGTTATATATATATAATTAGAAGCTTAAATAAACATAAATAAATAAACATTTAACTAAGCTAAACATTAATAAAAATAAATAAATGTATGAACTCTATAAACTAATTGAACATAAGTTTTTTACATGATCTAAGTTATAGTATTTTTAATATAAAATCTAAGTTATTATTTTAAAATATCATGTTATTAATATAAATTGAGATTACATTTTTTTTGAAATTTTTGGCAGAACCTCACCTAAAATTTGCTATGTAAAAATCTTCAAATCCTGAAATTAATAAGAAAATTTTATAACAGTACAAGATCCAAATTTGATCTCAATTCCACCAAATTCATCACAAGCACACTACATCACAAACACACTACATTTAGTGTAAGAAAGAGAAGAAAGTGGGTTGAAGAGAGAGAAATGTCATGTGGAAGATAGGAAGAGAGAGAAAACTGATTTGGAAGATAGAGAACGCTCATGACCAGGTCGTTCGGATCATGGTTACGGATAATCTTGAGATTTTTCTGTACCACATGTAGTTCCAAGTTTATCCAGAATCTTGTAACCTGTAAGCTGGTCATGCACATCTTGTGTCATTACTCATTAGCCTTCTAACACGTGTCATACTTTATTATGATGTCTCACTGATTGATACATTTCTTTCATATTCGTTGCAGTCCAAATATGTCATTTAGATCTCATAACCACTAACTCCTCCCTTCTAGCGGTTCTTTGATTGAACTGTCCTATACTCAACTACCAATACAAGTGATTTCAGTTTAATCTAGAAGTTGGAGTGCCACCTTAAAGAAATTAATAATTCTTACTTGAAATTTGTGAAAACAAAATTGATACATGCCTAGAAATGTATTGTCTGGATTTCTTTTTTTTTAATTTAAAATTTGATGATGGGAGGTTCTCAAGTACCATTTTACAATGAGCCAAACCTCATGACGACAGCTCATCGCCTGTCAGTAGCACACTAGCACCTAAGGACTTAAATGTTGGCTAGTCCAATGGTCTGGATAATGGCCTTGCGACTGAATATGTGGCCATGTATGTAGTTGTAACCACTGTCGGTACCTCATTTAGATTCTGGGTCCTGATAGTCTTGGACCACATATTTGAAAGCAAAATTTGCACAAGGGTGCTTCTCATATGTGCAACATTTGGAAATAGATGCTAAAATCAATCTCGTGACCCAAATGCGCAAGGCTCCAAGTGCCACAGTGAGCTTAGCTACTAGTTGTACCAGTTAAACCGGCAAGCAGTCGGTTCTGGTAGTCTGGGTTGTCTCTTAAGTCTTAGTTTTGATACTGGTCCGTTGTACCATCTGGCTGTGATTGTGAAGTTTTTTGGTTCAATGATCATGTTTAAGACATGTAAGTGAAGCAGAGCCTATAGGCATGTGTTTGTGTAGTTTAATTTTATTTAATGAAATGATGCTCTTGTGCTGCTTCCCTAGTGGCCTCCATCCATGATGGGATCTGCCATCATCATTTTTGTCGATAATGGTTTCTAGTTGGAGGGGGAACATGAAAGATTTTGTTTTTGTATATTCAGTTCAGCCAATCAGAGAATGTATTACTTTCTAATAAATTAGAGATCTACAATCCAATTTTAAGAAATATTTGTGATATGTTATGTTTGTTGTTTCTTTTCCTGGTTTTTGCTTATTTTGATTATTTGTCAAGAATCCACTTGTCTTCATGTCAAGTTTTCATTCAGAGTTACTTTTAATGTGAAATGGATAGTATATGAGTATGTATTTCCATTTTCTACTTGGAATGTGTTTACTCATGCAGTGCAACAAATATGAATATCCATATCCTAAAAATAAAAAGGATATGGTGGTGGATGTAATTAAGAATGGATGTTACATCCTAACCCTTTGCTTAATGGGTTTAATGTGTTTTAGGTGGTGGATTAGAGGAGGTTGGGATGGATTGAGATGGACGGCTGAGATGACTGGAGGAGAAGAGTATAAAAGGTGATTTTCTCTCTCTTTCTCTCACTTCTCTCTCACTCGCGTGATTCTCTCTCCCGCTCAACTCTCTCTCTCTCTCTCTCTCTCAGCTACCGGAGCGTGGTGGTGTGGATTCGGTGAGGAAGACAACTCGGTTGAGTGCACGAGGATCACGTTGATCGGTGGCTCGGTTGGGTTCGCCGGGGAAGGAGGAGAAGTGCTTGTGGAAGCGACCTTCGTGGGTTCTTCAAAGGCTTCTTCAAGCCTTAAAGGTATGCCAAGCTTTAGTTAATCCTCAATTAAGCCTTCGTGAGGGTTGGAGTGGTCGACGGTAGGCCGGTTGGCTCGTCAAGGGACTTGCAGCAGCTTTTCTGCTAGGAACGGTCGACCAGCGGGTTGGTGCGGTCGACCGGGCGTAGTGTTTTTCGGGCAAAATCCCTTGCACCGGTCGAACGATACCCTAGGAGTGGTCGACCGGTGGTACAATCTTTGCAAGAGGAAGATGCTCTGGGTGTTTTCGGTCGAACGAGTCCCCTTTGCCGCTCGACAAAAAGCACTGTCGTAAGTTGGTTGGCGGCGTTGACCATCCAAACGGTCGACCACCCGTTGACTAGGTCCGACCGATAACTTAAGTAACTTAAGTTGGTCCGACCGATTGATTGGTTCGGTCGACCGAAGTGGTGCATATTGTTGGTGGGATTTACTGGCGGAAATCGGTCTACCGTTTGTGGATTTTAGTTCGACCGATTGTTTCTTTTGAGAAAGAGGATTTCACTGATGGATTTCGGTCGACCGGGGCCCCTTTGCCGTTCGACCGGTTGGACGTTATTTCGGTTATTTTACAGAATAGTAGTAGAGTTCGGTCGACCGTTTATGGATTTTTGTTCGATCGTTTGGGCACTGTTTTGCATATGGATGCTTGTGTCGTGTGTGGTTTGGATCTGCCTCGAGGGCAACGGGTCCCCGACCTTTTTGGGGCAACGGTACGGACATGCCGGCTTGAGAGGAAGATCGTGGTTGTGGCTCTACGGAGCGGGTGCCTTGTGAGCACATTTGTTGTGTCCGATGTTTTTCGGCAGTGCCTTGAGACCCGTGACCGATGTTTTCCGGCAGTGCCTTGTGTGCACGTGTGTTGTGGTGGGGTTGGGGTGAGAGGACCCTTGAGACCCATGACCGATGTTTTCCAGCGGTGCCTTGGGTGCACGGTGGCAGTTGTGCTTTTATTGCATTCTTCATTTCATGTCTCATATATATATATATATATATATATATATATATATATATATATATATATATATATATGTTATGTTCATATCTTAGGGGTTTGGCATACGGGGTTTCCCAATGGGAAACTCAGGCATAGTTTTGTTGCATTTCAGGTTGTAAGCATCAGTAGGAGGTGGTGACTGAGGGCGAGAGCACTCGGACCAGATCCTGTCTTTATATCTTTTGAGGTTGATGTTCACTCTTGTATTTAGAGTATACATTTTGTCGTTGTAATCATCTTTTGATTCCTGTATCAGACGTTGTACCACTTTTTATATATATGTGTGGTTTGGTAACGACCCCGGTGTTGATTATTATATCAGTTTAAAGTTTTAAATTTTCCGTTGTTTCGGGGTGTTACAATTTGGTATCAGAGCCTTTCGGTCCCGGTGTGCTTGTCCAATGAAACCACCTTAGAGGTCTTGCATTTAGTTGTCATTCATCATGCATTCATTATCATTAATTCATTGTTGTTTCATGTCCTCTTGTGTAGATGCCTCCGAGACGTGTGAGACCACCTTCACGTTATAGGGGCACCAGTGAGGAGACTGGTGGAGAGGACAGGGAGGAGGAGAGGAGAACCCTTCAGGGAACTCTTGGTAGGTTGGGCGAGTTTCTCGAGCGCCAGTCTGCACAGTCTGAGCAGGTAGGGGCAGGGGCAGTGCTGGATCGATTTATGTGTTAGCACCCTCATTCCTTCGATGGTAGCGGTGAGCCGGAGGCAACTGAGGATTGGGTCTTCAAGATCCGGAAGATCTTCAGGGCGATCGGATGTCCTTCTGAGAGGCAGGTGGATCTGGCCACCTTTGTGTTGGACGGTGATTGACATCATTTCATGCTTATATTTGTATCGTATATCCATTATCTTTCACCTAAACAATGCTACGTAACGAGTTTTATGTTTGAATTTCAGAAATAAATAGGTTTGAAGAGATGAAGCATAAAAGGACCCAAACGTTGGGAAAAAGGACTGAATTGTGAGATCTAGGGACTACGATGCAAGGGAGAAGAACCTGAACGTAAGACCGAAGGACCTAAGAGCATAATTGAAAACTCCACACCATCATGTGGAGTATTTTGGCAATTCGATTCAGGTCGGAGCTCCAACAAGTGAAGTAGATGCATCCAAGACCAACAAATATATCAAGGAAAGCCCAAAACAAAATTTAGCCAGATCCGGATACTGTAGACCGCCAATTGGCGGTCCGGATCTTCTCGGACCCACTAAGATTTCTGGAGCGTATGTATTAGTGTTTGTTTAGGCTATTTTTGGTATTTGTTTAGTCCCACATCGGAGGATTATCCCGGATTGCCTTTTTCTTTGGCTATAAATAGAACTCTTCACCTTCTATTGTAATCACTTCACATTTTGAGTGACTATTCTTCCTACTAAAGTGAGGCCTTGAAGCACACTAAAGTAGGAGGATGCTACTTGAATTGTGAGTCATTTTAATAAAAGTTTCTTTATTATGTTGTTTGTTTCATGTTGCTTGTTTTACTTTGTTTAATTTCATTTTATTAGTTTTAGTAGCTTAGTTAATATGCTTTTCTTGCTTAGTTTAATAATTAGTCTAATGTGTAGTGAGTAGTTCCATCCCCTTTTGGGGTGGAATTGATGTTCATACTTGCAAAAGAGAATGGAATGAATGCTTTATTTACAATGTGTTGATAAAACATGAATGTATGCTTGCTTATTTAGGATAGAATTTATAACTTGATGAGTTTTACCAAAATGATTAGACACCTCTCATGCTTGTTTAGGTTCTGAAATAAACAATTTGTATATGTAAATGTTAAATCAACTAGGTTGGTGAATGGATTGATAGGTTTTGCCATAACACTTAGACACTTCCTATGCATGATAACACCACCTTCATTTGTGCTTAAAGAATGTGTTCAACACCCACCTCTTTGCATGTGTGCACTCACTCCACCCCTTAGGGGTTTTCCATTCCTGAATTCCAGCACTCTTATTTCATTCTTAGTTAATTGTTTGTTGTTTGTTTATGCATGCGTTATTTCGTAGTGTAGTGTAGCGTAGATTAGGATAATCAAACTCTTTTCTCCATTTTTCGCCACTTGATTTCTGATAAACAAGAGGTTGCTCACCTCCCTGTGGACGAACCGTATTTGCCACGTCTTCACCGACTCCGTGCACTTGCGGTTTAATAAACAAGTTTTTGGCGTCGTTGCCGGGGAGGTGTCAGTCCAGACTCTTGTTTGGACGATTCGAGTGGATTTAATTTGATTTGTGTAGTTTTTCTTTGTTTCAGGAGACTTTGAGTCGCCAGGAGGAACAACTAGGGAAGTTTTGAGGCAACCTGGGCACTGTAGACCGCCAATAGGCGGCCTGAGACCGCCAATTGGCGGTCTGGTGAGCTTTGTTTACTCTCTTCTTTCTTTGGCGTGTTTTCATAATTGATGTAGTGATATGGGACTTGATTTGGCATGTTTTGACTTATAGCTTGTTCCAAGATCAATAATCAAACCTCCTTTAAGCAACTTGGACCCTAAAACCCAAAGCAAAAGATTAGGCATTCTTTCTTGTTTAGGTCATGCATCATGTATGTGACTTAGGCATGTAGATTGTCTTTCATTTTAGCTTTATTTTCAGTTGCTGAGTGCTGGCGTGAGGTACGCACCTTCTACTCTCATTCATGCAGTTCGTATTAACATGCATTAGTTAGTAGGAAGTGCATTGAAACAAGTGTGAGTTGAGCGTTTGTTTGGAGAGTTGATTGTTAGATTAAGACTCCAAAACACTACTAAGGAGGGGCTGTCCCATAAAAGATAAGGTGGGGGATTTCATCACCCTTTCCTTCGCCCCACAAACCACACTAATCAAGAGCCTAATTTTTAAAATCAAGTAGACATTGGCCCTAACGATCTCGGACGCATTAGGAGAGTGATCCGGTCACGACCGTCATGACCTGATCGGCGTTGCCCACTTTGTCGATAGTAGGAGAGACGAGATCTCCGGATCTTGGCTCACTGGCTGGGCTTTGTGGTCCTCGTCGTAGGGAGGTGAGGCGTGTTGAGGCCATGTGACCTCGTAGTTAGGCGTCGTCTAGTTGTAAGGACCTATAGCGACCTTAGGATTGCTTGAGCCTTGTTTGCTTGTGTGCTTCTACCTGTACCCATCCGCCGTAGCATAAAGACTTCTTCCCTTCTCTCCTGAGTCATTCTTTCTCTCCTGTGTCCTCCCATCTTCTTCTCTACGTACATTCTTTGTTAAAAAAAGAAGAAGAAAGTTTTGGTTTGTGTGTGTGCACCTTTGTGCATGCTTTCGTGGGCACGAGACGAGAGTGGTCGTTTGACGAGGCACGTTGTCAATCCGGCTTCGGTAGTCGATTTCTCGACGCCTTCCTCCTCTCGTGTCGCACACAGTCCGGGTTCAATGGCTGCTAATTTCCGTGAGGAGGAGCAGTTGCTGGACCCACCTGTTCTACATGTTCTTCCAGTTGTCACTCCCATACCTCTCCATGATTGATGCTACCCGAGTCGTACAGCTCTACCCTTATGCATCGTATTGCCAGAGGCAAATGGGAACCATTTTGAGGTTAAGCCTTAGTTATTTCCATGCTCCCTCATTTCACTGAGAAAGGTGACCCCTATATCTTTCTCACGAAATTTGAGGAGGTCTGTGCTATGTTCAAACTGCAACAACTTAGCACAGACTCCATACATCTTAGGCTTGTCCCATTTGCGCTGAAAGATGATGCCAAGAAGTGGTTTTACAGCAACCAGGCGAATGCCTTTAGGACATGGGATGAGTTTCAGTCTGCATTCCTCAAAAAATATTTTCCACCTGCATCATCTAGCATAGGAGCGAGGACCGCGAATGCAAACTCGACTAGATCGGGTGCCACATTTGCCGTCAATACCACTACAGCCACCGAGGCACGCATGGAGGCCTTAATGCGCCGTATGGATTCGATTGAGCTCCAAAACCTGTACGATGTATCTCATGTGTCTGCATCTGGTTTAGTTCCATGTCATTTATGTGGTAGGATAGGTCATAGAGGGGGTGAGTGTGCATCCATTCCTCCTGAGATGGAACATGTAAATGCCATCTATGATAGATCCAGGAATGACCCATATTCATCATTATATAACCCTGGATGGAGGAGCCACCCTAACTTTTCATGGAACCATAACAATGCCCCAGGTGGTCCTTCAAACTTTTCTCGACCACCTAACTGACGACACTACCCTCCCATGCATTCACAGTCTCATCGGCCACCCCAAAGTCAGAACACCAACCCACCAGGTTTCCCAAATTCAAACAACTTGGAAACCCGGTTTAATTCGCTTAAGAACTTAACTCGTGGACTTGAGAACATTGTAAAAAAACTTTATGTCATCCACGAGTCAAGTTCTGACTTCGAATCAGTAGACCATCAAATCTCTCGAGCTTCAGATGGGTCAGTTGGCTTAGTCTGTACATGAGAGGGAGAGAGGGAGCCTGCCTAGCCATCCTGTGGCTACGCCCATGCTCAACAGCACTCGAACATGCAAAATGCAAGTTCAAGACCACAAGGGGGCAAGTGAACTACGTGGAAGAACCTGTGGACCATGTTAATGCCATTGTGACCCTGAGAAATGGGAAGCAGGTCAACAACCACGTGTCCTTGCCAGAAAATCCATATGTGCTGCCCCCTTGTAGGAATGATGGTGAGAAAGAGGCCGAGGGTGAGAGTAATACACCAACGCCTCCTTCTCCGGCTCCGCCCAAGACATACCTACCAAAAGCTCCTTATCCTAGTAGGTTGTCTAAGAAACAGAGTGACAATGTGGATAAAATGCTGGAGATATTTAAGAAAGTGAATGTCAACATTCCTTTGTTAGACATGATTCAACAAATACCTCCCTATGCAAAATTCCTGAAGGATCTCTGTACAACTAAGAGGAAAACCAACGTCCCTAGCAAAGCCTTTTTGGCGGCTAATGTGAGCTCGATCATTTCGAACCCTACATACGTAAAATTGAAGAACCCGGGCAGTCCAACAATTTCATGTATCATTGGGGACGCTTGCATTAATAATGTTTTGCTAGATCTAGGGTCGGCGGTTAACCTCTTGCCAGCTTCTGTGTATCAACGATTAAGCGTAGGCACTCTCAAGCCTACGAAAACAACTTTGCAGTTGGCTGATCGTTCGATCAAAGTCCCGTTGGGGGTCATTGAAGATGTCCTAATCAAGGTCGGTGATTTCATATTTCCTGTTGACTTCGTCGTCCTTGAGACCGAACCAATTAAGACTACCCACTCTCAGATTCCATTGATTTTGGGTAGACCTTTTTTGGCGACGTCAAATGCCTTCATCAATTGTCGTACTGGACTCATGAAATTGTCGTTCGGGAACTTGACCGTGACATTCCATGTGTTCAATATGTCCAGGCAGCCGGCATCTTTCGAGGACCCCATGGAAGTCAATCTTATCCGGGACTTGGAAGAAGAAATAGAAGAAGAGTACCCCCTGATTCATGAAAATCTAAGTGCTTACATCATGGACGATTCTGATCATGAAGAGGACGGAGGCGAGTTGAGCAATGATGTGCATGTTGTTCAGTACATGCGAGCTCCTCCTATCTTACATCTCGAGCTAGATATCACGCCTCTCCTTGAGGAACCACCCACAGTTGAGCTTAAAGAACTCCCTAAGGAACTGAAACACGTTTTTCTCGGTCCCAACAAGTCATTTCCGGTGATTATTTCATCGATGTTGACCGGTGATCAGGAAGAACGTCTGATTCAAGTCCTAAAGGAGCACAAATCAGCCATTGGGTTGTCCTTGAGGGACATCAAAGGGATAAGTCCCAACGTCGTGCAGCACCACATCTTTATGGAGGATGAGGCACGACCACGTCGTGACCCACAGAGGCGTTTAAATCCAGCCATGACAGAAGTAGTTAAGAAAGAGATCATCAAGTGTTTAGATCATGGCATCATTTTCCCCATTTCGGACAGTACTTGGGTAAGTCCTGTCCAGGTTGTGCCCAAGAAGTCGGGTATCACTGTTGTCCAGAATGACAACAATGAGGTTGTACCCACACGACTTCAAACTGGGTGGCGAGTTTGTATTGACTATAGGAAGTTGAACGCGGTCACGCGTAAGGACCACTTCCCTCTACCTTTCATCAACCAGATGTTGGAGAGACTCGCCGGGCACGCCTATTACTGTTTCCTTGATGGTTATTCACGGTACAATCAAATCCCAGTCGCCCCCGAAGACCAGGAGAAAACCACGTTCACTAGTCCTTTTGGGACATTTGCTTATAGACGGATGCCTTTTGGACTATGCAATGCACCGACAACATTACAACGTTGCATGTTAAGTATCTTTTCCGATATGGTTGAGAACTTCCTTGAGATCTTCGTGGATGATTTCTCGGTTCATGGCACCTCCTTTGATGAGTGCTTGCACCACCTGAGCCTTGTTCTCAAAAGGTGTTCGAAAACAAACTTAGCCCTTAGTTGGGAAAAGTGTCATTTCATGGTTACAAAAGGAATTGTGTTGGGTCACATGGTATCTCGTGATGGTATCGAGGTGGATAGAGCAAAGATTGAGCTTATTTCTAAGCTTCTGCCACCCACCTCGGTAAAAGAAATCCGTTCATTCCTTGGACACGCCGGTTTTTACCAGCGATTTATTAAGGATTTCAGCAAGATAGCTCGCCCTTTGACGAGCTTGCTTGCTAAAGGAACCTCCTTTGAGTTCACACCCGAGTGCCTGACTGCATTTGAGTTTCTAAAGCGTGAGTTGACCTCCGCTCCTATTATTAAGGCACCGGTGTGGACTATACCGTTCGAGCTGATGTGTGATGCATCTGATTAGGCGATAGGAGCGGTGTTGGGTCAGAAAGTCGACAATATGCCTCATGTGATCTACTATGCAAGTCGTACTCTCAATGACGCCCAGCTCAACTACTCCGTTACTGAGAAAGAGTTCCTCGCGAGCATATTTGCGTTGGAAAATTTTTGCCAGTACCTCATAGGGTCGCATGTCATCATCTACGCTGATCACTCAGCTCTTCGCTACCTTTTGTCTAAAAAGGATGCAAAACCCCGTCTCCAACGTTGGATCTTGTTGTTACAAGAATTCGACCTTGAAATACAGGACAAGAAGGGATGCGAGAATGTCGTGGCTGATCACCTATCTCGGATCCCCATTGATCTTTCATCGGATCCACCAGTAAACGAGTTCTTCCCTGATGAGAACCTTATGGCAATAGCCTCACCCCCCTGGTTCGCTGACATTGTGAACTATTTAGCAACCGGGGAGGTGCCGGCTCATTGGAGACACAGTGAGACCGCGAAATTCAAGTCGTTAGTCAAGCACTTCTATTGGGATGATCCCTACTTATTTAAGTATTGTGCTGATCAAATCATAAGGAGGTGCATTCCTGACGACGAGATTCAGAGTGTCTTGTCCTTTTGCCATAAGGAGGCATGTGGTGGGCACTTCGGTGCCAAGAAAACCACTACCAAAGTACTCCAATGCGGTTTTTACTGGCCCACGTTGTTCCAAGATGCTTTTACATTTTGCAAAGCATGCGATAGGTGCCAACGTGTGGGCCACATTGGCAGACGAGATATGATGCCACTCAATCCTATCTTAGTGGTCAACATCTTTGATGTTTGGGGAATTGACTTCATGGGTCATTTCCCCGTGTCCCATGGTCACACTTACATCCTTGTGGCGGTCGATTATGTGTCAAACTGGGTTGAAGCAATCCCCACTCGCACTAACGATCGCAAGGTTGTGATCAAATTTCTTAAAGAACACATCTTCGCGAGGTTTGGGACACCTCGGTGTATCATAAGTGATCGGGGAACACACTTTGTGAACCGATCCCTTGAGGCAGTGCTGAGGAAATACTTCATCACGCACAAGTTGGCCACACCTTATCATCCTCAAACCTGTGGCCATGTGGAAATTTCCAACCATCAACTCAAGCAAATTCTTGAGAAAACGGTTAATGCTTCAAGGAAAGATTGGTCGGTCAAGCTTAATGATGCATTGTGGGCTTTCCGTACAGCATTTAAAACCGACCTTGGCATGTCCGCCTACCGGCTAGTTTATGGCAAAGCTTGCCATCTTCCGGTAGAGCTTGAGCACCGGGCATTATGGGCAATCAAACATCTTAACATGAGTCTTGATGTTTTCGGTGCCAACTGCAAGTTAGACCTCAACGAGTTGGAGGAGTTGAGAAATGAAGCTTATGAGAATGCCAAGATCTGCAAGTTCCGCACCAAAAATTTTCACGATCGCTTGGTGCGAATCAAAACGTTCGAGGTGGGACAAAAGGTCTTGTTGTATAATTCTCGCCTCCACTTGTTTCTGGGGAAACTTCGGAGTCGTTGGTCAGGGCCCTTTATTGTTTTAACCGTCTCCCCTCATGGGGCGGTTGAGATTCAAAATCCAAGGAATGGGGACGTGTTAAAAGTTAATGGACAACGCCTCAAACCGTACTCGGAGGGGACCACGACAGAGGTCGAGGAGGAAGTCGTATCTTTGCACGAACTCCCCACGGATGTGGTCACTTGATGTGATCCATCCCTTCATTAGTTTGTACATATCAGTATTTTGTTGGAAAAAAAGAACAAAATGCAAAAAAGCAAAAAATTGGAAGGCCTTTTGGATATTTTCCCTTGCTTTGGTCAAAACGCGTGATTCTCCTTGCCCTACTCATTCTTTCCAGAGAGAAAACGCATCTTCCCCATCTGCTTTCGCCACCACCCAAATCCCACCCTCCAGTCGCACGAACAGACCACTAATCAGCAGTTTTGCACCTCCAATCAGCAGTCTGTTGTGCTCGGGTTGCGTTTTCTCTTCGTCGGGTCGCGTGATTTTGTGTGTTCTGTGGTTTTCGTTGGTGGGGTTTTTGTTTTGCTGCTGGTGTCGGCGTACGGTGGTCTCCATCCCTCTCGCGTCGTGTTTGTCTTCCCTGTTGTGTGCTCCGCCGTTAAAGCTCGCCAAGGTAGGTGCAGGTATGGCCAGCCACCATTTAATTCCAGAACTAAATTTTGGCTCCCAGATTCGTGAATTTGGAGAACCCTTCTACGATCGAATCGTAGCTAAGGGGTGGTACCATTTGTTATATGAGGGCGATTAATCCATGTACGTCGAGCCTCTCGTACATGAGTTCTTTACTAAACTCGAGTGTGACCAGACCGGACCACTCGAGTTTAGTATCACTCTCAGAGGGGTGAAGCACACCGTGGCACCCCAATTAATCTCTGACGCGACTGGGATCCCCTTAGTCGATGAGCTCGCGCCTACCCACGACATTAATTTTTATCAATCTATGCTTGGGCGCGGGCAACCTATATCATCGCATGGGGGAGTACCTAATGCGCAATTTTACTCCAATGTGCACATTATTGCCAGGTAGGTGTGTCAAAATGTGTTGGGCCAAGAGCGGACCTCCACATTTTTCACACCTAGTTTGCGAATCGTGTATAGTCTGATGGATGGTTCACCACACTGCATTTGTCGAACATTGTTTGACGTTTTGGTGAACGCTAGGCAGAAAGAAATACACTGTTTGCCGACTCTGGTTACCAAATTATGTGGCATGTTGGACATCCCACGATTTGAGCGCATGCTGAGGCGCCAAGACACCCACCTCGAGGTAGCGAAGATGACCCCGTCATTTCGCCATTGCCTTCCTGAGGAATGGGTGTCTGACTACATGGAGGATGATGTTAGAGCCAGTTCCTCAAGCTCGTCTGTGAGCTCAGGAACGCTCTTTAACACCGACATTTCTGAGATGGCGGTCGAGCAACAAAACGTCATCTTAGCCAAGCAAAACCGGAAGATCTATAGGAAATTGTCGGCTCTTGAGAGAGGTGCCTCTTCGAGCACCTCTGGCCGCCGTCATTAGTCTGGTACACCCTATCCATGCATTGGCACCATTTTGCCATACATTGAGGACAATGCATGGATTAGGTGTGGGGGGTGTTTTCACGTTTGTACATAGTTTGTGTCTTTTTGTTTTTATTTAGTTTTCTTTTGGTTGTACTGCTAGGGTCATGTTAGTGTACTGCATTTAACATTGATATATCTACTTGCCATGATCCTTGGGTGACTTGTCTTCTTTTGCTTGCCTAGTGCTTTAAAATTTCCACATTTCTTTCAAAATCTTCATGTGTTTGCGAAAGAAAATGTTTTTTGTAGGTTTTGCGTGTGTTTAGCATGTGCAAAACCGTTCAGAGGCAAAGTAAAAAGAAAGCTCCCAAAATTGTCTTAAACTTGATGCATTAGGATATCTAGTTTACTGGCTTTAGGTCTTATCAAGTGTTAGGATGCACCCCGGTTTTCCCTCGGGGGACGTGTAATCATAGGGTTTCAGCACTCAAACATTTAAAGAAGTCCACCCCGAACCTAGTGAGTCAAATAATTCGTGTCTGTTAGTATAAGGAAGTTTGTCGTAGTCAAGGGCCCTTAATCACTTTTTGTGAAACTTAAGTGAAGGGGTTTTGTTGCCATGTAGATAAATAAATAAGTGGTGTTCTCTCTTCTCGCACGACTCCTATCACTCGGGAAAGTAGGTCTGAGGGGACTTTGTGCCTCGTGCTTTCGAGTAATCTGACTTGGGATGCACCGACCGAACTCCCGTTACACGGGTGGTAGGGATCGCCCTATGTGGAGATTTGGGGGAAGGTGTACGTTATAGTGTAAGTCCTCATAGGCAATGATGCACGAAACCCGACCCTGGGAGAATCAAACACCAACCAATAAAATGCGCCAACGAAAAAGAAAAAAAGAAGAAAAAAGAGTCAAATAAGAACCTTAATGGACTTTACACATTGTATCACATTCAGAAGTTAATGTTGCCCATGTCTTTCACTTAAGTCCTTAACTAACTTTCACGAATAATTCGTTAGGCTAGGTGTGTAAACCGATTACATTTATAGAGTCGACCCGTAGTATTACGGCTTCCCATGATCGACAAAATAAGTCCAACGAGTCGTGTAGCTAGATTGATTAATGCATCTTTGTTCGGATTTTGTGGGTGTATCCGCTGAAAACCCTAAGGAGACAACACTCCTCCTCCTTGGCGACAAGGAGGTTTAATGGCTTGTTGCACGTGCTAAGTGCAACCGTGATTCCTACGAAAGTAAGTTAGGATTTCTTGTTTTCGTATGCTTTTCTCTTTCTTTGTTTTGATCGGGGCAAGCAAAAGTTAGGTGTGGGGGTATTTGATTGACATCATTTCATGCTTATATTTGTATCTTATATCCATTATCTTTCACCTAAACAATGCTACGTGATGAGTTTTATGTTTGAATTTCAGAAATAAATAGGTTTGAAGAGATGAAGCATAAAAGGACCCAAAAGTTGGGAAAAATGACTGAATTGTGAGATCTAGGGACTAAGATGCAAGGGAGAAGGACCTGAACGTAAGACCGAAGGACCTAAGAGCAAAAAAGAAAACTCTTCACCTTCTGTTGTCCCGGATTGTCCCGGATTACCTTTTTCGATGGCTATAAATAAAACTCTTCACCTTCTATTGTAATCACTGATTGAAGAGTTTGTACCTTATATCCATTATCTTACACCTAAGCAATGCTACGTGACGAGTTTTATGTTTAGTTTTCAGAAATAAAGAGGTTTGAAGAGAAGAGCCATGAGAGGACCCAAAAGCAGGAAAAAGGACCTAATTGTGAGACCTGGGGACCAAGATGCAAGGGAGAAGGACCTGATCGTAAGACAGAATGACCTAAGAGCAAAACAGGAAACTCCACACCATCATGAGGAGTATTTTGTCAATTCGATTCGGGTCGGAGCTCCACTAAACAAGTTAGATGCATCCAAGACCAAGAAATACACCAAGGAAAGCCCACCAGAAGACCCAGACGGATCTGGGCTTTATAGGCCGCCAATTGGCGGTCTGGATCATGCAAGATCCGCCCCAACTCCTCCTGGACTTGTATTAGTGTTCGTTGAGGCTATTTTTGGTATTGGTTTAGTCCCACATCGGGGGATTGTCCCGGATTAGCTTTTTCCATGTTTATAAATAGAACTCTTCACCTCCCATTGTATCCATCTCTCTCTTGGTGGCCTTCTTCCCTACTAAGAGTGAAGCCTTGAAGCAAAACTCTGGTGGAGGAAGGGCTGCTTGTAATCTCGTGGTGGCGAAGGAGACCGGGTTCCATACATGGAGTACCTCGGTCCGTTCCCACCACCACGTAGACCTCCTTCTCCTACTCCTCTGACTCGAGAGGAAGGGAGATTCGGTCAGGATCAAGTTTTTGGCGCCGTTGCCGGGGAGGTGCTCTGTCCAGACCTTGGTTTGGACGATTCGAGGGTTTTTAATTTTTTGTTTTCAGTTTTTCTTAGTTTCAGGGAACCACAAGGTCAAGGGGAGGCTACTAGAGAAGTTTGAGGAAGCGACGACCTAAACAGACCGCCAATCAGCGGTGGAAGACCGCCAATTGGCGGCCTGGTGAGCGTTGATTTCCTTGAAATTTTTGTTAGTAGTTAGTCTTGAAATTTGTGTTATCTGGGAGCCTAATTTTGCATGCTTTGACCTCTGGTTTGCTCCCAGATAATTAATCACTCCCCCATTAATCAACTTGGACCATAAAACTCAAAGCAAAAGATTAGACTTCTTGCCATCTAGGTCATGCACCATTGGTAGACCTTGCATGCATTTGTCTTTTCTTTGCTTTACATTTTGTCGTTGATTGATGGCGTGAGGTACGTGCACCCACATCCCACACTCATGCATGTTTATTTCATGCATTAGTTAGTAAGGTGCATCGGGACAAGAGTGAGAGAGCGTTTGATTGGAGCAATTGATTGCTAGATCTAGGATCAAATCGCTACTAAGGAGGGGCTGTCCCATAAAATATAAGGTGGGGGATTTCATCACCCTTTCCTTGGCCCCAAAAACCACTCTTAATAAAGCCTTAACTAAAAGCAAGTAGACATTGGCCCTAAGGAATTCGGACGCACTAGGAGAGTAATCTAGTCGAGACCGTCATGACCTGATCGGCGTTGCCTACCTTGTCGATAGTAGGAGGTACTGGATCTCCGGATCTGGTATCACTTGCTGGGCATTGTAGTCCTCGTTGTAGGGAGGTGAGGCGTGTCGAGGCTAATGACCTCGAAGTTAGGCATCGTCTAGCTTAAGGACCCATTGCCTTACATTGTTTGAGCCGTGCTTGCTAGTTAGGCTTCTTCCTGATCCCACTACCCTCGCTAGCTCTAGGGATTCTTCCCTCCTCATCTGAGTCCTCTCCTCATCTATTTTCTACGTTTAGTCTCCTCCTCTAGTACACCTTCTGTTGTGTGTCGTTTAGAGTCGAGTCGAGCATTTTTATGCGAGGTTGGGCTCGTTCTGGTGAGGGCGCTCGACTCGAGAGAGTGCATTCTGCTGAGATGGACGGTCTTGGCGATCGACCATCTCCACCTCGTGCTCCTTTGGAGCACGAGGCCGAGTCGTCTCGTGGTGGCGAAGGAGACCGGGTTCCATACATGGAGTACCTCGGTCCGTTCCCACCACCACATAGACCTCCTTCTCCTCCTCCTCTGTCTCGAGAGGAAGGGAGATTCGGTCAGGATCGAGTTCTTGGTGCACCACCACCTTTAGCTCGACATGATAGACCGATGACGTTGTGGGAGCGGACCCATCCTGTTCGGGCCGCACAGCCTTCTTGCATAGTTGTTCCCCCTGCTCGCGGGAACAACTATGAGCTGAAACCTCAATATGTGAGCATGCTTCCAACCTTTACTGCCAATAAGGAGGATCCGTATATCTTTATACGCGAATTCGAGGAAGTATGCTCCATGTTCAAGCTTCAACAGCTTGACGAGGATTCAGTCCGGTTGAGGATGATTTCTTTCGCATTGAAGGATAATGCGAAGAAATGGATGTATAGCCTCCCGGCGAGCTCGATTCGGTCATGGGATGACTTTGTGACCGTCTTTCTGAAGAGATTTTTCCCTCAAAGGAAAACTCAACAGATACGGCACCCGATACATCAAATGTATCAGACCGAGACCGAATCGTTTCATGGTTTCTTTGAGAGGTTCAAGGACCTTCTCCAGCAATGCCCTCATCATGGACTTGAGCTATGGCAGTTGTGCCAGATTGTTTATGAGGGCATCAACTACAACACCCGCACATTGTTGGAGTCGATGTGTCAGGGTGACTTCCAAATGAAACCCATCGAGGAGGCATGGGACACTTTTGAGTCCATGGCTGAGCGCACCTTCGAGTGGGACACCATGAGAGAACCACCAGCCGCCAGGTCTTCTGGTCAAGCTGGATCATATCATGTTGAGTCGACTATCGCGTCTGAGGCGAAAATGGCTGCTCTCATGCGTAGGATAGAGAGTTTGGAGATGGACCGAGCTCCTGTAGCTCAGGTCGCTACTCCCGGGTGTACTAGGTGTGGACTGTCGGGACATGATGACTTGGAGTGCGCTTACGCTCCAAGGGATACTGAGCATGCAAATGCGATGTATCAACAAAGGCCCCGAAACGACCCGTACAGTCATTCCTACAACCTGGGATGGCGTAACCATCCTAACTTCTCTTGGGGGCCTAGTGGGGGTCACGGTCAGAGCTCGCACGCTCAACCTCAACCTCCACCCTATCAACCTCCACGCCCATCGGCGACCTACCAACCCCCACATCAAAGGTCTCAGCACCAAAATTACCAACCTGCTCATGCCTCATCGTCAGATTATTCCAACCAGACTCCACCACCTCAGCGGGTTGATCCCAAGGACCCTTCTAGTGATCCGACCCTTCAAGCGTTCATGCAGAGCATGCAAAGTACAGTCAAGGCTTTGGAAATGCAAGTTAGCCAATTGGCTCATCAATTCCATGAACGCGAGAAGGGTCAGTTCCCGAGTCAACCAGTGGTTAATCCCAGGGGCCAGCCTGCTAATACCAGGCAGAATGTACACAATGTTGAAAGTGACCCTTCCCAACATGCTAATGTTATTCACACCTTGAGATCGGGAAGGGTCGTTGACAATAATGTGAACATGCCAGAAGCCAACCCTGTTGGCGAGTCTTCCGAGGAGAGTCTTGAGCCTGTCAAGGAACCTAATTCTGAGACTCCTCCTCGTGATTCCTATGTCCCCAAGGCACCATTCCCTCATCGGTTGACTAAAAAACGTGATGAGCATTGGGATAAGATCGTTGAGGTACTTAGGCAAGTAAAGGTGAACATCCCGTTGTTGGACGTTGTTCAACAAATGCCACCGTATGCCAAGTTCCTCAAAGACCTTTACACCACCAAGAGAAAAACAAATGTGCCCAAGAAGGCCTTCTTGGCCGCCAATGTGAGCTCCATATTGACACAACCCATGAATGTCAAGTACAAGGACCCTGGTTGTCCAACTGTCTCTTGCATGATTGGGAATGTGACCATCTCTCAAGCTCTATTGGATTTGGGGGCATCTGTGAATCTCCTGCCTTACTCAGTCTATGTCAACCTTGGGATAGGCGATCTTAAACCAACGAGGACAACCCTCCAGTTGGCTGATAGATCCGTCAAAATCCTACGAGGGAGTGTGGAGGATGTCCTTATCAAAGTGGGTGAGTTCGTATTTCCAGTTGATTTCATCATCTTGGATACCGAACCCGTGTCCAACCCACAAGGACAAATTCCTGTAATCCTTGGGAGGCCATTTCTTGCGACATCTAATGCTTTGATCAATTGTCGCAATGGCTTGATGAGGTTGTCTTTCGGAAACCTCACGGCGGATTTCAACATCTTCACTCTTGGTAAGCAACCTGGGCTCTTCGACGACACTGTCGGAGCCAATTTCATCCAGGACACGGATGAGCCTGACTCATTAGGCATGTTCGACTCACATCGACATATTATTGAGGTGCCTAATGATCAGGTTGCGAGTGAAGAGGATCTTGAGGAATCCGCCAGCATATCTCTGGATGAGGAGGCACATCTGGGTGCTTGCTCCTCTTACCCCGTGGCCCTTGAGCCACTTGAAATTAACTCTGAATCCGACAAGGACCCACCTCTGGTCGAGCTTAAACCGCTCCCTGATAACCTAAAGTACATCTTTTTAGGGGATAATGAGACCTTGCCACTCATTATTGCTTCTGATCTTGAAAAAGATCAAGAGGTTGCCCTCAAAAGAGTACTCTTTGAAAACAAAGAGGCAATCGGGTGGTCCTTGAAGGATATCAAGGGAATTAGCCCTGGTATTGTTCAGCATCGGATCCACATGGAAGAGGATTCTCGGCCCCGTAGGGACCCACAACGGAGATTGAATCCTGTACTGAAGGAAGCCGTCCGAAAGGAGGTTCTTAAGTGCTTGGATCATGGCATAATCTATCCTATCTCTGATAGTTCGTGGGTGAGTCCTGTCCATGTGGTTTCCAAGAAGTCAGGCGTGACGGTTGTGGAGAATGAGCATAATGAGCTTATCCCGACACGCCTGCAAACTAGCTGGCGAGTTTGCGTTGATTATCGCAAGCTCAATGCGGCAACGCGGAAAGATCATTTCCCATTGCCGTTCATTGATCAGATGTTAGAAAGGTTGGCCGGACATGAGTACTATTGTTTTCTTGATGGATACTCCGGTTACAACCAAATTCCCATCGCCCCCGAGGACCAAGAGAAAACCACATTCACTTGTCCCTTTGGCACGTTTGCCTACCGTCGCATGCCCTTTGGGTTATGCAATGCGCCGGCAACGTTTCAGAGGTGTATGATCAGCATCTTCTCCGATATGGTTGAGCGTTTCCTTGAGATCTTCATGGACGACTTTTCCATATTTGGCGCTTCCTTTGATGAGTGCCTTCATCACTTGAGCCTTGTCCTCAAGCGATGCCGTAAGAAGAACCTCGCTCTCAATTGGGAGAAATGTCACTTCATGGTGAAGCGAGGGATTGTACTTGGACATGTGGTCTCAAGTAGGGGAATTGAGGTCGATCCCGCCAAAGTGGGTATCATTGCTAATCTCCCACCGCCACGTAATGTGAAGGATATCCGTGCCTTTTTGGGGCATGCTGGATTCTATCGGCGGTTCATTCGGGATTTTAGCAAAATTGCTCGACCTCTCACTGCGTTGTTGGCTAAGGATGCCATTTTTGAGTTAACACCGGATTGCCACATCGTGAACTACCTCGTGACCGAGCAATTTCCTGTGGGTTGGTCAAAATCTGACCAATCCAAATTTAGATCGTATGTCAGATTCTTTCACTAGGACGACCCCTACCTATTCAAATATTGCTCTGACCAAATTTTCAGGCGGTGCGTCCCAGATTCCGAGTTCCAAAGTGTACTCCACTTCTGCCATTCTAAGGCATGTGGAGGACACTTTGGAGCAAAGAAAACTGCTGCCAAGGTGCTCCAATCTGGATTCTACTGGCCCACTCTTTTCAAGGATGCTTACAACTTTTGTAAGCAATGTGATAGGTGCCAGCGCCTTGGCAGGATTGGTCGACGTGACATGATGCCTTTGCAAAATGTCCTTGTTGTCGACATCTTCGATGTGTGGGGCATCTATTTCATGGGTCCCTTCCCGAACTCGTTCGGGAATGTTTACATTCTGGTGGCCGTTGACTATGTGTCTAAGTGGGTTGAGGCTATACCCACAAAGACCAATGACAACAAGGTGGTCACCAAATTCTTGAGGGACATTTTTTCGCGATTTGGTACTCCTCGTACCATAAGCAGCGATAGGGGTACCCACTTCTGTAATCGCTCCTTTGAAGCGCTTATGAGGAAATATTCGATCACCCACAGCTTGCGACCCCATACCATCCGCAAACTAGTGGGCAGGTCGAAATCTCTAACCGTCAATTAAAGCAAATTCTGGAGAAGACGGTTAGTTCCTCGAGGAAGGATTGGTCTACCAAGTTGAATGACGCGTTGTGGGCTTTCCGCACCGCGTACAAGACCAATTTGGGTATGTCCCCTAATCGAGTAGTGTACGGCAAGGCTTGCCACCTACCCGTCGAGCTTGAGCATCGTGCTTTCTGGGCGATCAAGAACCTGAATATGGATCTTGATCAAGCAGGAGTACAACGTAAGCTCGACATTGTGGAATTAGAAGAGCTACGCAATGATGCGTACGAGAATGCCAAAATTCATAAGTCCCGAGCCTAGATGTTTCACAATCGCATGATTATGCGAAAGGTGTTTACGGCCGGGCAGAAGGTGTTGCTCTACAATTCCCGGCTTCATCTGTTTGCGGGTAAGCTCCGCAGTCGCTGGTCTGGCCCGTTTATTGTCCAAACCGTTTATCCTCATGGAGCGGTTGAGATCTTGAACCCAGGGAATGGGGACGTGTTCAAAGTTAATGGACAACGCCTCAAACCCTACTTGGAGGGGGCACCAGCCGAAGTCGAGGAGGTCATGTTCCTTCATGAACCTCCCTCACACTCAACCATTCATGCTCCTACATGAGTGGTTGAGCTTTCATGTGTATATATGTTTAAAAAAAAAGACTCCTTCAGTGAGCATCGATTGTTGTGGGCCCCAACCCTTGAGTATTTGGGTCCCATTTCTTTCACGTATTTGTATCCCTTCTTTAGCATCTCACAGGTTTTGAGGGAAGTTGGGTTGTGTCCATCAACATAGCCATGAACTTCCTTGTGTACTTCACGTTGGTGAGATCTCTTCTGTTTCATGCATGCATCCATGTAGTATCTTGCTTGCATTCATTGAGGACAATGCATGAAGTAGGTGTGGGGGGGTGTTTTACGTGTGTACATAGTTGAGTTTTTTTCCTTTGATTTTGTTTTCTTTTGTTTGCATTGTTAGGGTCATGATAGTGTGCTGCATTTAATATCGATATATCTGCTTGCCATGATCCTTGGGTGACTTGTCTTCTTTTGCTTGCCTAGTGCTTCAAAATTTTCACATTTCTTTCAAAATCTTCATGTGTTTGCGAAAGAAAATGTTTTGTGGGTTTTGCGTGTGTTTAGCATGTGCAAAACCGTTGTGAGGCAAAGTAAAAAGATAGCTCCCAAAATTGTCTTGAACTTGATGCATTAGGATATCTAGTACGTGGCTTTAGGATTTATCGAGTCGTTAGGATGCACCCCGGTTTTCCCTCGGGGGGCGTGTAATCCTAGGGTTTCAGTACTCAAACATTTAAAGAAGTCCACCCTGAACCTAGTGAGTCAAATAATTCGTGTCTGTTAGTATAAGGAAGTTTGTCGTAGTCAAGGGCCCTTAATATCTTTTTGTGAAACTTAAGTGTAGGGGTTTTGGTTCCCATGTAGATAAATAAATAAGTGGTGTTCTCTCTTCCCGCACGGCTCCTATCACTCGGGAAAGTAGGTCTGAGGGAACTTTGTGCCTGGTGCTTTCGAGTCATCTGACTTGGGATGCACCGACCGAACTCCCGTTACACGGGTGGTAGGGATCGCCCTATGTGGAGATTTGGGGGAAGGTGTACGTGATAGTGTAAGTCCTCATAGGCAATGATGCACGAAACCTGACCCTGGGAGAATCAAACACCAACCAATAAATGCTCCAAAGAAAAAGAAAAAAAAGAAAGAAAAAAGAAAAGAAAAGAAAAGAAAAGTCAAATAAGAACCAAAATGGACTTTACACGTTGTATCACATTCAGAAGTTAAGCGTGCCCATGTCTTTCACTTAATTCCTTAGTTAACTCTCACGAATAACTCATTAGGCTAGGTGTGTGGACTGATTACATATATAGAGTCGACTCGTAGTATTACCGCATTCCATGATCGACAAAATAAGTCCAACAAGTCGTGTAGCTAGATTGATTAATGCATCTTGTTCGGATTTTGTGGGTATATCCGCTGAAAACCCTCAGGAGACAACACTCCTCCTCCTTGGCAACAAGGAGGTTTAACGGCTTGTTGCACGTGCTAAGTGCAACCGTGATTCCTACGAAAGTGAGTTAGGATTTCTTGTTTTTCGTATGCTTTTTCGTTTCTTTGTTTTGCTCGAGACTAGCAAAAACTTAGGTGTGGGGGTATTTGATTGACATCATTTCATGCTTATATTTGTACCTTATATCCATTATCTTACACCTAAGCAATGCTACGTGACGAGTTTTATGTTTAGTTTTCAGAAATAAAGAGGTTTGAAGAGAAGAGCCATGAGAGGACCCAAAAGCAGGAAAAATGACCTAATTGTGAAACCTGGGGACCAAGATGCAAGGGAGAAGGACCTGATCGTAAGACCGAAGGACCTAAGAGCAAAACAGGAAACTCCACACCATCATGAGGAGTATTTTGTCAATTCGATTCGGGTCGGAGCTCCACTAAACAAGTTAGATGCATCCAAGACCAAGAAACACACCAAGGAAAGCCCACCAGAAGACCCAGACGGATCTGGGCTTTATAGGCCGCCAATTGGCGGTCTGGAACCGCCAATTGGCGGTCTGGATCATGCAAGATCCGCCCCAACTCCTCCTGGACTTGTATTAGTGTTAGTTTAGGCTATTTTTGGTATTGGTTTAGTCCCACATCGGGGGATTGTCCCGGATTAGCTTTTTCCATGCTTATAAATAGAACTCTTCACCTCCCATTGTATCCATCTCTCTCTTGGTGGCCTTCTTCCCTACTAAGAGTGAAGCCTTGAAGCAAAACTCTGGTGGAGGAAGGGCTGCTTGTAATTTGGAGTGAGTAATAATAGAAGTTTTTGTTTGCTTTAGTTTTTACATTGCTTAGTTAATTTCAATGTCTTGCATGTTTCTTTAGTCTCATGTTCTTTTAGTTTCTTTAATATTTCTTGCTTGCTTAGATTAATTTCATTTCAGTATTAATGCTTTCTTTTGTTAGAGTAATTAGTTTAAATATGTGTGAGTAGTTCCATCCCCATTTGGGGGGTGGAGAAATATGTGATATAATCATGTAGTGTATTAAGTGTGTGTTATCTTTATCCCTTGAGCTTTATATGATTTCCATAACCATCTAATGGGTTTTCACTCTTATCTTTGATATGCTAATGCTCTTGAATGAAGCTTAGCTTATGCTTTGATTAGTGGACCTATTTTATGGGGAATGATAAGGTTAGGATATGGATAGGAATTAATATTGGAAACACAACTTGTAGTGTATGTACTCTTGTTGCCTTTACCTTAGCTAATGTCTTGTATGTTTTAATGATGTAGTCTTATCTTAATTCATGTGGAGGCATAGTAGGGTCTAGTCTTTATACTTGAGTTCATGTAGCTTCATTCCAATCATTGTCTTGTATGTTTTAATGATGTAGTCTTATCTTAATTCATGTAGAGGCAAGATTGGATGTAGTTTTATGATTTCATGCACTACATGTTGTGAGGAGCTTAATTGAACACACACACACACATCTTTATGTTCACATCAGTTCTCTACCCCCTTTGGGGTTTAGTTTTATTGCTTATCTTCATTTCCTTTTGCATTCTAGTTTAGCATTGTAGTGTAGTTTAGTGTAACCAATCCTTTTCTCCTTTCTTTACCCCTTGCCTTTGCACAAACCAAGTGTCGACACACCTCCCAGTGGACGACCCGTATTTGCCACCGCTTCAACGCGGCCGTGCACTTGCGGTAGAAATATAAAACGATCAATCAATCACCCATTGCTTGGTGGCATTCTCTCTACTAAGGAGTAAGCCTTGAAGCAAAACTCAAGGTGGAGAAGAATGCTACATTTAATGTGAGTCGTTGTTAATAAAATAATTGTTCTTAGTTTCTTTTAATCTTGTCTTTTAATTCTTGCATGTTTCTTTAGTTTATGTTTCTTTCAATTAGCGTCTTTAATGTTCCTTTCTTGCTTATTTAAATTTCCTTTCAGTATAATGTCTCATTTTGTTAATGTAGGTAGTGTAATGATTAGTGAGTAGTTTCATCCCCTTTGGGGGTGGAGTAGATGTATGTACATGTTATGTAGGTGGTATGAATGCTAGATATTATTGTTTGTGAGAGATATTAGTATGCTTGCTTGAATTAATAAGAACTTTACTTGATGGTTTCTGCCATAGTTAGGTACACTCCATGCTCGTTATGTTCTTAATAACAACCTTGCATTGCTCATATTAATCACCTAGGTTAGTGTTGTAAATGATAGGTCTTGCCATGAGGTACTTCTTATGCATTAACAAACACTAACCACACTTGAGCTTATTGTATGCATTCACCACACTTATTTCATGTGCACACACACACTCCACCCCTTAGGGGTTTTCCATTCCCGAGTTTTATCTCCTTTCATTAGTTGCTTAGTTTAGTTAGTTTTGTGATTTCATTTCAGGCTTCCTAGTTTACTAGTTTAGATTAGTGTAGTTAGTGTAATCAATCTTTCTCTCCTTTCTTTCCCACTCGCTTTCGCACAAACCAAAAGTCGACACACCTCCCTGTGGATCGAATCGTATTTGCCACCGCTTCAACATGGCCGTGCACTTTCGGTTTAATATAAAACGAATCAATCAAGTTTTTGGCGCCGTTGCCGGGGAGGTGCTCTGTCCAGACCTTGGTTTGGACGATTCGAGTTGTTTTAATTTTTTGTTTGTAGTTTTTTCTTAGTTTCAGGGATCCTAGAGCTCACGGGGAGGCTACTGGAGGAGTTGGAGCACAAAAGCTTCAACAGGGACCGCCAATCAGCGGCCTGGTGAGCGTTTCTTGCTCTCAGTTTTCTTCTGGTAGTTGCTTCTTTCATTGTAGTTATCTGGGAGCCCTAATTTTCATGCAGTGACTTCTTATTTCCTCCCAGATCATTAAACCAATCCCCATTAATCAACTTGGCCTTAAAATCCAAAGCAAAAGATTAGGCACGTAGTTGTCTTTTCTTTTAGCTTTATTTTCAGTTGTTGAGTGCTGGCGTGAGGTACGCATTTCCTACACTCATTCATGCATCTTGTATGCCCATGCATTAGTTAGTAGGAATTGAATCAGGACAAGAGTGAGTTGAGCGTTTGATTGGAGCGATTGATTGCTAGATTTATGATCAAAACGCTACTAAGGAGGGGTTGTCACATAAAAGATAAGGTGGGGGATTTCATCACCCTTTCCTTGGCCCCAAAAATCACTCTTAATCAAGCCTTAACTAAAATCAAGTAGACATTTGCCCTAAGGATTGCGGACGCACTAGGAGAGTAATATACTTGAGACCGTCATGACCTGATCGGCATTGCCTACCTTGTCGATAGTAGGAGGTACTGGATCTCCGGATCTGGTATCACTTGCTGGGCATTGTGGTCCTCGTTGTAGGGAGGTGAGACATGTCGAGGCTAGTGACCTCGAAGTTAGGTGTCGTCTGGCCTAAGGACCCACAGCCTTAAGCTGATTGAGCCGTGCTTGCTAGTTAGGCTTCTACCTGATCCCATTACCCACGCTAGATCTAAGGATTCTTCCCTCCTCATTTGAGACCTCTCCTCATCTACTCTCTACGAGTAGTCTCCTTCTCTGAGTACACCTTATGTTGTGTGTTTTTTAGAGTCGAGTCGAGCATTTTATGCGAGGTTGGGCTCGTTCTGGTGAGAGTGCTCGACTTGAGAGAGTGCATTTTTCTGAGATGGACGGTCTTGGTGATCGACCATCTCCGCCTCGTGCTCCATTGGAGCATGAGGCTGAGTCGTCTCGTGGTGACGGGGGAGACCGGGTTCCATACATGGATTACCTCGGTCCGCTCCCACCTCCACGTAGACCTCCTTCTCCTCCTCCTCTGACTCGAGAGGAAGAGGGATTCGGTCAGGATCGAGTTCTTGGTGCATCACCACCTTTAGCTTGATAGGATAGACCGATGACTTTGTGGGAGCGGACCCATCTTGTTCGGGCTGTGCAACCTTCTTGCATAGTTCTCCCCCCTGCTCGCGGAAACAACTATGAGCTGAAACCTCAATATGTGAGCATGCTTCCAACCTTTACTGCCAATAAGGAGGATCCGTATATTTTTATACGCGAATTCGAGGAAGTATGCTCCATGTTCAAGCTTCAACAGCTTGACAAGGATTCAGGTCGGTTGAGGATGATTTCTTTCGCGTTGAAGGATAACACGAAGAAATGGATGTACAGCCTCCCGGCGAGCTCCATTCGGTCTTGGGATGACTTTGTGACCGTATTTCTGAAGAGATTTTTCCTTCAAAGGAAAACTCAACAGATACATCAAATGTATCAGACTGAGACCGAATCTTTTCATGCTTTCTTTGAGAGGTTCAATGACCTTTCTAGCAGTGCCCTCATCATGGACTTGAGCTATGCCAGCTGTGCCAAATTGTTTATGAGGGCCTAAACTACAACAGCCGCACATTGTTAGAGTCGATGTGCCAGGGTGATTTCCAAATGAAATCCATCAATGAGGCATGGTACACTTTTGAGTTAATGGCTGAACGTACCTTCGAGTGGGACACCATGAGAGAGCCACCAGCCACCAGGTCCTCTAGTCGGGCTGGATCATACCATGTTGAGTCAACTATCGCGTCTGAGGCAAAATTGGCTGCTCTCATGCGTAGGATTGAGAGTTTGGATATGGATCGAGCTCCTGTAGCTCAGGTTGCTACTCCTGGGTGTAGTAGGTGTGGACTTACGGGTCATGATGACTTGGAATGCGCTTACGCTCCAAGGGATACTGAGCATGCAAATGCGATGTATCAACAGAGGCCCCGTAACGACCCGTATAGTCACTCCTACAACCCGGGATGACGTAACCATCCTAACTTCTCTTGGGGGCCTAGTGGGGGTCACGGTCAAAGCTCGCACGCTCAACCTCAACCTCCACCTTATCAACCTCCACGCCCATCAGCGACCTACCAACCCCCACATCAAAGGTCTCAGCACCATAATTACCAACCTGCTCAGGCCTCATCGTCGGGTTATTCCAACCAGACTCCACCACCCCAGCGGGTTGACCCCAAGGACCCTTCTAGTGATCTGACCCTTCAAGCGTTCATGTAGAGCATGCAAAGTACAGTCAAGACTTTGGAAATGCAAGTTAGCCAGTTGGCTCATTAGTTCCATGAACAGGAGAAGGGTTAGTTCCCGAGTGAACCTGTGGTAAATCCCAGGGGTCAACCTGCCCATGCTAGGCAGAATGTACACAATGTTGAAAGTGACCCTTCCCAACATGCCAATGTTGTCCATACCTTGAGATCGGGTAGGGTTGTTGACAACAATGTGGAAATGCCTGAAGCCAACCCTGTTGGCGAGACTTCCGAGGAGAGTCTTGAACCTGTCACGGAACCTAATTCTGAGACTCCTCCTCGTGATTCTTATATCCCCAAGGCACCATTGCCTCATAGGTTGACTAAAAAATGTGATGAGCATTGGGACAAGATCGTTGAGGTACTTAGGCAAGTAAAGGTGAACATCCCGTTGTTGGACAACGTTCAACAAATGCCACCGTATGCCAAGTTCCTCAATGACCTTTGCACCACTAAGAGAAAAACAAATGTTCCGAAAAAGACCTTTTTAGCCGCCAATGTGAGCTCAATATTGACACTGCCCATGCAAGTCAAATACAAGGACCCAGGTTGTCCAACTGTCTCTTGCATGATTGGGAATGTGACAATCTCTCAAGCTTTATTGGATTTGGGGGCATTTGTGAACCTCCTGCCTTACTCTGTCTATGTCAACCTTGGAATAGGCGATCTTAAACCAACGAGCACAACCCTCCTGTTAGCTGACAGATCCGTCAAGATTCCACGAGGGAGTGTGGAGGATGTCCTTATCAAAGTGGGTGAGTTCGTATTTCCAGTTGATTTCATCATCTTGGATACTGAACCTGTGTCCAACCCACAATGACAAATTCCTGTGATCTTTGGAAGGCCATTTCTTGCGACATCTAATGCTTTGATCAATTGTCGCAATGGCTTGATGAGGTTGTCTTTTGGAAACCTCACGGCGGATTTCAACATCTTTACTCTTGGTAAATCCGGGCTCTTCGACGACACTATCGGAGCCAATTTCATCCAGGACACGGATGAGCCCGAGTCATTAGGCATGTTCGACTCACATCGACATATTATTGAGGTGCCTAATGACCAGGTTGCGAGTGAAGAGGATCTTGAGGAATCCGCCAACGTATCTCTGCACGAGGAGGCACATCTGGGTGCTTGCTCCTCTTACCCCGTGGCCCTTGAGCCACTTGAAAGTAACTCTGAATCTGACCAGGACCCACCTCTGGTCGAGCTTAAACTGCTCCCCGATAACCTAAAGTACATCTTTTTAGGGGATCATGAGACCTTGCCACTCATTATTGCTTCTGATCTTACACAAGATCAAGAGGTTGCCCTCAAAAGAGTACTATTTGAAAACAAAGAGGCGATCGGGTGATCCTTGAAGGATATCAAGGGAATTAGCCCTGGTATTGTTCAGCATCGGATCCACATGGAAGAGGATTCTAGGCCCTGCAGGGACCCACAACAAAGATTGAGTCCTGTACTGAAAGAAGCCGTCCGAAAGGAGGTTCTTAAGTGCTTGGATAATGGCATAATCTATCCTATCTCTGATAGTTCGTGGGTGAGTCCTGTCCATGTGGTTCTCAAGAAGTCAGGCATGACGGTTGTGGAGAATGAGCATAATGAGCTTATCCTGACATGCCTGCAAACTTGCTGGCGAGTTTGCATTGATCATCGCAAGCTCAATGCGGCAACGCTGAAAGATCATTTCCCATTGCCATTCATTGATCAGATGTTGGAAAGGTTGGCCAGACATGAGTATTATTATTTTCTTGATGGATACTCCGGTTACAACCAAATTCCCATCGCCCCCGAGGATCAAGAGAAAACCACATTTAGTTGTCCCTTTGGCACGTTTGCCTACCGCCGCATGCCCTTTGGGTTATGTAATGCGCCGGCAACGTTTCAAAGGTGTATGATCAGCATCTTCTCCGATATGGTAGAGCGTTTCCTTGAGATTTTCATGGACGACTTTTCCATATTTGGTGCTTCCTTTGATGAGTGCCTTCATCACTTGAGCCTTGTCCTCAAGCGATGCCGTGAGAAGAACATCACTCTCAATTTGGGAGAAATGTCACTTCATGGTGAAGCGAGGGATTGTACCTGGACATGTGGTCTCAAGTAGGGGAATTGAGGTCGATCCCGCCAAAGTGGATCTTATTGCTAATCTCCCACTGCCACGTAATGTGAAGGATATCCGCTCCTTTTTGGGGCATGCTGGATTCTATCGGCGGTTCATTCAGGATTTTAGCAAAATTGCTCGACCTCTCACCGCCTTGCTGGCTAAGGATGCCATTTTTGAGTTCACACTGGATTGCCACCATGCCTTTTTGACCTTGAAGAAAGAGTTGACTTCAGCTCCCATTATTAAGGCACCGGTGTGGACTGAACCCTTTGAGTTAATGTGTGATGCACATGACTTCGCTGTGGGAGCAGTGCTTGGTAATGATTGGACAAATTGCCTAATGTGATCTACTATGCCAGTAGAACTCTCAATGATGCCCAATTGAACTACACTGTGACAGAGAAGGAATTCTTAGCGATCATATTTGCTTTGGAGAAATTCCGGTCGTACTTGATTGGCTGCCACGTGATTATCTATTATGATCACACAGCCATCAAACACCTCATGGCGAAGAAAGATGCAAAATCCCGACTCTTGAGATGGATCTTGTTGTTACAATAATTCGATCTCGAGATTCAGGACAAAAAAAGGTGTGAAAATGTTGTAGCAGACCACCTGTCTCGTCTAGAGACGACCAACCCACAGGACAAAATTATTAATGACAAATTTCCTGACGAGCAGTTGTTCACGATTGAAGATAACCCTTGGTTTGCCGACATCGTGAACTACCTCGTGACCGAGCAACTTCCTGTGGGTTGGTCAAAATCTGACCAAACCAAATTTAGATCTTATGTCAGATTCTTTCACTTGGACGACCCCTACCTATTCAAATATTGCTCTGACCAAATTATCAGGCGGTGTATCCCAGATACCGAGTTCCAAAGTGTGCTCCATTTCTGCCACTCTAAGGCATGTGGAGGACACTTTGGAGCAAAGAAAACTGCCGCCAAGGTGCTCGAATCTGGATTCTACTGGCCTTCTCTTTTCAAGGATGCTTACGACTTTTGTAAGCAATGTGATAGGTGTCAGCGCCTTGGCAGGATTGGTCGACGTGACATGATGCCTTTGCAAAATGTCCTTATTGTCGACATCTTCTATGTGTGGGGCATCGACTTCATGGGTCCCTTCCCGAACTTGTTCGGGAATATTTACATTCTGGTGGCCGTTGACTATGTGTCTAAGTGGGTTGAAGCTATACCCACAAAGACCAATGACAACAAGGTGGTCACCAAATTCTTAAGGGACATTTTTGCGCGATTTGGTACACCTCGTAGCATAATCAGTGATAGGGGTACCCACTTATGTAATCGCTCCTTTGGAGCGCTTATGAGGAAATATTCGATCACCCACAAGCTTGCGACCCCATACCATCCACAAACTAGTGGGCAGGTCGAAGTCTCTAACCGTCAATTAAAGCAAATTCTTGAGAAGACGGTTAATTCCTCGAGGAAGGATTGGTCAACCAAGTCGAATGACACGTTGTTGGCTTTCCGCACCGCATACAAGACCAATTTGGGTATGTCCCCATATCGGGTAGTGTACGGCAAGGCTTGTCACCTACCCGTCGAGCTTGACCATCGTGCTTTCTGGGCGATCAAGAACCTGAATATGGATCTTGATCAAGCAGGAGTACAACGTAAGCTCGACATTGTAGAATTGGAAGAGCTACGCAATGATGCGTACGAGAATGCCAAAATTCATAAGTCCCGAGCCAAGATGTTTCACGATCGCATGATTATGCGAAAGGTGTTTACGGCCGGGCAGAAGGTGTTGCTCTACACTTCCCGACTTCATCTGTTTGCGAGTAAGCTCCGCAGTCGCTGGTCTGGCCCTTTTATTGTCCAAACCGTATAACCTCATGGAGCGGTTGACATCTTGAACCCAGGGAATGGGGATGTGTTCAAAGTTAATGGACAACGCCTCAAACCCAACTTGGAGGGGGCACCAGCCGAAGTCGAGGAGGTCATGTTCCTTCATGAACCTCTCTCGCACTCAACCATTCATGCTCCTGCACGAGTGGTTGAGCTTTCATGTTTGTATATAAAAAACAAGAAAAAAAAGAAAAAAACAAAAAAAACAAAAGAGAGAAGACTCCTTCAGTGAGCATCGTTTGTTGTGGGCCCCAACCCTTAAGTATTTGGGCCCCAATTCTTTCACGTATTTGTATCCCTTCCTTAGCATCTCACAGGTTTTGAAGGAATTTGGGTTGTGTCCATCAACATAGCCATGAACTTCCCTTTGTACTTCACGTTGGTGAGATATATTCTTTTTCATGCATAAATCCATGTAGTATCATGCTCACATTCATTGAGGACAATGCATGAATTAGGTGTGGGGGGGTGTTTTTACGTGTGTACATAGTCGAGTCTTTTCCTTTTATTTTTGTTTTCTTTTGTGTGCATTGTTAGGGTCATGTTAGTGTGCTGTTTAATATCGATATATATGCTTGCCATGATCCATGGGTGACTTGTCTTCTTTTGCTTGCATAGTGCTTCAAAATTTTCACATTTCTTTCAAAATCTTCATGTGTTTGCGAAAGAAAATGTTTTGTGGGTTTTGCATGTGTTTAGCATGTGCAAAACCGTTGAGAGGCAAAGTAAAAAGAAAGCTCCCAAAATTGTCTTGAACTTGATGCATTAGGATATCTAGTACAGTGGCTTTAGGACTTATCGAGTCGCTAGGATGCACCCCGATTTTCCCTCGGGGACGAGTAATCATAGGGTTTCAGTACTCAAACATTTAAAGAAGTCCACCCTGAACCTAGTGAGTCAATAATTCGTGTCTGTAATTTAAGGAAGTTTGTTGTAGTCAAGGACCCTTTAAATCTTGTTGTGAGACATTAAGTGTAGGGGTTTTGGTTCATTTGTATATAAGAAATAAGTGAGTAGGTTTTCTCTCTTCTCGCACGGCTCCTATCACTCGGGAAAGTAGGTCTGAGGGGACTTTGTGTCTGGTGCTTTTGAGTCATTTGACTTGGGATGCGCCGACCGAACTCCCGTTACACGGGTGGTAGGGATTGCCCTATGTGGAGATTTAGGGAAATGTGTACGTGATAGTGTAAGTCCTCATACGCAATGATGCACAAAACCTAACTGTGGGAGAATGAAACTCCAACTAATAAAAAGAAAAGAAGACAGAAAAAAGAAGAAGAAAAGAAACAAAAAGAAAACAAATGGTAATGCAAATAAGAACCTTAATGGACTTTACACTTTGTATCCCTTGAGGATGTTGAGGTTCTCCATGTCTTTCACTTAATTCCTTATTTAACTTGCACGAATGGTTCATTAGGCTAGGTGTGTGGACTGATTACCTATATAGAGTCGGCCCGTAGGATTACCGCGTCCAATGATCGATAAAAATGAGTCCATCGAGTTGAGTTTCTAGATTGAATAATTCATCTTGTTCAGATTTTGTGGGTATATCCGCTGAAAACCCTCAGGAGACAACACTCCTCCTCCTTGGCAACAAGGAGGTTTAACGGCTTGTTGCACGTGCTAAGTGCAACCATGATTCCTACGAAAGTGAGTTAGGATTTCTTGTTTTTCGTATGCTTCTCTTTTTTTGTTTTGCTCGGGACTAGCAAAAGTTAGGTGTGGGGGTATTTGATTGACATCATTTCACGCTTACATTTGAATCTTATATCCATTATCTTTCACCTAAACAATGCTACGTAACGAGCTTTATGTTTGAATTTCAGAAATAAAGAGGTTTGAAGATAAGAGGCATGAAAGGACCTAAAAGAAGGAAAAAGGACTGAGTTGAGAGACTCGAGGACCAAGATGCAAGATCGAAGGACCTGAAGGCAAGATAGAAGGACCAATGAGCAAACAATAATACTCCACACCATCATGGGGAGTATTTTGGCAATTCTATTCGGGTCGGAGCTCCAACAAGCGAAGTAGATGCATCAAAGACCAACAAATACATTTAAAAAAGGCCAGAAGAAAATCCAAAGCGATCCGAACACTGTAGACCGCTAATTAGCGGTCCACGACCGCTAATTGGCGGTCACGTTTGGTTCGGATCCGCTAAGATTTATGTGGGGCGTGTATTAGTGTGTATTTAGTCTATTGTTGGTATTTGTTTAGTCCCATACCGGGGGATTGTCCCGGATTACCTTTTTCTATGACTGTAAATAGAACTCTTAACCTTCTATTGTAATCACCCATTGCTTGGTGGCATTCTCTCTACTAAGGAGTAAGCCTTGAAGCAAAACTCAAGGTGGAGAAGAATGCTACCTTTAATGTGAGTCATTGTTAATAAAATAATTGTTCTTAGTTTCTTTTAATCTTGTCTTTTAATTCTTGCATGTTTCTTTAGTTTATGTTTCTTTCAATTAGTGTCTTTAATGTTCCTTTCTTGCTTAGTTAAATTTTCTTTCAGTATAATGTCTCATTTTGTTAATGTAGGTAGTGTAATGATTAGTGAGTAGTTTCATCCCCTTTGGGGGTGGGGTAGATGTATGTACATGTTATGTAGGTGGTATGAATGCTAGATATTATTGTTTGTGAGAGATATTAGTATGCTTGCTTGAATTAATAAGAACTTTACTTGATGATTTCTGCCATAGTTAGGTACACTCCATGCTCGTTATGTTCTTAATAACAATCTTGCATTGCTCATATTAATCACCTAGGTTAGTGTTGTAAATGATAGGTCTTGCCATGAGGTACTTCTTATGCATTAACAAACACTAACCACACTTGAGCTTATTGTATGCATTCACCACACTTATTTTATGTGCACACACAGACACTCCACCCCTAAGAGGTTTTCCATTCCTGAGTTTTATCTCCTTTCATTAGTTGCTTAGTTTAGTTAGTTTTGTGATTTCATTTCAGCTTTCCTAGTTTACTAGTTTAGATTAGTGTAGTTAGTGTAATCAATCTTTCTCTCCTTTCTTTCCCACTCGCTTTGCACAAACCAAAAGTCGACACACCTCCATGTGGATCGACCCGTATTTGCCACCGCTTCAACATGGTCGTGCACTTGCGATTTAATATAAAACGAATCAATCAGCTGACGAATGCACCTGCAACGTTCATGGATCTGATGAACAGACTTTTCAGCCGTATCTTGACAGATTTGTGATTGTCTTCGTGGATGATAACTTGTATACTCACCAGACAGAGAGCAGCACTGGGAGCACCTGAGGATTGTGCTTAGCATTCTGAGAGATCAGCAGCTCTATGCTAAGTACAGGAAGTGTGAATTCTGGTTAGATCGGGTGGCCTTTCTGGGGCATATGGTGTCAGCAGACGGGATATCTATAGATCTAGCGAAGGTCGAGGCTGTGAGTCAGTGGAGAGCTCCGACCAATGTGTCAGAGATCAGGATTTTGTGGGTTTAGCAGGTTATTATCGTCGATTTATTCAGGACTTCTCCAGATTTGCTTCCCCACTGACTGTGTTGACACAGAAAGGTGTCAAGTTCGTTTGGTCCCAGAAGTGAGAGGATTGTTTTCAGGAGCTGAAGAGGCGACTGACTACAGCACCGATTCAGACGTTACCGAGTGGTAGCAGAGGTTATGTGATCTACAACGATGCTTCAGGAGTTGGGTTGGGCTGTGTTTTGATGCAGTACGGGAAGGTAGTGGCATATACGTCCAGGCAGTTGAAGGTACACGAGAAGAACTACCCTACCCATGATTTGGAGTTAGCAGCGGTGGTTCACGCGCTGAAGACCTGGAGGCATTACTTATATGGAGAGCAGTTTGAGGTCTTCACAGATCACCAGAGTCTGAAGTATTTGTTTTCGCAGAAAGAGTTGAATATGAGGCAGCGCAGATGGCTTGAGTTCATAAAGGATTACGACTTCACCATTTCGTTTCATCCGGGGAAGGTGAATTCTGTCGCAGATGCCTTGAGTAGGAAGGTGGAGTTGTCAGCTACTAGCTTATGCATTCAGGAGTGGAGGTTGCTTGAGGCCTTGACGGAATGGAAACCTTTTACAGAGGACTCTGAGGGGGCAGTGATTGCGGGACTTCGAGTGGAGCTGCAGACAATCTCGAGAGTTGTTCAGGCTCAGAGAGCAGATGATGAGCTTGTTAGTCTGATGCAGTTAGCTGCTAAGGACGGATCAGACTTCGGTGTCGGAGTTGATGGGGGCTTGAGATTCAGGGGCCGGATCTGGGTACCAAGAGCAGGTGATCTGAGGGATACTATCATGGAGGAGGCACATAGAGCCACATATTCCATTCACTCGGGGAGTACCAAGATGTATAAAGACTTACAGTGGAGTTTCTAGTGGAAGGGGATGAAGCGAGACATAGCGAACTTTGTGTCCAGGTGCCTGGTTTGTCAACAGGTGAGGATTGAGCACCAGTGACCAGCAGGGCAGCTGCAGAGTATAGATCTGCCGGAATGGAAGTGGGAGCACGTGACGATTGATTTCGTCACCGGGTTACCGAAGATGAGAAAATCTCACGACGCGGTTTGGGTTATAGTTGATCGATTGACCAAGTCAGCGCATTTTCTGGCGATCAGGACCACCTTACCTTTGGAGGGTTTGGTGAGGTTGTACATCAAGGAGATAGTACGATTACATGGAATGCTGGTGAGTATTATCTCCGATCGAGATTCGAGGTTCACCTCCAGATTTTGTGGTAGTCTGTAGAAGGCCTTGGGGACTCAGTTGAAGTTCAGCACGGCTTTTCATCCGTAAACAGACGGTCAGTCGGAGGGGACCATCCAGACGCTAGAGGATATGCTGAGAGCGTGTACTTTGGATTGGGCAGGATTTTGGGATGAACATTTGCCGTTGATCGAGTTCGCCTACAACAACAACTACCATTCGAGCATTGGGATGGCACCGTACGAGGCTCTGTACGGTCGGCCTTGTAGATCGCCGGTATGCTGGAGTGACGTAGGCGAGAGGAAGCTAGTTGGGCCAGAGATTTCTCAGATCTCTGCTGAGAAGGTTGGCGTGATCAGACAGAGGTTATCAACGGCTCAGAACAGACAGAAGAGTTATGCATATAGGCCTAGACGAGAGTTGAGATTTGAGGTGGGCGATCACGTATTCCTGAGGATTTCACCAGCTCGTGGAGTGATGAGATTCGGGAAGAAGGGGAAGCGGTCTGAGGTACGTCAGACCGTTTGAGATTCTTGATCGAGTAGGAGAGGTTGCCTACCGTATTACTTTGCCGCCACAGCTCTCGGGTGTTCACAACGTTTTCCACGTTTCGATGTTGAGGAAATATGTTGCCGATCCGTCGCATGTGATTGAGATCTGTGTTCGCGAGATCAGTCAGGACTTATCTCTCGAGGAGAGTCCCATGGAGATTGTAGATCGGATGGAGCACCAGCTCAGAAGGAGAACCATTCCGATGGTAAAGGTCAGGTGCCAACACCATAGCGAGCGTGAAGCCACTTGGGAGATCGAGGATGAGGTCCGGAAGAAGTATCCGGAATTGTTTGGTGAGGATTTGGTTCTAATTTCGAGGACGAAGTTCTTTAAGGAGGGTGGATTGTTACATCCTAACCCTTTTCTTAATGGGTTTAATGTGTTTTAGGTGGTGGATTAGAGGAGGTTGGGATGGATTGAGATGGACGGCTGAGATGAGTGGAGGAGAAGAGTATAAAAGGTAATTTTCTCTCTCTTTCTGTCACTTCTCTCTCACTCGCGTGATTCTCTCTCCCGCTCAACTCTCTCTCTCTCTCAGCTACCGGAGCGTGGTGGTGTGGATTCGGTGAGGAAGACAACTCGGTGGAGTGCGCGAGGATCACGTTGATCGGTGGCTCGGTTGGGTTCGCCGGGGAAGGAGGAGAAGTGCTCGTGGAAGCGACCTTCGTGGGTTCTTCAAAGGCTTCTTCAAGCCTTAAAGGTATGCCAAGCTTTAGTTAATCCTCAATTAAGCCTTCGTGAGAGTTGGAGTGGTCGACGGTAGGCCGGTTGGCTCGTCGAGGGACTTGCAGCAGCTTTTCTGCTAGGAACGGTCGACCGGCGGGTTGGTGCGGTCGACCGGGCGTAGTGTTTTCGGGCAAAATCCCTTGCACCGGTCGAACGATACCCTAGGAGTGGTCGACCGGTGGTACAATCTTTGCAAGAGGAAGATGCTCTGGGTGTTTTCGGTCGAACGGGTCCCCTTTGTCGGTCGACCGAAAGCACTATCGTAATTCGGTTGGGGGCGTTGACCATTCAAACGGTCGACCGCCCGTTGACTATGATTGACCTCATTTCATGCTCATATTTGCACCTTATATCCATTATCTATCACCTAAACAATGCTATGTTACGAGTTTTATGTTTGAATTTCAGAAATAAATAGGTTTGAAGAGATGAATCATAAAAGGACCCAAAAGCTGGGAAAAAGGACTGAATTGTGAGATCTGGGGACTAAGATGCAAGGGAGAAGGACCTGAATGTAAGACCGAAGGACCAAAAAGCAAAACAAAATACTCCACACCATCATGGGGAGTACTTTGGCAATTCTAGTCGGGTCGGAGCTCCAACAAGCAAAGTAGATGCATCAAAGATCACCAAAGACATCCAGAAAAGCCCAGAAGAAAACTTAGCGAGATCCGACCCATATAGACCGCCAATTGGCGGTCTGTTTTGGCCCAAATCCGCTAAGATTTTGGTGGGTCGCGTATTAGTGTGTATTTATAGTCCATTTCTGGTATTTGTTTAGTCCCACATCGAGGGATTGTCTCGGATTGCCTTTTCTATGGCTATAAATAGAACTCTTCACCTTCTATTGTAAGCACTCCATATTTTGAGTGGCTATTCTTCCTACTAGAAGTGAGGCTATGAAGCACACACTAAAGTAGGAGGATTCTACTTGAAATGTGAGTCATTTGTTAATAAAATTTTCTTTATTATGTTGTTTGTTTCATATTTCTTGCTTTACTTTGTTTAATTTCTTTTCATTAGTTTTAGTAGCTTAGTTAATATGCTTTCCTTGCTTAGTTTAATAATTAGTGTAATGTGTAGTGAGTAGTTCCATCCCCTTTGGGGGGTGGAGTAGATGTTCATACATGCATTAGAGAATGGAATGAATGCTTTATTTCCAATGTGTTGATAAAACATGAATGTATGTTTGCTTGTTTAGGATATAATTTATAACTTGATGAGTTTTGCGAAAATGATTAGACACCTCTCATGCTTGTTTAGGTTCTGAAATAAACAACTTGTATATGTAAATGTTAATCAACTAGGTTGGTGAATAGATTGATAGGTTTTGCCATAACATTTAGACACTTCCTATGCATGATAACACCACCTTCATTTGTGCTTAAAGAATGTGTTCAACACCCACATCTTTGCATGTGTGCACTCACTCGACCCCTTAGGGGTTTTCCCATTCCTGAATTCCAGCATTTCATTCTTAGCTTAGTTGGTATTTCATCGTTTTGTTTCTTTCTTTCGCATTTCGTGCTTCTTAGTGTAGTGTAGTGTAGAGTAGCATAATCAATCATCTTCTCCATTTTTTTGCCACTTGATTTCGTGCAAACGAGAGACTGCTCACCTCCCTGAGGACGGCCCGTATTTGCCACCGCTTCAACGCGGTCGTGCACTTGCGGTTTAAATTAAAACGAATCAACAAGTTTTTGGCGCCGTTGCCGGGGAGGTGCCAGTCCAGACTCTTGTTTGGACGATTCGAGTGGATTTAATTTGTGTTTTGTAATTTTTCTTTGTTTCAGGAGACTAGGAATAGCAAGGGGAGGCTGCTGGAGAAATTGCAAGGCGAACTGGGCACTTCAGACCGTCAATCAGCGGCCTAGTGAGCTATGTTCATCTTCTTTTTTCTTTGTGTTGTTTCTCTAATTGATCTAGTAGTCTGTGACTCAATTTTGCATGTTCTGACTCTTAGATTGCTCCCAGATTAATAATCAACTTCCCTTAAGCAACTTGGACCCTAAAACTCAAAGCAAAAGATTAGGCATTCTTTTTGTTTAGGTCATGCATCATGTATGTGACTTAGGCATATAGATTGTCTTTCATTTTAGCTTTATTTTCAGTTGCTGAGTGCTGGCGTGAGGTACGCACCTTCTACTCTCATTCATGCATTTCGTATGAACATGCATTAGTTAGTAGGAAGTGCATTGCAACAAGTGTGAGTTGAGCGTTTGTTTGGAGAGTTGATTGCTAGATTAAGACTCCAAAACGCTACTAAGGAGGGGCTGTCCCATAAAAGATAAGGTGGGGATTTCATCACCCTTTCATTCGCCCCAAAAACCACACTAATCAAGAGCCTAATTTTAAAATCAAGTAGATATTGGCCTTAAGGAATTTGGACGCATTAGGAGAGTGATCCGGTCCCGACCGTCATGACCTGATCGGCGTTGCCCACTTTGTCGATAGTAGGAGAGACGAGATCCCCGGATCTTGGCTCACTTGCTGGGCTTTGTGGTCCTCGTCGTAGGGAGGTGAGGCGTGTTGAGGCCGTGTGACCTCGCAGTTAGGCGTCGTCTGGCTGTAAGGACCTATAGCGACCTTAGGATTGCTTTAGCCTTGTTTGCTTGTGTGCTTCTACCTGTACCCATCCGCCGTAGCATAAGGACTTCTTCCCTTCTCTCCTAAGTCATTCTTTCTCTCCTGTGTTCCCTCGTCTTCTCCTCTACGCACATTCTTTGTTAAAAAAAATTGTGTGTGTGCACCTTTGTGCATGCTTTCGTGGACACGAGACGAGAGTGGTCGTTTGACGAGGAGCGTTGTAAATCTGGCTTCGGTCATCGATTTCTCAACGCCTTCCTCCTCTCGTGTCGCACACAGTCCGGGTTCAATGACTGCTAATTTCCGTGAGGAGGAGCAGTTGCTGGACCCACCTGTTCGACATGTTCTTCCAGTTGTTGTTCCCATACCTCTCCGTGATCGATGCTACCCGAGCCGTACAGCTCTACCCTCATGCATCGTATTGTCAGAAGCAAATGGGAACCATTTTGAGGTTAAGCCTCAGTTTATTTCCATGCTCCCTCACTTCACTGGGAAAGGTGACCCCTATATCTTTCTCAGGGAATTTGAGGAGGTCTGTGCTATGTTCAAGCTGCAACAACTTACCACTGACTCCATCCATCTTAGGCTTGTCCCCTTTGCGCTGAAGGATGACGCCAAGAAGTGGTTGTACACCAACCAGGCGAATGCCTTTAGGACTTGGGATGAGTTTCAATTTGCATTCCTCAAGAAATACTTTCCAAATCATCGGACTCAAAAATTGAGGAACGAAATCAATTCGTTCTATTAACTTGAGACCGAGACATTTCATGCATATCTAGAGAGGTTCAATGAGCTACTATCCTCATGCCCTCACCATGGCATTGAGTTGTGGCGTCTTTGTCAGATTGTTTACGAGGGTCTTCACATCCCGTCCCGAACGCTCCTTGAGTCCATGTGTCAAGGAGAGTTCTTAGGAAAGGATGAAAGGGAGGCATGGGCTTTCCTAGAAGACCTTGCTGAGAAAACAATGCAATGGGAGAGTGTAAGGGAGCCACCTGCATCATCTAGTATAGGAGCGAGGATCGCGAATGCAAACTCGACTAGATCGGGTGCCGCATTTGCTACCGATGCCACTACGGCCACCGAGGCACGCATGGCGGATTTAATGCGCCGTATGGATTCGATTGAGCTCCAAAACCAACAAAGTGCACCTCACATGTCCACATCTGGTTGTGTTCTCTGTCATTCATGTGGTAGGATAGGTCATGTAGAAAGCGAGTGTGCGTCTATTCCTCCTGAGATGGAACATGTCAACGGCATCTATGACAGAGCTAGGAATGACCCATACTCATCATCTTATAATCCTGGATGGAGGAACCACCCCAATTTTTCATGGAACCAAAATAATGCCCCGGGTGGTCCTTCAAACTCCTCTCGACCACCTAACCAATCATACCAACCTCCCATGCATGCACAATCTTATCAGCCACCCCAAGCATCAATCACCAATCAATCGGGTTTCCCAAATTCCAATAATATGGAAACCCGATTCAATTCGCTTGAGACCTTGACTCGTAGACTTGAAAACTCAATAAAAAAAATTTATGTCAACCACAAGTCAAGTGCTCACTTCAAATCAGCAGATCATCAAAGCTCTAGAGCTCAGATTGGCCAATGGGCTCAGTCTGTACATGAAAGAGAGAGAGAGTCTTTGCCTAGCCAGCCTGAGGCTAACCCCCACATGTACCAGCAACAACACATGCAAAATGCAAATGTGGTACCTCGGGGGAGGCAAGTGAACCATGTGGAGGAACCTGTTCACCATGTGATGAAAATTAAATTTATACCACAAGTGCACGGCGTCAGTGAAGACGTGGCAAGTACGGGTCGAACACAAGGAGGGAGAGATATTGTTATTTTTGTGATTTTCGATTAGGGATAGAAAGAGAGAGAAATAAGTTTGATTTGAGATTTTTGGTTTTTAATTAATTTCTAAAGCAAGAACAACAAAAACAAATTAAAAATAAAGCAAAGATGGATGAGAGTCCAGCAGGTGGAGGTTTAGATATCGGGTTTAGATTAGAGAATTCTGAAACTTATAATAAATCATATTAGTTATGAAGCATTACATGATAAATGATTCAACATAAACTCAAGTAATCAAAATATACTAACACGAAATTAAAATAATAACTTTATTCTTCTTCTCATCACCCTAAATCTGTCACCCCCACCCTTTGGAGAGAGTTAGAAACTCATGGATGGAGGGAAGGAGAAGTGGTCCTAGAGAAACTACAAAAGAAAACTAAAAACAAGAAATAAAAGAATATAATTTTATTACTAAAATATGGAACAAAAACTAAGGACCCTTTACAACATCGTTTCGGGGCTATTCATAGCCGATACAAGGGACCTAAGTATAAAATAGGAAAGTACTTGTGACAAGACACGACTGGACAAAATCCGGAGCCACGGATCGAAAGGGGTGCGGTGTTTCTGCCGCACAATACATGTAAGATGAGGCGATTTCGCCGCAATATCTGCTCTGATTTAATCCGGATTTTTCCTGTGTGTTTATGGTATGATTTAACTGTTCTTTGCGCATCTGCATTGATTTCTTTCCTTTCTTTTGAGCTCCGAATTAATTCATTTCTATATTTGGAGATCCAAATTGATTTTTCCTTAGAACTTCTCCAAAATAATATTTTGGTACTTTAATTTGCATTCGGGTCCTCGGCTTTTTGCAATTAAGTCCCTCGCTACTTTTGTGCTTAAGTCCTTGGCCTTTTTGTAATTAGGTCTTTGAATGCTTTTATGCTTGGATGGACTTCCGTTTGAATCCCGATAATCTTGAACTTGGTCTTTATGATAGAAATGAGTCTCTTGCACGCGTTTATGCTCGGGATATGGGTAATTTGCATTCAGGTCCCTGTATTCTGTAAATAAGACTAAACACATACCTTAGTAGCATTTATTGATATAAAATTAATCTAAATGACAGACATATGATGCAATGTATGCAATGCATCAAATACCCCCACACCTAGATTTTGCTAGTCCCTAGCAAAACAAAATATAAGAGAAATGACAAGGAAATCCTAACTCACTTTCGTAGGAATCACGGTTGCACTTAGCGTGTGCAACAATCCTTTAAACCCACAAGTTTCCTTAGAGGACGAGTTTTGTCTCGTGAGGGTTTTCAGTTGACACACCCACAAAGTCTTAATTCAACATTTCATTAATAACTCTAAATATCTCCACCTCAACCTTATACATCTCACTTAGAATCTTGCATGCTCATTATATAAATCTAACTCATAAAGAATCTGACTTGGTCTGTGTTCCTCCAACATTCACACCACTAACCCTTCTACACATGTTATCACTTAAATTATTTTGAACGCCTCCTCTGGTGGTGAAGTATCATTCGGATCAACCATGACATGGATCATTCTTTTAGCTTTGGGCCTTGAGTATCTTAAAGTTTTTTTCCGTGATTCAACACATTTGCTTTTTTGACACTTTTACCCTTTTTGCATTCGTGTAGCAAGTTTGGTCGATAATCCCGAGCTGGCAGACTCAAGTTACCGGGTTTTAAGATACCCCTACGGACCAGTGACTCAAAGGCTTGGGTTTTGTAATCATTTTGCAAAATGTGCTTTCCTCACTTTATTCCTTTTTTTTACTTTTTTCCTCAAGGCTTAATTGCTATTAGAAGTCCACACTTCCCGGTATATTTTCCTCAACCTCTGCTTTTTATCAACCACTTCAAAGATTTGATTCATCCAATTTAAGTGCATACACGTCTTAAAGGGTAATGGGTTATTTCTTTGGAACTTAGATTTATGTCATAATTTGTACAAGCAGAACTATATAATAAGGAACAAAAAAACTCAATGCAATTTGAACTCGGGTTTTTGGTGGTTCAATCTTAAGCTGTGTCATGGAACATTGAATTTTTGTTTTATTTTATTATTATTATTTTTTATTTTTTTATTTTTTAGAATATATATATATATAGATAGATAGATAAACACCCCCCCCACACCTAAATCATGCATTGTCCTCAATGTATGCAAAGATAAAGCAAATGCACTTATTACCTGCGTCAACTGTGGTGGAGGGATTGAATTTGCTCAGAGTCAACCATAGTCAGAACTGGATTGAATGACGCCATGTTGGTGCATGTATCCAGTTGAATTGTTCCCCATGTTGCAATGAGAGTCCTGAGTCACAGATTCCACACCCCTCATATGTATTGGTTCTCTTATTTGCTCGAGTGATGGTGGGTGTGTCGAAGAATTACTCCCATTTTTCTCACTTCCTTTTTGATTTTGTGATGATTTATTTGATTCAGAAATCTTATAAATACGCGATCTCATTACAACATCACTTTGATTGCATACTATTTCTGGCTCATCATCAACATGAAAGATATTAAATTCAGCTTTTAAGTTTCCAAAAGATAGTTGCATGAGCCCATTTCGGCAATTTATCAAAGCTTCAGAAGTGGCTAAAAAGGGTCTGCCTAGTATCACAGGGATTTGTCTCTTAGGATCGACAACAGGTTCAGTGTCTAGAACGACAAAATCCACTGGGTAAATGAAGTCACCAACCTTAATCAAAACATCCTCTACTATACCTCTTGGTTTCTTAATAGAGCAATCAGCAAATTGAAGGGTTGTCTTAGAGGGATTTAGTGGACCAAGGTTGAGTTGCTCGTAGACAGAGAACGGGAGTAAGTTAACACTAGCACCAAGGTCTAGAAGGGCTTTGTTGATAAAAGTATCTTCTATCGCACATGAAATTGTGGGACACCCAGGGTCCTTATACTTTATAGGAGATGAGTTTGACAGAATAGAGCTTATGTTTGCAGTTAAGAATGCCTTCTTTGGTACGTTCGTTTTTCTCTTTTTAATCCACAGATCTTTTACAAATTTAGCATATACATGTATTTGTTGAATCATATCTAAGAGTGGAATATTCACCTTAACTTGCTTAAATACTTCCAAGATTTTATCCATTTGTGCACTTGAGTTCTTGTTGAGTCTATTGGGGAATGAAGCTTTAGGAACATAGACTCGCTCAGGTTCAGGTTGAGTAGGTGGGTTGGGCTTTTCAAGTTGGACTTCAGGTTCAATGGTCAGGTCATATGTGGGTGCTTGACGGCTAGATTGATTAGGAGTTCTAGGATTTACCACATTGTTATCAACTTGTTTTCCAGACCGTAATGATACAACTGCATTTATTTGTTGGAACGGTCCTTCCTCATGAACCATTTGAACCGGTCTAGGGTTGTTATTTCCTGAAGGTGGTTGATAGGGCTAATATTGATTATTAGATCTTGGGTTCACCTCAGGTTGACTTGGAAACTGACCCTTTTCTCTTTCACCTACTATTTGTGCTAGTTGGCTGACTTGTGTTTCTAGCCTTTGGAAGGATTGGTTGGTTGTTTGCATAAAAGTTTTAACCAAATTTTCCAAGCTCGTCAACCTAACATCATAATCTCCATTGTTACTAAACCCAGATGATGTATTATTTTCGTTATACGGATTTGGTTGTTGTCTAGGAGGTTGACCTTGTTGGCTCCATGAATGATTGGGATGATTACGCCAACCCGGGTTATAGGTTGATGCGTATGGATCATTTCTAGAATGGTTAAAGGTGGCATTAACTTGTTCCAAGTCCGCACAATCCTCCATAATATGACCAGTCTGACCACATCTAGAGCAAGGGATAGAAAATTCTTGATTCACTAGGGGTCGGGTGTTTAGCTCTAGACTTTCCATTCTACGCATAAGGGTAGCTAGTTTTGCTTCAGCAGCTACGGTAGCATCTACAGCGAAGACACCTGGTTTGGGTTGACTTGCTATTCTAGATCCAATACTCGTGTTAATCGGTGCTCTAGCATTGTCCCATTGCATGCTGTTTTTGGCTAAATCCTCAAGAAAAATCCAAGCATCATTCTAATTTTTGGACATAAAGCTTCCTTGGCTTACAGATTCTAGCATAACCCTAGATGTGGGTGTCAATCCCTCATAGATAATTTGGCACAATTGCCATCTTGGAATTCCATGATGTGGGCATTGGGTCAACAGACTTTTAAATCTTTTTAAATAGGAATATAACGGCTCGCTCTCAGATTGAACGAATGCAACAATTTCATTCCTAATCCTAATAGTCTTATGGTTGGGGAAATATTTCTTTAAGAAAACTTGAACAAACTCGGCCCAACTCCTAATAGATCTTTCGGCTAGACTAATAGGAATCAATGCTAGAGGCACGAATTTCAGACGTACTGCCTCCTCAGAGATATGCTGGTATTGCATAAGAGAGTAGATTTCCTCAAATTCTCTAAGGAAGAGATATGGGTCTTCCTTAGAGGTGAACTTGGGCAACATACTCAGGTATTGTGCCTTTAGTTTGAAGTCGCGACCCGGTATGATGGCATAACGATGCACGATGGCTGAGTAGCCATCGTTGGGTAGCACCGATCCCTCAGAGTCCTAGGAGGTGCAACAGGTGGGTCTACAACATTCTCACCCATTGGATCCGGGTGAGGTGGTGCAACAGGTGGATTGGGGTTAAGCTCCAGACTGGAATCTAGATGAACTCGTGAGAGTCGATTGGTCAAGTCCCGAACCCAAATCTGAGTGCACCGGTTTGAATCAATTTTTGAATTCAAATTCGAAATTTAAATTCCAAATTCAAATTCAAGAATCAATGGATACTTTTTTTTTCTTTTTTTTCTTTTTTTTTTCAAAAATGGAAACAAACAATAGAAGGGGGAAAGATGAGAAAGGAATCTTAATCTAGAGAATTGAGATAAGAAGAGAAAGAAGACTCAGATGAGACAGGAAACTTAACTCTAAAAGATAGATAAGAGGGTTGGTCAGAAGTGTCCTAAATAAGCACGGTTCAAACAATCCTAGACATAGTGTCGCTTAAATCTAGACGACTCCTAACTGGTTGAGTCGAATTGATTCGCCTGATTCACCTCCCTCACTAATAAAACCAAATTGGCCAGGCAGTGTATAGCTAGTGGGGGCGCTTCCGACAGTGTCGGTGCCAATTAGACAACCACTCCACTTGGAAGAGTTTCGTCAACACAAAAACACTTTCTAGACACCAAATTAAATTCGATCAGTTTCAAGTCATAACAAGTCAAACCAATCTTCTCCTTAATTGAGTCTGAGTCCTTAGGGGTCAATGTCTAATTGATTTTAATTTTAAGGCTTGGGTGACACTTTAGGATTGTGATTTGTGGGCCACGAAAGGGTGATGAAATCCCCACCGTATCTTTTCCTACGGAGTTGCCCTTAAGATAGTTTAACTTAAATCTAGAAAATATAGTCAAACATTGGTCTTTTTAGTGGGGGGCAATTGCAAGGTTGTATGCAAACTAGATTATATGCTTAAATGCAATCGATAAAAAACCGCGCACGTACCTTCCCTCCAGCACTCTTCCACAAGAATTAATTTGCAAGAATTTAGCAAGAATAATGCATACAAAACACTAAATGATGCATGCACTAAGGCTTTCTAATTTTGCAAATTTTTAGGTCAGAGTTGAATTATTGCCGATTATGGAATTTTACCCTAACACGTGCAGTTCTACGAAAAGGAACTTTTCGAAAATTAAGATTTTACGAGAAAGGCAAGAAAAGTTACCTCGGCAATGCTCAAACGGGTTCGCCGCCCGCGCTCGAAACTTACCGGATGCTCTACGCGTCCACCCAGAGATGGGGACAACCCCAGAAAAAATAGAAGCCCAGATGCTTCAGATGTGCGGCGGATCCGCCGCAGGTTGTGCTTGAGATGCGGCGATTTCGCCGCCCTTCTTGCTCCGAATGTGCTCGGATTTCGCCGCGCACTCTGTTGTCTCCGGAAACGCAAATCCAAATATTTAGATCGCGCACACGATAAACAGAAAAAAATCGAAATCACTAAAATAAACAAAAATCTTCGTCGCCTCCCCGGCAACGACGCCAAAAACTTGATGAAAATTAAATTTATACCGCAAGTGCACGGCGTCAATGAAGACGTGGCAAGTACGGGTCGAACACAAGGAGGGAGAGATATTGTTATTTTTGTGATTTTCGATTAGGGATAGAAAGAGAGAGAAATAAGTTTGATTTGAGATTTTTGGTTTTTAATTAATTTCTAAACCAAGAACAACAAAAACAAATTAAAAATAAAGCAAAGATGGATGAGCGTCCAGCGGGTGGTGGTTTAGATATCGGGTTTAGATTAGAGAATTCCGAAATTTATAATAAATCATATTAGTTATGAAGCATTACATGATAAATGATTCAACATAAACTCAAGTAATCAAAATATACTAACACGAAATTAAAATAATAACTTTATTCTTCTTCTCATCACCCTAAATCCGTCACCCCCACCCTTTGGAGAGAGTTAGAAACTCATGGATGGAGGGAAGGAGAAGGGGTCCTAGAGAAACTACAAAAGAAAACTAAAAACAAGAAATAAAAGAACAGAATTTTATTACTAAAATATGAAACAAAACTAAGGACCCTTTACAACATCGTTTCGGGGCTATTTATAGCCAATACAAGGGACCTAAGTATAAAATAGGAAAGTACATGTGTCAAAAAACGACTGGACAAAATCCGGAGCCACGGATCGAAAGGGGTGCGGCGTTTCCGCCGCACAATACATGTAAGATGCGGAGATTTCGCCGCAATATCTGCTCTGATTTAATCCGGATTTTTCCTGTGTGTTTATGGTATGATTTAACTGTTCTTTGCGCGTTTGGATTGATTTCTTTCCTTTTTTTTTGAGCTCCGAATTAATTCCTTCATATATTTGGAGATCCAAATTGATTTTTCTTTAGAACTTCTCCAAATTAATATTTTGATACTTTAATTTGCCGGGTCCTTGGCCTTTTTGTAATTAGGTCTTTGAATCCTTTTATGCTTGGATGGACTTCCATTTGAATCCCGATAATCTTGAACTTGGTCTTTATGATATAAATGAGTCTCTTGCACGCGTTTATGCTCGGGATATGGGTAATTTGCATTCAGGTCCCTGTATTCTGTAAATAAGACTAAACACATACCTTAGTAGCATTTATTGATATAAAATTAATCTAAATAACAGACATATGATGCAATGTATGCAATGCATCACCATGTCAATTCCATTGTGACCTTAAGGAATGGAAAACAGGTTGACAATCACATTTCCTTGCCACAACCACCACCATCTATGCAGCCCCTTAGTGGGAATGGTGGTGAAGAAGAGGCTGAGGGTGAGGGTAATACACCAAGGTTTTCCTTCTCAGGCACTACAGAAAACCTACCTGCCAAAAGCTCCTTATCCAAGTAGGTTAACCAAAAAGTAGTGTGACACAATGGACAAGATATTAGAGGTGTTTAAGCAAGTTAAGATTAACATCCTCTTATTGGATGTCATCCAACAAATACCTCAATATGCCAAAGTGTTGAAGGATCTCTGCACAACCAAGAGGAAGACCAATGTTCCTAAGAAAGTATTATTGGCTGCAAATGTAAGCTCACTTTTGTCCAATCCCGCCTACACAAAATACAAGGACCCTAGGTGTCCTACTATTCAGTGTACGATAGGGGACACTAGCATGAGTAATGTTTTGCTTGATTTAGGATCAACGGTCAACCTCCTCCCATTTTCTGTTTATCAACAGTTAAATTTGGGAGAATGGAAACCAACTAAGATCATCCTCCAATTGGCGGATAGATCCATTCGTATTCCAAATGGGATTATCGAGGACGTGCTTATCAAAGTTGGAGATTTATATTTCCAGTCGATTTTGTTGTCCTCGATACCAATCCTGTTGCGAACACTCACTCTCAAATACCTTTGATTTTGGGTAGACCATTTCTGGCAACGTCCAACGCCTTAATTAATTGTAGAAATGGTCTCATGAAGCTCTCGTTCGGTAACATGAGTGCCGAGTTTCATGTGTTCAACTCTGGTTGGCAACAGGAGCCCATGGATCAACCTTTAAATCTAAATCTCATCCGCTAATTGGAGAAAGCACCACAAAATCAACGAACACCCCTAACCCCAATGCAACCCATTGAGAATGTTTGTGGGGCCAGCGAAAACTCATTGCCTGTCTTTGTAATGCAACAGAGTGAGCTGACATCAAACATAAATGTCCAAAAGGAGTGTTTGTTGCATGATTTAGTTGAGAGTACTAGTGAAAGTGAGACACCTCATCATATGCCTATACCAGAAGGTGTCTCTACCTTATGTCCCACGGCCATTGAGCCATATGAGCTTCATATTGACTCCAACAAGGACCCACATGTGACCGAGCTTATGCTTGATGATCTAAATGATGGTGGGAGGTCCTTGTTGGACGACTTGGGGAGAAGCTCCATTCTTAGTGATGCAGGTCTGCTGCATCCATCGAATGAGCTTGAGGAACTCATTCCGATGCACCCACCTATTGGTTGGAGGGTTTTGTTCGATGAGCAACTAAACCCTAGTGAGGCAACACAACTTCACTCATTCATGTTGCCTACACCAACCAATATCATGAGGGGTTCGAGCCTTTCAGCTTTGACCTTTCACCCCTCATGACACCTCAGAGTACCGGTGAAGTTTGCCCATCTCGGCAAGTCTCTGGTCCTCATGACTTGATGTTCTCATTTGATGTTCCTTGACCAAATAATTATGAGAATATCGTTGTTGTTGTACATATCATGTTAAAAAAAGTGTAATAAAAGACTCCATGAGCGAGCATTGATTGTTGTGGGCCCCAACCCTTATGTACTTGGGCCCTATTTCTTCACGTATTTGTCTCCCTTCTTCAGTATCTCGTAGGTTTTGAGGGAATTCGGGTTTGTATCCATTATTGTAACCATGAACTTCCTGTTGCGCTTAATGTTGGTGAGATCTATTCTTTTTCATGCATAAATCCATGCAGTATCATGTTCACATTCATTGAGGACAATGCATGAAGTAGGTGTGGGGGTGCTTTACGTGTGTACATAGTCGAGTCTTTTTTCTTTGATTTTGTTTTCTTTTGTGTGTACTGATAGGGTCATGTTAGTGTGTTGCATTTAACATTGATATATCTGCTTGCCATGATCCTTGGGTGAGTTGTCTTCTTTTGCTTGCCTAGTGCTTTAAAATTTTCACATTTCTTTCAAAATCTTCATGTGTTTGCGAAAGGAAATGTTTTGTGGCTTTTGCGTGTGTTTAGCATGTGCAAAACCGTTGAGAGGCAAAGTAAAAAGAAAGCTCCTAAAATTGTCATGAACTTGATGCATTAGGATTTCTAGTTTACTGGCTTTAGGTCTTATCGAGTCGTTAGGATGCACCCCGGTTTTCCCTCGGGGGCGTGTAATCATAGGGTTTCAGCACTCAAACATTTAAAGAAGTTCACCCTGAACCTAGTGAGTCAAATAATTCGTGTTTGTTAGTATAAGGAAGTTTGTCATAATCAAGAGACCTTAATCTCTTTTTGTTAAACTTAAGTGTAGGGGCTTTGGTTCCCATGTAGATAAATAAATAGGTGGTGTTCTCTCTTCTCGCACGGCTCCTATCACTCGGGAAAGTAGGTCTGAGGGGACTTTGTGCCTGGTGCTTTCGAGTCATCTGACTTGGGATGCACCGACCGAACTCCCGTTACACGGGTGATAGGGATCGCCCTATGTGGAGATTTGGGGGAAGGTGTACGTGATAGTGTAAGTCTTCATAGGCAATGATGCACGAAACCCGACCCTGGGAGAATCAAACACCAAAAAATAAAATGCTTTAATGGAAAAAAATGAAAAAAAAGAAAAAAAAGTGTCAAATAAGAACCAAAATGGACTTTACACATTGTATCACATTCAGAAGTTAAGGTTGCCCACGTCTTTCACTTAAGTCCTTAACTAACTTTCACGAATAACTCATTTGGCTAGGTGTGTGGACTGATTACATATATAGAGTCGACCCGTAGTATTACCGCTTCCCATAATCGACAATATGAGTCCAACGAGTCATGTAGCTAGATTGATTAATGCATCTTGTTCGGATTTTGTGGGTATATCCGCTGAAAACCCTCAGGAGACAACACTCCTCCTCCTTGGCGACAAGGAGGTTTAACGTCTTGTTGCACGTGCTAAGTGCAACCGTGATTCCTACGAAAGTGAGTTAGGATTTCTTGTTTTTCTCGTATGCTTTTTCCTTTCTTTGTTTTGCTCGGGACTAGCAAAAGTTAGGTGTGGGGGTATTTAATTGACATCATTTCATGCTCATATTTGCACCTTATATCCATTATCTTTCACCTAAACAATGCTATGTTACGAGTTTTATGTTTGAATTTCAGAAATAAATAGGTTTGAAGAGATGAAGCATAAAAGGACCCAAAAGCTGGGAAAAAGGACTGAATTGTATGATCTGGGGACTAAGATGCAAGGGAGAAGGACATGAACGTAAGACCGAAGGACCAAAGAGCAAAACAAAATACTCCACACCATCATGGGGAGTATTTTGACAATTCTAGTCGGGTCGGAGCTCCAACAAGCAAAGTAGATGCATCAAAGATCACCAAAGACATCCAGAAAAGTCCAGAAGAAAACTTAGCGAGATCCGAACCATATAGACCGCCAATTGGCAGTCTGTTTTGGCCCAAATCCGCTAAGATTTTGGTGGGTCGTGTATTAGTGTGTATTTAATCCATTTCTGGTATTTGTTTAGTCCCACATCGGGGGATTGTCCCGGATTGCCTTTTTCTATGGCTATAAATAGAACTCTTCACCTTCTATTGTAAGCACTCCATATTTTGAGTGGCTATTCTTCCTACTAAAAGTGAGGCCATGAAGCACACACTAAATTAGGAGGATGCTACTTGAAATGTGAGTCATTTGTTAATAAAAATTTCTTTATTATGTTGTTTGTTTCATATTTCTTGCTTTACTTTGTTTAATTTCTTTTCATTAGTTTTAGTAGCTTAGTTAATATGTTTTCCTTGCTTAGTTTAATAATTAGTGTAATGTGTAGTGAGTAGTTACATCCCCTTTGGGGGGTGGAGTAGATGTTCATACATGCATTAGAGAATGGAATGAATGCTTTATTTCCAATGTGTTGATAAAACATGAATGTATGCTTGCTTGTTTAGGATATAATTTATAACTTGATGAGTTTTACCAAAATGATTAGACACCTCTTATGCTTGTTTAGGTTCTGCAATAAAAAACTTGTATATGTAAATGTTATCAACTAGGTTGGTGAATAGATTAATAGGTTTTGCCATAACATTTAGACACTTCCTATGCATGATAACACCACCTTCATTTGTGCTTAAAGAATGTGTTCAACACTCACCTCTTTGCATGTGTGCACTCACTCCACCCCTTAGAGGTTTTCCCATTCCTGAATTCCAGCATTTCGTTCTTAGCTTAGTTGGTATTTCATCGTTTGTTTCTTTCTTTCGCATTTCGTGCTTCTTAGTGTAGTGTAGCGTAGAGTAGCATAATCAATCATCTTCTCCATGTTTTCGCCACTTGATTTCGTGTAAACGAGAGACTGCTCACCTCCTTGAGGACGACCCGTATTTGCCACCGCTTCAATGTGGTCGTGCATTTGCGGTTTAAATTAAATCGAATCAACAGACTACGTCCGACCGATAACTTAAGTAACTTAAGTTGGTCCGACCGATTGATTAGTTCGGTCGACCGAAGTGGTGCAGATTGTTGGTGGGATTTACTGGCGGAAATCGGTCGACCGTTTGTGGATTTTAGTTCGACCGATTGTTTCTTTTGAGAAAGAGGATTTCACTGATGGATTTCGGTCGACCGGGGCCCCTTTGCCGTTCGACCGGTTGGATGTTATTTCGGTTATTTTGCGGAATAGTAGTGGAGTTCAGTCGATAATATGATATCACAATAAATGAACTAGACATCTAAAGCATGTATGATATGAAATGCAATAAACAAACGTCTCACTGGGCCCCCGGGAACTTTCTCCCTACCACAGCAGACACCAAACATTGACGGGTCTCGTGGGTCCTCTAGCCCAACCCTCACACGTGCCCCAGGCACCACAGCCGGAAACACCCTCGGCTACAACACACGCTGGATCACTCTCAGGTCGGTAATGTCTGTACCGTTGCCCCTCTACGGCCGGAGACCTGATGCCATCTTGAGCTGCTCCAGAAGACCACTGTCAAGCCGGCAATGTCTGTACCGTTGCCCCTCTAGGGCCGGAGACCCGTTGCCATCTTGAGCTGGCCCCACACACAAACGATTCACCCTTAGGACGGTAATGTCTGTATCGTTGCCCCAAAAGGGCCAGAGACCCATTGCCATCTTGGACTGGCTCCACCACACTCGAACCACACAAAACCGCACCAAACGGTCGAACAAAACTACCAAACCGGTCGACTGAATCCTCTCCATAGGACTGACCCAACCAAAAAACCTGTCAACCGGTCGAACGGCAAAGGGGTCCCGTTCGACCGAATTCGGCCAGTAAAAACTCTATGCCACAATAAAAAGCATAAACGGTCGAACCACACGCGATCACCGGTCGACCGAAAACGGGCAGTAGAAAATCCAAATCAACCATAATACTCCGGTCGACCGAAACATCACGTGGTCGAACAAACTTTAAGTTATTTAAATCGTCGGTCGAACAAGTCAACTAGGCGGTCAACCGTTTGGATGGTTAACGCCCCAACCGACCTACAACAGTGCTTTCGGTCGACCGGCAAAGGGTCCCGTTCGACCGAAAATACTCAGAGTCTCCATCTCTCGCTCAATATGCACTACCGGTCGACCACCTCCAAGGTATCGTTCGACCGGTGCAAGAGATTTCGCCCAATTTACACTACGACCGGTCGACCGAACCATGCCACCGGTCGACCGTTTACAGTGCAGAAACTGCTGCACAGACCCGACGAGCCATCCGGCCTACCGTCGACCACTCCAACACTCACTAAAGCATAAGTGAGCATCAAAGTAAAGCTTGACATACCTTTAAGGCTTGAAGAAGCCTTTGAAGCCCGATCGCAAACGTTTCCACGCGAACTCTTCTTCTCCGGCGAACTCCTCGAACACGAACACCTCTACTCCGGCGCTCAACTGAGCTCCTCCTAGCTTTGCCGACCTCACTTCCACGATTTCTCCGGCTGGGAGAGAAAGGATCGAGAGAGAGAGAGAGAGAGAGAGAGAGAGTTGAGAGACGAGTGAGGGAGTGAGAAGGAGAGAGAAAACCAACCTTTATATACAATTTCTCCATTCAATCTCAGTCATCCATCTTACCAACTCTTAAGCCTCCCTAAATAGCCTCTAATCAAGTCCAAAACATGATTAGTGCAAAGCAAGGATTTAGGATATTACGGTTTAATAGCCTTTTGGTTTCTGATTCCCCTTTTGTTCATGTGCTGTTGTAATTCTTGTTGCTACATTGCTGTGCTAATAAATTGAAGGCGTGAAGTTGGTGATTCAAATAGAGACCTTTGAAATGTTGTAATCATATTCCATTAGTTGCAAACCATTTCCTTACTACATTCAAAATTCAATTGTATAGGGATAAAAGTTTAAGTAGGATAGTAGCAAATATAAGTTCTTGTCATCTTTATTAACATCATGGCTTTGGAGTTTGACATGGTCTTGCATTGACTATAATGTAATTATATTAATCTACAGGAAGTTTATGAGCATCAGAAAGAGCTCATCTTACTTGCGGAAAGGGTTGTCCTTACAATGCTAGATTTTGACTTTATGTGCACCACCCGTACAAACCTATTAATTTTTTTCTTCCAAACACAGACATAGGACCAGTGATCCCATTTCCAATCATAGAAAAGAATGGGAAAATGGAGATTTCCTGGTCCTTGAAATCCCCAACCATCGTATACCACCCTCTCTGTAGAGAATTAACCACGTCCCCCTCACCATTCAAATACATGACCTTCCACCTATCAATGCTACCCCAGACCATATTCTATCTATTGCCGAAATGGCGGGAGAGTCACCGTGCTTGCTACCCCCGATTGGCCGGAATCTGGTGGCATCACACCTAGGGTGGAAATCTGGCTTCATGTGGGTTCCCCACTCGTTCGCTCTTCCCTGTTCGAATTGATAATGACCAATTATTTGTGCATTTCAAATATGAACTTGGATTCAGATTCTGCTACTATTGTGGACAACTGGGGCATATTTGTACTTTCTTGTGTATACCGTCTTCAGCTCATCAATGGCTCACATCTATATGTTCAAGACTTAAAAGCGGCTGGTTTGCTGATTAATCAGTGGTCGGAGGCCGACAGAGCAATCCAACAACGACCACTTCCCCAGCCACCCACATTTTACATGTTGCATTCCTCTGTCGGTTACACTGGCCCCACCAACATATATGGGCGGCCCTTGGTTCATACAACTAGAGGCACCAGCCCAACCCACCATCACTGGAGCTACTCTACAATCAAATGTTGTTTCCTCTACTGATCAGACTCCCCACTGTTATTTTAAGGGTTATACGTACTGATGTTTTTATGCAATTTATCAGCACCCCATCGGCAAACACTTCTTCCAACCCGAAAATATTGTTCCTTATGGCTTGCATCACCTCTTCATCTATGTCCATCCTAGTAAATGGTCGACCGCACGGACACATTCGACCTCAGCGTGCATGGTCTTCGCCAAGGTTGCCCGTTATCTCCTTTTTGCTATCTGCTTGCAATACCTCTCCAATTTGCTCGACCAAGCTTCTCGTTTAGGACCATACTCTGCCATCAGATGGTATTCTTCAACATACAACATCACTCAGCTCTGCTTTGGTGATGATATTCTCACATTTGAGGAAGCTTCTATTGCTTGTATGGATCATCTCTTATCCATCATACAACTCTTTTCTCAAGCTACGGGTCAAGTGATTAATTATTCTAAATCGAGAATCTACTTTGGAAAAATGGTCCCTCATCATTTGCAAGAGGAGATCCTCCACAAATATCAATTTGTTCGAGTTGAGGAGATCCTCAGGAAACTTATCTTGGGGTTTCAATATTCGGGAAAACATCCTATCAACAACAACTAGCTCTCCGACTTATCCAAAATGCGTCATGTAAAATGAATAACTGGACGCAAAAGAATTTATCTGTTGCAGGGCGGGCCACACTCATCTCCAATCATTTAGAAAGCGCACTGGTTTTCCATATGATGTTTCCCACAAACATAATAATCAAACTTGAACAAATGCTTCAGACGTTCTGGTGGGGTAAATCTGTAAATTCCCCTCGCACGCACTGTCCAATTGCACGGTCCAATCTCCAACTGCCCAAAAAACTTGAAGGTTAAATTTTGACATTTTGAAGCCTTTAATAAGGCCTTATTTCTTAAAATTTTATGGCGTATACTCACTGGCACAAATTCACACATTTCACAAAATTTCCATCATAAATATCTTCGCAGGAAATCGTATTGGGATCACACCTCCACTACTTCCAAATCCAACACCTGGTCTTCTTTTATTCACCTCCAAGGGGATTTCTACAACCTCACTTCCTAGCAGCTGCGTAATGGTAATCTTATTAAGATCTGGCGGGACAATTGGCTTCCAAATGATATTCCACCTCCCAACTTTAAACCTCATATTGTTGCTTTGCACCCAGCTGACCTTACACATCAACATAAGTCCTGGAACAACACTCTTATACCCGAACTCTATCCTCCCGATCACGCACTTCTCTTACAATCTCTTCGGGTTCCGATACCATCGAGACTTTCGGACAAACTTTGTCTTTGGTCCGCAGAAATTAAATAATTATGTCGTTAAGGAGGCATACAAACTTTTGCCGGCCAATACGTTGCAGCTTACTCGAGCACCAGATCCATATTTTCGGCTATTCAAATGGTTCTCAACAACAAAAAGACTACTACCTCGTATATGGTATTTCTTATGGTGCTGGTCTCATGATGGACTTCCTTGGATCAATTCATTACCTTGGTTAGATATTACTCACCGCAATGACCCAAGAGCTTGTCCACGTTGCCATAATCATATCGACCGACCAACTGAATTTCTCATTGCATGTTCTTGCACAAAAACTGTTTGTGCTGGTTTATTACCTTCACAAAGTGGTGGGCATAGATTTCAAAATCTCATCACACTACACCCTGAAGAAGATAAACCAGGATTCGTCATCTTATCTTACAGCCTTTTCTAAGTGGTGATCATGTGCATCAGAACGCTAGCCCTACTTACACAACGTGCTATAGGTCTAGCTTCACCAAACAAATCAGAATGTACCATGATGTTCTTTTAATACAATGAGCATGTACAATGCTCCAAAAAAAAACTCGCCACATTGTGATTCCTTATCATCTGCCCGTACCACCAAACCATTTCTCCCTCTTCATTTCCCATCTTCTCTCACTCACTTCGTATCTCCTGTCTCAATTTCCCACTCTCTCCACAGCTGAATTGTGATAACAAAAGGAACACTATTTTACTACATCAATCTCAAACCGCACCTTCAACATCTAGCTAAACCAAGTAGAACTACCAGTCACCAACGAAGAAAACTACATCGTAGAAACTGCAGCTCTACTTGGTTTAGCTGGTAGAAACAATTTTCTTGAGTTATAATATCTTGGACAAACTATAAGATCATTTCACATATACTACTAGAAGTAACTTTTTTCCAAGGCATGCCTCGACTGGGAAATTTTTTACCACTCTCTTCACTAAATGTTTTTTTATCGGACAAAAAGAAAGAAAAAGCTTAAATGGTCACAATTACAACAAATTTCTTCATAGCAGCATATAGAAGTATAACTCTAGTCACATTTTCAACTTTGCGATCCACATAAATCTAGGACAAACCCCAACATCTCCTACCAATAGGAGCCACAAATTCCTCTTACTGAATTCCATACAGATGTCAACAAAACTTTAGGTCACTCTCTCATTTCACAGTATACTTCTACAACTTTTTTGCATTGCTTGTGAACTCGTTCTTAGTCTAGACAAGATAAAATGATCAGAAAAAATTCTCATAAGATCACAATTAGAGTTACAAACTTCCCCTTCAAAGCACATATGATTCCAACTATATTTGCATCATTGCAAATTTGCAACCACCCCCGATAAAATTACACAAAAGTTTATTCCTTAAGACACAAAAATTGCACAACAATCCTACAAAGAGGTAGCACCAATTTCTCATAAAAGCAGAGGAACAGCAACACCTAAAAGTGTGGGTGTCCAACTTAACAACAATTGTTGATGAGTGCAATAATTAAAGACCTTACAACTCAAGAGAATGTCATTAACCTTTCCATTGAGGACTATCCTCTAACAACACCAAACTACAAAGTATAAACCTGGTCCATAGAGAGTTATAAAACAATTCTTAATTACTCCAAATAGACATTTACACATTTATTAGGATACAATTTCCATTTCATAGATACTTAGAGTAGCAACTAATTCGCCAAGGAACAAGTTATTTCGTGAGTTTATTCTCAATGTAACACAAAATGAACAAAAAAACTTAAAGAACCACAATTTAAACCCCAAACTTCTCCATATATAAAAGCATGTTTCGATGAGATTTGCAACATCACAACCCCAAAAGGTTATAAATTCCTCAGAAAAAAAGGGAACACCAACATCAAAATACAAAGTATAAACCTGGACATCCAAAGTCCCTCCCAAAAAATTATATCTTGAAACTAAAAAGAAAACCAACAAGCAACGTCGGCACTTTAAATGAATGGCAACACCTAAGAGCAAGGAATTTGCTGGTATGAGCATAACCCATATTCGATTGATACTAAATTCATTATGTGACACACACACCCCATGTCTAATGAATAGTTAATTTAAAAGGACCAGTGAGTGAAAAACATGTGGTAATATAACTCACTTTCAAGTTAGAACCAGCCAACTAGGCAACAATACTTTCAAACCAAACCGACAGATCCAAAAGCGATATCTTGGGCATGCTGAGGAAGTACGCTTTCCAACCATATCAATAGATATGGAAGCTGATTGACATCATTTCATGCTTATATTTTTATCTTATATCCATTATCTTTCACCTAAACAATGCTATGTTATGAGTTTTTATGTTTAGTTTTCAGGAATAAATAGGTTTGAAGAGATGAAACATAAAAAAACCCAAAAGCTGGGAAAAAGACTGAATTGTGAAATCTGGGGACTAAGATGCAAGGGAGAAGAACCTGAATGTAAGACAGAAGGACCTAATAGCAAAACAGAATACTCCACACCATCATGGAGAGTATTTTAGCAATTCGATTCGGGTCGGAGCTCCAACAAACCAAGTGAATGCATCCAAGACCAGCAAATATACCAAGAAAAGCCCACAACAAAAATGAGCAGGATCTGAACCATATAGACCGCCAATTGGCGGTCCAAGACCGCTTATTGGCGGTCCATTTTGGCTCAAATCCGCTAAAATTTCTCCAGCACATGTATTAGAGGATGTTTAGGCTATTTTTGGTATCTGTTTAGTCCCACATCGGGGGATTGTCCCGGTTTGCCTTTTTCCATGGCTATAAATAGAACTCTTCACCTTCCATTGTAATCACTCCATATTTTAATTTGTTATTCTTCCTACTTGAAGCACACACTAAAGTAGGAGGATGTTACTTGAAATGTGAGTCATTTTATCAATAAAGTTTTGTGTTTCTTTCATTGTTTGTTTATGCTTCTTTTATTGTTTGTGCATGTTTTAGTTTAATCGTCTTTTATTTCTAGCTTAGTTTTAATATGCTTTCTTTGCTTAGTTTAATAATTAGTGTAATGTTTAGTGAGTAGATGTACATACATGCATTAGAGAATGGGATGAATGTTTTATTTTTGATGTGTTGATAAAACATGAATGTATGCTTGCTTGTTTAGGATAGAATTTATAACTTGATGAGTTTTGCCAAAATGATTAGACACCTCTCATGCTTGTTTAGGTTCTGAAATAAACAACTTGCATATGTAAATGTTAATCAACTAAGTTGGTGAATAGATTGATAGGTTTTGCCATAACATTTAGACACTTCCTATGCTTGATAAACACCAGCTTCATGTGCTTAAAGAATGTATTCTACACCCACCTCTTTGTTTGTGTGCACTCACTCCACCGGGACCGGGACCCCTGAGTTGGTCGACCGATTTTAGACTCTTGTTCGACCGTTGGGACTTAGGTTAGGCGTAGAGAGTTTAACCGTTGTAGACTTTCGGTCGACCGGACCCCATGGGAACGGGCGACCGGATTGCCTATTTCGGTCGATCGTTTGTGCGCGGAATTGAAGTCCTGGTTGAGTGGAAACTGTATCCACGGAAACTCGTGTCCTCGCCTAGTGTGTGAGCCGGGAGGTGACGAGGGTACGTTACGCCTGCCTGCCTAGGGACCGCCGTGTGGAAGAGTGTGGGTATTTAGGACGTGTCACCTCCGTGTATGGATCGTAGCTTAACGTGATGGATTTATGAACTCATAGTAGAGTATCAGTTCTGAGGGATCGTGGATCCCAATGTATGATGATGTGCGGCTTGTGGAGCCTGATGACCTGGCGGACTTCAATCTGGAACCGTCTGATGTTGTGTCGGTGATGTCGTCGATGTTGTTTCGGCGATGATGTTTTCGATGTTGTTCTGACTGTGATTCCTCAGCTGGGCACCTATTGAGATGATTGATGGACCGAGCGACGACTCCGTTGGTGTGGTTTGACAACTATAGATACAGATATATTTCTCACGACTCGGACATTGTGCCCCTTACCGAACCCCATGATTAGTATAGCCGCGTGTGGGGAGCGTCGCGTATTGTTCCGTAAGACCGTATGTGCCTACGGTAGGTCTCCGAGGGAGACCCGATGATGGTTATCGGACTGATGTCCTGTTTTACCCTGCGAGGGAACTATTTTCCTTACTGTTGATAACATGACATGCTATTAGTATGATAGGTTCATTTATACTACTGCATTCATATAAGTGAGCTTGGCATATGGGGTTTCCTTATGGAAACTCAGGCATTGTTGTTGCATGTTTTATTTCAGGACCGCAGTAGGTTCAGTTGGGTGGTGACTGCAGGCACGCTCATTTTGGGAACATGATCCTCTCATTCGGACTATTGAGGTCATCATGATTACTTGTATTGTCTTTTGTTTCATCCGATGTAATCATGTGGTTTTGACAAACTCTGATGTAATATGGTACACCGTTTGGATGTTTTATTGGAGTAACAGTCTTGCCTTTTGATGATCTGTCTCATGTGTCTTTGATTATCAATTTTAAATTTTCCGCTGTTTTCGGGATGTTACCATATGAACCTCATCACGCAGAGTTCCCTAAACAAATTATTCCTCAAAACCAAAACCCGACAAGTGAACTTAAATTGAATGGCAATGCCTAAGAGGGATTAGCTTGTATGAACTTAATCCATATTGATACATGATTCATCATTTGACACATACCCACGTGCAATCGACAACTATTTATAAATGTGAGATGAAGGAAGGAAAGAAAAAAAGGGTGATCTGACTCGCATTCAAGTTATAACCACACAAGTATTTGAAACCATACCGCTAGATCCTGAAACAACACCTGACCTCTCAAACTTAAGCGTAGTTTGAAACCATACCAACATATCCAGAAGCAAAGCAACCTCATTTTGACTTCTTCTCGGGCTTCTTCTTGACGATCTCATCCATGTACAGAATTGCCTTGCCTTTGTACGTGTCGGGGGGCTTGAGGCTGCGGACGTTGCCGGCGAATTGCTTGACGCACTGCTCGTGGATGCCGGCGCAACAGACGATGTTAGACTTTAAGAAGAAGACGCGGATAGCGGGGGCATCGCCACCTCAACCTCGTGGTTGTAACATAACTTCAAGTATGATAAGAGTTGTCCAGAATTGTTGTCCAGCCGTCCAGACAGTGAGAAATAGGGAGTTGTCCAGAATTCTTGTCCAGCGTCCAGGTGTGGGGAATAAGGAGTCGTCCATATATTGTCCAGAATGTTGTCCAGAATTCTTGTCCAGCGTCCAAATGTGGGAAATAGTGACATGTCCAGATGTTGTCCAGATTACGTACAGAGCACTGTTTTCCCATCTTCCTCCGTTGACTTCTTATTTTCATTTATTTTGTGTTGCATTTTTTCGTAAAATGAATGTAGTGAACTATTATCCGAATTGAGAGCATCATTATCTCAGATTAGTATGTAATTAGATTAGGGTTGAGGTGTTTTCATCTCCTCTACTGTAGAGGAGGTTTTCCTCCCAATATAAATAGAAAAGGAGGAGAAAATGACATCGATTATGCCGCCCCAAATTTGGTGTTATCTGGAGTTGGAGCTCGAATCCTTCCGTCGGAGCTTAGTGGAGATCAAATCCACTATTATCGTCCTCTTCCGGAGTCAAACTATTGACTTGATCCAAATCTGCCTTCCTTGACGGCGTCGCGGAAGGAATTGATCGGATTCCTCGTCGAAATCCTATCAAATTGGTATCAGAGCCACCAAACACCTGTGGGATGGCAGATCGGAGTAGCAAAGTGAACCACAGGGTAAACGTGGAGTAGCACCTATTGGGGGTGTTAGAAAAACTTGCAATCCAAAATGGCAAGATCCTGAAGTTATCACGACTCAAGGGGGAAGGATCGATAGTATGGATCTCAAGATCGGGAACCTTTCTCGTCAATTTACAGGAGATTTGCTCATCCTCTCCAGTAGATTGGAAGCTTTAGAAAGTCACACTCCCCGTGGCTATCAGGAGGAAGATATGTTTAATAAGGAGTCTGATCTGAAGGATTGCTCGTATGGACGACCAGTTCATAGTGAGGGGAGGGCCAAAATGTTGGATTATGATGGATCCACAAATCCTAATTAGTGGATCTTCAGGTGCAACATGTATTTCATGGTAAAATCTATATCACATAACCAAAAGGTGTTTACTTCTTCTAGTTATTTGTATGGAGATGCTCTTGAATGGTATTGGTGGATGCTGAAAAATCATGCAAATATGGACTGCATTTTTTGTTGTGAGCTTGAAAGGAACTATGCCTCACCTTATGAGAATATTATCACATCTATTAAGCAACTATGTCAAATGGGAAGGGTAGAGGAGTATAGCAAGGAGTTCAGGAGATTGAGCGTGAAGTGCTGCTTGGTGGAGCAGGACCAAATTGGGTTGTACCTGGGGGACTTAAACCAGATATTAGGGCTGAAGTAGAGTCTTATGAACCTAACTCCTTGCCTAGAGCTATGAGCTTAGTTGTGCTGCTAGAGTAGAAATTCAAATACTTAAGAGAATCACTTAAGTTCAGTCACACTTCATGGGTATCAAAAAGCAACACTTCTTACACTAGAACCAATGGGGTTAACACCATGGCTAAGGGTACCGTCGACAAACCAGTGGAAGATAAGGGGTTGCCTCTTGCTAGAAGGTTGACTTTAGCTCAATAAGATGAAAGGAAAAAGAAAGGGTTGTGTTACTATTGTGATGACAAGTGGAGCAAGAACCACAAGTGTGATCCCACCAAAATGTTTGTCATGAAGTTGTGTAGAGATGAAGAGTTAGATGAGGAGGAAGAAGTCATTAGTTGAAGGTAAAGATGAAGAAGTGCCCCACATTTCTTTATGTGCCCTGGGAGGACAGACTAAAGATTCAACTATGATATTGATGGGAACCATTCAAGAAAATCAAATGGTAGTGCTAATTGATTCAGGAAGTAATACAAGTTTTGTAGATTAGAAGGTGGTCAAGAAATTGGGAATATGCTTGCAACCATGGGGTACACAGTCTGTTGTGGTGGCCTTAGGGGAGAAAGTGCCTAGATTAGGGTTGACTTAATTAATCACTCTTAAGATACAAGGCTGAGCATTGCCATGGAATCCCATGTATTGGCTCTAGGAGCATACGGGGTAGTCTTAGGAGCTGATTGGTTAAGTAGTTTGGGCACTATCAGTTGGAATTTAAAGAGTAAGACTATGCCATTTCACCTGAAACATAAGAAGTGTGAACTAAGGGGGTTGAGGCACCCACACCTTGTGGGAATTTCTGATGGTCAGTTTCAGAAGGAAGACAATCAACTCAGCTATATTTGCTCCAAGTGCATGCACTTGATGGAAAATCGAAAGAAAGAGGTGAACAGTAGGGATCAACTACAAGAGGTTCAACCTATTGACTTGAGAAAGGTTATGCTGCAGTTTGCTGAAGTGTTTGATGAACCAAAGGGATTACCTCCTTGTCGGGGTTATGATCATCACATACCCCTCATTGATGAGACAAAGGCTGTTAAATTAGCTCCTTACAAACACTCCCCCTACCAGAAAAATATCATTGAGGAAACCATCAAAGAGGGCGTGCAAAGTGGAATACGCAGACCTAGTTCTAGTGCTTTTGCTTCACCTGTGTTGCTAGTCAAGAAACATGATGAAGGGTGGAGAATGTGTGTTGATTATTGTTTAAACGTTTTATTAATTACTGCAAGTGCACAACCGCGATGAAGCGGTGGCAAGTACCGCAGGGAGGTGAGTAGCCTCTGGTTTGTCAGAAATCAAGTGGCGATAAAGGGAGAAAAGATGTGATTATGTTAAAACTAAACTGCACTAAACTAGTAAGAAGAAATGTGAAAGAAAGAAACGAAAGATTGGAAATCAGAAAGAGAAACCCCTAGGGGTGGAGTGTGTGCACATATAAAGTGAAATAAGTGATGATTGATGCATTTAAGCATGTGTGTGTGTCGTGTGTGTGTCTTCATGCATAGGAAGTGTCTAAAGATGTGGCAAAACCTATCAAACAATTCACATAACGTATCAGCAATTACTACTTGATTAACATAAGATTAGGCTCAGCATGATAAGTGTCTAAAGATATGGCAAGACTCATCAAAAACTATACACTCATGTGAAGAACAAAGGTAAGCATGAGACGTAAGCATCAGCGGTCTGGATTGCTTCAACTCGCACATGATTTGGTCGGGTGGTAGATTAGGTTGTATTTAGTCCATTTTTGGTATGCTTTTAGTCTCATACCGGGGGATTGTCCCGTATTAGCTTTTTCCATGCCTATAAATAGAATTATTCACCTTCTTTTGTATTCACCCATTGCTTGGTGGCATTTTCTCTACTTGGAGTAAGCCTTGAAGCAAAACTCAAGGTGGAGAAGAGTGCTACCTTCAATTGAGTCATTTTAATAAAATAATTTTTCTAAGTTTCATTTCATATTGTCTTGTCTTTTAATTCTTGCATGCTTCTTTAGTTTGATTTCTTTTCATTTAGCTTCTTTAATATTTCTTGCTTGCTTAGTTTAATTTCATTTCAGTACAATGTTTCATTTTGTTAATATAGTTAGTGTAATGCTTAGTGAGCCGTTTCATCCCCATTTGGGGGTGGAGAAATATGTGATATGATCATGTGGTGTATTAGGTGTGTGTTATATTAATCCCTTGAGATTTCCATAACCATCTAATGAGATTTCACTCTTGTCTTTGATATACTAATGCTCTTGAATGAAGCTTAGCTTATGCTTAGATTAGTAGACCTATTTTATGGGGAATGATAAGGTGAGGATATGGATGAAATTGATGAAGGAAACATGACTTGTAGTGTATTTGCTCTTGTTGCCCTTACCTTTATTAATGTCTTGTATGTTTTAATGATTGGGTAAATCTTATTTCATGTAGAGGCATAGTGGGGCTTGGTCTTTATACGTGAGTTCATCTAGCTTTATTCCAATTATTGCCTTGTATGTTTTAATGATATGATTTTATCTTATTTCATGTGGAGGCAAAGTTAGATTTAGTTTTATGATTTTCATACACTACATGTTGTGATGAGCATAATTGAACACACACACATACACATATATTTGTATTCACATTCTTTCTCTACCCCCTTTGGGGTTTAGTTTTATTACTTATTTTCAATTTCCTTTCGCATTGTAGCGTAGTGTAGATCATAACTCATTTTCTTTCCTTTCTTTCCCACTCGCCTTTGAACAAACTAAAGTCGACACACCTCCCTGTGGATCGACCCGTATTTGCCACCGCTTCAACGCAGTCATGCACTTGCGGTTAATTAAAACATATCAATCAGTGGGTGCATCGGAATGAGTTCCTCAGACTCATTCGAAGGATGTGAAACACTAGTTTCACTATGAATGGGGCTTCTCCCCAAGTCATCCAACAAGAACGACCCAACCTCCTGTATATTATTTTGCATATGCTCGGTCGTAGGTGGGTCATTGTTGGAGTCAATATGATGCTCAAAGAGCTCAATAACCCTGAGACACGGGGTGACGACACCTTCTAGAATGGGCATATGCTGAGGTGTGTGTCCCTCACTAAAGGTCTCAACTGAATCATGCAACGAACACTCCCTTTGTACATTCATGTTTGATGCCAGCTCACTCTGTTGCATTGCAAAGACAGACAATGAGTTGTCGATGGGCCTACAAACATTCTCAATGGGTTGCATTGGTGTTAAGTGTGTTCGTTGATTTTGCGGTGCTTTCTCTAATTGGAGGATGAGATTGAGATTTAAAGGTTGGTTCATAGGCTCCTGTTGCCTACCCGAGTTGAACACATGAAACTCGACACTCATGTTACCGAATGAGAGCTTCATGAGACCATTTCTACAATTAATTAAGGCGTTGGAGGTTGCTAGAAATGGTCTACCCAAAATCAAAGGTATTTGAGAGTGGGTGTTCGCAACAAGATTGGTATCGAGGACAACAAAATCTACTGGAATTATAAAATCTCCAACTTGATAAACACGTCCTCGATAATCCCCTTTGGAATACGAATGGATCTATCCGCCAATTGGAGGGTGATCTTAGTTGGTTTCAATTCTCCCAAGTTCAACTGTTGATAAATAGAAAATGGGAGGAGGTCGAGCGCCGATCCTAAATCAAGCAATACATTACTCATGCTAGTGTCCATTATCGTACACTGAATAGTAGGACACCCAGGGTCCTTGTATTTTATGTAGGTGGGATTGGACAAAAGTGAGCTTACATTTGCAGTCAAGAATGCTTTCTTAGGAACATTGGTCTTCCTCTTCGTTGTGCAGAGATCTTTTAACACTTTGGCATATTGAGGTATTTGTTGGATGACATCCAACAAAGGGATTTAACCTTCATTTGCTTAAACACCTCTAATATCTTATCCATTGTGTCACTCTGCTTTTTGGTTAACCTACTAGGATAGGAAGCTTTTGGCAGGTAGGTTTTCTACGGTGCCTGAGAAGGAGGCGTTGGTGTTTTACCCTCACCCTCAGCCTATTCTTCACCACCATTCCCACTGAGGGGCTGCATAGATGATGGTGGTCGCAAGGAAATGTGATTGTCAATTTGCTTTCCATTGCTTAAGGTTACAATGGCATTGACGAGGTGAATAGATTCCTCCACATGGTTCACTTGCCACCCCTGAGGTACCACATTCTCATTTTGCATGTGTTGTTGCTGGTACATGCGGGGGTTAGCCTCATGCTGGCTAGGCAGAGTCTCTCTTTCATGTACAAACTGAGCCAATTGACTCATCTGAAGCTCTAGAGATTTGATGGTCTGCTGATTTGAAGTGAGAACTTGACTTGTGGATGACATAAAAAATCCATTGAGTTTTCAAGTCCACGAGTCAAAGTCTCAAGCGAATTGAATCGGGTTTCCATATTGTTGGAATTTGGGAAATCTGATTGATTGGTGAATTGAGCTTGGGGTGGCTGATAAAATTGTGGATGCATGGGAGGTTGGTGTGGTTGGTTAGGTGGTCGAGAGGAGTTTGAAGGACCACCTGTAGGATTTGTGTCCCTATGTATGTATATATTTAAAAAAATATAATACAACAAACAAGATCGATTTCATACTTTCAACAATTTTATGTACATTACTTTGTGTTTATTCTAATATCATTCAATCCTACATATATTAAAATAAATCACAAAGAGAGAATCATACCCAAAGGTTCTCTAAAACCTTTTGAAGATCCGGAGTCGCGTTGCCCCTAGAATCGTCCACCGATTTGCCTCCGAGTGTTCATCAAACTCTAAACAAGATTAGAGAGAAATGAGCTAGCCAATCAATCTCTAATAAGGGTTAGAATCTAGCTAATAACCCCTATTTGAGCTCCTGAGATTTCTATCTCCTAAACTCAAAATTAATAAGAGATTTTCGTGGTGGTTAGAGGAGAGATTAATGAGAGAAAGAATTTTTGCATTAACATAAATAAGTAGGAGGAGGGGTCCTTTTATAGGCTCCCAAAACATCATTATCAATAACTATTCTTTAGTCATGATCCCTTGCTTATTCTCTCCTAAAATTAATCTCAAATTTCCACATAAGCATCCTCAAAAACGTTTTAATTAAATCTGAAATTAATCCATCCATGATCTAATTAATCTCTTAATAATTCAGGCAGAAATCGCACTGTTCGGTCGACCGAGAATTATTCGGTAAACCGAACTATTCGGTTATAACACGTGTTCGGTGAACCGTGAGATAGACGGTTGACCGATTCCACATGAGAAAAATTCGGACGAACCACGTCTTCTCTTCGGTCTACCGATGACTCACCAAAATTTCTCCTGGAGCATAGTCATCGGATGACCGTGTCACCTTCGGTTTACCGAAAATACTCTTTCTCGGTTGACCGTTCACACTTGGTTAACCGAACCTGATTGTCCAGGCACTCTAGACAATTTCGGTCAATCAATTTTGATTACTCGTTCCCCATTCGGTTAACCGATCCGAAGATACCCCGGTCGACCGAACCCTGAACGGTTCACCGTGTTTGGCCCTGATTTGGCCTATTTTAAATTTTGGATTTATTTCCAACAAAATTTGATCTTTTGGGGTTTTTAGCAAATTCACATTTTATGTAATATATAATCCTATGTAATATTAAATTATAACATCCCATAATATATACACCTCATATGAATTTATTATGATTCTAATTATGTCAATTCTCATGACATATTGATTTTATTCATTCACTACATGTGTCATATTTTCACATGAAACCTGACACATCATATGAACTTAAAATCAAGCCTCTTGTTTCCCAGTTTTGTGGTGTGACCTATAGGAGGATCTAAGCTAAATTGGCAGCGATATTAAACAATTAATATCTCAAAGTATAAGCGGTATCTAGCTACAAATTATAGTTACCCAACTAGCATAGATGTCTTTGTTCCACTCAAACTAAAACACGATCCATTTAGTGATGTAAGTGCACCACTTGGTCCGTCCCTTGCCTCATGATATTAAGAATATATACAAAGTAGAAATGTGTCACCTTTGTATTATATTCATTTCTTGATCTCTTTAAGCTAATTATAACTATGTAACTTAACTCAAGTTACATTGTGCACATTATAATTTTGCTTTATTAAGGGGTCCACTAATATCATCACTCAATTAAGAGGGGCAACGATAATCGTTTGACTAGCTATATTTTTCAGCATAAGTCATGTTCAACCAACTATTGCCTTTATCACTATACTCATTGATAGCTTTTGACAATAATCAAATTAAGCACTTCTTGAGTGAAAAGACATAAATCTCATATCTTAGGATCCAAGACACAGTAAAATATTAATGACACGAAACACAATTCCATAATGTTTTACTTGTTAGGTCTATTCAATATATAAAAGTAATCTTTTCCTCTTTTATATACTCGTGTCGTCAATTATTTGTAGAGCTACAACAATCGATGACCAACACGACAATCTTCTCTCGGTGATTAATGTTCCATGTTAATTACCATGATTGTGAATAATTTTTGATTTATGTAAATAATTATCTTTTAGAGCTCTACGGTTAAGGACCAAGCGCCTCTTCCTTAACACTTCCAAAAGACGAATACCATAATCAAGACAAAATGTTTGCACATCCAATTCATAATAATTGACATATAAAAGTAAAACTTTTAGAACACATTCCTTTCACCACCCGGGGCATTATTTTGGTTCCATGAAAAATTAGGGTGGTTCCTCCATCCGGGATTATAAGATGATGGGTATGGGTCATTCTTGGCTCTATCATATATGACATTGACATGTTCCATCTCAGGAGGAATGGACGCACACTCGCTTCCTACATGACCTATCCTACCACATGAATGCCAGGGAATTGGACCAGATGTAGACACATGAGGTGCACCTTGCTGGTTTTGGAGCTCAATGGAATCCATACAGCGCATTAAGGTCGCCATGCGTGCCTTGGTGGCCGTAGTGGTATCGACAGCAAATGCGGCACCCAATCTAGTCGAGTTTGTGTTTGCGATCCTCGCTCCGATGCTAGATGATGCTGATGGTTCCCTCACACTCTCCCACTGCATGGTTTTCTCAGCGAGGTCTTCTAGGAAAGCCCATGCCTCCATTTCATCCTTTCCTAAGAACTCTCCTTGACACATGGATTCAAGGAGCCTTCGGGACAAGATGTGAAGACCCTCGTAGACAATCTAACAAAGGTGCCACAACTCGATGCCATGGTGAGGGCAAGAGGATAGTATCTCCTTGAACCTCTCTAAATATGCAAGAAATGTTATGAAGGATCTTCTGAAGTGTGCCTTTGGACAACAACAAGTGGGGTATTTGGGGCATATAATTTCCGTTAAAGGAGTCTCAGTGGCTCCTAACAAGATACAAGCTATGCAAGTTTGGCATGTCCCTAAATCTCTTAAGAGTTTGAGAGGCTTCTTGGGTCTTACCGGGTATTATAGAAAGTTCATTAAACTCTATGGGGTCATTGCTTCACCATTGACTCGGTTGTTGAAGTCAAATAAGTTCAAATGGAATCAAGATGCCCAGAAATCATTTGATACCTTGAAGTCTGCCATGATGGAAGCTCTTGTCCTGGGTACTCCTGATTTTCAACAACCATTTGAAATAGAGTGTGATGCATGTTGGGTAGGAGTGGGTGTTGTGCTAATACAAAGTGGAAAGTCAATTGCTTACATGAGTAAAAGCCTTAAGGGCAAGAAACTACACTTATCCACTTATGAGAAGGAACTTGAAGCATTAGTGTTAGCTGTCTTAAAGTGGAAATCTGACCTCCTGCATAATTCCTTTATTGTCAGAACTGACCACCAAGCTCTCAAATATCTTCTAGAACAAAGAATACAACATCCTTCCCAACATAAATGGCTTGTCAAGTTAATGGGGTTAGACTTTAAAGGGGAGTACAAAGAAGGAAGATTGAATGCCACGACAGATGCACTCTCAAGGATGAGTGAAGAAGGTTTAGTGGAGAATCCACATTCAGTGGCATCTGTCACTCACATCACCCCAAGCTTGGTTTCAAGAGGTCCAAGCACTCTACAATCAGGACCCAGCTTATCAAGAACTTGTGTCCAGATGGAAGGCAGGAGAGTTTGACCATCTGAAGTATAAAATGCAAGGAGAGGTTCTATACTACACTGGAAGAATAATGTTGCTAAGAGAGTCTCAGATAATAGCCAAACTTTGTTATGAATTTCATACATACCATTAGTTGGCCATTGAGGATACTTAAAAACCATGCGAAGATTGAAGTTGAATTTCTTCTAGAGAGGAATGTCCAAGGATGTCAAGGAGCACATAAAACAATGTGACACGTGTCAAAGATGCAAGGGAGAAACCATTTCTCCAGCTGAGTTACTGCAACCATTACCTATACCTGAGCAAGTTTGGGAGGACATCTCCATGGACTTCATTGAAGGCCTCCCTCCCTCCCATCATAAGAGTTGCATCTTGGTTGTAGTAGATAGATTTAGCAAGTATGCTCACTTCATTTCACTTAAGCATCCTTACACAACTTCAAGTGTTGCCCAAGAGTTCACCTCCACTGTAGTCAAATTGCATGGCTTCCCAAGATCCATTGTGTGTGATAGAGATGCAGTATTCACAAGTTTGTTTTGGCAAGACTTATTCAAGTTGCAAGGCAGTCGACTCAACTTAAGCACAACCTACCACCCCCACGCAGATGTCCAAACAAAGGTAGTCAATAGGTGCTTGAAGCATACCTTCGATGCTTCTGTTATTCACGGCCTAAAGAAAGACACAAGTGGTTGGCTTGGGCAGAGTTTCGACATAATACCAACTATCACACTTCTACCAATACTACTCCATTTGAAGCAATTTATGGCAGACCTCCTCCCACCTTACTTTCCTGTGTACCTGGAACTGCTAGGGTGGATGTTGCATTGACATTAAAATCCCGAGATGAGATCATCAAAGAGCTCAAGCTACACTTGGAACAATCTCAATCCAGGATGAAACAACAAGCAGATTCTGGAAGGGCTGAAAGAACTTTTGAAGTGGGGGATCTAGTTTAATTAAAGTTGCAGCCATATATACAATATTCTGTGGTGAGAAGAGTAAATCAGAAGCTAGCAGCTAAATACTATGGACCATATTCAATACTTCAGAAAATAGGAACTGTGGCATACAAACTCCAGCTACCCTTGAACTCTCGAGTCCATGATGTGTTTCATGTAATACAATTGAAGAAATCACATGGGCATCAACCAATAGTTATTGAACTCCCACAACACCCACGAAAGAGTAGGAGGGAGAATGAACCACTTAAAGTGTTGGGTAGAAGGTTATATAAGAAAGGAAATAAAGTAGTAGTTGAGCTGTTGCTTCAGTGGGAAGGACGTGAAGAAGAAGATGCCAGTTGGGTAGAAATGGAAAGTTTCAAGAGCAAGTCTCCTTCCTTTGTCCTTGAGGACAAGGACTAAGCTAAGGGGAGGGAATGATAAGAGTTGTCCAGTCGTCCAGAGCGTGAGAAATAGGGAGATGTCCAGAATTCTTGTCCACCATCCAGATGTGGGGAATAAGGAGTCGTCCAGATGCGGTCCAGAATTCTTGTCTAGCATCTATATGTGGAAAATAGTGACCTGTCCAAATGTTGTCCAGAATTCTTGTCCAGATTATGTCCAGAGCACTGTTTTCCCATCTTCCTCCGTCGACTTCTTAGTTTCTTTTATTTTTTGTTGCCTTTTTCCGTTAAATGTATGTAGTGAACTATTATCCGAATTGAGATCGTCATTAGCTCAGATTAGTATGTAATTAGATTACGGTTGGCATTTTTCATCTCCTCTACTCTGGAGGAGGTTTTTCGCCAATATAAATAGAAAAGGAAAGGAGAAAAAAGCATCGATTATTCCGCCCCAAATTTGGTGTTATCTGGAGCTAGAGGAGCTCGAATCCTTCCACTAGAGCTTAGTGGAGTTCGAATCCACTATGATTGTCCTCTTTCAGAGTCAAACTGTTGACTCGATCCAAATTTGCCTTCCTCGACGGCGTCGTGAAAGAATTGATCGAATTCCTCGTCGGAATCCTATCAATGTATAGCATCCGCCCCTCTGCCTCCGCTCGAGCTTTGAACCCCACCCCCCACGATCTTCAAGAACCGGAAAAACTTTGCCTCCATTCGGGATTTGAGATGGAGGGGTAGGGTTTTCAGGTAAACTTCAGTTATTCCGAGTAAAAATCAAAATAGCAAGAACTCATAAAAAAAGGTCCCAACCGTGACTTGAATTCGGGTTACTGAATTCAAAGTTAGATTATCGTAACTAAGGGTGGCAACAGATCGGTTCCGGTTCCGGTTCGGGTACTAGGAGAACCGAAATTGGATTCATTTTATTTTTAGGGACCCAGAACCAAACCAATTTTTTTTCGGTTTCCAACTTGGGTACCCAGAACCGGATCCGGTACAAACCCCGTTTTTAAAATTTACTACAATATAGACCATGTTATTAATATCCCTGGCACATACCAATTCTTATAGCAAAACTCAGATATTGAAATTCACAATAACCATCTAACATAAATTAAATAAAACTAAACAATTAAGTACCAAGTTGTGATGTTTTACCTGGATAGTGTTTTCAACGTATCCATGAAAAGATGCTGCATCACAATATCGTACCTTGACTCTATTCCAGTTATAAAAATCTGAAAAAATTCAACTGTTCAAGTGTATTTTTTATATTTCCGCCGCAAGTAACCACTCCATTCATCTAATTTAAAAATGCAACATGCTTCTCAACAACAAACTTGGAGCCTACTTGATACATCTTCAATTTATACAACCAAAATATGTTGAAAGAGAGCCTATTTCTTGGCAATTTTTTTGAGGTTTGGACTATCAAGTCAAGTAGACAATAACTGCCATCTTCATTTTTTATGCAACGTAACCGTGGCTACAAAGATAAGAAACGAAGAATGGAGATCGTATCATGATTCATGAGTCTGTGCATTGGGTATACTGAATTTTCCTCCAACTGTTTTCTCTTACCTGTTCTAGCGTGGTTTTTTATCATTTCACCACCTGTTCTTCACCTTTGATAATTCTTGCTGGGGTGCAATATTGGAAACGAGGTTGACTTGCGGTTTTAAAGAACAAAGTGTATCACATTGACTTTTGAGTGGTTTGCGTGGTCGCGATCACCCTTGTTCATTCAATATCTGGCGAAGCTGGGAAACATTCATATTATGCAGCCAAGATCACTGTCTAGTTGACTTTTCTTTTTAGCAACTTTTTTTTGTTTATCCTTGAAGCCTTATATTATTTTTGTTAGTGGTAACTTGATTTCACACCCAAAATCATTGTCTAGCTCTCGTTTAGATAGAGCACCTTTTCCTGTTTATGCTAGAAGTCATCTTTTATTTTTATAAGTTGTAACTTGAGAAATCCTTACACGGTTATCCTGCTTTTCTACCATGCCGAACTGCAACACCATTAACAAGTTGTTCCTGTGACATCTTGATTGATTAATGGTATTCGAAGAAGTTTAGGCGATCTTGTGACCTTACGCCGTTTTTCACTTGTGGTTCTTTCCTTTAAGATTCTGATCTCGATACTGTTTCTGCCATTTTGACATTGAGTTTCTTTTTTGTTTCTACCCATTTTGTCCTTGAAAGTATTGCTTGAGCCCACTTTGGTTTGTTGAAATGTATAAATGTTATAAATATGATTTTTCTTATAATTATCATATGCATGAATCTTGGGTGTTCGATGATTTAGAAATTATTTTTATATTATTTTTCTGTTGCGTACGTTGAAACCCAACAGTGGTATCAGAGCCACGTGCATATGGTTTTAATGGTTAAACCGAAATTGTTTCCTCTTGTTTTTTATGCATGTTATGTGAACATGTGAATGAGTTTATTGGATTAATAATAATAATAAATTAAATTTTATAATTTTAATCAAATATCTAGAACCGTAAGATGTGTTTGTAGATTGATTATGGTTAAATATTTCTTGATTTCAAAATTACTAAGCCCTAATTCCGTCCCGTATATTCAATTTATTATATGCTAATATTGATTAACATGTTGGTAAATTGATGTTATAAAATTTCAGATTATATATGATGCTAAATTTGAACAAAAGTTGTTTAAACCTTTATGTATATTTTGGACAATTGTTGTTTTATATACATGCATGCTTTTAGGGCTTGATATGTGATTAGAACATATATAAATTTGAGTGGGAGTTGTGAACACTTTTTTTCCGTTTAGGCTTGAAACGTTACATACATATGACTATTTGGACTAGCCATGTATAATGCAACCTTGTTAATATGATTAATGGCCATATCCATGAGTTAATTAGTTGATTAAAACATTGAAGAGGTTGTTTGACTAATTTTAAATGGCTGATATTATTAGTTAAATAAGATTTATTAATTTGATTAATAATATTAAGGATTCACTTAGTTGTAAATGTGTGATATTTTGCATGGATGATATGTGATATTATGCGTGGATGATAATAATATGTGATATTATGGATGCATGGTGTATGCTTATAATATGTGATGTTATAAAAAAAGGATTTGTGAGGTGACTAGTATGGTCTAATATACGATCTGCGTATTGTTGCATATTCTTTTCTAATCCTAATTTTTTATTTTATTTTATACGATATGTGTATCATGGTGTATTATTGTAAAAGTAATTAGGATTATAATTTTAGTCTTGTAAGCTTGATTGGAGAATCAAGAATGGAGATCCGAGGCGTCCAAGACAGTGTTCCTATGAAGACTAGTCTTATAGGAGTAGGGGCCATACTAGGATCACAATTTAATCTTTGCATACTTTATTTATGTTTATATTTATGTATGTTGGATGTTTACGTCATGAGTTCATGCTATAAACAAACATAATAGACATAAGTCCCTAAAAGAAAATTGAGTTTACATGCCTTTCCAAATTGACACCTGCGAAGCCCTCGATAATTGGTGATGGGTTATGTCAAAGCAAGGTGTCACCTTTTCTCTTGGAATAGTATGGGTAAATTCAAAGAAGGGGTTTACATGTTTAATTTGGTTGATCTCAACAAAATCATCAAAAGAGTTTTGGATTTTTAGGCGAAGGAGTGAGAATTTTAACATAAGATGTTACCTACCAACCAAGAGTTATAAAAGTTATAACTAGTAAAGGAGTTCACTTACCTTGATCACTTAGTCTTGAGGAAGGGCCAAAGTCCGCTTAATATTATGTGAAATAGGGTCTTGGAATCACTAGTTCAATAAGAGACAAATTTTAAATTGAGTGGTGTGTTTTAGCTTAACTATTTAAATTTTTTAAATGTTTTGAGCAATTTACGACAAAATTAATAAACTTGCAATTTTGTTCTTTCAAATGTAGATTAATGGCTAGAAATAATAATACAGATTTCAATCTCCGTTCTATCCTTGAGAAGGACAAGCTGAACGGAAACAATTGTTGGCTTTTTGGCCTTAATCTAGGTTTTGATGATTTAATTAACCTAATCTTAATTATGATGATGTAGAGTAGCACACATATTGCATTGCATATATATTGCATGTGCTAACCTCTACAGGTGATCAAGACTCATGGAAGGAAGGAAATCAAGTCAAGATTTGTAATAAAGCTAAATGAAGACTTGTAATCTTGATTTTATTTTGAGTCTTAGGAACATGTGTAAATTGAGCATACAAGAGTTAAAAACATATCACAAACACACTAGGTTCCTTAGAGAAGTCACACACAAAATTTCACCTCATTTGGACTTCATTAGATCACCCAAACCTTAGTCGGAAATCACTTATAAACTTAAACCCAGATTTCATGTGTGAACCGGTCGACCGAACCAGTTCTCAGTTCGACCGGTTTATAACAGACTCTCCACAGTGATTTTACCGAACTCTACCGGTCGACCGGTTCTACTTTTTCGGTCGACTGATCCCGGATTTTAATATGGCCGTTTTTCTTGTCGTATTCCTATAACGGTCGTATTCGTATAAAACAAACTTAACCCCAAAATACATTCGGTAACCGGTCGAACGAAGACCTTGTTTCGGTCGACCGGTTGAACACATTTTCAGAAACCAAATTCCCTGCTATCGGTCAACACATTTCTCGTTCGACCGATTGACCTTTGTCTCAACCGAATCCCCTTTTCGGTCGACCGCTCCATACTTTGGTTCGACCGATTCACTTAAGTAGAGTTAAGTTCTAGCTCGTTTGTCCGACCGAATATTCTTTTGTTCGACCGTTCTCCTTGAAATCAAGTGAACGGTCGACCGGTTTAGTAGTTTCGGTCGACCGGTTCTGGACAGATTTGCAGCCCGTTTTTCTGCTTTGTGTATCTTGCACAAAACCCAATCAAATCTATCCCCAACGGCTAGAAAACCTTAGGAGCTTATAAATAGAGGATCAAGACTTGTTGTTAACACAACTCTCCAACTCCAATTGTCCCAATACATTAGAGAGAAACCTCAATCCTCAAAGCTCCCAATTCTACACTCTTTAAGCCTAAACTTCACACATTTGATCATATACTCATCCTACTCAAAGTGTGCTCAATTAGAGAGTGAATCCCACTCAGTTACAAGAGTTGTCAAAAGAAGCAAGGACTTCGGTGAAAGCCCGAAGTGTCCCTCTCGGATTGTGAGAGGAAGAATTCAAGCAAGCGAGGGTTGTTCGCGTTGCTTGTGGTGTAAAGGCGTTCTCTCCCGGCCCGGAACGGGGAGTGGTTAGTGAAGACGTAGGCGGAGCTCGCGGAGTCGAGCGGAGTCTACAAGAGAGGACTAGGACCCGGGTGGGGTGCCGAACCTCTATAAAAACGCCGAGTCTCTTTGTGGTTTGCATTTTCTGTTAATTTCCCTACTTGTTTTTAAATTTGTTTCCGCTGCATTTATTGGTTGATTAGTTAGGGATTAGCTTATTAGTGATTAGTGGACCCATAACCCACACGATCCTACATTTGGTATCAGAGCCTTGTTAGCTAAATTCTATACTTAATCGTATTTTTAGCATGGCTAGCACATCTAATCACTTAGAGGGTTTATGCACCACAAGGCCTCCTTTGCTTAATGGGTCAAATTATGATTATTGGAAAAATAGAATGAAAATCTTTTTAATATCAAATGACCTTAAGTATTGGAAGTTTATTCAAAATCCATACATACCCCCAAATGAAGATGATTTAGATTCTCTATCTAGGGCTCAAATGAAAGAAATTGAAATGAATTCAAAAATTATGAATATTCTTTATTGTGGCCTTAATGAGGGAGAATACAATAGAATTAGGGGATGTGAAAGTGCAAATGAAATATGGCATAGGTTACAAATGCATCATGAGGGTGATAGCAAAACCAAAGAAACTAGGATAAGTCTCCTTATGCATAAATATGAGATATTTTCTATGCAAATCGGTGAGAACATAAGCGACATGAACACTCGCTTCACCGATATTACTAACTCTCTTTTGATTCTTGGAAGAAGGATAAATGAAGGAGAGATGACTCGAAAATTCCTCCGGTCATTGAGCAACGATTGGGAAGACAAGGTCGTGGCAATCGAAGAATCGCACGATCTTTCAAAATTAAAGATGGAGGAACTCATTGGAAATCTCATGGCCTATGAGCTCCAATTGAGTCATCGAAGAGAGAAGGAAGCTTCAAAGAAAAACTCCGTGGTGGCATTACATGCAAAGTTTGATGAGCCAAGGAGGGTGGAAGAAGAGGACATTGAGGTCCTTGCCCAAGACTTCTTCAAATACCTCAAGAGGGATAAAGGAGAAAAGAATGAAAGAAGAGGTAGAAGAAGTGAGAAAAGAGAAAAAGAAAAAGAGAGGGAGGAGAGTGAAAATGAGAGAAGAGAAGGGGAGAAGAAAAAGGAGAGAAGGGAGAGGAGAAAAGAAAAGGAGAAGAGCAAGAGAAGAGAAAGGAAGGAGGAAGCACACAAGGCTACATGGGATGATTCCTCATCACCATCATCATCGTCTTCTTCCTTGCAAAGTAGAAGAGAAGTGGCTCACTCATGCTTCATGGCTATTGAAGATCAAAGTGAGGTAGACTCTAACTCTTGTTCTAGTAATTCATGCTCAACTAAGTCTTATTCTAGTGTTAGCTCTAATTCTAATGCTAATGATGAATCATATACACATGATGAGCTACAAAATGCATTTCATGATTTAGTTAAACAATATGAGATCATTTGTGAAAAGAACAAAAATGCTAGAAAAACTATAAATGATCTCAAATGCCAAATTGAATTAATCATGAATGAAAAGAATGAGGTGATTGCTAGACTTGAATCAAATGAATCATCACTTGCTAGTCTAAGTAAAACACCCATTATTGATGAACATGTAGATCTTAAAGCTTCAAATATGCAATTAAGAAAAGATCTTGAAATGTTCACTAAAGGAACAAAAATGCTTGATATGCTTTTGAGTAGTCAAAGACAATCATTAGCTAAACATGGTTTAGGATACAATGTGCATTTGAAAAACCATGTATCTCATACTACTTTAAATGGCAAGCATTTATTTGTTAAATCTAGTTCCTCAAGTGTGTGGGCACCCAAAACCAAAATGGTTTGGATTCCCAAAACTAACATTCAAGGACCCAAAGTTGTTTGGGTACCTAAATCTACACTTGTAGGAGCTTGAGGAGGAAATTGGTGGTGACCGGGTGAGCCAAAGCGTCAAATTCAAATCCGGTAGCATCACCAAATGAGATTGGAGCTAAATTCGAATTCAACATTGGTATCAATTCCTATCTATACAATTCATGTTAAATTAGCTCTAATCTAGCTTCACATGCTAAATTGACATATCATATAGTTCAATTCATTGAAAATCATTTAACCCCATTCATTGCAAATCATTTACCACATTCATTGATTTTAAATGTCAAATTTTTTAAATGGATGTTAGAATAAGGCTTAAGTTGAAACTTAAATGAACTTAATTTCATCATACTCATTGTTTCCATTTAGCCTTATTGATAGGGGGAGCTTAAATGTTATATCTTTTAGAGTAATGAAGTGCAAAATTTAGGGGGAGCAACTTCATTACAAGACATCCAAATTCTAAGCTTAAAGTCTTAAATAATTATTATTTTTGATGGATGTCAAAGGGGGAGAGATAATTAAGGGGGTAACTTGGAATTTGGCATAAAATTGAACAAAAACTATGCACATCCATAGGGGGAGCATTAATATGCATAGTTTACATATACAAATTCCATGTATTTAGATAGAATTAAGATATAGGTTGCCATCATCAAAAAGGGGGAGATTGTTGGCTTTTTGGCCTTAATCTAGGTTTTGATGATTTAATTAACCTAATCTTAATTATGATGATGTAGAGTAGCACACATATTGCATTGCATATATATTGCATGTGCTAACCTCTACAGGTGATCAAGACTCATGGAAGGAAGGAAATCAAGTCAAGATTTGTAATAAAGCTAAATGAAGACTTGTAATCTTGATTTTATTTTGAGTCTTAGGAACATGTGTAAATTGAGCATACAAGAGTTAAAAACATATCACAAACACACTAGGTTCCTTAGAGAAGTCACACACAAAATTTCACCTCATTTGGACTTCATTAGATCACCCAAACCTTAGTCGGAAATCACTTATAAACTTAAACCCAGATTTCATGTGTGAACCGGTCGACCGAACCAGTTCTCAGTTCGACCGGTTTATAACAGACTCTCCACAGTGATTTTACCGAACTCTACCGGTCGACCGGTTCTACCTTTTCGGTCGACCGATCCCGGATTTTAATATGGCCGTTTTTCTTGTCGTATTCCTATAACGGTCGTATTCGTATAAAACAAACTTAACCCCAAAATACATTCGGTAACCGGTCGAACGAAGACCTTGTTTCGGTCGACCGGTTGAACACATTTTCAGAAACCAAATTCCCTGCTATCGGTCAACACATTTCTCGTTCGACCGATTGACCTTTGTCTCAACCGAATCCCCTTTTCGGTCGACCGCTCCATACTTTGGTTCGACCGATTCACTTAAGTAGAGTTAAGTTCTAGCTCGTTTGTCCGACCGAATATTCTTTTGTTCGACCGTTCTCCTTGAAATCAAGTGAACGGTCGACCGGTTTAGTAGTTTCGGTCGACCGGTTCTGGACAGATTTGCAGCCCGTTTTTCTGCTTTGTGTATCTTGCACAAAACCCAATCAAATCTATCCCCAACGGCTAGAAAACCTTAGGAGCTTATAAATAGAGGATCAAGACTTGTTGTTAACACAACTCTCCAACTCCAATTGTCCCAATACATTAGAGAGAAACCTCAATCCTCAAAGCTCCCAATTCTACACTCTTTAAGCCTAAACTTCACACATTTGATCATATACTCATCCTACTCAAAGTGTGCTCAATTAGAGAGTGAATCCCACTCAGTTACAAGAGTTGTCAAAAGAAGCAAGGACTTCGGTGAAAGCCCGAAGTGTCCCTCTCGGATTGTGAGAGGAAGAATTCAAGCAAGCGAGGGTTGTTCGCGTTGCTTGTGGTGTAAAGGCGTTCTCTCCCGGCCCGGAACGGGGAGTGGTTAGTGAAGACGTAGGCGGAGCTCGCGGAGTCGAGCGGAGTCTACAAGAGAGGACTAGGACCCGGGTGGGGTGCCGAACCTCTATAAAAACGCCGAGTCTCTTTGTGGTTTGCATTTTCTGTTAATTTCCCTACTTGTTTTTAAATTTGTTTCCGCTGCATTTATTGGTTGATTAGTTAGGGATTAGCTTATTAGTGATTAGTGGACCCATAACCCACACGATCCTACAACAATTTCCTTCATTGGGAAAGGAATATGAGAATTGTTCTCATATCAGAAAACAAAGAGGATGTCCTAACAACTCCTATCCCAAAATTGATTTCCACCTCAACTATTGAGGAGTGAGCTGCTGAGAGTAGTATTCGCAATAAGTCTATATCACTGTCACCTGCCTGATGTTGGTAACTATGGACACTAACCTCCAAAAGAGCTTTGTGGACATGGATGCATATACTATCATCCAACAGCTAAGGGACATGTTCCAGATGTAGTCCTACATGGAGAGGTATAAGACCTCAAAGGCTATTCTTAAGAGTCATCTCCAGAAGGGCAAACCTGTTGGGCCCTTTTTTTTTAAAGATGATCAGTCTTTTTGAGAACATGACCCAATTGGGTTTCCCTATGGACATGAGTTGACCATAGACATTGTTCTCCACTCGCTCCATGATGGGTTTAACCAATTTAGGTTGAACTTCAACATGCAAGGTTTGGATAAGGCTTTGGAAGAATTGCGTGGCATGTTGAAAACTGCTGAACAAAACATTGGGACTCTAGAATCTAAAAAGGAAGTTTTGATGATTCAAAAGGGGAAGGGGTTTTAGAAGTCGGGTGGTGGAAAGAAGAAACAAGGGTCTACAGAAAAATGCAAGAAAGTTACCGATCACAAACCCAAAGGTGCTGATTCTAACACTAAGTGTTTCTGCTGCAATGACACTGGTCATTGGAAGAGAAACTGCCCTAAGTACTTGGAGGACAAGAAGAATGGCGAGTAGCTTCTTCTTCAGGTACCCTTGTTATTGATGTTAATTTAGCAAATTCTTCTTTAATGGTATTTGATACCGGATGTGGATCCGACATTGTTTCCAATGTGCAGGGACTAAGAAGAATTAAGAACTTGGCAAAAGGGGAACTTGACCTACGAGTTGGAAATGGAGCAAGAATTGTTGCACTAGTTGTAGGATCTTATGATTTATGTTTGCCCTCAGACTTACTTCTAGAGCTTAATAATTGTTATTTTGTTCCCGCTATTGGTAAAAATATTGTTTCATCTTCAGTATTGGATATTGAAGGTTATTCATTTATAATAAAGAATCTATGTTGTTCTATCTATAAAGATGACATGTTTTATGTCAGTGTTAAATTAATTAACGACCTTTGTTTACTTGAATTAGATCGTCATATCTTTAACATAAACACCAAAAGGCATCAAACGAATCGAATCCAACTTACCTCTGGCGTTGTCGCCTTGGTCACATAAATCTAAAACACATGCAGAAGCTCCAAAAGAATGGACTTCTAACACGTTTTGTTTAGAATCATATGATACATGTGATCCTGCTTGATGGAAACATGACGAAAACACCTTTTACTGGAAAGGGTAAGAGAGGAAGTAAACTATTATGACGCATACATATAGATGTATGTGGTCCTATGAGTTCCATGGGTAGAGTAAGTTTCAATTACTTCATCACATTTACTGATGATTTAAGTAGATACGGCTACGTATACTTAATGAGACGTAAATCTGAATCGTTTGAAAAGTTCAAACAGTTTCAGAATGAAGTAGAAAACCAACTTGGCAAGAAAATCAAGTCATTACGATCAGATCATGGTGGTGACTATTTGAGTCAAGAATTCGATGATCATCTTAAGAGTTGTGGAATTGTTTCATAACTAACTCTACAAGGAACACCACGGTTGAATGGTGTGTCCGAAAGGAGAAATCGAACACTATTAGACATGATTCGATCTAGGTTGAGTTTTGTTAGTCTTCCAATATCCTTCTGGGGATATGCACTTCAAACATCTGCTTTTACACTAAATAGAACTACGTCAAAAGTTGTGGAGAAGACTCCATATGAGATATGGACTGGAAAGGTTCCAAAGTTGTCTTTCCTGAAAATCTGGGGACGTGAAGCTTATGTAAAATGTTTACTTTCTAATAATCTTGCACCTAAGTCAGACAAATGTTTCTTTGTGGGTTACCACAAGGAAACTAAGGTCTATTACTTCTATAACCAATCAGAGAACAAAGTGTTTGTTGCTCGTGATGGTATCTTCTTGGAAAGGGAATTTCTTTTCAAACAGACAAGTGTGAGTAATGTAGTTCTCGAAGAAATTCAAGAAGAGCAACAAATTGATGTGGTTCAACCCACATCAGAGGCAGCGGCATCTGTGTATGACACCTCAATCGAGGTGGGAGTACCTATGTCGGAGATAGAGGTACATGACTCTGAAACCCCAACAAGGGTTACAGATAATGTCTCTGAAGTCGTGCATTCACCACACGACTCTATTACTATCCCACTCAAATCTAATTCGTGCAAAGATTCACAAACCATTGTGAACAGTTCTCCTGTTGCTCCAGTCCTACATAGATCTGATAGGCCACGATCTCGGCCCAAGAGGTATGTTGATTTCCTTTTGACCGAGAGCTGTGAAATACTACTTTTGGAAGTCAAGAACCTAACAACTACAAAGAAGCTATGGTAGGTAGGGAATGACAATCCTTATGTAGCTGGGATTTGGAGGAGGGGGATAAAGGGTTACCTCCGACTTTGTACGTCACCAAAGAGGATATCATGCAGTTCTTGGCGATGGATTCATTGTGTATCATGATTATCGACGTGCAAGTGAAGTGTTTTCTTTGGTATAAAATAAAATGTATTGAATAATTTTATCGAAACTGTAATAAAGTGTAATTTTTACTCTTGTAGACATCTTTATGACGCGAGAAGGTCAGTCTTTCCCGACGATCAAGTATTTGGATTTATCAGTCCATCTACATATATATACGGGGATGACGATAAATCGGGTCAACTTGGGACAAATGAAAGAAGAAGACAAAAGATATTATCTGCTCCCTTATCATGAGAGGTAAACTTTGTAATTCAAAATGGAATTTTATTTTGTAATAAGCTTCTAATTATATATATAACAGTGCTCATTGGATGGTTGTCGTTGTATGCCTCACGATTAATTCAGCATATTGGTTTGATCCGTTGGGGTCGAATAAACCAAGGGACTCAATAAAGAAACTTCTAAATCTGTAAGTTCGTTTTAGTCATCGTATTTGTAATTCATGGATTTTTATTAGTATTATTGAATGAAGGTTTAACTTGTGCTACTCAGGGAAATTAAGGTTTATAGAGCGTTAGGTGACAGGAGAACAACCACAAAAGCAGGAATAACATGGCATGAAATGAGAGTACGTTCTCTCCTATTTTTGTTAATTAAGTTAGGAACATATATTTAGCGAATTTCTATGTTTGTAGAACCAGAAGCGGTTGGAAATACGGAATGTGGTTACTACGTGATGAGATACATGGAGGAAATCCTCGAATTGGCAACTCAAGACGTATGCATATCCGTGGTAATATAGATCGTTATTCACTTGTATAGTTATAGTTTCAATATTTAGATATTAAAATTTTTACTTGTATTTTGGTAGGTCTTCCCAAAAAGTAGGATCCCTTCTCGCAACAGGAGCTCGATGAAACTCACGACCGATGGGCTCGCTATTTTATCAGAAACATGTTGATGGACTAAGAGGTTCTCCTGTCATTAGCATTTTTTTGTAATTTAGTTAACAAGTTCACTTGTATTAGAAACATACCATTTATGCCTTAATATAATCGCCTCAATTTTAGAATGAGTGTCAATTGTTTATGTATGAATTAATTCCAAGTGTGTTGAATGATTGTGTGTACTTGTATGTTTGTGTTTGTGCATGTATGTTAAATGTTTGTGTTTGTGTATGTATGCTTGTATGTACATGTGGATGAAAGTGTGTATGTATTTGTAAACGAATTTGGTGCAGGATGTAAATACACAAATTACAAATACGATGACTAAATACAAGTGTGCATGATGCTTTTTTTGTCCAGGTTTAGGAATAGACGTCAGACGTTTGTATTAGCCGACGTCTATTCCCTTGAAGAAAGGTATAGACGTCGGTTGTATGTCGACGACGACGTCTATTCCTAGAGAATAGACGTCGTCTGTTATTTCACCAACGTATTTTCCTAAAGCATAGATGTCGGTCCTAAATAAGGGCTGACATATATTCTTTAAGTATAGACGTCGTCTGATACATACAGCTGACGTCTATTCTTTAGAAATAGTTGTCGGATAAAGCACGTCCGAGGTCTATGTATAGACGGCGACGTTGGATCGGGGAATGCTGATATCCGACGTATATACCCTCGTACATCCAACATATATTCCATTTTCTGCAGTAGTGTACTTATGCAAAAATTTATGAAGTTCTTATCATAACGTCATGAACTTTTTTTATAATTTGAAACCTAATAAGTTTCATAATGAATGTTTATCTAAGCATAATGTTTCTCTGAAAACATTTAGATGACGTTCGAGGATCTACCAATGTCTAGTCATGTGATAAAGATTTACATTAGTGATGTTCCCTACATGTCTGATCCACATCACATATTATCACAAATTATTTGGTGTCATAATGTGAATTCCTTACAATTTTATGCAAGTTGGTGAATCAGTTATTGATTCTTACATTCATATCACTATGACATCATTATAAATATGAGACACCTTTAAATTTTCCATAAGTAATATCTTTTGAGGTAACATATTCATATTTTGCAAAAGTTACCATATTTTATGTTACTCCCAGTATATCATTCGAGGAAAATTGCGCAAACATATTTCACAATCTTATTATCTAAGTGAAAATATAGTAAATATCCATCAAATCTGTTTAGCTATGATGTATTTGTTTGTTGAATCTCTATGCACTTTTGTGTTTAAGAACTTTGTAAAATATATTCGTAAGTCAGGGGGAGCAGATTTGTATTTATCATCCCTGAAGGACCGATATCCCTGAAGGATAAAGTCCAGAAGGCTTGTAGTTGCACTCTTTTTTCTTTTTTTTCCAATTTTTGTCCTAAAATGTTTTATTAGTTAAAGGTGTTTAATGACGCAACTTGTGCAGATTTGTTAGCGTATGTTATGCACTCTTTTCCTTAGCTATTGTTTTCCACACGGTTTTGTAGCAATATTTTTAACGAAAACATAACGCATATTGTCTAAGAGAGTTATAAATGTATGGGGGAGAATTATACTCTCTGGACTTTTTTTTCCTTTACCAAGCTTTGTCCCACATAGTTTTACTTGGCATGGTTTTAACGAGTCAAATCAAAAAGCGTAAATCAAAAGATGATCATCCAAGAGGGAGTATTATGAAACAAGAATATAGAGTCGATGATACACCTTACATTCAATTCCTGTGTTTTAACTTTCTCATTCAAGTATATTCATTTGTATTGAATTGAATTGATTTGTATTAATTACTACTTTACCTCCTTGTAACTCCTTTGTCTTTCTAAGCCTATAAATAAAGGCCATTGTAATGTCCAAGGGAGGTAAGACAATGAGATGAAATACAACTCCTCCATTCCCCCTCAACCTCTTGTTGTTTTGCTTGATCGTTATTTTATAACAAGTATGTATATTTTGTTTTACTTACTTTTTTTACAAATGCTTTTCTTTTCTAGTTTTATGGCAATCAGATTTTGTGTGTGATAGATGTCGTGAGATGGTTTTATGTTATATATAGCTTTCAACATCATGGTAGATTGGTAGTTATAACAAACAATAGAATGATAGATTTCCTAACTTTTAATGGCTTTTAAATTCTAAAAATGCATAATAATAATAATAACAATTGTACCTGAAACCGGAACAGGAGTAATATTAAAAAAAAGTTAATTACAGTTTAACCCCCTGAACTACGCCTTGGTATCGCTTAGCCCCCCTGAACTTTCAAAGTTAACAGTTACCTCCCCTGAACTTTAATTTTATAACGTTTTGCCCCCCCCCCCCCCTGAACTTCAAAAACTCATTATTTAACACACATTCGACGTTTTTTTTTCCTAATTTTTTTTGTTGTATCCCTAATACACTCCTAAACCTATATTTACGTGAAAGTTTGGATCCAAACGGAGGTCGGATATGGTTGGAATTTGAGTCGGATTGAGTGTCAAACCGACCCAAATTCCAACCATATCCGACATCCGTTTGGATCCAAAATTTTACGTAAATATAGGTTTAGGAGAGTATTAAGGATACAATAAAAAAAATTAGGAAAAAACATCGAATGTGTGTTAAATAATGAGTTTTTGAAGTTCAGGGGGGCAAAGTGTTACAAAATTAAAGTTCAGGGGAGGTAACTGTTAACTTTGAAAGTTCAGGAGGGCAAAGTGATACCAAAGAATAGTTCAGGGGGGCAAACTGTAATTAAACCTTAAAAAATTAACTTAAAAAAGTTGTCGTAAAAAATGAAAACAACAATTTTTACAAGTAAAAATTGAAGAATTTATAGGTTTTGGAACCAAATTTGGTTCTGGGTACCCTTGATCCCACTGATCTGGTTCTGGGTATCCAAGTAAAATATGGGTCTGATTCTGGTTCTTCCAGTACCCAAACTGGAACTGATCAGTTGATTCCTAGTCCCAACCGTGACTTTAACTTGGGTTACTAGATTCAAAATTAGAATGTCGTAACCGCCATACAATAAGAATGATGTGTTGTCTTTTGGCCTTAATCTATATTAATTTTGATGATTAATCAAACTAATCTTAATCAATCAACCTAATCAATTAAAGTGAGCAAACACGATTACATGCACTGCATACATACTTGTATACTTGCAATCATCTTAATAGGTTGATTAATAGATTCAATTATAATACCGCAAGTTCACGGCCGTGATGAAGCGGTGGCAAATACAGCTCAAGTCCACAGGGAGGTGTGTCAACTTTGGCTTTTCAGAAATCGAGTGGAAAACAAAGGGGAGGAGAAGTTGATTATACTAAACTAACAACTAACAATGGGAAAGATGAAAGAACAAAACTAAACTAAGCAACTAGGAAAGCAAGATGAAATTCAGAAAACCCCCAAGGGGTGGAGTGTGTGTACACAAGTGATAAGGTGGTGAAGAATGTATTCAATATGCACAAGTGTAGGTTGTGTTTTCATGCATAGGAAGTACCTAATGGTTGTGGCAAAACCTATCATTCCAATCACTAAACTAGTTGATTAACATGAGCATAAACAAGTTAGTTATTAGGAACCTAAAACAAGTATGGGAAGTACCTTATAGTTATGGCAAAACTTATCAAGTTAAGTATTCTCATTTAAACAAACATACATTCACATTCATCAAATATTACATAACATAACATAACATTCATTCTCATTCTTCATTACAAGGATAAACATCATCTCCACCCCCAAAGGGGGATGGAATTACTCACTACACATTAAGATAACAATTATATTAAGGAGAAAGACATTCTAACTAATTATACTAAGATTAAGAAAACAAAACTAAGCTAAACATGCAAGCATTAAAAGGGACAACATTAAAACAAAACTAGGAAAAAATATTTTATTTACATGACTCACATTACAAGCAGCATTCTTCTCCACTTGAGTTTTGCTCCAAGACTTTACTCTAAGTAAAGAGAATGACCACCAAGCAATGGGTGGTTTACAAAGGAGGAAGAAGAGTTCTATTTGTAGACATGAAAAAGGCAACTGGGGATAATCCCCCGATGTGGAACTAATGAAACATTCACAGAATAGCAACAAACACGTAACCCATACCACGTGAAACCGGGTCAGATTCTTAGCAAAATGGACCGCCAATTGGCGGTCACTTTTTGTTGGATGCACTCCGGTTTCGAATATCTTCTTTAGTGCTTCATTTCTTCACGTGGGGTGTACTCGGATCGGTTATTAGAGTTTGGGCCCAAATATAATTGCCAAAATACTCCTCATGATGGTGTGGAGTTTCTCGGTTTGCTATTTGGTCCCTCTGGGCCTACGTCCAGGTCCTTTCCTCTTGCAGATGAGTCCTTGTGCATGACAGAGAGGTCCATTATGCTTCATTTAAGTCATTGCTTCTTACGTTTCAGTCTTTTTTCTCTTCCCTTCTCTTCTTTATTACCTAAAACCTTAAACATAACAACTAACACTCGAGTAACACAATATTGAAGTAAAATTAAGGATATATAGCATGAATATGATGCATGATATGCTACTAATCTTTGATCAATATAATCAAGAAAAGGAGCATTGGGACGATGACATCAAGACTCAAGACTTGTAATCAAAGCTTTGGACCAAGACATGTAATTTTATATTTATTGAGTCCATAAGGTTTAATGTAAACATGAGCACTAGGATTCTGTCCCGCCAAGATTCGGTAAACTAGACCCTTAACGGTCAACTGAAACCTTCTCAGTTCGGTCCACTGAACACCTATCGGATAACTGAATCCTTCCCATCAGTAAACCGTAGGATGCTCTCTAGAATTGTCCTGATCGACGACCGAAACACCTTCGGTTAACCAAATAGCCTTGGACCGTTTTTGTACTTTGCTCCAACGGTCGCATCTGAATCGAGCCTTAGAGCCCAATGGACTTGACCTTTTTAGAACGACCGAATAACTGTCGATAACTGAGTCCTTCTTGGCTTTAGGTGCCCAACGACTATTTACACGTGACACTTAACAGTTGTATCAAACCACAATTTGAGCCTTAATTGTTAGCGCAAAACCAGCGCTAACTTCGGTCAACCAAAGTATACACGGTCAACCAAACCTGAGTAATCAGAGCCCAACCAATCTTAATGTCCACATTGGAACGGTTAATTGAAATTAAATAGGGCTAAATTGAAAATAGTTACTGGAAGTTGGTGAATGGTGATTTGAAGGATATTCAGTCAACCGATTGCTTATATATAACCAATACATTTTTAGTGTCTCGGACTACCGTTACATGAACGGTCGACCGAACATGGTCTAAAATCTGCCCGAGCTTATTTCACATCTTGCTTCTCATTGGTCGATTTCTTCACCAACTCCCCAACGGCTAGTAGAGCTTGAATGCTTATAAAAAGGATCCCATTTGTTGGTTTTAGATATCTTGAACACTTCCTATCAATCTCATACTCAAAGCCAAATCATCTTCATCTTCAAGCTCTCATTCTTCTACACTCAGGCCTAACTTCACCACTTGCATATTCATTCCATATCAATATTTAAGTATGCTCAAGTATAGAGTGTTAGATTTTGATTCCATTTTCCTAATCAAGAATCACCAAGTTGTAAGTCTTTGAGGAAGCTCCCTCTCGGGTTGTGAGAGGAGACACGAGTGGGGTGAGGATTGTTTGTGAGGCTCGGTATTGTAAATGACGTTGATCTCAGCCCGGAACGGAGATCGGTTAGTGAAACCGTAAGCGAGGCTCGGGGATCAAGCGAGGCTTGCAAGTAGGACTATGACCGGGTGAGGTGCCGAACCTCTCTAAACTCCGGTGTCAACGATTCTATGGTTTGCAATTGTCTTCTTACTTAATCCTTCCTTAGTTGTTTTAATTCTGCAATTAGTTTAGTGATTAGAGGGTCATCGATCCTAACACGATGTATCGTCGATTGTAACATATTATTTCTGACAACAAAACTAAGTTTTTTCTACATGGGTATAGATCCATCTTTGGTGATTGTTTTGTTTAATAAAGTTTTCAAAATGAGTCCTGATACACGGACGCACACCACGGCACCATCAATGTCATCATTTGTGTTTTTTATTTTATTGTTTAAAAATGCAGTTTCTGATAAAGTAAGAGACAATTGATTTCCCCCATAAAACAAGACACTTTAAATGCAAAGAAGTGTCACATTTATCATGCGTGAGACTCACACCAGTCCCATGGGAGACACATTAGTCCCATGCTGCGAACTCCGGTCCCGTGTTGGGACACATCAGTCATGTGTTGGGACACATAAGTCTCGCACTGGGACACTCCAGTCCAGCGTTGGGACACACCACTCCCGCGCTGGGACACACATCTATGCGTTTTGGAATGTCAATGATCACGTGCATTGGGAAACCAGTACACACCTAGATGAACACGTTATCATATTTGGAAACAAATTAAATATTTAATAAAAGACTCCACGTGCATGTAGCTTGATGGAATCTTGTCCCTCCACATCAAGAGTTTCATAAAGGACGTGTTAAAAGGAGTTCATACATCATTTTCCTTTCAAAAGTGATTTTTTTGATATATCTGAGACAAACTTTAGTGTCACTCCTTTCGAGTTAGGAGCCTAACAACTACTTGCTCTACTTTAAATAGATAGGTCAACAAGAAGACATGGGTTGGAATCTTGCTGATCACAACCTGCCTTGTCCTAGGATAAGTTAAGCATGTCAGGGGGTTCATTGGTTGGTAACTAGATTATCTAACAAGATCGTTCTGACGGGAGTCCCATCGTGTTCGTCATTGTGCTCACCTATGATACCTGTAATATGTTCGTCTCCCCTCTCTTGAGGAACAAGATTTTCCTCAAGAGAGGGAGATCGATCTCTAGAAAATTTGAAGTAGGATTCATTTACGAATGGTTCGTACCCTTTCTTTTGAAAGGAGTACCCAAAGAAAATGGTTTTGATAGAGAGAGAATCAAACTTATCAAAAAAAATTATGAAGATAGCAAGTACAACAAAAAAAATTAAGGTGGTTAATACTCATTCGTCTTTCGTTAAGTATTTCTAGAGGTTGTTTCATTTCAATTACATGACTAGGAAGTTGATTGATAAGATATACAACAAATAAAATAGCTCTAGACCAAAAACGTTTGGGCACATGAGTGTGAAATAAAAGGGCCCTAGTGACATTCAGGAGGGGACGATTTTTCCTTTTAGATATCATTTTGTTCAAGAGTGTTATATGGTGATTCTTTATCCTAATTTGATCTCTAACTTTCTATCCATGAAAAAGAAAATAAAAATGGATTATATGACTACTCTTATATTAGTTGATAGTTAAAGAAGAGGACACTCCAAATCAAAGAACAAAAATTGATGATTTTTTTAATTATGGAATTGCTTCCCAATGGTATGTTTTGGGTTCGTTTAGATAGCGAGGATCTAATTTTAGGTTATGTTTCAGGTAGGATCCGACGTCGTTTTTAAGATTTTGTATAAAAATATAATTCCTTATAATCTCGATATTCTCATTTGAAAATGTAAGGATTTTTTATTTGGGGGAGTTCAAAGAAAAAGAATGATTTTTTGACCACCCTTTTTTTATTTTCTCCTTATATCAATAACTCAATAAAAAAATTATCTGCAAAAACTATTTTTTATGCTTAATATCTTCAATTTAACATGTATCTATTTTAATACATGTAGTTTGATGAAAAATGTTTTTTTGTTTCAATTTTTTTAAATACATTACTAATGTACTCAAAATTGTTATTAGATCGAAGGGTTTTTATCTTAGTGTCACTGCCATACATATTTTGTACCAAGTCAACATACTCACAAAAAATAGAAAACACATCAGATTTTGACTTTAGTACGTATAACCAAGTTGTGCGAGAAAAATCATCGATAAAAATAATAAAATATTTGAAGTCATTATAAGATTCAACTATGGCTGGTCCCCAGATGTCAGAGTGTATCATTTCTAGAGGTTTCCTTGTCTGAGTCGTTGAAGAGTGGAAGGGAAACCAGGTCTGTTTCGCTAGACGACATGTATCACAACATAGATCAATTTAAATTTAAAATAGGAAGTAATTGTTTTAAAACGGGAAAGATGGGTGCACCATGCGTTTGTGCCAAAGGTTTGGCATTTGAAGGGACACATTATTAGCAAGTAAATAATTATTTGAGTCTAAACATATAAGCCATTAACAAGCGATCCTCTCCCAATCATCTTCCCTGATGTTCGGTCCTAAAATAACACATCAAAATGTGTAAAAATCACATTGTAATTTAAATTTTGAGTTATTCGTGCTACAGAAAGAAGATTAGACATGAATTCTGGGACATATAGAATATTTTCAGATGTGTCATTTGGTAATGTGGATTGTCCGGTTCCAGTGATTTTAACTTGATTTCCATTAGCAACAGTGACAAATTTATTTGTGTTTGTATCATAGTGTATATTGTGCAGAAGGTTTTTATTTCCAGTCATGTGATCCATAACACTAGTGTCAATAATCCATGAAATAGGAGTAAAAGTAAAGTTTGTAAGGTTTGCAAACGAATTTATACCTGAGGCATTACATGTTTGAGTCGAATTTTGATTGGAGATTTGTAGGAGTCTGTTGAGGTGTACAAGAACATGGCCCAACTCCTTCTGGACCAAACCCGGTGGACGACCCAACTTGCGGTCACTTCAAGTTTTCATTTCCGAAGTAAGGGTTTTGGTGTTGGTCGGTTCTGACGCCACCACTGCTAGGGTTGCCTCTGCCATTGCCCTTTTTGTCTCAGTGTCCATCCTTTGGTGGTCGAAGGTGTGGGTAGAGGAACTAGCACTGATCACGGCTATGTCCTTGCTCTTTACAGTTATTGATTGATCGTTTTATATTAACCGCAAGTGCACGGCCACGTTGAAGCGGTCGCAAATACGGGTCGTCCACTAGGAGGTGTGTCGACGTTTGGTTTGTGCGAAGGCGAGTGGTAAAAAATGGAGTGAGAGATTTATTACACTAACTACACTAGAATGCAAAAGGAAATGAAAGATAAGCAATAAAAACTAAACCCTATAGGGGGTAGAGAAATATTGTGAATATAAAGATGTGTGTGTGTGTGTTCAATTAAGCTCCTCACAACATGTAGTGCATGAAATCATAAAACTACATCCAACTTTGCCTCCACATGAATTAAGATAAGACTACATCATTAAAACATACAAGACAATAATTGGAATGAAGCAAATGAACTCATGTATAAAGACTAGACCCTACTATGCCTCCACATGATTTAAGATAACCCAATATCATTAAAACATACAAGACATTAACTAAGGTAAAGGCAACAAGAGTACATACACTACAAATTGTGTTTCTAATATTAATTCCATCCATATCTTAACCTTATCATTCCCCATAAAATAGGTCCACTAATCAAAGCATAAGCTAAGCTTCATTCAAGAGCATTAGCATATCAAAGATAAGAGTGAAAACTCATTAGATGGTTAGGGAAATCATATAAAGCTCAAGGGATTAAGATAACACACACTTAATACACTACATGATCATATCACATATTTCTCCACCCCCAAGTGGGGATGGAACTACTCACTACTCATTATACTAACTATATTAACAAAATGAAGCATAATACTGAAATGAAACTACACTAAGCAAGCAAGAAATACTAAATAAACTTAAAAGGAAAGGAAAGACTAAACAAGCATGCACAAATTAAAAGACAAGATTAAAACAAACTGTAACAATTATTTTATTAACAAATGACTCACATTGAAGGTAGCATTTTCTCCACCTTGAGTTTTTGCTTCAAGGCTCACTCCTTAGTAGAGAGAATGCCACCAAGCAATGGGTGATTACAATGGAAGGTGAAGAGTTCTATTTATAGGCATGGAAAAAGCTAATCCGGGACAATCACCCGATGTGGGACTAAACAAATACCAAAAATAGCCTAAACAAACATTAATACAAGTCCAGGTGAAATCTTAGCGGATATGGGATGATCCAGACCGCCAATTGGCGGTCTATAAGGCCCAGATCCGTCTGCTTTTTGTGTTGGGCTTTGCTTGAAGTATTTCTTGGTCTTGGATTCATCTACTTGGTTTGTTGGAGCTCCAACCCGAATCGAATTGCCAAAATACTCCCCATAATGGTGTGGAGTTTCCTGTTTTGCTCTTAGGTCCTTCGGTCTTACGATCAGTTCCTTCTCCCTTGCATCTTAGTCCCCAGGTCTCATAATTAAGTCTTTTTTTCCTGCTTTTGGGTCCTTTCATGGCTCTTCTCTTCAAACCTCTTTATTCCTGAAAACTAAACATAAAACTCGTCATGTAGCATTGCTTAGGTGTAAGATAATGGATATAAGATACAAATATAAGCATGAAATGATGTCAATCAGTTATCACGGTGTTCATCTTTTCGTTTCTCGAACTGATTTTTTTGCTTTTGTGGTTTGATTTCGGTTGTGAGCGGTGGTTAACGCTTGGTTTTTTTTGTTCGTGGTATGCGCGTGTCTTCAGGTTTCCTCCCTTTAAACCATTGTGATTATTTGGTTGAGGGGTGGTAGCTCCGATGATAGCAAGATCTTAGATTTTAGGGTCTCGTACCTTGAGTCGAGTCCCACTAGAAATTGGTAGACCCGATTTTGCTTGACCTTATCATTGATGATTTTGGGATCTGTGGTCGGTGGTTCATAGATTCTGAGTTCAACCCATCGACTTCTAAGAGCACCGAGATATTCGGTGACCCTCTTTTTCCCTTGCTTTGTTTGTGCGAGTTCTTGTTCGACTTTAAAAATGTGGGCGAGGATTTGTTGTTTACCATATAGGTCATGGAAGGCGTCCCAGAGCTCCTTAGCCAAGTTGGAGTATATGAACAACTCCTTAATCTGTGATGACATGAATTGAGTACCCACGTCATCACAAGATGGTCGTTGCTCTGCCACTCCTCCATTTTAGTCTCGTCGGTGGTTGGTTTTGTCGTGCGACCCGTGATGTGTCCCAGTCTTCCCTTCCCGCTGAGGGATAGGGTGATCGAGTGTGCCCATGAGAGAGAGTTTGTCCTATTAAGGAGTTGAGTTGTAAGTTTGTGATGGGTCGCTCCTTCGGAGGCCATGGGGAGGGTTGGAGGTAGCAACTTGCGTCAGCCCCCTCTTGCGAATGGTCTGTGATGGGTTTGATGCGTTCTATGGTGGCCGGATTTGGAGTCTGAGGTTGGTTGACCGATTATGTTTTGGGTTTTTTGTTTGTGTGGGAACAGGTTTGTGATGAGTTTTGGTGGTGTTTCTGAGGTTGTGATCGGAAGATTGCCACCAGTGATATTGAATTTGTGTATATTTGTATTATATTTCTTGAATGTGTGTTACATATGCATGTGATATATATGATGTCTACAGTAGCCATTGGAGGAGAATATAGGTTGCCTATTACATAAACTACGATGTATGTATGAAATGTTTGATGGCTTCATGAGATATGCGCTTGATATGTTTCCTTTGATGAATATAGTTGTTGGTGTTGATGCTTTGTTTCCTTAAGGCTATTATAACCGTTAAGTCTGAGCCGACCGTTATTTTTGTAGGATCTTGAATCCGGCTTAGTTCTAATCACTTTTAAGCTTAAACAAACTCTACTTGCCTAATAATCAAAGATGCGGCGGAATTAAAAATAAAAAGCAAGTAAAGGAAGGAAATATGCAAACCACAATGGAGATGGGGGATTTTAAAGAGGTTCGGCACCCCCACCCGGGTCCTAGTCCTCTATTGCAAGCTCCGCTCACGACTTCACTAACCACTCACTGTTCCAGGCTGGGAGAGAACGCCTTTACAACATAAGCACCACAAACACCCTCGCTTGCTTGACTTTCTTCCTCTCAAAATCCGAGATGGAAGACTTCCGGCTTTCACCGAAATTCTTGTTTTCTTTGACAAAGGAATGAGTGGGACAACACTCTTTAAACTTGAGCACACTTGAGTAAGACGTGGAATTGATTACTAAGTGTGGAAGGTTTGAGTTTTTGAGTGTGTGGAACTTTCTCTCTAAGGTAGTGGACAATATAGAGTGGGAGAGTTATCTGAAATGGTGTTGGACAACTCTATTTATGAGCTCCTAAGGTGTTATAGCTGTTGGAGTAAATTGGGTAAGTGTTTGTGTAAGATACACAAAAAAGAAACTTACAGGATGCAATTCAGAATAATTTCGGTCGACCGAATCGGGAAGAAAGGTCGACCGTTGGGCAATTTTTAACAAGGTTCGGTCGACCGATAAAGGAACGGTCGATCGTGATAGGCTATAACTTAGGTACACTTAAGTTAACAATGAACACCGAGATAGGTTCGGTCGACCAAAAACTTCCATACGCTACGGGGTTGATGAAAAAGATCAAGTTCAGTCGAACAATCCAAAGTCTTCGGTCAACCGGAAACTTACAGGCAGTTGCACATTTTGGAGATATTAAGTTTGGTCGACCGAAATAGTTCCCCGGTCAACTGAAACGGGTCCCCGGTCGACTGATAGGCAATATGTATTTTGAGATATTAATGAATAATTCGAATACGATCGTTGGTATAATACGACAACCCAAACAGTTAGAAAAACATGTTGATTCCATCGACCGAAAAGGTCAGAACGGTCGACCGAATGTGGGCTCTCTAAAAACACTAGGATAATTGATCACTCGGTCGACCGAAAGGCTTGGGTCGGTCGACCGAATGTGGGCAGACAATTCTGGTTTAGTTTTACTATTTTCGGTCTAAGTTTGGGTGATCTATTGAAGTCCAAATGATATGAAATTTTGTGTGTGACTTCTATAAGGAAACTAGTGTGTGTTTGAGTTGATTTTAGCTCATGTATGCTCAATTACACAAAATTCCTAAGACTCAAAAGAAATGCAAATTACATGTCTTCAAGTGAGCTTGATTACATGTCTTGACTTGAATCCTTTCTTCTTTGAGTCTTGATCACTTGTAGATATTAGAACAAAATAATATATATGTTATGCAATATGTTGTACAAAATAATATACTCTACATTGATTGCAATTAAGATTAGGTTGATTAAATCATCAAATATAGATTAAGGTCAAAACGCCAACAATTTTAACATGTTAAAATACTAAGGTGGCTCAGACGTTAAACGCTCATCATATCCAATCAAGGGATTCATCCAGCTAATTCGTGATCACCACAAAGGAAACCAATATTCATCACGCATCTAGCAAAATCCATATCTCATGTAATAGGCAACTATAATCTTCACAACGGTTAACTCCAAACAACCCTATATATGTACATCGCATTTGTAATACAAACTTAACAATCAATAATATTCATAATCACAAATTCAATATCCCTATGTCCCTATCAATCAATTACGTGATTTAAGCTGGTTAAAATGTTTGGCGTTTGAGGTGTGTGAATGTGAAGGGAATGTGTTCTAAAAGTTTTACTTTTAAATGCCAATTATTATGAATTGAATGAGAAATCATTTTGTTCCTTGTTTATGTTATTCGTCTTTTAGAAGTGTTAAGGAAGAGGCTCTTGGTCCTTAACCGTAGAGCTCTAAAAGATATTGGTTTGCATAAAACAAAAGATATTCGCAATCATGGTAATTAACATGGAACATTAATTACCGAGTTAAGATTGTCGTGTTGGTCATAGATCATTGTAGCTCTACAAGTGAGTGACGACACGGGTATGCAAAAGAGGAAAATATTACTTTTGTATACTGAATAGACCTAATAAGTAAAATATTATAGAAATGTGTTTCTGTGTCATTAATATTTTACTGTGTCTTTGGTCCTTTGATATGAGACTTATATCTGATCACTTAAGGAATACTTAATTAGTTCAGTGTCTTGAACTATCGATCAGTGTAGTGTAAAGACATCGGTTGGTTAAGTATAACTTTCGTTGGAGAAGATAGTTAGTCAAAAGATTATCATTGCCCCTCTTAATTGAGTGATGATATTAGTGGGCCCCTTGATAAAGCAAAGTTATAATGTGCACAATGTGATTTGAGTTAAGTCACATATTTATAACTAGCTTAAAGAGATCAAGAAATGAATACTAATACAAAGATGACACAATACTACTTTGTGTGTATTCTTAATATCATGAGGCAAGGGACGGACACAAGTGGTGCACTCCATCACTAAATGGATCGTGTTTTGGTTCGAGTGGAATTAAGACATCTAACTAATTGGGAGCTATAATGTGTAGCTAGATACCGCTTATAGCTTGTGATATTAAGCTCTTAATATCACTGCCAACTTAGTCTAGATCCTCCCATAGGTCACACCACAAAACTGGGAAACAAGAAATGGGGATTTTGAGTTCATAAGGATGTGTCGGGTTTCATGTAGAAAATATGACACATGGGGTGAACAAGCAAAATCAAGATTATGTTGTGATTAATAACATAATTAGAATCTAAATTAAATTCATATGTGATGTAAATATTATGGGGTGTAATGAGTTGACATTACATAGGATAATATGTTACATAAGTTGTGAATTTACTACTAATCCCGAAATGTCAAATTTTGTAGGGGTTAAACCAAAATTTGACCAGTCTGCAGTACTGTGCAAAAGTCAACCGATGAACAGTACCCAGTCGACCGATGAACAGTAACGGTCGACCGGTCCAGACGGTTTTCTGCAGAATTAATTTAAGAATTAATTAGATCATGCATGGAATTGGTCCATAATTGATTTAATTCGTGGTTAATATTATTTATTAATAAATAATGGATGGTTAGATGGAATTTTGCATGGGATCATGGGCAAGAGGTTGCACATGAATAGGTAATTTGGAGATAACCTATAAATACAAGGTTATCTCATTACCTCCTTAATTAATTCATTATTTTTCTTATGCAAAATCTCTCTCCATAATTCTCCACGAAAATTCCTTAATTCTTAAGTTTAGTTTTAGTTCTTCAGAGGTCATCTTCTAAAGGGAACTAAAGAGGGGTTAGTAATTAGATTCTAAACCCAATCGGAGATTGAGAGACTAGCTTCCCTCTCTCCGATCTTGTTTAGAGTTTGGTGAATACTCGGAGGCATCCGGCGCAGCGAGGAGCATCCCAACCGTCTCCGAATCTTCGAGAAGTTTTAGAGAACTTCTAGGTATGAATTTCGGAGCTCCTTCATGTTTGTTTTAATAGAGTTTTTGAAACTAGTTTGTTAAAACAAACCGATGCATGCAATAGATTCTAGAAAATTGAAAATTGATCCTTATTATACATAAAAATTCGAAAAATATATATGTATAATTAAACATGAAATCCTACAGTGGTATCAGAGCATAGGGTTCAATTTTCTAATGATTTAAGGCTGTAAATAAATTTAGTTTACCATCTAGGGTTCGAACAATTCGTTTTTCCCGTTTTTCGGTCTTTAAATGTTTTGCTGAAATAATTCTTTGTAATAATTCGTTTTGAATGTTTTAAGTGGTTTAAAACATGCCATGTAATTATTAGAATTATGATTTAGACATAAGTCTAACTTGCAATAATTTCGTTTCAAGTATAAACGATTATTTTGTAAGAGAATCAACAAACCGAAAAACTGCGTTCATCTTTCCATTGGAAATTGGATGGACAGCGGTTCAAAATTATTTTTTGAACTATGGATGGATGAAAAACGTTTTTAATGGATTTCAAAATATTTTTCAAAGAATTGTTTGGGATTCTAGATGATTGATAAACTGGAATATATAGTTTATAGCGATATTGCGTGCATGGATGCTTGAGTTGCTTTGCAGGATTGTGAGTTTATATGTTCCAAATCAGACACTACAAATGTATGTAATTATTATTATACAGGGGCTTATGTATGTAAAAGCCATATTCTCTATTTTCTATCTTTAGAATTGCATTTGCATGTGAGAGGTTTTTACATAGGACTTGCACTAGTTTGTTTTTATCGAATGTGAGGAGCATGTTTATTTTTCTGTAAAATCTACATCTCCGGTGCAAGAGGAAGTCGCCGAATAGCGCATTGATCGAGGATCGAGGATCAGGGATCGAAGATCAAGGATCAAAGGGAACATATAAACTCACGCGATATGGATTGTGTGAATGTTTAATTTCTGTTTTTATAATTTCTGCTATGCATGTGATGAATGGTGAATGTTAGGATGTGTATAAATTTTAATATGCATGATAAACTAAAATTCAAAATCACATGTTGATAAATGAAATTGTCCAACAAAAATTAAGATTAATTTTTCCTTCTTATTTCATCCACTAGCAGCCATTGATCGAGGGATACTCTGCTCGCCCTTAGCGGGAGATAGCTCCCTCTATCTTTGGGAATAGTGGGAGATATAAAGGTTGTCTGTTGTTGTGCCACAATTAAATATATGAGGTGTGTTTCACCCTAGTGAACCCCAAGTATGTTTAGTTGTGAATACAATAGATAAACGTATCTCGTATCAAATGAAAATAAGTTTTCTTAACATTACCTAGAGCCCTCGCTCGGTTTTGGGAAAAAGTTTTTCTTGCGAGGATAGGTCGTATTCCCTCATAATTAAAACGACAAGAGTCACAAAAGTTTGAAGATGCTAAATGTTGCTAAAATTCAAAAAGGTTGTGATTAGAAAATTTTTTTCTTACCTTGATGTTGTAATGTATTCGATAGCCCTTAGCTAGTCTATATTACAATTGATGGGATCTTGGATTACTGCATTTACGGGCAAGATTTTATTTGCAGTATTTACATCATATTCGATATATATATATATGTATGTATGTATTAAAACATAAAATTGGCATTAAAACCTATATAATTTATTTTGTAGAAATGTCAAATATCCAACCAATTGTGCGATCTATGATCGAAAAGAACCCTTTGCAAAATGATGGCTCAAACTTCATGAAATGGCAACTCAATCTTAATATCGTGTTGAGATTTGAAAAACTATCTCATATTTTGGATGGTGAAATCCCAAAATTAAATGAGAAGGCAACCGATAAAAAGAAAGAGGCGATGGCCAAGTGGGAAGACCAAGAGAACCAAGTTCACGGTCTTATACTAGCATCCATGGGTGACTCGCTTCAAGCGAAATACTTGGATTCAAAACCCAAGAAGACCATGGAGGCTCTAACGAAGATGTTCATGGATAGTGCCCGAAAGGAGCGCTATAAGACCACCATCGCACTCACAAGGTGCCATATGGCGGAGGGAACATCGGTATCCATGCATTTTCTCACGATGCAAGGATACCTTGAGAAGTTGTCGAAGCTCTCTTCTCCAATGCCAGTGGACATTGCCGAAGATCTAATTCTTGGCTCTCTAGCCCCGTCCTTTAAGGATTTTGTGATGCACTATCATGTGCGTGAAAAAGGGGTGAGTCTTGAGGAGCTTCACAACACTCTCAAAACGGCTGAAGTTGATATGGGCAAGAGTAGAGACCATGAGGTCCTTGCTATCCATAAGAAGAGCAAAAAGATCAACAAAGGTAAAGGCAAATTTACCAAAGATACGTCAATCAAGAGCAAGTGAGTAGGAGGTGCTCATGGGAGTGCCTCAAGGGAGAAATCTTACAAATCTCCAACTCCCAACACGGAGTGCTTTCACTGCGGTGAAAAAGGACACATCCGACCCAATTGCCCCAAGTACAAGGAAGACCTTGAAAATGGGATGATTGAACGTAGGCGCCCGAGAAACGCCATAGGTATGTTTGTTATTGAGATAAATTTAATCACCTCTATCCATGATTTGGTAATGGTTACCGGATCTTGTGCTCACATAATTTTGATGTGCAGCTATTGAAGGATAGGAAGGAACTCGTTGGGAACGAGATGATATTGAAGATTAGAAATAGTACAAGCATCGTTGTGATTGTACAAGATTCTATGGAACTTCAATAGTCTAGTGATTTAAATTTATGCTTTGTAGAATGTTTGTTATGTACCTTCGATTAGCAAGAACTATTATGTATCAAGTTTTGGATATGGATAAATTTTAATAAATATTTTAATTCTTGCTTGTCTATATCGAAGAATGGAATTTTCTATGCAAATACATTCATATGGAATGATTTCTATTTGCTTGAAATAAATAATAAACAAACTCAAACAAACAATAACAAAAGAGAAACTAAGATAACTCACGTGAATGATACAATCTTGTAGCACTATCGGATTGGTCAAATAAATGACCAAGAGACCTTTCAAGAAGAAAGGAACGAAAACGAATAACTAATTGGATATGATACATTCTAATGTATGTGGTCCGATAAGTACAAGTGCAAGAGATGGTTTAAGGTACTTCATTTTGTTCACGGACAACTATAGTCATTATGACTGTATTTGTCTAAATGGGAAGCAAAATTGAATTCTTTGACAAGTTCAAGGAATTCGAGGATGAAGTAGTGAACCGACTAAACAAGAATATTGAGTCTCTATGAAAGGTTCGTAGGGGTGAGTGCTTAGAATACCTAATTTGACTCATTCCTAAAGTAGGAATAGGATATTGCTCGACATGGTTCGATCAATAATGAGTCAATTTAAATTGCCGATTTACTTTTGGAATTATGCACTACAAATAATGACAAACTCACTAAATAATGTTCCATCCAAATCCGTGGAGAAAATGGTTTATGAGCTATGGAGTTGAAAGACACCTAAGCTCAACTTTCTCAAGATTTGGGGTTGTGAGGTCTACGTCGAGAAATTGATGTCGACCAAACTTCAACCAAAAACGGATTAAGTGCTTCTTTATAGGTGATCCTCGTATGACAAGAGGATACTACTTTTGATATATCACCTCCAATCGAAAGATTGTAGAGAGGGATATGGTGTTTCTAGAATTTCTGGAAAAGATAGAAAAGTAGTGGGAGTAGAGTTAAGCTTGAGGAAACTCAAGATACTCTACGAGATCATGATGTGAATGTTGCATTCAAAATCATGAAGGCCCAACCGAGATTCATTTGGTTAGTGGGAGCGTGAGCGAGAGATCATCACAAGAAATTGTGAGAGAATCTCAATCATCCCCACCGAGTGTACGTTCAAGAATTGAACATGAACCTATTCCTCAAGAAATTGTGGAAGAAGTTCGAGAGACACGAGAAGAACCAAAAGAACTTAGAAGGTCAACAAGGGAAAGGAAGAAACCCGATTTATATCTGGGACTTCATGAAATCATGGTACTAGATACCAATGATCCCTCGACCTTCCAAGAAGCAATGGTAAGGGAAGACTCCAAACTATGGCTTAAGGCCATAAAATCCGAAATAGAATCCATGTATGATAATTGAGTGTATAACTTGATTTGCCTTCCTCAAGAGAAAATGTCATTTAGTATAAATGAACTTTTAGGAGGAAGATAGACATGGATAGTAACTTGACAACCTACGAAGCAAGGCTTGTAGCAAAACTTATACTCAAATTCAAGAAATTGACTTTGATGAAATTTTTGAGAAGTTGTCATATTAAAATCTATTCGGATTATGCTCACTATTACCGCATTTCACAATTGTGGGATATGGAAGATGGATATCGAAATGGCGTTCCTTAAACAGGAACTTGGAGGAGGATATGTACATGGTACAACCTCAAGGTTTTGATGATCCAAATAGTAGCGAGAAGAAATGCAAGTTTCGAGAATCCATTTGTGGATTGAAACAAGCATCGAGGAGTTGGAACAAACGCTTTGACGAAGAGGTGAAGAAAATTCACTTCATTCAAAGTAAAGGAGATTAGTGGGAGCCATGCAGTACTTCTGATCTTATATGTCGATGACATATTGCTCATGAGCAATCATATACCTTAGCATTAGCAAACGAGAAATTTCATTGAAATCGGCATTTCAATGAAAAGAAAAGGATGAGGCTCAACCTATCTTGAAAATCAAGATACATTGAGATACATCCCGTAGACTCATTGGCTTCAGTCAACGTGCATACATTGACAAGGTCTTTGAAATGTTCAGGGTGAACAATTCCGATATGGACAATATGCCAATAAGTATGAGTATAGGTGTGCAACTCAAAAAGTCTCAATGTGCTCAATCACACAAAGACTTGGAGTACATGAAGGTATCCCTTATGCTTCGGCAAAAGGAAGGACCATGTACACAATGACTTGCACAAGGCTCAATATCTCGTATGCTCTAAACGTGACAAGTGGTCACCAATCCAACGCAAGTCCTAATCGTAGGATTGTGGTCAAGAATATTCTGAAGTACCTTAACCGGACTAAAGATAAGGTTCTTGTTTATGGAAGACAAAGGAGAAAATAGCCGAGGGTTGTTTTGATGCAATTCTTATAGGAATTCTAGACAATAAGAGGTTGGAGTGATGATGCGTCATCATTATCGAAGGTGGAGGTATGAGCTAGTGTAGTTAGGAGTAATATCACTACAGCTAACTCAACCACCAACGAAAGACAAAATAAATAAATAGGTGGACACAACAGTGGCACAACTGATCCATTCAACAAACCTTCATACCAAGCTAAGAGACGAAATATATTTCGAGTCCATGGATCCGAGGGTCCATGTGGATTGGCTTGATAGGTGATTTGGGAAGGTTACCCTGGTTATTATTGTTTTATGCATTGAGTATGTATGAGAAAGAAAACTTTAATAACAAGTGGGAGATTGAAGGGAATGTGTTCTAAAAGTTTTACTTTTAAATGCCAATTATTATGAATTGAATGAGAAATCATTTTGTTCCTTGTTTATGTTATTCGTCTTTTAGAAGTGTTAAGGAAGAGGCTCTTGGTCATTAACCGTAGAGCTCTAAAAGATATTGGTTTGCATAAAACAAAAGATATTCGCAATCATGGTAATTAACATGGAACATTAATTACCGAGTTAAGATTGTCGTGTTGGTCATAGATCATTGTAGCTCTACAAGTGAGTGACGACACGGGTATGCAAAAGAGGAAAATATTACTTTTGTATACTGAATAGACCTAATAAGTAAAATATTATAGAAATGTGTTTCTGTGTCATTAATATTTTACTGTGTCTTTGGTCCTTTGATATGAGACTTATATCTGATCACTTAAGGAATACTTAATTAGATCAGTGTCTTGAACTATCGATCAGTGTAGTGTAAAGACATCGGTTGGTTAAGTATAACTTTCGTTGGAGAAGATAGTTAGTCAAAAGATTATCATTGCCCCTCTTAATTGAGTGATGATATTAGTGGGCCCCTTGATAAAGCAAAGTTATAATGTGCACAATGTGATTTGAGTTAAGTCACATATTTATAACTAGCTTAAAGAGATCAAGAAATGAATACTAATACAAAGATGACACAATACTACTTTGTGTGTATTCTTAATATCATGAGGCAAGGGACGGACACAAGTGGTGCACTCCATCACTAAATGGATCGTGTTTTGGTTCGAGTGGAATTAAGACATCTAACTAATTGGGAGCTATAATGTGTAGCTAGATACCGCTTATAGCTTGTGATATTAAGCTCTTAATATCACTGCCAACTTAGTCTAGATCCTCCCATAGGTCACACCACAAAACTGGGAAACAAGAAATGGGGATTTTGAGTTCATAAGGATGTGTCGGGTTTCATGTAGAAAATATGACACATGGGGTGAACAAGCAAAATCAAGATTATGTTGTGATTAATAACATAATTAGAATCTAAATTAAATTCATATGTGATGTAAATATTATGGGGTGTAATGAGTTGACATTACATAGGATAATATGTTACATAAGTTGTGAATTTACTACTAATCCCGAAATGTCAAATTTTGTAGGGGTTAAACCAAAATTTGACCAGTCTGCAGTACTGTGCAAAAGTCGACCGATGAACAGTAACCGGTCGACCGATGAACAGTAACCGGTCCATGATGAACAGTACCGGTCGACCGATGAACAGTAACGGTCGACCGGTCCAGACGGTTTTCTGCAGAATTAATTTAAGAATTAATTAGATCATGCATGGAATTGGTCCATAATTGATTTAATTCGTGGTTAATATTATTTATTAATAAATAATGGATGGTTAGATGGAATTTTGCATGGGATCATGGGCAAGAGGTTGCACATGAATAGGTAATTTGGAGATAACCTATAAATACAAGGTTATCTCATTACCTCCTTAATTAATTCATTATTTTTCTTATGCAAAATCTCTCTCCATAATTCTCCACGAAAATTCCTTAATTCTTAAGTTTAGTTTTAGTTCTTCAGAGGTCATCTTCTAAAGGGAACTAAAAAGGGGTTAGTAATTAGATTCTAAACCCAATCGGAGATTGAGAGACTAGCTTCCCTCTCTCCGATCTTGTTTAGAGTTTGGTGAATACTCGGAGGCATCCGGCGCAGCGAGGAGCATCCCAACTGTCTCCGAATCTTCGAGAAGTTTTAGAGAACTTCTAGGTATGAATTTCGGAGCTCCTTCATGTTTGTTTTAATAGAGTTTTTGAAACTAGTTTGTTAAAACAAACCGATGCATGCAATAGATTCTAGAAAATTGAAAATTGATCCTTATTATACATAAAAATTCGAAAAATATATATGTATAATTAAACATGAAATCCTACAGAATGATGGTAATTAAATTGAACTGCGATAGATTTTGAGCTCATCAACAAATGCTCGATTTCTTCTGTTGGTTTCACGTTGTTCTTAGTTCTTATAGCAGAATGAAGAGGTTCCACCCCTCACCATGTAAAAGGACATGCATGTCGGGTGGATGATATCAGTAGTAAAATCGTTGAGTTTCCGTGCACCATAGTTGGCCAGAGAATAGACATCTGTCTATGGTCACTGCAATTACCATATGTGCTTGAGTTTGATGAAATTTATGGTGAAAAAATGACATACTTGTAACATCCCGAAACAGCGGAAAATTTAAAAATTGTAATCAAGACACAAGAACTCAACAATAAAAGACGGGACTGTTACTTCTCATAAACAAATAGCGGTGCACCAAAATTACATCAGAGTTTGTCAAAAAATACATGATTACAACAAAACGACAACAGAAGATAAAACGTAATCATGCCGACCTCAGCGGTCCGAGAAGAGGATCCGACTCCAAAATGCGCGTGTCCGCCGATCACCACCCAACTGGACCTACTGCGGTCCAGAAAATATAAAACAACAATGCCTGAGTTTCCAGAAGGAAACCCCGTATGCCAACTCACCTATATGCATGCATTACACAATGAACCTATCATACTAGTAGCATGTCATGGCATCGACAGGAATGGAAAACAGTTCCCCCGAAGGGTAAAACAGGACATCAGTCCGACAATCAACAACGAGTCTCCCGAGGAGACCTACTGCAGGCACATGCAGCCTTACAGCACGCGACATCGCACCCCCCACACGCAGCTACACTACTCAAGGGTTCGGCAGGGAGCCTCTGTCACGCTTGCGCGCCGATAGAATACAGATCTGCAAATCTCAGTAGTCGGAGCCACAGGGACCAACGGGGCCGTCGCCCGGAAGGTATAACAACAACATCTCGGTAGGTGCCCAGCCGAGGAAAACAACATAGTCGGAACAGCCTCGGCCCAACAATCAATATCGCCGGCACAACCTCGGCGGCATCACTGGCACAGCATCGGTGGTCCATCACAACGTCCGGCACAGCATCGGACGGTCCAGACCGAAGTCTGCCAGGTCATCAGGCTCCTCGAGCCGCAAACACCAACCGCGCCGCTATAAAAGCAGGGCAGCAACCTCCGTAGCCCGTGGGCCGGTAGTCACCTCACCCAATGCCAGTTGCGTGCCCGCACAACATCAACACTGGGATCCGCGATCCCTCAGGCCTGCTATACTACAAAGTGCCAACAACATCTCAAAAGTCACGGTCCATACATGGAGGTGACACGTCCCGAACACCCACACTCTTCCCAACGGCGGTCCCTGGGCAGGCACGCATCACACGCCTACCGTCACCTCCCGGCTCACGCACAAGGCGAGGACACGGGTTTCCGTGGACAAAGTTGGCGTTCAAAAAGGGAACCAGGAATTCTGTTCTGGGCCCAAACGGTCGACCGGAAGAGGTGATTCGGTCGACCGGTTCCAGAGAGGAATCGGTCGACCGTACTCCTAAAACGGTCTACCGTTGCGCTCAAAACAGAACCCCCAACGGTCGAACAAAGGTCTAAAACCGGTCGGCCGAACGAGGTCAAAATCCGGAGTCTGGTCAACATTAAATTCAATTCTATCGGTCGACCGACTCAGGGGTCTCGGTCGACCAAAAACAGACAGGGTCAACCTATTATTAAAAGTCATATAATCGGTCGAACGCAACGTACAATCGGTCGAACAAACATGCAATAATAACCAGTACACTTAAGTTCCGGTCGACCGAACACAAGACCCCGGTCGACCGAAACACAACAGGCAGTCCCAACTCACCAGCAAATACGCACTACCGGTCGACCGCCAAACGGCATCGTCCGACCAGTGAAGGTTAAAGTCGGGCAAACAGTGCTAAAACGGTCGACCGCCCGAAGGATCCGGTCGACCGTTGGTAGTCTTCAACCTCGCGCCAACCGAGGTTTTTACGAAGAAACGCGTCGCCGGAGAGGTCTCCGACCTCCCCCAACTCGACCAACGCATCCCTCACATGAGGGTTAACAAACAAACCACACTAAGGAGCGGCATACCTCCACCAAGACGACGAACCGCCGGAGCTCCGCTCACGCACGTCGCCTCCTCCGGTCTCCCTCGCGCTAAGCCTTTGCACGAATGTCTTCCTCGTCTGCCTCCTCCGCGACAGCTGCTCCCACCGCGCGCACCAGCAAGGAAAGGAAGAAGAAATGAGGAAGGAGAAGAAAAGAAGAAGAAAGAAGAAAGAAGAACCTTATTTATAAACCCGGATGCTACAGTACAACCCATCACTCTCTCCCCTCATCTACAGTGCTCGCCCCTTCACCTCCCCATGCAACTCCTGCTCATTTACCTTCCCCATGCAAACCACACCTTAAACCCGGATTAACCCTAAACCCGGGTTAGGGTTCTAACAATACTAATCTTGGATTCCTCAACCCAATGCTCAATAGATTATGTTTTGCCTTGTGAAAGTTGGATTTATGTCATATAAATTTTTTATTTGGCTACCACGAGTCTTTGTGATTTTTTGGGTTTGTTGAAATGGTATATAAATGCTTCTATGTGTTGTAGCCTATCAAGTGTTCACCAAACTATAAACAAGATTAGAGAGAAATAAGATAGGTAATCAATCTATAATTAAGATTAGAATCTAGCTAATTACCTCTCTTTAAACTCCTGAGATTTCTATCTCCAAAACTTAAAACTATTAAGAGATTTTTGTGGTAATTAAGGAATGGATTAGAGAGAGAATTATATTACATGTAATTAAACAAGTATGGTAAGGAGTCCTTTTATAGGCTCCCAAAATATCAACATGAAGAATTCTCTAGTCATAATCAAGGTTTTTAAAAACCGAACCGTTCATCGAACCGATAAAACTCTGGTTTTGGTTCAATATGATCGAACCACGGTCGAACCGTTGATGACGTCAGCATGACGTCATCATTTTTTAGACCCGAAGTTGGACCGGACCGAATAAATATTAAAGGTCGGACCGGTTTGAACCGATTTTTGTAAAACTATTTAATATATACATACCAAACATTAAATATAATACATGATATTAATCACAATTTACTTAATTCGGAAAATTTGTTATATTTATTTAATTCAACAAATTTGTTTTCTTTACTTAACTCGACAAAGTTGCTTGAATAAGAATTAGAGAAAGCAATATTTGGATTAAGAATCTAAAATACTCATATTTTCTGATTTTAAAAACATTAAGAAAATTTGAAAAACAATTGTGTCTGGTCCGACCAACCGGTCCAACCCAGTCCGACCCGGCCCAATCCGGCTCAGAAAAGTTCGATTAGAGGTTCCGTTTTTTAGGTGAACCGGCCGCCGGACCATCGGTTCCCGGTCCGACCGGGTCGAACCGTCGGGCCCGGTTCGGTTTTTAAAACCGTGGTCATAATCTCTTGCATTTTCTCTCCTAAAATTAATCCCAAATTTCCACATAATCATCCTAAAAAACGTTTAATCAAATATGGAATTAATCCAACCCACGATCTAATTACTCTCTTAATAATTCAGGCAAAAATTGTGTTGTTCGGTTCACCGAGAATTCTTCTCGGTCAAAAGAACCATTCGGTTTTAACACATGTTCGGGTGACCGTGAGCTAGACGGTCGACCGAATATACATAAGAAAAATTTCATGGAAAATTTCGGACGATCCGCGTCTCGCTCCGGTCGACCGTTGACCGACCAAAATTTCTCCTGGCGAATTTCTTCGGACGACCGTGTCATGTTCGGTTAACCGAAAATATCACAAAATATCTCCTGGATATTTTCTCTCGGTTGATCGTTCAAGCCCGGTTGACCAATCCCAATTATCCAGGCACTCCTGACAACTTCAGTCAACCGATTGTGTTATCTGTTCCCCGTTCGGTTGACCGTTCCAAAGACACCTCGGTCGACCGAAACATAAACGGTTTACCATGCTGACCTCGATTTTGCCTTTGTCAAATTTTGGATTTATATCGAACAAAATTTGACCTTTTGGGGTTTTTAGTAAATAGATATCTTATGTAATATATTATCATATGTAATATTAAATTATTACACCCCATAATATATACACCTCATATGAATTTATCCATGATTCTACTTATGTCAATTCTCATGACATATTGATTTTATTGATTCACCACATGTGCCTCTTTTCACATAAAACCCGACACATCTTATGAACTCAAAATCAACCTTCTTGTATCCCAGTTTTATGGTGTGACCTATATGAGAATCTAAGCTAAATTGACAACGATAATAAACACTTAATATCTCAAACTATAAGCGGTATCTAGATACGATTATAGTTACCCAATTAGCATAGATGTATTTGTTCCACTCAAACTAAACACGATCCATTTAGTGATGTAAGTGCACCACATGTGTCCGTCTCTTGCCTCATGATATTAAGAATATATACAAAGTACAAATGTGTCACTTTTGTATTTTATTCATTTCTTGATTTATTTAAGTTAATTATAACTATATAACTTAATTCAAGTTACATTGTGCACATTATAATTTTGCTTTAACAAGGGTCTCACTAATATCATCAGTCAATTAAGAGGGGCAATCATATTCGCTTGACTAGTTATCTTTTCTAGCACAAGTCAAGTTCAACCAACTATTGCATATATCACTATACTCATTGATAGCTTTTGACAATAATCAAATCAAGCACTTCTTGAGTGAAATGATTTAAGTCTCATATCTTAGGATCGAAGACACAATAAAACATTAATGACATGAAACACAATTCCATAATGTTTACTTGTTAGGTCTATTCAATGTATAAAAGTAATCTTTTCCTATTTTATATACTCGTGTCGTCAATTATTTGTAGAGCTACAACAATCGATAACCAACACGACAATCTTATCTCGGTAATTAATGTTCCATGTTAATTACCATGATGGTGAATAACATTTTATTTATGTAAACCATTATCTTTTAGAGCTCTACGGTTAAGGACTAAGCGCATCTTCCTTAACACTTCTAAAACACGAATACCATAATCAAGGAACAAAATGTTTGCAAATCCAATTCATAATAATCGACATATAAATGTAAAACTTTTAGAACACATCCTTTCAATCTCCCACTTGTTATCAAAGTTTTTTTCACATACATTCTCAATGTGTAAAACAATAATAACTAAAGTAACCATCTCTAATCACTCATCAATACAATCCACATGGTTCCTCAGACCCATGAACTCGAAATGCATTTCGTCGGTTGCTTGGGATAAGGGTTTGGTGAATGGTCAGCTGTGTTGTTGTTTGTTTCCACCCATAACAAATTTATTTTCCCTTCGTCGATGAAGGCACGTGTGACAAAGTACTTGTGATCCATGTAGTTCACTTTGTGGTGTGATTTGGGATCCTTGATTTGCGAGATAGATGCACTATTGTCGCAAAATAGCTCTATTGGTCCCTTGCACGAGGGAACTACTCCAAGCTCTTCAAGGAACTTCTTAATCCACATTCCTTCCTTGCTCGCTTCAGCGACAACCATTACTTCGGAAACGGTGGTTGAGTCAGTCGTAGTGGTTTGCTTCCAACCACGTCAAGTCACAGCTCCACTATTAAGAAGGAAGACGTATCCTGATTGTGACCTTCTATCGTCGGGACCACTTATGAAACTCGCATCTGAATAGCCATCGGCTATTAAATCCTTTTGTCCCCCATAAACAAGAAAGTTATCTTTGGTCCGGTTAAGGTACCTCAGAATATTCTTTACCGCAGTCCAATTCTCAAGACCTGCGTTGGATTGGTGTCGACTTGTCACGCTTAGAGCATACGAGACATCGGGTCTTGTGCAAGTCGTCGCGTACATGATTAATCCTATTGCCGAAGCATAAAGAATATCTTTCATGTACTTTAAGTCTTTACTATAGGATTTCGTGTCCCCATGTATGTATATATTTTAAAAAAATTAATACAACATACAAGATCGATTTCATACTTTCAATAATTTTATGTACATAACTTTGTGTTTTAGTCTAATATCATGCAACCCTACATTTATTAAAATAAACCACAAATGTAGAATCATACCTAAAGGTTCTCTAAAACCTTTTTGAAGATTCGGAGTCGCGTTGCCCGTTTAATCGTCCACAGATTTGCCTCCGAGTGTTCACCAAACTCTAAACAATATTAGAGAGAAAAAGCTAGCCAATCAATCTCTAATAAGGTTTAGAATCTAGCTAATGACCCCTCTTTAAGCTCCTGAGATTCCTATCTCTAAAACATAAATTTACTAAGAGATTTTCGTGGTGATTATGGAGAGATGAATGAGAGAAAGAATTTTTGAATTAACCTAAACAAGTAGGAGTAGGTGCCCTTTTATAATTCCCAAAATATCCTTATCAAGAGCTATTCTTTAGCCATGATCCGTTGTTTATTCTCTCCCAAAATTAATCTCTAATTTTCACATAAGCACCCACAAAAAACGTTTTAATTAAATCTGGAATTAATCCACTCATTATCTAATTAATCTCTTAATAATTCAGGCAAAATCGTTCTTGTTCAGTGGACCGAGAATCACTCGGTCAACCGACTCATTCGGTTATAACATGTGTTTGCTGCACCGTTAGTTAGACGGTCGACCGAATCGGCATGAGAAAAAATCCCAGGAAGAATTCGGACAAACCACGTCTCTTACTCGGTCGACCGTTGACCCACCAGAATCTCTCCTGGGACATAGTCATCGGATGACCGTGTCACCTTCGGTCTACCGAAAATACTACTTCTCGGTTGACCATGCACACTCGGTTAACCAAACCCGATTGTCCAGGCACTCCAGACAATTTCGGTCAACCAGTTGTGCATACCCCTTCCCTATTCGGTTAACTGATCCGAAGATACCCCAGTCGACCGAACCCTGAACGGTTCACCGTGTTTGACCCTGATTTTGCCTTTGTCAAATTTTCGATTTATTTCCAACAAAATTTGATCTTTTGGGGTTTTTAGCAATGTTCTGGGACCACCTAGGCGAGCCTAGGCGACCGGGGGTGTCTGGTCGCCTGGGCGATCGCATAGGCGGTTGTACGACCGCCCAACTCTGGGCGGTCTTTTTTTAAATTCAATTAAAATTCATAAAACAGATAAAAAAATCAGGAAAATCGGGAAATATAGGGAAAAATGCACAAATAGTTTTTAAAAATATCGTACATGTTTAGGATTCGAAAAGATACCTAGTTCCTCGACCAAAGCCTCTCTAGGCACCCCCCCCCCCCCCTCTACCCACCTAAACACTTAGGTATACAATTTATTGCTTAGTAGTACGATTACAAAGGTAACTCAGAGTTAATACAATAGCAGATAAGAGAGAAATTAGAATTACAAGCTAACTAACTAATTCCATTGGACACATTGATCTAATGTCCAACTGGGAACCATATCATATCCTCCACCACCATCAGAGTCGTCGGAGTGGTTCTCGTTCGGATTGTCGACGTAGACGTCATCTTCTTCAGTTTCTTCATCATCGGATTGGACATATTGCTCGTCGATGTCCATCGGTGGTTGAGAACTCGATGCACCTAGATCTCTAAAACTAATGTGAACGATGGCATCATCAATGCCACCACCTAATAATGGCGCGTCAGATGCAGTGGAACACCGCACGTCAGATGCAATGGACATGGATCGAGCAAAGCGTCCCCGTGAAGAAGAATGTCCTAAAGCTGCTTCCTTGGCATCGGCCCATGTAAGCTCCTCTCCAGCGAAGACCGGATCTTCATTTTCTACCAACCGTGGATGCTCGTCGAAGAGATCGTAGTCCACACTGATGGGGTCATAAAATCCGGGCTTCTCCATCCTTTGCTGAAACCTTTGCCTTAACTTTTGGTTGTAGTTCACATACACCAAGTCATTCATCTGCTTCACAGCCAACCTGTTCCTTCTCGTTGAGTGCAACTGCTCGAAGACACTCAAATTCCGCTCACAACCTGATGCCGAGCATGTCAATCCCAACACCCTCAGGGCCAACCTCTGTAATGCGGTCTCTTCCATGTCTGCGCTATAATATTGCCACCAATCTATAGGTCTTCTTTCAGTCCTTTGTCTGACGACCATATCCCTCGAGAATATTCCGAGGGAGTTCTTGTAACGATCAAGTAGACCGCAAATCTTGTCTTGTTCTGCAGGAATGGGGACGAGCCGCTCTACGACATCCATGAATCCAAGCACATGCTCATTGAAAGCTACATTTCGATCCTGAGGTGGGACGGAGAAGAAGGTATCAGAGTTGAGTAAGAAACCAGCTGAGTGTAGCGGTGAGGACATCATCTTCCCTGGACCCCACCTGGTGTCGATGAGGTCGATGACTTGCTTTTACAACCTCAGGTTTCCGTCAAAGTTCCTCACGATTTGTTATTTGGCTTTCTCCATTGCGTCACACAGATATCTCATCGGTGGTTTCTCATCGCCGTCAACAAGTCTAAGAACTTGGACCATAGGTTGCGAGGCTTTCAGTGCCTTCACGACGTTGGTCCAGAAACCACTTTGTAGAATGGTCTCGGCAACTTCAGTAGAGAACTCCTTCTTTTTCTTGTTCTTTATCCAACTTGCATTAGGATCGTTGTACTCCAGGGAAACAACAAAGGCTTGGAGTCTGTATTTCTTCAGAAACAACCTTTGCAAACTTTGAAAGGCCGTGGCAAATCTCGTGACAGTAGGATTTGGGGGTAGTGGCAAACTTGTAATTTTTTAAAAATAAAATAATAAAAAAATCGAAAAGGAGAGAGTCGTTGGAGTGCCTCCAACGGCTCTCGCCTAGGTGAGGCAATCGCCCAGACGATCGCCTATTTTGCCTAGCTTTGCTGGGCGAAAGGCGGTGGTCGCCTACCACCTACGTGAACATTGGTTTTTTAGCAAATTCACATCTTATGTAATATATTATTCAATGCAATATTAAATTATTACACCCCATAATATATACACCTCATATGAATTTATTATGATTCTAATTATGTCAATTCTCATGACATATTGATTTTATTCATTCACCACATGTGTCATATTTTCACATGAAACTCGACACATCATATGAACTTAAAATCAAACCTCTTGTTCTCAGTTTTATGGTGTGACATATAGGAGGATCTAAGTCAAATTGGCAGTGATATTAAACACTTAATATCTCAAAATATAAGCGGTATCTAGCTACACATTATAGTTACCCAATTAGCATAGATGTCTTTGTTCAACCTGAACTAAAACACGATCCATTTAGTGATGTAAGTGCATCACTTGTGTCTGTCCCTTGCCTCGTGATATTAAGAATATATACACAGTAGAAATGTGTCACCTTTGTATTATATTCATATCTTGATCTCTTTAAGCTAATTATAACTATGTAACTTAACTTAAGTTACATTGTGCACATTATAATTTTGTTATATCAAGGGGCCCACTAACATCATCACTCAATTAAGAGGGGCAATGATAATCGTTTCACTAGCTATCTTTTCCAGCACAAGCCATGTTCAACCAACTATTGTCTTTATCACTATACTCATTGATAGTTTTTGACAATAATCAAATGAAGCACTTCTTGAGTGAAAAAATATAAGTCTCATATCTTAGGATCCAAGACACAGTAAAACATTAATAACACGAAACACAATTTCATAATGTTTTACTTGTTAGGTCTATTCAATATATAAAAGTAATCTTTTCCTCTTTTATATACTTGTGTCGTCAATTATTTGTAGAGTTACAACAATCGATGACCAACACGACAATCTTATCTCGGTGATTAATGATCCATGTTAATTACCATGATTGTGAATAACTTTTGATTTATGTAAACCATTATCTTTTAGAGCTCTACGGTTAAGGACCAAGCGTCTCTTCCTTAACACTTTCAAAAGACGAATACCATAATCAAGGAACAGAATGTTTGCACATCCAATTCATAATAGTTGACATATAAAAGTAAAACTTTTAGAACACATTCCTTTCATTTATGTGATTCAGCACATTGGGACTTCTTGAGTTGCACATTTATACTCATTGGCACATTGCCCTTTTTGGAGTGTTTCATGCTTAACCTTTCGAAGACCTTGTCAATGTATTCACGTTGACTTGGGCCAATGAGTTTCCGGGATCTATCTATATATCTTGATTCCCAAAATGTATTGAGCATCACCCATGTCTTTCATTGAAAATGCAGATTTCAATGAATTTCTCGTTTGCTCAAGCAAAGGTATATGATTTCCTATGACGAGTATGTCATTGACATATAAGATCAAGAACACTATATCGCTCCCACTAACCTTCTTGTATATACAAGGCTCTTCCTTGGTTTGGATGAAGTGAATCTTTTTGACTTCCTCGTCAAAGTGCTTGTTCCAACTCCTTGATGTTTGCTTCAATCCATAAATGGATCTTGGAAGTTTATATACTTTCTCGCTATTCTTGGGATCTTCAAAACCTTGAGGTTGTACCATGTAACATCCTCCTCCAAGTTCCCATTAAGGAATGTTGTTTTGACATCCATTTGCCATATTTCATTATCATGAAATGCGGCAATAACGAGCATAATCTGAATAGACTTGAACATGGCAACCGGAGAAAAGTTTCATCATAGTCAATTCCTTGAGCTTGAGTGAAACCTTTTGGTACAAGCCTCACTTTGTAGGTTGTCAAGTTCCCATCCATGTTCATCTTCCTCTTGAAAATCCATTTATTTTGAATGATTTTCTTCCCTTGAGAAAGGTCAACCAAGTTCCACACTTGATTATCATACATGGATTCTATTTCGGATTCCATGGCTTTAAGTCATAGTTTGGAGTCCTCTCTTTCCATTGCTTCTTTAAAGGTCGAGGGATTTTTGATATCAAGTACTGTGATCTCATGAAGTCCCAAATACATATCAGGTTTCTTCCTTTCCCTCGTTGACCTTTTAAGTTCTTTTGGTTCTACGTGCACTTCTCGAACTTCTTCCAAAATTTCTTGCGGAATTTGTTCGTGTTCGATTCTCGAACATACACTTGGTGGGGATGATTGAGTTTGTCTCACAATTGCTTGCGAGGGTCTCTTACTTACGCTCCCACTAAGCAAAGGAACCTCGGTTGGGCCTTCATGATCTTGAATATCATCATTCATATGTGTTGGCTTTTTGGCCTTAATCTATGTTTTGATGATTTAATTAACCTAATCTTAATTATGATCATGTATAGTAGTAAACATATTGCATTGCATATATATTGCTTTGTGCTAACCTCTACAGGTGATCAAGACTCCAGGAAGAAAGGAAAATCAAGTCAAGACATGTAATCAAGCTCTTTTGAAGACATGTATTTTTTATTTTCTTTGAGTCTTAGGAACTTGTGTATATTGAGCATACTTGAGCTAAAATTCACTTAAACACACACTAGGTTCCTTATAGAAGTCACACACAAAATTTCACATAATTTGGACTTCAATAGATCACCCAAACTTAGACCGGAAAACACCAAACCTGAACCCTAACTGTCTGCCCACATTCGGTCGACCATAACTTGTCGTTCGGTCGACCGAATGATCAAGTATCATTTTGTGTTTCACTGCCCGGTTTCGGTCGACCGTGTTTTACCTTTCGGTCGACCGTCTGAACTTAATTTTCTCGACCGTTACTTTTGTCGTATATACCCAACGGTCGTATTCGTATTAAACCAAAAATACCCCAAATACATTTCTTGTATCGGTTGACCGAGGACCATGATCGGTCGACCGTTTGTTCATCTCTTGACAAACCCAAATCTCCTGGACAAAATCGGTCGACTGCTAGACCTGTTTCGGTCGACCGAATACATCATTGTTTGTCAACCCCAAAATGTCTGGTACAAATCGGTCGACCGTTTCCTTTTAAGTGTTCGACCGATCACTTAAGTGTACCTAAGTCGTAGCGTTGGGCGGTCAACCGTTGCTTAACCGGTCGACCGAACTTAGTTAAAAACTGCCAAACGGCCGACCGTTCAGCCTGAATACGTCGACCGAATTTATCCAGAATTGGGTTCTGCAAGTTCTATTTTGTGTTTCACACATCAACTCACACCAAATCAATCCCAACGGCTCTATTCTTTCTAATGCTTATAAATAAAGCTGTAAAACACATTTTAACACAACTCTCCCACTACAAACTTGTCCCAAACATTAGAGAGAATCTCAAACACTCAAAGCCTCAAATTTCCACACTTAGAATCAATTTCAATCTCATTCAAGTGTGCTCAAGTTTAGAGAGTGTGTTCCACTCAAGATTTCGTTTGTTCAATAAGCAAGGACTTCTGTGAAAGCCCGAAGTGTTCCTCTCGGATTGTGAGAGAAGAAATTCAAACTCGCGAGGTTGTTCGCGGAGCTTGTTTTGTAAAAGGCGTTGTCTCCCGGCCCAGAACAGGGAGTGGATAGTGAAGACGCGAGCGGAGCTCAAAGTGTCGAGCGGAGCTTGCAAGAGAGGACGTAGGCGGTGGCCGAACCTCTGTAAAAAAACCCGGCGTCCATTGTGGTTTGCTAATTTCTTACTTGCTCGTTTAGTTGTTTAAATTCCGCTGCATATAACTCGATCGATAAAACGAGTAGGTAATTAGTTTAAAAGTGATTAGCATAGCCCACCCTCACGATCCAATATTTGGTATCAGAGCCTTATACGCTAAATCATCTACTTAATCGTATTTTTAGCATGGCTAGCACATCTAATCATGTAGAGGGATTATGCACCACTAGACCTCCTTTGCTTAATGGGTCAAATTATGTTTCTCCAAAATCCATACACACACCTAAATGAAGATGAATTAGATTCACTCACTAGGCCCAAAATGAAAGAAATTGAGATAAACTCAAAAATTATGAACATTCTATATTGTGGACTAAATGAGGGTGAATACAATAGAATTAGGGGTTGTGTTAGTGCATATGAAATTTGGCATTGACTTCAAATTTCTCCTTTCGGATACCCCATTCCACTTAGGTGTGCCGGGAGGAGGGGGTTGTGGTACAATACCACACTCCTTTCGGAACGAATCAAATTCGGTACATAAATATGGACCTCCATGATCTGTTCGTAGAAACTTGATTTTCTTGTTGAGTTGGTTCTCTACTTCATTCTTGAATTCCTTGAACTTGTCAAAGGATTCACTTTTGTTTCTCATTAGATAAATATAGTCATAGCGACTATAGTCATCCGTGAACGTAATGAAGTACCTAAAACCGTCATTTGCACTAGTACTCATCGGACCACATACATCGGAATGTATCAAATCCAACGAGTTATTCGCTCTCGGACCTTTCTTCTTGAAAGGCATCTTGGTCATTTTGCCCATTAGGCAAGATTCGCACTGTCTCCAGTGATTTAAAATCAAGTTTACCAAGAATGTTAGATTCTTGCAATTTCTTGATGCGTTTTTCATTTATGTGACCAAGATGATAGTCTCACAAGAGTGTTTCATTCCGTGAGTAGTTTTAAGCCTTTTGTTATTGATGTTTAAGATTTGTCTGTTATTCAATTCAAGCAAATAGAGATCATTCCTCACGAATGCATTTGCATAGAAAATATCATTCTTCGATACAAAAGGCAAGAATTTGAAATATTTATATTAAAATTATCCATATCCAAACATGATACAGAAATAATATTTTTGCTAATCGAATACATAATAAACGTTCTTTAAACATAAATTTAAATCACTAGATAATTGAAGCTCCACAGAACCTTGTGCAATCGCAGCAACGCTCGCACCATTTCCTCCCTTCAAGATCATCTTGTTCTTCACGAGTTCCTTCATATACTTTAGTAGTTGTACATTAGAAATTATGTGAACACAAGATATGGTATCAATTACCCAATCATGGACAAAGCTGATTAAATTTATCTCAATAACAAATATACATTTGGCCGAAAATATCCAAAGATAGCTCCAGGATATTTTCTCTTGGTTGACCATTCAAGATCGTTTGACCTATCAACATTATCCAGGCACTCCACACAATTTCGGTCAACCAATTGCGTTATTCATTTCCCGTTCGGTTGACCGTTCCAAACACATCTCAGTCGACCAAACCCTAAACGCTTTACCGTGCTGACACCGAATTTGGCTTTGTCAAATTTTGGATTTATATCGAACAAAATTTGATCTTTTGGGGTTTTATAAAATTCATATCTTAGGTAATATATTATCCTATGTAATATTAAATTATTACACCACATAATATATACACCTCATATGAATTTATCCATGATTTTAATTATGTCAATTGTCATGACATATTGATTTTGTTGATTCACCACATGTTTCCATTTTCACTTAAAACCCGGCACATCTTATGAACTCAAAATCAGGTTTCTTGTTTCCCAGTTTTGTGATGTGACATATAAGAGGATCTAAGATAAATTGACAGTGATATTAAACACTTAATATCTCAAATTATAAGTGGTTTCTAGATACACATTATAGTTACACAATTAGCATATATCTATTTGTTCCACTCGAACTAAACACGATTTATTTAGTGATGTAAGTGCACCACTTGTGTCCGTTTTACCTCAGGATATTAAGAATATATATAAAGTAGAAATGTATCACATTTGTATTATATTCATTTCTTGATCTATTTAAGCTAATTATAACTATGTAACTTAATTCAAGTTAAATTGTGCACATTATAATTTTTCTTTATTAAGGACCACTAATATCATCACTCAATTAAGATTGACAATGATAATCGTTTGACTAGCTATTTTTTCCAGCACAAGTCATGTTCAACCAACTATTGTCTTTATCGCTGTACTTATTGATAGTTTTTGACAATAATTAAATCAAGCACTTCTTGAGTGAAAAAATATAAGTCTCATATCTTAGGATCCAAGACACTATAAAACATTAATGACACGAAACAAAATTTCATAATGTTTACTTGTTATGTGTATTCAATGTATAAAAGTAATCTTTTTCCTATTTTATATAAAAATGACGTCAATTATTTGTAGAGTTATAATAATCGATAACCAACACGACAATCTTATCTTGATAATTAATGTTCCATGTTAATTAACATGATTGTGAATAAATTTTGATTTATGTAAATCATTATTTTTTAGAATTATACGGTTAAGGACTAAGCACATCTTCCTTAACATTTTCAAAATACGAATAACATAATTGAGGAACAAAATGTTTGCATATTCAATTCGTAATAATTGAAATTTAAAAATAAAACTTTTAAAACATATTCATTTCAGAAAGAATGGAGAAGGATGGGTGAAAAAATTAGTTTTGCAATTTGAAAATGAGATTAGAGATAGGATAATGTATATCTGGGTAATTTCCACACTGATTCTCTTAATATCTAGATATTATGTAGTTGTGTATTTTGCAAAACCAACTACATCCACTGTTGAACTACGTTAAAAGCCCAAAAATATGTGCTCGTTGGATCTCATTTATCACTACTCGTATTAGAAAAACTTACTCCACCTGTTACTGTCCCCCTTACAGGTTGGCAAAGCTTGCCGCTGTCGCACGCTATTATTGGGCTACACAGTACATAGTTATCAATAATAAGGAAGTTGGTTGTAGGCTTCTAGGCTTGTCTTGTAGGCTGGATTGAGATTTGTTTTAAATTTTCATCGTGGGTTTCCTATATATTCGTTATAGAGTCCTTATACACGGACGCGGGCGTCACGGACGCGCCCTACGTGGCTTCAAAAAGTGGATGAGTCAGCGTCTACTCGGATTGCCATGTCACGCTTTCCTTCCGAACGCGCCTCAAATTGTTTTAAATTTTTTTTGACGGTTTTCGAAGAAGGACGGTTCGTTTCCAGATTAGACAGCGGCAGACACCCCACGATCGACGGTTCGGATACCGAGGAAGATAACATATCCAGAACAAAAGGGAGACTCTCGCTTTCTTTCTTTCTTACCTGTGAACGTAGGAAGCACACCTGTGAAGCATTCCCGACTTTCTTTCCCTGTGAAGCGCACCTTGTAAACGATAATGGAATCTTCAACTCCGGCCGTCGATATCGAACACGTCCCAGAACCGGTGGGTCTCTAATTTTTTCTTTCCGTGGGTCGTTATTTTTTTTGATGAACTTCCGTTTATTAAATTATTGGTTTTAGGGAACCACGTACTACTTCCGGGAATCACGATGCTCCTGGAAGGCCATCCGAAAGCAGTTTGACCGGATGAATAAGGTGGAGAAGGAGGCTTTCCGTAGCACCCCATTCGGTCACTTCCTAAACCTTCCTAACATTACGACGGACAACGAAATAGTCGGTTGGTTCGTCGAGCACTACGATACGGAGGAGGGTGGGGCTGAGAATAGGATCAGGGGTAGTTCCCCTTACACCGGAAGACATCGCCCTAATTTTGGGGTTACGTACGCATGGGAAGGCCGTGGTGATGGAACCATTGCGCGTCCAGAAGCGAGACGGGGTGAACCTTGACAACACCCAACTTTTAGTTCATCTCATGGCAAACAGTACCATGGGCGAGACGGAGGAGTACGTTCGTCTCCTGATTTCTTTCATCTTCAACAATTTTTTGTTCTATGATGGAACGCTGCGACCGAAGGAATGGTTCATGCACCCTCTGAGGAACATCAAACGCCTAAGCAGCTACGCATGGGCAAGTGCAGTTCACAAAACCCTGGTTGGAGGCCTCGAGAAAGCAAGTTTAGAACTGCAGGAGAGGAAAAAGGCAGGGAATTTCATAATGCGGCAGGGGAACGTCGAAGGTTGTGTTGCCATACTACACGTAAGTTTTTGTTCCTGCTTCACACTTCCTCTCTTCCTCTTTTTTTGTTTTTGTTCTTTTCGGAAGACGATGTGTGTCTGTTCGGAATACGTTGTGAGTCTGTTCGGATTAAGTGGTGGGTCTGTTCGGATTAAGTGGTGGGTCCGTTCGGATTAAATGGTGGGTCTGTTCGGGTTAAGTGGTGGGTCTGTTCGGATTAAGTGGTGAGTCTGTTCGGAATAAGTGGTGCGTCTGTTCGGATTAAGTTGGGTGTCTGTTCGGATTAAGTTGGGTGTCTGTTCGGATTAAGTGTTGCGTTTGTTCGGATTAAGTGGTGAGTCTGTTCGGATTAAGTGGTGCGTCTGTTCGGATTAAGTGGTGCGTGTGTTCGGATTAAGTGATGCGTCTGTTCGGATTAAGTGGTGCGTCTGTTCGGATTAAGTGGTGGGGTTGTTCGGATTAAGTGTTGGGTCTGTTCGGATTAAGTGGTGGGTCTGTTCGGAATACGTTGTGAGTCTGTTCGGAATATGTTGTGAGTCTGTTCGGTTTAAGTGGTGGGGCTGTTCGGAATATGTGGTGGGGTTGTTCGGATTAAGTGGTGAGTCTGTTCGGATTAAGTTGGGTGTCTGTTCGGATTAAGTGGTGCGTCTGTTCGGATTAAGTGGTGCGTGTGTTCGGATTAAGTGATGCGTCTGTTCGGATTAAGTGGTGCGTCTGTTCGGATTAAGTGGTGGGGTTGTTCGGATTAAGTGTTGGGTCTGCTCGGATTAAGTTGTGGGTCTGTGCGGAATACGTTGTGAGTCTGTTCGGAATATGTTGTGAGTCTGTTCGGTTTAAGTGGTGGGGCTGTTCGGAATATGTGGTGGGGTTGTTCGGATTAAGTGTTGGGTCTGTTCGGAATACATTGTGAGTCAGTTCGGAATACATTGTGAGTCTGTTCGAAATACATGGTGAGTCTGTTCGCATTAAGGGGTGGGTCTGTTCGGATTAAGTGGTGGGTCTGTTCGGAATAAGACGTGTGTCTGTTCGGAATAAGAAGTCCGTCTGTTCGGATTAAGTTGGGTGTCTGTTCGGTTTACGTTTAATGTATGTTCGGATTCAGTTGTCTTTCGAATATGAAGGTACGTTGGTATAGTAGTTCTCATTTTTTTCCTTTCCATTTGAAGGTGTGGCTTTGTGAGAAATTTAAATTGGGGGAGCCCAGAACTGGAGTTTTCCCACGGATGAAAAGATGGACGGAGATGTTTGGGAAACGATTAACCCTGAGGAAATGGGAGGAACGTGGAATTACCTTACATCGAATTTACGACGGCACGTTCGACCTGATGGGGGCTCCATCAATGAGTGAAAGGGAGCTGCAACTTATTGGTCCTGTTCTAAAGAGCTCAACTTCAACCGTCAGTTTGCCAAGGCTCCAACTGGCAGACTGCAGCATTCCATGCGACCCGCTGCTCCAAGAATTGGAGCTGAGTGAGGTGAAGACAAAATGGCTGAGGGCCGAAGCTGCCCTTAAGAAGGCCACAGAACAGGTACACGACCTCAGGGAAGAACTGAGGATTTCCCAGGAAGAGTGTGGGAGGCTCAGGAAAGATATTATATATCTTCGAGGGACAGGGACAACTGGAGTCCCTGGTGGGGAGAACGAGCGAGAGCAAGAGGAGGAGAATAGGAAGAAGAGGGAGGCGGAGGAAGAAGAGAATAGGAAGAGGAAGGAGGATGAAGAAGAAGAAGAAAAAAAGAGGAAGGAGGAGGAAGAGGAGAAGAGGAGGGAGGAGGAGGAAGAAGAAAAGAGGAGGGAGGAGGAGGAAGAAGAAAAGAGGAGGGAGGAGGAGGAGGAGGAGGAACGAGAAAAGAAGAAGAGGAAGGAGGAGGAGGAACGAGAAAAGAGGAAGAGGGAGGAGGAGGAATGTGACAGAAAAAGGGAGGAGGAAAGGAAGAAGGAAGAAGAGGAGAAGAGGGAGGAGGAGAGGAAGATGGGAGAAAAGAGGAAAATGCTGGAGAAGGAGGAAGAGAAGAAGAAGAAGGAGAAGGAAGAAGAAAGAAAGGCCCAGATAGCAAACTGGGTCGCGAAAAGAAAACGCTCGACGGCCACCGTTGAGCAGCAGCTGAAGGAAGGCGAACATCTGGCCAAGAAGAATAAGAAGGAAGAAGAGCAAAAAAGAAAAGATAGAGCGGCTCAAAGGAGCCTGAAGAAAAAAAGGCCGGATGTTGACATGCCTGCATTGGGCACGTTGTCATTTGATGAGGTCAAAATGCTACTGAACCTGACCGAACCCAACAAGGACAATAGGGAGGTCATCTGGAGAGGCGATATGTGCAGTTTAAAACGCTCCGACCTGAAGGAGCTTATAACGCCTAGGATGGATATTAGCGATGAAACTATCGACGCTATGCTATCGGTGCTCGAAGAAAGACGCCACCCAGAAAAAGTTATATGCATATCCACTTTCGAGTCGGGGCGAATTCTTGCAGGGCAAGGCAGAGAAGTTGATGATTTTATCCTCCCTAAAATCGTAGGTGCGTCTCCAACACAGACCGTGATCGCACAACCATGCTGGTCTTCAGGTCATTGGACACTGGTGGTTGTCTATGGCCCGTCCAAAGAGATTTTGACATTCAACAGTCTCTCTAGGGAGCTAGGCGAAGGTGATGATCCGGAGCAGACTGTAGGCCAGCATGAATGTGCAGCAGCGGATGCGGCTGTATACTGGAGGGATCTACTCAAGGTCGACTGGCCCCTGAGAATCCTGAGGAAAGAAAGCCAACAACAACCACCGGGGAGCAACGATTGCGGCGCCTTCGTTTTATACTGGATAAGGTGCCTAATGTTGAATGTTGACCCTACGAAGGAGAAGGACCCCAATACCATCCACTCTATCAGGGGTGAATTGGCGGTCATGTTACTTAGGGATCGTCGGTCGTGTGTGCAGGTCTAAACAGACAAACATATTTTTAGTTTTGTTTATTTTTTGGTTTACATGTACAAAATGTTTACATATTCAGTTCACAAACTATTTACATGTAAAAATACAAACATTACCAATGTCATTCTTAAGCTAACTTTATTCCGAACAGACAGTCTTCTTATTCCGAACAGACCCAACACTTAATCCGAACAGACGCAACACTTAATCCGAACAGACGCAACACTTAATACGAATAGACTCACAACTTATTCCGAACAAACGCAACATTTAATCCGAACAGGCTCACTACTTATTCCGAACACAGTCTTCTTATTCCGAACAGACCCAACACTTAATCCGAACAAACGCAACACTTAATCCGAACAGACGCAACACTTAATCCGAACAGACTCACAACTTATTCCGAACAAACGCAACATTTAATCCGAACAAGCTCACTACTTATTCCGAACACAGTCTTCTTATTCCGAACAGACCCAACACTTAATCCGAACAAACGCAACACTTAATCCGAACAGACGCAACACTTAATCCGAACAGACTCACAACTTATTCCGAACAAAAGCAACATTTAATCCGAACATGCTCACTACTTATTCCGAACACAGTCTTCTTATTCCGAACAGACCCAACACTTAATCCGAACAAACACAACACTTAATCCGAACAGACGCAACACTTAATCCGAACAGACTCACAACTTATTTCGAACAAAAGCAACATTTAATCCGAACATGCTCACTACTTATTCCGAACACAGTCTTCTTATTCCGAACAGACCCAACACTTAATCCGAACAAACGCAACACTTAATCCGAACAGACGCAACACTTAATCCGAACAACCGCAACATTTAATCCGAACAGGCTCACAACTTATTCCGAACCCAGTCTTCTTATTCCGAACAGACCCACCACTTATTCCGAACAGACCCAACACTTAATCCGAACAGACGCAACACTTAATCCGAACAGACTCACAACTTAATCCGAACAAACGCAACATTTAATCCGAACAGGCTCACTACTTATTCCGAACACAGTCTTCTTATTCCGAACAGACCCAACACTTAATCCGAACAGACTCACAACTTAATCCGAACAACAGCAACATTCAATCCGAACAGGCTCACAACTTATTCCGAACACAGTCTTCTATTTCCGAACAGACACAAGTAAATCTGAACTGAACTTGTATAACAACCATTTACAGATCACAACGTATCAACAATTACAAGTTTCTTGGTTTTACAAGAACGGGAAAAAACACAAAAATGTAAATTAAGGAGGAAATTCCTCGTAATACAAACTCATGTCCCAATCGGAGAAATCAGGATCCGCGGGTTTTGGTGCTACTTCGTGAAGCGGCGAAGTAACCTTCATCTTCCACTTTCCCTTCTCTTGTTGGGCGTGTTTTTTATGGCTCTTTTTAATTATCTTCTCAGCTAAAGACACTCGACGTCTAGTCGGCGATCTTCCTATACGTCTGACCTTTTCCGGATTAAAGACCGATGTACCCGAAGACTCAGGTTCATCAGGTCGAACCAAGTTTTGTGTAGTGTGCATACGTGCCTTAAGCATTTCAATACACTGCACGACCTCAATATACCTTTTGTGGGAGATGAAGGCTTCCTGTGCGATCCAAACGGCACGACCCATGATGTCGTCGTGACGACGTAGCGCATCCTTCGCCATTACACCATCGTCTGGGTACGTCTTATCTCGATAGCTCCTTCGAATATCCTTCCGCCATCGATTAAGGATGTAAGAGTCTGGAAGCAATGCATTAGGATTCAAGCGTGCAAGTACAACAAAAACGTGGCAGCATAGAAGCCCAACGTGCTGAAACATTCTGCAATCACATGTAAAATTCATGGATGTGTTTTGTACTAGGAAACGTTTCGACAGTAGCTGCTCACCAGCCAAAACACGTTCAGATACCTTGTACTGGAATGTTTCATTCGTATTGAACTCCTCCGTTATATCGCAGTATATCATCTTCCCAATTTGTAACTGCACTTTTTTGAAGACCCCTACGGTATACAACTCGCTCAACTGACTCTCGAATGGATAAATTGAAACCAACTGGGGTTTTTTATGAAGACAATCAAATTCTGATTGAGCTTCCTTCTCGTACTTGTGGCGGAGCGCAAGTTCGTATTGTTGAACAAACTGCTTAAGGGTGGTCTTCGAAGTAAGATACTTGTCGAAGAAGGCGTTCATACTCTCGCTCCTCTGAGTAGATGCCATTCCCGCGAAAAAAAAATCACCAATAAATGCAGGGATCCACGACTCTCGGATTGCATAAATGGATTTGAGCCAGCTGTGGTTCTGCAGGTCAAAATCAAGAAGGAAACCCTGCCAATTACGATCAAATTCTGCTGGGGTTTTGGAATCATATACAATCAATTTCAGATCAAATAATATGTGATCCCGATACTGCGTCGGCAACTTCACGGGTGCTTTGTTCATTATGTGCCATATACAGAATCTGTGTCTTGAATCTGGGAAGACATTCCTTACAGCAGCAGTAATGGCACCACATTGATCTGTTATTATAGCTGGGGGGGGTATATCTGCATAAGGGACCCAATTAGAAAGGAGTGAGACATTATTCCGAACAGACAGACTTCTTAATCCAAAACAGACAGTCTTCTTATTCCGAACAGACACAACACTTAATCCGAACAGTCAGGCCACTTATTCCGAACAGACACAACACTTAATCCGAACAGTCAGACTTCTTATTCCGAACAGACAGACTACTTATTCCGAACAGTCAGACTTCTTATTCCGAACAGACACAACAAGTTAATCCGAACAGTCAGACCACTTATTCCGAACAGACACAACACTTAATCCGAACAGTCAGACTTCTTATTCCGAACAGACAGACTACTTATTCCGAACAGTCAGACTTCTTATTCCGAACAGACACAACAAGTTAATCCGAACAGTCAGACCACTTATTCCGAACAGACACAACACTTAATCCGAACAGTCAGACTTCTTATTCCGAACAGACACAACACTTATTCCGAGCAGACACAACACTTAATCCGAACAGACTCACAACTTATTCCGAACAGACACAACACTTAATCCGAACAGACACAACACTTAATCGGAACAGTCCGACCACTTATTCCGAACAGACACAACACTTAATCCGAACAGTCAAACTTCTTATTCCGAACAGACACAACACTTAATCCGAACAATCCGACCACTTATTCCGAACAAACGCAACACTTAATCCGAACAGAGAGACTTCTTAATACGAACAGACAGACTTCTTATTCCGAACATACACTCTTCTTATTCCGAACAGACAGACTTTTTATTACGAATAGACAAACAAAAAAGAGGAAGATATGAAGAGGGAAGAAGGAAAAAAACTTACCGTTCATGCACGACAACCAGGTTTGGAACAACCATATGTAATTTTCAGTAGTCTCATAGGACAGCAAAGCGCAACCGAGCAAAACTGATTCGAAATAGTGATTGACTCCTACAAATGGGGCGAATGGCATGTCGTATTTGTTGGTAATGTAGGTTGTGTCGAAACATATTGCGTCTCCAAAGTATGAATATGCAGCTCTAGAACGACTGTCAGCCCAAAAAACGTTGCGTAGTCTTCCTTCGTCATCCATATCTATTACATAAAAAAACATGGAATCAATCTTCTGCATCCTAATGAAATAGTCCTGAAGAGCTTGTGCATCACCAGGTCCCATCTTCAAATTTCTGACTTGGTTTACAACATTCCTGCAAACAGGAACCAGTAAGACCAGGCGCAAAATGTTCAACTTCAATTATGTTAGACGGAAAGAACACAAACCTTAAATCCCTTTCGTTGAAAGTCAATTTGTCATAACCTCCAGCCTCGACCACAAGAGATTGCATGGTCTTAGCAGCCGATATCCCAGCTTCATCATTAACCGATATCCGTGCTACGACGGATTCAGGGACCGTTCGTTTTTGCCTGAGAAATCGCATTTGCTCCGGGTCAAGCATGGGATGGTTATGGTTAAGATCCACAAAGTTAACGTTGTAACCCCTTGCTGGGTTTCCGGATACCCTTATCCGAGCAGTGCATTGTACTCTGCTGGATAACATAGGCTTCAATTTTCCTTGCCCTTGGTCCGTTGGTGCGGTGCCCTCCTTGGAGCAAGTCAGCGTGGCCCGTATAACAACACCACGATCGTAATGAGATTGTCTTGTCTTAACGCCAAAACCACAATGATCGGCATAGGCCACGTAAAATGCTTTGGCTTCTTCAAAAGAGGGAAAAAACATCCCCTCATGGGGAACGTTTGATGGCTACTCCACTAGGGAAGGCACGGGAACGATTTCCATTTGAGTACAGAGGAATAACCACAGAAGAGAAGGGAAGGAAAAGGAAGAGGCATCTTGAGATTGATAACAAGTCTTCTGTGCCGTGTAGGAGCGCCGAGCGCCAAAATGATGAAGGAAGAGAGTGATTTGAGTCGCATTAATGAGGGATGGAGGGAAGGATGGTGGAAATGATGACGGTACGAAAATATAGAGGAATAAAAAAACAAAAAACTTTTCATATCCCATCGCGCCAACTAAGCAGCGTCTGCTGAGTGGACTGGCCACATCAGCGCGCGTCCCGGACGCGCGCGTCCACTAAACATTTTCCTTCGTTATATATTCATTTCTTATTTTATTGGGATCTAAATAAAATGAGATTGTCAAATTAAACGAATTAAGCTTTTTAATAAACAAGCGAAGCTCATCTTCCATAAAAGTTTGTTTCCTTCTTAAAATACACTTATATATTACCTATATACATGGTTTTAACTGTAATACAATTATCTAAATTACATAATATAATTTATAATATTCTTTAATTTATCACCTTTATACATAGTGTTAACTATAATACAATAATCTAAACAACAAAGTTTCTAATCCCAAGCTAATTAGGGTCGGTTAGAAATAAAATAATCACGCATCCACTTCATATCTTCATTTCAGATACATTATTTTTTATATGTTGTCTTTTAATGACCCAACATTCTACATTATATAGCATTTCAGGTGTTATTGTCGTTCCCGTAGACGCCCCACCTAATTTATTTTTAAAAAAAATAATTAAAATAAATATGAAAATTTACGTGTCAAACAACGTTATATCTAGTGAATAGAAAAGTAATATAAAGAGATTGATTTAAGTAGTTTTACGACGACGAGACAAAAATAGTAACATAACTAATAACAAAGTCAGGCAAAATCAAGAATAGTAAAATATTTATGCTATGAATGCATAAGCAGATAATAATAATAAGCAATTACAAGCTGAACCAGAAAGCAAGTGTGGGGTCCGATCACGACGTCTTCCAAGTTTAACAAAGAAAAAAAAACACAAACGTATTCATGCCCTAAACGCCTAAACCCTCCCCTCCTCCTTTAGCCCGGGCTGGGGACCGGCAGTGGCTAAGCCATTGGCGGAGTTAGAGGGACACCAGCAAATTATAAGAAGTTTTAAAAGTAAACTATTATATTTTTTTAAATACTTTAGCTCTTCCATATGGTAAACAGAAAGTAAATTGTCCGCCATTAAGGTTTCCTTCTAATTCTTAAAAACTCAAGGGTAATAAAAATCCAACTATTAACGTATCGAGAATAACATTTGATAAAGTAAATCGATAATCAAAACCGGTAACAGCTTCCGTCAGTAAGTACGAAAGAAATTTGTGTAAATTGAAAATAATATTATACTACCAAACTTAAGCGTAATAAAATATATAACTAAAACCACAATACAACGTATTTGCCGTCGTACGCACATTCATGTAAATGAAGAAAAAATCCACATAAACATTATTCCCACTATTTACTGAATGAATTTTATATATTCACGAAATACCTACAATAGGCCGAAAACCAGGAATTGTTTAGCGACACATTAATAATATATATTAACAGACATTTAAAATTTATTTCGTCTTAAAAATAGACTTCTAGAAACCGGCAAACGACAAAATAACTTTTCGAAAATACAATAGGCGAAATCTAAATATTCAGAAAGAGATTTTAAGGAACAAATGTATATTTAATGATATGCAAAGAAAACAGGTGATTAGGTAGAAAAACTGTAAACATTTTAACATTTGGCAGATATATTTCCGGACGATTCAGAATTGTCGGCAAAAGATCGCCCCGTTAGCTAAATTCTTTATGTTCAACAATGCCTAGTGCACAGAATTATTAGCTAGTAATTTCAGATTGTGTAGCCAATTTATTAGACAATGATTCTAAATACCCAAAAAAAATCTTATAAACATTTAACAGTTCGGATATAAATTAACTACACCAAATCAAGTCTAATGTAATGTTAGAATTAACGTACAAAATCGACTTTGAACAAAATTAGAACTTCACATTCAATTAACTAAAATGGGTATATAATATTAAATTAAATTTTAGATAAATAAACAGTTGTTCGCGGGGTACAAAAATAAAGTGCCACAAAAAAGATAAATATTCTAAACCTCAAGGCAGTTGGGTCGACACAGGTTACGACATAAATAGCACGGGAGACAAGTGCAGCGGCTTTCGGATCTCCATGAGCATATGCCTCCACCTGTCTTTATGCAAGCTACCTTCTCTCCAAACTGTTCTTGTAACAATATTAATATGGTACAAAGCATAATATTACAACTCACTTCCAGTGTACAGAACAAGATTACCAGATTGCTTAATTAACCAACAGCCACACTATAAAATTTAGTCCAAACATGTAGATAGTGCGGCCATAACAGAACAAAAAGTATTACATTAATATGGAGTAATATCGAATTCCTTCATTGCGAGTATACCTTTTACAACGGGTTGAGTATGAGCAATTCCGTTTAGATAAGAGATTGTGGTCATGAGACTTGTAGCACTGTGTCGAACTGAAGAAGACCTCATGGCCTGCCATGTGAGCTCACCCAACATGGCAAAGGCCGAAAACATCATGGATTTATCAATCTCTTAGTAGTACACCATCATGGTTGAGCAACATCTAAAATTAAACAATACATCACAAATGAAACGTCTGCCACGATTTGATAGTTACTTACCAATATATAGTTAATTAAGCTTAATATCATAAATGAAACTTCTGCCACGATTTAATACTTAAGCATATATCACCGTGAAAATTAAACACAACTAAACTTGAACGGAAATATTTTTCATGGTTAGTTGATTTATTGAATTTGAAAAAAAAAACCTACGCATATACCAACGTGATAATTAACCACAATTGAAGTTACTACGACAAAATTGAACACCAAAGCATCAAAACGACTGAAATGAAATACCTTTCCGATCGACGTATACATCTTTGAGGAAACTTTCTTGCTTGATCGGAAATTATTTACACGATCGGAGTTGATGGTGTTCAAAAGTGCGAAAGGCGAAAAAGGTGGAAAAGAAAGGACGCAAAAAACGACAACGGCACAACGGGAGAGGAGACCCCGGAGGAAAATCAAATCCCCGTGCGGCCTCTCTCCCGAAACACAAACTATTTTTTTATTAGGGTTCCGGCGACCTGCCATGCGAGCGCACCCAACATGGCAAAGGTCATTCACAATACACATCCCCACCACATCCACTTTTTTCTAACTCACCAGAACATATTTTCTACTCCTCCCCTCAGCACCCAATACACTACCCAACAACAAAAACCAAATCATCAACGGATATACTGGGAATTACAGAAAAAATTACGGTAAAATACATACGGCAATTACAGGTCTTCAGTTTACCACCGGGCATCGGCATATCTCATCAGATCTCTTCAGATCCACGACGAAACTCACCCGACGGACGAGAACATCTTCCCTCGAAAACGACCAGAGCATCCATAGAACCTGCAAAAAGAAGAGACTGACGAAAGAAAATCGAACGATCCATACCTACAAACAAAAATCAAAGAAGCCGAAGAGATTTCCGATTTGTGGGAAGAAGAAAACGGCGTGGGATGAAGGGAACCGAAGGTGCAAGAAGGATTATATAGAAGCCCCAGAAGGAATAGACGGTTTGGATTAAGTTGTTGGAGAGGGGCTGTTTCGATTGATACACGTGGATGGAGCAGGACGGCAAGTTTGGATAGGCATTGGGAATCTTCGGGGTATATGCGGACAGGCTAGCAAGACTTGCGTTGCTTCCACGCCATCTAACCGTATTCAATAATTGAGGGTTTGATGTCATGGATGACGTCCTCACGCCGATCGAAGAAGTTCTCTGCCTCAGCCCAAGGGCTTCGGCAATTTGGGTGGAATCGACCTTGATTTTGTAATTTTCTTTGTTGTAGTATTCGTTTTCGGAAACTACTTAAATCATCCGTATGAATTATTATTTTGTCTTTTTATTCTTTCTACTTATATAATTATTCAATTCACTCTTCTAACATTACTCTCCCTTCATAATACATTCATATTCATTCAAAAGCATGTCTCGGATTTCCGAAAAGAACCAACGGACGCTCCAGTCTTCTCGAATCTGGTAAAATGTCTTGTTTAGTTTTTGAATATTTTTAAAAAAAATTACGTCGGGCGATCGCGGGAGACGCCCGACCCAACGAGCAGGTTTCCGCAGGAGCCCCTTCTTTTTTCAATTTTTTAAATTTAAATTAATTATAATTTGTGATAATTGCTAAATAAATTGATTATTAAGTTAATAATTAGTTAAATTAGTTTAGTAATTAGTTAAATTGATTAATTATTTTAATTATTTTTATGATAAATTTGTAAATCCATTAACGAAATTTTATTTCTAAAATTGAATTAATAGTCATCGGGTTATCGTGGAGAAAAAGGAAAATCAATTCTTGTTGAACGTTTTATATTTCTACCGCAAGTGCACGGCCGCGATGAAGCGGTGGCAAGTACGGGTCGTCCTCAGGGAGGTGAGCTCGCTCTTGTTTATCAGAAATCAAGTGGCACAAAAAGATGGTAGAAAGTTGTTTATGCTAATCTAAACTATGCTAACACGAAGAAGCAAATGCGAAGGAAACAAAACAAACGAATACTTCAACTAAGCTAGAGAAACTTGATACTATGTAGAAATCAGTAAGAGAGAGACCCCTTAGGGGGTGGAGTGACTACACATACACAATAAGGAGGCAAGAATATCTTCTTATAGGCATAAGTGGAGGTAGTGTTTGCATGTATGGGAGATGTCTACTTATCATGGCAAAACCCATCAATTAAATCACTAACCTACTTTGATTAACATTCATAAACACAAGCTGGTTATTTAAGAAACTAAACAAGCATGGGAGGTGTCTTAAAACTTGTGGCAAAACCCATCTAGTGAAGTGTTCTATTCTAACAAGCAAGCATGCATTCATATTAATCAACACATTTCAAAATAAACATCTTTCCTTCCTTAATTGCATATATGATAATCATCTCCACCCCCCAAAAGGGGAGTGCTTTTACTCACTACACATTACACTACACATTACACTAAGATAAGAAAACATATTAACTAAGCTAGATTTAATAAAAGACAATTAAACTAAAACATGCATCAACAATAAAAGAAGCACAAAACTAAGGAAATTTTACTGATTGAAGACTCACAATACCAGTAGCATCTCCCCCATTGAGTTTCTTGCTTCAAGGCTTTCACTTCAATTAGGGAGAATAGCCACAAGCATGAAGTGATTACAATGGAAGGTGAAGAGTTCTATTTATAGCCATGGAAAAAGGCAAATAGGGACAATCCCCCGATGTGGGACTAAACCAATACCAGAAATAGCATAAACACGCTCTAATACACACTCCAGAAAAAGCTAAGCGGATTCGGATCCACCTGGGCCGCCAATTAGCGGTTTCAGACCGCCAATTGGCGGTCTACAGGGTCCGGATTCGTCTGGGCTTTCTTGGAGGCTTTCCTGGATGGTATTCTTGGTCTTTGATGCGGTTACTTGACTTGTTGGAGCTCTGACCCGAATCGAATTGGTAAAATACTCTCCATGATGGTGTGGAGTATTCTGTTTTGCTCTTAGGTCCTTCTGTCTTGCAATCAGGTCCTTGTTCCTTGCATCTTGGTCCCCAGATCTCACAATTCAGTCCTTTTTCCCAGCTTTTGGGTCCTTTTATGCTTCATCTCTTCAAACCTATTTATTCCTGAAAACTAAACATAAAACTCGTAACATAGCATTGTTTAGGTGAAAGATAATGGATATAAGATACAAATATGAGCATGAAAAGATGTCAATCAAATACCCCCACACCTAACTTTTGCTAGTCCCGAGCAAAACAAAGAAAGAGAAAAGCATGCGAAAAACAAGAAATCCAAACTCACTTTCGTAGGAATCACGGTTGCACTTAGCACGTGCAACAAGCCGTTAAACCTCCTTGTCGCCAAGGAGGAGGAGTGTTGTCTCCTGAGGGTTTTCAGCGGATATACCCACAAAATCCGAACAAGATGCATTAATTAATTTAGCTACACGACTCGTTGGACTTATTTTGTCGATCATGGGACGCGGTAATACTACGGGTCGACTCTATATATGTAATCGGTCCACACACCTAGCCTAATGAGTTATTCGTGAAAGTTAGTCAAGGACTTAAGTGAAAGACATGGGCAACTGTTGAACGTTTTAATTTAAACCGCAAGTGCACGGCCGCGTTGAAGCGGTGGCAAATACGGGTCGTCCACTGGGAGGTGTGTCGACACTTGGTTTATTCGAAGGCGAGAGGTAAAAAGAAGGGAGAAAGATGTATTACACTAATCTAAACTACAAAGCTGAAATGAAATGCAAAAGGAAATGAAGATAAGCAATAAACTAAGCCCCAAAGGGGGTAGAGAAATAATGTGAACATAAAGATGTGTGTGTGTGTGTTCAATTAAGCTCCTCACAACATGTAGTGCATGAAATCATAAAACTACATCCAATCATGCCTCTACATGAATTAAGATAAGACTACATCATTAAAACATACAAGACAATGATTGGAATGAAGCTACATGAACTCAAGTATAAAGACTAGACCCTACTATGCCTCTACATGAATTAAGATGACTACATCATTAAAACATACAAGACATTAGCTAAGGAAAAGGCAACAAGAGTACATACACTACAAATTGTGTTTCCAACATTAACTTCATCCATATCCTAACTTTATCATTCCCCATAAAATAGGTCCACTAATCAAAGCATAAGCTAAGCTTTATTCAAGAGCATTAGCATATCAAAGATAAGAGTGGAGACCCATTAGATGGTTATGGAAATCATATAAAGCTCAATGGATAAAAATAACACACACTTAATACACTACATAATTATACCACATATTTCTCCACCCCCCAAATGGGGATGGAACTACTCACTACTCATTACACTACTGATTAGACTAAGTAAAGAAAACATTTAACTAAGAAACTAAAATTACTAAACAAGAAATTAAACAAAGTAAAGCAACCCACACAAAACAAACAACATAACAAAACAAGATTAAAAGAAACAAATAAACTTTTATTAACAATGACTCACATTGAAGGTAGCATCCTTCTCCACCTTGAGTTATTGCTTCAAGGCTCACTCCTTAGTAGAGAGAATGCCACCAAACAATGGGTAATTACAATGGAAGGTGAAGAGTTCTATTTATAAGCATGGAAAAAGCTAATCCGGGACAATCCCCCGATGTGGGACTAAACCAATACCAAAAATACACTAAGCATACACTAATACACGTGCTACAGAAAACTAGATGGATTCTGGGCTAAATGGACCGCCAATTAGCGGTTCCAGACCGCCAATTGGCGGTCTATAAGGTTTAGATCCGTCTGGTTTTCTTTGTGGGCTTTTCTTGAAGTGTTTCTTGGTCTTAGATGCATCTGGTTGGTTTAGTGGAGCTCCGACCCGAATCGAATTGACAAAATACTCCTCATGATGGTGTGGAGTTTCCTGTTTTGCTCTTAGGTCCTTCTGTCTTACGATCAGGTCCTTCCCCCTTGCATCTTGGTCCCCAGGTCTCACAATTAGGTCCTTTTTTCCTGCTTTTGGGTCCTTTCATGGCTCTTCTCTTCAAACCTCTTTATTTCTGAAAACTAAACATAAAACTCGTCACATAGCATTGCTTAGGTGTAAGATAATGGATATAAGGAACAAATATAAGCATGAAATGATGTCAATCAGCAACCTTAACTTCTGAATGTGATACAATGTGTAAAGTCCATTTTGGTTCTTATTTGACTTTTTTCTTCTTCTTTGGAGCATTTTATTGGTTGGTGTTTGATTCTCCCAGGGTCAGGTTTCGTGCGTCATTGCCTATGAGGACTTACACTATCACGTACACCTTCCCCCAAATCTCCACATAGGGCGATCCCTACCACCCGTGTAACGGGAGTTCGGTCGGCGCATCCCAAGTCAGATGACTCGAAAGCACCAGGCACAAAGTCCCCTCAGACCTACTTTCCCGAGTGATAGGAGCCGTGCGAGAAGAGAGAACACCACTTATTTACTTATCTACATGGGAACCAAAACCCCTACACTTAAGTATCACAAAAAGAGATTAAGGGTCCTCGACTACGACAAACTTCCTTATACTCACAAACACGAATTATTTGACTCACTAGGTTCAGGGTGGACTTCTTTAAATGTTTGAGTACTGAAACCCTATGATTACACGCCCCCTGAGGGAAAACCAGGATGCATCCTGTTGGCTTTTTGGCCTTAATCTTATGTTTTGATGATTTAATCAACCGAATCTTAATTAGAGTAGCACACACTATGCATTGCATATATATTGTATTGTGCTAACCTCTACAGGTGATCAAGACTCAAGAAAGAAGGAAATGAAGTCAAGACATGTAATTAAAGCTAAATCGAATACATGTAATCTTGATTTCTTTTGAGTCTTAGGAACAAAGTGTAATTGAGCATACTTGAGCTAAAATCAACTTAATCACACATTAGGTTCCCTATAGAAGTCACACACGAAATTTCACATTATTTGGACTTCAATAGATCACCCAAACTTAGACCGGAAATATACAAAACATGAACCGTAACTGTCTGCCCACATTCGGTCGACCGCAACATGCCGTTCGGTCGACCGGATGATCAAGTAATCCAATTTGTGTTTTCCTGCCTAGTTTCGGTCGACCGCACCATATCTTTCGGTCGGCCGTTTGAACTTACTGTTCCGACCGTTATTCTTGTCGTATATGCCCAACGGTCGTATTCGTATTAAAACTATATACACCTCCATATACTTAACCAAACGGTCGAACCATGTGCCAAGTTCGGTCGACCGTTTAACCTTGTCAAGAATTCCCTGCTATCGGTCGATACGATTTCGTTCGACCGATCCAGTTTTCCCTCTACCGAAACGCTTATTCGGTCGACCGGTAACCCTGTTCGGTCGACCGTTTTCTTAATAGACTTAAGTATTCGGTCGATCTATTCATATTTCGGTCGACCGTATCCTTATCAAACCCAAGCGTTCGGTCGACCATTCCAGTTTTCGGTCGACCGTTTCTGGACAGATTTGCAGCCCGAATTTTCTGCTTTGTGTATCTTGCACAAAACCCTATCAAATCTTGTCCCAACGGATCTATTCTCTCTAATGCCTATATAAGGAGTTGTAAAACACATTTTAACACAACTCTCCCACTACAAACTTGTCCCAAACATTAGAGAGAATCCCAAACACTCAAAGCTTCAAACCTTACACACTTAGTGTTCAATTCCTTAATCCTACTCAAGTGTGCTCAAGATTTAGAGAGTGTTGCTCCACTCAAGTTCTCATTTGTTGTCAAAAGAGTAAAGGCTCCGGTGAAAGCCCGAAGCATCCTTCTCGGATTGTGAGAAGAGGATTCCAAGCTCGGCGAGGGTTGTTCGCGAGTTTGACGGTTGTAAAGGCGTTCTCTCCCGGCCCGGAACGGGGAGTGGTTAGTGAAGTCGTGAGCGGAGCTCGGTGATCCGAGCGGAGCTTGCAAGAGAGGACTAGGACCCGGGTGGGGTACCGAACCTCTATAAAAACGCCGTGTCTTCTTGTGGTTTGCATTATTCTTCCTTACTTGCTTGTTTGCTTTAAAATTCCGTTGTGCATCTTGACTTGGTTAAACAAGTAGGTGATTAGATTAATAGTGATTAGTGGACCCATAACCCACATGATCCTACATTTGGTATCAGAGCCTTGTTAGCTAAATTCTATACTTAATCGTATTTTTAGCATGGCTAGCACATCTAATCATGTAGAGGGATTATGCACCACTAGACCTCCGTTGCTTAATGGGTCAAACTATGATTATTGGAAAAATAGGATGAAAATCTTTTTAATATCAAATGACCTTAAGTATTGGATGTTTCTCCAAAATCCATACACACCCCCTAAAGAAGATGAATTAGATTCACTTACAAGACCAAAAATGAAAGAAATCGAAATGAATTCGAAAATTATGAACATCTTGTATTGTGGCCTTAATGAGGGTGAATATAATAGGATTAGGGGATGTGAAAGTGCACATGAGATATGGCATAGACTTCAAATGCACCATGAGGGGGATAGTAAAACTAAGGAAACACGCATTAGTCTCCTCATGCATAAATATGAGATTTTTTCTATGCAAATCGGTGAAAACAAAAACGAAATGAACACTCGCTTCACCGATATCACTAACTCTCTTTTGGTTCTTGGAAGAAAAATCAATGAAGGAGAGATGACAAGGAAGTTCCTCCGGTCACTTAGCATCGATTGGGAAGATAAAGTCGTCGCAATTGAAGAGGCGCATGATCTCTCAAAATTAAAGATGGAGGAGCTCATTGGAAACTTGATGGCTTATGAACTTCAAATCAATCATCGGAAGGAGAAGGAAGCCACCAAGAAAATATCCACCTTGGCATTGCATGCAAATTTTGATGAGCCAAGGAAGGTGGAAGATGAGGACATTGAAGTCCTAGCAAAAGACTTCTTCAAATACCTCAAGAAGGATAAAGAAGAAAAGAATGAAAGAAGAGGTAGAAGGAGTGAAAAGAGAGAAAAGAAGGAGAAGGAAGAGAGTGGAAATGAGAGAAAAGAGAAGGAGAAGAAAAATGAGAGGAGGGAGAGAAGGAGAGAAAAGGAGAAGAGGGAGAGAAAAGAGAAGAGGTTGGAAGCTCACAAGGCTACATGGGACGATTCATCGTCTTCATCGTCATCCAAATCAACCACACCTTCATCAACAAAAGAATATGCACACATGTGCTACATGGCAATTCAAGATGAAGGAAGTGAGGTAGAATCTAACTCTTGCTCTAGTAATTCATGCTCAACTAAGTCATATTATAGTGATAGCTCACATTCTAGTGTTAATGAAGAAACTTATAGACATGATGAGCTTCAAAATGCATTTCATGACTTAGTTAAACAATATGAGATCATTTGTGATAAAAACAAGAATGGTAGAAAGTTAATTAAGGATCTCCAAAGCCAAATTGAAACATGCATGAATGAGAAGAATGAGGTGATTGCCAAATTTGAAAAGAATGCATCAAATTTTGATAAATTAAAAGCAACACCTATAGATGTTGAACAATTAGATCTCCATGCTTGCAATGTGCAATTAAGAAAAGATCTAGAAAAGTTCACCAATGGAACTAAGATGCTTAACATGCTATTAGGAAGTCAAAGGCAATCTTTGCAAAAACATGGTTTAGGATTTAATGCAAAATTGAAAAATCATGCTTCCTATACAACTTTAAATGGAAAGCACTTAGTGGTAAAGCATACTTCCTCAAAAGTGTGGGCTCCTAAAACCAAAATGGTTTGGATTCCCAAAGCTAACATTCAAGGACCCAAAGTTGTTTGGGTACCTAAATCTACTCTTGTAGGAGCTTGAGGAGGAGATTGGTGGTGACCGGGTGAGCTCAAGAGTCAAATTCAAATCCGGTTGCATCACCAAATGAGATTGGAGCTAAATTCGAATTCAACATTGGTATAAAATTTCTATTTATACAATTCATGTTAAATTAGCTCTAATCTAGTTTCATATGCTTAATTGACATATCATATAATTTAATTCATTGCAAATCATATACCCTATTCATTGCAAATCATTTATCACATCCATTGATTCTAAATGTCATATTGTAAATGGATGTTAGAATAAGGCTTAACTCGAAACTAAATTGAACTTAAATTGAATCATACTCATTGTTTCCATTTAGCCTTATTGATAGGAGGAGCTAAATGATATACCTTTTATTAGAGTAATGAAGTGCAAAATTTAGGGGGAGCAACTTCATTACAAGACATCCAAATTCTATGCTTAATATCTTAATTAATTGTTGTTTTTGATGGATGTCAAAGGGGGAGAGATAATTAAGGGGGTAACTTGAAAAACTTGATAAAAATGGAACAAAAACTATGCACATCCATAGGGGAGCATCTATATGCATAGTTTACATATACAACTTTCAAGTATTAAGATATCGGTTGCCATCATCAAAAAGGGGGAGATTGTTGGCTTTTTGGCCTTAATCTTATGTTTTGATGATTTAATCAGCCGAATCTTAATTAGAGTAGCACACACTATGCATTGCATATATATTGTATTGTGCTAACCTCTACAGGTGATCAAGACTCAAGAAAGAAGGAAATGAAGTCAAGACATGTAATTAAAGCTAAATCGAAGACATGTAATCTTGATTTCTTTTGAGTCTTAGGAACAAAGTGTAATTGAGCATACTTGAGCTAAAATCAACTTAATCACACACTAGGTTCCCTATAGAAGTCACAAACGAAATTTCACATTATTTGGACTTCAATAGATCACCCAAACTTAGACCGGAAAAACACAAAACCTGAACCCTAACTGTCTGCCCACATTCGGTCGACCGCAACATGCCGTTCGGTCGACCGGATGATCAAGTAATCCAATTTGTGTTTTCCTACCTAGTTTCGGTCGACCGCACCATATCTTTCGGTCGGGCGTTTGAACTTACTGTTCTGACCGTTATTCTTGTCGTATATGCCCAACGGTCGTATTCGTATTAAAACTATATACACCTCCCTATACTTAACCAAACGGTCGAACCATGTGCCAAGTTCAGTCGACCGTTTAACCTTGTCAAGAATTCCCTGCTATCGGTCGATACGATTTCGTTCGACCGATCCAGTTTTCCCTCTACCGAAACGCTTATTCGGTCGACCGGTAACCCTGTTCGGTCGACCGTTTTCTTAATAGACTTAAGTATTCGGTCGATCTATTCATATTTCGGTCGACCGTATCCTTATCAAACCCAAGCGTTCGGTCGACCATTCCAGTTTTCGGTCGACCGTTTCTGGACAGATTTGCAGCCCGAATTTTCTGCTTTGTGTATCTTGCACAAAACCCTATCAAATCTTGTCCCAACGGATCTATTCTCTCTAATGCCTATATAAGGAGTTGTAAAACACATTTTAACACAACTCTCCCACTACAAACTTGTCCCAAACATTAGAGAGAATCCCAAACACTCAAAGCTTCAAACCTTACACACTTAGTGTTCAATTCCTTAATCCTACTCAAGTGTGCTCAAGATTTAGAGAGTGTTGCTCCACTCAAGTTCTCATTTGTTGTCAAAAGAGTAAAGGCTCCGGTGAAAGCCCGAAGCATCCTTCTCGGATTGTGAGAAGAGGATTCCAAGCTCGGCGAGGGTTGTTCGCGAGTTTGACGGTTGTAAAGGCGTTCTCTCCCGGCCCGGAACGGGGAGTGGTTAGTGAAGTCGTGAGCGGAGCTCGGTGATCCGAGCGGAGCTTGCAAGAGAGGACTAGGACCCGGGTGGGGTACCGAACCTCTATAAAAATGCCGTGTCTTCTTGTGGTTTGCATTATTCTTCCTTACTTGCTTGTTTGCTTTAAAATTCCGCTGTACATCTTGACTTGGTTAAACAAGTAGGTGATTAGATTAATAGTGATTAGTGGACCCATAACCCACACGATCCTACACATCCTAACGACTCGACAAGACCTAAAGCCAATAAACTAGAAATCCTAATGCATCAAGTTCAAGACAATTTTGGGAGCTTTCTTTTTACTTTGCCTCTCAACGGTTTTGCACATGCTAAACACATGCAAAACCCACAAAAACATTTTCTGTCGCAAACACATGAAGATTTTGAAAGAAATGTAAAAATTTTAAAGCACTCAGCAAGCAAAAGAAGACAAGTCACCCAAGGATCATAGCAAACAGGTATATCAATGTTAAATGCGGCACACTAACATGATCCTAGCAGTACAACCAAAAGAAAGCAAAAAAAATCTGAACAAAACACAAACTATGTACAAACGTGAAAACACACCCCCCCCCACACACCTAATCCATGCATTGTCCTCAATGTATGGCGAAATGGTGTCAATGCATGGATAGGGTGTACCAGACTAATGACGACGGCCAGAAGTGCCTGAAGAGGCACCTCTCTCAAGAGCCGACAACTTCCTATAGATCTTCCGGTTTTGCTTGGCTAAGATGACGTTCTGCTGCTCGACCGCCATCTCAGAAATGTCGGTGTTGAAGAGCGTTCCTGAGCTCACAGACGAGCTTGAGGAACTGGTTTTAACATCCTCCTCCATAAAGTCAGGCACCCATGCCTCAGGAAGGCAATGGCGAAATGACGGCGTCATCTTCGCTACCTCGAGGTCGGTGCCTTGGCGCCTCAGCATGCGCTCAAATCGTGGGGTGTCCAACATGCCACACAATTTGGTAACCAGAGTCGGCAAACAATGTATATCTTTCAGACTGGCGTTCACTAAAACGTCGAACAATGTTCGACAAATGCAGTGTGGTGAACCGTCCATCAGACTATACACGATTCGCAAACTAGGTGTAAAAAATGTGGAGGTCCGCTCTTGGCCCAACACATTTCTACAGACCCACCTGGCTACAATGTGCACATTGGAGTAAATGTGCGCATTCGGTACTCCCCCATGTGATGATACAGGCTGCCCACGCCCAAGCATAGATTGATAAAAATTGATATCGTGGGTAGGCGCGAGCTCATCAACCAAGGGGATCCCAGTCGCGTCGGAGATCAGCTGGGGTGTCACGGTGTGTTTCACCCCTCTGAGAGTGACACTGAACTCGAGTGGACCGGTCTGGTCACACTCGAGTTTAGTAAAGAATTCATGTACCAAAGGCTCTACGTACATGGACTCATCGCCCTCATACAATAAATGGTGCCAGCATTTAGCTACGATTCGATCGTAGAAGGGCTCTCCGAATGCACGAATCAGGGAGGCAAAATTGAGTTCTGGAATTAAATGATGGCTGGCCATACCTGAACCTACCTTGGCGAGCCTTAGCGGCGAGGCACACGACGGCGAAGACGAACACGGAACGAGCGGAGAGAAGACCACCCCATGCCGGTTCCAGACGCAACACAGACTCCCAACCACGCAAAAAACTAAGAATGCCAAATGAAACACCCAGACGAAGAAAATCTTGAAACTGAGAACAACGGACCGCTGATCGGCGGTGTCAAACCGCTAATTGGCGGCCCGTTCAGTGGATATGGGGAGTAAATTTGGGTGGAGGCGATATCTGGAGGAGAAACGCGTTTTCCTCTGCTGGAATAATGCGCAGGGCAGGAGAAAACGCGTTTTTAATCAAGGGAAAGGGCAAATATCACAAAGGTCTTCCAATTATTTGGTTTTCATCTTTTTTTTTCAACACAAAACAAAGATATGTACAAACTAATGGAGGGATGGACCACATCAAGTGACCACATCCGTGGGGAGTTCGTGCAAAGGCACGACTTCCTCCTCGACCTCTGCCGTGGTTCCTTCCAAGTATGGTTTGAGGCGTTGTCCATTAACTTTGAACACGTCCCCATTCCTAGGATTTTGAATCTCAACCGCCCCATGAGGGGAGACGGTTAAAACAATGAAGGGACCTGACCAACGGCTCCGAAGTTTCCCCGGAAACAAGTGGAGGCGAGAATTATACAACAAGACCTTTTGTCCCACCTCGAAGGTTTTGATTCACACCAAGCGATCGTGGAAAATTTTGGTGCGGGACTTGCAGATCTTGGCATTCTCATAAGCTTCATTTCTCAACTCCTCCAACTCGTTGAGGTCTAACTTGCGATTGGCACCGGAAACATCAAGACTCATGTTAAGATGTTTGATTGCCCATAATGCCCGGTGCTCAAGTTCTACCGGAAGATGACAAGCTTTGCCATAAACTAGCCGGTAGGGGGACATGCCAAGGTCGGTTTTAAATGCAGTGCGGAAAGCCCACAATGCATCATTAAGCTTGACCGACCAATCTTTCCTTGAAGCATTAACCGTTTTCTCAAGAATTTGCTTGAGTTGACGGATGGAAATTTCCACCTGGCCACAGGTTTGAGGATGATAAGGTGTGGCCAACTTGTGCGTGATGGAGTATTTCCTCATCACTGCCTCAAGGGATCGGTTCACAAAGTGAGTCCCCTGATCACTTATGATACAACGAGGTGTCCCAAACCTCGCGAAGATGTGTTCTTTAAGAAATTTGATCACAACCTTGCGATCGTTAGTACGAGTGGGGATTTCTTCAACCCACTTTGACACATAATCGACCGCCACCAGGATGTAAGTGTGACCATGGGACATGGGGGAAGGGACCCATGAAGTCAATTCCCCAAACATCAAAGATGTTAACCACTAAGATAGGATTGAGTGGCATCATATCTCGTCTACCAATGTGGCCCACACGTTGACACCTATCGCATGCTTTGCAAAATGCAAAAGCGTCTTGGAACAACGTGGGCCAATAAAAACCGCATTGGAGCACTTTGGCAGCGGTTTTCTTGGCACCGAAGTGCCCACCACATGCTTCCTTATGGCAAAAGGACAAGACACTCTGAATCTTGTCGTCAGGAATGCACCTCCTTATGATTTGATCAGCACAATACTTAAATAAGTATGGATCATCCCAATAGAAGTGCTTGACTAACGACTTGAACTTCGCTGTCTCACTGTGTCTCCAATGAGCCGGCACCTCCCCGGTTGCTAAATAGTTCACAATGTCAGCGAACCAGGGAGGTAAGGCTATTGCCATAAGGTTCTCATCAGGAAAAAACTCGTTCACCGGTGGATCCGGTGAAAGATCAATGGGGATGCGAGATAGGTGATCAGCCATGACATTCTCGCATCCCTTCTTGTCCCGTATTTCAAGGTCGAATTCTTGTAACAACAAGATCCAACGCAGGAGACGGGGTTTCGCATCCTTTTTAGACAAAAGGTAGCGAAAAGCTGAGTGATCAGTGTAGATGATGACATGCGACCCTATGAGGTACTGGCGAAATTTTTCCAACGCAAATATGATCGCGAGGAACTCTTTCTCAGTAACGGAGTAGTTGAGCTGGGCGTCATTGAAAGTACGACTTGCATAATAGATCACATGAGGCAATTTGTCGACTTTCTGACCCAAAACCGCTCGTATCGCGTAATCAGAAGCATCACACATCAGCTCGAAAGGTAGAGTCCACACCGGTGCCTTACTAATAGGAGCGGAGGTCAACTCACGCTTCACAAACTCAAAACCAATCAGGCACTCGGGTGTGAACTCAAAGGAGGTTCCTTTAGCAAGCAAGCTCGTCAAAGGACGAGCTATCTTGCTGAAATCCTTAATAAATCGCCGGTAAAAACCGGCATGTCCAAGGAATGAACGGATTTCTTTTACCGAGGTGGTGGCGGAAGATTAGAAATAATCTCAATCTTTGCCCTATCCACCTCGATACCATCACAAGATACCACGTGACCCAACACGATGCCTTTTGTGACCATGAAATGACAATTTTCCCAATTAAGGGCTAAGTTCGTTTCCGAACACCTTTTGAGAACAAGGCTCAAGTGGTGCAAGCACTCATCAAAGGAGGTGCCATGAACCGAGAAATCATCCATGAAGATCTCAAGGAAGTTCTCGACCATATCGGAAAAGATACTTAACATGCAACGTTGGAATGTTGCAGGTGCATTGCATAGCCCAAAAGGCATCCGTCTATAGGCAAACGTCCCAAAAGGACAAGTGAACGTGGTTTTCTCCTGGTCTTCGGGGGCGACTGGGATTTGATTGTACCCCGAATAACCATCAAGGAAACAGTAATAGGCGTGCCCGGCGAGTCTCTCCAACATCTGGTCGATGAAAGGTAGAGGGAAGTGGTCCTTACGCGTGACCGTGTTCAACTTCCTATAGTCAATACAAACTCGCCACCCAGTTTGAAGTCGTGTGGGTACAATCTCATTGTTGTCATTCTGGACAACAGTGATACCCGACTTCTTGGGCACAACCTGGACAGGACTTACCCAAGTACTGTCCGAAATGGGAAAAATGATGCCATGATCTAAACATTTGATGATCTCTTTCTTAACTACTTCTGTCATGGCTGGATTTAAACGCCTCTGTGGGTCGCGACGTGGTCGTGCCTCATCCTCCATAAAGATGTGGTGTTGCACGACGTCGGGACTTATCCCTTTGATGTCCCTCAAGGACCACCCAATGGCTGATTTGTGCTCCTTTAGGACTTGAATCAACCGTTCTTCCTGATCACCAGTCAAGGTCGATGAAATAATCACCGGAAATGACCTATCGGGACCAAGAAAAATGTGTTTCAATTCCTTGGGGAGTTCTTTGAGCTCAGGTGTGGGTGGCTCCTCCAGGCGAGGCGTGATATCTAGCTCGAGATGTAAGATAGGAGGAGCTCGCATGTACTGAACAACATGCACATCATTGCTCAACTCACCCCCGTCCTCTTCATGATCGAAGTCATCCATGAAGTGATCATTTAAATTCTCATGAATCAGGGGGTACTCTTCTTCAAATTCGTCTTCCAAGTCCCGGATAAGATTGACTACCATGGGGTCCTCGAAAGATGTCGGTTGCCAAGCCATATTGAACACATGGAATGTCGCGGTCAAGTTCCCGAACGACAATTTCATGAGTCCAGTACGACAATTAATCAAGGCATTTGACGTTGCCAAAAAAGGTCTACCCAAAATCAATGGAATCTGAGAGTGGGTAGTCTTAATTGGTTCGGTCTCAAGGACGACGAAATCAACAGGAAATATGAAATCACCGACCTTGATTAGGACATCTTCAATGACCCCCAACGGGACTTTGATCGAACGATCAGCCAACTGCAAAGTTGTTTTCGTAGGCTTAAGAGTGCCTAGGCTTAATCGTTGATACACAAAAGCAGGTAAGATGTTAACTGCCGACCCTAGATCTAGCAAAACATTGTTAATGCGAGAGTCCCCTATGATACATGAAATTGTTGGACTGCCCGGGTCCTTCAATTTTATGTATGTTGGGTTCGAGATGATCGAACTCACATTAGCCGCCAAGACAAAGAAGCAAGGATTTCGGTGAAAGCCCGAAGTGATTCTCTCGGTTTGTGAGAGGTGGTGCCAAGCTCGGCGAGGGTTGTTCGCGAGCTTGAAGACTTGTAAAAGGCGTTTCTCCCGGCCCGGAACGGGGAGGCATAGTGAAGACGCAAGAGGAGCTCGAACGGTGATTCGAGAGGGGCTTGCAAGAGAGGACGTAGGCGCGGCCGAACCTCTGTAAATCCGGTGTCTTCTTGTGTGGTTTGCATTGCTTTCCTACTTGTGTTTGATTTGTTTTTAATTTCCGCTGCAATTCTTTGATCAATCAACCAAGTAGTTAATTAGGGCTTAATCGTGATTAGTTTGTGGACCCATAGACCCACACGATCCTACAGGTATGACTTGGAGCCACAGGAGGAGGCGAGACTGCAGTATGGTCGAGGACGAGGGTGACATTGTAGTACTTCGGCTGAGTGGGTCATTAGGAAGGGTCGAGGTGGCTGGTTTATGACTAGTGATTCGAGTTCGTGCACTACAGACGCCCGAGCTCAGAAGAAGAAGATAGTTGAGGACGATTATTGGATCGTGACGGGTATGATGTCTGGTGGTCCTCTAGATGACAGCGTCATTCCGAGTTTCGGAGGCCACATCGCTAGACGCATTTGGGAGGGTGAGGATCGGAAGGTTCTCAAGTGCCATAATCGGCACAAAGCTTGTACGACATTTCGGGCTTGGCGTTCACTGATGATTGATGATATGACAACGACCATTAGTGATAGTGGATTGGATCACTTGTCGTACAACATGTTCTCCTTCCTTGACGTGTCGTTGATTTTGGCCTTCGTGGAGCGGTGGCACTACTACAGAAATCGGAATATACGTCGGATGTACAGGGATATATACGTCGGATATAAGCACTCCCAGATCCAACGTCTATGTGTGCGTAGTATATACATAGACGTCAGACGTGCGAAATCTAACATCTATTCTTAAAGTATAGACATCGGCTGTATGTATCAGCCGACGTCTATACTTAAAGAATAGACGTCGGTGAAATAAAGGACGACGTCTATTCTTTCCTTTAACTACGACCGACGTCTATTCGTTAAGAATAGGATCCAACAAACTTGTATTTAGTCATCGTAATCGTTAAGACGTCTATTCTTAAACCTAGACAAAAAAAAGGATCCAGCAAAGTTGTATTTAGTCATCGTATTCGTGTACAAACAACCTGCACCAAATTCGTTCACAGATGCTCACACTTTCATCCACATGTACATACAAGCAAAAACACACATGCATACATGCACGTGGCAGCCTGACACCAACACTTTCCACTTGCCTTTCGGAGAGATGACGATCATGTTGCATGACGTCTTCCAGATTTTGCGCATTCCTGTTGAGAGTCGTATGGTCAATACTCAGGCACCGACGTCTGAGCTGAAGATGTATGTATCAGAGTTGCTCAGGGTCAACCTCGATGTTCCTGGGCGGGATAACTCATTTTGGAGTGGCGGTGGTGTTAGCATCGACGTTTTGGACGACTTGCAGACGGGGACGACCACCACAGACTGAGGATACACAGATGACTGCCTACTTCTTCTTACTACTAGGTTGCGTCTTGTTTGTCGACAAAAGCGGTTGCAGAGTCAGACCACACGGCCTATTGAAGGCGAGGGACCCAGATACTATTGGTTAGTACTCATGGGGGTCGGCGACGTTGGCATATCCGTATCGCTAGTTGGGGATAGCGAGATGTGTTGATTGTTCTGGAATTACGTGTTGTCTTACGCTGCTGCAAGCTTGGATATATGAGTACTTTCCCATTTTCCACCAGCATCGGGAGTGGAATATCATTGAGCTTTGTCGTCCTCGTTCGCATATGTGGGCTTTCCGGATCAAGGATAAGAGCGAGGGACGACTCATTTCCATTCGTAGACGGCTAGATCAGATGACTACATCGTAGTTATAAAATTTATATATCATTCACGTTTATTTAAATTTCAAGTTTATTATTATTAACGTAGAAACGTTTAGGTGGAGTGGTTGCCGTATGCTGCTCAGCCTGTTAGTTGTAGTTGTAGGGGTTGCGTTATTCGTTATCGGGATATGACAGAGCCTTATTTACTTGATCGCGTCTTGCATCCGTTAGGGTACTTTCAGGTGATTCCGGTTGACATCCCGACACTAGAGCATGTAGTACGGTCTGCGATTGCAACGACGTACGGCGTTAGGCACAACGCTTCGAGCGCGGAATCTGTTTGAAGGACATTTCCAAGAGTAGGACGACTTCACCTGGACGATCTGAGGTGTAGTCGCGACCCCTCCACTTGTGATGCAGATTATTTGCAGTGGTTCGATAGGTGCTCACATCCAGTTATCGTTCGCGGTACCATTCGGAGACTGGAGAGACCACTGAATATGACATGTGGCAATGCGGTCAATTCATCTAATTTAATTTTTAATTGTAATGTATATTTTATTTTTATTTTTAATGTACGCTAATTTTTATGTTACATACAGTGGATGAGTAGGGCGAACGGGTTACGCAGCCGTTCTTGCGATATAGAGACCAGATGCCGAACGAGAAGACGAGTGCTGCATGTACAGACTTGGATGACCTAGATGAGGTGTGCTACGGTCAGTTGGGCATTTCAGACAATGATTCGGATGATGAGTTGTAGTTGGATTGCACATTATTTATATTATTATATGTTAAACTATTACTACATTTGTTGGTATTTGCTTAGCTGTTGTACTCTTATTATTTATTTCTGATGAACATATTTTCTCCTTATTTGTTTATCTATTGTAATTTTATTATTTTTTTCTCAGGAGCATATCGTAGACCTGTTTGGTATATGTAATGTAATTTAAATTTAAAATCTGATAAAAAACAACACGATATAAGTACAAATACACGATATATTATACATTACAAATGGATTACAAATTACAATAAAAATGTATTACGTAACCCGTCCCAGTACGCTATTCTACTTTCGTACTCTACCTCCCATCCAACAACACTCTCATTTCGCATTTGAAACTACAGGGTCGCTATAGAAGGTACTGGGAATCCCTCGGTTAATTCCAAGCGAATAAAATGTATGTAACTCTCTAAATAAGCAATGACCAACTCTCCGACTGGCCTCGTCATGACAGACGGACTCTCCCAAGGTAGCACATTAAGACACGGGTACAAAGAACTACAGGATTTCATGTTTAATTGTACATATTTATTTTTGAAATTTTTATGCACAATAAGGATCAATTACAATTTTTCTATGATTTGTTTCATGCATGCATCGGTTTGTTTCAATAACTAGTTTTAAAACTTTATTAAAACAAACATGGGACTCCGAAATTCATACCTAGAAGTTCTCTAAAACTTCTTGAAGATCCGGAGATGTTGAGGATTCTTGTCGCTGCGCCGGATGCCTCTGAGAATTCACCAAACTCTAAACAAGATTGGAGAGAGAAGAGCTAGTCTCTCAATCTCTAATAGGGTTTAGCATCCAATTACTAACCCCTCTTTAGTTCCCTTGAGAAGAAGATCTATGAAAACTAAAACTAAACTCAAGAATTAAGGTGAAATTCGTGGAGAATTATGGAGAGAAGTTTGCATAAGAAAATAATGAAATTAATTAATAAGGTAATGAGATAAATTTGTATTTATAAGCTCTCTCCAAATTACCTATTCATGTGCAACATCTTGCCCATGATTTCATGCAAACTTCCATCTAACCATCCATTATTTGCTAACAAATAATCTCATCCACGAATTAAATCAATTATGGACCAATTCCATGCATGATCTAATTAATTCTTAAATTAATTCTGCAGAAAACCGTCTGGACCGGTCGACCGTTCGGAGGTTCGGTCGACCGTTCGAACCAAGTTTCAGTCGACCGCTCGACATTCGGTCGACCGTTCCCAACAATAAAATATTTCATCGCAATGTTCGGTCGACCGACCGATAGATTCGGTAGACCTTTCCGAACAGATGAGAATTCCTTGTTATCGGTCGAGACGTGTCCGGTCGACCGTGCACCTATCGGTCGACCGTTTACAGTTCACCGGTCAACCGTTTTTGCACAGTACTACAGACTTGTCAAATTTCGGTTTAACCCCTACAAAATTTGACATTTCGGGATTAGTAGTAAATTCACAACTTATGTAACATATTATCCTATGTAACGATAAATCATTACACCCCATAATATTTACATCACATATGAATTTAATTTAGATTCTAATTATGTTATTAATCACAACATAATTTTGATTTTGCGTGTTCACCCCATGTGTCATATTTTCTACACGAAACCCGACATATCTCATTATCTCAAAATCCCCATTTCTTGTTTCCCAGTTTTGTGGTGTGACCTATGGGAGGATCTAAACTAAGTTGGCAGTGATATTAAGAGCTTAATACCACAAGCTATAAGCGGTATCTAGCTACACATTATAGCTCCCAATTAGTTAGATGTTTTAATTTCACTCGAACCAAAACCCGATCCATTTAGTGATGGAGTGCACCACTTGTGTCCGTCCCATGCCTCATGATATTAAGAATACACACAAAGTAGTATTGTGTCATCTTTGTATTAGTATTCATTTCTTGATATCTTTAGGCCAGTTACAAATATGTGACTTAACTCAAATCACATTGTGCACATTATAACTTTGCATTACCAAGGGGCCCACTAATATCATACTCAATTAAGAGGGGCAATGATAATCTTTTGACTAACTATCTTCTCCAACGAAAGTCATACTTAACCAACTAATGCCTTTACACTACACTCATCGATAGCTCAAGACACTAGTGTAATTAAGCACTCCTTAAGCGATCGGATATAAGTCTCATAGCAAAGGACCAAGGACACAGTAAAATATTAATGACACAGAAACACATTCCTATAATATTTTACTTGTTAGGTCAATTCGGTATACAAAAGTACTATTTTCCTCTTTTGTGTACCCGTGTTGTCACTCACTTGTAGAGCTACAATGATCTATGACCAACATGACAATCTTAACTCGGTAATTAATGTCCCATGTTAATTACCATGATTGCGAATATATTTTGTTTTATGTAAACCATTATCTTTTAGAAATCTACGGTTAAGGACCAAGAGCCACTTCATTAACACTTCTAAAAGACGACTAACATAAACAAGGAACAAAATGATTTCTCATTCAATTCATAATAGTTGACATTTAAAAGTAAAACTTTTAGAACACATTCCCTTCAATCTCGACCGATAACAGGGAATTTTCATCTGTTCGGTCGGTCGACCGAATGTAATCGGTCGGTCGACCGAACATAGCGATGGAATGATTCCTGTTATGAACGGTCGACCGAATGTTGAACGGTCGACCGAAACTTGGTTCGAGCGGTCGACTGAACCTCCAAACGGTCGACCGGTCCAGACGGTTTTATGCAGAATTAATTTAAGAATTAATTAGATCATGCATGGAATTGGTCCATAATTGATTTAATTCGTGGCTAAGTTTATTTATTAATAAATAATGGATGCTTAGATGGAAGTTTGCCTGAAATCATTGTAAGATTTCATCTTTAATTGTACATATTTATTTTCGAATTTTTTATGCACAATAAGGATCAATTTATAATTTTCTATGGTTTATTTCATGCATGCATCAATTTGTTCCAATAACTAGTTTCAAAACTTTATTAAAACAAATATGGGCTCCAAAATTCATACCTAGAACTTCTCTAAAACTTCTTGAAGATTCAGAGACGTTGGGGATGCTCCTCGCTGCGCCGGATGTCTCCGAGTATTCACCAAACTCTAAACAAGATCGGAGAGAGGGAAGCTAGTCTCTCAATCTCCGATAGGGTTTAGAATCCAATTACTAACCCCTCTCTAATTCCCTTGAGAAAATGATCTCTTAAGAACTAAAACTAAACTTAAGAATTAAGGAATTTTTGTGGAGAATTATGGAGAGAGAATTTTGCATAAGAAAATAATGAATTAATTAAGGAGGTAATGAGACAAACTTGTATTTATAAGTTCTCTCCAAATTACCTATTCATGTGCAACCTCTTGCCCATGATTTCATGCAAAATTCCATCTAACCATCCATTATTTAATAATAAATAATATTAGCCACGAATTAAATCAATTATGGACCAATTCCATGCATGATATAATTAATTCTTAAATTAATTCTGCTGAAAACCGTCTGGACCGGTCGACCGTTTGAAGGTTCGGTCGACCGCTCGAACCAGGTTTCGGTCGACCGTTCAATAATTCGGTCGACCGTTCATAACAGGAATCATTCCATCGCTATGTTCGGTCGACCGACCGATTACATTCGGTCGACCGTTCGAACAGATGAAAATTCCCTGTTATCGGTCGAGACATGTCCGATCGACCGTGCCCGATCGGTCGAGACATGTCCTGACGACCATGCCCGATCGGTCGACCGTGCCCGATCGGTCGAGACATGTCCTGTCGACCATGCCCGATCGGTCGACCGTTTACTGCTAACCGGTCGACCGTTGGAGCACTGTTCTGCAGACTTGTCAAATTTCGGTTTAACCCCTACAAAATTTGACATTTCGGGATTAGTAGTAAATTCACAACTTATGTAACATATTATCCTATGTAATGATCAATCATTACACCCCATAATATTTACATCACATATGAATTTTATTTAGATTCTAATTATGTTATTAATCACAACATAATTTTGATTTTGCTTGTTCACCCCATGTGTCATATTTTCTACATGAAACCCGACACGTCTTATGAACTTAAAATTCCCATTTCTTGTTTCCAAGTTTTGTTGTGTGACCTATGGGAGGATGTAAACTAAGTTGGCAGTGATATTAAGAGCTTAATATCATAAGCTATAAGCGGTATCTAGCTACACATTATAGCTCCCAATTAGTTAGATGTCTTAATTCCACTCGAACCAAAACCCGTTCCATTTAGTGATGGAGTGCACCACTTGTGTCCGTCCCTTGCCTCATGATATTAGGAATACACACAAAGTAGTATTGTGTCATCTTTGTATTAGTATTCATTTCTTGATCTCTTTAAGCTAGTTACAAATATGTGACTTAACTCAAATCACATTGTGCACATTATAACTTTGCTTTATCAGGGGGCCCATTAATATCATCACTCAATTAAGAGGGGCAATGATAATCTTTTGACTAACTATCTTCTCCAACGAAAGTTATACTTAACCAACTAATGCCTTTACACTACACTCATCGATAGCTCAAGACACTAGTCTAATTAAGAACTCCTTAAGCGATCAGATATAAGTCTCATATCAAAGGACCAAGGACACAGTAAAATATTAATGACACAGAAACACATTCCTATAATATTTTACTTGTTTGGTCAATTCGGTATACAAAAGTACTATTTTCCTCTTTTGTGTACCCGTGTTGTCACTCACTTGTAGAGCTACAATGATCTATGACCAACACGACAATCTTAACCCGATAATTAATGTCACATGTTAATTTCCATGATTGCGAATATCTTTTGTTTTATGTAAACCAATATCTTTCAGAGCTCTACGGTTAAGGACCAAGAGCCTCTTCCTTAACACTTCCACAAGACGAACAACATAAACAAGGAACAAAATGATTTCTCTTTCAATTCATAATAATTGACATTTAAAAGTAAAACTTTTAGAACACATTGCTAAGGGCTATCGAATATATCACAATATTAAGGTAAGAAAAACACTTTCTAATCACAACATTTTTGAATTTTAGCAATATTAGCATCTTCAAACTCTTGTGATTCTTGTCGTTTTAATTATGAGGGAATGCGACCTATCCTCGTAAGAAAAACTTTTTCCCAAAACCGAGCGAGGGCTCTAGGTAATGTTAAGAAAACTTATTTTCATTTGATACGAGATACGTTTATCCATCGTATTCACAACTAAACATACTTGGGGTTCACTAGGGTGAAACACACCTCATATATTTAATCGTGGCACAACAATAGAAACCATTATATCTCCCACTATTCCCAAAAATAGAGGGAGCTATCTCCCGCTAATGGCGAGCAGAGTATCCCTCGATTAATGGCTGCTAGTGGATGAAATAAGAAGGAAAATTACTCTTAATTTTGTTGGACAATTTCATTTATTAACATGTGATTCGGAATTTTAGTTATCATGCATATTATCATTCATACACATCCTAACATTCAATCACATTCATCCCATGCATAGCAGAAATTAAAAACAGAAATTAAACCATTCACACAATCCACATCGTGTGAGTTTATATGTTCCCTTTGATCCTCGATCCCCGATCCTCGATCCTCGATCGATGCACTACAGTGGCGACTTCCTCTTGCACCGGTGATGCAGATTTTACAGAAAATAAACATGTTCCTCACAATCGATAAAAACCGACTAGTGCAAGTCCTATGTAAAACCTCTCAAATGCAATGCAATTATCTAAATATAGAAAGAGAGAATTTTGGCTTTTACATATAAATAAGCCCCTGTATCATAATAATTACATACATTCATAGTTGCTGATTTGGAACACATAAACTCACAATTCCTGCAACAACAACTCGAGCATCCATGCACGCAATTTGCTATAAACTATACAACTTAGTTTATCAATCATCTAGAATCCTAAACAATTCTTTGAAAAACATTTTGAAATCCATTAAAAATGTTTGTCATCCATCCATAGTTCAAAAATAATTTTGAACCGCTGTCCATCCAATTTCCTAGAAGGAAAGACGAACCGCAGTTTTTCGGTTTTGTTGATTCTCTTACAAAACGATCGTTTATCTTAAAACGAAATTATTGCAAGTTAGACTTACGTATAAATCATAATTCTAATAATTACATGGCATGTTTTAAACCACTTAAAACATTCAAAACGAATTATTACAAAAAATTATTCCAACAAAACATTTAAAGACCGAAAAAACCAGAAAATCTAATTGTTAGAAACCTAGATGGTAAACTAGAATTTGTTTATAGTTTCAAATCATTAGAAAATTGAATCTTAATCTCTGATACTACTGCAGGATTTCATGTTTAAATGTACATATTTATTTTAGAAATTTTTATGCACAATAAGGATCAATTAAAAAATTTCTATGATTTGTTTCATGCATGTATCAGTTTGTTTCAATAATTAGTTTTAAAAGTTTATTAAAACAAACATGGGACTCCGAAATTCATACCTAGAAGTTCTCTAAAACTTCTTGAAGATCCGGATATGTTGAGGATGCTTGTCGCTGCGCCGGATGCCTCCGACAATTCACCAAACTCTAAACAAGATTGGAGAGAGAAGAGCTAGCCTCTAGATCTCCAATAAGGTTTAGAATCCAATTACTAACCCCTCTTTAGTTCCCTTGAGAAGAAGATCTATGAAAACTAAAACTAAACTCAAGAATTAATGTGAAATTCGTGGAGAATTATGGGGAGAGAAGTTTGCATAAGAAGATAATGAAATTAATTAATAAGGTAATGAGATAAACTTGTATTTATAAGTTCTCTCCAAATTACCTATTCATGTGCAACCTCTTGCCCATGATTTCGTGCAAACTTCCATCTAACCATCCATTATTTGCTAACAAATAATCTCAGCTACGAATTAAATCAATTATGGACCAATTCCATGCATGATCTAATTAATTCTTAAATTAATTCTGCAGAAAACCGTCTGGACCGGTCGACCGTTCGGAGGTTCGGTCGACCGTTCGAACCAAGTTTCGGTCGACCGTTCGACATTCGGTCGACCGTTCACAACAATAAAATATTTCATTGCAATGTTCGGTCGACCGACCGATAGATTCGGTCGACCGTTCCGAACAGATGAAAATTCCTTGTTATCGGTCGAGACGTGTCCGGTCGACCGTGCACCGATCGGTCGACCGTTTACAGTTCACCGGTCGACCGTTTTTACACAGTACTGCAGAATTGTCAAATTTCGGTTTAACCCCTACAAAATTTGACAATTCGGGATTAGTAGTAAATTTACATCTTATGTAACATATTATCCTATGTAATGATCAATCATTACACCCGATAATATTTACATCACATATGAATTTTATTTAGATTCTAATTATGTTATTAATCACAACATAATTTTAATTTGCTTGTTCACACCATGTGTCATATTTTCTACATGAAACCCGACACATCTTATGAACTCAAAATTCCCATTTCTTGTTTCCCAGTTTTGTGGTGTGACCTATGGGAGGATCTAAACTAAGTTGACAGTGATATTAAGAGCTTAATATCACAAGCTATAACCGGTATCTAGCTACACATTATAGCTCCTAATTAGTTAGATGTCTAAATTCCACTCGAACCAAAACCCGATCCATTTAGTGATGGAGTGCACCACTTGTGTCCTTCCCATGCCTCATGATATTAAGAATACACACAAAGTAGTATTGTGTCATCTTTGTATTAGTATCCATTTCTTGATCTCTTTAAGCTAGTTACAAATATGTGACTTAACTCAAATCACATTTGTTAGGATCTACGACCCTCTAATCGATAGATAAATGCGGAATTAAAAATATTAATCGAAGGATTAAGGAAGAGACAATTGCAAACCACAAATTCGTCGACACCGGAGTTTTGAGAGGTTCGGCACCCACACCCGGGTCCTAGTCCTCCTCGCAAGCCTCGCTCGATCCCCCGAGCCTCGCTTACAGTTCCACTAACCGATCTCCGTTCCGGGCCGAGACCAACGCCGTTTACAACACCGAGCCTCGCGAACAACCTCGCCTCGCTCGTGTCTCCTCTCACAACCCGAGAGGGAGCTTCCTCGAAGCTTTACAACTTGGTGATTCTTGAATAAGGAATTGGAATCACAATCTAACTAACACTCTCTACTTGAGCACACTTGGACATGATATGGAATTGGATATGCAAGTGGTGAAGTTTAGGCTTGAGTGTTGTGGATTGAGAGCTTGAAGATGGAGATGATTTGGCTTTGAGTATTGGATAGATAGGAAGTGTTCAAGATGTCCAAAGCAACCAAATGAGGTCTTATTTATAAGCCTTCAAGCTCATCTAGCCGTTTGGGAGTTGGTGGGGAATGGACCAATGAGAAAGCAAGATGTGACTTAAGCTCGGCCAGAAATCGAGACAGATTCGGTCGACCGTTATCCACACGGTAGTCCGAAACATTGGTCTGAACAAAGAACTCAGTTGACCGATTATGTATCGGATCACCGTTCACCAACCTCTAGTAGCTTTTATCTATTTAGCCCTAATTAAATTCGGTTCACCGAAGTCCATTCGGTTCACCGTTCCAAGGTGGACAGTAGAATTGATTGGGCTCTGATCTACTCAAGTTCGGTTGACCGTGTATACTTCGGTATACCGAAGTAGCACGGGAATTGCGCTGACAAAGCGTGGGAGATTGGTTTACCAATAACGGTCAAGTTAAATAGCCGTTGGTCTCCTAAAGCAATATGATTCGGTTGACCGAATGAAGTTCGGTGTACCGAATATGGATAAGTCAATTTGGCTTTAGGTCAAGATTTAAATACGACCGTTGGAGCAAAGTCCAAAACCGGTCCAGGCTAATTCGGTCTACCGAAGGCGGTTCGGTATACCGAGGTGGTTATTCCAGGGAACACCTAAAGGATTCTACACGGTTGACCGCAAGGTGTTCGGTGGACCGAACTCTACAAGATTCGGTTTACCGAGAAGGGTTCGGTTAACCGTGGGGATACGGGACAGAATCCTAATGTGCTCAAGTTTACATTAATCCTTAGGACTCAAATTATACTACATTACATATTGGTCCAAAGCTTGATTACATGTCTTGAGTCTTTATCTTCTTGTCCCCAAGCTCCTTAGCTTGATTCTTCATCAACCTATTAAGAATATCGCAAGTACACGAATATATATGCAATGCATGTATTCATGTTTGCTTACTTTGATTGTCTAGGTTGATTGATTAAATATAGATTTTGATTAGATTACTTAATCAGCAAAACTAAATAAAGATTAAGGCTAAAAAGCCAACAATCTCCCCCTTTTTGATGATGGAAAATCTATATCTTAATATTTTGAGTTCAATTGTATTTCTCCCCTTTCTATATGTTTTGTTTCTTAACATATATGTAATCTATGCATTTACAAGATTTCTCCCCCTAACAACATGCATAGTTTATTTAAAATTGAAGCTCATCTTAATTCTTCTCCCCCTTTGACATCAATCAAAAAGCAAACATTAAGCATTTGATGCAAAGGTAAGAGATATCTAACTCTCCCCCTTAATTATATGATTTTGTACTTTAAGGCTCCCCCTATCAATTAGGTTAAATAGCAACAATGAGTATTAACAATTAAGTGCATTTCTATTCTCCCTCTTAGCCTATTTAACATCCATTTTACAATTTTACATTTATGATTATGGATGTTGTTATACGATATGCAATGAATAGGGTATAAGATATGCAATGAATTATATCATAAGATATGTCTATTAAGCTCTAAAATTTGGATTAGAATCAATCAAAATTTCTACCGTCGTGGCGCTTTGAATTGACTCAACCCGTATTCGGTGATGCAACCGGCTTTAAATTTTTCTTTTAAGCTCATCCGGTCACCACCAATTTCCTCCTTCAAGTACCTACAATTGAAGATTTTGGTACCCATTTTTGCTTGGGTCCAATCATGTTAGTTTTTGGAACCCAAACCATTTTGGTTTTAGGTGCCCAAATACTTGAGGAAGTTTTATTCACTACAAAATGCTTTCCATTCAAAGTAGTGTGAATAACATGGTTCTTAAAGTTATTAGCATAAAAACCTATACCATGTTTATCTAGTGATTGTCTTTGACTACCAATAAGCATATCAAGCATTTTCTTTCCACTTGTGAATTTTTCAAGATCCTTTTGTAATTGAACATTCTTAGCAATTAGATCTTGAATATCAACACTACATGAAGGTTTTGCATTTAGAGTTGCAATTTCATCAATCAATTGAGTGTTCTCTAATGCAATTTTATCATGACTAGCAAGTAATTCATTCTTATCATTCATGATAGATTCAATTTGAGATTGTAGCTCATTGATTTTCTTTCTTGCTAGTTTATTCTTTTGACAAATTTTCTCAAAATTTTTAAGTAATTCATTGAATTCACATTGAAGTTCATTATATGCATTTGAATCATTTGAATCAATTGAATCATGACTAGAGCAAGAAGATACCTCACTATCATCGTCTTCTATTGCCATGAAACACATTGAGGCGAATTCGCCTTCAATTGATGAAGATGATGAAGTGTCCCAAGTAGCTTTAAGAGCTTTCTTCTTCTTTTCTTTTCTCTTGCTCTTCTTCTTCTCTTTTCTTCTTTCTTTCTCTTCTTTGAGAAATTCCTTAAATTGTTGTGTCGCCAATTGTTCCTCGATATCACTATCTCCTTTTATCGAATTGGCGACAGCGTGTAGCCCTAAGGATTTCTTGACTCTCTTCTTAATGCGGTCTTTCATTTGTATCTCATATGTCATGAGACTACCCATTAGCTCCTCGACCGATAATTTTGTGAGATCTTGTGCTTCTTCGATGGCGGTCGTCTTCTCCTCCCAATCGTCGGTGAGTGATCGGAGAATCTTTCGAGTAATCTCTCCCTTGCTAAAATCCTTGCCAAGTGCTTTAAGAGAGTTAATTATCTCGGTGAAGTGAGTGTGCATCTCACTTATGTTTTAACCGGATTGCATACGAAATAATTCATATTTATGCATGAGCAAATTAATCCTAGTTTCTTTCAATCTATTTGAACCCTCATGATGCATTTCTAATGTATGCCAAATATCATAAGCACTTTCACAACCTCTCACCCTATTGTATTCCCCTTCATTTAACCCACAATACAAGATATTCATAATGCGGGAATTCATCTCCGCTTCCTTAATTTTGGGTTTTGTTAAGGATACAATTTCATCATCATTAGGAGGTGTATATGAGTTTAATATGAATGTCCAATATTTCAAATCATTTGATTGCAAATATATTCTCATTCTTTTCTTCCAATAGTCATAATTTAACCCATTAAACAAAGGTGGCTTAGATGTGGATAATCCTTCACAATGATTAGAAGTAGATGTCATGCTAAATTACGATTAAGTAAATGAAATTAGCAACCTAATGCTCTGATACCAATTGTTAGGATCTATGACCCTCTAATTGATAGATAAATGCGGAATTAAAAATATTAATTGAAGGATTAAGGAAGAGACAATTGCAAACCACAAATTCGTCGACACCGGAGTTTAGAGAGGTTCGGCACCCACACCCGGGTCCTAGTCCTCCTCGCAAGCCTCGCTCGATCCCCCGAGCCTCGCTTACGGTTCCACTAACCGATCTCCGTTCCGGGCCGAGACCAACGCCGTTTACAACACCGAGCCTCGCGAACAACCTCGCCTCGCTCGTGTCTCCTCTCACAACCCGAGAGGGAGCTTCCTCGAAGCTTTACAACTTGGTGATTCTTGAATAAGGAATTGGAATCACAATCTAACTAACACTCTATACTTGAGCACACTTGGATATGATATGGAATTGGATATGCAAGTGGTGAAGTTTAGGCTTGAGTGTTGTGGATTGAGAGCTTGAAGATGGAGAGGATTTGGCTTTGAGTATTGGATAGATAGGAAGTGTTCAAGATGTCCAAAGCAACCAAATGAGGTCCTATTTATAAGCCTTCAAGCTCATCTAGCCGTTTGGGAGTTGGTGGGGAATGGACCAATGAGAAAGCAAGATGTGACTTAAGCTCGGCCAGAAATCGAGACAGATTCGGTCGACCGTTATCCACACGGTAGTCCGAAACATTGGTCTGAACAAAGAACTCGGTTGACCGATTATGTATCGGATCACCGTTCACCAACCTCCAGTAGCTTTTATCTATTTAGCCCTAATTAAATTTGGTTCACCGAAGTCCATTCGGTTCACCGTTCCAAGGTGGACAGTAGAATTGATTGGGCTCTGATCTACTAAAGTTCGGTTGACCGTGTATACTTCGGTATACCGAAGTAGCGCGGGAATTGCGCTGACAAAGCGTGGGAGATTGGTTTACCAATAACGGTCAAGTTAAATAGCCGTTGGTCTCCTAAAGCAATATGATTCGGTTGACCGAATGAAGTTCGGTGTACCGAATATGGATAAGTCAATTTGGCTTTAGGTCAAGATTTAAATACGACCGTTGGAGCAAAGTCCAAAACCGGTCCAGGCTAATTCGGTCTACCGAAGGCGGTTCGGTATACCGAGGTGGTTATTCCAGGGAACACCTAAAGGATTCTACACGATTGACCGCAAGGTGTTCGGTGGACCGAACTCTACAAGATTCGGTTTACCGAGAAGGGTTCGGTTAACCGTGGGGATACGGGACAGAATCCTAATGTGCTCAAGTTTACATTAATCCTTAGGACTCAAATTATACTACATTACATATTGGTCCAAAGCTTGATTACATGTCTTGAGTCTTTATCTTCTTGTCCCCAAGCTCCTTAGCTTGATTCTTCATCAACCTATTAAGAATATCGCAAGTACACGAATATATATGCAATGCATGTATTCATGTTTGCTTACTTTGATTGTCTGGGTTGATTTATTAAATATAGATTTGGATTAGATTACTTAATCATCAAAACTAAATAAAGATTAAGGCTAAAAAGCCAACAACATTGTGCACATTATAACTTTGCTTTACCAGGGGGCCCACTAATATCATTACTCAATTAAGAGGGGCAATGATAATCTTTTGACTAATTATCTTCTCCAACGAAAGTCATACTTAACCAATCGATGCCTTTACACTACACTTATCGATAGCTGAAGACACTAGTCTAATCAAGCATTTCTTAAGTGATCGGATATAAGTCTCATATCAAAGGACCAAGGACACAGTAAAATATTAATTACACAGAAACACATTTCTATAATATTTTACTTATTAGGTCCATTCAGCATACAAAAGTAATATTTTCCTCTTTTGTGTACCCGTGTGTTCACTCACTTGTAGAGCTACAATGATCTATAACCAACACGACAATCTTAACTCGGTAATTAATGTCCCATGTTAATTACCATGATTGCGAATATCTTTTGCTTTATGTAAACCATTATCTTTTAGAGCTCTACGGTTAAGAACCAAGAGCCTCTTCCTTAACACTTCTAAAAGACGAATAACATAAACAAGGAACAAAATGATTTCTCATTCAATTCATAATAGTTGACATTTAAAAGTAAAACTTTCAGATCACATTCCTTTCAAGAACCATCTGTTTCCACTGAGAAATACATAACTGCACACTTGTACAAATTTGCAATCGGTAACAAGTCGGACCAAACCTCCATATAATGATCCTTGTCACAAGGTCCACCGCCCCAATCAATTCATTGACGAGCCTGTACCACATTGCCATAATAGTTCTCATAAATAGGATACACACCTATCTCATTAGAAATCGCACGACGGACGTACAACCAATTGTCTTGACCACCATGGAAGACATCAGCAACACATCGAAATCCATAGTTGCCATCAGCACGTACGTCATTCCACCTCTCTAGAAATGGTAAAATGATTCATGGCTGTCTATCAACATATGAGAAGTTATCCACGTTAATCCGTCCGGACACTATAAGATGAAAAAATAACAATTTTGTATATATTAATAACAACAAACAACTAAGTAATAATAGTAACAACAAACATATCATTGTACGAGATCATGCGCTCGTGGTTACGGACGATCGAGACGAATTGGAAGACCAACCATGACCCCTACTCCCACTACTGGAAGACCGACCACTACCTCGCTCAGCATACTCAAAGGCACTCGGGACCCAACGTGTCGACTTTCCCCTTGGTCGACCTCGTACGTTAGTATTTTGTGTGGGTTCTTAATAGTTAGACTGCTCCTGGTGTAACTGTGTGTATAAAATACCAGAGACACTACGAATTACTGCAGGGTCGCTCCCCGAAATCTCATCAACAAGCTTCCGAAAATGATCGACGTCTTGGGCTGACTGATCACAAACTCTGACATCTGAACTCTTTCTCCAATGACAAGTGTTTTCGAGAATGGATGAATTTGCTCTAAATAAATTCCATCACCTGACTCAATACAATCGTGCGTGGTACAGGCACAAGGAATCTCATGTGTTGTCAGAAAAGCACACCCGCAACGATATTCAACTTGATTTCTTAAGTCTTGCATTCTCTTCAACTCCTTAGTCAATAATGACAAGCAGTGATGCGAAACTTGACCATTTATATGATGACACAAATGACCTATATAGTTTGTAAAATTTCAACGTCTCAAATCTTCAAGAAAGTACCAAATATTCGACAGCTGCATTACAATAGCCGAGTTCACGCGGTCGAAAAGAGTGTCCAGAGCTGCAGTCGATGAAGTAATCCACTCTTTCAGAGCCGAATGAGCACTTTCCACCTAAAGTTCGTAGTGTTGCCACGTGTCTCAGATACTCCGTGAGCCCTAGGCAGGACTAGAAAGAATCTTTCAGATTACAGACTGCTCTATCAGAATCGGAGAGCATGTCTCTCCTCCACTTTCCACGCCTCAAACTCTCTGCAAACTGCTTGTCCTTGCCAAATACGTGGTATGCGTAGTTGTACACGTCTTTTTTGATATGTCAGGTGCAAAGTAAATGAGCAGACTCAGTAAAAAGCTCTGTTACTGGTCGCATCAGACCCAACTCCGGGTCCATTACTATTGCAGTCGGGCTAACAATATCCAATAACAGATCTCGCAACCTCTCCAACACCCACAGGTAACTAGACTCGGTCTCATCCTTCAAAATCGCATAGCCGACGAGGAAATTCATGTTTGTTGGAGTAACCCCAATCATCTCAAACAAAGACATCTTATACTTGTTCGTCTTATACGTCGAATCCATGCATATTACGTAGGATGTGTCAAAAATGTGTGAGTTAGTTTCTTCATCCGCCATAATCCAATGTAAGTACTTATACTGCACTGCCTGACTGAGAAACTGCTGAGCGGGATTCCTGTCTTCAGATTTCGTCCTCCTCATGTACTCTCTGAACTTATAAATGTGTCTCTGATTAGAATTATCCTCCGGAAATTTCTCCTTTACTGCCAACAAGATGTTACGTGGTCTCGCTTGTGCCTCAGTCATATCACGAACAATTTGCTTAGCCGCATAACTAAGATTGCTGATCTATCGGTGGCCCTCTGGATAAACTGCAAGTCTGTGGTTGTGCTGCCCATGAGTACTATTAGAAACAACGACTCATCCATCACGATCCCGTTGCTCGAGTACCTTTACCAAAAAACGACAACCGCAACCTTTTCTTTTCGTGTTCTTCCGTTGTGTAATATTCGTCTCACGAGAACCCATTTCATTTCTGCGATTGCATCTCATAAAACAATCCGTCCGATTATCTATTTTTGATTTGTAGGATGATATTACAAAAAAAATCAGGCTCCGATGACAACTTGTTTCGCCCATTTACACGCTTCCTCGATCGTTGTAAATACTTGTTTACTATCAAAAAAGTCATTGTAATCTACTTCATCACAACCAAAACCTTGCAACGTAACCTGAAATAATTTAAAATAACACAAAACAAATAAACAAAAGAAAAAGGTCTCAAGGCTAGAAGTTGTTTATCCATACAAATCCATGTGGTTTCAACTCTCGCAGTTGGTAGCCACGGTTGATAGCCACAGTGAGTCATTGTTCCTTTCGCTACCTATAAAATCACTCATTTCAAGTCATATGTTTGTTTAACTCATATGTAATTATTTTTGAAGGAGTTCTTTTATAGTTTCAATGAAAGAGATCTCACAACTACAGTTGTGGTTCCTAATACATATGAACCTCCTTAAATTAAATTGCCAACATCAGAGTATGTTGGATGATAGTAGTTTCTGCTTGGGATATTGCAAGAGCCTTTGCTCGATGCCCCAATATGTAAGGGAGTATCGGCGTGTGGTAATTGTCATATAGTGCACTGCGTTCTTTCCATGTTATCGATAAGTTTGTAATCAATGTGAGTAACATATTTGGTCGGAGATGTTAGGATCTATGACCCTCTAATCACTAGATAAATGCGGAATTAAAATTACTAATCGAAAGATTAAGGGAAGAGACAATGCAAACCACAAAATCGACGATACCAGAGTTTAGAGAGGTTCGGCACCCACACCCGGGTCCTAGTCCTCCTCGCATGCCTCGCTCGATCCCCCGAGCCTTGCTTACGGTTCCACTAATCGATCTCCGTTCCGGGCCAAGAGCAACGTTGTTTACAACTCCGAGCCTCGTGAACAATCCTCGTCTCGCTTGTGTCCTCCCACAACCCGAGAGGGAGCTTCCTCGAATCTTAACTTGGTGATTCTTTGAATATGGAAATAGAATCACAATCTAACTAACACTATGCTCGAGTACACTTGGATATTGATATTGAATTGGATATGTAAGTTGTGAAGTTTTGACTTGAGTGTTGAGGATTGAGAGCTTGAAGATGAAGAGGATTTGACTTTGAGTATTGGATAGATAGGGAGTATTCAAGAGTCTCAAAACCAACAAATGTGGTCCTATTTATAAGTCTTCAAGCTCTACTAGCAGTTTGAGAGTTGGTAGGGAAATGGACCAATAGAAGCAAGATGTGACTAAAGCTCGGGCAGATTTCTATGCATATTCGGTCGACCGTTAACAAAACAGTAGTCAGAAGAATTGGTCTGAATTAAGCATACGGTTGACCGAAAGTGGTTCAGATCACCGTTCACAAACTTCCAGTAGCTTTTCTCAATTTAGCCCTAATTAAGTTCGGTTAACCGAATTCCATTCGGTTCACCGTTCCAAGGTGGATAGTAAGATTGGTTGGGTTCTGATCTACTCAAGTTCGGTTGACCGGTACACTTCGGTAGATCGAAGTTAGCGCGGGTTTTGCGCTGACAGTTATAACTCAAATAGTCGTTTGATACAACGGTCAAGTGCAACATGTAAATAGTCGTTGGGCGTCTAAAGCCAAGATGGACTCGGTTGACCGATAGGTATTCGGTAATCTAAATTAGGACTAGTCAATTGGGCTCCAGGGACTTGATTGAAATGCGACCGTTGGAGCAATGTCCAAAACCGATCCAAGGCTATTCGGTCGACGAAAGGTGGTTCGGTCTTCCGTCGGGGCAATTCTACATAACACCTAAGTTTTACTGGTGGGAAGTATTCGGGTAACCGATAGGTGTTCGGTGGACTAAACTAGAAGATTTCGGTTGACCGCTTGGGGTGCGGTTTACCGAATCTTGACGGGACAGAATCCTAGTGCTCAAGTTTACATTAAACCTTATGGACTCAATAAATACAAAATTACATGTCTTTGTCAAAATCTTTGATTACAAGTTTTGAGTCTTTATGTTTTTGTCTCAATGCTCCTTTTGTTGATTATCTTGATCAACCTATTAAGATGATTGCAAATATACAAATATATATGCAATGCATGTAATCGTATTTGGTCACTTTGATTGATTAGTTTGATTGATTAAGATTAGTTTAATTAATCTTCAAAATTAATATAGATTAAGATAAAAAAAACAACAGGAAATATCAGGTGTGACCGTGATGGATAGACAATGCTTAGAACATTTTGGGGAGAAAGAGGGGTGTCCAATGGAGTCGTTGCAAATTCAACATGATGCAGTAGTAGGTGGACGTAATAACAACAATCCCTGAAGTGGTTTGCGACTTCATAACCATTGGAATTGTTGACTTGATTAGATTAAGAAAGGGTTGGGAGTAATTAAGCTACCACCCTAAAAAAAGTGAATATAATGAAAGAGGCCTTTGAAGTAGCGATGGCGCTGAATAATATCGTTGTGTATTATTTTGTGTGTGGAAACCAACCAAGCGCTGGCCCATGAACATGTTGTATGCATGTTTGACTTAATACTAGTGGCTTAGACCTATGGAGCGGATCTTATTTGGTCCTCGTGTAGAATTAGGCGATGGGAGAGCAACGAGATATACATTGTTGCTTGTGTGGATAAATAAAGTCAAGTTTGTGTCCGTCTCATCCATCGGTGGTTATCATATCACTGGGATGCGTAACGATTGACAAGTTATTAATTTTAGGGCGAATATCAATAGGTAACCAGAAATCACGACAAATATTAATTGTGGTGTCATCCCCAATGTCCTATATCGTTAGACGTGCAAATAATTCCTTATATCAGGTAACCACTGTTCGTCAAAAAATTACTTAAATCTTCCTAACAATTATTATTTTGCCATTCACAATTCATTTAATACTTATTTCGTCCTGAGTCCTAAAACAAAGTTTTAACTTAGTTTTCCTCACATTCCCAGTACCAACACCACGAAAATATTTGACGAAGTGCCTGAATCTTGTGAGGTAAGCGAGACGGATTTTTTTTTTGTCTTGGGCGTCTGGCTAAGACGCCCGCACAAAGGCGGAGGCGTCCCATCGAACGCCTCCGCCTTTGTGCAGGCGGCTTAGCCAGACGCCCCATCCATGAATGAGGCTCCTGGCTAAGACGCCTCGCCCATGGATGAGGCGTCTCCGCCAGACGCCCCACTCCTTCTATGGGGCGTCTAAGCCAGACGCTCCAAATTTTTTATTTTATTTTTTAGTTTATTTATTTTGTGTTAATTTAAATTTTTCAGTTTCCGTCGCAAGATTTTGGTGGTGATGGAGTAAATTACAGTGAGTTTTTTTGATAGTAAACAAGTATTTACAACGATCGAGGAAGCGTATAAATGGGCGAAACAAGTTGTCATCGGAGCTTGATTTTTTTGTAATATCATCCTACAAATCAAAAATAAATAATCAGACGAATTGTTAACTGAGATGCGATCACAGAAATGAAATGAGTTCTCGTGATACGAATATTACACTATGGAAGAACACAAAAAGAAAATGTTACGGTTGTCGTTTTTTTTGGTAATGGTAGTCGAGCGACGGGATCGTGATGGATGAGTCGTTGTTTCTAATAGTACTCATGGGCAACACAACCACAGACTTGCAGTTTATCCAGAGGGCCACCGACAGATCAGCGGTCTTAGTTCTGCGGCTAAGCAAATTGTTCGTGATATGACTGAAGCACAAGAGAGACCACATAACATCTTGTTGGCAGTAAAAGAGAAATTTTCGGAGGATAATCCTAATCAGAGACACATTTATAAGTTCAGAGAGTACATGAGGAGGACGAAATCTGAAGACAGGAATCCCGCTAAGCAGTTTCTCAATCAGGCAGTGCAGTATAAGTACTTATATTGGATTGTGGTGGATGATGAAACTGTAGGATTTCTAGTTTAATTGTACATATATATTTTCGAAATTTTATGCACAATAAGGATCAATTACAATTTTCTATGATTTATTTCATGCACGCATCGGTTTGTTTCAATAACTAGTTTCAAAATTTTATTAAAACAAACATGAGCTCCGAATTTCATACCTAGAAGTTCTCTAAAACTTCTTGATGATCCGGAGACGTTTAGGATGCTTGTCGCTGCGCCGGATGCCTCCGAGTATTCACCAAACTCTAAACAAGATCGGAGAGAGAAGAGCTAGCTTCTCAATCTCCAATAGGGTTTAGAATCTAATTACTAACCCCTCTTTAGTTCCCTTGAGAAGAAGATCTCTGAAAACTAAAACTAAACTCAAGAATTAATGGAAATTCGTGGAGAATTATGGAGAGAGATGTTTGCACAAGAAGATAATGAATTAATTAATAAGGTAATGAGATAAACTTGTATTTATAAGTTCTCTCCAAATTACCTATTCATGTGCAACCTCTTGCCCATGATTTCATGCAAACTTCCATCTAATCATCCATTATTTGTTAACAAATAATCTTAGCCACGAATTAAATCAGTTATGGACCAATTTCATGCATGATCTAATTAATTCTTAAATTAATTCTGCATAAAACCGTTTGGACCGGTCGACCATTTTTGGAGGTTCGGTCGACCGTTTAGACCTGGTTTCGGTCGACCGTTAATAACTCGGTCGACCGTTCGTAACAAAAATATTTTATCGCGATGTTCGGTCGACTGACCGATTATACTCGGTTGACCGAAAACGAACAGACAAAACTCCTGTTACCGGTGCAACATTCGGTTGACCGCTTAGCGTTTAGCGGTCGACTGTTTTTGCACTGTACTTGCAGACTTGTCAAATTTCGGTTTAACCCCTACAAAATTTGATATTTCAGGATTAGTAGTAAGTTCACATCTTATGTAACATATTATCCTATGTAATGATTAATCATTACACCCCATAATATTTACATCACATATGAATTTAATTTAGATTCTAATTATGTTATTAATCATAACATAATTTTGATTTTGCTTGTTCACCCCATGTGTCATATTTTCTATATGAAACCCGACACATCTTATGAACTCAAAATCCCTATTTCTTATTTCCCTGTTTTGTGGTGTGACCTATGGGAGGATCTAAACTAAGTTGGCAGTGATATTAAGAGCTTAATATCACAAGCTATAAGCGGTATCTAGCTACACATTATAGCTCCCAATTAGTTAGATGTCTTAATTCCACTCGAACAAAAACCTGATCCATTTAGTGATGGAGTGCACCACTTGTGTCCGTCCCATGCCTCATGATATTAAGAATACACACAAAGTAGTATTGTGTCATCTTTGTATTAGTATTCATTTCTTGATCTCTTTAAGCTAGTTACAAATATGTGACTTAACTCAAATCACATTGTGCACATTATAACTTTGTTTTATCAAGGGGCCCACTAATATCATTACTCAATTAAGAGGGACAATGATAATCTTTTGACTAACTATCTTCTCCAACGAAAGTCATACTTAACCAACTAATGCCTTTACACTACACTCATCGATAGCTCAAGACACTAGTCTAATTAAGCAATTTTAAGTGATCGAATATAAGTCTCATATCAAAGGACAAAAGACACAGTAAAACATTAATGACACAGAAAACACAATTCTATAATGTTTTACTTATTAGATCTATTCAATATACAAAAGTAGTATTTTCCTCTTTTGTGTACCCGTGTTGTCATTCACTTGTAGAGCTACAATGATCTATGACCAACATGACAATCTTAACTCGGTAATTAATGTCCCATGTTAATTACCATGATTGCGAATATCTTTTGTTTTATGTAAACCAATATCTTTTAGAGCTCTACGGTTAAGGACCAAGAGCCTCTTCCTTAACACTTCTAAAATACGAATAACATAAACAAGGAACAAAATGATTTCTCATTCAATTCATAATAATTGACATTTAAAAGTAAAACTTTTGGAACACATTCCTTTCAGAAACTAATGTCCTCACTCACGTATTTTTAGCACATCCGACGTTAGTTCAGTTGTTGCGCACATACCCTTTCGTAATCTACATGGATTCGACGTATAAGTCGAACAAGTACAAGATGCCTTTGTTTGAAATGGTTTTGGTTACTCCAACAAACATGAATTTCCTCGTCGGCTATGCGTATTTCAAGGATGAGACCAAGTCTAGTTACCTGTGGGTGTTGGAGAGGTTGCGAGATCTGTTATTGGATATTGTTAGCCCGATTTAAATAGTAACAGACCAGGAGTTGGGTCTGATGTGACCAGTGACAGTGGTTTTTCTTGAGTCTGCTCATTTACTATGCACCTGACATATCAACAAAGACGTGTACAACTACGCATACCACATTTTCGACAAGGACAAGCAGTCTGCAGAGATTTTCAGGCGTTGAAAGTGGAGGAAAATCATGCTTTCTGATCCACAGACGGATTATGATAGAGCAGTCCGTAATCTGAAAGATGCTTTCTAGTCTTGGCCAGTGTTCACGGAGTATGTTGAAGACACGTGGTTAGTGCATAAAGAAAAGTTTATGTTGAATTGGACGAATAAAGTCCTTCATTTCGGCAACACTACGAACTGTAGGGTGGGAAGTGCACATTTGGCTCTGAAAGAGTGGATTACTACCTCAACTGCAGCACTGGACACTCTTTTCGACCACGTGAACTCGGCCATTGAAATGCAGCTGACGAATATTCGGAACTTTCTTGAAGGTTCGAGACATCGAAATTTGACAAACTATATAAGTCATTTGTTTCAGCATATAAATGGTCGAGTTTCGCATCACTGCTTGTCATTATTGACTCAGGAGTTGAAGAGAATGTAGGACTTAAGCAATCAAGTTGAAAATCGCTGCGGGTGTGCTTTTTTGACATCACATGAGATTCCTTGTTGTACCATGCACGAGTGTATTGAGTCAGGTGATGAAATTTATTTAGAGTAGCTTCATCCATTCTGGAAAACACTTGGCATTGGAGAAGGAGTCCAGATGTCAGAGTTTGTGGATCAGTCAGCACAAGATATTGAGCATTTTCGGAAGCTCGTTGATGTGATTTCGGGGAGCGACCCTGCAGTAATTTTTAGTGCCTCTTGTATTTTATACGCACAGTTACACCCAGAACAGTCGAACTATCAAGAACTGGCAGAAAATACTAAGGTACGAGGTCGACCAAGGGGAAAGTCGACACGTCGAGACCCAAGTACCTTTGAGTATGCTGAGCGAGGTAGTGGTCGGTCTTCCAGTAGTGGGAGCAGGGGTCGTGGTTGGTCTTCCAATTCGTCTCGATCGTGCGTAACCACGAGCGCATGATCTGGTATGACGATATGTTTGTTGTTACTATTATTACTTAGTTGTGGTGGTCAAGACAATTGGTTGTACGTCCGTCGTGCGATTTCTAATGAGATAGGTGTGTATCCTATTTATGAGAACGTCTATTACAGCAATGTGGTACAGGCTCGTCAACGAATTGATTGGGGCGGGGGACCTTGTGACGAGGATCATTATATGGAGGTTTGGGCCGACTTGTTCCCGATTGCCAATTTTCACAAGTGTGACGTCATGTACTACTCAGTGGGAATAGATGGTTCGTTGTTCCGACGTCTTATTGTGCTACCATGGGAGAGTTCGTCTGCCATGACGAGGTCAGTCAAAGAGTTTGTCATTGCTCATTTAGGGAGTTACAAACATTTTATTCTTTTGGAATTAGCTGATAATTTCCCAGTATCTCCTATAGCGACCTTGTGGTATCAAATGCGAAATGAGAGTGTTGTTGGATGGGTGACTGAGTACGAAAGTAGGAGAGCGTATTGGAACCGGTTACATAGTACATTTTGTTGTAATTTGTAATGCATTTGTAATGTCTAATATATCGTGTATTTGTACTTATATCGTGTTGTTCTTTTACCAGTTTTTTAAAATTTAATGTAAGTTACTATGATATGCTTGTGAGAAATTAGTATTACAAATACGATAGCGGTAAAACTAGGTAGAAGTTATGTTCGTCAGAAATTAATATTAAGAGTATACAGACAAGCAAATACCAACAAATGTAGTAACAGTTCAACATATAATAAAACGAAAGTAGGAGCAAGTCAACTAGAACTCATCATCTGAATCATGGTCCGAAATGCCCAACTGACTATTCCACTCCTCAATGAGGAGATCCCAATTTGTACATGCATGTCTCGTATCCTCGGTCAGCATCCGGTCTCTCTGTTGTAAGAACGGCTGCGTATACCGTATCACCCTACTCATCCACTATATGTAACAAAAAATTAGCGTACATTAACAATATAAACAAAATATACATTACAATTAAAAATAAATTAGAAGTACTTACCGCATCGCTACATGTCCGGTCCAGTGGTCTCTCCGGTCTCGGAATGGTACCACAAACGATAACTGGATTTGAGCACCAACCGAACCACTACAAATAACCAACATCACAAGTGGAGGGGTCGCGACTACGACTCAGATCGTCCAGGTGAAGTCGTCCTACTCTCGGAAATGTCCTCCAAACCGATTCCGCGCTCAAAGCGATGTGCCTGACATCGTACGTCATCGCAATCGCAGACTGTACTACATGCTTTGGTGTCGGGATGTCAACTGGAATCACCTGAACGTATCCTAACTTACACAAGACGCGATCAGGTAAATAAGGCTCTTTGATATCCCAAAAACATATAACACCCATAAATGTAGTCCTCGGCACAACTACATGTTGAGGACCATACGACAACCACTCCAGCTAAACGTTTATACGTTAATAATAATAAACTTGAAATTTAAATAAACGTGAATGATATATAAATTTTATACCTGCGATGCAGTCATCTGATCTAGCCGTCTATGAATGGAAATGAGTCGTCCCTTGCTCTTATCCGCGGTCCGGAAAGCCCACATATGCGAACGAGGACGACAAAGCTCAATGATATTCCACTTCCGATGCTGGCGGAAAGCGGGAAAGTACTCATATATCCAAGCCTGCAGAAGTCTAAGACAACCCGTAATGCTAGAACAATCAACACGACTGGCTATACCCAATTGGCAATACAAATATGCCAACGTTGCCGACCCCCATGAGTACTGACCAATGGTATCCGACTCCGTCGCCTCCAATTGGTCGTATGGTCTGACTCTGTAACCGCTCTGGTAGACAAACAAGTCGCAACCTAGCAGTAAAAAAAAAGATAGACAGTCATCTACGTATCTTCAGTCTGTGGTGGTCGTCCCCGTCTACAACTGTCCTCCACAACGTCGATGCTAACACCACCGCCACTCCAAATTGAGCTATCCCGCTCAAGACCATCGAGGCTGACCCCAAGCAACTCTGATACAAAAATCTTCAGCTCAGACGTCGGCCCCTGCGCACTAACCATGTGACCCTCAACAGGAATGTGCAGAATCTAGAAGACGTCATGCAACATGATCGTCATCTCTCCGAAAAACAAGTGGAAAGTGTTGGTGTCAGGCTGCCACCGCTCCATAATATATACATTTTATATGAATTTATTCATGATTCTAATTATGTCATTTTTCGTGATGTATTGATTTTATTGATTCCCACATGTGTCCATTTTCACATGAAACCTGACACATCATATGAACTCAAAATCAAGTTTCTTGTTTCCCACTTTTGTGGTGTGACCTATGGGAGGATCTAAGCTAAATTGGCAGCGTATTAAACACTTAATATCTCAAACTATAAGTGGTATCTAGCTACACATTATAGTTACCCAATTAACATAGATGTCTTGTTCCACTCGAACTAAACACGATCCATTTAGTGATGTAAGTGCACCATTTGTGTCTATTCCCCGCCTCATGATATTGAGAATATATACAAAGTAGAAATGTGTTATCTTTGTGTTATATTCATTTCTTGATCTCTTTAAGCTAATTAATACTATGCAACTTAACTCAAGTTACATTGTGCACATTATAATTTTGCTTTATCAAGGGGTCTACTAATATCATCACTCAATTAAGAGGGGCAATGATAATATTTTGACTAGCTATCTTTTCCAGCACAAGTCATGTTCAACCAACTATTGACTTTATTACTATACTCATTGATAGCTTTTGATAGTAATCAAATTAAATATTCCTGTTGTGAAAAGATATAAGTCTCATATCTTACGATCCAAGACACTGTAAAACATTAATGACACGTAATACAATTTCATAATGTTTTACTTGTTAGGTCTATTCAATATATAAAAGTAATCTTTTCCTCTTTTATATACTCATGTCGTCAAATATTTGTAGAGCTACAATAATCGATGACCAACGCAACAATCTTATCTCGGTAATTAATGTTCCATGTTAATTATCATGATTGTGAATAACTTTTGATTTATGTAAATCATTATCTTTTAGAGCTCTACGGTTAAAGACCAAGAGCATCTTCCTTAACACTTCCAAAAAACGAATACAATAATCAAGGAACAAAATGTTTACACATCCAATTCATAAAAATTGACATATAAAAGTAACTTTTAGGACTCATTCCTTTCAATGTCCCACTTGTTATGATAGTTTTCTTTCACATACATTCTCAATGTATAAAATAATAATAACTAGGGTAACCCTCTCAAATCACTCATCAAGCCAATCCACATGGTTCCTTAGACCTATGGACTCGAAATGCATTTTGCCCTTTGCTTGGGATAATGGTTTAGTGAATGGATCAACTATGTTGTTGTTTGTGTCCACCCATAAGAAATTTATTTTTCCTTCGTCGATGAAGTCACATGTGACAAAACACTTGCGATCCAAGTATTTCACCTTGTGATGTGATTTAGGATCCTTGATTTGCGAGATAGATGCACTATTGTCGCAAAATAGCTCTATTGGTCCGTCGCTCAAGGGAACTACTCCAAGCTCTTTAAGGAACTTCTTAATCCACACTCCTTCCTTGCTTGCTTCAGCGATAACCATAACTTTGGAAGCAGTGCTTGAGTCAATAGTAGTGGTTTGCTCCCAACTACGCAAACTCACGACTCCACCATTCGAAGCAAGACATATCCTGATTGAGACTTCCTATCGTCGGGATCACTCATGAAACTCGCATCCGAATAGCCCTTGGCTATTAGCTCCCTTTATCCCCCATAAACAAGAAACTTATCTTTGGTCTGGTGAAGGTACCGCAGAATATTCTTGACCACAATCCAATGCTCAGGACCTGCGTTGGATTGGTGACGACTTGTCATGCTTAGAGCATACGAGACATTCAGTCATATACAAGTCATGCCGTACATGATCAATCCTATTGGCGAAGCATAATGAATATCTTTCATGTACTCCAAGTCTTTATGTGATTCAGCACATTGAGACTTCTTGAGTTGCACACCTATACTCATTGGTACATTGCCCTTTTTGGAGTTGTTTATGCTGAACTTTTCCAAGACCTTGACAATGTATGCAAGTTGACTTAGGCCAATGAGTTTCCAGGATCTATCTCTATATATCTTGATTCCCAAGATGTATTGAGCCTCACCCATGTCTTTCATTGAAAATGCAGTCAACGAATTTCTCATTTGCTCAAGCAAAGGTATATGATTTCCCATAAGGAGTATGTCATCGACATATAAGATCAAGAACACTATATGGCTCCCACTAACATTTTTGTATATACAAGGCTCTTCCTTGGTTTGGACTAAGTGAATCTTTTTGACTTTCTCGTCAAAGTGCTTGTTCCAACTCCTTGATGCTTGCGTCAATCCATAAATGGATCTTTGAAGCTTGCATACTTTCTCGTTATTCTTGGGATCTTCAAAACCTTGAGGTTGTACCATGTAACATCCTCCTCCAAGTTCACATTAAGGAATGTTGTTTTGACATCCATTTGCCATACTTCATAATCATGAAATGCGGCAATAGCGAGCATAATCCGAATAGACTTGAACATGACAACCAGAGAAAAGTTTCATCATAGTCAATTACTTGAGTTTGAGTGAAACCTTTTGCTACAAGCCTCGCTTTGTAGGTTGTCAAGTTCCCATCCATGTCCATCTTCCTCTTGAAAATCCATTTATTTTGAATGATTTTCTTCCCTTGAGGAAGGTCAACCAAGTTCCACACTTGATTATCATACATGGATTCTATTTTGGATTCCATGGCTTTAAGTCATAGTTTGGAGTCCTCTCTTTCCATTGCTTCTTTAAAGGTCGAGAGATTTTCAGTATCAAGTACCGTGATCTCATAAAGTCCCAAATACATATCAGGTTTCTTACTTTCCGTCGTTGACCTTCTAAGTGCTTTTGGTTCTACGTGCACTTCTCGAACTTCTTGCATAATTTCTTGCGGAATTGGTTCGTGTTCAATTCTCGAACGTACACTAGGTGAGGATGATTGAGTTTCTCTCACAATTTCTTGCGAGGGTCTCTTACTTACGCTCCCACTAAACAAAGGAACCTCGGTTGGGCCTTCATGATCTTGAATATCATCATTTATATCATGATCTTATAGAATATCTTGAGTTCCTCAAGCATAATTCTACTTCCAGTATTTTTTATTCTATCCAGAAATTCTTTTTCTAGGAATACGACATCTCTCTCTATAATCACTCGATTTGAGGTTATATGCCAAAAGTAGTATCCTCTTGTTTCATGAGGATAACCTATCAAGAAGCACTTATCCTCTTTTTGTTGAAGTTTGGTCGACATCATTCTCTTGACGTAGACCTCACAACTCCAAATCTTGAGAAAATTGAGCTTAGGTGTTTTATCACTCCGTAACTCATAAGACGTTTTCTCTACGGATTTGGATGGAACATTATTTAGTGTGTAAGCCGCAGCTTCAAGTGCATAACTCCAAAAGTAAAACGGCAATTCAGCTTGACTCATCATTGATCAAACCATGTTGAGCAATGTCCTATTTCTCCTTTGGGATACCCCATTCCACTGAGGTGCCCTGTGAGGAGGGAGTTGTGGTACAATACCACACTCCTTTAGGAACGAATCAAATTCGGTACTTAAGTAATCATCTCCACGATCCGTTCGTAGAGACTTGATTTTTTGTTGAGTTGGTTCTCTACTTCATTATTGAATTCCTTGAACTTCTCAAAGGATTTACTTTTGTTTCTCATTATATAAATATATCCATAACGACTATAGTCATCCGTGAACGCAATGAAGTACCTAAAACCGTCTCTTGCACTCGTACTCATTGGACCACATACATCAGAATGTATCAAATCCAACAAGTTATTTGCTCTCAGACCTTTCTTCTTGAAAGGTCTTTTGGTCATTTTGCCCATTAGGCAAGGTTCACACGTCTCCAATGATTTAAAATCAAGTTGACCAAGAAGGTTAGGTTCTTGCAATTTTTTGATGTGTGTTTTCATTTATGTGACCAAGACGATAGTGCCACAAGAGGGTATCATTCACGTGAGTAGTCTTAAGCATTTTGTTATTGATGTTTAAGATTTGTCTATTATTCAATTCAAGCAAATAGAGATCATTCGTCATGAATGCATTTGCATAGAAAATTCCATTCTTCGATATAGACAAGCAAGAATTTGAAATATTTATATTAAAATTATCCACATCTAAACATGATACAGAAATAATATTCTTGCTAATTGAAGACACATAATAAACGCTCTTTAAATATAAATTTAAATCACTAGATAATTGAAGCTCCACGGAGCCTTGTGCAATCGCAGCAACGCTCGCACCATTTCCAACCTTCAAAATCATCTCGTTCTTTACGAGTTCCTTCCTATCCTGTAGTAGCTTCACATTGAAGATTATGTGAGCACAAGATCCAGTATCAATTACCCAATCATGGACAGAGGTGGTTAAATTTATTTCAATAACAAATATACCTTTCGCCTTTTGGGGACGTTTACGCTCAATCACTCCATTGTCAAGGTCTTCCTTGTACTTGGGGCAATTTGACCGGATGTGTCCCTTTTCACCACAGTGAATGTACTCTCTGTTGGGAGTCGAAGATTTTGAAGAATTCCCTCTCGAGGCACTCCCACGAGTACCTCCTACTCCCTTGCTCTTGATTGACGTCATTTTGGTAAATTTGCCTTTACCTTTGGTAATCATTTTGCTCATCTCATGGACGGTTGGGTTGTGCTTGTCCCGACCCTTGCCCATGTCAACTTCAGCCGTTTTGAGAGCGTTGTGAAGTTCCTCAAGACTTACCCCTTTCTCACGCACATGATAGTGCATAATGAAGTCCTTGTAGGACGGGGCTAGAGAGCCAAGAATCAAATCTTCCGCAATGTCATCGGGTATCGGGTAAGAGAGCTTCGACAACTTCTCAAGGTATCCTTGCATCGTGAGAAAATGCATCGATACCGATGTTCTCTCCGCCATGTGACACATTGTGAGTGTGATGGTGGTCTTATAACGCTCTTTTCTAGCACTATCCATGAACATCTTTGTTAAAGCCTCCATGGTCTTCTTGGGTTTTGAATCCAAGTATTTCGCTTGAAGCGAGTCACCCATGGAGGCCAACATTAGACCGTGAACCTGGTTCTTTTGGTTTCCCACTTGGCTTTTGCCTCTCTCTCGCTATCGGTTGTCTTCACATTTAATTTTGGGATTTCACCATCCAAAATATGAGATGGTTTCTCAAACTTCAACATGATATTTAGCCTGAGTTGCCAACTTATGAAGTTTGAGCCATCATTTGCCAAATGATGTTTTTCAATCATAGATCGCACAATAGGTTGAATATTCGACATTTCTACAAAATAAATTATTTGAGTTTTAATGTCAATTTTATGTTTGAAAATCAATACCGCAAATAAATAAACATGTCCATAAATGCAGCAATTCAAGATCCTATCAATTATAATATAAACTAGCTAAGGGCTATCAGATATATTATAAAATCAAGGTAAGAAAACATTTTCTAATCACAACAATTTCAAAAAATCTTACAAACTTTCGTATTTTGAAACTCTTATGTCTCTTGTCATTTTAATTAAGAGAGAATTTGAACAATCCTCCTAAAAAACTCTTTTTCTCAAAGCCGAGCTAGGGCTCCGGGTCTTGTTAAGAAAACTTATTTCATTTGATACGAGATACGTTTATCCATTGTATTCACAAACAAATACACTCGGAGTCCACTAAGGGTGAATCGCACCTCGTACATCTATTCATGGCACAACAATAGACAACCATATATCTCCCACTATTCCCAAAGTTGGAGGAAGCTATCTCCCGTTAAGGGCGAGCAGAATATCCCTCGATCGATGGCCGCTAGTGGATGAAATAAGAAAGAAAAATACTCTTAATTTTTGGTTGGACAATTTAAACATTTATATGTGATTTTAGAATTTAGGTGATCATGCATATTTATTATCTATACACATCCTAACATTCGTGCATACAATCACATACATGTCAAGCACACAAACATAAATATATCCATTCACACAAACTTGTGTGAGTTTGTATGTTCCAGCGTCCCTGACTCTTTGTGCCTTCTCTGCGACTTCCTCTTGCATCATGGATGTTGATATTGCAAAAATATAAATATGCATCTCACAATTGCGGAAATTGTCTAGTGCAAGTCCTATGTAAAAATCCTCTCATATGCATGCATATACATAGATATAGAAATTTGGCTTTTACATATACATAATCCTCTGCGATTGAATAATAATAACATACACATTCATTCAATCATTCATTCATTCATTCACATATGGCTTCATCGGAACATACAAACTCACATATCCCTGCATAAGAAACACGAGCAACGCATGTACATAGACTATAAATTACTCAATTTAGTTTATCATAATCAAACAATTCTAAAACCATTTGAAATCCTTTAAAAATAATTCTATACATCCATAGTTCAAAATACAAAACATTTGAACTACTGTTTATCCAATTTCCAAAAGATTTTTTTTAAGGAAAGATAAACACATGTCTTTTTCGTTTTGTCGATTCCTTATAAAATAATCATTTAATAAAAACGAAAATTTTATATATTAAACATAAGTCTAAATGTTAATTCTAACATTCACATGATGTGTTTCAAAACATTTAAAATCATCAAAGAATCAATTAAAATTAAATCAACAAAATTATCGGTAAACTCGAAAAAGACATAGAACATGAATTGTTTCGATTGGAGATGGTAAACTAAAATTAATTATTTAGTCTAATCATTGAAAATATGAACTAAATGCCCTGATACCACTGTAGGATTTTGTGTCCCTATGTATGTGTATATTTTAATTTTTTTAATACAAGGATACATGATCAATTTCATATTTTCATTGATTTTATGTACAAGTTTATGTTTATTCTAATGTCATGCAATCCTACACATATTAAAAATTAACAAAAGATAGAGGATCATACCCAAAGGTTCTCTAAAACATTTTCGAAGATCCGGAGTTGCGTTCCCCGTCGAATCTCCCGCCTATTCGCCTCCAAGTGTTCACCAAACTCTGAACAAGATTAGAGAGAAAAGAGTTGGCCAATCAATCTTTAATTAAGCTTAGAATCTAGCTAATAACCACTCTAAACCTTCTTGTGAATTTAATCTCCAAAAGCTTGAAATAATTAAGGAATTTTCGGATTGATTAATATCGTGGTTAGGTAAAAAGAAATTTTTGCATTAATTAAAACAAGGAGGGAGAGAAGACCTATTTATAGGGTCTCCCAACACCCACGGGCTAACCACTAACCCATGATCTCTTATTTTTCTCTCCCTAAAATCAATCAATTTGACACATAATACTCCACATCCACATTTAATCATAATTGGAATAATTCCATTACATGATTAATACTAATTCCTTATTAATTCGGGCAAAACCTTATTAAAAGTTTTTTGCATTTTACCAAATTTTAGATTTATATCCAACAAAATGAGATCTTTGGGGTTTTAGTAAATTCATATATCATGTAATATATTATCCTATGTAATGTTAAATTATTACACCCCATAATACATACATCTTATATGAATTTATTCATGATTCTAATTATGTCATTTTTCGTGACATTGATTTTATTGATTCACCGCATATGTCCATTTTCACATGAAACTCGACACATTATATGAACTCAAAACCAAGCTTCTTGTTTCCCACTTTTGTGGTGTGACCTATAGGAGGATCTAAGCTAAATTGACAACGATATTAAACACTCAATATCTCAAACTATAAGCGGTATCTAGCTACACATTATAATTACCCAATTAGTATAGATGTCTTGTTCCACTCGAACTAAACACGATCCATTTAGTGATGTAAGTGCACCACTTGTGTCTATCCCTTGCCTCGTTATATTAAGAATATATACAAAGTAGAAAAGTGTCATCTTTGTATTATATTCATTTCTTGAGCTCTTTAAGCTAATTAATACTATGTAACTTAACTCAAGTTACATTGTTCACATTATAATTTTACTTTATCAAGGGGTCCACTAATATCATCACTCAATTAAGAGGGGCAATGATAATCTTTTGACTAGCTATCTTTTCCAGCACAAGTCATGTTCAACCAACTATTGACTTTATTACTATACTCATTGATAATTTTTGACAATAATCAAATTAAACATTCCTTATGTGAAAAGATATAAGTCTCATATCTTAGGATCCAAGACACAGTAAACCTTAAAATCTTGTTGTGAAACTTTAAGTGTAGGGGTTTTGGTTCCATGTAACTAGAAAAATATAAAAATATATAAACAAGTGGTGTTCTTTTTCTCTCACGACTCCTATCACTGGGAAATTAGGTCTGAGGGGACTTAGTGCCTTATGCTTTCGAGTCATCTGACTTGGGATGCACCGACCAAACTCCTGTTACATGGGTGGTAGGGATCGCCCTATGTGGAGATTTGGGGGAAGGTGTACGTGATAGTGTAAGTCCTCATAGGCAATGATGCACGAAACCTAACGCTGAGAGAATCAAACACCAACTAAAAAATGGTAATGCAAATAAGAACCTTAATGGACTTTACACTTTGCATCACTTGAGGATGTTAAGGTTGTCCATGTCTTTCACTTAAGTCCTTAATTAACTTGCACGAATGGTACATTAGGCTAAGTGTGTGGACTGATTACATATATACAGTCGGCCTGGAGAGTTACTGTGTGCAATGATCGACAAAATGAGTCCATCGAGTCGTATGCTAGGTTGAATAATGGATCTATGTTCGGATTTTAGGGGTGTATCCGCTGAAAACCCTCAGAAGACAAAACTCCTCCTCCTTGGCGACAAGGAGGTTTAACGTCTTGTTGCACGTGCTAAGTGAAACCGTGATTCCTACGACAGTGAGTTAAAATTTTCCTGTTTTAACTTGTTATATATTTGGGTCCCGAGCGAAACCACCTTTCCATTTCTTTCATTTTTCCTTGCTTTGTTTTGCTCGGGACTAGCAAACTTAGGTGTGGGGTATTTGATTGACATCATATCATGCATATATTTGGGTATTATATCCTTTATTTTTAGCCTAAGCAATGCTACGTAACAAGTTTTATGTTTAAGCTTTAAGAAAATAAACAAGGTTGAGGAGAAGAGGCATAAAAATGACCAAAAAGCAAGAAAAAAGACTGAGGTTTAAACCCATGGACTGAGATGCAAGAGGAAGGGACCCGAATGTAAACAAAAAAGACCAATAAGAAAATCAAGAAACTCCACACCATCATGAGGTATTTTTCCAATTCGATTCGGGCCTAAACTCCAATCACCTACCAGGGTGCATCACACACGAAAAAAATCAAGCCAGACAACCACAGTCCAAATCTAGACCCGATCAAGAGTCCATAGGCCGCAAATTGGCGGTCCCAGACCGCTGATTGGTGGTCGAGTTCTCTTCAAATCCGATAAAGCTTTGGTGGGTCATGTATTATAGTGTGTTATGTCTGTTTTTGGTAGTGTATTAGTTCCACATCGGGGGATTGTCCTTGATTACCTTTTTCTATGGCTATAAATAGAACTCTTCATCTTCCCTTGTACATAACTCCTTACTTGGTGGCTAATCCCTCTACTTATAGTCAAGCCTTGGAGCAAGAACTCAAATGGAGAGATGCTACTTGTATTGTGAGTCTGAAATTAAATAAAATTTTCTTTGATATGTTGTCTCTTACGTGTTTCTTGCATGAGTAGCTTAATTTCCTTTCATTAAATCTAGTAGGCTTAGTTAACATGTTTTTCTCTCTTAATTTAATAGTTAGTTTAATTATTAGTGAGTAGTTTCATCCCCCTTTGGGGAGGGGGTGGAGATGATGTTTATACATGCAATAAAGAATGGAAAAAATGTTTATGTTGAAATGTGTTGATAAACATGAATATATGCTTGCTTGTTTAGAGTAGAAGACTTCACTTGATGAGTTTTGCCACAAATATTAGACACCTCTCATGCTTGTTTAGGTTCTGAAATAACCAACATGTGTATGTGAATGTTAATCAAATAGGTTGATGTTTGGATTGATAGGTTTTGTCATGACCATTAGACACTTCCTATACATGAAAACACTACCTCCACTTGTGCCTATGGGAATGCATTTATTCATTCTTATTGCATGTGTGTACTCACTCCACCCCCTAGGGGTCTCTCCTTTACTGATTTACAACTTGTATTAAGTTCTCTTAGTTTAGTTCAATCAATCGTTAGTTGCTTTTCTTCGCATTTCTTCTTACTAGTCTAGTGTAGCTTAGGTTAGCATAACCAAATATCTTTCCCCTTTTTTCCACTTGACTTCATACAAACCATAGACTACTCTCCTCCCCGTAGATCGACCTGTACTTGCTGCGTCTTCACCGACGCCGTGCACTTGCGGTAGTTTAAATGATTAAACATTACCTTAGTTATTATTTTTTTATACATTGAGAATGTATGAGAAAGAAAACTTTCATAATAAGTGGGACATTGAAGGGAATGTGTTCTAAAAGTTTTACTTTTATATGTCAATTATATGAATTGGATACAAATATTTTTTTCATTGATTAATGTATTCGTCTTTTAGAAGTGTTAAGGAAGATGCTCTTTGTCCTTAACCGTAGAGCTCTAAAAGATAATGGTTTACATAAATCAAAAGTTATTTACAATCATGGTAATTGACATGGAACATTAATTACCGAGATAAGATTGTCGTGTTCGTCTTTGATTATTGTAGCTCTACAAATATTTGATGACACGAGTATATAAAGTGGAAAATGGTTACTTTTATATATTGAATAGACCGAGCAAGTGAAGTATTATAGATTTGTGTTATGTGTCATTAATATTTTAACTGTGTTTTGAATCCTAAGATATGAGACTTATGTTTTTTTTCACATAGAAAATGTTTAATTTGAATATTGTCAAAATGTTTCAATGAGTATAAGGATAAAGACAATAGTTGGTTGAACATGAATTATGCTGAAAAAGATAGCTAGTCAAAAGATTATCATTGCCTCTCTTGATTGAGTAATGATATTAGTGGGACCCTTGATAAAGCGAAATTATAATATGCACAATGTGACTTGTGTTAAGTTACATATTTATAATCAGCTTAAGAGATCAATAAATGAATATATAATACAAATGTGACACATTTCTACTTTGTATAATATTCTTAATGTCATGAAGCATGGGATAGACACAAGTGATATTTTACATATCACTAAGTAGATCGTGTTTAGTCCGAGTGAGCAAAACATCTTTGTTATTTGGGTAACTATAATGTGTAGCTAGATATCGCTTATAGTTTATGATATAAAATGTTTATATATAATTGTTAATATAACTTAGATCCTCTTATAGGTCACACCACAAAACTGGGAAACCAAAAATATGATTTTATATTTTATATGATGTATTAAGTTTTATGTGTTATGAAATAATATACATGTGATAAAATAATAAAATCAATATGTCGTAAAAACGACTTGGTTAGAATAATAAATAAAATCGTATGAGATGTATATATTATGGGGTATAATGTTTTGACATTATATATGATAATATATTACATGATATAATGTGATCTACAACATTATAACATATGAATTTGCAAAATAAATAAGAGATCATGTGCAAAGTGGTTTGCACATGATGTGGTTTAGTGGAGATGTAAACAAGAGATCATGTGTAAGTGGTTTGCAGATAATATGGTTTGAGGAGAGATTAATAGGGGATCATGTGTAAGTGGTTTGCACATGATGTGGGTTAGAGGAAATCCTATAAATAGGTCTCTCCTCCCTTTCTTGTTAATAGCAATGGAAAATTCTTCTCTCTCCAATTTTTCCATTATTCCATCTGAAATTCTCTTAGTTTTAATTGTGTGCTAAAGATTAATTTCTTTGGAGCATAATAGGGGTTATTATCTAGATTCTAACCTTGATTTAGAGATTGATTGTGTAATATCCTGAATTTTTTAGTTGAGGTAATAATCAAATATCTTAATGGACTAATTAAGATTGTTGGATGATTGTGTGGTTTTAGGAGAAGATGGAATTTTGAGAAGAATATTGAGAAGAAAAAGATGGAGATTTTGAGGCAAGTACTGATTCGTTATTCTTCAGTTTCATATCGTGTCTGTCTCTCTTGATATTCGTAGTTGCATGCATGTTGAGCATTAATATTGATTTTATGGATATGCATATGATTGCATGGTGGTGTTTCGGTCGACATGTCTTGTGGCTGTGTGTATGTTTCTAGCAGAGCAACTTAGGAAAGAGCTGCCTAACGGACAGCGTGGAGCCACCCGAGAGAGGAAAGGGCTGCCTGTCGTTAGTGTGGAGCTACCAGGTGTGCGTCTGACAGATTGATAGATTTCAGAAGCACAGGATGTGGTCGAATCTGAATGGGGGTTTCAAATTGATATGCATGCAATTTATTTGTGATGCATGTCTCTTGATTGTGCTTATTGACTGAATGTCATATTATGTATTATTTTCCACATGATTATGATTCTGATTGATTGATGGTTGGTACTTGCGGGCTGTCGAGCTCACAATTTGTTGATTATATTTTTCAGATTATTATGGGCCTATCAGATGGATTTAAATATCACAGTGCGCAGCGGTCAGGATCGTGGATCGTATCTTAACGCACCGGGTTCAGGCAGGTGATCAGTTGTCCGGGCTCGGGGCGTTACAAATGGTATCAGAGCAATACGATCCTCGGAATTAGTCGGGATTTGGATTTGAAATAAAAATTTGATTGGATTGGAATTTGAGAAATTGAATTTAGAAGTATTGACTATTGATTTAAATGTGAATTTTGACTTGGTTGGATTTGCTACCAAATTATTAATAAATAATGAAAGATGAATTTAGAGATATTTGGACTTGAGTTCAAATGTGAATTTGGATTTGGTTGGATTGATTATCTAAATTATGAGCGATAAGTGGTGTTAGGTTTTTAGATTTGATAAATAATGAGTTGAAAAATTTGTATTGATTTGTTTGGATTGAGACAATATTGAGATCAAATTTCGAGGACAAAATTTCTTTTAAGGAGGGTAGAATGTAATATCCTGAATTTTTTAGTTGAGGTAATAATCAAATATCTTAATGGACTAATTAAGATTGTTGGATGATTGTGTGGTTTTAGGAGAAGATGGAATTTTGAGAAGAATATTGAAAAGAAAAAGATGGAGATTTTGAGGCAAGTACTGATTCGTTATTCTTCAGTTTCATATCGTGTCTGTCTCTCTTGATATTCGTAGTTGCATGCATGTTGAGCATTAATATTGATTTTATGGATATGCATATGATTGCATGGTGGTGTTTCGGTCGATATGTCCTGTGGCTGTGTGTATGTTTCTAGCAGACCAACTTAGGAAAGAGCTGCCTAACGGACAGCGTGGAGCCACCCGAGAGAGGAAAGGGCTGCCTGTCGTTAGTGTGGAGCTACCAGGTGTGCGTCTGACAGATTGATAGATTTCAGAAGCACAGGATGTGGTCGAATCTGAATGGGGATTTCAAATTGATATGCATGCATTTTATTTGTGATGCATGTTTCTTGATTGTGCTTATTGACTGAATGTCATATTCTGTATTATTTTCCACATGATTATGATTCTGATTGATTGATGGTTGGTACTTGAGGGCTGTCGAGCTCACAATTTGTTGATTATATTTTTCAGATTATTATGGGCCTATCAGATGGATTTAAATATCAGAGTGCGCAGCGGTCACGATCGTGGATCGTATCTTAACGCACCGGGTTCGGGCGGGTGATCAGTTGTCCGGGCTCGGGGCGTTACAAATGGTATCAGAGCAATACGATCCTCGGAATTAGTCGGGATTTGGATTTGAAATAAAAATTTGATTGGATTGGAATTTGAGAAATTGAATTTAGAAGTATTGACTATTGATTTAAATGTGAATTTTGACTTGGTTGGATTTGCTACCAAATTATTAATAAATAATGAAAGATGAATTTAGAGATATTTGGACTTGAGTTCAAATGTGAATTTGGATTTGGTTGGATTGATTATCTAAATTATGAGCGATAAGTGGTGTTAGGTTTTTAGATTTGATAAATAATGAGTTGAAAAATTTGTATTGATTTGTTTGGATTGAGACAGTATTGAGATCAAATTTCGAGGACGAAATTTCTTTTAAGGAGGGTAGAATGTAATATTCTGAATTTTTTAGTTGAGGTAATAATCAAATATCTTAATGGACTAATTAAGATTGTTGGATGATTGTGTGGTTTTAGGAGAAGATGGAATTTTGAGAAGAATATTGAGAAGAAAAAGATGGAGATTTTGAGGCAAGTACTGATTCGTTATTCTTCAGTTTCATATCATGTCTGTCTCTCTTGATATTCGTAGTTGCATGCATGTTGAGAATTAATATTGATTTTATGAATATGCATATGATTGCATGGTGGTGTTTCGGTCGACATGTCTTGTGGCTGTGTGTATGTTTCTAGCAGACCAACTTAGGAAAGAGCTGCCTAACGGACAACGTGGAGCTACCCGAGAGAGGAAAGGGCTGCCTGTCGTTAGTGTGGAGCTACCAGGTGTGCGTCTGACAGATTGATAGATTTCAGAAGCACAGGATGTGTTCGAATCTGAATGGGGGTTTCAAATTGATATGCATGCATTTTATTTGTGATGCATGTCTCTTGATTGTGCTTATTGACTGAATGTCATATTCTGTATTATTTTCCACATGATTATGATTCTGATTGATTGATGGTTGGTACTTGCGGGCTGTCGAGCTCACAATTTGTTGATTATATTTTTCAGATTATTATGGTCCTATCAGATGGATTTAAATATCAGAGTGCGCAGCGGTCACGATCGTGGATCGTATCTTAACGCACCGGGTTCGGGCGGGTGATCAGTTGTCCGGGCTCGGGGCGTTACAAATGGTATCAGAGCAATACGATCCTCAGAATTAGTCGGGATTTGGATTTGAAATAAAAATTTGATTGGATTGGAATTTGAGAAATTGAATTTAGAAGTATTGACTATTGATTTAAATGTGAATTTTGACTTGGTTGGATTTGCTACCAAATTATTAATAAATAATGAAAGATGAATTTAGAGATATTTGGACTTGAGTTCAAATGTGAATTTGGATTTGGTTGGATTGATTATCTAAATTATGAGCGATAAGTGGTGTTAGGTTTTTAGATTTGATAAATAATGAGTTGAAAAATTTGTATTGATTTGTTTGGATTGAGACAGTATTGAGATCAAATTTCAAGGACGAAATTTCTTTTAAGGAGGGTAGAATATAATATCCTGAATTTTTTAGTTGAGGTAATAATCAAATATCTTAATGGACTAATTAAGATTGTTGGATGATTGTGTGGTTTTAGGAGAAGATGGAATTTTGAGAAGAATATTGAGAAGAAAAAGATGGAGATTTTGAGGCAAGTACTGATTCGTTATTCTTCAGTTTCATATCATGTCTGTCTCTCTTGATATTCGTAGTTGCATGCATGTTGAGCATTAATATTGATTTTATGGATATGCATATGATTGCATGGTGGTGTTTCGGTCGACATGTCCTGTGGCTGTGTGTATGTTTCTAGCAGACCAACTTAGGAAAGAGCTGCCTAACGGACAGCGTGGAGCCACCTGAGAGAGGAAAGGGCTGCCTGTCGTTAGTGTGGAGCTACCAGGTGTGCGTCTGACAGATTGATAGATTTCAGTAGCATAGGATGTGGTCGAATCTGAATGGGGGTTTCAAATTGATATGCATGCATTTTATTTGTGATGCATGTCTCTTGATTGTGCTTATTGACTGAATGTCATATTCTGTATTATTTTCCACATGATTATGATTCTGATTGATTGATGGTTGGTACTTGCGGGCAGTCGAGCTCACAATTTGTTGATTATATTTTTCAGATTATTATGGGCCTAGCAGATGGATTTAAATATCAGAGTGCGCAGCGGTCAGGATCGTGGATCGAATCTTAACGCACCGGGTTCGGGAGGGTGATCAGTTGTCCGGGCTCGGGGCGTTACAGATTGACTATCTGCTTTCTCTCTAATCTTGTTTAGAGTTTGGTGAACACTTGGAGGCGAGTCGGTGGGCGATTCGACGAGCATAATAGATGTTTTGATATATATATATATATATATAGTTTATATGACATTAGAATAAATACAAAACAATGTACATGAGATTGCTGAAAATATGAATATCGATCTTGCGTGCATGTATAATTTTTAAAAAATATATACATACATAGGAGCACAAAATCCTACAACCTCTTCTTCTTCGGTTTCCTCGTCAGAAGATGGTTGATGAGATGATGAGACTATGGTCTTCATTTTAGCCAAAGTGGTTTTGCAGATATGATACTTATAGATGCATGAAGGAAAACCAGAGACGTCAATCTTATGGTGCTCAAAAGTGTGAGTAAGCCACTGATGAGAATTTTATTTATACCCCAAGTGCACGGCGTCAATGAAGACGTGACAAGTACGGGTTGAACACAAGAAGGGAGAGATATTGTTATTTTTGTAATTTTCGATTAAGGAAAGAAAGAGAGAGAAATAAGGTTGGTTTGAGATTTTGGATTTTTAATTTTCTAAAGCAAGAACAACAAAAACAAACTAAGAATAAAGCAAATATGGATGAGAGTCCAGCGGGTGGGGCTTTAGATATCAGGTTTTGTTTAGAGAAATCTGAAACATATAATAAATCACATTAGTTATAAAGCATTACATGATAAATGACTCAACATAAACTCAAGTAATCAAAATATACTAACACGAAATTAAAATAATAACATAATTCTTTTTCTCATCACCCTAAATCCATCACCCCACCCTTTGGAGAGAGTTAGAAACTCATGGATGGATGGAAGGAGAAGGGGTCCTAGAGAAACTACGAAAGAAAACTAAAAACACGAAATAAACGAACAGAATTTTATTGCTAAAGGATGGAAAAAAACAAGTCCGTTTCAATACATGATTCGGCCTTATTTATAGCATCAACCGGGGATCCCAATACATAAAAGGAAAGTACACGCGTCAATAAGCATTGGTAAAAATTTGAGCACACGGATCAACTTTTGTGCGGCTAATCCGCCACATTTTGTACATGAGGTGCGGCGGAATCGCCACCTTTTTGGCTCAGAATCGATTCAGATTTTTCCTGTGTGTTTATGGTATGTTTTAGCTGTCCTTTGCGCGTCCGGATTGATTTCTTTCCTTTCTTTTGAGCTCCGAATTAATTTCTTCATATATTTGGAGATCCAAATTGATTTTTCTTTAAAACTTCTCCAAAATAATATTTTGGTACTCGTAATTTGCAGTCGGGTCCTTGGCGTTTTGCAATTAAGTTCCTGACTACTTTTGTGCTTAAGTCCGTGACCTTTTTGTAATTTGGTCTTTGAATGCTTTTATGCTTGGATGGACTTCAATTTGAACCCCGATAATCTTGAACTTGGTCTTTATGATAGAAATGAGTCTCTTGCACGCGTTTATGCTTGGGATATGGGTAATTTGCATTGAGGTCCCTGTATTCTGTAAATAAGACTAAACACATACCTTAGTAGCATTTATTGATATAAAATTAATCTAAATGAAAGACATATGATGCAATGCATCAAATACCCCCACACCTAGATTTTGCTAGTCCCTAGCAAAACAAAATATAAGAAAAATGAAAACCGGGAAATCCTAACTCAGTTTCGTAGGAATCACGGTTGCACTTAGCATGTGCAAAAAGCCTTTAAACCCCTAAGTTTCCTTAGAGGATGAGTTTTGCCTCGTGAGGGTTTTCAGTTGACACACCCACAAAGTCTTAATTCAATATTTCATTAATAACTCTCAATATATCCACCTCAACCATATACATCTCACTTAGAATTCTTGCATGCTCATTATATAAATCTAACTCATAAAAATTCTGTCTTGGTCTTTGTTCCTCCAACATTCACACCACTAACCCTTCTACACATGTTATCACTTAAATTATTTTGCACGCCTCCTCTGGTGGTGAAATATCATTCGGATCAACCATGGCATGGATCATTCTTTTAACTTTGGGCCTTGAGTATCTTAAAGTATTATTATTATTATTTTTCCGTGATTCAACACATTTGCTTTTTTGACACTTTTACCCTTTTTGCATTCGTGTAGCGAGTTTGGTCGATAATCCCGAGCTGGCAGACTCAAGTTACCGGGTTTCAAGATACCCCTACGGACCAGTGACTCGAAGGCTTGGGCTTTTGTAATCATTTTGCAAGATGTGCTTTCCTCACTTTTATTCCCCTTTTATTTTCATCAAGGCTTAATTGCTATCAGAAGTCCACATTTCCCGGTATATTTTCCTCAACGTCTGATTTTTATCAACCACTTCAAAGATTTGATTCATCCAATTTAAGTGCATACATGTCTTAAAGGGTAATGGGTTATTTCTTTGGAACTTAGATTTATGTCATAATTTCTACAAGCAGAACTATATAATAAGGAATAAAAACTCAATGCAATTTGTACACGGGTTTTGGTAGTTCAATCTTAAGCTATGTCATGAAACATTGACTTTTTTGAAGAATATATAGATAGATAGATAGATAAACACCCCCACACCTAAATCATGCATTGTCCTCAATGTATGCAAAGATAAAGCAAATGCACTTATTACCTGAGTCAACTTGCGGTAGAGGGGTTGAATTTGCTCAGAGTCAACCATAGTCAGAACTGGATTGAATGTCACCATGTTGGTGCATGTATCCAGTTGAATTGTTCCCCATGTTGCCCTGAGAGTCCTGGGGCCAAGATTCGACACCCCTCACATGTGTTTGTTCTCTTATTTGCTCGAGTGATGGTGGTTTGGTAGATGAATTACTCCCCTTTTTCTCACTTTCTTTTTTGATTTTGCGACGATTTATTTGTTTCAGAAATCTTATAGATACGCGTTCTGATCACAACATCACTTTGATTGCATACTATTTCTGGTTCACTATCAACATGAAAGACATTAAATTCAGCTTTTAAGTTTCCAAAAGATAGTTGCATGAGCCCGTTTCGACAATTTATCAAAGCTTCAGAAGTGGCTAAAAAGGGTCTGCCTAGTATTACAGGGATTTGTCTCTTAGGATTGACAACAGGTTCAATGTCTAGAACGACAAAATCCACTGGGTAAATGAACTCACCAACCTTAATCAAAACTTCCTCTACTACACCTCTTGGTTTCATAACAGAGCAATCAATAAATTGAAGAGTTGTCTTAGAGGGTTTTAGTGGACCAATGTTTAGTTGCTCATAGACAGAGAACGGGAGTAGGTTAACACTAGCACCAAGGTCTAGAAGGACTTTGTTGATAAAAGTATCTCCTATCGCACATGAAATTAAGGGACACCCAGGGTCCTTATACTTTATAGGAGATGAGTTGGACATAATAGAGCTTATGTTTACAGTCAAGAATGCCTTCTTTGGTACGTTCGTTTTTCTCTTCTTAGTGCACAGATCCTTTAAGAATTTAGCATACGCAGGTATTTGTTGAATCATATCTAGGAGTGGAATATTCACCTTAACTTGCTTAAATACTTCCAAGATTTTCTCCATTTGTGCACTTGAGCTCTTATTGAGTCTATTGGGGAATGAGGCTTTAGGAACATAGACTCCCTCAGGTTGAGCTATAGGGTCAGGTTGACTAGGTGGGTTGGGCTTTTCAAATTGGACTTCAGGTTCAATGGTCAGGTCACATGTGGGTGGTTGACGGCTAGATTGATTAGGAGCCCTAGGATTTACCACATTGTTATCAACTTGTTTTCCAGACCGTAATGATACAACTGCATTTATTTGTTGGAACGGTCCCTCCTCATGAACCATTTGAACTGGTCTAGGGTTGTTACTACCTAGAGGTGGTTGATAGGGCTGATATTGATTATTAGGTCTTGGATTCACCTCAGGTTGACTTGGAAACTGACCCTTTTCTCTTTTACCTACAATTTGTGCTAGTTGGCTGACTTGTGTTTCTAGCCTTTGGAAGGATTGGGTGGTTGTTTGCATAAAAGTCTTAACCAAAATTTCCAAGCTTGTCAATCTAACATCATAATCTCCATTGTTACTAAACCCAGATGATGTATTATTTTGGTTATACGGGTTTGGTTGTTGTCTAGGAGGTTGACATTGTTGGTTCCATGAAAGATTGAGATGATTACACCAACCCGGGTTATAGGTTGATGCGTATGGGTCATTTCTAGAATGGTTAAAGGTGGCATTAACTTGTTCCAAGTCCGCAAGATCCTCCATTATATGACCAGTTTGACCACATCTAGAGCAATGGATGGAAGAGGCTTGATTCACTAGGGGTCGGGTTTTTAGCTCTAGACTCTCCATTCTACGCATAAGGGTAGCTAGTTTTGCTTCAGCAGCTACAGTAGCATCTACAGCTAAGACACCTGGTTTGGGTTGACTTGCCATTCTAGATCCAATACTCGGGTTATTCGGTGCTCTAGCGTTGTCCCATTGCATACTATTTTCGGCTAAATCCTCAAGAAAAGTCCAAGCATCATTCTCATTTTTGGACATAAAGTTCCCTTGGCTTACAGATTCTACCATAACCCTAGATATAAGTGTCAATCCCTCATAAATAATTTGGCACAATTGCCATCTTGGAATTCCATGATGAGGGCATTGGGTCAACAGACTTTTAAATCTTTCTAAATAGGAATAGAACGGCTCGCTCTAAGATTGAACGAATGCAACAATTTCATTCCTAATCCTAATAGTCTTATGGTTGGGGAAATATTTCTTTAAGAACACTTGAACAAACTCGGCCCAACTCCTAATAGATCTTTCGGCTAGACTATATAGCCATTTCTTAGCGTCGTCCTTCAGTGCTAGAGGCACGAATTTAAGACGCACTGCCTCCTCCAGGATATGCTGGTATTGCATAAGGGAGCAGATTTCCTCAAATTCTCTAAGGAAGAGATATGGGTCTTCCTTAGAGGTGAACTTGGGCAACATACTCATGTATTGTGCCTTTAGTTCGAAGTCGCGACCCGGTATGATGGGCATGACGATGCACGATGGCTGAGCAGCCATCCTTGGGTAGCACAGATCCCTCAGAGTCATAGGCGGGTCCACTACATTCTCACCCATTGGATCCGGGTGAGGTGGTGCAACAGGTGGATTGGGGCTAAGCTCTAGACTGGAATCTAGATGAACTCGTGAGAGTCGATTGCTCAAGTCCCGAACCCAAATCTGAGTGCACCGGTTTGAATCAATTTTTTAATTCAAATTTGAAATTTAAATTCCAAATACAATTTCAAGAATCAATTACTTTTTTTTATAATTTTTTTTCAAAAATGGAAAACAAACAATAGAAGGGGAAAATATGAGAAATGAATCCTAATCTAGAGAATTGAGGTGAGAAGAGAGAGAAGACTCAGATGAGAAAGGAACTTAACTCTAAAAGATAGATGAGAGGGTTGGTCAGAAGTTTCCTAAACAAGCACGGTTCAAACAATCCTAGACCTAATGTCGCTTAAATGTAGACGACTCCTAACTGGTTGAGTCGAATTGGTTCGCTTGATTCACCTCCCTCACTAATCAAACCAAATTGTCCAGGCAGTGTATAGCTAGTGGGGGCGCTTCCGACAGAATCGGTGCCAATTAGACAACAACTTCGCTTGGAAGACTTACGTCAACACAAAAACACTTTCTAGACACCAAATTAAATTTGATCAGCTTCAAGTCATAGCAAGTCAAACCAATCTTCTCCTTAATTGAGTCCGAATCCTTAGGGGCCAATGTCTAATTGATTTTAATTTAAGGCTTAGGTGACACTTTAGGATTGTGATTTGTGGGCCATGGAAGGGTGATGAAATTCCCACCGTATCTTTTCCTACGGAGTTGCCCTTAAGATAGTTTAACTTAAATCTAGCAAAGATAGTCAAACATTGGTCTTTAGTGGGGGACAATTGCAAGGTTGTATGCAAACTAAATTATATGCTTAAATGCAATCGATCAAAACCGCGCACGTACCTTGCCTCCAGCACTCTTCAACAAAAAAAATAATTTGCAAGAATTTAGCAAGAATAATGCAAACAAAACACTATATGACGTATGCACTAAGTCCTTCTAATTTTGCCAATTTTTAGGTCGGAGTTGAATTATTGCCAATTATGGAATTTGTGCCTAACACGTGCAGTTCTACAAAAGGGAAACTTTCCAAAAATCAAAAATTGCGCAAAAGGAAACAAAAGTTACCTACGCAACGCTAAGACGGGTTCACCGCCCGCTCTCGAAAATTTCCAGTTGCTCTACGCGTCAACCAAGAGATGGAGACGACCCCAGAAAATTTTGAAGCCCAGATGCTCCAGACGTGCGGCGGATCCGCCGCAGGTTGTTCTTTACGTGCGGCGATTTCACCGCTCTTCTTGCTCCAACTGTGCCCGGATTTCGTTGCGCACTCCGTTGTCTCCTGAAACGCAAACCCAAATAGTTAGATCGCGCACACGATAAACAGAATAGAATTGAAATCACCAAAAATAAACAAAATCTTCGTCGCCTCCCCGGCAACGGTGCCAAAAACTTGATGAGAATTTTATTTATACCGTAAGTGCACGGCGTCAATGAAGACGTGACAAGTACGGGTCGAACACAAGGAGGGAGAGATATTGTTATTTTTGTAATTTTTGATTAAGGAAAGAAAGAGAAATAAGGTTGGTTTGAGATTTTGGATTTTTAATTTTCTAAAGCAAGAACAACAAAAACAAACTAAGAATAAAGCAAATATGGATGAGAGTCCAGCGGGTGGGGGTTTAGATATCAGGTTTTGTTTAGAGAAATCTAAAACTTATAATAAATCACATTAGTTATAAAGCATTACATGATAAATGACTCAACATAAACTCAAGTAATCAAAATATACTAACACGAAATTAAAATAATAACATAATTCTTTTTCTCATCACCCTAAATCCATCACCCCCACCCTTTGGAGAGAGTTAGAAACTCATGGATGGAGGGAAGGAGAAGGGGTCCTAGAGAAACTACGAAAGAAAACTAAAAACACGAAATAAACGAACAGAATTTTATTGCTAAAGGATGGAAAAAACAAGTCCGTTTCAATACATGATTCGGCCTTATTTATAGCCTCAACCGGGGATCCCAATACATAAAAGGAAAGTACACGCGTCAATACAGCATTGGTAAAAATTTGAGCACACGGATCAACTTTTGTGCGGCTAATCTGCTGCATTTTGTACATGAGGTGCGGTGGAATCGCCACCTTTTTGGCTCAGAATCGATCCGGATTTTTCATGTGTGTTTATGGTATGTTTTAGCTGTCCTTTACGCGTCCGGATTGATTTCTTTCGTTTCTTTTGAGCTCTGAATTAATTTCTTCATATATTTGGAGATCCAAATTGATTTTTCTTTAGAACTTCTCCAAAATAATATTTTGGTACTCGTAATTTGCAGTCGGGTCCTCGGCGTTTTGCAATTAAGTTCCTGACTACTTTTGTGCTTAAGTCCCTGACATTTTTGTAATTAGGTCTTTGAATGCTTTTATGCTTGGATGGACTTCAATTTGAACCCCGATAATCTTGAACTTGGTCTTTATGATAGAAATGAGTCTCTTGCACGCGTTTATGCTTGGGATATGGGTAATTTGCATTCAGGTCCCTGTATTATGTAAATAAGACTAAACACATACCTTAGTAGCATTTATTGATATAAAATTAATCTAAAAGAAAGACATATGATGCAATGTATGCAATGCATCAACCACATTGGATAAGGGAGGTATTTCCCATTCCCAAACCACATGTGGAGGAAGGTGACCAAAGGCTAATTGATTGGAATTTTCTTGAATAAATAGTAGATACAAATTAACTTGATCATGGAGATTTCATTATGGTGGTCCATTTTTGGGTAGTGGTTGTAGGACACAATGTATGCAAGGATTCGAGGTAATGGACACATTAACGATGTGTTGTGAACTACCTTGCCATTTTTAGTGTTTGGTGGTGTGGCATAATGTTCCTCAATCATTTTGGTGGTGTTGCATTAGGAACGGCTATCCAGGGTCGGTCGGTGTATATGTGAATTCCGGCATACTCGATATTTAAAGCATGGGCAATATGACCAAGTACAATCTCATATCTAATACCATTGATCATAGTGCAAAAGATGTGTTTATTAGGATTTTTTCTAAGATTGCAATAAAATTGTTGGACTAAGAATGGATAGTAAGGCTTAGGTAATAATTTGTCATGCAATGAGTGAGTCAATGCACACCTAGATGTTCATTTACAAGAAATTTAGAAAAGTCTAATACCTCGACCTTTCTACAAGGAAAAAATAGAGCAACTAAGTAGCGATTTCCCAATCCTTTTGGGCCTAATTGTTGATTGTGTAGAAGGGATACAGTGGAGGAGCAGGCGGATGGCAAATGTTGGGGTCGGTGGGAGGACGATCTTATGCCTTCTACTTCCGACGTTCAATGGCAACCACATCCGGTTTGGGCCATTTTTTGCGACAACTCGTCTTCTTTCTTTCGGTCATGATGTGAATGGACAGAAGGTTGAAATGTACAGTGGCACTAGTGCAGAATGCACAATAGACATCGTACAATAGACATTGTATATCAAAACATCCGACGTCTATAGGTTTGTATAGACGTCAATTTTTGTAGTATAACTGACTTTTGTACCTCCTGAAATAATAAAAATATTTTTTTTTATTTTTTGCGATTTATTTCGTATAAGAATTTATGTGAATTATTTGGATTAATTGAAAAATAGTTACATCAATTTTACTATCCCGTGTTTTGATGTACATATGTGTTGAAGTTTAGTCCCACATTGGAGAATGTTTTTTGTTGGTGGAGTTGATGTACTCCACCACTCCTTTACTTCTAAATGGGAGTTGGGTACCATACTACAAAATGCAAGTGATATATATATATATATCTATATATATATATATCTATATATATATATTTAATGGTCAAAAGATCGACACTTGGGGAACATGGGCCTACGATGGTTGCAATATTTTTTTATTATTTGAAGGTATAGACGTCGGTTTTACAGGGTAGCCAACGTATATAGGCCATAAGGTTATTATTATTATTATTATTATTATTTTAACGTATAGACGTTAGTTTTATAGGATAACCGACGTCTATAGGTCGTAAGAGTTTAGTCCCACATTGGATAATTTGTTTTTGTTGGTGTGGTTGATGTACTCCACCACTCCACTGCTGAACGTGAACGAGTTGGGGCACGTGGGCATGTTGGGCTTAATGTTCATGATTATTGGTCAAAAGATTGACACTTGGGCATCTTGGGCTTGATTAATGTGAGGGTTGGATGCCTGATATATGCTGCAATGTTTTTTTGGTTAATTAAATATATAATAGACGTCGATCGTATATAGCCGACGTTTATACAACAGCGCATATGCGACAGTGAAATATACGTCGGGTACTTGGACCGCCAAAATCTGACGTCTATACTCCTGTATATCAGATGTATATGGGTTCTTCTGCACTAGTGTGGAAGGAGTAGAGGAGGAAGAGGTGGAGCAAAAAATGGTTTCAAAAATAGCAACCATTGATCAGACGAAGAAGAAATCAGCCAGAAAAGGAGAGGGGCATCATTTAGGGTAAAAGAAGAAAAAAGGAAAGTGAAAAAAAGAGGTACGATTTTTACCCTGTAAGCAGCAAAAAGTGCGTCAGCGGTCGACTGGACATGTATATTCAGTCGGCCGAACAATGAAATTCGGGTAAAAAAATGGATCGATGTGGGTAATGGTTCAACCGAAAGAAGGAATCGGTCAACTAATTGAATCAGTTTACTAACCGCAAGTGCACCCCCACGTTGAAGTGGTGGCAAGCACGGGTCGATCCACAAGGAGCGTGCGCGAGTCAGATTCACGATACTCGAGTGGGAAAAGAAAAGGAGAGAGATGTGATCAGAATCAAACTACAACACGTTGGAAATCGGAAAATAAACAATAAAACTAAACCCATCGGGGGGTAGAGAAAGAACATGGAAATGAAAATGTGTGGTGTAGTCTGTGTTCAAACATAGTCAAAGCAACCTAGACACCCAAATGTGCAAATTAAAGACATTGCACAAAGGTTCAAAGCAACAAACAAACACAAATAAACAACACAAAATCACCAAATCAGTTAAGACGCTCATTACGAAAAAATGCAGTAAGAGAATCGATCCCACTCATCATCGAGTCAAAGCGAGCATCAATGTGGGCTTCAATGCGAGCAAAATGAGCAATGTTGGAGGCTTCGAGTTGATCAAAAGGAGCCGAAGTGGAGGCCTCGAATGCATCAACTCGGTTTAAAAGGTGCTGATAAGCATAGGCGTCGAACGAGCTAGAAGCTGACCAATTTCCACCAGAAGCCCATGCAGCTTTACCTCCCTCACCCCATGAGTCACTCAACGCCCGCGGGGCTTGACTAGGCATCCATATCGGATCACCAAAGGTTTCTTCTTCTTCTTCTTCATCATTATCTTCTTCTTCATTAGAATCTTTGTCAGATGAAGGTTGTCGAGAGACGATCGTCTTCATTTTGGACAGTGTGGTCTTACAAATAGGATATTTGTAGACCACCGAACGAAATACAGAGAAATTGATCGTAAGATGCTCAAAGAGAGCCGATAGCCACATAGGATAAGGAAGATACCTCCCTTTCCGATGCCACGTATGCAAGAAGATGAAGAAAGTCCAATCTACCGCAATCTTCTTATAGATACAATAAATGAAAATAAACTTGGTATTTGAAATCTCATTACGGTGGCCAAACTTTGGGTAAAGGTTGTAGGAGACAATTTGTGCTAAGATCCAGGGTAGGGGATGCAAAAGAGAGGCATTGTGTTTAAATCTTCCATTTATCCATTGTGGTGGAGTGGCATATAATTCATCTATCTTTTCTTGAACTTCGGTACCAAGCAGTGCTGCTTGTGGTTGGTCAAGTAGATATGAAGTCCAAATGACTCTAGACCTAGAGTGGAGGCAATCAATTTGGGTGTAATCTTATATTGAGTCCCATTTATCAAAATAGTGAGTATAAGGCAATTTGGGTCTTTTCTCCAATAACAATAGAATTGTTGCACAAGGAATGGGTAGTAAGGTTTAGATGCTAATCGAGTTTGGCTATAAGTGAGCTTATTTGCATCTAAATGTGCTCTAAGAGAGAATCGGTAAAATCAGCTACCTTAACCTTACAGCAAGAGATGAAAGGAGCGAATGAGAATTCTTTGTCCCAAGCCTCCTGAGCACTACCAACAATCAAATATAATGGATGAGTTGGAGTAACCGGAGGATGCTGAGCACTCAAGGATGTAGGAGGGTGATCATGTCTCCTCTTAGTTCGGCGTTCGGTGGTGACAACATCTGGCCCGACGGAAGACTTGCGGTGGAAAAAGGTAGAGGAAGGTTAAGGGAGGCGAATGGTGGAGGAAAAAGACGAGTTGAACGGCCAGAAGAGGGCAAATGGTCGATCGGAGGGAGATGGATGGTTGTTAGTGTAAGGAGAGGGGAAGATTGAAAGTGAAACCATGATTTTACCCTTAAAGTAGCACAAAAAGGCGTTATCGGTTGACTATTCGGGCACCACAGTCGATTGAAAGGTTAAATTTGAGGAAAAAATTGACTGGATTTGGGCAATTGATTGACATCATTTCATGCATTCATTTGTGTCTTATATCCATTATCTTGAACCTAAACAATGCTACATAATGAGTTTTTTGTTTGAGTTTCAGGAAATAAACAGGATTGAGGAGAAGAGGCATAAAAGGACCTAAAAACAAGAAAAATGACTAAGTTGCAAGACTTATGGACTAAGATGCACAAGAGAGGGACCCGAATGTAAAACCGAAGGGCCAATGTGAAAATCAAGAAACTCCACACCATCATGAGGCGTATTTGGGCAATTAGATTCGGGCCGACACTCAATAACAAACCGAGTACACCCCATGTGAAGAATTGAGGAAGTCAAGAACATATCCGAAAATGGGTCGGATCTGTGAAAAGTGACCGCCAATTGGCGGTCCAAGACCGTTAATTAGCGGTCCGTTTGTCTCCGAAGCCGACCCGATTTCTCCACGACATGGGTTATGTGTTTATGTGTATTCGGGGAAGGTTTTATTAGTCCCACATTGGGGGATTGTCCCCGATTACCTTTTTCTATGGTTATAAATAGAACTCCTCCTCCTTTTGTATTCACCCATTACTTGGTGGTATTCTCTCTACGTGGAGTAAGCCTTGGAGCAAAAACTCAAGATGGAGAAGAATGCTACTAGTAATGTGAGTCATTTAATAAAATAATTTTTCATTGTTTTGTTCGCATGTTGTTTCGTTTTTATGCATGCTTAGCTTAGTCTTATTTCTTTGATCTTAGTCTAAATTAGTTAGAATGTCTCCTTTCTTCTTTAGTTTAATTGCTAAAATAATGTGTAGATCCATCCCCTTTGGGGGTGGAGATGATGTTCATATATATTGTGAAGTTTGGATGTTTGATGAATTTTTGATTGTGTAGACTTGCATGTTTTGTATGTTCATTGGGCGTATTTTAATCATCTACATGTTGGGGATTTTGAGGGGTTTTGCCATAAGATTTAGACACTTCCCATGCTTAGTTTTCTCTTGTTTATTGACTGAAATTTCCTGTTGAATATGCTACATGTTAGTTGTGTGTTTGTATTTGTGTTTGCTTGCTTGATTGATTGAAGAAACTTTGTTTTGATGGGTTTTGCCATAACATTTACACACCTCCCAAGCTTACCTTTTTTCTTCACATGAGTTTATGGTTTTTGATGAGTCTTGCCATACCTTTAGACACTTCTCATGCTGAGCCTAATCTTATGTTAATCAACTAGTAATTGCCGATACGTTGTGTGAATGGATTGATAGGTTTTGCCATATCTTTAGACACTTCCTATGCATGAAGACACACACAACACACACACACACACATTCATGCTTACATGCATCTTTCATCACTTATTTCACTTCATATGTGCACACACTCCACCCCTTAGGGGTTTCTCTTCTTGATTCTCAATCTTTCGTGCTTTCTTTCGCATTTCGTACTTATTAGTTTAGTGTAGTTTAGCTTTAGCGTAATCACATCTTTTCTCCCTTTATTCGCCATCTGATTTCGGTCATACCAGAGTGCTGCTCACCTCCCTGCGGACGACCCGTACTTGCCCCATCTTCACCGACGACTGTGCACTTGCGGTCTAAATATAAAACGTTTAAATGAGTTTTTGGCGCCATTGCCGGGGAGGTGACTCTGGTTTGGACGATTCAGGTGGATTTAATTTTTTGTTTGTAGTTTTACTTTGTTTCAGGAGACTTGGAGACGCAAGGGGAGGTAGTTGGAGAAGTTTGGAGGCAAACAGAGCTTGTTGCACCACCACTCAGCGGCCTAAGACCGCTAACTGGCGGTCTGGTAAGCTCCTCTCCACTTCTTCTTTCTTTTACTTGTTTCTTTATCTGATATAGAGGTCTGGGGATTAATTTCGCATGCTCTGATTTTTAGTTTGTCCCCAAATCAATAATCAATCTCCCTTTAAGCAACTTTGACCCTAAAACCCAAAGCAAAAGATTGGGCATTCTTTTTTGTTTAGGTCATGCATCATGTACTTGACTTAGGCACGTAGATTATCATTTATTTTAGTTTTACTTTTAGTTGCTGAGTGTTGGCGTGAGGTACACATTTCCTACTCTCATTCATGCATTTCATATGAACATGCATTAGTTAGTAGGATTTGCATTGCAACAAGTGTGAGTTGAGCGTTTGTTTTGAGAGTTGATTGCTAGATTAAGACTCCAAAATGCTACTAAGGAGGAGCTGTCTCATATTAGATAAGGTGGGGGATTTCATCACCCTTTCCTTCGCCCCAAAACCACACTAATCAAGGGCCTAATTTTAAAATCAAGTAGACAATGACCCTAAGGATCTCGGGCGCATTAAGAGAGTGGTCCGGTCGCGACTGATTGATATCATTTCATGCTTACATTTGTATCTTATATCCATTATCTTTCACCTAAACAATGCTACATAACGAGTTTTATATTTGAATTTCAGAAATAAATAGGTTTGATAAGAAGACGCATGAAAGGACCTAAAAGAAGGAAAAAAGACTGAGTTGAGAGACTCGAGGACTAAGAAGCAATATCAAAGGACCTGAATGCAAGATAGAAGGACCAATAAGCACACAAGAATACTCCACACCATCATGGGGAGTATTTTCACAATTCTATTCGGTTTGGAGCTCCAACAAGCGAGGTATATGCATCAAAGACCAACAAATCCATCCAGAAAAGCCCATAACAAAAATCAGACGGATCCAAACCCTGTAGACCACCAATTGGCGGTCTGGGACCGCTAATTGGTGGTCTGGGTTGCTCCGAATCCGCTAACATTTCTGTGGCTTATGTATTAGAGTGTGTTTAGTCTATTTCTGGTTTTTTTAGTCCCAGACCGGGGGATTGTCCTGGATTACCTTTTTCTATGGCTATAAATAGAACTCTCCCTCCTCTCTTGTACCCCATCTCTCTCTTGGTGGCCATCCTCTCTACTAGGAGTTAAAGCCTTGAAGCAAAAACCCTGGTGGAGAGAGGCTACTTGTAATTGAGTGAGTAATAATAGATGTTTTCCATTAGTATGTTGTTTCTTTCTTAGTTTAATTTCCTTTGATATGCTTGCATGCTTCTTTTGTTTAATGTCCTTTTAGTTTCTTTAATATTTCTTGCTTGCTTAGTTTAGTTTCATTTCAGTAGAATGTTTCATTTTAATGTAGGTTGTAGTGTAATGATAAGTGAGTAGTTCCACCCCCATTTGGGGGGTGGAGAAATGTGTGATATGGTCATGTGGTGTATTAGGTGTGTGTTATCTTAATCCCTTGAGCCTTATATGATTTCCATAACCATCTAATCAGATTTCACTCTTGTCTTTGATATGCTAATGCTCTTGAATGAAGCTTAGCTTATTCTTAGATTAGTGGACCTATTTTATGGGGAATGATAAGGTGAGGATATAGATGTAATTGATGAAGGAAACATGATTTGTAGTTGCATGTACTCTTGTTGCCTTTACCTTGGTTAATGCATTGTATGTTTTAATGATAATGTGCTATGTTATTTCATGCGGAGGCATAGTAGGGTCTAGTCTTTATATATAAGTTCATTTAGCTTCATTCCAATTATTGTCTTTTATGTTTTAACAATATTGTGTCATCTTAATTCATGTGGAGGAAAAGTTGGATGTAGTTTTACGATTTTCATGCACTACATATTGTGATGAGCTTAATTGAACACACACACACACAAGCATACACATATCTTAATTGCTGGCGTGAGTTACGTGCACCCAAATCTCTCATTCATGTATGTTTCGATCATGCATTAGTTAGTAAGGTGCATCAGGACAAGAGTGAGTTGAGCGTTTGATTGGAGTGTTGATTGCTAGATTTAAGATCAAAACGCTACTAAGGAGGGGCTGTCCCATAAAAGATAAGGTGGGGGATTTCATCACCCTTTCCTTGGCCCTAAAAATCACTCTTAATAAAAGCCTTAATTCTAAAAGCAAGTAGACATTGGCCCTAAGGATTTCGGACGCACTAGGAGTGTAATCTAGTTGAGACCGTCATGGCCTGATCGGCGTTGCCTACCTTGTCGATAGTAGGAGGTACTGGATCTCCGGATATGGTATCACTTGCTGGGCATTGTGGTCTTCGTTGTAGGGAGGTGAGGCGTGTCAAGGCTTGTGACCTCGAAGTTAGTCATCGTCTAGCGTAAGGACCCATTGCCTTACATTGTTTGAGCCGTGCTTGCTAGATTAGACTTCTACCTTCTCCAATTACCCACGCTAGCTCTAGGATTCTTCCCTCCTCATCTGAGTCCTCTCCTCATCTATTTTCTACGAGTAGTCTCCTCCTCTTAGTACACTTCTTGTTGCGTGTTATTTTAGAGTCGAGTCGAGCATTTTATGCGAGGTTGGGCTCGTTCTGGTGAGAGCGCTCGACTTGAGAGAGTGCATTTTTCTGAGATGGACGGTCTTGGTGATCAGCCATCTCCGCCTCGTGCTCCTTTGGAGCATGAGGCCGAGTCTTCTCGTGGTGACGGGGGAGACCGGGTTCCATACATGGATTACCTCGGTCCGCTCCCACCACCACGTAGACCTCTTTCTCCTCCTCCTCTGACTCGAGAGGAAGAGCGATTCGGTCAGGATCGAGTCCTTGGTGCACCACCACCTTTAGCTTGTCAGGATAGACTGATGACTTTGTGGGAGCGGACCCATCCTGTTCGAGCCGCGCATCCTTCTTGCATAGTTCTTCCCCCAGCTCGCGGGAACAACTATGAGCTAAAACCTCAGTATGTGAGCATAAGTCCTACCTTTACTGGCAATAAGGACGATCCGTATATTTTAATACGTGAATTCGAGGAAGTATGCTCCATGTTCAAGCTTCAACAACTTGATGAGGATTTAGTCCGGTCGAGGATGATTTCTTTCGCGTTGAAGGATAACGCGAAGAAATGGATGTACAGTCTCCCGGCGAGCTCTATTCGGTCTTGGAATGACTTTGTGACCGTCTTTCTGAAGAGATTTTTTCCTCAAAGGAAAAATCAACAGACACGGCACCAGATACACCAAATGTATCAGACTGAGACCGAACATTTTATGCTTTCTTTGAGAGGTTCAAGGACCTTCTCTTGTAGTGCCCTCATCATGGAATTTAGTTGTGGCAGTTATGCCAAATTGTTTATGAGGGCCTCTACTACAATACCCGCACATTGTTGGAGTCGATGTGTCAGGGTGATTTCCAAATGAAACCCATCGATGAGGCATGGGACACTTTTGAATTAATGGCTGAACGTAACTTTGAGTGGGACACCATGAGAGAGCCACCAGCCGCCATGTCTTCTGGTCGAGCGGGATCATATCAAGTTGAGTCAACTATCACGTCTGAGGCGAAAATGACTGCTCTCATGCGTAGGATTGAGAGTGTAGAGTTGGACCGAGCTCCTGTAGCTCAGGTCGCTACTCCCGTATGTGGTAGGTGTGGACTTACGGGCCATGATGACTTGGAATGCGCTTACGCTCCAAGGGATATTGAGCATGCAAATGCGATGTATCATCAGAGGCCCCGTAACGACCTGTACAGTCACTCCTACAACCCGGGATGGCGTAACCATCCTAACTTATCTTGGGGGCCTAATGGGGGTAACGGTCAGAGCTCGCACGCTCAACCTCAACCTCCGCCTTATCAACCTCCATGCCCATCGGTGACCTACCAACCTCCACATCAAAGGTCTCAGAACCATAATTACCAACCTCCTCAGACCTCATCGCCGGGTTATTCTAACCAAACTCCACTACCCCAATGGGTTGACTCGAAGGACCTCACTCTTGAACAAACCCTTCAAGCGTTCATTCAGAGGACACAATCCATGTTTGCGACCAGCAACAATTTGGTCAAACCATTGGAAATGCAAGTTAGTCAGTTGGCTCATCAGCTCCATGAACGCGAGAAGGGCCAGTTACCGAGTCAACCCGAGGTGATTCCTCGGGGTACCCATTCTCAAGGAAGGCCACCAGTGCCTCATGCTACCTTTGAATCGACCATCATATTAATGTGATTCATACTTTGAGGTCTGGTAAGGAGGTGGACAACCATATTGGGGTTCCTTCCTTGTCATCACCATCTCTTGGTGTCACCAGACCTTCGGTGATAACTGCATCTCTGAGGGAGCCAGATCCTGAGGTTCCTTCTACATTTCCTTTGACAATGGGGCCGAACCCTGAGGTCCCCTTGTCTCCTCTTGTGTCGAAGGAATCAGATTCTGAGGTCCCTACTCATGCTTCTTTGGACCAGAATTCTGAGGTTCTTTCGTAACATCCTTATGCCCCGAAGGCGCCATTCCCTGAACGCCTTAAAAAGAAAACCTCAGATCAGCATGACAAGATGCATGAGATGTTTTGGCAAGTGAAGGTGAACATCCCTCTGTTGGAGGTGATTCAGCAAATGTCACCTTATGCCAAGGTTCTCAAGGACTTATGCACCAAGAAGAGAAAAACTCATGTTCCAAAGAAAGCTTTTCTTGCGGGTAACGCGAGTTCTTTGTTGGTACAACCCATGCAAGTCAAATACAAGGACCCTGGTTGTCCTACTATCTCTTGTGTGATTGGTGATGTGTCCATACATCGAGCCTTATTGGACCTTGGTGCATATGTTAATCTTCTGCCATATTCTGTCTACGTCCACCTCGGTCTTGGAGACCTCAAACAACCAAAAACAACTCTTCAATTGGCTGATAGGTCTATGAAGAAACCGAGGGGTATGGTGAAAGATGTGTTAATCAAAGTGGGAGAACTCATTTATCCAGTTGACTTCTTTGTCTTGGATACTGAACCTGTGCCAAACCCACTTGGACAAATTCCTGTTATTCTGGGGCGACCATTTCTAGCGACTTCCAATGCCTTGATCAATTGTTGTAATGGTTTGATGCACTTGACTTATGGTAGTTAGTGCACTGATTTCAACATCTTTACCATCGGCAAGAAGCCAGGTGTGTAACATCCTCAAAGTAGCGGAAAATTTTTAAATTTATAAACACTCGATCAACAGAGGACATTACGCAATAAAAAGGGACACAGGTGCACCAACATATATATAATATATTTCCGAATATCAGAGTATACAAAAGTTGTGATTACATCAAAAGCATATACAAAGGAAGCAGTAATCACACGACCTCAACCGAGAGAAAGCTGGATCCGGTAGCACCGCTCCTCTCCTCGGTCACCACCCCCTAATGCCTATCACGACCTGAAAGTAAACATGCAACAATGCCTGAGTTTCCAGAAGGAAACCCCGTATGCCAAGCCTCTAAATGCATAAATAAAATCATCCTAGCATGCAGTTCTACTCAACAAGAAAAGCATCTCAACACGCCCAACACCAGGGCACACTACTGGTACGGGGCTCCAGGTCTAATCTCAACCAACCGCCGCACCCACCACAGTCACGGGGCTCCAGGTCTAATGTCAACCAACCGCCACGACTCACACTCGTCGCCAAGCTGGGCTCCAGGTCTAATTTCAACCAACCACAGCTACCACGACACGACCAAGGGCTCCAGGTCTAATTTCAACCAACCCAAACGTATAAGGGCTCCAGGTCTAATTTCAACCAACCCCTACACGCGGTCCTTGCTCAGGCTCCAGGTTTATTTTCAACCAACCCGAACGCACTACAGAGCTCCAGGTCTATTTTCAACCAACTCCGTACAGACTAGCTGGGCTCCAGGTCTATTTTCAACCAACCACAACTCTCACACGGTTACGGGGCTCCAGGTCTATTTTCAACCAACCACCGCAACCCTCGTGCACCTCGTACACTTGCCGGAAGAACATCGGCACCACGACTCTCCCCACACGGGCAACCACGACCACAGCACCTCCATAGTGCAAAACAGGACACAAACGGTCGATCGAACCAAAAGTCCCGGTCGACCGAATCAAGCAAATACAAGGCAATCCACTTCGACCGGCACTCCATCGGTCGACCGATTCCCAACACCACACTCGTTCGGTCGAACCCAAATCAAGGGACGGTCGACTGTTTAGATGGTCAACTCCTGGTCCAACGAACAAAACGACCAATCGGTCGACCGACAAAGGGGGTCCCGGTCGACCGAAAGTCACCAGGGAACAAATCCCACAACACCACAACGAATTCGGTCGAACGCCGAGCACATCTCGGTCGACCGAATCAGCCCAGGGAAGTATCCCTCACATGCGCCACGAATCCGGTCGAACGCCGAGCTCACCTCGGTCGACCGAATTCCACCAGAGCGTTCCCCATGCTCAGCGCACAAGTCCGGTCGACCGAACCCTCATTCGGTCGAACCGACCACCTGGTCCACTTAAGTCACGGTCGGACGAGATCAAAGGGCGGTCGACCGTTTATATAGTCTACGCCCCCCAACCAACTTAAGACAGTGCACACGGTCGACCGGCAAAGGGGACCCGGTCGACCGAAGCTCTCCAGACTTGCCTCCTAAGCACAATCGGTCGACCGCCCTACAGGCATCGTTCGACCGATTTGAGGCAGAGCCCGAATTCTCTTCACGAACGGTCGACCGTTTGCACAAACCGGTCGAACGATCAGGCAGTGAAATCTGCTGCAAGTTTACTCGCGACGAGCCGAACGGCCTACCGTCGACTTCCAAATACTCACGGTGATTAAGTGAGCGAGCTTGACAGACCTAAAGGTCTGAAGAGACCTTAGAAGAACCACGACGACGCCTCCACGAGCACGTCTCCCCAAATCACGATCCGTCGACGAACCTCGCATCCAAAGACGATCAACCGCCTCCTCGACGATCCACAACAACGAATCCACCTCCAGCAACCTCCACCGAACAACCACAACCCCAGCACACGAGTTAGGTAGGGGAAGAGAACCAAACGTGCGGAAGAGGAAGGGAATCAACACTCACCTCAAGCCACCGACAACGACCACCACCACCGCTTGCCCGAACACCACTCAACGCCGGAGCACCAACTCGCCGGAGCTCACAGCAGGAGGGAAAGAGGGAAACGCGAGAGAGAGAGCAACTGAGAGAGAGAGCAACTGAGAGAGAGAGAATTCTCCCCCCAAATACCCCTCCAAACCAAATCCTCACCACACATCTCATCCCATCCAAGCCATCCATTCCATCCCCTCTCAATCTCAACCACTCAACCAATCCAACACATCAAAGCCCTCCATCCATCCCTCTCAATCTCGGCCATCCATCTCTAATCACCACCTAAACAAGATTAAGGCACCATCAGGATTAGGATTAGGCTAAAATCCTACAAGGTGCCTTCAATGACCCTGTTGGAATCAACCTTATCCAGGGCATGGATGAGATTGAAGTTGATGGCACCTTCAAGTACTTCAGAGAATTGTTCGATGAAGATCCTGAAGGTGGTGAAGATGTTTCACCTGGGCTGGCACAAGAAGGTGCCTTATCTTCTGATCCCGTGGCCTTAGAGCCACATCCTTTTGATCCCGTGGCCGTTGAGCCACATCCTTTTGATCATGTGGCCGTTGAGCCACATCCTTTCGATCAAGTGGCTCTTGAGCCACAAGATACCATTTTTATGGCCTCTGGGCCATATGCTCTTCATTCTGTATCTGTTGAGGACCCCATGTGGGTTAAGAATCAACCGCCTGATACCCTATATTTCAAACAACCAGACAGAGGTTCACCTCTAGTTCATGCCTCCTATCTTGCTCACTCTCAAGAGGCATCAAACGAGCACAACGCCTATAAGGGTATCAGGTGGTCTAGCAATTCTGCTGCGTATGTTGCGAGCTCATGCATGTGCATTTTTGGGTCGAGAGATGGCAGGTTCCCATTTGATGTCCCTTGACATATGAAGATGGGAGCCCATTTTTGTACATAGTTAAAAAAAGAAAAGAAAAAAAGACTCCTTCAGTGAGCATCGATTGTTTTGGGTCCAACTCTTGAGTATTTGAGCCCCCTTTCTTTCACGTATTTGTATCCCTTCTTTAGCATCTCACAGGTTTTGAGGGAATTCGGGTTTGTGTCCATCACTATAACCATGAACTTCCTATTGCGCTTCATGTTGGTGAGATCTTTCCTTTTCATGCATAAATCCATGTAGTATCTTGCTCACATTCATTGAGGACAATGCATGAAGTAGGTGTGTGTGGGGGGGGGGGGTGTTTTATGTGTGTACATAGTCGAGTCTTTTTCCTTTGATTTTGTTTTCTTTTGTGTATTGATAGGGTCATGTTAGTGTGCTGCATTTAATATCGATATATATGCTTGCCATGATCCTTGGGTGACTTGTCTTCTGTTGCTTGCCTAGTGCTTCAAAATTTTCACATTTCTTTCAAAATTTGCATGTGTTTGCGAAAGAAAATGTTTTGTGTGTGTTTAGCATGTGCAAAACCGTTGAGAGGCAAAGTAAAAAGAAAGCTCCCAAAATTGTCTTGAACTTGATGCATTAGGATATCTAGTACAGTGACTTTAGGACTTATCTAGTCGTTAGGATGCACCCCAGTTTTCCCTCGGGTTGAGTAATCATAGGGTTTCAGTACTCAAACATTTAAAGAAGTCCACCCTGAACCTAGTGAGTCAATAATTCATGTCTGTTAATTTAAGGAAGTTTGTTGTAGTCAAGGACCCTTTAAATCTTGTTGTGAGACATTAAGTGTAGGGGTTTTGGTTCATGTGTAGATAAGAAATAAGTGAGTTGGTGTTCTCTCTTCTCGCACGGCTCCTATCACTCGGGAAAGAAGGTCTGAGGGGACTTTATGTCTCGTTCTTTCGAGTCATCTGACTTGGGATGCGCCGACCAAACTCCCGTTATACAGGTGGTAGGGATTGCCCTATGTGGAGATTTGGGGAAATGTGTACGTGATAGTGTAAGTCCTCATGGGTAATGATGCACGAAACCTGACCCTGGGAGAATGAAGCTCCAACTAATAAAAGAAAAAAATAAAAATAAGAAAAGAAACAAAAAGAAAAAAATGGTAATACAAATAAGAACCTTAATGGACTTTACACTTTGTATCACTTGAGGATGTTGAGGTTGTCCATGTCTTTCACTTAAATACTTATTTAACTTGCACGAATGGTTCATTAGGCTAGGTGTGGATTGATTACCTATATAGAGTCGGCCCGTAGGATTACCGCGTCTAATGATCGATAAAAATGAGTCCATCAAGTCGAGTTTCTAGATTGAATAATGCATCTATGTTCGGATTTTGTGGGTATATCCGCTAAAAACACTCAGGCGACAACACTCCTCCTCCTTGGCGACAATGAGGTTTAACGGCTTGGTGCACGTGCTAAGTTCAACCGTGTTTCCTACGTAAGTGAGTTAGGATTTCTTGTTTTTCATATGCTTCTCTTTCTTTGTTTTGCTCGGGACTAGCAAAAGTTAGGTGTGGGGGTATTTGATTGACATCATTTCATGCTTACATTTGTATCTTATATCCATTATCTTTCACCTAAACAATGCTACGCAACGAGTTTTATGTTTGAATTTCAGAAATAAATAGGTTTGATGAGAAGAGGCATGAAAGGACCTAAAAGAAGGAAAAAGGACTGAGTTGAGAGACTCGAGGACTAAGATGCAAGATCGAAGGACCTGAATGCAAGATAGAAGGACCAATGAGCACACAAGAATACTCCACACCATCATGGGGAGTATTTTCACAATTCTATTCGGTTTGGAGCTCCAGCAAGCGAGGTATATGCATCAAAGACCAACAAATCCATTCAGAAAAGCCCATAACAAAAACAAGATGGATCCAAACCCTGTAGACCACCAATTGGCAGTCTGGGACTGCTAATTAGCGGTCCGGGTTGCTCCGAATCCGCTAACATTTCTGTGGCTTATGTATTAGAATGTGTTTAGTCTATTTCTGGTATTTTTTAGTCCCATACCGGGGGATTGTCCTGGATTACCTTTTTCTATGGCTATAAATAGAACTCTCCGTCCTCTCTTGTACCCCATCTCTCTCTTGGTGGCCATCCTCTCTACTAGTAGTTAAAGCCTTGAAGCAAAAACCCTGGTGGAGAGAGGCTACTTGTAATTGAGTGAGTAATAATAGATGTTTTCCATTAGTATGTTGTTTCTTTCTTAGTTTAATTTCCTTTGATATGCTTGCATGCTTCTTTTGTTTAATGTCCTTTTAGTTTCTTTAATATTTCTTGCTTGCTTAGTTTAGTTTCATTTCAGTAGAATGTTTCATTTTAATGTAGGTTGTAGTGTAATGATAAGTGAGTAGTTCCACCCCCATTTGGGGGGTGGAGAAATGTGTGATATGGTCATGTGGTGTATTAGGTGTGTGTTATCTTAATCCCTTGAGCCTTATATGATTTCCATAACCATCTAATCAGATTTCACTCTTGTCTTTGATATGCTAATGCTCTTGAATGAAGCTTAGCTTATTCTTAGATTAGTGGACCTATTTTATGGGGAATGATAAGGTGAGGATATAGATGTAATTGATGAAGGAAACATGATTTGTAGTTGCATGTACTCTTGTTGCCTTTACCTTGGTTAATGCATTGTATGTTTTAATGATAATGTGCTATGTTATTTCATGCGGAGGCATAGTAAGGTCTAGTCTTTATATATAAGTTCATTTAGCTTCATTCCAATTATTGTCTTTTATGTTTTAACAATATTGTGTCATCTTAATTCATGTGGAGGAAAAGTTGGATGTAGTTTTATGATTTTCATGCACTACATATTGTGATGAGCTTAATTGAACACACACACACACAAGCATACACATATCTTTGTATTCACACTCTTTTCTCTACCCCCTTTGGGGTTTAGTTTTATTGCTTATTTTCCATTTACTTTTGCATTATAGTGTAGTGTAGATCATAACTCCTTTCTATCGTTTCTTTCCCACTCGCCTTCGAACAAACCAAACGTTGACACACCTCCCTGTGGATTGACCAGTATTTGCCACCGCTTCAACGCGGTCGTGCACTTGCTGTTAATTAAAACATATCTATCAGCGACCGTCATGGCCTGATCGGCGTCGCCCACTCTATCGATAGTAGGAGAGACGAGATCTCCGGATCTTTGCTCACTTACTGGGCTTTGTGGTCCTCGTTGTAGGGAGGTGAGGCATGTTGAGGCCGTGTGACCTCGCAGTTAGGCATTGTCTAGCTGTAAGGACCTATAGCGACCTTAGGATTGTTTGAGCCTTATTTGCTTATGTGCTTCTACCTGTACCCACCCGCCGTAGCATAAGGACTCCGTCCCTTCTCTCCTGAGTCATTCTCTCTCTTCTGTGTGCTCCTGTCTTCTCCTCTACGCACATTCTAGTTTAGTTGTCGAAAAAATAAAAATAAAATGGTTTGTGTGTGCACCTTTGTGCATGCTTGTGTGGGCATGAGACGAGAGTGGCCGTTTGACTAGGCGTGTCGTTAATCCTGCTTCGGTTGTCGATTTCTCGATGCCTTCCTCCTCTCGTGTCGCATGATTGACATCATTTCATTCTCATATTTGTATCTTATATCCATTATCTTACACCTAAGCAATGCTACATGACGAGTTTTATGTTTAGTTTTCAGGAATAAAGAGGTTTGAAGAGAAGAGCCATGAAAGGACCCAAAAGCAGGAAAAATGACTTAATTGTGAGACCTAGGGACTGAGATGCAAGGGAGAAGGACCTAATCGTAAGACCGAAGGACCTAAGTGCAAAACAGGAAACTCCACACCATCATGTGGAGTATTTTGGCAATTTGATTCGGGTCGGAGCTCCAATAAACAAAGTAGATGCATCAATGACCAACAGAGACCACCAGCAAAGCCCACAACAAATCCCAGATGAATCCAGATCCAATAGACCGCTAATTGGTGGTCCAAATCATTTTGGATCCTCTCAGATTTGTGGGGCACGTGTATTAGTGTATTCTTAGTCCATTTTGGTATTGGTTTAGTCCCCACATCGGGGGATTGTCCCGGATTAGCTTTTTCCATGCCTATAAATAGAATTCTTCACCTTCTATTGTAATCACCCATTGCTTGGTGGCATTCTCTCTACTAAGGAGTGAGCCCTCAAGGAAAAACTCAAGGTGGAGAAGAATGCTACCTTCAATGTGAATCATTTGTTAATAAAATAATTCTTCTACTTTCTTTTAATCTTGTCTTTTAATTTGTGCATACTTGTTTAGTCTTTCTTTTCCTTTTAAGCTTCTTTAATATCTCTTGCTTGATTAGTGGTTTCATTTCAGTATAATGCTTCATTTTGTTAGAGTAGTTAGTTTAAATATGTTTGAGTTGTTCCATCCCCATTTGGGGGGGGGGGAGAAATATGTGATATGATGATGTAGTGTATTAAGTGTGTGTTATCTTTATCCCTTGAGCTTTATATGATTTCCATAACTATCTAATGGGTTTTCACTCTTATCTTTGATATGCTAATGCTCTTGAATGAAGCTTAGCTTATGCTATGATTAGTGGACCTATTTTCATTGGAATGATAATGTTAGGATATGGATGAAGTTAATATTGGAAACATAATTTGTAGTGTATGTGCTCTTGTTGCCTTTACCTTAGCTAATGTCTTGTATGTTTTAATGATGTAGTCTTATCTTAATTCATGTGGAGGCATAGTAGGGTCTAGTCTTTATACTTGAGTTCATTTAGCTTCATTCCAATTATTGTCTTGTATGTTTTAATGATATAGTCTTATCTTAATTCATGTGGAGGCAAAGTTGGATGTAGTTTTATAATTTCATGCACTACATGTTGTGAGGAGCTTAATTGAACACACACACCTTCATATTCACATTATTTCTCTACCCCTATGGGGTTTAGTTTTATTGCTTATCTTTATTTCCTTTTTGCATCTTAGTGTCGTTTAGTGTAACCAACCTTTCTCTCCTTCTTTTACCACTCTCCTTCGAACAAACCAATTGTCGACACACCTCCCAGTGGACGACCCGTATTTGCCACCGCTTCAACGCAGTCGTGCACTTGCGGTTTAAATAAAATGACCAATCATCGCACACAGTCTGGGTTCAATGATTGCTCATTACCGCGAGGAGGAGCAGTTATTGGACCCACCTGTTCTTCCTGTTCTGCCTCCCATACCTCTTCGTGATCGATGCTACCCGAGTCGTACCGCCCTACCCTCATGCATCGTATTACCATAGGAGAATGTGAACCACTTTGAGGTTAAGCCTCAGTTTATCTCCATGCTCCCTCACTTCACTGGGAAGGGTGACCTCTATATCTTTCTCAGGGAATTTGAGGAGGTCTGTGCTATGTTCAAGCTACAACAACTTAGAACAAACTCCATCCATCTTAGGCTTGTCCCCTTTGCACTAAAGGATGATTCCAAGAAGTGGTTGTACAACAACCAAGCGAATGCCTTTAGGACTTGGGATGAATTTCAATCTGCATTCCTTGAGAAGTACTTTCCAAATCATCAGACTTAAAAATTGAGGAACGAAATCAATTCGTTCTATCAACTTGAGAACGAAACATTTCATGCATATTTAGAGAAGTTTAAGGAGCTACTATCCTCATGCCCTCACCATGGCATCGAGGTGTGACACCTTTATCAGATTGTCTACGAGGGTCTTCATATCCCGTCCCGAACGCTCCTTGCGTCCATTGTCAAGGAGAGTTCTTAGGAAAGGATGAAAGGGAGGCATGGGCTTTCCTAGAAGACCTCGCTGAGAAAATCATGCAGTGGGAGTGTGTGAGGGAACCACCAGCATCATCTTGCATCAGAGCGAGGATTGCGAATGCAAACTCGACTAGATCGGGTGCCGCATTTGCTGTCGATACCACTACGGCCACCGAGGCATGCATGGCGGCCTTAATGCGCTGTATGGATTCGATTGAGCTCCAAAACCAACAAGGTGCACCTCATGTGTCTACATCTTGTCCAGTTCCTTGTCATTCATGTGGTAGGATAGGTCATGTAGGAAGCGAGTGTACGTCCATTCCTCCTGAGATGGAACATGTAAATGCCATCTATGATGGAGCCAAGAATGACCCATACTCATGATCTTATAATCCTGGATGGAGGAACCACCCTAATTTTTCATGAAACCAAAATAATGCCCCGGGTGGTCCTTCAACCTTCTCTCGACCACCTAAACAACCACACCAACCTCCCATGCATGCACAATCTTATCAGCCACCCCAAACTCAAATCACCAATCAACCGCGTTTCCCAAATTCCGACAATATGGAAACCCAATTCAATTCGCTTAAGACATTGACTCGTGGACTTGAAAACTCAATGAATTTTTTTATGTCATCCACAAGTCAAGTTCTCACTTCAAATCAGCAGACCATCAAATCTTTAGAGCTTGAGATGGGACAATTGGCTTAGTCTGTACATGAAAGAGAGAGAGACTCTGCCTAGCCAGCCTGAGGCTAACCCCCGCATGTACCAGCAACAACACATGCAAAATGAGAATGTGGTACCTAGGGGGTGGCAAGTGAACCATGTGGAGGAACCTGTTCACCATGTCAATGCCATTGTAACCTTAAGGAATGGAAAGCAGGTTGACAATCACATTTCCTTACCACCACCACCATCTATGCAGCTCCTAAGTGCGAATGGTGGTGAAGAAGAGGCTGAGGCAGAGGGTAATACACCAACGCCTCCTTCTCAGGCACCGCAGAAAACCTACCTGCCAAAAGCTCGCTATATTAGTAGGTTAACCAAAAACCAGAGTGACACAATGGATAATATATTAGAGGTGTTTAAGCAAGTGAAGGTTAACATCCCCTTGTTGGATGTCATCCAACAAATACCTCAATATGACAAAGTGTTAAAAGATCTCTGCACAACCAAGAGGAAGGCCAATGTTCCTAAGAAAGCATTCTTGGTTGTAAATGTACGCTCACTTTTGTCCAATCCCACCTACACAAAATACAAGGACCCTGGGTGTCCTACTATTCAGTGTACGATAAGGGACACTAGCATGAGTAATGTATTGCTTGATTTAGGATCGGCGGTCAACCTCCTCCCATTTTCTGTTTATCAACAATTGAACTTGGGAGAATTGAAATCAACTAAGATCACCCTCCAATTGGCGGATAGATCCATTCGTATTCCAAAGAGGATTATCGAGGACGGGATTATCAAAGTTGGAGATTTTATATTTCCAGTAGATTTTGTTGTCCTCGATACCAATCCTGTTGTGAACACCCACTCTCAAATACCTTTTATTTTGGGTATACCATTTATGGCAACCTCAAACGCCTTAATTAATTGTAGAAATGGTCTTACGAAGCTCTCATTCGGTAACATGAGTGCCGAGTTTCATGTGTTCAACCATGGTTGGCAACAGAAGCCCATGGACCATCCTTTAAATCTCAATCTCATCCGCCAATTAGAGAAAGCACCGCAAAATCAACGAACACCCCTAACACCAATTCAACCCATTGAGAATGTTTGTGGCCCAGCGAAAACTCATTGCCTGTCTTTGCAATGCAACAGAGTGAGCTGACATCAAACATGAATGTACAAAGGGAGTGTTCGTTGCATGATTCAGCTGAGACCATTAGTGAGGGGGACACACCTCAACATATGCCCATTCTAGAAGGTGTTGTCACCCCGTGTCCCAGGGCTATTGAGCCCTTTGAACTTCTTATTGACTCCAACAAGCACCCACCTACGACCAAGCTTATGCGTGATAATATACAGGAAGTTGGGTGGTCCTTGTTGGATGACTTGGGGAGAAGCCCCATTCATAGTGAAACTAGTATTTCGCATCCTTCGAATGAGCCCGAGGAACTCTTTTCGATGCACCCACCTATTGGTTGGAGGGTTTTGTTCAATGAGCAACTAAACCCTAGTGAGGCAACACAACTCCACTCATTCATGTTGCCTACACACAACCAATATCATTAGGGGTTCGAGCCTTCAGTTTTGACCTTTCACCCATCATGACACCTCAAAGTACCAATGAAGTGGGCACATTTTTGCAAATCTCTGGCCCGCAGGACTTGATATTCTCATTTGATGTTCCTTGACCAAATGATTATGAGAATATCATGGTTGATGTATATATCTTGTTTAAAAAAAGAAAAAAGAGAGTAATAAAAGACTCCACCAGTGAGCAATGATTGTTGTGGGCCCCAACCCTTGTTTATTTGGGCCACATTTGTTTGACGTATTTGTCTCCCTTCTTAAGTATCTAATAGGATTTTGGGAATTCAGGGTTATGTCCATCAACATGACCATGAAACTCTCATTGTGCTTCATGTTGTTGAGATCTTTTCTTTCTTATGCATAAATCCATGTAGTTTCATACTCACATTCATTGAGGAAAATGCATGAAGTAAGTGTAGGGGGTACTTTACGTTTGTATATATGTGGAGTCGAGTATTTTTCGTTTTGCTTTTCGTTTTCTTTTGTTTGTATTGTTAGGGTCATGTTAGTGTGCTGCATTTAATATCGATATATCTGCTTGTCATGATCCTTGGGTGACTTGTCTTCTTTTGCTTGTTTTGTGCTTTAAAATTTTGACAATTCTTTCAAAATCTTCATGTGTGTGCGAAAGAAAATGTTTTGTGAGTTTTGCGTGTGTTTGACATGTGCAAAACCGTTGAGAGGCAAAGTAAAAGAAGCTCCCCAAATTGTCTTGAACTTGATGCATTAGGATATCTTGTATACCGGCTTTAGGTCTTATCAAGTCATTAGGATGCACCCCGGTTTTTCCTCGGCGGGCGAGTAATAATATGGTTTCAGTACTCAAACATTTAACAAAGTCCACCCTGAACCTACTGACTCAATAATTTGTGTCTGCTAATATAATGAAGTTTGTTGTAGTCAAGGACACTTTAAATCTTGTTGTGAGACATTAAGTGTAGGGGTTTTGGTTCATGTGTAGATAAGAAATAAGTGAGTAGGTGTTCTCTTTTCTCGCACGGCTCCTATCACTCGGGAAATTAGGTCTTAGGGGACTTTGTGCCTGGTGCTTTCGAGTCATCTGACTTGGGAGACACCGACTGAACTCCCATTACACGGGTGGTAGGGATTTCCCTATGTGGAGATGTGGGGAAAGGTGTACAAGATGGTGTAAGTCCTCATAGGCAATGATGCACGAAACCTGAACCTGGGAGAATTACACTCAAACTATTAAGGAAAAAAAGAAAGAAAAAGTAAAGAAAAAAGAGAGTAATGCAAATAAGAACTGTAACATCCTCAAAACAGCGAAAAATTTTAAAATTTCTAAACACTCAATCAACAAAGGATATTACGCAAATACGGGAACACATGTGGACAAACATATATATAATATATATCTGAACATCAGAGTTTACAAAAGTTGTGATTACATCAAAAGTATAAACAAAGGAAGCAGTAATCACACGACCTCAACCGAGAGAAAGCTGGATCCGGTAGCAGCGCTCCTCTCCTCGGTCACCACCCCCTAACGCCTATCACGACCTGAAAGTAAACGTGCAACAATGCCTGAGTTTCCAGAAGGAAACCCCGTATGCCAAGCCACTAAATGCATAAATAAAATCATCCTAGCATGCAGTTCTACTCAACAAGAAAAGCATCTCAACACGCCCAACACCAGGGTACACTACTGGTACGGGGCTCCAGGTGTAATCTCAACCAACCGCCACACCCACCACAGTCACGGGGCACCAGGTCTAATCTCAACCAACCGCCGTGACACACTCGTCGCCAAGCTGGGCTCCAGGTCTAATCTCAACCAACCGTAGCTACCACGACACGACCAAGGGCTCCAGGTCTAATCTCAACCAACCGCCGCACCCACCAAAGTCACGGGGCACCAGGTCTAATCTCAACCAACCGCCGTGACACACTCGTCGCCAAGCTGGGCTCCAGGTCTAATCTCAACCAACCGCAGCTACCATGACACGACCAAGGGCTCCAGGTCTAATTTCAACCAACCCAAACGTATAAGGGCTCCAGGTCTAATTTCAATCAACCCCTACACGCGGTCCTTGCTCAGGCTCCGGGTCTAATTTCAACCAACCCGAACGCACTACGGAGCTCCAGGTCTAATCTCAACCAACTCCGTACAGACTAGCTGGGCTCCATGTCTAATTTCAACCAACCAAAACTCTCACACAGTTACGGGGCTCCAGGTCTAATTTCAACCAACCACCGCAACACCACAATTCTAAGCTGGGCCTCAGGCCTATTTCAACCAATCCCAAGCTCACACACGGTTACGGGGCTCCAGGTCTAATCTCAACCAACGACCGCAACGCTCGTGCACCTAACACACTTGCCGGAAGAACATCGGCACCACGACTCGCCCCACACGGGCAACCACGACAATAGCACCTCCATAGTCTAAAACAAGACACAAACGGTCGACCGAACCAAAAGTCCCGGTCGACCGAATCAAGCAAATACAGGGCAATCCACTTCGACCGGCACTCCATCGGTCGACCGACTCCCAACACCACACTCGTTCGGTCGAACCCAAATCAAGGGACGGTCGACCGTTTAGATGGTCAACTCCCGGTTCAACGAACAAAATGACCAATCGGTCGACCGACAAAGGGGTCCCGGTCGACCGAAAGTCACCAGGGAACAAATCCCACAACACCACAACGAATTCGGTCGAACGCCGAGCACATCTCGTTTGACCGAATCTGTCCAGGGAACAATCCCTCACACGCACCATGAATTCGGTCGAACGCCGAGCACACCTCGGTCGACCGAATTCCACCAGAGCGTTCCCACGCTCAGCGAACAAGTCCGGTCGACCGAACCCTCATTCGGTCGAACCGATCACTATGCTCACTTAAGTCACGGTCGGACGAAAATCAACGAGCGGTCGACCGTTTAGATTGTCTAAGCCCCCAACCGACTTAAGACAGTGCACACGGTCGACCGGCAAAGGGGACCCGGTCGACCGAATCTCTCCAGACTTGCCTTCTATGCACAATCAGTCGACTGCCCCATAGGCATCGTTCGACCGATTTGTGGCAGTGCCCGAATTCTCTTCACGAACGGTCGACCGTTTGCACAAACCGGTCGACCGATCAGGCAGTGAAATCTGCTGCATGTTTACTCGCGACGAGCCGAACGGCCTACCGTCGACTTCCAAATACTCACGGTAATTAAGTGAGCGAGCTTGACATACCTAAAGGTCTGAAGAGACCTTAGAAGAACCACGACGACGCCTCCACGAGTACGTCTCCCCAAATCACGATACGTCGACGAACCTCGCGTCCAAACGACGATCAACCGCCTCCTCGACGATCCACAACACCACACTACCTCCGGCCACCTCCACAATCCAACCACAACCACCAAAACCCGAGTGAGGTCAAGAGAGAGAAACCAACACGAGCCGGAAACGAGCCGAGAGAGTAACACTCACCTCAAACCACCAACTCCCCGGAGCCGCTCTTCACATTGCCGGAGATCTCCACTCGCCGGAGCAGCACAGCAGAAGAGGGAGAGAGCAACGCGCGAGTGAGAGAGGGGGAGAGCAACGAGAGAGAGAGAGAGAGGATTTCCCCCCAAATACTCCTCCAATCCAATCCTCACCACTCATCTCATCCACATCAATCCAAGCCATCCATCCATCTCCTCTCAATCTCAGCCACACATCCACCCATCTTCAATCCAAGCCCTCCATCCATCTCCTCTCAATCTCAGCCATCCATCTCTAATCACCACCTAATCAACCACAAAGCACAATTAGGATTAGGATTAGGATTAGGCTAGAATCCTACAATTCACCCTCCTAAAAGAATTTCGTCCTCGAAATTAAAACTGACACTCACCAAATAACTCCGGGAACTCCTTCCGGACCTCCTCGATCTCCAAAGTGGCCTCTCGCTCACTGTGGTGCTGCCACCTGACCTTTACCATCGGAATGGTCCTCCTCCTCAACTGATGCTCCATCCGATGCACAATCTCCACCGGTCTCTCCTCAAGAGACAAATCCTGACGGATCTCTGGAACCTCCAACTGAATCACATGAGAAGGATCCGCTACGTACTTCCTCAACATCGACACGTGGAAGACGTTGTGAAGACCTGAAAACTGCGGCGGCAACGCAACCCTGTAGGCGACCTCTCCAACCCGATCGAGAATCTCAAACGGCCCGACATACCTCGGACTGAGCTTCCCCTTCTTCCCGAACCTCATCACTCCTCGAGATGGTGAAATCCTCAGGAAGACATGGTCACCCACCTCAAATCTCAGCTCTCGCCTACGCCTATCCGCGTAGCTCTTCTGCCTGCTCTGAGCCGTCGCTAGTCTCTGCCTGATCACATCAACCTTCTCAGCATACATCTGCACAATCTCAGGGCCAACTAGCTGTCTCTCGCCTACATCACTCCAGCATACCGGTGATCTACACGGTCTCCCGTACAGTGCCTCGTACGGTGCCATCCCAATACTCGAATGGTAGCTGTTGTTGTAGGCGAACTCGATCAATGGCAGATGCTCGTCCCAATGACCTGCCCAATCCAGAGTACACGCTCGCAACATATCCTCTAGCGTCTGGATGGTCCTCTCAGACTGACCGTCTGTCTGTGGATGGAATGCCGTACTGAACTTCAACCGAGTCCCCAAGGCCTGCTGCAAACTCCCCCAGAATCTGGAAGTGAACCTCGGATCTCGATCTGAAATAATACTCACAGGCACCCCATGAAGCCTGACAATCTCCTCAATATACAACTTAGCTAGACCCTCCAGAGGTAGAGTGGTCCGGATAGCTAAGAAATGCACCGACTTGGTCAGTCGATCGACTATAACCCAAATCGCGTCATGGAATCCTCTCGTCTTCGGCAGCCCGGTGACAAAATCCATCGTCACGTGCTCCCACTTCCACTCTGGAAGCTCGATCCTCTGCATCGGCCCTGAAGGTCTCTGGTGCTCAATCTTCACCTGCTGACAAATCAGACATCTGCCAACAAACTCTGCGATCTCCGTCTTCATCCTCTTCCACCAGAAATTCCTTTGAAGATCTCTAAACATCTTCGTGCTGCCCGGGTGGATCGAATAACGGGATCTATGTGCCTCCTCCAGAATGTCCTGCCTCAGATCTCCTCCCTTCGGCACCCAGACACGGCCTCTGAACCTCAGCCCACCATCAACTCCAATACTGTAGTCTGATCCACCTCTGGCAGCTAACTGCAGCAACCCAGCTAACTCATCATCAGTACTCTGAGCCTGAACAATACTCGAGACCAACTGAGGCTCTACTCTCAGCCCGGCGATCACTGCACCTCGCGACTCATCGGTGAACGGTCTCCACTCGGTCAATGCCTCAAGCAGCTTCCACTCCTCGATACAAAGACCTGCTGCGGTGACCTCCACATTCCTGCTCAAAGCATTAGCAACCGAATTAGCCTTTCCCGGATGGTACGAGATGGTGAAATCATAATCCTTAATCAGCTCGAGCCATCTGCGCTGCCTCATATTCAGTTCCTTCTGTGAAAACAGATACTTCAAGCTCTGATGGTCCGTGAACACCTCGAATCGCTCGCCATACAAATAATGTCTCCAAGTCTTCAGAGCGTGCACCACTGCCGCCAGCTCCAAATCATGAGTGGGGTAGTTCCTCTCGTGCACCTTCAACTGCCTCGAAGCATATGCAACCACCTGCCCGTGCTGCATGAGTACGCATCCCAGTCCAACGCCTGACGCGTCATTGTAAATCACAAATCCACCACTGCCACTGGGAAGTGTCAGAACTGGAGCAGTCGTCAGCCGACTCTTCAGTTCCTGAAAACTGTCCTCGCACTTCTGGGACCACACGAACTCAACGCCCTTCCGCGTCAGAGCCGTCAACGGCGAAGCCAACCTCGAGAAATCCTGGATGAAACGACGATAATAACCTGCCAGACCCACAAAGCTCCTTACCTCTGCCACACTCGTCGGGGCTCTCCACTGTGTAACGGCCTCAACCTTCGCTGGATCTACAGAAATCCCATCACCAGATACGATGTGTCCCAAGAAGGCGACACTGCTCAGCCAGAACTCGCACTTCGACAGCTTGGCATACAACTGATGATCCCGCAAAATGCCAAGTACAACTCTCAAGTGCTCTCGATGCTGCTCCACATCTGACGAGTAAACCAAAATATCGTCCACGAAGACGATCACAAACCGGTCGAGGTACTGACTGAACGTCCTGTTCATCAAATCCATAAACGCTGCAGGCGTGTTCGTCAACCCAAACGGCATCACCAGAAACTCGTAATGCCCGTACCTCGTCCTGAAAGCTGTCTTCTGCACATCTGCCTCTCTGATCCTCAGCTGATGATAACCGGATCGCAGATCAATCTTCGAGAACACCTGCGCTGACTGCAACTGGTCAAACAGGTCCTCGATCCTGGGCAAGGGATACCGATTCCTCACGGTAACCTTGTTCAGCATCCTGTAATCAATACACATCCGCAGTGATCCGTCCTTCTTCTTCACGAAGAGTACTGGCGCTCCCCAAGGTGAGACGCTGGGGCGGATAAACCCCGTATCCATCAGATCCTGCAACTGCCTCTTCAGCTCTGCCAGCTCTGCAGGTGCCATCCGATACGGCGCCTTCGACTGCGGCGTAGTCCCAGCTACCAAGTCGATCCCAAACTCAATCTCTATGTGAGGCGGCAACCCAGTGACATTATCTGCAAATACATCTGGGAACTCTCGAACAATCTCAATGTCCTCTAATCTCCTCGCCTCTAGATCTGGAACTACCAAAGTGGCCACGAAGGCTCTGCAACCCTGCTGCAACAACTTCTGTGCCCTCACTGCTGATACGATCACTCGGCCTCCTCTATCTTTCGTCCCCCTGATCAGCACATCAGGTAGACCCTTCCTCGGGATCAGAATCTTCTTCTCCCGGCACAAAACTCGCACATCGTTCTGGGACAGCCAATCTATCCCCAGTATGACGTCGAAGTCCTCCATCGGCAACAAGATCAGGTTAGCCGGAAACTCCTGATCTCCCGAAACAATCGTGGCGCTGGGGAGGAAGCTCCCCACAATGCCCACCAGACCCAAGGGTGTGCTGACTTCCAACGTGGCAGTCAACATCGCAGGGGTATGGCCCAACACGCTCGCAAATCGCTCCGAGATAAACGAGTGTGTGGCCCCCCAATCAAACAACACTCTCGCACTCAACCCAGCAACAAAAAGCGTACCTTCCACCACCGTGCTGACGTCTCTCGCCTCATCCGCCTGGATGGTAAAGACCCGTCCAGTCCACTGACCCTGCTGTCGCTGCGGCGCAAAAGGTCGGCGACCCCCACCTCTGCCACCTGCCGGCTGTCCCGGCTGCCTGCTGGACCCGCCTGGCCCACTCGGACAATCTCTCATGAAATGGCCTGGCTTGCCACACCCGTGGCACACTGCGCGGCCCCAACACTCTCCAGAGTGAACTCGGCCACAACCTCTGCACGCCTCTGGCTGGCGTGATCCACCTCCTCCGATCCGGGGCCTCTTGCCCGGGTTCCCTGCTAGTGGAGCACCCGGACGTCCACTGACCTTCCCCGGTGCTCTCCTGGCCTCAGCATAATTCTGCTGCTAATCCTGATCAATGAGCGTCGCAAATCTCACCGCATCTGCCAGCGTCTGCGGCAAACTGTAGGTCACCTGTGTACGGAGGTGCTTCCTCAGCCCCCGTATAAACTTCCTCGCCCTCTGCAGCGGCGTCACACAGATCTCCGGACAGTAACACTCCAGCGAGTTGAACCTCCGGGTATACTCAGCCAGGGTCGCCTCTCCCTGCTCGAGAGTCATAAACTCCTCTCTCCTCCCGTCTCTGACATGCTCGGGGAAATACTGCTCATTGGACTCCCGTAGGAATTCCTCCCAGCTGACCTCAGTCCTGCCCTCAAATACCACTGCAGATGTGGTCCTCCACCAGTTGGACGCGTCTCCGCCCAACACATAAGCTGCCAAGCCTGTCTGCCTCTCAGGCGGGCACTCAATCGCCTGCAGGATCTCCTGAATCTTCAGGACCCAATCCTCCGCAGCCTCAGACTCTCCTCTACCGTCAAAGGTAGGCGGGTACTGTCTCATAAAGAGGTCGAGCATCGCTGCTGCCGCTGCTGGCTCTCCTCTGCCTGACTGGCGATCCAACATCGCTCCCAGTCGCCCCACTGTGTCATAGAGCATCCGCCGCTCCTCTGCCCAGTCCGCGCCCCCAGTCTCATCGCTGGTGCTACGGTCCCGTGGGGGAGGTCTCACGCGTCTCGGAGGCATCTACGCACAAAGAACAGCACACATCAAAACCATGAATGCATGAACTAATGCAGACTCTAAAATTCTAAGGGTGGTTTCTTTGGATAAGGACACTGGAACCGACCGCTCTGATACCAAGTTGTAACATCCTCAAAACAGCAGAAAATTTTAAAATTTCTAAACACTCAATCAACAAAGGATATTACGCAAATACGGGAACACAGGTGCACCAACATATACATAATATATATCTGAACATCAGAGTTTACAAAAGTTGTGATTACATCAAAAGTATAAACAAAGGAAGCAGTAATCACACGACCTCAACCGAGAGAAAGCTGGATCTGGTAGCAGCGCTCCTCTCCTCGGTCACCACCCCCTAACGCCTATCACGACCTGAAAGTGAACGTGCAACAATGCTTGAGTTTCCAGAATGAAACCCCGTATGCCTAGCCTCTAAATGCATAAATAAAATCATCCTAGCATGCAGTTCTACTCAACAAGAAAAGCATCTCAACACGCCCAACACCAGGGCACACTACTGGTACGGGGCTCCAGGTCTAATCTCAACCAACCGCCGCACCCACCACAGTCACGGGGCACTAGGACTAATCTCAACCAACTGCCGTGACACACTCGTCGCCAAGCTGGGCTCCAGGTCTAATCTCAACCAACCGCAGCTACCACGACACGACCAAGGGCTCCAGGTCTAATCTCAACCAACCGCCGCACCCACCACAGTCACGGGGCACCAGGTCTAATCTCAACCAACCGCCGTGACACACTCGTCGCCAAGCTGGGCTCCAGGTCTAATCTCAACCAACCGCAGCTACCACGACACGACCAAGGGCTCCAGGTCTAATTTCAACCAACCCAAACGTATAAGGGCTCCAGGTCTAATTTCAACCAACCCCTACACGCGGTCCTTGCTCAGGCTCCAGGTCTAATTTCAACCAACCCGAACGCACTACGGAGCTCCAGGTCTAATCTCAACCAACTCCGTACAGACTAGCTGGGCTCCAGGTCTAATTTCAACCAACCACAGCTCTTACACAGTTACGGGGCTCCAGGTCTAATTTCAACCAACCACCGCAACACCACAATTCTAAGCTGGGCCTCAGGCCTATTTCAGCCAATCCCAAGCTCACACACGGTTACGGGGCTCCAGGTCTAATCTCAACCAACCACCGCAACCCTCGTGCACCTAACACACTTGCCGGAAGAACATCGGCACCACGGCTCGCCCCACACGGGCAACCACGACCATAGCACCTCCATAGTGCAAAACAGGACACAAACGGTCGACCGAACCAAAAGTCCCGGTCGACCGAATCAAGCAAATACAGGGCAATCCACTTCGACCGGCACTCCATCGGTCGACCGACTCCCAACACCACACTCGTTCGGTCGAACCCAAATCAAGGGACGGTCGACCGTTTAGATGGTCAACTCCCGGTTCAACTAACAAAACGACCAATCGGTCGACCGACAAAGGGGTCCCGGTAGACCGAAAGTCACCAGGGAACAAATCCCACAACACCACAACGAATTCGGTCGACCGAATCTGTCCAAGGAACAATCCCTCACATGCACCATGAATTCGGTCGAACGCCGAGCACACCTCGGTCGACCAAATTCCACCAGAGCGTTCCCCACGCTCAGCGCACAAGTCCGGTCGACCGAACCCTCATTCGGTCGAACCGATCACTATGCTCACTTAAGTCACGGTCGGATGAAAATCAACGAGCGGTCGACCGTTTAGATGGTCTAAGCCCCCAACCGACTTAAGATAGTGCACACGGTCGACCGAATCTCTCCAGACTTGCCTTCTATGCACAATCAATCGACTGCCCCATAGGCATCGTTCGACCGATTTGAGGCAGAGCCAGAATTCTCTTCACGAACGGTCGACCGTTTGCACAAACCGGTCGACCGATCAAGCAGTGAAATCTGCTGCATGTTTACTCGCGACGAGCCGAACGGCCTACCATCGACTTCCAAATACTCACGGTAATTAAGTGAGCGAGCTTGACATACCTAAAGGTCTGAAGAGACCTTAGAAGAACCACGACGATGCCTCCACGAGTACGTCTCCCCAAATCACGATCTGTCGACGAACCTCGCGTCCAAGCGACGATCAACCGCCTCCTCGACGATCCACAACACCACACTACCTCCGGCCACCTCCACAATCCAACCACAACCACCAAAACCCGAGTGAGGTCAAGAGAGAGAAACCAACACGAGCCGGAAACGAGCCGAGAGAGTAACACTCACCTCAAACCACCAACTCCCCGGAGCCGCTCTTCACCTTGCCAGAGATCTCCACTCGCCGGAGCAGCACATCAGAAGAGGGAGGGAGCAACGCGCGAGTGAGAGAGGGGGAGAGCAACGAGAGAGAGAGAGAGAGGATTTCCCCCCAAATACTCCTCCAATCCAATCCTCACCACTCATCTCATCCACATCAATCCAAGCCATCCATCCATCTCCTCTCAATCTCAACCACACATCCACCCATCTTCAATCCAAGCTCTCCATCCATCTCCTCTCAATCTCAGCCATCCATCTCTAATCACCACCTAATCAACCACAAAGCATAATTACGATTAGGATTAGGCTAGAATCCTACAAGAACCATAATGGACTTTACACTTTGTATCACTTGAGGATGTTGAGGTTGTCCATGTCTTTCACTTAAGTCCTTAATTAACTTGCATGAATGGTTCATTTGGCTAGGTGTGTGAGTTGGATACATATATTGAGTTGACCCGTAGGATTACCGTGTCCAATGATCGACAAAAATGAGTCTATCGACTCGAGTTCTAGATTGAATAATGTATCAATGTTCGGATTTTGTGGGTATATCCGCTGAAAACCATCAGGAGACAACACTCCTCCTCCTTGGCGACAAGAAGGTTTAACGGCTTGTTGCACGTGCTAAGTGCAACCGTGATTCCTACGAAAGTCAGTTAGGATTTCCATGTTTTCCGTATACGTTTTCCTTTCTTTCATTTTTTTCCTTTCTTTGTTTTGCTCGGGACTATCAAAAGTTAGGTGTGGGGGTATTTGATTGACATCATTTCATGCATTCAGTTATGTCTTATATCCATTATCTTTAACATAAACAATGTGACGTAACGAGTTTTATGTTTGAGTTTCAGGAAATAAACAGGATTGAGGAGAAGAGGCATAAAATGACCTAAAAGCAAGAAAAAAGACTAAGTTGCAAGACTTATGGACTAAGATGCACAAGAGAGGGACCCGAATGTAAAACCGAAGGGCCAATGTGAAAATCAAGAAACTTCACACCATCATGAGGCGTATTGTGGCAATTAGATTCGGGCCAACACTCCAATAACAAAACCGAGTACACTCCCTGTGAAGAATTGAGGAAGTAAAGAACATATACGAAAATAGGTAGGATCTGGGAAAAAGTGACTGCCAATTAGCGGTCCAAGACCGCTAATTAGCGGCCCGGTTTTCTCTGAATCCGACCCGGTTTCTCCACGACATGGGTTATGTGTTTATGTGTATTCGGGTAAGGTTTGATTAGTCCCACATCGGGGGATTGTCCCCGATTACCTTTTTCTATGGCTATAAATAGAACTCCTCCTTTTGTATTCACTCATTGCTTGGTGGCATTCTCTCTACTTGGAGTAAGACTTGGAACTAAAACTCAAGGTGGAGAAGAATGCTACTAGTAATGTGAGTCATTTAATAAAATAATTTTTCATTGTTTTGTTCGCACGTTGTTTCGTTTTTATGCATGCTTAGCTTAGTCTTATTTCTTTGATCTTAGGAAAAATTAATTAGAATGTCTCCTTTCTTCTTTAGTTTAATTGCTAGAATAATGTGTAGATCCACCCCCTTCGGGGGTGGAGATGATGTTCATATATATATATTGTGAAGTTTAGATGTTTGATGAATTTTTGGTTGTGTAGACTTGCATGTTTTTGTATGTTCATTGGGGGTATTTTAATCATCTACATGTTGGGGAATTTTGAAGGGTTTTGCCATAAGATTTTGACACTTCCCATGCGTAGTTTTCTCATGTTTCTTGACTGAAATTTCCTGTTGAATATGCTACATGTTAGTTGTGTGTTTGTATTTGTGTTTTCTTGCTTGATTGATTGAAGAAACTTTGTTTTGATGAGTTTTGCCATAACATTTAGACACCTCCCACGCTTACCTTTGTTCTTCACTTGAGTTTATGGTTTTTGATGAGTCTTGCCATACCTTTAGACACTTCTCATGCTGAGCCTAATCTTATGTTAATCAAGTAGTAATTGCCGATACGTTGTGTGAATGGATTGATAGGTTTTGCCACATCTTTAGACACTTCCTATGCATGAAGACAAAACACACAACACACACACATACATGCTTACATGCATCTTTCAACACTTATTTCACTTCATATGTGCATACACTCCACCCCTTAGGGGTTTCTTTTCTTGATTCTCAATCTTTCGTGCTTTCTTTCTCATTTCGTACTTATTAGTTTAGTGTAGTTTAGATTTAACGTAATCACATCTTTTCTCCCTTTATTCGCCATCTGATTTCAGTCATACTAGAGGCTGCTCACCTCCCTGCGGACGACCCATACTTGCGCCGTCATCACCGATGGTTGTGCACTTGCGGTCTAAATATAAAACATTAAATCAGCGAATGTTCGACCGGTAAGAGACACAGTCAACCTATAAAAGAAAGTACAAAGAGACTGTAAATTATCGGTCGCACAAAGAAGGCAAACTGATTGACCTAATAGATAAGAAGTAAAATAGACTCTTCCTGGAAGTTTTCAGTCGGACATGGTTTGAAGACCGGTCGATCAAACTACTTAGGCACACACTACCTAGGTGTTTTTGGTCGCATAAGGAGAATGTACCGGTCGACCGATGGACCAAAACAAAGAAGATGTAAGACTAGATGAAACTTCAGTCGAACGAAGAGGTACAAGATAGAGCAAAAATGGTCGATCGAAGGAAATATTGTTCGACCGATCACTTAAGTGAACTTAAGGATCATATCGAGCAAGAAGCAACCGGTCAAACGGAACACCTATTCCGGTCGACTGAAAAGTGTCAGAGAATTAAATACAGTCCAAAACACATAAAAATCCAAGAGACTCAACAAGTAACTCAATCAAGATGCAATTTTCGAAATGATGGCATGATATTACAAAGTTATAAATCATTTAAGTTGCACATGCCTAGATTGAGTATGTGATGGAATTAATCAACATTTAGAGGTTTTGTGAAAATATCCGCTAATTGATCATTTGTAGGGACAAATACAAGTTTGATGTCTTCCTTAGTTGCATGATCTTTAAGAAAATGATGCCTTACTTCTATATGTGTTTAGTTCTTGAATACAAAATGAGAATTTTTGAAAGATTAATGACACTAGTATTATCACAAAAGATAGGAGTAGTTTGAAATTCAAGTTTTAAGTCTTTGAGGGGTTGCCTCATCCACAAGACCTGTGCAGATGCAGAACCAGAGGCAATATATTTGGCCTCGGTTGTTGACAATGCATTACTATTTTGTTTCTTAGCAAACCAAGAGACAAGAGATTTTTTCCCAAAAATTGTCGAGTACCACTAGTGCTTTTACGATCTAATATACAACCGACATAGTCGGCGTCGCTATAAGCAACAAGATCAAAAGCCATAGTCTTGGGGTAAAACAAACCAAAATCTTGAGATCCCATGAGATATCAAAAAATTCATTTTAAAGTATTTAAGTGATATTCTTTTGGACATGCTTGAAAACAAGCACATAAACATACAACAAACATGATATCGGGGTGATAAGCAGTAAGGTAGAACAAGGATCTGATCATACCTCGATATTTCTTGATGTCCACATCCTTGCCATTTTCATCTTTGTCTAGTTTAGTGCTAGTGCTCATCAGAGTCTTGTATGACTTCCTATCTTCAAGACCAAAGTGTTTTAGAAGTTCTTTTGTGTATTTTGCTTGGTGTATGAAATTCCAACATGAGATTGCTTTATTTGATGTCCGAGGAAGAAATTTAGTTCACCAATTAACCTCATCTCGAACTCCCCCTGCACAGACTTAGAAAATTCCTCGCAAAGACGATGGATAATTTCACCAAAGATAATATCATCTACATAGATTTGTACCACTAATAAATCATGATTATGAGACTTTACAAAAAGTGTGGTATCCACTTTACCCATTGAGAAACCTTTATCAATCAAGAAGTTATTCAACCTCTCAGACCAAACTCTAGGAGCCTGCTTGAGTCCATAAAGAGTCTTCTTAAGTTTAAAAACATGGTTTGGGTAAGTTTCATTTACAAAATCGGGGGGTTGTGCAACATAAACTTTTTCATTAATAAAGCCATTTAAGAAAGTATTTTTGACGTCCATTTGAAATAATTTTTTGTCCATAAAAGATGCATATGCTAACAACATGTGAATGCCTTCCATGCCAGCGACGGGAGCATAAGTTTCAATTAAAGTCTATCCCCTCCCCTTGGCGGTAGCATTGAGCAACGAGTCTAGCTTTGTTTCTAACTATATTCCCGTCTTCATCAAGTTTGTTTCCAAATATCCACTTAGTTCCAATAACCGATTGGTTAGTTTGTTTTTCGACAAGTTCCCAAACATCATTTTGAACAAGTTGATTTAGCTCGTCATGCATATCCATTAGCCAAAATTCATCATTACATACTTGTTCTACTTTCTTGGGTTCTAATGTAAAGATAAAAGCATAGGATTCACAAACTACATGAGCTCTAGATCGTGTTGCTACACCTTGAGAAACATCTCCTATTACAAGATCCTTCAGATGATCACTTACAAAGGTCCAATCCTTAAGAAGTTTCTCTTTATCCTCTCGAGGAGAACTCAGAGGTTCTTGATGAGACTCAAGTGTGGCATCTTGGGATGATACATGTCTGATGATATTCATGCCTTCATCATCAAGAGAGGAGTTGTCTACACATGCCAATTCATCAAAGTTGACATGTCACTAGTGCAGAATGCACAATAGACGTCACCGAATAGACGTCGGATATAAAAACATCTGACGTCTATAGGTATAAACGTCAGATATTTGGTCATCCGACGTCTATAGGTTTGTATAAACGTTGGTTTTTTAGAATAACTGACGTCTACACCTCCTGAAAGAAGCAATTTTTTTGGGATTTATTTCGTATAAGAGTTTATGTGGATTTATTTTTTGGGATTTTTTTCGTGTAAGAATTTATGTGGATTTATTTTGTATAAGAATAATGTGAATTATTTGGATTGTTTTAAAAATAGTTACATCAATGTAACTATCACATGCATGTGTATCGTATACATGTGTGTGTATGGTCATATGCCTTGAAGCTTAGTCCCACATTGAAGAAAGTTTTTTGGTAGTGGAGTTGAAGTACTCCACCACTAATTTACTTCTAAATGGGAGTTTGGTACCACACTACAAAATACAAGTGAGACATATATATATTTATATATATTTAATGGTCAAAAGATTGGCACTTGGGGTACTTGGGCCTAAGATGATTGTAATTATATTTTTTACTATTTACTCGTGTATAGATGTCGGATGTATCGAATGATCGACGTCTATAGGTCTTATAGACATCTATACACGAGTAAATAAAACACTCTAATGAAAGGAAATTAAACTAAGCAAGAAAGAAATAATAAAGAAGCTAAATGAAAGGAAATTAAACTAAAGAAGCATGCAAGAATTAAAAGAGAAGACAATATTAAAAGAAACTAAGAAAAAATATTTTATTTACAAGACTCACATTACAAGTAGCATTCTTCTCCACTTGAATTTGCCTCCAAGGCTTACTCCAAGTAGAGAGAATGCCACCAAACAATGGGTGAATACAAGGGAGGAGGAGGAGTTCTATTTATAGTCATAGAAAAAGGCAATCGGGGACAATCCCCTGATATAAGACTAAACATTACTAAAAATAGATATAAAATACTCTAATACATGACCGACTAAACTGCATCAGATCCGGAGCAACCCAAACCGCCAATCAACGATCTATAAGGTTTGGATCGGGTCAGGTGTTGGGGTGTGGTTGTCTGGCTCGATTTCTTCATGTTTGCTGCATCCTATGTGGTTGTGTAGGTTGCGACCCGAATACAATTGCCAAAATACTCCTCATGATGGTGTGGAGTTCCTTCATTTGCTCAATGGTCCTTTGGTTTTACATTCGGGTCCCTCCCTTGTGCATCTTAGTCCATAAGTCTTGCAACTCAGTCTTTTTTCTTGCTTTTAAGTCCTTTTATATAGTCTCTCCTTCTCAAACCTATTTATTCCTGAAACTTAAACATAAAACTCATTACGTAGCATTGCTTAGGCTAAGAATAAAGGATATAAGACACAAATATATGCATGATATGATGTCAATCATATAGCAACCATGCGAATGCTTTTATGACTTAAGATGAATTTTAATCTGCATTCCTCAAGAAATACTTTCCAAATCTCGAACTCAAAAACCGAGGAACAAAATCAATTCGTTTTATCAGTATGAGACCGAATCATTCCGTGAATATTTATAGAGGTTCATCGAGCTACTATCCTCATGCCCTCACCATGGCATCAAGTTGTGGTGCCTTTGTCAGATTATCTACGAAGGTCTTCAGATCCCATCCTGAACACTCCTTGAGTCCATGTGCTAAGGAGAGTTCTTAGGAAAGGATGAAAGGGAGCATGTGCTTTCCTAGAAGACCTCACTAAGAAAACCATGTAGTGGGAGAGTGTGAGGGAACCATCATCTAACATAGGAGTGAGGATCGCAAATGCAAACTCAACTAGATCGGGTGTCACATTTGTTGTTGATACCACTACGGCCACCAATGCACGCATGGCGGCCTTAATGCGCCACATGGATTCGATTGAGCTCCAAAACCAGAATGGTGTGTCACATGTGTCTGCATCTGGTCCAGTCCCTTGTTATTTATGTGGTAGGATAGGTCATGTAGGAGGCAAGTGTGGATCCATTCCTCTTGAGATGGAACATGTCAATGCCATCTATGATAGACCCAAGAATGACCCATACTCATCATCATTTAATCTATGATGGAGGAACCACCCTAACGTTTCTTGGAACCAAAACAATATCCAGGGTGGTCCTTCAAACTTCTCTAGACCACCTAATAGACCACACCAACCTGCTTTGGACTCACAATCTTTTCAGCCACCCCAAGCCCAGATCACCAACCCACTGGGTTTCCCAAATTCTAACATGGAAACCCAGTTTAATTCACTTGAGAACTTGACTCGTGGAATCGAGAACTCAGTAAAAAATTATGTCATCGACAAGTCAAGTCCTAACTTTGAATCAGCAAACCATCAAATCTCTCGAGCTTCAGATGGACGAATTGGCTAAGTCTGTACATGAGAGAAAAAGAGGGACTCTGCCTAGCCAACCTGTGGCTAACCCCCATGCTCAACATCACCCGAACATGCAAAGTGCAAGTTCAAGACCGCAGGAGGGCAAGTGAACTATGTGGAAGAACCTGTGGACCATGTCAATGCCATTGTGACCCTAAGGAATGGGAAGCAGGTCAATAACGACATTTCCTTGCCACCACACTCTTCTGTGCCACCCCTCTGTGGGGACAGTAGGGACAAGGAGCCCGATGTTGTGGAAGTTTCTTCGTCAACTCTTAAGGAAGGCGAGTCAGTTTGCCAAGATTCGCCTTCCCCCTCTGAAGCACCAAGGCAAACCTACTTACCAAAAGTTCCTTACTTAAGTAGGTTAACAAAGAAGCATAGTGATTATATTGACAAGATGGTAGAGGTCTTCAAAAAGGTGAATGTCAACATCCCCTTGTTAGACATGATCCAACAAGTACCACGTATGCAATTTTTTTAAAGGATCTATGCACCACTAAGAGGAAAACTAATGTCCCTAACAAGGCATTCATGGCAGTTAATGTGAGCTCAATCCTATCGAACCCAATGTACGTGAAGTTGAAGGACCCAGGAAGTCCGATGATTTAATGCATCATTGGAGACACTCGCATGAACAATGTCTTGTTGGATTTAGGGTGTCAGCAGTTAACCTCTTATTTGTTTCTGTGTTTCAGCAATTGAACATGGGTGAGCTAAAACCCACGAGGACAACCCTCCAATTAGCTTATCGTTCAATCAAAGTCCCGAAAGGGGTCATTGAGGATGTTCTGATCAATGTCAGCGATTTCATATTCCCTGTTAACTTTGTCCTCCTTGGCACTAAACTGGTTGCGCATACCCAATCTCATATTCCATTGATTTTGGGTTGGACATTCCTAGCGACATCAAATGCTTTAATTAATTGTCGCACATGGCTCATGAAATTGACGTTCGGGAACTTGACCGTGACTTTTCATATGTTCAAGATGGCTAAGCAACCGAGTCCTTTTGATGGCCCCATGGAAGTCAATCTTATCATGGACTTGGAAGAGGAACTAGAAGAACACCCCCCCGATTCTTGACAAGTTTAATAACAATCTATTGAAAAAGACATGAAGAGGACGAGGGCAAGTTGAGCAACAATGTGCATGTTGTTCAGTACATGTGAGCTCCTCCTATCTTACATCTCGAGCTAGATATCACGCCTCACCTTGAGGAGTCACCCACAATTGAACTTAAAGAGCTCCCTAAGGAACTGAAACATGTTTGTCTTTGTCCCGAAAGGTCATTCCCGTGGTTTATTTCATCGACGTTGACTGGTGATCAGGAAGAACATTTGATTCGAGTCCTAAAGGAGCACAAATCGACCATTGGGTGGTCCTTGAAGGACATTAAATGGATAAGTCCCGACGTCATGCAACATCACATATATATGTAGGATAGGGCACAACCACATTGCGACCCACAAAGGTGTCTAAATCCAGCCATGACATAAGTAGTTTAGAAAGAGATCATCAAGTGTTTAGATCATGGCATCATTTTTCCCATTTCGGACAGTGCTTGGGTAAGTCCTGTCTAGGTTGTGCCCAAGAAATCGGGTATCATTGTTTTTCCAGAATGACAACAATGAACTTGTTTCCACCCGACTTCAAACTGGGTGGTGAGTCTGCATTGACTATAGGAAACTGAACGCGGTCGACTGCACCCAACTTCCCTGTAGCTTTGATCGACCAAATGTTAAGTAGACTCGCCGTCCACGCCTATTACTGTTTCCTCGATGGTTATTCGGGGTGCAATCAAATCCTAGTTGCTCCTGAAGATCAAGAGAAAACCACGTTCACATGTCTTTTTGGAACATTTGCGTATAGATGTATGCCTTTGGGACTTTGCAATACACCAGCAACATTCCAATGATGCATGCTAACTATCTTCTCTTACATGATCGAGAACTTCCATGAGATTTCCATGAATCATTTCTTGGTTCATGGCACCTCCTTTGATGAGTGTTTGGACCACTTGAGCCTTGTTCTCAAGATGTGTTCGGAAATGAACTTAGTCTTTAATTAGGAAAAGTGTCATTTCATGGTTACGAAAGGCATCATCTTGGGTCACGTGGTGTTTGTGGATGGGACCGAGGTGGATAGGGCAAAGATTGATCTTATTTCTAAGCTTCCGCTACCAACCCTGGTCAAAGAAATCCAGTCATTCCTTCGACATGCTGGTTTTTGCCGGCATTTTATTAAAGATTTGAGCAAGATAGCTCGCCCCTTTGACGAGCTTGCTTGGTAAAGGCAAATCTTTTGAGTTCACACCCGAGTGCATGACTGCATTTGAGTTTTTGAATCATGAGTTGACCATCACTCCTATTATTAAGGCACTAGTGTGGACTCTACCTTTCGAGTTGATTTGTGATGCATCTGATTATGCGATAGGAGCGGTGTTGGGTCAGAAAGTCGACAAATTGCCTCATGTAGTCTACTATGCAAGTCGTACTCTCAATGATGCCCAACTCAACTTCTCCGTTACTGATAAATAGTTCCTCGCGATCATATTTGCGTTGGAAAATTTTCATCAGTACCTCATTGAGTCGCATGTCATCATCTACCCTGATCATTCAGCTCTTCGCTACCTTTTGTCTAAAATGGATGTGAAACCCCATCTCCTTCGTTGGATTTTGTTGTTGCAAGAATTTGACCTTTAGATACGAGATAAGAAGGGATGCGAGAACGTCGTGGCAGATCACCTCTCTCGCATTACAGTTGAGCTTTCAACGGATCCACCGGTGAACGAGTTCTTCCTTGATGAGAAGCTTATGGCAATAGCCTCACCCCCTGGTTCGCTGACATTGTGAACTATTTAGCAACTGGAGAGGTGCCGGCTCATTGGACACAAAATGAGAAAGCAAAGTTCAAGTCATTAGTCAAGCACTTCTATTGGGATGATTCCTACTTATTTTAGTACTGTACCGATCAAATGATAAGAAGGTGCATTGTTAGATCCTAACCTCCGATTTGTGGAGTAATGGGTGTTTAGGGAAGGCTTAGTGAGGATGGTGTGGAGGCTTTTGGTTGGTTGAGGAAAAGTGAGGTGTATTTAAGGTAAAAATCACTTATCTCTCCTAACTTCACTCCCTCTCGTGTCTCTCACTCTCATCTCACTCCCTTCCAATTCTGTTGGCACCAGGTCAAGGAGGATCGTGGTGGCGTGATCGGAGGTGGTGACTGTGTTGGTTGATCGCGGTGTAGAGTGTGCTGGAGATACGTAGAAACGAGGAGGTGTTCGCCGTGATTCTTCAGAGGCTTTTCTAAGCCTTAAAGGTATGTCAACCTTTGCTTTTATGCTCACCTAAGATTGTGTTAGTATTTGAGTAGTCGACAGTAGGCCGAAAGGCTCGTTGGACGTTCTGTTCAGTAGCATCTTGCTGCATTCGGTCGACCGCTGATAGTGTAATTCGGGGAGTTTTGCCTTACACCGGTCTAATGATTCCTTGTGCGGTCGACTGGTCAAGCCTGTTAGGAAAGCTCTGGGTGTTTTCAGGCGACCGGGTCCCCTTTGCCATTCGACCGAATGCACTATAGTGAGTCGGTTGGGGGCCTAGACTATCTAAACGGTTGACCACCCTTATGATCAGTTCGAGCGATTGCACTGTAGTATGTTGGTTGTTAGCATAGACCATCTAAACGGTCGACCAGTCCTTGATTTTGTTCGACCGATTACTTAAGATGACTTAAAGTATGTCCAATTGTGTTTGCCTTGTTCGACCGGTCGTGGACCTTGAGAAATTGTGGAGTCCCTGTTATGTTTCGGTCAACCGGGTCCCCCTTGCCGTTCGACCGTCGGGACGTTTATTACTTAATATTGTTGTGGTGTAGACCATTTAAACGGTCAACCACTCGTGACTTTTAGTTGACCGTTTGGTCATTTTGTTAGTTATTTGTGGCTCGACCGGTTGTGGAGACGATCGAGTTATTGTGCATTCCTGGAGGGAATCGGTCGACTGGTATACCTGTTTTGGTCGACCGTTTCTACTTAGTCTTGTGTTTTGAGTTTTTTCCTTTTGATTGGCTTGAGGGCAACATGTCCACCCACCTTTTTGGGGTAACAGACGGACATACCGGTCTGATAGCGATCGAGGTGGCTCTACGGAGCGTGTGCCATGTGTGCACGTGTGTTGTGCGGGTTGGGGTGAGAGGACCCTTTAGGCCCGCTGTGGTTTGTGTCTGCTGTGGTTGGGAGGAAGATTCCTGGAGCCCAATTTTGACGATGATATCTTTTTTGTTGCATTTTGTATCATACCATGCTTGTTGTAGTATTGGTTCATTTATGTGTTAGGGTTTAACATTTGGGGTTTCCTTCTGGAAACTCAGGTATTGTTGCATTTTTGCTTTTCAGGCCATAATCGACACTAGAGGGTGGTGATTGTGGAGGAGAGCTCTAGGGACTAGATCTTGCTTTCTCCCTTTTCATAGGTTGTTGTGATTATGGTTTTATATTTTATCTTATAGTCTTTTGATGTAAACACCTTTTGTAAAACTCAGATCTATATATTTGATATATATATATATGATGGTGCACCTGTTGTTAGTCTTTCGTAATATCCTCGGTGTGTGTTTGATCTCGTTGATTTTCCCTTTAAAAGTTTTAAAATTTCCAGTGTTTCGAGGATGTTATATGCATTCCTAACAACGATATTAAGAGCATCTTGTCCTTTCGCCATAAGGAGACATGTGGTGGGCACTTTGGTGCCAAAAAAACCACTGCTAAAGTGCTCCAATGCGGTTTTTACTGGACCACGTTGTTTCAAGACACTTTTGCATTTTGCAAAGCATCCGATAGGTGTAAACGTGTGGGCCGCATTGGAAGACGTGAGATAATGCCACTCAATCCTATCCTACTGGTCGACATCTTTGATGTTTGGGGAATTGACTTCATGGACCCTTTCCCCGTGTCCCGTGGTCACACCTACATTTTGGTGGCAGTTGATTATGTGTCGAAGTGGGTTGAAGCAATCTCCACTCTCACTAATGATCGCAAGGTTGTGATCAAATTTGTTAAAGAACAATCTTTACGAGGTTTGGTACACCTCGTTGTATCATAAGTGATCGGAGGACACACTCTGTGAACCGATCCCTCAAAGCAGTGTTGAAGAAATACTCCATCACCCACAAGTTGGCCACACCTTATCATCCTAAAATCAGTGGCCATGTGGAAATTTCCGGTAGAGCTTGAGCACCAGGCATTATGAGCAATCAAACATCTCAACAGGAGTCTTGATGTTTCCGGTGCCAATCACAAGCTGGAACTCAACGAGTTGGAGGAGTTGAGAAATGAGGCTTATGAGAATGCCAAGATCAGGAAGTCCCACACTAAAATTTTCCACGACCGCTTGGTCTGAATCAAAACCTTCACGGTGGGACAAAAAGTCTTGTTGTATAACTCTGGCCTCCACTTGTTTCCGGGGAAACATCAGAGTCGTTGGTCTGGGCCCTTTATTATTTTAATTGTCTCCCTTCGTGGAGCGGTTGAGATTTAGAACCTAAAGAATTGGGACGTGTTCAAAGTTAATGGGCAATGCCTCAAATTGTACTTGGAAGGGACCACGACAGAGGTCGAGGCAGAAGTCATGTCTTTATACGAACTCCCCGCGGATGTGGTCACTTGACGTGATCCATCCTTTCATTGGTTGTACATATCTTTAACAAAAACAAAAAACAAAAAAGGTGAAAAAGAAGAAAAGAAAAAATAGAAGTCTTCCCTTTGTTAAAAACACGTTTTTTTTACCCTATCCATCATCCACCCCAACAAAAACACGTCTGTCTCTCCTGGCCGCCACCCCAAAAATTTTCTTGCCCAAATCGCACAACCAGATTGCAATCAGCGGTTCCTCACCGCCTTTCAGCAATTTGTTGTGCAGATCGGCTCTTGGATCTTCGGCTGGTAGTGAGATTCCTTGTAGTAAGTCGGTTTCGTTGGGTTTTCAAAAAATTTACTACTTGCGCCGACGTGCTTTGGTCTCCACCCTTCGAGCATCGTGCTCGTCTTCATTGCCGTGTGTTCCTATGTTAAAGCTCACCAAGGTAGGTGCAGGTATGGCCAACCCACATTTAATACCATAACTTAATTTTACCTCCCTGATTCGCGAGTTCAGAGAACCCTTCTACGATATAATCATAGCCAAAGGGTGGCATCATTTACTGTATGAGGGTGATGAAACCATGTACGTAGAACCTCTCGTACAAGAGTTTTTTTCTAAACTCGAGTGTGACCAGACTGGACAACTCGAGTTTAGTGTCACTCTTAGAGGGGTGAAACACACCGTGACACCACAATTTATCTCCGACGCGACTGGGATGCCTTTAGTTGATGATCTCGTGTGCACCCGCGACATTAATTTTTACCGATCTTTGCCTCGGCACAGGCAACCCATTTCATCGCATGGGGGAATACCCAATGCACACATCTACTCCAATGTGCACATTGTAGCCAGGTGGGTGTGTAGGAATGTGTTGGGCCAAGAACGGACCTCCACATTCTTCACACCTACTTTGCGAATAGTGTATAGTCTCATGGATGGTTCACCTCACTGCATTTGTCGAACGTTGTTCGACGTTTTGGTGAATGCCAAGCTTAAAGAAATACACTGTTTGCCTACCTTGGTGACCAAATTGTGTGCCATGTTGGACATCCCACAATTTGAGTGCTTGCTGCGGCGCCAAGGCATCGACCTCGAGGTTGCGAAGATGACCATGTCATTTCGCCACTGCCTTTTGGAGCCATGGGTGCCTGATTACATGGAGGAGGATGTTGGAGCCAGTTCCCCAAACTCATATGTGAGCTCAGGAACGCTCTTTAACACAGAAATTTTTGAGATGGCGGTTGAGCAGCAAAATGTCATTTTAGCCAAGCAAAACAGGAAAATTGATAGGATGTTGTTGGCTCTTGAGTGAGGTGCCTCTTCGAGCAGCATGGGCCACCGTCATTTGTCTGATACACCCTATCCATGCATTGGCGCCATTCTGTCATACATTGAAGACAATGCATAGATTAGGTGTGTGTGGGGGGGTGTTTTCACGTTTTTTCATATTTTGTGTGTCTTTTGTTTTCTTTTGTTTACATTTCTAGGGTCATGTTAGTGTACTGCATTTAATATTGATATATTTGTTTGTCATGATCTTTAGGTGACTTGTCTTCTTTTGCTTGCCTAGTAATTTAAAATTTTCACATTTGTTTCAAAATGTTCATGTGTTTGCGAAAGAAAATGTTTTGTGGGTTATGTGTGTGTTTAACATGTGCCAATGGGACTTAGTGCCTGGTGCTTTCGAGTCATCTGACTTGGGATGCACCGACCGAACTCCCGTTACACGGGTGGTAGGGATTGCCCTATGTGGAAATGTGGGGTAAGGTGTTCGTGATAGTGTAAGTCCTCAAAGCCAATTATGCACTAAACCCGAACCTAGGAGAATCAAACACCAACCAATGTAATGCTCCCAAAAAAAATTGATGAATGAAAAAAGAAAAGAAAGAGTCGAACAAGAGCCTTAATGGACTTTACACAATGTATCACTTTAAGAAGTTAATGTTGCCCATGTCTTTCACTTAAGTCCTTAATTAACTTTCATGAATGATTCATTAGGCTAGGTGTGTGGACTGATTACATATATAGAGTCAGCCCGTAGAATTACCGTGTCCAAGGATCGACGATAATGAGTCCATCGAGTCATGTGTGCTAGGTTGAATAATGCATCTATGTTCGGATTTTGTGGCTATATCCGCTAGGTTGAATAATGTTAGGCCTACCTAGTGGGACTCGATTGTTCAAGAGTGAAGGATCATGGCACCCTGCGGTCCCGCGTGAGTTGGAGTCTATCATGGCTCGGATTCATCTGGTCTTACGATGGGACGCCTATGATGATCATGTGATGGCTATTGAGAACGAATCAAATCAGATGGTTCTATTTTGCAATCCCTCAGGAGACAACACTCCTCCTCCTTGGAAACAAGGAGGTTTAACGGCTTGTTGCACATGTTAAGTGCAACCATGATTCCCACGAGAGTGAGTTAGGATTTCCCTGTTTTACGTATGCATTTTCCTTTCTTTCGTTTTTCTCTTTCTTTGTTTTGCTCGGGACTAGCAAAAGTTAGGTGTGGGGGTATTTGATTGACATCATTTCATGCATTCATTTGTGTCATATATCCATTATGTTGAACCTAAACAATGCTACATAACGAGTTTTATGTTTGAGTTTCAGGAATAAACATGTTTGAGGAGAAGAGGCATAAAAGGACCTAAAAGCAAGAAAAATGACTTAGTTGTAAGACTTGGGGACTGAGATGCAAGAGAGAAGAACTAATGAGCAAATCAAGAAACTCCATACCATCATGAGGAGTATTTTGGCAATTTTATTTGAGCCTTAACTCCAACAACCAACCTGGGTGCATCATACATTGTGAAATCAGGCCAAACGACAACACACAAAATCCTGACCGGATCCAGACTCCATAGATCGCTAAATGGCGGTCAGGTCATATCTGGATCCAACAAGCTTCAGGTGGATCATGTATTAGGGTGTTTTATGTCTATTTTTGGTATTGTATTAGTCCCACATCGGGATATTGTTCCTGATTACCTTTTTCAATGACTATAAATAGAACTCATCATCTTCCCTTGTAATCTACTACATGCTTGGTGACAATTCTATCTACTTGAAGTGAAGCCTTGGAGCACATACTCGAGTAGGGAGATGCTACTTGTGTTGTGAGTCTGAAATTAATAAAATTTTCCTTGTTATGTTGCTTCTACCATGCTGCTTGCATGCTTAGTTTATTTTCGTTTCAATAATCTTAGTAGACTTAGTTAATATGGTTTCCTTTCTTAAGATAATAGTTAGTTTAATGAGTAGTGAGTAGTTCCATCCCCTTTGGGGGGTGGAGTTGATGTTTTATACATGCAATAAAGAATGGAAATGAATGCTTTATTTTTGAAATGTGTTGATAAACATGAATATATGCTTACTTGTTTAAAATAGAACACTTTACTTGATGGGTTGTGTCACAACTGCTTGGTCCAAATCAAAACCTTCACGGTGGGAGAAAAGGTCTTGTTATATAACTCTTGCATCCACTTGTTTCCGGGGAAACTTCGGAGTCGTTGGTCTGGACCCTTTAATGTTTTAACGATGTGTTCAAAGTTAATGGACACCGGCCAAAATAGTACATGGAGGGGACCACGATAGAGGTCGAGGCAGAAGTCGTGTCTTTACATGAACTTCCTACGGATGTGATCACTTGACGTGATCAATCCTTTCATTTTGTTGTACATATCTGTTGGCATTTTGTCTGTAATCTATGTTTGTTTTGATAATTTAATCAACCTAATCTTAATTGTAATCAATGTAGAGTAGGACACATATTGCAATGCATATTATTGCATTGTGCTAACCTATAGAGGTGATCAAGACTCAAGGAAGAAAGGAAATCAAGTCAAGATATGTAATAAAGCTCATTTCAAGACATGTAATCTTGATTTAATTTGAGTTTTAGGAACTTTGTGTAATTGAGCATACTTGAGCTAAGAACTACTCACATACACACTAGGTTCCTTATAAAAGTCACACACAAAATCTCACATGAATTAGACTTCACTAGATCACCCAAACTTAGACCAAAATTCACTAATTAAGTCGACAGTTTGTTTCCTTTAACTAAGAGTGAATTTTGCTACCCGATCGGTCGACCATTCCGACCTTTTTCGATAGACCACGTAAACATAATTTTCGAACCGTTAGACTTGTCGTATTATACCAATGGTCGTATTCTAATTATTCACCCATACCCTTAAATCCAATTCCCTATCGGTCAACCGTGGACCTGTTTCGTTCGATCGAAAAAAATGTCTCGACAAACCCAAAATGTCTGGAAGTTTCCAATCGACTGTGGACCTTGTTTCTGTTGATCGAACTTGATCATTTTTGTCAACCCCGTAGAGTCTGGAAGTTTACGGTCGACTGAACCTATCTCGGTGTTCGACCATTAACTTAAGTGTACCCAAGTTATAGCCTGTTTCGTTCGACCGTTCCATTATTTGTCGACTGAACATTGTTTCAAATTGCCTAACGGTCGACCGATGGACCCGTCCGGTTGACTAAACTTGTTCTGAATTGGGTCCTACTGTTTTTTGTTTTGTGAATCTTACTGAAACCTTACCCAACTAATGCCCAGCGACTACAACACCTTAGGAGCTTATAAATAGGTGTTCCCTTGTCACAATTACATGGCTCTTACACTTCTATTCGTCATCTACACTTAAGAGAAAACTCAAAGTCTCTCATTCCCCAAATCCTATTCTCCAAGCTTACACTTCCACATCTTAGATCAATTTCATATCCTAAGCTAAGTGTGCTCAGGTTAGAGAGTGAGTAATCCAGTCAACCTACTGTTGTACAGAAGCAAGGACTTCGGTGAAAGCCTGAAGTGTCCCTCTCGGATTGTGAGAGGAAGAAATCAAGCATGTGAGGGTGTTCGCGGTGCTTGTGGTGGAAATGCTTGATCTTGGCCCGGAACGAGGTTGATAGTGAAGACACAAGCGAAGGTCGAGTGAGTTCGAGCGGAGCTTGCAAGAGAGGAAGTAGGCCGGAGGCCGAACCTCTATAAAAATTTGGTGCCTTCTTGTGGTTTGCATTATTTCCTCATTACTTGCTTGTTTAGTTTTTAATTCCGCTGTGCCTTCCGTGATTGCTTAAACAAGTAGGTAATTAAGTTAAAACCGATTAGAACTAAGCCATAAACACGATCTCACAATTGGTATCAGAGCCTTGTGAGCTAAATAGCATACTTAATCATATTTTTAGCATGGCTAGCACATCGAATCATGTAGAGGGACTTTGCACCACTAGACCTCCTTTGGTAAATGGGTCAAATTATGATTATTGGAAGAATAGGATGAAGATTTTCTTAATATATGATGAACTAAAATATTGGATGTTTTCTTCAAAATCCCTACACCCCCCAAATGAAGATGAATTAGACTCACTTTCGAGGGACAAAATTAAAGAAATTGAGATGAACCCAAAAATTATGAACATTCTTTATTGTGGCCTTAATGAGGGTGAATACAATAGAATTAGGGGTTGTGAGAGTTCTTTTGAAATTTGGCATAGATTACAAAGGCATCATGAGGGTGATAGTAAAACCAAAGAAACTAGGATTAGTCTCCTCATGCATAAATATCAAATATTTGCTATGCAACTCGGTGAAAACATAAGCAAAATGAACACTCGTTTCACTGATATTACTAACTCTTTTTTGGTTCTTGGAAGAAAAATCAATGAAGGAGAGATGACAAGGAAATTCCTCCAGTCGCTAAACAATGATTGGGAAGACAAGGTGGCCGCAATTGAAGAGGCTCACGACCTTTCCCAACTCAAGATGGAGGAGCTAATTGGAAATCTCATGGCTTATGAGTTTCAAATAAACCATTGAAAGGAGAAGGAAGTCTCCAAGAACAAACCCACCTTGGCATTACATGAAAATCTTGATGAACCAAGGAGGAGTGTAGAAGATGAGAATATTGAAGTCCTAGCCAAAAACTTCTTCAAATACCTCAAGAAGGATAAAGGAGAAGTAAGAGATAGAAGTGGTAGAGGAAGTGAAATGAGAGAAAAGAAGAAGGATAAGGAGGAGAGTGAAAATGAGAGAAAAGAGAAGGAGAAGAAGAATGAGAGAAGGGACAGAAGGAGAGAAAATGAGAGGAGTAAGAGAAAAGAAAAGAGGATGGAAGCTCACAATTGCTACATGGGACGATTCATTATCATCATCTTCATCCCATTCAATCACACCTTCATCAACAAAGGAATTGCACATATGTGCTACATGGCCATTAAAGATGAAGGAAGTGAGGTATCCTCTAACTTTTACTCTACTAGATCACATTCTTGCTCATCTAAGTCATATGCTAGTGATAGTTCATGTTCCAAAGAAGAAATATATTCTCATGATGAACTTCAAATGCATTTCATGACTTAGTTAAACAATATGAGATTATTTGTGCAAAGAACAAGAATGATAGAAAGCTAATCAATGATCTCCAAAGTCAAATTGAATCAATTATGCATGAAAAGAATGAGGTGCTAGCTATACTTGAAACTAATGCATTAACTCTTGATAATTTAAAAGCAACACCTATAGATGTTGAACAATTAGATTTTCATGCTTGCAATATACAATTAAGAAAATATCTAGAAAAGTTCACAAATAGAACTAAGATGCTTAATATGCTTTTAGGAAGTCAAAGACAATCTTTGCAAAAACATGGTTTAGGATACAATGACTCATATGTTAAAAACCATGTAATTCATACAACTTTAAATAGAAAGCACTCAGTTGTAAAGCATAGTTCCTCAAGCATGTGGGCTCCTAAAAGAAAAAAATGATTTGGGTTCCCAAAGCTAACATTCAAGGACTCAAAGTGGTTTGGGTACCAAAATCTACACTTGTAGGTGCTTGACGGAGGAGATCGGTGGTGACCAGGCAAGATTGAGAGTCAAATTCAAAGCTAGTACATCACCGAATGGAGATTGGAACCAATTCAAAGCTTCAAAATTGGGTATAATTTACTATCCTCTTCAATCTTGAATCAATTCATTCTAGTCTAATTTTTAATATGCTTAATTGACATATCATATAGACTATTCATTGCACATCTTAAATTTGAATAACATCCATTGCTTAAGTGTCATATTTGTAGATGAATGTTAAAGGGGGAATTAACACATCACATGCCCATTGTCATATATGTTTGATGTCAAAAGGGGAGAATAGAATTGAACTTAATTGATATATCTTATTCACATTGATAGGCGGAGCTTAATGAATATCATTTACTTTGAGTAATGAAGTGCAAAATTTAGGGGGAGCAACTTCATTACAAGACATCCTAATTCCATGTTTTAATCTTACATTTTTTATGGATGTCAAAGGGGGAGAGATAATTAAGGGGGTAACTTAAAATTTGATAATTATTGAACAAAAACTATGCATATCAACTGGGGGAGCATTTTTATGCAAAGTTTACATAACAAAATTTCATGTATTAAGATATAGGTTGTGATCATCCAAAATGAAAAGATAATTGGCTTTTTGGCCGTAATCTATGTTTGTTTTGATGATTTAATCAACCTAATCTTAATTATAATCAATGTAGAGTAGCACACATATTGAATATCATATATATTGCACTGTGCTAACCTCTAGAGGTGATAAAGACTCAAGGAAGAAAGGAAATCAAGTCAAGACATGTAATAACGCGCATTTGAAGACATGTAATCTTGATTTAATTTGAGTCTTAGGAACTTTGTGTAATTGAGCATACTTGAGCTAAAACCACTAACATACACACTAGGTTCCTTTTAAAAGTCACACACAAAATCTCACATCAATTGGACTTCAATAGATCACTCAAACTTAGACCAAAATTCACTAATTAAGTCTGCCATAGTCAATTCGGTTGACCGTTTGTTTCCTTTAACTAAGATTCAATTTTTCTACCCGATCGGTCGACTGTTCCAACCTTTTTCGATCGACCGCGCAAACATAATTTCAGACCGTTAGACTTGTCGTATTATACCAACGGTTGTATTCTAATTATTCACCCATACTCCTAAATACAATTGCCTATCGGTCGACCGTGGACCTGTTTCGGTCGACCGAGCATAAATGTCTCGACAAACCCAAATTGTCTCGAAGTTTCCGGTCGACTGTGGACCTTGTTTTGGTCGATCGAACTTCATCATTTTTGTCAACCCGTAGAGTCTGGAAGTTTAAGGTCGACTGAACCTATCTCAGTGTCCGACCATTAACTTAAGTGTACCCAAGTTATAGCCTGTTTCGTTCGACCGTTCCCTTATCTGTCGACCGAACATTGTTTCAAATTGCCTAACGGTCGACCGATGGGCCCGTCCGGTCGATTGAACTTGTTCCGAATTAGGTCCTGCATGTTTCTATTTTGTGAATCTTATTCAAACCTTACCCAACTTATCCTCAACAGCTATAACACCTTAGGAGCTTATAAATAGGTGTTCCCTTGTCACAATTGCGTGGCTCTTACACTTCTATTCGTCATATACACTTAAGCGAAAACTCCAAGTCTCTCATTCCCCAAATCCTACTATCCAAGCTTACACTTCCACATCTTAGATCAATTTCATATCCTAAGCTAAGTGTGCTCAAGTTAGAGAGTGAGTGATCCACTCAACCCACTGTTGTAAAGAAGCAAGAACTTTGGTGAAAGCCAGAAGTGTCCCTCTCGGATTGTGAGAGGAAGAAATCAAGCAAACGAGGGTGTTTGCGGTGTTTGTGGTGTAAAGGCTTGATCTTGGCCCGGAACGAGGTTGATAGTGAAGACGCGAGCGGAGCTTGAGTGAGTTCGAGCGGAGCTTGCAAGAAAGAAAGTAGACTGGAGACCGAACCTCTATAAACATTCGGTGCCTTCTCGTGGTTTGCATTATTTCCTCATTGCTTGTTTAGTTTTTAATTCTGTTGTGCATTCCGTGATTGCTTAAAGAAGTAGGTAATTAACTTAAAATCAAGTAGAACTAAGCCATAAACACGATCCCAAAATCCCAAAATTTTGTTGTACATATCTTGATCATAAGAAGAAAAAGAAGAAGAAAAAATATAAGTGCCTTTTTGTATTTTTCCATGAGTTTTTGTTTAAAATGCGTTTTCTCTACCCTACACATCATCCACCCAAACAAAAATGTGCCTTTTGCTCCTAGCCGCCTCATAGAGATATCTCAGTGCGAGATCTCTCAAACCAACCGCCAACCAGTGATCTATCACCGCCGATTAGTGGTATGGTTTGCTAAGAGTCGTCTCAATCTTCGGCTGGGGGTTTGTCTTTTTATGGGCAGTCGTTTTCCATTGGTTTTGAGTCTTTCTACAACTCACGTCGACCTGCTTAGGTCTCCACCCCTTGGGTGTCATGTTCGTCTCCACCACCGCGTGTTCCTCTGTTAAGTCTCACCAAGGTAGGTGTAGGTATGGTCGGCCCACATTTAATTCCAAAACTTAATTTTGCCTCCTTGATTCGTGATTTCGGAGAACCATTCTACGATAGAATCGTAGCAAAAGGGTGGAATCATTTGTTGTATGAGGGTGATGAAACCATGTACATAAAACCTCTTGTATGTGAGTTTTATTCTAAACTCGAGTATGACCAGACCGGACAACTAGAGTTTAGTGTCACCCTTAGAGGGGTGAAACACACCGTGACACCCCAGGTTAACTCTGACGCTACTGGGATCCCCTTAGTCGATGATCTCGCGCCCACCCATGACATTATTTTTTACTGATCTACGCATGCACGTGGGCAACCCATGTCATCGCATGGGGGAATACCCAATACGCACATCTACTCCATTGTGCACATTGTAGCATGGTGGGTGTGTAGGAATGTGTTGGCCCAAGAGAGGACCTCCACATTCTTCACACCTAGTTTGTGAATAGTGTATAGTCTCATGGATGGTTCACCTCACTGCATTTGTCGAATGTTGTTCGACGTTTTGGTGAAAATCAAGCTTAAAGAAATACATTGTTTGCCTACTCTGGTGACCAAATTGTGTGGAATGTTGGACATCCCATGATTTGAACGCTTGCTGCGGCACCAAGGCATCGACCTCGAGGTTGCGAAGATGACCATGTTTTCGCCAATCAAAATGTCATTTTCTCCAATCAAAACTGGAAGATTTATAGAAAGCTACCAGTTCTTGAGCGAGGTGCCTCTTTGAGCACCTCTGGCTGCCATCATTAGTCTGGTACACCCTATCCATGCATTGGCGCCATTTTTCCATACATTGGGGACAATGCATGGATTAGGTGTGGGGAGTGTTTTCACGTATGTACATATTTTGTGTGTCTTTCGTTTTATTTTACATTTTTTGTTTACTTTTCTAGGGTCATGTTAGTGTGCGGCATTTAATAACAATATATCTGCTTTCCATGATCCTTGAGTGTCGTGTTGTCTTTTGTTTGTCGTAGTGCTTTCACTTCTCATTACTTTAAAAAACCTGATGTGTAGCGAAAGAAAAATGTTTTGTTAGTTTTGTGTGTGTTTCGTGTATGCAAGTTAAGGTGAACATTCCATTGTTGGAGGTGATTCAACAGATGCCACCTTATGCCAAGGTTCTCAAGGATTTGTGCACCAACAAGAGAAAAACTAAAGTTCCCAAGAAAACTTTTCTTGCGACAAATGTAAGTTCGTTGTTGACACAAACCCACGCAAGTCAAATACAAGGACTCTGGTTGTCTTACTATTTCTTGTGTGATTGGTGATGTGTCAATACGTGAAGCTTTATTTGACTAGTGCAACTGTCAATCTTTTTCCGTATTCTATCTATGTCCGCCTTGGTCTTCGAGACCTCAAACAAACAAAGAACACTCTCCAACTGGATGATAGGTTAATACAGAAATCAAGGGGCGTGGTGGAAGAAGTTCTTATATAAGTGGGTGAGTTCATTTATCTAATGTGGGTTAAGAATCAACCACCTGATACTCTACACTTCAAACAACTGGACAAAGAATCACCTCTCATTCATGCCTCCTATCTGACTAATTCTCAAGAGGCATCAAATGACCACAATGCTTATAAGGGTGTCTGGTGGTCAAGTAATTCTGTTTCTGGACTTCACCATATGGGTAATAAGTCTAGGGTGTCACTGAGTGTGGATAAAATGATCCCTGTGCACCCAAATGTTAGTTGGAGGGTATATATTGATGACATATTTGTTTCCATTTTCTTTCAAAAACCCTAGTTTTGAGAGGCATGAATCATCATCCTTGGTTCATAAACCTCTCAATAATTCTCATGTTTCTCATGTTGCGCGCCCATGCAAGTGCATTTTTGGCTCGAGAGATTGCGGGTCCCCATTTGATGTCCCTTGACAAATGGAGATGGGGAGCCCATTAATGTACATAGTTATCCTAAAAAAAGAAAAAAAAGACTCCATAAGTGAGCATTGATTGTTGTGGGCCTCAACACGTGTGTATTTGGGCTTCATTTGTTTCACGTATTTGTCTCCCTTCTTAAGTATCTCACATGTTGTCAGGAATTCCGATATATGGTCATCCACATAACCATGAACTTCCTTTTGCGCTTCAGGTTAGTAAGATCTTTTCTATATTAAGGAAATAAATTCATGTAGTATCATACTCAAATTCTTTGAGGACAATGCATGAAGTAAGTGTAAGGGGAGTGTTTTACTTGTGTACATAGTTGATTTTTTTCCTTTCCTTTAGTTTTCTTTTGTTTGCATTGTTAGGGTCGTGAGAGTGTACTAAAATTTACATTGATATATCTTCTATACCATGATCCTGGGGTGACTTGTTTTCTTTTTCTAGCCAAGTACTTTAAAATTTTCATATTTCTTTCAAAATCTTTATCTGTTTGAGAAACAAATGTTTTGTGGGTTTTGAGTGTATTTAGCATGTGCAAAACCATTGAGAGGCAAAGTAAAAAGTAAGTTCCGAAAATTGACTTGAACATGATGCATTAGGATATGTAGTACACCAACTTTAGGTCTTATCTTGTCATTAGGATGCACCCTTATTTTCCTTGGAGGTGAGTAATCACAGGGTTTCAGTATTCAAACAAATAAAGAAGTCCACTTGAACCTACTGAGTTGAATAATTTGTGTCTGTTAGTATATGGAAGTTTGTTGAAGTCAGGGACCCTTAAACTCCTCTTGTGAAACCTTAAGTGTAGGGGTTATGGTTCATGTGTTGATAAGAAATATGTGAGTAGGGTTCTATTTTCTCGCACAACTCCTATCACTCATGAAATTAGGTCTAAGGGGATTTAGTACCTGGTGCTTTGGAGTCATCTGACTTGGGATGCATCAACTGAACTCCCGTTACACAGGTGGTAGAGATTGCCTTCTATGGAGATTTAGGGAAAGGTGTACGTGATAGTGTAAGTCCTCATAGGCAATGATGCATGAAACCTGACCCTCGGATAATTAAATACCAACTAGTAAAAAAATAAAATGAAAAAAGAAGAAAAGAAAAAATTGGTAATACAAATAATAAACTTAATGGACTTTACACTTTGTATCACTTAAAGATGTTAATATTGCCCACGTCTTTCACTTAAGTCCTTAATTAACTTGCACAAATGGTTCATTAGGCTAGGTGTGTGGATTGAATACATATATAGAGTTGACCCGTAGTATTACTGCATCCACTGATCGACAAAAGTAGGTCCAACAAGTCATGTTGCTAGATTGAATGATGCATTAATGTTCGGATTTTGTGGGTATATCCGCTGAAAACCCTTAGGAGACACCACTCCTCATCCTTGGCAACAAGGAAGTTTAACGGCTTGTTGCACGTGTGGTTGAGTCAGTTAAAATACCACAAGTGCATGACCGCGTTGAAGCGGTGGCAAATATGGGTCAGTCCATAGGGAGCACGCGAGTTGGATTCACGATACTCGAGTGGGTGAGAAGAAGAGGGAGAGATATGCGGTCAAAATTACACTACAATGCGAAAGAAATCAGAAAATAAGCAATAAAACTAAACCCCTTAGGGGAAAATGTGTAGTGTAGTGTGTGTTCAAATGTGCTCATCAAAACATATCATACATGAAATTCATATAACTCAATTCTAACTTTACCTCCCACGAAATAAAAGAAAACCTTATCATTTAATCATACAAGACAAGAATTGAAATGAAGCTAATATGTTCACATGTAAAATGAATAAAATCCAACTATGTCTCCACATGAAATAAGATTTATCACAATCATTAAAACATACAAGACATTAATTTAGATAAAGCCAACATGAGCACAAGTATGCACATGTCTTGTTTCCTTCTTCCACTCCATCCTCATCCTAACCTCATCATTCCCCATAAAATAGGCCCACTAATCTAAGCATGTGCTAAGCTTCATTCAAGAGCATTAACACATCAAAGATAAGAGTGAAATATCATTAAATCCTTATAGAAATAATGTAAGGCTCAAAGGATTAAGATTAACACATACATTTCTCCATCACATGAATAAATCACCTTCTTCTCCATCACATGATGAAATCACCTTCTTCTCCACCCCCTCACACTAATCAAGGACTACTCTCTACTCATCTCTACACTAAGAAAGCATGAAAAGAACATGAACCCATAATGGAAATCACTAAAAATAAGATTAAACAAACAACAAGATCAACGAAATTGCAACAAAGGAAAGACATGTATTTAAAAAACAAAACTCACACTTGATTGAAATGAAAAGATTACAAAGTACGCTTTTTCTCCTCCAACTACACTAATCAGCAACAAAACAAAACCTAAAACTAATGGAGAAGCAAGAAGAAGTGGGAGAGGAGGGATTACAATGGTATATATAGACTAATACATGGTTAGGATTAATATGGGAATAATCGGACAACTCTAAATCACATCTACTAGTCTAGGAATGCTCTGACCCGACAATCCGAACCACGACCAAAATTTGAGACCCTTTGGACCATTTTGATCCGCCAGTGGTGGATCAAATGGATCCGATCGGGTTCAAAATTTTGTATCCGACTTTATTGTATGTATTGGCACATGTGGTGAAGCTTTGGTCCATATATCAACTCAATTTCATTTTTATTGGAGAAATATTGATTTGATTCAAGTCATGTGGCACAACATTTTGTCCTTTACCATGAGGTCCCTTTGGGTTTTCACTTGGGTCCTTCCTGATTTGCGATCCAATCCTTGTGCATTACAGACACGTCCAGAACCTTCCAAATTAGTCAATACTTGTTACATTTAGGTCATTTTTGCTCCATTCCTCTTCTTCTTTAACTAACTCCTGAAACACTACAAACAACAACTAGAGTAGAACAAGATTGGGGTAAAATAAAAAATATATAACATGAATATGATGCATGACATACTACTAATCAACGTGCAAAGTGCAACTCTGATTGCTACGAAAGTGAGACAACTTCTTCTTTTTTATGTTTTTCCTTTCTTTCATATTTTCTTTTTCTCTGTTTTACCCGGGACTAGCAAAAGGTAAGTGTGGGGGCATTTGATTACTAGCATATTGATTGACATCATATCATGCATATATTCATGTCTTATATCTCCTATTTTGAATCTAAGCAATGATACGCAACGAGTTTTATGTTTAAGTTTCAGGAATAAACATGATTGAGAAGAGTGACACAAAAAGGACCTGAACGCAAGAAAAATGATTGAATTGTGAGACTTAGGGACTGATATGCAAAAGGGAAGGACCCGGATGTAAACCAAAAGGACCAATAACCAAATCGAGAAACTCCACCCCATCATTAGGAGTATTTTGGCAATTAGATCCGGGTCTAAGCTCCAACAACCAATTCAGATGCACCAAACATGAAAATATCCATCAACAAAAGGCTCCACTAAAGCACAACCTGATCAACCCATTCCAAGCTGCTATTTGGTGGTTCCAAACCGCCAATTGGCGGTTGGTTTGGATCCAAACTTGATTAACCTCAGTCGGGTGGTGTATTAGTATGTATTTAGTCCATATTTGGTATGCATTTAGTCCTATACCGGGGGATTGTCCCCGGTTATCTTTTCTTATGGCTATAAATAGAACTCTTCCTCCTCCCTTGTAATATATCTCCTCTCTTGGTAGTCATTCTCTTTACTTGGAGTAAAGCCTTGGAGCAAAACTCTAGTGGAGAGATGCTACTTGTAATGTGAGTAAGCAATAAAGAATGTTTGGTTAGTTTCTTGTTGTCTCTTTGAGTTCTTGCATGCTTAGTTAACATTTGTTTGTTTTAATCTTCGTAGAATTAATTAGCATGTTTTCTTTTCTTAATATGAATTTAGCTTAATAATGGGTGAGTAGTTTCATTCCCCTTTGGGGGTGGAGTTGATGTTTATACATGTCATGTAGAATGTAATGAATGGTATATGTTGTTTTATGGGAATAATGTTTGTATGCTTGTTGGAATTAAAGAGAATACTTAACTTGATGATTTCTACCATATTCATTAGGTACATCCTATGCTTGTTTAGATTCTTAATAACAAACTTGTTTATGCTCATATTAATCAACTAGGTTAGTGATTTGGATGATAGGTCTTGCCATTAGGTACTTCCTGTGCATAGCAATACTACCTACACTTGTGCTCTATTGAATGCATTCACCACCACTTATTTCATATGTACACACACTCCACCCCTGAGGGGTTTCTCTTCCTGAATTCCAGTTTGCTTTACTAGTTAGTTTAGTTTCATTGTTGCTTGCTTTCGTCGTCTTTGTTTGTTGATTACTAGTGTAGCGTAGTATAGTTTAAACTAGTTTAGTTTAATCAACTTCTTCTCCCCACTTTTCCCACTTTCTTTCGAACGCGCCAGAGTTGACACACCTCTCTATGGATCGATCCATACTTGCCCGTCTTCACTGATGGTTGTGCACTTGCGGTATTAAAACGAACACATCACATATCATGCATTATATTCATGTTATATATTCTTAATTTTACACAATGACCCATCCGCAAGATGGAAGAACCTAAATGTAAGCAAGAATGACCAAATATCAAACTGAGAAACCCTACGCCATCATGAGAAGTATTTTGACAATTAGATTCCGGTCTAGACTTAAATAACTGATCCGAGTGTACCCCAAGTGAAGAATTGAAGTATTTAAGACGATAACCAAAATCGGGTCATATCAGACAAAAAATGACCACCAATTGGCAGCTCAAAACCTCCAATTTGTTGTGGGTTATGTAGTTTATTTCCATTTTAGGTATGTTTCCATATCATTGTATGGGCAACTATCTCTCGAGCTTTAGTCTCACACCAGAGGATTATTCTTAGTTGCAATTTTCATGTCTATAAATATAAGTCATTTTCTTCCTTTGTAATGAACCCTTTCCTTGGTGATCATTCTCTCTACTAGGAGTAAGCCTTGGAGCAAAACTCAAGTGGAGAAGAAAGCTACTTGTAATATGAGTCATCAATAAAATAATTCTTCCTAGTTTTCTTTTAATGTCATCTCTTTTAATGCTTGCATGTTTTAGCTTAGTTTTGTTTTCTTAATCTTAGTATAATTAGTTATAATGTCCCTATTTCTTAATCTAATTTGTAGCTTAATGTGTACTGAATAGTTACACCCCCTTTGGGGGCGGAAATGATGTTTATACATGTAATGAAGAATGTGAATGAATGCTATCTTATACAATATGTGATGAATGTGAATGTATGCTTATTTGTTTAAAAGGGAATACTTAACTTCATGAGTTTTGCCATAACCATTATGTACTTCCCATGCTTGTTTAGGTTCTTCATAACCAACTTGTTTAAACACATGTTAATCAACTAGGTTAGTGATTGGAATGATAGGTTTTGCCACAACCATTAGGTACTTCCTATGCATGAAAACACAACCTACACTTTACACTTGTGCCTTATTGAATGCATTCTTTACCACCTTATCACATGTGTACATACTCCACCCCATGGGGGTTTCTGTTACTTAATTTTATCTTGCTAGTTTGTTGGTTACTTGTTAGTTTAGTTACTCTTGTGTTTTCATCTTTCTTGTTGGTTAATTGCTTGTTTAGTGTAGCCTAATTTAGTGTTATCAAACTTATTCTCCCTTTTATTTTCCACTTGATTTCTAAAGAACCAAGGTTGACACACCTCTCTGTGGACACGACCCGTACTTGCCACCGCTTCATCACGGTTGTGCACTTTCGGTTATAATAATTGAATCAATCATTTTTCTGTTGATAAGTGGGTTGGTACCTTATTTTGGTTTATTCACTGTATAGATTTTGGATCCAATATGACTATGTAAGATAATGGTATTCATTTTCGCTTTGATTGAGTTTGTTTCAGTGGTTTATAGATTTCACGTACAATGCTACTAACATTTTTACTAGGCCAGATGTTATGTTTAAATGTTGGACTACGATTCCACTTTATCTTATAATTGTCCTAGTATTTCATTTACCTTTTTAACTTATACATGGCGTTACCCATAAGTAATTGTGTTTCAGACCCGATGGATACACCAAAGAAGAAGGACGGGGAGTTTGAGGATCTTCGTTGCGTTAATTGTGGGGTTGTAACGATGACTAAGACACCCACTTAGGTTGTTGTTGAGGTGAAACATACTCTGCCCCATATGCATACCCCCTAACCCCGAACTGTTCCACTGGTAGACGGCTTTGTTTGATTTCATGCCCCTATGTATGTATATATTTTAAAATTGTTCACATCCATTCAAGATCGATTTCCATATTTTCGACGATTTCATGTACATTATTTTATATTTATTCTAATATCATGTAATCTACATATATATATTAAAATAAATAGTAGGAGATCATACCTGAAGACTCTCTAAAAGTTTTATGAAGATCCGGAGTTTCGTCACCTATTGAATCGTCCGCCGATTTGTCTCAAAGTGTTCACCAGACTCTAAACAAGATTACAGAGAAATGAGTTAGTTAATCAATATCTAAATCAACGTTAGAATCTAGTTAATAACCATTTTAAATCTCCTTGAGAATTTAATCTCCAAAAGCTTGATTAACTAAAATATTTTCGGATGGATTAATGGATAGGTTAGGGAGAGAAATTTTTCTTTAATTAAAACAAATAGGGATAGGAGACTTATTTATAGACTCTCCCAACACCCACATCATGGGTAATCAACTTATCCATGATCTCTTATTTTTATCTCCCTCAAACCAATCATAAATTGACACATATTCATCCATCATCCACGTTTAACCATAATTGGAATAAATCCAACCCATGATCAACACTAATCTTTTAATAATTCTAGCAAAATTGTGTCCACCGGTCAACCGAAATTAACTAATTGGTCGACCGATTGGTAACTTTTGGTGGCTTCGGTTGGACCATGAAACCAGAAGGTCGACCAATCAACGACTGTAAAAGTTACTGTGATTTTTCGCTCGAACAGAAACGCATAAACGATCGACCGATTCAACATTAGAAAAGGCTATTGGAAGTTTTCGGTCGGACTGAGCTACAAGTCAGTCGATCGATTACTACCAAGAAAATTTCATAGAAGTTTTTGGTCAACCCACGCAACTTCTCGGTCGACTATTCATGAATGCGGAAACTACTTTGAATATTTGGTTGACCGGTATCCGAAAAAGTTCGACCATTTTGCCTGATTTTTGCCTTTATCAAATCTTAGATTTATAACCAACAAAATTTGATCTTTGAGGATTTTAGCAAATTCGAATATTATGTAATACATTATCATATGTAATGTCAAAACATCACACCCCATAATACATACATCTCACATAAATTTAATTATGAATCTAACTATGTCATTTTGAGGACATATTGACTTTATCGATTCACCACATGTATGTTATTCCCAATTTTGCGGTGTGACCTATAGGAGGATATAAACTACATTGGCAATGATATCAAACACTCAATATCACAAACTATAAGTGGTATCTAGCTACACATTATAGTTACCTAATTAGCAAAGATGTCTTGTTCACTCAAACTAAACATAATCCATTTAGTGATGTAAGGAACATCACTTGTTATCCCTTGCCTCATGATATTAAGAATTTATACAAAGTAGAAATATGTCACCTTTGTATTTTATATTCATTTCTTGATCTCTTGAGCTAATTATAAATATGTGAATATACATAAGTCACATTGTTCATATTATAATTTTGTTTTATCAAATGGCCCACAAATATCATCACTCAAGTCAAGAAGGACAATGATAATCTTTTGACGAACTATCTTTTCCAGCACAAGTTATGTTTAACCAACTATTGCATTTATCACTATGCTCAATGATAAGTTTTGACAATAATCAAATTAAACATTTCTTAAGTGGAAAGACATAAGTCTCATATCTTAGGATTCAAGACACAGTGAAGAATTAATGACAAATAACACAATTCCATAATGTTTCACTTGCTAGGTCTATTCAATATATAAAAGTAATTTTTTTCCTCTTTTATGTACTCGTGTCATTAAATATTTGTAGAGTTACAATACTCTTTAACCAACATGACAATCTTATCTTGGTAATTAATGTTCCATGTCAATTACCATGATTGTGAATAACTTTTGATTTATGTAAACTATTATTTTTAGAGCTCTACGATTAAGGACTAATAGTATCTTACTTAACATTTCTAAAAGACGAATACATTATTCAAGGAATAAAATATTTGCACGTTCAATTCATAATAATTGACATATAAAAGAATATTTTTAGAACACATTCCTTTCGAGCTTCGGGGATCATGACCCTATCTTCAATTAGGGACAATAGGAAATACATTTTTTGTTGCCTTATGGGGCGGTATATAGGACTATTGACCAAGGTTTTTGGAAACACCTAACTTGGTAGAACTGGTCCCCCAAAATTGCTATGTCCAACTTCAATTCCTTTATCTGCAGTATCGTAGGCTTTAAAACATGTTTTTAGTATGCAAACAAGTTGATGTGTAAATTAATTAAAAAGTTAATTATTGAAGTAGTAACATCGAAGCACTATTTCTTAATTACTTTTTATTTAGTTTCTTATATTAAACCAAAGGTATTCTTCTATTATGGCTTGTTGCAATTAGAATTTTGTGATTTCCCAAGTATTACAATTACAGACATACATGTACATACTATATCTAAAGTTAACCTATTACCTTATAACATCTTCGATGCATTGTTACATTAGCCAATGGAGTTCCTAACGACTTGTTAGCATCACCACTTAATTTCTTACTTTTAGAATATGTATTGGCTCATATATTAATCATTTTGGAAGTATGTGAAATTCAATATCCGTACTTTCTCACAGAAAGTTTACTTGAGGAGGATGACCACACTGTAGTGTTCATCGAAAGTGATACTGAGCCACCTGTTTTAATTCTTAATCTGTTCCACCGTACTCTGGACCATCACCTTAGAAGTTATCATGCGAGGATGAATGACTGTCGAACACTCGAACCTACCCGCATACGACCCCACGGATGACAATGACATCAATTCATGAAATAGTGTAATCCAATTATGAATGTAATGAGCTTTGCAAGATTACTGTGCAGTACTTCGAACATTGTTGTGTATTCTAAAGTTATCCTACATAAGTTAAGAAATTCTGCAGGAAGAAATTCTATAAGATGGTTGTATTGAGAACCTATTAATATAAATTTAATTTCTGCAATATATTTACTGAGTATGATTTTCACAAATTGTTGTGTGAAATTCTTCTTTGGCTTTGGGTTCGATTATTATTCCCTTCATGAGTGCCTCAAGCCATTTTTGGCACTTTTCCAGTAACAAATCAATGACCATTTAACCATGACTAGTAAACAATATAATGTACTACTGCTTACTACTAATAAATTGATCATCGTCAAAACTAGATCCATCAAATAGTCTGATCCTGGAAGAAGCCCGCACAACAAGCTAGTTGTGGGCAATCTCGTGCGCAAGCTGGTTGCTGGGCCTTAAACTCGCAATAAAGGTCTTTTTTCTCTTCTACTACATCCATGAACCTTGTAATTTTCTCACCCAAGTATTCTACAGACAGTGAGATCATAATCCTAATTGTGTCTTAATGATGATTTAGGTGGTGATTAGGAGGAGATGAGATGGACGGCTGAGATGATGGAGTGGATGGATGGTTGAGATGGATTGGAGGAAGATATTTATGGTGAAAAACTCTCTCTCTCTCTCACTCTCTCACGACTCTATCTCTCTCTCGTTTCTCACTCACTCTCTCTCCCTCAGTTGTTCTCCGGCGTGGCGGTCGGATTTGGTGTTGTTCTCCGGCGAAGGGGAGGCTCAGCGAGGGTGGTTGGTGGAGGTGAGTGTGTGGTTTTGCTAAACCCATCCCTTGCGTTTTCCCTTTCCTCTCTCTCAACCTACCTCGTTTTCTGTTGTGGAGGTTGGTTTGGAGATTGACGGAGGTGTTGGAGTGCTCGAGGTTGTCGAGGAGGTGGTGATCGTCGTTCGAGCGGGAGGTTCGTCGACGGATCGTGTTTTGAGGAGAAGTGCTCGTGGAAGCGCCGTCGTGGTTCTTCGATGGTTTCTTCAAACCTTCTCAGTATGTTAACTCGCTCACTTTAATAGTGTGAGTATTTGGAAGTCGACGGTAGGCCTTCCGGCTCTTCGCAAGTAAACATGCAGCAGATTTTACTGTCTGATCGGTCGACCGGTTGGTGCAAATAGTTGACCGTTCTTAATGAGATTTCGGGTTCTACCTCACATCGGTTGAATGATGCCCTTGGGGCGGTCGATCGGTTGTGCATTGGAGGCAAGCCTGGTTCGTTTCGGTCGAACGGGTCCCCTTAGCCGTTCGATCGTGTGCACTCTCATAGGTCGGTTGGGGCGTTGACCATCTAAATGGTCGACCGCCCGTGTGACTTTGTCCGACCGGTGACTTAAGTTGGATTGGTAGTCGGTCCGACCGAAGGTGGTTCGGTCGACCGGACTTGATGTAGAGCGTGGGAGAATTCCCTAGTGGAATTTGGTCGACCGAGAGTGCTCGGGGGTTCGATCGGATTCATTGGGGGATTTCCCTGGAGGGATTAGGTCGACCGAGAGTGCTCGGGTGTTCAATCGGATTCGTTGGGGGATTATTCCCTGATAACTTTCGGTCGAACGGGGCCCCTTTGCCGTTCGACCAATTGGTCGTTTTGTTCGTTGAACCTAGGAGGCGACTTCTAAACGGTCAACCGGTCCTTGACTTTTGTTCGACCGAACGAGTGTGGTTGGTGGGAATTGGTCTACCAATGGAGTGTCGGTCGAGGCAATTGCCCTGTGTTTGTGAGATTCGGTCGACCGGGACTTTTGGTTCGGTCAACCGTTTGTGTCCAGTTTTGCACATTGGAGGTGTGGTTGTTGTGGTCGTCTGTGTGGGGCTAGTTGTGGTGTCGATGTTCTTCCCGCAGGTGTGCTAGTGGGAACGAGTGTTGCGGTGGTTGGGTGAGAGAGCCCTGGAGCCCCGTAACTGTGTGAGAGTTGTGGTTGGGTGAAAAAGCCCTTGAGCCTAGCTTGGAAATGTGTGTGTTGCGGTGGTTGGGTTAAAAAGCCCTGAAGCCCCGTAACTGTGTGAGAGTTGCGGTTGGGTGAAAGAGCCCTGGAGCCCAGTTAGTCTGTGCGGGGTTGGGTGAAAAAGCCCTGGAGCTCCGTAGTGCATTCATGTTGGGTGAAAGAGCCATGGAGCCTGAGCATGGACCGCGCGTTAACGGTTGGGTGAAAAAGTCCTAAAGCCCTTGGACGTTTGGGTTGGGTGAAAAAGCCCTGGAGCCCTTGGTCGTGTCGTGGTAGATGCGGTTGGGTGAAAAAGCCCTGGAGCCGAGCTTGCCGACGAGTGTTTTAAGGGGTTGGGTGAAAAAGCCTTGGAGCCCCGTAACGGTTGTGTGTGTTGTGGTTGGGTGAAAAAGCCCTGGAGCCCAGTCTGGTGTGTGGTGCTTTTCTTGTTGGTAGAATTGCATGCTAGGGTGTCTTTCAGTTCATGCATTGTACAGTTTGGCATACGAGGTTTCCTTCTGAAAACTCAGGCATTGTTGCATGTTTGCTTTTTAGGCCATAATCGGAGATAGGGGGTGGTGACTGAGGAGAGGAGCGCTGCTACCTGATCTTGCTTTCTCTCATTTGAGGTCGGAGTGATTACTTGTATCTATTGTTTAGTCTTTTGAAATGTAATCCCACTTTTGAGATATTTTAATATATATTATGTATATATTAATGGTGCACCTGTTTCCTCTTATTGAGTAATATCCTCTGTTCATTGTGTGTTATTAAAATTTTAAAATTCTTCCGATGTTTGAGGATGTTACAACATGGTATCAGAGCGGTCGGTTCCGGTGTCCTTATCAAAAGAAACCACCCTTAGCGTTTTGGAGTCTGCATTAGTTCATGCATTCATGGTTTTGTTGTGTGATGTCTTCTTTGTGTATAGATGCCTCCGAGACGCGTGAGACCTCCCCCACGGGACCGTAGCACCAGCGGTGAGAGTCTGGGAACGGACTGGGCAGAGGAGCGGCGGATGCTCTATGACACGGTGGGGCGACTGGGTGCGATGCTGGATCGCCAGTCAGGCAGAGGAGAGCCAGCAGTGGTGGAGGACCACTTCTGCGGTGGTATTTGAGGATAAGACTGATATTAGCTGGGAGGACTTCTTGCGGGAGTTCAATGAGGAGTATTTCCCAGAGCATGTCAGAGATGGGAGGAGAGAGGAGTTGATGAACCTCGAGCAGGAAGAGACGACCCTGGCTGAGTATACCCGGAGGTTCAACGCGCTAGAGTGTTACTGTCCGAAGATTTGTGTGACGCCGATGCAGAGGACGAGGAAGTTTGTACGGGGGCTCAGGAAGCTCCTCCGTACTTAGGTGACGTACAGTATGCCACAGACGCTGGCAGATGCCGTGAGATTTGCCACGATCATTGATCAGGATTATCGGCAGAATTATGCTGAGGCCAGGAGAGCACCGGGGAAGGTCAGTGGCCGTCCAGGTGCTCCGCTAGCAGGGAATCCGGGCAAGAGGCCCCGGATTGGTGGAGGTGGATCACACCAGCCTGAGGTCTGCAGAGGTTGTGGTTGAGTGCACTCTGGAGAGTGTTGGGGCCGTTCTGGGGTTTGTCACGGGTGTGGCAAGCCAGGCCATTTTGTGCGGGATTGTCCGAGTGGGCCGAGTGGGTCCAGCAGACATCTAGGGCCGCCAGCAGCAAGCAAAGGCGGAGATCACCGTCCTTTTGCGCCGCCACAACAGGGTTAGAGGACTAGACGGGTCTTTACCATCCAGGCGGATGAGGCAAGAGATGTCAGCACGGTAGTGGAAGGTACACTCTTTGTTGTTGGGTTGAGTGCTAGAGTGTTGTTCGATTGTCGGGCCACACACTCGTTTATTTCGGAGCGTTTTGCGAGCGTGTTGGGTCGTACCCCTGCGATGTTGACCGCCACATTGGAAGTCAGCACATCCTTGGGTCTGGTGGGCATTGTGGCGAGCTTCCTCCCCAGCGCCACGATTGTCTCGGAAGATCAGGAGTTTCCGGCTGACCTGATCTTGTTGCCGATGGAGGATTTCGACGTCATACTAGGGATGGATTGGCTATCCCAGTACGATGTGCGAGTCTTGTGCCGGGAGAAGAAGATTCTGATCCCAAGGAAGTGTCTACCTGATGTGCTGATCAGGGGGACGAAGGACAAGGGAGGCGGAGTAGTCGTATCAGTAGTGAGGGCACAGAAGTTGTTGCAGCAGGGTTGCAGAGCTTTCGTGGCCACTCTTGTTGTTCCAGATCCAGGGGCGAGGAGATTTGAGGACATTGAGATAGTCCGGGAGTTTCCAGAGGTATTTTTCGATGATGTCTCCGGGTTGCCGCCTCAGAGAGAGATTGAGTTTGGTATTGATTTGGTAGGTGGGATGACGCTGCAGTCGAAGGCACTGTATAGGATGGCACCTGCTGAGCTGGCAGAGCTGAAGAGGCAGTTGCAGGATCTGATGGATACAGGGTTTATCCGCCCAAGTGTCTCACCTTGAGAGCGTCGGTACTCTTCGTGAAGAAGAAGGATGGATCGCTGTTGAGCATTGACTACAGGATGTTGAACAAGGTTACCGTTAGGAATCAGTATCCCTTGCCCAGTATCGAGGACTTGTTTGACCAGTTGCAGTCAGTGAAGGTGTTCTCGAAGATTGATCTGCGATCCGGTTATCATCAGTTGAGGATCAGAGAGGCAGATGTGCAGAAGACAGCTTTCAGGACGAGGTACGGGCATTACGAGTTTTTGGTGATGCCGTTCGGGTTGACGAACGTGCCTGCAGTGTTTATGGATTTGATGAACAGGACGTTCAGTCAGTACCTCGACCGGTTTGTGATTGTCTTTGTGGACGACATTTTGGTCTACTCGCCAGATGTGGAGCAACATCGAGAGCACTTGAGAGTTGTACTTGGTATTTTGAGAGATCATCGGTTGTATGCCAAGTTTTCAAAGTGCGAGTTCTGGTTGAGCAGTGTCGCCTTTCTGGGACACATTGTATCAGGAGCTGGGATTTCAGTATATCCAGCGAAGGTTAAGGCCGTGACGCAGTGGAGAGCCCCGACTAGTGTGACGGAGATCAGGAGTTTTGTGGGACTGACGGGGTACTATCGCCGTTTTATTCAAGATTTCTCCAGGTTGGCATCGCCGTTGGTGGCTTTGACGCGGAAGGGCGTCAAGTTCTTGTGGTCCCAGTAGTGCGAGGACAGTTTCCAGGAACTGAAGAGTCGGCTGACGACTGCCCCTGTTCTGACACTTCCCAGTGGAAGCGGTGGGTTTGTGATTTGCAGTGACGCATCAGGCGTTGGACTGGGATGCATGCTCATGCAGCGCGGACAGGTGGTTGCGTACGCTTCGAGACTGCTGAAGGTGCACGAAAGGAACTACCCCACTCATGATTTGGAGTTGGCAGCAGTGGTGCACGCTTTGAAGACTTAGAAGCATTACTTGTATGGCAAGCAGTTCGAGGTTTTCGCAGATCATCAGAGCCTGAAGTATCTGTTTTCGCAGATGGAGCTGAATATGAGGCAGCGTAGATGGCTCGAGCTGATTAAGGATTATGATTTCACCATCTCGTATCATTCGGGGAAGGCAAATTCGGTTGCAGATGCGTTGAGCAGGAAGGTGGAGGTTACCACAGCAGGTCTTTGTATCCAGGAGTGGAAGCTGCTTGAGGCTTTGGCCCAATGGAGACCGTTCACCTATGAGTCGCGAGGTGTTGTCATTGCCGGGCTGAGAGTGGAACCTCAGATGGTCTCGAGTATTGTTTAGGCTAAGAGTTCGGATGATGAGTTAGCTGGGTTGTTACAGTTCGCTGGCGGAGATGGATCAGACTTCAGTATTGGAGTTGATTGTGGGCTGAGGTTCAGAGGTCGTGTCTGGGTGTCGAAGGGAGGAGATCTAAGGAAGGACATTCTGGAGGAGGTGCACAGATCCCGTTATTCGATTCACCCGGGCAGCATGAAGATGTATAGAGATCTTCAGAGGAATTTCTAGTTGAAGAAGATGAAGACGGAGATTGCAGAGTTCGTTGACAGATGTCTGATTTGTCAGCAGGTGAGGATTGAGCACCAGAGACCTGCAGGACTGATACAGAGGATCGAACTTCCAGAGTGGAAGTGGGAGCACGTGACGATGGATTTTGTCACCGGGCTGCCGAGGACGAGAGGATTGCATGATGCGATTTGGGTTATAGTCGATCGACTGACCAAGTCGGCACACTTCTTAGCTATCCAGACCACTTTACCTCTGGAGGGTCTAGCTAAGTTGTATATTGAGGAGATTGTCAGACTTCATGGAGTGCCTGTGAGTATTATTTCGGATCGAGATCCGAGGTTCACTTCCAAATTCTGGGGTACTTTGCAGCAGGCCCTCGGGACTCGGTTGAAGTTCAGTACGACATTTCATCCGCAGACAGACGGTCAGTCTGAGAGGACCATCCAGACATTAGAGGATATGTTGCAAGCTTGTACTCTGGATTGGGTAGGACATTGGGATGAGCATTTGCCGTTGATCGAGTTTGCCTACAACAACAGCTACCATTCGAGCATTGGGATGGCACCGTACGAGGCGCTGTAACGGAAACCGTGTAGATCATCGATATGCTGGAGTGATGTAGGCGAGAGACAACTAGTGGGCCCTGAGATTGTGCAGATGTATGCTGAGAAGGTTGATGTGATCAGGCAGAAACTAGCGACAGCTCAGAGCAGGCAGAAGAGCTACGCCGATAGGCGTAGGCGAGAGTTGAGGTTCGAGGTAGGCGATCATGTCTTCCTGAAGATTTCACTATCTCGAGGAGTGATGAGGTTCGGGAAGAAAGGGAAGCTCAGTCCGAGGTATGTCGGACCGTTTGAGATTCTCGATCGGGTTGGAGAGGTTGCCTACAGGGTTGCGCTGCCACCGCAGTTTTCTAGTCTTCACAACGTCTTCCACGTTTCTATGTTGAGGAAGTACGTAGCAGATCCTTCTCTGTGATTCAGTTGGAGGTTCCAGAGATCTGTCAGGATTTGTCTCTTGAGGAGATACCTATTGAGATTGTGGATCGGATGGAGCATCAGTTTAGGAGGAGGATCATTCCGATAGTGAAGGTCAGGTGGCAGCATCACAGTGAGCGAGAGGCCATTTGGGAGATTGAGGAAGAGGTCCGGAAGGAGTTCCCGGAGCTGTTTGGGGAGTTTCTCTAATTTCAAGGACGAAATTCTTTTAGGAGGGTGGATTGCGAGATCCTAATCCTAATTGCGTATTAATGATGATTTAGATGGTGATTAGGAGGAGATGAGATGGACGGCTGAGATGGAGTGGAGTGGATGGATGGTTGAGATGGATTGGAGGAAGATATTTATGGTGAAAAGCTCTTTCTCTCTCTTACTCTCTCATGACTCTCTCTCTCTTCTCACTCACTCTCTCTCCCTCAGTTGTTCTTCGGCGTGGCGGTCGGATTTGGTGTTGCGCTCCGGCGAAGGGGAGGCTCGGGAAGGGTGGTTGGTGGAGGTGAGTGTGTGGTTTTGCTAAACCCATCCCTTGCGTTTTCCCTTTCCTCTCTCTCAACCTACCTCGTTTTCTGTTGTGGAGGTTGGAGTGGATATTGACGAAGGTGTTGGAGTGCTCGAGGTTGTCGAGGAGGTGGTGATCGTCGATCGAGCGGGAGGTTCGTCGACGGATCGTGTTTTGAGGAGAAGTGCTCGTGGAAGCGCCACCGTGGTTCTTCGAAGGTTTCTTCAAACCTTCTCGGTATGTCAACTCGCTCACTTTAGTAGTGTGAGTATTTGGAAGTCGATGGTAGGCCTTCCGGCTCGTCGCAAGTAAACAAGCAGCAGATTTTACTGTCTGATCGGTCGACCGGTTGGTGCAAACGGTCGACCGTTCTTAATGAGATTTCGGGTTCTGCCTCACATCGGTCGAACGATGCCCTTGGGGCGGCCGACCGGTTGTGCATTGGAGGCAAGCCTGGTTCGTTTCGGTCGAACGGGTCCGCTTTGTCGTTCGACCGTGTGCACTGTCATAGGTCGGTTGGGGCGTTGACCATCTAAAAGGTCGACCACCCGTGTGACTTTGTCCGACCGGTGACTTAAGATGGATTGGTAGTCGGTCTGACCGAGGGTGGTTCGGTCGACCGAACTTGATGTAGAGCATGGGAGAATTCCCTGGTGGAATTAGGTCGACCGAGAGTGCTCGGGGGTACGACCGGATTCGTTGGTGAGTGATTGACATCATTTCATGCTTATATTTGTATATTATATCCATTACCTTTGACCTAAACAATGCTATGTTACGAGTTTTATGTTTAGTTTTCAGGAATAAATACGTTTGAAGAGATGAAACATAAAAGGACCCAAAAGCTGGGAAAAAGTACTGGATTGTGAGATCTGGGGAACAAGATGCAAGGGAGAAGGACCTGGACGCAAGACAGAGGGACCTAAGAGCAAAACAGAATACTTCACACCATCATGGGGAGTAGTTTAGCAATTGGATTTGGGTCGGAGCTCCAATAAACGAAGTAGAGGCATCTAAGACCACCAAATACACTAAGCAAAGCCCAGCACAAATTCCAGATGGATCCGGACTTTTTAGACCACCAAGTGGCGGTCTAAGACCGCTAATTGGCGGTCACTTTTGGCCCAAATCCGCTAAGATTTCTCTGGGTTACGTATTAGTGTGTATTTAGTCCATTTCTGGTATCGGTTTAGTCCCACATCGGGGGATTGTCCCGGATTATCTTTTTCCATGGCTATAAATAGAACTCTTCACCTCCTATTGTAATCACTCCATATTTTAAGTAGCTATTCTTCCTACTAGAAGTGAGGCCTTGAAGCATACACTACAGTAGGAGGATGCTACTTTTAATGTGAGTCATTTTAATACAAGTTTTCTTTATTATGTTGTTTGTTTTATGTTTCTTGTTTTGCTTTGCTTAATCTCATTTCATTAGTTTTATTAGCTTAGTTAATATGCTTTCTTTGTTTAGTTTAATAATTAGTGTAATGTTTAGTGAGTAGTTCCATCCCCTTTGTGGGGTGGAGTAGATGTACATACATGCAAATGAGAATGGATTGAATGCTTTATTTCCAATGTGTTGATAAAACATGAATGTATGCTTGCTTGTTTAGGATAGAATTTATAACTTGATGAGTTTTGCCAAAATGATTAGACACCTCTCATGTTTGTTTAGGTTCTGAAATAAACATCTTGCCTATGTGAATGTTAATCAACTAAGTTGGTGAATAGATTGATAGATTTTGCCACAACATTTAGACACTTCCTATGCATGATAACACCACCTTAATTTGTGCTTAAAGAATGTGTTCAACACCCACCTCTTTGCTTGTGTGCACTCACTCCACCCCTTAGGGGTTTTTCCCATTTCTGTATTCCAGCATTCTTCATTTGTTCTTAGCTTAGTTGTCATTTCATTGTTTGTTTCTTTCGTTCGCATTTCATACTTCTTAGCCTAGTTTAGTGTAGAGTAGCATAATCAACTCTCTTCTCCATTTTTCGCCACTTGATTTCGTGCAAGCGAGAGGCTGCTCACCTCCCTGAGGACGACCCGTATTTGCCACCGCTTCAACGCGGCCGTGCACTTGCGGTTTAATTAAAACGTTCAATCAAGTTTTTGGCGCCGTTGCCGGGGTGGTGCCAGCCCAGACTCTTGTTTGGACGATTCGAGTGGATTTAATTTGTGTTTTGTAGTTTTTCTTTGTTTCAGGAGACTTGGAGTCGCCAGGAGGAACACCTGCAGAAATTTGGAGGCATTCAGGGCACTGTAGACCGCCAATCAGTGGCCTGAGACCGCCAATTGGCGATCTGGTGAGCTCATTTTACTCTCTTATTTCTATGGCGTGTTTACATAATTGACGTAGTGATCTGGGACTTGATTTGGCATGTTTTGACTTATAGTTTGTCCCCAGATAAATAATCAAACCTCCTTTAAGCAACTTGGACCCTAAAACTCAAAGAAAAAGATTAGGCATTCTTGTTGTTTAGGTTATGCATCATGTATGTGACTTAGGCATTTAGATTGTCTTTTATCTTAGCTTTATTTTCTATTGCCGACAGCTGGCGTGAGGTACACACCTTCTACTCTCATTCATGCATTTCGTATGAACATGCATTAGTTAGTAGGAAGTGCATTGCAACAAGTGTGAGTTGAGCGTTTGTTTGGAGAGTTGATTGCTAGATTAAGACTCCAAAACGCTACTAAGGAGGGGCTGTCCCATAAAAGATAAGGTGGGGGATTTCATCACCCTTTCCTTCGCCCCAAAAACCACACTAATCAAGAGCCTAATTTTAAAATCAAGTAGATATTGGCCTTAAGGAATTTCGACGCATTAGGAGAGTGATCCGGTCCCGACCGTCATGACCTGATCGGCGTTGCCCACTTTGTCGATAGTAGGAGAGACGAGATCCCCGGATCTTGGCTCACTTGCTGGGGTTTGTGGTCCTCGTTGTAGGGAGGTGAGGCGTGTTGAGGCCGTGTGACCTCGTAGTTAGGCGTCGTCTAGCTGTAAGGACCTATAGCGACCTTAGGATTGCTTGAGCCTTGTTTGCTTGTGTGCTTCTACCTGTACCCATCCGCCGTAGCATAAGGACTTCTTCCTTTCTCTCCTGAGTCATTCTTTCTCTCCTGTATCCTCCCCGTCTTCTCCTCTACGTACATTCTTTATTAAAAAAATAAATTTGGTGTGTGCACCTTTGTGCATGCTTTCCTGGACACGAGACGAGAGTGGTCGTTTGACGAGGAGCGTTGCCAATCCGGCTTCGGTCATCGATTTCTTGACACCTTCCTCCTCTTGTGTCGCACATAGTCCGGGTTCAATGGCTGCTAATTTCCGTGAGGAGGAGCAGTTGCTGGACCCACCTGTTCCACCAGTGCTTCCAGTTGTCGCTCCCATACCTCTGCGTGATCGATGCTACCCGAGCCGTACTGCTCTACCTTCATGCATCGTATTGCCAGAGGCAAATGGGAACCATTTTGAGGTTAAGCCTCAGTTTATTTCCATGCTCCCTCACTTCACTTGGAAAGGTGACCCCTATATCTTTCTGAGGGAATTTGAGGAGGTCTGTGCTATGTTCAAGCTGCAACAACTTAGGACAGACTCCATCCATCTTAGGCTTGTCCCCTTTGCGCTGAAGGATGATGCCAAGAAGTGGTTGTACAGCAACCAGGCGAATGCCTATAGGACTTGGGATGAGTTTCAATCTGCATTCCTCAAGAAGTACTTCCCAAATCATCGGACTCAAAACTTGAGGAACGAAATCAATTCGTTCTATCAACATGAGACCGAACCATGCCATGCATACTTAGAGAGGTTCAAGGAGCTACTTTCCTCATACCCTCACCATGGCATCGAGTTGTGGCGCCTTCGTCAGATTGTTTACGAAGGTCTTCACATCCCGTCAAGAACGCTCCTTGAGTCCATGTGTCAACGAGAGTTCTTGGGAAAGGATGAAAGGGAGGCACGGGCTTTCCTAGAAGACCTTGCTGAGAAAACCATGCAATGGGAAAGTGTGAGGGAACCACCTACATCATCTAGCATCGGAGCGAGGATCGTGAATGCAAACTCGACTAGATCGGGTGTCGCATTTGTTGTTGATACCACTACAGCCACCGAGGCACGCATGGCGGCCTTAATACGCTGTATGGATTCGATTGAGCTCCAAAACCAACAAAGTGCACCTCACATGTCCACATCTGGTCGAATTCTCTGTCATTCATGTGGTAGGATATGTCATGTAGAAAGCGAGTGTGAATCCATTCCTCCTGAGATGGAGCGTGTCAACGCCATCTATGATAGAGCCAGGAATGACTCATACGCATCATCTTATAATCCTGGATGGAGGAACCACCCCAATTTTTCAGGGAACCAAACTAAAGCCCCGGGTGGTCCTTCAAACTCCTCTAGACCACATTACCAATCAGACCAACCTCTCATGCATGCACATTCCTATCAGCCACCCCAAGCGCAAACCACCAATCAATCGGGTTTCCGAAATTCCAATAATATGGAAACCCGATTCAATTCACTTGAGACCTTGACTCGTGGACTTGAAAACTCAATGAAAATTTTTATGTCAACCACGAGTCAAGTTCCCACTTCAAATCAGCAGACCATCAAATCTCTAGAGCTTCAAATGGGCCAATTGGCTCAGTCTGTACATGAAAGAGAGAGAGGGTCTTTGCCTAGCCAGCCTGAGGCTAACCCCCGCATGTACCAGCAACACACATGTAAAATGAAAATGTGGTACCGCGGGGGAGGCAAGTGAACCATGTGGAGGAACCTGTTCACCATGTCAATTCCATTGTGACATTAAGGAATGGAAAATAGGTTGACAATCACATTTCCTTGCCACAACCACCACCATCTATGCAGCCCCTTAGTGGGAATGGTGGTGAAGAAGAGTCTGAGGGTGAGGGTAATACACCAAGGCTTCCTTCTCAGGCACTGCAGAAAACCTACCTGCCAAAAGCTCCTTATCCAAGTAGGTTAACCAAAAAGCAGAGTGACACAATGGACAAGATATTAGAGGTGTTTAAGCAAGTTAAGCTTAACATCCCCTTGTTGGATGTCATCCAACAAATACCTCAATATGCCAAAGTGTTGAAGGATCTCTGCACAACCAAGAGGAAGACCAATGTTCCCAAGAAAGCATTCTTGGCTGCAAATATCAGCTCACTTTTGTCCAATCCTACCTACACAAAATACAAGGAACCTGGGTGTCCTACTATTCAGTGTACGATAGGGGAAACGAGAATGAGCAATATTTTGCTTGATTTAGGATCAGTGGTCAACCTCCTCCCATTCTCTGTTTATAAACAGTTGAACTTGGGAGAATTGAAACCAACGAAGATCACCCTCCAATTGGCGGATAGATCCATTCGTTTTCCCATGGGGATTATCGAGGATGTGTTTATCAAAGTTGGAGATTTTATATTTCCAGTCGATTTTGTTGTCCTCGATACCAATCCTGTTGCGAACACCCACTCTCAAATACCTTTGATTTTGGGTAGACCATTTCTGGCAACCTCCAATGCCTTGATTAATTGTAAAAATGGTCTCATGAAGCTCTCATTCGGTAACATGAGTGCCAAGTTTCATGTGTTCAACTCTGGTAAGCGGCAGGAACCCATGGATGAACCTTTAAATCTAAATCTCATCCGCCAATTGGAGAAAGCACCACAAAATCAACGAACACCCTTAACACCAATGCAACCCGTTGAGAATGTTCGTGGGCCCAGCGAAAACTCATTGCCTGTCTTTGCAATGCAACATAGTGAGCTGGCCTCCACATGAATGTCCAAAGGGAGTGTTTGTTGCATGATTCAGTTGAGAGTACTAGTGAGAGTGAGACACCTCATCATATGCCTATTCCAGAAGGTGTCTCTACCTCATGTCCCATGGCCATTGAGCCATTTGAGCTTCATATTGACTCCAACAAGGACCCACCTATGACTGAGCTTATGCTTGATGATCTAAATGATGGTGGGAGGTCTTTGATGGATAACTTGGGGAGCAGCCCCGTTCTTAGTGATGCAGGTCTGCTGCATCCATCGAATGAGCTTGAGGAACTCATTCCGATGCACCCGCCTATTGGTTGGAGGGTTTTGTTCGATGAGCAACTAAACCCTAGTGAGGAAACACAACTTCATTCTTTGTTGCCCACACCCAACCAATATCATGAGGGGTTCGAACCGTTCAGCTTTGACCTTTCACCCCTCATGACACCTCAGAGTACCGGTGAAGTTTGCCCATCTCGGCAAGTCTCTGGTCCTCATGGCTTGATGTTCTCATTTGATGTTCCTTGACCAAATGATTATTAGAATATCGTTGTTGCTATATATATCATGTAAAAAAATTCGAAAAAAAGAGCAAAAGAAAAGAAGAAAAAAAATGTGTGTAATAAAAGACTCCATGAGCGAGCATTGATTGTTGTGGGCCCCAACCCTTGTGTACTTGGGCCCCATTTCTTCACGTATTTGTCTCCCCTCTTCAGTATCTCATAGGTTTTGAGGGAATTTGGGTTTGTGTCCATCAACATGACCCTGAACGTCCCTTTGTACTTCATGTTGGTGAGATCTTTCCTTTTTCATGCATATCTACATGTAGTATCTTGTTCACATTCATTGAGGACAATGCGTGAAGTATGTGTGTGTGGGGGGGTGTTTTACGTGTGTACATAGTCGAGTCTTTTTCTTTTGATTTTGTTTTCTTTTGTGTGTATTGATAGGGTCATGTTAGTGTGCTGCATTTAATATCGATATATCTGCTTGCCATGATTGTTGGGTGACTTGTCTTCTTTTGCTTGCCTAGTTCTTTAAAATTTTCACATTTCTTTCAAAATCTTCATGTGTTTGCAAAAGAAAATGTTTTTTGTGGGTTTTGCGTGTGTTTAGCATGTGCAAAACCGTTGAGAGGCAAAGTTAAAAGAAAGCTCCCAAAATTGTCTTGAACTTGATGCATTAGGATTTCTAGTTTACTGGCTTTAGGTCTTATCGAGTCGTTAGGATGCACCCCGGTTTTCCCTCGGGGGGCGTGTAATCATAGGGTTTCAGTACTCAAACATGTAAAGAAGTTCACCCTGAACCTAGTGAGACAAATAATTCGTGTCTATTAGTATAAGAAAGTTTGTCGTAGTCAAGGGCCCCTTAATCTCTTTTTGTGAAACTTAAGTGTAGGGGTTTTGGTTCCCATGTAGATAAGTAAATAAGTGGTGTTCTCTCTTCTCGCACGGCTCCTATCACTCGGGAAAGTAGGTCTGAGGGGACTTTGTGCCTGGTGCTTTCGAGTCATCTGACTTAGGATGCACCGACCGAACTCCCGTTACACGAGTGGTAGGGATCGCCCTACGTGGAGATTTGGGGGAAGGTGTACGTGATAGTGTAAGTCCTCATAGGCAATGATGCACGAAACCTGACCCTGGGAGAATCAAACACCAACCAATAAAATTCTCCAAAGAAAAAGAAAAAAAAGAAAAAGGAAAAAAAAGAAAAAAAAAGAGTCAAATAAGAACCAAAATGGACGTTACACATTGTATCACATTCAGAAGTTAAGGTTGCCCATGTCTTTCACTTAAGTCCTTGACTAACTTTCACGAATAACTCATTAGGCTAGGTGTGTGGACGGATTACTTATATAGAGTCGACCCGTAGTATTACCGCGTCCCATGATCGACAAAATATGTCCAACGAGTCATGTAGCTAGATTGATTAATGCATCTTGTTCGGATTTTGTGGGTATATCCGCTGAAAACCCTCAGGAGACACCACTCCTCCTCCTTGGCAACAAGGAAGTTTAACGGCTTGTTGCACGTGCTAAGTGCAACCGTGATTCCTACGAAAGTGAGTTAGGATTTCTTGTTTTTCGTATGCTTTTCTCTTTCTTTGTGTTGCTCGGGACTAGCAAAAGTTAGGTGTCGGGGTATTTGATTGACATCATTTCATGCTTATATTTGTATCTTATATCCATTATCTTTGACCTAAACAATGCTATGTTACGAGTTTTATGTTTAGTTTTCAGGAATAAATAGGTTTGAAGAGATGAAACATAAAAGGACCCAAAAGCTGGGAAAAAGGACTGGATTGTGAGATCTGGGGACCAAGATGCAAGGGAGAAGGACCTGAACGCAAGACAGAGGGACCTAAGAGCAAAACAGAATACTTCACACCATCATGGGGAGTATTTTAGCAATTGGATTCGGGTCGGAGCTCCAATAAACGAAGTAGATGCATCTAAGACCACCAAATACACTAAGCAAAGCCCAGCACAAATTCCAGATGGATCCAGACTTTTTAGACCACCAAGTGGCGGTCCAAGACCGCTAATTGGCGGTCACTTTTGGCCCAAATCCGCTAAGATTTCTCTGGGTTACGTATTAGTGTGTATTTAGTCCATTTCTGGTATCGGTTTAGTCCCACATCGGGGGATTGTCCCGGATTATCTTTTTCCATGGCTATAAATAGAACTCTTCACCTCCTATTGTAATCACTCCATATTTTAAGTGGCTATTCTTCCTACTAGAAGTGAGGCCTTGAAGCACACACTACAGTAGGATGATGCTACTTTTAATGTGAGTCATTTTAATACAAGTTTTCTTTATTATGTTGTTTGTTTTATGTTTCTTGTTTTGCTTTGCTTAATCTCATTTCATTAGTTTTATTAGCTTAGTTAATATGCTTTCTTTGTTTAGTTTAATAATTAGTGTAATGTTTAGTGAGTAGTTCCATCCCCTTTGTGGGGTGGAGTAGATGTACATACATGCAAATGAGAATGGATTGAATGCTTTATTTCCAATGTGTTGATAAAACATGAATGTATGCTTGCTTGTTTAGGATAGAATTTATAACTTGATGAGTTTTGCCAAAATGATTAGACATCTCTCATGCTTGTTTAGGTTCTGAAATAAACATCTTGCCTATGTGAATGTTAATCAACTAAGTTGGTGAATAGATTGATAGGTTTTGCCACAACATTTAGACACTTCCTATGCATGATAACACCACCTTAATTTGTGCTTAAAGAATGTGGTCAACACCCACCTCTTTGCTTGTGTGCACTCACTCCACCCCTTAGGGATTTTTCCCATTTCTGTATTCCAGCATTCTTCTTTTGTTCTTAGCTTAGTTGTCATTTCACTGTTTGTTTCTTTCGTTCGCATTTCATATTTCTTAGCGTAGTTTAGTGTAGAGTAGCATAATCAACTCTCTTCTCCATTTTTCGCCACTTGATTTCGTGCAAACGAGAGGCTGCTCACCTCCCTGAGGACGACCCGTATTTGCCACCGCTTCAACGCGGTCGTGCACTTGCGGTTTAATTAAAACGTTCAATCAGTGAGAGTTGGGGGATTTTCCTGGAGGGATTCGGTCGACCGAGAGTGATCGGGGGTTCGACCGGGTCCTTTGTTGTGCGTGAGGGATTATTCCCTGGTGACTTTCGGTCAAACGGGGCCCCTTTGCCGTTCGACCGATTGGTCGTTTTGTTCGTTGAACCTAGGAGGCGACTTCTAAACGGTCGACCGGTCCTTGACTTTGGTTTGACCGAACGAGTGTGGTTGGTGGGAATTGGTCGACCGATGGAGTGCCGGTCGAGGCAATTGCCCTGTGTTTGTGAGATTCGGTCGACCGGGACTTTTGGTTCGGTCGACCGTTTGTGTCCAGTTTTGCACATTAGAGGTGCAGTTGTTGTGGTCGTCCGTGTGGGGCGAGTTGTGGTGTCGATGTTCTTCCGGCAGGTGTGCTAGTGGACACGAGTGTTGCAGTGGTTGGGTGAGAGATCCCTGGAGCCCCGTAACTGTGTTAGAGTTGTGGTTGGGTGAAAAAGCCCTGGAGCCCAGCTTGGAAATGTGTGTGTTGCGGTGGTTGGGTGAAAAAGCCCTGAAGCCCCGTAACTGTGTGAGAGCTGCGGTTGGGTGAAAGAGCGCTGGAGCCCAGTTAGTCTGTGCGGGGTTGGGTGAAAAAACCCTGGAGCTCCGTAGTGCGTTCAGGTTGGGTGAAAGTGCCCTGGAGCCTGAGCATGGACCGCGTGTTAACGGTTGGGTGAAAAAGCCCTGAAGCCCTTGGACGTTTGGGTTGGGTGAAAAAGCCCTGGAGCCCTTGGTCGTGTCGTGGTAGCTGCGGTTGGGTGAAAAAACCCCGGAGCCCAGCTTGGCGACGAGTGTGTTACGGGGTTGGGTGAAAAAGCCCTGGAGCCCTGTAACGATGGTGTGCGTTGTGGTTGGGTGAAAGAGCCTTGGAGCCCATCTTGGTTGTGATGCTTTTCTTGTTGGTAGAATTGCATGCTAGGGTGTCTTTCAGTTCATGCATTGTAGAGTTTGGCATACGGGGTTTCCTTCTAGAAACTCAGGCATTGTTGCATGTTTGCTTTTCAGGCCGTGATCGGCGATAGGGGGTGGTGACCGAGGAGAGGAGCGCTGCTACCTGATCCTGTTTTCTCTCCTTTGAGGTCAGAGTGATTACTTTTATCTATTGTTTAGCCTTTTGAAATGTAATCACACTTTTGAGATATTCGAATATATATTATGTATATATTTATGGTGCACGTGTTTCCTCTTATTGAGTAATATCCTCTGTTGGTTGAGTGTTATTAAAGTTTTAAAATTCTTCCGCTGTTTGAGGATGTTACAGACAGTGGGATGCAAATCTTTTTGGCTTTGGGTTGCTTGTCAGCCTTCATTGGGGGTGGATCAGCTGGTCCCGCCATATTCTCACCAAACTCAGCTTTACATTCTTCCTCGTCAGCATGATCAACTCCGCTTGCCTGTGAGGACCAGTTGCCGTGAAGTTTTGTTTTGGTTCCCTTTTTTACTACGCAGAATCCCCATCCACCACCGGCTAATCCTTTGTCAAAAATTAGACGCATTTCCTTTTTGAATTAAATAGGAGCATGCCTAGAGTCCTTCAACTCTAGACGCCTCTACATATTGTGAAGTTCCAAACAAAAATTATATCATCCCAGTGGTTTCATAAAAATAAACAGGCAAATGCAAAGTTACGACTTAGAATCTTAAATCATAATTTTATCGATACAAAATAGTGAGGCTCACTGTTGCATTGTCCTTCCACCGTTTATCATCCATACTAACTGTGTGTCGATTCTCGTCTCATCATTTACCAGTGTGTGACGGTAACCACTTCGAAGTCAGTATCTTCTCATTTTTGTTGCCTTATTTGTCGAACGTCGTTTGCACACAACCAAAAGAAAATTGCATTACGATCTTCTATCTAATTCACATTCTTGATGATTAACCTGGTACAATTCGACAACTTTGGGCAGTGGGACATTTTGGAGTCAATTTGGGAATCCGTGCGTTCAACAACCTCGTGTGTTTCAGAGCTCGGCGTGTTGGAAGACAATATCCATTTTGTAGGCCACTGTTGTACACCTCCTCAAATAAGATAGAATAAGGAACCAATGTCCCATTGCCATCAGTAATATAAAGCCAATGGGATGGTGATCCTGAGCCAACAATCTGTCAAGGCTACCGTCGTATTGAAATGATGATTCTTATCATGTTAATTTTACACAAAGATAGATTCCGAATAAAAAAATGCAAAGCACAAAAAATTGTATAGAATAGATGCTATAGAAAAAGAAAAACAATTAAACTATACTGCAAACCGAGACAACAATTTCTTAGACGCAAACAATATTTTATTAAACAACTTAGCTAAAAGTGCATAGCCAGTTATTCAATTGATACAATAAACTGTTATCCAGGTTGTGCGAATTCAATAAACAACAAATTTTCATGAACAACATAACATTACATAAAATGATCGACCAGGGATAATCACATCACAAATTTTACCCCTGGATGCAGACATATTGACATCATCACTGATGTTCACTTACCTAGCCTGAGTTGGCAAAGGTTGAACCTTAGATTCAGTTATATCTTCAGCCTCTTGTATCAACTCATCGGACCTTTCATCGATTATGAAGTCGTGTAGTGCCATTGCAATATTCACAATCCTTGCTAAGGATAAGAACTCTGAAACCTCTCTCAATTACGTTCCTGAACGAAGAGTGCATGTTGTTGAAGACTTCCTCCCGATTACGAGGTTGGCTTTCCCCGAACTTTGACAAGTGGTAACGAGTTCTAAAATAGCGTGCTAGAAACCCTTTCTAGTTCGGATAACCACTATCAGCAGGGTTATATTTGTCTATTCGTAGAGAAAGTAATAATTAATTGATGCACTATATTGTGGAACTAATTAAATGTTTGTAGACTTGAATTTACCAATTGGAGGTAAAGGGAAATTGTAGCTCCGATCAGATATGGCCTCATGTCTAAAGCCCCATACCGAATGGCACTAGCGGAGTTGTCGGAGTTGAAGAAGCAACAACAAGAACTGTTGGACAAAGGATTCATTCGCCTGAGTGTTCACCTTTGGGGTGTACCAATCTTATGTGCAAAGAAGAAAGATGGATCGATGAAGATGTGTATCGACTATCGTATTTTGAATAAGGCAATGATATGAAAACAATACCCACTACCAAGAATCGATGATCTGTTTGACCAATTACAATCGACAATGGTCTTTTCTAAGATCGAGGTATCATAAACTTCAAATTAGGCAAGATGATATCAGCAAGACCATTTTTCTGACATGGTACGAGCATGAATTCTTGGTGATGCCTTTCGGACTAACAAATGCTCCAGCAGCGTTCATGGATCTAATGAACTGGGTATTTAAACATTTCCTGGATAGTTTCATAATTGTGTTCGTGGACGATATTTTAATATATTCACCGGGTTTCGACCAACATGAGGAGCATTTTAGGATCGTCTTGGAGAACCTATGACGGGAATGATTGTACGCCAAGTACTACAAATGTGAGTTCTAGTTGGATCAAGTAATGTTCCTTGGACATATGTGTCAAAGGATGGCATTGTCGTTGATCTAGCAAAAGTGGAAGTTGTTACACAATGGAGGACTCCAACATCGGTGTCAGATATCAGGAGTTTGCTTGGATTATCAGGTTATTATCGATGTTTCATACAAGACTTCTCGAAAATTGCTTCCCCACTTACAACATTAACAAGGAAAGAAATTAAATTTGTGTGGACCCACGACGATGAGAATAGTTTCCAAGAGCTCAAGTCAAGACTAACTTTTGCACCTATCTTATCCCTCCCGTCTGGAAGTGAAGGTTTGTGGTGTATAATGATGCGTCAGGTACCGGTTTACATTGTGTGTTGATGCAACATTGTAAGGTGATCGCCTACGCATCTTGACAGTTAAAGGTGCATGAACGGAATTATCCCACCCATGACTTAAAGCTTGCAGCGTAGTGTTTGCTCTAAAGATTTGGGGACACTATCTTTATAGGGACACCTTTGTGGTCTTTATGGATCATCAGAAACTTCAATACCTTTTCATGTAAAAAGGATTTGAACATGAGACAACGGAGATGGCTGGAATTTATCAAGTATTATGAGATGACCATCTCATATCATCCTTGTAAGGCAAACTCTGTGGCCGACACGTTAAGTAGAAACTGGGAAGGCTCGTTGTCGTACTTGATAGCTAGAGAATAGAAAATGAACGAGGATTTGGCCTAGTGGAAGCCCTTCATAGATGAAGAGCGAGGGTCAGATTTAAGAATCACCATGGATGGAGGAGTACGGTTCAGGAATTGTCTGTGCATACCTAACGTGAATGACTTGAGAAAGGGGATTATGGAAGAAGCATGTGGATCCCGTTACACCGTGCATCTAGGTAGCACGGAAATGTTTAAGGATCTGTAAAGGAATTTTGGGTGGAAGGGCATGAAGCATGATATCGCGTAGTTCGTCACTAGATGCTTGGTTTGCCAACAGGTTAAGATAGAACACCAAAGACGGTAGGCAAATTGCAACAAATAGAATTAGTTTAATGGAAGTGGGAGCAGGTGACCATGGATTTTGTCACAGGGTTGCCAACAACCAAAGACTCACACGATGCGATATGGGTAGTGGTGGATCGAATGACCAAGTCGGCACACTTGCTACCTATCTGCACGACACTATCCATGGAGAGCTTAGCAAGGTGATTGACATCATATCATGCATATATTCAAGTCTTATATCCTCTATTTTTAACCTAAGCAATGCTACGTAACGAGTTTTATGTTTAAGTTTAAGGAAAAAAAATATGTAAGAAGAAGAGACATAAAAAGGACATAAGCGCAAAAAAAGACTGAATTGTGAGACTTATGGACTGAAACAACCAACTCGGGTGCACCAAACATCAACAAATCAATCCATCAAAGTGCCATTTGAACCACGACCAAAATGGAGCAGTCAAGACCGCTATTTCGCTGTGCCAAAATGCCAATTAGAGATCCATTTGGCTCCAAACCCGATTAGGTTTAGCTGGGTGTTAGATTAATGTGTTTTATGTCCATTTATGGTATGCGTTTAGTACCATACCGGGGGAAATTCCCTGGTTACCTTTTTTCATGGCTCTGAATGGAACTCTTCCTCCTCCCTTGTAATATATCTTCTCTCTTCGTGATCATTCTCTCTACTTGGAGTAAAGCCTTGGAGCAAAACTCTAGTGGAGAGATGCTACTTGTAATGTGAGTGAGCAATAAAGAATGTTTTGTTAGTTTCTTGTTGTTTCTTTGAGTTCTTGCATGCTTAGTTAACTTCGTTTGTTTTAATCTTCTTAGAATTAATTAGCATGTTTTCTTTTCTTAATATGAATATTAGCTTAATAATGTGTTAGTAGTTCCATCCTCCTTTAGGGGTGGAGTTGGTGTTTATACATGTCATGTAGAATAGAATGAATGCTATATGTTGTTTCATGTGATGAATGTGAGTATGCTTGTTTGAATTAAAGAGAATACTTAACTTGATTGTTTCTGACATATTCATTAGGTACATCACATGCTTCTTTAGGTTCTTAATAACAAACTTGTTTGTGCTCATATTAATCAACTAGGTTAGTGATTTAGATGATAAGTCTTTCCATTATGTACTTTCTATGCATAGCACCACTACCTACACTGGTGCTCTATCGAATGCATTCATCACCACTTATTTCATGTGTACACACACTCCACCCCTAACCTTTTTGATTCAGTGTCATGGAGATTCCTTCACGATGTGCTGCAAAGATTTGGTTTCCCAGACCACTGGCGAAAGCTTATCATGGCATGTGTGCAGGCTTCTTTTGTTGTCATGGTAAATGGTGCTAATTCGAGACCCTTCAAGGCAGCAAATGGGTTAAGGCAAGGCGATCTGATGGCTCCCTACCTTTTTGTACTTTGCATGAAGGTTCTTAGTCTAATGATAAAGGAGGTGGTTATGAGCGGAAGACTTGAACCGGTGAAGTGTGGGGGCATCACGGTATCACATCTCTTATTTGCTGATGATATTTTAATTTTTGCAGCGGCTACTAAGCCGAACGCTCGAGTGATAAAGGAGATATTGGCTCAGTTCTTCGCTTGTTCCGGGCGATAATTAAATATACTGAAGAGTCAAATTTTCGTGGGGAGAAACGTGGTCCATGGCCGGTGGATATGTACGCATCTGGGAAAGAAAGGGAGGATTTTCTTGTCACGTATCTTGTCTTACCGCTATTCACATCCCGGCTGGGAACGTATCATTGTGTGGGACTGATAGGTACGATAAAAGCTAAGCTAGGCTCATGAAAGCGGAGCCTCTTGTCCATGGCTAGTCGGGTGGAGTTGGTGCAAAGTGTGATAGTGTCTTTCAACATCTTTTGGACATCCACTTTCCTCATCCCTAGGTCGTTTTTTAAGGAAATGGAGAGTATTATGACCCACTTTGTGTGGGGGGGGGGACCAAAGAAATGGGTGGTTGTTGCGTGAAAGGATATTTGTGTGCTCAAGAGTGAGGAGGGCTTAGGCTTGGAATATTGGTTGATTGGATGATGCTGGTCTATTACGACTGTTTTCGTTAGTTGTGGCAGATGAGTTAAATGTATGAGGCACAAGTATTCAAATAATCGCACAATCTGCTTAGCACACCCACCCTCGGTATGCTTGTGGGCATGGATGAGAATATTTAGAGTGCGAGACATGGCACGAGATCACATGCATTACCAAGTGGGTGATGACAACAATACCCGTTTCTTCCTGAATCCGTGGTGTGGTAAGCCTTTTTTTGTGAGGAATGGGGGGACGGTTACAATATGATATTGGTATGCCAAAGGATACAATGATATCTCACTTTATTAGGAATGGATGATGGAACCTCCCTAGCCCACGCTCAATGCAGATGATGGAGTTGTGGCCTAGAATCTTAGGGACGCGTATCTATGGTGGGCAAGACAAACCGACCAGGCTAGACACAAAGAAGGAAACATTTAGCCTTAAGGAGGCATGGACATGGGCGGGGCATTAGAGAGCAACTGTGGGGTGGAGTAAGCTCATTTGGTACAAGTATCACGTCCCAGAGCATGCCATCACAGCATGGCGCACGCTGAGGGGACGACTCATGACAAAGAAATTGATGGTAGCAAGAGGTGCCAACATGGGCTGGAATGTGCACTGTGTGCTGCAGCTGAGGAGGACATGGACTACCTTTTTTGGGCGTGTCCCTTTACAAAGTAAGTGTGGACAAGGGTGCTGCAACCACTTGGGCTGAGTACAGGCATCAAGAACACGCTTGAGGATGAGGCAAGACGCATACAACATATCACGGGAGGGCGAGTAATGGTGACAACAATGAAGCTAGCCTTTAGTGCGGCTGTATATGAGTGTTTGCAAGAAAGGAATATACGCATATTTGACCACGAGCGAAGGCGAGTGGCTGACATTGTGGGATTGGTCAAAGACACGATTTGGGTGATACGATCAAAGCTCAAAGATGTAGTAGAAGACCCGACTGCTGCCCTTGATTTTGAAGAGACCTGGAAACAATAGCAGTAAACGTAGACAAATGTAATAGGGGTTAGTGTATAAAGTGGTGACTTTTTGAGTCATGGTGTGGTTGGGCATGTGCCTTAGCGTGTCCCTCGTTCTCTTATGGACTTAAATTTTGGTAGGCTGTAAATATAATTTCATACTTAATGAAATTTCGAGGCAATGCCTCCCTTTTGCTTTTTCAAAAAAAGAAAGAAATGATTTCTAGGTGAGGAAATCGCGCAAGAACAGAAAAGAGAGAGATTCGTGAGGTAGAGAAGGGCAATCGACCAAAGTTTGAGAACTTGTCCATCATCCAATCCACCCTCATCTTAGAAGTTGTGCCGACGAGAGAAGGAGAGTATCATGGGAGCACGAAGGTGGTTTAGTCACGGGTGAAGAACCGACCAACCGATGGTGCAAGGTGGTCTGCACGAGTTTTGGGAGGGCATCCACCGGAGGAACCTTCTTCCTAAGTTATGCCATCGGGTTAGATTGAGTTTAGATTAATTTAATAGTCGAAGGTTCACTTTGATGATTAGATAAGATAAATTAGTCATCGTATGTAGAGAAATTTGTGGGTGTGTGTGTTTATAAAGGTGGTTTTGACCACCAGAGGCTCACCGGAGTCTGGTGATTAGTAGCATATCATACATTGCATTCATGTTATATATCCTTTATTTTACCCCCATATTGTGCTATTTGAGTGTCTATTTGATATGTTTCAGGTTTAGGCAATAAAGAAGAGAAAATGACCTAAACGCAAGAAGAATGGACTGATTTGGAATGTTATGGACATGTTTGTAATGCCCAAGGACCTGATTGGAAGTCAGGAAGGATCCAAGTGAAAACCTGGAGGGACCAAAGTGTAAAGAAATATATTGTGACACAAAAGTCAATAACTTGAGGTGCAAATCAACAATTAAAATCAAATCGACTCGGGACAATGGACCACGGCTCAACCCACGTGCAAAACACCTAACGTAACCTGTTGGAGAAAGTAGAGGCTGATTGGGGACATTTGATACGCCAGTGGCGGATTTTGATCTGCCATTGGTGGATCATTTTGCTCTATTTCAGCCACATTTTTGCCCGTGGGTCGAGTTGTCGGGTCAGAGAAATCAGCAACCTCCAAATTTGATTTATAGTCGTCCGATCGCGCACAAATCCATCCAAATCATCAAATCTTCTATAAATACACTTGTAATGCCTCATTTCTTCTCCTTCCTCCCTCCTTCCATTAGAGTAGGTTTTCGCTTCCTGATTGGGGACATTTGAGTGTCTATTGTGCAAACTTTGTATTTTTATATCTTAATCAAGTTTAGTTCTTGTTCTTTACATTAGTGTATTTACTTTGATGCAATTTCTTTTATGCTTGTCTTTTCTTAATTTGCATTATGGTTTTGGGTTGTTTTTATGCTTTCTTTAGATTAACGACTAGTAGAGAGTAGTCCTTCCCCATTGGGGAGTGGAGAAGAAGGTGATGTGATTATGTGATGTATTACATGTGTGTTAATCCTAATCTTTGAATCTCACATGATTTCCTTAACCATCTAATGGGATTTCACTCTTATCTTTGATGTGCTAATGCTCTTGAGTGATGCTTAGCACATGCTTAGATTAGTGGGCCTATTTTATGTGGAATGATGAGGTGAGGATAATGATGGAGTGGAAGAATGAGACATAACATGTGCATGCATGTTGCCCTCATCCTAATTAGTGTCTTGTATGTTTTAATGATAATATTAAATCTTATTTTATGTGGAGACATAGTGGGGTTTGGTATGTTTTGATTATAGTGTTTTATCTTATTTCATGTGGATGCAAAGTTGGATTTGGTTTTATGGATTTCATGTATTACATGTTGTGATGAGCACAATTGAACACACACACGTACACATATCTTCATTTCCGTATTCTTTCTCTACTCTCTAAGGGGTTTAGTTTTATTGTTTATTTTCCAATTTCAGTTGCATTGTAGTATAATTTCGACCTTATTCCTCTTTTCTTTCCCCACTCGAGTATCATGAATCTGACTCCCACACGCTCCCTGTGGACTGACCCCTACTTGTCACAACTTCAACGTGATCGTGCACTTGCGGTATTATAACTGATTTGATCATCCGGCCATCGGGTGGTCAGACTTGGCTAGTTGTGAGGTATGGTCGGAGGTGGTTGCAAGATGTGGGGGTAGAGGCACCTGGTGGTTCCAACCAAATCACGGTTGGCGCATCCATGGGAGGTGCGTATGACCTGGTCCTTAGGCAGTTATGATTTTCATAGGCGGTCAAAGATCATGGGGGTAGTTAGCTATTTTCATGGGCACATGGCTTGACCGAGTTGGCATTTTGAAGGTTAAGAATTAGGAAAGACTTGTTTTGACCAAAGTTGACCATAGGACAGGTCAGTTGAGGGTCAAAAGGATGTGAATTACTAGGTAGTCAACTCAGGTCAAGTCTGGATTCAGTTGTGGACAGGTCAACCAGACTTTTAACATGGGCATAGAAAGGTCTACACTTAGGCATTGTCTATGAGATTTTAAAGGGTGCTAGATAAACTAATTACCTACACATAAAAGCTTAGAGCTCTTAATTTGGAGTACTGATGTTCAAGGTACAATGGAATTAGTAATGCTAGGTCAAGGCGGTGTGGACTCAGAGGCAGAGTGAAGCTAGGGAGGGTGAGACTTAGGCTGTAATTGGGAGTTTGAATTGAATTTTGGAAGGTAGATAGGAAATAGAAATAGGTAAATAATGCCTCTTAGAGATCCTAATTTGGATATATGTAGAGAGAGACGCAATGAGTTGTGGTATGCTGATGATATGGAGGCATAACTAGGCAGGACAATAGTCTATAGAGTGAGCAAGCCCCAAGCTATTCATGGGCATTCCTTGTGAAACTCAAATGTAGATAGAGGGATGAATTGTCTACGTAATTCAGGTTAGAATGCTAGATTTGGAGTTCTGATGTTCGAAGCGTGAACAATTTAGTCTAGGCTTGTAGACTAGCGACAGAGTAGACCTTGACCAGCTCAGCGGGTATGATGTGGTCAGCGCTAGGCTTAGGTTCTAAGTAGTCGTTAGGCAATTAAACCTTAAGCGTTTCTCGTGAAATTTAGACCCTAGGTAGGCATCTGAGTAATTTATGAGGCTCACCTGACTTGAAGTGATTGGGAGACTAGATGATCGAGGCGCGCCTAGTTAGGTGGAGTTAGCTGTTAGCGCTACATTAGGGTTTATTATGTATCGTTGGGTGCAGCTGTATTGAATGTGGGTGTATGGGTTTTGTTTACTATTTTTGGGTAGAAATACTCAGTGGGGTTGTGATTGACATCATTTCATGCTTATATTTGTATCTTATATCCATTATCTTTCACCTAAACAATGCTATGTTACGAGTTTTATGTTTAGTTTTCAGGAATAAAGAGGTTTGAAGAGATGAAGCATAAAAGGACCTAAAAGCTGGGAAAAAAGGACTGAATTGTGAGATCTGGGGACCAAGATGCAAGGAAGAAGGACCTGATTGCAAGACAGAAGGACCTAAGAGCAAAACAAAATACTCCACACCATCATGGGGAGTATTTTACCAATTCGATTCGGGTCGGAGCTCCAACAAGTCAAGTAACCGCATCAAAGACCACCAACTACACTAAGCAAAGCCCAGTATAAATTCCAAATGGATCCGGATCCTGTAGACCGCGAATTGGCGGTCTGGAACCGCGAATTGGCGGTCCAGAGAGCCCCGAATCCGCTTAGCTTTTTGTGGCATGTGTATTAGAGTACGTTTATCCTATTTCTGGTGTTGTTTTAGTCCCACATCGGGGGATTGTCCCGGATTAGCTTTTTCCATGCCTATAAATAGAACTCTTCACCTTCCATTGTAATCACTCCATATTTTAAGTGGCTATTCTTCCTACTAGAAGTGAGGCCTTGAAGCACACACTAAAGTAGGAGGATGCTACTTTTAATGTGAGTCATTTTATCAATAAAGTTTTGTGTTTCTTTCATTGTTTGTTTTATGCTTCTTTTATTGTTTATGCATGTTTTAGTTTAATCGTTTTTTAATTCTAGCTTAGTTTTAATATGCTTTCTTTCCATAGTTTAATAATTAGTGTAATGTTTAGTGAGTAGTTCCATCCCCTTTGGGGGGTGGAGTAGATGTACATACATGCATTAGAAAATGGGATGAATGCTTTAATTTCAATGTGCTGATTAAACATGAATGTATGCTTGCTTGTTTAGGATAGAATTTATAACTTGATGAGATTTTCCAAAATGATTAGACACCTCTCATGCTTGTTTAGGTTCTGAAATAAACAACTTGCATATGTAAATGTTAATCAACCAAGTTGGTGAATAGATTGATAGGTTTTGCCATAACATTTAGACACTTCCTATGCTTGATAAACACCACCTTCATGTGCTTAAAGAATGTATTCTACACCCACCTCTTTGCTTGTGTGCACTCACTCCACCCCTTAGGGGTTTTCCATTCCTGAAATTCCAGCATTCTTGTTTTGTTCTTAGCTTAGTTCTTATTTCATCGTTTGTTTGCTTCTTCCACATTTCATACTTCTTAGCGTAGTGTAGCGTAGGTTAGCATAATCAATCTTTCTCTTCCCTATTTTGCCACTTGATTTCTGATAAACAAGAGGCTGCTCACCTCCCTGAGGACGACCCGTACTTGCCACCGCTTCATCGCGGTCGTGCACTTGCGGTTTAATTAAAACGTTCAACAAGTTTTTGGCACCGTTACCGGGGAGGTGCCAGTTCAGACTCTTGTTTGGACGATTCGAGTGGATTTAATTTGTGTTGTGTAGTTTTTCCTTGTTTCAGGAGACTTGGAGTCATCAGGAGGAACGCCTGGAGAAGTTTTGAGTGCATCTGAGCATTTACGACCGCCAATCAGCGGTCTGGTAAGCTCGGTTTTGTCTCGTATTTCTTTGGTTGGTTTTCATAATTGATGTAGTGATCTGGGATTTAATGTGGCATGTTTTGACTTATAGTTTGTTCCCAGATCCATAATCAACCTCCTTTAAGCAACTTGGACCCTAAAACTCAAAGCAAAAGATTAGCCATTCTTGTTGTTTAGGTCATGCATCATGTATGTGACTTAGGCATTTAGATTGTCTTTTATCTTAGCTTTATTTTCTGTTGTTGAGAGCTGGCGTGAGGTACGCACCTTCTACTCTCATTCATGCATTTCGTATGAACATGCATTAGTTAGTAGGAAGTGTATTGAAACAAGTGTGAGTTGAGCGTTTTGTTTGGAGAGTTGATTGCTAGATTAGGACTCCAAAACGCTACTAAGGAGGGGCTGTCCCATAAAAGATAAGGTGGGGGATTTCATCACCCTTTCCTTCGCCCCCACAAACCACACTAATCAAGAGCCTAATTTTAAAATCAAGTAGACATTGGCCCTAAGGATTTCCGTCGCATTAGGAGAGTGATCCGGTCCCGACCGTCATGACCTGATCGGCGTTGCCCACTTTGTCGATAGTAGGAGAGACGAGATCCCTGGATCTTGGCTCACTTGCTGGGCTTTGTGGTCCTCGTTGTAGGGAGGTGAGGCGTGTTGAGGCCGTGTGACCTCGCAGTTAGGCGTCGTCTAGCTGTAAGGACCTATAGCGACCTTAGGATTGCTTGAGCCTTGTTTGCTTGTGTGCTTCTACCTGTACCCATCTGCCGTAGCATAAGGACTTCTTCCCTTCTCTCCTGAGTCATTCTTTCTCTCCTGTGTTCCCCCGTCTTCTCCTCTACGCACATTCTTTGTTAGAAAAAAAAGAAAAAAATAGTTTTGTTTTGTGTGTGTGAACCTTTGTGCATGCTTTCGTGGGCACGAGACGAGAGTGGTCGTTTGACGATGCGCGTTTTCAACCCTGCTTCGGTAGTCGACTTCTCGATGCCTTCCTCCTCTCGTGTCGCACGCAATCCGGGTTCAATGGCTGCTAATTTATGTGAGGAGGAGCAGTTGCTGGACCCACCTGCTCCACCTGTTCTTCCTGTTGTCGTTCCCATACGTCTTCGTGATCGATGCTACCCGAGCCGTACCGCTCTACCATCATGCATCGTATTACCAGAGGCTAATAGGAACCATTTTGAGGTTAAGCCTCAGTTTATTTCCATGCTCCCTCATTTCACTGGGAAAGGTGACCCCTATATCTTTCTCAGGGAATTTGAGGAGGTCTGTGCTATGTTCAAACTGCAACAACTTAGCACAGACTCCATTCATCTTAGGCTTGTCCCCTTTGCGCTTAAGGATGACGCCAAGAAGTGGTTGTACAGCAACCAGGCGAATGCCTTCAGGACTTGGGATGAGTTTTAGTCTGCATTCCTCAAAAAGTATTTTCCAAATCATCAGACTCAAAAATTGAGGAACGAAATCAATTCGTTCTATCAACATGAGACTGAATCATTTCATGCATACTTAGAGAGGTTCAAGGAGCTATTCTCCTCATGCCCTCACCATGGCATTGAGTTGTGGTGCCTGTGTCAGATTATCTACGAGGGTCTTCAAATTCCATCTAGAACGCTCATTGAGTCCATGTGTCAAGGAGAGTTCTTGGGAAAGGATGAAAGGGAGGCACGGGCTTTTCTAGAAGACCTCGCCGAGAAAACAATGCAATGGGAGAGTGTGAGGTAACCACCTGCATCATCTAGCATAAGAGCGAGGATCGCGAATGCAAACTCGACTAGATCGGGTTCCGCATTTGCTGTCGATTCCACTACGGCCACCGAGGCGCGCATGGCGGCCTTAATGCGCCGTATGGATTCGATTGAGCTCCAAAACCAGCACGATGTTTCTCATGTGTCTGCATCTGGTTCACCACCATGTCATTTATGTGGTAGGATAGGTCATGTAGAGAGCGAGTGTGTGTCTATTCCTCCTGAGATGGAGCGTGTCAACGCCATCTATGACCCTGGATGGAGGAACCACCCTAATTTTTCATGGAACAATAGCAATACCCCAGGTGGTCCTTCAAACTTTTCTCGACCACCCAACCGACCACACTACCCTCCCATGCATTCGCAGTCTCATCATCCACCCCAAAGTCAGAACACCAACCAACCGGGTTTCCCAAATTCAAACAACTTGGAAACCCGGTTTAATTCGCTTGAGAACTTAACTAGTGGACTTGAGAACTCTGTAAAAAACTTTATGTCGTCCACGAGTCAAGTTCTCACTTCGAATCAGCAGACCATCAAATCTCTCGAGCTTCAGATGGGTCAGTTGGCTCAGTCTGTACATGAGAGAGAGAGAGAGGGAGCCTGCCTAGCCAACCTGTGGCTAACCCCCGTGCTCAACAGCACTCGAACATGCAAAATGCAAGTTCAAGACCACAGGGGGCAAGTGAACTACGTGGAAGAACCTGTGGACCATGTTAATGCCATTGTGACCCTGAGAAATGGGAAGCAGGTCAACAACCACGTATCATTGCCAGAAAATCCATCTGTGCCACCCCCTTGTGGGAATGATGGTGAGGAAGAGGCCGAGGGTGAGAGTAATACACCAAAGCCTCCTTCTCCGGCTCCACCTAAGACATACCTACCAAAAGCTCCTTATCCTAGTAGGTTGTCTAAGAAACAGAGTGACAGTGTGGATAAAATGATGGAGATATTTAAGAAAGTGAATGTCAACATTCCTTTGTTAGACATGATTCAACAAATACCTCCATATGCAAAATTCCTGAAGGATCTCTGTACAACTAAGAGGAAAACCAATGTCCCTAGCAAAGCCTTTTTGGCGGCTAATGTGAGTTCGATCATCGCGAACCCGACATACATAAAATTGAAGGACCCGGGCAGTCCAACAATTTCATGTATCATTGGGGACTCTCGCATTAACAATGTTTTGCTAGATCTAGGGTCGGCGGTTAACCTCTTACCTGCTTTTGTATATCAAGGATTAAGCCTAGACACTCTCAAGCCTACGAAAACAACTTTGCAGTTGGCTGATCGTTCGATCAAAGTCCCGTTGGGGGTCATTGAAGATGTCCTAATCAAGGTCGGCGATTTCATATTTCCTGTTGACTTCGTCGTCCTTGAGACCGAACCAATTAAGACTACCCACTCTCAGATTCCATTGATTTTGGGTAGATGCCTTGATCAATTGTCGTACGGGACTCATGAAATTGTCGTTCGGGAATTTGACTGCGACATTCCGTGTGTTCAATATGGCTAGACAACCGGCATCTTTCGAAGACCCCATGGAAGTCAATCTTATCCGGGATTTGGAAGAAGAATTGGAAGAAGAGTACCCCCTGATTCATGAGAATTTAAATGATCACTTCATGGATGACTTCGATCATGAAGAGGACGGGGGTGAGTTGAGCAATGATGTGCATGATGTTCAGTACATGGGAGCTCCTCCTATCTTACATCTCGAGCTAGATATCACGCCTCGCCTTGAGGAGCCACCCACGCCTGAGCTAAAAGAACTCCCCAAGGAATTGAAACACGTTTTTCTTGGTCCCAATAGGTCATTTCCGATGATTATTTCATCGACGTTGACTGGTGATCAGGAAGAGCGCCTGATTCAAGTCCTAAAGGAGCACAAATCAGCCATTGGGTTGTCCTTGAGGGACATCAAAGGGATAAGTCCCGATGTCGTGCAACACCACATCTTTATGGAGGATGAGGCACGACCACGTCGCGACCCACAGAGGCGTTTAAATCCAGCCATGACAGAAGTAGTTAAGAAAGAGATCATCAAATGTTTAGATCATGTTATCATTTTTCCCATTTCGGACAGTACTTGGGTAAGTCCTGTCCAGGTTGTGCGCAAGAAGTCGGGTATCACTGTTGTCCAGAATGACAACAATGAGCTTGTACCTACATGACTTCAAACTGGGTGGCGAGTTTGTATTGACTATAGGAAGTTGAACACGGTCACGCGTAAGGACCACTTCCCTCTACCTTTCATCGACCACATGTTGGAGAGACTCGCCGGGCACGCCTATTACTGTTTCCTTGATGGTTATTCGGGGTACAATCAAATCCCAGTCGCCCCCGAAGACCAGGAGAAAACCACGTTCACTTGTCCTTTTGGGACGTTTGCTTATAGACGGATGCCTTTTGGACTATGCAATGCACCTGCAACATTCCAACGTTGCATGTTAAGTATCTTTTCCGATATGGTCGAGAACTTCCTTGAGATCTTCATGGATGATTTCTCGGTTCATGGCACCTCCTTTGATGAGTGCTTGCACCACCTGAGCCTTGTTCTCAAAAGGTGTTCGGAAACGAACTTAGCCCTTAATTGGGAAAAGTGTCATTTCATGGTCACAAAAGGCATCGTGTTGGGTCACGTGGTATATCGTGATGGTATCGAGGTGGATAGGGCAAAGATTGAGCTTATTTCTAAGCTTCCGCCACCCACCTCGGTAAAAGAAATCCGTTCATTCCTTGGACACGTCGGTTTTTACCGGCGATTCATTAAGGATTTCAGCAAGATAGCTCGTCCTTTGACGAGCTTGCTTGCTAAAGGAACCTCCTTTGAGTTCACACCCGAGTGCCTGACTGCTTTTGAGTATCTGAAGCGTGAGTTTACCTCCGCTCCTATTATTAAGGCACCGGCGTGGACTCTACCGTTCAAGCTGATGTGTGATGCTTCTGATTACGCGATAGGAGCGGTTTTGGGTCAGAAAGTCGACAAATTGCCTCATGTGATCTATTATGCAAGTCGTACTCTCAATGACGCCCAACTCAACTACTCCGTTACTGAGAAAGAGTTCCTCGCAATCATATTTGCGTTGGAAAAATTTCGCCAGTACCTCATAGGGTCGCATGTCATCATCTACACTGATCACTCAGCTCTTCGCTACCTTTTGTCTAAAAAGGATGTGAAACCCCGTCTCCTGCGTTGGATCTTGTTGTTACAAGAATTCGACCTTGAATTACGGGACAAGAAGGGATGCGAGAATGTCGTGGCTGATCACCTATCTCGCATCCCCATTGATCTTTCACCGGATCCACCGGTGTACGAGTTTTTTCCTGATGAGAACCTTATGGCAATAGCCTCACCCCCCTGGTTCGCTGACATTGTGAACTATTTAGCAACCGGGGAGGTGCCGGCTCATTGGCGACACAGTGAGACAGCAAAATTCAAGTCGTTAGTCAAGCACTTCTATTGGGATGATCCATACTTATTTAAGTATTGTGCTGATCAAATCATAAGGAGGTGCATTCCTGACGACGAGATTCAGAGTGTCTTGTCCTTTTGCCATAAGGAGGCATGTGGTGGGCACTTCGGTGCCAAGAAAACCGCTGCCAAAGTTCTCCAATGCGGTTTTTACTGGCCCACGTTGTTCCAAGACGCTTTTGCATTTTGCAAAGCATGCGATAGGTGTCAACGTGTGGGCCGCATTGGTAGACGAGATATGATGTCACTCAATCCTATCTTAGTGGTTAACATCTTTGATGTGTGGGGAATTGACTTCATGGGTCCTTTCCCCGTGTCCCATGGTCACACTTACATCCTGGTGGCGGTCGATTATGTGTCAAAGTGGGTTGAAGCAATCCCCACTCGCACTAACGACCGCAAGGTTGTGATCAAATTTCTTAAAGAACACATCTTCGCGAGGTTTGGGACACCTCGTTGTATCATAAGTGATCGGGGGACACACTTTGTGAACCGATCCCTTGAGGCAGTGCTGAGGAAATACTCCATCACGCACAAGTTGGCCACACCTTATCATCCTCAAACCTGTGGCCAGGTGGAAATTTCCAACCGTCAACTCAAGCAAATTCTTGAGAAAACGGTTAATGCTTCAAGGAAAGATTGGTCGGTCAAGCTTAATGATGCATTGTGGGATTTCCGCACTGCATTTAAAACTGACCTTGGCATGTCCCCCTACCGGCTAGTTTATGGCAAAGCTTGCCATCTTCCGGTAGAACTTGAGCATCGGGCATTATGGGCAATCAAACATCTTAACATGAGTCTTGATGTTTCCGGTGCCAATCGCAAGTTAGACCTCAACGAGTTGGAGGAGTTGAGAAATGAAGCTTATGAGAATGCCAAGATCTGCAAGTCCCGCACAAAAATTTTCCACGATCGCTTCGTGCGAATCAAAACCTTCGAGGTGGGACAAAAGGTCTTGTTGTATAACTCTCGCCTCCACTTGTTTCCGGGGAAACTTCGGAGCCGTTGGTCAGGACCCCACATTGTTTTAACCGTCTCCCCTCATGGGGCGGTTGAGATTCAAAATCCTAGGAATGGGGACGTGTTCAAAGTTAATGGACAATGCCTCAAACCATACTTGGAAGGGACCACGGCAGAGGTCGAGGAGGAAGTCGTGCCTTTCCACAAACTCCCCACGGATGTGGTCACTTGATGTGATCCATCCCTCCATTTGTTTGTACATATCCTTGTTTTGTGCTTAAAAAAAAGATAAAAACCAAAAAATTGGAAGACCTATGTGATATTTGCCCTTTCCCTTGATTAAAAACGTGTTTTCCCCTGCGCTACGCATTATTCCAGCAGAGTAAAACGCGTTTCTTCTCCGGATCTCGCCTCCACCCAAATTTCTTCCCCGGATCCACTGAACGGACTGCTAATTAGTGGTTTGGCACCGCCGTGCAGCGGTCTGTTCTTATTAGTTTCAATTGTTTCTTCGTCTGGGTGTTTGATTTGGTATTCTTAGTTGTTTGCGTGGTTGGGAGTCGGTGTTGCGTCTGGAATCTGCGTGGGGTGGTCTTCTCTCCGCTAGTTCCGTGTTCGTCTTCGCCGTCGTGTGCCTCGCCACTAAAGCTCGCCAAGGTAGGTTCAGGTGTGGTCAGCCATCATTTAATTCCAGAACTCAATTTTGCCTCCCTTGTTGATGAGCTCGCGCCTACCCATGATATCAATTTTTATCGATCTATGCTTGGGCGTGGGCAGCCTGTATCATCACATGGGGGAGTACCTAATGCGCACATTTACTCCAATGTGCACATTGTAGCCAGGTGGGTGTGTAGAAATATGTTGGGCCAAGAGCGGACCTCCACATTTTTCACACCTAGTTTGCGAATCGTGTATAGTCTGATGGACGGTTCACCGCACTGCATTTGTCGAACATTGTTCGACGTTTTAGTGAACGCCAGGCTAAAAGATATACACTGTTTGCCGACTCTGGTTACCAAATTGTGTGGCATGTTGGACACCCCACGATTTGAGCGCATGCTGAGCCGCCAAGGCACCGACCTCGAGGTAGCGAAGATGACCCTGTCATTTCGCCATTGCCTTCCTGAGGCATGGGTGCCTGACTATATGGAGGAGGATGTTAGAGCCAGTTCCTCAAGCTCGTCTGTGAGCTCAGGAACGCTCTTTAACACCGACATTTCTGAGATGGCGGTCGAGCAGCAGAACGTCATCTTAGCCAAGCAAACCCGGAAGATCTATAGGAAGTTGTTGGCTCCTGAGAGAGGTGCCTCTTCAGGCACTTCTGGCCGTCGTCATTAGTCCGGTACACCCTATCCATGCATTGGCGCCATTTTGTCATACATTGAGGACAATGCATGGATTAGGTGTGGGGGGTGTTTTCACGTTTGTACATAGTTTGTGTCTTTTTTGTTTTTTTTAGTTTTCTTTTGGTTGTACTGTTAGGGTCATGTTAGTGTCCCGCATTTAACATTGATATACCTGCTTGCCATGATCCTTGGGTGACTTGTATTCTTTTGCTTGCCTAGTGCTTTAAAATTTTCACATTTCTTTCAAAATCTTCATGTGTTTGCGAAAGAAAATGTTTTTATAGGTTTTGCGTGTGTTTAGCATGTGCAAAACCGTTGAGAGGCAAAGTAAAAAGAAAGCTCCCAAAATTGTCTTGAACTTGATGCATTAGGATTTCTAGTTTACTGGCTTTAGGTCTCATCGAGTCGTTAGGATGCACCCCGGTTTTTGAAGGGAATGTGTTCTAAAAGTTTTACTTTTAAATGTCAATTATTATGAATTGAATGAGAAATCATTTTGTTCCTTGTTTATGTTATTCGTCTTTTAGAAGTGTTAAGGAAGAGACTCTTGGTCCTTAACCGTAGAGCTCTGAAAGATATTGGTTTGCATAAAACAAAAGATATTCGCAATCGTGGTAATTAACATGGGACATTAATTGCCGAGTTAAGATTGTCGTGTTGGTCATAGATCATTGTAGCTCTACAAGTAAGTGACGACAAGGGTATGCAAAAGAGGAAAATATTACTTTTGTATACTGAATAGACCTAATAAGTAAAATATTATAGAAATGTGTTTCTGTGTCATTAATATTTTACTGTGTCTTTGGTCCTTTGATATAAGACTTATATCTAATCACTTAAGGAATACTTAATTAGATCAGTGTCTTGAACTATCGATCAGTGTAGTGTAAAGGCATTGGTTGGTTAAGTACAACTTTTGTTGGAGCAGATAGTTAGTCAAAATATTATCATTGCCCCTCTTAATTGAGTGATGATATTAGTAGGCCCCTTGATAAAGCAAAGTTATAATGTGCACAATGTGATTTGAGTTAAGTCACATATTTATAACTAGCTTAAAGAGATCAAGATATGAATACTAATACAAAGATGACACAATACTACTTTGTGTGTATTCTTAATATCATTAGGCAAGGGACGGACACAAGTGATGCACTCCATCACTAAGTGGATCGGGTTTTGATTCGAGTGGAATTAAGACATCTAACTAATTGGGAGCTATAATGTGTAGCTAGATACCGCTTATAGCTTGTGATATTAAGCTCTTAATATCACTGCCAACTTAGTTTAGATCCTCCCATAGGTCACACCACAAAATTGGGAAACAAGAAATGGGGATTTTGAGTTCATAGGATGTGTCGGGTTTCATGTAGAAAATATGACACATGGGGTGAACAAGCAAAATCAAAATTATGTTGTGATTAATAACATAATTAGAATCTAAATTAAATTCATATGTGATGTAAATATTATGGGGTGTAATGATTGATCATTACATAGGATAATATGTTACATAAGTTGTGAATTTACTACTAATCCCGAAATGTCAAATTTTGTAGGGGTTAAACCGAAATTTGACAAGTCTGCAAGACTGTGCAAACGGTCGACCGGTTAATGGATAACGGTCGACCGAAGGTGCACGGTCGACCGGACATGTCTCGACCGATAACAGGGAATTTTCGTCTGTTCGGAACGGTCGACCGAATCTATCGGTCGGTCGACCGAACATTGTGATGAAATATTCTACGTTAAGAACGGTCGACCGAATCTTGCACGGTCGACCGAAATTGGGTTCGAACGGTCGACCGGACCTTCGTAACGGTCGACCGGTCCAGACGGTTTTATGCAGAATTAATTTAAGAATTAATTAGATCATGCATGGAATTGGTCCATAATTGATTTACTTCGTGGCTAATATTATTTATTATTAAATAATGGATGGTTAGATGGAATTTTGCATGAGATCATGGGCAAGGGGTTGCACATGAATAGGTAATTTGGAGAGAACCTATAAATACAAGGTTATCTCATTACCTCCTTAATTTAATTCATTATTCTCTTGAGCAAAATTCTCTCTCCATAATTCTCCACGAAAATCCCTTAATTCTTAAGTTTAGTTTTAGTTCTTAAGAGACCATCTTCTCAAGGGAATTAAAGAGGGGTTAGTAATTAGATTCTAAACCCTATCGGAGATCGAGAGACTAGCTTCCCTCTCTCCGATCTTGTTTAGAGTTTGGTGAATACTCGGAGGCATCCGGCGCGGCGAGAAGCATCCCCAACGTCTCCGAATCTTCAAGAAGTTTTTGAGAACTTCTAGGTATGAATTTCGGAGCTCTTGTTTGTTTTAATAGAGTTTTGAAACTAGATGTTAAAACAAACCGATGCATGCATGAAATAAATCAAAGAAAATTGTAATTGATCCTTATTATACATAAAAATTTCGAAAATATATATGTATAATTAAACATGAAATCCTACAGTGGTATTAGAGCATAGGGTTCAATTTTCTTATGATTTATGGTTGTAAACAAATTTAGTTTACCATCTAGGATTTAAACAATTCGTTTTACCGTTTTTTTCGGTCTTTAAATGTTTGTTGAAATAATTCTTTATAATAATTCGTTTTAAATGTTTTGAATGTTTAAAACATGACATGTAATTATTAGAATTATGATTTAGACATAAGTCTAACTTGCGATAATTTCGTTTTAAGTATAAACGATTATTTTGTAAGAGAATCAACAAAACCGAAAAACTGCGATTCATCTTTCCATTGGAAATTGGATGGACAGCGGTTCATAATTAATTTGTGAACTATGGATGCATGAAAAATGTTTTTAATGGATTTCAAAACATTTTTCAAAGAATTGTTTGAGATTCTAGATGCTTGATAAACTAGATTGCATAGTTTATAGCGATATTGCGTGCATGGATGCTCAAATTGTATATGCAGGAATTGTGGGTTTATATGTTCCAAATCAGAAGCTATGAATGTATGTTATTATTATAATATAGGGGCTTGTGTATGTAAAAGCCAAAATTCTCTCTATTTCCATCTTTTAGATAGTTGCATTTGCATATGAGAGGTTTTTACATAGGACTTGCACTAGTCGGTTTTATCGAATGTGAGGAGCATGTTTATTTTCTGTAAAATCTACATCTCCGGTGCAAGAGGAAGTCGCCGCTGTAGCGCATTGATCGAGGATCGAGGATTGGGGATCGAAGATCAAGGATCAAAGGGAACATATAAACTCACGCGATATGGATTGTGTGAATGTTTAATTTCTGTTTTTATAATTTCTGCTATGCATGTGATGAATGGTGAATGTTAGGATGTGTATAAATTTTAATATGCATGATAAACTAAAATTCAAAATCACATGTTGATAAATGAAATTGTCCAACAAAAATTAAGATTAATTTTTCCTTCTTATTTCATCCACTAGCAGCCATTGATCGAGGGATACTCTGCTCGCCCTTAGCGGGAGATAACTCCCTCTATCTTTGGGAATAGTGGGAGATATAAAGGTTGTCTGTTGTTGTGCCACAATTAAATATATGAGGTGTGTTTCACCCTAGTGAACCCCAAGTATGTTTAGTTGTGAATACAATAGATAAATGTATCTCGTATCAAATGAAAATAAGTTTTCTTAACATTACCTAGAGCCCTCGCTCGGTTTTGGGAAAAAGTTTTTCTTACGAGGATAGGTCGCATTCCCTCATAATTAAAACGACAAGAGTCACAAAAGATTGAAGATGCTAAATGTTGCTAAAATTCAAAAAGGTTGTGATTAGAAAATGTTTTCTTACCTTGATGTTGTAATGTATTCGATAGCCCTTAGCTAGTCTATATTACAATTGATGGGATCTTGGATTACTGCATTTACGGGCAAGATTTTATTTGCAGTATTTACATCATATTCGATATATATATGTATGTATGTATGTATGTATGTATTAAAACATAAAATTGGCATTAAAACCTATATAATTTATTTTGTAGAAATGTCAAATATCCAACCAATTGTGCGATCTATGATCGAAAAGAACCCTTTGCAAAATGATGGCTCAAACTTCATGAAATGGCAACTCAATCTTAATATCGTGTTGAGGTTTGAAAAACTATCTCATATTTTGGATGGTGAAATACCAAAATTAAATGAGAAGGCAACCGATAAAGAGAAAGAGGCGATAGCCAAGTGGGAAGACCAAGAGAACCAAGTTCACGGTCTTATACTAGCATCCATGGGTGACTCGCTTCAAGCGAAATACTTGGATTCAAAACCCAAGAAGACCATGGAGGCTCTAACCAAGATGTTCATGGATAGTGCCCGAAAGGAGCGCTATAAGACCACCATCGCACTCACAAGGTGCCATATGGTGGAGGGAACATCGGTATCCATGCATTTTCTCACGTTGCAAGGATACCTTGAGAAGTTGTCGAAGCTCTCTTCTCCAATGCCAGTGGACATTGCCGAAGATCTAATTCTTGGCTCTCTAGCCCCGTCCTTTAAGGATTTTGTGATGCACTATCATGTGCGTGAGAAAAGGGTGAGTCTTGAGGAGCTTCACAACGCTCTCAAAACGGCTGAAGTTGATATGGGCAAGAGTAGGGACCAAGAGGTCCTTGCTATCCATAAGAAGAGCAAAAAGATCAACAAAGGTAAAGGCAAATTTACCAAAGATACGTCAATCAAGAGCGAGGGAGTAGGAGGTGCTAATGGGAGTGTCTCAAGGAAGAAAACTTACAAGTCTCCAACTCCCAACTCGGAGTGCTTTCACTGCGGTGAAAAAGGACACATCCGACCTAATTGCCCCAAGTACAAGGAAGACCTTGAAAATGGGATGATTGAACGTAGGCGCCCAAGAAATGCCGTAGGTATGTTTGTTATTGAGATAAATTTAATCACCTCTATCCTTGATTTGGTAATGGTTACCGGATCTTGTGCTCACATAATTTTGATGTGCAGCTATTGAAGGATAGGAAGGAACTCGTTGGGAACGAGATGATATTGAAGATTGGAAATAGTACAAGCATCGCTGCGATTGTACAAGATTCTATGGAACTTCAATAGTCTAGTGATTTAAATTTATGCTTTGTAGAATGTTTGTTATGTACCTTCGATTAGCAAGAACTATTCTGTATCAAGTTTTGGATATGGATAAATTTTAATAAATATTTTAATTCTTGCTTGTCTATATCGAAGAATGGAATTTTCTATGCAAATACATTAATATGGAATGATTTCTAATTGCTTGAAATAAATAATGAACAAACTCAAACAAACAATAACAAAAGAGAAACTAAGATAACTCACGTGAATGATACAATCTTGTAGCACTATCGGATTGGTCAAATAAATGACCAAGAGACTTTTCAAGAAGAAAGGAACGAAAACGAACAACTAATTGGATATGATACATTCTAATGTATGTGGTCCGATAAGTACAAGTGCAAGAGACGGTTTAAGGTACTTCATTTTGTTCACAGACAACTATAGTCATTATGTCTATATTTGTCTAATGGGAAGCAAAAGTGAATTCTTTGACAAGTTCAAGGAATTCGAGGATGAAGTAGTGAACCGACTCAACAAGAATATCGAGTCTCTATGAAAGGTTCGTAGGGGTGAGTGCTTAGAATACCTAATTTGACTCATTCCTAAAGTAGGAATAGGATATTGCTCGACATGGTTCTATCAATAATGAGTCAATTTAAAATTGCCGATTTACTTTTGGAATTATGCACTACAAATAATGACAAACTCACTAAATAATGTTCCATCCAAATCAGTGGAGAAAATGTCTTGTGATCTATGGAGTTGAAAGACACCTAAGCTCGACTTTCTCAAGATTTGGGGTTGTGAGGTATACATCAAGAAATTGATGTCGACCAAGCTTCAACCAAAAGCGGATAAGTGCTTCTTTATAGGTTGTCCTCGTGTGACAAGAGGATACTACTTTTGGTATATCACCTCCAATCGAAAGATTGTAGAGAGAGATATGGTTTTTCTGGAATTTCTGGAAAAGAGAGAAAAGTAGCAGGAGTAGAGTTGAGCTTGAGGAAACTCAAGATACTCTACAAGATCATGATGTGAATGTTGCATTCAAAATCATGAAGGCCCAACCGAGATTCATTTGGTTAGTGGGAGCATGAGCGAGAGATCCTTACAAGAAATTGTGAGAGAATCTCAATCATCCTCACCTAGTGTGCGTTCGAGAGTCGAACATGAACCTATTCCTCAAGAAATTGTGGAAGAAGTTCGAGAGACACAAGAAGAACCAAAAGAACTAAGAAGGTCAATGAGGGAAAGGAAGAAACCCAATAAGTGTGTGGGACTTCATGAGATCATGGTACTAGATACCAAAGATCCCTCGACCTTCCGAGAAGCAATAGAAAAGACTCCAAACTATGGTTAAAAGCCATGGAATCCGAAGTAGAATCCATGTATGATAATCAAGTATGAAACTTGATTAGCCTTCCTCAAGAGAAAATATCATTTGGTATAAATGAGCTTTTAGGAGGAAGATAGACATGGATAGTAACTTGACAACCTACAAAGCAAGGCTTGTAGCAAAAGTTATACTCAAATTCAAGAAATTGACTTTGATGAAATTTTTGAGAAGTTGCCATATTAAAATCTATTCGGATTATGCTCACTATTACCGCATTTCACAATTGTGGGATATGGAAAATGGATATCAAAATGGCGTTCCTTAAACAGGAACTTGGAGGAGGATATGTACATGGTACAACCTCAAGGTTTTGATGATCCAAATAGTAGCGAGAAGAAATGCAAGTTTCGAGAATCCATTTATGGATTGAAGCAAGCATCGGGGAGTTGGAACAAACGCTTTGACGAAGACGTGAAGAAGATTCACTTCATTCAAAGTAAAGGAGTACCTTGTATATACAAGGAGATTAGTGGGAGCCATGTAGTACTTCTGATCATATATGTCGATGACATATTGCTCATGAGCAATCATATACCTTTGCATTAGCAAACGAGAAATTTCGTTGAAATCAGTGTATTCAATGAAAAGAAAAGGATGAGGCTCAACACATCTTGAGAATCAAGATACATTGAGATACATCCCGTAGACTCATTGGCTTCAGTCAACGTGCATACATTGACAAGGTCTTTGGAAATGTTCAGGGTGAACAATTCCGATATGGACAATATGCCAATAAGTATGAGTATAGGTGTGCAACTCAAGAAGTCTCAATGTGCTCAATCACACAAAGACTTGGGGTACATGAAGGTATCCCTTATGCTTCGGCAAAAGGAAGGACCATGTACACGATGGCTTGCACAAGACTCAATATCTCGTATGCTTTAAATGTGACAAGAAGTCACCAATCCAACGCGAATCCTAATCATAGGAATTCGGTCAAGAATATTCTGAAGTACCTTAACCGGACTAAAGATAAGGTTTGTGTTTATGGAAGACAAAGGAGAAAATAGCCGAGGGCTGTTTTGATGCAATTCTTATAGGAATTCTAGACAATAAGAGGTTGGAGTGATGATGCGTCATCATTATCGAAGGTGGAGGTATGAGCTAGTGTAGTTAGGAGTAATATCACCACAACTAACTCAACCACCAACGAAATACAAAATAAATAAATAGGTGGACACAACAGTGGCACAACTGATCCATTCAACAAACCTTCATACCAAGCTAAGAGACGAAATATATTTTGAGTCCATGGATCCGAGGGTCCATGTGGATTGGTTTGATAGGTGATTTGGGAAGGTTACCCTAGTTATTGATGTTTTATCCATTGAGAATGTATGTGAAAGAAAACTTTGATAACAAGTGGGAGATTGAAGGGAATGTGTTCTAAAAGTTTTACTTTTAAATGTCAATTATTTTGAATTGAATGAGAAATCATTTTGTTCCTTGTTTATGTTATTCGTCTTTTAGAACTGTTAAGGAAGAGGCTCTTGGTCCTTAACCGTAGAGCTCTGAAAGATATTGGTTTGCATAAAACAAAAGATATTCGCAATCGTGGTAATTAACATGGGACATTAATTGCCGAGTTAAGATTGTCGTGTTGGTCATAGATCATTGTAGCTCTACAAGTGAGTGACGACACGGGTATGCAAAAGAGGAAAATATTACTTTTGTATACTGAATAGACCAAATAAGTAAAATATTATAGAAATGTGTTTCTGTGTCATTAATATTTTACTGTGTCTTTGGTCCTTTGATATGAGACTTATATCTAATCACTTAAGGAATACTTAATTAGATCAGTGTCTTGAACTATCGATCAGTGTAGTGTAAAGGCATTGGTTGGTTAAGTACAACTTTTGTTGGAGCAGATAGTTAGTCAAAAGATTATCATTGCCCCTCTTAATTGAGTGATGATATTAGTGGGCCCCTTGATAAAGCAAAGTTATAATGTGCACAATGTGATTTGAGTTAAGTCACATATTTATAACTAGCTTAAAGAGATCAAGAAATGAATACTAATACAAAGATGACACAATACTACTTTGTGTGTATTCTTAATATCATGAGGCAAGGGACGGACACAAGTGATGCACTCCATCACTAAGTGGATCGGGTTTTGGTTCGAGTGGAATTAAGACATCTAACTAATTGGGAGCTATAATGTGTAGCTAGATACCGCTTATAGCTTGTGATATTAAGCTCTTAATATCACTGCCAACTTAGTTTAGATCCTCCCATAGGTCACACCACAAAATTGGGAAACAAGAAATGGGGATTTTGAGTTCATAGGATGTGTCGGGTTTCATGTAGAAAATATGACACATGGGGTGAACAAGCAAAATCAAAATTATGTTGTGATTAATAACATAATTAGAATCTAAATTAAATTCATATGTGATGTAAATATTATGGGGTGTAATGATTGATCATTACATAGGATAATATGTTACATAAGTTGTGAATTTACTACTAATCCCAAAATGTCAAATTTTGTAGGGGTTAAACCGAAATTTGACAAGTCTGCAAGACTGTGCAAACCGTCGACCGGTTAATGGATAACGGTCGACCGAAGGTACACGGTCGACCGGACATGTCTCGACCGATAACAGGGAATTTTCGTCTGTTCGGAACGGTCGACCGAATCTATCGGTCGGTCGACCGAACATTGCGATGAAATATTCTACGTTAAGAACGGTCGACCGAATCTTGCACGGTTGACCGAAATTGGGTTCGAGCGGTCGACCGGACCTTCGTAACGGTCGACCGGTCCAGACGGTTTTATGCAGAATTAATTTAAGAATTAATTAGATCATGCATGGAATTGGTCCATAATTGATTTAATTCGTGGCTAATATTATTTATTATTAAATAATGGATGGTTAGATGGAATTTTGCATGAGATCATGGGCAAGGGGTTGCACATGAATAGGTAATTTGGAGAGAACCTATAAATACAAGGTTATCTCATTACCTCCTTAATTTAATTCATTATTCTCTTGAGCAAAATTCTCTCTCCATAATTCTCCACGAAAATCCCTTAATTCTTAAGTTTAGTTTTAGTTCTTAAGAGACCATCTTCTCAAGGGAATTAAAGAGGGGTTAGTAATTAGATTCTAAACCCTATCGGAGATCGAGAGACTAGCTTCCCTCTCTCCGATCTTGTTTAGAGTTTGGTGAATACTCGGAGGCATCCGGCGCGGCGAGAAGCATCCCCAATGTCTCCGAATCTTCAAGAAGTTTTTGAGAACTTCTAGGTATGAATTTCGGAGCTCTTGTTTGTTTTAATAGAGTTTTGAAACTAGATGTTAAAACAAACCGATGCATGCATGAAATAAATCAAAGAAAATTGTAATTGATCCTTATTATACATAAAAATTTCGAAAATATATATGTATAATTAAACATGAAATCCTACAGTTTTCCCTCGGGGGGGGTGTAATCATAGGGTTTCAGTACTCAAACATTTAAAGAAATCCACCCTGAACCTAGTGAGTCAAATAATTTGTGTCTTTTAGTATAAGGAAGTTTGTCGTGGTCAAGGGCCCTTAATCTCTTTTTGTGAAACTTAAGTGTAGGCGTTTTGATTCCCATGTAGATAAATAAATAAGTGGTGTTCTCTCTTCACGCACGGCTCCTATCACTCGGGAAAGTAAGTCTGATGGGCCTTTGTGCCTGGTGCTTTCGAGTCATCTGAGTTGGGATGCATCGACCGAACTCTTGTTACACGGGTGGTAGGGATAGCCCTATGTGGAGATTTGGGGGAAGTTACGTGATAGTGTAAGTCCTCATAGGCAATGATGCACGAAACCTGACCCTGGAAGAATCAAACACCAACCAATAAAATGCTCCAAAGAAAGAAAAACAAAATGGACTTTACACATTGTATCACATTCAGAAGTTAAGGTTGCCCATGTCTTTCACTTATGTCCTTGACTAACTTTCACGAATAACTTTTTAGGCTAGGTGTGTGGACCGATTACATATATAGAGTCGACCCGTAGTATTACCGTGTCCCATGATCGACAAAATAAGTCCAACGAGTCGTGTAGCTAGATTGATTAATGCATCTTGTTCAGATTTTGTGGGTGTATCCGCTGAAAACCCTCAGCAGACAACACTCCTCGTCCTTGGCGACAAGGAGGTTTAACGGCTTGTTGCACGTGCTAAGTGCAACCGTGATTCCTATGAAAGTGAGTTAGGATTTCTTGTTTTTCGTATGCTTTTCTCTTTCTTTGTTTTGCTCGGGACTAGCAAAAGTTAGGTGTGGGGGTATTTGATTGACATCATTTCATGCTTATATTTGTATCTTATATCCATTATCTTTCACCTAAACAATGCTATGTTACGAGTTTTATGTTTAGTTTTCAGGAATAAAGAGGTTTGAAGAGATGAAGCATAAAAGGACCTAAAAGCTGGGAAAAAAGGACTGAATTGTGAGATCTGGGGACCAAGCAAGATGCAAGGAAGAAGGACCTGATTGCAAGACAGAAGGACCTAAGAGCAAAACAAAATACTCCACACCATCATGGGGAGTATTTTACCAATTCGATTCGGGTCGGAGCTCCAACAAGTCAAGTAACCGCATCAAAGACCACCAACTACACTAAGCAAGGCCCAGTATAAATTCCAGATGGATCCGGATCCTGTAGACCGCCAATTGGCGGTCTGGAACCGCTAATTGGCGGTCCAGAGAGCCCCGAATCCGCTTAGCTTTTTGTGGCATGTGTATTAGAGTGCGTTTATCCTATTTCTGGTGTTGTTTTAGTCCCACGTCGGGGGATTGTCCCGGATTAGCTTTTTCCGTGCCTATAAATAGAACTCTTCACCTTCTATTGTAATCACTCCATATTTTAAGTGGCTATTCTTCCTACTAGAAGTGAGGCCTTGAAGCACACACTAAAGTAGGAGGATGCTACTTTTAATGTGAGTCATTTTATCAATAAAGTTTTGTGTTTCTTTCATTGTTTGTTTTATGCTTCTTTTATTGTTTATGCATGTTTTAGTTTAATCGTTTTTTAATTCTAGCTTAGTTTTAATATGCTTTCTTTCCATAGTTTAATAATTAGTGTAATGTTTAGTGAGTAGTTCCATCCCCTTTGGGGGGTGGAGTAGATGTACATACATGCATTAGAGAATGGGATGAATACTTTAATTTCAATGTGCTGATTAAACATGAATGTATGCTTGCTTGTTTAGGATAGAATTTATAACTTGATGAGTTTTTCCAAAATGATTAGACACCTCTCATGCTTGTTTAGGTTCTAAAATAAACAACTTGCATATGTAAATGTTAATCAACCAAGTTGGTGAATAGATTGATAGGTTTTGCCATAACATTTAGACACTTCCAATGCTTGATAAACACCACCTTCATGTGCTTAAAGAATGTATTCTACACCCACCTCTTTGCTTGTGTGCACTCACTCCACCCCTTAGGGGTTTTCCATTCCTGAAATTCCAGCATTCTTGTTTTGTTCTTAGCTTAGTTCTTATTTCATCGTTTGTTTGCTTCTTCCACATTTCATACTTCTTAGCGTAGTGTAGCGTAGGTTAGAATAATCAATATTTCTCTTCCCTATTTTGCCACTTGATTTCTGATAAACAAGAGGTTGCTCACCTCCCTGAGGACGACCCGTACTTGCCACCACTTCATCGCGGCCGTGCACTTGCGGTTTAATTAAAATGTTCAACAAATTTTTGGTGTCTCATCTTGCAAGTGTCTCGAGGATTTGAAGGTGCTTTGTTGGGATGTAGGTCGAAGACTAAGCTAGGCTCGTATAGCGTGTGATTTTATTATAATTGATAATGCGTAAGAAGTCTTACTATGTTGGGTGTGGTTTGGGTGCATATATGCATGTTTCCATATGATTTGATAAGCCTGATCTGCATGTAGAGTAGTGCAAGTTTGCATACATGGTATCGACCTTTAGGCACTCATGCTCAGTGGAGCGTTTATGTGCCACTCGACGGGGTGGACTCCCGACGGGGAGCAAGTTATTTGGGCGCGAGGCACCATTAGACCGGTATGAAAGGAATGTGTTCTAAAAGTTTTACTTTTATATGTCAATTATTATGAGTTGAATGTGCAAACATTTTGTTCCTTGATTATGGTATTCGTCTTTTGGAAGTGTTAAGGAAGAGGTGCTTGGTCATTAACCGTAGAGTTCTAAAAGATAATTGTTTACATAAATCAAAAGTTATTCACAATCATGGTAATTAACATGGAACATTAATTACCGAGATAAGATTGTTGTGTTGGTCATCGATTGTTGTAGTTCTACAAGTAATTGACGACACAAGTATATAAAAGAGGAAAATATTACTTTTATATATTGAATAGACCTAACAAGTAAAACATTATGGAATTGTGTTTCGTGTCATTAATGTTTTACTGTGTCTTGGATCCTAAGATATGAGATTTATATCTTTTCACTCAAGAAGTGCTTGATTTGATCATTGTCAAAAGCTATCAATGAGCATAGTGATAAAGGCAATAGTTGGTTGAACACGACTTGTGCTGGAAAAGATAGCTAGTCAAACGATTATCATTGCCCCTCTTAATTGAGTGATGATATTAGTGGGCCCCTTGATAAAGCAAAATTATAATGTGCACAATGTAACTTGAGTTAAGTTACATAGTTATAATTAGCTTAAAGAGATCAAGAAATGAATATAATACAAAGGTGACACATTTCTACTTTATATACATTCTTAATATCATGAGGCAAGAGATGGACACAAGTGGTGCACTTACATCACTAAATGGATCGTGTTTAGTTCGAGTGGAACAAAGACATCTATGCTTATTGGGTAACTATAATGTGTAGCTAGATACCGCTTATAGTTTGAAATATTGAGTGTTCAATATCACTGCCAATTTGGGTTAGATCCTCCTATAAGTCACACCACAAAACTGGGAAACAAGAAGCTTGATTTAGAGTTCATAAGATGTGTCGGGTTTCATGTGAAAAGGGACACATGTGGTGAATCAATAAAATCAACATGTCATGAGAATTGGCATAATTAGAATCATAGATAAATTCATATGAGGTGTATATATTATGAGGTGTAATAATTTAATATTACATAAGATATGAATTTGCTAAAAACCCCAAAAGTTCAAATTTTGTTGGATATAAATCCAAAGTTTGACAAAGGCAAAATTGGGGTCAGCACGGTAAACCGTTTAGGATTCGGTCGACCAAGTTGTCTTCAGAACGGGAAACGAATAATGCATTTGGTTGACCAAAATTGTCAGGAGTGCTTGGACAATTGGGATCGGTCAACTGGGCTTTAACGGTCAACCGAGAGAAAATATCCAGGAGCTATCGTGGGATATTTTCGGTAGACCGAACGTGACACGGTCGTCCAAAGAAATTCGGCAGGAGAAATTTTGGTGGGTCTACGGTCGACCAGAGCGAGACGCAGATCGTCCGAATTTTTCTAGGGAATTTTTCTCATGTATATTCAGTCAAATGTATAGCTCACGGTCATCCGAACATATGTTAAAACTGAATGGCTCTGTTGACCGAGAAGAATTCTCAGACCGAACAACATGATTTTTGACAGAATTATTAAGAGAATAATTAGATCATGGGTTGGATTAATTTCATATTTGATCAAATGTTTTTTAGGATGCTTATGTGACAATTTGGGATTAATTTTAGGATAGAAAAAGCAAGAGATCATGACTAGAGAATAGTTCTTGATATGGATGTTTTGGGAGCCTATAAAAGGACCCATAATCCTACTTGTTTTATTACTTGCAATAGAATTTTCTCTCTGATTAATTCCTCCCTTAATCACCACAAAAATCTCTAAATAGTTTTAAGTTTTTGGAGATAGAAATCTCAGGAGCTGAAAGAAGGATTATTAGTTAGATTCTAAGCTTAATTGGAGATTGATTGGCTAGCTCATTTCTCTCTAATCTTGTTTAAAGTTTGGTGAACACTTGGAGACGAATCGGCAGGTGATTCGATGAGCAACGGAACACCGGATCTTCGGAAAGGTTTTAGAGAACCTTTGGGTATGAGCCCCTCTCTTTTGTTTATTTTAATATGTGTAGGAATGCATGATATTAGAATTAACATATACATGTACGTAAGATCAATGAAAATATGAAATTGATCATGTGTGTTTGTATTAAAAAAATTAAAATATACACATACATAGGGACACGAAATACTACAGTAGTATCAGAGCATTTAGTTTATATTTTCAATGATTAGACTATATAATTAATTTTAGTTTACCATCTACAATAGAAACAATTCTTATTCTATGTCTTTTTAAAGTTTTCTGATAGTTTTGTTGATTTAATTCTAATTAATTCTTTTGATAGTTTTAAATGTTTTGAAACACATGATGTGAATATTAGAATTGAAATTTAGAATTATCTCTAATATATAAATTTTTGTTTTTTTAATTAAATGATTATTTTATACGGAATCGACAAAACGAAAAAGGCATATGTTTATCGTTCCTTAAATTTTTATTTTGGAAATTGGATAAACAGCGGTCAAATATTTTGTATTTTGAACTATGGATGCATAAAATCATTTTTAAAGGATTTCAAATGATTTTAGAATTGTTTGATTTAGAGATGCATGATAAACTAAATCGAGTAATTTATAATATATGTACATGCATTGCTCGAGTTATCTTATGCAGGGATATATGAGTTTGTATGTTCCAATGAAGTCATGTGTGAATGAATGAATGAATGTGTAGGTTATTATTATTCAATCACAGGGGCTCATATATATGTAAAAGCCAAATTTCTATTTCTATGTATATGCATGCATATGAGAGAGTTTTTACATAGGACTTGCACTAGACAATTTTCGAAGTTGTGAGATACATTTATATATTTTTGCAATATCAACATCCATGGTGCAAGAGGAAGTCACGGAGAAGGCGTAAAAGTCAAGAACGTGGGAACATGCAAACTCACACCAATGTGTGTGTGAATGGAGATATTTATGTTTGTGTGCTCGACATGTATGTGATTGTATGAATGAATGTTAGGATGTGTATAGATGACAAATATGCATGATCACCTAAATTCTAAAATCACATGTAAATGTTTAAATTGTCCCACCAAAAATTAAGAGTATTTTTCTTTATTATTTCATCCACTAGCAGTCATCGATCGAGGGATATTCTGCTCGCCCTTAGCGGGAGATAACTCCCTTCATCTTTGGGAATAGTGGGAGATATAAGGTTGTCTATTGTTGTACCATAAGTAGGTGTACAAGGTGTGATTCACCCTTAGTGAACACCGAGTGCATTTATTTTTGAATGCAATGGATAAATGTATCTCGTATCAAATGAAATGAGTTTTCTTAACAAGACCCGGAGCCCTAGCTCGATTTTGGGAAAAAGAGTTTTTCTTGGTCAAATTCCCTCTTAATTAAAATGACAAGAGTCATAAGAGTTTGAAAATGCAAATGTTGCGAAATTTCGAAATGGTTATGATCAGAAAGTGTTTTCTTACCTTGATTTTATAATATATCTGATAGCCCTTAGCTAGTTTATATTATAATTGATAGGATCTTGAATTGCTGCATTTATGGACAAATATTTATTTGCGGTATTGATTTTCAAACATAAAATTGACATTAAATCCCATATAATTTATTTTGTAGAAATGTCGAATATTCAACCTATTGTGCGATCTATGATTGAAAACAATCCTTTGGCAAATGATGGCTCAAACTTTATAAGTTGGCAACTCAAACTCAATATCGTGTTGAAGTTTGAGAAACTATCTCATATTTTGGATGGTGAAATCCCAAAATTAAATGAGAAGTCAACCGATAGCGAGAGAGAGACAAAAGCCAAGTGGGAAAATAAAGAGAACCAGGTTCACGGCCTAATGTTGGCCTCCATGGGTGACTCGCTTCAAGTAAAATACTTGGATTCAAAACCCAAGAAGACCATGGAAGCTTTAACAAAGATGTTCATGGATTGTGCTAGAAAATAGCGCTATAAGACCACCATCGCACTCACAAGGTGCTACATGGCGGAGGGAACATCGGTATCCATGTATTTTCTCACAATGCAAGGATACCTTGAGAAGTTGTCAAAGCTCTCTTCCCCGATGCCCGATGATATTGTGGAAGATTTGATTCTTGTCTCTCTAACCCCATCCTACAAGGACTTCATTATGCACTATCATGTGCGTGAGAAAGGGTGAGTCTTGAGGAACTTCACAACGCTCTCAAAATGGCTGAAGTTGACATGGGCAAGGGTCCGGATAAGCACGTCCTAGCCGTCTATGAGAGGAGCAAGAAGATCACAAAAGGTAATGGCAAATTCACCAAAAAGATGCCAATCAATAGCAAGGGAGTAGGAGGTACTCATGGGAGTGCCTCGATGGGGAATTCTTCAAAATCTCTGACTCCCAATACGAAGTGCTTTCACTGAGGGACACATCCGGCCAAATTGCCCCAAGTACAAGGAAGACCTTGACAATGGATTGATTGAGCGTAAACGCCCCAAAAAGGCCAAAAGTATATTTGTTATTGAGATAAATTTAGCCATCTCTGTTCATGATTGGGTAATTGATACCGGATCTTGTGCTCACATAATTTCTAATGTGCAGCTACTAAATGATAGGAAGGAACTCGAGAAGAACGAGATGATTTTGAAGGTCGAAAATGGTGCGAGCATTGCTGCAATTGCACAAGGTTCCATAGAGCTTCAATTTTCTAGTGATTTAAATTTATGTTTATTATGTACCTTCGATTAGTAAGAATATTTTTTTTGTATCATGTTTGGATATGGATAATTTTTAATAATATTTCAATTCTTGCTTGTCTATATCGAAGAATGGTATTTTCTGTGCAAATGCATTCGTGAGGAATGGTATCTATTTGCTTGAATTGAATAATAGACAAATCTTAAACATCAATAACAAAATTCTTAAAACTACTCACGTGAATGATACACTCTTGTGGCACTATCGTCTTGGTCACATAAATGAAAAATGCATCAAGAAATTGCAAGAAGCTAACCTTCTTGGTCAACTTGATTTTAAATCATTGGAGACATGCAAACCTTGCCTAATGGGCAAAATGACCAAGAGGCATTTCAATAAGAAATGTCCGAGAGCGAATACCTTGTTTGATTTGTTACATTTCGATGTATGTGGTCCGATGAGTACTAGTGCAAGAGACGGTTGTTGGTACTTCATTACGTTCACGGGTGACTATAGTCGTTATGGCTATATTTATCTAATGAGAAACAAAAGTGAATCCTTTGACAAGTTCAAAGAATTCAAGAATGAAGTAGAGAACCAACTCAACAAGAAAATGAAGTCTCTACGAACAGATCGTGGAGGTGAGTACTTAAGTACCGAATTTGATTCATTCCTTAAGGAGTGTGGTATTGTGCCACAACTCACCCGTCCTGGTACAACTCTGTAGAATGGGGTATCCAAAAGGAGGAATAGGACATTGCTCGACATGGTTCGATCAATGATGAGATCAATGATGAGTCAAGCTGAATTGTCACTTTATTTTTGGAGTTATGCACTAGAAGCTGCGACTTACACACTAAATAATGTTTCATCCAAATCCGTAGAGAAAACGCCTTATGAGCTATGGAGTGGTAAAACACCTAAGCTCAATTTTCTCAAGATTTGGGGTTGTGAGGCCTACGTCAAGAGATTGATGTCGACCAAACTTCAACCAAAAGAGGATAAGTGCTTCTTTATAGGTTATCCTCGTGAGACAAGAGGATACTACTTTTGGCATATAACCTCCAATCGAGTGATTGTAGAAAGGGATGGCGTATTCCTAGAAAAGGAATTTCTGGAAAGAATAAAAAGTAGTGGGAGTAGAGTTGTGCTTGAGGAAACTCAAGGTATTCTACAAGATCATGATACGAATGGTGACATTCAAAATCACGAAGGCCCAACCAAGGTTCCTTTGGTTAGTGGGAGTGTGAGTGAGAGACCCTCGCAAGCAATTGTGAGAGAAACTCAATCTTCCCCACCTAGTGTACGTTTGAGAATCGAACACGAGCAAATTCTGCAAGAAATTGTGGAAGAAGTTCGAGAAGTACACGTAGAACCAAAAGAACTTAGAAGGTCAACGAGGGAAAGCAAGAAACCCGATATGTATTTGGGACTTCATGAGATCATGGTACTAGATACCAATGATCCCTCGACCTTTCAAGAAGAAATGGAAAGAGAGGACTCCAAACTGTGGTTTAAAGCCATGGAATCCGAAATAGAATCCATGTATGATAATCAAGTGTGGAACTTGGTTGACCTTCCTCAAGGGAAAAAGGGCATACAAATAAATGGGTTTTCAAGAGGAAGATGGACATGGATGGGAACTTGACAACCTACAAAGCGAGGCTTGTAGAAAAAGGTTTCACTTAAGTTCAAGGAATTGACTATGATGAAACTTTTTCACCGGTTGCCATGTTCAGGTCTGTTGGGATTATGCTCGCTATTGCCGCATTTCATGATTATGAGATATGTAAAATGGATATCAAAATGGTGTTACTTAATGGGAACTTGGAGGAGGATGTGTACATGGTACAACCTCAAGGTTTTGAAGATCCAAAGAATAGCGATAAAGTATGCAAGCTTCAAAGATCCATTTATGCATTGAGGCAAGCATCAAGGAGTTGGAACAAGCGCTTTGACGATAAAGTCAAAAAGATTCACTTCGTTCAAAGTAAGGAAGAGCCTTGTATATATAAGAAGGTTAGTAGGAGTCACATAGTATTCTTGATCTTATATGTCGATGACATACTCCTCATGGAAAATCATATACCTTTGCTTGAGCAAATGAGAAATTCGTTGAAATCTGCATTTCCAATGAAAGACATGGGTGAGGCTCAATACATCTTGGGAATCAAGATATATAGAGATAGATCCCGTAGACTCATTGGCCTAAGTCAACGTACATACATTGACAATGTCTTGGAAAGGTTTAGTATGAACAACTCCAAAAAGGGCAATGTGCCAATGAGTATGGGTGTGCAACTCAAGAAGTCTCAACGTGCTGAATCACGTAAAGACTTGGAGTACATGAAACATATTCCTTATTCTTCAGCAATATGATCGATCATGTACGCGATGACTTGCACAAGACCCGATGTCTCGTATGCTCTAAGCGTGACAAGTCGTCAGCAATCCAACTTAGGTCCTGACATTGGACTGCGGTCAAGAATATTCTGAGGTATCTTAACCAGACCAAAGAAAAATTTCTTGTTTATGGAGGACAAATGGAGTTGAAAGTCAAGGTCTATTCGGATGCAAGTTTCATAAGTGATCCTAACGATAAGAGGTCGTAATAATGATATGTCTTCATTCTGGAAGGTGGGGCTATGAGCTAGCGTAGTTGGAGTCAAATCACTACGGCCAACTCAACCATCAACGAAGGCAAAAAAATTTATTATGGGTGGACACAAACAGCAACACAGCTGATCCATTCAACAAACCCTCGTACCAAGCCAGAAGGTGAAATGCATTTCGAGTCCATGGGTCTAAGGAACCATTTGGATTGGCTTAATGAGTGATTAGAGAAGGGTTACCATAGTTTTTTTATACATTGAGAATGTATGTGAAAGAAAATTTTGATAACAAGTGGGAGATTGAAAGGAATGTGTTCTAAAAGTTGTACTTTTATATGTATATCACATGAGTGTTAGGATCGATGGACGTCTAATTACAATCTAAATACGGAATTAAACGATCATTAAGATATTAAAGTAAGGAACATACAAACCACAAATGATGACACTAAATTTAGAGACATTCATCACCGCACTCAGTCCTAGTCCTCCTCGGAAGCCCTGCTAGATCCTCCGAGCCCCACTTACAGTTCCACTATCCAATCTTCGTTCCTGACCAAAATTAACGTTGTGACAACACCCAGCCTCTCAAACAATCCTCGCCTTGCTCGTGTCTCATCTCACAACCCGAGAGGGAGCTTCCTCGAAGCTTTACAACACTGGGTGATTCATTGATATGGAAGTTTAATCACAATTTAAACACTCTAACTTAAGCAAACTTAGATATATAATTGATATGCAAGTGGTAAACATGAAGCTTTGAGTGTGTTTGAGCTTTTAAGGTTTGGGAATTGATTTAAATCATTTTATGCTTATATTTGTATCTTATATCCATTATCTTTCACCTAAACAATGCTATGTAACGAGTTTTATGTTTAGTTTTCAAGAATAAATAGGTTTGAAGAGATGAAACATAAAAGGACCAAAAAGCAGGGAAAAAGAACTGAATTGTGAGACCTAGGGACTAAGATGCAAGGGAGAAGGACCTGAACGTAAGACCGAAGGACCAAAGAGCAAAAAAGAAAACTTCACACCATCTTGGGGAGTATTTGGACAATTAGATTCGGGTCGGAGCTCCAATAAACAAAGTAGATACATCAAAGACCAACAAAGTCATCCAGAAAAGCCCAAAAGAAAATCCAACGTGATCTGAACCATATAGACCGCCAATTGGCGTCCGTTTTGGCCCAAATCCACTAAGATTTTGGTAGGTCGCGTATTAGTGTGTATTTAGTCCATTTATGGTATTTGTTTAGTCCCACATCGGGGGATTGTCCCGGATTACCTTTTCAGTGGCTATAAATAGAACTCTTCACCTTCTATTGTAATCACTTCACATTTTGAGTGGCTATTCTTCCTACTGAAGTGAGGCCATGAAGCACACACTAAAGTAGGAGGATGCTACTTGAATTGTGAGCCATTTTAATACATGTTTCTTTATTATGTTGTTTGTTTCATGTTGGTTGTTTTACTTTGTTTAATTTCATTTCATTAGTTTTAGTTGCTTAGTTAATATGCTTTCCTTACTTAGGTTAATAATTAGTCTTATGTGTAGTGAGTAGTTCCATCCCCTTTGGGGTGGAGTAGATGTTCATACATGCATTAGAGAATGGAATGAATGCTTTATTTACAATGTGTTGATAAAACATGAATGTATGCTTGCTTGTTTAGGATAGAATTTATAACTTGATGAGTTTTGCCAAAATGATTAGACACCTCTCATGCTTGTTTAGCTTCTGAAATAAACAAGTTGTATATGTAAATGTTAATCAACTAGGTTGGTGAATGGATTGATAGGTTTTGCCATAACATTTAGACACCTCCTATGCATGATAACACCACCTTCATTTGTGCTTAAAGAATGTGTTCAACACCCACCTCTTTGCATGTGTGCACTCACTCCACCCCTTTGGGGTTTCTCCATTTCTGAATTCCAACACTTATTTAGTTCTTAGTTTAGTTTGGTAGTTCATCGTTTATTGCTTTCTTTCACATTTCGTACTTCGTAGTGTAGTGTAGCGTATAGTACGATAATCAAACTCTCTTCCCTATTTTTTCCACTTGATTTCGTGCCAACGAGAGGCTGCTCATCTCCCTGAGGACGACCCGTATTTGTCACCGCTTCAACGCGGCCGTGCACTTGCGGTTTAAATTAAAATGTTCAACAAGTTTTTGGCGCCGTTGCCGGGGAGGTGTCAGTCCAGACTCTTGTTTGGACGATTCGAGTGGATATAATTTATGTTTTGTAGTTTGTCTTTGTTTCAGGAGACTTGGAGTCACAAGGGGAGGCAGCTGGAGAAGTTGGAGGCCAACCTGGGCACTTTGGACAGCCAATCAGCGGTCTGGTGAGACCTGTTTACCTTCTAATTTCTTTGTGTTGTTACCATAATTCATTTAGTGATCTGGGACTTGATTTAGCATGTTTTGACTTATAGTTTGTTCCCATATCAATAATCAAACTTCCTTTAAGCAACTTAGACCCTAAAACCCAAAGAAAAAGATTAGGCATTCCTTTTGTTTAGGTCATGCATCATGTATTCGACTTAGACACGTAGATTGTCTTTTATTTTAGCATTATTTTCAGTTGCTGAGTGCTGGCGTGAGGTACACACCTTCTACTCTCATTCATGCATTTCTTATGAACATGCATAGTTAGTAGGAAGTGCATTGAAACATGTGTGCGTTGAGCGTTTGTTTGGAGAGTTGATTTGTAGATTAAGACTCCAAAACACTACTAAGGAGGGGTTGTCCCATAAAATATAAGGTGGGGGATTTCATCACCCTTTCCTTTGCCCCCACAAACCACACTAATCAAGAGCCTAATTTTAAAATCAGTAGACATTGGCCCTATGGATTTCGGGCGCATTAGGAGAGTGATCCGGTCCCTACTGTCATGACCTGATCGGCGTTGCCCACTTCGTCGATAGTAGGAGAGACGAGATATCCGAATCTTGGCTCACATGCTAGGCTTTGTGGTCCTCGTCGTAGGGAGGTGAGGCGTGTTGAGGCCGTGTGACCTCGCAGTTAGGCGTCGTCTAGCTGTAAGGACCTATAGCGACCTTAGGATTGCTTGAGCCTTGTTTGCTTGTGTGCTTCTACCTGTACCCATCCGTTGTAGCATAAGGACTTCTTCCCTTCTCTCTTGTGTTCCCCCGTCTTCTCCTCTACGCACATTCTTTGTTAAAAAAAGTTTTGGTTTGTGTGTGTGCACCTTTGTGCATACTTTCGTGGGCACGAGACGAGAGTGGTCGTTTGACGAGGCACGTTGTCAACCCTGCTACGGTAGTCAATTTCTCAACGCCTTCCTCCTCTCGTGTCGCACTCAGTCCGGGTTCAATGGCTGCTCATTTCCGTGAGGAGGAGCAGTTGCTGGACCCACCTGTCCCACCAATGCTTCCTGTTGTGACTCACATACCTCTTCGTGATCGATGCTACCCGAGCCGTACTGCTCTACCCTCATGCATCGTATTACCAGAGTCAAATGGGGACCATTTTGAGGTTAAGCCTCAGTTTATTTCCATGCTCCCTCATTTCACTGGGAAAGGTGACCCCTATATCGTTCTCAGGGAATTTGAGGAGGTCTGTGCTGTGTTCAAGCTGCAACAACTTAGCACAGACTCCATCCATCTTAGGCTTGTTCGTTTTGCACTAAAGGATGATGTCAAGAAGTGGTTGTACAGCAACCAGGAGAATTCCTTTAGGACTTGGGATGAGTTTCAATTTGCATTCCTCAAGAAATACTTTCCAAATCATCGGACTCAAAAATTGAGGAACGAAATCAATTCGTTCTATCAACATGAGACTGAATCATTTCATGCATACTTAGAGAGGTTCAAGGAGCTATTCTCCTCATGCCCTCACCATGGCATTGAGTTGTGGTGCCTGTGTCAGATTATCTACGAGGGTCTTCACATTCCATCTAGAACGCTCCTTGAGTCCATGTGTCAAGGAGAGTTCTTAGGAAAGGATGAAAGGGAGGCATGGGCTTTCCTTGAAGACCTCGCTGAGAAAACCATGCAATGGGAGAGTGTAAGGGAACCACCTGCATCATCCAGCATAGGAGCGAGGATCACGAATGCAAACTCGACTAGATCGGGTGCCACATTTGCTATCGATGCCACTATGGCCACCGAGGCGCGCATGGCGGCCTTAATGCGCCGTATGGACTCGATTGAGCTCCAAAACCAACAACGTGCACCTCACATGTCCACATCTGGTCGAGTTCCCTGTCATTCATGTGGTAGGATAGGTCATGTAGAAAGCGAGTGTGCGTCCATTCCTCCTGAGATGGAACATGTCAACGCCATCTGTGACAGAGCTAGGAATGACTCATACTCATCATCTTATAATCCTGGATGGAGGAACCACCCCAATTTTTCATGGAACCAAAGTAATGCCCCGGGTGGTCCTTCAAACTCCTCTCGACCACCTAACCAATCATACCAACCTCCCATGTATGCACAATCTTATCAGCCACCCCAAGCTCAAATCACCAATCAATTGGGTTTCCCAAATTCCAATCATATGGAAACCCGATTCAATTCGCTTGAGACCTTGACTCGTGGACTTGAAAACTCAATGAATTTTTTTATGCAACCACAAGTCAAGTTCTCACTTCAAGTCAGCAGACCATTAAATCTCTAGAGCTTCAGATTGGCCAATTGGCTCAGTCTGTACATGAAAGAGAGAGAGGGTATTTGCCTAGCCAGCCTGAGGTTAACCCCCACATGTACCAGCAACAACACATTCAAAATGAGAATGTGGTACATCAAGGGCGGCAAGTGAACCATGTGGAGGAACCTGTTCACCATGTCAATGTCATTGTAACCTTAAGGAATGGAAAATAGGTTGACAATCACATTTCCTTGCCACCACCACCATCTATGCAGCCCCTCAGTTGGAATGGTGGTGAAGAAGAGGCTGATGGTGAGGGTAATACACCAACGTCTCCTTCTCAGGCACCGCAGAAAACCTACCTGCCAAAAGCTCCCTATCCAAGTAGGTTAACCAAAAAACAGAGTGACACAATGGATAAGATATTAGAGGTGTTTAAGCAAGTGAAGGTTAACATCCCCTTGTTGGATGTCATCCAACAAATACCTCAATATGCCAAAGTGTTGAAGGATCTCTGCACAACCAAGAGGAAGACCAATGTTCCTAAGAAAGCATTCTTGGCTGCAAATGTAAGCTCACTTTTGTCCAATCCCGCCTACACAAAATACAAGGACCCTGAGTGTCCTACTATTCAGTGTACGATAGGGGACACTAGCATGAGTAATGTTTTGCTTGATTTAGGATTAGTGGTCAACCTCCTCCCATTTTCTGTTTATCAACAGTTGAATTTGGGAGAATTGAAACCAACTAAGATCACCCTCCAATTGGCGGATAGATCCATTCGTATTCCAAAGAGGATTATCGAGGACGTGCTTATCAAAGTTGGAGATTTTATATTTCCAGTCGATTTTGTTGTCCTCGATACCAATCCTGTTGCGAACACCCACTCTCAAATACCTTTGATTCTGGGTAAACCATTTCTGGCAATTTCCAACGCCTTAATTAATTGTAGAAATGGTCTCATAAAGCTCTCATTTGGTAGCATGAGTGCCGAGTTTCATGTGTTCAACTCTGGTAGGCAACAGGGGCCCATGGATCAACCTTTAAATCTCAATCTCATCCGCCACTTAGGGAAAGCACCGCAAAATCAATGAACACACCTAACACGAATGCAACCCATTGAGAATGTTTGTGGGCCCAGCGAAAACTCATTGCCTGCTTTGCAATGCAACAGAGTGAGCTGGCATCAAACATGAATGTCCAAAAGGAGTGTTCGTTGCATGATTCAGTTGAGATTACTAGTGAGAGTGAGACACCTCATCATATGCCTACACCAGAAGATGTCTCTATCTCATGTCCCTTGGCCATTGAGCCATTTGAGCTTCATCTTGACTCCAACAAGGACCCACCTACGATCGAGCTTATGCTTGATTATATACATGATGGTGGGAGGTCCTTGTTGGATGACTTGGGGAGAAGCCCCATTCTTAGTGATGCAGGTCTGCTGCATCCATCGAATGAGCTTGAGGAACTCATTCCGATGCACCCACCTATTGGTTGGAGGATTTTGTTCGATGAGCAACTAAACCCTAGTGAGGCAACACAACTCCACTCATTCATGTTGCCTACACCCAACCAATATCATGAGGGGTTCGAGCCTTTCAGCTTTGACCTTTCACCCCTCATGACACCTCAGAGTACCGGTGAAGTTTGCCCATCTCGGCAAGTCTCTGGTCCTCATAACTCGATATTCTCATTTGATGTTCCTTGAAATGAATATGAGAATGTCTTTGTTGATGTATATACCTTAAAACAAAGTGTGTGTAATAAAAAGACTCCTTTAGTGAGCATCGATTGTTGTGGGCCCCAACCCTTGTGTATTTGGGCCCCATTTCTTCACGTATTTGTCTCCCTTCTTCAGTATCTCACAGGTTTTTGAGGGAATTCGGGTTTGTGTCCATCACTATAACCATGAATTTCCTGTTGCGCTTTGTGTTGGTGAGATCTTTCATTTTTCATGCATATAGTCATGTAGTATCATGCTCACATTCATTGAGGACAATGCATGAAGTAGGTGTGGGGGGTGTTTTACGTGTGTACATACTCGAGTCTTTGCGTTTGATTTTGTGTTCTTTTGTGTGCATTGTTAGGGTCAAGTTAGTGTGCCGCATTTAACATTGATATATCTGCTTGCCATGATCCTTGGGTGACTTGTCTTCTTTTGCTTGCCTAGTGCTTTAAAATTTTCATATTTCTTTCAAAATCTTCATGTGTTTGCGAAAAAAAATGTTTTTGTGGGTTTTGCGTGTGTTTAGCATGTGCAAAACCATTGAGAGGCAAAGTAAAAAGAAAGCTCCCAAAATTGTCATGAACTTGATGCATTAGGATTTCTAGTTTACTGGCTTTAGGTCTCATCGAGTCGTTAGGATGCACCACGGTTTTCCCTCGGGGGGCGTGTAATCATAGGGTTTCAGCACTCAAACATTTAAAGAAGTCCACCCTGAACCTAGTGAGTCAAATAATTTGTATTTGTTAGTATAAGGAAGTTTGTCGTAGTCAAGGGCCCTTAATCTCTTTTTGTGAAACTTAAGTGTAAGGGTTTTGGTTCCCATGTAGATAAGTGAATAAGTGGTGTTCTCTCTTCTCGCACGGCTGCTATCACTCGGGAAAGTAGGTCTGAGGGGCCTTTGTGCCTGGTGCTGTCGAGTCATCTGACTTGGGATGCACCGACCGAACTCTTGTTACACGGGTGGTAGGGATCGCCCTACGTGGAGATTTCGGGGAAGTTACGTGATAGTGTAAGTCCTCATAGGCAATGATGCACGAAACCTGACCCTGGAAGAATCAAACACCAACCAATAAAATGCTCCAAAGAAAGAAAAACAAAATGGACTTTATACATTGTATCACATTCAGAAGTTAAGGTTGCCAATGTCTTTCACTTATGTCCTTAACTAACTTTCACGAATAATTCATTAGGCTAGGTGTGTGGACCGACTACATATATAGAGTCGACCCGTAGTATTTCCGCGTCCCATGATCGACAAAATAAGTCCAACGAGTCGTGTAGCTAGATTGATTAATGCATCTTTGTTCGAATTTTGTGGATGTATCCGCTGAAAACCCTCAGGAGACAACACTCATCCTCCTTGGCGACAAGGAGGTTTAACGGCTTGTTGCACGTGTTAAGTGCAATCGTGATTCCTACGAAAGTGAGTTAGGATTTGTTGTTTTTCGTTTGCTTTTCTCTTTCTTTGTTTTGCTCGGGACTAGCAAAAGTTAGGTGTGGGAGTATTTGATTGACATCATTTCATACTTATATTTGTATCTTATATCCATTATCTTTCACCTAAACAATACCATGTAACGAGTTTTATGTTTAGTTTTCAGGAATAAACAGGTTTGAAGAGATGAAACATAAAAGGACCCAAAAGCAGGGAAAAAAGACTGAATTGTGAGACCTGGGGACTAAGATGCAAGGGAGAATGACCTGAACGTAAGACCGAAGGACCAAAGAGCAAAACAGAAAACTCCACACCATCTTGGGGAGTATTTGGACAATTATATTCGGGTCGGAGCTCCAATAAACAAAGTAGATACATCAAAGACCGACAAAGTCATCCAGAAAAGCCCAAAAGAAAATCCAGCGTGATCCGAACCATATAGACTGCCAATTGGCGGTCTGTTTTGGCCCAAATGCACTAAGATTTTGGTGGGTCGCGTATTAGTGTGTATTTAGTCCATTTATGGTATTTGTTTAGTCCCACATCGGAGGATTGTCCCGGATTACCTTTTCTATGGCTATAAATAGAACTCTTCACCTTCTATTGTAATCACTTCACATTTTGAGTGGTTATTCTTCCTATTGAAGTGAGGCCTTGAAGCACACACTAAAGTAGGTGGATGCTACTTGAATTGTGAGACATTTTAATACAAGTTTCTTTATTATGTTGTTTGTTTCATGTTGCTTGTTTTACTTTGTTTAATTTCATTTCATTAGTTTTAGTTGCTTAGTTAATATGCTTTCCTTGCTTAGTTTAATAATTAGTCTTATATGTAGTGAGTAGTTCCATCCCCTTTGGGGGTAGAGTAGATGTTCATACATGCATTAGAGAATGGAATGAATGCTTTATTTACAATGTGTTGATAAAACATGAATGTATGCTTGCTTGTTTAGGATAGAATTTATAACTTGATGATTTTTGCCAAAATTATTAGACGCCTCTCATGCTTGTTTAGCTTTTGAAATAAACAAGTTGTATATGTAAATGTTAATCAACTAGGTTGGTGAATGGATTGATAGGTTTTGCAATAACATTTACACACCACCTATGCATGATAACACCACCTTCATTTGTGCTTAAAGAATGTGTTCAACACCCACCTCTTTGCATGTGTGCACTCACTCCACCCCTTAGGGGTTTTTCCATTTCTGAATTCCAACACTTATTTAGTTCTTAGTTTAGTTTGGTAGTTCATCGTTTGTTGCTTTCTTTCGCATTTCGTACTTCGTAGTGTAGTGTAGTGTAGTGTAGCGTAGAGTAGGATAATCTAACTCTCTTCCCTTTTTTTGCCACTTGATTTCGTGCAAACGAGAGGCTGCTCACCTCCCTGAGGACGACCCGTATTTGCCACCGCTTCAACGCGGTCGTGCACTTGCGGTTTAATATAAAACGTTCAACAGGAATCCAGAGCACAAATAGTATAGATGAATTGAAGTGTGGAGTACTTGATTAAGTCTCTTGAGTGGGGTTTATATAGGCTTCAAAACATATAGAGTCATTGAAGAGTTGGTGGAGTTATGAACCAATGGTTCGGTCGACCATTTGAGGAACGATTGTTCGAAACAAGATCGTTGATTTGGTAGAATTAAGCATTCTGTTGACTGAAAAGGAATCAGATAACCAATCACCAACTTCTACTAACTTTTCCAATTTGGACCAATCAAAGTTTTATTAACCGAATCAGGTTCGGTTCACCGTTCTAAGGTGGATAGTGTGGAACGGTTGGGCTCTGATTAAATAGGTTTGGTAGACCGCCAACTATTCGGATGATCGAAGTAAGTGCGGGTTTTACACTAATAGTTTGGTTCAAATGTCCATTATAAGCAACGGTCAAATGACACTTTTAAATAGTCATTGTGTGCCAAAGGCAAAGAAGGAATTGGTTGACCGATAGGAGATCGATCATCCAAAAATGAACAAGTCAATTAGGCTTTAAAGCAAAATTCAAATGCGACCGTTGGAGTAAAATCCAAAACTAGTTCAAGGCGATTTTGTCAACCGAATATCATGCGGTCATCCGACCAGAGATCATCCTAACAACTACTTCATAGAAGAGTTTGGCTATCCATTAGGTGTTCAGTTGACCAAACTTGGCTATGATAAATCCTAGTGATCAAGTTTATATTTAATACTGTGGACTCAATAAATGGAAAATTACAAGTCTTGGTCCCAGCTTTTGTTACAATCTTCAGTCTTTGTCCCAATGGTTCTGCTCTTGAATATCTTGATCAAACTATTAGGTTGATTGACATGTATACAACTGTATATACAATGCATGAACCGTGTTTGTCCACTTTGATTGACTAGGTTGATTGATTAAGATTTGTTTGATTAATCATGAAAATTAAAACGGATTAAGGCCTAAAAAGCAACAGTAAGGACATTTTAATGTGATTGGATGTGACATTTCAATACAACCTTATGGGGCCTATATATGCCTCCCGTCTTAGGTCATAATCCAGTATTCCTTTCTTACTCCCATATCTACCATTTTAGTTTGTTTCCATCACGAACAAATGGTCTTCCAACACTACAATGATCACTACTCCAGTGATGATGAGTATAACATAATCGGAGGACTCTGGGGAGACATAATCCACCCGATGTTGGCGAGAAGTCAACAGACAATGGAGCTCAACCATATTATCTTGTGCACTTGCAGGCAACATATCATTGAAGCACTCACTTCCAATGGATTTGGCGTTGGTTTTGTTTACTAGAAAATCCTTTCGATGTTAGATTGGTTTGCTAGAAAACCAATCAATGTTAATTATGGTAGTCTGCTTGAACAATTTCTTCAAAAACATCTTCGAGAACTTTGTCCTGCAAAGCAATCTACATATCCCCTTTTGATGAAGACAACCTCTTGTAGTGGATCTCTTCGAGAATTTAGTATTGTTTTTTTGCACAAGTTGTTGTCGTCTTCTTTCTATTTTTTGCACAAGTTGTTGTTACCATCTTTCTATTTTTTATTGTTGGGTGTATGTAATATTGTAACATGATGATTTAAATTAATTGAAATTGTACTTTTGGAATGTTACTTGCTTCCACTCCGAGATACATATCAACACAACTTTCATTTTTGTCACACTAACCTATTGTATCTTAATTTCATGAATGAAGACAAATAGAATAAATAGAATTAACCAGACACATAAGAATATCCTATGAAATTTGTTTGATTCATGTAAAAATTGTCGCCAAAAATCCAAACGAAAGGTCATCTTACGTTGGATTTTTTCTTGTGTTATTCTCATCCATGGAAAAGAAAAATATTTTCCCTCAACTTCTCTCTACCATCCATAATTACAATTTTTTAACAAAAACACTAAATCATAATTTAAAAATTAATCTATATGAACGTCTTAAAAAAACAATATGTTACAAAATTATACCATAAAATATATAATAAAAATTAGCCATTACAATAGGTCTTTTTAGATTAAATTTCTAAAATAAAATTTTAATCATTTCTAACAATTATGTTTGAAGATTTGAAAATAACAAATTGGTATTAAATTTTAGTAATATTTCATACATACAATTATATAAATGATGCTATATAAATTTATTCAGTTATTGATAAAATGTAATAAATGAGTTGGAGGAAAAAGAACAGTTGATTTGACAGCTAATTTTTTTATAAAGATCGTGAATGAGAAGATGAAAGAGAAAGATATTGTGCGTGATGTCATCCACGTCACATTTCATGTCATCATTTGCGTTTTATATTTTATTGTTTAAAAATACAATTTCCAATAAAGTAAGTAGCAGTTGAATTACACGTTACTCCATTATCACGATCATGGGATAGAGCCCCATTGTTTCTGTCCAACTGTCAAATGAGCCATTGCCACATATTTAGAACTTCCTGCCCAATTTTTCCTTTCCTTTCTCAACATTTGTTGTCGGAAAGAAACAAAAACCCATTGTATGCGGTTTACCAAAAACATTACGCTACACCAAAATGTGTTACATGGACGACCGGATACAGATTGCTCCACCAAAATCACTAACTAGAATCACTAGTTCGGACAACCGAAATACATTCGGTCAATATAAGACAAAGGAAAATGATGTTTGGACTCTTGTAACCCCACTAAGTGTAAACACGCCTTTTAGGACACCAGTGTGGCCGTGTTCCAACGAATTGTGTCCTTCGAAGGATACATATGTATTTTGAAGGACACTTATGGGTGCCTCGGTTGGCAAGTTGAAGTAATTGTTAGTTTTTTGTGATCTAAAATTATCACATACTTGAGTTCAAAGGACAGATCCTTGCTTCAAAAAACGGACTCATGTCCTTTATAGGGCAGGCATGTGGTTTAATAACCCTTTTAAGTTTTAAAAAATAACTAAGTGTCATTCAACGAGCAGGTTTGTGATTTAAGGACCCTTTCGAGTTTTAAAGGAAACTTTTGAGTATCCATAAACTAATAGCAATTTTTGGAAGTCAAACAGGCAAACAACCATCTAATGGAATGGGAAAAAGTGAAAAAACCCATGAAATGAAAAACCATGTCAGCTACAGTCATGCCTTTTTCAAAAAATCCTTTCAGTTTCAGGACATCCAAACGCAACCTAAGGTTCTATTTCTTAATACCACATCGACATTTAGGTTAAATCTGACGTGCTATGTCATTTTTATTTGGAAGGACAAATTTATTCGATACTTTTTTGTTTATATGTGATATGAGGGTGTTAAATGTATTGCTATCCACAAGTTACACTTACTATATCAAATAACCGTTTATTAATTGTGTTACAACCTTATACTAAAACCTTAATCGTGTAGAATTTTCCAATCAATATTCTTGATTTTTTTCCTTCGCTAAAAATCCATATTATTCTTTAATTCGTGTTGTATAATATTGTCTAGTCTTGTATTGACCATCCTAGCACAATATTCCCAAGCATTTGTCTTATATTGACCGAATGCATTTTGGTTTGTGCTAACGGGTGATTTTAGTAAGGAAATACAGACGTGGATTATCCTAATATCGATACATGTCTTGGTGGCTTATTGCATTGGTAGTCGTTACGAAGGAAGACAACCTTTCAGTTCGTGGTATGTGAAGAAACTGAACCTTCCATAGTTCCCAAGTTCCATACTTCCATTCCTTCTATAAAATCATTGCTTGTAGTGTATTTCATTCATTTTAAGTTGGTGGTCTATGGTTTTATTATACTGGTCTAGCATTTCCATTGTGTTGTGTTCATTTTCAATTGGCCAACGTCCATCCTTTTTCATCTGAACTTTGACCAGTGTTCAGAGTGTGTCTATTTAACATTGGATGTTGTGGCTCTAAAAGGACACATGTGTCCCTCAAAAGAGATGTGTGTCCTTTGAAGGACTATTGTGTTCTTTTAGCTTGTGTCCCTTATGGTTCTAACTGTGTGGTTTAACATTCGAATTGTGCCTTTGCGGTACTAAGTCTGACCTTTTATTTGTTGGAGACATCGAATTTGTTTCAACCTACAAAGTGTAGATGGGCATCCTTCAAGGAGGAGAAGAAACTGCTTTCTAATATATCACAGGTGATATTCAAAACACCCCCTTCGCACACTCCCTAAAGATGAAAGTATCATGGTGAACAATGACATCGTGGAGTTTCTGATCGAGAATTACCACAAGGAAGAAGGAGGCTTCAGATTTGGAACAAATGGTGAATCTAAAGGAGTCCAACAGTGACGCGATATTGAAGTTGCCTCTGGGCGGAGTGCCAGTCGACATGTATGAGAAGTCGTCGATGCAACTATGAAGTCAACGATTGGAGAAGGTAGAGTTTGGAATACAACTGGCCAAAGCGAGGGGCAGTAGAGACGACAAAGAGTGCGTCAAACTTCTATTTTATCTTCTTTTCAATACCTTCCTTTTCTGTGACAGTTCGCACAGAGCAAAGATATGGCACATGTCTATGATCCAAAACCTGGAGGAAATGATAACGTACGCCTGGGCGGAGGCATCTTTTGAGGACCTGACTGCTGGCATAAAAAAAGGCAAGTAAAGAGGTGAAGATAAAAAAATATACTCGCAGAGTTATGTGTGGTAAGGGGAATGTGGACAGATGTGTGGCCATACTTTATGTAAAAATAATAATAGGTTAAATCATTTTCCCTTATTTTAGGAAACCAATAGTTTCCCCTAAAATGAGATATCTACATGTTGATACTGGTATGACTATGTGTGAAGAAAAAAATAGAGAATGATATGCTATCGTGCTTCCCGGTAATGAACTGTTGGAGTTTCTTAACTGTGGCAAGGAATATGCGGAGGGTGATGGAAATGCATGGCAGCACCATCCTCAAAATAGCCAGCAGAGAAGTTGAGTTGAGAAAAGAAGATGAGCTGGAACCACCTGAAAATGTAGAGGAAGGTGAGGACCCTGAGGTCGACTGACGCGTTGATCCTGGAACCAGCAACGATTGACGAATCGCCAACATTCCCCAGTACATTCTGAGAGACATGGTAGGAGCCTTCGACATTCCGAGGGACCCACTGCAAGATGAGGTCAACTACCAGGAGCTGAAATTGAGATAGGTCAAGGCATAGCTATCGATCAAGGATCTACAGGAACAACTAGGGGAGAAAGACAAAGAACTGGGGGAGAAATAAAAAGAAATACAATTATGGAAAGACAGGTCGATGGAGACTATGCAAGGAGAGAACGACGCGTACGTGTACACCTCTCCAGAATGTACCTCGTACAATCAACCAGAGAGAACTTCTTTGATAGAAGAGAGCGGTGAAGACCTCGACGAGGACACCTTGACGACAATTGTAGAAGGTGCCTCCACATCCCAGGTTGAATCGGTAGACGTCTACACCAATGAAATGGTATGTGTCTTTCTAAAGCTTTGAAAATAAAATGTGTCACTTAAAACAAGAAATTTGTCCTTCGAAACACACATTTGTCCTTTGAAGGACAAGTTTGAGCTAAAAAGGACACAGGTGTCCCTCAAAGGACACAATGTGGACACACCGGTGTGTCTTAGGCTCTTAGCTCGACCGTGTACTTGAAAGGACATAGGTGTCCCATGAAGGACATTATGTGGACTAGTGTCTGTTAGGCTCTTAGCTCGATCATGTCCTTTAAAGGACACCTTTGTCTCTGAAGGGACACCAAAGTCTGAATCAAACACAAATTTCTACTATATTCATTAAGAATTCACGATATTGATGACATTACATGATATTAAACAGGAAAAAAGGATGAATCTTGAATTCATTGGTGGAGAAGAAGAAGAAGAAGAAGAAGCACAAGACAAGACGAGGGTGGATAACACAACCATGAAGTTCAGGATTTGAGTATTGGAAACGAGAGCTTGAAAGTGGTGAAATTTTCTCTTTAAATATGACACAATAACAATAAAGATCTGTAAAACAATAGAATGACTAGAATTCAATCGTCAAAGGTCTCAAGAGGAGAGGGTGAGAGAAATTAAAAGAATTTTTTACTTAGGTACTCATCCAAAATAAAAAAATTGTGTGTGGTCCCCATGCTTCTTCTTGAAAATTGCTCACATGCACATCAGATAGTTTGTGACCCACATCATGTAGGCTCTCGTGACAGAAACCGTTACGAGAGCCTAACGATTGTGAGCCCCATAGTAACGGATGTACATGACAACAATTTTTAATCTTGAGGGTGAGTACAACGTCAATACATAAGGAAATATCAATACCACACTAATTTTGATATTTTCGATTGTATTTTGATATTTTCGATTGATACCTAAGAAAAAAACACATTTTAATTTCCAAGTCTAGTTCTAGCATAGGAAATGTATTTTTTTATTAAAGAGAAATGTACAATGTCTTCAGTCTACCTAAGAAATTTTGAGAATCACTACATACAGTAGTTGTTGCAACAAAAGTATTCTCACCTTCCATAAATAAATGAATTGAAAGAATATGTACAAAAATAGACTTGACCAATTCTTATTGGATCGGAGAACATCCTAGTCCACATATACCACTATACAATAGTTGAGCCGCAATAATAATTGAGATTGTCGGCAACATGAGGGACATTACTGTCGTCATAACTTTATGGTGTTACTAAACGTCGCTCGCGATTTACGTAAATCGCCCGTGTCTTTGACCATTTTGCCTTCACATTTCAATCTATTTCCCATTCCGTCCTCCCCTATCAAAATAACTCTCTCTCTCTCTCCCTTCACTTACCCTCATTCCACCACCACCAACGACATGGGAAATGGTCGGCGAACCATCAACGATAAACACCACTAGTGAGGTATGTTTTGTTTTTAAAAAAAGGTGGGGCGTCTGGCTTAGACGCCTCCACCATGGTCGAGGCGTATAAGCCCGACGCCATGCCTTAAAAAATGTTTTAAATTTTAAAATAATTTTTAATTCTTATGGTGTTTAATTTCAAATTTTTTCAGGTTCCCTTGCAAGATTATGTTGGTGACGGGGTAGATTATAGTGGTTTTTCGTAACTCCAGATGTATTTCCAACATGCATGTAACCAAACAACTAAATAGACGAAACAAGTTGTGATAGAAGTCGGGTCCATTTGGTGGTGTCGTCATATAAACCACAACGAGATGGTCGAACAATCTATTATCTTAGACGCAATCGCTGTAAGGAAAAAGAAGCACGGGATATGGAAATCGTGGTACGAAAAAACAAGAAAAGGAAGGGTTGCGGATGTCAATTTCTGATTAAGACAGTCAAGCAACTAGAGCGTGATGGGTGGTTCCTAATTAGTGATAGTTCACATGGTCAGCACAAGCATAACCTTGTTGTGTATCCAGAGGGCCACCAACAGATCAGCGGTCTTACTCTTGCGGCTAAGAAAATTGTTCTCGATATGACTAAGGCACAAACGAAATCACGTAACATCTTGGTGGCCGTAAAGAAGAAATTTCCAGAGGACAATCCCAATCAGATACACATTTATAATTGTAGAGATGACATAAGGAGAGTCAACTCTAAATGCAGGAACCTCACTCAACAATTTCTGCATCATGCAGTCCAACATCGGTACTTGCATTGGATTTTGGCCGAAGATCGAAGAAAGCAATGTTGTCACACTTTCTTGGCACATCCAATGTCCGTTAACCTGTTACGTACATATCCTTCAGCCATTTGCATGGTTTCGACGTACAAAACAAATAAGTACAAGATGCTTATGTTCGAGATGGTTGGGGTGACACCAACAAATATGAACTTTTTGAGGTTATGCAATTATACGGTGGAGGCGTCTCCCGCAGATGCATCCCCATTTTTTATTTTTTAAAAATTACCTTCCTCCGAAGTTTACCTTCCTCGGATCCCACGGTGCGGCGACTGATGCTTTTCTTGCCCTTCGAGACATCCTTCCTTGGTGATTGAGATTTGGTGGTGGGAGGGAAATGAAGAGAGTGTGGTGGTGGGAGAGAGTTATTTTGATATGAGAGAATGAAATGAGAAATAAATTGAAAGAGGATGACAAAATGGTCAAAGGTGAGGGCGATTAAAGTAAATCGCGACGTTTAGCAGTTCAGTAACTTTAAAGTTAGCTAGAACCCATAGACATGAAATAATGTTTATGGAATACTCCCTAGGCATATTCATTGATACTTGTTAGCCTTCGAACCAATCTTCGTATTGGACATTGTGATGCCTAGTTAGATGGTATCATACGCAAGTATAGCATTAGCATATAATGATATACTAGGTCCGTGTTTTACACCGTGTAATTGTTTGTACATGATTCGTTATTTTTATAATCTTTTGTAAGAATACATTAAGATTAATGCATGTCATATAATTATCAGAACTGTTAAGGTAGTAATTTAACAGTCATATATGAGTCTTTTCCTTACTTGAATTCGTATCCTTTTACAAATATCCGTGAACTTGCAAATATTCGTGATCATTTATGTCATATATATTCGGGTTTGAACTATATTTACTTGAGTACCTATGTAAAACAATGAGTTTTCTTTACGAATGTATTTATAAAAATTGTACATATGCTCAATGCCAAATTGATTGTATATTCTTGTCGTTAAGGATCTATAACGTTGACATTATGTGCTAAACAACATTAAGTAAACACTAAATAATAATGTTATTATCTTAAATTGGTTTCTACTTGAATACCATCTAAAAGGACAATTTGGATTTGCCTCCTCATATTGCCCATTGGAAGAATTAGCCGCAAATGCTTCAATCAAAACAGATAACGGTCAACCTTGTATAACCAAATTCACGAGTAGAAGTATAAAAGTAATTCCACAATATTCTAAGATCCAAATAAAGAAATAGAAACACAGAGAATCCGGACACTAAAATACAAGCATATTATACGGATATTGTAATGCCTTGGGTACCAATACCGTATGTGAGATTTTTCACATGCAAATTCTGAACCAAACATTGACTGCTCAATCATAGGCTCAAGATTTTTTTATCTTGGGCATGGATGCCTCCAGGGCGGACAGCTTATCGGACGCACACCCGGACGACAACGTGGACAAATGCCTTTAAAGCTAGGTCGACGAACAAAACCACTCACATCTCCATTGCTTCCGCTAGCACCACTCCTATCACTCGCTTCTCCTCCAGGAGCACCATCTTCGCCACTTCCTTTCTCGTCGCTTTTCCCTATCAAATCTCTAGCTGAAGAAGAAATGCTTATGGAAAGCAACAAAACAAGGAGAACAGGGGCCGTGGACTTGAATGGAACCATAATATTGTCAAACATGCAACGAAGCATAGGAGCCCATTTTGGTAGAGTGGTTTATTTATTAGATGGATGGCGCGTATCGACAACATAGATGTTTAAAAGTCAACATTTTGCTCACAACTTAAAGCATGGAGGGGACTGGGAAGAAGCGGACACATCCATTCATTTCATATTTTTGTTCTTACTTGACTACATCATACAGGTGGTTTCAAAGTTTCAAGTGTTTCTTAAAAAAAGAATACATTTTTTCCTCAAAAAAGTTATAGTTGACCATGACATGTTTTCGTATTTTGAAAACAATACATGACTGCATCATTACTTACTTTATCAAATAAACTTTATCGACATAAGCCATTAAATTCTTGTTTATCCAATGATTCCTCATTCTGATATGAACCATGAGACAGGAATTTACTTTTATTTTTTTTGGAATGCAGACGATTGTACTTGAAACTGTAAAAACAAATGTAATGTTTGGTTTGATAGAACGAAAAGTTAAACAAAACAATTACAAACCTTTCATGATCAACAAACGATGCCGGCCACTAAACAAGTTGGTCACAAACTTTGAACTAAGAATCTATAACGTAAAAATATAACTAAAAAACTATTACATATTCAACATTGACACTGTGAGATACTGAGATATAAATCGGGGACTCGACCATGTCTTGGGTTGATAAAAGAAATAAAATTACATTGTTGGTGTTTATGTTGTGACATGTAGGAAGAAGGAGGAAACCGAAAGGGTGTGTTGATGTCTTTTGGTTATGAAAATAAGATGTGGCGGGCGGCTAAATCCTGGTGCCCAAACGTCAATTAACTGGATCTTGGGTTTGGTGAGGATTAAAAGAAAAGATATAGCAATAAAGGAAATGAAAAGTTTAAGAGTGATAAGGTTTTCATTATTATATTGCCGTAATTAATCTTGTTACGTCCTAACCATTTGTTGGGTGGTTAAGCTTTGCTTAGGCATGGTTTAATGCTAATGTTGACTTTTGACTTGGGTGCATGTGGGAGGTATGAGAGGTTTGGTGTAGGCATGGGTGGAGGTACAGTGGGTATGGGTTGGAGGCATGGGTAGGAGTGTTGAAGTATGGCGGTCAATGCTTGGTTGGTGTTGTGTGGTTTATCTTGGAGAAAACACACAACACTCACTCCACCCAACTCGCTTTCTTCTGTCCCACCCACCTCTCTCTCCCCCTCTTCTCTACTATCGGTGACGCTTGGAGGTTGCCGGAGTTGCTGGCTCCTGGCATGAGAAGGTGGCATAATGAGAGATGCGTGGAAGGGTGGCTGGCGGTGGACGTGCGCGTGGAGGCATGGCCAGCGTTGGACTCGACGCGAGGAGGTGACCGAAGGCTTGGAGGTTGTTGGAGGTGCACGACGGCAAGGGAGGTGGCTCTCGACGATGATCGGAGCTCCAGCGAACTCAAAAGGTATGCCAAGTTTACATTTAACTCACACAAAGTGTGTGAGGGGGGACTCACCGTCGTCCGGTCGGAGGCCTCACAGGCGACGAGCAGTGGCCGGTGGCCCACGGAGTGGTCTGTTACTGCCGGACGTCGGCTAGCCAGTTGTCCATGCAAGCATGGTCGGGTGGCGGCATGGCCTGCCACCCGGTGTTTCTAGGTTTTGTGTGGACTTCTTGGACTGAGGAACAAGACTGTTGGACGGTGGGACTGGATAGCAAGACAAGACTACTGGACGGCAGGACTGGATTGTTGGACTACGGGACGGGATTACTGGATTAGACTGTTGGACTGAGGGACGAGATTGCTGGACTGCCGGAACTGGATTATTGTATTGAGGGACGGGATTGCTGGACTGAGGAACGAGATTGCTGGACTGCGGGACTGGACTGCTAGATTGAGGGACAAGTATGGTGGACTGCATGACTGAAATACTGGACTTACGGACAGGACTGCCGGACTACGGGACTGGACGACATCGTTGTCGTGAGAGCCTTGTGGGGAACGGTTCCCTCGAAACCAGTGTCCTTGCTTTGTGCGTGAGCCGGGAGATGACGGAAGGTGCAATTATTGTGCCTGCCTAGGGACCGCCGAGCGAACGAGTGTGGACGCCCTAGCGCACGTGCCTCATTTCATTGATACAACCTATGTAGTAGACTTGAGGGATCACAGATCACATTGCATTGTTGATACGCAGCTCCACAGAGTAAGATGACTGTTTGGACTTCGATTCGGCGGATATGACCGCCTGGACTTTGGTTTGGCATAGATGACCATCTGGCCGTTGTGTTGGCGGAGCTGGTTTTCTGGACTTGTTTAGGCGGGGATGATCATCTGGGTTGTGGCACGGCTCGGTGGGTATGGCCGACCAGAGCGACGGCTCTGGCAAGAGTTGTGCTCTGAGGACCATGAGATTAAATTTTGTATATATATGACTTGGAAGTACGTACTCTAAAATCCTAAACCCATCTTGGGATGCTAAAGATGATTAGAGATGAGTTTTTTCTGACTTTAACCAACACCGGTCAAACGATACCTTGGGGCGGTCGACCGGTCGTGCTTGTGTTGGTAGGTCCAGGGATTTCCTGGAAGTTTTCTGTCGGACGGGACCCCTGAGCCGTTTGACCGTAACTTCGGGTTTCGCTCGAGTCGGGCGTTGACCATCCAAATGGTCGACCGTTCCTGACCCTTGGTCCGAACGGAACTTAAATGAACTTATGTATCTTGTATGTTGTTCGACTAATTGTTATATCTTGTTCGACCGATTGATGACTTAGAAATGCTAGGTTGCCCCTAGTAGTTTTCGGTCAACCGGGACCCCTGAGTCGGTCGACCGTTAGATTTGTATGATTTTGACCGAACTCCAGATTTTGACCACGTATCGGTCGATAGGTTTTAGACTTTTGTTCGATCGTTAGGACTTAGGTGATGCTCAGAGAGGTCGACCGTTGCAGACTTTTGTTCGACCGGATCCCATCGGAACGGTCGATCGGATTGCCTATTTCGGTCGATCGTTGGTGCGCAGAACTGAATTTCTGGTCCTAGTGAAGTGCCAACTCCGTCCACGAAAACCCGTGTCATCGCCTAGCGCGTGAGCCAGAAGGTGACGGTGGGTACGTTGCTCGTGCTTGCCTAGGGACCGCCGTGCAGAAGGGTGTGGGTACTTGGGACGTGCCACCTCCATTTATGGATTGTGGCTTGATGTATTGATTTTTATGGACTCACTGTAGAGTAGCAAACCTGAGGGATCGTGGATCCCAATGCATGATGATGCATGGCTCTTGCTGTTGGATCGTGTGGGTTATGGATCCACAATACTAATCACAATTAATCCCTAATTACCCACATGTTTAAATAATCAAGATAAGTGCAGCGGAATTTAAAACAAACAAACGAGTAGGGAAGGAATATGCAAACCACAATGGACACGGGGTTTTTTACAGAGGTTCGGCCACCGCCTACGTCCTCTTTTGCAAGCTCCGCTTGACACTTCGAGCTTCGCTCGCGTCTTCACTATCCACTCCCCGTTCCGGGCCGAGAGAGAACGCCTTTTACAAAACAAGCTCCACGAACACCCTCGTGAGCTTGACTTTCTTCTCTCACAATCCGAGATGAACACTTCGGGCTTTCACCGAAGTCCTTGCTTCTTTTATAACTGAGAACTTGAGTGGAATACACTCTCTAACTTGAGCACACTTGAGTAGAAATAATGAATTGATCACTAAGTGTGGAAATTGGAGGCTTGAAGTGTTTGGGATTCTCTCTAATGTTTTGGACAAGTTTGTAGTGGGAGAGTTGTGTTAAAATGTGTTTTACAACTCTATTTATAAGCATTATAGATAATAGAGCCGTTGGGATTGATTGGGTGTGAGTTGATGTGTGATACACAAAATAGAAAATTGCAGGACCCAATTCTGTTAGAAATCGGTCGACCGAAACGGGACGAACGGTCGACCGTTTGGCAGTTTTGAACTAAGTTCGGTCGACCGGTTAGGTAACGGTCAACCGCCCAACACTAAGACTCAGGTACACTTAATTGATCGGTCGAACAACGAATGGAGTTCGGTCGACCGATTTGCACCACGCACTTAGGGGTTGACAAACAATGATCTATTCGGTCGACCGAAACAAGTCGCACGGTCGACCGATTTTCACCAGTAGGTTTGGGTTTGTCAAGAGACGGATATTCGGTCGACCGATCAAGATCCTCGGTTGACCGATACATGAAATGTATTTGGGGTATAATTGGTTTTATACGAATACGACTGTTGGGTATATACTACAAAACAAACTGTCGGAAAAATAAGTTTACACGGTCGACCGAAAGTGTATTTACGGTCGACCAAAACTAGGCAGTGAAAACACAAACAGGAGACTTGTTCACTCGGTCGACCGAACGGTCTGTTACGGTCGACCGAATGTGGGCAGACTGTTAGGGTTCAGGTATTGTATTTTCCGGTCTAAGTTTGGGTGATCTATTGAAGTCCAAATTATGTGAAATTTTGTGTGTGACTTCTATAAGGAACCTAATGTGTGTTTAAGTTGATTTTAGCTCAAGTATGCTCAATTTACACAAGTTCCTAAGACTCAAAGAAAATACAAAATACATGTCTTCAAAAGTGCTTGATTACATGTCTTGACTTGATTTTCCTTTCTTCCTTGAGTCTTGATCACCTGTAGAAGTTAGCATAAAGCAATATATATGCAATGCAACATGTGTGCTCCTCTATATTATTATAATTAAGATTAGGTTGATTAAATCATCAAAACATAGATTAAGGCGAAAAAGCCAACACTTGGATCATGATGACCTGGCGGACTTCGGTCCGGAACCGTTTGATGTTGTGTCAGACGTATGTTGTGTCGTCCGATGTTGTGTCAGACGTATGTTGGACCGCCGATGTTGTTCCGGCGATGCCACCGATGTTGCTCCGGTGATGCCGCCGATGTTGTTCCGGTGATGATGTTGTCGATGTTGTTCTGGCTATGACACCTCAGTTGGGCACCTATTGAGGGGTGATGGGGCGACCGGGCGACGACCCCATTTGTGTGGTTTGACCACGTTTGATTCAGATCTGATTCTTATGACGCGGAACGTACAGATGCCCCTCACTGAACCCCATGTTTAGTATAACCGCGTGTGGGGAGCATCGCGTACTGTTCCGTATGACCGTATGTGCATACGGTAGGTCTCCGAGGGAGACTCGATGATATTTGTCGAACTGATGTCTTGTTTTACCCTACAGGGGAACTATTTTCCTTAGTGTTGATGACATGACATGCTACTAGTATGATAGGTTCATTTTTATACTGTACATTCATATAGGTGAGTTTGGTATACGGGGTGTCTTTATGGAGACTCAGGTATTATTGTTACATGTTTTATTTCAGGACCCTATTAGGTCCAGTCGAGTGGTGACCGCGGGCGCGCACATTTTGGGATTAGGATCCTCTCCCTCGAACTATTTGAGGTTGTCATGATTACTTGTACTGGTGTTTTGTTAAATCCGATGTAATCACGTTCTCTTTTGACAAACTCTGATGTAACATGGTGCGGTGTTTGGATGTTTTATTTGATTAATATTCCCACCTTTTTTATGATCTGTCTCGTGTGATTGTTAATTGCAAAATTTTAAAAATTTCCGCTGATTCGAGATGTTACACGTGCGACCATCATCGAACCCTCGTGTTAGTATAGTTGCTTATGGGGGTGTCATGTACTCATCGTTAGACCGCATGTGCTTGTGGTGGGTGTCCTCGAGTAGCTCGATGTTGGTGGTGGGACTGTTGTCCATTATGCCCCCGGTTGGGGAATGTTTTCCTTGTTCGTACCATTATGCCACGTGATAACTAATACGATAAGTTCATTTCATTATACATTCAAATATATAGATGGACTTGGCATACAGAGTTTGCATTATGAAAATTCAGGCATTTTATCATGCTGCCTTTCAAGATCTCGTTAGGTGTTGAGTGGGTGGTGACGGAGGATGAGAGTACACCAAACCGGATTCTCTAGCCTTATCGTTATGTTATCGTCTTTATATGTATTACGTCATTTCCTCGTCCTGGATGTAATCCCTTTGAATCATTCTTGTAATGGTGCACCGTATTTGAGTATGTTACGAGTAACCTCCCCGTTCATTTCGGTCTTATTTTCTTGAATCATCGTTCAAAAAATCCGGTGTTCATGTTTGGGAACATTACAGGTCTTGATCTTAAAATCTCACTTATTTGTCACGTGAATAGAAAGCTTTATATATATTCATTATTATTATATTTTCATGGAATGACCTATGTTTCCTTAGGATTACATTTCGAATTAGGAATCAAAATCTAATAAAATTGAATTTGCATAACCTACGAAAGTACATATACTACATGCAACTACAATATCACTTCATTGAAAAGATGATAATATTCTAGAAAAGATGAGAAGATAAGGATTACTTGGCAATTTATCCAAGAACGAGAAAAAGTAGGTTTAGTTGCTAGGTGGCAACCTTCGATTGGATGAGATGAGTTAGGAAGTGTATTTGCACTATATACCGCTTGTATGGTCATTTGTAAAGAGGTAAGAGAGTTAGAATTGGGTAGAAGTTGTGAGAGTTGCGAGAATTGGCGTTTCAACACCAAAGTTTGAGAGATTTAGTTGAGTTTTTTGTAGTGTGTGAGTTTCGTAATTTGGTACGGGGTTCTGCTGAATTTTAATTCGGACCGGTATTTTGTATTTCTACGTAAATTAGTAGTATTTTACTTCCACCAGATTTATTCCCATAAATCCACTACTTTTCGTCGCGACCCTGAACATTGAAAATTTTAGAAAATACAAGTTAAAAGTTGGATACTTAAAATCTGAGAAGATCTTGATTGCATGGTAGAACAGTTCAAGAGAACCACATAACTTTTCCACTTTACTGCCCTCCTTTGTTGACGGACATGCAATACGTGTCCTTTGAATTGCTAAGCTGCAATGACAAAATGCAAGTCGATATAAATCAACGCGTTTTTGGTTCTGTCTAGTGGGAACGTCTTAGGCAAGTCCATTTGACTTGTCACGGAAACTTGTGGGGTGCACTCATTGGACTTTTGCTCCCTAACTTGAGAGCCACGAAGGTATTTTACACTTTATCGAACCTTCTGGACAGCTTCGTCTACTTCTTTCAAGTCATCTTGTACAATCGGAATAAGTATGTGAGCATAATTTCAAAGAAATTATCACCACATATGAGGGCACCCTTAAAATTCAGCTTCTTCTTCAACTGATCAACAGACAGATTATTAGAGGAAGCAGTGTCCGAAGTCAAAGTAAAACTTTTATTTCTAATTCCCCCAATCACATAATACAGAATATAACTATTCAGAAATAGCAACATCTGTATGTGGGATTGGTATATAACAAAATTCATTTTTGTAACACCCAATCCTTATCTATAAAATGACCTGTCAAGCAAAGATATCAATTACTTGAAATAGATGTCCAAAAGTCGGGATTCATACTTACTCTTCCAGGGGATTCTTGATCATTTGCCTAATTTTTGCCTTGTCTCTTACATACATGCTAAGAACATCGGTCTTAGTAGTGTTTCTTGAGATAAATTTAATACAATGATACGAATAACTAAAAACATCTCTAATACGTTGATATGTTGGAAGTGATGGGATTTTGGGTTGGTATGAGAAGGTTACTTGAGGTATTATACCATTAGATATCAGATATGGAATCCATACGCCAGTGTTATCTTCCGCGTAACGTAAGTCCTAGATTTTATATATACATGTTACTAGACTTCAGTCCACTTGGGTCCACTACAAGTGTGTCACCTATTAACTTATATGTGAACATAACATCTGGATACATAAGCTAAATATCTGGAGATAATATATCTAACAAGAGCAATAGATCTAATAATCTTCTCTTATGTTCACCCTACAACATTTTTCACGTAGGTGCATAACCACTATCGTGAATCTATTCCAAGATCTAATAAATATAAACGTTTTAGAATCAATCTAAACTCCAGCTTCTCCCAACATCTAAAATATCTCAGAATCAATTCACAACTAACATATGCAAAATATACAAATATAAGTAGATGTGTCAAACAGTTCATAGTCTTACAAATACGAAATATAAATAATATTCACAAAACATTTGTAAGTCTCAAATAAATGGACTCCATCAAAATAGGCAACTGTCAGTGAACTTTCAAGTCCCCCACACATAATGTAAATATTATATTCATTCACGAAGCAAGTCATCCTTGTTGGGATCACACTCAAGCTCTCCTCAATCTTTGCCATCCATTGTAGAATGTAAACACATGGATTTCATATTATTAGGACTGCAATCATTTAAATAATTCTATCAAGAGTGTTTAGTTCTAGCAAATGAACTTAGCACAACATCAAACATAGAACAACATGTATCTCTAGATCTCATTGCATCCTTATAGGAGAATGGATCGTCCTCTAGATGGTAACTGATTAAGTCCTCACTTATACTCTTGGGAATTCTCTCTCTTGTACATAATCTAACTATAGTTGGTTCAACAGTTCATATTGTGGGACTAGTGCCAAAAGGACTTACCTCGGATTCTACAGGAGATTCCGATATCATATCTGTAGATCCAGAAACACTCAAGTCATGATCCTTGAGAAACTTATTCTCAAAATGTTTTGCGTCTCTAGATTCTACCACTGTCTTAGTAGATATATCTAACAACCTGTATGCAACACTATCTTCTACACAACCTAGATATACCCAAGTAGTAGTTTTAGGTCCCACATTAGGTCTCTTAGGGTCATGTAAACTTGCATAAGCAATACATGCCCAAGTCTTGATAGTATCATATATGCAAGGATGTTTATGCCATATATGATAAGGTGTCTCAGACAACTTTGAGTGCGTCAACCTGTTTAAAATGTGATTATCAGTCAAAACTGTTTCTTCCCAATAGGAGGAAGGCATGTCAGTTGTAAGTAAAATAGATTTTAACATCTCAGTTAATGTTTTGTTCTTACTCTCCACAACACCATTCATTGGGGTGAGTAAGGAGCAGTTGTCTCAAAAATTATGCCTTCTGAAGGATAAAATTCCTTGAACTCTGTCATTTTATATCCTCTTTTATCACTTCTAAACCTCTTTATTTTTTAATTAAGTTGATTTTCAACTCTCAACTTGAAATTTTTAAAATTTTCATCTCTTGATTTCAACAAATAAACATGACAATATCTTTAAAAAATTGTCTATGAATGTTATTAGATAGTTCGGACCATCTTTAGTAACAAATTTCATAAGTCACAAAGGTCTGATTGTATTAACGGGATAAGTTGTGTGCTTCTAGAAACCGACTTAAAAGGTTTTCTAGTTTTTAGTCTAAGCACACACCTCACATTTGTCACATTGAATAGATGTATCCAATGGAATGTTATGAGTCCTAGCTAAATGCATTTTCATGTTGTTTACATGTCCAAGTCTATTATGCAATAACTTTGGATCAATCAGGTTAGAACTTAAATGATTTAAGCTATTAATTTCTATTCAAGCAATGAGCAACATAATTCAGCAACCTCAACCCCATAAGGAAATCATAGCAACTCAAGATATCCTCAACATTGATCATTCCTTAATGGAAAATATGGAGGATCCTCTGTAATTAGAAAGTATCAACGGTCATATGTATTTTTGGTAAGTAGCAAACGACCACTAGAGAAGATTAGCATATATATACATATATATATATATACACACACATATATATATAAATAATTTTGTTATACTTCTCAAACAAAAGCAATAAGAAAAATTCCAAACAACAAATCTTCTTAACGTCTTCCCCATCTACTCCCAGGCGAAATCATCGTCGTCATCGAGTGTTTCTACACCGAATTTAACAATTTCTAGGCTCAATCCATACATAATATTAAACATGAACTAACATATCAAAATTGACCTATATGTGTGGACCTTTGACAATTATCAATATGTGGCTTCATGTTACCGGTGTCATATTGACTATTCTATGGACAATCGTAGGAATTTATGTTAGGAGCTTGGAATTTGTAGGGGTATTCTAAGAGGGTCATTAATTCTTCTAGTAAATCTAAATATTGGTAAGAAATTTATTCCAGGTGGTCAAAATCCAAAAATGTTAAAATTTCGGGGTCTGAATTCAAATTCATAAATATTAACAATATAATTGTCGAAATCCAAAAGATATTTACAAACTTGGCTAAACTTCAAAATCCAAGGGAGTCAAAAGCACAAAAGGTTTCAAAATATAGGCAAAATACTCAAAATTCGAGATGGAGATTCAAGAGGATAAAAATCCATGAGATGTCGCCAAACCCCCTACACAAAGTGGAGCCTTCCGTGCACATAGATATTTTTAGCAAATTTTTGTTCTTGCATTCCTTCTTTTCAACATCTTTCCAGGGAAGCACGTCAAAGTAGTTCTAAACATAAGAAGTCCATTTTCTTTTACGAGGGGCTACGAGTTTTCGATTTACTTGTCTAGGTGTGGTGCTGGTATTTCATCTACTTGCATTGGTTCATCAAGCTCTTACTAAAAGAACACATCATTCGTTGACACCGGAGGGACAAGTTTTATTTACCATGTTTTATTCTTGTTCACCAATGCAATGATGTTCTGAAACCTGCAAACATATAATTGAAAAAACGATTTGTAAGAAGTTAAGAATTTTATTTTAGATATAAAAGTAGATAAACCTAATCTCAATACGTACTTGTGATAGAGAATAGAGAGTTGTGAGGTTTTGACAACAAGAATAGGTTTAAATCGGAGAAAAGCAATTTAGAATAGGTAAAAGCAGGATTAACGGGGGTCGTCCGGCCACACGACCCCCAACGACCCGGCCGTCCGGGTCGTGTGCGGCAGCATGTATTTTAAAGTTTTTTTGTTTTGAATTTTTTAAAATTAGTTTTGAATCTTTTTCTTTTTGAAAATACGTTTTCTAATTGTTTTGATTTTTTAGAATTTTTTGTCAACATGGACCCCAAAATGATGTAGATGAGAGATATAGGTTGTGGTGGGTTATGGTTAAGAGGTGAATAATGTAGGAAAAAGAAGAAAGTGGGTTGGGGAGAGAGAAAACTGATGTGGAAGAGAGATAAATGTGATTTGGAAAAGAAATAAAGTTCATGATCATGTCGTCCGGACCATGGTTACTGATGATCTAAGATTCTTCTTGTTTCCAATTCTAATGTAATGATTACATGGGAAAGATGTTGGAAAACTATTGTGCCCACATGTCTTGATTAATGAAGGAATGCATGCCTTCATGAAAGGATACGTTAAATTTGAAAAGATTCAAATCCATAACTACCTAAAAACGGTTACTCTCTAATGGAAGGAGTTATTGGGTGGTTAGTGGGAGTTTCTTGGTCCCTAGCCTATCTATAAATAGTGATAAAGATCTCTCCATTGGATAATAACTTTAAGGAATAGTAAAGGCTAGAAGACTACTCCTATACATATATTCTTCAACAACAAAACATTGACAGAGACTTGGACAAAATGGCTGGAGGTACGATCTTAGTCTAATAATTGTACAAATATGGGTTCTTCACGTTGAGGTATGTTTCATAAATAATGTTTATGAGTGATTATGGTTTTCTAACAGTTGGTATCAGAGCACAGATTCCATTCCATGTTGTCCAGTTTTTGTTTCTTGAATGTTATGCTTGTAAATTCATGCGGTGGGTGGAAATATTTCTATGATATTTGATTCAACATCTGTAACTCCGTATGTGTTGGTTTCACATGTATTTAATGTTAAATTGAAATTAATTATCATTTTTAATATATGTCTACTACTCTGTTAGTGATGAAGTTTACTAAGGAGGTACACAATTTATTATTATTTCTACAAATGTAAAGTGAATTTAGTGTGATGCTTATGATGTCATTTCATACTGTTAAGAATATTAAAGTATTCTAGGAGTAGCCAAAGCATCCTATTCTATTTTAATGTGAATGCTATTATCATTCATATAGGAAATGACATCAAAATTGTAATTAATTTATGAACAAAATTGCTCTACCCAAAAGGGAAGTAGTTATGTTTATAAATTAATTAGATGAAAATATTGAATATATTTGTCAAGATTGGATAAATTCTATTCCTAAAGGTTTGAATGATTTCATGATTGATACTTTATTCAATAGTTTTTGTTCATAAAGCTTTTAGATTCAGTGCGTGAATGCAATCTTTGCCCAAAGGGAGATTTGAATTTATTTCTATTTGATTTTGACATTGGTTGAATCAAAATGTTAAGTATATATAATAATAGCATGACAATATTTAAATCTTTTTGCAGCAATTCCTTCTGCCTATAGTACTTCTAATGTTCCAATGTTGACTGGGGACAATTATTCTGAATGGAAAGAAAAGGTTATGTTGGCACTTGGGTGTATGGACATGGACTTGGCATTTCGTATGGATGAACCATCTGTTCCAACGGAAACGAGTACGCCATCTGAAAAGAACCTCTATGAAAAGTGGGAGCGATCCAATCGCTTAAGTTTAATGCAAATAAAGACCCACATAAGTAAAGTAATTCGAGGTTCTATCCCGGAGTGCACTAAGGCTAAAGATTTCATGAAAGCCATCGAGGAACAGTTTGCAAAATATGATAAAGCACAAGCAAGCACTTTGATGAAAAAACTTTCAAGCATGAAGTTTAACAACTCGAATAGTGTTCGTGAACACATCATGGAAATGAGGGACATTGCATCTCAACTCAACTCCCTGAAGGTTGAATTTTCTGAGTCATTTCTTGTTACTTTCATTCTAAATTCTCTTCCTTACGAGTATGGTCCTTTTAAGATTTCATATAACACACATAAAGAAAATTGGACCATTAATGAACTATTGGCAATGTGTGTACAAGAGGAAGAAAGGTTAAAGAATGAAAAATTGGAAAGTGCTCATCTAGCAGCACATTTCAAGCATAAGTCAAAGAAAGGTAAAGGCATCTCAAAAGTCCACAAGGAAGGACATGCAGAACGTAAGCTTTCATGCTTCTTCTGCAAGAAAAAAGGACATTTGAAGAAAGAATGCCTTAAATATAAGAAGTGGCTTGAGAAAAAAAGGTACATGTTTTTCCTATGTATGTCATGAATCATATTTTATTGATGCTCCTAATGATACATGGTGGATTGACTCTGGTTGTACAATTCACATCTCTACTACCATGCAGGGCTTCCTAAAGCAGAGGAAACCAAAGGGGAATGAACAAGTCATCTTTTCAGGAAATCGGATCAGTTCAAAAGTAGAAGCTGTGGGCATGTGTAGACTAGTGTTAGATAATGGATATGTATTAGATCTTATGAACACTTTTTATGTACCGTCTTTTTCAAGAAACTTGATCTCTGTATCCAAACTTGATGAATTTGGTTATAAATTTGGCATTGATAATGGAACATTTGAATTTATCAAAGACAATGTTTGTGTTGGATATGGAAAAAGACAAGATGGTTTGTATAAGTTGTGTTTGGATCCCACACTTGAGCATAGTCTTACGAAGTTGCATCAAAATGGTGGTATTAAAAGATGTATCATTAATGAAGATTCTTCTAAATTGTGGCATAAGAGATTATGCCATATCTCTATCCAACGTGTGAAAAGATTAGTGGATGATGGAGTTTTACATTCTCTTGACTTCACTGATTTTGACACTTGTATTGGTTGTATAAAGGGAAAGACAACTAATAAATCCACAAAAGGAGCAATTAGGAGCATTAATAAATTAGAGATTATACATACGGATATATGGGGCCCATCTCCTACACCTTGTTTGAATGGACAAAGATATTTTATCTCTTTTATTGATGACCATACAAGATACATGTATCTCTATTTATTATTTGAAAAATCAGAAGCCATAGAAGCTTTTAAAGTATTCAAAACAGAAGTAGAGAAACAATATGAACAAAAAATAAAGGTTGTAAGGTCAGATAGAGGTGGGGAATATTTTGGAAGATACACTGAAAAAGATCAAGCTCCAGGACCATTCGCAAAATTCCTTGAAGAAGAGGGTATTGTTGCACAATACACCATGCCAGGAACACCACAACAAAATGGTGTGGCGGAAAGACGAAATAGGACGCTTATGGACATGGTAAGAAGCATGATGAGTGCATCTAATCTTCCACTAAAGTTTTGGAGTGAGGCTTTAAAGACTGCCATTTATGTCTTAAATAGGGTACCATCAAAGGTTGTTCAAAAGACACCTTATGAATTGTGGGTTGGTCGGAAACCTAGTTTAAGACATTTACACATTTGGGGTTGTCCTGTAGAAGTAAGGATCTATAACCCGAACATAAAGAAATTAGATCCTCGTACAACTAGTGGCTACTTTCTTGGTTATGCAATGAATTCAAAAGGGTTTAGATTCTACTGTCCTACTCACACACCCTCGGTTGTTGAAGCAAGAAATGCTAAATTTCTTGAAGATATTGAAGATTGTGGAAATGATTTACCTCGTAATGTTCAATTTGAGGAAATCGAAGAAGAGAGTTCTCTTTCTAAAGATAGTCGATTTGTCATGATTCAAAATAATCATTTAAGAGACGAATTAACTCATGAGGAACAAATTCTTGCTATTCCACATCGCGAGAATTCAACTGATGAGGCCACTCACCAAGATCCAGTTAATTTGGATGAAACAGTTGAATTAAGAAGATCTTCGAGAATGAGGAAGCCGACAACTTTTGATGATTATGTCGTATACTTACATGATATTGATGCTGGTGTTGATATCATTAATGATCCCATTACATTTTCACAAGCATGAATAGAGAAAAATCTCAATTGTGGTACAATGCTATGAAAGAAGAAATGGAATCCATGGCCAATAATAAAGTTTGGACTCTCGTTGAATTACCACAAAAGGCAACAACTATAGGTTGTAAGTGGGTCTTTAAGACTAAAAAGGATGCTTTTGGTAATATTGAACGATATAAAGCAAGATTGGTGGCCAAGGGGTTCACACAAAAGGAAGGCATTGATTATAACGAAACATTCTCTCCAGTCTCTACGAAGGATTCTTTTAGAATAATCATGGCATTGGTAGCTCATTTTGACATGGAATTACATCAAATGGATGTCAAAACTGCCTTTCTAAATGGGGATCTTGAGAAAGAAGTATACATGAAGCAACCAAAAGGTTTTTATAGAAATGATAACCTAGTTTGCAAGTTAAATAGGTCAATATATGGACTCAAACAAGCGTCCCACCAGTGGTATACAAAATTTCACGATGTGATTAGCTCTTTTGGTTTTATTGAGAACATCATGGATCAATGTGTATATCTTAAAGTGAGTGGGAGCAAATTTATATTTTTGATTCTATATGTGGATGACATTTTACTTGCAAGTAGTGACATGGGTTTACTTCATAACACTAAAGAATTTCTTTCCCAAAATTTTGAGATGAAGGATATGGGTGAAGCCTCTTATGTTCTTGGCATAGAGATTCATAGAGATAGATCACAACGATCATTAGGTTTATCTCAAAAAGGCTACATTGAAAGGATTTTGGGAAGTTTTAGGATGCAAAATTGCTCACCTACTCCAGCCCCTATTGTCAAAGGAGATAAATTCAGTTTGGAACAATGTCCACGCAATTCATTAGAGTCTAAAGAAATGGACAATATACCCTATGCTTCTGCTGTAGGGAAACTTATGTATGCTCAGGTTTGTAAAAGACCCGATATAGCATATGCAGTTGGAATGTTGGGCAGATTTCAAAGTAATCCAGGCCTTGATCATTGGAAAGCTGCAAAGAAGGTTATGCGATATCTTCAAGGAACAAAGAACTATATGCTCACATACAAGCATTCAGATCATTTGGAAGTCACTGGTTATTCAGATTCAGATTTCGGAGGATGTCGTGATTCTAAGAAATCCACTTCTGGCTATGTATTTGTACTTGCTGGTGGTGCGATATCTTGGAGAAGTATTAAGCAAAGTATTGTTGCAACATTTACGATGGAAGCGGAATTTATTGCATGCTATGGAGCCACGTCACAAGCTATCTGGTTAAAGTACTTTTTGTCTGGTTTGAGAGTCATTGACTCAGTGGAGAGACCAATAAGGATCTACTGCGATAACATGGCTGCAGTTTTCTTTTCAAAGAATAATAAGAGCAGTAGTCGTAGCAAACATATAGGCATAAAGTATCTATCAGTTAGAGGTCATATCAAAGATCGAAAAATAGACATCCAACATATTGGTACCGAATTGATGGTTGCCGATCCCTTGACCAAAGGATTACCGGTTAAAGTTTTTAAGGATCATGTGGATCGTATGGGACTTATTAATACATGTGATGTATGATAGTGATCTTATGTAGTATAACTGGACCTCATTTGGATGTTTGACATTATATAATACATATATTTTATGTTTTATTTGTGCACATAAAGTCAGTAAATGTCAAGTGTAAAGTTGACCACGAATAACTTATCGGAAGTTCATTTATAAAGTTATGAAACTCATAAAGTATTTATATGAAATATCATGTCCGTAATTGATGGAAGGAATTACTCGCTTAAAGGGTATGACCGCCATTATTCGTATATTGAGACTTTTATATAAATAATTAGTATACAAAGTTTATGGCCATAATAAGATTATAAACCACTTATTGTACTTTTAATCAAGACATATGGTCAAGTGGGAGAATGTTGGAAAACTATTGTGCCCACATGTCTTGATTAATGAAGGAATGTCTGCCTTCATGAAAGGATACGTTAAATTTGAAAAGATTCAAATCCATAACTACCCAAAAACGGTTACTCTCTAATGGAAGGAGTTATTGGGTGGTTAGTGGGAGTTTCTTGGTCCCTAGCCTATCTATAAATAGTGATAAAGATCTCTCCATTGGATAATAACTTTAAGGAATAGTAAAGGCTAGAAGACTACTCCTATACATATATTCTTCAACAACAAAACATTGACAGAGACTTGGACAAAATGGCTGGAGGTACGATCTTAGTCTAATAGTTGTACAAATATGGGTTCTTCACGTTGAGGTATGTTTCATAAATAATGTTTATGAGTGATTATGGTTTTCTAACAAAAGAGTGATTTAAGTTTGAGAATTTAATTTGTTTTGGACGAGATTTTGATAACTACTCAATCGGTTGTTGAGTACTAATTAAATATTATGACACAAAGATTTCGAAAGTACGGAGATTCTTTCTAATTTTCTAACTATATATAATATTATAAATATAAATACACGCATATACATGTATATATATATATATATATATATATATATTAAATACTTATAAATGGGTAGGACACGATTTACATGGGCCAAATCCAATTAAAGCCGAACCAAGTCGACGAGTCAATCCGATTATGACCCAAATCCGTTTATGTCAATCCAATGCATTTTCTGTGTCAGGGTCGTGTTGGGTTACCGTGTTATCACCCTTAGTTTTCATCTTCATGTAAAAATTTGTTCATCATGTGATAATTGATTGCATATTTACTTGAAATGGTGAATGTATTAGATCGTGTCAACTTCGTACAGTGACATACAATTAATATCGCTACATGTTGGCTTTCAAATTAAATTACTTATCTACATTTATGTTCATTATATTCAAGTTCGACTTATTAATGTGCATTACAGAAGTAGTACATGCATATGTGCTTAAGAGTGATCATAAGTTTCGTGTGCAAGATAAAATGATCATATTTTTGTTATATGTCGTGCGTGTATTCAGCAATGTTTTACTATTTTCACATAACATGTGATGTACTTTTGCATGAAAGTATATATATGACATGGTAGGAAACATTACAAAATGGATATTTATAGTATTAATTATTATTAGGAATAAAATTTAACATACTATCTCAATGAGCAAATGTTTGCTTTTCGGTATTATTAATCTTAATTTTGACGATATGGTGCATAATCCCAATTCACACATCACTTAGGTCATATTGTCAAATTGCACATAAATTATATATCTCTATCACTGTAGGCACTTGTGTAGAAAATGTCATACACGTCGGATACAGGGGTATATACGATGGATTTTGGCGGTCCAATGATTGTCGTATATGTTCTCGACGCCTATGCCCTAGTGTATAAGTGTCGGTTATATACAACTGATGTCTATGTTCTGTATATACGTCGGCTATACACGACCGACATCTATTATACATTTACATAACCCCAAAAAACATTACAACATATAACAAGCACTCAATCTGTACAGTAATCAAGTCCAAGATGCCAAAGTGCCCCAAATGCTAATCTCTTGACCATTAACCAAGTACATCGACCACACTAACAAATTTTTTTCCCGATGTGGGACTAAACTACAACACCTACAATAGACGTCAACTATATATGGTTACCGACATCTATACCTTTAAATAATAATAAAAAATATTACGGTCTATATAGACGTCGACTACCTATAAAACCGACGTCTATACTCCTTTAAATAATCCAAAAAATACGTTGAACATTTCTAAGTACATCCCCAACAAGTTCATTCACTGCACATGACGCATCATGTGCCTATTGTTCGTCATACTATTATTAGTGGTCAATGTCTGATAGTTGAGGGTTATGAAGTGACTTTTAAATGTAACAAAGTTGTGATTACTCTTTCTGGTACTTTTATTGGCAATGACAATGTCTCAGATTCTGCTTTACAGTTTGATTTGGTTTGAATGGCAGGTTGAAAATCCTACACATCAACACCAATTATATATCATATATATATATATATATATATATATATTCATCTATTATAATAAAAGATTAAAGAAGACAACATCATCCGATAAACTTACATTCATCAATTAAGTTGCTCACATCATATGGCTGGTGATAAAGAAGACAACTTCCCTCGCATAATGTCTATTTCTTCCTGAGAAAATGGTACAATGGATTCTTTGAATGGTTACAAAGTAAACAAACTTATTTATTAACATATAAATTGTGTCACAAAACATATATAACGCAACATAATATCAATATAAAAATTTACCGATCTTAAATCTCCCGTTGTCACTCCCTTCTCAACAAGTTTTTCCATGTACCAAATTATGTAGTAACCGCAGTCAGTAATTCTAACTTGTTTACAGTACTACAATTAAAATGTCACGTATATTAGAAAAATAATGAAATTAATGAAAAGTGTAATCCATATATCAAACCACTAGATGCACTATGATGTCAAAGAACGATAGGTTGAATATTAAATATGACAATGCATTAAAATTTACTAAAAAAATTAGAGTTTACCACATTGAGTTACCTAAGAAACGACGCGGTTAATCCTTATATGGACGTAACGTGCTAACCGGATGACTGAACATATTTTGGACCACCGAAACCACTAACAGAATCACCAGTTCGGACAACCGAAAGACATTTGGTCAATAGAATACAAATGCTTAAGAAATATTGTGCTACGATGGCCAAAATACACCACGCTTGTGCACGTCCAACATAATATGACCGACGTGATAACACGACTATTCACGTCGGTCGTAAACTAACTGACATGAAATGGCTAAAACCACGTCGATCCGCTTCGAACATATAATGGCCGACATGGTAACACAAACATTCACGTAGGTTGTAAAATTGCCAACGCGATAAGCCTAAAACCACATCAGTGCACGTTGAACATATTACCGCCGATGTGGGAAATCTAATATCACGTCGGATTTTCAGCTGCCGACATGGTTCGCCTAATACCACATCGGATTCGCTTGTTCCGACATAGAAGAGGTGACGTAATACCCTTATTTTACTGCAGTGTGATTAATTGATATGATTGCTAGTTTAAAGATTTAGTTTAATCAGAACTTTTATGATTCTCTTTCCCCTACTAGGCAACAAGCTTCTTGGTTTACCAACCATATCAGAATGCTTTCCATTCCTGTCCCAAATCTAATTCGGTGACCAAAATGTCTTTAACACTTTTTATATCAATTAGTACTCCAACAGCAGTACACGATGTTATATATTTCCTAAGTTAATCTTCGTATTGCGTATAATCAAAATTGTTAATGCCATGTTTCTATACATGTGCCTGAAGCATGTATTACAAAACATCATTGATGTGAAAACCGTGAACATCCAAAAATCCAGAGGTTCAAATGACCATCGAAATGACTACAAACGTGAATAAACCCAGATGTGCTTCATCAAGTGGAATATATTTGACGTAAATACGGTGGTGAAGGAGGTGTACTTTAATCAAATGGCAATGAATAAATAGTTTAAAGAAAAATTAATCTGATTACATTAGTGGTCGTAATGTTTAGCTAGAAACCAATTACGATCTACGTGTCAATTATTGTATGTGTTACTAATATAATCGGATCCTATAAGGGTTACACACATTAGAATATATGGGCTAAACAAATGGGTGGCTAAGGGTCCATTAAGCTCACTTACCTAATGAGATTAGAGTTAGCTTAAGAGATGTCTATAAATATATGGAAAAGAGTGCAATCTATTTCTCTCCTAAAATCATAGCCGTCCCCCCTTTCCACCACCAAGGAAGAAGTTTGTTCTTTCATCCCTCTTGTTCTAACTAACGTGTTGGTGGAGTTTAGTCTGTGGTTCGTATGTCCCGAGTAAAGAAATCACACTTGGGATTCTCCACACATCCTCCGTGAGCAAAAGAAAGGCACACATCAAATGTATAAATGGTTGTACATCAGTTTTCCTCATTAATATCATGTGCATAGATCTTGGGTGGTTGATGAATTTAGAAATCGTTTATATGTTAATTTTCCGCTGCGTTTCGTTGAAACCCAATAGTGGTACCAGAGCCTTGTGCATGTGATTTGGTTAGACCGAAATAAACAAAAATAGTTTTCTTTTTGTATTGATGCGTTGGTTTTGAACGTTACCGGAAAAAAAAGGTTTAAAAGGTTTTGATGCTTGGCTTTGAAGCTTGGTTTTGAACCGGAAAAGAAATAAAACTTTAAAAACGTTTTGAACATTACCGGGAAAAACGTTGGCTTTGAAGTTTAAAAACGTTGGCTTTGAAGTTTGGTTTTGAACATTACCGGGGAAAAAAGTTTTCTTTTTCCTTTCTTCCTTGCTTTGATGCGGTTTTAATTTCTGAAATTAAACGTGTCTGAAACTAAACATGTTGTTTTAATTTCTGAAAATCATGTGTTGTTTTGATGGACTGAATTTTTCAGTGCATATGATTTTTTAGAAATTGTTTCCTTTTGTTTTGTTGCATAATTTTGTCACTCAAAATAACTAAGTCCTAATTTCCGTCCCATATTTTCAATATTAACATGTTGATAAATTGATATTATAAAATTTTCAGATTTTATAGGACCTTAAAATTTAAACAAAAGTTGTTTAAATATCCATGCATATTATGAACAATTGTTGTTTTAAGTATATACATTTTTTAGGGTTAATATGTGATTAGATCGTGTATGTTTTTGAGTGGGAGTTATGATTTTTTTCCAATTTTCGGATTGGACTTGGAGCTCAATAAATTTTATGGTAATAGACATGTTTATGGTAATTTAAACATATATGCTTGATAAATTAGATTTACCATATATGATGCAACCTTGATTACTTTGATTTATGGTAATATGCATGTTTATGGTAATTTAAACATATATGCTTGATAAATTAGATTTACCATATAGGATGCAACATTGATTACTTGATTTATGGTAATATGCATGTTTTGATTTATTTAATTAAAACGCATAAAAGGTTGATTGACTAATTTAAATGGCTGATTTGATTAGTTTAAATAAAATTTATTAATTTGATTAAAAATATTTTTCATTCACTTAGTTGTAAATGTAATGATATTATGCATGGATGATATGTGATATTATGCGTGGATGATATTATGCATGGATGAGTAATATTATGTGTGATATGTGATATTATTGTGAATGCATGATGTATGTTTATAATATGTGATGTTATGAATGTATGGTTTTTTGAGATGACTAGTATGATCCAAAATACGATCTGCGTATCGTTGCACATTATTTTGTAAATCCTAATTTTATTGTTTTATTTATTTTATACGATCTGCGTATCGTGGTGTATTATTGTAACAATAATTAGGATTATATTTTTTTAGTCTTGTGAGCTTGATTGAAAAATCAAGGATGGAGATCCAAGGCGTTCAAGACGGTGTTCCTATGAAGATTAGTCTTTTAGGAGTAGGGGTCATACTAGGATCACGATTTATTTTGCATGCTTTGTGTATGTTTTTGTTTATGAATGTTGAATGTTTATGTTACGAGTTCACATGATAAATAAACATAATAAACATAAGTCCCTAAAAGAAAATTGACTTTACATGCCTTTCCAAATTGACGCCTGCGAAACCCTCGAAAATTTGTGATGGGTTATGCCAAAGCAAGGCGTCACCTTTTCTCTTGGGATAGTACGGGTAAATTCAAAGAAGTGGTTTACATGTTTAATTTGGTTTATCTCAACAAAATCATCAAAAGAGTTTTGGATTTTGAGACAAATGAGTGGAAATTTTAACATAAGATGTTACCTACCAACCAAGAGTTACAAGAGTTATAACCAGTAAAGGAGTTTACTTACCTTGATCACCTAGTGTTGAGGAAGGGCCAAAGTCCGCTTAACATTATGTGAAATAGGGTCTTGGAATCACTAGTTCAACAAGGGACAAATTATAAATTGAGTAGTGTGTTTTAGCTTAACTATTTAAATTGTTTAAATGTTTTGAGCTATTTATGACAAATGTTATAAACTTGCAGTTCCTTTTTTTTCAAATATAGATTAATGGCCGGAAATAGTAATACCACTTTCAATCTTCGTTCTATTCTTGAGAAGGACAAGCTGAACGGAAATAATTTCCTTGATTGGGAAAGGAATCTAAGAATTATTCTGAGGTCATAAAACAAAGAGGATGTCCTTAAAACTCCTATCCCGAAATTGACTTCCGCCTCAACTGATGAGGAGTGAGCTGCTGAGAGTAGTATTCACAGTAAGTCTATCACTGTCACTTGCCTAATGTTGGCAACTATGGACACTAACCTTCAAAAGAGGTTTGTGGACATGGATGCATATACTATCATTCAACAGCTAAGGAACATGTTCCAGATGCAGTCCCGGATGGAGAGGTATGAGACCTCAAAGGCTATTCTCGAGAGTCGTCTTGAGAGGGGCAAACCTATTGGGCCCCATGTTTTCAAGATGATTGGTCTTTCTTAGAACATGGCCCGACTTAGGTTTCCCTATCGTCATGAGTTGGCCATAGACATTGTTCTCCACTCACTCCATGATGGGTTTAACCAATTTAGGTTGAACTTCGACATGCAAGGTTTGGATAAGACTTTGGAAGAATTGCATGACATGATGAAAACTGTTGAGCAAAACATTGGGACCTTAGAATCTAAAAGGGAAGTTTTGATGATTCAAAAGGGGAAGGGATTTAAAAAGTTGGGTGGTGGAAAGAAGAAGCAAAGGCTTACAGGAAAAGGCAAGAAAGTTGTCGATCCCAAACCCAAAGGTGATGATTCTGACACCAAGTGTTTCTATTGCACTGGCACTGGCCATTGGAAGAGAAACTGGCCAAAGTACTTGGAGGACAAGAAGAATGGCGCATTAGCTTCTTCTTCAGGTGCCCTTGTTATTGATGTTAATTTAGCAAATTCTTCTTCATGGGTATTTGATACCAGATGTGGATCCCACATTATTTCCAATGTGCAGGGACTAAGAAGAATTAGGAACTTGGCAAAAGGGGAAGTTGATCTACGAGTTGGAAATTGAGCAAGAGTTGTTGCATTAGCTGTAGGATCTTATGATTTATGTTTGCGCTAAGGCTTAGTTCTAGAACTTAATAATTGTTATTTTGTTCCCGCTATTGATAGAAACATTGTTTCATCTTCAGTATTGGATATTGAAGGTTATTCATTTATAATAAAGAATCAATATTGTTCTTTCTATAAATATGACATGTTTTATGTCAGTGCTAAATTAATTAATGATCTCTATTTACTTGAATTAGATCGTCATATCTTTAACATAAACACCAAAAGGCAAAAATCAAACAAATTGAATCTCACTTACCTCTGCCATTGTCGTCTTGGTCACATCAACCTGAAGCGCATGCAGAAGCTCCAAAAAATGGACTTCTAACATCATTTGATTTAGAATCATACGATACATGTGAATCTTGTTTGATGGGAAAGATGACGAAAACACCTTTTACAGGAAAGGGTGTGAGAGCAAGAGAACTTTTAGGACTCATACATACAGATGTGTGTGGTCCAATTGTTGGCTTTTTGGCCTTAATCTTATGTTTTGATGATTTAATCAACCGAATCCTAATTAGGATAGCACACACTATGCATTGCATATATATTGTATTGTGCTAACCTCTACAGGTGATCAAGACTCAAGAAAGAAGGAAATGAGGTCAAGACATGTAATTAAAGCTAAATCGAAGACATGTAATCTTGATTTCTTTTGAGTCTTAGGAACAAAGTGTAATTGAGCATACTTGAGCTAAAATCAACTTAATCACACACTAGGTTCCCTATAGAAGTCACACACGAAATTTCACATTATTTGGACTTCAATAGATCACCCAAACTTAGATCGGAAAACACTAAATCTGAAACCTAACTGTCTGCCCACATTCGGTCGACCGCAACATGCCGTTCGGTCAACCGGATGATCAAGTAATTCTGTTTGTGTTTTCCTGCCTAGTTTTGGTCGACCGCACCACATCTTTCGGTCGACCGTTTGAACTTACTGTTCCGACCGTTATTCTTGTCGTATATGCCCAACGATCGTATTCGTATTAAAACTATATACACCTCCATATACTTAACCAAACGGTCGAACCATGTGCCAAGTCCGGTCGACCGTTTAACCTTGTCAAGAATTCCCTGCTATCGGTCGATACGATTTCGTTCGACCGATCCAATTTTCCCTCTACCGAAACGCTTATTCGGTCGACCGGTAACCCTGTTCGGTCGATCGTTGTCTTAATAGACTTAAGTGTTCGGTCGATCTATTCATATTTCGGTCGACCGTATTCCTATCGAACCCAAGCGTTCGGTCGACCGTTGCACCTTTTCGGTCGACCGTTTCTGGACAGATTTGCAGCCCGATTTTTTGCTTTGTGTTCTTTGCACAATATCCAACCAAATCTTGTCCCAACGGATCTATTCTCTCTAATGCTTATAAATAGAGTTGTAAAACACATTTTAACAAAACTCTCCCACTACAAACTTGTCCCAAACTTTAGAGAGAATTCCAAACACTCAAAGCTACAAACCTTCCACACTTAGTGATCATTTCTTCATCCTACTCAAGTGTGCTCAAAGTTTAGAGAGTTTTGTTGCACTCAAGTTCTCAATTGTTGTAAAAGGAAGCAAGGATTTCGGTGAAAGCCCAAAGTGTCCCTCTCGGATTGTGAGAGGAAGATTCCAAGCTCGGCGAGGGTTGTTCGCGAGTTTGACGGTTGTAAGGCGTTGTCTCCCGGCCCGGAACGGGGAGCGGATAGTGAAGTCGTAGGCGGAGCTCGGTGATCCGAGCGGAGCTTGCAAGAGAGGACTAGGACCCGGGTGGGGTGCCGAACCTCTATAAAAACGACACGTCTTCTTGTGGTTTGCATTTTCCTACACTTGCTTGTTTTGTTTTTAATTTCCGCTGCGCATATCGATTGCTTAAACAAGTAGGTGATTAGATTAAAAGTGATTAGTGAACCCATAGACCCACACGATCCTACATTTGGTATCAGAGCCTTGTTAGCTAAATTCTATACTTAATCGTATTTTTAGCATGGCTAGCACATCTAATCATGTAGAGGGATTATGCACCACTAGACCTCCTTTGCTTAATTGGTCAAATTATGATTATTGGAAGAATAGGATGAAGATTTTCCTAATTTCTAATGACCTTAAGTATTGGATGTTTCTCCAAAATCCATACACACCACCAAATGAAGATGAATTAGATTCACTCACTAGGCCCAAAATGAAAGAAATTGAGATGAACTCAAAGATCATGAACATTCTATATTGTGGGCTAAATGAGGGTGAATATAATAGGATTAGAGGGTGTGTTAGTGCACATGAGATATGGCATAGACTTCAAATGCACCATGAGGGGGATAGTAAAACTAAGGAAACACGCATTAGTCTCCTCATGCATAAATATGAGATTTTTTCTATGCAAATCGGTGAAAACATAAGCGAAATGAACACTCACTTCACCGATATCACTAACTCTCTTTTGGTTCTTGGAAGAAAAATCAATGAAGGAGAGATGACAAGGAAGTTCCTCCGGTCACTTAGCATCGATTGGGAAGATAAAGTCGTCGCAATTGAAGAGGCGCATGATCTCTCAAAATTAAAGATGGAGGAGCTCATTGGAAACTTGATGGCCTATGAACTTCAAATAAATCATCGGAAGGAGAAGGAAGCCACCAAGAAAACATCCACCTTGGCATTACATGCAAATTTAGATGAACCAAGGAGGAGTGTAGAAGATGAGGACATAGAAGTCCTAGCCAAAGACTTCTTCAAATACCTCAAGAGGGATAAGGGAGAAAAGAATGAAAGAAGAGGTAGAAGAAGTGAGAAAAAGAGAAAAAGAAAAAGAGAGGGAGGAGAGTGGAAATGAGAGAAGAGAAGGGGAGAAGAAAAAGGAGAGAAGGGAGAGGAGAAAAGAAAAGGAGAAGAGCAAGAGAAAAGAAAGGAAGGAGGAAGCACACAAGGCTACATGGGATGATTCTTCATCACCATCTTCATCGTCGTCTTCCTTGCAAAGTAGAAGAGAAGTGGCTCACTCATGCTTCATGGCTATTGAAGATCAAAGTGAGGTAGATTATAACTCTTGTTCTAGTAATTCATGCTCAACTAAGTCATATTATAGTGATAGCTCACATTCTAGTGTTAATGAAGAAACTTATACACATGATGAGCTTCAAAATGCATTTCATGACTTAGTTAAACAATATGAGATCATATGTGATAAAAACAAGAATGCTAGAAAGTTAATCAAAGATCTCCAAAGCCAAATTGATACATGCATAAATGAGAAGAATGAGGTGATTGCTAAATTTGAAAAGAATGCATCAAATCTTGAAAAATTAAGAGCAACACCTATAGATTGTGATCAACTAATTCTTCAAGCTTCTAACTTGCAATTAAGAAAAGATTTAGAAAAATTCACTAATGGAACTCATATGCTTAACATGCTATTAGGTAGTCAAAGACAATCTTTGCAAAAACATGGTTTAGGATACAATGCAAAATTAAAAAACCATGTATCTCATACTACTTTAAATGGCAAGCATTTATTTGTTAAGTCCATTTCCTCAAGTGTGTGGGCACCCAAAACCAAAATGGTTTGGATCCCAAAAGCTAATGTTCAAGGACCCAAAGTTGTTTGGGTACCTAAATCTACTCTTGTAGGAGCTTGAGGAGGAGATTGGTGGTGACCGGGTGAGCTCAAGAGTTAAATTCAAATCCGGTTGCATCACCAAATGAGATTGGAGCAAAATTCGAATTCAACATTGGTATAAAATTCCTATCTATACAATTCATGTTAAAATTAGCTCTAATCTACTTTCATATGCTTAATTGACATATCATATAGTTTAATTCATTGCAAATCATATACCCTATTCATTGCAAATCATTTATCACATCCATTGATTTTAATTGTTAAATTTTAAATGGATGTTAGAATAAGGCTTAAGTTGAAACTTAAATGAACTTAACTTGAATCATACTCATTGTTTCCATTTAGCCTTATTGATAGGGGGAGCTTAAATGATATATCTTTTATTAGAGTAATGAAGTGCAAAATTTAGGGGGAGCTACTTCATTACAAGACATCCAAATTCTATGCTTAAAGTCTTAAATAATTATTATTTTTGATGGATGTCAAAGGGGGAGAGATAATTAAGGGGGTAACTTGAAAAACTTGATAAAACTTGAACAAAAACTATGCACATCCATAGGGGGAGCATCTATATGCATAGTTTTCATATAAAATTTTCAAGTATTAAGATATCGATTGCCATCATCAAAAAGGGGGAGATTGTTGGCTTTTTGGCCTTAATCTTATGTTTTGATGATTTAATCAACCGAATCCTAATTAGGATAGCACACACTATGCATTGCATATATATTGTATTGTGCTAACCTCTACAGGTGATCAAGACTCAAGAAAGAAGGAAATGAGGTCAAGACATGTAATTAAAGCTAAATCGAAGACATGTAATCTTGATTTCTTTTGAGTCTTAGGAACAAAGTGTAATTGAGCATACTTGAGCTAAAATCAACTTAATCACACACTAGGTTCCCTATAGAAGTCACACACGAAATTTCACATTATTTGGACTTCAATAGATCACCCAAACTTAGATCGGAAAACACTAAATCTGAAACCTAACTGTCTGCCCACATTCGGTCGACCGCAACATGCCGTTCGGTCGACCGGATGATCAAGTAATTCTGTTTGTGTTTTCCTGCCTAGTTTTGGTCGACCGCACCACATCTTTCGGTCGACCGTTTGAACTTACTGTTCCGACCGTTATTCTTGTCGTATATGCCCAACGGTCGTATTCGTATTAAAACTATATACACCTCCATATACTTAACCAAACGGTCGAACCATGTGCCAAGTCCGGTCGACCGTTTAACCTTGTCAAGAATTCCCTGCTATCGGTCGATACGATTTCGTTCGACCGATCCAATTTTCCCTCTACCGAAACGCTTATTCGGTCGACCGGTAACCCTGTTCGGTCGATCGTTGTCTTAATAGACTTAAGTGTTCGGTCGATCTATTCATATTTCGGTCGACCGTTGCACCTTTTCGGTCGACCGTTTCTGGACAGATTTGCAGCCCGATTTTCTGCTTTGTGTTCTTTGCACAATATCCAACCAAATCTTGTCCCAATGGATCTATTCTCTCTAATGCTTATAAATAGAGTTGTAAAACACATTTTAACAAAACTCTCCCATTACAAACTTGTCCCAAACTTTAGAGAGAATTCCAAACACTCAAAGCTACAAACCTTCCACACTTAGTGATCATTTCTTCATCCTACTCAAGTGTGCTCAAAGTTTAGAGAGTGTTGTTCCACTCAAGTTCTCAATTGTTGTAAAAGGAAGCAAGGACTTCGGTGAAAGCCCGAAGTGTCCCTCTCGGATTGTGAGAGGAAGATTCCAAGCTCGGCGAGGGTTGTTCGCGAGTTTGACGGTTGTAAGGCGTTGTCTCCCGGCCCGGAACGGGGAGCGGATAGTGAAGTCGTAGGCGGAGCTCGGTGATCCGAGCGGAGCTTGCAAGAGAGGACTAGGACCCGGGTGGGGTGCCGAACCTCTATAAAAACGACACGTCTTCTTGTGGTTTGCATTTTCCTACACTTGCTTGTTTTGTTTTTAATTTCCGCTGCGCATATCGATTGCTTAAACAAGTAGGTGATTAGATTAAAAGTGATTAGTGAACCCATAGACCCACACGATCCTACACCAATGAGTTCCATGGCTAGAGGAAGTTTCAATTACTTCATCACGTTTACTGATGACTTAAGGAGATACAATTACATATATTTAATGAAACGTAAATCTGAATCGTTTGAAAAGTTCAAACAGTTTCATAATGAAGTAGAGAACCAACTTGGCAAGAAAATCAAGTCATTACGATCAGATCGTGGTGGCGAGTATTTGAGTCAAGAATTCGATGATCATCTTAAAAGTTGTGGAATTGTTTCACAATTAACTCCACCAGGAACACCGCAATGGAATGGTGTGTCCGAAAGGAGAAATCAAACATTGTTAGATATGGTTTGATCTGTGATGAGTTTTGTTTGTATTCCGGTATCCTTCTGGGGATATGCTCTTGAAACAACTGCTTTTACACTAAATAGAACTCCGTCAAAAATTGTGGAAAAGACTCCATATGAGATATGGACTGGAAAAGTTCCAAAGTTGTCTTTTCTGAAAGTATGGGGATGTGAAGCTTATGTAAAACGTTTACTCTCTGATAAGCTTGCACCTAAGTCAGACAAATGTTTCTTTGTGGGTTATCCCAAAGAAACTAAGGGTTATTACTTCTATAACCAGTCAGAGAATAAAGTGTTTGTTGATCGTGATGGTGTCTTTTTGGAAAAGGAATTTCTTTCCAAATAGACAAGTGGGAGTGATGTAGTTCTCGAAGAAATTCGAGAAGAGCAACAAATAGATGTGGTTCAACCCACATCAGAGGCATCGGCATCTGTGTATGACACCTCAATCGAGGTGGGAGTACCTATGCCGGAGGTAGACGTACATGACTCTGAAACTCCGACAAGGGTTACAGATAATATCTCTGAAGTCGTGCATTCACTACACGACCCTATTACTGTCTCACTCGAATTTAATTCGAGCGAAGATTCGCAAATCGTTGTGAACACTTCTCCTATTGCTCCAATCCTACGTAGATCTGATAGGCCACGATCTCGGCCCAAGAGGTATGTTGATTTCCTTTTGACCGAGAGTTGTGAAATTCTACTTTTGGAAAGTCAGGAGCCTAACAGCTACAAAGAAGCTATGACGGGTCCAGATTCCGAAAAATGGCTTGGAGCCATGAAATCTGAAATTAAATCCATGTCTGAAAATCAAGTTTGGAACTTGGTTGATTTGCCAGATGGGGTAAACCCATAGTCTGCAAATGGATTTTCAAATTGAAAACAGATAAGGATGGAAACGTGAGCGTTTTCAAAGCTAGGCTGGTAGCAAAAGGCTACCAACAGGTTCATGGTATAGACTATGATGAAACATTTTCACCAGTCGTCATGCTTAAACCATTCAGATACTCTTAGCAATTGCCGCTCATTATGATTATGAGATTTGGCAAATGGATATCAAAACCGCCTTCCTAAACGGGGTTTTGGAAGAGGATGTGTATATGACACAACCTGAGGGTTTTGTGGACCCATTAATGCTGGGAAAGTATGTAAGCTTCAGAAGTCCATTTATGGACTGAAGCAAGCATCACGGAGCTAGAATGTTCGCTTCAATGAGGATGTCAAAAGGTTTGGTTTCCTCAGAAATGAAGAAGAATCTTGGGTCTACAAGAAGGTTAGTGGGAGGTGCGTTGTTTTCTTGGTCTTGTATGTAGATGACATACTAATCATAGGAAACGACATTCCAATGCTTGAATCTACAAAGATCTGGCTTGGAAAGTGTTTTTCAACGAAAGACCTGGGAGAGGCAGAGTACATCTTGGGCATCAAGATCTATAGAGATAGATCTAAAAGGATGACTGGATTAAGTCAAAGAACTTATATAGATAAGGTACTTGAAAGATTCAACACGAAAGACTCTAAGAGAGGATTTCTACCCATGTCTCATGGCTCAACGCTAAGCAAAACTCAATGTCCATTTGGGCTTGATGAGGGGAAGCGTATGAGTATGATCTCTTATGCCTCGGTGATGGGAATTTTATTTATACCGCAAGTGCACGACGTCAATGAAGACGTGGCAAGTACGGGTCGAACACAAGGAGGGAGAGATATTGTTATTTTTGTGATTTTCGATTAAGGAAAGAAAAAGAGAGAAATAAGTTTGGTTTGAGATTTTTGGGTTTTAATTTTCTAAAGCAAGAACAACAAAAAGCAAAAAAGAAAATAAAGAAAATATGGATGAGAGTCCAGCGGGTGGGGGTTTAGATATCGGGTTTTGTTTAGAGAAATCTGAAACTTATAATAAATCACATTAGTTATAAAGCATTACATGATAAATGACTCAACATAAACTCAAGTATTCAAAATATACTAACACGAAATTAAAATAATAATATCATTCTTCTTCTCATCACCCTAAATCCGTCACCCCCACCCTTTGGAGAGAGTTAGAAACTCATGGATGGAGGGAATGAGAAGGGGTCCTAGAGAAACTACAAAAGAAAACTAAAAACACAAAATAAACCAATAGAATTTTATTACTAAGGCATGGAAAAACAAGTTTTTCTTACAACATAGTTTCGGCGCTATTTATAGCCGATACAAGGAACACAAGGATAAAATAGGAAAGTACACGCGTCATGACACGATTGGACAAAATCCGGGGCCACGGATCGAAAGGGGTGCGGCGTTTTCGCCGCAAGTTGCATGTAATGTGCGGTGAAAACGCCGCAATTTTAGCTCTGATTGGATCCGGATTTTTCCTGTGTGTTTATGGTATGATTTAAATATCCTTTGCGCGTCTCGATTGATTTCTTTCCTTTCGTTTGAGCTCCGAATTTATTTCTTCATATATTTGGAGATCTAAATTGATTTTTCTTTAGAACTTCTCCAAAATAATATTTTGGTACTTGTAATTTGCAGTCGGGTCCTCGACTTTTTGCATTTAAGTCCCTGGCTACTTTTGTGCTTAAGTGCTTGGCCTTTCTGTAATTAGGTCTTTGAATGCTTTTATGCTTGGATCAAATTCAATTTGAAACCTGATAATCTTGACTTGGTCTTTATGATAGAAATGAGTCTTTTGCACGTGTTTATGCTCGGGATATGGGTAATTTGCATTCAGGTCCCTGTATTCTGTAAATAAGACTAAACACATACCTTAGTAGCATTTATTGATATAAAGTTAATCTAAATGAACGACATATGATGCAATGTATGCAATGCATCAAATACCCCCACACCTAGATTTTGCTAGTCCCTGGCAAAAGAAAAATATAAAAAATGAAAACAGGAAAATCCTAACTCACTTTCGTAGGAATCACGGTTGAACTTAGCATGTGCAACAAGCCTTTAAACCCCTAAGTTTCCTTAGAGGACGAGTCTTTTCTCGTGAGGGTTTTAAGTTGACACACTCACAAAGTCCAAATTCAACATTTCATTAATTACTCTCAATATCTCCACCTCACTCTTATACATCTCACTTAGAATTCTTGCATGCTCATTATATAAATCTAGCTCAAAAAAAATCTGACTTGGTCTTCATTCCACCAATATTCACACCACCAACCCTTCTACACATGTTATCACTTAAATTATTTTGCACGCCTCCTCTGGTGGTGAAGTATCATTCGGATCAACCATGGCATGGATCATTCTTTTAACTTTGGGCCTTGAGTATCTTAAAGTAATTTTTTTCCCGTGATTCAACACATTTGCTTTTTATGACACTTTTACCCTTTTTGCATTGGTGTAGCGAGTTTGGTCGATAATCCTGAGCTGGCAGACTCAAGTTACCGGGTTTTAAGATACCCATACGGACCAGTGACTTGAAGGCTTGGGCTTTTGTAATCATTTTGCAAGATGTGCTTTCCTCCTTTTATTCCCCTTTTATTTTCCTCAAGGCTTAATTGCTATCAGAAGTCCACACTTCCCGGTATATTTTCCTCAACCTCTGCTTTTTATCAACCACTTCAAAGATTTGATTCATCCAATTTAAGTGCATACATGTCTTAAAGGGTAATGGGTTATTTCTTTGGATCTTAGATTTATGTCATCATTTCTACAAGCAGAACTATATAATAAAGAACAAAAACTCAGTGCAATTTGTACATGGGTTTTGGCAGTTCAATCTTAAGCTATGTCATGGAGCATTGAATAATTTATTTATTTATTTTTAAACCAACAGAATATATAGATAGATAGATAAACACCCCCACACCTAAATCATGCATTGTCCTCAATGTATGCAAAGATAAAGCAAATGCACTTATTACCTGAGTCAACTTGCGGTAGAGGGATTGAATTTGCTCACAGTCAACCATAGTCAGAACTGAATTGAATGTCTCCATGTTGGTGCATGTATCCAGTTAAGTTATTCCCCATGTTGCCCTGAGGTAAAGATTCCACACCCCTCACATGTGTTGGTTCTCTTATTTTCTCGAGTGATGGTGGTTGGGTAGATGAATTACTCCCCTTTTCTCACCTTTTTTTTGATTTTGTGATGATTTATTTGATTCAGAAATCTTACAGATACGCGATCTCATCACAACATCACTTTGATTGCATACTATTTCTGGTTCATTATCAACATGAAAGATATTAAATTCAGCTTTTAAGTTTCCAAAAGATAGATGCATGAGCCCATTACGACAATTTATCAAAGCTTCAGAAGTGGCTAAAAAGGGTCTGCCTAGTATTACAGGGATTTGTCTCTTAGGATTATTGACAATAGGTTCAGTGTCTAGAACGACAAAATCCACTGGGTAAATGAAGTTACCAACCTTAATCAAAACATTCTCTATTATACCTCTTGGTTTCTTAACAGAGCAATCAGCAAATTGAAGGGTTGTCTTAGAGGGTTTTAGTGGACCAAGGTTTAGTTGCACATAGACAGAGAACGAGAGTAGGTTAACACTAGCACCAAGGTCTAGAAGGGCTTTGTTGATAAAAGTATCTCCTATCGCACATGAAATTGTGGGACAACCAGGGTCCTTATACTTTATAGGAGACGAGTTGGACAGAATAGAGCTTATGTTTGCAGTTAAGAATGCCGTCTTTGGTACGTTCGTTTTTCTCTTCTTAGTGCACAGATCCTTTAAGAATTTAGCATAAGCAGGTATTTGTTGAATCATATCTAGGAGTGGAATATTCACCTTAACTTGCCTAAATACTTCCAAGATTTTCCCCATTTGTGCACTTGAGCTCTTCTTGAGTCTATTGGGGAATGGGGCTTTAGGAACATAGACTCGCTCAGGTTGAGCTATAGGGTCAGGTTGCCTAGGTGGGTTGGGCTTTTCAAATTGGACTTCAGGTTCAATGGTTAGGTCACATGTGGGTGCTTGACGGCTAGATTGATTAGGAGCCCTAGGATTTACCACATTGTTATCAACTTGTTTTCCGGACCGTAATAATACAACTGCATTTATTTATTGGAACGGTCCCTCCTCATGAACCATTTGAACCGGTCTAGGGTTGTTACTTCCTAGAGGTGGTTGATAGGGCTGATATTGATTATTAGGTCTTGGATTCACCTCAGGTTGACTTGGAAACCGACCCTTTTCTCTTTCACCTACAATTTGTGCTAGTTGGCTGACTTGTGTTTCTAGCCTTTGGAAGGATTGGGTAGTTGTTTGCATAAAAGTCTTAACCAAACTTTCCAAGCTTGTCAATCTAACATCATAATCTCCATTGTTACTAAACCCAGATGATGTATTATTTTGGTTATACGGGTTTGGTTGTTGTCTAGGAGGTTGACCTTGTTGGTTCCATGAAAGATTGAGATGATTACGCCAACCCGGGTTATAGGTTGATGCGTATGGGTCATTTCTAGAATGGTTAAATGCAGCATTAACTTGTTCCAAGTCCGCACAATCCTCCATTATATGACCAGTTTGACCACATCTAGAGCAAGGGATGGAAGATGCTTGATTCACTAGGGGTCGGGTTTTTAGCTCTAGACTTTCCATTCTACGCATAAGGGTAGCTAGTTTTGCTTCAGCAGCTACAGTAGCATCTACAACTAAGACACCTGGTTTGGGTTGACTTGCTATTCTAGATCCAATACTCGGGTTATTCGGTGCTCTAGCATTGTCCCATTGCATACTATTTTCGGCTAAATCCTCAAGAAGAATCCAAGCATCTTTCTTATTTTTGGACATGAAGTTTCCTTGGCTTACAAATTCTACCATAACCCTAGATGTTGGTGTCAATCCCTCATAAATAATTTGGCACAATTGCCATCTTGGAATTCCATGATGAGGGCATTGGGTCAACAGACTTTTAAATCTTTCTAGATAGGAATAGAACGGCTCGCTCTCAGATTGAACGAATGCAACAATTTCATTCCTAATCCTAATAGTCTTATGGTTGGGGAAATATTTTTTTAAGAATACTTGAACAAACTCGGCCCAACTCCTAATAGATCTTTCGGCTAGACTATATAGCCATTTCTTAGCGTCGTCCTTCAGTGCTAGAGGCACGAATTTAAGACGCACTGCCTCCTCAGAGATACGCTGGTATTGCATAAGGGAGCAGATTTCCTCAAATTCTCCAAGGAAGAGATATGGGTCTTCCTTAGAGGTGAACTTGGGCAACATACTCATGTATTGTGCCTTCAGTTCGAAGTCGCGACCCGGTATGATGGGCATAACGATGCACGATGGTTGAGCAGCCATCGTTGGGTAGCACCGATCCCTCAGAGTCATAGGCGGGTCCACTACATTCTCACCCATTGGATCCGGGTGAGGTGGTGCAACAGGTGGATTGGGGTTAAGCTCTAGACTGGAATCTAGATGAACTCGTGAGAGTCGATTGCTCAAGTCCCGAACCCAAATCTGAGTGCACCGGTTTGAATCAATTTTTGAATCAATTTTTGAATTCAAATTTGAAATTTAAATTCCAAATTCAATTTCAAGAATCAATTACTTCTTTTTTATTTTTTTATTTTTTAAAAAATGGAAACAAACAATAGAAGGGGGAAAGACGAGAAAAGAATCATAATCTAGAGAATTGAGGTGAGAAGAGAAAGAAGGCTCAGGTGAGAAGGGAAACGTAACTCTAAAAGATAGATAAGAGGGTTGGTCAGAAGTTTCCTAAACAAGCACGGTTCAAACAATCCTAGACCTAATGTCGCTTAATCTAGACGGCTCCTAACTAGTTGAGTCGAATTGGTTCGCTTGATTCACCTCCCTCACTAATCAAACCAAATTGGCCAGACAGTGTATAGCTAGTGGGGGCGCTTTCGACAGAGTCGGTGCCAATTAGACAACCACTTCGCTTGGAAGACTTACGTCAACACAAAAACACTTTCTAGACACCAAATTAAATTCGATCAGCTTCAAGTCATAGCAAGTCAAACCAATCTTCTCCTTAATTGAGTCTGAGTCCTTAGGGGCCAATGTCTAATTGGTTTTAATTTTAAGGCTTGGGTGACACTTTAGGATTGTGATTTGTGGGCCACGGAAGGGTGATGAAATCCCCACCGTATCTTTTCCTACGGAGTTGCCCTTAAGATAGTTTAACTTAAATCTAGCAAAGATAGTCAAACATTGGTCTTTAGTTGGGGGACAATTGCAAGGTTGTATGCAAACTAAATTATATGCTTAAATGCAATCGATAAAAACCGCGCACGTACCTTACCTCCAACACTCTTCAACAAAAAAATAATTTGCAAGAATTTAGCAAGAATAATGCAAACAAACACTATATGATGCATGCACTAAGTCTTTCTAATTTTGCCAATTTTTAGGTCAGAGTTGAATTATTGCCAATTATGGAATTTGAGCTTAACACGTGCAGTTCTACAAAAAGGAAATTTTCCGAAAATAGAAATTACGAGGGAAAAGGCAACGAAGGTTACCTACGCACGCTCAGTCGGGTTCGCCGCCCGCTCTCGAAAATTTCCAGTTGCTCTACGCAGACACCCAGAGATGGAGACGACCCCAGAAAAAATTGAAGCCCAGATGCTTCAGACGTGAGGTGGATCCGCCGCAGATTGCTCTTTAGGTGCAGCGATTTCGCCACCCTTCTAGCTCCGACTGTGCCCGGATTTTGCCGCGCACTCCGTTGTCTCTTGAAACGCAAACCCAAATAGTTAGATCGCGCACACGATAAACAGAATAGAATCAAAATCACCAAAAATAAACAAAATCTCCGTCGCCTCCCCGGCAACGGCGTCAAAAACGTGATGGGAATTTTATTTATACCGCAAGTGCACGACGTCAATGAAGACGTGACAAGTACGGGTCGAACACAAGGAGGGAGAGATATTGTTATTTTTGTGATTTTCGATTAAGGAAAGAAAGAGAGAGAAATAAGTTTGATTTGAGATTTTTGGGTTTTAATTTTCTAAAGCAAGAACAACAAAAAGCTAAAAAGAAAATAAAGCAAATATGGATGAGAGTCCAGTGGGTGAGGGTTCAGATATCGGGTTTTGTTTAGAGAAATCTGAAACTTATAATAAATCACAATAGTTATAAAGCATTACATGATAAATGACTCAACATAAACTCAAGTAATCAAAATATACTAACACGAAATTAAAATAATAACATCATTCTTCTTCTCATCACCCTAAATCTGTCACCCCACCCTTTGGAGAGAGTTAGAAACTCTTGGATGGAGGGAAGAAGAAGGGGTCCTAGAGAAACTACAAAAGAAAACTAAAAACACAAAATAAACCAACAGAATTTTATTACTAAAGCATGGAAAAACAAGTTTTTCTTACAACATAGTTTTGGCGCTATTTATAGCCGATACAAGGGACACAAATATAAAATAGGAAAGTACACGCGTCATGACACGACTGGACAAAATCCGGGCCACGGATCGAAAGGGGTGCGACATTTTCGCCGCAAGTTGCATGTAATGTGCGGCGAAAACGCCTCAATTTTAGCTCTGATTGGATCCGGATTTTTCCTATGTGTTTATGGTATGATTTAAATATCCTTTGCGCGTCTCGATTGATTTCTTTCCTTTCGTTTGAGCTCCGAATTTATTTCTTCATATATTTGGAGATCCAAATTGATTTTTCTTTAGAACTTCTCCAAAATAATATTTTGGTACTTGTAATTTGCAGTCGGGTCCTCGGCTTTTTGATATTAAGTCCCTGGCTACTGTTGTGCTTAAGTCCTTGGCCTTAGGGGTGCACATGGGTCGGGTTGGGTCGGGTTTGGGCCTCAACCCGACCCAACCCGAAATTTTCGGGTTGGGAAAAAATCCAACCCGAACCCGAACCCGAACCGGTTCGGGTTCAACCCAACCCGACCCGAAATTTTCGGGTTGGGTCGGGTTGGGTCGGGTTGAACCCGAATTTGGAAATTTTTGGGTTGGGTTGGGTTGAATCGGGGTTATTTTCGGGTTGGGTCGGGTTTATTTTCGGGTTGGGTCGGGTTGGGTCGGGTTGGATCGGGTTTATTTGGGAAAAAATAAAAATAAAATAAAAAAAAATAAAAAAAATAAAATAAAAAAAAAATCGGGTTCGGGTTGGGTTGGGTCAACCCGACCCCCTCAACCCGAACCCGACCCGAAAATTCGAGTTTTTGATTTTCCCAACTCGACCCGACCCGAACCCCTCCTCAACCCGACCCAACCCGACCCGACCAGTCGGGTTCGGGTTGGGTTTCGGGTTGAACCCAACCCATGTGCACCCCTACTTGGCCTTTTTGTAATTAGGTCTTTGAATGCTTTTATGCTTGGATCGAATTCAATTTGAAACCTGATAATCTTGACTTGGTCTTTATGATAGAAATGAGTCTTTTGCACGCGTTTATGCTCGGGATATGGGTAATTTGCATTCAGGTCCCTGTATTCTGTAAATAAGACTAAACACATAACTTAGTAGCATTTATTGATATAAAGTTAATCTAAATGAACATATGATGCAATGTAAGCAATGCATCACTCGACAATCAGATCTATCATGTATGCCATGATATGTACTCGCCCAGATGTTGCATATGCTCTGAGCATGTATAGCAGATTCCAATCAAATCCAGGTGAGGCACACTGGACTGTAGCTAAGAACATCCTTATGTACTTGCGAAGGACTAAGGATAGTTTCCTGGTGTTTGGGGGAGAAAGTGAGCTTATTATCGAAGGCTATGTTGATGCGAGCTTCCAAACAGACAGAGATGATTTTCGGTCTCAGTCCGGATGCATTTTTCGTCTGAATGGAGGAGCAGTGAGCTGGAAAAGTTCAAAGCAAAGCACTGTCGTTGATTCTACAACTGAAGCAGAATACCTTGCACCCTCAGAAGCTGCAAAGGAAGGAGTTTGGATTAAGAAGTTCATTACTGAGCTTGGTGTAGTTCTAGCATTGATAGAGGAGTGGACCTTTATTGTGATAATAATGGTGCCATTGCTCAAGCGAAGGAACCTAGATCTTACCAGAAATCCAAACATATTCTCAGGAAGTTTCATGTAATACGAGATATCACTGAAAGGAAAGACTTGATTTGCAAGGTTCATACAGACGACAATGTGGCCAATCCGTTAACTAAACCATTGCCTCAGCCTAAGCATGAGAGTCATACTAGGGCCATAGGAATAAAGCACATGGCAGAATGGCTTTGATTATGTAATATCTAGTATTATGAAGTAGTTCATAAATATTGGTATTGTTTATGTTTGTCAAATGATAAAATTTCAGTATTTATTTAATTATGGTTTAGAATTAAATAATTGTCCAAAACAAATTATAAATTCAAATAGGTTTGTCAAATACGTAATTTGATAAATGAAACCCTATAATGTGAACTTGAATGTATATTTTATTTTTGTCCTTTGTCTAGGTCATTGAGTTGGACGTCAATGACCTGTAAAGACTAGTTTGTAAGTTGATTGATAGCATCGTTTCATGGGCTATAGAGACATTTTCATGTCTAGTCAATTACATGGATATATGTCGGAGAACATATATTGGACTAACCCGCTATGAGAATCTTTAAGAGATTTGGAATATCATAAGATTTCTCATTGACTATTTATGTAAAATCCTCAAACATGAGTGCATCACTTTACTTATATGAGAATTGGTATATTCTTGACTCTGTCAAATGTCACGTCGTAAAAAGAGGCTATAAAGGCGGAGGTCAGAATTGACATGAATCATATAGAGAATTATGGAGGTGCAAGATTGAATTGTCCTCCTATTTAATAGGATGGTTGTCTTTGGGCCTCTTGGAGAGTGAAAACTGAAATGCATGGCCGTGCTCAATTGGATTAAAAGTTAATTATTTGTTTCAGCAATTTTGTACTCAGATTTCAAGAAATGGTCTGAACGGAATGGGATGACATACTATCTTACCTGATGTTCAGATCAAGACAATAAGAGACAAAGGAATTTATTATTGCACACTTGTTAAGGACAAGTGGGAGATTGAAGGAGGTGTCATTTAATCGAGATGGAAATGAATAAATAGTTTAAAGGAAAATTAATCCGATTATATCAGGGGTTGTAATGTTTAGCTAGAAACCAATTACGATCTACGCGTCAATTATTGTATGCGTTACAAATATAATTGAATCCTATAAGGGTTACACACATTAGAATCTATGGGCTAAACAAATGGGTGGCTAAGGGTCCATTAAGCTCACTTACCTAATGAGATTAGGGTTAGCTTAAGAGAGGTCTATAAATATATGGAAAAGAAGAGAAAAAAGGGTGCAATCTATTTCTCTCCTAAAACCCTAGACGTCCCCCCTTCCACCACCAAGGAAGAAGTTTGTTCTTCCATCCCTCTCATTCTAGTTAACGTGTTGGTGGAGTTTAGTCTGTGGTTCGTGTGTCCCGAGTAGAGGAATCACACTTCGGATTCTCCGCACCTCCTCCATGAGAAAAAGAAAGGCACGCATCAAAGGTATAAATGGTTGTACATCAGTTTTCCTCATTAATATCATGTGCATAGATCTTGGGTGGTTGGTGAATTTAGAAATCATTTCTATGTTAATTTTCCATTGTGTTTCATCAAAACCCAACAGGTGGTATGTGACATTGGTCACCAAATTTGATTTTTAGGAAAAGTAATACATGAGACGAGAATGAAACATTTTTTGATGGTCAGAGCACGAGATAAGAGAGTCCATTTTTGTAAAATATATTCTCAACATTGATCATGTTATGGTATGGGACTATTAAATATTTTTAATTCACTATTTATGTTATATATTTCAGCTATATGACATGTTAATAGAATATGCATATTTTTGAAATTTTTATTAACCGTTTGATTTTATATTGATGGAACAACATGTCATGAATACTTCCCAATTAACCTGGATGATGATGAGTAAATGTTTGCCAACATATATGTGTTTTTATATCACCTCGACGATTTTTATAAATATGCCAAAAATTGAATTGGACGAATGTAGAGTTGCTAGATTCTGCTCACTATCGCCCGAGACTCGCTCGGTTTTCCTCGTTCAATAGCTCAACTCGATTGTTGACGCGTTAAGCGCAAATCGAAAAATCCGCTCAGGAAAATAAATGAGCCGAGGTGAGCAAAACCCTGCTCGTTCGACTCGGTTGCTCATATATACGCATACGAGCATACACCCATATACATGCACGATATGTACATTACAAATATACATATATCCACTTACCCATTACCATTAACCAGATCCAATCATCCAAATACCCTTTTACCATTTTCCTAATACCCATTTGCCCTACCCTTAACCCTAAAAGGCTAAAGTCACACTACATTCTTTGCATCTTGCTCCATCCGCCACACTACGAATCTTGTCATTCCTCCACGCCACCTCACCGTAGATCATCCCCTGGTAGGCACCACCACTTGCTTCTATTTCATGAAGGTAAGAACTACTTTTGTGGCTTAACTGAAAATTGTAACAACATTGAGTTTGTCTTCATTGTTTGTTGTGTTTTTCTTTTCATTGAGTTGTTGCTCGTTTGGCAAATCAGATCAAGTTAATTGATGTTTGTCAAAACCTTGTGTTTTTAAAGCCTTATTTGTTTTTTGCCTTGGCTAATAGTTCTGGTGTTGTCTTTGAATTTTTTCCAATAATACCCTTTGACCAAATCTTTAAAACCCACCATCCATCACAAAGCTGACTACTTGGCATGTGACATGGTTTTCTTATGGTTAATTTCATAAGTAATGAGTTTACGAATTTTTATATTTAAAAGTGGAATTAGTAGGGGAAAAACTCGTGCTACTGACGAGTGGAGCCAACGAGTGAAGCATGAGTCAAGCGGCTCGCGAGCAAGTAGTGACTCGAGCACAAGCACAATTTCATGCTCGAAGCTAGCACTGAGTGAACCACAAGCAGGCCAAAAAATAAACAAACCAAGTTTGAGCAACCTCGCTTGCTTGAAGTCAACTCGTTTACAACCCTAACTTATTCACATGATTTAAATTTGTATTTACAATTAATTGTTTGAAGCCGCTAAATGGTATTTTGTTGCTGTCATCAAGTCCACTAAATTAGTAATCAAATGAGTCCACTAAATGTTATTCCAGATGATTTAAGCACATCACTAAAATTTGGTAAAAACACCAATATTACTACTTAATATGTTAAGCACAAGAAGTGCCCAAAATCTATAATAAGCTTCAAATTACAACATAACATGCAAATATTAGCCTACTGATGCATTGCATACATTGCATCATATGTCTTTCATTTAGATTACTTTTATATCAATAAATGCTACTAAGGTATGTGTTTAGTCTTATTTACAGAATACAGGGACCTGAATGCAAATTACCCATATCCCGACCATAAACGCGTGCAACAGACTCATTTCTATCATAAAGACCAAGTTCAAGATTATCAGGTTACAAATGGAAATGTATCCAAGCATAAAAGCATTCAAGATCTAATTACAAAAAAGAACAAGGACTTAAGCACAAAAGTAGTCGGTGACATAATTGCAAGAAGCCAAGGACCTAATTGCAATTCACGAGTTACTATGGAGAAAATCTAAAGAAAAATCAATGTAGATCTCCAAATATATAAAGGAATTAATCCGGAGCTCAAAAGAATGGAAAGAATCAATCCAGACGCGCAAAGGAGGATCAAATCATACCATAAACATTCAACCAAAATCCGGACAAAATCAGAGCAATATATGCGGCGTTTCCGCCGCATATTACACTTACCATGCAGCGTTTCCGCCGCACCAGAGGCGATCCGTGTGCTCAAATTTTGTCCAGTTGTGTCTGGACTCGTGTACTCTCCAATTCTATACTTAGGTCTCTTGTAACAACTATAAATAGCCCCGAGAACGATGTTAAAAGGGTCTTGGCCTTAGACCTAGTTTTTATTTGTAGTCTTTATTTTAGTAATAAAATTCTGTCTTTTATTTCTTGTTTTTACTTTTCTTTTGTAATGCCTCTAGGACCCCTTCTTCCTCCCTCTATGAGTTTCTAACTCTTTCCAAAAGGTGAAGGTGACGGATTTAGGGTGAAGAGAAGATGAATAAATGTTATTATTTTAATTTCGTGATTAGTATATTTTGATTACTTGAGTTTATGTTAAATCATTTATCATGTAATGCTTCATAACTAACATGATTTATTATAAGTTTCTGAATTTCTAATCTAAACCCTAAATCTAAACCTCCACCCGACGGAATTCACCTCTTTGTTCTTGTTTTAGTTTTAATTGTTCTTGTTTCTTGCTTTAGATAATTAAAACCCAAAAATCTCAAAACCCAATTTATTCTTCTCTCCTTTCTTTCCCCCAATCGAAATCACACTAATAACAAATCTCTCCCTCCTTGTGTTCGACCCGTATTTGCCACGTCTTCATTGACGCCGTGCACTTGCGGTATAAATTAAATTCTCATCACCTACACATTCTATTGCAGATAGCAAGGGTCATCTACTTTATTGGCTTATTCCACTCATTAATATATTTTTTTTCAATTTGAAGGGTATGTAACTCATTTTAACAAATGAGATAATCGAATTAACCAAACACATCGTACGAAGAATGAACTTCACACGAAGAATCACATTCTTCAGATTTTCTACAAAAATTGAGTGTAGAAGGAAGAATCAACTCTTATAAGCTAATCCAAACAACCCTTAAGCTTCGGTTTTGATAGATCAACTTATAGATTCTAAATTAAGCTTTGTATGTGTAACATCCTCGAAAGCGGAAGAAATTTAAATTTTTAATAAAACACAACACGAGGATATTACCGAAGAAAGTGTACAACTGATGCACCAACATATATACAATATATATATCTGAGAGTTTTACAAAAATGTGATTACAACAAAAGCTAAGGAAAATATACATGTAATCGCTCGGACCTCAAAACAAGGAAAGCAGGATCGGGCCCCGAAAGCGCTCCTCCTCGGTCACCACCTCCTAATGCTGCCTATGACCTAACATAAAACATGAATATGCCTGAGTTTCCCGTGAGGAAACCCCATATGCCAAACTTCCATCACAATAAATGAACTAGACAGCTAAAACATGTATGATATGAAATGCAATAACCATCCATCGTCTCACTGGGCTCCCGGGAACTCTCTCCCTACCCCAGTAGACACGAAACAGTAACGGGTCTCGCGAGTCCTCTAGCCCAACCCTCACACGTGCCCCAGGCACCACAGCCGGAAACATCCTCGGCTAACACGCTGGATCACTCTCAGGTCAGTATCGTCTGTACCGCTGTCATCTTGAGCTGCTCCAGAAGACCACTCTCAGGCTGACACCATCACCCCTCTAGGGCCGGAGATCCGTTGCCATCTTGAGCTAGCCCCACACACATGAACCACCCTCAGGCCGGCACCTGTCACCCTCTAGGGCCGGAGATCCGTTGCCTTCTTGGGCTGGCCCGACAACACTCGTGAACCACTCTCAAGCCGGCACCGGTCACCCTCTAGGGCCGAAGATCCATTGCCATCTCGAGCTGGCTCCACAACACAAAAACACACAAAAACCATACCAAACGGTCGAACAAAACCTCCCAACTGGTTGACCGAATCCTCTCCACAGGACTGGCCCAACCAACAAAACTGTCAACCAGTCGAACGGCAAAGGGGTCCCGTTCGACCAAAATCGACCAGTGAAAACTCACTCCACAGTAAAACGCACCAACGGTCGAACCAAACACAAACACCGGTCGACCGAAAACGGCCAGTACCAAAACCAAATCCATCAGAAAACTCCGGTCGACCGAACCAGCTCGCGGTCGAACAAACTTTAAGTTATTTTAAATCGTCGGTCGAACGAGTCAACTAGGCGGTCGACCGTTTGGATGGTCAACGCCCCAACGGTCCTACAACAGTGCTTTCGGTCGACCGGAAAAAGGGTCCTGTTCGACCGAAAACACGTAGAGTCTCCATCCCTCGCTCAAAATGTACTACCGGTCGACCACCACCAAGGTATTGTTCGACCGGTACAAGCGATTTCGCCCAAATTACTCTACGACCGGTTGACCGAACCATGCCACCGGTCGACCGTTCGCAGTGCAAAACGCAGCTGCACAGGTCCGACGAACGCTCCGGCCTTCCGTCGACCACCCCAACACTCACCCAAGCATATGTGAGCATCAAAGTAAAGCTTGACATACCTTGAAGACTTGAAGAAGCCTTCTAAGACCCAACGGCGAGCTTCTCCTCACCAAACACCTTCTCCAACGAACTCCAACCGAGCAACGATTCTACCCTCTCTGGAGAACGTCCGATCCTCGCCTCACCTTCTGAAACCCACGGCTCGAGCTCCTCCGCACACCGGAGATCTGATCGGAGAGAGGGAGAGGATTTGAGCGGGAAAGAGAGAGAAAACGCGAGAGAGAGAGAGAGAGAACCACTCACCACATATACTCTTCTCCTCTAATCTCCACCATCCATCACATCTCTTCCAAAACAATCTCAGCTCTCCATCCTAATCCACCAATTAAGCACCTAAAAGCAATTAACCAAGTTAATTAGGTTTAGGATATAACAATCCACCCTACTTAAAAGAATTTTGTCCATGAAATCAGGACCAAAACTCACCAAACAAATCCGGGAACTCCTTCCGGACCTCTTCCTCAACTTCCCAAGTAGCCTCTTGCTCACTATGGTGCTGCCACCTGACCTTCACCATCGGAATGGTCCTCCTCCTGAGTTGGTGGTCCATCCGATCCACGATCTCCACAGGTCTCTCCTCGAGAGACAAATCCTGCCGGATCTCCGAAACCTCTAACTGAATCACGTGAGAAGGATCCACTACGTACTTCCTCAACATAGAAACGTGGAAGACGTTGTGAAGACCCGTAAACTGTGGCGGCAAAGCGATCCTGTAGGCATCCTCTCCGATCCAATCAAGAATCTCAAATGGCCCGACGTACCTCGGACTGAGCTTCCCTTTCTTCCCGAACCTCATCACTCCTCGAGATGGTGAAATCTTCAGGAAAATGTGATCGCCTACCTCGAACATCAATGCACGCCTACGCTTATCAGCGTAGCTCTTCTGCCTACTCTCAGCTGTCGCCAATCTCTTCCTGATCACATCCACTTTCTCGGCATACATCTGCATAATCTCAGGCACGATCAGCTGTCTCTCGCCTACATCGCTCCAGCACACTGGCGATCTACAAGGTCTCCCGTACAACGCCTCGTACGGTGCCATTCCGATACTCGAATGGTAACTGTTGTTGTAGGCGAACTCTATCAGTGGTAGATGCTCATCCCAGTGCCCTGCCCAATCCAGCGCACAAGCTCTCAGCATATCCTCTAGAGTCTGGATCGTCCCCTCTGACTGCCCATCTGTCTGCGGGTGGAATGTTGTACTAAACTTCAACCGTGTCCCCAGAGCCTACTGCAGACTTCCCCAAAATCTGGAAGTGAACCTGGTGTCTCGATCAGATATAATACTCACTGGCACTCCATCCAATCGAACTATCTCATCAATGTACAGTCTAGCCAGGTCCTCCAAGGGTAATGTGGTCCGAATTGCCAGAAAGTGCGATGACTTGGTCAGTCAATCAACTATTACCCAAATCGCGTCATGAGATCTCCTCGTCCTCGGTAACACGGTGACGAAATCCATCGTCACATGCTCCCACTTCTACTCTGGCAAATCTATCCTCTGCATCGGTCCCGCGGGTCTCTGGTGCTCAATCTTCACCTGCTGACAAACCAGACATCTTTCCACGAACTCTGCTATCTCAGTCTTCATCCCCTTCCACCAGAAATTCCTCTGAAGATCCTTATACATCTTCGTGCTCCTCGGGTGGATGGAATAACGGGACCTGTGTGCCTCCTCCAAAATTTCCTTCCTCAGATCTCCCCCATTTGGTACCCCGACTCGGCCTCTGAATCTCAGACCTCCGTCAACTCCTATACTGAAATCTGATCCTTCTCTGGCAACCAACTGCAACCACCCAGCTAACTAATGCATTGCATACAGTGCATCATATGTCTTTCATTTAGATTACTTTTACATCAATAAATGCTACTAAGGTATGTGTTTAGTCTTATTTACAGATTACAGGGACCTGAATGCAATTTACCCACATCCCGAGCATAAACGCATGCAAAAGACTCATTTCTATCATAAAGACCAAGTTCAAGATTATCGGGTTACGAATGGAAATGTATCCAAGCATAAAAGCATTCAAGTCCTAATTACAAAAAGAACAAGGACTTAAGCACAAAAGTAACCGGGGACTTAACTGCAAAAAGTCAAGGACCTAACTGCAAATCACGAGTAGCTTTTATTCTCTTGGAGAAAATATATATAGAAAAATCAATGTATATCTCCAAATATGTGAAAGAATTAATCCGGAGTTCAAAAGAATGGAAAGAATCAATCCAGACGCGCAAAGAAGGATCAAATCATACCATAAACATTCAACCAAAATCCGGACAAAATCAGGCCAGATTGTGCGGCGTTTCCGCCGCACCACACATACAATATGCGGCGTTTCCGCCGCCCAAGCTTCGATCCGTGTGCTCCAATTTCGTCCAGTCGTGTCTGGACACGTGTACTTTCCAATATTATACCTAGATCCCTTGTAGCAACTATAAATAGACCCGAGAACGATGTTAGAAGGGTCCTTAGTCTTTGGTGGTAGTTTTTATTCTTAATCTTAGTTTTGTAATCTTCTTTTCATTAATAAAATTCTGTCTTTTATTTCTTACTTTTAGTTTTCTTTTGTAATGTCTCAAGGACCCCTTCTTCCTCCCTCTATGAGTTTCTAACTCCTTCCAAAGGGTGGAGGTGACGGATTTAGGGTGAAGAGAAGACGAATAAATGTTATTATTTTAAGTTCGTATTAGTCTATTTTGATTACTTGAGTTTATGTTAAATCATTTATCATGTAATGCTTCATAACTAATATGATTTATTATAAGTTTCTAAATTCTCTAATCTAACCCTTAAATCTAATCCTCCACCCAACGGAATTCACTTCTTTGTTCTTGCTTTAGTTTTAATTGTTTTTGTTTCTTGCTTTAAATAACTAAAACCCCAAAAATCTCAAAACCAAACTTATTTCTTCTCTCCTTCTTTCCCCCAATCGAAATCACACTAATAACAAAATCTCTCCCTCCTTGTGTTCGACCCGTACTTGTCACCGCTTCAACGCGGCCGTGCACTTGCGGTATAAATAAAAATCTCAACAAGTTTTTGGCGCCGTTGCCGGGGAGGCGACGCAGATTTTGTTTTTTATTGATTTCGATTTTATCCTGTTTATCTTGTGCGCGATCTAAGTATTTGGATTTGTGTTTCAGGAGACAATAGAGTGCACGGCGAAATCCGAGCACCATCTGAGCTACACGAGCGGCGAAATCGCCGCACCTGAAGAGTAACTTGCGGCGAATCCGCCGCACACTTGGAGCTTCTGGGCTTCAAATTTTTCTGGGACGCGACTCATCTCTGGGTGGACGCGTGAAGCTACTGAAATTGCGAGAGCGGGCGGCGAACCCGACTGAGCATTGCGTAGGTAATCTTTGTTGCCTTTTTCCTCGTAATTTCTAGTTTCAGAAAATTTCCTTTTATTAGAATTGCACGTGTTAAGTTTAAAATTCCATAATTGGCAATATTTCAACTCTGACCTAAAATTCGCAAAATTAGAAAGACCTTAGTGCATGCATCATATAATGTTTTGTTTGCATTATTCTTGCTAAATTCTTGCAAATTAATTCTTGTTGAAGAGTGCTGGAGGCAAGGTACGTATCGCGGTTTTTAACGATTGCATTTAAGCATATAATTTAATTTGCATACAACCTTGAAATTGCCCCCCTCTAAAGACCATTGTTTGACTATCTCTGCTAGATTTAGGTTAAACTATCTTAAGGGCAACTCCGTAGGCAAAGATACGGTGGGGATTTCATCACCCTTCCGTGGCCCACAAATCACAATCCTAAAGTGTCACCCAAGCCTTAAAATTAAAAATCAATTAGACATTGGCCCCTAAGGACTCGGACTCAATTAAGGAGAAGAATTGGTTTGACTTGCTATGACCTGAAGCCGATCGAATTCAATTTGGTGTCTAGGAAGTGTTTTTGTGTTGACGAAAGTCTTCCAAGCGAAGTGGTTGTCTAATTGGCACCGACTCTGTCGGAAGCGCCCCCACTAGCTATACACTACCTGGCCAATTTGGTTTGATTAGTGAGGGAGGTGAATCAAGCGAATCAATTCGACTCAACCAGTTAGGAGTCGTCTAGATTTAAGTGACACTAGGTCTAGGATTGTTTGAACCGTGCTTGTTCAGGAAATTTCTGGCCAACCCTTGAATTTACCTTTTAGAGTTAAGTTTCCCTTCTAGTCTGAGTCTTCTTTCCCTTCTCATCTTTACCTTTCTATTGGTTGTTTCCATTTTTTTATTATTAAAAAAAACGAAAATTAAAAAAAAATTAATTAATTCTTGAAATTAAATTTGGAATTTAAATTTGGAATTTGAATTCAAAAATTGATTCAACCCGGTGCACTCAGATTTGGATTCGGGACTTGAGTAATCGACTCTCACGAGTTCATCTAGATTCCAGTCTGGAACTTTACCCCAATCCACCTGTTGCACCACCTCACCCAGATCCAATGGGTGAGAACGTAGTGGACCCGCCTGTTGCACAACCTATAACTCTGAGGGATCGATGCTATCCAGCGATGGCTGCTCAGCCATCGTGCATCGTTATGCCCACCATCCCGGGTCGCGACTTCGAACTTAAGGCACAATACATGAGTATGTTGCCTAAGTTCACCTCTAGGGAAGACCCATATCTCTTCCTTAGAGAATTTGAGGAAATCTGCTCTCTTATGCAATACCAGCATATCCCTGAGGAGGCAGTGCGTCTGAAATTCGTGCCTCTAGCACTGAAGGACGACGCTAAGAAATGGCTATATAGTCTAGCCGAAAGATCCAATAGAAGTTGGGCTGAATTTGTTCAAGTTTTCCTAAAAAAATATTTCCCCAACCATAAGACTATGAGGATTAGGAATGAAATTGTTGCATTCGTTCAGTCTGAGAGCGAGCCGTTCTATTCCTATCTAGAAAGATTTAAGAGTGTACTGACCCAATGCCCTCATCATGGAATTCCAAGATGGCAATTATGCCAAATTATTTATGAGGGATTGACACCCATATCTAGGGTTATGGTAGAATCCGTAAGCCAAGGGAACTTTATGTCAAAAAATGAAAATGATGCCTGGACTTTCCTTGAGGATTAAGCTGAAAACAGTATGCAATGGGACAATGCTAGAACACCGCTTAACCCGAGTATTGGATCTAGAATAGCAAGTCAACCCAAACCAGGTGTCTTAGCTGTAGATGCCAACATAGCGGCTGAAGCAAAACTAGCTACCCTTATGCGCAGAATGGAAAGTTTAGAGCTACAAGCCCAAAACCGAGTGAATCAAGCCTCAACTATCCCGTGCTCTAGATGTGGTCAGACTGGTCATGTAAAGGAGGATTGTGCGGAATGGGACCAAGTTAATGCCATGTATAACCATGCTAGAAATGACCCATACGCATCAACCTATAACTCGGGTTGGCGTAATAATTCCAATTTCTCATCAAACCAACAGGGTCAACCTCTTAGACAACAACCAAACCCGTATAATCAAAATAATACATCATATGGGTTTAGTAACAATAACGATCATGAGGTTAGGTTGACAAGCTTGGAAAATTTGATGAAAACTTTTATACAAACAACCAACCAGACCTTCCAAAGGCTAGAGACACAAGTCAGTCAACTAGCACAAATAGTAGGTGAAAGAGAAAAGGGTCGGTTTCCAAGTCAACCTGAGGTGAAGCCTAGATCTAATAATTCCTATCAATCCTATCAAGCACCTTCAGGAAATAACAACCCTAGACCGGTTCAAATGGTTAATGAAGAAGGTACGTTCCAACAAATAAATGCAGTAGTGTCATTACGGTCCGGAAGACAAGTTGATAACAATGTGGTAAATCCTAGAGTGTCCAATCAATCTAGCCATCAAGCACCCACATATGACCTGACCATTGAACCTGACGTCCAATCTGAAACGCCCAACCCACCTACTCAACCTGAACCCATAGCTCAACCTGAACCTGAGCGAGTCTATGTTCCTAAAGCCCCATTCCCCAATAGACTCAAAAAGAACTCAAGTGCACAAATAGAGAAAATCTTGGAAGTATTTAAGCAAGTTAAGGTGAACATTCCACTCTTAGATATGATTCAACAAATACCTGCTTATGCTAAATTCTTAAAAGATTTGTGCACTAAAACGAGAAAAACGAACGTACCAAAGAAGGCATTCTTAACTGCAAACATAAGTTCTATATTGTCCAACACATCTCCTATAAAATATAAGGATCCTGGGTGTCCCACAATTTCATGTTCAATAGGAGATACTTTTATCAACAAAGCCCTTCTAGACCTTGGTGCTAGTGTTAACCTACTCCCGTACTCTGTCTATGAGCAAATGAACCTTGGTCCATTAAAACCCTCTAAGACAACCCTTCAATTTGCTGATTGCTCTACTAAGAAACCAAGAGGTATAGTCGAGGACGTTTTGATCAAGGTGGGTGACTTCATTTACCCAGTGGATTTTGTCGTACTAGATACCGCACCTGTTGTAGATCCTAAGAGACAAATCCCTGTAATACTAGGCAGACCCTTTTTAGCCACTTCTGAAGCATTGATAAACTGTCGAAATGGGCTCATGCAGTTATCTTTTGGGAACTTAAAAGCTGAATTTAATATCTTTCATGTTGATAGTGAGCCCGAAATAATATGCAATCAAAGTGATGTTGTGATGAGAGTACGTATCTATAAGAGTTCTGAATCAAATAAATCATCACAAAATCAAAAAGAAAGTGAGAAAAGGAGGAGTAATTCTGCGACACACCCACCGTCACTCGAGCAAATAAGAGAACCAATTTATGTGAGGGGTGTGGAACCTGTAACTCAGGATGCTCATTGCAACATGAGGAAGAATTCAACTGGATACATGCACCAATATGGTGTCATTCAATCCAGTTCTGACTATGGTTGACTTTGAGCAAATTCCATCCGTCCACCGCAGTTCATCAAGGTAATAAGTGCATTTGCTTTATATTTGCATACATTGAGGACAATGCATGATTTAGGTGTGGGGGGGTGTTTATGTATATATTTATCTATATATTCTGTATTTTTTATTTCTTAAAAAAAAAATTTATATCAATATTTCATGACATAGCTTAAGATTGAACTGCTAAAACCCGTGTACAAATTGCATTGAGTTTTTGTTCCTTATTATATAGTTCTGCTTGTAGAAATTGTGACATAAATCTAAGTTCCAAAGAAATAACTCATTGCCCTTTAAGACATGTATGCACTTAAATTGGATGAATCAAATCTTTGAAGTGGTTGATAAAAAGCAGAGGTTGAGGAAAATATACCGGGAAGTGTGGACTTCTAATAGCAATTAAGCCTTGAGGAAAATAAAAATAAAGGAATAAAGTGAAGAAAACACATTTTGCAAAATGATTACAAAAGCCCAAGCCTTTGAGTCACTGGTCCGTAGGGGTATCTTGAAACCCGGTAACTTGAGTCTACCAGCTCGGGATTATCGACCAAACTCGTTACACGAATGCAAAAGGGTAAAAGTGTCAAAAAGCAAATGTGTTGAATCACGGAAGAAAAAAAAATTAATATAATAATACTCAAGGCCCAAAGCTAAAAGAATGATCCATGCCATGGTTGATCCGAATGATACTTCACCACCAGAGGAGGCGTGCAAAATAATTCAAGTGATAAACATGTGTAGAAGGGTTAGTGGTTTGAATGTTGGAGGAACAAAGACCAATTCATAATTTTAATGAGTTAGATTTATATAATGAGCATGCAACAATTCTCAGTGATATGTATAAGGTTGAGGTAGGGATATTGAGAACTATTAATGAAATGTTGATTCAGGATTTTGTGGGTATATCCGCTGAAAACCCTCAGGAGACAACACTCCTCCCCCTTGGCAACAAGGAGGATTAACGGCTTGTTGCACATGCTAAGTGCAACCGTGATTCCTACGAAAGTGAGTTAGGATTTCCCTGTTTTCATTTTTTCTTATATTCTGTTTTGCTAGGGACTAGCAAAATCTAGGTGTGGGGGTATTTGATGCATTGCATACAGTGCATCATATGTCTTTCATTTAGATTACTTTTACATCAATAAATGCTACTAAGGTATGTGTTTAGTCTTATTTACAGATTACAGGGACCTGAATGCAATTTACCCACATCCCGAGCATAAACGCATGCAAAAGACTCATTTCTATCATAAAGACCAAGTTCAAGATTATCGGGTTACGTATGGAAATGTATCCAAGCATAAAAGCATTCAAGTCCTAATTACAAAAAGAACAAGGACTTAAGCACAAAAGTAACCGGGGACTTAACTGCAAAAAGTCAAGGACCTAATTGCAAATCACGAGTAGCTTTTATTCTCTTGGAGAAAATATATATAGAAAAATCAATGTATATCTCCAAATATGTGAAAGAATTAATCCGGAGTTCAAAAGAATGGAAAGAATCAATCCAGACGCGCAAAGAAGGATCAAATCATACCATAAACATTCAACCAAAATCCGGACAAAATCAGGCCAGATTGTGCGGCGTTTCCGTCGCACCACACATACAATATGCGGCGTTTCCGCCGCCCAAGCTTCGATCCGTGTGCTCCAATTTCGTCCAGTCGTGTCTGGACACGTGTACTTTCCAATATTATACCTAGATCCCTTGTAGCAACTATAAATAGACCCGAGAACGATGTTAGAAGGGTCCTTAGTCTTTGGTGGTAGTTTTTATTCTTAATCTTAGTTTTGTAATCTTCTTTTCATTAATAAAATTCTGTCTTTTATTTCTTACTTTTAGTTTTCTTTTGTAATGTCTCAAGGACCCCTTCTTCCTCCCTCTATGAGTTTCTAACTCCTTCCAAAGGGTGGAGGTGACGGATTTAGGGTGAAGAGAAGACGAATAAATGTTATTATTTTAAGTTCGTATTAGTCTATTTTGATTACTTGAGTTTATGTTAAATCATTTATCATGTAATGCTTCATAACTAATATGATTTATTATAAGTTTCTAAATTCTCTAATCTAACCCTTAAATCTAATCCTCCACCCAACGGAATTCACTTCTTTGTTCTTGCTTTAGTTTTAATTGTTTTTGTTTCTTGCTTTAAATAACTAAAACCCCAAAAATCTCAAAACCAAACTTATTTCTTCTCTCCTTCTTTCCCCCAATCGAAATCACACTAATAACAAAATCTCTCCCTCCTTGTGTTCGACCCGTACTTGCCACCACTTCAACGCGTCCGTGCACTTGCGGTATAAATAAAAATCTCAACACTAACTCCTCGTCAGCCCTCTGAGCCTGAACAATACTCGTAACCATGTGAGGCTCCACTCTCAGCCCAGCTATCACCGCGCCCTCAAAGTCCGTGGTGAACGGCTTCCATTCTGACCATGTCTCTAGTAGTTTCCACTCCTGAATACACAAACCAGCGGCTGGAATTTCCACCTTTCTGCTCAAGGCATCCGCGACTGTATTCACCTTCCCCGGATGGTAGGAGATAGTGAAATTATAGTCCTTGATCAGCTGAAGCCACCTGCGCTGCCTCATATTCAACTCCTTCTGCGAAAACAGATACTTCATACTCTGATGGTCCGTGAACACCTCGAACTTCTCCCCGTACAAATAATGACGCCAGGTCTTCAGCGCATGAACTATTGCTGCCAACTCCAAATCGTGAGTGGGGTAGTTCCTCTCGTGCACTTTCAACTGCCTCGAAGTATAAGAAACTACCTGACTGTGCTGCATCAGTACACAACCCAACCCCACACCAGAAGCATCACTATAAATCACAAAACCTCCACTGCCACTGGGGAGAGTCAGAACTGGAGCAGTCGTCAACCGACTCTTCAGTTCCTGAAAACTGTCCTCGCATTTCTGGGACCAAACAAACTTCACTCCCTTCTGCGTCAGTGCCGTCAAAGGTGAAGCAAGCCTCGAGAAGTTCTTGATGAATCAATGATAATAACCCGCCAATCCAACAAAGCTCCTGATCTCTGTCACACTCGTCGGGGCTCTCCACTAAGTCACTGCCTCCACCTTCGCTGGATCCACTGATATGCCAGCCCCAGATACAATGTGACCAAGAAAAGCGACATTGTCTAACCAGAACTCGCACTCGAAAACTTAGCGTACAACTGATGATCTCTCAGAATGCCAAGTACGATCCGCAAGTGCTCCCTGTGTTGCTCTATGTCCGGTGAATATACCAAGATGTCATCTACGAAGACCACCACAAATCGGTCGAGGTACTGACTGAACGTCCTGTTCATCAGATCCATGAAAGCTGCAGGCGCGTTCGTCAATCCGAACGGCATCACTAGAAACTCATAGTGACTGTATCTCGTCCTAAACGCAGTCTTCTGAATGTCTGCCTCTCTGATTCTCAACTGATGATACCCGGATTGCAGGTCAATTTTCGAAAATATCTTCGTTGACTGCAACTGGTCAAACAGGTCTTCAATCCTGGGTAAAGCATACTGATTCCTCACAGTAACCTTGTTCAGCATTCTGTAATCGATGCACATCCGCAATGAGCCATCTTTCTTCTTCACAAATAGTACCGGAGCTCCCCAAGGCGAGACACTGGGGTGGATAAACCCAGTATCTAACAGATCCTGCAGCTGCTTCTTCAGCTCAACCAACTCAGTCGGTGCCATCCTATAAGGAGCCTTCGACTTTGGAGTGGTCCCTGCCACTAAATCAATACCGAACTCCAACTCCATGTGAGGCGGCAGACTAGAAACACCTGAAAATACATCACCAAACTCCTGGACAATCTCTATGTCCTCCAATGACCTCATCTCTGGATCTGGAACGACCAAGGTAGCCACGAAAGCTCTGCAGCCCTGCTCAAGCAGCTTCCGTGCCCTCGCTGCTGACACTACGACCCGACCACCCCGGTCCTTCCCTCCCCTGATTAGGAAATCAGGTAGCCCCTTCCTCGGGATCAGAATCTTCTTCTCCCGGCACAAAACCCGAACATCATACTGCGATAGCCAATTCATCCCCAATATAACATTGAAATCCTCCATCGGCAACAAGATCAGGTCAGCAGGAAACTCCTGATCTTCCGAAACAATCGTGGCGCCGGGGAGGAAGCTCCCCACAATGCCCACCAAACCCAAGGGTGTGCTGACCTCCAACGTGGCAGTCAACATCGCAGGGGTACGACCCAACACACTCGAAAATCTCTCAGAAATGAACGAATGTGTTACCCCACAATCGAACAACACTCTGGCTACCAAACCCGCAATAAGGAGCGTACCTTCCACCACAGTGGTGGCGTCCTTTGCGTCCTCTGCCTGAACAGTGAATACACGCCTGGTCCTCTGTCCCTGCTGAGGTGGTGCAAAAGGACGACGACCTCCGTCTCTACCCACCACTGGGGGTCTCGCTAGAGTACTGGACTCGCCTGGTCCGCTCCTGCAATCTCTGGCATAATGGTCTGGCTGACCACAACTGAAACAAACTCCAGGAAGGCTCCCACACTCTCGACCTGGGTGGACTCTTCCACACTTCCTGCACGGCTCAGGCTGGCATGCACTGCTCCCCTCTATCCGGGGACTCTTGCCCGGATTTCCTGCCAGTGGAGCTCCCGGACGTCCACTGCTCTTCCTCTGAGGCCTCTTGGACTCTGCATAATTCTCCTGATAGTCCTAGTCTATGCGAGTCGCGAACTTCACAACATCTGCTAAGGTCTGCGGCATGCTGTAAGTCACGCGAGTACGGAGTTGCTTCCGAAGCCCCCGAATAAACTTCCTCACCCTCTGAATCGGGGTCACACAAAACTCCAGACAATAACGCTCTAAAGCGTTGAACTTCCGGACGTCATCCGCCAAGTCATCTCACCCTGCTCGAGGCTCATGAACTCCTCTCTCTTCCCGTCCCTGACAAGCTCTGGGAAGTACTGCTCATTGAATTCCCTGAGGAACTCATCCCAGCTGATATCAATCCTGCCCGGAAACACCACTACAGTCGTGGTCCTCCACCAGTTGGACGCCTCGCCGCCCAACACATATGTGGCCAACCCCACCATCCTCTCTGGTGCTCCTCAGCCCAATCCGTGGCTCCAGTCTCCTCACTGGTACTCGGGCCACGTGGGGGAAGTCTCTTGCAATTCGGAGGCATCTACACACGAGATAACAAAACTGAAAATCAGATGATTATGGATGCATGCTCTAAAATGCAACTATCTAAAAGACAACTAAGGTGACTTCTTTGGACAAGTGCGTCGGAACAGACCGCTCTGATACCAATTTGTAACATCCTCGAAAGCGGAAGAAATTTAAATTTTTAATAAAACACAACACGAGGATATTACCGAAGAAAGTGGACAACTGGTGCACCAACATATATACAATATATATATCTGAGAGTTTTACAAAAGTGTGATTACAACAAAAGCTAAGGAAAATATACATGTAATCACTCGGACCTCAAAACAAGGAAAGCAGGATCGGGCCCCGAAAGCGCTCCTCCTCGGTCACCACCTCCTAATGTTGCCTATGACCTGACATAAAACATGAATATGCCTGAGTTTTCCGTGAGGAAACCCCGTATGCCAAACTTCCATCACAATAAATGAACTAGACAACTAAAACATGTATGATATGAAATGCAATAACCATCCATCGTCTCACTGGGCCCCCGGGAACTCTCTCCCTACCCCAGTAGACACCAAACAGTGACGGGTCTCGTGGGTCCTCTAGCCCAACCTTCACACGTGGCCCAGGCACCACAGCCGGAAACATCCTCGGCTAACACGCTGGATCACTCTCAGGTCGGTATCGTCTATACCGCTGCCATCTTGAGCTGCTCCAGAAGACCACTCTCAGGCCGGCACCCTCACCCCTCTAGGGTCGGAGATCTGTTGCCATCTTGAGCTAGCCCCACACACACGAACCACCCTCAGGCCGGCACCGGTCACCCTCTAGGGCCGGAGATCCGTTGCCTTCTTGGGCTGGCCCGACAACACTCGTGAACCACTCTCAGGCCAGCACCGGTCACCCTCTAGGGCCGGAGATCCGTTGCCATCTCGAGCTGGATCCACAACACAAAAACACACAAAAACCGTACCAAACAGTCGAACAAAACCTCCCAACTGGTCGACCGAATCCTCTCCACGGGACTGGCCCAACCAACAAAACTGTCAACCGGTCGAACGGCAAAGGGGTCTCGTTCGACCGAAATCGACCAGTGAAAACTCACTCCACAGTAAAACGCACCAACGGTCGAACCAAACACAAACACCGGTCGACCGAAAACGGCCAGTACCAAAACCAAATCCATCAGAAAACTCCGGTCGACCGAACCAGCTCACGGTCGAACAAACTTTAAGTTATTCATCGGTCGAACGAGTCAACTAGGCGGTCGACCGTTTGGATGATCAACGCCCCAACCGACCTACAACAGTGCTTTCGGTCGACCGGAAAAAAAGTCATGTTCGACCTAAAACACGCAGAGTCTCCATCCCTCGCTCAAAATGTACTACCGGTCGACCACCACCAAGGTATTGTTCGACCGGTACAAGGGATTTCGCCCAAATTACTCTACGACCAGTCGACCGAACCATGCCACCGGTCGACCGTTCAAAGTGCAGAACGCAGCTGCACGGGTCCGACGAGCCCTCCGGCCTTCCGTCGACCACCCCAACACTCACCCAAGCATATGTGAGCATCAAAGTAAAGCTTGACATACCTTGAAGACTTGAAGAAGCCTTCGAAGGCCCAACGGCGAGCTTCTCCTCACCAAACACCTTCTCCGACGAACTCCAACCGAGCAACGATTCTACCCTCTCCGGAGAACGTCCGATCCTCGCCTCGCCTTCTGAAACCCACGGCTCGAGCTCCTCCGCACACCGGAGATCTGATCAGAGAGAGGGAGAGGATTTGAGCGGGAGAGAGAGAGAAAATGCGAGAGAGAGAGAGAAAAAACCACTCACCACATATACTCTTCTCCTCTAATCTCCACCATCCATCACATCTCTTCCAAAACAATCTCAGCCCTCCATCCTAATCCACCAATTAAGCACCTAAAAGCAATTAACCAAGTTAATTAGGTTTAGGATATTACAGTATGTATCCAAATAAAGTAGTTTTTTGAGACAAAAGCTTGGCCACGAGCTTCCATTTGGCGATGCAATGTGAATCTGTCTTTGGAATCTCTGTCCTTCTCCCATTTGGGAAAGTGAGTTGTAATTCCAAATCAGGTTAATCCAATATCATTTTCACAGATACGCAATTAAGCACGTCACTGGAATTCAAACTTGCGTTGGGAGGGGATTGTTCCACTTCCCCCAACCAATTGCGCTATTCGTAGAGCTGTAATTAGGATGGGTATTACTCATCAATTTTCGTACCATTTTAAAAATTATGTTTGTTTATCCATACCCACATTACTTGGTTAATAAATGGAGTGAGTACTAGTAATCTAGTATGACTCTTCAAACCTGTTTATCCATTTACCCATTTAATATTTTAATTATGTTAATATATTAATTATTAATACACTTGTATCTTAATCCTTGACATAACATAAAAACATAACAATAACATGTAACCTTTAACGGTAGTTTGCATATGTTTCAGGCATTTCATGATGGTTTTAGATTAATATTGGTGTTATATTTGTTATTTTACATATATTTTGTGTTTATTAATTGATTTTTTTATTTTTCTTTATGCATTAATTGATGTGATGTGTGTTGTTACATATCTAAGAGTTGAATTTAGAAAAGTGAATTCACTAGATTTTACTAAATGTTGTAACAAACCATGAATGTCATATAATACCCGTCATACCCTCCTCACACTCGTTTATTAAATGGGCATGGGGCGGGTACGAGTCCAACATAACTTAATTGGGAATATACACATACCATTTAGGGGGCGTTTGGTTGGGCTGATTGGAAAGAATGGAATCAGAATCTCATACCAGAATGGAATGGATATCATTCCCATTCTTGATTTTCAATGTTTGGTTTATTTAATGAATGGATTCTAACTCCGATTCATGTTGTTTGGTTTATCCCAGGAATGGAATCCTCTGTTTTCTTTTTTGTTTATCATTTCAACATATAATATGTATTCAATAGTCGAAATATTAACATCCTATGAATATATAATTACCATTAATATTCAACATGTAATATGTATTCTTTTTACAACTTCCATAATATAATTGCACAAACATATACAACTTCCATAATATAACTCCACCATATAGTATATTAAACATTCATATTGTTGGTACAAGATCATATATGTCCGAATAACAAAAACAGACATCCAAGAGTTTACCAAATACGTCTCTAGTACATTACTGATGTCTAAAATTATGACAAAAATAACAAACACATATATAATATATCAAGCATCACTACTACCACGAGGTGGCAAGTTAGGATGAATCATGTTGATAACAAATTCTTTCTTCCACTCTTCATCTGGACTCTCATAAAAGAGAGAAAGATTACTCGAGTCTGAGGCTAATTTTTTTGCAGCCAACATTGCTTCAAATCTAGTTAGCCCATCAATGCTAAGCAACTCATTTATCAAATTCCTTTTTTGGTTCTCCAGTTCCTGTTCACGAGCTATAATAGCTTCTTCACGAGCCATGAGAACTTGTTCATGCTGCTGAGTGGTAGACATAGCACTTGCAATGGTTGAAAGATGAGTGTTCATTTCGCTCATAAAATTAGACAAGTTTGAAGACATATTAGACACAGAAGAAGTTAAGTCCACAACCATCTTCTTCTTCCCTTTCGCCTTTGGTGTCTTCTCCTTCTTTGCCTTTTTGGTACTCGGTTCACATGGAAAAGGTTGGCTTGATTGGTTCACTGACTCTGTTTCCTCCATCTCATGATCACCACTAGTTTCATCATTTTCATGATCGACCAACTCCTTCTCTTGACCATCAACAGCATCTTCAAAAGTCTCGGAAACAATCCCATTAGCTCGATCAGCACCGAAAATGATATCAAGTTTATCCAGGTATGGAAAAGAAACTTGCCACAATCCTTGAGCTGATTTATGAGTCTGAATGAAAAGAAACTTTAGAAATGACAATCAAGACAATTTATGAAGAAGGATAAAGTATGCAAGAATAAAAACCATACCCTACAAAAATCTTCATAAGCTTGCCTTTCACACTGTACCATTTTCTTTTCATCATCCCAACTAAAACCAGAAGTGCGAAACATCTCATGGAGCACGTTGAATTTGTCTTTGAACCATTTGATTTTTGACTCAATGTGAGGATTTGCTTTCAAACCACATCCAGGGAATTGTTGATCTAGCAAGTTCTCTAACTTGTTCTTATAACCACTTTTGAAGCTTCCATCGGCCTTCCAAGAAGGATCAACACACATCTCTAACAATGAGGCCAGTAAGAATTCTTCCTCTGCTTTAGTCCAAGGACGCTTATTTTTCCCCCTTCCACCCTTAGATATTTGACTAACATCCATCCTGCCATTATTTTATAGGACATACGTACAATGTACATAAAAGGAAAAATGGAACATGTAATTACATTAGAAAATGGCACAAATAGAACATGTTATTACATTAAGAATGAGAAATGTCACAAATAGTACATGTTATTACATTACGAAAAGCTACAAGTGGGAACAACAGATAAACTTTATTGTTCTTACATAAAACACCACAACACAAATGCTATATATTTCTAGTATTTCTAACTCTCCAATTGTTGAACAGACTTTGTGCATGATTATTCCGGAAATTAGTCCAATCATCTGAACTTTCAATGCAAGTAATGTACTCTACTTCGTCGTCTGAATCATCGCTTTCTTCTTCATCATCATCAGAATTCTCGTTGATATTATAATCAGTTGGCATATGTTTTCGAATAAGGTTATGTAGTAGTACACATGCTTGGACTATGCGACCTTGAACACGTATTGGAAAAAATGAAGGTGATCTAAGAATGGCCCACCTCCCCTTTAGTAAGCCAAAACATCTCTCAATGACATTCCTAGCTTTAGAATGTTTCATATTGAAGTATTCCTCTGTGCTAGTGTATATAAAAACATGGCAACAATTTCTTGTAAGGATATATTTGAACTTCCACTCAACCCTCCATTGTCCCTAACCATCTCACATAGAACGGTAAAGGTTTTCCTGTCTATACGAAGTTCACTCTTACAAATTATATCACTTTCGGTAATCAACCTATTTAAATTATTTAATCTACGACGCTTCTTTTCTCTCTTGTTGTAATGTGGATGTTCGATCTTATGCATAGTCACACTTAACATACACAACATCATGTACACCGTAGTCACTACATTTATGAGTGTAATAATCATAACGAGCGATTGTAGTTGTTTCTTCCTCCTCCTTCGTAATAAGGTCAATTGTGATGAAGCCATTTCTGTACATGTTCATATCAATATCATCACAACATAACAGAAGGAAAGAACAAAAACAGTCGACAAAGGTAAAGAATGTCAGAAAGAACTACACATAAAGAAAAGCAAAAACTAACCATCTCCAAACCATTTCTACACATGAAGAAAAACAAGAACTAACCATTTCTACACATGAAGAAAAGCAAGAACTAACCATCCCAATAGATGAGGGCAAAATAGATGCAAGATGCGGGCAAAATAGAAGTGATGCGGGATGGATGCAAACCTGGGAGACGCGGTGTGGATGGTCGTCGTGTCGCCGCGGAGGAACGGGAGGGTAGTAGTTGGTTAGATCGGGGAGGGACGACGAACGGGGAGGGACGACGATCGGTGAGGGACAGCGATCGGAGGGAATGAGGAGAGGAGGTGGGAGTCGGCGCTGGGGAATTGGAGAAGAAGATAAGGAGAGAGGGTGGGGATGTGGGGAGAGGTGGTGAAATGTGGAATGGAACGTGAATCTAGGGTTGGTGGGTGGGTTTCTCGTTCTGGGGGTATGGGTTAGGCATAGAATGAAATCCATTCCCATTCATGGGCTTAAAATAAGCAAAACAAACACTACAACGGAATGAGATCCATTCCATTCCATTCCAAACAGCCCAACCAAACGCCCCCTTAATCAGGTTGTTATGGATATGGGTATGATCATACCCTGTCCCGTTTACACCCTTTGCGACGCTGACAAAAGACTACAAAATGTTGTTTGGCAAGTTGGGTAATTGTCGAATGTTTAAAATCATGTACAAACTTGTCCATTGTTTTAATTTATATATATATGTTACATAATTTTTTTAATAAATAAATAAATAAATTATATTTGAAAGATAAAACACAAATGACATGATTATTTTCAAATATTCATAATAATATAACGATATACAAGAAAATAGTATATCTACAAATGTTATTCATACTAATTTACCGTGAACTCGATATTATTATATTCGTAAATCATAAAATAATTTAATTATTTTAATTTCCAATATCATCAACTAACATGCACAAACAAAAAAACTGTCAAAAGGAAATTTAGTGGTTTCATTTCCACTGGTTTATCAATGATTCCTAAAATCCATTTTTTTTACATTTTCTTTGGTGCAAACATGACCTAGATGTTAATTTAAATTCACGTTCATTTCAACAAACGTAAGAACCTTACGTTCATTTCTACATGCATCCATATTTTTGCAAACAATGGATTGACTGTTGAATCCAACAAGAGATTGGCTTCCTTCCTCGGTCTGATACTCCCTCCCCGTCATTTCACAATTCTCCCAATCTGAATCCTCATCGTCTTCTCGGGGCCCTACCTCTATCTCGAAACCACTCCTGGATCCGTCTTGTTTTTGTTGGTCTTACCCATGATCGCCGATCACTTTTTTTTCCAATTACATCCAATTCGTTGCTTTTCAAATGAAATTCAGTGGTGGCATTTATTGGTCTTATTTCGGTCCCCCCCATTTTCCATACATTGAAGTTAAATCCAAATTTTCACTCTCCCATTCTTCGGCTACTTTAGGTCTAACGTAATCGCTTCAAGTGCTTGTCTTACTACTCTTTTGACGTGGTCTCCAGTTTTTGAAGGGCAGATGTTTCTTATCCCGTATAACTTTCGGAAGAGTACTCGTAGACGTATCTATCTTTTTTATATAAAAGGGTGGTTCCATTCATAATAAAATAATATTTGGGTTGTCATAAGATACAACATCCCAACAAGCACGGATTCCCATTTACCGGATAAAAGTTTAAGCCTACACCACCAATACAACCATAATACTCCTACATTAAGGCACTGGTCTAATTCACAAGATATATCTATCAATTCACAAGATGAACAAAAAAGCTTATAAAGATATTACACAACAATCCACGGAATACAACCTAGACATATCTATCTATAAATTGAAACAAAACCAACACAAAGTAAATATAAAAAAAGGTGGATTCGCATCATGAGAGCTATTTAAACTAGGAAAGAGGGGGAGATATCTGAGGTTGGTACGTAGACAAAATGATGTTGTACTTCTATTTCAGAGTCTACGGTGGGTGGAGCAGAGGGTTCTCAGCCTCAGGCGCTAAAGGTGAGTGGAGTAGACCAAATCATGCAACTTACCCACCAAAATCCTTACCTTAGTTGAGGATGGTGTCTCGCCATAAAGCCGGTTTTGAAGCCCATTTTGGAGTCCAAGTAGTATTTTCCTAAAAAAATAACTCTAGGCTGGGCTCGCGAAAAAGCTATATAAAAATAAAACATATGTGAAGTTACATGTAAAATTGATTTGGCGACCAAACTATAGGATTTGGTATTTTAGCAAGAGTAGTGGGCTAGATGTGCTTTTCCCCCCTCTTTTTTTGACTCACATCCCTCCACTAATTTTCCATTCGCTCATCAACCACTCCACTCATTCTCTCTCATACACCACGTGCAAACTCCAACATAAATTATGTCCTCTTATTCTCTCTCATTCTCTCATGTTCATAAAAACACACAGATATTCATTTATATTTTTGCTCAAACAGTTATATATCACGTTCAGTCTAATATATCTGATCATATTTTTGGATATATCAACAACATTGAGAAGGTGAGCTCAATGGGGCATTGATATATCTCACTCTCGGTATATATCTGACCATATTTTTCGTTCCCCCAAGAGATGGTGTGAATCTTCACTTAAACAATGGTATGTCACGTGGGATATATCAATGCTCCCTTGAGATATATCACAAGGGTAACATAAATTAATGCTTTATTGGTCTCCCCCTTCTCAATGCTCCATTTTAAGATATATCGCAAATGTTAAATATATCACATTGGACGTGATATGAGCGAAGATTCATAGGGTTATTGTGCAGGAAACGAAAAATAAGGTCAGATATATCATAATGAACGTGATCTATCACTTTTTTGGTGGAGATATATTTAACAAATCTTTGCTTCTATATGAACATGAGAGAATGTTAGAGAATGAGTATAGAGAGTTCATGTCAAAAATTGCATGTGGCCAAGGAGAGAGAATGACAGGAGAGAGTTTCTCACATTTTGCATGTGGAAGACAATGAGCGGAGAGAGTGAGGAGTGGAGAAGAGAGAAAATTAATGGAGAAAAGTTTTCGATGTTAAGTAAAAAAAATTCAAAATAAAAGTATTGAAAAAATCAAATTAGACCTTTTTGGAAAACATTTTACAAACTAGACCCGCTGTCACCACGTCGCGACACATTGTGACAGCGGGTCTTGTTTTTTTAGTGTATACAGAACTCGACACCTTAGACGCTAATTTCTGTAAACATAAATTTCTTTAAAGAACTTGGTGTTTCAAGTGTCAAGTATTTTATGAACGAACTCGATCTCTCAATTACTGAGAGATCATGAGGAACTCCACAAATACACAGTGATTAAGGACCATAAGAATGTCTCCACACTCACTGCGAAGCTGAAGGATAGGATGAATACCTTCCTGGCATGTTGTGGGGTCCACGACCTAGGTACGCTACGATTGAGTCAGGATATGGTGGTGGAGGAAGCAGAAGATGATAATAATATTGTTTGAGCTATTATAGAATGCGGAGATGGGGTCTTACTCAAGAAACATGAGAGGCTGCAAATGTCAGACGAGGTGTGGCCACGATCATGGTTGAGGCGTGCTTAGGCACGTCCTAAGAAGAAAAAGATGTTGTAGGGTCACGTAGGATAGATATGTGAGAATACGAATATTAGGTTATATTAAGCTTCTTTTCTTGTTATTTCGAATACAAAACGATATTACTATATTACTGTTAGTTTGGTTTATGGTTTCAAAATGTTAACATGTTTTTGTGGATATTTTGGTTTTATTGTTGTTATTTGTGTATGATGGATGACTTCCAAATTTTTGATTTTACTACTGTGATTTTCATATAGTGTATGTCTTTGAAAAAAATTTAACAGGTCATTACTTATCCCTAAATGAATGATCAGAATTCCAAACCTATATAAACAGAACTCGACATTTATGTTGTCGAGTTCTGTATTGTAACGCCCTCAATCTACACTCGAGACGCAATAATCAATAATGAACTAGAACAAGCGAAAAAGGGACATTAACAAAATATGGTCAAGTCGAGGTCTCAATTAAAAACATAACATAATGTCAACATTAGGATACAAGCGGAAGGGACATACAAGAACTCTGAAATCCTACTACATGAATTCTAAGAGATGAAAGGATTGCATTAATTGACCTCACAGATCGAGTCCTACAGTCCCAAGCCCAAGTAGCCTCCAACCACCTACTACGTCCCACCTGCACACACAAAAGCCACGCCTGAGACTCGAAACAAGACTCCGTACACCACCCCAACCTGACACCGTACTAAATCATGGCAACTATACGACTCACACTGGTCTTGTATCCCAAGTCGACCATGCGTCCCAACAAGGCCAAACGTGCACCATGGCCCCATCGCACATCCAATCCACAAGGCAACACTCAACTCGCTTTCACGGCATAACTATCACACGTCCCAACGCGGTCACACGTTTTTACCAGACCAAGCATGCACCCTTGATAAGACTGTGCATTCGATCCATCAGGCAACGTCCTACTCCAACCACGAACCCAAGCCTGTGAGCCCGACTCCAACGGCCACTCATCACAACGTTGGTGAGCTGACCAGTTCCACATCCAGCCTTGAGAGCCGACCTCAAGCCTGAGCCCGTAAGCCCAGCTCAAACGGTCACTCGTCACAACGTAGGTTGACCCTCCTGAGCCGCCACAATACAGGAGGGAAACTCTAATGTCTAGTCATATGCACCTCGCACGCCATCTCACTACCCGACTGAGTCCGTGAGCAACGCCCCAACGACCACTTGTCACAATGTGGGTAGATGATTGGTTCCACGAACCTCTCACACGTCACACAATACAAGGGGTAAATGCAATTTACCCCAAAAGTAAGAGTCACACAACCCCCACAAAAACATAGAGCAATAAATATGAAACAAGACTAGAGAATCATAAATGTTGTATGGTAAAATTATAGCTCTAAAATTCACAGTCAAAAGGGTACAGAGGTCTAAGCATAATTCCGTTACAGTTTTCTTACTAATCAAAAATCTCATAAGGTTAGGGGAAAAACAATAAATTACCCAACTAATACAATTTACTACAAATATACAAAAATCCAAGGAAAAGACCAATTTTCTATAAATTAAATTCTTTCTTAAATTATGAAAAGTTCAGGATTTTCCAGCAATATTTTATATTACAGGAATGAGTGGAATTCTCAGTAAATTAGAGAGGTTGTTCATTATTTATACAAAACACTGTAGGATCGTGTGGGTTATGGGTCCACTAATCACTTTTAAGTTAATCCCTAACTAATCAAACAATAAACGCAGCGGAAACAAATTTAAAAACTAGTAGGGAAATAACATGCAAACCACAAAGAGACTCGGCGTTTTTATAGAGGTTCGGCACCCCACCCGGGTCCTAGTCCTCTCTTGTAAGCTCCGCTCGACTCCGCGAGCTCCGCCTACGTCTTCACTATCCACTCCCCATTCCGGGCCGGGAGAGAACGCCTTTACACCACAAGCAACGCGAACAACCCTCGCTTGCTTGAATTCTTCCTCTCACAATCTGAGAGGGACACTTCGGGCTTTCACCGAAGTCCTTGCTTCTTTTGACAACACTTGTAACTGAGTGGGATTCACTCTCTAATTGAGCACACTTTGAGTAGGATGAGTAATTGATCAAAAGTGTGAAGTTTAGTCTTATAGAGTGTAGAAATGGGAGCTTTGAGGATTGAGGTTTCTCTCTAATGAGTTTGGACAATTGGAGTTGGAGAGTTGTGTTAACAACAAGTCTTGATCCTCTATTTATAAGCTCCTAAGGTATTCTAGCCGTTGGGGATAGATTTGATTGGGTTTTGTGCAAGATACACAAAGCAGAAAATCGGGCTGCAAATCTGTCCAGAACCGGTCGACCGAAACTAGTAAACCGGTCGATCGTTAACTTGATATCAAAGAGAATGGTCGAACAAAAGAATATTCGGTCGGACAAACGAGCTAGAACTTAACTCTACTTAAGTGAATCGGTCGAACCAAAGTATGGGGCGGTCGACCGAGAAGGGGATTCGGTTGAGACAAAGGTCAATCGGTCGAACGGGAAATGAGTCAACCGATAGTAGGGAATTTTGTTTCTTGAAGAAATGTTCAACCGGTCGACCAAAACAAGGTCGTCGTTCGACCGGTTACTGAATGTATTTTGGGGTTAAGTTTGTTTTATACGAATACGACCGTTATAGGAATACGACAAGAAAAACGGTCATATTAAAATCCGGGATCGGTCGACCGAAAAGGTAGAACCGGTCTACCGGTCGAGTTCGGTAAAATCACTGTGGAGAGTCTGTTATAAACCGGTCGAACTGAGAACTGGTTCGGTCGACCGGTTGACACAGGAAATCTGGGTTTAAGTTTATAAGTGATTTCCGACTAAGGTTTGGGTGATCTAATGAAGTCCAAATAATGTGAAATTTCGTGTGTGACTTCTATAGGGAACCTATTGTGTATGTGATTGGTTTTTAACTCTTGTATGCTCAATTTACACATGTTCCTAAGACTCAAAATAAATCAAGATTACATGTCTTCGATTTAGCTTTAATTACATGTCTTGACTTCATTTCCTTCTTTCTTGAGTCTTGATCACCTGTAGAGGTTAGCACAATACAATATATATGCAATGCAATATGTGTGCTACTCTACATCATCATAATTAAGATTAGGTTAATTAAATCATCAAAACCTAGATTAAGGCCAAAAAGCCAACAATCTCCCCTTTTTTGATGATGGCAACCTATATCTTAATTCTATCTAAATACATGGAATTTGTATATGTAAACTATGCATATTAATGCTCCCCTTATGGATGTGCATAGTTTTTGTTCAATTTTATGCCAAATTCCAAGTTACCCCCTTAATTACCCCTTAATTATCTCTCCCCCTTTGACATCCATCAAACACAAAAATTAATATGACTTTAAGCATAGAATTTGGATGTCTTGTAATGAAGTTGCTCCCCCTAAATTTTGCACTTCATTACTTTAAAAGATATAACATTTAAGCTCCCCCTATCAATAAGGCTAAATGGAAACAATGAGTATGATTCAAGTTAAGTTCATTTAAGTTTCAACTTAAGCCTTATTCTAACATCCATTTAAAATTTGACATTTAGAATCAATGGATGTGATAAATGATTTGCAATGAATAGAGTTAATGATTTTCAATGAATTGAATTATATGATATGTCAATTAAGCATATGAAACTAGATTAGAGCTAATTTAACACGAATTGTATAGATAGAAATTTTATACCAATGTTGAATTCGAATTTAGCTCCAATCTCATTTAGTGATGCAACCGGATTTGAATTTGACTTTTGAGCTCACCCGGTCACCACCAATCTCCTCCTCAAGCTCCTACAAGAGTAGATTTAGGTACCCAAACAACTTTGGGTCCTTGAATGTTAGCTTTAGGAATCCAAACCATTTTGGTTTTGGGTGCCCACACACTTGAGGAACTAGATTTAACAAATAAATGCTTGCCATTTAAAGTAGTATGAGATACATGGTTTTTCAAATGCACATTGTATCCTAAACCATGTTTAGCTAATGATTGTCTTTGACTACTCAAAAGTATATCAAGCATTTTTGTTCCTTTAGTGAACATTTCAAGATCTTTTCTTAATTGCATATTTGAAGCTTTAAGATCTACATGTTCATCAATAATGGATGTTTTACTTAGACTAGCAAGTGATGATTCATTTGATTCAAGTCTAGCAATCACCTCATTCTTTTCATTCATGATTAATTCAATTTGGCATTTGAGATCATTTATAGTTTTTCTAGCATTTTTGTTCTTTTCACAAATGATCTCATATTGTTTAACTAAATCATGAAATGCATTTTGTAGCTCATCATGTGTATATGATTCATCATTAGCATTAGAATTAGAGCTAGCACTAGAATATGATTTATTTGAACATGAATTGCTTCTAGTGGTGTAAGAGTTAGAAGATACCTCACTTCCTTCATCTTGAATTGCCATGTAGCACATATGCGCATATTCCTTTGTTGATGAAGGTGCGGTTGATTTGGATGATGACGACGATGTATCGTCCCAAGTGGCCTTGTGAGCTTCCAACCTCTTCTCTTTTCTCTTACTCCTCTCCTTTTCTCTTCTTCTCTCCCTTCTCTCATTTTTCTTTTCCCCTTCTCTTCTCTCATTTTCGCTCTCCTCCCTCTCTTTTTTTTTTCTCTTTTCTCACTTCTTCTACCTCTTCTTTCATTCTTTTCTCCCTTATCCCTCTTGAGGTATTTGAAGAAGTCTTGGGTAAGGACCTCAATGTCCTCTTCCTCTTCTTCCACCCTCCTTGGCTCATCAAAATTTGCATGCAATGCCACCATGGAGTTTTTCTTTGAAGCTTCCTTCTCTCTTCGATGACTCAATTGGAGCTCATATATGTTGGGGTATGGGCCCCAGCAATTTCTTGGGCTCATGGGCTTAACATCCCAGCTCGTTGGCACAAACGTGCAGCCCCTCATGTCCACCCGACGCTTAGTTTGGGGCTCTGCGCTACCGGGGGAAGAATAGTTTAGTTGACCCCCTCACTAACAGCAATTGCTTTTAGTGGAGTGGCAAAGTCAACTGGGCGAAGGTCCTGGTCAACTGGTATCAGAGCCTTGTTAGCTAAATTCTATACTTAATCGTATTTTTAGCATGGCTAGCACATCTAATCACTTAGAGGGTTTATGCACCACAAGGCCTCCTTTGCTTAATGGGTCAAATTATGATTATTGGAAAAATAGAATGAAAATCTTTTTAATATCAAATGACCTTAAGTATTGGAAGTTTATTCAAAATCCATACATACCCCCAAATGAAGATGATTTAGATTCTCTATCTAGGGCTCAAATGAAAGAAATTGAAATGAATTCAAAAATTATGAATATTCTTTATTGTGGCCTTAATGAGGGAGAATACAATAGAATTAGGGGATGTGAAAGTGCAAATGAAATATGGCATAGGTTACAAATGCATCATGAGGGTGATAGCAAAACCAAAGAAACTAGGATAAGTCTCCTCATGCATAAATATGAAATATTTTCTATGCAAATCGGTGAGAACATAAGCGACATGAACACTCGCTTCACCGATATCACTAACTCTCTTTTGATTCTTGGAAGAAGGATAAATGAAGGAGAGATGACTCGAAAATTCCTCCGGTCATTGAGCAACGATTGGGAAGACAAGGTCGTGGCAATCGAAGAATCGCACGATCTTTCAAAATTGAAGATGGAGGAACTCATTGGAAATCTCATGGCCTATGAGCTCCAATTGAGTCATCGAAGAGAGAAGGAAGCTTCAAAGAAAAACTCCATGGTGGCTTTGCATGCAAATTTTGATGAGCCAAGGAGGGTGGAAGAAGAGGACATTGAGGTCCTTGCCCAAGACTTCTTCAAATACCTCAAGAGGGATAAGGGAGAAAAGAATGAAAGAAGAGGTAGAAGAAGTGAGAAAAGAGAAAAAGAAAAAGAGAGGGAGGAGAGCGAAAATGAGAGAAGAGAAGGGGAAAAGAAAAATGAGAGAAGGGAGAGAAGAAGAGAAAAGGAGAGGAGTAAGAGAAAAGAAAAGAGGTTGGAAGCTCACAAGGCCACTTGGGACGATACGTCGTCGTCGTCATCCAAATCAACCGCACCTTCATCAACAAAGGAATATGCGCATATGTGCTACATGGCAATTCAAGATGAAGGAAGTGAGGTATCTTCTAACTCTTACACCACTAGAAGCAATTCATGTTCAAATAAATCATATTCTAGTGCTAGCTCTAATTCTAATACTAATGATGAATCATATACATATGATGAGCTTCAAAATGCATTTCATGATTTAGTTAAACAATATGAGATCATTTGTGAAAAGAACAAAAATGCTAGAAAAACTATAAATGATCTCAAATGCCAAATTGAATTAATCATGAATGAAAAGAATGAGGTGATTGCTAGACTTGAATCAAATGAATCATCACTTGCTAGTCTAAGTAAAACACCCATTATTGATGAACATGTAGATCTTAAAGCCTCAAATATGCAATTAAGAAAAGATCTTGAAATGTTCACTAAAGGAACAAAAATGCTTGATATGCTTTTGAGTAGTCAAAGACAATCATTAGCTAAACATGGTTTAGGATACAATGTGCATTTGAAAAACCATGTATCTCATACTACTTTAAATGGCAAGCATGTATTTGTTAAATCTAGTTCCTCAAGTGTGTGGGCACCCAAAACCAAAATGGTTTGGATCCCAAAAGCTAATGTTCAAGGACCCAAAGTTGTTTGGGTACCTAAGTCTACACTTGTAGGAGCTTGAGGAGGAAATTGGTGGTGACCGGGTGAGCCAAAGCGTCGAATTCGAATCCGGTTGCATCACCAAATAAGATTGGAGCTAATCAAGATTCAAGTTTGGTATAAATTTCTATCCTTGAAATTTCTGAAAATTCAGCTCTAATCTAGTTTATATGCTAAATTGTCATATCTTTAGAAGTTTAATTCATTGCAAATCATATACCCTATTCATTACAAATCATTTATCACATCCATTGATTTTAAATGTCAATTCTAAATGGATGTTAGAATAAGGCTTAAGTTGAAACTTAAATGAACTTAACTTGAATCATACTCATTGTTTCCATTTAGCCTTATTGATAGGGGGAGCTTAAATGTTATATCTTTTATTAGAGTAATGAAGTGCAAAATTAAGGGGGAGCAACTTCATTACAAGACATCCAAATTCTATGCTTAAAGTCTTAAATATTTATTATTTTTGATGGATGTCAAAGGGGGAGAGATAATTAAGGGGTAACTTGGAATTTGGCATAAAATTGAACAAAAACTATGCACATCCATAGGGGGAGCATTAATTTGCATAGTTTACATATACAAATTCCATGTATTTAGATAGAATTAAGATATAGGTTGCCATCATCAAAAAGGGGGAGATTGTTGGCTTTTTGGCCTTAATCTAGGTTTTGATGATTTAATTAACCTAATCTTAATTATGATGATGTAGAGTAGCACACATATTGCATTGCATATATATAGTATTGTGCTAACCTCTACAGGTGATCAAGACTCATGGAAGGAAGGAAATCAAGTCAAGATTTGTAATAAAGCTAAATGAAGACTTGTAATCTTGATTTTATTTTGAGTCTTAGGAACATGTGTAAATTGAGCATACAAGAGTTAAAAACCAATCACATACACAATAGGTTCCCTATAGAAGTCACACACGAAATTTCACATTATTTGGACTTCATTAGATCACCCAAACCTTAGTCGGAAATCACTTATAAACTTAAACCCAGATTTCCTGTGTGAACCGGTCGACCGAACCAGTTCTCAGTTCGACCGGTTTATAACAGACTCTCCACAGTGATTTTACCGAACTCTACCGGTCGACCGGTTCTACCTTTTCGGTCGACCGATCCCGAATTTTAATATGGCCGTTTTTCTTGTCGTATTCCTATAACGGTCGTATTCGTATAAAACAAACTTAACCCCAAAATACATTCGGTAACCGGTCGAACGAAGACTTTGGTTCGGTCGACCGGTTGAACACATTTTCAGAAACCAAATTCCCTGCTATCGGTCGACACATTTCTCGTTCGACCGATTGACCTTTGTCTCAACCGAATCCCCTTTTCGGTCGACCGCTCCATACTTTGGTTCGACCGATTCACTTAAGTAGAGTTAAGTTCTAGCTCGTTTGTCCGACCGAATATTCTTTTGTTCGACCGTTCTCTTTGAAATCATGTTAACGGTCGACCGGTGTACTAGTTTCGGTCGACCGGTTCTGGACAGATTTGCAGCCCGATTTTCTGCTTTGTGTATCTTGCACAAAACCCAATCAAATCTATCCCCAACGGCTAGAAAACCTTAGGAGCTTATAAATAGAGGATCAAGACTTGTTGTTAACACAACTCTCCAACTCCAATTGTCCCAATACATTAGAGAGAAACCTCAATCCTCAAAGCTCCCAATTCTACACTCTTTAAGCCTAAACTTCACACACTTGATCATATACTCATCCTACTCAAAGTGTGCTCAATTAGAGAGTGAATCCCACTCAGTTACAAGTGTTGTCAAAAGAAGCAAGGACTTCGGTGAAAGCCCGAAGTGTCCCTCTCGGATTGTGAGAGGAAGAATTCAAGCAAGCGAGGGTTGTTCGCGTTGCTTGTGGTGTAAAGGCGTTCTCTCCCGGCCCGGAACGGGGAGTGGTTAGTGAAGACGTAGGCGGAGCTCGCGGAGTCGAGCGGAGCTTACAAGAGAGGACTAGGACCCGGGTGGGGTGCCGAACCTCTATAAAAACGCCGAGTCTCTTTGTGGTTTGCATTTTCTGTTAATTTCCCTACTTGTTTTTAAATTTGTTTCCGCTGCATTTATTGTTTGATTAGTTAGGGATTAGCTTAATAGTGATTAGTGGACCCATAACCCACACGATCCTACAATATAGGCCATGAGATTTCCAATGAGTTCCTCCATCTTCAATTTTGAAAGATCGTGCGATTCTTCGATTGCCACGACCTTGTCTTCCCAATCGTTGCTCAATGACCGGAGGAATTTCCGAGTCATCTCTCCTTCATTTATCCTTCTTCCAAGAATCAAAAGAGAGTTAGTGATATCGGTGAAGCGAGTGTTCATGTCGCTTATGTTCTCACCGATTTGCATAGAAAATATTTCATATTTATGCATGAGAAGACTAACCCTAGTTTCTTTAGTTTTACTATCACCCTCATGATGCATTTGTAACCTATGCCATATTTCATTTGCACTTTCACAACCCCTAATTCTATTGTATTCTCCCTCATTAAGGCCACAATAAAGAATGTTCATGATTTTAGAGTTCATTTCAATTTCTTTCATTTGAGCCCTAGATAGAGAATCTAAATCATCTTCATTTGGGGGTATGTATGGATTTTGAATAAACTTCCAATACTTAAGGTCATTTGATATTAAAAAGATTTTCATTCTATTTTTCCAATAATCATAATTTGACCCATTAAGCAAAGGAGGCCTTGTGGTGCATAAACCCTCTAAGTGATTAGATGTTGAAGCCATGCTAAAAATACGATTAAGTATAGAATTTAGCTAACAAGGCTCTGATACCAAATGTAGGATCGTGTGGGTTATGGGTCCACTAATCACTTTTAAGCTAATCCCTAACTAATCAAACAATAAACGTAGCGGAAACAAATTTAAAAACTAGTAGGGAAATAACATGCAAACCACAAAGAGACTCGGCGTTTTTATAGAGGTTCGGCACCCCACCCGGGTCCTAGTCCTCTCTTGTAAGCTCCGCTCGACTCCGCGAGCTCCGCCTACGTCTTCACTATCCACTCCCCGTTCCGGGCCGGGAGAGAACGCCTTTACACCACAAGCAACGCGAACAACCTTCGCTTGCTTGAATTCTTCCTCTCACAATCCGAGAGGGACACTTCCGGCTTTCACCGAAGTCCTTGCTTCTTTTGACAACACTTGTAACTGAGTGGGATTCACTCTCTAATTGAGCACACTTTGAGTAGGATGAGTAATTGATCAAGTGTGTGAAGTTTAGTCTTATAGAGTGTAGAAATGGGAGCTTTGAGGATTGAGGTTTCTCTCTAATGAGTTTGGACAATTGGAGTTGGAGAGTTGTGTTAACAACAAGTCTTGATCCTCTATTTATAAGCTCCTAAGGTATTCTAGCCGTTGGAGATAGATTTGATTGGGTTTTGTGCAAGATACACAAAGCAGAAAATCGGGCTGCAAATCTGTCCAGAACCGGTCGACCGAAACTAGTAAACCGGTCGACCGTTAACTTGATATCAAAGAGAACGGTCGAACAAAAGAATATTCGGCCGGACAAATGAGCTAGAACTTAACTCTACTTAAGTGAATCGGTCAAACCAAAGTATGGGGCGGTCGACCGAGAAGGGGATTCGGTTGAGACAAAGGTCAATCGGTCGAACGGGAAATGAGTCGACCGATAGCAGGGAATTTTGTTTCTTGAAGAAATGTTCAACCGGTCGACTGAAACAAGGTCGTCGTTCGACCGGTTACCGAATGTATTTTGGGGTTAAGTTTGTTTTATACGAATACGACCGTTATAGGAATACGACAAGAAAAACGGTCATATTAAAATCCGGGATCGGTCGACCGAAAAGGTAGAACCGGTCGACCGGTCGAGTTCGGTAAAATCACTGTGGAGAGTCTGTTATAAACCGGTCGAACTGAGAACTGGTTCGGTCGACCGGTTGACACAGGAAATCTGGGTTTAAGTTTATAAGTGATTTCCGACTAAGGTTTGGGTAATCTAATGAAGTCCAAATAATGTGAAATTTCGTGTGTGACTTCTATAGGGAACCTATTGTGTATGTGATTGGTTTTTAACTCTTGTATGCTCAATTTACACATGTTCCTAAGACTCAAAATAAATCAAGATTACATGTCTTCGATTTAGCTTTAATTACATGTCTTGACTTCATTTCCTTCTTTCTTGAGTCTTGATCACCTGTAGAGGTTAACACAATACAATATATATGCAATGCAATATGTGTGCTACTGTACATCATCATAATTAAGATTAGGTTAATTAAATCATCAAAACCTAGATTAAGGCCAAAAAGCCAACAAACACATTTCAAGGTTTTTCATGTACTATTTCCATTACTCGTTAATCAAACAAAACATAGAAGTTCAAGGTTTTTCCGACAATATTTCCAATTAAATCATTCAACCAAATACGAATAAAATCTAGGGACCTCATCGCAAATATCCCAAAACCAAAACCCTAACCTTAATGCCACCGCCGGCTCGTCGGCTTTGCTACCGACGACCAGCCGCTGGGCTGCTCGGCCACCACCACTAGCGCGACCTCGCATTGCTACATACGGCACCAGCCCAGGTGATACCGTCAGCCGTCAGCTCCGCAACGACCAGGCGGCACACCACGCTGACCTACGTGTGGTCAGTAGGACTGTAAATAGGTTGAATTTTACCCGCAACCCGCCCCGCCCCGCTCCGCCTAACGCGGGTTGCGGACAAAAAATTGCTACCCGCCACCCGCACAACCCGTATAATAAGCGGGGCGGGTTGCAGTTTTCTCCCAACCCGCCCCGCATAACCCGCAACCCGCATAAGCCTTATATGTTTTTGATTTTTTGTATTTAGTTATGATTTAGTTTGTATTTAGCTTTAATTTTTTTGTATATAACTCTAAAAACCTACATTGATTGATTTCTTCCTTCATTTTTGTACTTAGCTTTGATTAAAATAGATAATATTAAAGAAAATAAATTAATTTTTGTATTCAGCTTTAATAAAAAGATTAAACCCGCCAAACCCACAACCCGCCCCGCATAGCCTAGTCCATCCTTACGCGGGGCGGGTAGCGGAATTTTTTTTTACCTCGCCCCGCCCCGCCTACCCGCTTAACTTTGGTGGGGCGGGTAGCGGTGGGGCGAAAACCCGCCCCGCCCTGCTTACAACCCTAGTGGTCAGCCCTGAGAGGCCACCCATCGTGTTTCTATTTCTTCAACCACAAGGACCCGTGATGAGGAGGTGGGTGGCTTACCTTCACCAGAATTCGCCGCCGCGACGTCGTCGGAGCTCTTCCCGATTGCTGGAGTACTTGTTGGAGTTGTGGAGGAGGTCGGGTAAGGTTGGAATTGCGGATTTAGGGTTAGGTCGTGAAGAAGAATAAGATTGGTGGGAAGGAGAAGGGTGAGGGGTCTAACATGTATAACGTGAACTCGACAACTCAAGTGTCGGGTCATATAAAGTGCTGAATTTTATAAACTTGAACTCGGCAACTAAAGTGCCAAATTCATTTAGGACTTCGAACAGACATTGCATCATACTGGATGTGCACAAAAAAAATTAAGTATTAGAAATCGACAATTGAGAGACTGCGTTTTTTAAAAAAAAACTCGACATTTGAATAAAGAATTTTATTTTTACAGAAATCAACGTCTAAGACTTCGAGTTTTGTATATACTAAAAAAGTGTCATGACACACAACGAGTTTAGTTTGAAAAATAGTTTCAAAAAATATTTAATTTGAAGATAAAAATTAAATAATTTTATTTCTATTAAATTTCCTGAAAAAAATACAAAAAATAACAGTTAGAATTTTCTTTTAGAAAACAAGCGATTGACTATTGAACCCAACCGAAGTGTTGTGGATTTCTCAGGTCTCGACCGACTTCCCTCTCCGGTCTGATAGTCCCTCCCCACCACCTCACCACTCCCCCAATCTCAATCCTCGTCGTCGTCGCCTCTCGACTCCATTCTTCCAACTTCCGCCATCGCTGGGCCCTACCTCCATCTCCGAACCACTCTCGGTCTGTCTCCTTTTTGCTGATCATACATGATCCGAGATCACTTTTTTTCTTTTCAATTACATACAATCCGCTGTTTTTAGATGAAATTCAGTGGTGGATTCTGACTTTCTTATTGAATTTACCTTTCGTTTTATCTCCTTGAGTTGTTGTGTTTGATTTTTCATTGGTTTCACTTGTTGTGTTTGCTGGGTTCTTTCGTAATAGATCATTTCTGGGTGTTGGTAGTGTTCAGATTGTTACGTTGTTCATAGTTTGTTGGTTTTTGATGTTAAAACAACCGGTTTTGTAGTTTTTCGGATCAAACTTATGTATGCAAGCCCTGTCCTGAAATTGGACTCCTTAAATTCTTCTTCTTTAGGGCTTCAAGATATGAAAACACATCCGGTTTTTGTCATTTGTGGGGTAGTCTCTGAAATATAGGTAACCTTAATTCGATATTTTGATCTAATGTTTGCAGTCCTACGAGCTGTTGTGGTTGAATTTGAATTTTTTAAATTTGCACGAGTTTTGTGTTTAAAGTACATATGTTTGGTTTGCTGAAAGCGATAAATTATGTAGATGTTATGAAATAGGTAGGTTCTTTTTAGAAGATAGGATTTCCCAAACCTGTTTTGTAAACCGGTTGGCTTTGGGCCAAAACTGTGTAACGGTAAAGCTTTTGTCTGCTGAAGTTAGCTTTAACCCGAGTCCGCTGTTTGTATGTGAAACCCATGGTGCTCTAAACAAAATTTTGGGGGGACCAATTATAAGCTTCAATGACAATATACTGACATGTGAAACTATTACAAGGACCATAACCCTTTCTAATCTCTACCTAACTTTGACCCTTGTATTGTTATCATCTATTTGAACTAGTAAATGTGAAACATTATGTGTATCGGCGTGTTGTGAGCTTCTTTTACTGCATTATATATTTTTTCATTTCACGCGTTCAACTCTGTTTGGTGAGCAATGATCAGTTGGTCCAGTGGTTTTGTTTGAGACTTTGAGTATTCATGAAGTTTCATTGTTTCAAATTCGTGGTTCAAAGTAAAATTAAATGGGAAAAGATGCATTAATAATGTTTTGATGATTTCATCTATGGAACATTTCCTAACACAAGTATGCAGAAAAGTAATGCAGTTTTTGTTTTAAATGAGTCAAATATGAGTACGTGTGATGTTCATTGGTTTTGGTTTGAACTAAACTGAACCTTAAACCAGAGAAATAAAGGTATTTAGAATCTCAGACATCTAAAACATTCAGAAACCAGAGAAATTAAGCATCTGAATTTTATTTTCTACACCAAAGATTTTGTTCTATGCTTCGACTACTCAGTTTCCTTATAGGTTCATTTAATGTTTATCTGATTCTGAAAATTGATGTTTGTGTATCATATTTATCATCGTGTTTGCAGATTTCATATGGTTAATGTTGTGGCAAGTTCAAAATGATTGCTGTGTGGGAGTTCAATTTCCCTGTTAAAGACCAATAAAATGACGTCAATCTTTTTTATTGTAGTTAGAACCTCCTACAAGATATCAGTTAATTAAATAACCACTTATAACAAGAAAGCAACGAAATACAATAAAAATATGATTTTGAATTTTATGCTATCCACATATACAACTAGAATACACATTGAGTACTAATTTTGGCAATCATTACACTGATTTATGAGATCTTTTCGAAGGGAAATAAAGGCGATTGAGAGGCCCTAATTGGTTAAAGAAGCATTCACCTCTATAAAGGGGAGCACCTCACTATAGTATGAGGCTCCGACCATACTCTAAAGATATGCAGTAAGTAGCCTAAATAGTTATGAATAATATTAAATAATTATTTTCATAATTGCGTAAGAACGGAAACAACAAACAACAAAATCTTTTTATCTCAAACTAGTTAGGGTAGGTTAAAACTGAAATTCTGTAAGGATCTTGCTTGAATCAATTGCATGCTGCGCTCCTATCCAAGGTTTAGATCTGTTCCAGTTTTCCAATTGTACCAGTTGTCTCTAGAACGCACTAATTTCAAGCAGTCATAGAAATGAAGCTTAATTTGAAGAATTGTTTGTTTACTATACAGCTAAGGTGTCTTCTGGTTGTCTTCATCTAATGTCACTATATCTTGTGCAGTGGTGACTAGGATCAGCAGGTTCAACAAAATCTGTCGGATATGTCTTCATATTCATGGTATCCTCCATATGCAGGTAGTTCATCTCTAGATTCTTCACGCCCATCTAATCCTGGCAGTTTCTCGACGACCACTACCGGTGCACACCACAGAGATGGATCACAAACTCCTCCCTATGGACAACCTTCACCTGCTGAAGCAGCTGGAATAATTGCTCGTCTTAAAGAGACAAGGTAACCCTTTATATGTTTAGGTCTATCTTGTTTTTGGGGTTTCTAGAGAAATTTTCAGTACTGCATCATTATTGACCTAACTATCCTTCATTAGACTTAAACTCAAAACTAAGATATTTTTTGAATACTGCAAACTGGCATAACGACTGCATGGCTTGCTGGACCAGAAAGGATATCGCAAAAGCTAAGATCGGTTAGAATTTGTATTACCACAATTACCATATTACAGTAACATATCGTATTTGATGATATATGTTGCCCTTGGATAAAATATTTAAGCATTGTAATTTTATGTAATTATGGTAGGCATTTCAATTAAGTTCTCGACAGGCAAGGTCTTATGTGCTTGTTGTATGTCATTTTAGGTACCTGGGTGGTGTATCTGATTTTCAGTACTAGCTAACTATCGAGTATTATACGATTTGGAATGTAGAACAAGTAGTACGGCTTATTGTGGAATATATTTTAAATATATTGTTATTTTTATATTTTCATATGACATACAATGCATAATTTATAAGCTAACATTTTCTTTATAATGGGAATATACCTTAATATCAACCTAATATTATCCTTTGTTTTCTGGCTATTGCAGTGTCGAGGAGTTGAGGGAGATCCTGAACGATCAGGATGCGTATGAAGCATTTTTTCAATCACTTGATCAAGTGAAAACTCAAACCAGTGTATGTCTGTGCTTATGCTATGTTGCATGTCAGGCATCCTTTTACTTGCATGTTTTTCCCAGTTCTGTGTAAATACTAAAATTCCAATTTTCTTGACGTTAATATTTTACGGCAATAGTTTCCATTTGGTCAATAATTAACATTGTCTTTCTGGAGATTCAGCTACGCGATAAACTGCGGAAGGATACCCTGCAACTTGCTAGTAAGTGTGATATTTTCCGTATTATATTCTACCGTTTACATATCCAGCATCATTCCTCAAATTGATGCTTGTATTTGTAGAGGAGAATTTAGAAAAGGAGCCCCGGTTAATGGAGCTTCGCAACCAGGTAGTAATATGCACAAATATGTTCTACAGTATCTGTGGTGGATGAAATTTGAAATGAATTCTCATTTTATGTTTTGTAGTGTATGATTATTCGAACTACTGAACTTGCTGCTGCTCAAGAGAAGTTGAATGAGTTAGACAGACGAAAGGAGGAAACCTTGAGGTCTTATTCTCCTCCATGTCTACTCCAGAAGTTGCATGGTAAGTGGATAATCTGGTTTTATATGTTTGGTACGTCAGAGCGTGTCAGACTACCTTGGTTTGTGTTTTCGGTGGTGTTCCAAGAAGACATGGATTGGGACTTTAAAAGTTTTTGAAGTCTACACAGATTTACATAGATTTGTGTTCTTTATTTTCTTAATTTGACTGTTTGAGCATAAATCAAACACATTTAGGGTGTATTTGGAATTACATTGTGATAATCATATTTTCTAAAATCTGGTTGATTATCAGAATTAGTTCCGAAACATACTCTAATAAACATACTACAAAGATTTTTAGTTTTAGATGTCAAATGTAAATCCTATTTATTCTTGACTTTCGAAATCAAAACTTGATTATGAAAATGTAGTTCCAACAAACCCTAGACTACGAGAAGGTAATACGATGATTGATGTGTGAATAGGTGAGACAGTTCGTGTAAGACCTGACACATCATTTCTCTTTTACTACGTTGAGCCAACTTCATGTATTATCTTTGTGCGATATACAGTTGTACAGAGAAAATGAGACAAAACAGGATGCAAATGTATTGCCATAGGCTCGTGGTATTCTTCCTTTCATAATCTTAGGGAACTACTAAACGTCGCCCCAAAATTACTTAAATCGTCTCTTGAAATTACCAAATTGTCCTTAACAATATATTTAATACCCATATCGTCCCGTGTCTTTAAACAAGGTTTTTGACTCAGTTTTACTAACATTCCTAGTACCAACACCACGAAAATGCCTGGCGAAACACCTAGATCAGGCGAAGTAACGGAGACAGATTTTTTTTTCCGACTCGGGCGTCTGGCTAAGACGCCTGCACCATCATGGAGGCGTCTGGCTAAGACGCCTCCACTATGGTTGAGGCGTCGTAGCCAGACGCCTCCACGATGGTACAAGCGTCTTAGCCAGACGCCTATACCATAGTCTAAGCGTCTAGCTAAGACGCATCAACCATGGTGGAGACGTCTTAGTCAGACGCCTCCACGATGGTACAGACGTCTTAGCCAGACGTTCCGTTTTTTTTAGTTTTTTTGTCAAATTAAAATTATACGGTGTGTTATCTCAAATTATTTGACGTTTCTTTGCAAGTTTTCGGTGGTAACCGGTCGGATTACAATGAGTTTTTTTGCAATTGATGAAGATTCAAAAAAGTTCCAGATCCAACATTTTTTAAGTTCCAAAATCCCCCGGTGGTAAAACATCCTGACTTACAAATACCACCTCGACAGGTCGTTCGGGGGACTCCTACGTGGGGGCGGCTCCGTCGGACGCTCGTAATTTATTATTATTTTTTATTATTTTTTTATTAAAAAGATGTTAGATATTTTACCAGATTCGAGTACACTGGGGTGTCCGTTGGCTCATTACTGACCTCCAAAACATTATTTTTTATGATTATAACAGGAATATGAAAAGAGATGTGTGATAGGAGGGTAAAATGTCGCGTTATAGCAGTAGAAATGAAAAAAGGGCAAAATGGTAATTTCAAGGGTCAATTTAAGTAATTTTGGAACGATGTTTAGCAATTCAGTAATCTTATATAGGTTTTCCACGTCCTTGCAAGAGGGAATCTGTTCGGCTGCTAACTTGCGAACCATTTATTAGCTATGCAAGTTGCAACTCCGTAATTTAATGATTTAAAAGTTGACATTCAAGTTGATGTTTGACCTGAGGACAAATTCATTAAAAAGGATAAATATGCAAATTATTGCTCTTGGGTTCCTAGATCTTGAGAAAGATAGTTATATTTTCCCACATTTTGCTGATAGTCGTGTTGTTTGCTCAGACTTAATGGAGAAAACAGACAAGGAATCTGAATCCTTGCAAAGGCAATTTTTTGCTGGTGATATGGATATGGCAACTTTCACCAAGAGGTACAACAACCTTCGCACATTGTACCACAAAAGGTCTCTCATCCATCTTGCTGCCAGGACCTCAGTGTGATCCTTGTCAGGTTATTGCTTTCAGCTTAGTCGGTGCTCGACTCGACTAAACTCAACTCTATCTGTTGTGCATTATCTTTTGGAACATTATGTATGTAAATAAGTTGGCGCTGTGGTCAACTGGTCATGCTGTTTTCGTAGTGTTGTTTTATAGAACAGGAAAAATTGTTTGTAATAATAAACTTGAAATTTTGCAATTTGCAATATACCGTAAGGCAACGCATTTTAGGATGAGCTATGTTTGAGTGCATCCTTTTGGCTTACAAAGAAGGGAATTTCTCATAAATTGTTTCTGATGAAATCTTTGATATTCATTCAGGGCGTTATGTTCTCTATGTTTGGCTTTTGCCCTACTCCTGATTGGATTGGATGTATAAAATGAGCTTCCAGCTCACATCTACACTTTTGCATGATATTTTAAGCTGTCATAGATCTGTGGCGGTGAGGGAAGGCTTATTTAACATTGTAACTTGTAGTGTCATTTTTATGCACTTGGAATTTAGAAAGTTATAGAAACTGGATTATATAGTCGCAGGGTAAACAAACAGAATCAACTTCAATTTAGATTTCCTTTGACCAAAAGTGTATTGTTTGAGCGAAAATTAAAAAATTCAATTGGTGTAACCATGATTTATATTTAATATATCTATATTGTTCATGAAGTAGTAGAATATAATTATATAATTTTTTTGTCAATTTAAAAATATATTATGCATTTGATTTTGTACACTGAGAATTTTAAATTTGAATTTGAATGTAAATATAGTCTAAGGTAAATTACAATTTCCTTACTGGACGTTGTCCTGATTTCAGCTTGAGCACTTGGAAATTAAAATGTCACAACCACATATCTTAAGTATCCATCTTAAAATTTTGGATATCTAATATTTACAACATCTCTATCGATAATTTGTTGTTTAACATATATATCATAATCTTTTGTATTTTTTTGTGTAATTTTGTGTAAACGGACCTAACATTGACTTATCATTCAGTTGGAATCAAATTCACAACAAATTCGGTGTCAATATGCTTTCAAGTGTGATATAAATTTGACGCCAATATGATATGATATCAACCAAGTCAAACGTGAATTTAGACCTAACTCTATGACAAATTTAGGATAGAGGCGGTCTCATAAAATATTGCAAAAAATGAAATGATAATAGTGGATTTGTTAAAATTAACAAGTCATTAATGGAATTTTCAGTGGAGGGAGACAAGGACAAGCGTAAACTAAAAATCTGTGTGGAAAGCGTCAAGTACGAGCTACCAAACATACAACAATGTTTGCTGTCAAGTACGAGGCTACAATTGACAATCGGTTTGCTGTTAACGTTAAGTGCGCTTCGCCCAACCATCACCATGGGGATCAATCCATCTATATTTAAACCTTGCATACGGGTAAAAGCATACAACAATGTTTGCTTGGAGGTGCCTGGAAATGTTGAGTTACATATCACGATAGGTAGCCTCAAATCTCATAGAGTTATTAATCATTGATGTACCGATGGGAGACCCCCTTGGATTCACTCGCATCATGCAATGGTTTCAACCATGCACGGAAAATTGAAGTTCGTACATAACAAAATGATCAACCTATAAATGGAGAGAAAAATGTAGGAATGATAATAAACTTGATCAATAGAGGAGATTCAAAATATCACTGGCAGCTAGACCAACAAAACTTCTACGAATGCGTAAATAGGATGCAATCTCGACAACAAACACCTAAGTAACAAAAACATATGAGCAATTGAGCAGCCAATTATGATAAAATTTTCCAGTACTATACAAGTAGAAACATGGACAAGGTCTTGGCAACTACAACAAAAGTAACTCATGCAAGCAAATTAACAACCAATTGGGGTCGGCATATGAACCTCTAGACTGTAATGCACCGGCGGTTGAAGTTGCTGTCAGGGATTCATTTTTGTTGCAACCAATCATATTTGTTGGAAATATACGATGCTCGTACTGTAGTGGAGGTAGAAGACAAGAAAAGAAAGGTTTAATCTTCTATTCTCTGTTTTTTCCCAGCATAATAACATACATCGCTTGTGCTATTTATAACATTAAAATGACATTTAGACTCCTTCTACATTAAGAGGACTTTTACCCTTCCATTACCCCTGCTAATAACAGTCAATCAAAGTCATTCAAAGCAACTTATTGTAACGTTTTGAGACCTATCGTTTCAGCTCCAAAATTTAGTTCAACATTCAACACTCCAACTTAATACCTCTCCATCCATCGTGCCAAGAAGGTTCTTGAGTTTTTCGAATAATCTGATAGGCAATGGTTTGGTGAAGATATCAGTCACTTGTTCTTCACTCTTCACACGAATCAACTCGATACTTTTCTCCTTCATGTGCTCCCGGATGAAATGAAATTTAACGTCAACATGCTTGCTTCTTTCATGATGCACCGATTTCTTTGCTAGCTACATTGTTGATTTGTTGTCCATATATACTTTGGTAGCTCCATCTTGAACTAAATTAATCTCCTTTAATAAACTTCTTAACCGTATCGCATGACATATACATGCACCTGCTGCTATGTACTTAGCTTCACATGTCGATAACGCCACTATTGGCTGCTTCCTTGATGACCATGAGAAGGCGGTGTCGCCCATATAGAACACAAAACTAGATGTTCTCTTGCGATCATCAATATCACCGCTCCAAACACTACCTGAATAACCATAGATTGCCGATTCGTTATTGGATGAACCATAGAACAATCCAAGTGACAATGTACCTTTAATATAGCAAAATATTCGCTTGACTGCCTTCCAATGTTCCATAGCCGGTTCTTCCATATACTGACTTACAAGACCAACGCCATACAAGATATATGGCCTCGAACAAGTTAGATATCGCAGGCATCCTATGACACTTTTGTACAAAGTTGCATAAATCAACTTTCCCCTCTCTCACTTGGATAGCCTCAAGCCACTTTCCACTGGTGTGCTCACCGACTTGCTTTCATGCATCTTGAACCTCCTCAAGATCTCCTTAGCATAGTCTTCTTGCGACACAAAGATGCCTTCGTCCCCTTGCTTGATCTCTAGACCAAGAAAGTAGGACATCAATCCTAGATCTGTAATCTCAAACTCCATCTTCATAGCTCTCTTGAATTCCTCGATCATCTTTCATTAATACCTGCAGATATTAGGTCATCAACATAAAAAGCCACGATCAAGATGTCGTCATCTTCGGCCTTTACATATATTGCATGCTCGTATGGACATTGTACGGAGCCATGCCACTTGAAGTAGAGATCAATACGTGTATTCCATGCCCTCAGTGCTTGTTTCAGCTCATACAAGGCTTTCTTCAACTTTAGGACCTTCCCTTCCTTCCCTTTCTTCACATAACCAAGTGGTTTCTCAACACACACTTCTTCCTAAGACGCCATTCAGGAATGCCGATTTGACATCGATTTGGTGAATGTGCCAATTTCTTTGAGCACCAAGGAATCAGAAGACAAATTGTCTCCATGTGTGCCACTGGTGCAAACACTTCTTCATAATCAATACCAACCCGTTTGTTGTAGCCTTTTGCCACTAACCTCGCCTTGTATCTTTCTACATCGCCTTGGGGAGTCATTTTCTTCTTGTATACCCACTTGACTCCTATAGCTTTGTGATCCTTGGGGAGAGAGATTAACTCCCATGTCTCATTCTTCTCAATTTCATGGAACTCGTCATCCATGATAGCTCTCCATTTTGCATCAGCTACTGCCTCTTTAAAGGGGATGTTCTCGTCTAGGGCTAGGAGGCACACCAAATGCAATTCACTTGTTGCTTCATACAGATCATGAAGACTCCTTGTTTTCTGATCTTTCACCTTCATCATCAGATGAGCTTTCTACAGAAGCTTCAACCGTAGTTCTCTCTTTAGCTTGATCCCTGGTTTGAGATGCTTCTGACACATGCATCTCATGAGGGATCTCCTTCTTCGAGTTCCAATCCCACATTGCCTCTTCGTTCACCTGCACATCACAACTAATGCATATTTTTCTTGTTAGTAGGGTCAAGTAGCCTATAGGCTTTCGACTTCTTATAATAGCCAACGAAAATGAGCTTGGTGCTTTTATCATCTAGCTTCAATCTTCTTTGGGACATATGCCACGTGCGCATATGCCATGCTACCAAATACCTTCAAATACACCACAGTTGGCTTGTAGCCACTCCACGCTTCTTGTGGAGTCATGCCCTCCAAGCTAGATGTCTTGCATCAGTTTAAAAGATAGACCGTGCATGTGGCCGCCTCCGCCCAAAACTCTTTGGGAAAGTTCTTTCTTTTCAACATACTTCGAACTATGTTAAGGATGGTTCTATCCTTGCGTTCCACCACTCCATTCTATGTGGAGAGTAGGGGTTTGTCAGGTGGCTTCAGATTCCATGCTCATCACAAAATGCGTTGAACGAACTCGAGGTGAACTCTCCTCCTCAATCCGATCTTAGCACTTTGATAAAACGCCCACTTTGTTTCTCAACAAAAGCTTTAAACTTTTTAAACACAACAAACACTTCAGACTTTTCTTTCAAGATATACATCCATATTTTTTGAGAGAAGTCATCAATGAAGGTTATGAAATAACGGTTCTCACCAAAAGAGCTAGGTTTGATTGGTCCACGCTAAGTTGTCCCAGCCATCTTTCACATGTATTTGCCTTGGCCTTGTATGCTCACCTTAGATGCATCACCAAACAAGACATGTCCGTTCACTTTTTCTTCCAAGTCGGCGAACATGTGCCTATAACCGCATGTGGTTGCTCGCGGCCGTGTCAAGGTACCATACACCTTCTTGCTCGGGCCCGCTCTCCTTGTTTGCTAGCAACACAACGTCAGCTTGCATGTTCCTCCACAACTGCAAGATTAGAACACTCCTCCGTCTTCTTTGAAGACCAACACTCGCTAGAATAGTGTCCATGGTTGCCACAATTATTGAAAGGAATGTGTTCCAAAAGTTTACTTTTATATGTCTTTTACTATGAATTGAATGTGTAAACATTTTGTTCCTTGATTAATGTATTCGTCTTTTAGAATTGTTAAGAAAGATGTTCTTGGTCCTTAACTGTAGAGCTCTAAAAGATAATGGTTTACATAAATCAAAAGGTAATTCACAATCATGGTGATTAACATGGGACATTGATTACCGAGTTAAGATTGTTATGTTGGTTAAACAATATTGTAGCTCTACAAGTATTTAACAACATGAGTATATGAAATAGCAAATGATTCTTTCATATATTTAATTGACCTAACAAATGAAACGTTATGGAATTGTGTGTGTCATTAATGTTTCATCGTGTCTTTGAAACCTAAGATATGAGACCTATATGTTTTCACATGAGAAGTGTATAATTTGATTATTATCAAAACTATCATTGAGTATAATGATAAAGATAATAGTTGGTTATACATGACTTGTGCCGGAAAGGATGATATGTCAATAGATTATCATTGCCCCTCTTGACTTGAGTGATGCTATTCCTGGACCCTTTGATAAAGCAAAGTTATAATGTGCACAATATAACTTATGTATAGTTACCTATTTATAATTTTCTTGAGAGATCAAGAAATGAATATATAATACAAAGACGACACATTTCTACTTTATATAATATTCTTAATATCATGAGGCAAGTGATAGACACAAGTGATATTACTTATATCACTAAGTGGATCGTGTTTAGTTCAAGTGAGCAAAAATATCTTTGTTATTTAGGTAATTATAATGTGAAACTAGATACCGGCTATAGATTATGATATAAAGTGTTTTATATCATTGCCAATATAACTTAGATCCTCCTATAGGTCACACCAAAAACAAGAAAACAAAAGATGTGATTTATATTTATATAATGTATGGTAAAATAATAAATCAAAATGTCGTGATAACAACATTGTTTGAATAACAAATAAATTCGTATGAGATGTATATATTATGGGGTATAATATTTTGACATTATATATGATAATATATTACATAATATAATATGATCCGCAACATTATAACATACAAATTTGCTAAAACCCAAAGTCCAAATTTTATTGGATATTAATCAAAAATTTGGTAAAGTCAAAAACAGTGAAAAATGGTCCAATCGTTTGCACATGTTTTTGCATATATCAATAAAAGATTTTCTGCTGATTAATGGCTGGATTTGATCCACCTTGGTCAAAGGTAGTTATGTGATGATGATGTGGCAAAATAAACAAGACATCACGTGCAAAGTGATTTGCACATGATGTAGTTTAGTGGAGAGATTAACAAGGGATCATGTGTAAGTGGTTTGCACATGATGTGGGTTGCAGGAAACCCTATAAATATCTCTCTCATCCCTTGTTTACATGAATGGAAAAATTCCTCTCTCCATATTTTCTCCACATAATCCATCCAAAAATTCCTTTATCACTTAAGTGCTTGAGAGATTAAATTCTTTGGAGCATAGAAGTGGTTATTAGCCTAATTCTAACCTTGAATAGTTGAAGTAGAGATTGATTGACTAGCTTCGATCTCTCTAATCTTGTTTAGAGTTTGGTGAACACTTGGAGGTGAGTCCGAGGCAATCCGATGTGGACCCAACTTTCGATTGGTAAAAGGGATTCGATAATCCCCTAGGTATGATCCAATCTATGTATTTCAATTAATTAGTATATAATATATATTGAAATACAATTAGGAAGTTTTGTACATAAAATTGTTGAAAAATATGAAAACCGATCATAATTTCTTGTAAAACTTTTAAAAATATATACACAAGTATGGAGCACGAAATCCAACAATGGTATTAGAGCTTTTTGTTCATATTTTCAATAATTAGGTTATTTAATAAGATTTAATTTGTCATCTCTTAATTAAATAATTCGAGTTTTGCTCTTTTTCGAGTCCTTTTTTATTTTTGAGGGATGCATCAAATTGTAATCATGGATTTCTATGTTTCTTATTTTCCTACATTAGTTTATAATGTTAGAAAATATATTAACCGTTAAGATCAATGGATTAATTCTGATCTTTAAGGTGAAACAAAGAAAAATCGGGAAAATATGATTGTTTTGTCGATTTTGATTCTAATTGTTCTTTTGAGAGTTTTAAATGTTTTAAAACTTGTCATATGATTGTAATAATCAAGTTTTCGACATGTATGTGATTGAATGAATGGTTAGGATAGTTATGAATGTATGTATGCATGACCACCTAAATTCTAATATCACATATAAACTGTTTAATTGTCCAAACTAAAAATCAAGAAGCTATTTCTTTCTTATTTCATCCGCTAGAAGTCATCGATCGAGGGATATTCTTCTTGCCCTTAGCAGGAGATAATTTCTCCATCTTTGGAAATAGTGGGAGATATTAGGATATCCATTGTTGTGTGTTAAACATTTTATTAATTAACCGCAAGTGCACGACCGCGATGAAGCGGTGACAAGTACATGTCGATCCACAAGGAGGTGAGTGGCCTCTGATTTGTCCGAAATCAAGTGGCAAAAAAGGGAAAAGAGATTTGATTATGCTAACCTAAACTAAACTAAAGTAGTAAGTAACAAATGCAAATGAAAGCAACTAACGATTGATTAAAACTAAACTAAAAAGCTAACAAATAGATTGGAATTAAGGAAGAAAAAGCCCTAAGGGGTGGAGGGTGTGCACATATGAAGTGAACTAAGTGATGAATGACGCATGTAAGTATGTATGTGTGCGTGTCGCATGTGTGTTTCCATGCATAGGAAGTGTCTAAAGATGTGGCAAAACCTATCAATCTATTCACACAATGTATCATCAATTATTACTTGATTATCATGAGACTAAGCTCAGCATGAGAAATGTCTAAGGATATGACAAGACTCATCAAAAACCATGAACTCATGTGAAGAACAAAGCTAAGCATGAGAGGTGTCTAAATCTTATGACAAAACCCATCAAAACAAAGTTTCTTCAATCAATCAAGCAAGAAAGTACAAATACAAACACTTAACTAACATGTAGCATATTCAACAGGAAATTTCAGTCAATAAACATAAGGAAACTAAGCATGGGAAGTGTCTAAATCTTATGGAAAAAAACATCAAAATCCCCAACATATAGATGATTAAAATACCCCCAATGAACATACAAACATGCAAGTTTACACAATCCAAAATTCATCAAACATCCAAACATCACAACATATATGTACATCATCTCCACCCCCAAAGGGGGATGGAACTACTCACTAATCATTAACCTAACTATGATGTTAATAAAGGAAAATTTATTAACTAAGTCTACTAAGATTAATGAAACTAAATTAAGCTAAGTATGCAAGAAGATAAAAGAGACAACATTAAACTAACAAAAAATTCTTTATTAAATTACTCACATTACAAGCAGCATCTCCCTACTTGAGCTTTTCCTTCAAGGCTTGACTCTAAGTAGTGGGATTAGCCACAAAGCATGTAGTGTATTATAAGGGAAGAGGAAGAGTTCTTTTTATAGTCATAGAAAAAGGTAATCGGGGACAATCCCCCGATATGGGACTAATACACTACTAAAAATAGACATAAAACACTATAATATATGACCCACCTAAATATTATCGGATCTAGACAACACCCGACCGCCAATCAGCGGTTTGAAACCGCAAATTGGTGGTCTATAAGTTCTGTATCGAGTCATGCTTTGGTGAGTGGTTTCCAGAGGTTATTTCTTCATGTGCAGTGCACCCGAGTTGGTTGTTGGAGTTTAGGCCCGAATCGAATTGCCAAAATACTTCTGATGATGGTGTGGAGTTTCTTGATTTTCTCATAGGTCCTTTTGGTTCACATCCGGGTCCTTCTCTCTTGCATCTCAGTCCACGAGTCTTACAATTCAGTCCTTTCTTGTTGTTAGGTCCTTTTTGTGTCTATTCTTCTCAAACTTATATATTCCTAAAACTTAAACATAAAACTCATTACGTAGCATTGTATAGGTAAAACATAATGGATATAAGACACAATGTATGCATGATATGATGTCAATCAAATACTCCCACACATAACTTCTGCTAGTCCCGAGCAAAACAAAGAAATAGAAAAATGAAAGAAAGGAAAAAGCATACCTAAAACAAGGAAATCCTAACTCACTTTCGTAGGAATAACAGTTGCACTTAGCTTGCGCAACAAGCCGTTAAACCTCCTTGGTGACAGGGAGGAGGAGTGTTGTCTCCTGAGCATTTTCAACGGATACACCCACAAAATACGAACATATATGCATTATTCAACCTAGCAACAAGACTCGATGGACTCATTATCGTCGATCATTGGACACGGTAATTCTACGGGCCGACTCTATATATGTAATCAGTCCATACACCTAGCATAATGAACCATTTGTGCAAGTTAGTCAAGGACTTAAGTGACAGACATGTGCAACCTTAACATCCTTAAGTGATACAAAGTGTAAAGTCCATTAAGGTTCTTATTTGTTTTTTTTCCTTTTTTTTGGAGTATTATGAATTGCTCTAGTTGGTGTTTGATTCTCCCAGGGTCGGGTTTCGTGCATTTATTTCTTGTGAGGATTTACATTATCTCGTACACCTTCCCCCAAATCTCTACATAGGGCGATCCCTACCACCCGTGCAATGGGAGTTCGGTCGGTGCATCCCAAGTCAGATGACTCGAGAGCACCAGACATTAAGTTCCCTCGGACCTAATTTCTCGAGTGATAGGAGCCATGCAAAAAGAGAAAACACCACTTATTTATTTATTATCTACATGGGAACCAAAACCCTACATTTAAAGTTTCACAACAAGATTTTAAGGGACCCTGACTACGAGAAACTTCCTTATACTAACAGACACAGATTATTTGACTCACTAGATTCAGGGTGAACTTCTTTATTTGTTTGAGTACTGAAACCCTATGATTACTCGCCCCCCCGAAGGAAGACCGGGGTGCATTCTTACGACTCGATAAGACCTAAAGCCGATATACTCAATATATCCCAATGAATCATATTCAAGTCAATTATGGGAGCTTTCTTTTGATTGCCTCAAAATGGTTTTGCATACGCTAAACACATACACAAACTCCACAAAACACTTTTCTTTCGCAAACACATCAGAGTTTTGAAAGAAATAGGAAGTGAAAGCACCACGACAAACAAAAGACGACAAGTCACCCAATGATCATAACAAGCAGATATATCAATATTAAATGCAGAACACTAATATGACCCTAGAAAGGTAAACAAATGACATTGAAATAAATCAAAAGGCACAAAATATGTACATACGTGAAAACACCCCCCCCCCCCACCTAATCCATGAATTGTCCTCAATGTATGGTAGAATGACGCCAATGCATGGATACGGTGTACCAGACTAATGATGGCGGCCAAAGGTGCTCAAAGAGATACCTCACTCAAGAGCCGATAACTTCTTATAAATCTTCCAATTTTGCTTGGCCAAAATGACATTTTGCTGCTCTACCGCCATCTCAGATATGTCGGTGTTAAAGAACATTCCCGAGCTCACAGATGATTATGGGGAACTAGCTCTAACATCCTCCTCCAAGTAATCAGGCACCCATGCCTCTTGAAGGCAATGGCGATATGACGGGGTCATCTTTGCAACCTCGAGGTCGATGCCTTAGCGCCACAGCAAACGCTCAAACCGTGGGATGTCCAACATTCCACACAGTTTGGTCACCAGAGTAGGCAAACGGTGTATTTCTTTAAGCTTAGCGTTCACCAAAACGTCGAACAACGTTCGACAAATGCAGTGAGGTAAACTATCCATGAGACTATATAATGTTTGCAAACTAGGTGTGAAGTATGTGGAGGTCCGCTCTTGGCCCAACACATTCCTACACACACCTGGCTACAATGTGCACATTAGAGTAGATGTGTGCATTGGGTATTCCCCCATGAGATGAAATGGGTTGCCAGCGCCCAAGCATAGATCGGTAAAAATTAATGTCACGGGTGGGCGCGAGATCATCGACTAAGGGGATCCCAGTTGTGTCGGAGATAGATTGGGGTGTCATGATGTGTTTCACCCCTTTAAGAGTGACACTAAACTCAAGTTGTCCGGTCTTGTCATACTCGAGTTTAGAATAAAACTCACATACGAGAGGTTCTACGTACATGGTTTCATCACCCTCATACATCAAATGACTCCACCCTTTTGCTACGATTCTATCGTAGAAGGGTTCTCTGAAATCGCGAATCAGGGAGGCAAAATTAAGTTCTGGAATTAAATGTGGGCTGGCCATACCTGCACCTACCTTGGTGAGCTTTAACGGAGAAAATAGTGGTGGCGGAGACGAACACGACGCTCGAGGGGTGGAGACCAAAGCACGCCAACGTAAGTAGTAGAAAGTCTCCAAACCAACAGAAACGACGACCCACATAAAAAGAAACTCCCAGCCGAAGACCAAAGCGATGATCAACCGAACATGCCGCTGATCGGCGGTCTGTTTGTCAGATATGGTGCAAAACTTTCTCTATATGGAGGCCAGGAGGAATAGACACGTTTTGGTTTGGGTGCATGATGGGTAGGGTAAAAAATGCATTTTTTTAACAAAAGAGCATGGAAAAAATATCAAAAGACGAACCAAAAACAACAATGAGAGAGATGAGAGGAGAGAGAGAGAGTGGCGACTAACATGGGAGAACTTGGTTTTTCTAGGGTTTCGACCTCTTTCACCATCAAAGCTTTGGGTTTTTTCGCAGCAAAATGGACCCCAACCCTTGTCCTACTCGTGGGCAGCAAGGAGATGGAGAGTGTGGCAGCAAAAAGGCTCTCCATCCACCCCCATTGCATGCTTCATTCCCAGCCTTAGGGGATGAAATGCACGCACCATTCCTAGGGAGTGCTGAAACTCCCCCAAGGAAGTGGAGCGAGTTGTTTGTGGCTGGCCCAAAGGCATCCACAACCCTTCAGTTCATCCAGCCGGCCATAAAAGGAGGAGAGAAGGTGGCAAAATGTTCCAAGCATGAAGTGGTTGAAGCCTTGAAGAGGTGGGATAATGTCTTAGTTGGTTATTTCATCGCTTTTAGACCACACTTTCCGACCTTAGAGAAGCACCTCAACAAGATGTGGAATTTGGTTGGAGGTGTGGAGGTCATTAAAAGAAGTCAAGGGTTTCTCCTATTCTGTTTCACTCTTGGAGAGGATAGGAAACATGTGTTAGAGGGGGACCATGGTTCATTCGTGGTTCTCCACTTGTTGTCCAAGAATGGGCACCAGATGTGGTCTTGACAAGGGCAAACATCACCACCGTTCCCATTTGGATTCGTCTACCAGAGCTTGACCTCCGATTCTGGTCACAAAGAGTTTTGAGCAACATTTCTAGTGTCCTCGGGAGACCACTATACATGGATGAGCACACGGCCTTGGGGAAAAGGCTGGCCTATGCAAGGGTGTGCGTGGAAGTGGCTCATGATTTCACCTATCCGAGTTGGGTGGAGGTCGAAGTGGAAGGCACCGACACACATTGAGTTCTAGTGGAGTATGAATGGAGGCCCAGGTATTGTAAGGACTGCATGGAGTTCGGTCATGAGGAGGAGAAATGTCCGAAGAGGAGGATAATCAAAAAGCATGGAGAGGAGCACAAAGGAAAGTTGAGAAGTGGGTTGTTGTGTCTAGGAAGAGTGCTGGAAATGGGCTTGTAAGGAGTATGTCCAAGGGCGTTGAGGGAGTGAACCATGGACGTGGGGAGGAAGCTAGTAATATGGGCATTCCTGAGATGGGAGGGGCTGGTATGATGGGAGGGGAGAGAGGGGAGAGAGAGGCTGCTGGAGAAGATGATGAGGTGGACACTAGAGGTGCTGAGGTGGATGGGGGGACAAGTGAGGAGGTGACATGTGGAGAGCAAGCTAAGATAAATCTCAAGGAGAAACATTGCATGGCTAAAACACTCTCTTGTTCTTCTTTAGAGGCAACCAATGAGGGGAGGCATTGTGATGCATTGCATACATTGCATCATATGTCTTTCATTTAGATTACTTTTATATCAATAAATGCTACTAAGGTATGTGTTTAGTCCTATTTACAGAATACAGGGACCTGAATGCAAATTACCCACATCCCGAGCATAAACGCATGCAAATGACTCATTTCTATCATAAAGACCAAGTTCAAGATTATCGGGTTTCAAATGGAAATGCATCCAAGCATAAAAGCATTCAAGACCTAATTACAAAAAGAACAAGGACTTAAGCATAAAAGTAGTCGGGGACTTAATTGCAAAAAGCCAAGGACCTAATAGCAATTAAAGCATCAAAATATTATCTTGGAGAAAATCTAAAGAAAAATCAATGTGGATCTCCAAATATATGAAGGAAATAATTCGGAGCTCAAAAGAATGGAAAGAAATCATCCAGACGCCCAAAGGAGGATCAAATCATACCATAAACATTCAACCAAAATCCAGACAAAATCAGAGCAATATATGCGGCGTTTCCTCCGCATATTACACTTACCATGCGGCGTTTCCGCCACACCAGAGGCGATCCGTGTGCTCAAATTTTGTCCAGTCGTGTCTGGACACGTGTACTCTCCAATTCTATACTTAGGTCTCTTGTAACAACTATAAATAGCCCCGAGAACGATGTTAAAAGGGTCTTGGCCTTAGACCTAGTTTTTAGTTGTTGTTTTTATTTTTAGTCTTTATTTTAGTAATAAAATTCTGTCTTTTACTTCTTGCTTTTAGTTTTCTTTTGTAATGCCTCAAGGACCCATTCTTCCTCCCTCTATGAGTTTCTAACTCTTTCCAAAGGGTGGAGGTGACGGATTTAGGGTGAAGAGAAGATGAATAAATGTTATTATTTTAATGTCGTGATTAGTCTATTTTGATTACTTGAGTTTATGTTAAATCATTTATCATGTAATGCTTTATAACTAACATGATTTATTATAAGTTTCTGAATTCTCTAATCTAAACCCTAAATCTAAACCTCCACCCAACGGAATTCACGATCTTTATTCTTGTTTTATTTTTATTTGTTCATGTTTCTTGCTTTAGATAATTAAAAATCAAAAATCTCAAAACCCAAATTTATTCTTCTCTCTCTTCCTTTCCCTTAATCGAAAATCACAAAAATAACAAATCTCTCCCTCTTTGTGTTCGACCCGTACTTGCCACGTCTTCATTGACGCCGTGCACTTACGGTATAAATTAAAATTCTCATCAAGTTTTTGGCGTCGTTGCCGGGGAGGCGACGCAGATTTTGTTTTTTTGTTGATTTCGATTTTATCCTGTTTATCTTGTGCGCGATCTAAATACTTGGATTTGTGTTTCAGGAGACAACAGAGTGCACGGCGAAATCCGGGCACATTCTGAGCTTAACGAGCGGCGGAATCGCTGCATACCAAGAACAACGTGCGGCGGAATCGCCGCATATTTGAAGCATCTGGGCTTTCACCACCCTTCCGTGGCCCACAAATCACAATCCTAAAGTGTCACCCAAGCCTTAAATTAAAATCAACTAGACATTGACCCCTAAGGACTCAGACTCAATTAAGGAGAAGAATTGGTTTGACTTGCTATGACCTGAAACCGATAAAATTTAAGTTGGTGTCTAGAAAGTGTTTTTGTGTTGACGTAAGTCTTCCAAGCGAAGTGGTTGTCTAATTGGCACGGACTCTGTCGGAAGCGCCCCCACTAGCTATACATTGCCTGGCCAATTTGATTTGATTAGTGAGGGAGGTGAATCAAGCAAATCAATTCGACTCAACCAGTTAGGAGTCGTCTAGATCTAAGAGACACTAGGTCTACGATTGTTTGAACCGTGCTTGTTTGGGAAACCTCTGACTGACCCTCCTTTCTATCTTTAGAGTTAAGTTTCCCTTCTCTTCTGAGTCATCTTCTTCTCACCTACTTATACATTCTAGTCTCCTCCCCTTTACATTCTCTATTAGCATTTTAGGGTCGAGTCGAGAACTTGTGCTTGCTTAGCCTCATAAGGGTAAGAGTACTTGACTCAAGAGTGTATTGATGGATGGTTACATGGGAAACCATCCATATCATTGTTGGGACCAGGACAATGCTTCCTGGTATTCTAAAACCATGCAACATGGGGTGGCTCAGACTAACACCCCATATGGTTGGGACAATCCTAAGTGTATAACTGAGCAATCTTCATACTGGGGTAACATGAGAGAGGCACCGACTGCTAGACCACAATCTAGTTATGTTGGATCATATGCTGGTCAATGAACTGATACATTACAACAAACTTTTGCCTCCTTCATGCGTTGGGCAGACAACATGAGTGCATCGGTGGCTCCAGTAGCCGTACCGTGCGACGGTTGCGGGTTGAGTGGTCATGTTATCAGGGAATGTCCTTATGTTCCCCCAGAGCCTAAGTATGAGCATACCTTTTCCTATAATGCTCGATATGACCATTACGCATCCGCGTATAACCCGAAAGTGATGGATTCGTGGGGAGCCAATTCATATCCAAATTCTTATGCTTCATTTACGCCCCAATATCCTTCTCCCGAATACCCAGAACTCTACCAACACCCCACGTCAAATCATTGGACTTATTCTCAGCCCACCAACACCCAACCTCAAAATTTCCCGAGTTCTGACTCGAACCTCATAGTTGACCACATACCTGATACCTTGGAACAAGCTTTCAAAGTCAAATTCCTAGTCGGTCTGAGGGACTTGGGGTTTCAATTCACGATCACTTAGTGGAGGATTCGATTTATATTGAGAAAAACATGGACCAATTTCATTATGAGTCGGCACAGGATTGTGCCCTATCTTCTTGTCCCGTGGCCCTTGAGCCACATGATTTTCATGTTGCATCTCTTAAGGACTCAGCTCTGGTGGAGCAAGATCTCCCTAGTACCCTCAATTTCAAACAACCTGATGAGAGTCTGCCTCTCACCATTGCTCCTGATCGTCTTGGAAATGACTGAACATCAAACAACTACATAGCTCATGAGGGTATTAGAAGTTCCTTAAAAGATACATTGGGTATGAGACCCACTTTTTGTTCGCCTGGTGTGTCGGACATGCCTAACGAGGTTCTTGACCTCGTTCCGACACACCAGCCAGTTGGTTGGAGAGTTTGGATTGATGATCATAACTTCAACACCGCAACGGGAGAAACTCCTCTTCTGTTGCCCCTTAATTCCCAAACTCTCGAGAGGTTCAAGCTCTTTCAGTTTGATCCTTTGAATGAGACGCCTTTGCGTCCAATTCATGAACCTCTCATTTCATCTAGCGCTTTTTGTGAAGGCGGCCCACACATGCATTTTCTGGCCCCACGTGGTGTCATGTTCCCTTTTCAGGTGCACTGACCCACTCTTAAGGTTTCCATTTGATGTCTTTTGACAAATGAAGATGGGAACTTATGTTTGTACATAGTTATATATGTATAACAATAAATAATAATAAAAATCATCTGTTGTATTTATCCCTTCTTTAGCATCTCACAGGTTTTTGAGAGAATTCAGGTTTTTGTCCATCAACAGAGCCATGAACTTTCCTTTGTACTTCACGTTGGTTAGATCTTTCCTTTTTCATGCATAAATCCATGTAGTATCTTGCTCACATTCATTGAGGACAATGCATGATTTAGGTGTGGGGGGGGTGTTTATGTATATATCTATCTATATATACTTGTCTTTTATTTAAAAAAAAATCAATGTTTCATGACATAGCTTAAGATTGAACTACCAAAACCCGTGTACAAATTGCATTGAGTTTTTGTTCCTTATTATATAGTTCTGCTTGTAGAAACTATGACATAAATCTAAGTTCCAAAGAAATAACCCATTACCCTTTAAGACATGTATGCACTTAAATTGGATGAATCAAATCTTTGAAGTGGTTGATAAAAAGCAGAGGTTGAGGAAAATATACCGGGAAGTGTGGACTTCTAATAGCAATTAAGCATTGAGGAAAATAAAAGTAAAAATAAAGGAATAAAGTGAGGAAAGCACATTCTGCAAAATGATTACAAAAGCCCAAGCCTTTGAGTCACTGGTCCGTAGGGGTATCTTGAAACCTGGTAACTTGAGTCTACCAGCTCGGGATTATCGACCAAACTCGCTACACGAATGCCAAAAGGGTAAAAGTGTCAAAAAAGCAAATGTGTTGAATCACGGAAGAAAAGAAAATAAAATACTCAAGGCCCAAAGCTAAAAGAATCATCCATGCCATGGTTGATCCGAATGATACTTCACCACAAGAGGAGGCGTGCAAAATAATTTAAGTGATAACATGTGTAGAAGGGTTAGTGGTGTGAATGTTGGAGGAACAAAGACCAAGTCAGAATTTTCATAAGTTAGATTCATATAATGAGCATACAAGAATTCGAAGTGAGATGTATAAGGTTGAGGTGGAGATATTAAGAGCTATTAATGGAATGTTGAATTAAGACTTTGTGGGTGTGTCAACTGAAAACCCTCACGAGACAAAACTCGTCCTCTAAAGAAACTTGGAGGTTTAAAGGCTTGTTGCACATGCTAAGTGCAACCGTGATTCCTACGAAAGTGAGTTAGGATTTCCCTGTTTTTATTTTTCTTATGTTCGGTTTTGCTAGGGACTAGCAAAATCTAGGTGTGGGGGTATTTGATGCATTGCGTACATTGCATCATTTGTCTTTCATTTAGATTACTTTTATATCAATAAATGCTACTAAGGTATGTGTTTAGTCCTATTTACAGAATACAGGGACCTGAATGCAAATTACCCACATCCCGAGCATAAACGCATGCAAAGGACTCATTTCTATCATAAAGACCAAGTTCAAGATTATCGGGTTTCAAATGGAAATGCATCCAAGCATAAAAGCATTCAAGACCTAATTACAAAAAGAACAAGGACTTAAGCATAAAAGTAGCCGGAGACTTAATTGCAAAAAGCCAAGGACCTAATAGCAATTAAAGCATCAAAATATTATCTTGGAGAAAATCTAAAGAAAAATCAATGTGGATCTCCAAATATATCTAGGAAATAATTCGGAGCTCAAAAGAACGGAAAGAAATCATCCAAACACGCAAAGGAGGATCAAATCATACCATAAACATTCAACCAAAATCCGGACAAAATCAGAGCAATATATGTGGCGTTTCCGCCGCATATTACACTTACCATGTGGCGTTTCCGCCGCACCAGAGGCGATCCGTGTGCTCAAATTTTGTCCAGTCGTGTCTGGACACGTGTACTCTCCAATTCTATACTTAGGTCTCTTGTAACAACTATAAATAGCCACGAGAACGATGTTAAAAGGGTCTTGGCCTTAGACCTAGTTTTTAGTTGTTGTTTTTATTTTTAGTCTTTATTTTAGTAATAAAATTCTGTCTTTTACTTCTTGCTTTTAGTTTTCTTTGTAATGCCTCAAGGACCCCTTCTTCCTCCCTCTATGAGTTTCTAACTCTTTCCAAAGGGTGGAGGTGACAGATTTAGGATGAAGAGAAGATGAATAAATGTTATTATTTTAATGTCGTGATTAGTCTATTTTGATTACTTGAGTTTATGTTAAATCATTTATTATGTAATGCTTCATAACTAACATGATTTATTATAAGTTTCTGAATTCTCTAATCTAAACCCTAAATCTAAACCTCCACCCAACGGAATTCACCATCTTTATTCTTGTTTTATTTTTATTTGTTCATGTTTCTTGCTTTAGATAATTAAAAATCAAAAATCTCAAAACCCAAATTTATTCTTCTCTCTCTTCCTTTCCCTTAATCGAAAATCACAAAAATAACAAATCTCTCCCTCCATGTGTTCGACCCGTACTTGCCACGTCTTCATTGACGCCGTGCACTTGCGGTATAAATTTAATTCACATCACATTGTCACATGAGAGGGAGTAGGTTAGGAGACAAAGGGGAAGGCTCTAAAGTGGACCAACCGAATTCTGCTATGGGTGCAAGTGGGAGTGACCCTATTGGTGTCCAAGAAGGGAAATGTGGAGTGGAGAAGGAAAGTGATGTTTCCAGTTTGGGACAAACCAATGGGATGGGCTTTGAGTGCTCTAGGTGTGAAGTGGCTGCTGAGAAAGGACCAAGTCAGCATGAAGAAGACAAAATAGAAGCAAACATGTTTCAAATCAAGGGACACAACTTAGAGGGCTCCTCTCATGAAGTGGGGGAGGGAGTGCATTTAGCAAAAGACCCATGCATGGGGATACACGTGATGTGCATGAGGAGGAGGACTTTCATGAAGGAGAATTTCCATGTAACACATTCCAGCAAGACCAGGAGGCATTAGGTGTAAGAATTGAAAAGGAGAACGACATCTTGAAAGGAGAGCATGAGAAGTTATGTGGACTAGCCTCTTTGGTGCAAAAGGAGGCGGGTTGGGCTTCACCTTCTAAAGTGGCACGTGCAAAGGAGAGTAAAAAGGAATTCGGCCATCCAAGTGAGGGAATGTTTGAGGTACTTCAAAATTCAGAAGACCAAGACATGGAGAGAGCTGAAGAAAGGCGGAAAGAAGAGTTTGAGGGCTCGTGCTTGATTGATCTCGTTTTATATTTCTACCGCAAGTGCACGGCCGCGTTGAAGCGGTGGCAAATACGGGTCGTCCACTGGGAGGTGTGTCGACACTTGGTTCGTGCGAAGGCAAGGGGTAAAGAAAGGAGAAAAGGATTGGTTATACTAAACTACACTACAATGCTAAACTAGAATGCAAAAGGAAATGAAGATAAGCAATAAAACTAAACCCCAAAGGGGGTAGAGAAATAATGTGAACATAAAGAAGTGTGTGTGTGTTCATTAAGCTCCTCACAACATGTAGTGCATGAAATCATAAAACTACATCCAACTTTGCCTCCACATGAATTAAGATAAGACTACATCATTAAAACATACAAGACAATAATTGGAATGAAGCTACATGAACTCAAGTATAAAGACTATACCCTACTATGCCTCTACATGAATTAAGATTTCACTACATCATTAAAACATACAAGACATTAGCTAAGGTAAAGGCAACAAGAGCACATACATTACAAATTGTGTTTCCAATATTAACTTCATCCATATCCTAACCTTATCATTCCCCATAAAATAGGTCCACTAATCAAAGCATAAGCTAAGCTTCATTCAAGAGCATTAGCATATCAAAGATAAGAGTGGAGACCCATTAGATGGTTATGGAAATCATATAAAGCTCAATGGATAAAAATAACACACACTTAATACACTACATAATTATATCACATATTTCTCCACCCCCCCAAATGGGGATGGAACTACTCACTACTCATTACACTACTGATTAGACTAAGTAAAGAAAACATTTAACTAAGATACTAAAATTACTAAACAAGAAATTAAACAAAGTAAAGCAACCCACACAAAACAAACAACATAACAAAACAAGATTAAAAGAAACAAATAAACTTTTATTAACAATGACTCACATTGAAGGTAGCATCCTTCTCCACCTTGAGTTATTGCTTCAAGGCTCACTCCTTAGTAGAGAGAATGCCACCAAACAATGGGTGATTACAATGGAAGGTGAAGAGTTCTATTTATAGGCATGGAAAAAGCTAATCCGGGACAATCCCCCGATGTGGGACTAAACCAATACCAAAAATACACTAAGAATACACTAATACACGTGCTATAGAAAACTAGATGGATTCTGGACTAAATGGACCGCCAATTAGCGGTTCCAGACCGCCAATTGGCGGTCTATAAGGTTTAGATCCGTCTGGTTTTCTTTGTGGGCTTTTCTTGGAGTGTTTCTTGGTCTTAGATGCATCTGGTTGGTTTAGTGGAGCTCCGACCCGAATCGATTTGACAAAATACTCCTCATGATGGTGTGGAGTTTCCTGTTTTGCTCTTAGGTCCTTCTTTCTTACGATCAGGTCCTTCCCCCTTGCATCTTGGTCCCCAGGTCTCACAATTAGGTCCTTTTTTCCTGCTTTTGGGTCCTTTCATGGCTCTTCTCTTCAAACCTCTTTATTTCTGAAAACTAAACATAAGGCATACGAAAAACAAGAAATCCTAACTCACTTTCGTAGGAATCACGGTTGCACTTAGCACGTGCAACAAGCCGTTAAACCTCCTTGTTGCCAAGGAGGAGGAGTGGTGTCTCCTGAGGGTTTTCAGCGGATATACCCACAAAATCCGAACAAGATGCATTAATCAATCTAGCTACACGACTCGTTGGACTTATTTTGTCGATCATGGAATGCGGTAATACTACGGGTCGACTCTATATATGTAATCAGTCCACACACCTAGCCTAATGAGTTATTCGTGAGAGTTAACTAAGGAATTAAGTGAAAGACATGGGCAACCTTAACTTCTGAATGTGAAACAAAGTGTAAAGTCCATTTTGGTTCTTATTTGACTCTTCTTTTCTTTTTTTCTTTTTCTTTTTCTGTTCTTTCTTCTTCTTTTTTCTTTTTCTTTGGAGCATTTATTGGTTGGTGTTTGATTCTCCCAGGGTCAGGTTTCGTGCATCATTGCCTATGAGGACTTACACTATCACGTACACCTTCCCCCAAATCTCCACATAGGGCGATCCCTACCACCCGTGTAACGGGGGTTCGGTCGGTGCATCCCAAGTCAGATGACTCGAAAGCACCAGGCACAAAGTCCCCTCAGACCTACTTTCCCGAGTGATAGGAGCCGTGCGAGAAGAGAGAACACCACTTATTTATTCATTTATCTACATGGGAACCAAAACCCCTACACTTAAGTTTCACAAAAAGATATTAAGGGCCATTGACTACAACAAACTTCCTAAATTAACAAACACGAATTATTCGACTCACTAGGTTCAGGGTGGACTTCTTTAAATGTTTGAGCACTGAAACCCACTGATTACTCACCCCCAAGGGAAAACTGGGGTGCATCCTAACGACTCGATAAATCTTAAAGCCACGTACTAGATATCCTAATGCATCAAGTTCAAGACAATTTTGGGAGCTTTCTTTTTACTTTGCCTCTCAACGGTTTTGCACATGCTAAACACACGCAAAACCCACAAAACATTTTCTTTCGAAAACACATGAAGATTTTGAAAGAAATGTGAAAGTTTTAAAGCACTAGGCAAGCAAAAGAAGACAAGTCACCCAAGGATCATGGCAAGCAGATATATCAATGTTAAATGCGGCACACTAACATGACCCTAGCAGTACAAACAAACGAAAATAAAACCAAAGGAAAAAGACTCGACTATGTACACACGTAAAACACCCCCCCACACCTACTTCATGCATTGTCCTCAATGAATGTGAGCAAAATACTATATGGATACATGCATGAAAAAGGAAAGATCTCACCAACATGAAGTACAAAGGGACGTTCAGGGTCATGTTGATGGACACAAACCCAAATTCCCTCAAAACCTGTGAGAAGCTGAAGAAGGGATACAAATACGTGAAGAGATTGGGCCCAAGTACACAAGGGATGGGGCCCACAACAATCGATGCTCACTGAAGGAGTCTTTTATTGTACTCTTTTTTTTTTTTTTTTTTTCATATAACTATGTACAAACATAAGTTCCCATCTTCATTTGTCAAAAGACATCAAATGGGAACCTCAAGAGTGGGTCAATGCACTTGGAAAGGGAACATGACACCACGCGGGGCCAGAATACGCATGCGTGGGCCCCCTTCACAAAGGGCACCAGATGAAACGAGAGGTTCATGAATTGGACGCAAAGGCGTCTCATTCAAAGGATCAAACTGAAAGAGCTTGAACCTCTCAAGAGTTTGGGAAATGAGGGGCAACGGAAGAAGAGTTTCTCCCATTGCGCTGCTGAAGTTATGATCATCAATCCAAACTCTCCAACCAACAGGCTGGTGGGTCGGAACGAGGTCAAGTACCTCGTTATGCATATCCAACTCACCAGGAGAACAGGAAGTGGGTCTCATACCCAAAGTATCCTCCAAGGAACTCCTAATACCCTCATGAGCAATGTAGTTGTTTGATGTTCCATCATTTCCAAGATGATCAGGAACAATAGTGAGAGGCAAACTCTCATCAGGTTGTTTGAAATTGAGGGTACTAGGGAGCTCTTGCTCCACCAGAGGTGGGTCCTTAAGAGGATCAAAATGAAGATCATGTGGCTCAAGGGCCACGGGACAAAAAGGTAAGGCACAATCCTGTGCCGACTCATAATAGAACTGGTCCAAGTTATGCTCAATTTGAATCGAATCCTCCACTAAGTGATCGTGAATTGAAACCCCAAGTCCCTCAGACTGACTAGGAGTTTGACTTTGAAAGGTTGTGCTTTGAATTTGTGGATGTGGTGGTGGTTTGATATCAAAAGAAGAATCCTCATGTTGACATGAAAGGTTACTTTCCTCACATTCACGTAATTTCTGCGACATTTGACTCACTTGCAGTGTCATATTTTGTATGGACTGTTGAGTGGTTTCCATGAACGTAAGGAAAGTTTGTTTCAAGGAATCAGGTATGCGGTCAACGATGAGGTCCAAGTCAGAGCTTGGGAAATTTTGTGGTTGGGTATTGATGGGCTGAGAATGAGTCCAATGATTTGGAGTGGGGTGCTGGTAGAATTCTGGGTATTCGGGAGGAGGATACGGGGGTGAAAATGAGGTATAAGAATTTGGATAAGATTTGTCTCCCCATGAATCCATCACTCTCGGGTTGTACGCGGATGCGTAATGGTCATAATGAGCATTTTGGGAAAATGTGTGCTCATACTCAGGCTCAGGGGGAACATAAGGACATTCCCCGATAACATGACCACTCAACCCACAACAGTCGCACGGTACGGCTACTGGAGCCACCGGGGCACTCATGTCGTCTGCCATACGCATGAAAGAGGCCAAAGTTTGTTGTAATGTCTCAGTTTGTTGACCAGCATATGATCCGGCATAACTAGATTGTGGTCTAGCAGTCGGTGCCTCTCTCATGTTACCCCAATATGAAGACTGCTCAGTCACATAATGAAGATCATCCCAACCATACGGGGTGTTAGTCTGAGCCACCCCAGGTTGCATGGGTCCGGAGTACCAGGGAGAATCGTCCTGGTCCCAACAATGATATGGATGGTCGCCCATGTAACCATCCATCTCAAGAAAAACTCTCGAGTTGATCACTCTCACCACCACGAGGCTAAGCTCGCAAAAAGTGCTCGACTCGACCCTAAAACGCTAACAGAGAGTGTAAAGGGGAGGAGACTATAACGTAGAAGAAGGTGAGAAGAAGATGACTCAGAGGAGAAGGGAAGAATCCCTAGAGCTAGCGAGGGTACAGGGTGAAGGTAGAAGCCTAACTAGCAAGCATGGCTCAAACAATGTAAGGCAATGGGTCCTTAGGCTAGACGACGCCTAACTTCGAGGTCACTAGCCTCGACACGCCTCACCTCCCTACAACGAGGACCACAATGCCCAGCAAGTGATACCAGATCCGGAGATCCAGTACCTCCTACTATCGACAAGGTAGGCAACGCCGATCAGGTCATGGCGGTCTCAACTAGATTACTCTCCTAGTGCGTCCGAATTCCTTAGGGCCAATGTCTACTTGCTTTTAGTTAAGGCTTTATTAAGAGTGGTTTTTGGGGCCAAGGAAAGGGTGATGAAATCCCCCACCTTATCTTTTATGGGACAGCCCCTCCTTAGTAGCGATTTGATCCTAGATCTAGCAATCAATCGCTCCAATCAAACGCTCTCTCACTCTTGTCCTGATGCAAATCCTACTAACTAATGCATGGGCATACGAGATGCGTGAATGAGTGTAGGAAATGCGTACCTTACGCCAGCACTCAACAACTGAAATTAAAGCTAAAAGAAAAGACAACTATATGCTCAAGTCAATACATGATGCGTGACCTAAACAAATAAGAACATCTAGTCTTTTGCTTTGGATTTTAGGGCCAAGTTGATTAATGGGGGAGTTATTAATGATCTGGGAGCAAACCAGAAGTCAAAGCATGCAAAATAGAGCTCCCAGATAACCAAATAGAAGAAAAAAACTACCAGAAAAAATTTCAAGGCAAGATGACCTCACCAGGCCGCCAGTTGGCGGTTCCAAACCGCCAATTGGCGGTCAAGTTGAAGCTTCTCCCCTTCAAACTTGTCCAGTAGGCTCCCCTTGATCTGCTGATTCCCTGAAACTAAAGAAAACTGAAAACAAAAAATTAAAAACCCCTCGAATCGTCCAAACCAATTGTGAGACCTGGCAACGGCGCCAAAAACTTGATTGGTCTCGTTTTATATTTCTACCGCAAGTGCACGGCCGCGTTGAAGCGGTGGCAAATACGGGTCGTCCACTGGGAGGTGTGTCGACACTTGGTTCGTGCGAAGGCAAGGGGTAAAGAAAGGAGAAAAGGATTGGTTATACTAAACTACACTACAATGCTAAACTAGAATGCAAAAGGAAATGAAGATAAGCAATAAAACTAAACCCCAAAGGGGGTAGAGAAATAATGTGAACATAAAGAAGTGTGTGTGTGTTCATTAAGCTCCTCACAACATGTAGTGCATGAAATCATAAAACTACATCCAACTTTGCCTCCACATGAATTAAGATAAGACTACATCATTAAAACATACAAGACAATAATTGGAATGAAGCTACATGAACTCAAGTATAAAGACTATACCCTACTATGCCTCTACATGAATTAAGATTTCACTACATCATTAAAACATACAAGACATTAGCTAAGGTAAAGGCAACAAGAGCACATACATTACAAATTGTGTTTCCAATATTAACTTCATCCATATCCTAACCTTATCATTCCCCATAAAATAGGTCCACTAATCAAAGCATAAGCTAAGCTTCATTCAAGAGCATTAGCATATCAAAGATAAGAGTGGAGACCCATTAGATGGTTATGGAAATCATATAAAGCTCAATGGATAAAAATAACACACACTTAATACACTACATAATTATATCACATATTTCTCCACCCCCCCAAATGGGGATGGAACTACTCACTACTCATTACACTACTGATTAGACTAAGTAAAGAAAACATTTAACTAAGATACTAAAATTACTAAACAAGAAATTAAACAAAGTAAAGCAACCCACACAAAACAAACAACATAACAAAACAAGATTAAAAGAAACAAATAAACTTTTATTAACAATGACTCACATTGAAGGTAGCATCCTTCTCCACCTTGAGTTATTGCTTCAAGGCTCACTCCTTAGTAGAGAGAATGCCACCAAACAATGGGTGATTACAATGGAAGGTGAAGAGTTCTATTTATAGGCATGGAAAAAGCTAATCCGGGATAATCCCCCGATGTGGGACTAAACCAATACCAAAAATACACTAAGAATACACTAATACACGTGCTACAGAAAACTAGATGGATTCTGGACTAAATGGACCGCCAATTAGCGGTTCCAGACCGCCAATTGGCGGTCTATAAGGTTTAGATCCGTCTGGTTTTCTTTGTGGGCTTTTCTTGGAGTGTTTCTTGGTCTTAGATGCATCTGGTTGGTTTAGTGGAGCTCCGACCCGAATCGATTTGACAAAATACTCCTCATGATGGTGTGGAGTTTCCTGTTTTGCTCTTAGGTCCTTCTTTCTTACGATCAGGTCCTTCCCCCTTGCATCTTGGTCCCCAGGTCTCACAATTAGGTCCTTTTTTCCTGCTTTTGGGTCCTTTCATGGCTCTTCTCTTCAAACCTCTTTATTTCTGAAAACTAAACATAAAACTCGTCACGTAGCATTGCTTAGGTGTAAGATAATGGATATAAGGTACAAATATAAGCATGAAATGATGTCAATCAGTGCTCTAAGAAGGTATACTCTCCACCACCACTTAGGCGATCCGGGACGAAAAGTAGTTGGAGTAAAAATACGCGTACGGAAGGGAAGGGGGTTACCCCGTACCTTAAACCCATGAATGTCTTAGTTTGGAATGTGCGTGGTGCAAACGGACCCAGTCGTGCACTCATGATCAGTGGTCGAATAAGGGAGGTAAATCCGGATGTGGTTTGCCTTGTGGAGCACAAGGTTAAGTATAACAAACTTGAGTGATTTAAGCGAGCAATTTGGCCTCATGCTTGGATGTCAAATTGCATGGTTGTAGACTCGGGGCACATTCTAGTGTTATGGAATGACCAGCTGGTAGACTTAAGAGTTACTTTTGAATCAACTCAATTGCTCCACTTCCTTGGGAGCTTAAGGAAGGATGACATTGAATTTGCTCTTACGGCTATATATGGTGAAAATGGACATGTGGAGAGGAGAGCATTGTGGAGGGACTTAAAAGAAGTGGCACCACATGGGGAGCGACCGTGGCTGGTTGGTGGGGATTTTAATTGTATTCGGAAGGCTACCGAAAATAAGGGGGAGCTGCTTGAAATGAGGTGGCAATTCAGGAGTTTAATGAGTGTCTTGACACCATTCAACTACTTGAGAAGCCCTCAACCGGAGGCGACTTCTCTTAGTCCAACTAGTCGGAGGGAACTGCATGCATCGAAACAAAGCTTGATCGAATATTAATGAACAATGCATGGCTCGAGGTGTTCCCCAAATTCTTTCTACATTATTGGTGAGAAGGACTTGAGTGATGACACCATGCTTGTCATGAAAACGAAAGGAAATGAACGGAGGAAAAATAAGATTTTCAGATTCGAGAACCATTGGGCGGATCACGAGGACTTTGGTGGAGTCGTGCAAGAAGCTTGGGCTACATATGTGAAAGGTACACCCATGTTTTGTATAGTTGGGAAGCTGACGGAAGTCAGGAAAGCACTAATTAAGTGGAGTTGGAGCACCTTTGGAAATGTTACAAACAATGTGGGAGAGGCTAGGGACTCTCTTGCGCAAGTAATGAGGCAAAGGCTTATTGACCCGAGTAGTGGCAAGCTAGCTGAAGTTGAAAACGCAGCAAAGGATACTCTTGCCCGGGTCCTTGCTTGGGAGGAGTCCATTATACGAAAAAAATCCAAAGTAAAGTGGTTGAAAGAGGGCGACCGAAACACTAGGTTCTTCCATGCGCATCTTAGAGTGAGGAGAGCCACCAATCAAGTGAGGCTAGTGGGAGAGGGGGATAATCTAGTGGAGGATGAGAACGACATCCGGAAAGCGTTCTGGTCTTTTTATGCTAATTTGTTTGCTCATGATTTTCAGGTGCAACCCCTTAAACATTCCATTATTCTACCACAAATAACAACGAAGGAGGGGGCTTATTTAACACGGAAGTTGGACCCAAAAGAACTGCAAGATGTCGTCTTGAACGCCAATATTGATAAAGCGTCGGGGCCCGATGGTTTCAATGCAAAGTTATTCAAGGCAGCATGGAGCATAATTCAGAGGGACATGGCAAAGGCTGTCACTTCTTGTTTGGATAGTGGAAGGGTCCTCACGCAATGGAACAACACATCCATCACGATCATCCCGAAGAAAAAGGCACCGACGGTGGTGGAGGACTTCCGACCCATTACTCCTTGCAATATGACGAATAGGTTCACATCCAAAGTCCTTGCCAACTGCTTGAAGAGGATATTACCATGGCTGATAGGGGAAAATCAGAGTGCACTCGTCCAAGGACGAAGAATTAGTGATAACATTCTTCTTGCACACGAGCTTTGTCACAACCTACACCTTGAGAAGGGGAAAGGACACATGTGCATCAAGCTTGATATCAGGAAAACCTATGATTCAATCTCTTGGGAGTTCCTCGATCATGTTATGAAGAGATTTGGCTCCCGAATAAGTGGAGACGGCTTATTTTGGCTTGTGTGGAGGCTTCGTTTGTGGTGATAGTAAATGGAGCAAACTCCACACCGTTTCGAGCCAGAAATGGTCTACGACAAGGTGATCCCCTAGCCCCCTACTTGTTTGTGATGTGCATGGAGGTGCTGAGTGAAATGGTGAAGATGGAGGCCATGGACAAGAAAATCGAGCCTTTATATTGTGGAGATGCCATCGTGTCACACCTCTTGTTTGCTGACGACGTCCTACTCTTCACGAGGGCTACTAAAGCAAACGCTCGAGCCATTAGAATCATTCTTGAGGAATTTACAGCAAGCTCGGATCTGAAATTTAACACCTCGAAAAGTCAGGTCTTCATGGGGGGAGATGGGACGCATGGAGCTTGGATCGAGACACACCTTGGGATGGAGCGCAAGGCTTTTCCGGTGGTGTATCTTGGGCTGCCATTATTTTTTGGAAGGATGGGGAGATCCCATTGTGTACCACTCATAAACAAGCTCAAGGCTCACCTCTCAACGTGGCAAGAAAAGCTCCTTTCTATGGTTGGGGGAGTGGAGCTAGTACGGAGTGTTCTCACCTCGTTCAACATTTATTGGACTTCAACGTTTCTTCTACCAAGAAGCATCTTGCATGAATTGGACAGCATTATGTGCCATTTTATTTGGGGAGGGGAGAAGAAGTGGGTTGCGGTGGTATGGAAGGACATATGTACTCCAAAAGACGAAGGAGGCCTCAGATTAAGGAGGCTAACGGAATGGAATGATGCGGACTTTCTCCGGCAGTTTTGGCTTGTGGTGGCGGACAACACTTCTCTTTGGGCCAAGTGTGTCTGGCGAAAATACCTAAGGAACCGTTCCATTTGGCTTGCAAGACCACCACCTACCTCCTCATGGGCAAGGCATGGGCTGCTGCGAGTCCGAGATATTGCTAGAAGACACATACAATATGAGGTGGGAAATGGGGAAGCGATTCGGTTTTTCCAATTTCCATGGTGTGGTGAACCGTTTCAATGCACAAGCTGGGGTGACCAGCTTCACTACGAGATGGGGGTTCCTTGGGATGTTAAGGTTTCATACTTCATCAGAGAAGGGTCGTGGTACCTCCCCCCCCCCAAGATCCAGCAGGATGGAAGAAGTTTGTTCAAGGATAAACCAAGTGCGCATACATGGAGGAGAGGATAGACCGTTTTGACCAAATGGGACGGGTGCAGCACTTGGGATGAAGGAAGTATGGAGTTGGGTGAGGCAACTGGGCAGGAAAGTCCCTTGGTCGGGGATGGTATGGCACAAATTTTTTGTCCCGAAGCACACACTCACAACTTGGAGAGCATCGAAGGGGCGTCTGCTCACAAAGCGGCGAATGATAAAACGGGGAGTAAATCTACTTGCGTGCTATGTGAAGATCAAGAGGAAGACATGGAGTATCTTTTCTGGAATTGTCAATACAGAAAGGAGGTGTGGAGGTGCCTCCTCAACCTTATGCAGCTCCATCAAACTGTCGCAAGCAATCTAGAGAGTCAGGTTTTGCGACTATCACATGCGAGTGGAAGCCGACTTGACAGAGTGATCCAAAAGTGGGTGTTAAGTGCTACGATATATGAATGCTGGCACGAGCGGAACCGTAGGATTTTTTAGGGCGAGAGGCAGCAACCGAAAGCTACTATTGCTGTAGTAAAAGATATAATCCGGAGCATGAGTGATCAAGCTTCCAAACTCGCCAAAGATGAAGAAGAAGCGAGACATTTTCAGTACACTTGGAACTAATTCCAACTTCTGAAATTTGATGAGATGTAATTATTTCCTTAAGCTAATTGCTACTTGCTACTTGCCCTTAACGTGATTACACATAGGTGGTAGGGAGAAGCCGGCTATGCATGTGGCATATGCCCGCGAACTAAACGAACAAATTTTGGTAGATGTAAATAGTTCCTTAATAATAAAATTTTAGAGGCTAAGTCTCCGTTTTGCTTTGCAAAAAAAAAAATCAAAAGACACTTCTATTTTTTTCTTCTTTTTTGCTATTTTTTTCTTTCTTTTTTTGTTTTTGTTACAGATATGTATAACAAAATGGAAGGATTGATCATGTCAAGTGATCACATCCGCGGGAAGTTCGTGTAAAGACACCACTTCCGCCTCGACCCCTGTCCTGGTCCCTTCCAAGTACGGTTTTAACCGGTGTCCATTAACTTTGAACACGTCGTTGGTACATGGGTTCAGAATCTCAACTGCCCCATGAGGGAAAACGGTTAAAACAATAAAGGGTCAATACCAACAACTCCGAAGTATCCCCAAAAACAAGTGGATGCGAGAGATATACAACAAGACCTTTTGTCCCACCGTGAAGGTTTTGATTTGGACTAAGCGGTCGTGGAAAATTTTAGTGCGGGACTTGCAGATCTTGGCATTCTTGTAAGCTTCGTTTCTCAACTCCTCCAACTCGTTGAGGTTCAGCTTGCGATTGGCACCGGAAACATCAAGACTCATGTTAAGATGTTTGATTGCCCATAATGCCTGATGCTAAAGCTCTACCGGAAGATGGTAGGTTTTGCCATAAACTAGCAGGTAGGGGGACATGCCAAGGTTGGTTTTAATTGAAGTGTGGAAGGCTCACAATGCATCATTAAGCTTAACCAACCAATCTTTCCTCGAAGCATTAATCATTTTCTCTAGAATTTGCTTGAGTTGACAGTTGGAAATTTTCCACCTGGCCACTGGTTTGAGGATGATAAGGTGGGACCAAATTGTGTGTGATGGAATATTTCCTCAACACTGCCTCGAGGGATTGGTTCACAAAGTGTGTCCCCCGATCACTTATGATACAACGAGGTGTGCCAAACCTCGTAAAGATGTGTTCTTTAAGAAATTTGATCACAACCTTGCGATTGTTAGTGCGAGTGGGGATTGCTTCAACCTACTTCGACACATAATCAACTGCCACCAGAATGTAGGTGTGACCATGGGAAACATGGAAATGGCCCACGAAGTCAATTCCACAAACATCAAAGATGTGGACCACTAGGATAGGATTGACTGGTATCATATCACGTCTTCCAATGCGGCCCACACGTTGAGGATATTGCCATAAGGTTCTCATCAGGGAAGAACTCATTCACCGGTGGATCCGATGAAAGCTCAACTGGAATGCGAGAGATGTGATCTGCCACGACGTTCTCGCATCCCTTCTTATCCCATAAATCAAGGTTGAACTCTTGCAACAACAAGATCCAATGAAGGAGACGGGGTTTCACATCCTTTTTAGACAAAAGGTAGCAAAGAGCTGAGTGATCAGGTAGATGATGATGTGCAACCCAATGAGGTATTGACGAAAATTTTCCAACACAAATATGATCGCGGGGAACTCTTTCTCGGTAACGGGGTAGTTGAGTTGGGCATCATTGAGAGTACGGCTTGCATAATAGATTACATGAGGCAATTTGTTGACCTTCTAACCTAGAACTTCTCCTATCGCATAATTAGATGCATCACACATCAGCTCGAAAGGTAGAGTCCACACCGGTGCCTTAATAATAGGAGTGGAGGTCAACTCACGCTTCAGAAACTCAAATGCAGTCATGCACTCAGGTGTGAACTCAAAAGATGTGCCTTTAGCAAGCAAGCTCGTCAAGGGGTGAGCTATCTTGCTGAAATCTTTAATAAAATGCCGGTAAAAACCAGTATGTACAAGGAATGACCGGATTTCTTTGACCGAGGTGGGTGGCGGAAGCTTAGAAATAAGCTCAATCTTTGCCCTATCCACCTCGATCCCATGACAAGATACCACGTGACCCAGTACGACGCCTTTCGTAACCATGAAATGACACTTTCCCAATTAATGACTAAGTTTGTTTCCGAACACCTCTTGAGAACAAGGCTCAAGTGGTGCAAGCACTCATCGAAAGAGGTGCAATGAATCGAGAAATCGTCCATGAAAATCTCAAGGAAGTTCTCAACCATGTCGGAAAAGATATTCAACAGGTAACGTTGGAATGTTGCTGGTGCATCGCAAAGTCCGAAAGGCATGCGTCTATATGCAAACGTCCCAAAAGGACATGGTTTTCTCTTCGTCTTCAAGGGCAACTGGGATTTGATTGTACCCCGAATAACCATCCACGAAACAGTAATAGGCGTGTCCGGCGAGTCTATCTAACATCTAGTCGATGAAAGGTAGAGGGAAGTGATCCATACGTATGACCACGTTCAACTTCCTATAGTCAATGAAAACTCGCCACCCAGTTTGAAGTCGTGTAGGAACAAGTTCATTGTTGTTATTCTGGACAACAGTGACACCTGACTTCTTGGGCACAACCTGGACAGGACTTACCCAAGCAATGTCCGAAATGGGAAAAATGATGCCATGATCTAAACACTTGATGATCTCTTTCTTAACTACTTCTGTTATAGCTGGATTTAAATGCCTTTGTGGGTCGCAACGTGATCGTGCCTTATCCTCCATAAAGATGTGGTGTTGCACGATGTCGGGACTTATCCCTTTAATGTCCTTCAAGGACCACCCAATGACTGATTTTTGCTCCTTTAGGACTCGATTCAGGCGTTCTTCCTGATCACCAGTCAATGTCGATGAAATAATCACCGGAAATGACCTATCGGGACCACGAAAAACGTGTTTCAGTTCCTTAGGGAGTTCTTTAACCTCAATTGTGGGTGACTCCTCAAGGCGAGGCGTGATATCTAGCTCAAGATGTAAGATAGGAGGAGCTCACATGTACTGAATAACATGCACATCATTTCTCAACTCACCCTTGTCCTCTTCATGATTGGAATCATCCATGATGTAAGCATTTAGATTTTCATGAATCAGGGGGTACTCTTGTTCTATTTCTTCTTCAACGTCCCTGATAAGATTGATTTCGATGGGTCCTGAAAAGATGTTGACTGCCTATCCATATTAAACACATGGAATGTCGCGGTCAAGTTCCGGAATGACAATTTCATAAGTGTAGTTCGACAATTGATTAAGGCATTTGACGTCGCCAAAAAAGGTCTACCCAAAATCAATGGAATCTGAGAGTGGGTAGTCTTAACTGGTTCAGTTTCAAGGATGATGAAGTCAACAAGGAATTTGAAATCGCCGACCTTGATTTGTACATCTTCAATGACCCCCATCGGGACTTTAACCGAATGATCAGCCAACTGTAACGTTGTTTTCGTAGGCTTGAGCTCGCCTAGGCTTAATCGTTGATACACAGAAGCTGGTAATAGGTTGACTTCTGACCCTAGATCTAGCAAGACATTATTAATGCGAGATTCCCTAATCAAACATGAAATTGTTGGACTTCCTGGGTCCTTCAATTTTACGTATGTTGGGTTCGAAATAATCGAACTCACGTTAGCCGCCAAAGAGGCTTTGCTGGGGACATTGGTTTTCCTCTTGGTCGTATAGAGATCCTTCAGGAATTTTGCATAGGGATGTATTTGTTGAATCATGTCTAACAAGGGAATGTTGACATTCACTTTCTTTAATATCTCCAGCATTTTGTCAACATTGTCACTATGTTTCTTAGCTAACCAACTAGGATATGGAGCTTTTGGCAGGTAGGTTTTCTACGGTGCCTGAGAAAGAGACATTGGTGTATTACCCTCACCCTCAACCTCTTTCCCATCATCGTTCCCACAAAAGGGGTTGCATAGGCCGCACAGATGGATTTAGTGGCAAGGAAACGTGGTTGTTGACCTGCTTCCCATTTCTCAGGGTCACAATGGTATTGACATGGTCCACAGGTTCTTCCACATAGTTTACTTGCCCCCCTGTGGTCTCGAACTCGCAACATGCATGTTCAGTTGATGCTGAGCACGGGGGTTAGTCACAACTTGGCTGGTAGAGTTCCTCTCTCTCTCTCTCTCTTATGTACAGACTGAGCCAATTGGCCTATCTGAAGCTCTAGAGATTTTATGGTCTGCTGATTTGAAGTGAGAACTTGACTTGTGGATGATTTTTTTTACTGAGTTCCCAAGTCCACGAGTCAAGGTCTCAAGCGAATTAAAATGGGTTTTCATGTTGCTAGAATTTGGGAAACCCCATGGGTTGGTGATCTGGGCTTGGGGTGGATGAAAAGATTGTGAATGCATGGGAGGTTGGTGTGGTCTATTAGGTGGTGTAGGAAGTTTGAAGGACCACCGTGGACGTTGTTTTGGTTCCATGAAAAGTTTGGGTGGTTCCTCCATCTGGGATTATTAATTAACCGCAAGTGCCATCAATAAATACATAATGTGAGATTCACCCTTAGTGAACTCCAAGTATATTTGTTCATGAATACAATGGACAATCGTTTCTCATATCAAATGAAATAAGTTTTCTTAACAAAACTAGTAGCCCATGCTCGGTTTTGAGAAAAAGGAGTTTTTCTTAGGAGGATTGGACAAATTCTCTCTTAATTAAAACAACAAGAATCATAAGAGTTTGATAAATGCAAAAGTTTGCAAATTTTCAAAATGGTTATGATTAGAAAATGTTTCTTACCTTAAGTTTATGACATATTCGATAGCCCTTATCTAGTCTATGCTATAAATGATAGGATCTTGTATTACTGCAATTATGGTCATATTTACTTATTTGCAATACAAATTTTTATAAACATAAAATTGACATGAAAATCCTTATAAATTATTTTGTAGAAATGTAGAACATTCAACCCATAGTGCAATCTATGATTGAAAACATTCATTGGCAAATGATGACTCCAACTCAATAGCTAGCAGCTCAAGCTCAACAACGTGTTAAAGTTTGAAAAACTATCTCACATTTTGGATGGTGAAATCCAAAAATTAAGTGAGAAGGCAACCGATGCTGAGAAAGAGGTTGTAGCAAAGTGGGTAGACCAAGAGAAGTTCACGATTTAATACTAGCCTACATGGGTCACTCGCTTCTAGCGAAATACTTGGACTCAAAACCCAAGAAAACCATGGATGTTCTCACGAAGATGCTTATGGATAGTGCTCGAAAGGAGCATTATAAGATCACCACATCACTCACAAGGTGACACATGGCGGAGGGAACATCTGCGTCCATGCATTTTTTCATGATGCAATGATACATTGAGAAGCTAGAAAAACTCTCTTCCTAGATCCTAATGACATTGCGGAAGATTTGATTCATGCCTCTCTAGCCCCATCCTACAAGGACTTCATCGTGCATTATCATGTGCGTGAGAAAGGGGTGAGTCTTGAGGAGCTTCATAACACTCTCAAAATGGCTGAAGTTGACATGGGCAAATGTAAGGACAAGAATGTTACCGTCTGTGGTAGAAGTAGAAAGATTGACAAGAGTAAATGGAAAGGAAAATTCACCAAAGAGGCAACAATCGAGGGCAAAGGAGTAGGATATGCTCATGTGAGTGGCTCAAGGGGGAATTCTTTGAAATCTCCAACTCCCAACATGGAGTGCTTTCACTGCGGTGAAAAAGGACACATCTGGCCTAATTGCCCCAAGTACAAGGAAGACCTTGACAATGGAGTGATTGAGCGTAAGCACCCCCAAAAGGCCAAAAGTATATTTGTTATTGAGATAAATTTAGCCACCTCTGTCTATGATTGCGTATTAGATATCGGATCTTGTGCTCACATGGTTTCCAATGTGCAACTACTAAAGGATAGGAAGGACCTCACAAGAGGAGAGATAATTTTGAATGTCGGAAAGAGTGCAAGCATCGCTGCGATTGCACAAGACTTTCTGGATCTTTAATTATCTAGTGGTTTAATTTTAAGTTTAAGGAATGTATGTTATGTACTTTCGATTAGCAAGAATATTATATTTGTATCGTGTTTAGATATTGATGACTTTATAATAAATATTTTAAATTCTTGCATGTCTTTATCGAAGAATGAAATTTTCTATGTAAATGCTTTCATAAGAAATAGAATCTATTTGCTTGAATTGAATAATAGACAAGTCTTAAACATCAATAACAAAAGGCTTAAGACAACTCAGGAGAATAATACAATCTTATGGCACTATCGCCTTGGTCACATCAATGAAAAACACATCAAGAAATTGCAGAAGGCAAACCTTCTTGGTTAAATTGATTTTAAATCATTGGAGACATGCGAACATTGCCTTATGGGAAAAATAACCAAGCAACCTTTCAAGAAGAAAGGTCCAAGAGCGAATAACTTGTTAGATTTGATACATTCTGATGTATGTGGTACAATGAGTACAAGTGCATGAGATGGTTATAGGTACTTTATTATAATGTTCACGGATGATTATAGTCATTATGGTTATATTTATCTAATGAGAAACAAAAGTGAATCCTTTGACAAGTTCAAAGAATTCAAGAATGAAGTAGAGAACCAACTCAATAAGAAGATCAAGTGTCTACGAACAGATCGTGGAGGTGAGTACTTAAGTGCCGAATTCGACTCGTTCCTAAAGGAGTGGAGTATTGTGTTGGATTTTTGGCTAAATAATCGCTAATCCATTTTGATGATTAACTAACATATCAATAAACACATGTAATCCATTAATATCATCACATGCATATATTGCATTTCTAACATTTCAGGAAACAAGTGTGGATGAAGACAAGAAATCAAGAATGAAGAGTATATAGGTTTACATTTCTTGCTCTTAGGCTATAATGTAACTTGGCACTTGAAATCCTTGATAAATTTCATTACATGACCATTAGGGAACCTATAGAAGTCTCACAATTAAGTCCATATGAAATTGACTTCAATAGGACATCGACAAAACATAGAAATTCCCTTAAAACTGGTTTTCTGGGTCAAACCGGTTTAGCGGTAGGCCATCTGGTTCGACCGGAATTCATCAGATAGTTGCTCTTTTCCCAAACGGTCGACCAATCTTTCCCTGAGTTTGACCAATTCCATTATGTGTTTTCACAATCTTAATTGTTCTAGCCTTTAATTTGCAATAGTTGTTTAACGAACTCGATTAGTCTATTTACCCTCCCTTTAGACTAATATTAGGGCATAGTAGATCCTACATATTGTACCACAACTCACTCCGCCCAGTACACGTTAGTGGAATGGTGTGTTCGAATGGAGAAATAGGACATTACCTGACATGGTTCGATCAATAATGAGTCAAGCTGAATTGCCGTTTTACTTTTGGAGTTATGCACTACAAGCTGCAGCTTACAAACATTCCTTTCAATCTCTCACTTGTTATCAAAGTTTTCTTTCAAATACATTCACAATGTATAACATTATAATAACTAGGGTAACCATTTCATTCCCTCGTCAAACCAGTCTACATTGTTCTTCAAACGCATGGACTCAAAATGCATTTTGCCTTTGGATTAGGATAAGGGTTTGGTGAATGGATCAGCTGTGTTGTTGTTTGTGTCCACCCATAATAAATTTATTTTGCCTTCGTCGATGAAATCACGGGTGATAAAGTACTTACGGTCCATGTACTTCCCCTTGTGATGGGATTTAGGATCCTTGATTTGCGAGGTAGATGCATTATTATCACAAAATAGCTCTAGGGGTCCCACACTCGAGAAAACTACTCCAAGCTCTTCAAGGAAGTTCTTAATCCACACTCCTTACTCTCTCCCTGTAGCGACAACCATCACTTCTGAAGTGGTGGTTGAGTCAGCCGTAGTGGTATGCTTCCAACTACACCAACTCATGACTCCACCATTCAGAAGAAAGACATATCCTGATTGAGACCTCCTATCGTTTGGATCACTCATGAAACTCGCATCCGAGTAGCCCACGGCTACTAGCTCCCTTTGTCTTCCATAAACAAGAAACTTATCCTTGGTCCGGTTAAGGTACCTCAGAATATTCTTGACCGCAGTCCAATGCTCAGGACCTGCGTTGGATTGGTGACGACTTGTCACGCTTAAAGCATGCGAGACATCGGGTCTTGTGCAAGTCAATGAGTACATGATTGATCCTATTGCAGAAGCATAAGGAACATCTTTCATGTACTCCAACTCTTTACGTGATTGAGCACGTTGAGACTTCTTGAGTTGCACACCCATACTCATTGGCACATTGCCCTTTTTGGAGTTGTTGATGCTGAACATTTCCAAGAACTTGTCAATGTATGCACGTTGACTTAGGCCAATGAGTATATGTGATCTATCTCTATATATCTTGATTCCCAAGATGTATTGAGCCTCACTCATGTCTTTCATTGAAAATGCAGATTTCAATAAACTTCTCGTTTGCTCAAGCAAAGGTATATGATTTCCCATGAGGAGTATGTCATCAACATATAAGATCAAGAACACTATGTGACTCCCACTAACCTTCTTGTATATACGGCTCTTCCTTACTTTCGACGAAGTGAAACCTTTTGCCTTCCTCGTCAAAGCGCTTGTTCCAACTCCTTGATGTTTGCTTCAATCCTTAAATGGATCTTTGAAGCTTGCATCCTTTCTCGCTATTCTTTGGATCTTCAAAACCTTGAGGTTGTACCATGTACACATCCTCCTCCAAATTCCCATTAAGGAACACCATTTTGACATCCATTTGCTATATTTCATAATCATGAAATGTGGCAATAGCGAGCATAATTCGAATAGATTTGAACAAGGCAACCGGTGAAAAAGTTTCATCATAGTTAATTCCTTGAATTTGAGTGAAACCCTTCATTACAAGTCTTGCTTTGTAGGTTGTCATGTTCCCATCCATGTCCATCTTCCTCTTGAAAACCCATTTGTTTCACATCATGATCTTGAATGTTATCATTCGCATCATAATCTTGTAGAGTATCTTGAGTTTCCTCAAGCACAACTATACTCCCATTACTTTTTATTCTTTCCAGAAATTCTTTCTCTAAGAACACGACATCCTTCTCGACAATCACTCGATTGGAGGTTTTATGTCAAAAGTAGTATCCTCTTGTCTCACGAGGATAACCTATAAAGAAGTATTTATCTGCTTTTGGTTGAAGTTTGGTCGACATCAAATTTTTGACGTAGGCCTCACAACCCCAATTCTTGAGAAACTTGAGCTAATGTATTTTACAACGCCAAAGCTCATATGGCGTTTTCTTTACGGATTTGAGGATGCCTTATAAATAGGTCCCTCCTCATTCCTTTGTTAGACTAATGCAATATTCTTCTCTCTCCATATTTTATCCACCCAATTCATATTCTCTCCATATTAATTGAGTGCTTCAGAGATTAAATTTTTTGGAGCATAGAAGGGTTATTAGCTAGATTCTAACCTTGAATTAGAGATTAATTAGCTAGTTTCGATCTCTCTAATCTTGTTTAGAGTTTGGTGAACACTTGGAGGTGATTCCGAGGCAATTCGACGTGTAACCTGACTTCTGATTTGGTAAAAGGGATTTGATAATCCCTTAGGTATGATTCAATCTATGTATTTCAATATTAATTAGTATATAATATATATTGAAATACAATTAGGAAATTTTGTACATAAAATTGTTGAGAAATATGAAAACCGATCCCAATTGCTTGTAAATTTAAAAAAAATTATATACAAGTATAAGACACAAAATCCAACAACCTACCCCACTTGAACACCTGACGTCCTCATCAGGGTCATGCCAGTCAGTCACCAAGCGTCGTGGGATTCTAGAGGTGACTCCCACCATCTTCGTGTAGCACTTCGTTCCCAAAATTCGGCTGGTTTAGGCTTTGATACATTGTAACGTCCCGTTCTCAAGGCTGCATCGAACCGGAGTCACAGTATGTCACCCATGAGCCCACTAGCCCACAACACCCACCTATTGCCACAAAACTTAAGTTGATAAGTGTTGTGGTAGTGGAATCATATCTTTATATCCCACACTAACATTTTTATGTTAGGTAATGTTGGACTATTGTTTGGGGTGTTATACATAGTGGCGACGAGGAGTTGAGTCCAACGGCCATTGGGAGAACCTCCTCCGAAAGTGACGCCAACAACATATTTTGGACCATTTGGTCACGCCTGAGCCACTCACGGTGAGTAGGATTTGGTTGAGGTAGGAGATTGGGGTCACTACTAGGAAGGAGAGGTGATGGGCATGGGTCACGACCTTCAACAAGGTAGAGGAGGTCGTGGCTGCAGAGGAGAGGAGTGAGTTTGGATTTCCATAGGAGGTAGTTATTGGGGGTGAGTTTGATGGATAGGAGATGGTAGTTATTGGTGTTGAAGAAACAGGAGAGAGGGGTCATCGACGAGGAAATGGGATTTTGGACGGGGGAGGGGTCACCAATGGATCTCTTCCTCCTGATACCATGTTAGAGCTAGGATAGGATTAGGGTTTCGTAAAGGAATGGTTAATGCATAAGAACATAATATGATTGCCCCCACACACCAAATGTGGTGGTGTCCTTCGCTATTCATAGTCTGATCACAAGAGTATATTCTGCTACAGGAAACTCCTATCCTTTGTGGATAGGAACGAATGATGTGTACAAGGATTGTTGACGGTGGGAGGGGTCACCAATGGATTTAAAAAATTGTGAGTTACGGTGGGAGGGGTCTCTAGCTCCTCATAAAGTAAAGGCCTGCGTAAGTCCAACTCTAAGATGGATTCATGTTTTGGTGAGGTTCAAGTTATCCCAATGCTTAAGTAATGTCGTGCTTAGTTGCTATCTTCTGACTGCGGAAGGATTCTTTTAATTGATAAATGTTACAGAAGGTATCAAAGGCTATGTTCTTACGATATTGTTGCATGAGGTATTATGGGCTGCTTTAAATCTCTTAAGAGCATATTTAACAGCGTCCGGGCTACCCCCGGGCGCCCTGCACTCTCTCTCTGTCACGTCAGCTTCTCTCTCTGCCACGTCAGCTCACCCAACCCACCCAAAAAATCCCCTTATCCATGCCCAGGCTACCCCCACCCACCCTACACTCTCTTTCATCCACATCATTTCTTAATTAAACAAATTTAATTCTCACACAACATTTAACAAAATACATTATATATAAATCTAATTCTAATTACATTATAATTCTAATTCGCGATATACTTATTATTACTATTAATTAATTAACAATATTAATCACTATTAAACACAAAATTTTGAATATTTGAAATTTGAATATTTGAATTTCGAAACGCGCGTGACTGCACAGTATACGCGTGAATCAAAAGTAGTCCGCGTGAATCTACAGTATACGCGTGAAAGAAAAGTAGTCCGCGTGAATGTACAGTATACGCGTGAAAGAAAAGTAATCCGCGTGATTGCACAGTGTCTAATTTTTTCTCTATATATACCCTACACCAAAATCAACTTACACCCCATATCTCTTCCACAAAACTCAAAACTCAACTTACATCCCATATCTCTCCCACAATGTCTTCTCCGGAGTACAATCGTTCCCCCCTCCTCCACAATCAAATCCACATCCACGCTATCCACAACCATATCCCTCACGTCCGTTTTACCAACAACCATTCCAACAACCCGACTTCTCCCAGTACGCACCACCATTCCCACCACCTGACCAAAACTCACCATTCCCACAATTCTCCCACTACGCATCCCCAGATAAAACTTACCATTCCCACAATACTCTCAATATACACCACCATTCCCTTATAATCAACCGCAGTTCCAGATGTTTGACCGACCCTTGTCTCAAAAAAGCCGCCAGAGTATGGCGGACACTGAAGATGAGGGTAACGACGACGATGAGTCCCCACCACGACACACCCCCACACCACCATCCCCACCTCCACAGCGTCGTCACCGCAAGCAAGTCCAAACTGCCAAAGCCAATCCGAAGTTGTGGACCACAGCTGAGGACGAGAGACTTGTCTCTGCATATATGGAAGTCAGTTGCGATGCGGTGACAGGGACAAACCAGAAGTCTACTTCATTGGGGACTAGAGTGAAACGTGTGTACGACATCTCCGTGGAAGGCACATGCCTACCCGAAAGGAACGCAGAGTCCTTAAAAGGACGGTGGAGGAGAATTATACCTGTTGTGAACAAGTGGGTCGGGTGCTTCGATCAGGCATTCCGACGGAAAAGGAGCGGCCAGAATGACGACGATGTTGTCCGACAAGCGCACGTGATGTACGAGCGAACTCATGGGCCTAAATTTCTTTATTTTGATGCTTGGGTTATGTTGCGTAGGTACCCAAAATGGGAGAGTGTGATCTCCGGAGCTAATGTCGTGCGTGTTGACTGGGAGTCCCCAGAGTTGCACGATGAAGATAGTCCCCAGTCAGGAAGCCTTGGGAAAAGAAAGAGCACGGACGGCTCGAGGACGCAATCACCCTCGGATGCAGAAGAGCCGATGCCGGAGTCGTCTACACGCCCAGAAGGTGTAAAGAAGGCTAAGAAAAAGGCTAAGAGTGCATTACGCCCCGAAAGAGACACCGATGTTAGAGAACTTGCAGAACAAATTCGATACACCGCCCAAGTCAGAGAAGATGGTTTCTCCAAGCAAGAGGAGTTAGCGGAAAGGAATTTCCAGAGGCATTTAATAAAAAATAAGTTGGACATGCTTCACTCTCTGATGAGGAAGGACAACCCGACGGAGAAGGATCAAAAAGTAATCGATAAACTTCTCGCCTGGGCAGAAGAGAATGGGTACGTGTAGTTTTATGTAGTCCGTATTTCGTATGGTTTGTATTTCCCTTAGTTTGTATTTCGGGTTGTAGTAGTCCGTATGGTTTGTATTTCCCTTTAACATATGTTTCATGTGGTTGGTTGTATTTCGTATTTTAGTATTATTAATGTATTGTTATTATGGTATTGTTGTATTAATTTTTTTTCTATTTAACTTGAAATTGTTGGTTCTGGAAATTTCTTAATTTTAATCACTTACAAAAAATTATTACCCCACATTTATAACAAATACCCAATCCATTAATAACAAAACCAAAACTAAAAAAAATTTTAAAAAAAAAATAACCAATGGGAGGGGGACACGTGTCCCCCTCCCATGGGCGCCCGGGCAGACGACGCCCACCGCCCGGGCACGCGCCCGGGCGGCCCACGGGCGCCCCGCCCGTTAACGGGGGTGCCCCGCCCGGGCGCCCAGGTCGGGCGCCCGGGCGCACCCCCGTTAAGGGTGCCCTAAGAGGTGATCAGTTCTTGATCCTTCAACCATTAACTGCTTCATGTGCATTTTTTAAGTAAAATCAATTCCTACAAGTATTGGGGAATAGAAACTTGAGTTTTTTGCCCAAGTCCACCTAAATTACAAACGTTTGAATAAAACCCTTAGTTATATGAGTTTTTGACAGGCATACATGATAATAGCTTGACTTATATCTGGTCTAGAGTTGTGGTGATGGAGCTTTTAAGTTAATGTTCCAACTTCCAACCGAAGGTCAATTGAATAAGACTATACGAGGGTAAGTTTATAGTTATTATAAGTGTCTTCTAAATCTTGTCAGCGAAAGAACAACTTATTTCTCTAAAATTTCTCTTCAAATACCCTAAAATCTATAATATCTCATTTTTTATTTTGAAGACTGAATTTAGGTTGGTTTATCACTTTTCAATGTTTCTAGTACTATAGTTGTTTTGATTTGAAAGAGATTATTATGGTTTCGAATTGTCGTGTACCAATTAATTCATTTGATGCCTTGTAAAATTTATTTACTAAATCAAGAAAACTCAATGTAAAATATCTATGAAAAAACTACTTAGACAACAAAAGAAAACATTGAGTGTAACGTTTCCGAAAATAACGGAAAATTTAAAACGAAAACTCAAAAATTAAAACCAGAGAACCACAAGGACATTACTCATAAATACTCAAACGGTGTACTGTTACACGGGAGTTTTCAAAAGTATGACTACATCAAAATACAAGATGGAATAAATACAAATAATCATAACAACCTTAAAAGCAAGACTGGGGATCCGGTCTTCGTGCGCTTGTCCTCGGTCGCCACCCACACAATCCCGCTCAGGGCCTGAAATGCAAACATAATACAATATCTGAGTTTTCATAATGAAAACCCCATATACAAACTCCCCTAACATGCATATGAAAGTATAGTGCACAAAACCTATCAAACTAGTATATCTAAAACATTTGCTCACACAAACTGACACATTTGCTCACACAAGTTGACACATTTCCGCCGGAAAGAAGTCCGGGCGGTCATCTCGATCAGTATCAGGCCAGTCTGTCCTTTCCGTATCCATCAAGGTTGGCTGGACCGTGGCCATTAAGGTCGATCAAACATCGTGCTCCGTAGAGCAGTGTAACAATGCAATGCATTAGGATCCGTGATCTCCTAGGTTTACTACATTGGGTGTAGTATGCAATATTGTGCAAATAAGCATATAAGTAAGAAATTCAATCTGCCAACTAACGGTCGACCGAGAAAGATGTGTTTGCTTTGTGGCCTTAATCTATATAAATTTTGATATTTAATCAAACTAATCTAATCAATCAAAGTGAGCAAACAAGATTACATGCATTGCATACATACTTGTATACTTGCAATCATCTTAATAGGTTGATCAAGACAATCAACGAAATGAGCATTGGGAAAAAGACAACAAGACTCAAGACTTGTAATTAAAGCTTTGGACCAAGACATATAATTTTGTATTTATTGAGTCCATAAAGTTTAATGTAAACTTGAGCACTAGGATTCTGTCCCGTCAAGATTCGGTAAACCGAACCCCTCACGGTCAACCGAAACCTTTCTAGTTTGGTCAACCGAACACCTATTGGTTACCCGAATATTTCCCATTTGTAAACGTTAGGTGTTATCTGGAATTGCCCCGATGGAAGACCGAACCACCTTCGATCAACTGAATAGCCCTGCACCAGTTTTGGACTTTCATCCAACGGTCGCATTTGAATCAAGTCCCTAGAGCCTAATTGACTTGTCCTAATTCGGACGACCGAATACTTATCGGTCAACCGAGTCCTTCTTGGCTTTAGGCGCCCAATGACTATTTACACGTGACACTTTACCGTTGTACCCATTTTAACTGTCAGTACAAAACTTGTGCTAACTTTGGTCTACCGAAGTATACACGGTCAACCAAACTTGAGTATATCAGAGCCCAACCAATCTTATTGTCCACCTTGGAATAGTGAACCAAATGGAATTCGGTTAACGAAACTTAATTAGGGCTAAATTGATAATAGTTACTGGAAGTTGGTGAACGGTGATCCAAACCTTATTCGGTCAACCGTATGCTTAGTTTAGACCAATCCTTCGGACTACCGTTTTGTTAACGGTCGACCGAACCTGCATAGAAATTTGCTCGAGCTTAAGTCACATCTAGCTTCTCATTGGTCCATTTCTTCACCAACTCCCAAACGGCTAGTAGAGTTTGAAGGCTTATAAATAGGACCCCATTTGTTGGTTTTGAGACACTTGAACACTCTCTATCTATCAAATACTCAAAGCCAAATCCTCTTAATCTTCAAGCTCTTAATCCTCAATACTCAAGCCAAAACTTCACTACTTGCATATCCAATTCCATATCAATATCCAAGTGTGTTCAAGTATAGAGTGTTAGTTAGATTGTGATTCCATCTCCATATTCAAGAATCACCAAAGAGTTGTAAAGCTTCGAGGAAGCTCCCTCTCAGGTTGTGAAAGGAGACACGAGCGAGGAGAGGTTGTTTACGAGGCTCGGTAGTAGTAAACGACGTTGATCTCTGCCGGAACGGAGATCGGTTAGTGGAACCGCAAGAGAGGCTCGAGGGATCGAGTGAGGCTTGCGAGGAGGACTAAGACTAGGGTCAGTGCCGAACCTCTCTAAACTCCGGTGTCGACGAATTTATGGTTTGCAATTGTCTCTTCCCTTAATCTTTCAATTAGTATTTTTGTTCTACAATTATCTAGTGATTAGAAGGCCATAGATCCTAACAGAGATGAAGTGATCGACCATTTGGAAGTTGAACAAGAAGAAGGTTCAAATTACAATCCAATCGGTCAAACAAACCCAAGTACAACGGTCGTACAAAGGTAATTGAGCGGTCGACTGTTTGTCGGCCTGCAAAACATTTAAATAAATTAATCAATGGTTGAATGGCAAAGGGGGTCTCATATGACCAAAAATAACAGTCTTTCTACGTTCCACGAAACCAAAATCGGTCGAACAACACACAAGGCGGTCGAACACTAAGGCAGTACACTTACGTTAACGGTCGAACTAGGTCTACATCGGTCGACCGTTTAGATGCAACCAGTCGAACGTAAGGAGAACCTGTCCAATCGAAAATAACAATCTTCTACCTCCTGCCAATTATACACAACTGGTCGACCGCTCATAGGCATCGTTCGACCTGTCTGGGGTAAAAATCTAGCATTCACATTACAACCGGTCGACCAACAACAACATCAGTCGATCGTTCATCTGCAGCAACCTTGCTGCACACTTGTCGTCGACAAGGTCTCCGGCCTCCAGCGACGCACACTACCCCTCACACATCTTGTTTGAACGTTCTAATGAAGCTTGACATACCTTTCACGCTCGCCTGAACTTCTGAACATTAACAGCGATCTCCACTTCACCTCCTTGCAACTCCGACAACACCTCGCACTGAGCTCCACTCCAACCACGTACAGACCTACGTCACCACTCCGTCAAACTCCACTGCCGCAACACCTTGAGAGGGAAGAGAAAATTGAAGGGAATGTGTTCTAAAAGTTTTACTTTTAAATGTCAATTATTATGAATTGAATGAGAAATCATTTTGTTCCTTGTTTATGTTATTCGTCTTTTAGAAGTGTTAAGGAAGAGGCTCTTGGTCCTTAACCGTAGAGCTCTAAAAGATAATGGTTTACATAAAACAAAAGGTATTCACAATCATGGTAATAAACATGGGACATTTATTACCGAGTTAAGATTGTCGTATTGGTCATAGATCATTGTAGCTCTACAAGTGAGTGACAACACGAGTACACAAAAGAGGAAAATATTACTTTTGTATACAGAATAGACCTAATAAGTAAAACATTATAGAATTGTGTTTTCTGTGTCATTAATGTTTTACTGTGTCCTTAGTCCTTTGATATGAGACTTATATCCGATCACTTGAGGAGTGCTTAATTAGACTAGTGTCGTAAGCTATCAATGAGTGTAGTGCAAAGGCATTAGTTGGTTAAGTATGACTTTTGTTGGAGAAGATAGTTAGTCAAAAGATTATCATTGCCCCTCTTAATTGAGTGATGATATTAGTGGGCCCCTTGATAAAGCAAAGTTGTAATGTGCACAATGTGATTTGAGTTAAGTCACATATTTACAACTAGCTTAAAGAGATCAAGAAATGAATACTAATACAAAGATGACACAATACCACTTTGTGTGTATTCTTAATATCATGAGGCAAGGGACGGACACAAGTGGTGCACTCCATCACTAAATGGATCAGGTTTTGGTTCGAGTGGAATTAAGACATCTAACTAATTGGGAGCTATAATGTGTAGCTAGATACCACTTATAGCTTGTGATATCAAGCTCTTAATATCACTGCCAACTTAGTCTAGATCCTCCCATAGGTCACACCGCAAAAACCGGGAAACAAGAAGCTTGATTTTTGATTCATATGATGTGTCGGGTTTCTTATAGAAAATATGACACATGTGGTGAACAAGTAAAATCAATTATGTTGTAATATATAACATAATTAGAATCATGATAAATTCATATGAGATGCGTATATTATGGGGTGCAATAATTTATTGTTGCATAGGATAATATTTTGAATAAGTTGTGAATTTGCTAAAATCCCCTAAAGTTAAAATTTTGTTGGAAATAAATCCAAAATTTGTAAAAGGCAAAATCGGATAAAAGTTCGGTAATCCGTTTAAGGTTCGGTCGACCGAAGGTTCTGTGGATCGGTCCACCGAACGTGGAACGGATGGTCAGAGTTAATTGACCAAACTTGACTAAAGTGCCTGGAGTTCTGGTTCGGTATACCGAACCAAGAACGGTCGACCGAACAATGTCCAGTTCCGATATTTTCGGTTAACCGAATGACACTCGGTTTTAGACGCGAATTCGTCCAATTGGTTAAGGAGAATTTTTCCCCTTAAGAATCGGTCATCCGTCTAGTGCACGGTAATACGAACGTGACATATTCGGTTAACCGAGTATATCTCGGCAAACCGAAGCCCGATCGATTTTCTGCCTTTGATAATTAAGAGATTAATTTGATCAATGGTTGGATTAGCTCCAAACTTGGTCAAACGTTTTGTGGATGCATGTAATGCATTATGGAATTAGTTTGTGAGAGAAAATGTCAAGAAAACATAGCTTAAGAATAGCCATGATTGAGAGTAAGATTAGAGCCTATAAATAGGTCCTTATTCTCCTTAATTGTGTTAGATGTCTTGCTAATTCTTTTCTCTCCTAATTCACCACAAAAGCCACGAAAATTCTCTTAAGTTTCTAAGTCTTTGGAAGGAGAAATCTCAGAGACTAAGGAATGGGTTTGTAGCTAGATTCTAAGCTTGTTTGGAGATTGATTGACCAGCTCCTTTCTCTCCAACCTTGTTTAGGGTTTTGGTGAACAATCGGAGGCATCCGGCGCAACGGGAAGCGACAAGCTTCCTCAACGTCTCCGGATCTTCAAGAAGTTTTAGAGAACTTGTAGGTATGAATTTCGGAGCCCAATGTTTGTTTTGATGTATTTTAAGTAATCATTAAAACAAACTGATGCATGCATGAAAAACAAATCGTAGAAAATATATGAATGATCCTTATTGTGCATAAAAATTTCGAAAATACACATGTACAATTAAACATGAAATCCTACAAAAATGGGTTTTGAGAGAGTGAGAAGTGAGGAAAGTATGTTTGTGTGTGTTGCTTTTAAAACCTAATACCTCCAAAGCCACCAATCAAATACCCACATCTCACCCCCTAGCCATTACATCAACCTTAAACTTGATTAGTTTCCTAAGGCCATCCTCAGCCATGATATTTATCAAAATGTCAACCTAGTCAAATCAACACTTTCTCTCTTCATCACGTGAGCATGACATTTTTCTTCTCTCTCTTTCTACTATTCACCCATCAACTACAATCCACTCATAAATATTAACCTAATCATATTAACACTCTTGCACTTCCACCTTATTTATTTTCCTTCTTTTTAATTTTCCACCATTCCAATTAATTATATCACATAATTTATTTATCATAAATTATTATAATTAAATGTGAATAATTACGGATAAATGATAATAAATTTTATTAAAAGTAAAAATGGTTAATTACATTTTATCTAATGAAATGTTTTGTTGTTGTTTTTAAATATTTATGTCAAATAATTATTTTTGGTAACACTCAAAAAAATAAAATTAATTACAAAAATGTAATTTCTAATTAAATTTGTCAAATTTAATTAACATTACAAAGTAATTAATATTATTAAAGTAATTGGAATAGTCTTTTTTGTTTGGGTTTTTTTAAATCATTTTGAATATTTTTTTCATATCTGTTTTTTAAAATATGTTTTTTTTATTTTTTTTAATTATATTCAATATTGATCTCCAAGTGATGTGGAGTGAGAGTGTTGAAAAGTTGGGTTGTTTTATCCAATAAAAAAAATCAAGTCTCTCTATATAGCATAATAAATTATTTACAACTAAATATAAAACTAAAACTAACTAAAACAAAAAAATTTATAAAAAATGTCTCCACCGGTTCGTGACTTCCTCACGCCCCTAGCGGTGTCGTGAAACCTGGCGGTCTCCTGCCATTTTTGCACCCCTCAACAAAATGCCAACCATAGGGGCACCCATTGTGGATGCCCTAAGGAAGGCTTAGGTCCTAATATTTAGACCTGATTTTTTGGACTTTAAAACTTTCTCCATCACATCCGACCTCCTCACATGTATAACACAGAAGTGGGGTAGTGATAGAATTAGTTGAATGAAATGGCTTTTACGGTAATTTATCTTTTAGTTGTGGCAGGAGAATCACGAGACCAAGAATTTTATCATAAGTAGAGCTGGGTACCTGGCTGAACCGGGCATGTCCAAAATTGACGGGTAGGGCGTTAGGCATGGGTCGTTAAAGGTAACGGGTCGGCCAGGCCCGCCAGACCCATTTGTCCACAGGTAGAGATGGGTATCAAATCGGGTCGGGCATGGGCAAAACTAACGGGTCAGGCATGAGGCCCAACCCGTTTAGCCTCCTGGGCCGACGGGCTCGGGCCAGGCATCATAAGTAGCCCTGTAAAAATCATAAACAAATAGATTAAAGTTGTGATCTTACTTTCTTATTTTCATGAATAGATACAAAATTATAGCGTACACAAAATGTTCCATAAAATATGATATTATAGCGTACATTTTTTATAAAAATATAAGAGCAAGGATAGGGATGTTTATAGATGTTAGAAAGAACCCAAGCAGAAGTTCATAAGCAAACATATACTTACAAACCCCAATCTCTCCCGCACTAAATCTCACCAATGAAACCAAAAAGAACCATCTTTACAAAAAATACGACTACGGATTCCCAAACATATACATGTCTAATGAATTCAGTTTCTTAGTTATTTTATATTCACTTTTGTATTAGGTGCTTCCTTAGATTTAATGGTTGACGATTTGCCACGTGGCAACATCTTAAGTTGTAGTAGATTATAACTTGTGGTTTACATATATAAACTATAATTGTCCGTCGAGTAAGATTTTATCTTGATTTTGAGTTGTGGGTATTTCCCTGGATTACCAAGTATAAAGAACTTTTACCTCCTCATCTTCTCACCTATAAGTAAAACTTCAATTTTACAACTCCAGGGATGTTGAAAAAGTGAGACAAAAAATTCCATAATTTTTACTTTATTGGGAGGAGTCGAATGGAATTCTCTAACACGGAAGTGATACATTGATTGCTCCAACACGGAAGTAAACATTCTCACACACTAATCAGTCCTCACGTTTCAAGCATACTTAAATCAATGGGTGAAAAATTACCTCTAATCTTTCCCAAGTAATGTAAAAGTGGATACAAGAATTTTCTAAAATCGACAAGAGAAAATAAAAATGAATTAGGATATACGGCACCGCTCGTAAATAAATAAACTGATAAACAACCAGGAGCTTCGATTAACCACAGAAAAGAAACAAACTTCAAAAGTAAGCTACATATAAAAAAGTGCATCATCAACATCGAGAACGGCAACGTAATTAACTCGAGATATGCTTGCCGAACATGACAACCAATTAAGGTAATTATGTCTCCATGACGTGTCCTGTGACCCCTTTTTTTGTAAAAAGATAAAGAACTCTGTATGACATGCTAGAAAGTTCCAAAACACCAACCACCTTTCACGTTGTCCTTTCTTAAGAACGCAACTCCAAACACCAGAAGATAGAACACCAAAAAAAAGAAGTTGCTCGATGATACTTACTAGTTTGGTGAGAGTAAGCGTTGTGCCCTCCTGCTTGCTTCTTAGGTCATTGCCAAGCTCTGCAAGTCGCAGGACGGTTCACTTCTGCTCGATGGCCGACCGACCGGCACCGGAGAAGGACCAGAAGCCCACTAGGTAATTAACATGTTTTGCTAATTATTAATTAATTATAAGTTGCTTTATCATGCCAGTATCTATTTGTCTGTTTCGTTTGTCATAGTATAGTAGCATTTGTAACGCGAACGAATGATGGTAGATTAAACAATGAATTTGAATCTGAGCATGTTAAGTATTTAACGTAGATTCATTAGTTCGTAGGTAGTTTATGGATTATTAGAGAAAGTTCGAGATTTCACTAGAAAGTTGAAGAGATGAGGATATGGCGGTAAAAACACAAAACAATTGATGCTCGCGGTGTCATTTTATGATTGGCTCAAACAAATGTAACGGCAGTTTGGTGATGCCTATAAGACCATCACTAACCATGACCTGGACGACCCGGTTATCAGCTCTCTCTCTTCAAAATCAGCTCTCTCTCTTCCACATCAGCTTTCTCTTTCCTCAACACACTTTCTTCTCTTTCCTATACTATTCACATCTTAACCACAACCCAACACAACCCACAACAACCTATATCTCTCCTCCACATTATTTCGAGGTCTATTTTGGTAAAAATTTAAAAAATATAAAAAAAAATTTAAAAAATCAAAACAATTATAAAACGTATTTTCGGGAAAAAAATTTAAAAAAACCTCAAACAAAAAATTAAAAAAATCAAAACAAAAACAAACAAAAAATCAAAAAATCAAAAAATAATAAAATATTTGATGAACGGGTCGTTGACCCGGTCGTTTGAACGACCGGGTGGACGACCCTGTCATCTACGACCGAAGATTTTAACAAAAAAAATAGTTTTTTACTCACGACCCGGTCGTGGCCAGTGCATGACCTGAGTTTTATCCCGATAAGGGATGCTCTAAATAGCCATGGGTCAAGAAAAACTTATATGAGGTTTGTTTTAGAGGTTACAGTAGACCTTGGTGTTGGGCCTCACCTCGGCCTAACGGGTCGAGCCCAGATGGGCCCGTCCTTTGCTGGGCCGGGCCAACCCAGTATTTTTTTAATAAAAAAATACCTTCAAAAATTACAAAAATATCATACTGTGGGCGGCCGGGACCTAACCCGAACCCATATAAGGAGTTTATGTATTTTGGGTATTTGAATAGTAATACCAATGTAGTTTGTATGCGATGAAAATTAGGAGAAAGGAGTTTTGTGAGGGTGTGAATTTTGTAATTTTGTATCGAGCTTATGCCGAATTGTAATTCTTTCGGGTACTTTGTATTTTCACCTATATTAATAGTACTTTGCTTCCGGCTACTCTAATCCCATAAATTCACTTTCCATTGCGATCGTAACAAAATATTTTAGCAGTACAACATGGACGGCAATACTTCTCTCTAATAGGTGGAATAAATTATAGCTAGTGATGTGTGTGTGTTTGTGTGTGATCAGAAACAATAATGGATACTACACCTCGTCACTTCAATAATGCCAACTTTAAAGAAGAATCTGAGGATGGATATGGATATCGATGGCAGATTTGGGATTTTCTAATTGAAATAATAAAATTATATATAATTTGAAATGACAACTACAATTAAAAAAGATAACATGACATAGTGGTGGTAATATTAATAATTAAAATAATACATATCCAAATACTGAGAAATCTAAGCTAAAAGATTTAAATCTTTTTTCTTTTTTAATAAAACACTACAATGGAGTTGGCCAACTCTTGTGGTGCTCAACCTACCCAAAAAATAGAGGTCACATAATCTAATGCTAGATTTAATTGAACCTTATACCTTGGATTTGTACCTTCATCCCAATTCCTAGCACGAAAGTTGAAGTGAATGGGTTGAGGAAGTTTCTGGTGCTAAAAGAACGAAATATATTCCAAATTCGTAAAAGGTGTGCTTCCAAAGTTTTTTTGCAAACCGCGCTGGTGTCACTAAATCTTAGGTATAAGTTCAATGTATTCTTAAGTTTTAATTTTAACAAGTTCTTGCAAAAGTGTTTTCTTAAGTTATCTCTATATAACTTGTAGTGTTGGACTCGTATTTGGCATGGAACAGGGATGCAATGGAAGAGTCATTTGGCGAGGCGTACGCAACTCGTTCGGACGAAGAGGGATTTGGTGGGACCTACAGTGGCCAACAAACCTTACGGAAAGAAGCGGATCCACAAAAGCCCACAATTGCAGGTACTACCATTGTTTGGTACACGTTGTACCATGTTTAGCTTGTATCTGAGAACTTGGGTTAAAACTTGATTGCTCAAATTTGTCAAGTACTCATCTTCATTTGGCTATTTGTTCGATATCCTTTTTTGAAATTGTTGTTCGTTTCTCTCATTAAAGTATATGTTGTCAACATTTATCCAGATATATTGTTTGGGTGAATTTTTTTGTTTGTGAATTATTAGAATATTCATACAATTTTATTTTGGGATGCCAAGATCAATAATTGAGAGCTGGTTCTTTTTTTCAATTTTTTGTTTGTTGCTTGTTTGGGTTTCAGAGTATGACAAATCGCAAGGGAGTGTGGTAGCTGAGAAGGAGAAGAGCAGACACCAAACTAATATCTAAAAGTTTGTGGCCTCCGGCTCTGGTGGGAGTCTATAGAAGTTTCTAAGTTATTATGATTCTAGTTTCCATGTTTTGGTCTCCGAAATACCTTTAGAAGAGTGAATATGGGATTATATGTACGTCCTAGATGAGTACTAAAATCACTGGATTGACGCGAAAAGCCGTATCAAGCCCATTCGTCAAACAATCCCTAGATGAGTCTACTAAAATCACAAGATGAGTTAAATTTTAAGAAATATTCTGCGAATTTGTATTTTCTTGGTATCTTTGTTGGAATGCTTTATTTATTTGCTTATGCAGTTATGCTTGTATCTCTGTGAATCGTTAAAGCAATTTTTGGATTTAGTATATTCTCATATCATATTTCTTTTCCCTTATATTCGTGTTGGTGTCTGGTTGGAAAATTGAATCATTTCAAGTTTCAACTACATTTTCTTATATCATTAGGTGTTCTGATAGAAGTTTTAAATTTATCCTGGATTTATGATTGACCTCGCCAACTGAGTTGAGTTCCAATGTGATCGATCTCGTCGGTGAAGGTTGGGTTTGCTCCCAAAATTTAGTTGCATGTTTTCTCAATGGCATTTCAGGGTTAAATTGTGCTGGATCAGCTGGTTCTTGTTCCGACACGTTGATGATACATGTAACAAATTGGTTGTGCACAGGGGTGCAAATGATTATTTTCAAATTTTGTAATGCATATATCCGGATTCGGATATATAGTTATCATGTTAGAACTTACAAATAAATAAAAATAAAGTTCAATACAATTTTCATTAGAATAAAGTGTAATATAAAAATAAAGTCCAATACAATTTTTAATAGAATAAACTGCAATAAAAATTTTACTGTAAAAACATGAAAATTATGTATGAAAAGCTCACAACAATTCATTCAATACTTCAAAAAAGTATATATTATCATGTATCATTGTGAAAAAGAAAGTTAACATGTAGAAATATATATCATCAAATTCTTGAATATCAAACTCTTCAATAGTAAGTATGAACAAAATCACTATGTATATGATATCATGTCATCTAATCAAAAAAAGGTTAAACCTATATGTTTGTCATCTAATCACCTATATGACATGTTTAGTAAGTTGTCTTTACAAACGGTCACTTGACACAAAAATTGTTAACTACAGTCAGTTTAGACCTAAATAAAGTGAAATACCATGAATAGGAATATCTTTGAAAGTCGTACTATAATCATCTAATGTGCTGGATCAACGTGCAAACTTGGAAAGAGTGACGACAACGACAACGCATCTTCCGATTCAGAAGAGTTGAATCTATAGAAAATAACAATAATCAAATGTTATTAACAACACAAACAAAATAAATTAAGGATAATAAATAAAACATAACACCTTTAAGTTGTCTTAGCCAACCTTGGTCACATATCAAATGACTTCTATACTGATCTATTATCCTTCCTCTGGTGCTAAAATCACTTTCAAAAGCAACTGTTGATGCCGATATTGCATGTAATTTGTGCCAAACTTGTTATATATAATACACAAGGATTTCACTGTTCTTAATTTTTTTTGTGTAAATGAAAAATCTAAACAATACATTTTGTTAATATCACAATATTAGTGTACACCCTAAAAATCATAAAATTTAAAAGTTATTTTATATTAAGATTTAGTGATGTCAATCTTCTAAGTCAAATCTCATTGTTGTTGCATTTTATCATTAACAACAGTTACATAGGTAAGGATAACCCGTACAACAACCCATTTAATAAACATGTATGATGGGTGGGATCAGTTACATGATTTTAGATGGACCAAAAGTCATGAACTACGGTTTCGTAAAGAGTTTATATACGCCAGTTCATAGGTCGGGCATACCCGGATCCGATTACAAAACAAGTAAGATTCAAAGCTAAGGGTGGCGCAAGCTTGGACCACAGGTCATGAACTGGATCAAGCCATCTTGATTTTGAGCCTCAGTTCTTGAGTCTAATGAGGAGCCACTATGATGAGCATGTGTGCACCTGCACCAGCACTTGACTTGTGGGTACATCGTGCTGCCTCACCAACACTTAGGGTTGTTCGTGGGGCGGGTTTGACCCGCCAACCCGCCCCGTCCTGCCCCGTCCCGCGTGGGGCGGGTTGCGGTGAATTTTTCTTGACCCGTCACCCGTTTACCCGCCACCCGCATACCCGTTAGACTAAACGGGGCGGGTAGCGGTTGAAATGTAACCCGCCCCGCTAACCCGCTTCACCCGTTAACTAACATACATATAAATATTTTTTTCTGTTTTTCACACTTCAACACACAACACTCTCAGCCGCACCTCCCCCTCACCCCTTTCGAAAACCCTAGATCCAACTCCAGCAGCCTCTCTTTTCCACTCCAACAAAGAGTCGAAGACCTCACCTGATCCAACCTCAGGTCCTCTCTCACCTTGTCTCCATTTCTAGTGTTTCCTCTGATCCGATCCTTCCCACCGGTCATGGAGGGAGGTGAGATCGCACGCTCCTCTTCTTCCTTTCCGTCGATTCCGTGGTTTTGGTTTGGGGTTGTGATAAGGATTGCATTATATTCCTCTAGTTGTAGAATCATCTAAATCTGTTTCCAGGAATTGTTGTGATTTGGAGATTCAGTTGGATTTTATTTGTATTTGGAGATTCAGCTGGAGTTCAACATGTTCCATGTTTGCTGTTGCTTGTTCTTTTATTTATTTATTTCAAGTGAGCATCTTTTTGACGATTAATGGTCAAATCATTGAGTGAAATATACTCTTATGATCATGATCTGAATTGGGTTTTTTCCAAGTACCCTATAGTTGCACGCCTGGCCCGTGATATTCTCTCCATTCCAGTGTCTACTGTTGCATCTGAAAGTGTGTTTAGCACGGGAGGAAGGATTCTCGGCAAACATCGGTGTTCGATGTCTTCCACTACTTTAGAGGCTATTATGTGTGCACAAGATTGGTTGAGTGAATATCATGGTAAACGAAAGTTCAAATTAATATTTGGTTGATAGTAATGCATATTCATATTCTAACATAATGTGTTGTTATTTGTATAGGTCAAAGTAGTGATGATGATGGAACTCTTGCAACAATGTCATCTCACTTTGTTGTAGTCGAGGATGATGATGGCATTGTTAACGATGATGATGATGTTAGTGAGATTCCTGAGTAATGGTGAGATGTCGTGGTGTTATGTATTTGTTATATCTTTACTTTAAATAATATTAATTTTTTGTGTGTTTAGGTTGATGGAACGTGAGTATGTGACTTCATGTGGTGTCGTGGAGCCGTGATGTTTAGAATGAAGAATGAGTTTAATTATGTGATTTGGTGTTTTATGTTTTTCCTAGACTTCTAACGTTTATGTGATGATTTGTGACTTTATGTGTTTGTTAGTTGTTCATTTAAGTACTTTAAACAGTAAACTTGTAATTTTATGGACTTGTTTGAATGTTTTATGCATGTAAGCTTAATTATAGACTAGTAGAAATGTGTTTATGTGTGTATGTGTCAATGTAATACGTTATTTAGTGTTTACAGGAATTTACCCGTTCAACCCGTTTAACCCGCCCCGCCCCACTTAACCCGCTCTTAAGTGGGGCGGGTAGCGGTTTTATTTTTTTTACCCGCCCCGCCCCGCCCCGTTCACCCGCCTAACTTCGGCGGGGCAGGTAGCGGGCGGAGCTAAACCCGCCCCGCCCCGTCCTGTTTGCAGCCCTACCAGTACTAGTGGGGCACTCTTCATTGATTCTATACCTATTCATCATTGCTCGATAGCATCCATGTTATGAGCTTGTATCGCAACATGATAGTGCCGGCAAATGATAAATACCCAAATGGAGACCCTTCTCCTTATCGTGAAGTTGACTTCTACAAATTGAAAATTCATTTACGACTTTTTTGAAGGAGTCTATGATTAGTATATTCCATGAAAGGCAAGGGATCAAACTTGGTTGCAAAAGAGATAGAAGAAAGATTAGTGAACATACGAATACATATATGCTTAGGTTGAGTTAAGCCACTGCAAGATAGTGACAAATGCTTTGTGTCCATGGTGCATTCATCTTCAATTACGTATGAATTATAATCTGAGGATGGAGTTGTTTTCGTGATTATAAGTTCATAATCCCAGCCCATTCCCATTTCAAACTCTGGTTCACTGACTAAATGATCAATCAAACAAACTGGTTGATTGGTCTTTAGCATTGGGTTCCAACGGTGTAATGTCTCGAAACAACGTAAAAATTTAAAATTTATCAATGAATGATCACAAGACATAAAACCCAAAAGTGTGGGAACACTACTCGTAAAGTATCCAAGAAGTGCATCATATTACATTAGATTTGTTAAAAAAGTACGACTACATCAGAGTACAAGAAAGAGTAAATACAAGCACTCATACAACCTAGGAAAGTACGGAATGCGGATTTGATCTCATAGTGCCATCGTCCTCGGTTGCCACCCGCCATAACCTACTGCGGTCCTGAAATGCAAATAAAATGACAATGCATGAGTTTCCATAAGGAAACCCCGTATACCAAGCTCACCTATATGCATGCTAAAGTGCAATGAAGGAACCTATCATACTGGTGCCGCATGACATGATATAATGCAATAAAACATTCCCTCCAAGGGTAAATATAGACATCTGTCCCACAATCCATCATCAGGTCACCCGTAGGGACCTACCGTAGGAACATACAGTCTTACAAAAAGTACACAATGCACCCCACATATGGCTACACTAATCATGGGGTTCGGTGAGGGGCGCCCGCACGTCCACGTCAATATAATCAGCTAAATCTCGTGGTCTACATGACACCGACGGAGTCGTCGCTCAGGTCGGTCCATCTCACCTGGTTGTGCCATAGCCAAACTACCTACTGGAATACATCGCCGGACAGTCACTGTCACCATTAAGATTGTGCGGTTCTCTCACCGCCGTCTAGGTCGCGCAAAGCAATCCTTACCTGGTTGTTGTAGGATCGTGTGGGTTATGGGTCCACAATTAAGGCTAATTAACAAATTTAATCCTAAACAAACTCTACTTGCAAGCCAAAAGATGATGCAGCGGAATTTTAAAACAAATACAAGCAAGTAGGGAAGAAATAAGCAAACCACAATCACACGGGGATTTTATAGAGGTTTGGCACCCCACCCGGGTCCTAGTCCTCTCTTGTAAGCTCCGCTCGACTCCGCGAGCTCCGCCTACGTCTTCACTAACCACTCCCCGTTCCGGGCCGGGAGAGAACACCGTTACACCACAAGCACCGCGAACAACCTCGCTTGCTTGAATTCTTCCTCTCACAATCCGAGAGGGACACTTGGGGCTTTCACCGAAGTCCTTGCTTCATTTGAAAAACAATTGAGTGGAGCAACACTCTCTAATTCTTGAGCACACTTGAGTAGGATTGGAATTATGACTAAAGTGTGGAAGGTTTGAAGCTTTGAATGTTTTGGATTCTTTCTAATGTATTGGACAAGTTTGTAGTGGGAGTGTTGTGTTAAAATGTGTTTTACAACTCTTTATATAGGCATTAGAGAGAATAGAGCCGTTGGGATTGATTCGGTATAAGTTGATGTGTGATTACACAAAACAGAAACTGCAGGACCAAATTCTGGATGAATTCGGTCGACCGGATCGGGCTAAACGGTCGACCGTTTGGCAGTTTTGAACTAAAATCGGTCGACCGGTTAGGTAACGGTCGACCGCCCAATGCTACGACTTAGGTACACTTTAGTCATCGGTCGAACACAAGAAAGGGTTCGGTCGACCGATTTTGTCCAGGCACTTTGGGGTTGACAAACAATTAGATATTCGGTCGACCGAAGCAGGTCTAGCGGTCGACCGATCTTCAACAGGCACTTGGGGTTTGCCAAGAGATGGACAAACGGTCGACCGATCATGGTCCTCGGTCGACCGATACATGAAATATATTTGGGGTATAATTGGTTTAATACGAATACGACCGTTGGATATATACGACAAAAATAACGGTCGGAAAATTAAGTTCAAACGATCGACCGAAAGAGAAGGTGCGGTCGACCGAAACTAGACAGGGAAACACAAAACAGAATACTTGATCATCCGGTCGACCGAACGGCCTGTTGCGGTCGACCGAATGTGGGCAGACAGTTAGGGTTCATGTTTAGTGTTTTCCGGTCTAAGTTTGGGTGATCTATTGAAGTCTAAATTATGTGAAATTTCTTGTGTGACTTCTATGAGGAACCTAGTGTGTGTTTAAGTTGATTTTAGCTCAAGTATGCTCAATATACACAAGTTCCTAAAGACTCAAAGAAATACAAAATACATGTCTTCAAATGAGCTTGATTACATGTCTTGACTTGATTTTTCTTTCTTCCTCGAGTCTTGATCACCTGTAGAGGTTAGCACAAAGCAATATGTATGCAATGAAATATGTGTGCTACTCTACATGATTATAATTAAGATTAGGTTGATTAAATCATCAAAACATATATTAAGGCCAAAAAGCCAACAATCTCCCCCTTTTGATGATGGCAACCTATATCTTAACTATATCTTAATACATAAAATTTGTATTTGTAAACTATGCATAATAATGCTCCCCCTATGGATGTGCATAGTTTTTGTTCAATTTGATTACACAATTTCAAGTTACCCCCTTAATTATCTCTCCCCCTTTGACATCCATCAAAAATTGATATTAATAACACAAAGATTATACAATTGAAGGCAATGTGGATATCTTGTAATGAAGTTTCTCCCCCTAAATTTTGCACTTCATTACTCTAATAAAAGATATAACATATAAGCTCCCCATATCAATAAGTCTATATGGAAACTAAGAGTATGATTCAAGTTAAGTTCATTTAAGTTTCTACTCAAGCCTTATTCTAACATCCATTCAAAATTTGACATTTATAATCAATGGATGTGATATATGATTTGCAATGAATAGGGTTAAACGATATGTCAATTAAGCATATAACCTAGACTAGAACCAATTTGATTGAAAAAGTTTAGAGGATAGGAAATTACACCAACTTGAAGCTTGAATTGGTTCCAATCTCATTTGGTGATGCAACCGGATTTGAATTTAACTCTTAAGCTCACCCGGTCACCACCAATTTCTTCCTCAAGCACCTACAAGTGTAGATTTAGGTACCCAAACAACTTTGGGTCTTTGAATGTTAGCCTTGGGAACCCAAACCATTTTGGTTTTAGGAGCCCACACACTTGAGGAAGTATGCTTTACAACTAAGTGCTTTCCATTCAAAGTTGTATAAGATGCATGGTTTTTCAATTTTGCATTAAATTCTAAACCATGTTTTTGCAAAGATTGTCTTTGACTTCCTAATAGCATGTTAAGCATCTTAGTTCCATGTGTGAACCTTTCTAAATCTTTTCTTAATTGCACATTGCAAGCTTGAAGATCTAGTTGTTCACAATCTATAGGTGTTGCTTTTAATTTATCAAAATTTGATGCATAATTTTCTAGTTTAGCAACCACCTCATTTTTCTCATTTATGCATGTTTCAATTTGGCTTTGGAGATCTTTAATTTGCTTTCTAGCTTTTTTGTTCTTTTCACAAATGATCTCATATTGTTTAACTAAGTCATGAAATGCATTTTGAAGCTCAACATGTGTATAAGTTTCTTCATTAACACTAGAATGTGAGCTATCACTATAATATGACTTAGTTGAGCATGAATTAGAGCAAGAGTTAGATTCTACCTCACTTTGATCTTCAATAGCCATGAAGCATGAGTGAGCCACTTCTCTTCTACTTTGCAAGGAAGACGACGATGATGATGGTGATGAAGAATCATCCCATGTAGCTTTGTGTGCTTCCTCTTTCCTTTCTCTTCTCTTGATCTTCTCCTTTTATCTTCTCCTCTCCTTCTCTCCTTCTTCTTCTCCCCTTCTTTTCTCTCATTTTCACTCTCTTCCTTCTCCTTTTCTCTTTTCTCACTTCTTCTACCTCTTCTTTCACTCTTTTCTCCTTTATCCTTCTTGAGGTATTTGAAGAAGTCTTTTGCTAGGACTTCGATGTCCTCATCTTCTACACTTCTCCTTGGTTGGTCAATATTTGCATGTAATCCCAAGGTGATTTTGTTCTTGGAGGCTTCCTTCTCCTTCTGATGGTTGATTTGGAGCTCATAAGCCATGAGATTTCCAACGAGTTCATCCATCTTTAATTTAGAAAGATCATGCGTCTCTTCAATTGCGACGACTTTATCTTCCCAATAGATGCTAAGTGACTGGAGGAACTTCCTTGTCATCTCTCCTTCATTGATTTTTCTTCCAAGAACTAAAAGAGAGTTAGTGATATCGGTGAAGTGAGTATTCATTTCGCTTATGTTCTCACCGATTTGCATAGAAAATATTTCATATTTATGCATGAGGAGACTAATGCGGGTTTCCTTAGTTTTTCTATCCCCTTCATGATGCATTTGAAGTCGATGCCAAATTTCATATGCACTAACACAACCCCTAATTCTATTGTATTCACCCTCATTTAGCCCACAATACAAGATGTTCATTATTTTTGCGTTCATCTCAATTTCTTTCATTTTGGGCCTAGTGAGTGAATCTAATTCATCTTCATTTGGGGTGTGTATGGATCATGAAGAAACATCCAATACTTAAGGTCATTAGAAATTAGGAAAATTTTCATCCTATTCTTCCAATAATCATAATTTGACCCATTAAGCAAAGGAGGTCGAGTTGTACATAATCCCTCTACGTGATTAGATGTACTAGCCATGCTAAAAATACGATTAAGTATACGATTTAGCGCACAAGGCTCTGATACCAAATGTAGGATCATGTGGGTTATGGGTCCACAATTAAGGCTAATTAACAAATTTAATCCTAAACAAACTCTACTTGCAAGCCAAAAGATGATGCAGCGGAATTTTAAAACCAATACAAGCAAGTAGGGAAGAAATAAGCAAACCACAATCACATGGGGATTTTATAGAGGTTCGGCACCCCACCCGGGTCCTAGTCCTCTCTTGTAAGCTCCGCGAGCTCCGCCTACGTCTTCACTAACCACTCCCCGTTCCGGGCCGGGAGAGAACACCGTTACACCACAAGCACCGCGAACAACCTCGCTTGCTTGAATTCTTCCTCTCACAATCCGAGAGGGACACTTCGGGCTTTCATCGAAGTCCTTGCTTCCTTTGACAAACAATTGAGTGGAGCAACACTCTCTAATTCTTAAGCACACTTGAGTAGGATTGGAATTATGACTAAAGTGTGGAAGGTTTTAAGCTTTGAATGTTTTGGATTCTCTCTAATGTATTGGACAAGTTTGTAGTGGGAGAGTTGTGTTAAAATGTGTTTTACAACTCTTTATATAGGCATTAGAGAGAATAGAGCCGTTGGGATTGATTGGGTATGAGTTGATGTGTGATTACACAAAACAGAAACTACAGGACCCAATTCTGGATGAATTCGGTCGACCGGATCGGGCTGAACGGTCGACCGTTTGGTAGTTTTGAACTAAGTTCGGTCGACCGATTTGGTAACGGTCGACCGCCCAACGCTACGACTTAGGTACACTTAAGTCATCGGTCGAACACAAGAAAGGGTTCGGTCGACCGATTTTGTCCAGGCACTTTGGCGTTGATAAACAATTAGATATTCGGTCGACCGAAACAGGTCTAGCGGTCGACCGATCTTCAACAGGCACTTGGGGTTTGTCAACAGATGGACAAACGGTCGACCGATCATGGTCCTCGGTCGACCGATACATGAAATGTATTTGGGGTATAATTGGTTTAATACGAATACGACCGTTGGGTATATACGACAAAAATAACGGTCGGAAAATTAGGTTCAAATGGTCGATCGAAAGAGAAGGTGCGGTTGACCGAAACTAGACAGGGAAACACAAAACAGAATACTTGATCATCCGGTCGACCGAACGGCCTGTTACGGTCGACCGAATGTGGGCAGACAGTTAGGGTTCATGTTTAGTGTTTTCCAGTCTAAGTTTGGGTGATCTATTGAAGTCTAAATTATGTGAAATTTCTTGTGTGACTTCTATGAGGAACCAAGTGGGTATCCGTTGGACGCAGGCCGGTTAATCAACTTATTTGGACCGAAGTCCGTCGGGTCATCTCACTCCGTAGGGTTGTGCAAGAGAGTGTATTGGGATATGTGATCTCTCAGGGCTACTATGTAGGATCGTGTGGGTTATAGGTCCACTAATCACTTTTACGCTAATCACCTACTTGTTTAATCGATCGAGTTATATGCAGCGGAATTTAAACAACTAAAGCAAGTAGGGAAGGAATAATGCAAACCACGAAGATGCGTCGGTTTTTATAGAGGTTTGGCACCCCACCCGGGTCCTAGTCCTCTCTTGTAAGCTCCGCTTGACTCCGCGAGCTCCGCCTACGTCTTCACTAACCACTCCCCGTTCTGGGCCGGGAGAGAACGCCTTTTACAAAACAAACTCCGCGAACAACCTCGCGAGCTTGACTTTCTTCTCTCACAATCCGAAAGGAACACTTCGGGCTTTCACCGAAGTCCTTGCTTCTTGAACAAAGGTTGAGTGGAACAACACTCTCTAATTCTTGAGCACACTTGAGTAGGATTAAGGAATTGATCACTAAAGTGTGGAAATTGAGGTTTTGAGTGTTTGGGATTCTCTCTAAAGTTTGGGACAAGTTTGTAGTGGGAGAGTTGTGTTAAAATGTGTTTTACAACTCCTTATATAGGCATTAGAGAGAATAGAGCCGTTGGGATTGATTGGGTGGGAGTTGAAGTGTGATTACACAAAACAGAAACTGGAGGACCCAATTCTGAGTTAAATCGGTCGACTGAAACGGGAAGAACGATCGACCGTTTGGCAGTTTTGCACAAGGTTCGGTCGACCGGTTAAGCAACGGTCGACCTCCCAACGCTACGACTTAGGAAAACTTAAGTCATCGGTCGAACACAAGAAAGGGGTACGTTCGACTGATTTCGTCCAGGCACTTTGGGGTTGACAACAATTGGATAATCGGTCAACCGAAACAAGTCTAGCGGCCGACCGTTTTTCAACTGGAGATTCGGGTTTGTCAAGAGATGGACAAACGGTCGACCGATCGTGGTCCTCGGTCGACCGATACATAAAATGTATGTGGGGTATAATTGGTTTAATACGAATACGACCGTTGGGTATATACGACAAAAGTAACGGTCGGGAAAATAAGCACAAACGGTCGACCGAAAGAAAAGGTGCGGTCGACCGAAACTAGACAGGGAAACACAAACAGGATTAATTGATCATCCGGTCAACCGAACGGCCTGTTTCGGTCGACCGAATGTGGGCAGACAGTTAGGGTTCAGGTTTGGTGTTTTCCGGTCTAAGTTTGGGTGATCTATTGAAGTCCAAATTATGTGAAATTTTGTGTGTGACTTCTATAAGGAACCTAGTGTGTGTTTAAGTTGATTTTAGCTGAAGTATGCTCAATATACACACGTTCCTAAAGACTCAAAGAAATATAAAATACATGTCTTCAAATGAGCTTGATTACATGTCTTGACTTGATTTCCTTTCTTCCTTGAGTCTTGATCACCTGTAGAGGTTAGCACAAAGTAATATATATGCAATGCAATATGTGTGCTACTCTACATGATCATAATTAAGATTAGGTTAATTAAATCATCAAAACATAGATTAAGGCCAAAAAGCCAACATACTACTCTAACAAAAGTCTAGTAAAGCTCTAAGCTACGCCACCATCTATAAAACAAAGGTGACACGTCCTAATCATCCACCATCTTCCACTCGGCGGTCCCTGGTCAGGCACGATCAACGCACCCACTGTCACCTCCCGTCTCACACACTAGGCGAGAACACGGGCTTCCGTGGACAGAGTTGACACTCAACAAGGACAAATGTTCAGTTCTGGGTCCAAACGGTTGACTGAAAAATGTATACCGATTGACCACTCCAAAGGAACCGGTCGAACAGACGCCTGCAATCGATCGAACTCTGGGCTCACAACTTAATCCTTGACGGTCGAAAAAAGGTAGAATCCGGTCGACTGCTAGAAGGTCAACGCCCGTTCAAAGACTAAATCAATCAAGGTAATGGTCGAACGGCTCAGGGGCCCCATTTGACTGAAAATAACAGGAACTCTCCAACCTAACAAATATGCTCAACCGGTCGACCGTCGCAAGACATTGTTCGATCGGTGCTGAGTAAGATCAGAGATTTACACTAAGCTCAGTCGACCACAAACATGCATTGGTCGACCATTAGCCAACAACTACCTGGCATTGCCAAATACCACTTGTTGCCCCTCGTTGCCGCGAGGTCTCTGACCTCCGGAGACCAACCAAACCCATACACACACATGTTAGGATATAACAAATGCTCTGTACTAGTCAACCGATTATGACAACTGGAGATTTTAATGTCCAAAGCAAATGAGCAATCTCCAAAGGTGTTTATGTGATTTTATGTGATTTTAGGCTTGTAATTTTGAGTAATGTTGACTTCAAATTGATACTTTGAAGCTAGTTTTACATCAATTAAATATAATCCTAACATATCCTTTACGTACAAAAATCATACATTACAATCTTTCTTGATTGATTTGAACAATTTTCTTGATTGATTTCCTCAATTATCTAATATGCCAAGTGATCATTTAAGACTCGGGTATTTGGGCTAATTAAGTATGCATCTTGTAAAACTTAAAAATTGTATTAATAAAATAACATCATTGTCATTTATCAAAATTTTGGAATATAGTTCTCACACTTCCTTGCCTGATTAGTCGTTCTACTAAATGTAAACATGTTGGCAATTGTTGATTGTTGAACTAATTTTGGAGATAAAACGATAGGTCTCAAAACAATACAATAATAGGTCTCAAAATGTTACAATAACTTACTTTGAATGGCTTTGATTGACTGTTATTAGCATGGGTAATGGAAGGTAAAAGTCCTCTTAATGTAGAGGGAGTCTAAATATCATTTTAATGTTATATATAGCACAAGCAATGTATGTTATTATGATGAAAAAATAATCAGAGAATATAAGATTAAGCTTTTCTTTTCTTGTCTTCTACCTCCACTACAATACGAGCATGATATATTTCCAACAAATTGGTATCAGAGCCATGTCAAGCTCCTACGTGACCTCGTTAGTCAAGTCACGTTGCCCCGCCTCACTAAATCAAATTATGACAATTGGAGCATACAAATGCGAGCATTGCTTGGAGCTCAAGATGCATGGGATGTAGTCGAGAATGTCTATGAAGATGTGGAAGAAACGGAAGATAGGACGGCGGCTCAATTGAAAGCACAAAGAGAGAAGTGTGCGAAAGATAGAGGCACATTGTATCTCCTCTTCCAAGCGGTAGATGAGGCTGACATTGAGAAGATCGCCAGAGCTATGATTTCGAAAGAAAATCTTGGGACAACTTGGAGAATGACTACAAAGGTGTGGATCGAGTTAGGCAAGTGTGCTTACAAACGCTTTGAGGCAAGCTTGAAGCAATGTGGATGAAAGAGTCAGAAGGGGTATCCAACTATGTTACAAAAGTACGGACCGTGGCCAATCAATTGAAGAGGAATGGCAAAACCTTGACCGAAGGAAGAGTAGAGGAGAAAATACTACGTTCCTTGACTAAGAGTTTCAAGAATGTAGTATGCGCGATCGAGGAATCAAAAAATCGCAAGGACATGTCTATCGATATTCTCGCTAACTCGTTGGAAGCTCACGAGCAAAGGAAGAAAAAGAAGAAGCAAGAGTTGCTTAAGGAGGCGCTGCAAGAGACGATGTCTCTTAAGGAAGAGAGTCCTAGTAGTAGTGATGGAGGTAGAGGTCGAGGTCGTGGACGTTGTGGACGTCGCAACTCCGGTAGAGGTCGTGGTCGTGGAGATGATGTGCGTGGTAGAGGCCGAGGTCGTGGAAGAAGTGATCGGTTGAGCAAGAAGAATTTTGAGTGCTATAATTGTTGGATTTCGTGCCCTATGCTTATGTATAAATATTGAATTTTTTTATAAGCAATTAGGATCGGTTTTCATATTTTTCAACAATGTTATGTACAAAACTTCGTAATTGTATTTCAATATATATTGTATATTAACTAATATTGAAAGACATATTAGATCATACCTAGGGGATTATCAAATCCCTTTTACCAATCAGAAGTCAGGTCGCACATCGGATTGCTTCGGAATCACCTCCATGTGTTCACTAAACTCTAAACAAGATTAAAGAGATCAAAGCTAGTCAATCAATCTTTAATTCAAGGTTAGAATTAGGCTAATAGCACCTTCTACGCTCCAAGGAATTTTTGCATTCATGTAAACAAGGAAGGGACGATGGACATATTTATAGGGTTTCCTCTATCCTACATCATGTGCAAACTATTTACACATGATCCATTATTAATCTCTCCACTAAACCACATCATGTGCAAACTACTTTGCACATGAACTCTAGTTTATTTTGCCACATCATCATCCATAACTACCTTTGACCAAGGTGGATTAAATCCAGTCATTAATCAGCACGAAATCTCTTATTGATATATGCAAAAACGTGTGCAAACGATTGGACCATTTTTCACTGTTTTTGATTTTACCAAATTTTGGATTAATATCCAACAAAATTTGGACTTGAGATTTCAACAAATTTGTATGTTATAATGTTGTAGATTACATTATATTATGTAATATATTATCATATATAATGTCAAAACATTATAACCCATAATATATACATCTCATATGAATTTATTTGTTATTCTAACCCGCCATTATTACGACATTGATTTATTATTTTCACATGTATATTATTTTATCACTTGTATATTATTTCATAACACATGAAACTTAATACATCATATAAAATATAAATCACATCTCTCGTTTTCAGTTTTGGGGTGTGACCTATAGGAGGATCTAAGTTATGTTGGAAATGATATAAAATACTTTATATCATAAACTATAAGCGATATCTAGCTTCACATTATAGTTACCTAAATAAAAAAGATGTTTGTTCTCACTTGAACTAAACACGATCCACTTGGTTATGTAAGTAATATCACTTGTATCTATTCCTTGCCTCATGATATTAAGAATATTATACAAATTAGAAATGTGTCATCTTTGTATTATATATTCATTTCTTGTTCTTTCAGGCAAATTATAAATATGTAAGTATACATAAATTACATTGTGCACATTATAACTTTGCTTTAACAGGGGGCCAACAATATCATCACTCAAGTCAAGAGGGGCAATGATAATTTATTGACATATCATCCTTTTCGGCACAAGTCATATATAACCAACAATTATCTTTATCACTATACTCAATGACAATTTTTGATAATAATCAAATTATACACTTCTCATGTGAAAAAGATATAGGTCTCATAACTTAGGAATCAAAGACATGATGAAACGTTAATGACACAAACACAATTCAATAATGTTTCATTTGTTAGGTCAATTCAATATATGAAAGAAATATTTTCTATTTCATATACTCATGTTGTTAATACTTGTAGAGTTGCAATATCATTTAACCAACATGACAATATTAACTTGGTAATCAATGTCCCATGTTATCACCATGATTGTGAATTACATTTTGATTTATATAAACCATTGTCTTTTAGAGCTCTACGGTTCAGGACCAAAAGCATTTTTCTTAACAGTTGTAAAATATGAATACATTAATCAAGGAACAAAATGTTTACACATTCAATTCATAATAAAAGACATAAAGTAAAATCCACATCATGTATAACCAACTTACACATGATCCCTTGTTAATTTCTCCTTTAACCAATCATATTTTTTTATGCAAAGCAAAACGGAGGCTTAGCCTCTAAAAATTGTATTAGTAAGAAATATCACTTGTGCTCCTTTGGACACAAGTCCAAAGGCTTTAACCAATCATATTTGGACACATAATCATCCCATAACCTCCTTTGACAAAGTTGGAACAAATATAGCTCATGATCACAAAATTCTCTTATTAATACAGACAAAATCGTGGGCAAACGGTCGAACGAATCGGCAAACCGGTCGACTGTTTGGTTATCTAAAGAAATTCCTAATAAGTTAGGTTGAACAGAATACCACACTAATCGATTGTTTTGCAACAAGAAAAGTTCATGTTATTTTCGGTCGAACTGCGTGTCCACCCGGTCAACCATTTTCAAAACTTAGAAATTATTGTTCAAACCGCTTGACCATTTTTGGAAAAACGTTCGACCGTTTTGCAAAATTTTGGATCAATATCCAACAAAATTTGACATTTGGGGTTTTAGGAAATTCATATGTTATAATATTGTGGATCACATTATATCATATAGTATATTATCATATGTAATGTCAAACATTATACCATATAATATATATACATCTCATACAAATTTATTTCATATTCTAACCATGTTGTTATCTCGACATATTAATTTTATTGTTCTACCACATGCATCCCATTTCATATCATATGAAATTTAATACATCACATAAAACATAAAATTATATTTTTTGTTTCCCAGTTTTATGGTATTACCTGTAAGAGGATCTAAGTTATGTTGACAATGATATAAAACTATAAGCGGTATTTAGCTACACAAATAACAAAGATGTTTTGCTCACTTGCACTAAACACGATCCACTTCGTGATATAAGTAATATCACTTGTGTCTATCTCTTGCCTCGTGATATTAAGAATATTATATAGAGTAGAAATGTGTCATCTTTGTATTATATATTTATTTCTTGATCTCTCAACAAAATTATAAATATGTAACTATACATAAGTTTCTTTGTGCACATTATAACTTTGCTTTATCAAGGGGCCCAACAATATCATCACTCAAGTCAAGAGGCACAATGCTACTTGATTAGTAGCATATCATGTATCATATTCATTCCATATATCCTTAATTTTACCTCCAATATTGTGATACTCGAGTGTTTGTTATATTTCATGTATTAGGTAATATAAAAAATGAAGAGAAAAATGACAGAAACGTAAGAAGAAATGACTTAAATGACGCATTTGGGACCTTGCTGTCATGCACAAGGACACATTTGCAATACGGAAGGTCCTGGATGTAAGCCAGAAGGACCAGATAGCAAATTGAGAAACTTCACACCATCATGAGGAGTATTTGGGCAATCAGATTCTGGCCCAGACTCCAATAACCGAGCCGAGTGCACCCCACGTAAAGAATTGAAGCACTAAACAAGATATCCAAAATTGGACCGGATCCAACAAAAAGTGATCACTAATTGGCAGTCTCTTTTTATCAGAATGAGACCCGATTTTGCACGGATATGTGTTATGTGTTTATGTCTATTATGGGAATATTTTATTAGTCCCACATTGGGGGATTGTCCCTAGTTGCCTTTTTGATGTCTATAAATAGAACTCTTCTTCTTCCTTTCTAACCTACCCATTGCTTGACGTCCATTTTCTCTACATGGAGTAAGCCTTTGGAATAAAACTCAAGTGGAGAGACTTATAATGTGAGTCATTAATAAAATAATTTCTTCTAGTTTTATCTTCATGTTGTCTCTTTTAATGCTTACATATTTAGCTTAGTTTTGTTTCCTTAATCTTAGTATAATTAGTTAGAATGTTTCTCTTAGTATAATTGTAAGCTTAATGTGTAGTGAGTAGTTCCATCCCCCTTTGGGAGTGGAGATGATGTTTATCTATGTAATGAAGAATGAGAATGAATGCTATCTTATGCAATATGTGATGAGTGTGAATGTATTCTTGTTTGTTTAAAAGAAAATACTTAACTTGATGAGTTTTGCCATAATCATTAGGTACTTCCCATGCTTGTTTAGGTAATTGATAACCAACTTGTTTATGCTCATGTTAATTAACAAGGTTAGTGATTGGAATGATAGGTTTTGCTATAACCATTAGATACTTCCTATGCATGAAAACACAACCTACACTTATACCTTATTGAATGCATTCTTCACCACCTTATCACATGTGTATACACACTCCACTCCTTAGGTGTTTCCTTACTGAAATTCATCTCACGTTGACACACCTCCCTGATTAGTAGCATATCATACATTGCATTCATGCTATATATCATTTATTTTACCGCATATTTGTTCTACTTGAGTGTTTGTTTGATGTGTTTCAGGGTTTAGGCAATAAAGAAGGGAAACGAAGAGAAAAGGACCATAATGGAAGAAGAATGGGCTGATTTGGAAGGTTCTGGACCTATTTGTAATGCCCAAGCACTGGATTGTAACCTAGGAAGGACCCAAGTAAAAATCCAGAGGGACTTAAGTGTAAAGAAAAATATGTTGATTGGAAAAGTCGAGAATCACCTAAACCTGAGAATAAATTTGACAATTGAAATCAAACGCGCTCGAACCAACATCTTCAGGCACACCCCACGTGTTCATTATGTGACCTAAAGCCATTGTTAAAATTTGGAGGTGATATGACGAAAATGATCCACCAAGGGCGGATTTGTGGTGGATCCGGTTAAGCATTTGGCAGCCGGATTTCTGTGGTGGGTATGGTTGTCAGGTCAAAGAAATATGCAATATCCATATCTGATTTACAACCATCCGATTATGCTCAAATCCAACCAAACCCTCTAATCTTCTATAAATAGACTTCCTCCTTTCTTCTCCTTCCTCACTCTCCTCCTTAGGTTAGTTTCCTTTCTTGTTTAGTAGAGAAGGTTTTATTTCCAGTTTAGTATTGTAGAGGAGGAGAAGAGAAGAAAACTTTGTAAGTTTCATCTTAATATAGTTTAGTCTTGTTCTTTATCTGTATGTCTTTCCTTTGATGCCATTTCCTTTGTGCTTGTTTTCCTTCATCTAGTTTTCTAAATTTTGCATTATGGATTTGGTTGTTTTTATGCTTTCTTTAGTTTAGAGATGAGTAGAGAGTAGTCCATCCCCATTGGGGGGTAGAGAAGAACGTGTGATTATGTGATGTATTAGTGTATCTGTTAATCCTACCTTTGAACCTCACATGAGTTCCATAACCATCTAATGAGATTTTCACTCTTATCTTTGATGTGTTAATGCTCTTGAGTGAAGCTTAGCACACACTTAGATTAGTGAGCCTACTGTATGAGGAATGATGAGGTGAGGATAAGGATGGAGTGGAAGAAGGAAACATGACATGTGCATGCATGTGCTTATGTTGGCTCTATCCTAAATATTGTCTTCTATGTTTTAATGACGGTGTCAAATCTTATTTCATGTGGAGACAAAGTTGGATGTGGTCATTTTACATGTGTTCACATTAGCCATATTTCAATCATCGTCTTGTATGCCTTAAGGATATTGTTTTATCATATTTCATGTGGAGGCAAGTTGTATTTCGTTTATGGATTTCATGTATGACATGTTGCGATGAGCACAATTGAACACACACTACACATATTTTTACTTCGATTTGTTTCTCTACCCCCGTAAGGGGTTTTATTTTATCGTTACCTTTTGATTTCACTCGCATTTTAGTGTAATTTTGACCTCATTCCTCTCTTCTTTCCCCACTCGAGTATCGTGAATCCGACTCGCACACACTCCCTATGGACCGACCCGTGCTTGTTGTCGTTGCCGGGGAGTGTCGTTTTTGTAGTCGTGTTCACAATTTTGGTGGGGTTTTTCTTTGTTTTTTTGTTTTCTTTTATCTTTTGGTGACTGGAAGGGGCCACAAGTCGACCGAGGGACCTAATGGAGCTTGGGAGCATTCTGGTGAAGTTTGGGGACCAGATCCCCCGAAAATTGCCAATAGCGAATTTGAATCCGCCACTGGCAGCTCTGGTGAGTCATTTTGGATTTTTGTTTTTATAGTAGCTTCCTTTGTCTATCTCTAGTTGTTTCCTTCCACTGTTTATTCCATGCATGCTTTGTTTAAATGTCAGTAATTAATTTGTCTTGCATGACCTATTCTTAAGACAACTTGGCCCTAAAACTAAAGCAAATATTAGATCAATTTCCATATAGGTCAAGCATCATCTGTAGAACTTGCGCGCAAATTGTCTTTCCTTTGCTCTCGTCATTCCCATTTTAAATAAAAGTAGATGGACATAGAAATTCAAATACTTTATCATCGGGAAAGATTGACCTTCTGGTGTCCTACAAGTATCTACAAGAGTAAAAAAACTACATTCTATTATAATTACGATAAAATTATTCAATACATTTCATCTTATACACAAGAAAATACTTACTTCAACTGTACATCGATAATTGACATGCACAATTGATCCATCGCCAAGAATTACATAACATCCTCTTTGGAGAAATATAAATTCGACGACAAACGTTTAACCTCCTCCTCCACATAGCAGGTAGTTAAAGATTGTGATTGCCTAACTAGCATTAATTGATACAACATTTTGCACATATTTGGTAGCAAATTAACGTGGATCGGAGGTTGATTGTTTGATCATTTACTATAGGGACTTGAAACCTTAGCGACATATAAAAATGTCAGAAATACAATTATTAACAAAATGATAATTTATTTGTTTTCAAAATTAAATGATACTTCATGTGTGTCATGAAACTCTACTAAATGACGAGGCCACCTCATGAACCCACTGCATGCATCGCCCAGGGTAACAACCTCTTCTTTGAGAATTGGCACTAGAATATCAACATCTAAATAATTCCCCACGACAATCTTCACGACTCCCTCTTCCACATCTTTGAAGTTGTGTTTAGAGAGGTTATAAATTATTCTGTATCTCACCAATATTCTCTCAAGCTCTACAACAAATTGATGACATCTACTGCCATCCTCAAAGTTACCAAGTGAGGGCCCGCCTATGAGGGCCAAATCTCAAGAATGAGCCACAAAATCAGATGGCCGGAGGGTTGACGACTGGCTGCACCGGAGGAGTGGTCACCGGAAAGAGGCGGTCCTATGGCGGGTTGAAGAAGTAGGCAGCATGATACAATCTCTCCATAACATATTGCAATTCTAAAATTTTCTGCTCGCATTTTGTATGAACTATCGACGAACTTGGGCGATTAGTCTTTCCATAATATTGTCACAGTCCAACCCTACTCCCTACCTCCCCGTACACGACCGGGATGCTAGTCATTTCCCAAGGCTTTGCGTAGAATGTCATTCCGACCGACTGTAACAAAATCGATTTGGGATTCTCTAAAGTTCAGAAAGTCCTAAAGTTGTAAAAAAATTGTTACAAACAATTGAAAATATAAAATTTTAGAATGTGATTTAACTACGTACAAGTGATACAACTTACTATTTTCGAGACGACCACTTGTGACTCGTCTGTGACGTACTCCCCTTTGGAGTTTATCTCGCTCACTTCCATGAATCACATCGAGCTACGGGGGAAGGAGTCAAGTTGCTTGCTTGCTCCTCAATCGTACTGGAGTCAATTGCTTATTGTTTCTTCTGGGCAATTTTTTCTACCATCATTTTTTCTTCTAATTTTCAATATCCTGATCGAGACATACGATGAAGATACTTGTTAGAAGATCGACGTTCTTGGTTTTTTGCTCGGAGGGCCTACAACCAATTTTAGTAGATTATGATTTAAAGCAATAACTTAATAAGTTCATATTCTAAATTAAACTCAGTTACCTGAAACTCCGGGGTTTCTCTTAATTTTTTTGAATTGAGCCCATGTACTCCGAGTGATGAAGTTATAGTAATCGAATGGATTTCAGTCATGATACTCTCTAAATATCCACTGGTTTTTTAACTGTCTTGAAGTCGCTCCAACGGACCGCAACGTATTTCATCCACTTTTTCTTCAAAGTGGCAGTGGATGGGAACTCAAAACTTGCCTATGACATGTTAACATTTTCAATTTCTATAAATTAAAAGTTTGACTAAAACTAAAGAACATTATAATGGACTCATTACCACATCATCCAAAATGGTGTCTTTAAGCTTCTCATCAACTTTGGTCCAACTCGACAAACATATGTCAACTTTGGACCTCACTAGGCTCCCCATATAACTATACTAATGATCAGACATCATGCCTATCGGCTCAAGACAGTTATCAAACTAGATCAAAATTTTACCATCTCTATTCCTTTTGACCACGAATTCATTCATGAGAGTTGTGAAGGGAATGTGTTCTAAAAGTTTTACTTTTAAATGTCAATTATTATGAATTGAATGAGAAATCATTTTGTTCCTTGTTTATGTTATTCGTCTTTTAGAAGTGTTAAGGAAGAGGCTCTTGGTCCTTAACCGTAGAGCTCTGAAAGATATTGGTTTGCATAAAACAAAAGATATTCGCAATCATGGTAATTAACATGGGACATTAATTACCGAGTTAAGATTGTCGTGTTGGTCATAGATCATTGTAGCTCTACAAGTGAGTGACGACACGGGTATGCAAAAGAGGAAAATATTACTTTTGTATACTGAATAGACCTAATAAGTAAAATATTATAGAAATGTGTTTCTGTGTCATTAATATTTTACTGTGTCTTTGGTCCTTTGATATGAGAATTATATCTAATCACTTAAGGAATACTTAATTAGATCAGTGTCTTGAACTATCGATCAGTGTAGTGTAAAGGCATTGGTTGGTTAAGTACAACTTTTGTTGGAGAAGATAGTTAGTCAAAAGACTATCATTGCCCCTCTTAATTGAGTGATGATATTAGTGGGCCCCTTGATAAAGCAAAGTTATAATGTGCACAATGTGATTTGAGTTAAGTCACATATTTATAACTAGCTTAAAGAGATCAAGAAATGAATACTAATACAAAGATGACACAATACTACTTTGTGTGTATTCTTAATATCATGAGGCAAGGGACGGACACAAGTGGTGCACTCCATCACTAAGTGGATCGGGTTTTGGTTCGAGTGGAATTAAGACATCTAACTAATTGGGAGCTATAATGTGTAGCTAGATACCGCTTATAGCTTGTGATATTAAGCTCTTAATATCACTGCCAACTTAGTTTAGATCCTCCCATAGGTCACACCACAAAACTGGGAAACAAGAAATGAGGATTTTGAGTTCATAGGATGTGTCGGGTTTCATGTAGAAAATATGACACATGGGGTGAACAAGCAAAATCAAAATTATGTTGTGATTTATAACATAATTAGAATCTAAATTAAATTCATATGTGATGTAAATATTATGGGGTGTAATGATTGATCATTACATAGGATAATATGTTACATAAGTTGTGAATTTATTACTAATCCCGAAATGTCAAATTTTGTAGGGGTTAAACCGAAATTTGACAAGTCTGCAAGACTGTGCAAACGGTCGACCGGTTAATGGATAACGGTCGACCGAAGGTGCACGGTCGACCGGATGTGTCTCGACCGATAACAGGGAATTTTCGTCTGTTCGGAACGGTCGACCGAATCTATCGGTCGGTCGACCGAACATTGCGATGAAATATTCTACGTTAAGAACGGTCGACCGAATCTCGCACGGTCGACCGAAATTGGGTTCGAGCGGTCGACCGGTCCTTCGTAACGGTCGACCGGTCAGACGGTTTTATGCAGAATTAATTTAAGAATTAATTAGATCATGCATGGAATTGGTCCATAATTGATTTAATTCGTGGCTAAGATTATTTATTAATAAATAATGGATGGTTAGATGGAATTTGGCATGGAATCATGGGCAAGAGGTTGCACATGAATAGGTAATTTGGAGAGAACCTATAAATACAAGGTTATCTCATTACCTCCTTAATTAATTCATTATTTTTCTTATGCAAAATCTCTCTCCATAATTCTCCACGAAAATTCCTTAATTCTTAAGTTTAGTTTTAGTTCTTCAGATGTCATCTTCTAAAGGGAACTAAAGAGGGGTTAGTAATTAGATTCTAAACCCAATCGGAGATTGAGAGACTAGCTTCCCTCTCTCCGATCTTGTTTAGAGTTTGGTGAATACTCGGAGGCATCCGGCGCAGCGAGGAGCATCCCAACCGTCTCCGAATCTTCGAGAAGTTTTAGAGAACTTCTAGGTATGAATTTCGGAGCTCCTTCATGTTTGTTTTAATGGAGTTTTTGAAACTAGTTTGTTAAAACAAACCGATGCATGCAATAAATTCTAGAAAATTGAAAATTGATCCTTGTTATACATAAAAATTCAAAAAATATATATGTATAATTAAACATGAAATCCTACAAGTTGGACCTCGTGAACTGTAAGTCTTCGAGACCTCAGACCTTTATGGAGTGAGTTTCTTTTTTGGAGTCATGATACTGTAAAAAGTAAAATCCAGTTAAGTGATTATTATTGAAAATTACACTTCACCTTTATGATTTCTTTTTTGTTAATGGATTTTCAATCCATATGCCTTCACCGTGGTCATCTTTGCGATTAAAGTCTCAACATGTCTTTCGTCATCTATTGACTTCGTCTCGGGTGCTTGCTTAGAGAAAAGTTGTGTCTCTTCATACTCGACGAGACTACCATCTGATACAATTTTCTCCCTTCTAAAATTACCGACAATTTCTTATCACATGGATCAGCCACATAGAAGACTTATTTCTCTTGGGAAGCCAAAATAAAACATTCTCCTTTAAATCATTCTTTCGAAAAATCAATTAAAGTGAACCCCAAGTCATCCACTTGAACTCCACTTTTATTATCAACCCACTTGCATCTAAATACAAGAACTTTGAATTTAACCAAGTCCTGCTCCCACATGTCTTTAATTACCCCGTAATATGATATGTTGTCGTATACAAGATTCTTGTCTTTCGAACTGGACACATGCAAAGACTCTGCTATTAAAGTGACCCCACTATTCTGAACAGTACTTTTGGCATCTTCACAAATAGTGTAGAATGAGTATCCATTGATATCATAGCCACTGTAACCTGTAACAGCAGAATGAGTATCATTGGCCAACCACTGTATAGTTTCCGAAACATCACGCTGGTAAGCAACCTTTTTAAACCAAGAGATGAAATTCTTATTGTGGCTACTAATTACTTGTCGATCACTCCATAAAGGATTTTTCTTTTAAAAGATTCATGTGTTCATTTAGATAAGGTTGAACTTCATTAAAATTACACAACACATAGAAATATGCTGTCATTAAGTTATCACCATTTGGATTTAACATTTTCATCCAACGCGTCCCTTTACTATCAAAACGTTCATCATGATGATTGTTAGGAAGTCCAATAATTTTGGTGTTCGCTAGGCATCCATTACAAAACTCGATAACCTCCTCAGATATGTATCTTTCAACAATACTAGCATGTGGCCTTTAACGAATTTTAGAATAACCTTATAACACTTTGATATAGCACTTGAAAGGATACATCCACCTAAAAAATGGGTTCCCACAAATTAACTTCTCTAACCACATGAATAACTAGATGACTCGTAATGTGGAAAAAAGCAGGTGGAAAATACATCTCCAACTGACATAATGTGATCACGATTTCATTCTACAACTGATCTAACTGCACGGGATTGACCACTTTATTGCAAATCTTGTTGAAAAAGGAACACAATTTTATTATGGCATGTGTAAAATGTTTTGGTAATATGGATCTCAATGCTACAGGTAACAATTGCTACATTAAAGTGTGGTAATCGTGAGACTTCATACACACAAGTTTTAAATCCCTCATAACAACAAGACATCTAATATTTGAAGAATAACCCTGAGGACAAGGCGCTCCCCAGCAATGGTGCCAAAAACTTGTTGGACGTTTTACTAATTAACCGCAAGTGGACGACCGTCAGTGAAGACGGGACAAGAATGGGTCAATCCGCAGGGAGCGTTGCAACCTTCGATAGGGCAAAATCAAGTGGGAAATAACGGTGGAAGAAAAGATTATTACGCTACTACTGAAAAGACGATTATGCTAAGAACGCAAAACATATTAAATTACGATGCAAATGAAAACAATAGAAATTCAGCAAACGATATGGAACGAAATATGGATGAACCGCTGAGGGGTGGAGTGTGTGCACATATGAGGTTAGAGAAATGATGAATGATGCGAGAAATCATGTATATATATGTGTCATTTGTGTGTCTTCATGCATAGAAACCGTCTACAGATTTGGCAAGATCTATCAATCCATTCGTTCAACATATTAGCAATTACTACTTGATTATAATAAGACAAGGCTCAGCATGAGAAATGTCTCAAATTATGGCAAGACTCATAAAAAACTAGGAACTCATGTGAAGAACAAAGCTAAGCATGAGAGGTGTCTGAATTTTATGGCAAAATTCATCAAATCAAAGTTTGTTCAATCAATCGAGCAAGCAAACACTAATATAAACACACGACTAACATGTAGCATATCTAACAGGAGATTCCAGCCAATAAACATGAGGAAACCAAGAACGGGAGGTGTCTAAAATGTATGGAAACACCCAGTAAAAATCACCCAACAAAAGAAAAATATTTTAAGCTAACAACAAGAAAAGAGAGAAACTAAAAACCTAACTATTTTATTAAGATGGAAGAGACATTAGCAATTCGAGCAAGAGATCTTCCTCCCTTCCAGAAAAAACTGAATTTCTCCAAGGAGTACAAGGGGTGCAACAACAGATAGAGCAGAAAAAAACACAAGAGGGGAAGAGCTCCCGAAAACACCCAAGTAAGAGGGATATAAAGCCAATACAAGTAGGGTTTTATGTTCATTCACATCAAAAGTCTTACACGCCTTTTACGAGCCTCGTATCTTGTGAATTTGGAAACAGTAGAATACCAAAGTTGTGCAAGTGGAAGTTGTTTGTTTAGGGCATCTTGAACCACCTTATGTTGATATTGTATAAAAAAGTTATTCTCCAATGACGGATGATCTGTCGGATGCCTGGTTTCCAAATGCAGTCTGAATTGATAAATATTTTTAGCCGTTATATCATCAGAATTTGGCAAGTCTGAAGAGAGAAGAATAATTTCACCTTTAAATTGTCCTTCCAACGGATCTTGAATCATCAAATTTGGTATTTGGATCTAGATGCTATGAATAAAATAAGTGACATGTGTTGACAGTCCAAAGTTTCCTTTTGGCTGGAAGGAAATAATTTAGATGCAATTTTCTTCATCTCTTGCCACATCTGTTTTATCTTCCTTTCCTTATCTTTTGTGCGTGGGATTCTGGTGGGATTTCTTTGTTTGACCAGTTTAAGTCATGGGATTATTCCATGCATGTCCTCTCCTTTTCATTGGTCCAAAACATGCACGTCCAATTAGATGCACGTACAAAAACTATCGCAATTTAGCCCTTTCTTCCCGCTTTTAAATATTTCATTCTTATGCCTCTTTGTACCTACTTGTTCCTAAAATAATATTAAAATAGCCCGAGCAGCACAAAATATGGGGTGAAATATTAGATACATAGCATGAATAGACTACATGATATGCCACTAAACAAATGCCCCTAACTCACTTTCGTTGGAATCACGGTTGCACTTAGCATGTGCAGCAAGACGGTAAACATTCTTGTCACCAAGAAGGAGTGTTGTCTCCTGAGGGTTTGCCGCGGATACAACCACAAAATCCAAAAATTGATGCATAATTCAATTTAGCAACATAACTCACGGGACGTACTTTTGTCGATCATTGGACACGATAATCGTATGGGCAAACTATATATATATTTCAAGTCCACACACCTAGCCTAGGGAACCATTCGTGTAAGTTAATTCAGGACTTAAGTGAAAGACATGGGCAACCCTAACATCCTCAAGTGATACAAAGAGTAAAGTCCATTAAGGTTCTTATTTGTATTACCATTTTTTTCTTTTTTTGATTTCATATTTTTTACTAGTTGATGTCTAATTCCCCCAAGGTTAGGTTTCGTGCAACATTGCCTATGAGGACTTACACTATCACGTACACCTTCCCTCAAATCTCCACATGGGCTATCCCTACCACTCGTGTAATAGGAGTTCAGTCGGTGCATCCAAAGTCAGATGACTTGAAAGCACCAGGTACTATGTCCCATTAGACCTAACTTCCCGAGTGATAGGAGTCATGCGAGAAGAGAGAACACCCTACTCACTTGTTTCTTATCTACACATGAACCAAAACCCCAACACTTAAAGTTTCACAAAAGGAGTTTAAGGGTCCCTGACTACAACAAACCTCCTTATACTAACAGACACGAATTATTCGACTTACTAGGTTCATGGTGGACTTTTTCATTGGTTTGAGTTTTAAAAACCCTATGATTACTCTCCCCCCGAGGGAACCCGGTGTGTATCCTAACGACTACATAAGACCAAAATCCAGTGTACTAGATATCCTAAAGCATCATGTTCATTCAAGTCAATTTTGAGAGCTTCTCTTTTTACTTGGCTTCTCAATGGTTTTACAAATAGTAAACACACGCAAAACATTTTCTTTCGTAGACACATGAAGATTTTAAAAGAAATGTGAAAAATTAAAGCACTAGACAAGCAAAAGAAGACAAGTCACCCAAGGATCATGGCAAACAGATATATCGATATTAAATGCAACACACTAACATGACCTTAACAATACACACAAAAGAAAACCAAAGAAAGGGAAAAAGAGTCGACTATGTACACATGTAAAACACCCCCCACACTTACTTCATGCAATGTCCACAATGAATATGAGTATGGTACTACATGGATATACGCTTGAAAAAGAAAAAATCTCACCAACGGGAAGAGCAAAACGAAGATCATGGTTATGTGGATGGACATATAACCGAATTCCCGAAAACCTGTGAGATACTTAAGAAAGAGACAAATACGTGACACAAATGACGCTCAAATACACTAAGGTTCGGGCCAACAAGAACTAATGCTCACTTGTGGAATCTTTTGTTCTTTTTTTTTCCTTTTTTTCTTTTCGTTTACCTTTTTTGTTTTTTTGTTGTAAATAAGAAATATACATCAACAAATATATTCTCTTAATGAATTGGTGAAGGAACATCGAATCATGCAGACCAGAGATATGCCATGATGGGCCCGCTTCATTAGTACTTTGAGGTATCATGAGGGGTGAAATGTCAAAACTGAAAGGCTCGAACCCCTAATGGTATTGGTTGGGTGTAGGCACGTGATTTAGTGGAGTTGTGTTGCCTCACTAGGGTTTAGTGTCTCATCGAACAAAACCCTCCAACCAATAGGCGGGCGCATCGGAAAGAGTTCCTCGGGGTGTAATTCCCCCGATCTCGCGAGTACGCACACTGCCAAAGGAACTCAAGTGTCGCGATCAGAGACCTCCGCGATGACCAAAAGAGTTACAATAGACAGACCAGAACAGACAACTCGATGATGCATAAAAGAGCATACATGGATAGACAGAATAGAGGTAACCAAAATAGAAGATTGTCCCTATATGGAAATAATTTGATTTCAACACATATGTTCAAAGGTAAATACATCAAACTAATGTGGAAGCAAAGATAACAAAAATATTTTGGTCGACATGTCCATCGTGTACAGAATCCCGTGAAACTCGTCCAGTCCATCCCTGAAGGAACCTAAGTACCTGAGGCAAAACATCAACAAATATGCATGTGTTTTCAATAAGGAAAACCTTGTATGACCCAAGTCCAATCCATGTTTACAGAGATATGCATGAAGCCTAGCTACCATAGATGCAACAAAATGCAATGGAAAGCACGACAAGATGCAACAGAATGGCCACGACTTTAAACAACCACGCCGGTCAGGCAACAACCGAACAAATTCCTCTAAAAGGAAACAGAACACCAACCATGCTGGTCAGAATTAGAAGCGGGTCACTCAACAATAACCCACACGGCTTGGTACAAAGCGGTACGCTGGATAGACGCCCCAATTCGTGGAAATAAACCTACATGGTGTCATTACGATCTTGGAAACATCTAACCTAAGACATAATGAGAGCGTACATGTCCAGGACTTCTCTTACGTCTGGTCTACACATAGAGGTCATGTGCGAATGAACTCTGAACCTAGAGGACCCACTTGTGGGCCGTCGGCCTAGAAACAGAATGTGCCCAGAATTACTTTATCAGATTATATGCAGTGCAAGCTAGCTATGAATCTATAAATCTAGTGTAGCTATAATGTGCAGAACGAGCTCAAGGAAGGGTATATCAATACCCTCCTCACAACTCTAAACAGAATCAGAATCATAACCTTCCAAACAGAAATCAAAGTGCACTTACAACAGCAAGCCATGATAACTGGAAATCGATAAATCAACAAGACAACTAAATAAGTCATCTACGGGATATGTATATAGGATATGGAGTCGAATTCCTAAATGGCACGAGCTAACACTCGTTAGCATAACATATCAGAAGCATATATATATATATATATATATATATATATATATATATATATATATATATATATATATATATATATATATATATATATATATATATATATATATATATATATATATATATATATATATATATATATATATGGGAAGCAATAAACATACACCACAGCAAGGGGTATCAATAATTAAGACAAAAATATAGTCCAACGACATGAGCACATAATTCTCAGAAACATAGGTTCGATAAATGGTGCAATTCAGAGCATGATCAGACGTGACATGGGCATGCATCAATGATAAACAATATATATACCATGATACAAAAAATGCTTGAAAACAAAAATCTAATACCTCTCTAAGTCATCATACATACATGCACAAATATTAACGAATATAAGTACCCTATGATTACAGTAATGTATGAGGTGTAATCTAGACACTTAGGTTAGGATTGCATACAAGAAGTCATAGTCGAATTATACACATGCACAATACAAGTCATAAATGCACATATGCGTGTATCGCATGGAAGCAATATCAATACATTACTATAATGTTCAATTAACTCAGACATGCATATATATCATTATGAGATCCATTTCAGTATATGACAGAGCTCATACATACGAAAATTCAAAGCACACATACATACATCCAACTAATACAAGCATCACTACCGAAATCTCAAACATGCATAGTATCGACAACTCTATGCTCAGACCATGCATGCAACCAATTCCAATGCATACCCACCCTTCCAGACCTCCCTTAAGACATCTCTGAGGGTGGTTGTCATGGTTGAAGTAGTGGGAGGAGGTCTGGTCAGGCATAAGACTCGACAGGACACGAGGGGAACCAATCAAACACTAAAATGGTCACGTATGCCTCTCACTCAAGCCTTGGCCTTTCCTATCCAATCCACCAAAGTACAAGCTAGCTTCCCCCTTCCCTTGAGTCCCTCTTCATGTGAATAGGGTCCAGCCACAGCCGGATTTCAGCCGCAGCAGTCGGCAGTCTGGGAGCTACAACCACACAAGCAAGAAACCCAAAGGATGAGATCGGGTGCACCAACCACCCTAGCCTTCAACTGAAGCCACCACGGCTCCCATGAGATGTCTTACCGGAGGTGGTCAAACCCCACTGGAGCTCCAACCTACACCCCCAACCTACCGCACACTAGGTGTAAACCGGGTGGTGGTGCAACCGATTGCACCACCAGCCTGCTTGGTGATGGCTGGCCCTCCAGCCACCACCCCCACTCCATAAACTCTTCATGGGTCCAGAGAATACCTGAGCTTGCTGAAAATCTTGCCGGTGATTGCCGGATAAAACACACAAAAGCCTCTTCCTAGCCGCACAAACAAGCAACACTTCTTCTAGCTACCACGCCGGATTTGATTGCTTCGCCGGAGCTGTAGCTACACCACATCGGGGGAGAAGGAGAGGGTCTGGATTTCGTGGGAGAGAGAGAAAAAGGATAGGGAGGTCTTGGGTAAGGTCTGGTTTTGCCTCAAGGAAACAAAAGAAAGGCAACAAAAGAATGGGAAACATTCTTTGTTAGCACTTAGAACTTGCCTAAAACATGCACATTAAATATAGCATGCTAAAACAGATCTCCTCTTGCTGACTAGGATTCCTCGTCATCCACCTTAACAACAAGCCAAGTCGATTTACACAAGCAACTCGCACCCTATTGACTCGATTGAGTGAATTGGTTATAAGTTTGCACGATATGTCACACTCGCATACGAGCCACATTTCCTCGCCCAAAAAGGAAACTTTTCCCCGAAAGGAAACTTATCCCAAAGAGAAAACTTTTCCTTGAAGAGGAGACTTTCCCGGAAGACGGGTTCCCCCCCCAAGAGACACCGTTCCCGAAAAGGAAACTTTCCCGAAATGAAAAATAAGCAAACAAAACCTCAAACATACTATAAAATAATGCACAAACAAGCATGAAGATTAAGAAGGACCTTATTCATTTAACATGAGAGTTGATCTTACAATGGGGCTTCTCCCCAAGTTGGCCAACAAGGACCACCTAACCACCTTTTTATTATCAATTATAAGCTCGGTCATAGGTGTGTCCTTGTGGGAGTCAAGATGAAGCTCATGAGGCTCAATGGCCATGGGACATGGGGTAAAGACATCGTCTTGTATGGTCATATGATGAGATGTGTCCCCCTCACTTACATTCTCAACTGAATCATCCAACAAACACTCCCTTTGTGTATCCATGTTTGATGTCAACTCACTCTATTGCACTGCGAATATAGCCAATGAATTTTCGTTGGGCACACAAACATTGTCAATGGGTTGCTAGTGTTGAGGGTGTTTGTTGATGTTGTGGTGCTTTCTCTAATTGGCAAATGAGGTTGAGATTTAAAGGTTGGTCCAAGGGCAACTGTTGCCTACCAGAGTTGAACACATGAAACTCGACAATGATGTTACTAAATGACAACTTCATGAGACCATTTCTACAATTAATTAAGGCATTCGATGTTGCCAGAAATGGTCTACCGAAAATCAAAGATATTTGAGAGTGGGTGTTTGCAATAGGGTTCGTAGCGATGACGACAAAATCTATTGAAAATATAAAATCTCCAACTTTGATGAGAACGTCCTCAATAATCCTCTTTGGGACAAAAATAGATCTATCCTCGAATTGGAGGGTGATCTTGGTTTTAATTCTCCCAAGTTCAACAATTGATAAACATAAGATGGGAGGAGATTAACCGCTGACCCTAAATCAAGCAATACGCTGCTCATGCTAGTATCCCCTATTATACACTGAAGGGTAGGACACCCAGGGTAATTGTACTTTATGTATGTGGTATTGGACAAAAAGTAAGCTCACACTCGTAGCTAAGAATGCTTTCTTAGGAACAATCATCTTCCTCTTTGTTGTGCATAGATCTATCAACACTTTGACATATATATAGAGGTATTTGTTGGATGACATCCAACAAGGGGATGTTAACCTTCACTTATTTGAAGACTGTTTAAACGTTTTAAAATAACCGCAAGTGCACGACCGCGTTGAAGTGGTGACAAATATGGGTCGATCCACAGGGAGGTGTGTCGACTCTGGTTTTTCGAAGGCAAGTGGGAAAAGAGGGGAAGAAGTTGTGATTACACTAAGCTAGACTAACTACACTAAACGAGTAAGCATCAAACAAGAAAAATGAAAGCGAGGGAAATTGGAAGCTGGAAATAAGAAATGGAAAACCCATAAGGGGTGGAGCGTGTGCACACATGTAAAAAGATGGCGAAGAATGCATTCTATAGGCACAAATGTAGGTAGTGTTTTCATGCATAGGAAGTGTCTAAAGGTTATGGCAAAACCTATCAATCCATTCACTAACCTAGTTGATTAACATTCATATACACAAGCTGGTTATTTCATAACCTAAACAAGCATGGGAGGTGTCTAAGATGTGTGGCAAAACCCATCAAGTGTAGTGTTCTACTCTAACAAGAAAGCATACATTCACATTTATCAACACAATCAAAATATAAAGCATTCATATCCATTCTTTAAGGCATGTATGAACATCATCTCCACCCCCAAAGGGGGATGGATCTACTGACTACACATTACTCAAACAATTAAACTAAAGAAGAAAAGAAACATTCTAACTACTTTAGCCTAGAATCAAAGAAATAAAACTAAGCTAAGCATGCATAAAGAAAATTCATAAGAACAAAACAATGGAAAAATTATTTTATTAGATGACTCACATTGAAGGTAGCATTATTCTCCACCTTGAGATTTTGCTCCAAGGCTTACTCAAAGTAGAGAGAATGCCACCAAGCAATGGGTGAATACAATAGAAGGTGAAAAGTTCTATTTATAGCTATAGAAAAAGGTAATTCGGGACAATCCCCCGGTATGTGACTAAACAAATACCAGAAATAGACTAAATACACACTAATACACGCTACACAATTTTTTTAGCGGATCCAGACCAAACGTGACCACCAATTATCGATCTTGGACCGCTAATTAGCGGTCTACAGTGTTGGGATCGCTCTGGATTTTCTTGTGAGCTTTTCTGGAAGGATTTGTTTGTCTTTGATGCATCTACTTTGCTTGTTGGAGCTCCGACCCGAATAGAATTACCAAAATACTCCTCATGATGGTGTGAAGTATTCTTGTTTGCTCATTAGTCCTTCGATCGTACGTTCAGGTCCTTCGATCTTGCATCTTAGTCCTTGAGTCTATCAACTCAGTCATTTTTCATGCTTTTAGGTTCTTTTATGCCTTTTCTCTTCAAACCTATTTATTTCTTAAATTCAAACATAAAACTCGTCACGTAGGATTGTTTAGGTGAAAGATAATGGATATAAGATACAAATATAAGCATGAAATGATGTCAATCAAATACCCCCACACCTAACTTTTGCTAGTCCCGAGAAAAACAAAGAAAGAGAAAAGCATACAAAAAACAAGAAATCCTAACTCACTTTCGTAGGAATCACGGTTGCACTTAGCACGTGCAACAAGCCGTTAAACCTCCTTGTCGCCAAGGAGGAGGAGTGTTGTCTCCTGAGGGTTTTCAGCGGATATACCCACAAAATCCGAACAAAGATGCATTATTCAACCTAGCTACACAACTCGATGGCTGCATTATTCAACGTTTTCTTGGTTGGAATTGCGAACCTCGCTCCTATGCTACGACGTAATGCAGGCGGTTCCCCAACACAGTCCCATAGCTGGTCTTTCCCAAGAAATCTCTTTGACACATGGATTCAAGAAACGTTCAGGATGAAATTGAAAGGAATGTGTTCTAAAAGTTGTACTTTTATATGTCAATTGTTATGAATTAGATGTGCAAACATTTTGTTCCTTGATTATTGTATTCGCCTTTTGGAAGTGTTAAGGAAGAGGCTCTTAGTCCTTAACCGTTGAGCTATAAAAGATAATGGTCTGCATAAATCAAAAGTTATTCACAATCATGGTAGTTAACATAGAACATTAATTACCGAGATAAGATAGCCGTGTTGGTCATCGATTATTGTAGCTCTACAAATATTTGACGACACAAGTATATAAAGAGGAAAAGATTACTTTTATATATTGAATATACCTAACAAGTAAAACCTTATGGAATTGTGTTATGTGTTATTAATGTTTTACTGTGTCTTGGATCTTAAGATATGAGACTTATATCTTTTCACATAAGGAATGTTTAATTTCATTATTGTCAAAAGCTCTCAATGAGTATAGTGATAAAGGCAATAGTTGGTTGAGCTTGACTTGTGCTTGAAAAGATAACTAGTCAAAAGATTATCATTGCCCCTCTTAATTGAGTGATGATATTTGTGGGGCCCTTGAGAAAGCAAAATTATAACGTCCACAACGTAGCTTGAGTTAAGTTACATAGTTATAATGAGCTTAAAGAGATCAAAAAATGAATATAATGCAAAGGTGACACATTTCTACTTTGTATATATTCTTAATATCATGAGGCAAGGGATAGACACAAGTGGTGCACTTACATCACTAAGTGGATCGTGATTGGTTCAAGTGGAACAAGACATCTATGCTAATTGAGTAACTTATAGTTTGAGATATTGAGTGTTTAATATTGCTGCAAATGTAGCTTAGATCATCCTATAGGTCACACCACAAAATTGGGAAATAATAAACTTAATTTTGAGTTCATATGATGTGTCGGGTTTCATGTGAAAAGGGACACATGTGGTGAATCAATAAAATCAATATGTCACGAAAATTGACATAACTAGAATCATAAATGAATTCATATAAGGTGTATATATTATGGGGTGTAATTGATTCAACATTACATAGGGTAATATATTACATAAGATATAAATTTGTTAAAACCCCAAAAGATCAAATTTTGTGGGAGATTAATCCAAAATACGACAAAGGCAAAAATAGTGCAAAATGGTCGACCAGTGAACAATAATTTCTGGGTTCGTTTTCAAAACGTTTTGAAAACGGTCGATCGGTTTCACATTCAGTTCGACCGAAAAATAACAGGGATTTTTATTGTTGCACAACGGTCGACGGACTTGGAATTCCATTCAACCAAAAAATATCAGGAACTTTTCTAGATTACCAAACGGTCGACCGGTTGGAAATTTCGGTTGACCGTTCAGCACGATTTTTGCCAGTGTTATTAAGAGAATACTTCGATCAGGAGCTGGATTAATTCCAGACTTGGTCAAACGGTTTTGAGGATGATTATGTGGCAAATTATGATTGGTTTTAGGGAGAGAAAAAGAAGAGATCATGACTAGAGAATAACTCATGATGTAGGTGATTTGTGAGGGTATAAATAGGACCTCTCGCCCTACTAGTTTCATAAGTCTGTTAATGCAAATTCTCTCTCCCCCTAATCTCGCCACTAATTACCATGAAATTCTCTTAATTAGTAAAAGCTTTTGGATATCAAATCTTGTGGAGCTTTGGAGGGGTTATTACCTTGATTCTATGCTTAATTAGATATTGATTGATTAGCTCATTTCCCTCTAATCTTGTTTAGAGTTTGGTGAACACTTGAAGGCGAATCGGCAAGCGATTCAACGACCAACGGAACTCCAGATCTTCAAAAGGTTTTAGATAAACTTTGGGTATGTTATTCTCATGATTGTTTATTTTAATATAAGTATATTTTGATGATATATGAATAACACAAAATAATGTAAATAAAATTGCTGAAAATATGAAATCGATCATGTATGCTTGTATTCATTTTTTTAAAATATACACATACATAGGGACACGAAATCCTACAGTGGTATCAAAGCATTTAGTTCATATTTTCAATAATTAGACTATATAATTAACTTTAGTTTACCATCTCCAATCGAAACCATTCATGTTTTATGTCTTTTTCGAGTTTTCCAACAATTTTGTTGATTTAATTTTAATTGATTCTTTTGATAGTTTTGAAATGTTTTGAAACACATCTTGTAAATGTTAGAATTAAGATTTAGACTTATGTCTAATATATAAAATTTTCATTTTCTATTAAATGATTATTTTACGAGGAATCGACAAAACGAAAAAGACATTTGTTTATCTTTCCTTAAAAAATTTCTTTTGGAAATTGGATGAACAACGGTTCCAATGTTTTGTATTTTGAACTATGAAAGTATAAAATAATTTTTAATGGATTTTAAATGATTTTGGAATTGTTTGATTTAGAGATGAAAGATAAACTAAATCGAGTAATATATAATAAATGTACATGCGTTGCTCAAGTTCTCTTTTGCAGGGATATGTGAGTTTGTATGTTCCGTTGAAGCCATGTGTGAATGGATGAATATATATGTTATTATTATTCAATCACAGGAGCTTATGTATATGTAAAAGCCAAATTTCTATATCTATGTATATGCATGCATATGAGAGCTTTTTTACATAGGACTCTCACTAGACAATTTTCAAAATTGTGAGATTCATGTTTATATTTTTCAATATCTACATCCATGGTGCAAGAGGAAGTCGCGGAGAAGACGCTAAGGAGGCGCAAAGGTCAAGGACGCGGGAACATATAAACTCACACCGATATGTGTGAATGTATATATTTATGTTTGTGTGCTTGACATATATGTGATTGTATAAATGAATGTTAGGATGTGTATAGATGATAAATATGCATGATCACCTAAATTCTAAAATCACATATAAATGTTTATTTGTCCAACCAAATATTAAGAGTATTTTTCTTTCTTATTTCATCCACTAGCAGTCATCGATCGAGGGATATTCTGCTCGCCCTTAGCGGGAGATAACTTCCTCCATCTTTGGGAATAGTGGGAGATATAAGGTTGTCTATGAAGGGAATGTGTTCTGAAAGTTTTACTTTTAAATGTCAATTATTATGAATTGAATGAGAAATCATTTTGTTCCTTGTTTATGTTATTCGTCTTTTGGAAGTGTTGAGGAAGAGGCTCTTGGTCCTTAACCGTAGAGTTCTAAAAGATAATGGTTTACATAAAACAAAAGAGATTCGCAATCATGGTAATTAACATGGGACATTAATTACCGGGTTAAGATTGTCGTGTTTGGTCATAGATCATTGTAGCTCTACAAGCGAGTGACAACACGGGTATGCAAAAGAGGAAAATATTACTTTTGTATACTGAATAGACCTAATAAGTAAAATATTATAGAAATGTGTTTCTGTGTCATTAATATTTTACTGTGTCTTTGGTCCTTTGATATGAGACTTATATCTGATCACTTTAGGAATACTTAATTAGATCAGTGTCTTGAACTATCGATAAGTGTAGTGTAAAGGCATTGGTTGGTTGAGTACAACTTTTGTTGGAGAAGATAGTTAGTCAAAAGACTATCATTGCCCCTCTTAATTGAGTGATGATATTAGTGGGCCCCTTGATAAAGCAAAGTTATAATGTGCACAATGTAATTTGAGTTAAGTCACATATTTATAACTAGCTTAAAGAGATCAAGAAATGAATACTAATACAAAGATGACACAATACTACTTTGTATGTATTCTTAATATTATGAGGCAAGGGACGGACACAAGTGGTGCACTCCATCACTAAATGGATCGGGTTTTGGTTCGAGTGGAATTAAGACATCTAACTAATTGGGAGCTATAATGTGTAGCTAGATACCGCTTATAGCTTGTGATATTAAGCTCTTAATATCACTGCCAACTTAGTTTAGATCCTCCCATAGGTCACACCACAAAACTGGGAAACGAGTAATAGGGATTTTGAGTTCATAGGATGTGTCGGGTTTCATGTAGAAAATATGAGACATGGGGTGAACAAGCAAAATCAAAATTATGTTGTGATTAATAACACAATTAGAATCTAAATTAAATTCATATGTGATGTAAATATTATGGGTGTAATGATTGATCATTACATAGGATAATATGTTACATAAGTTGTGAATTTACTACTAATCCCGAAATGTCAAATTTTGTAGGGGTTAAAACCGAAATTTGACAAGTCTGCGGAACAGTGCTCCAACGGTCGACCGGTTAGCAGTAAACGGTCGACCGATAGGGCATGGTCGACCGGACATGTGTCGACCGATAACAGGGAATTTTCATCTGTTCGAACGGTCGACCGAATGTGATCGGTCGGTCGACCGAACATAGCGATGGAATAATTCCTGTTATGAACGGTCGACCGAGTTGTTGAACGGTCGACCGAAACCAGGTTCGAACGGTCGACCGAACCTACAAATGGTTGACCGGTCCAGACGGTTAATGCAGAATTAATTTAAGAATTAATTAGATCATGCATGGAATTGGTCCATAATTGATTTAATTCGTGGCTAATATTATTTATTATTAAATAATGGATGGTTAGATGGAATTTTGCATGAAATCATGGGCAAGAGGTTGCACATGAATAGGTAATTTGGAGAGAACTTATAAATACAAGTTATCTCATTACCTCCTTAGTTGAATTAATTCATTGTTTTTCATGCAAAATCTCTCTTCTTAATTCTCCACGAAATTTCCACAAATTCTTAAGTTTAGATTTAGTTTCAAGAGGTCATCTTCTCAAGGAAACTAAAGGGGTTAGTAATTGGATTCTAAACTCTATTGGAGATCGAGAGGCTAGCTCTTCTCTCTCCAATCTCGTTTAGAGTTTGGTGAAATCTCGGAGGCATCCGACGCAGCAACAAGCATCCACAGCATCTCTGAATCTTCAAGAAGTTTTCGAGAACTTCTAGGTATGAATTTCGTAGACTCATGTTTGTTTTAATAAGTTTTTAAAACTAGTTATTGAAACAAACCAATACATGCATGAAATAAACCGTAGAAAATTGTAGATGATCCTTATTATACATAAAAATTTCGAATATATATATATATGTATAATTAAACATGAAATCCTACAGTCTATTATTGTGCCATGAATAGATCTACAAGGTGTGATTCACGCTTAGTGAACATCGGGTATATTTATATGTGAATACATTGGATAAACGTATCTCGTATCAAATGAAATAAGTTTTCTTAACAAGACCCAGAGCCCTAGCTAGGTTTTGAGAGAGAAAGTTTTTCTTAAGAGGATTCGTCAAATTCCCTCTTAATTAAAACGATAAGAGTCATAAGAGTTTGAAAATGCAAATGTTGCAATATTTCGAAATGGTTATGGTTAGAAAAATGTTTTCTTACCTTGAATTTATAATATATCTGATAGCCCTTAGCTAGTTTATATTATAATTGACCAAATCTTGAATTACTGCATTTATGGACAAATTTTTATTTGCGGTATTGATTTTGAAACATAAAATTGATATTAAATCCCATATAATTTATTTTGTAGAAATGTCGACTATTCAACCTATTGTGCGATCTATGATTGAAAAACATCCTTTGGCCAATTATGGCACAAACTTCATAACCTAGCAACTCAAGTTCAATATCGTGTTGAAGTTTAAGAAACTATCTCATATTTTGGATAGTGAAATCCCAAAATTAAATGAGAAGGCAACCGATAGTGAGAGCGAGGCAAAAGCCAAGTGGGAAGACCAAGAGAACCAGGTTCACGGTCTAATGTTGGCCTCTATGGGTGACTCGCTTTAGGGGAACTACTTGGATTCATAACCCAAGAAGACCATGCATGCTTTAACAAAGATGTTCATAGATAGTGCTAGAAAAGAGCGCAATAAGACCACCATCGCACTCAGAAGGTGCCACATGGCGGAGGGAACATCAGTATCTATGCATTTTCTCACGATGCAAGGATACCTTGGGAAGTTGTCGAAGCTCCCTTCCCCGATGCCCGATGACATTGCGGAAGATTTGATTCTTGGCTCTCTAGCCCCGTCCTACAAAGAGTTCATTATGTACTATCATGTGCGTGAGAAAAGGGTGAGTCTTGATGAACTTCACAACGCTCTCAAAATGGCTGAAGTTGACATGGGCAAGAGTTGGGACAAGCACGTCCTAGCCGTCCATGGAGGGAGCAAGAAGATCACCAAAGGTAAAGGAAAATTCACTAAAAAGACGTCAATCAAGAGCAAAGGAGTAGGAGGTGCTTGTGTGAGTTCCTCGAGGGGAATTCTTCCAAATCTCTAACTCCCAACATGGAGTGGTTTCAATGCGGTGAGAAGAGACACATCTGGCCAAATTGGCCCAAGTATAAGGAGGACCTTGACAATAGAGTGATTGAGCATAAGCACCCCAAAAAGGCCAAAGGTATATTTGTTATTGAAATAAATTTAGCCACCTCGTTCCATGATTGGGTAATTGATACCGGATCTTGTGCTCATATAATTCCTAATGTGCAACTACTAAAGGATAGGAAGTAACTCGTGAAGAACGAGATGATTTTGAAGGTTGGAAATGGTGTTGTGTTGTTGTGATTGTACAAGGTTCTGTGGGGCTTCAGTTATCTAGTGGTTTAAATTTATGTTTGAAGAATCGTCTGTTATGTTCCTTCGATTAGCAAGAATATTTTTTCTGTATCGTGTTTGGATATGGATAATTTTAATATAAATATTTCAAACTCTTGCTTGTCTATATCCAAGAATAGAATTTTCTATGCAAATTCATTCATGAGGAATGATCTCTATTTGCTTGAATTAAATAATAGACAAATTTTAAACATCAATAACAAAAGGTTTAAAACTACTCACGTGAATGATACACTCTTGTGGCACTATTGTCTTGGTCGCATCAATGAAAAACGCATCAAGAAATTGTAAGAAGCTAACCTTCTTGGTCAAATTGATTTTAAATCATTGGATACGTGCGAACCTTGCCTAATGGGCAAAATGACCAAGAGGCCTTTCAAGAAGAAAGGTCGAAGAGCGAATAACTTTCTGGATTTGATACATTCTGATGTATGTGGTCCAACGAATATAAGTGCAAGAGACAGTTTTAGGTACTTCATTACGTTCACGGATGACTATAGTCGTTATGACAATATTTATATCATGAGAAACAAACTGAATCCTTTGACAAGTTCAAGGAATTCAACAATGAAGTAGAGAACCAACTCGACAAGAAAATCAAGTCTCTATGAACCGATCGTGGAGGTGAGTACTTAAGTACCGAATTTGATTCGTGCCTAAAGGAGTCTGGTATTGTACCACAACTCACTCTGCCTGGATTACCTCAACGGAATGGGGTATCCGAAAGGAGAAATAGGACATTGCTCGACATGGTTTGATCAATAATGAGTCAAGCTGAATTACGGCTTACACACTAAAAAATGTTTCATCCATATCCGTACAGAAAATGCCTTATGAGATGTGGAGTGGTACAACACCTAAGCTCAATTTTCTCAATATTTTGGGTTGTGAGGCCTACGTCAAAAGATTGATGTCGATCAAACTTCAACCAAAAGTTGATAAATGCTTCTTTATAGGTTATCCTTGTGAGACAAGAGGATACTACTTTTGGCATATAACCTCCAATCGAGTGATTGTAGAGAGGGACGTCGTATTCCAAAAAAATATTTCTGGAATGAATAAAAAGTAGTTGGAGTAGAATGGTGCTTGAGGAAACTCAAGATATTATACAAGATCATGATATAAATGGTGACATTCAAGATCATGAAGGCCCAACCAAGGTTCCTTTGGTTAGAGGGAGCATGAGTGAGAGACCTTCACAAACAATTGTAGAGAAACTCAATCATCCCCACCTAGTGTACGTTTGAGAATTGAACACGAACCAATTTTGAATGAAATTGTGGAAGAACTTCGAGACGTGCACGTAGAACAAAAGAACTTAGAACGAGGGAAAGGAAGAAACCCGATGATCCCTCCACCTTTCAAGAAGCAATGGAAAGAGACGACTCCAAACTATGGTTCAAAGCCATGGAATCCGAAATAGAATCCATGTATGACAATCAAGTGTGGAACTTGGTTGACCTTCATCAAGGAAAGAAAGCCGTTCAAAATAAATGGGTTTTTAAGAGGAAGATGGACATGGATGGGAACTTGACAACCTACAAAGCGAGGCTTATAGCAAAAGGTTTCACTCAAGTTCAAGGAATTGACTATGATGAATTTTTTTCACCGGTGGCCATATTCAAGTCTATTGGGATTATGCTCACTATTGCCGCATTTCATGATTATGAAATTTGGCAAATGGATGTAAAAATGGTGTTCCTTAATGGGAATTTGGAGGAGGATGTGTACATGGTACAACCTCAAGGTTTTGAAGATCCAAAGAATAGCAAGGAAGTATACAAGCTTCAAAGATCTATTTATGGATTGAAGCAAGCATCAAGGAGTTAGAACAAGCGCTTTGACGAGGAAGGCAAAAGGTTTCACTTCGTCGAAAGTAAGGAAGAGCCTTGTATATACAAGTAGGTTAGTGGGAGTCACATAGTATTCTTGATCTTATATGTTGATGACATACTCCTCATGGGAAATCATATACCTTTGCTTGAGCAAACGAAAAGTTCATTGAAATCTGCATTTCAATGAAAGACATGAGTGAGGCTCAATACATCTTGGGAATCAAGATATATAGAGATAGATCTTGTATACTCATTGGCCCAAGTCAACATGCATATATTGACAAGGTCTTGGAAAGGTTTAGCATGAACAACTCCGAAAAGGGCAATGTGCCAATGAGTATGGGTGTGCAACTCAAGAAGTCTCAACGTGTTGAATCACTTAAAGAGTTGGAGTACATGAAAGATATTCCTTATGCTTCTGCAATAGGATCAATCATGTATGCATTGACTTGTACAAGACCTGATGTCTCATATGCTCTAAGTGTTACAAGTCGTCACCAATCCAACGTTGGTCCTGAGTATTGGACTACGGTCAAGAATATTGTGAGGTACCTTAACCAGACCAAAGATAAGTTTCTTGTTTATGGAGGACAAAGGGAACTAATAGCTGAGGGATATTCGGATGCGAGTTTCATGAGTGATCCCGACGATAGGAGGTCTCAATTACGATTGTCTTCTGAATGGTGGAGTGATTGATCGTTTTATTTAAACCGCAAGTGCACGGCCGCGTTGAAGCGGTGGCAAATACAGGTCGTCCACTGGGAGGTGTGTCAACAATTGGTTTTTCGAAGGCGAGTGGTAAAAGAAGGAGAGAAATGTTGATTACACTAAACTACACTAAGATGCAAAAGGAAATGAAGATAAGCAATAAAACTAAACCCCATAGGGGGTAGAGAAATAATGTGAATATAAAGATGTGTGTGTGTGTTCAATTAAGCTCCTCACAACATGTAGTGCATGAAATCATAAAACTACATCCAACTTTGCCTCCACATGAATTAAGATAAGACTACATCATTAAAACATACAAGACAATAATTGGAATGAAGCTAAATGAACTCAAGTATAAAGACTAGACCCTACTATGCCTCCACATGAATTAAGATAAGACTACATCATTAAAACATACAAGACATTAGCTAAGGTAAAGGCAACAAGAGCACATACACTACAAATTGTGTTTCCAATATTAACTGCATCCATATCCTAACCTTATCATTCCCCATAAAATAGGTCCACTAATCAAAGCATAAGCTAAGCTTCATTCAAGAGCATTAGCATATCAAAGATAAGAGTGAAAACCCATTAGATGGTTATGGAAATCATATAAAGCTCAAGGGATAAAGATAACACACACTTAATACACTTCATGATTATATCACATATTTCTCCACCCCCATATGGGGATGAAACTACTCACACATATATAAACTAACTACTCTAACAAAAGAAAGCATTATACTGAAATGAATCTGCACTAATCAAGCAAGAAATATTAAAGAAGCATAAAACAAAACAAACAAGCAAGCATGCATATGAAAGGAAATTAAACTAAGAGAGAAACAACACAATTAAAGGAAAACATCTATTATTAACTCACTCAATTACAAGTATCCCTTCCTCCACCAGAGTTTTGCTTCAAGGCTTCACCATTAGTAGGGAAGATGGCCACCAAAAAGAGAGATGGATACAATGGGAGGTGAAGAGTTCTATTTATAAGCATGGAAAAAGCTAATCCGGGACAATCCCCCGATGTGGGACTAAACGAATACCAAAAATAGCCTAAACACACATTAATACAAGTCCAGGAGAAAGCTTAGCGGATCTGAGCTGATCCAGACCGCCAATTGGCGGCCTATAATCTTCAGATCCGATTGGTTTTGGTTGTGAGCTTTGCTTGGGGTGTTTCTTGGTCTTGGATGCATCTACTTTGTTTAGTGGAGCTCCAACCCGAATCGAATTGACAAAATACTCCCCATGATGGTGTGGAGTTTCCTGTTTTGCTCTTAGGTCCTTCTGTCTTACGTTCAGGTCCTTCTCCCTTGCATCTTGGTCCCCAGGTCTCACAATTAAGTCCTTTTTCATGCTTTTGGGTCCTTTCATGGCTCTTCTCTTCAAACATCTTTATTTATGAAATTCAAACATAAAACTCGTCACGTAGCATTGCTTAGGTGTAAGATAATGGATATAAGGTACAAATATAAGCATGAAATGATGTCAATCATGGAGCCATGAGTTCGTGTAGTTGGAAGGAAACCACTATGGTCGACTAAACCACCGCTTCCAAAGTCATGGCAGTCGCTGAAGCGAGCCCGGAAGGAGTGTGGATTAAGAAGTTCCTTGAAGAGCTTGGAGTAGTTCGCTCGAGCGAGGGACCCATAGAACTATTTTGCAATAATAGTGCATATATCTCGCAAATCAAGGATCCTAAATCACATCACAAGGTGAAGTACAAGGATCGCAAGTACTTTGTCACACGTGATTTCATCGACGATGTTTAAATAAATATATTATGGGTGGAAACTGATTGAACATTTTAATTACAACTGCAAGTGCACGGCCGCGTTGAAGCAGTAGCAAATACGGGTCGATCCACAAGGAGGTGTGTCGACTTTAGTTTGTTCAAAGGTGAGTGGGAAAGAAAGGAGAGAAAGGAGTTATGGTCAAACTACACTACAATGCAAAAAGGAAATGGAAGATAAGCAATAAAACTAAACCCCATAGGGGGTAGAGAAAGAATGTGAATACAAAGATATGTGTGTATATGTTCAATTATTCTCATCACAACATGTAGTGCATGAAAATCATAAAACTAAATCCAACTTTGCCTCCACATGAAATAAGATAACCCAATATCATTAAAACATACAAGACAATAATTGGAATGAAGCTAAATGAACTCATGTATAAAGACCAAACCCCATTATGCCTCCACATGAAATAAGATAGCACATTATCATTAAAACATACAAGGCAATAACCAAGGTAAAAGGCAACAAGAGCACATGCAACTACAAGTCATGTTTCCTTCATCAATTTCATCCATATCCTCACCTTATCATTTCCCATAAAATAGGTTCATTAATCTAAGCATAAGCTAAGCCTCATTCAAGAGCATCAGCATATCAAAGATAAGAGTGAAATCCCATTAGATGGTTATGGAAATCATATAAGGCTCAAGGGATTAAGATAACACACATCTACTACATCACATAATCATATCACATATTTGTTCACCCCCAAATGGGGATGAAACTACTCACTAATCATTACACTACCACATACATTAAAATGAAACATTCTACTGAAATTAAATTAACCTAAGCAAGCAAGAAATATTAAAAAAGCTAAAAGGACATAAAACTAAAGAAGCATGCAAACATATGAAAGGAAACTAAACTAAGAAAGAAACAACATAACTAAAGGAAAACATCTATTATTTCTCACTCAATTACAAGTAGCCCCTCTCCACCATGGGTTTTTTCTTCAAGGTTTTTACTCCTAGTAGAGAGGATGGCCACCAACAGAGAGATTGGGTACAAGAGAGGAGGGAGAGTTCTATTTATAACCATAGAAAAAGGTAATCTGGGACAATCCCCCGGTACGGGACTAAACAAATACCAGAAAATAGACTAAATACACACTAATACGTTAACTTACGAAATCCTAGCAAATTCGGATCAAAATAGACCGCCAATCAACGGTCTTCGACCCCCAATTGGCGGTCTATATTGTTTGGATCCGGTCGTTGTTTCGTGTGGGCTTTTCTGGATGTCTTCGTTGGTCTTTGATGCATCTACTTCGCTTGCTGGAGCTCCGACCTGAATAGAATTTCCAAAATACTCCCCATGATGGTGTGGAGTATTCTTCTTTGCTCATTGGTCCTTCGGTCTTACATTCAGGTCCTTCGATCTTACATTCAGGTCCTTCGATCTTGTATCTTAGTCCTCGAGTCTCTCAACTCAGTCCTTTTCCCTGCTATTAGGTCCATTTATAGTCTCTCCTTCTCAAACCTACTTATTCTTGAAAACTAAACATTAAACTTGTTACATATCATTGTTTGGGTGAAAAATAATGGATATAAGACACAAAGATATGCATGAAATGATGTCCATCAAATACCCCCACACCTGACTTTTGCTTGTCCCGAGCAAAACAAAGAAAGAGAAAAAATAAAGAAAGGAAAAAGCATACGAAAAACAGGGAAAACCTAACTCACTTTCGTAGGAATCACGGTTGCAATTAGCACGTGCAACAAGCCGTTAAACCTCCTTGTTGCCAAGGAGGAGGAGTGTTGTCTCCTGAGGGTTTTCAACGGATATACCCACAAAATCCGAACATAGATGAATTGTTCAATCTAGAAACTCGACACGATGGACTCATTTTTATCGATCATTGGACACGGTAATCCTACGGGCCGACTCTATGAATGTATTCAGTCCACACACCTAGCCTAATGAACCATTCATACAAGTTAACTAAGGACTTAAGTGAAAGACATAGACAACCTCAACATCCTCAAGTGATACAAAGTGTAATGTCCATTAAGGTTCTTATTTGCATTACCAATTTTTTTTCTTTTTGTTTTTTTCTTATTTATTTTTTTTTCTTTTCTTTTTATTAGTTGGAGCTTCATTCTCCAAGGGTCAGGTTTCGTGCATCATTGCCTATGAGGACTTACACTATCATGTACACCTTTCCCCAAATCTCCACATAGGGCAATCCCTACCACCTGTATAACAGGAGTTCGGTCGGCGCATCCCAAGTCAGATGACTTGAAAGCACCAGGCACAAAGTCCTATCAGACTTACTTTCCCGAGTGATAGGAGCCATGCGAGAAGAGAGAACACCTACTTACTTATTTCTTATCAACACATGAACCAAAACCCATACACTTATTGTCCCACAACAAGATTTAAAGGGTCCTTCACTACAACAAACTTCCTTAAATTAACAGACACAAATTATTGACTCACTAGGTCCGCGATGGATTTCATTAATTATTTGAGCACTGAAACCCTATGATTACTCACCCCCGAGGGAAAACTTGGGTGCATCCTAACGACTAGATAAGTCCTAAAGCCACTGTACTAGATATCCTAATGACTCAAGTTCAATACAATTTTGGGAGCTTTCTTTTTACTTTGCCTCTCAATGGTTTTGCACATGCAAAACACACACAAAACCCACAAAAAAATTTCTTTCCCAAACACATGAAGATTTTTGAAAGAAATGTGAAAATTTTAAAGCATTAGGCAAGCAAAACAAAACAAGTAACCTAAGGATCATGACAAGTAGATATATCAATATTAAATGCAGCACACTAACATGACACTATCAATGTACACAAAAGAAAACAAAATCAAAGGAAAAGACTCGACTATGTACATAGGTAAAACATCCCCCACACCTACTTCATGCGTTGTCCTCAATCAATGTGAGTAAGATACTACATGGATTTATGCATGAAAAAAGGAAGATCTCACCAATATGAAGCGCAACAGGAAGTTCATGGTTATAGTGATGGACACAAACCCGAATTCCTTCAAAACCTGTGAGATGCTAAAGAAGGGATACAAATACGTGAAAGAAATGGGGCCCAAATACTCAAAGGTTGGAGCCCACAAAAATCGATGCTCACTGAAGGAATCTTTTTCTTATCTTTTTTTATTTTTATTTATTTATTTATTATTATTTTTAAACTATGTACAACACTAGGCTCCCATCTTCATATGTCAAGGACATCAAATGGGAACCCACCATCTCTCGAGCCAGAAATGCACATGCATGGGCTCGCAACATACAAAACAGAATTGCTTGACCACCTGACAGCCTTATAAGCATTGTGGTCATTTGATGCCTCTTGAGAGTGAGCAAGATAGGAGGCATGAATAAGAGGTGAACCTCTGTCTGGTTGTTTGAAATGTAGGGTATTAGGTTGTAGATTCTTAACCCACATGGGGTCCTTCACAGATAAAGAATGAAGAGCATGCGGCCCAGAGGCCATAAAATGGTATCTTGTGGCTCAAGAGCCACATGATCGAAAGGATGTCGCTCAAAGGCCACGAGATCCAAAGGATGTGGCTCAAAGGCCACAGGATCACAAGATAAGGCACCTTCTTGTGCCAGCCCATGTGAAACATCTTCACCACCTTCAGGGTCTCCATCGAACAATTCTCTGAAATACTTGAATGTGCCATCAACTTCATATCATCCATTGTAGGATCCTAATCCTAATTGGGTTTTTTGTTGTTGATTAGGTGGTGATTAGTGAGATGGAGATGGACGGCTAGGATTGGAAGTTGATGGATGGAGGGTGGAGATGGAGTGGAGATGGATGAAGGGATGGGATGATTGGTTTTGAGATGGATGGTGAGGATTTGATTGGGGAGATATTTATTGGTTTTTCTCTCTCTCTCTCTCTCTCTCTCTCTCTCTCAGTTGCTCCCTCTCTCACTCGCGATTCTCTCTCTCTCCCTCCTGCAGTGGTGCTCCGGCGTGGTGGTGGAGACTCCGGAGAGGTTGGGGGTGATCAGAGTTGTTGAGGTGGCCGGAGGTGAGTTGTGGTTTTGCTAACCCATCCCTCGCGTTTTCCCTTTCTCTCCCTCGACCTTACTTGTGTTCTATGATTCTGGTGGTAGAGGTTGGTGGAGGTGTTGGAGTGCTCGAGTGTGTCGAGGAGGTGTTTGATCGTCGTTTGGACGCGAGGTTCGTCGACGGATCGTGTTTTGGGGAGACGTGCTCGTGGTGGCGTCGTCGCGGTTCTTCAAAGGCTTCTTCAAGCCTTCCGGTATGTCAAGTTCGCTCACTTAGTTAGCGTGAGTATTTGGAAGTCGACGGTAGGCCTTTCGGCTCATCGCAAGTAAACTTGCAGCATATTTCACCGCCTGATCGGTCGATCGTTCGTGAAGAGAATTCGGGTTCTGCCTCAAATCGGTCGAACGATGCCCTAGGGGCGGTCGACCGATTGTGCATTAGAGGCAAAGCCTGGTGAGATTCGGTCGACCGGGTCACCTTTGCCGGTCGACCGTGTGAACCGTCGTGGGTCGGATAGGGCGTTGACCATCCAAACGGTCAACCGCCTCTATGACTCCGTCCGACCGTGACTTTAGTGGATTGAGTGGTCGGTTCGACCGAATGTGGTTTCGGTCGACCGGACCTGTGTGGTGAGCGTGGGGAACGCTCTGGAGGAATTCGTTCGACCGAGGAGAGCTCGGCGTTCGACCAGATTCGTGGTGCGAGTGAGGGATTATTCCCTGGTGGGATTCGGTCGACCGAAAGTGCTCGGGTGTTCGACCGAATTCGTTGTGGAGATTGTGGGAGGTGTCCCTGGTGAATTTCGGTCGAACGTGTCCCTTTGTCGTTCGACCGATTGGTCGTTTTGTTCGGTGAACCTGGGAGTTGACCATCTAAAACGGTCGACCGTCCCGTGATTTGGGTTCGACCGAACGAGTGTGGTTTTGGGAAATCGGTCGACCGAGGGAGTGTCGGTCGAGGTGATTTGCCCTGTATTTGCTTGATTCGCTCGACCGAGACTTTTGGTTCGGTCGACCGTTTGTGTCAAGTTTTGCACTATGGAAGTGTTGTTGTTGTGGTCGTCCGTGTGGTGCGAGTTGTGGTGCCAATGTTCTTCCGGCAAGTGTGCTAGGGTGCACGAGTGTTGCGGTGGTTGGTTGAAAAAGACCTGGAGCCCCGTAACTGTGTGAGAGCTTGGGATTGGCTGAAAAAGGACAGAGGCCCAGCTTAGAATGTGGTGTTACGGCTGTTGGTTGAAAAAGACCTGGAGCTCCGTAACTGTGTGAGAGCTGCGGTTGGTTGAAAAAGACCTGGAGCCCAGCTAGTCAGTGCGGGGTTGGTTGAAAAAGACCTGGAGCTCCGTAGTGCGTTCGGGTTGGCTGAAAAAGGCCTGGAGCCTAAGCAGGGACCGCGTGTAGGGGTTGGTTGAAAAAGACCTAGAGCCCTTGGACGTTTGGGTTGGTTGAAAAAGACCTGGAGCCCTTGGTCATGTCGTGGTAGTTGCGGTTGGTTGAAAAAGACCTGGAACCCAGCTTGGTGACGAGTGTGTGTTGCGGTGGTTGGGTGAAAAAGCCCTGGAGCCCCGTGACTGTGGTGTGTGTTGTGGTTTGGTGAAAATGCCCTGGAGCCCAACTTGTTGAGATGCTTTTCTTGTTTAGTAGAATTGCATGCTAGGGTGCCTTTCATTTCATGCATTGTAGAGTTTGGCATACGGGGTTTCCTCAGGAAACTCATGCATTGTTGCATGTTTACTTTCAGGCCGTGAGCGGCGATAGGGGGTGGTGACCTAGGAGAGGAGCACCGCTACCGGATCCAGCTTTCTCTCAGTTGAGATCGAGTGATTACTGCTTCCATTTGTATAGTCTTTTGATGTAATCACAACTTTTGAAATACTCTGATGTTTGTATATATATTATATATATGTTGGTGCACCTGTGTTCAGTATTTGCGTAATATCCTCTGTTGATTGTGTGTTATTAAAATTTTAAATTTTCCGCTGTGTTGAGGATGTTACATCCGTGCCCTGGATAAGGTTGACCCCAACAGGGTCATTGAAGGCACCTGGCTTCTTACCGATGGTGAAGATGTTGAAATCAGCACATTGACTACCATAAGTCCAGCGCATAAGACCATTGCGACAATTGAACAAGGCATTGGAAGTCGCTAGAAATGGTCGCCTTAGAATAACAAGAATTTGTCCAAATTGGTTTGGCACGGGTTCAGTATGCAAAACAAAGAAGTCGACTGGATAAATGAACGCTCCCACTTTGATTAGCACATCTTGCACAACGCCCTTCAGTTTCTTCATAGACCTATCAGCCAATTGAAGAGTGGTTTTTGTTTGTTTTGGGTCTCCAAGAACGAGGTGGACATAGACAGAATATGGCAGAAAATTAACATATGCACCAAGGTCCAACAAAGGTCGATGTATGGACACATCACCAATCACACAAGAGATAGTAGGACAACCAGGGTCCTTGTATTTGACTTGCATGGGTTGTGCCAACAAAGGACTCACGTTAGCCGCAAGAAAAGCTTTCTTTGGAACATGAGTTTTTCTCTTCTTTGTGCGTAAGTCCTTGAGAACCTTGGCATAAGGTGACATTTGCTGAATCACCTCCAACAGAGGGATGTTCACCTTAACTTGCCAAACTATCTCAAGCATCTTGTCATGCTGATCCGAAGTTTTCTTTTTAAGGCGCTCAGGGAATGGCACCTTCGGGCATAAGGGTTTTGCGAAGGAACCTCAGAATTCATGTCCAAAGAAGCATGAGTGGGGACCTCAGAATCTGATTCTTTCGACACAAGAGGATACAAGGGGACCTCAGGGTTTGGCCCCTATCCTCACCTTATCAGGGTTTAGCAAGCGACGGGGAGACGATGAGGCCTGAGCAGGTTGGTAATTATGGTGCAGGGTTCCGGGCCGGGAGAGAACGCCTTTACACCACAAGCACCGCGAACAACCTCGCTTGCTTGAATTCTTCCTCCCACAATCCGAGAGGGACACTTCGGGCTTTCACCGAAGTCCTTGCTTCCTTTGACAAACAATTGAGTGGAGCAACACTCTCTAATTCTTGAGCACACTTGGGTAGGATTCAAATTATGACTAAAGTGTGGAAGGTTTGAAGCTTTGAGTGTTTGGGATTCTCTCTAATGTATTGGACAAGTTTGTAGTGGGAGAGTTGTGTTAAAATGTGTTTTACAACTCCTTATATAGTCATTAGAGAGAATAGAGCCGTTGGGATACATTGGGTATGAGTTGATGTGTGATTACAAAAAAACAGAAACTGCAGGACCCAATTCTGGATGAATTCGGTCGACCGGATCGGGATGAACGGTCGACCGTTTGGCAGTTTTGAGCTAAGTTCGGTCGACCGGTTAGGTAACGGTTGACCGCCCAATGCTACGACTTAGGTACACTTAAGTGATCGGTCGAACACAAGAAAAGAGTTTGGTCGACCGATTTCGTCCAGGCACTTTGGGGTTGACAAAGGGGTTGACAAACAATTAGATATTCGGTCGACCGAAACAGGTCTAGCGGTCGACCGATGTTCAACAGGCACTTTGGGGTTTGTCAAGAGATGGACAAACGGTCGACCGATCTTGGTCCTCGGTCGACCGATACATGAAATGTATTTGGGGTATTATTGGTTTAATACGAATACGACCGTTGGGTATATACGACAAAAATAACGGTCGGAAAATTAAGTTTAAACGGTCGACCGAAAGAGAAGGTGCGGTCGACCAAAACTAGACAGGGAAACACAAAACAGAATACTTGATCATCCGGTCGACCGAACGGCCTGTTGCGGTCGACCGAATGTGGGCAGACAGTTAGGGTTCAGGTTTAGTGTTTTCCGGTCTAAGTTTGGGTGATCTATTGAAGTCCAAATTATGTGAAATTTAGTGTGTGACTTCTATGAGGAACCTAGTGTGTGTTTAAGTTGATTTTAGCTCAAGTATGCTCAATTTACACAAGTTCCTAAAGACTCAAAGAAATACAAAATACATGTCTTCAAATGAGCTTGATCACATGTCTTGACTTGATTTCCTTTCTTCCTTCAGTCTTCATCACCTGTAGAGGTTAGCACAAAGAAAAATATATGCAATGCAATATGTGTGCTACTCTACATGATTATAATTAAGATTAGGTTGATTAAATCATCAAAACATAGATTAAGGCCAAAAAGCCAACAATTTCAACACTTTAGCATATTGAGGTATTTGTTGGATGACATCCAACAAGGGGATGCTAACCTTCACTTATTTGAAGACCTCTAATATCTTATACATTATGTCACTTTGCTTTTTGGCTAACCTACTAGCATAGGGAGCTTCTAATGGATAGTTTTTTTGTGGTGCCCGAGAAAGAGGCGTTTGTGTATTACCCTCACCCTCAACTTCTTCTCACCATCATTCCCACCAAGGGGCTGCACAGATTGCACAGATTGTGGCTACAGCATGGAAATTTGGTTGTCAACCAAATTTCCTACTCCGTAACATCACAATGGAATTGACATTGGTAAACAGGTTCCTCCACATGGTTTACTTTCCGCCCTGAGGTACCGAATTCTCATTTTGCATGTGTGGTTGTTGATATATGTGATGATTAGCCAAAGGTTGACTCGGTAGAGTCCCTCGCTCTCTCATGTACAGATTGGGCTAATTGACCCACCTAAAGCTCAAGAGATTTCAGGGATTGCTTAGTGGAAGCTAGATCTTGTTGAGTGGTCGTGAGGGCTTGGCCTAGGTTAGATATGAAATTTTTTATCAGGTCTCAAGTGACTCAAACCCAACTTCATCATTGTTTCCACTAGGGAACCCTAGTGGGCCAACGGGTTGGACCTGGGTAGGATGCGAATGAGATGGATGCTTGTTGTGTGTGTAAGGTGGTGGTTGGGATGGGTGTGAAAAGTTAGAAGGACCAGCTTGACCATTATTTTGGCTCCAAGAGAAGTTTGGATTGTTCCTCCAACCTAGGTTATATGATAAATAATATGGGTCATTTCTAGGGTGGTAGTTAATGGCATTGACCTGTTCATTTTTGGAGCCATGTAGTGACACTCCACTCTCAAATGCGTGGGAACTTTTCGTTTGGTTCTAGAGCTCCATCGAGTCCATACGACGCATCAAGGATGCATAGCGTCCCTCATAGGCCGTATCGGAATTGACGGTAAAAACCAGACCTACTTTAGCTTGGTTGGAATTTTTGATCCTCGCTCCTATGCTACTACGTGATGCAGGACGCTCCCTAACACATTCCCATTACATGTACTTTTCGGCAAGGTCTCTGAGAAAGGCCCATGCGTCTTTCTCTTCCTTACCCAAGAAATCTCCTTGACACATGGATTCAAGAAACGTTCAACATGAAATGCTAACACCTTCATGCTTAATCTGACAAAAAAACCACAACTCGATGCCACGGTGAGGGCACGAGGAAAGTAGCTCCTTAAACTTCTCAAAGTATGCGTGGAATGTTTCAGACTCGAGTTGATATCAAGAATTGACTTCTTGTCTCAACTTTTGAGTCTTATTATGAGGAAAATAGTTTTTTAAGGAATGCCGATTGAAACTGGTTTCAAGTTGCGAATGCACTCACTTGGTGCCTATAAAACCACATCTTGGTGTCATCTTTCAGAGCGAAACGGACCATTCGAAGATGGATGGAGTCTGCGCTTAGCTGCTTATCTTAAACATAACACATACCTCCTCAATTCTCGGAGAAAGAGATAGGGATCACCCTTACCAGAGAAATGTGGGATCCTAGAGATGTACTGAGGTTTAACTTCAAAGTTTTTCCCGGTTGCATGAGGTAATGTGATGCAGGATGGAAGAGCAGTCCACTCCGAAAAGCATCGGTCACGCAGGGAAACAAGAATAGGCGGTGGAACAGGTGGTTCCAGTGATGGCTCCTCCTTCGGGTGCAGATCTGCCATGGAACCCGGATTGTAAGGAACACGAGAAGGGGAAGGTGTTGAGAAATCAACTACCGAGGCAGGATTGATGATGGACCTTGTCAAACGGCCACTCTCATCTCGTTCCCACACAAGCATGCAGAATGGTGCACACACATGAACCAAATGTAAAACTTTCTTTTGAACTAACAAACACTGAGAAGGGTGCATAGATGAGAATACCAAAGGAAGTAGAGCGGAGGGGAGAAGTCCTTAAGCTACGGGGGATGGGTGAGGGTAGAAGACAAGCAATCAAACACGGCTCAAACAACTGATCGCTCTAGGACCTTAGGCTAGACAACGCCTAACTTCAAGATCACTAGTCTCAACATGCCTAACCTCCCTACAACGAAGACCACAATGCCAGAGAGATACCGGATCTGGAGATCTAGTACGTCATACTATCGACAAGGTAGGCGATGTTGATCAGGTCATGACGGTCTCAACTGGATCACTGTCCTAATGCGTCCAAAATCCTTATGGGCCAATGTCTATTTGCTTTTAGAATTAAGGCTTTAGAGGTGTTTTTTGGGGCTAAGGAAGGGGTGATGAAATCCCCCACCTTAACTTTTTAGACTATAGGTGGTGTCCCTTAATTTGATATGATTCTTAAGCTAGCAAGCAAGTCAACAAAAAATAAACTCTCACCTCACTCTTGTTTCAATGCAAACCTTACAAACTAATGAATGTAATTAATGCATGAATGTGTGTTAAGGAATGCGTACCTCGCTCCAGCAATCAACGATCGGAATTAAAACTAAGAGAAGACAAATAACATGCTCAAGTCATTACTAGATGATGCATGACCTAAACATAGCAAATGCCTGACCTTTTTCTTAGGGTTTTAGTGTCCAAGTTGATAAGAGGGATTTTTGGGTTAAGAGGTAAACTAGGAGCGGTAAAAAAACAACAACAAATCAGGTAGTTGCTCCCAGACACAAAACATAAAGTGTGAGCTACATGGGAAACTACTAGACTAGCAAAAATTACCAGACCGCCCATTGGCAGCTCCAGATCGCTACCTAGCGGTCTGTTTTGCTCCAAACGCTGCTCGCAAGCTCCCACCAAAATATGAAGCTCACCTGATCAACTGGACAACACGACAACTAAAACAAAAAATGAAAGACCACGCGAATCACCCAAACAAAGGTTGGGACATGGTGCTCCCCGGAAACGGTGCCGAAAACTTGTTGAACATTTTACTAATTAACCGCAAGTGCACGATCGTCGGCGAAGATAGGGAAGAAAGGGGCAATCCGCAAGAGTGTTGCCAACCACCGAGCGAGAAAACTCAAGTGGGAAAAAATGGTGGAAGAAGGAGTATTACACTACTACTGAAAAGACGATTATGCTAAGAACGCAAAACAAACTAAATTACGATGCAAATGAAAACTACAGAAATTCAGCAAACGATATGGAATGATATATGGATGAACCCCTGAGGGGTGGAGTGTGTGCACATATGAGGTGAGAGAACTGATGAATGACGCGAGAAATCATGTATGTATATGTGTGTCATTTGTGTGTCTTCATGCATAGAAAGTGCTTAATGATTTGGCAAGATCTATCAATCCATTTGCACAACGTATTATCAATTATTACTTGATTATCATAAGATGAGGCTCAGCATGAGAAGTGTCTAAAATTATTTCAAGACTCATCAAAAACCAAGAACTCATGTGAAGAACAACGCTAGGCATGGGACTTGTTTGACTATTATGGCAAAACCCATCAAAACAAACTTTCTTCAATCAATCAAGCAAGCAAACACTAATATAATTAAAAGAATCCTTCAGCAGTCAAAAGATAGCAACTAGGCACGACCTTACTTAACCATTGGGATAACTTCAACCTCACCAAGAACATGAATCCAAGAGTTGGATTTATGCAGACCTTTACTTTATAACTTTTAGATAAGTATTAGTATCAATTAAAAGTTCTTTTTAAGTACGATATCACAATATTGTATTTCCTAACATGGATTGAGGGTATTAGAGCAATATCAGTTAGTATAGCTTTATTAGGAGCTAGAGACCCCTCCCACCGTAACTCACAATATTTTATATCCATTGGTGACCTCTCCCACCATCCACAATACATGTACACATCATTCATTCCTATCCACAAAGGATAGGAGTTTCCTGTAGCAGAATATACTCTTGTGATCAGGCTATAAATGGCGAAGGACACCACCACATTTGGTGTGGGGGGCCAATCATATCATGTTCTTATTTCCTTTGGTAAACCCTAATCCTATCCTTGCTCTAACATGGTATCAGGAGGTAGAGATCCATTGGTGACCCTGAGATGAATGTGTTCTACAAATTTTACTTTTATTTGTCAATTATTATGAATTGAATGTGCAAACATTTTGTTCCTTATTTAATGTATTCGTCTTTTTGAAGTATTAAGGAAGAGACTCTTGGTCTTTAACCGTAGAGCTCTAAAAGATAATGGTTTACATAACTCAAAAGTTCACAATCATGGTGGTTAACATGGAACATTAATGACCGAGATAACATTGTCATATTGGTTAAGAGAGATATTGTAGCTCTACAAATATTTAACAACGTGAGTATATGAAATGGAAAATGTTTATTTCATATATTGAATTGACCTAACAAATGAAACATTATGGAATTGTGTTTGTGTCATTAATGTTTTATTGTGTGTTTGAATCCTAAGATATGAGACCTATATCTTTTCACATAAGGAGTGTATTATTTGATTATTCTTAAAAGTTATCAGTGAGTATAGTGATAAAGGTATTAGTTGGTTATATATGACTTGTGCTCGAAAAGATAATACGACAAAGATTATCATTGCCCCTCTTGACTTGAGTTATGATATTGCTAGGCACATTGATAAAGCAAAATTATAATGTGCACAATGTAACTTGTGTATATTTTCATATTTATAATTAGCTTGAGAGATCAAGAAATGAATATATAATACAAAGATGACGCATTTCTACTTTGTATAATATTCTCAATATCATGTGACAAGGATTAGACGTAAGTGATATTTTACATATCACTAAGTGGATCATGTTTAGTTTGAATGAGCAAAACATCTTTGTTATTTGGGTAACTATAATGTGTAACTAGATACCGCTTATAGTTTATGATATAATGTGTTTTATATCATTGCCAACATAACTTAGATCCTCCTATAGGTCACACCACAAAACTAGGAACAAATATGATTTTATATTTTATATAATGTATTAAGTTTCATGTGTTATGAAATAATATACACGTGGTAAAATAATAAAATCAATGTGTCGTAAAAAGAACATGGTTAAAATAATAAATAAATTCATATGAGATGTAAACAAGTGGAGATGTGGTTTGCTCAGGACGTGGTTTAGTGGAGATGTAAACAAAAGATCATGTGTAAGTGGTTTGCACATGATGTGGTTTAGTGGAGAGATTAACAAGGGATCATGTGTAAGTCGTTTGCACATGATGTGGGGTCGATGAAATCCTACAAATAGGCCCATCATCCCTTCGTTGTTAATACAAATGCCAAATTCTTCTCTCTCCAACTTTTCCGTCATTCCATCCAAAATTCTCTTAATTTTAAATGTGTGCTACAGATTAATTTATTTGGAGCATAGGAGCGATTATTACCTAGATTCTAACCCTTATTTAGAGATAGATTGGTTAGCTCCTTTCTCTCTAATCTTGTTTATAGTTTGGTGAACACTTGGAGGCCAATCAGCGGACGATTCAATGGGCAACGCAACTCCGGATTTTCATAAATGTTTTAGTGAACATTTGGGTATGATCTCCTTCTATTTATTTTAATATATATGTAGATTACATGATATTAGAATAAATATAAAATAACGTACATGAATTGTCGAAAATATGGAAATCGATTTTATATGGAATGTATTATTATTTTTAAATATTAACATACATAGGGGCACGAAAGCCTACATGGTATCAGAGTTTTTAGTCCATATTTTCAATTATTATACTATATAATTAATTTTAGTTTACTATCTTCAATCGAAACAATTCGTGTTTGATGTCTCTTTCTAGTTTTTTGGTAGTTTTGTTCAAATAATTCTAATCAATTCTTTCAATAGTTTTAAATGTTTTAAAACATGTCATATCAAAGTTAGAATTAAGATTGACTTATGTCTAATTGCGTAAAATTTTCGTTTATATTAAATGATTATTTTACAAGGAATCGACAAAACGAAAGAGATAAATAAGTTTATTTTTCTTTAAAGTTTTTCTTTTGGGAATTTAAATAAAGTTCGGTTCAAATGATTTAAATTTTGAACTATGGATGAATGAATCCTTTTTAATTAATTTCAAATGATTTTGGAATTGTTTGATTAAGAGATGAAGGGTAAACTAAATCGTGTAATATATATTATATGTATATGTGTTGCACTAGTTCTCTTTTGCAGGGACAAGTGAGTTTATATGTTCCAATGAAGCTTAAGTGTGAATGAATGATGTGTATGTTATTATTATTATTATTAGTCAATCACAAGGGCTTATGTATTTGTAAAAGCCAGTTATTTATGTATATGCACAAATATGAGAGGATTTTTGCATAGGACTAGCACTAGACAATTTTCGAAATTGTGAGATGCATTTTTATATTTTACAATAATTACAACCATGGTGCAAGAAGTCGTGGAGAAAGCACAAAGGTCAAGGACGCGGGAACATATAAACTTACACCCATACGTTGTGAATGGATTTAATTTATGTTGTGTGCTTGACATGTATGTAATTATATGAATGAATGTTCTGATGTGTATAGATATAAATATGCATGATTACCTAAATTCTAAAATCATATATAAATGTTTAATTGTCAAACCAAAAATTAAGAAAATTTTCTTTCTTATTTCATCCACTAGCAGCCATCGATCGAGGGATATTCTGCTCGCCCTTAACGGGAGATAGCTTCCTCCATCTCTGGGAATAGTGGGAGATATATGGATATTCATTGATGTGCCATGAATAAGTACATGAAGTGAGATTCACCCTTAGTGACCACTAAGTGTATTTGTTCATGAATACAACGAACAATCGTATCTTGTATCAAATGAAATAAGTTTTATTAACAAGACCCGGAGCCCTCACTTGGTTTTGAGAAAAAGAGTTTTCATTAGGAGGATTGGTCAAATTCCCTCTTAATTAAAACGACAAGAATCATAAGAGTTTGAAAATGAAAAAGTTTGCAAAATATCAAAATGGTTATCATTAGAAAATGTTTCTTACCTGGATTTTATAATATATTAGATAGCCCTTAGCTAGTTTATATTATAATTGATTGGATCTTGAATTACTGTATTTATGGACATATTTATTTATTTGCGGTATTGATTTTCAAACATGAAATTGACATTAAATCCCATATAAATTATTTTGTAGAAATGTCGAATATTCAACCTATGGTGAGAGATGGGTGACTTGAGGAGATTCACAACGCTCTCAAAACGGTTGATGTTGACATGGGCAAGGGTTGTGACAAGAACGTCCTAGCCATCTATGGTGGGAGCAAAAAGATCACCAAAGGTAAAGGCAAAAACAAATTGGCCAAAAAGGCGTTGAAAGGAGTGGAGTAGGAGGGACTAATGTGAGTACCTCGAGGGGGAATTCTTTGAAATTTCCGACCCCTTACACAGAGTGTTACCACTATGGTGGAAAAAGACACATCTACCCGAATTGCCCCAAATACAAGGAGGATCTTGACAACGGGGTGATTGAGTGCAAACACCCCAAAAATGCTAAAGGTATATTTGTTATTGAGACAAATTTAGCCACCTCTGTCCATGATTGGGTAATTGATACCAGATTTTGTGCTCATATAATTTCTAATGTGCAGCTACTAAAGGATAAAAAGGAACTTGCAAAAAACGAGATGATTTTGAAGGTTGGAAATGGTGCAAGCGTTGCTACGATTGCACAAGGTTCCATTGATCTTCAATGTCTAGTGGTTTAAATTTATATTTAAAGAACGTATATTATGTACCTCCGATTAGCAAGAATATTATATCTATATCGTGCTTAGATATAGATGACTTTGATATAAATATTTCAAACTCTTGCTTGTCTATATCGAAGAATGGGATATTCTATGCAAATACTTTCAAAAGAAATCGACTCTGTTTTCTTGAATTAAATAATAGACAAATTTTAGACATCAATAACAAAAAGGCTTAAGACAACTCACGTGAATGATACACTCTTGGGGAACTATCATCTTGGTTACATAAATGAAAAAGGCATCAAGAAATTGCAAGAAGCTAACCTTCTTGGTCAACTTGCTTTTAAATCATTGGAGACATGAAAACCTTGCCTTAGGGACAAAATGACCAAGAGGCCTTTCAACAAGAAAGGTCTGAGAGCAAATGACTTGATGGATTTGATACATTCCAATGTATGTGGTCCAATGAGTACAAGTGCAAGAGATGGTTTTAGGTACTTCATTACGTTCATGGATGACTATAGTTGTTACAACTTATCTAATGATAAACAAAAGTAAATCATTCGACAAGTTCAAAGAATTCAAGAATGAAGTAGAGCACCAACTCAACAAGAAAATAAAGTATCTACGAACCGATCGTGGAGGTGAGTACTTGAGTACCAAATTTGATTCGTTCTTAGAGTGTGGTATTGTACGACAACTCACTCAGCCCAGTACGTCTCAGTGGAATGGGGTATGCTAAAGGAGAAATAGGACATTGCTCGACATGGTTCGATCAATGATATGAGTCAAGCTGAATTGCCACTTTACTTTTGGAGTTATGCCCTAGAAGTTGTTGGCTTTTTGGCCTTAATCTATGTTTTGATGATTTAATTAACCTAATCTTAATTATGATCATGTAGAGTAGCACACATATTGCATTGCATATATATTGCTTTGTGCTAACCTCTACAGGTGATCAAGACTCAAGGAAGAAAGGAAATCAAGTCAAGACATGTAATCAAGCTCATTTGAAGACATGTATTTTTGTATTTCTTTGAGTCTTTAGGAACTTGTGTATATTGAGCATACTTGAGCTAAAATCAACTTAAACACACACTAGGTTCCTTATAGAAGTCACACACAAAATTTCACATAATTTGGACTTCAATAGATCACCCAAACTTAGACTGGAAAACACCAAACCTGAACCCTAACTGTCTGCCCACATTCGGTCGACCGATACAGGCTGTTCGGTCGACCGGATGATCAATTAATCCTGTTTGTGTTTCCCAGTCTAGTTTCGGTCGACCGCACCTTTTCTTTCGGTCGACCGTTTAAACTTAATTTTCTGACCGTTACTTTTGTCGTATATACCCAACGGTCGTATTCGTATTAGACCAATAATACCCCAAATACATTTCATGTATCGGTCGACCGAGGACCAAGATCGGTCGACCATTTTTCCACCTCTTGACAAACTCCAAAGTGCCTGTTGAACATCGGTCGACCGCTAGACCTGTTTCGGTCGACCGAATATCTAATTGTTTGTCAACCCCAAAGTGCATGGACGAAATCGGTCGACCGAACTCTTTTCTTGTGTTCGACCGATGACTTAAGTGTACCTAAGTCGTAGCGTTGGGCGGTCGACCGTTGCTTAAACGGTCGACCGAACCTTGTGCAAAACTACGAAACGGTCGACCGTTCGTCCCGTTTCGGTCGACCAAATTCAGCCAGAATTAGGTCCTGCGTTTTCTGTTTTGTGTAATCACACATCAACTCATACCCAATCAATCCCAACGGCTCTATTCTCTCTAATGCCTATATAAGGAGTTGTAAAACACATTTTAACACAACTCTCCCACTACAAACTTGTCCCGAACATTAGAGAGAATCCCAAACACTCCAAACCTCAATTTCCACACTTTAGTGATCAATTCCTTAATTCTACTCAAGTGTGGTCAAGAATTAGAGAGTGTTTCTCCACTCAACCTTTGTTCAAGAAGAAAGGACTTCGGTGAAAGCTCGAAGTGTTCCTCTCGGATTGTGAGAGAAGAAAGTCAAGCTCGAGAGGTTGTTCGCGGAGTTTGTTTTGTAAAAGGCGTTCTCTCCCGGCCCAGAACGGGGAGTGGTTAGTGAAGACGTAGGCGGAGCTCGCGGAGTCGAGCGGAGCTTACAAGAGAGGACTAGGACCTGGGTGGGGTGCCGAACCTCTATAAAAACCGACGCGTCTTTGTGGTTTGCATTATTATTTCTTACTTGCTCGTTTAATTGTTTAAATTCCGCTGCATATAACTCTATCGATAAAACGAGTAGGTGATTAGCGTAAAAAGTGATTAGTGGACCCATAACCCACAAGATCCAACAGAAGTTACGTCTTACACACTAGATAATGTTCCGTCCAAATCCGTAGAGAAAACTCCTTATGAGCAATGGAGTGGTAAAATATCTATGCTCAATTTGCTCAAGATTTGGGGTTGTGAGGCCTACGTCACAAGATTGATGTCGACCAAACTTCAACCAAAAGCAGATAAACACTTCTTTATAGGTTATCCTCATGAGACAATAGGATACTACTTTTGGCATACAACCTCCAATCGAGTGATTGTCGACAGGGATGTCATGTTCTTAGAGAAAGAGATTCTTGAAAGAATGAAAAGTAGTGGGAGTAGAATTGTGCTTGAGGAAACTCAAGATATTCTACAAGATCATGATATGAATGATAATATTCAAGATCATGAAGGCCCAACCGAGGTTCCTTTGGTTAGTGGGACCAGGAGTGAGAGACCCTTACAAGCAAGGTGAGTGAAACTCAATCATCACCGCCTAGTGTACATTCGAGAATCGAACATAAAAAAATCCACAAGAAATTGTAGAAGAAGTTCAAGAAGTCCACGTGGAACCAAAAGAACTTAGAAGGTTAATGATGGAAAGGAAGAAACCCGATATGTATTTGGGACTTCATGAGATCATGGTACTAGATACCGATGATCCCTCGACCTTTCAAGAAGCAGTGGAAAAGAGAAGACTTCCAACTATGGTTTAAAGCCATGGAATCCGAAATAGAATCCATGTATGACAATCAAGTATGGAACTTGGTTGACCTTCCTCAAGGAAAGAAAGTCGTTCAAAACAAATGGGTCTTTAAGAGGAGATGGACATGGATGGGAACTTGACAACCTACAAAGAAAGACTTGTAGCAAAAGGTTTCACTCAAATTCAAGGAATTGATTATGATGAAACTTTTCCCCGGTTCCCATGTTCAAGTCTATTTGGATTATCCTCACTATTGCCGCATTTCATGATTATAAAATATGGCAAATGGATGTCAAAACAACGTTCCTTAATGTGAAAGTGGAGGAGGATGTGTACATGGGACAACCTCAAGGTTTTGAAGATCCAAAGAATAATAAGAAAGTATGCAAGCTTCAACGATCCATTTATGGATTGTAGCAAACATCAATGAGTTGGAACAAACGCTTTGATGAGGAAGTGAAAAAGATTCACTTCGTCCAAAGTGAGGAAGAGCCTTGTATATACAAGAATGTTAGTGGGAGCCACATAGTGTTTTTTATCTTATATGTCCATGACATACTCCTCATGAGAAATCATATACCTTTGCTAGGGCAAACGAGAAGTTCATTGAAATCTGCATTTTCAATGAAAAACATGGGTGAGGCTTAATACATCTTGGGGATCAAGCTATATAGGGATAGATCCCGTAGGCTCATTGGCCTAAGTCAACATACACACATTGACAAGGTTTCGGAAAGGTTCAGTATGAACAACTCCAAAAAATGCAATGTTCCAATGAGTATGGGTGTGCAACTCAAGAAGTCTCAACGTGCTGAATCATGTAGAGACTTAGAGTACATGAAAGATATAACTTATGCTTCAACAATAGGATCAATCATGTACGCGATGACTTGCGCAAGACCCGATGTCTCGTATGCTTTAAGCGTGACAAGTCAGTCACCAATCCAACGTAGGCCCTAATCATTGGACCGTGGTCAAGAATATTCTGAGGTACCTTAACCGGACCAAAGATAAGTTTCTTCGTTATGGAGGACAAAGGGAGCTAGTAGTCGAGGGCTATTCGGATGAGAGCTTTCATGAGTGATCCTGACGATACGAGGTCGCAATCAGGATATTCCTTCCTTCTGAATGGTGGAGCCGTGAGTTGGCGTAGTTGGATGCAAACCACTACTGCTGACTCAACCACCGCTTCTGGAGTAATGGTTGTCGCTAAAGCGAGTAAGAAAGGTATGTGGATTAAGAAGTTCCGTAAAGAGCTTGGAGTAGCTCCTTCGAGCGAGGGACCCATATAGCTATTTTGCAACAATAGTGTGTCTGTCTCGCAAATCAAGGATCCTAAATCACATCACAATGTGAAATACATGGATCACAAGAATTTTGTCACACGTGACTTCATTGACGAAGGCAAAATAAATTTATGATGGGTGGACTTGAACAACAACATAGTTGATCCATTCACCAAACCCTTATCTCAAGCCAAAGGTGAAATGCATTTCGAGTTCATTGGTTTGAAGAGTCATGTGGAGTGGCTTGATGAGTGATTTGAAAGGGTTACCCTAGTTATTATTGTTTTATACATTGAGAATGTATGTGGAAGAAAACTTTGATAACAAATGGGAGATTGAAAGGAATGCGTTCTAAAAGTTTTACTTTTATAAGTCAATTATTATGAATTGAATGTGCAAACATTTTGTTCATTGATTAATGTATTCGTCTTTTGGAAGTGTTAAGGAAGATGCTCTTGGTCCTTAACCGTAGAGTTCTAAATGATAATGGTTGACATAAATTAAAAGTAATACACAATCATGGTGGTTAACATGCAACATTAATGATCGATATAAGATTGTCATGTTGGTTAAGAGAGATATTGTAGTTCTACAAATATTAACAACAAAGTATATGAAATGGATAATGTTTCTTTCATATATTGAATTGACTAACAAATGAAACATTATGGAATTGTGTTTGTGTCATTAATGTTTTATTGTGTGTTTGAATCCTAAGATATGAGACCTATATCTTTTCACATGAGGAGTGTATGATTTGATTAATGTCAAAAGCTATCAATGAGTATTGTGATAAAGGTATGAGTTGGTTATACATGACTTGTGCCGGAAACGATGATATGTCAAAAGATTACCATTGCCCCTCTTGACTTGAGTTATGATTTTGCTGGGCTCCTTGATAAAGCGAAATTCTAATATGCGCAATGTAACTTGTGTATAGTTACATATTTATATTTAGCTTGAGAGATCAAGAAATGAATATATAATACAAAGATTACATATTTCTACTTTGTATAATACTCTCAATATCATGAGGCATAGAATAGACACAAGTGATATTGTACATTTCACTAAATGGATCTGTTTAGTTCGAGTGAACAAAACATCTTTGTTATTTTGGTAACTATAATGTGTTGCTAGATACCGCTTATAGTTTATTATATAATGTGTTTATATCATTACCAACATAACTTATATCCTCTCGTAGGTCACACCACAAAACTGAGAAACAAGAAATATGATTTTATATTTTATATGATGTATTAAGTTTCATGTGTTATGAAATAATATACATGTGGTAAAATAATAAAATGAATTTGTCGTAAAAAAGTCACGGTTAGAATAATAAATAAATTAGTATGAGATATATATATATATTATGGGGTATAATATTCACATTATATATGATAATATATTACATTATATAATGTGATCTACAACATTATAACATCTGATCTTTCTAAAACCCCAAAGTCCAAATTTTGTTGGATATTAATCCAAAATTCGGTGGAGTTAAAAACAGTGAAAATGATCCAACCGTTTGACCATATTTTTTCACATATTAATAAGAATTGTTTTACAGATTAATGGCTGGATTTAACCCACCTTGGTCAAAGGTAGTTATGGGATGATGATGTGGCAAAATTAACAAGAGATCATGTGCAAAGTGGTTTGCACATGATGTGGTTTAGTGAAAATGTAAACAAGTGATCATGTGTAAGTGGTTTGCACATGATGTGGTTTAGTGGAGAGATTAATAAGGGATCATGTGTAAGTGATTTGCAGATGATGTGGGTTAGAGGAAATCCTACAAATAGGTCCATCCTCCCTTCCTTGTGAATACTAATGCCAAATTCTTCTCTCTCTGAATTTTCCGTCATTCCATCCAAAATTCTCTTAGTTTTAATTGTCTGCTAGAGATTAATTTCTTTGTAGCATAGAAAGGGTTATTTGCTAGATTCTATCATTGATTAAGAGATAGATTGGATAACTCCTTTCTCTCTAATCTTGTTTAGAGTTTGGTGAACACTTGGAGGCGAATCGGCGGACGATTCAACGAGCAACACAACTCTAGATTTTCATAAAGGTTTTAGTGAACCTTTTGGTATGATCTCATTCTATTTATTTTGATACATATGTAGATTACATAATATTAGAATAAATATAAAATAACGTACATGAAATCGTTGAAAATATGGAAATCGATCTTGTATGCATGTATAAAAAATTTAAAATATATACATACATAGGGGCACGAAATCCTACACACCCCTCCTACCGTCCACAATCCCACCTCCTCATCGATGACCCCTCTCCCTTGTTTCTCCCACACCAACCCCCACTCCCATCTCATATCCATCAAACTCACCCCCAATAACTACCTCCTATGGAAAACCAAACACACTCCTCTTCTCCGCAGCAACGACCTCCTCTGCCTTGTTGAAGGTTGTGACCCATGCCCATCACCTCTCCTTCCTAGTAGTGACCCCAATCTCCCACCACAATCAAATTCTACTCATCGTGAGTGGTTCAAGCGTGACCAAATGATCCTAAGTATGTTGTTGACGTCACTTTCGCAGGAGGTTCACCCAATGGCCATTGGACTCAACTCCCCGTCGCCACTATGGTCCGCACTTCATGAAGCTTCAATGCAACTCCCGGTCTCCGTCTACCTCCGTCACGCCAAGTCTCTCGCTGACAAGCTCGCCACTTCCGACCAACCTCTTTCTCCAGAGAGCTTCAACACTGTGGAGTTCAACAACCTTGGCGGAGACTACAGTGACAGTGTACGGATTTTTCCAGATGTGTTCATATGGTGTCCAAAATTTTCCAGAATGTGTTCAACTAGTAACATCCTTGAAAACAGTGGAAATTTAAAATTTAAACTCATGGATTCAAACCAAGGAACACGAGGACGAGACTCATATAATACATCAACATGTTCACCATTCACATAAGACTTTTCAAAAGTATGATTACATGAAAAGACAAGAAGAACTATACATAAGTAATCATTACAACCTCAAAATAAGACTAGAGGATCTAGTCCTAGTGTGCTCGTCCTCAGTTCCACCCTCTAAAAGCTGCTTTGGGCATGAAAAACCACATGAAACAATAAAACTCAAGGATGGTATGTGCAATTAAATCCATCAACTCTGTCCATTCGCCCAGAAGTTCGTCCAGAAATCTGTCTAGAAATCCCATCCAGAAAATATCCAGAAGTTCGACTAGATATCTTGTCCAAAAGTTCGTCCAGAAATTTTGTGCAGAAGTCCAATACTCCACACAAAACCCAACCACCCTTGCACGGACCGTCGGCTAGCCCGACGTCCGGCAGGGACAAACCACTCTGGCGGCCCACTGGCCGCCTCTCGTCACCAGCGAGACACCTTTCACACATTGTGTGAGTTAAAATGTAGACTTGGCATACCTTTAGGCGATTGTTGGAATTTCCGAACGTCACTTGCGATCTCCACTTCTTTCCTTGCACTTCCGGCGGTCCGACGTAATGAAAACAACACTTCACCTTCTTCTCTCGACTTCTTCTCTGTCTCTTCACTACCCTCTCTCTCACGACTCATTGAACCTTCACCTCACATTAGGAGCAAAAACCTTCCTCACATTTTAATCCCATCATACTATATATATCCATCTTAACTCAACACCTCCACCTCTGTCAATCATCTACATCCATCTCACTCCCCCAACCATCCAACACGTCACCTTTTAACTTTTTCTTCTCCTAGGCCAAAAGATAACTACCAAGTAATTCACTAACCAATCCATTAACCAAATTAATCACCCAATAGATTAGTGTCTCTTAATTAGGGTTTAGAGTTAAGGTTCGCACACATATTGTGTCAAGTTGTGTCCAGATTTGTCCAGAATGTATTCATATTGTGTGAAGTTGTGTACAGATTTATCCAGAATGTATCCTTATTGTGTCCAGATTTATCCAGAAGTTGTCCATATTTGTCCAGATGTGTCTATATTGTGTCCAGAATGTATCCATTTGTTTCCGGTGTGTCCTAAAGATGTTTTTATCATCTTGTTACAGTTGGTAACTAAGGATTTTTTTACTATTGATCGATCTCTAAATATGTTTTCTGCTTCGTAAAGTCGTAGATATTATATGATAGTAATAACTTTCCAAATTCATTTTATTAAAATATTCTTCAGTTTATACCTGACGCGTAACAATAATGCACTTTCGAGCACACTTTCAATCTAGAATTGCAAGATTGAAATTAATCTTCAAAGTCCTGTGTTTTCCTTGATAATAATTCATTATTTTACGAAGGTAAAAGGCATATTCACTTTAAGTTAAAGAACATTCTCTCATGGTTTTATGTCTTTTGTTCGGTGTAAAAACATCTAGAAACCTGTGTAGGCTTTTGAATTACACAATTAGAGAACTTCGACACAAGCCTGGAGACTTGCCACGCTATGCTATATGTTGTGTGTTTGTATTGTTCCTATTTAGCTTTTTGTTGATGTCGTGTGCATCTTCTCTTCCTTAATGTAAGTTTTATGTCAGGGCAAATATTTACCATTTTAGGGACATTTTATTTAATTAAAGTCAATATTATCAATTAAACACCTAATTCTTTAATATTGGCGGATAACAAATTCTAGCCGTTGATTACTTAATTAGACTACTTAGTTCTTATTAAATAATGTTTGTGAATTTTTCAATATTTGTTTGTAGTAATAGCTATTAGTAGGTAATGCCAAAACTGTTGTGCTGAACTTCGTACATTTTTGTTATGGTCATTTAAGAATAAAGCCTTCTCTATGACTTATAGTTTCATTGCAAAAATGCCAAATCATCAATTGCTTTTTTAGTTTCTATAAAATATGTGAAATTTTTTTTCCATAAAATTTCTTAAATTCAAAATAAAAATTAATGTCGTTATGACTATGAGAACCATTAAAGATATCAAGCATATTCAAAATGAACACCCATTTGGGAAAAGAAGCTCCGTGAAATGCCATCACAAAGGTAACAAATCCTTTACACCTACTTAGACTTTGGTGGCAGACCGGGCCAGGCCGATAACTGGCCCTCGTGGGCAGGTGACTCAACGGCTATTAGTAGTTGGGTTTTTCTTGTTTTTGTAAAGATTACGGGTTTACCATTGAGTTATTTACGAAAATGTCATTATAAAAATATATAAAAAAATTAAATTTCATTCATTTTTTACACCAAGTCTTCTGCTTCTCTTCCGGTCTTCTTACTTACTCTTTTTAATATTTCACTAAGGATTCTAATTGTGTTGGAAGTAGATTGAGTTTGAGTAAAAACCTAAAACTACTACTTGACTCGTCCGATTTTGCGACACGTCCACACATTTTCTCTGCTTCTCGCCTTCTCATTTGCATTTCTTTAATCTTTAAGTTTATTGAGTAGAATTTGTTTACTTGAGTTACATTTAATTTAGTTAATTATCATGGATTTCTCATTGGTTAGAAATTTTAGATTTTTATTTGCCTACTTTAATTTCAATGGCATATGAACCATAAATTAATTCATCACCTAGACCTGACAGAGATTGTAATCCCCCTGTTAGTGCATCAACTAGAAAATCCAAAGACAAAGTACTAGAAAAAAAACTAGTCCCGTTTGGCAAGATTTTGGCCTAGGTCAAGATAAATATGGAAAAAAAATCACCATATGTAAAATATGTGGTGCTGAACTTTCTGCAGTTAGTAGTAAAGAAACTGGTCATCTATCAAGACATGCAACAAATGTAAACTTAGGAATGTTGGAGTATCTGGTTCACACCAATCAATTTTAGACTGTAGTAGTTGAAATTTAGAAACTAGGAAATACGATCCAATTAAAAGTAGAGATGTAATTGTTGATTATATAATTAGATATTAATTCCCGTTTAACCAATGTCAATTTCCAAACCTTAGAAAGACATTTAGTTACCATAATCCACAATTTCAACTATTTTCTCGATAAACATTAGGTGCTACAAATACAAAATTTGATAAAAGGAAAATAGACTTGATTAATACATTTACATCAATGACTAATAGGATAACATTAACAAACAATGTTTGGATTGCATCTACTGACTTTCAATAATTTTTTTGCATAGTTGCTCAATAATTCATGCGTTTTACATAAAAACATAATATCTTTAACACCGATTTCGCACCCGCGCACTAGTATGATTGTATATAACCATTTAAGAGATGTATTGCTCGCTTATTTCATAACAAATAAAATTTGTGCAATTTCTTTTGACAATGCTACTAATAACTCTACAGTAGTAGAATTACTTATAAAATTATGTAATCCACCCTTAGATGGTATTTTTTTAATGTTAGATGTGTTTGTCATGTTTTAAACTTAGTCATACAAGATTGTTTTGAAATAATTAAATCTTAGTTACAAAAGGTTAGCTATTGTATTTCCTATATGGGTAGTCATAGTACATATAGATATCAAGAATTTAGATCATTACGCTCTAGAAGTGTTGTTAAACCTAGGAAATTTAAATTAGATGTCCTTCGTAGATGAAACTTTACTAATGAAATGTTGAAATGTTTTATCTTTATAGTACTTTAATTTCAGTTTTTTATAATGAAAACAATCTGAAAACTTTTTAAGTAATCTTGATTGAGATAATTGTAGAATTATGTGAGATTTTTTGAAAAAAAAATTCAACTTCATTAAGACGTTAAATGGAACATATTACACAACTGCTAATTTATTTATATCTGAATTACTTCCAATTACTAAAGTATTTAGGAAATATAGGAGTAATAGTTGTTTTTTGAAATTATAATGTAATGAAGGAGAAGTTTAATAAATATTGGAAACATCCACCATTATTTTTTTTCTAGCTTTTGTTATGGATCCCATATTTAGAATGACCGGTTTTCAAATTTAGTTAGAAACTATTTTTGAAAACATGAATTATGAAGGTTATGAATATTACTTAAAAGAAATTAGAGTACACCTTAATAGATATTTTATTTATCTGAACGATTACATAATGTTAATCAAACGGATTCAAACATTGCTAGTTCATCATTATCCCGACAATGCCTATTTATGGATCAGGACAGTGGTGGATCCAGGATATCAAGTATGGTAGGTCACCATGCACTAGCGCACCAATTGACAACCAAAAAATAGCATAAAAGCCAAAAAAATTAACATTTCATAAAAAATTAGAAACAAAATGTTGTAAATAATTCAAATTACAACCTAATAGTACTTCAAAATTATTACAATTGTTCTCGAAGAGTTTTCATATTTTGGAACCGATTTATAATAGCATCCATACTAATATCCAAAAATAAATCTTTCTCTAGATAAGTAACTAAACAATCATTCAACATTTGATCTCCCATGTGTAGGTTGGATGTCGGTCGAATTATCTAATCAATTTTAAGGTTTAATCTCTACCTAAATAGTCAAAGATGCAGCGGAAACAATTTAAACAAAGGTAGAGAAAGACAATGCAACCCACAATGGACTCGAGGATTCCCGCCTACTTCCTCTCTTGCAAGCTCCGCTCGACACTTCGAGCTCCGCTCACGACTTCACTATCCGCTCCCCGTTCCAGGCCGGGAGACAACGCCTTACAATCTTCAAGCTAGCGAACAACCCTCGCCTATCTTGGAATCCTCTTCTCACAATCCGAGAATGATGCTTCGGACTTTCACAGGAGCCTTTACAATCTTTGCTTGACTGAGAACTTGAGTGGATCACACTCTCTAAACTTGAGCACACTTTGAGTAGATATGGAATTGATCAAAGGTGTGGAATTTAGGCTTGGAGAGTGAGATTGGGGAATTGACAGCTTGGAAGTTTCTCTTAGATGTCTATGAAAATATGAAGTGTAAGAGTTGTTGAATTGAGTCTTTGTAACATCTATTTATAAGCTCCTAAGGGGTTATAGCCGTTGTGATATAAGTGGCAGAAGTTTGTGTAAGAAACACAAAACAGAAAAGCACATATCACAGTTCTGGGTAAGTTTGGTCGACCGAATCAGGTCAATCAGTCGACCAGAATCTGTCCATACAGAGAGTCCAAAGCAGTCTAGACAAGTCCAGAAATAAAATGATCGACCGAGCAGGGAACAGTCGAATGAAAGCTGGCTATAACTTAAGTTCACTTGTGTGAACGATCGAACTAACAAGTGGGACGGTCGACCGTTGGAAGTCCAAAAAGTATGTCCACGAAAGTCCAGTGGACAAACGGTCGAACAAAAAGGTTTGGTATGGTCGACCAATAAAAACTCGCACTATGGGGTTGTCAAAAATGTTTATCTTCGGTCGACCGAAATAATGTCTACGGTCGACCGGTGGACACTTGTATTCTTTGGGTATAGATAAAAAGGTGAATACGACCGTTGGTATAGCCGTCAAATGTCACGTGTAGACGGTCGACCAAAATAGTCATGGTCAACCGGTCGGGCAGTTAAAATCACTATTGGATAAAAGATCAATCGGTCGAACGAAGGTGGTTCGGTCGACCGAATGTGTACAGGCAACTCAGGTTTGGTTTAATGATTTCCAATCAAAGTTTGGGTGACCTATTGAAGTTCAAATGATCTGAGATTTTGTGTGTGACTTTTACAAGAAACTTAGTGTGTATGTAATTATTTATTAACTCTAGTATGCTCAAACACTCAAAGTTCCTAAGACTAAAAAGAAATGCAAAATTACATATCTTCAATAGCTTGATTACATGTCTTGACTTGAGCTCCTTTCTTCCTTGAGTCTTGATCACCTGTAGATGTTAGCACAAAGCAATATATATGCTATGCAATATGTGTACTACTCTACATTTATTATTATTAAGATTAGGTTGATTAAATCATCAAAATACGGATTAAGGCCAAAACGTCAACACCATGCTATTCCGCAACTTATCTTTTACTACAGTCATTCCGGAAAACACTCTTTCAACACTTGTCATTGCCACGGGACAAAGTAACACCAACTTCAATAGTAAATAGATCTTTGAATGAGTTTCATGCTTGTTTGTCTCAACAAGTTTCACGGAAAAATCATTAAGATTCTTCACATTTCAAAATCTCTCATCATTTTGATATAAGCAATGAAATTGTTAAGTGAATATTCAAAGAATATCAATTGGGCACTTGAAAATTCATTAGGAGAGAATTGAGAAAGTCGAACCAATTTCCTTTTGTCAAAAAAAGAAAAGCGGTTAGTGGGATTGAAGTAAGACATACAAACAAGTAATTCCTTGCTTACCTCATTAAACCGATTTTCAAGCTCTTGCAATTGTAGATGAAGAACACTTAGAAAAACTTCAACTCGAAAATGATGAAGATTTGTCACTTATGGGCTTCTACCTGAAACGTTCTTCTTCCCGGAACAACATATTTTCCCTCCATATTCGAAATCTCGATGTCAAATTTAGCCATAAATGAAGTGACTTTCTCCATGTGAGAATCCCATCCATGATCTCTCATCTCTTGCAAATTTCTCTTAATTACATCAACCATGGTCATTGCATTTCCAATATCTTGATCATGTTTTTGCAAGGCCAAATTCAACTCATTTGTGATCCCAAATATACCCATCATCAAGTGTGCCACAAAAAAAACGAATGACATCAACAAGTGTGTAATTGTTTGGGCTCTATTCCTATCAATCACCTCAGAAATAGCCCTAACGGTATCAAGTGATTCAAAGATTGTGGGATACAAATTAAGCAGATTCAAAAGTAGGCATACGACGTACAAAAAACTCATGTCCTTCTTTATCTCTAAAGATAGGGTGTCCTAACCACCCAACAACTATTATGTCCCCATTGTCCATTGAACCTGCTCTGAATAGTCCCCCCTTCGCCAGAATAAAAAATTCCACCATTCCCATTCAATGTATAAATCTAAATAAAATAAAGTGGTAATAAGTTCTAAAGTTTTTAAAAATTGTTTTAAAGTGAGATCCCCAACGAGTGTCATCGGGCCTACTCATGCCAAGTTTTTTATTTAAACCAGTTCCCATTTCAATTTCACCTAAAGATAATGCCCCTTAGGTGAACCACCCACGAAATTTAGCAAAGCTTCAATTATATCAACAAATATCTAACCACAATATGAATTCTTCTTTGCAACGACAACTTGTGTCAATTGAAGTTAATGAGCAAAACAGTGGACATAGTAAGCCAATGGGTTTTCATCCATTATTAATGTTTGAGGCCATTAATTGAACCTTGCATATTGCTAGCTCCATCTTAACCTTGGCCTCGAACTCTAGAAAGACTTAAGAGTGTTCTATGAGTAATGACTCAATAGAAATTTTAAGAGTCAAAGAAGAATATTTAAAACTCTTGCATGTCTTTATCGAAGAATGAAATTTTCTTTGCACATGCTTTCATAAGAAATGGACTTTATTTGCTTGGATTTAGTAATAAACAAGTCTTAAACATCAATAACAAAATACTTAAAACAACTCACATAAACGATACAATCTCATGGCACTATCGCCTTGATCACATCAATGAAAAACACATTAAGAAATTGCAAGAAGCAAACCTTCTTGGTCAAATTGAATTTAAATCATTAGAGACACGCGAACCTTGCCTTATGGGTAAAATGACCAAGCGACCTTTCAAGAAGAAAGGTCCAAGAGTAAAACTTGTTGGATCTGATACATTTCGATGTATATGGTCCAATAAGTACAAGTGCAAGAGATGGTTATAAGTACTTCATAACGTTTACATATGTTATAGCTGTTATGGTTACATCTATCTCATAAAGAACAAAAGTGAATCACTTGACAATTTCGAAGAATTCAATAATGAAGTAGAGAACCAACTCAATAAGAAGATCGAGTATTTATGAGCCGATCATGGATGTGAGTACTTGAGTACCAAATTTGACTCATTCCTAAAGGAATTTGTTATTATACCACATCTCACTCCACCCAGTAAACTTCAGTGTAATGGTGTATCCAAACGGAGAAATAGGGTGTTGCTCGACACGGTTCGATCAATGTTGAGTCAAGCTGAATTGTCACTTTACTTTTGGAGCTATGCCCTACAAGTTGCAGCTTACACACTGAATAATGTTTCATCCAAATCTGTAGAGAAAACGTCATATGAGTTGTGGTGTGGTAAAATACGCAAACTCAAGTTTCTCAAGATTTGGGATTGTGAGGCCTACGTCAAGAGATTGATGTCAACAAAACTTCAACCAAAAGCGGATAAATACTTCTTTATAGGTTATCCTCGCGAGACAAGACGATACTACTTTTGACATAAAACCTCCAACCAAGTGATTGTCGAGAGGAATGTTGTGTTCTTAGAGAAAGAATTTCTTGAAAGAATAAGAAGTAGTGGGAGTATAATTGTGCTTGAGGAAACTCAAGATACTCTACAAGATCATAATGCGAATGATAACATTCAAGATCATGAAGATCACAAGCAATTATGTGAGAAACACAATCATCCCCGCCTAGTGTTCATTCAAGAACTGAACCTGAACATATTCCGTAAGAAATTGTGGAAGAAGTTCAAGAAGTACACAGAACTAGTAGAACTCAGAAGGTCAACGAGGGAAAGAAAGAACCATGATACATATATGGTACTCGATACCGATGATCCCTCGACCTTTCAAGAAGCATTGGAAAGGAAAGGCTCAAAACTATGGTTTGTTTCCATGGAATACAAAATACAATCCATGTATGACAATCAAGTATGGGACTTGGTTGACCTTCCTCAAGGAAAGAATGTTGTTTACAAGAAATGGGTTTTCAAGAGGAAGATGAACATGGATGGGAACTTAACAACCTACAAGGTGAGGCTTGTAGCGAAATGTTTCACTCAAATTTAGGGAATTGGCTATGATGAAATTTTTTCACCAATTGCCATATTCAAATCTATTCGGATCATGCTCGTTATTGCCGCATTTCATGATGATGAAATATGGCAAATGAATGTCAAGTTTCTTATTTATGGATCAAAGATACGTTTTTAATTTCTAGAGGACAAAGGGAGTTAAAAGCCTAGGGTTTCTTGGATGCAAGTTTAATGTGTGATCTAGACGATAGGTGGTCTGAATCAGGATATGTCTATCTTCTGAATGGTGGAGCCGTTAGTTGGCGTAGTTGGAAATAGACCACAACAGCTAACTCAACCACCGCTTTGGAAGTGATGGTTGTTGCTGAGGCGAGCAAGGAAGGGGTGTGCATTAAGAAGTTCATTGAAGAGCTTGGAGTAGTCCTCTCGAGTGACGGGCCCGTAGAGTTACTTTGCGACAATAGCACATCTGTCTCACAAACTAAGGATCCTAAATCCCATCACAAGGTGAATTACATGGATCACAAGTATTTTGTCACCTGCGATTTCACCAATGAAGGTAAAATAAATTTATTATGGGTGGGCATAAACAACAACACAGCTGATCCATTCACCGAACTCTTATCTAAAGCCAAATGCGAAATACATTTCGAGTCCATGGGTTTGAAGAACCATGTTGAGTGACTTGATTAGTAAGATGATTGGGTTACCCTAGTTCTTACAGTTTTACGCATTATAAGTGTATGTGAGAAAACTTTAATAACAAGTGGGAGATTGAAATGAACATGTGTTCTAAGAGTTTACTTTTATATGTCTTTTATTATGAATTGAATGTCTAATCATTACGTTCCTTGATTATTATATTCGTCTTTTAGAAAAGTTAAGTACGAGGTTATTAGTCCTTAACCGTAGAGTTCTAAAAGATAATAGTTTACATAAATCCTAAGTAATTCACAATCGTGGTAATTAATATGGAACATTAATTACCAAGATAAGATGTATTCACAATGGTTGAAAGGTATTGTAGCTCTACATGTATTTAACAACATGAGTAGTTTTATATATATATCGAATAGACCTAATAAATGAAACATTATGGATTGTGTTTGTGTTATTAATGTTTCCATTGAGTCTTTAAATCCTAAGATATGAGTCTTATATCATTTTCACATGAGGTTTATATAATTTGATTAGTATCAAAAACTATCATTAGGTATAGTGATAAAGATGTTAATCAGTTATATGTGACTTGTGCGGGAAAATGTCATATATCAGAGAAAGTTCAGGGATGCCTGATTAGCTACATACTAAACCAATAACTAAATATTACCAAACCAACATCGATTCATGAATCAACGACTGATCATATAACCACAATTATGGCTACCTTAATTGTGAACTCGATTTCTTGTACTAATTTGTGATACCTACATTTAGTTGCTCATCCTTCTGAAGTCATAACACTTTATCCACTTCATGTGCTATATACATTTCTCCTTTACGTCAACCTATGATTAATCATCTCTAATGAATTTAACTTAGTAAATTGTAATTATTTGTCACCACAATACTTAAATAAACGTAAAGTAGTAATATCTAAGAATATTAGAATAAAACTTTTAAACAATTAGAAAAACATTTTCATTTGCCGTGAGAAAACTAAAATATATATTATCAATAATTTCATACACTTGTTTGTATTAATATAAATTAGAAAACCCCACATACACTTGTTTGAATTTTATGATTTTTGGAAGCAAACACCACATTTAACCAAAATGTAATACAGGACAAAAGGACTTGATTATAAAATCTTCCACGGTTTATCATTCCCAATAAGTTATACAATTACGTTACAATATATTAACCAATCCATTGGGTTAGTAACCAATTTTTTAGGGCTGATGGAGACTATCCGGCTAGTCAACAATGATATCGGGTAAGTAATTCTAATACTTAATAATTAATATAGTGATTTTTTCCTACAAAACGCAACCTAGTTATTATATGGACATGGACTCCAGAGATTTGGATCACGAAAGACTAGAAAACGAGGACCGATTTAATAAAGAGGACTGCTTACACTAAAGGTATATTTTAGTCATACTTGAACAACGTTGACCAGTTTTCCTTGTATGGGTATTTTTCATGGAAATTTTGTAGGTTATCTATTTGCAAATTTCGTTTTACCAACGAAAGCACATCCAACCAACTTTAGTACACCATAGTATTGGTTGCATATTATACCACAAATATCCTAATTCCCGAACATGTAGTATTGGTTGCAATGAGTTTCTTAACATTAGATCTATAATCTCATCAATGGCTCGGAGGTGGGTGCCCATTAAGTACCACTAAATGGAATCCATATGTTCATACATCTCTACTCATAAAAACTTTAAAGATACTTTGGAGTAGAACATTTATCGACCCTTCAGAGAAAGGACGTGGTGAAATGGGCATCTCAAGGGCAGTAAAAAATCTCAGCATCAGGGCGCACATATGCAATGACCTTGGAGAGTATATTGCCACCTACTTGTCTAACTGCTGGTATTGAATTTGTAATGAGGATTGAAAAATGCTAGAGTTTTGAGAACTCAAGTTCTCAAAACACGACTTCTAAATCTTTGCTCACTTCTTTTGAACCAATAGTGGAACTGGGGGAACTCATTTGTAATAAGCTAGTCTGGAAGTCTTGGAACTCGTAGAACTACAATTCTAGAACTTCTAGTTAAGTTATCTGATTGATATGTTTTAATTAACCGCAAGTGCACGACCGCGTTGAAACGGTTGCAAATACGGGTCGATCAACAGGGAGGTGTGTCGACTTTTGGTTTGTTCAAAGGCGAGTGGGAAAAAAAGGAGAGAAATATTGATTACACTAAACTACACTAAAATGCAAAAGGAAATGGACAATAAGCAAAAAAACTAAACCCAAAAGGGGGTTGAGAAATAATGTGAATACAAAAAAGTGTGTAAGTGTGTGTATTCAATTTATGCTCATCACAACATGTAGTGCATGAAAATCATAAAACTAAATCCAACTTTGTCTCCACATGAAATAAGATAAGATCATATCATTAAAACATACAAGACAATAATTGGAATAAAGCTAAATGAACTCATGTATAAAGACTAGACCATACTATGCCTCCACATGACATAAGATAACACAATATCATTAAAACATACAAGACATTAACCAAAGTAAAGGCAACAAGAGTACATGCAACTACAAATTGTATTTCTAATATTAATTTCATCCATATTCTCACTTTATTATTCCCCATAAAATATGTCAACTAGTCTAAGCATATGCTAAGCTTCATTCAAGAGCATTAGCATATCAAAGACAAGAGTGAAATCTCATTAGATGGTTATGGAAATCATGTAAGGTTCAACGGATTAAGATAACACACACCTAATACATCACATTATTGATATCACATATTGCTCAACCCCCAAATGGGGATGGAACTACTCACTACTCACTACTCATTACACTAACTACATTAACAAAATGAAACATTATACTGAAAGAAAATTCAACTAAGCAAGAAAGGAATATTAAAGAAGCTAATTGAAATGAACATAAAACTAAGGAAACATGCAAGAATTAAAAGACAAGATTAAAAGAAACTTAGAGCAATTATTTTATTTACATGACTCATATTACAAGTGGCATTCTTCTTCACCTTGACTTTTTGCTTCAAGGCTTTTACTCCAAGTAGAGAGAATGCCACCAAGCAATGAGTGATTACAATAGAAGGTTAAGAGTTCTATTTATAGCCATACAAAAAGGTAATTCGGGACAATCTCCCGGTATGGGACTAAACAAATAGCAGAAATAGACTACATGCACACTAATACACGCCCCATATAAATCTTAGCGGATCCGGACCCAAAGTGACCGCCAATTAGCGGTCTTGGACCGCTAATTAGCGGTATATAGTGTTCGGATCGCTCTGGATTTTTTGCTGGGCTTTTCTGGATGACTTTGCTTGTCTTTGATGCATCTACCTTGCATGCTGGAGCTCCGACCCGAATAGAATTGCCAAAATACTCCCCATGAAGGTGTGAAGTATTATTGTTTTCTCATTGATCCTTCTATCTTGCATTCAGGTCCTTCGATCTTGCAACTTAGTCCACCAGTCTCTCAACTCAGTCTTTTTTCCTTCTTTTAGGTCATTTGATGTCTCTTCTCATCAAACATCTTTATTTCTGAAATTCAAACATAAAGCTTGTTACGTAGCATTGTTTAGGTGAAAGATAATGGATATAAGATACAAATGTAAGCATGAAATGATATCAATCATTACCCTATAAACCAAATATCCAGAATTCATTTGAAAAGTCTAATTACTCTTATTTCCTTAAGTTTCCGTGAAAAATAATCACATCTATTGTAACATCCTCAAACAGCGGAAAATTTTAAAATTTTGTAAAAAGTGATCAACAGAGTCAAATCATACACAGAGGACAATATGAAAGACAAACACCAGGTGCACCAACATACATATTTGTATGTTTCATAACTGTGATTACATCAAAAGGCTATAAAGAAATGTACATGTAATCACTACAACCTCCAAAAGGGAAAAGTAAGATCACGTCTCGGATATGCTCCTCCGCGGTCACCACCCTCTAACACCTCTCCCGGCCTGAAAGCTAAACATCCAACTATGCCTGAGTTTCCAGAAGGAAAACCGTGTATGCCAAACCCCTAACACAAAATGAACAAGGTACAACAATCATGCATGCAATTCTATCAACAAAAGAAGCACTAACACAAGGTTGGGCTCCAGGTTCTTCCATCCAACCATAGCTACCACTCAACAGTAAATACAACAATGTTGTCAAGTTGGGATCCACGGCTCTTTCACCCAACCACAACAACCACGACCGAAGACCAAGGCTCCAGGGCTCTTTCACCCAGCCCCTTATCACGCGGTCTAAGTCAGGGCTCCAGGGCTCTTTCACCCAACCCTAACTCACATGTACATAGCTCCAGGGCTCTATAACCCAACCACCATACCAAACGTGTACACAACACACCAATGTCGGAAAAACGTCGGCCAAACAACATGCCTCATAAGGACGACAACACAAAAAACACATCACAAATGCAAAATAGAACAACAACGGTCGACTGAAACCAAACAGCTGGTTGACTGATTCTCTAAGGAAACAGGTCTGGGTCCAACCATCATGAAGAGCGGTCGAACAACCCAACCAACAAAACGACCAAATGGTCGAACAAAAGGTCGAACAAAGGCTTCATTAGACCGAAACCAGGGATTTCCCAAGTTCCCTGAGAAAGCTACACCGGTCGACCTAACATCACCAACCGGTCAACCGTCTAGAACACAAAATCAACGGTCGATCCAACACACGATCGGTCGTACAAATAATCAGATAACTTAAGCTATCGGTCGAACAAATCATATAGGCAGTCGACCATTTTGAAGTTCTAGGCCCCCAACCGACTTAGCTACAGGTACAATCGGTCGAACAGATCACAAGGTGGTCGACTGTTTTGATGGTTTATGCCCCCAACCGACTTACCACATTGCAATCGGTCGAACGGCAAATGAGACCCATTCGATCAAAAACAACAGAGTCCACCTAAAATGACCGGTCGACCGCCTAAGGGCATCGTTCGACCAGTGCAAGGAAAAACTCAAAATTTACACTAGGATCAGTCGAACCCAGCCACATGTCGGTCGATCGCTATTCAATAGCATCCTGCTGCACAACAACCTTCGACGAGCCTAATGGCCACCGTCGACTGAACCAACCACTCACACACCTCGGATGAGTACTAAAGAGAAGCTTGACATACCTTGAAGGTTTGAAGAAACCTCCGAAGAACCACGGAGATAACCACCTCAAGTTTTCCACCGGTGAACACCGCACACGAACCACGATTTCAGCACCTCCGGCGACTCCAACCGCAACCCTTGTGCTCGCCGGTCACCACACGCCGACAACACTTCTGATGGCTGAGGGAGAGAATGAGTTGAGAGAGAGAGAGATAGAGAGAGTGACGAGTGAAAGAGTGAGAGAGAGATATAGAGTTACCTTATATACTCCTTACCACACCTCCACCGATCACAACCCTCCACCTCATCCACCCAAAATCCTTCCCTAAACACCCATCTGATCTAATCACTTTGACGCTAATCCCTAACTAATCAAACAATAAACGGAGCGGAAACAATTTAAAGACTAGTAGGGAAAAGGAACAAGCAAACCATAAATCGACCCGACGTTTTTATAGAGGTTCGGCACCCTACCCGGGTCCTAGTCCTCTCTTGCATGCTCCGCTCGACTCCGCGAGCTCCGCCTATGACTTCACTATCCGCTCCCCATTCCGGGCCGGGAGACAACGCCTTACAACCGTCAAACTCGCGAACAACCCGCGCCGAGCTTGGAATCCTCTTCTCTCAATCCGAGAAGGATCACTTCGGGCTCTCACCGAAGTCTATACAAGTGTCTTGGGCTTTCACCAAGACCCTTGCTCTCTTGACAACAAATGTAACTTGAGTGGAACGCACTCTCTAATTGAGCAGACTTGAGTTGGATGAGGATATGATCACTAAGTGTGGATTTAGGCTTATGGAGTGAGATTGGGAGCTTTGAGGATTGAGAGCTTCTCTCTAATGAATTGGACAATTGGAAGTTGGAGAGTTGTGTTAACAACAGGTCTTGATCCTCTATTTATAAGCTCCTAAGGTATTCTAGCCGTTGGGGATAGATTTGGTTGGGTTTTGTGTAAGATACACAAAGCAGAAAATCGGGCTGCAAATCTGTCCAGAACCGGTCGACCGAAACTAATAAACCGGTCGACTGTTCACTTGATTTCAAGGAGAATGGTCGAACAAATGACTATTCGGTCGGACAAATGAGCTAGAACTTAACTCTACTTAAGTGAATCGGTCGAACCAAAGTATGGGGAGCTCGACCGTTAACGGGATTCGGTTGAGACAAAGTTGGATCGGTCGAACGAAGAGTGTGTCGACCGATAGAAGGGACAGAATAAGTGTTCAACCGGTCGACAGAAACAAGGTCGTCGTTCGACCGGTTACCGAATGTATTTTGGGGTTAAGTTTGTTTTATACGAATACGACCATTATAGAAATACGACAAAGGTAACGGCCATAATAAAATCCGGGATCAGTCGACCGAAAAGGTAGAACCGGTCGACCAGTAGAGTTTGGTAAAATCACTGTGGAGAGTTTGTTATAAACCGATCGAACTAAGAACTGGTTCGGTCGACCGGTTCACACAGGAATTCTGGGTTTAGGTTTTAAGTGATTTCCGACTAAGGTTTGGGTGATCTAATGAAATCCAAATAAGGTGAAATATTGTGTGTGACTTCTCTAAGGAACCTAGTGTGTATGTAATAAGTTTTTAGCTCTTGTATGCTCAATTTACACATGTTCCTAAGACTCAAAATAAAACCAAGATTACAAGTCTTCATATACCTTTATTACAAATCTTGACTTGATTTCCTTCCTTCCATGAGTCTTGATCACCTGTAGAGGTTAGCACATGCAATATGTGTGCTACTCTACATTACTTATGATTAAGATTAGGTTGATTAAATCATCAAAACAAGGATTAAGGCCAAAAAGCCAACAATCTCCCCATTTTTGATGATGGCAACCTATATCTTAATACTTGATAATTTTAGGTGTAAACTATGCATATAAATGCTCCCCCTATGGATGTGCATAGTTTTTGTTCAATTTTAACCAATTTTCAAGTAACTCCCTTTAATTATCTCTCACACTTTGACATCCATCAAAACAAAAATAATTATGACTTTAAGCGTAGAATATGGATGTCTTGTAATGAAGTTGCTCCCCTTAAATTTTGCACTTCATTACTCTAATAAAAGATATAACATTTAAGCTCCCCCTATCAATAAGGCTATATGGAAACTAAGAGTATGATTCAAGTTAAGTGCATTTAAGTTTCTACTCAAGCCTTATTCTAACATCCATTCAAAATTTGACATTTATAATCAATGGATGTGATATATGATTTGCAATGAATAGGGTTAATGATTTGCAAGGAATTAAACATATAAAGATATGACAATTACGCATATTAAACTAGATTAGAGCTAATTTTTCAGAAAATTCAAAGATAGAAATTTTATACCAAACTTGAATATTGATTAGCTCCAATCTTGACTTGGTGATGCAACCGGATTCGAATTTGACGTTTTGGCTCGTCCGGTCACCACCAATCTCCTCCTCAAGCACCTACAAGTGTAGATTTAGGTACCCAAATAACTTTGGGTCCTTGAATGTTAGATTTTGGAACCCAAACCATTTTGGTTTTAGGAGCCCACACACTTGAGGAACTATGGTTAATGAACATATGCTTGCCATTTAGTGTAGTGTGAGATACATGGTTTTTCAATTTTGAATCGTAACCTAAACCATGTTTTTGCAAGGATTGCCTTTGACTACCTAATAACATGTTGAGCATATGAGTTCCATTTGTGAATCTTTCTAAATATTTTCTTAATTGCAAATTACAAGCTTGAAGATTTAGTTGATCACAATTTATGGGTGTTCCTTTTAATGTATAAATATTTGATGCATTCTTTTGAAATTGAGCAATCACCTCATTCTTCTCATTCATGCATGTTTCAATTTGGCTTTGGAGATCTTTGATTAACTTTCTAGCATTCTTGTTTTTATCACAAATTATCTCATATTGTTTAACTAAATCATGGAATGCATTTTGAAGTTCATCATAAGAATATGTTTCTTCTTTAGAACATGAACTATCACTAGCATATGACTTAGATGAGCATGAATTTGATCTATTGGAGTAAGAGTTAGAAGATACCTCACTTCCTTCATCTTGAATTGCCATGTAGCACATATGCGCATATTCCTTTGTTGATGAAGGTGCGGTTGATTTGGATGATGACGACGATGAATCGCCCCAAGTGACCTTGTGAGCTTCCAACCTCTTCTCTTTTCTCTTACTCCTTTCCTTTTCCCTCCTTCTCTCCCTTCTCTCATTTTTCTTTTCCCCTTCTCTTCTCTCATTTTCGCTCTCCTCCCTCTCTTTTTCTTTTTCTCTTTTCTCACTTCTTCTACCTCTTCTTTCATTCTTTTCTCCTTTATCCCTCTTGAGGTATTTGAAGAAGTCTTGGGCAAGGACCTCAATGTCCTCTTCTTCCACTCTCCTTGGCTCATCAAAGTTTGCATGCAATGCCACTGTGGAGTTTTTCTTTGAAGCTTCCTTCTCTTTTTGATGACTCAATTGGAGCTCATATGCCATGAGATTTCCAATGAGTTCCTCCATCTTCAATTTTGAAAGATCGTACGATTCTTCAATTGCGACGACCTTGTCTTCCCAATCGTTGCTCAATGACCGGAGGAATTTTCGAGTCATCTCTCCTTCATTTATCCTTCTTCCAAGAATCAAAAGAGAGTTAGTAATATCGGTGAAGTGAGTGTTCATGTCGCTTATGTTCTCACCGAATTGCATAGAAAATATTTCATATTTATGCATGAGGAGACTTATCCTAGTTTCTTTGGTTTTACTATCACCCTCATGATGCATTTGTAACTTATGTCATATTTCATTTGCACTTTCACAACCCCTAATTCTATTGTATTCTCCCTCATTAAGGCCACAATAAAGAATGTTCATGATTTTAGAATTCATTTCAATTTCTTTCATTTGAGCCCTACATAGAGAATCTAACTCATCTTCATTTGGGGGTATGTATGGATTTTGAATAAACTTCCAATACTTAAGGTCATTTGATATTAAAAAGATTTTCATTCTATTTTTCCAATAATCATAATTTGACCCATTAAGCAAATGAGGCATTGTGGTGCATAAACCCTCTAAGTGATTAGATGTTGAAGCCATGCTAAAATTACGGTAAAGTAATGAAATTTAGCTAACAAGGCTCTGATACCAAATGTAGGATCGTGTGGGTCGGGTTAATCTAATCACTTTGACGTTAATCCCTAACTAATCAAACAATAAACGCAGCGGAAACAATTTAAAGACTGGTAGGGAAAAAGAATAAGCAAACCACAAATCGACTCGGCGTTTTATAGAGGTTCGGCACCACACCCGGGTCCTAGTCCTCTCTTGCAAGCTCCGCTCGACTCCGCGAGCTCCGCCTATGACTTCACTATCCGCTCCCCGTTCCGGGCCGGGAGACAACGCCTTACAACCGTCAAACTCGCGAACAACCCTCGCCGAGCTTGGCATCCTCTTCTCACAATCCGAGAAGGATCACTTTGGGCTCTCACCGAAGTCTATACTAGTGTCTTGGGCTTTCACCAAGACCTTTGTTCTCTTGACAACAAATGTAACTTGAGTGGAACTCACTCTCTAATTGAGCACACTTGAGTTGGATGAGGATATGATCACTAAGTGTGGATTTAGGCTTATGGAGTGAGATTGGGAGCTTTGAGGATTGAGAGCTTCTCTCTAATGAATTGGACAATTGGAAGTTAGAGAGTTGTGTTAACAACAAGTCTTGATCCTCTATTTATAAGCTCCTAAGGTATTCTAGCCGTTGGGGATAGATTTGGTTGGGTTTTGTGTAAGATACACAAAGCAGAAAATCGGGCTGCAAATCTGTCCAGAACCGGTCGACCGAAAGTAATAAACCGGTCGACCGTTCACTTGATTTCAAGGAGAACGGTCGAACAAATGAATATTCAGTCGGACAAACGAGCTAGAACTTAACTCTACTTAAGTGAATCGGTCGAACCAAAGTATGGGGCGGTCGACCGTTAAGGGGATTCGGTTGAGACAAAGTTGGATCGGTCGAACGAAGAGTGTGTCGAACGATAGCAGAGACAGAATAAGTGTTCAACCGGTCGACCAAAACAAGGTCGTCGTTCGACCGGTTACCGAATGTATTTTGGGGTTAAGTTTGTTTTATACGAATACGACCGTTAAAGGAATACGACAACGGTAACGACCATAATAAAATCCGGGCTCGGTCGACCGAAAAGGTAGAACCGGTCGACCGGTAGAGTTCGGTAAAATCACTGTGGAGAGTCTGTTATAAACCGGTCGAACTGATCAGAACTGGTTCGGTCGACCGGTTCACACAGGAATTCTGGGTTTAGGTTTTAAGTGATTTCCGACTAAGGTTTGGGTGATCTAATGAAATCCAAATAAGGTGAAATATTTTGTGTGACTTCTCTAAGGAACCTAGTGTGTATGTGATAAGTTTTTAGCTCTTGTATGCTCAATTTACACATGTTCCTAAGACTCAAAATAAAACCAAGATTACAAGTCTTCATATAGCTTTATTACAAATCTTGACTTGATTTCCTTCATTCCATGAGTCTTGATCACTTGTAGAGGTTAGCACGTGCAATATATATGTAATGCAATATGTGTGCTACTCTACATTACTTATGATTAAGATTAGGTTGATTAAATCATCAAAACAAGGATTAAGGCCAAAAAGCCAACACCATCAACCACCTAAACGCAAACAATAAACTAAACAAAGATTAGGATCTCACATCCATAGTCATTAAATTATCTTGTTGTGAATTTGAACATGTTACTACTTCGACCAATTAGGCTACACAGTGTGTGTGAAACGTACGCAATATCGATCAAGATGTTCAAACTCGAACACTTTGATAACAATATATCTGGTTTGTCCAATCAGGCAATCACAGATACTTTATCTATAATTGGTATCAAAAAATGAATTATAAAATGTGTAACTTCATCATGCGGATATGGATCTAGAGATTTGGCCTACGGAATATTAGAAAAGAAGACCAATTAAGTTAAAGAGTCTGACTTAATTAATGATATGTTTTATTCTGACTACATTAATATAAAGTGTTTATCAACTATTGGCTAGTAGCGTGATTCTGTACTCAATTTTCTTGTCTATAATTCCACGTTCTTGACTTGTCAATTGTTTGAATCACTTTCTTTTAGATTTTTGTTGTTGTATAATTTTTTAAGTTTGTGCTAAGTTTGTGCTACGTGTTACTTAAAAAATATAAGCAAAATGCTCAATATTTATGTCTCGAATAAGTTTTGCTATTTGCATACTTTTAAAAGGTATTAGCTGCAACTAGGGGAGACAATCATGTCGTGTTCGTGTCAAACCTATTTACATTCCGACCCAAATTACACAAACCCAAACCCAACATGTTTATTACACAGGTGGAAAATGAAAACCCAACCCTAACCCATCTAAAATGTTGTCAATCCGACCCGACCAATCTAACCCATTTAAAAGGGTCGTATTCGTGTATGGGTTATACTTACCTATATAACATTCATATGATAACAACTCAACAACAATTGTGATCCATTCGAAGAAGATTATGAGAACTACCATATTTGGTTATGTAATTGGTTGTTGATTGCTAATAAAACTATTCTGACACAAAAAGATGGAAAGTATGACAATTCTTACTAAAGTTGTGATTATGTGCAATATTATATAATTATACATATAATATAGAAATTTGTAAACAGGTTGGACACGAGTTACATGTGTTAAACCTAAACCCAACCTATTTAATTATTGAGTCAATCGTGTCAACCCAATTATGATCTAACCTCGTTAATTTACGTCTAACCTAAACCACATTGTCCGTGTCGGTTTATCATGTCATGACCCAAATTACGACCTCTAGCTGAGACGAACTCGCGACCTAATAATTAGATTATGTCCTTCCATCAAGCGCAACATAGTTTCTTTTTTGTTAGAAAATGGTAAGATATATCTAGTAGCTTCGGTTATACGAGACTCTTCGTATGTTAGTCCACGTATATGTATGACATGTCATTTCATTTCTAAATAACTAACAATTCGTTTCTATGACATGTCGTTTCATTTCTAGATGTACAAGAGATCAACTGTTTTATGAAGGTCTTGGATGTCAAAAAAGTCTTTTTTATTCAAAAAGGTATTGGATCTATGATCTATCTTCTGAGTCTCTTCTCCTCAAAACGCCCTGCACTTTGTACTTTTGGTTGCTTTAATTGACTTAATGTGTTTGAGATGTAATGTGAAGTAACATATGTTACGTTGTGGATGGGTGCTCTGTCACAGATACGCTTTAGCCAATCATGTGTATTACCATCAAATTTCGTAATATCTAATTAGGTAAAGTATCATTATTTGTTCTCCATTATCTATCTTTTCACTCATATTATCATCAAATTTGCAACTAGCCAGAGAGAACTTTGTAGTCCATTGTATCTTTTACTTTAAGGTAGATAAGAAGTGTTGACTAATTATAATTGTAACTGTCAAGGCTAATTTGATTACGTTAGCCTTGTTTAATAAATAAACTTTTGATGACTTGCATTAGAAGAATTAATATGTGTTACAACGTGCATAGATAAAACAATATATATACACAGTTGTATTTGATGGAAGTTGTCATGAATCACAAGATCTAGCTGTATTTCATGAAATCAATAAGGGACCCCATGACTTAGATTTTTTTATTGCATTATTCACTTGGATAATCCATTTCTTTGTTTAATCAAATAATTCCTTTGTTCATTTGAACACTCCAGTATCGTCGTTTACAAGACTAATAACTAACCAATTTAATTCCTAGTCTGTAAGATCCATCACTCAAAATGTTCAAGACATTTAATTAATGGACTGTAGTGACTAATGATGTAGAGTCTAGACCTGCCACCAGAGGTCATCCTTTAGCATCTACTGCAATTTTTATTAATATATATTGGATCACTTCAATTAAAAATGGCTTAATTCAATTACTTTCCTGCGAGATGTATCACTTCAATGCTCAATCGAGTAATTAATGGACAATAGTTCAAGTGAGTAGTAAATAGTGGGCATTCTAAGTCCATTTCATTGGATGGATTATATAAATAATTGTTTATTGGTAAGAAGTAGTTTCCTGTAATAATTGCGTCTTATCAGAGGTTTTTTCATGGTATAGACATGGAAACGCTGTTAGTGTTCCATGATATATATTACTTAAAGTGGTATATTTTTCAACATCACATGGTTATAGTAGAATAAATAGTTTATTCTTAACAAACTGATCGTTTTTATATAAGGTGTTCTTGTAAATTGATCGAGCATTGTTGACTGCGAAATTAAAGCATGCATGAGTATGATTACAGCACTAAATTCTGCTAATAAAGAAGAAAGATGAAGGTTAGGCGTGGGGTTACAAGTGTTTCTATAGTGCTCTCATATGCTCATCCTCTAATCTTCATCGTATCGATATGAAGGTCCAAATTTTCTAATTGATGGGTGAATATAACATACAAATATATATGAGTCCCTCCTATCAGGTCCAAAAATATGAACCTAATAATCACTTACCACCAGGGGCAATGACTCCCTTAATTGCGTGGCCCCATATGTGCGATGAGTCCCAATGGAGACTAAATTTGCATGTGATCTTAAAGTAGTCCCTCCTAATTTACCATCAAGTCCTCAAAACGGCTAGCACAAGATACCTTTTCACTGCAAGTAAGACGTTTATTAAGCGAACCAAACACCAGTAGATCATAACTAATTACAAACAAAACCTTTGCTAACATTGACGTATGGCTCGAATTCAGGTTTATGCAAATTAAATATGATGGTTAATAAGATTTAACAAGAACACGACACACAAACTCCTATATTGCCACAAATTTTGAAAAACCAATTGTTTCCATACCTTTTGAAAATATAAAGAGTAAGTCAACTGCGTAATGTTTGGAAACGTGATGCTTTAAAAAAGCGATGATGGAGTTGGATTCAATAATAGGTTCAGTTCTCTATTACATTGTTGAATGATTGATCACTTTGGTCAAACCACGTCACTTACTTAGCACATGATTGTTCAGAGATATTAGTTAAACAAGTGGTTTGTACATCTAAAAAGTAATGAAGCACCAAGGACTGCATTTGTTTGGGGGTTATTTGCGTGGGTGTACTTGCGAAGTATCAATATTGGGGCAATGAACTTGGATTTTACGATTTTATTTTGGTTTAGTTGTAAAATTCACAATTGTCTTGGTGTAATATCCCGAATAGTAGAAATTTTAAATTTTTAACAATAACAGAGATCTCAAGACAAAGCTCATCAAACAGAAATGTTACTCAAATAAATAATCAGTCGGTGCAACAAATACAACAGAGCTTGTCAAAAATACATGATTACAACAATACAACGAAAAGAATACATGTAATCATGACGACCTCGAATAGTCCGAAGAGGATCCCGACCCCAAAATGTGTGTGTCCGCTGTCACTACCCCCACAAAACATACTGCGGTCCTGAAATATGAATTAAACAACAATGTCTGAGTTTCCCATTATGAAACATTGTATGCCAAGCTCACCTATATGAGTGCAACGGTACGGTAATGAACCTATCATACTAGAAGCATGTCATGACATCAACAACAATGAAACAAAACCCTTCCAAGGGTAAAACATGATCTCAGTCCTACAACAACAACAAAACCCCCTAAGGGTCAACAAGGACATCAGTCCAAGAAACAGCAACGGGTCTCCCTCGGAGACCTACTGTTGGCACATACAGTCTTACGGACAGTACGCAACGCACCCCCACACGTGACTACTCGAGCCAAGGGATCGGTGAGTAGTGTCGGCACTTCCGCACCAAACAAAACCACGTGGTCTACACCACACCAACAGAGCCGTAACCCGGTCGGTCCAACAATCCCTCAATTGGTGCCTAATCGAGGAATCGTCGTTGGAACAACATCAGCGGCATCGCTAGCATAACCGCGGTGGTACAACATACGTCTGACACAACAAGTCGGAACATCGTCGGCAACATCATCGTCGACACAAACCTCGGCGGCATCGCCGACACAACATCGGCGGTACAACATACGTCCGGCACAACATCGGACGGGTCCGGACAGCAGTCTGCAGGGTCATCATGCTCCAAGAGCCAAGCATCAACATGCATTGGGTCCGTGATACCTCAGGTCTGCTACTCTACAGAGCGTCAAAACAACAAAACATCACACCATAATCTAAAACAGAGGTGACACGTCCCAAGTATCTATACTCTTCCACTCGTCAGTCCCTTGGCAGGCGTGATCACGCACTCACCGTCACCTCCTGGGTCACGCACTCGGCGAGGACACAGGCTTCCGTGAACAGAGTTGGCACAACACAAGCACTGGAATTCAGGTTCTGCGCACATACGGTCGACCGGAATAGGCAATCCGGTCGACCGTTCCCATGGGGTTCGATCGACTGAAAGTTTGAAATGGTCAAACTCTCTTGGCCTCAACTAAGTCCGAACGGTCGGACCAAAGTCTAAAACCGGTTTATCGAACGTAGTCAAAATCCGGAGTTTGGTCCAAATCAATACAAGTCCAACGGTCGACCAACTCAGGGGTCCCGGTCGACCAGAAACTACCACGGCAACCTAGCAATTCTAGTCATCTATTGGTCGAACAAAATACAACAATCGGTCGAACATCATACAAGATACATAAGTTCACTTAAGTTCCGGTCGGACCAAAGGTCAGGAACGGTCAACCGTTTAGATGGTCAACGTCCGGTCCAAGCGAAACACGAAGAAACGGTCGAACGGCTCAGGTGTCCCGTCCGACCAAAAACTTCCAGGCAAACCTCCGACTCACCAGCAGAAGCACGACCGGTAGACCGCCACAAGGTATTGTTTGAGCGGTGTTGGTTAAAGTTGGGCAAAATGCACTAAACCGATCGACCGCAACTAAGCATCGGTCGACCGTTGGTCGACTGCAACCTTGCACCAGCCATAGATTTTACGTCATTCTCACCCCCGGTGAGGCCTCCGACCTCCCGCGACTGACCACCACTCCACCACAACAAGGGTGAGCAACAAAAACATATTATAGAACCGACATACCTCAAATGCAAGACAGAGCACGCCGGAGTTTGCTCGATGTAGCCATACGACCGCACGACCTCCCACTCACGCCAACCACACGTGCCTCATGTTGGAGCAGCCTCAACGTCCCCTGGTTTGCCGGAAAGGAGAGAAGAACATGAGAGAGAAAGATGGGTGATGGATAAAAAAGGAAGAGAAATTAATGAAAGAGATGCATTTGGTTTAAAAACCAAACCACCCCAACAGTCCCCTCTCCCTCACCACAACACCCTACACCTCAACCCATCATCACTCCCCCCCCCCCCCTTCCCTACGCATAACATTGTGCACGCCTCCTCTTCCCTATGCAAACCGCCCCAAAACCCGAGATTAACCCTCTAAAAGAGGTTAAGGACATAACACTTGGTGTCTTGGATCCGACGCTGGTTGACACCATCAAAATACGTCTCACAACCAAAGCATAAGTAAATATAAACTGAATTGATTAACATTAAAATTCCCTCAATCCAAACCACTACAAACAACAAAAATACAAAAACAGATTTACCACCATCTAATTCCAATCATACAACTTACAAAAGGTTCTAAACTTGATAAATTTAACAAGAACATGACATACAAACTCCTATTGCCACACATTTTGAAAACATGATCAATGTTATAGAATGATTAGGTGTTTAGGAAAATCAAAGATTTCCATAACGTTCAAACAAAAATACAGCAAGTGAACGATCGTCAACATGTTTGTGAACGTGTTACGATGGAGAGGGAAAAAATAACACATTTGTCACTTTTGAGTAGAAGAGACTTGAAGATAGATTAAATGTAAGCTTGTATCTATAACAACTAGTGTAACAATACTACAACTTACACTTATGCACTCTCTACCTTATGAGACACTCACACCTACTTTTTATACTACTATACTCACTCTTACACAAGAATATCTTTATTACAATACACATTCTCTAGTTAACACAACTACAAGATTTTCTTTGTAGCGGTGGAAACTAACTCTTACTTAAGATGCAATGAAATAAATGTGAAGACATCTATTTATAGTGATTGATGAAAGTGTGTGGAGGGTTAAAATTTCTAGAGTTGGAGTTTCTAGAATTCTTCAAAGTGATGGAGAAGATAGAAACTTCTAGAGTAGAAATATCCAGAGATTGGACCTATTGGTTGCAATCATAATAATTTATCTTGTCATGCTTAGACTTGAATTTGGGTTGGTGTTAGATTCTTAACAATTACAATATAATTGCATTGGGATTCTCACATAAGTGGCCTTGCAATAGACGCAGTATGTTTTCGAAAGAAAAACCACGATGAAGTTTGTTTCAATGGGTTGAGTTTTTTTATTACATTGTTTGTAGATAGATCAGTTTCACCGAAGCCTCTCTTATTATTTAACTTTAGATTGACCAAATAAATTAGTTGAACAAAGCTATCTGCACATGTAACAAGCTAGTAATCAGGCTAGCTGCTAGCACAACCTATTGCATTGGTTTATTTATTTATTTATAACTCTTTGAAAAGCCACATTCACATACTTTAGTGGTCGTCTGTATGTTTTAAACTCTTTTGTAGTTTATCATAAATTACCGTAGAATTACATGATTTAGCTGTCCATCACAATTTAAACACCATAAAACTTCTACCCTCGACCTTAATATTTTCTTGGTTGGTAATAATATATTGTTGGGTTGAAAGGTATTTCGGAAAGTGAGTTTTGACATGCACAATTCAAGAATACACTTTAAAAAATAAATTGACATAAGTAAGTTTGGAAAAAGGCAAAACTTGCCAAAAGTGTATGGATCAAAGATGTAAATTATTGGCAGGTTTCAATAGATATATAAAACAGCAAAATCCTGCAAAACCAACGATAAAAGGTGACAAATTGCAATTTAATAATAATTCATACACTATAAAAGGCAGCACACTATTCGTTCTTCCTTCGCAGAAAACAAGCACATTTCAAATAAACTTTGTTGGTTGATTTGTTGTGAGTTGAGAGGATTAGGAAATGGGAATCAGTGAGGGTGAGAAAATGATGGTGGATGGACCAGTGATCGGAATAGATCTTGGCTATAGCTATTCACGTGTTGCGGTGTGGCATAACAATCGGGTCGTAGTCATCCCCAACGACCTTAATGAGCTTCATACGCCGTCTTGCGTGGCCTTCACCGACAACGGGCTTCTAGTCGGGGAGGCTGCAAAGAACCAGATCGGTTTTAATCCTAAGAACACCATCTTCGGTAAGCTTTTTTTCTTCTATATATCATCTTCCTAAATATAAATGATGAAAATATCAACTAAGATTATCTCAGTTGGAAGAATTCTTATATTGAAATAATCAAAACTAGGATTTGAATTCCAGCAGTGTATGTTTGGAATTTTGAGATTTAAAATGGGATGAAGGCAATAGAGTAGAAAATATTAAAAAAATTAAATCAAAACGTATCTATTTACGAATCTTTGGCACATTAAGCATCAATTTTTGCCGGCGAAAGAATATAACTCTGTTTAAAAGCATTACCAAAAGATTAATATTCCTAATTCTTGAAGGACCGTAACTTTGCAATTTATAACCGTGGACTTTGAAGTAACATATGCACATGCTACGTCACAATATCTATTCATCGAGTTGTTCGTTTATGCTAAAGATCCTAACTTCTTGGTGGATCGCAATAAAACAACAAAGGTACGTCGAAGGAAGACTTTAAAAAATGCTTTGAAATTTGTAAGATTGGCGTTCTATAAGTTGTAGAATTTATGTGTAAGCTTTTCAAGAAAAAAAATTCTAAATCTAAAATAATTTGCATTATTAAGTTAAAGGAAAATTAGATTATGCCGCTCGATATCAATCTAGTCTGCTAGTTGAATAATTTTGTGAAAAGGCCTTTGTTACTTTGCTATCATCAGTTCGTGGTAAATGTACGCAATTAATATATTACATATCAGTTTGTTAAGAGAAAATTGTGCTGATGATCATAACCACAAAAGTCATGTTAGAGTAGCGGTGCACATGAGTCAATTGGTACGGTTTTTCCGTAAGATTTCATCCACACCTATAAATGCGAATGTACACATTACAAATCATTTCAAATAGAGTTAGTTTTCACGGACTACAAATATTGAGTCTTGTAATTCAGGAAGGGGGCGATGCTACATATGTGAACGGGGTCGAAGACGCCTCTGGATGTTGTATGATGAAAATACTTTTGGATTTCGATCGCCCTGAACTTTTTATTTCTACAATTTCGACACCCGTAAATTTTTCTGTATACCAATAACAAGCTACGGAGACAAAATAATGCATACGTAGTATGTTATAAGAGTATCTTTTTACCTACTCTTAGATAAAATTCCCCATTAAATCCCAAATTAAACATACCAATTTTTTTGACAAAATAATGCATACGTAGTATGTTATAAGAGTATCTTTTTACCCACTCTTAGATAAAATTCATAATTAAATCCCAAATTAAACATACCAATTTTTTTTTTAAAAAGTAATGTCGTCATTGCGAATTTCAACCCCTATAACATAAATTCCCTGCACCACCCCTGGTTGAGTATTAGGGAGTGAGTGCCTTTGGAATAGTGTGAGTATTAATTTACGGTAGAGTGAGTGTAGTGAAGATGTAGTTTGTGAATGTGAATTAGAATTATTTTATTGTGACATTTGTTGTTATTAATACATGATTCTTATCATTTTTATCTTCGAGTCTTTTCTACGGAAGACTTGCAACCATCCAAATGATCAAGAATTGAAAAGATCCAATAAGGACAATTTTGATCGGATATTATGTTGTGGATGGTGGATAAGAGACTTTGCATTCCAGTTAATATCCTTAATGCAATTTGAAATGTAATTTTTTGATTGTATTAGTATGAGGCAGCAAAGATTCAATTCCAAGGCAAAAATTTCCCTGTAATTTATAATTCCATCTAGTGTATAAAAGTTGCTCGGAAGAAAACTTAAAACCTCTATCAGGTCAATTTGACGACCATGTTGTTATAATTGTAATCGTACATGTATAGTATGTTAGCTAATATACTAACAATTTATTTTGTGTTATTTAAATATGTTTTCTGGAAAGAATTTTCTTCAGATATTCCCAGAATGAAATTCTCTATTAGGGGAGAGTAGTTCTTCTTCTTGACCATTCTAAAATAAAGGAATTACCCACAAGGCGGGCTAAACCTGATTGGGTATTTCTTTGGGGGCATTAATGTAGTATACTAGACTTAATAGTAGACATGAAATTCTAAACAAATGCAGGTATGAAGCGTTTGATCGGAAGACGATTTGAAGAGGTGAAATCGGACAGGAAGCCTTGGCCGTTCAAGGTGGTCAAGGGGCAGCAAGACGAGGCAAAGATAGTGGTAAACCACCAAGGTGAAGAGATGACATACGCGGTGCAACAGATCTTATCGTTGGTGCTCCGTAAGATGAAGGAAGCTGCACAGGAATTCCTGGGCATCGAAGTTGAAAATGCGGTTATAACCGTTCCATCGAAGTTCAATAACTTGCAACGTCGGGCAACTAAAGATGCGGGTAGAGTTGCCGGTCTCAACGTTGTACGGATCCTCAACGAACCCACTGCAGCTGCTCTGGCATACGCCCAACGAGAGCAACACAGATCCTCAGAAAAAAAAGTTGTGTTAGTAGTGGACTTTGGAGGTGGCAAGCTTGACGTCTCTGAGGTTAAGATCGATGGCCCCAATTTGTTTGTGGAGAGCGCTAGGGGAAGAACTAACTTGGGCGGAGAGGAACTGGACGACCGTGTGGTCAATCATCTGGCCGAAGAATTCAAGAAGCAGAGCAATGTTGACATAACCGAAGGAAAACCCGAGCAGCTATGGAGACTTCGGAAGCACTGGGAGAAGGCAAAGAGATCACTTTCAACCACAAACCATGTGACCCTCGAAATTGATTGCCTCCACGATGGAATCGACTTCAACATCAAAATCAGTAAAGAGAGGTTTGAGGAGCTTAACATGGGTTTATTCGGGATGTTTAATTCTTCCTTAACTTTTGGAAAACATTTTGATGAGGTGGTATTGGTTGGAGGATTGGGCCATATTCCTAAGATCCGGGATCTTGTGAAGCTTCGGTGCTTCAAGGACAGGCAGGTACTACGTCAACTCGTCAACCCGGACGAGGCGGTAGTAATTGGTGCTGCAATTCAAGGTGCCATCCTCAGCGGAGTGCTGCACGTGGACATTAGAAATCTTGGAGTTCGAGACATCACAACTTACGACGTAGGCACCGAAGCTAGTTATAGCGGTACGTATTTAAAATAAGTACATTGTACACTTATATTATAATATCTTAGTATTAGTTAGTTTGTATGGGGATTTTGCTTGGGTACAGATCACAATTATGATCCACTACCAAGTGTACCTAACCAAAAAGCCGTTCTACATTTATTTCCACTGGTTCTTAACCAACAGATATTTGCAGGAGGGACAATGAGTGTTCTGGTGAACTCTTGGTCTTCTATCCCCATCTGCGTTCGCAACACTAGTCGCATGATATCACAACACCAAAAAAATATGACAGTTGAAGTGTTCGAGGGCAGCTATCCTCATGTCGCAGATAACTATTTTCTTGGGAATATAACGGTAGAAGGAAGCACTACGGAATTAGTTGAACTCATGTATACGATTGACGAAGACAGTATCTTGACGCTGACGGCCAAGGATACTCGTAGTGGGAGTGAATTGATCGTGACGATTACAAACAACCCTTTTATGTTGAGCGACGAGGAGATCGAAAAGATGACGGTGGAGATGGAGACATGGAGGACTTACGATGACATGTTGAACGACGTGGATTTCGCAAAGAAAAAAATTAAGGCAGGCCTTTTGGACATGACAAATAAGCTTAGAGACCAGAGTTCAACGGAGAAGATGGAGCCACAAATGTATAGCGAATTGCAACACTTTGCTTACGATCTCCAGAAATGGATAGAAGGTGAAGGAAACGATGCGAGTTACAAAATACTTCGACATAAGAATATTAAATTGAAGAAAATGCAAAACAAGATGTCACCTTTTGTTTCACGAGGTATGTTGTTTTCCTACGTTTTGTTTTATATTTTTCTAGATTTTGTTATGTTTGGTAACTATGCTTACTTCATGTGCCAGTTGAGTTACTTCCGTGCCTATGCGTAGGCAATATAAGTGAGACAAATTACTAAATGTTAGATTGACCTTCTGTAGCCTTTAGTTGATACCTTATGACACACACTTACCAGACATGTAAGTCGGTTATTTAGCTTTCCTATGTCGGTTATTTAGCTTGTAGTGGAGTTTTTAATATTGTTTAATGATATAAAACGTCGGTTCCAATAATAAACTGAGGTTGTGCATTTAAGACGTTGCTATTTCCAAAACCGACGTAAGGCAACGCATAATCCAGAGTATCTATTAGTGCCGGGTTTGAAAAAATCTACCATAATGCTTAAAGTACTCATTAGCATCCAACTTTATCCAATAATATATCAAAAGACACCCAAGTCGTAAGTGAACTACGTATAAGTGACCGCTTATGAAATGCAAGATAGCTTCGGGGCAGAAACATTTTGATCAGTTAGGTCTATTTCTACATTGGAACTATTTTTCTTTTGAAAAAGTCAAGAAATTTTTATTATCTTATAAAACATAGAGTTACCTCTTAAATTTTAAAAAAAATACACAACAAAAAACGTAGACTTACCCGGCCCTTAGACTACAAACTAGTTTGAAATGAGGCCACATTATATACAAAGAAACGGCTAGAGCCTATCACTGCCCCCAAAAGGTGACCAACAAAAACATCTACATTTTTGAATCTATAAATGTTACCAACATGAGATCTTGAGAATTTTATATGGAAATATAGTAAGAATATAATAATTGTCAATACTTATGCAAGGAAGCCAATGGATTCACAAAATAGATGCTTCAGTTTTCACATATACTTGGTAGTCACGTTAGTTTAACTTTTCTAAAAGACTTCATCCAATTAGTAATTCCAGTTCACAACTATTTTGCGAATTAAGACTATCTACTTCAGTGCTTGGTGAAGGTACAATTTCATGTAAGATGATATATAAAGGTATAGTTGAACGACTTTGAGAAGTTAAGCCGTAATTAATACGAATATTATTGTTATTCTTGTTTGAAAGATTTTTTTTTTGGTTGTAAATAATACATTTTCCAATTTTAGCTATTTTTTTCCAAACAAATAATTTTATTTTATTTGATACATAAGATAAATTAGACATATTTACGTACTCTTGAAATCCACAAGTCTTGCGGGTGATATCAGATGAAGTCATAACTAATGACAATCCACTTCAACCATTGGATTTATAGAGCAAGCACACTAACATTTTGCATATAAAACCTTATACTAGTACAGAAAAGACCATATATGTCGGATATACAAGGGTATAGACGTTGAATTTCGGCGGTCCAAGTGTTCAACGTATATTTCCCTGTCGCCTATGCCCTGTTGTATAGACGTCGGCCATATACGACCAACGTCTATTATACATTTAATTAACCCAAAAAATAATTACCGCATATAACAAGCACTTAACCCGCACATTAATCAAGCTCAAGTCGCTCAAGTTCCACAAGTGCCAATCTTTTGAAAATTAACCAAGTACATCAATACCAAGATTTTCAAGTGCCCGAACTCGTTCGCGTTCAGCAGTAAAAGAGTGATGGAGTACATGAATCACACCAACAAAAAAAATTCTCCGATGTCGGACTAAATTGTTACGACCTATAGACGTCGATCATATAGGGTGACCGACGTCTATACAGACATTATGACCTATAGACGTCGGCTACCCTATAAAACCGACGTTTATACCTTAATATAATAATAATAAAAATATTGTGGCCTACAGACGTCAACTACCATATAAAACCGACGTCTATACCTTCAAATAATATAAAAATTACTACAATCTTAAGCCCAAGTACCCTAAGTGTCAATCTTTTGACCATTATATATATATATATATATATCACTTTCCTATTGTAGTGTGGTACCCAACTCACATTTAGAACTAGAGGAGTGGTGTAGTGCTTCAACCCAACCAACAAAAAATCATTCTCCAATGTGAGACTTAACTACATGTATCAATTTATCATACAAATAAACACACGGTAAAATGTTAACTTTAACATGTACTCCACCTCATTCAATTGGTCATTCTAACCAAACCTCACAAACAAAAATAAATCCCCAATCCTAAATAAATCCAAAAAAATATCCACTTTTTTATAACAATTTTAAGGAGGTATAGACGTCGGCTACACAACAACCGACACTTATACATAACCATAGACATCGGTTGTAGAATAACCAATGTCTATAGTTATATATAGACGTCGGCCTCCCTTACAACCGACGTATATACCTATAGACGTCGTATTTACGGGAGACCGACGTATATTTGGCGACGTTTATTTCATATCGTGCACCAGTGTTAGTAGCTCTCATTATCTTTCTTCCTCGGTCCTTTCTTCTTAAATGTCAGACCAGGAGAGTAGTTTCAAATTAGATTTTGTTATTCAACAAAAACTTGGATTTGAAGTCCTCATGTACGGTGTGTGCTTTTTATACTTGGCTTGTTTGCCCTTTGGTAGGTAACTTCTAACTTATAATAAACTTCTCCATCTTTACTTATTTCATCTAATTTTTTTATGTTGTCATGTTTATGTGTGGCTACTCAACCACTTAGGAAATGAGGGTGATGGTAGGAAAGATTAACGGTGGTAGTGTGAGGTTATTTCTATTTTGAATGCGAGAATTAAGATTTTGACTTGTAGATCTATTTCTTTCAAGTAGATATATATACCTACCAGGTCCTTGATAAAATGTCGTGGCTTGCATGTACACTTAATGCATAGGATCTCGGTGCCTTAAATGTTGTTTAGTAGGCATGTTTGATGTTAATGATTGGTTACGTGAATGTTTATTATATGTTTATACCTAATTTAATTGACAGATTGCATGATCTCATCAATAACTTCAATTAAATACTAATATTTTATGAATTTTTGCCCATATATAATTGACATCTTAGATTTACACCGGAAACACCACCAGTGCTTGATGATATATAACTACACAAATAATCTTAAGCCATGTCTAATCCATAATTCTCAAGTTTTAGGTGCAGTTAATTTTGTTTGCATTTATTAAATTGTAGTTTAATCATTGTAGTATAAACAATGTCAATTATCTACATCATGTTTTGTCGACTCAATCAGGAATTTAGTTGTGATCCAGACAAAAACGATCTTTGATGACTGACTCCTGCTTACTACGTCTTCACCTATGTCATGTATTTGCAGTGAAATTAAAACTCTTAACAGATAAGTTTGAGAAGTTGAGAGGTACTAAATACAAAAAATGAATGAATTCTTGTTTTAGATAATTATTTTTTATGTAAATTATAGTTGTTCAAAATTTAGTTAAAAGTTTGTCGACACAAATAATTTTCTTTTGCATGACACGTTACATAATTGTCAAATATTTGTGTACTCGTAAAATTGACAACTCTTGAGCATGATATTAGACTTTAATAAACAATTATTAGTTAACAATTATTACATGGAAGATGTCTACAATGAGTTATTATGTCTTCAAGGGATTGTTTCAAATATCAGAAGAAAATAAGTGTTGTAACCTAACTTAGCAGCGGATTTGCCCGTCATGATGCATGCAAACTAACTAGTTTACTACTGTACGGACTATATTCTACAAACTACTAATCCTAAAAATTGACTTTTTGATGTTTGTAAATTTGGAAGACAAATTAGAGGATGATTCAAGGGGAAGTGTAGAAATAGTTTATGAGCCGGTGTTGGGGGTCGACCTTGGCACGTCTAACTCTTGCGCGGCTGTGTGGGAAAATGGAGTTGCAAATATCATTCTTAGTGAGCAGGGAAGCAGATTTATACCTTCATACGTTGCCTTCAGCGATGAGGATGATGAGGTTCTCTACGGTGAGGTTGCGAAGGCGCAGCTGACCTACAACCCTGTTAATACAGTCTATGGTTAGCTTTCTCCTTTTACCATTTTTCTTGGTTTTGCCATTTTACTTATATTGATTGCAAATAGTACCTACATAATAGTTTATCTTATATGCAAAAAAATTTAGTAGGGATCTTTTATTAATGTTTTAAATACACGGCTTAAATGTAGTAAAAGAAGTATCATGTTACTGTTAGCTTAGGATACCCAAGAGGATTTACATTTGGTTTTCAGTACACTGGTTTTCTTCTCCTTTATAGGAGATTGGTCTATACTCTATACCTATGGTACGGGTTTAATTAAAATAACCAATGCTTGTGTGTGTTACGTTTGCCTGTGCTAATGCAAAATTCAAAAACACTTCTGAAAGAAATCATGGTAATTTAACATAAAGATACTCTCTTTTTATTAAAAAAAAGAGATATCTACTTAAGTCTACTTTTAAGAGCTTAGTTAAACCGAGTGGACGAATGATTAAGAGATGTTTCAAATGAACTAGTGAATGAGACATCCGGAAGATAGTTTTAAATGTGTTACTTATATTTTTGTTTAAAATATAAGTGTACACGTTATTCCCATAAATGTTAGTTCACCGAATAGTGTTTCTCTTTGCATCACACTGTAATATACTTACTAGCCTAAATCCTGCTATATGATGTGATAGCAAGAAAATACGTAACCTGGAATTCAAATTAAAGATCGGTAATGACAGACCACAGTTAAATAATTATTTATTTTCTTAGTATGCGGAATTGTTTTGTAATATTCGGAGTCTGCGACTCGAGAGCAGGATTAATTAGATCTGAATTCTTTTGTAGATGAAAGGAAACGCATGTCATATTCCACAACAAATGTATTGACTATTTTAAGCGTAACTTGTATATATTTCGGTTTTTAAAGATTATACAAGTGACAATCATTTCCTTTTGAGCAGGATTTAAACGTTTAATCGGTCGAAAATTTAACGATGAAATGGTGCAAGAAGAGATAACAATGTGGCCATTTGAAGTTGTCGAAGGAGAAGACAACGAACCGATGATCATCGTTGAATACAAGGAAGAGAGGAAACATTACAGCGCACAAGAAATTATGTCCATCTTGCTTCAAAATATGAAGGGATTGGCTGAGAAAATGTTGAACAACGTTCAAGTTAAGGATGTAGTGATAACAGTTCCTGTCCACTTCGGCCACTCAGAGCGTAAAACAATAACAAATGTTGCTGCAATGGTTGGACTTGAAATCTACCAAATAATCAGTGAGCCAACTGCTGCTGCTATGGCTTACCTATCAAATAATAGCTCTGATGACAAAAAGATCAAGGTCTTGGTGTTTGATCTAGGCGGTGGGACACTTGACGTCTCACTACTTGAGATGCACAAATCAACCGTAGAGGTTAAAGCTATGGTAGGAAACTCCTGTTTGGGTGGCGAAGACTTTGATAAACGCTTGATGAAGCATCTTATCAATATATTCAATGAGAAAAAACATGTGGATATTAGTAAGAATAAGAAGTCGATCGGTAAGCTAAAAGCAGCGTGCGAGATGGCTAAGTTGCGGTTATGTGCTAAAAATGGTCATTCCACCACAGTGGAGATTGAATCACTCTATAAGGGGGAAGATCTATGTGAAATAGTCCATCGTACCACATTTGAAAAGATTAATCAAGACTTATTTTTGAAATGTATGGAACCTGTGCAACAATGCTTGGAAGAATCCAAATTGGCAGCAAAAGAAGTTGATGAAGTGATTCTAGTGGGCGGGTCAACTCGAATTCCAAAGATCTGCGAGTTGTTGAAGGAGTTCTTTCAAGGAAAGAAGTTGTTCGATACCCTCGCTCCCGAGGAAGTTGTGGCTTCAGGTGCAGCACTCATAGGGGCAAAGTGTAGTCAAGGTAAAAAAGAGGACTTCATAATAGAATTCCACCTCAATGATGTCACCCCTGTTTCCCTCGGATTCATGATGTGTGATGGAACAATGAATTTCATTATTCCAAGGAATAGTGTCATTCCGACAACAAAAACGATCACCTTCAACCAGATGCAGCGCCTAACAACTCTCGATGTGTATGAGGGGGAGAACGAAATAGCAAAAGAGAACAACTTCCTTGGGAGACTCGTGCTTTCTTACATTACATCTTCATCAACAGGTATATCTGGTATATATGTTCATTAAGGGATTAACCACAATTAGGGAAAATTTCAAACTAATTAGTAGTCATCATAATATAAATGACAAGTCATTTACCACATTAAGAATGCAAAATCAACACAACAAAACCATCTTTATTGAGTGAATATTTGTTGTATTTACACATTGATTTTAATGTCGTTAATCTTGTAATTTTTTAATTCAGGTGATTGTAAATTGGAGGTGTCATTCTCTGTGGATAAGAATAACAAAGTCGAAGTCATAGCAAAAGATGTCATCACAAGCACGATTATAAAAAAAACATTTTCAGGAAGGCTTAACAAGGATCAAATTGCCGAGATGATACGAGAAAATGAAAACATAAGATTTCAGAAGAATAAAGAAAAGAGAAAATGGGAGGCTTGGGGCAAACTAAAAGTCAAGTTAGAATCACAAAGTACCAAACTCAAAGAAGAAAATGTACAAGCAGTCATTGGAGAGTACATTTATGGCATTTTATTTGCGGCGAATTCAAAGGCTATAAAGTGGTTGAACAAGGAAGGAGTAGTAGCAGACTTGAAAGATGTTGAAAGAATGAATAAACATCAAGTTTGGCTCTTCACTTCACTTATGAAAAACATTGACCATCAAACAGACGAAGTTTTGCCTTCATGTGGAGCTATGCCAAGGGAAAAGAACGATAGTGGCCGAAAGGATGACTTGGTAACAGTACCCAAACTCCTTGCCTCCCTTGGCTTCAAAAGGAATGATGGAAGCATGAAAGTTGTTTTTCCGAGGAACACCATTATCCCAGTAAAAAAAGTGATCACCTTTTACCAGAATGAGTACCCAATAACTCTCGAGGTGTATGAGGGTGAGATTGAAATGGCGAAAGAAAACAAATTACTTGGGACACTCGGGCCAATTAGTCCTATACCTACAACCATAGGTATATCTAATACGTCCATCAATGTTGAGATTATTTCTAACCTACAAACTAAGTAGCATTTGAAATAAACATACTTTAAAATTGAAATTATATTGTTAGTAAAAGAAATTATATATTTGAGACATGAAATTGCTAAAACCTGAATATTACTCACTTGATGCTTACTTTACTTGATATTTACTTTTTACAATTGTTTGCTCAATTTTTTCTCAGGTGGTTGGCTATTGGAGGTAACATTTCATGTGAGTAAAAATAATGATGTTCAAGTAAGAGCAAAAGATACAAGAAGTGACAACAACGTGGCAAAAGCATTTTCAGACAAAGATTGTAGGTTATACCCGAACGCAATTACCATGATGATACAAGTAAATGAAAAGATGAGTTTTGAGCAAAAGAAGGCACAAGAAAAACGAGAGGCTTTCAGAGATATGGAAGAGCACCTAAACTTGCTAACTTACGCACTTAAAGATTCAAAGGTAAAAGTACGACTTGGAGGGCATATATATGGCATTCTACATGAAGCAAATTGGAATGCTATAGGATGGTCGAAAAGTGCAAAACAAGGAGAGTTAAATGACATCACCAAGATGAAAGAAGACATTGAATTGATCATCAATGCATTGATAAAACGTATTAGTATTTGACGATTAAAAGGAACATATGTCATATCATTATTATTATTAGTATTTTCTAGTAAGCATCCTTTCCTTGTGCAATAACATATATTTTAAAGAAGTGTCGATAATCGTAGCTGGAGTTTACTTTCACGTTATATGGCTACTTGTATTTGCTTTCTTGAAAATAATTTATCTGAGAATGCACATTTCCTTTGCAACTTTATATTTGAATTGTTGTTCGAGGTATGAATTCAATTTTTATCTTTTTTGGCCAATGAAAAGGAAATTCTACTTTTTTTTAGCTTCCAAACAAAATCCTAGACTAATACCATTTCAAGGAAGTCCTAGCCTATTTCCACTCCTAAGGATTGAAGTAGTAACCTTTTACAAAAGGCGTACTTTTGTATCAGTGAACTATCAAAAATATATAAATGCTCACAATTTTTGTTAATCATTCCATTACCACTTTCCTCAGTTGGTTATTACTCCAATTTATTTCTTTATTTGCACTCTATTATCTACTCAACATCAAAATTCCTTTTGTTTACATGCTAGACATTTATATTAATTAAATCATATATTATGACTTAGAATGAAAAAATAAGCAAGAACAAGACATTAACCTTAGTACTATGCAAGTAAATTCAAAAGGAATAAGTTATTTCTTCCATTTTGCCACTAATTTTTGCTTTCAGTTATTTTAAGTAAACTAATGAAAGCAAATAGAAGAAAAATATTAGGTCTCATATAGATAACTAAAGGTTTTGAAACTTCATTTTAAAAGTACAATTTCAAGTTTAAATCCATTTCAAATGTGTTTTGAAATAAATTATCATAGATATTAATATCTTTCACCAAAAAAATGCATTTTTAGTAAACTCAAAGGTTTAAAAGAAACAAATTAGAAAGAAGAGTGTTTCGATTAAGCTTAAACTGCAAGTACAAGTCGAATCCACATGGAGGTGTGTCAACTCTGGTTCTTCAGAAATCAAGTGGAAAATAAGGAGATAAGAGTCTTGATTACACTAAACTTTAATTAACAAATTAGAATGATAATAACTCAATATTAACTAAAAATAAACTAAACAACTAATAAGGCTAGATGAAATTTAGTAAGGAAAACCCTAAAGGGGTGGAGTGTGTGTACAAATGTAATAAGGTGGTGAAGAGTTCATTCGATATGACACAAGTATAGGATTTTTTTCATCATAGAAAGAGTCTAATGGTTGTAGCAAAACCTATCAATCCAATCACTAACATAGTTAATTAACATAAGTATACACAAGTTGGTTATTAAGAACCTAAACAAGCATGAGAGGTGTCTAAAAGTTATGGCGAAACCCATCAAGTTAAGTATTCTATTTTAAACAAACAAGCATTCATTCACATTCATCACATATTGCATAAGACAACATTCATTCCCATTCTTCATACATGTATAAACATCATCTCCACCTCCAAAGGGGGATGAAACTACTCACTACACATTAAGCTAACAATTATATTAAGAAATGAATACATTCTAACTAATTATTCTACGATTAAGGAAACAAAACTAAGCTAAATATGCAAGCATTAAAATAGACAACATGACGCTAACAAAAAATTATTTTATTCATGCCTCACATTACAAGTAGCATCCATCCACTTGAGTTTTGCTCCAAAGGCTTATTGTAACGCCCTCAATCTCGTGGGTACACACACTGGGAAAGGAACACAAGTGTCGCGATCAGAGACTTCCGTGATGGCCGAAGGAGTTACAAAAGAAAGACCATTCCGACTAACTCTACAATACATAACAGACATACATGGATAGACAATTAGGATATAAAACTGAAACAAATGATTATCCATGTACACAAAAAAGATCCAATTATAATACATTGAGTTTCAAAGTAAATACAGTAACATAAGCGGAAACAAACGATAACTGAAGACTCTGCTCGACGTGTCCCTCGTGTACAAAATCTTCAACACTCGTCCAGTCTATCCTGTGGAAACCTAATTACCTGCAAGCACCGCATCAACATATGCGTGAGTTTTCTATAAAGAAAACCCAGTATGCCCCAGTCCAAAGAGAGTTTTACAAAAGAATGCATGCAATCTAACTAAGGTGAAAGCATCATAAATAGAACAGAAAAACATCAAATGCAACAGAATGCTACGACTCCACAAGCCGTGCCGGTCGGGCGCACCCGAACCCATTCCTCGAAAGGAACCAGAACACCGGCCTCGCTGGTCATAGGCGGTCACTCGAGAGTGGCCCACCGCTCGGCACAAAGCTGTGCACCGGATAAGTGTCCCAATTCGCGGCAAGTGACCTACATGGTGCCATCACGAACTTGGGAACACCTACCCTGAGACAGAATGGCACCGCACCTGCCCAGGACTTATCCTACGCCTGGCCTCCCAACATGAAGGTCTTATGCGAATGGCCTCTGGAGCTAGAGGACCCACTCGTGGCCCGTCGGCCCAGAAAATGGAACATGCCAAGAATTATTAATCAGATTAAATGAAATGCGAGCTACTAAAGCATCTAAAATCTAATGCAGCTACAGTGTATGAAACGAGCTCAAGGAGGAGTATCCGGATACCCTCCTAACAACCCCGAACAAATCAGAAATCAGACGTCCCAATCAGTAAACAAACGAAGCTCGCAACAACAACAATCATTACCAGATCGGAAAATCAACTCAACCACTAGTCAATGTCATCTACGGGTCATGCATAAAGGTTATGAGAACCATTATCTAAGGGTCGAACTCAACATAAATTAACATAACAAATCAGTAATACTTAGACATGAATAAGTACAAAACTGATGTGTTATAGAGCAAAAGAATCGCATTCGAACCACACTATACTAGGAAATACACATCATTCATTGCAGAACATATACCAGCATATAATGGACATTTCAGCGCACGATCAATAGTGATAAATGCATAAAATAACATGATAATCAGTAAGCTAATAAGATGGATATGTGCATGATATAAAAGATATATCTTCAACTAAACCTCGTGCATACGATCAAGTTAACACATAGCATTTAAGTGTAATATGATTAACGCATGATATAACAGAGCTAGATTATTGATTGACATCATTTCATGCTTATATTTGTATCTTATATCCATTATCTTTCACCTAAACAATACTACATGACGAGTTTTATGTTGGAATTTCAGAAATAAATAGGTTTGAAGAGATGAAACATAAAAGGACCCAAAAGCTGGGAAAAAGGACTGAATTATGAGATCTGGGGACTAAGATGCAAGGGAGAAGGACCTGAACGTAAGACCAAAGGACCAAAGAGCAAAACAAAAAACTCCACACCATCTTGCGGAGTATTTTGGCAATTAGGCTTGGGTCGGAGCTCCAATAAACGACGTAGATGCATCTAAGACCAGCAAATATGTCAAGGAAAACCCAAAACAAAAATGAGCCAGATCCGGATCCTGTAGACTGCCAATTGGTGGTCTGGATCTTCCCAGATCCGTTAAGATTTCTCAAGCGTATGTATTAGTGTTTTTTAGGCTATTTTTGTTATTTGTTTAGTCCCACATCGGGGATTGTCCCGGATTGCCTTTTGCTATGACTATGAAAAGAACTCTTCACCTTCTATTGTAATCACTTCACATTTTGAGTGGTTATTCTTCCTACTGAAGTGAGGCCTTGAAGCACACACTAAAGTAGGAGGATGCTACTTGAATTGTGAGTCATTTTAAATACAAGTTTCTTTATTATGTTGTATGTTTCATGTTGCTTGTTTTACTTTGTTTAATTTCATTTCATTAGTTTTAGTAGCTTAGTTAATATGCTTTCCTTGCTTAGTTTAATAATTAGTCTAATGTGTAGTGAGTAGTTCCATCCCCTTTGGGGGGTGGAGTAGATGTTCATACATGCAAATGAGAATGGAATGAATGCGTTATTTACAATGTGTTGATAAAACATGAATGTATGCTTGCTTGTTTAGGATAGAATTTATAACTTGATGAGTTTTGCCAAAATGATTAGACACCTCTCATGCTTATTTAGGTTCTGAAATAAACAACTTGTATATGTAAATGTTAATCAACTAGGTTGGTGAATGGATTGATAGGTTTTGCCATAACATTTAGACACTTCCTATGCTTGAGAACACCACATTTATTTGTGCTTAAAGAATGTGTTTAACACCCACCTCTTTGCATGTGTGCACTCACTCCACCCCTTAGGGGTTTTCTATTTCTGGATTCCAGCACTTATTTAGTTCTTAGTTTAGTTTTGTAGTTTATCGTTTGTTGCTTTCTTTCGCATTTCGTACTTCGTAGTGTAGTGTAGTGTAGAGTAGGATAATCAAACTCTCTTCTCTATTTTTGACACTTGATTTCTGATAAAGAAGAGGTTGCTCACCTCCCTGTGGACGACCCGTATTTGTCACCGCTTCAACGCGGCCGTGCACTTGCGGTTTAATATAAAACCTTCAACAATTATTTTCAATTATGCATGCATGTCTCCAACATCGGGAGTTACACCTACAATCTGGTCATATAGATGTAATATATCTCTACTGAATCTAGCAACATATATGCCGAATTGCACCAAACAACACATAGAACTCAATTGTTTCCAATAACAAGCCAATCAAGCGACTCAGCTCACAACCAGACCTGTGAGCCTCAGGGCCGTCCACCCCAAGGGCTTAGGGAAAACATCTCAGGAAATCTGGAGTGGGAGGAGATCAGCAGAGGTCAGTCCAGGTTGCTTATTTCATCCACCGAGCCAGAAGACGCATGAGGTGCACTAGCCACATGACTAGTTGACTTCAGCGCACCCAGCTTAAGCCATTCAACCCCATCCTGTCCCCTCACATCCCTAGCTCCCGTAGTATCTGTCCTCACCACCTCCTGACCCCAGCCACCATCTACGAAGGCTACACCAGCCAGCCGACTCAAACAAGGAGCCAAGAGGGTTGAGGACAAACCCTAGCCGGATCTTGTGTGCGCCAGCCACACCCAACCAGATCCGTGTTCACCCCAAAACTCAGCCCAGACGAAACCTCTGGACCCCTGGTTGGATCTCACCTGAGCTCACTGGAGCTTGGGTCCCCCAGGCTGCCCACAGCCAGCCCCTTCTAGCGCATGCAACGAACACGCGCTAGAAGGAAATTGGGTGGTGGTGCAACCGTTGCACCAGCCACCACCTGATGTTGGTCGGCCCCTCCAGCCAACATCCCCTCCCGCAAAACTCTTCAAGGTATAGGAGCATACCTGATTTTCCAGAATAGGTCCTGAGCTTTCCGGAAAACAGCCACCAAAAACCTCCTCCAAGCCGCACACAAGGATGCCCACTAGTTGCTTCTTCAAAGTCTGCCGGAGATCAGCCAATAGCTCACCGGAGATGGAGGTGGTGGTGGCCTGAGGTGGTGGCGTAGGGAATGGGAAGGGATAGGAGATGCAGGATGGCTGGGGGTTAGGGTTGTGCTTTTGTTTCTAGAAAACTAACACAAAAGGAATATGGTGATTGCTAAATAATTCTCCATCATGACTTGCCTAAAAGTGCATAATTCAAATTTGTTTGCAATCATTCCAGATCTCCTTGCTGACATGGTAGCCATGTCATTCCACCTACACACCTTAGCCCTACACGCCTAATCCAAATCCAAGCCAACTCCTATACTCGATTTGCACCCGATCGACCCGATTAAGTCAACCGATTACAAAACCGCCCGACGGGTCGTACCCTCCTACGAGTCAATTTAACTCGCCCAAAAAGGAAACTTTTCCCTGGAAGGAAACTTTCCCGAAACACAACCAAAGTCACGCGAATCATACAAAAACATAAAGATATCCATAATCAAGAATAGGGATAAATAAGACATAATAGTGTCGCAGGGGAGCGGGTCTTACACTTACTCTAAGTAGAGAGAATGACCACTAAGAAAATGAGTGGTTTACAAAGGAAGAAGATGAGTTTTATTTATAGAAATGAAAAAGGCAACTTGGGACAATCCCTCGGTGTGGGACTATTGAAACATGCCTAAAATGCACATAAACAACATAATACACAACAACGAGAAGCTTGGTCGGATCTTAACTAAACTGGACATCCAATTGGAGGTTTGGGGACACCAATTGACGGTCATTGTTGGTCTGATTCGATCCGGTTTCGGATGCCTTCTTAAATGCTTCAATTCTTAAAGTGGACCTGGGTCAGTTATTTGAGTCTAGGGCCGAATGTAATTACCAAAATACTCATCATGATAGTGTGGAGTTTCTAAGTTTGCTATTTGGTACTTCCGGCTTACATCCAGGTCCTTCCCTTTTGCTGATAGGTCCATAGGTCTCATAGATCAGTCTTTTTTCTTGTGTTTTAGTCCTTTTGATGCATTCTTCTTCTTAAACTTGTTTATTCTTGAAACTAAAAATAGAGGATATATGACTTTGATATATGCATGATATGACACTAATAAAAAACCCCTACACTTAGTTTTTGCTTGTCCCACGCAAAACAACAAAAAGAAAAACAAAGAAAGGAAAAGCAAACAGAAAACAAGATAAGTCCTACCTCACTTTCGTAGGAATCACGGTTGCATTTAGAAAATGCAACAAGCCGTTAAACCTTCTTGTTGCAAAGGAGAAGTGTTGTATCCTGTGGGCTTTGAACGGATATCCCCACAAAATTCTAACATTGATGCATTATTCAACCGAGCAACATGACTCGATGGACCTACATTTTTCGATCATTGGACACGGTAATCCTACGGGCCGACTCTATATATGTATCTAGTCCACACACCTTGCGTAGGGAACCATTCGCGCAAGTTAATCACAGACTTAAGTGAAATACATGGACAACCTTTACGTCCTTAAGTGATACAAGTGTGAAGTCCATTAAGATTATTATTTGTATTACTATATATTTTTAAGAACTACTTGGTGTTTAATTCACTCAGGGTCGGGTTTCGTGCATCATTGCCTATAAGGACTTACACTATCACGAAAATCTTACCCCAAATCTCCACATAGGATGATCAATACCATCCCTGTAATGGGAGTTTGGTCGGTGCATCCCAAGTCAAATGACTCGAAAGCACTAGGCACTAAGTCCCCTCAGAACTAATTTCCCGAGTGATTAGAGCCGTGCGAGAAGAGAGAACACCCTACTAAATTATTTCTTATCTACAAGTGAACCAAAACCCCTACACTTAAGGTTTCACAATGGGAGTTGAAGGGTCCCTAACTATGACAAACTTCCTTATACTAATAGACATGAATTATTCGACTCACTAGGTTCAGGGTGTAATTCTTTATTTGTTTGAGTGTTGAAACCCTATGATTACTCTCCCTCCGAGGGAAAACCGGGGTGCATCCTAGAGACTAGATGTAGGATCGTGAATTCGGCTTAGTTCTAATCACTTTTAATCTAATTACCTACTTGTTTAAACAAACAATGAATGCACAGCGGAATTAAAAACAAACAAGAAAGTAAAGAAGAAATAAGGCAAGCCACAATCGAAGACAGGGATTTTTGAAGTGGTTTGGCATCCCACCCGAGTCCTAGTCCTGTCTTGCAAGCTCTGCTCGGACCCCTGAGCTCCACCCCCGACTTCACTAACCAATCCCCGTTCCAGGCTTGGAGAGAACACCTTTACAACACAAGAACCGCGAACACCCTATCTTGCTTGACTTTCTTCCTCTCACAATCCAAGAGGGAACACTTCGGGCTTTCACTGAAATCCTTGCTTTCTTTGACAAAGGAATGAGTGGGACACCACTCTCTAAACTTGAGCACACTTTGAGTAGATTTGGCTATGATCAAATGTGTGGAATTTAGGCTTGGAGTGTAGGATTGCGGAATTTGGAGCTTGGGAGTTTCTCTCTAGTGTATAGGACAAATAGTAGTAGGAGAGTTGTGTGAAAATGTGTTGGACAACTCTATTTATAAGATCATAAGGTGTTATAGCTTTTGGGGTTAATTGGGTAAGTGTTTGTGTAAGATACATGATTGATCTCGTTTTATATTTAACCGCAAGTGCACGGCCACGTTGAAGCGGTGGCAAATACGGGTCGTCCACTGGGAGGTGTGTCGACACTTGGTTTGTGCAAAGGCGAGAGGTAAAGAAAGGGAAGAAAGGTTGGTTACACTGAACTACACTACAAAGCTGAAATGAAATTGAGAAGAAACTATAAAACTAAACCCCAAAGGGGGTAGAGAAATAATGTGAACATAAAAGAGTGTGTGTGTGTTCATTAAGCTCATCACAACATGTATTGTATGAATTCATAAAACTACATCCAACTTTGCCTCTACATGAATTAAGATAAGACTACATCATTAAAACATACAATGCAATAATTGGAATGAAGCTACATGAACTCAAGTATAAAGACTATACCCTACTATGCCTCCACATGAATTAAGATTTCACTACATCATTAAAACATACAAGACATTAGCTAAGGAAAAGGCAACAAGAGCACATACACTACAAATTGTGTTTCCAATATTAACTTCATCCATATCCTAACCTTATCATTCCCCATAGAATAGGTCCACTAATCAAAGCATAAGCTAAGCTTCATTCAAGAGCATTAGCATTTCAAAGATAAGAGTGAAAACCCATTAGATGGTTATGGAAATCATATAAAGCTCAAGGGATAAAGATAACACACACTTAATACACTACATTATTATATCACATATTTCTCCACCCCCCAAATGGGGATGGAACTACTCACTACTCATTACACTAACTAAATTAGCCAAGGAAAGCATAATACTGAAATGAAATTTATACTACTCAAGCAAGAAACATTAAAGAAGCATAAAACTAAACAAACAAACAAGCATGCATATGAAAGGAAATTAAACTAAGAGAGAAACAACACCATTAAAAGAAAACTTCTATTATTAACTCACTCAATTACAAGTAGCTCTTCCTCCACTAGAGTTTTGCTTCAAGGCTTCACTCTTAGTAGGGAAGATGGCCACCAAAGAGAGAGATGGATACAATGGGAGGTGAAGAGTTCTATTTATAAGCATGGAAAAAGCTAATCCGGGACAATCCCCCGATGTGGGACTAAACCAATACCAAAAATAGCCTAAACGAACACTAATACAAGTCCAGGAGAAGTTGGGGCGGATCTTGCATGATCCAGACCGCCAATTGGCGGCCTATAAAGCCCAGATCCGTCTGGGTCTTCTGGTGGGCTTTCCTTGGTGTGTTTCTTGGTCTTGGATGCATCTAACTTGTTTAGTGGAGCTCCGACCTGAATCGAATTGACAAAATACTCCTCATGATGGTGTGGAGTTTCCTGTTTTGCTCTTAGGTCCTTCTGTCTTACGATCAGGTCCTTCTCCCTTGCATCTTGGTCCTGAGGTCTCACAATTAGGTCCTTTTTCCTGCTTTTGGGTCCTCTCATGGCTCTTCTCTTCAAACCTCTTTATTTCTGAAAACTAAACATAAAACTCGTCACGTAGCATTGCTTAGGTGTAAGATAATGGATATAAGGTACAAATATAAGCATGAAATGATGTCAATCAATACACAAAATAGAAACCTACAGGATGCAATTCTGAGTAAGTTCGGTCAACCGAATCAGGCAGCATGGTCGACTGTGGGGCAATTTTGGACAAGGTTCGGTTGACCGATAAAGGAACGATCGACCAGATCAGGCTATAACTTAGGTACAATTAAGTTAATGGTCGAACACTGAATAGGGCTTGGTCAACAAAAAATAAACAGGCTCTACGGGGTTGATAAAAATGACCAAATTCGGTCGACCAATCCGAAGTCTTCGGTCAACCGGACATGTCTAGGCAGTTGCACAATTTGGAGACAATTAAGTTCGATTGACCAAACAGGTCCACGGTTGATCCATATGCAATTATGTATTTTGGGGTATTTGTGAATACTTCGAATACGACTGTTGGTATAATACGACAAGTCTAACGGTTGGAAAATGAAGTTGATTCGGTTGACCGAAAAGGTCTACACGGTCGACTGAATGTGGGCAGTTGAAAACACTCCAGGATAATTGATCACTCAGTCGACCGAAAGGTTTGATTCGGTCGACCGAATGTGGGCAAACAGTTCAGGTTTAGTTTTAGTTTTTTCCGGTCGAAGTTTGGGTGATCTATTGAAGTCCAAATGATGTGAAATTTTGTGTGTGACTTCTATAGGGAACCTTGTGTGTGTTTGAGTTGATTTTAGCTCATGTATTCTCAATTACACAAAATTCCTAAGACTCAAAAGAAATGCAAATTACATGTGTTCAAATGAGCTTGATTACATGTCTTGACTTGAATCATTTCTTCCTTGAATCTTGATCACCTGTAGAGGTTAGCACAAAGCAATATATATGCTATGAATTATGTGTGCTACTCTACATTGATTATAATTAAGATTATGTTGATTAAATCATCAAAACATAGATTAAGGCCAAAAAGACAACACTAGAGATAAAACCTCAAGTCAATATACTAGATATCCTAATGCATCATGTTCAAGTCAATTTTGGGAGCTTCTCTTTTGATTGCCTCAAAATGATTTTGCATACGCTAAACACATACACAAATTCCACAAAACATTTTTCTTTCGCAAATGCATCAGGTTTTTATGCACTTGTGAAAAGAAGACAAGTCACCCAAGGATCATGACATAACAAATATATCAATATTAAATGTAGCACACTAACATGACCTTAACAAAGTAAGTAAAAGAAAGTGAAAAACAAAAGACAAAAGACAAACAAAAATATGTACACATGTAAAGCACCCCCACACCTACTTCATGCATTGTCCTTAATGAATGTGAGTGTGATACTACATGCATATGTGCATGAAAAATAAAAGATCGCACCAACCTGAAGCGCAAATGAAAGTTCATGGTTATGTTGATAAACAAGAACCCGAATTCCCCTCAAAACCCGTGAGATGTAAAAGAAGGGAGCCAATCACAATAAATAGATGGGGCCCAATTACTCAAGGGTTGGGGCTTCCAACAACCAATGCTCACATGCGAAGTCTCTTTCTCCTTTTATTGTTTTGTTTTAAACAAGATATATAAATCCACAAAGATATTATAATAATCATTTGGTCAAAGATCATCAAATGAGAACCTCGAGTCATGCAGACCAGAGATCTGTCGTGATGGATCCACTTCATTGGTACTCTAAGGTATCCTGAGGGGTGAAAGGTCAAAACATAAAACGCTTGAACCTGTCATGATATTGGTTGGGTGTAGGCAATGTGAATGAGTTGAGTTGTGTTGCCTCACTAGGGTTTAGTTGCTCGTCAAACGAAACCCTCCAACCAGTAGGCGGGTTGATGCATTGCATACATTGCATCATATGTCTTTCATTTAGATTACTTTTACATCAATAAATGCTACTAAGGTATGTGTTTAGTCTTATTTACAGAATACAGGGACCTGAATGCAATTTACCCACATCCCGAGCATAAACGCGTACAAAAGACTCGTTTCTATCATAAAGACCAAGTTCAAGTTTATCGGGCTTCAAATGGAAATGTATCCAAGCATAAAAGCATTCAAGACCTAATTACGAAAAGAACAAGGACTCAAGCACAAAAGTAGCCGGGGACTTAATTGCAAAAAGTGAAGGACCTAATTGCAAATCACGAGTAGCTTTTATTATTATGGAGAAAATATAAAGAAAAATCAATGTGGATCTCCAAATATATGAAGAAATTAATTCGGATCTCCAAAGATATGCAAGAATCAATCCAGGCGCGCAAATGACATTGAAATCATACCATAAACACACAGGAAAAATCCGGGTCGATTCTGAGCCAAAAAGGTGGCGATTCCGCCACACCTCAAGAGCAAATTGCGGCGAATCCGCCGCACCAAATTAGACCCATGCTCTAAAAATTTTACCGGTTGCGTGTTGACGCGTGTACTTTCTTATTTCATGCTTAGGTCCCTTGTATCGGCTATAAATAGCCCCGAGAACGATGTTGTGAGGAGTTCTTCCTTTTGTTCCATAATTTAGCAATAAAATTCTGTTTCTTTTATTTTATGTTTTTAATTTTCTTTTCTTAGTTTCTCTAGGACCCCTTCTCCCTCCCTCCATCTATGAGTTTCTAACTCTTTCCAAAGGGTGGGGTGACGGATTTAGGGTGATGAGAAGAGAAGATGTTATTATTTTAATTTCGTATTAGTATGTTTTGATTACTTGAGTTTATGTTAAATCATTTATCATGTAATGCTTTATAACTAATATGATTTATTATAAGTTTCAGAATTCTCTAATCTAAACCCGATATCTAAACCTCCACCCAACGGAATTCACCATCTTTGTTCTTGTTTTAGTTTTATTTGTTCTTGTTTCTTGCTTTACATAATAAAAACCAAAAATCTCAAAACCCCAATTTATTCTTCTCTCCTTCTTTCCCCCAAACGAAATCACACTAATAACAAATCTCTCCCTCCTTGTGTTCGACCCGTATTTGCCACGTCTTCAACGCGACCGTGCACTTGCGGTATAAATTTAATTTTCACCAAGTTTTTGGCGCCGTTGCCGGGGAGGCGACGCAGATTTTTGTGTTTTTGTGTTTTCGATTTTATCCTGTCTACCTTGTGCGCGATCTAAGTATTTGAATTTGTGTAGCAGGAGACAACAGAGCGCGCGGCGAAATCCGGGAGCGTTCTGAGACACTTGGGCGGCGGAATCGCCGCATCTACAAGGTGGCTTGCGGCGGAATCGCCGCACCAGTGTGGGTTCTGGTCTTCAAATTTCTGGGGCATCGTCGGCATCTCTGGGTGGTCGCATTAAGCTACTGGAATCTCCGAGAGCGGGCGGCGAACCCGACTGAGCATTGCGGAGGTAACTTTTCTTGCCTTTCTCGTAAAATCTGAATAGTTGAAAAGTTTCCTTTCGTAGAATTGCACGTGTTAGGGTTACAATTCCATAATTGGCAATAATTCAACTCTGACCTAAAATTGGCAAAATTAGAAAGACCTTAGTGCATGCATCATATAATGTTTTGCTTGCATTATTCTTGCTAAATTCTTGCAAATTAATACTTGTTGAAGATTGCTGGAGGCAAGGTACGTATCGAGGTTTTTATCGATTGCATTAGAGCATATAATTTAGTTGCATACAACCTTGCAATTGCCCCCATTAAAAAGACCATTGTTTGACTATCTTTGCTAGATTTAAGTTAAACTATCTTAAGGGCAACTCCGTAGGAAAAGATACGGTGGGGATTTCATCACCCTCCCGTAGCCCACAAACCACAATCCTGAAGTGTCGCCTAAGCCTAAAATTTAAAATCAATTAGACATTGGCCCCTAAGGACTCGGACTAAATTAAGGAGGAGATTGGTTTGACTTGCTATGACCTGAAGCTAATTGAATTCAATTTGGTGTCTAGAAAGTGTTTTTGTGTCGACGAAAGTCTTCCAAGCGACGTGGTTGTCTAATTGGCACCGACTCTGTCGGAAGCGCCCCCACTAGCTATACACTAACTGGCCAACTTGGTTTGATTGGTGAGGGAGGTGAATCAAGCAAATCAATTCGACTCAACCAGTTAGGAGTCGTCCAGATCTAAGTGACACTAGGTCTAGGATTGTTTTGACCGTGCTTGTTCAGGAAATTTCTGACCAACACTAATTTTTATCCTTTAGAGTTAAGTTTCCCTTCTCGTCTGAGTCTTCTTTCCCTTCTCATCCTTACCTTTCTATTGTTTGTTTCCTTTAAAAAAAAAAATTCTAAAATTCAAAAATTCAAAAAAAAAAAAGAGTAATTGATTCTTTGAATTGAATTTGAAATTTAAATTTCGAATTCAAATTCAAAAATTAATTCAAACCGGTGCACTCAGATTTGGGTGCGGGATTTAAGCAATCGACTCTCACGAGTTCATCTGGATTCCAGTCTAGAGCTTAACCCCAACCCATCTGTTGCACCACCTCACCCGGATCTAATGGGTGAGAACGTAGTGGACCCGCCTGTTGCGCAACCTATAACTTTGAGGGATCGGTGCTACCCAACGATGGCTGCTCAGCCATCGTGCATCGTCATGCCCACCATACCGGGTCGCGACTTCGAACTTAAGGCACAATACATGAGTATGCTGCCTAAGTTCACCTCTAGGGAAGATCCATATCTCTTCCTTAGAGAATTTGAGGAAATCTGCTCTCTTATGCAATACCAGCATATCCCTGAAGAGGCAGTGCGTCTGAAATTCGTGCCTCTAGCACTGAAAGACGACGCTAAGAAATGGCTATATAGTCTAGCCGAAAGATCTATTAGAGGTTGGGCCGGATTTGTTCAAGTTTTCCTAAAAAAATATTCCCCCAACCATAAGACTATGAAGATTAGGAATGAAATTGTTGCATTCGTTCAGTCTGAGAGCGAGCCGTTCTATTCCTATCTTGAGAGATTTAAGAGTGTCTTGACCCAATGCCCTCATCACGGAATACCGAAGTGGCAACTATGCCAAATTATTTATGAGGGATTGACACCCACATCTAGAGTTATGCTAGAATCTGTGAGCCAAGGGAATTTCATGTCCAAAAATGAAAATGATGCCTGGACTTTTCTTGAGGATTTAGCTGAAAATAGTATGCAATGGGACAATGCTAGAACACCCATCAACCCGAGTATTGGATCTAGAATAGCGAGTCAACCCCGACCAGGTGTCTTAGCTGTAGACTCCAACATAGCGGCTGAGGCAAAACTAGCTACCCTAATGCGTAGAATGGAAAGTCTAGAACTACAAAATCAACCCCGAATGAATCAACCCTTGTCTATCCCCTGCTCTAGATGTGGTCAGACTGGTCATTTAATGGAGGACTGTGTGGACCTGGAACATGTTAATGCCACGTTTAACCATTCTAGAAATGATCCTTATGCATCAACCTACAACCCGGGTTGGCGTAATCATCCCAATTTTTCGTGGAACCAACAAGGTCAACCTCCTAGACAACAACCAAACCCATATAACCAAAATAATACATCATCTGGGGGTAATAACAATGGAAATCATGAAGTTAGGTTGACAAACTTGGAAAATTTAATGAAAACTTTTATACAAACAACCAACCAATCATTCCAAAGGCTAGAGACACAAGTCAGCCAATTAGCGCAAATAGTAGGTGAAAGAGAAAAGGGTCAATTTCCAAGTCAACCTGAGGTGAACCCAAGAACTAATAATCAATATCAATCTTATCAACCACCATCAGGAAATAACAACCCCAGACCGGTTCAAATGATTAACGAGGAAGGACCGTTCCAACAAATTAATGCAGTAGTATCATTACGGTCCGGACGACAAGTTGATAACAATGTGGTAAACCCTAAAATGTCTAATCAATCTAGCCATCAAGCAACCACATATGACCTGACCATTGAACCTGACGTCCAAATTGAAAAGCCCAACCCACCTACACAACCTGAACCCATAGCTCAACCTGAACCTGAGCGAGTCTATGTTCCTAAAGCCCCATTTCCCAATAGACTCAAGAAGAGCTCAAGTGCACAAATGGAGAAAATCTTAGAAGTATTTAAGCAAGTTAAGGTGAATATTCCACTCTTAGATATGATTCAACAAATACCTGCTTATGCTAAATTCTTGAAAGATCTGTGCACTAAAAAGAGAAAAACGAATGTACCAAAGAAGGCATTCTTAACTGCAAACATATGCTCTATTCTTTCCAACACATCTCCTATAAAATATAAGGACCCTGGGTGTCCCACAATTTCATGTTCAATAGGAGATACTTTTATCAATAAAGCCCTTCTAGACCTAGGTGCAAGCGTTAACTTACTCCCATTTTCTGTCTACGAGCAACTCAACCTTGGTCCACTGAAACCCTCTAAGACAACCCTCCAATTCGCTGATTGTTCTATTAAGAAACCGAGAGGTATAGTAGAGGACGTTTTGATTAAGGTTGGTGACTTCATTTATCCAGTGGATTTTGTCGTACTTGATACTGAACCTGTTGTAAATCCTAATCGACAAATCCCTGTAATTCTAGGTAGACCTTTTTTAGCCACTTCGGAAGCATTAATAAACTGTCGAAATGGGCTCATGCAATTATCTTTCGGGAACTTAAAAGCAAAATTTAATATCTTCCATATTGATAATGAGCCAGAAATAATATGCAACCCAAGTGATGTTGTGATGAGAGCACGTATTTATCAGAATTCTGAATCAAATAAATCATCACATAAGCAAAAAGGAAGTAAGAAAAAAGGGAGTGATTCATTTACTCAACCACCATCACTCGAGCAAATAAGCGAACCAATTCAAGTGAGAAGAGTGGAATCTTTTCCTCAAGTCAACATGGGGAACAATTCAACTGGATACATGCACCAATATGGTGTCATTCAATCCAGTTCTGATTACGGTTGACTCTGAGCAAACTCAACCCCTCTACCGCAAGCCGACTCAGGTAAGAAGTGCATTTATTTTATCTATGCATACATTGAGGACAATGCATGATTTAGGTGTGGGGGGTGTTTATCTATGTATACATCTATTTGTTTGTTTTCTTCTTCTAAAAAAAAAAAAAAAATCAATGTTCCATGACATAACTTAAGATTGAACTACCAAAATCTGTGTACAAATTGCATTGAATTTTTGTTCCTTATTATATAGTTCTGCTTGAAGAAATTATGACATAAATCTAAGTTCCAAAAAAATAGTTCATTACCCTTTCAGACGTGTATGCACTTAAATTGGATGAATCAAATCTTTGAAGTGGTTGATAAAAAGCAGAGGTTGAGGAAAATATACCGGGAAGTGTGGACTTCTAATAGCAATTAAGCCTTGAGGAAAAAAAAAGTAAAAAAAAAAGAATAAAGTGAGGAAAGCACATCTTGCAAAATGATTACAAAAGCCCAAGCCTTCGAGTCACTGGTCCGTAGGGGTATCTTAAAACCCGGTAACTTGAGTCTTCCAGCTCGGGATTATCGACCAAACTCGCTACACGAATGCAAAAAGGGTAAAAGTGTCAAAAAGCAAATGTGTTGAATCACGGAAGAAAAGAAAAGAAAAAAAATAATAATAATACTCAAGGCCCAAAGCTAAAAGAATGATCCATGCCATGGTTGATCCGAATGATACTTCACCACCAAAGGAGGCGTGCAAAATAATTCAAGTGATAAACATGTGGAGAAGGGTTAGTGGTGTGAATGTTGGAGGAACAAAGACCAAGTCATATTTTTAATGAGTTAGATTTATATAATGAGCATGCAAGAATTCTCAGTGAGATGTATAAGGTTGAGGTAGGGATATTGAGAACTATTAATGAAATGTTGATTCAGGATTTTGTGGGTATATCCGCTGAAAACCCTCAGGAGACAACACTCCTCCCCCTTGGCAACAAGGAGGTTTAAAGGCTTGTTGCACATGCTAAGTGCAACCGTGATTCCTACGAAAGTGAGTTAGGATTTCCCTGTTTTCATTTTTCTTATATTCTGTTTTGCTAGGGACTAGCAAAATCTAGGTGTGGGGGTATTTGATGCATTGCATACATTGCATCATATGTCTTTCATTTAGATTACTTTTATATCAATAAATGCTACTAAGGTATGTGTTTAGTCGTATTTACAGAATACAGGGACTTGGATGCAGATTACCCACATTCCGGGCATAAACGTTTGCAAAAGATTCATTTCTATCATAAAGACCAAATTCAAGCTTATCGGGCTTCAAATGGAAATGTATCCAAGCATAAAAGCATTCAAGACCTAATTACGAAAAGAACAAGGACTTAAGCACAAAAGTAGCTGGGGACTTAATTGCAAAAAGTGAAGGACCTAATTGCAAATCACGAGTAGCTTTTATTATTATGGAGAAAATATAAAGAAAAATCAATGTGGATCTCCAAATATATGAAGAAATTAATTCGGATCTCCAAAGATATGCAAGAATCAATCCAGGCGCGCAAATGACATTGAAATCATACCATAAACACACAGGAAAAATCCGGGTCGATTCTGAGCCAAAAAGGTGGCGATTCCGCCGCACCTCAAGAGCAAATTGCGGCGAATCCGCCGCACCAAAGTAGACCCATGCTCTAAAATTTTTACCGGTTGCGTGTTGACGCGTGTACTTTCTTATTTCATGCTTAGGTCCCTTGTATCGGCTATAAATAGCCCCGAGAACGATGTTGTGAGGAGTTCTTCCTTTTGTTCCATAATTTAGCAATAAAATTCTGTTTCTTTTATTTTATGTTTTTAATTTTCTTTTCTTAGTTTCTCTAGGACCCATTCTCCCTCCCTCCATCTATGAGTTTCTAACTCTTTCCAAAGGGTGGGGTGACGGATTTAGGGTGATGAGAAGAGAAGATGTTATTATTTTAATTTCGTATTAGTATGTTTTGATTACTTGAGTTTATGTTAAATCATTTATCATGTAATGCTTTATAACTAATATGATTTATTATAAGTTTCAGAATTCTCTAATCTAAACCCGATATCTAAACCTCCACCCAACGGAATTCACCATCTTTGTTCTTGTTTTAGTTTTATTTGTTCTTGTTTCTTGCTTTAGATAATAAAAACCAAAAATCTCAAAAACCCAATTTATTCTTCTCTCCTTCTTTCCCCCAAACGAAATCACACTAATAACAAATCTCTCCCTCCTTGTGTTTGACCCGTATTTGCCACGTCTTCAACGCGACCGTGCACTTGCGGTATAAATTTAATTCTCATCACGGGTGCATCAGAATGAGTTGCTCAGGCTGATTCGTGTGAAGGATAACACGAAGAAATGATTGTACAGTCTCCCGACGAGGTCTATTCGGTCTTGGGATGACTTTGTGACCATATTTCTGAAGAGCTTTTTCCCTCAAAGGAAAACTCAACATATATGGCACCAGATACATCAAATGTATCAGACTGAGACCGAATTTTTCATGCTTTCTTTGAGAGGTTCAAGAACCTTCTCCAGCGTGCCCTCATCATGGACTTGAGCTATGGCAGCTGTGCCAAATTGTTTATAAGGGCCTCAACTACAACACCCGCACATTGTTGGAGTCGATGTGTCAGGGTGATTTCCAAATGAAACCCATCAATTAGGCATGGGACACTTTTGAGTTAATGGCTGAACGCACCTTTGAGTAGGACACCATGAGAGAGCCACCAATTGCCAGGTCTTCTGGTCAAGCTGGATCATATCATGTTGAGTCAACTATCGCGTCTGAGGCAAAATTGGCTGCTCTCATACGTAGGATTGAGAGTTTGGAGATGGACCGAGCTCCTGTAGCCACGTCGCTACTCCCGGGTGTAGTAGGTGTGGACTGTCGGGACATGATGACTTGGAATGCGCTTACGCTCCAAGGGATATTGAGCATGCAAATGCGATGTATCAATAGAGGCCCCGTAACGACCCGTACAGTCACTCCTACAACCCGGGACAGCGTAACCATCCTAACTTCTCTTGGGGGTCTAGTGGAGGCCACGGTCAGAGCTCGCACGCTCAACCTCAACCTCCACCTTATCAACCTCCACGCCAATCGGTGACCTACCAACCCCACATCAAAGGTCTCAACACCATAATTACCAACCTGCTCAGGCCTCATCGTTGGGTTATTCCAACCAGACTCCACTACCCCAGTGGGTTGACCCGAAGGACTCTACTCTTGAACAAACCCTTCAAGCGTTCATGCAGAGCACTCAATCCATGTTTGCGGCCAGCAATAATTCGGTCAAAGCATTGGAAATGCAAGTTAGCCAGGTTGCTCATCAGCTCCATAAACGCGAGAAGGGTCAGTTACTGAGTCAACCTATGGTAAATCCCAGGGGTCAACCTGCCCATTCTAGGCAGAATGTACACAATGTTGAAAGTGACCCTTCCCAACATGCCAATGTTGTCCATACCTTGAGATCGGGAAGGGTTGTTGACAACAATGTGGAAATGCCTGAAGCCAACCCTGTTGGGGAGACTTCCAAGGAGGGTCTTGATTCTGTCAGGGAACCTAATTCTGAGACTCCTCTTCGTGATTGTTATGTCCCCAAGGCACCATTCCCTCATAGGTTGACTAAAAAACATGATGAGCATTGGGACAAAATCGTTGAGGTACTTAGGCAAGTAAAGGTGAATATCCCGTTGTTGGACATTGTTCAACAAATGCCACCGTATGCCAAGTTCCTCAAGGACCTTTGCACCATTAAGAGAAGAACAAAGTTCCCAAAAAGGCTTTTTTGGCCGCCAATGTGAGCTCAATATTGACACAACCCATGCAAGTCAAGTACAAGGACCCAGGTTGTCCAACTGTCTCTTTCATGATCGGTAATGTGAGAATCTCTTAAGCTTTATTGGATTTGGGAGCATCTATGAACCTCCTGCCCTACTCTGTCTATTCAACCTTGGAATAGGCGATCTCAAACCAACGAGGACAACCCTCCAGTTGGCTGACAGATCCATCAAGATTCCACGAGGGAGTGTGGAGGATGTCCTTATCAAAGTGGGTGAGTTCGTATTTCCAGTTGATTTCATCTTCTTGGATACTGAACCCGTGCCCAACCCACAAGGACAGATTCCTGTGATCCTTGGGAGGCCATTTCTTGCGACATCCAATCCTTTGATCAATTGTCGTAATGGCTTGATGAGGTTGTCTTTTGGAAATCTCACGGCAGATTTCCACATCTTTACTCTTGGTAAGCAAACCAAGCTCTTCGACGATACTGTCGGAGCCAATTTCATCCAGGACACGGATGAGCCCGAGTCATTAGGCATGTTCGACTCATATCGACATATTATTGAGGTGCCTAATGACCATGTTGCAAGTGAAGAGGATCTTGAGGAATCCACCAGCGTATCTCTGGACGAGGAGGCACATCTGGGTGCTTGCTCCTCTTACCCCGTGGCCCTTGAGCCACTTGAAAGTAACTCTGAATCTGACAAGGACCCACCTCTGGTCGAGCTTAAACCGCTCCCCGATAACCTAAAGTACATCTTTTTAGGGGATAATGAGACCTTGCCACTCATTATTGCTTCTGATCTTGCACAAGATCAAGTGGTTGCCTTCAAAAGAGTACTCTTTGAAAACAAAGAGGCGATCGGGTGGTCCTTGAAGGATATGAAGGGAATTAGACCTGGTATTGTTCAGCATCGGATCTACATGGAAGAGGATTCTAGGCCCCGCAGGGACCCACAACGAAGATTGAATCCTGTACTGAAAGAAGACGTCCGAAAGGAGGTTCTTAAGTGCTTGGATCATGACATAATTTATCCTATCTCTGATAGTTCGTGGGTGAGTCCTGTCCATGTGGTTCCCAAGAAGTCAGGCATGACGGTTGTTGAGAATGAGCATAATGAGCTTATCCCGACACGCCTGCAAACTAGCTGGCGAGTTTGCGTTGATTATCGCAATCTCAATGCGGCAACACGGAAAGATCATTTCCCGTTGCCATTCATTGATCAGATGTTGGAAAGGTTGGCTGGACATGAGTATTATTGTTTTCTTGATGGATACTCCGGTTACAACTAAATTCCCATCGCCCCCGAGGATCAAGAGAAAACCACATTCACTTGTTGCTTTGGCACGTTTGCCTACCGTCGCATGCCCTTTGGGTTGTGTAATGCGCCGGCAACGTTTCAAAGGTGTATGATCAACATCCTCTCCGATATGGTAGAGCGTTTCCTTGAGATTTTCATGGATGACTTTTCCATATTTGGCGTTTCCTTTGATCAGTGCCTTCATCACTTGAGCCTTGTCCTCAAGCGATGTCGTGAGAAGAACCTCGCTCTCAATTGGGAGAAATGTCACTTCATGGTGAAGTGAGGGATTGTACTTGGACATGTGGTCTCAAGTAGGAGAATTGAGGTCGATCCCGCCAAAGTGGGTATTATTGCTAATCTCCCACCGCCATGTAATGTAAAGGATAGACACGCCTTTTTGGGGCATGCTGGATTCTATCGGCGGTTCATTCGGGATTTTAGCAAAATTGCTCGACCTCTCACCGCCTTGTTGGCTAAGGATGAAATTTTTGAGTTTACACCGGATTGCGACCATGCCTTTTTGACCTTGAAGAAAAAGTTGACTTCAACTCCCATAATTAAGGCACCGATGTGGACTGAACCCTTCGAGTTAATGTGTGATGCATCTGCTTCACTGTGGGAGCAGTGCTTGGGCAACGATTGGACAAATTGTCTCATGTGATCTACTATGCCAGTAAAACACTCAATGATGCCCAATTGAACTACACTATGACCGAGAAGGAATTCTTAGCGATCATATTTACTTTGGAGAAATTTTGGTCATACTTGATTGGTTCCCATGTGATTATCTATTCTGACCACACAACCATCAAACACCTCATGGAGAAGAAAGATGCAAAATCCCAACTCTTGAGATGGTTATTGTTGTTACAAGAATTCGATCTTGAGATTTGGGACAAAAAATGGTGTGAAAATGTGGTAGCATACCATTTGTCTCGTCTAGAGACGACCAACCCACAAGACCAAATAATTGATGACAAATTTCCTGACGAGCAGTTGTTCACGATCGAAGATAACCCTTGGTTTGCCAACATCGTGAACTACCTCGTGACCGAGCAACTTCCTGTGGGTTGGTCAAAATCTGACCAAACCAAATTTAGATCTTATGTCAGATTCTTTCACTGGGATGACCCATACCTATTCAAATACTGCTCTGACCAAATTTTCAGGCGGTGCGTCCCACATACCGAGTTCCAAAGTATGCTCCATTTTTGCCACTCTAAGGCATGTAGAGGACACTTTGGAGCAAAGAAAATTGCCACCAAGGTGCTCCAATCTGGATTCTACTGGCCTTCTCTTTTCAAAGATGCTTACGACTTTTGTAAGCAATGTGATAGGTGCCAGTGCCTTGACAGGATTGGTCGACGTGACATGATGCCTTTGCAAAATGTCCTTGTTGTTGACATCTTCGATGTGTGGGGCATCGACTTCATGGGTCCCTTCCCGAACTCGTTCGGGAATGTTTACATTCTGGTGGCCGTTGACTATGTGTCTAAGTGGGTTGAGGCTATAGCCACAAAGACAAATGACAACAAGGTGGTCACCAAATTCTTAAGGGACATTTTTGCGCGATTTGGTTCTCCTCATACCATAATCAGCGATAGGGGTACCCACTTCTGTAAATCGCTCCTTTGAAGCGCTTATGAGGAAATATTCGATCACCCACAAGCTTGCGACCCGATATCATACGCAAACTAGTGGGCAGGTCGAAGTCTCTAACCGTCAATTAAAGCAAATTCTTGAGAAGACGGTTAATTCCTCGAGGAAGGATTGGTCAACTAAGTTGAATGACGTGTTGTTGACCTTTCGCACCGCGTACAAGACTAATTTGGGTATGTCCCCATATCGGATAGTGTACGGCAAGGCTTGCCACCAACCCATCGAGCTTGAGCATCGTGCTTTCTGGGCGATCAAGAACCTGAATATGGATCTTGATCAAGCAGGAGTGTAGCGTAAGCTCGACACTGTGGAATTGGAAGAGCTATGCAATAATGTGTACGAGAATGCCAAAATTCATAAGTCCTGAGCCAAGTTGTTTCATGATCGCATGATTATGCGAAAGGTGTTTACGGCCAGGCAGAAGGTGTTGCTCTACAATTCCCGACTTCATCTATTTGCGAGTAAGCTCCGCAGTCGCTGGTCTGTCCCTTTTATTGTCCAAACCGTATATCCTCATGGAGCGGTTGATATCCTGAACCCAGGGAATGGGGATGTGTTCAAAGTTAATGGACAACTCCTCAAACCCTATTTGGAGGAGGCACCAGCTGAAGTCGAGGAGGTCATGTTCCTTTATGAACCTCCCTCGCACGTAGTCATTCATGTTCCTGCATGAATGGTTGAGCTTTCATGTTTGTACATAGTTATATCTCTTAAAAAACGAGCATTGATTGTTGTGGGCTCCAACCCTTTAGTATTTGGGCCCCTTTTGAAGTATCTCACAAGTTTTGAGGGAATTCGGGTTTTTGTCCATCAACATAACCTTGAACTTCCTTTTGCGCTTCATGTTGGCGAGATCTTTTCTTTTTCATGCATAAATTCAGGTAATATCTTGCTCACATTCATTGAGGACAATGCATGAACTAGGTGTGGGGGATGTTTTACGTGTACATAGGCGAGTCTTTTCCTTTGATGCTGTTTTCTTTTGTGTGCACTGATAGGGTCATGTTAGTGTGCTGCATTTAATATCGATATATCTACTTGCCATGATCCTTGGGTGAGTTGTCTTCTTTTGCTTGCGTAGTGCTTTAAGATTTTCACATTTCTTTCAAAATCTTCATGTGTTGCGAAAGAAAATGTTTTATGGGTTTTGCGTGTGTTTAGCATGTGCAAAACCGTTGAGAGGCAAAGTAAAAAGAAAGGTCCCAAAATTGTCTTGAACTTGATGCATTAGGATATCTAGTACACCGGGTTTAGGTCTTATTGACTCCTTAGGATGCACCACAGTTTTCCCTCGGGGGCGAGTAACCATAGGGTTTCAGTGCTCAAATATTTAAAGAAGTGCACCCTGAACCTAGTGAGTCAATAATTCGTGTCTGTTAATTTAAGGGAGTTTGTTGTAGTCAAGGACCCTTTAAATCTTGTTGTGAGACATTAAGTGTAGGGGTTTTGGATCATGTGTAGATAAGAAATAAGTGAGTAGGTGTTCTCTCTTCTCGCACGGCTCCTATTACTCGGGAAAGTAGGTCTGAGGGGACTTTGTGCCTGGTGCTTTCGAGTCATTTGACTTGGGATGCGCCGATCGAATTCCCATTACATGGGTGGTAGGGATTGCCCTATGTGGGGATTTGGGGAAAGGTGTATGTGATAATGTAAGTCCTCATGGGAAATGATGCACGAAACCTGACCCTGGGAGAATGAAACTCCAACTAAAGAAAAGAAGAAGAAAAGAGAAAAGAAAAAAAAGAAAAAAATGGTAATGCAAATAAGAACCTTAATGGACCTTACACTTTGTATCACTTGAGGATGTTGAGGTTGTCCATGTCTTTCACTTAATTCCTTATTTAACTTGCACGAATGGTTCATTATGCTAGGTGTATGGACTGATTACATATATTGAGTCGGTCCGTAGGATTACCGCGTCCAATGATCGACAAAATTTGTCCATCGAGTCGATTGTCTAGATTGAATAATGCATCTTGTTCGGATTTTGTGGGATATCCGCTGAAAACCCTTAGAAGATAACACTCCTCCTCCTTGGCAACAAGGAGGTTTAACGGCTTGTTGCACGTGCTACGTGCAATCGTGATTCCTACGAAAGTGAGTTAGGATTTCTTGTTTCTCGTTTGCTTTTCTCTTTCTCTGTTTTGCTTGGGACTAGCAAAAACTTAGGTGTGGGGGTATTTGATTGACATCATTTCATGCTTATATTTGTATCTTATATCCACTATCTTACATCTAAGCAATGCTATGTGACGAGTTTTGTGTTTGAATTTCAGAAATAAATAGGTTTGAAGAGATGAAGCATAAAAGGACCCAAAAGCAGGGAAAAATGACTGAATTGTGAGACCGGGGGTCTAAGATGCAAGGGAGAAGGACCTGAACGTAAGACTGAAGGACCAAAGAGCAAAATAGAAAACTCCACACCATCATGGGGAGTATTTTGGCAATTCGATTCGGGTCGGAGCTCCAATAAATGAAGTATATGCATCAAAGACCAACAAATACATCCAGAAAAGCCCACAACAAATTAGAGATGGATCCAGAACCGATAGACAGCCAATTGGTGGTCTGGGACCGCTAATTGGCCGTCTGTTTGGCTCCGAATCTGCTAAGCTTTGACGGGCATGTGTATTAGAGTGTGTTTATTCTTTTTCTGGTATATGTTTAGTCCCACATTGGGGGATTGTCCCCGATTACCTTTTTCTATGGCTATAAATAGAACTCTTCACCTTCCATTGTAATCACTTCACATTTTGGTGGCTATTCTTCCTACTTGAAGTGAGGCCTTGAAGCAAACACTGAAGTGGGAGAATGGTACCTGTATTGTGGGTCATTTTAATAATAAAAATTTCTTTGTTATGTTGCTTGTTTTGTTGCTTGTTTTGTGTTGGTTGCTTTACTTTGTTTAATTTCATGTTCAGTAATCTTAGTAGGTTAGTTAATATGTTTTCCTTGCTTAGTGAAATCATTAGTTTAATGGGTAGTGAGTAGTTTCATCTCCTTTGGGGGGTGTAGCAATGTTTATACATGTTATGTAGATGCAATGAATGCTAAACTTTTGTGTATGTGAAAAATGTTAGTATAGTTGTTTGATTAAAAAGAATACTTACTTGATGGTTTCTGCCATAGTCTTAGGTACATTCCATGCTTGTCTAAGTGTCTTGATAACAAACTTGTCATGCTCATATTAATCACCTAGGGTAGTGCTTTGAATGATAGGTCTTGCGATTAGGTACTTCTTATGCATAGCAAACACTACATATATTTGTTCTTAATGAATGCATTCAACACCACTCATATCTTGTATACACAAACTCCACCCCTTAGGGGTTTTAGATTCCTGATTTCCAGCTTCTCTTTCTAGTTTATCTTTCTTCTTAATAGTTGCTTAGCTTAGCTTAGTTTAGTTCATTTCATGTTGTCAATTCCTCGCTTCTAGTTCATTAGTTTAGTATAGCTAGTTTAGTGTAATTAATCTCTTCTTCTCTCTCTTTCCCACTCGTCTTCGCACAAACCAAAAGTCGACACACCTCTCTGTGGATTGACCCGTATTTGCCACCGCTTCAACACGGCCGTGCACTTGCGGTTAATTAAAACGTATCAATCAACCCCCTACACTTAAGGTTTCACAACAAGAGTTTAAGGGTCATCGACTATGACAAACTTCCTTATACTAACAGACAAGAATTATTCGACTCACTAGGTTCAGGATGGACTTCTTTGTTTGAGTACTGAAACCCTATGATTACTCTCCCCCGAGGGAAAACCGGGGTTCGTCCTTACGACAAGATAAGACCTAAAACCGGTCTACTAGATATCATAATGCATCATGTTCACGTCAATTCTGGGAGCTTCCTTTTTACTTCGACTCTCAATGGTTTCGTACATGATAAACATATGCAAAACCCACAAAAAATTTTCTTTCGCAAACACATAAAGATTTTGAAAGAAATGTGAAAATTTAAAGCATTAGGCAAGTAAAAGAAGACAAGTCACCCAAGGGTCATGACAAACAGATATATCGATATTAAATGCTACACACTAACATACACCTAACAATACAAAAAAGGAAACAAAACAAAAGGAGAAAGACTCGACTATGTACACACGTAAAACACCCCCACACTTACTATATGCATTTTCCTCAAAGAATTTAAGCATGATACTACATGGACATATGCCTGAAAAAGAAAAGATCTCACCAACGTGAAGTACAAGGAAAGTTTCATGGTCATGTTGATAGACATAAACCCGAATTTCCCTCAAAACCTGTGAAATTCTTAAGAAGGATAATAAGCACGTGAAACAAATCTGGCTCAAATACACAAGGACTGGAGCCCAAAACAACCTATGCTCACTCTTGGAGTCTTTTGTCTTCTTTTCTTGGTTGTTTTTTTGTTTTTTTTTCAAATATAACTATATACGAAAATGGGCTCCCATCTTCATTTGTCAAGGGACATTAAATGGAAACCCGCCATCCGTCGAGCCAGAAATGTAACTGCATGGGCTTGCAACATAAGAAATAGAAGGATTGTTGAGAGGTTTATGAACCAAGGACGGTGATTCATACCTCTCAAAACCGGGGTCTATAAAAGGAAATAAAAACAAATATGTTTCCATTCCGTGACAAAGCTGAGGGTCATCAATATATACCCTCCAACCAACATTTGGGTGCACTAGGATCATTTCAGCCACACAAGGTGACACCCTAGACTTATTACCCAGATGGTGAAGTCCAGAAACAAAATTTCTTCACTACCTGACACCCTTATAAGCATTGTGGTCGTTTGATGCCTCTTGAGAATGAGCAAGATAGGAGGAATGAATGAGAGGTGAATATCTGTTTGGTTGTTTGAAATGTAAGGTATCAAGTGGTTGATTCTTAACCTACATGGGGTCCTCAACAGATACAAAGTGAAGAGCAGGTGCTCAGAGGCCACAAAAATAGTATTTTGTGGCTTAAGAGCCACATGATAGAAAGGATGTGGCTCAAATGCCACATGATCACAAGAGAAGGCACCTTCTTGTGCCAACCCAATTGAAACATCTTCACCACTATCAAGGTTCTCCATTGAACAACTTTCTGAAATACTTGAATGTGCCTTCGACTTCAATCTCAGCCGTACCCTGGATAAGGTTGACCTCAACAAGGTCGTCGAAAGCACCTGGCTTCTTCCCGATGGTGAAGATGTTGAAATCAATGCACCGACTACCATATGTCAAGTGCATCAGACCATTATGAGAATTGATCAGAGCATTGAAAGTTGCTAGAAAAATTCGCCCCAAAATAATATGAATTTATTCAAGTGAGTTTTGATGGCTTTTTGGCCTTAATCTATATTAATTTTGACGATTAATTAAACTAATCTTAATCAATCAACCTAATCAATCAAAGTGAGCAAACATGATTACATGCATTGCATATATATTTGTATACTTGCAATCATCTTAATAGGTTGATCAAGACAATCAAGGAGATGAACATTTGGACAAGGACATCAAGACTTGTAATCAAAGCTTTGGACCAAGACTTGTAATTTTATATTTATTGAGTCCATAAGGTTTTATGTAAACTTGAGCACTAGGATTCTGTCCCGTCACTCCTCGGTAAACTGAACCTATTTTGGTCAACCGAAACACACCAAGTTCGGTCCACCAAACACCTATCGGATAGCCGAATACTTCCCAACAGTGGAACTTAGGTGTTCTCTGGGATTGCCCCAACGGAAGACCGAATAACCCTGGACCGGTTTTGGACTTTGCTCCAACGGTCGCATTCAAATCAAGACCCTAGAGCCCAAATTAACTTGACCCACTTCGGACGACCGTACACACTTCGGTCGACCGAAAGCTTATTGGCTTTAGGAGCCCAACGACTATTTAACTTGACCGTTATCGATAAAACAATTTCCCACACATTGTCAGCGGAATACCCGTGCTACTTCGGCCTACCGAAGTATTCACGGTCAACCGAACATGAGTAGATCAGAGCCCAATCAATTCTACTGTCCACCTTGGAACGGTGAACCGAATGGACTTCGGTAAACCGAATTTAATTAGGGCTAAATAGATAAAAGCTACTGGAGGTTGGTGAACGGTGATCCGATACATAATCGGTCAACCGAGTTCATAGTTCAGACCAATGTTTCGGACTACCGTGTGGATAACGGTCGACCGAATCTGTCTCGATTTCTGGCCGAACTTAAGTCACATCTTGCTTTCTCATTGGTCCATTCCCCACCAACTCCCAAACGGCTATATGAGCTTGAAGGCTTATAAATAGGACCTCATTTGGTTGCTTTGAAGATCTTGAACACTTCCTATCTATCCAATACTCAAAGCCAAATCCTCTCCATCTTCAAGCTCTCAATCCACAACAGTCAAGCCTAAACTTCACCACTTGCATATCCAAGTCAATATCATATCCAAGTGTGCTCAAGTATAGAGTGTTAGTTAGAGTGTGATTCCAATTCCATATTCAAGAATCAAAGAGTTGTAAAAGCTTCGAGGAAGCTCCCTCTCGGGTTGTGAGAGGAGACACGAGCGAGGCGAGGGTGTTCGCGAGGCTCGGTGTTGTAAACGGCGTTGATCTCGGCCCGGAATGGAGATCGGTTAGTTGAACCGTAAGCGAGGCTTGGGGGATCGAGCGAGGCTTGCGAGGAGGACTAGGATTCGGGTGTGGGCGCTGAACCTCTCTAAACTCCGGCGTCGTCATTTGTGTGGTTTGCAATCGTCTCTTCCTTAATCCTTCGATTAATATTTTTAATTCCGCATTTATCTATCGATTAGAGGGCCATAGATCCTAACAATTGGTATCAGAGCATTAAGTTGCTAATTTCATTTACTTAATCGTAATTTAACATGGCGTCTACTTCTAATCATTGTGAAGGATTATCCACTTCAAAGCCACCTTTGTTTAATGGGTTAAACTATGATTATTGGAAGAAAAGAATGAGGATATATTTGCAATCAAATGACTTGAAATATTGCACATTCTTATTACACTCATACACACCTCCTAATGATGATCAAATTGTATCCTTAACTAAACCCAAAATTAAGGAAGCGGAAATGAATTCTCGCATTATGAACATATTATATTGTGGGTTAAATGAAGGAGAATACAATAGAGTAAGAGGTTGTGAAAGTGCTTATGATATTTGGCATACATTAGAGATGCATCATGAGGGTTCAACCAGATTGAAAGAAACTAGGATTAATTTGCTCATGCATAAATATGAATTATTTCGTATGCAATCTGGTGAAAACATAAGAGAGATGCACACTCACTTCACCAAGATCATTAACTCTCTTAAAGCACTTGGCAAGGATTTTAGCAAGGGAGAAATGACTCGAAAGATTCTCCAGTCACTCACTGACGATTGGGAGGAGAAAACGACCGCCATCGAAGAAGCACAAGATCTCACCAAATTATCGGTTGAGGAGCTAATGGGTAGTCTCATGACATATGAAATACAAATGAAAGACCACAAAGAGAAGGGAGTCAAGAAATCCTTAGGGCCACACGCCGTCGCCAATTCGATCAAAGGAGATAGTGATATCGAGGAACAATTGGTGACACACCAATTTAAGGAATTTCTCAAAGAAGGGAAAGAAAGAAAAAAAGAGAAGAAGAAGAGCAAGAGAAAAGAGAAGAAGAAAGCTCTCAAAGCAACTTAGGATAGTTCATCATCTTCATCAATTGAAGGCGAATTCGCCTCAATGTGCTTCATGGCAATAGAAAGATGACAAAAGTGAGGTATCTTTTTGCTCTAGTCGTGATTCAATTGATTCAAATAATTCAAATGCATATAATGAACTTCAATGTGAATTAAATGAATTGCTTGAAAATTTTGAGAAAATTTGTCAAAAGAATAAACTAGCAAGAAAGAAAATAAATGAGCTACAATCTCAAATTGAATCTATCATGAATGATAAGAATGAATTACTTGCTAGTCATGATAAAATTGCTTTAGAGAACACTCAATCGATTTATGAAATTGCAACTCTAAATGCAAAACCTTCTAGTAGTGAAAACATTAAAGATCTAATTGCTAAGAATGTTCAATTACAAAAGGATCTTGAAAAATTCACAAGAGGAAAGAAAATGCTTGATATGTTACAACTCTAAGAATGTTCAACTCTAAGAATGTTCAATTACAAAAGGATCTTGAAAATGCTTATTGGTAGTCAAAGACAATCTTTAGATAAGCATGGTGTAGGCTATTTTGTTAACAACTACAAAAACCATGTTATTCACACTACCATGAATGGAAAGCATTTCTTTATGAATCAAAGTTCTTCAAGTGTTTGGGCACCTAAGACCAAAAGGACCCAAAGTTGCTTGGGTACCAAAATCTTCACTTGTAGGTACTTAGAAGAAGGAAAATCGATAGCGATCGACTCAAGCTACAAAAGATCGATTCCAAGCTTCCAGGAAATCATTTGGATCGAATTCATGAAGCCATCGTCGCTATCAAAAGGAGATTGGAACCAATACAATATCGAGGATCAAACGTTGAGTAATATTTTCAATCCTCTCAATCATGTATATTTTAACATTTGGTTCTAATCTAGGGATATTACAGGCTCAATGATATCATACATCATTGCTTTTAGGCCTTAGTGATAGGGGGAGCATAAAATGTTATATCATCTAATTAAGAGGGAGAATTATCTAATCATATACCTTTACATCATATGCTTGTATTATTTGCATTTGATTGATGTCAAAGGGGGAGAATGATAAGGTTTGAGCTTCAATTTACTCATACTATGCACATTGTTAGGGGGAGCATCTTATACATGCATAGTTTACATATATGAAGGGGGAGCAATCATATAGAATAAGGGAGAACTTAAATTGAAACTCAACATTAAGATATAGATTTGCCATCATCAAAAAGGGGAGATTGTTGGCTTTTTGGCCTTACTCTATATTAATTTTGATGATTAATTAAACTAATCTAAATCAATCAACCTAATCAATCAAAGTGAGAAAACATGATTACATGCAGTGCATATATATTTGTATACTTGCAATCATCTTAATAGGTTGATCAAGACAATCAAGGAGATGAACATTTGGACAAGGACATCAAGACTTTTAATCAAAGCTTTAGACCAAGACTTGTAATTTTATATTTATTGAATCCTTAAGGTTTTATGTAAACTTGAGCACTAGGATTCTGTCCCGTCACTCCTCGGTAAACTGAACCTATTTCGGTCAAACGAAACACACCAAGTTCGGTCCACCGAACACCTATCGGATAGCCGAATACTTCCCAACAGTGAAACTTAGGTGTTCTCTGGGATTGCCCCAACGGAAGACCGAACCACCTTCGGTCGACTGAATAGCCCTGGATCGGTTTTAGACTTTGCTCCAACGGTCGCATTCAAATCAAGACCCTAGAGCCCAAATTAACTTGACCCACTTCGGACGACCGTACACACTTCAGTCGACCGAAAGCTTATTGGCTTTAGGAGCCCAACGACTATTTAACTTGACCGTTATCGATAAAACAATTTCCCACACATTGTCAGCGGAATACCCGTGCTACTTCGGCCTACCGAAGTATTCACGGTCAACCGAACATGAGTAGATCAGAGCCCAATCAATTCTACTGTCCACCTTGGAACGGTAAACCGAATTTAATTAGGGCTAAATAGATAAAAGCTACTGGAGGTTGGTGAACGGTGATCCAATACATAATCGGTCAACCGAGTTCATAGTTCAGACCAATGTTTCGGACTACCGTGTGGATAACGGTCGACCGAATCTGTCTCGATTTCTGGCCGAACTTAAGTCACATCTTGCTTTCTCATTGGTCCATTCCTCACCAACTCCCAAACGGCTATATGAGCTTGAAGGCTTATAAATAGGACCTCATTTGGTTGCTTTGAAGATCTTGAACACTTTTTATCTATCCAATACTCAAAGCCAAATCCTCTCAATCTTCAAGCTCTCAATCCACAACACTCAAGCCTAAACTTCACCACTTGCATATCCAATTCAATATCATATCCAAGTGTGCTCAAGTATAGAGTGTGATTCCAATTCCATATTCAAGAATCAAAGAGTTGTAAAAGCTTCGAGGAAGCTCCCTCTCGGGTTGTGAGAGGAGACACGAGCGAGGCGACGGTGTTCGCGAGGCTCGGTGTTGTAAACGGCGTTGATCTCGGCCCGGAATGGAGATCGGTTAGTTGAACCGTAAGCGAGGCTCGGGGGATCGAGCGAGGCTTGCGAGGAGGACTAGGATCCGGGTGTGGGTGCCGAACCTCTCTAAACTCCGGCGTCGTCATTTGTGTGGTTTGCAATCGTCTCTTCTTTAATCCTTCGATTAATATTTTTAATTCTGCATTTATCTATCGATTAGAGGGCCATAGACCCTAACAAGTTTGGCATAGGTTTAGTATCTAAAACAAAGAAATTGATTGGATAAACGAACTCACCCACTTTGATCAGAACATCTTCCACCACGCCCTTCAGTTTCTTCAGTGACTTATCAGCCAGTTCAAGAGTGGTTTTTGTTTGAGGTCTCCAAGACCGAGGTAGACATAGACCGAATATGACAGAAGATTGACAGATGTACCTAGTTCCAATAAAGCTCGATGCATTGACACCTCACCAATGACACAAGAAATAGTAGGAGAACCAGGGTCCTTGTATTTGACTTGTGTGGGTTGTGCCAACAATGAACTCATATTAGCCGCAAGAAAAGCTTTCTTGGGAACATGATTTTTTTTCTCTTTTTGGTGCATAGATCCTTGAGAACCTTGGCATAAGGTGGCATCTGTTGATTCACCTCCAATAACAGAATGTTCACATTAACTTGCCAAAAGATTTCAAGAATCTCATGATGCTGATCTGACGTTTTCTTTTTAAGGCGCTCAGGAAATGGCACCTTCGGGGCGGGGCATAAGGGTTTTTCGAATGAACCTCAACATTCTGCAGTCCATGATGAGTGCACAACTGCCATAGCTCAAGTCCATGATGAGGGCACTGCAGGAGAAGGTTCTTGAACCTCTCAAAGAAAGCATGAAACGATTCGGTCTTAGTATGATACATTTGATGTATCTAGTGTCGTATGTTGGCCTTTTGGCCTTAAGCTTTGTTTTGATGATTTAATCAGCCTAAACTTAATTATAATCATTATAGAGTAGCACACATTATGCATGACATATATATTGTATTGTGCTAACTTCTACAGGTGATCAAGACTCAAGGAACAAATGAATTCAAGTCAAGACACATAATCAAGTTATTGAAGACATGTAATTTATATTTCTTTTGAGTCTTAGGAACTTTGTGTTTTTGAGCATACAAGAGTTAGAAACAACTTAAACACACACTAGGTTCCTTATAGAAGTTACACACAACATCTCATATCATTTGGACTTAAATAGGTCACCTAAACATAGACCAGAAATCACTAAACCTAAACCAGAACTGCCTGTGCAAATTCGGTCGACCGAACCACCTTCGTTCAACCGATTGATCCTTTAACAAATAGTGATTTTCCCATCTTGATAGGTCGACCGTTTTGACATTCTTGGTAGACTGTTTACACGTGTTATCTGACCATTTGATTTGTCATTTTATACAACGGTCGAATTTATCAACACCCCATATTCCCTTAGCCTTTGGTTGACCGATGCCTACCTTGCGGTCGACCGAATGAAACACTTTTGTTCATTCAGAACTTACTGGACGATTTCGGTCGACTATTACTTTGTCCTCGGCCGACCAACTGTAGAATTTCTCTTAAACCCCTTAGTGCCCGAACAATTCCAATCAAGAGAACCTAACTTGTTTTTGGACCGTTAACTTAAGTAAACTGAGTTATAGCCAATTTTCGTTTGACCGTGTCTTGCTCGGTCGACCATTCCTTTTTCAGAACAGCCTGCCGGTCGACCATTTGACTCGTTCTGTCGACTGAACTTACCTATAAAAGTGTGCTGTAGTTTTCTATTTTGTGTTTCTTGCACAACCCCTATTAGACTTAACCCCAACGGCTATAACACTCTTAGAGCTTATAAATATAGGTTTTCTAACCTTATTTACACAACTCTCCCACTATTATTTGCCTCCTATATTAGAGAGACCATTCTAAACACTCAAAGCCTCCACTTCCACACTTGTTTGAATCACTCATGTTTGTTGTTGTTAAGAAGTTGTAAAGGTTTCTGTGAAAGCCCGAAGCATCCCTCTCGGATTGTGAGAGGAGGAGCCAAGCTCGGTGAGGGTTGTGTTGGCTTTTTAGCCTTAATCTTAATTTAGTTTTGATGATTACGTAATCTAATCTTAATCTATATTTAATCAATCAACCTAGACAATCAAAGTAAGCAAACATGAATACATGCATTGCATATATATTCGTGTACTTGCGATATTCTTAATAGGTTGATGAAGAATCAAGCTAAGGAGCTTGGGGACAAGAAGATAAAGACTCAAGACATGTAATCAAGCTTTGGACCAATATGTAATGTAGTATAATTTGAGTCCTAAGGATTAATGTAAACTTGAGCACATTAGGATTCTGTCCCGTATCCCCACGGTTAACCGACCCCTTCTCGGTAAACCGAATCTTGTAGAGTTCGGTCCACCGAACACCTTGCGGTCAACCGTGTAGAATCCTTTAGGTGTTCCCTGGAATAACCTCCTCGGTATACCGAACCGCCTTCGGTAGACCGAATTAGCCTGGACCGGTTTTGGACTTTGCTCCAACGGTCGTATTTATATCTTGACCTAAAGCCAAATTGACTTATCCATATTCGGTACACCGAACTTCTTTTGGTCAACCGAATCATATTGCTTTAGGAGACCAACGACTATTTAACTTGACCGTTATTGGTAAACCAATCTCCCACGCTTTGTCAGTGCAATTCCCGCGCTACTTCGGTATACCGAAGTATACACGGTCAACCGAACTTAGCATAAACAGAACCCTACCAATCTTACTGTCCAATTTGAAACGGTTCACCGAATAGGTTTCGGTAAACCGAATTATATTAGGGTTGCTAGTTAGAGAGCTACTGGAGTTGAGTGAGCGGTTAACCGAATAAGATTCGGTAAACCGAAATGACCATCGTCGGTAATCCGTTGGGTTAACGGTCTACCGAGGAGCGTGCAAATTCTGCCCGAACTTTTGTCACATCATCACATTTCATGGGTCAACTTTCTCACCCACTCCCCAACGACTCTAAGAGCTTTGAAGCCTATATAAGGACCTCATTAGAAGCACAACACAAGCACTACACTCTCCAAAACATCAAGTATCCTTGTGCTATCTTTCCCAAACCTTCAAAGCTCAAATCCTATACACTCAAGCCAAAACTTCACCACTTGTATTCCTAGATCCATATCATAATCCAAGTGTGCTCAAAGTTAGAGTGTCATTAGCAAGAGTTGTGATTCCATTCTTTCATCCAAATCACAAGAGTTGTAATAGCTTCAAGGAAGCTCCCTCTCGGGTTGTGAGAGGAGACACGGGCGAGGCGAGGTTGTTCGCGAGGCTCGGGTTTGTAAAGGCGTTGATCTCGGCCCGGTATCGGAGATCGGATAGTGGAAACCACAAGCGAGGCTCGAGGGACGAGCGGGGCTTGTGAGTGAGGACTAGGACCCGGGGAGGGTGCCGAACCTCGTTAAATCGGGCGTCGACTTCAACGTTGGTTTGCAAGTTCTCTATCTCTTAGAATAACCCTTGCATGATTAGTTGTTAGTTCGTAATTAGTTTTTAATTCCGCATCTTGTTTAATTACGAACACTAGAGGGCCCCTTAAGATCCCCACATTTGGTATCAGAGCCTTGTTAGCTAAATTTATTTTCTTAATCGAAATATTAGCATGGCTCAATCTAATCATAGTGAGGGTTTATCAACTAATAAACCACCTCTGTTTAATGGCCTAAATTATGATTATTGGAAAAAGAGGATGAAAATATATTTGCAATCTCATGATTTAAAATTTTGGACTTTTATTTTAAAATCATACACCCCACCAAATGATGATGAGATTATTTCATTACCTAAACCTAAAATTAAGGAGGTGGAAATTAATGCCCGCATTATGAATATGTTATATTGTGGTTTAAATGAAAATGAATATAATCGAGTGAGAGGGTGTGAAAGTGCATATGAAATTTGGCACACATTAGAAATGCATCATGAGGGATCCACTAGATTAAAAGAAACTAGGATTAATCTACTCATGCATAAATATGAATTGTTTCATATGCTACCCGGTGAAAACATAAGCGAGATGCACACTCGCTTCACCGAAATTATTAACTCCCTTAGTGCTCTTGGAAAGATTTTTAGCAAGGGAGAAATGACAAGGAAGATTCTCTGGTCTCTCAACGAAGATTGGGAAGAAAAGACAACCGCAATAGAAGAAGCGCAAGATCTAACGAAATTGTCGGTTGAAGAACTCATGGGAAGTCTCATGACATATGAGATACAAATGAAAGACCGAAATGAGAAGAGAGTCAAGAAATCCTTAGGGCTACACGCCGTCGCCAATTCGATCAAAGAAGATAGTGATATCGAGGAACAATTGGTGACACATAAATTCAAGGAATTTCTCAAAGAAGAGAAAGAAAGGAGAAAAGAGAAGAAGAAGAAGAGCAAGAGAAAAGAGAAGAAGAAAGCTCTTAAAGATACTTGGGACACTTCATCATCTTCATCAATTGAAGGCGAATTCGCCTCAATGTGCTTCATGGCAATAGGAGACGATGATAGTGAGGTATCTTCTTGCTCTAGTCATGATTCAATTGATTCAAATGATTCAAATGCATATAATGAACTTCAATGTGAATTCAAAGAATTACTTGAAAATTTTGAGAAAATTTGTCAAAAGAATAAACTAGCAAGAAAGAAAATCAATGAGCTACAATCTCAAATTGAATCTATCATGAATGATAAGAATGAATTACTTGCTAGTCATGATAAAATTGCATTAGAGAACACTCAATTGATTGATGAAATTGCAACTCTAAATGCAAAACCTTCATGTAGTGTTGATATTCAAGATCTAATTGCTAAGAATGTTCAATTACAAAAGGATCTTGAAAAATTCACAAGTGGAAAGAAAATACTTGATATGCTTATTGGTAGTCAAAGACAATCACTAGATAAACATGGTATAGGTTTTTATGCTAATAATTTTAAGAACCATGTTATTCACACTACTTTGAATGGAAAGCATTTTGTAGTGAATAAAACTTCCTCAAGTATTTGGGCACCTAAAACCAAAATGGTTTGGGTTCCAAAAACTAACATGATTGGACCCAAGCAAAAATGGGTACCAAAATCTTCAATTGTAGGTACTTGAAGGAGGAAATCGGTGGTGACCGGATGAGCTTCAAAGAAAAATTTAAAGCCGGTTGCATCTCCGAATACGGGTTGAGTCAATTCAAAGTGCCACGACGGTATAAATTTTGATTGATTCTAATCTAAATTTTAGAGCTTAATAGACATATCTTATGATATAATTCATTGCATATCTTATACCCTATTCATTGCATATCATATACCACATCCATAATCATAAATGTAAAATTGTAAAATGGATGTTAAATAGGCTAAGAGGGAGAATAGAAATGCACTTAATTGTTAATACTCATTGTTGCTATTTAGCCTAATTGATAGGGGGAGCCTAAAATTGCAAAATCATATAATTAAGGAGGAGAATTAGATATCTTTTACCTTTGCATCAAATGCTTAATGTTTGTTTTTTGATTGATGTCAAAGGGGAAGAAGAATTAGGATGAGCTTCAATTTTAAATAAACTATGCACGCTGTTAAGGGGAGAAATCTTATAAATGCATAGATTACATATATATTAAGAAACAAAACTTATAGAAAGGGGAGAAATAAAATTGAACTCAAATATTAAGATATAGATTTGCCATCATCAAAAAGGGGGAGATTGTTGGCTTTTTAGCCTTAATCTTTATTTAGTTTTGATGATTAAGTAATCTAATCTTAATCTATATTTAATCAATCAACCTAGACAATCAAAGTAAGCAAACATGAATACATGCATTGCATATATATTCGTGTACTTGCGATATTCTTAATAGGTTGATGAAGAATCAAGCTAAGGAGCTTGGGGACAAGAAGATAAAGACTCAAGACATGGAATCAAGCTTTGGACCAATATGTAATGTAGTATAATTTGAGTCCTAAGGATTAATGTAAACTTGAGCACATTAGGATTCTGTCCCGTATCCCCACGGTTAACCGACACCTTCTCGGTAAACCGAATCTTGTAGAGTTCGGTCCACCGAACACCTTGCGGTCAACCGTGTAGAATCCTTTAGGTGTTCCCTGACCTCCTCGGTATACCAAACCGCCTTCGGTAGACCGAATTAGCCTGGACCGGTTTTGGACTTTGCTCCAACGGTCGTATTTATATCTTGACCTAAAGCCAAATTGACTTATCCATATTCGGTACACCGAACTTCTTTCGGTCAACCGAATCATATTGCTTTAGGAGACCAATGGCTATTTAACTTGACCGTTATTGGTAAACCAATCTCCCACGCTTTGTCAGTGCAATTCCCGCGCTACTTCGGTATACCGAAGTATACACGGTCAACCGAACTTAGCATAAACAGAACCCTACCAATCTTACTGTCCAGTTTGGAACGGTTCACCGAATAGGTTTCGGTAAACCGAATTATATTAGGGTTTCTAGTTAGAGAGCTACTGGAGTTGAGTGAGCGGTTAACCGAATAAGATTCGGTAAACCGAAATGACCATCGTCGGTAATCCATTGGGTTAACGGTCTACCGAGGAGCGTGCAAATTCTGCCCGAACTTTTGTCACATCATCACATTTCATGGGTCAACTTTCTCACCCACTCCCCAACGACTCTAAGAGCTTTGAAGCCTATTTAAGGACCTCATTAGAAGCACAACACAAGCACTACACTCTCCAAAACATCAAGTATCCTTGTGCTATCTTTCCTAAACCTTCAAAGCTCAAATCCTATACACTCAAGCCAAAACTTCACCACTTGTATTCCTAGATCCATATCATAATCCAAGTGTGCTCAAAGTTAGAGTGTCATTAGCAAGAGTTGTGATTCCATTCTTTCATCCAAATCGCAAGAGTTGTAATAGCTTCAAGGAAGCTCCCTCTCGGGTTGTGAGAGGAGACACGGGCGAGGCGAGGTTGTTCGCGAGGTTCGGGTTTGTAAAGGCGTTGATCTCGGCCCGGTAATGGAGATCGGGTAGTGGAAACCACAAGCGAGGCTCGAGGGACGAGCGGGGCTTGTGAGTGAGGACTAGGACCCGGGGAGGGTGCCGAACCTCGTTAAATCGGGCGTGGACTTCAACGTTGGTTTGCAAGTTCTCTATCTCTTAGAATAACCCTTGCATGATTAGTTGTTAGTTCGTAATTAGTTTTTAATTCCGCATCTTGTTTAATTACGATCACTAGAGGGCCCCTTAAGATCCCCACAGGTTGTTCGCGAGCTTGAAGATTGTAAAGGTGTTCTCTCCCGGCCTAGAACAGGGAGTGGATAGTGAAGTCACGGGTGGAGCTTGCAAGAGCGGAGCGTTTTATGCAAGTATGGGTGCTAAACCCCTATAAAAACTCGTCTTCTTTTGTGGTTTGCATATTTCCTTCCCTTACTTGCTTGCTTAGTTTTATTTCGCTGTGCATTCTTGTTTGTTTAAGATAGTAGGTAATTAACCTTAAAAGTAATTAGAATTAGGACCCATAACGATCCTACACCATATCTATTGAGTCTTCCTTTGAGGGAAAAATCTATTCAGAATTAAAAGTCATCCCGACGTACATCCACTTCTTCGCGTTATCCTTCAACGCGAAAGAAATCATCCTCAACCGAACTGAATCCTCATCAAGCTTTTGAAACTTGAACATGGAGCATACCTCCTCGATTTCACGTATAAAGATATACAGATCCTCTTTATTGGTAGTGATGGTAGGATGCATGCTCACATATTCAGGCTTGCATTCATAGTTGTTCCCGCGAGCAGGTGGGAGAACTATGCAAGACGACTACGTGACCCGAATAGGATGGGTCTGCTCCCGCAGAGTTATAGATCTATCCAGTAGAGCTAAAGGTGGTGGTGCACCAAGACCTCGATCCTGACCGAATCCCTCTTCCTCCCGAGTCGAAGGAGGAGGTCTACGTGGTGGTGGGAGAGGATCAAGATAATCCATGTATGGAACCCGATCTCCCAAATCTCCATGAGTAGACTCGATCTCATGCTCCAAAGGAGCTCGAGGTGGAGATGGGCGATCACCTAGACCGTCTATATCAGAAAATGCACTCTTTCAAGTCGAGTGCTCTCACCGAAACGAGCCCAACCTCGCATAAAATGCTCAACTTGACTCTAAATCAACACAATAGAAGGTGTAATCAGAGGAGGAGACTACTCGAAGAATATAGAGGAGAAGACTCAAATGAGAAGGGAAGAATCCTAAGAGCTAGCGTGGGTAGTGGGTGAGGGTAGAAACCTATCTAGCAAACACAGCTCAAACAACCTATGGTCACTATAGGTACCTATCTACAATGACACGGCTTAAACCTATCTACCTAGACAACGCCTAACTGCGAGGTCACGCGGCCTCAACATGCCTCACCTCCCTACGACGAGGACCACAAAGCCTAGCAAGTGAGCCAAGATCCAGAGATCTCGTCTCTCCAACTATCGATAAAGTGGGTGACGTCAATCAGGCCATGATGGTCGTGACCGGATCACTCTCCTAATGTGCCCGAGTTGTAAGGAACAATGTCTACTTGATTTTAGATTAAAGCTTTTGATTAGGGGTGATTTTGGGGCAAAGGAAAAGGTGATGAAATCCCCCACCTTATCTTCTGTAGGACAACCCCTCCTTAGTAGTGTTTGGAGTCTTAATCTAGCAATCAACTCTCCAAACAAATGCTCATCTCACTCTTGTCCCAATGCACCTTACTAAGTAATGCATGCTTTAACCATGCATGAATGAGAGAATGGGTTCACGTACCTCACAGCAGCAATCAACAATAAGAATGTAAAGAAAAGAAAAGACGAGTGCTTGCAAGGTCTACAAATGATGCATGACCTAGATGGCAATCAGTATAATTTTTTGCTTTGAGTTTTCATGTCCAAGTTGATTAAAAGAGGGATTGATTATTTATTGATATAGGAGCAAACTACAGGTTCAGACATGCCAAATTAGGCTCCCAGATTACTATGTTGCCAAAACAACCAACCATAAGAAAATAGGAAGCAAGAACCTCCCACAAGACCGCCAATTGGCGGTCTCAGGTCGCAGATTGACGGTCTCAGGCCGCAGATTGGCGGTCAAATCAACTTTTTACTGCCTCAACTTTCTCTTGGTACCTTCCCTTGATGTTGTGACATCCTGAAACAAATAACAACTAATTTTTTTTACTAAAGTCACTTGAATTGTCCAAACTAGAGTCTGCACAGAGCACCTCCCTGACAACGGTGCCAAAAACATGATTAATTGATTAAACCGCAAGTGCACGACCATCGGTGAAGATGAGGCAAGTACGTGTCGATCCACCAGGAGGTGTGTCAGCTCTGATTCTACATAAATCGAGTGGAAAATAAAAGGGAGAAGAAGTTTGATTACATTAAATTATAGGCTACAGAAAACAAACAATTAACCAACAATAAAGAGAAAAACATGAAAGAAAACTAACTAACTAGCAAAGCAAGATTAAACTCAGTAAGGAAAACTCCCAAGGGATGGAGTGTGTGGTCAATGATGCACTCAATAAGGCACAAGTTGATTGTGTTTTCATGCAGAGGAAATACCTATTGGTTATGGTAGAACCTATAATTCCTATCACTAACCTAGTTGATTAGTATGAGCATCAACAAGATGGTTATTAAGAACCTAAACAAGCATGAGAAAAACTTAATGATTTTGACAAAACCCATCAAGTTAAGTATTCTCTTTTAAACAAACAAGCATACACCCACATTCATCTCATAAAGCAAAAGATAGCATTCATCACATTCTTCATGACATGTATAAACATCAACTCCAGCCCCAAAAGGGGATGGAACTACTCACAACTCATTTAGCTACCAACTACATTAAGAAAAGGAAACATTCTAATTAATTCTACTAAGACAAAACAAAATTAAGCTAAGCATGCATGAATTAAAACAAAAGACATGAAACTAACAAAACATTTTTTTATTCATCACTCACATTACAAGTAGCATTTCTCCACTAGAGTTTTGCTCTAAGGCTTTACTCCAAGTAGAGAGAATGACCACCAAGCAAGGAGTACATTACAAGGGAGGAGGAAGAGTTCTATTTATAGTCATGGAAAAAGGTATCATGGAACAATCCCCTGTTGTGGGACTAATGTCGTACTATAAATAGACATAAAACACTCTAATACAACCCCCCGCTAAACCTAATCAGGTTTGGAGCAAATCCAACCGCCAATCAACGATCTAAAACCGCCAATTGGAGGTCTGGATTGCTTGGATCCAGCCCGGGTTTGGATGACACTTTTATGGCTTGATTTGTTCATATGTAGGCTCAAATTGGTTGTTTGAATGTAGGCCCGAATATAATTGCCAAAATGCTATCCTCATGATGGTGTGGAGTTTCTCGATTTGTTCATTGATCATTTTGGCTTACATCCGTGTCCTTCAATCTCGCTGATAAGTTCATAGGTCTCACCGATCAGTCTATTTTCCTCGCGTTTTAGTCTCTTTTGTGTCTCTTTTTTCAAACATGTTTAGTCCTGAAACTTAAATATAAAACTCGTAAAGTACCATTGCCTAGGTTAAAAATAGAGGATATAAGACACAAATATATGCATGATGTGATGTCAATCAATGGCATTAACGTGCTCCATTTCTGGAGGCATGGATGCATACTCGTCTCCCATATGACCTTCCCTAGCACACCTATAGCATGGAATCGGACCAGATGCAGACATAAGAGATATACCTTGGTTGTTTTGGATCTCAATCGAATCCATACGGCGCATCAAGGCCGCCATGCGTGCCTCGGTGGCCGTAATGGTATTAACAAAAAATGTGGCTCCCAATCTAGTCGAGTTTGCTTTTGTGATCCTCATTCCTATGCTAGGTGATGGTGATAGTTCCCTCATACACACCTACTGCATGGTTTTCTTATCCAGGTCTTCTAGGAAAGGCCATGCCTTCCTATCAACCTTTCATAAGAACTTTCCTTGGCACATAGACTCAATGAGCATTCAGGACGGAATATGAAGACCATCATAGGCAATCTGACAAAGGTGCCACAACTCAATGCCGTGGTGTGGGCATGAGGATAGTAGCTCCTTGAACCTCTCTAAATATGCAAGGAATGATTTGGTCTCGTGCTGATAAATTTGTTCCTCAGTTTTTGTGTCCGATGATTTGGAAAGTATTTCTTGAGGAATGCAGATTGGAATTCGTCCCAAGTTCTAAAGGATTTCACTTGGTTGCTGTACAACCACTTCTTTGCAACATCCTTCAATGCAAATGCAACCAAGGTAAGGTGGATGGAGTTTGTGCTAAGTTGTTGCAGCTTGAACATCGCACAAACGTTCTCTTAGAAACAGATATGGGTCACCCTTTCCTATGAAGTGAGGGAGCATGAAGATAAATTAAGGCTTAGCCTCGAAGTGGTTCCCATTCTCCTCTGGCAATACGATACATTAAGGTAGAGTAGTACGTCTCGGGTAGCATCAATCACAAAGGGGTATGAGACCTTGGGGAGCCAACTAATGAGGTTGTAGACCCACACCTGCTGGATTAGCAGCTGGTGTAGGACACGGGAGGGGGACGCATTCCAAAAGTCGACAATAGAGGATATATCGATGTCGTATCTCGTCAAACGACCCCCAACGTCTCGTGGCCACACTGACATGCACAAAGCTGCACATCCATACGAGCCACACGAAGCAAAACTTTTTTTTGACAAAATTAAAATAATGGGTGCGTAGAGGAGAATATGGGAAGACTCAGATGAGAAGGGAAGAAGTCCTTATGTTACGACAAGTCGGTAATGGCAAAAACGCACAAGCAAACATGACTCAAACAACGTACGATCACTATAGTTTCTTACAGCTAGATGACACCTAACTACGTGGTCACACGGCCTCAACATACCTCACCTCCCTACGACAAAGACCACAAAGCCCAGCAAGTGAGCCAAGATCCAGAGATCTCGTCTTTCCAACTATCGACAGAGTGGGCGATGCTGATTAGGCTATGAAAATTGTGACTAGATCACTCTCCTAATGCGCCCAAGGTCCTCCGGGGTCAATGTCTACTTGGTTTTAAAATTAGGCTTTTTGAGAGGTGTTTTGTGGGGCTGAAGGAAGGAGTGATGAAATCCACCACCTTATCTTGAAGACTATAGTTGGTGCCCCTTAACGTTGTTTTAAATCCTTAATATATCAAGCAACTCACCAAACACACAGTCACCTCACTCTTATTCCAATTCAAGTCCTACTAACTAATGCATGATTGAGAATAGGAGATGTGTACCTCACGCCAACACTCAACAACTGAAAGTAAAGCTAAATGAAAGGCAATTTACGTGCCTAAGTCAAGCAAGAATGACTAATTTTTTACCTTGGATTTTAATGGCCAAGTTGATTAAAAGAGGGATTGATTGGTTTATTGATTGATATGGGAGCAATCTATAGGTCCAAACATGCAAAATTGGCCTCTTAGACAACTATATTATCCATACAACCAACCAGAAGAAAATAAGAACAAAAACTGCTCACCAGACCACCCATTGGCGGTTTATGGCCACTAAGTAGTGGTCAGAGTAGCTCATTCTTCCTCCAAATTTCTCCTAGGATCTCTCCCTGATCCTTAAACGTCCTCCAACAAAGCAAAACTAAAAAAAGGTAAAATCCACTCAAATCGTCCAAACCAGAGTCTGGATAGAGCACCTTCTGGGAAACGACGCCAAAAAATTATTTAAATTAAGTTTAGACCGCAAGTGCACGACCACGATGAAGCGGTGGCAAGTACATGTCAAATCTACAAAGATGTGTGTCAACTTTGGTTCTTCTGAAATCAAGTGGCAAATAAGGAGAGAATAGTTTTGATTACACTAAACTAGGCTACACTAAACTAGGCTACACTAAACTAGAAAATAACAAATTAAAAGGATAGTAACTCGAGATTAACTAAAACTAAACTAAGCAACTAACAAAACTTGATGAAATTCAGTAAGGAAAACCCCTAAGGAGTGGAGTGTGAGTACACAAGTAATAAGGTGGCGAATAATGCATTCAATATGGAACAAGTATAGGTTGTCTTTTCATGGATAGAAAGTGTCTAATGGTTGTGTCAAAACCTATCAATCCAATCACTAACCTAGTTGATTAACATAAGCTACACAAGTTGGTTATTAAGAACCTAAATAAGCATGAGAGGTGTCCAAAAGTTGTGGCAAAACCCATCAAGTTAAGTATTCTATTTTAAACAAACAAGCATACATTCACATTCATCACATATTGTGTAAGATATATTCATTCACATTCTTCATACATATATAAAGTTCATCTCCACCCCCAAAGGGGGATGAAACTACTAACTACACATTAAGCCAACAATTATATTAAGAAAGGAAAACTTTCTAACTAATTATACTACAATTAAGGAAACAAAACTAAGCTAAACATGCAAGCATTAAAAGATACAATATGAACCTAACAAAAAAGTATTTTATTCAAGTCTCACATTACAAGTAGCATCCGTCCACTTGAGTTTTGCTCCAAAGGCTTACTCTATGTAGAGAAAATGGCTACCAAGAAAATGAGTGGTTTACAAATGAAGAATGAAGAATGAAGAAGGAAGAAGGAAGAAGGAAGAAGAGGAGTTCTATTTATAGACATGAAAAAGGAAACTGGGACAATCCCCCGGTGTGGGACCACTGAAACATGCCTAAACTGGACCTAAACAACATAATGCACAACCACGAGAAGCGAGGACAGATCTTAACCAAGCTGGACCGCTAATTAGCGGTCCATGGCCACAAATTAGAGATCCTTGTTGGTATGATTCCACCCAATTTCAGATGACTTCTTAAATGCTACAATTCTTCATGTGTGGTGCATGCTGGTCGGTTGGTTGATTCTGGGCCCGAATCTAGTCCAAAATACTCCTCATGATTGGTTATTCTTAGATACATTTTCCTTATTTTTGTTAACATTTTGGCGGATTGGTTTGGATTGGTTGATAATTATTTGATTGGTTTGGATTGGTTGATAATTATTTGATAACATTTTAGAATTGTTTGGATTCCTTGTTAGGGTTTGGATTAGTTTTTTTTTCTAAAATTTATTTGGGTTGATTGAGAATGATTTGGATTTGTTGTTTTGGTTTGGAATCGATTTGGATTAGTTTGAATTTATTGAGATTTATTTCGATTACTTCTTTTGGTTAGTGTTTGAGAATGATTGAGATTGGTTTGAAGTTGATTTGGATTGGAATTCGGTTGTTTCGAAGTTGATTTCTAGGTTTGTTTGTATTTAGTTTAGGTTGAATTGTTTGATGGAGTGTTACTTGTCGATTTGTTTAGTAATAATCTAGTTTGGAATTAGAAGAGTGTTTTAGACCTTGGAATAGTGGTTATATGATGGAATCCATTCACTACGTAAATTTTTATGGAAGGGAGTTGGAGACCAGAGAAAGTGATGATCGAAACAAGGTGTGTCGTTCCGAATTCCATTGTTTCGAAGTTGATTTCAAGGATTGAGTTGTTTGAGTTTGTTTAATGTTACTGGATTTGGATTTGGTGATCATAGTAACTGTTGGATGGAGTAGTTTTGGACGATTTTAAAGAAATCTTTAAAATGATTTCTAAAGAAAGTTGAGTTTAGAGTGGTTTTGGATTTGTTGTGTTAATTGGTTGAGATTTGGGAATTATTTGGATTAGTACTGGGTTTGATATATACCAAGTTTGATTTCAACTAACATTATTTGTTTATACAGTTGCAAAATGTCTAGCTCAAATGAGGCTCACGGTCTTGTTGACCCTTCAGTGTTAGTCATACAGAAAAATAATAGGTCATCTTCAATTCACAATAATGTAACTGTTTTAATTGAAATTGAAATTTATATGTATTGTTCAATCTTAGATTTTAACAAATTAATATATTATTTTAAGGAATAATTGCCTGATCTTAAGTGTATTGAGCATGACATTCACTTCAACACGAGATGAGGAAAGTACGGGTCGTGTCCATGAGGAGGTGAGTAGCTTCTGGTTGGTACGAAATCAAGTGGCGAATAAATGGAGAAGAAATTTGAGTATTCTAATCTAAGCTACACTAAACTAGTAAGAAGAAATGCGAAAGAAAGCAACTAATGAGTGATTCAAACTAAACTAAGAGAACTTAATGCAAAGCTATAAATCAGGAAGAGAGACCCCTAAGGGGTGGAGTGAGTACACACACGCAATAAGATGGTGAAGAATGCATTCAGTATGCACAAATGTAGGTAGTGTTTTCATGTATAGGAAGTGGCTAATGGTTATGGAAAAACATATCAATCCAATCACTAACCTAATTGATTAATGTCCACATACACAAGTTGGTTATTTCAGAACCTAAACAAGCATAGAAGGTGCCTAATAATTGTGGCAAGACTCATCAAGTGAAGTGTTCTACTCTAAACAATCAAGCATGCATTCACATTTATCAACACATTTCAAAATAAAACATTCATTTCCATTCTTTAATGCATGTATGAACATCATCTCCACCCCAAAAGGGGGATAGAACTACTCACTACTCATTAAAAGAAGACAAAATGAAATTATGGTAATTAAGATAGGAAATGGAGACATGCTAATTACTTCAACTAAGATTAAGATAAACAAAACAAGCTAAATAAGCATGCATTAAAACAAAGATAACATTAAACAAACTATGAAAATTATTTTATTAACATAACTCACATTACAAGTAGTATTCTTCTCCACCTTGAGTTTTGCTCCAAGGCTTACTCCAACTAGAGAGAATGCCACCAAGCAATGGGTGAATAGAAAGGAGAAGGAAGAGTTCTATTTATAGGCATGAAAAATAGTAATCGGGGATAATACTCCAGTATGGGACTAAAACGCATACCTATGGACTAAATACAACCTAATCTAACACCCGACGGAAGCACGTGTCGTTTGGGGCCAAATGGACCGCCCATTGGCGGTTTGGGACAGCCAATTTGTGGTCTTGATGGGCTTGATTGGGTCTTGTTTTGGGTGGCTTGATTCTGGCTTTATTTCTTCATGTTACTCATGCTAGTGTCCCCTATCATACACTGAATAGTAGGACAACCAGGGTCTTTGTACTTTGTGTACATGGGATTGGACAAAAGTGAACTCACACTCGTAGCTAAGAATGCTTTCTTAGGAACATTGGTCTTCCTCTTTGTTGTGCGGAGATCATTCAGCACTTTGGCATATTGAGGTATTTGTTGGATGACATCCAACAAGGGGATGTTAACCTTCACTTGTCTGAAGACCTATAATATCTTATCCATTGTGTCACTCTGTTTTTTGTTTAACCTACTAGGATATGGAGTGTTTGGCAGGTAGGTTTTCTATGGTGCCTGAGAAGGAGGTGTTGGTGTATTACCCTTACCCTCTTTCTCACCATTATTCCCAACGAGGGGCTGCGCAGATGGTGGTGGTGGCAAGGAAATATGATTGTTAACTTGCTTTCCTTTCCTTAAGGTTGCAATGACATTAACATGGTGAACAAGTTCCTCCACATGGTTCACTTGCCACCCCTGAGGTACCAAACTCTCATTTTGCAAGTGTGGTTGTCGGTACATGCGGGGATTACCCTCAGGTTGGCTTGGTAGAGTACCTCGCTCTCTCTCATGTACAGACTTAGCCAATTGACCCATCTGAAGCTCAAGAGATTTGAGGGTCTGCTGATTTGAAGTGAGAACTTTACTTGTGGATGACATAAATTTTTTAATTGATTCTCAATTCCACGAGTCAAGGTCTCAAGTGAATTGAATCGAGTTTCCATATTGTTGGAATTCGGGAAACCCGGTGGGTTGGTGATCTGGGTTTGGGGTGACTGAAAAGATTGTGAATGCATGGAAGGTTTGTGTGGTCTATTAGGTGGTCTAGAGAACTTTGAAGGACCACCCGGGCATTGTTTTGGTTCCATGAAAAGTTAGGGTGGTTCCTCTATCCAGGGTTATATGATGATGAATATGGGTCATTCCTTGGTCTATCATAGATGACATTGACATGTTCCATCTCAGGAGGAATGGATGCACAATCACCTCATACATGACCTATCCTATCACACATTTAAGAAGGAACCTGACCAGATGCAGACACATGAGACACACCTTGTTCGTTTGGAGCTCAATAGAATCCATATGGTGCATTAAGTACGTCATGCGTGCCTCGGTGGCCGTAGTGGTATCGACAGCAAATGCGGCACCCGATTTAATCCAGTTTTCATTTGCGATCCTTGCTTTTATGCTAGATGATGGTGATGGTTCCCTCACCCTCTCCCACTGCATGATTTTCTCAGCGAGGTCTTCTAGGAAATCCCATGCCTCCCTTTCATCCTTTCATAAGAACTCTCCTTGATTCATGGACTCAAGGAGAATTCGATACGGGATGTGAAGACCCTCGTAGAGGCTGATGAAATCCCCCACCTTATCTTATATGGGACCACCCCTCCTTAGTAGCGTTTTGGAGACTTAATCTAGAAAGCAACTCTCCAAACAAATGCTCAAATCACAATTGTTGCAATGCAATTCTTACTAACTAATGCATGATCATACACATTGCATGAATAAGAGTAAGAAATGCGTACCTTACGCCAGCGCTCAACAACTGAAAGTAAAACTAAAATAAAAGATAATCTACTTGCGTAAGTCGAGTACATGATGCATAACGTAAGTAAGCAAGAATGCCTAATCTTTGCTTTGGGTTTTAGTGGCCAAGTTGATTAAAAGGGGATTGATTATTGATCTGGGGAGAAACTATAGGTCAAAACATGACAAATTGAACCCCATACAACTATATCAGATGTGAAAACAAGCCAAAGAAAGGAGGAAGAAATTGGAGCTCATCAGACTGCTAGTTGGCGGTCTCAGGCCGCTGACTGGCGGTTCAAGTAGCTATGATCTCCTCCAAAGTTTTCCTAGTGATTTCCCTTGAGCCTTACAATCTCCTGAAACAAATAAAACTACAAAACAAAAATTAAATCCACTCGAATCGTCCAAACCAAAGTCTGGATTGAGCACCTCCTCGGCAACGACGCCAAAAACTTGTTTAATCGTTTAAAATATTGCAAATGCATGACGTCAGTGAAGATACGGAAAGTACGGGTCATGTCCACGAGGAGGTGAGTAGCTTCTGGTTGGTACGAAATCAAGTAGAGAATAAAGGGAGAAGATATTTGAGTATGCTAATCTAAGGTACACTAAACTACTAAGAAGAAATGCGAAAGAAAGCAACTAACAAGTGATTCAAACTAAACTAAGAGAACTTAATGCAAAGCTGCAAATCAGGAAGAGAGACCCCTAACGGGTGGAGTGAGTCCGCACATGCAATAAGATGATGAAGAATGCATTCAATAGGCACAAATGTAGGTAGTGTTTTCATGTATAGGAAGTGTCTAATGGTTTTGGCAAAACCTATCAATCCAATCACCAACCTAGTTGATTAACATTTACATACACAAGTTGCTTATTTCAGAACCTAAACAAGCATGGGAGGTGTCTAATAGTTGTGGCAAAACCATCAAGTGAAGTGTTCTACTCTAAACAAACAAGCATACATTCACATTTATCAACACATTTCAAAATAAAACATTCATTTCCATTCTTTAATGCATGTATGAACATCATCTCGACCCCAAAAGGGGGATAGAACTACTCACTACTCATTAAAAGAAGACAAAATGAAATTATGGTAATTAAGATAGGAAATGGAGACATGCTAATTACTTCAACTAAGATTAAGACAAACAAAACAAGCTAAAAAAACAAGCATTAAAACAAAGACAACATTAAAACAAACTATGAAGAATTATTTTATTAACATGACACACATTACAAGTAGCATTCTTCTCCACCTTGAGTTTTGCTCCAAGGCTTACTCCAAGTAGAGAGAATGCCACCAAACAATGGGTAAATACAAAGGAAGGTGAAATTTTCTATTTATAGGCATGGAAAAAAATTAATCCAGGACAATTCCCCAGTATGGGACTAAAAGCATATCAAATGTGAACTAAATACAACCTAATCTAACACTCTACCAAGGCATGTGCGCTTTGAAGCAATATTGACCGCTGATTGGTGGTCTGTAATTGTTTGATCGGGTCTGGATTTGTTTGGCGTGGTTCTAGCTTGATTTCTTGGTGTTTGATGAGCCCAATTTGGTTGTTGATGGTTGGTCCCGGATTTAATTGCCAAAATAATCCTCATTTTGGTGTGGAGCTTCTTGATTTGCTGATTGATCCTTTTGGTTTTACATCTGGGTCCTTTTCTCTTTCATCTCAGTCCATAAGTCTTGCAACTTAGTCATTTTCCTTGCTTTTGAGTTCTTTTTTAGTATCTTCTTCTCAAACCTATTTATTCTTGAAACTTAAACATAAACTCATTACATAGCATTACTTAGGCTAAAAATAAAGGATATAAGACACAAATATATGCATGATACGATGTCAATCAGTCATTTTCAATTCACAATAATGTTAGTGTTTTAATTGAAATTGAAATTTATATGTATTGTTCTATCTTAGATTTTAACAAATCAATATATTATTTTAAGGAATAATTGTCTGATCTTAAGTGTATTGAGCATGACATTCAGTTCAACACATGGACGGTGCAGGATGAGTGAGTATAGGGTTTGTTGCAGGTAGCTGGACTTGATACAGTTTCCCATTTGACCTGATTGCAACTTGATTGGAATGTGATCTGTGTTGTGGTTGATAGTGCTGACTTTTAGGCCTTAATTTATATTCATTTTGATGATTAATCAAACTAATATTATTTAATCGACTTAGTCAATCAAAGTAGGCAAACATGATTACATGCATTGCATATACTTGACAATTATCTTAATCGGTTGATCAAGATATTTAAGAGGAGAACTAAGACAAAGACTCATGAATGACGACTTGTGATTGACATCATTTCATACTTATATTTGTATCTTATATCCATTATCTTACACCTAAGCAATTCTACGTGACGAGTTTTATATTTGAATTTCAGAAATAAAGAGGTTTGAAGAGAAGAGGCAAGAAAGGACCCAAAAGCAGGAAAAAAAGACTTAATTGTGAGACCTGGGGACTAAGATGCAAGGGAGAAGGACCTGAATGTAAGACCGAAGGACCTAAGAGCAAAACAGAAAACTCCACACCATCACGGGGAGTATTTTGGCAATTCGATTCGGGTCGGAGCTCCAACAAGCGAAGTAGATGGATCCAAGACCAACAAATATATCAAAGAAAGCCCATAACAAAATTTAGCTCGATTTGGATCCCGTAGACCGCCAATTGGCGGTCTGGAACCACCAATTGGCGGTCCGGATCTTCCCGGATCCGCTAAGATTTCTGGAGCATATGTATTAGTGTTGTTTAGGCTATTTTTGGTATTTGTTTAGTCCAACATCGGGGGATTGTCCCGGATTACCTTTTTCTATGGCTATAAATAGAACTCTTCACCTTCCATTGTAATGACCCATTGCTTGGTGACATTCTCTCTACTAAGGAGTAAGCCTTGAAGCAAAACTCAAGGTGGAGAAGAATGTTATCTTCAATGTGAGTCATTGTTAATAAAATAATTGTTCTTAGTTCTTTTAATCTTGTCTTTTAATTCTTGCATGTTTCTTTAGTTTATGTTTCTTTCAATTAGCTTCTTTAATGTTCCTTTCTTGCTTAGTTAAATTTCCTTTCAGTATAATGTTCATTTTGTTAATGTAGGTAGTGTAATGATTAGTGAGTAGTTCCATCCCCATTTGGGGGGGGGAGTGGAGAAATATGTGATATGATCATGTAGTGTATTAGGTGTGTGTTATCTTAATCCCTTGAGCCTTATATGATTTCCATAACCATTTAATGGATTTCACTCTTATCTTTGATATGCTAATGCTCTTGAATGAAGCTTAGCTTATACTTAGATTAGTGGACCTATTTTATGGGGAATGATAAGGTGAAGATATGGATGGAATTAATATTGGAAACACAATTTGTAGTGTATGTACTCTTGTTGCCTTTACCTTGGTTAATGCCTTGTATGTTTTAGTGATATTGGGTTATCTTATTTCATGTGCAGGCATAGTAGGGTCTAGTCTTTATACATGAGTTCATTTAGCTTCATACCAATTATTGTCTTGTATTTTTTAACAATATAGTCTTATCTTATTTCATGTGGAGGCAAAGTTGGATTTAGTTTTATGATTTCATACAGTACATGTTGTGAGGAGCATAATTGAACACATACACACACATCTTTATATTCACATTATTTCTCCACCCCCTATGGGGCTTAGTTTTATCGCTTATCTTCCATTTCCTTTTGCAATTTAGTGTAGTTTAGTGTAATCAATCTTTCTCTCCTTTCTTTCCCACTCGCCTTCGCACAAACCAAACGTTGACACACCTCCCTGTGGATCGACCCATATTTGCCACTGCTTAAACACGGTCGTGCACTTGCGGTTAATTAAAATATACCAACCAACTTGTAATCAAAACTTTGGACCAAGACTTGTAATTTTTAATTTATTGAGTCCATAGGAAAATATGTAAACTTGAGAACTAGGATTCTATCGTAACAAAGTTCAGTCTACTGAACCCCATATGGTCAACCAAAATCTCCCAACAGTAGAACTTAGGTTGCTCTCTGGAATTGTCCAGTCGGATGACCGAAGTACCTCAGACCATTTTTGTACTTTGCTCCAACGGTCACATTTGAATTAAGCCTTAGAGCCCAATTGACTTATCCTGTTTTGGACGATCGGTCTTCTATCGGTCTACCAATTCCTTCTTGTCTTTAGGCACCCATTGCCTATTTCCAAGTGGCATATGATCATTATTTTCAACCAACTTTCGAGCAGCAATTGTCAGCGGAAAACCCACGCTAACTTTGGTCAACCAAAGTATACACGGTCTACCGAACTTGAGTAATCAGAGCCCAACCAATCTTATTGTCCACCTTGAAATGGTTAACCAAATGCAATTCGGTGAACCAAAATTAAATAGGGTGAAATTGAAAGTAGTTTGCGGAAGTTGGTGAAATGTGATCTGAATCATGTTCGGTCAATCGAAGCTTAAATATGAGCAATCCAACTTACCTGCTTCAGACTACTATTCTATAAATGGTCGACCAAACCAGCATCGAAAACTGCTCGATCCTAAAGCAATTTTTTCCTTCTCATTGGTCCACTTTCTGAACTCCCAAACGACTAGTAGAGTTTGAAGGCTTATAAATAGGGTCTCATATCTTACTTTTAGAACTCTTGAACACTCCCTATTGATCCCATACCCAAAGCCAAATCCTCTTCATATTCAATCTCTCATTCGTCTACACTCAAGCCAAAACTTCACCACTTGCATATCCATTCCATAACGATTTCCAAATGTGCTCAAGTATAGAGTGTTAGATTACGATTCCATTTTAATATCAAAGAATCACCAAGTTGTAAAGCTTTGAGGAAGCTCCCTCTCGGGTTGTGAGAGGAGACACGAGCGAGGCAAGGTTGTTCGCGAGGCTCGGTGGTTGTAAACGACATTGATCTCATCTCGGAACGGAGATCGGTTAGTAGAACCATAAGCGAGGCTTGGAGGTTTGAGCGAGGCTTGCGAGGAGGAATAGGACCGGGTGCGGTGCCGAACCTCTCTAACTTTGGTGTTGTCGAATTTTGTGGTTTGTATTGTCTTCTCCCTTAATACCTCAATTAGTGTTTTTAATTCTGCATTTATCTAGTGATTAGAGGGTCATTGATCCTAACAATCAGTATCAAAGCATTAGGTTGCTAATTTCATTTACTTAATCGTAATTTGACATGACATCTACTTCTAATCATTGTGATGGATTATCCACAACTAAGCCACATTTGTTTAATGGGTTAAACTATTACTATTGGAAGAAAATAATGAGAATATATTTGCAATCCAATGACTAAAATTTTTGGACATTCATCTTAAACCCATACACTCCTCTAAATGATGATGAAATTCTATCCTTAACTAAATCCAAAATTAAGGAAGCAAAAATGAATTCCCACATCATGAATATCTTGTATTGTTGGTTAAATGAAGGGGAATACAATAGGGTAAGGGGTTGTGAAAGTGTATATGATATATGACATATATTAGCAATGCACCATAATGGTTCAAATAGATTGAAAGAAACAAGGATTAGTTTCCTCATGCATAAATATGAATTATTTTGTTTGCAAACCTGTGAGAACATAAGCGAGATGCACACTCACTTCACTGAGATCATTAACTCTCTCAAAGCTCTTGGCAAGATTTTTAGCGAGGGAGAAGTGACTCGAAAGATTCTCCGGTCACTCACCGACGAATGGGAGGAGAAGATGACTGCTATCGAAGAAGCACAAGATATCACCAAATTGTCAGTCGAGGAGCTTATGGGTAGTCTCATGACATATGAGATACAAATGAAAGACCGAAAGGAGAAGGGAGCCAAGAAATCATTGGTGCTACATGTTGTCGCTAATTCCAACAAAGGAGATAGTGACATTGAAAAAGAATTGGTGACACAACAATTCAAGGAGTTCCTTAAGGAAGAAAAGGAAAGGAGAAAAGAAAATACGAAGAGGAAAAGAAAATAAAATAAAAGAAAAGAAAAGAAAAGAAAAGAAGAAGAAAGTTCTCAAAGCAACTTGGGATGATTCAACATCTTCCTCATCAATTGAATGTGAATTCACCTCAATGTTCTTCATGGCAATAGCCGATGACGGTTGTGAGGTATCTTCTTGCTCTAGTAGAGATTCAAATGATTCAAATTCATATAATCAACTTCAAATTGAATTCAATTAATTGCTTGAGAATTTTGAACAAATTCGCCAAAGAAACAAACTAGCAAGAAAGAAAATCAATAAGCTACAATCTCAAATTGAATCTATCATAAATAAGAAAATGATTTTCTTGCCAGTCATGATAAAATTGCATTAGAAACTCTCATTTGATTGATAAAATTGAAACTCTAAATTCAAAACTTCATGTACTAATAATACACAAGATCTTATTGCTAAAAATGTTGAATTACAAAAGGATCTTGAGAGATTTACAAAAGGAAAGAAAATGTTTGATATGCTTATAGGTAGTCAAAGATAATCTTTAGATAAGCATGGTTTAGGCTACTATGTTAACAACTACAAAAACCATGTTATTCACACTACTATGAATGGAAAGCATTTCTTTGTGAATAAAAGTTCCTTGAGTGTTTGGCCACCTAAGACCAAAATGGTTTGGGTACCAAAAATTAAAGTCAAAGGACCGAAGGTTGTTTGGGTACCACAGTTTTACTTGAAGGTACATAAAAGGAGAGTAGCGAATGACTCAAGCTAGAAAAGATCAATCCCAAGTTTCAAAGAAATAATTTGAATCGAAAGGAAATTGGAACCAATACCAAATCGAGGATCAAAAGTTATGTAACATTATCAATCCTCTTAGAAAAAAAAAGCTTTAAAAATTGGTTATAATCTAATGATATTGAATGCTTAATTGATAACATACATCATTGATGTTTAGGCCTTAGTGATAGGGGGAGCATATACTGTTATATCACTTAAGACGGTGGAAGAGTCTAGAGATGTAGAATTCTTTGATAATAAGTTTCTCAAGGATCATGACTTGAGTGTTTCTGGATCTACATATATGATTTCAGAATCTGCTGTAGAATCTAAGACATGTCCTTCAGACACTAGTCTCACAAAAGTAACTGTTGAAGTAGCTTCAGTTAGATTATGTACAAGAGAGAGAATTCCCAATAGTTTAAGTGAGGACTCTATCACTTACCATCTAGAGGGTGATCCATTCTCCTATCAGGAAGCAATGAGATCTAGACAATCGCTGTTGTGGGTAGAAGTCATTCACGAAGAAATTAGCTCTTGACTGCAGAACAACACTTGGTAATTAGTCGATTTGCCAAAAGGGGTTAAGGCTATAAGTTGTAAGTGGGTATTGAAGAAGAAAAGCTGAATAGTGAGGGATCAATAGCCAGGTATAAAGCACATTTAGTAGCTAAAGGCTATAAGCAAAAGACTTGAATAGACTACTTTGATGTTTATTCACTCGTGTGTCATCTATTAACTATAAGAATTCTTCTGGATTTGGCATCTATTGAGCACTTTATAGTGCATCAAATGGATATAAAGACAACTTTCCTAAATGGTGAGTTGAATGATGAAATCTATATTGAACAACTCGAAGGGTATGTCATAAAAGGTCTTGAGAACAAAGTGTGTAAATTAAATAAATCATATATGGCCTTAAACAAGCACCTATGATATGGCATCTTAAATTTGACACAGTGGTAAAGAGCTATGGATTCCAATCCAATTGCTCAGATAAATTCCTTTATCATTGTTCTATGTCGAATAAGATAGTCATAATAGGCTTAACTGTTGATGACATGTTAATTCTTGGTTCCGATCATTCAGTAGTGAGTGACATGAAAGCTACTTTAGATAAAGAAGTTGACATGAAAGATCTTGGTGTGAAAGAAAGCCTAAAAGGCAAGTCATTTCCCTTAACTAGTCTCATTATATTGAGCAACTACTTTCTACCTAGGGATACAAAAAGTGTAAACCGAATGAGACACCTTGTGGTTATAGTAAAGGACTAAGTCCAAATGGAGTCAATGTGGATTAATTAAGATATTTTAAGCTGATTGGTAGTCTTATGTATCCAATGAGTTGTTGTAGACCAGACATAACTTTTGTAGTTGGGATGCTGAATCATTTCACTAGTAATCCTAGTAAAAATCATTGGGATGCCCTCAATAGGCTGATGAGATACCTTCAAGGTACTAAAGATTATGCTTTATGTTATTCTGGTTTTCCTTCAATTATGGATGGGTATTCTGATGCCACCTGATGCTCAGAAATTGGGATAGTAAGACTACCAGTGGGTTTGTATTCACTCTGGGTGGAGTTGCTTTAACTTGGAAATCCAAAGATATACTTGTATAGCATTTCCATCAATGGAATCACAATTGTATGCTTTAGCTTCAGCCGATGAAAAAGCAGAGTGGGTTAGAATCTTATTATGCATATTCCTTTGACTGAAATGCCCTATTTAATTCAAAAAGAAGACATATGAGACTAGCATGTGTTTTGTCATTCTGTAGTGAGTGAAAATGGAGCTATCACTTTAATTGACGTGCGATCGAGGGATAATATGGTTGATGCTCTTACAGGGGTATCATAAAGATTGATTATTCAAAATAGTTGGGGAAATGGGGTTGAAGACTTTGAGAGATATGTCTTAATTGTCATTATTATACCTTTAATTGTGTATTTTGAATTATGGAATCTACCTTTGTTAACCAAAATGATAAGCACGCTGTATATGTTTTATTGATGCTCATGGTTCCTGACCTGTTGGAAAAGGGGAGTTGTCTCATTCTAAATCTGATGTAGATGACTTTCACCTCATCAAATGGTTCAACCTAGGAAAGTTTATGTCATTCCAAATATGATTATTCAATCCAACCAGCTTGGACTAATCTTGGTTAAATGGTCACATTCCAAATTTTATGATCAACTATTTAACTTTAAGGAGTTGTAACTATAAATTCCAAATTGAAACATGAATGGTTATTTTGCATAAGAAGCATGTTGGTCATGTTATTGAAACATGACATTATATGTTTTCATTATTGTAAGTGAAGCGACTATTGCTCATGTTCATCATTGAAACTAGACAATGGTCATTACCTCACTAATATACTTAAATGGATGGCTCTTTGTAATTCAAATTGTTTAGGCCTTGTTCATAATTTATGAATGGTTGTTTTGCATATGAAACTTATTGATGCTTATGAATATGATTTTTGTTTATGACATCAATACATGTTCTTCTTTGTTTGATGTTGTTCTAAGTTCATTTGCTAGAACTAAAAACTCTTGGTATAATTATTTAAATGATTCGATTCATAATAATATGAACTCCTTGTGTTTACATTCTACAATGGATGGCAGAGATGGTGGAGAGCTTCAGTGGGATCCTGACTAGGATGACTTGCTTTCTGAATGATTATATCATTTATATTATGTGTGGGGGACTTGAAAGTTCACTTGCATTGTCCCATTTTAATGGAGTCCATTTATTTGAGACTTACATAATGTTTTGTGAACATTACGTATATTTAGTATTTGTATGACTATGAATCGTCTAACACATCTACTTATTTTTGTATATTATGCATATGTTAGTTGTGAACTGGTTCTAAGATATTTTTGATGTTGGAATAGGAGGAGTTTAAATTGATTCCAAATGGTTTATTTTTATTTAATCTTGGAACATATTCATGACAGTGGTTATGCACCTACGTGGATAATGTTGTGTGGTGAACATATGATGAGATTATTAGATATATTATCTCAAGATATTTATCTTATATATATATATCCATATGTTATTGATTGACATCATATCATGCATATATTTGTCCCACATCGGGGGATTGTCCCGGCGTGCCTTTTTCTATGGCTATAAATAGAACTCTTCACCTTCTAATGTAATCACTCCATATTTTGAGTGGCTATTCTTCCTACTAGAAGTGAGACCTTGAAGCACACACTAAAGTAGGAGGATGCTACATGAAATGTGAGTCACTTTAATAAAAGTTTCTTTATTATGTTGTTTGTTTCATATTTCTTGCTTTACTTTGTTTAATTTCATTTCATTACTTTTAGTAGCTGAGTTAATATGCTTTCCTTGCTTAGTTTAATAATTAGTCTAATGTGTAGTGGGTAGTTTCATCCCCTTTGGGGGGTGGAGTAGATGCTCATACATTATACTAACAGACACGAATTATTGACTCACTAGGTTCAGGGTGGACTTCTTTAAATGTTTGAGTACTGAAACCCTATGACTAAACACCCCCCGAGGGAAAACCGGGGTGCATCCTAACGACTCGATAAGACCTAAAGCCAGTAAACTAGATATCCTAATGCATCAAGTTCAAGACAATTTTGGGAGTTTTCTTTTTACTTTGCCTCTCAACGATTTTTGCACATGCTAAACACACGCAAAACCCAGAAAAACATTTTCTTTCGCAAACACATGAAGATTTTGAAAGAAATGTGAAAATTTTAAAGCACTAGGCAAGCAAAAGAAGACAAGTCACCCAAGGATCATGGCAAGCAGATATATCGATATTAAATGCAGCACACTAACATGACCCTAGCAGTACAAACAAAAGAAAACAAACTCAAAGGAAAACGACTCGACTACGTACACACGTAAAACACCCCCCCCCCCACACACACACACCTACTTCATGCATTGTCCTCAATGAATGTGAGGCATGATACCACATGGATTTATGCATGAAAAATGGAAGATCTCACCAACATGAAGCGCAAAAGGAAGTTTGTGGTTATGTCAATGGACACAAACCCGAATTCCCTCAAAACTTGTGAGATACTGAAGAAGGGAGACAAATACGTGAAGAAATGGGGCCCAAGTACACAAGGGTTGGGGCCCACAACAATCAATGCTCGCTCATGGAGTCTTTTATTACACACATTTTTTTTAATAGAACTATGTACAAACATATGTTCTCATCTTCAATTGTCAAAAGACATCAAATGAGGATCTCAAAAGTGGGTCAATGTACTTGGAAAGGGAACATGACACCACGCGGGGCCAGAATATTCATGCGTGGCCCCCCTTCACAAAGAGCACAAGATGAAATGAGAGGTTCATGAATTGGACGCAAAGGCGTCTCAATCAAAGGATCAAACTGAAAGAGCTTGAACCTCTCGAGAGTTTGGGAAATAAGGGGCAACGGAAGAAGAGTTTCTCCTATTGCGCTGCTGAAGTTATGATCGTCAATCCAAACTCTCCAACCAACTGGCTGGTGAGTCGGAAGGAGGTCAAGAACATCGTTAGGCATGTCTGACTCACCAGGCAAACAAAAATTGGGTCTCATACCCAAGGTATCCTCTAAGGAACTCCTAATACCCTCATTACCAATGTAGTTGTTTGATGTTCCATCATTTCCAAGATGATCCGGAACAATAGTGAGAGGCAAACTCTCATCAAGTTGTTTGAAATTGAGGGTCCTAGGGAGCTCTTGCTCCACCAGAGGTGAGTCCTTAAGAGACACAACATGAAGATCGTGTGGCTCAAGGGCCATGGGACAAAAAGATAAGGCACAATCTTGTGCCGACGCATAATGAAATTGGTCCATGTTATTCTCAATTTGGATCGAATCCCCCACAATGTGATCATGAATTGAAACCCCAAGTCCCTCAGACTTACTAGGAGTTTGACTCTGAAAGATTGTGCTTTGAATTTGTGAATGTGGTGGTGGTTCTATATCAAAAGATGAATCCACATGTTTACAAGAAATGTCACCCTCCTCACGTTTACTTAATTGTTGTGTACTTTGACTCACATACATTTCCATAGTTTGCAGGGAATCGTGATTGGACTTCAACACAATTTTGAGTGGTTTCCATGAACGTTTGGAGGGCTTGTTCCAAAGAATCAAGTTTGGGGTCAACTGTGAGGTTCATGTCAGAATTTGGGGAATGGATGGGTTGGGTGGTGATGGACTGAGAATGAGTCCAATGATTGGTCGTGGGGTGTTGGTAGAATTCAGGATATTTAGAAAGAGGGTACTGGGTGGGAGTGATGTATAAGAATTTGAATAAGAATTGTCTCCCCACGAATCCATCCTTCTCGGGTTGTACACGGATGCGTAATAGTCATATTGAGCATTTTGGGAAAAGGTATGCTCATACTCAGGCTCTGAAGGAACATAAGGACATTCCCCGCAAACATGACCACTCAACCCACAACAGTGACACGGTATGGCTACTGGAGCCACCGATGCACTCATGTCTTCTACCACATGCATGAAAGAGGCCAAAGGTTCTTGCAATGACTAAGTTTGATGACCAACATATGATCCGACGTAACTAGATGGAGATCTAGCAGTCAGTGCCTCTCTCATATCACCCCTATATGTAGATTGCTCAGTCACACAATGAAGATTATCCCAACCACACAATGGGGATTGTTCGTCTGAGCCACCCCAGGTTGCATAGGTCCGGAGTACCAGGGAGAATTGTCCTGGTCCCAATAATGATATGGATGGTCGCCCAAGTAACCATCCATCTCAACAAAAGAACTCTTGAGTCGATCACTCTCACAACCACGAGGCCAAGCTCGCAAAAAGTGCTCGACTCGACCCTAAAATGTTAACAGAGAGTGTAAATGGGAGGAGACTAAAACATAGAAGTAGGTGAGAAGAAGATGACTCAGAGGAGAAGGGACGAATCCCTAAAAACTAGCATAGGTAAAGGGTGAGGGTAGAAGTCTAGTCTAGCAAACAAGGCTCAAACAAGCTTAGGCTGGCTATGGGTCCTCACAGCTAGATGACGCCTAACTGCGAGGTTACACGGCCTCAACACGCCTCACCTCCCTACGATGAAGACCACAATGCCAGCAAGTGAGCCAAGATCAAGAGATCTCGTCTCTCCTACTATCGAGAAAGTGGGCGACGCCAATCATGCTATGGCGGTCGTGACCGACTCACTCTCCTAATGCGCCCAAGTCTTAATGGCCAATGTGTACTTGCTTTTAGATTAAGGCTTTACTTGAGTGTGCTTTTTGGGGCTAAGGGAGGGTGATGAAATCCCCCACCTTATCTTTGAAGACTATAGGTGGTGCCCCTTAAGATGTTTTGATCCTTAAGCTAGCAAGCAACCCACCAAGCAAACACTCACCTCACTCTTGTTTCGATGCAAACCTTACTCACTAATGAATGTCCTAATGCGTAAATGAGTGTTAAGGAATGCGTACCTCTCTCCAGCAATCAACGACAAAAATTAAAACTAAGAGAAGACAATTAACATGCTCAAGTCATTACTAGATGATGCATGACCTAAACATAGCAAATGCCTAATCTTTTGCTTTGGGTTTTAGTGTCCAAGTTGATTAAAGGAGGGTTGATTGGTTATTTATTGATTTAGGAGGAAACTATAGGTTCACACATGCCAAATTGGGCTCCCAGATAACTAAGATGTAAATAAAAACAAACAGCAGAAAATTGGGGGTGCAAATATCTCACCAGGCCGCGAAACAACGGTCTCGGATCGCTATTTGGCGGTCTCGAAGGCTTGAAGTGCTCCCAACTTTTTCATGCTTCTTCCCTTTGTATCTCAAACGTCCTGAAACAACAAAAAAACTAAAACAAAAAATCAAATCCACTCGAATCGTCCAAACAAGTGTCTGGACTGGCACCTCCCCGGCAACGGCGCCAAAAACTTGTTGAACGTTTTAATTAAACCGCAAGTGCACGGCGTCAGTGAAGACATGGAAAATACGGGTCGTCCTCAAGGAGGTGAGCAGCCTCTCGTTTGCACGAAATCAAGTGGCAAAAATAGGGAAGAGAGTTTGATTATCCTACTCTACGCTACACTACGAACTACGAAATGAGAACGAAAGCAATAAACGATGAACTACCAAACTAAACTAAGAACTAAATAAGTGCTGGAATTCAGAAATAGAAAACCCCTAAGGGGTGGAGTGAGTGCACACATGCAAAGAGGTGAGTGTTGAACACATTCTTTAAGCACAAATAAAGGTGGTGTTATCATGCATAGGAAGTGTCTAAATGTTATGGCAAAACCTATCAATCCATTCACCAACCTAGTGGATTAACATTTACATATACAAGTTGTTTACTTCAGAACCTAAACAAGCATGAGAGGTGTCTAATCATTTTGGCAAAACTCATCAAGTTATAAATTCTATCCTAAACAAGCAAGCATACATTCTTGTTTTATCAACACATTGTAAATAAAGCATTCATTCCATTCTCTAATGCATGTATGAGCATCTACTACACCCCCCAAAGGGGATGAAGCTACTCACTACACATTAGACTAATTATTAAACTAAGCAAGGAAAGTATATTAACTAAGCTACTAAAAGTAATGAAATGAAATTAAACAAAGTAAAGCAAGAAATATGAAACAAACAACATAATAAAGAAACTTTTATTAAAGTGACTCACATTTCAAGTAGCATCCTCCTACTTTAGTGTGTGCTTCAAGGCCTCACTTCTAGTAGGAAGAATAGCCACTCAAAATATGGAGTGATTACATTAGAAGGTGAAGAGTTCTATTTATAGCCATAGAAAAAGGCACGCCGGGACAATCCCCCGATGTGGGACTAAACAAATACCAAAAATAGCCTAAACATCCTCTAATACATGTGCTGGAGAAAGTTGAACGGATCCAGAGTGATCTGCACCGCCAATTAGCGGTCCATAAAGTTTGGATCGGGTTGGAATTTGTTGTGGGCTTTTCTTGCTGGTATTGTTTGTCTTGGATGCGGTTACTTGACTTGTTGGAGCTCTGACCTGAATAGAATTGCCACAATACTCCCCATGATGGTGTGGAGTTTTCGGTTTTGCTCTTTGGTCCTTTGGTCTTACATTCAGGTCCTTCTCCCTTGCATCTTAGTCCCCAGATCTCACAATTCAGTCCTTTTTCCCAGCTTTTGGGTCCTTTTATGCTTCATTTTTTCAAACCTATTTATTTCTGAAATTCAAACATAAAACTCGTAACATAACATTTTTAGGTGAAAGATAATGGATATAAGATGCAAATATGAGCATGAAATGATGTCAATCAATTAAGCTTAAACCGCAAGTGCATGGCCACGATGAAGCGGTGAGAAGTATAGGTCGAATCCACAGGGTGGTGTGTCAACTCTGGTTCTTTAGAAATCAAGTGGCAAATAAGGGGGAGAAGGAATTTGATTACGCTAAACTAGGGTACACTAAACAATATCTAACGAACAAGAAAGATGAAAGCACAAGACTAACTAAAACTAACCTAAGCAACTAACAAACAAGAAAGGCGAAATTTAGTAAGGAAAACCCCTAAGGGGTGGAGTGTGTGTACACAAGTAATAAGGTGGTGAAGAATGCATTCAATAAGGCACAAGTGTAGGTTGAGTGTAGGTTGTGTTTTCCTACATAGGAAGTGTCTAATGATTGTGTCAAAACCTATCAATCCAATTACTAACCTAGTTTATTGAAATGAGCATAAACAAGCATGATAGGTGTCTAAATGTTGTGGCAAAGCCCATCAAGTTAAGTTTTCTAAAACAATCAAGCATACATTCACATTCATCACATATTGCATAAGATAACATTCATTCCTATTCTCTATACATGTATAAATATCACCTCCACCACAAAGGACATTCTCACTAATATACTAAGATTAAGAAAACAAAACTAAGCTAAACATGAAAGCATTAAAAGAGACAGCATTAAAACAAAAATTAGGAAAAATTATTTATTGATGACTCAAATTACAAGAGCATTCTTCTCCACTTGAGTTTTGCTCCAAGGCTTACTCCAAGTAGAGAGAATGACCACCAAGAAATGGGTTGGTTACAAAGGAGGAAGATATCTATTTATAGACATGAAAAATGCAACTGGAGACAATACCCCAGCGTGCGACTAATGAAACATACCTAAACTGGACATAAACTACATAACCCACAACCATGAAGAATCGGGTTGTATTCGGACCCAAATGGACCACCAACTGGAGGACTAGGGCCCGAATTTAATTGTCAAAATACTCCTCATGATGGTGTGGAGTTTCTCAATTTGCTATGTGAGCCTTTCGGCTTAACATCCAGGTCCTTCCCTCTTACAGATAAGTCCTTGTGTATGACGAACAGGTCCAGTTTGCTTCATTTAAGTCATTTCTTCTTATATTTGAGTAATTTTCTCTTCTATTCTCTTATTTATTAATTAATATCTGAAAATACACAACAAACACTTGAGCAGAACAAAATTGGGTAAAATTAAGGAGATATAGCATGAATACGATGCATGATATGCTAGTAATCACTAGCTCATACAAAACGTATTGGACTTCCCAAGAATTGCCACGAAAACAAGGTTGGAGCTAAAACTACACATGGTACAAAGTTGATAAGTCCACAGGACGAGGATCTCTTTATGCCTACTTTTATGTGTTGTGCAATTCCGATGAAGTTCAGCATTTTATGTAAAAGCACATGTCCCTAATGAAGGAAAAATATGCTACATGGAATGATCAACAAAGAGTTAATGCTCAAAATAAAATATTCATTGATTAGTTCAGGAAAATGGTGTACAACCATAATGTTTCTGAGACTTTGATGTGGTTGACTATAGGCTTAATCCTATTGTCACATCTTATAGTAGTTTCGATGTCAAAGGATACTCCTACAAAAATATATTGAAGACGACAAAAGCACAATGCAAAACAGCTGGGTCAGTTTAGTTGTTGAAACTTTGCATATCTCTAGTTCGAAAGATAAAAATCTTATATATGTAGAGATGTCATACTATGGTCAAATTAAAGATATACGGTGTTGAACTTCACCCAATTCGATGTAGCTGTATTTAAATGCAAGTCGGAGGACAATAACAATACCCTTCGGGTGGATGACTTGGGATTTACCTTGCTGAACCTTAAAAACCACGATTTAAGGAAAAACTTTTATTTTGGCATCTCAAGCAAAACATTTTTTTAATGAAGCATACCCCTGTGATAATCACTAGTCGATCGTTTTAAAAGTAAAACAATATATTATTTCTTAAGAAGATGTCAATGATATTGAAGAAATTCACCTATTTTCAACACAAGTGCCTGAATCAAAACCAGTCGATGATGATAGAAATGCTGATAAAGTACTTATTCGAGCGGATCATAATGAACGAATATGGATCGAAGGTCGTTATACAAAAAAGGAAAAATAAAATCTTAAAGGTTAACCTAGTATTTTATTCGTTTATGTTAAGAACTCATGAGTTAATTGTGTTTATGAACTGACCCAGCTCAGAATGTACATTGACTTTATTCTTTTATAGGTGAATGGCCCACTTCCAAGGATACATTTGTTGTGGCAGAAATTAAAGTAAATGTCGTTCAACAAGGTTTTTCAATTGCAGGACATTAATTGACAGATTTATAAGAAAATATATTTTTGCCCTGAAATAAATTTAAAAACATAACACGTCGGTTTTAAGGTCGTGTGACCTCACAGTTAGGCGTCGTCTAGTTGTAAGGACCTATAGTGACCTTAGATTGCTTGAGTCGTGTTTGCTAGATTAGGCTTCTACTCTTGCCCACTACCCATGCTATTTCTAGGGATTCTTCCTTTCTCATCTGAGTCTTCCCCTCCTTTATATTCTACGAGTAGTCTCCTCCTCTGATTACACCCTCTGTTGTGTGTGGTTTTATAGTCGAGTCGAGCATTTTATGCGAGGATCGGTTCGTTCGGGTGAGAGCACTCGACTTGAGAGGGTGCATTTTTCTTCTTGGACAGACGATCTAGGTGGTCACCCATCTTCACCTCGAGCTCCTTTGGAGCGTGAGGCCGAGTCATCTCGTAGAGGTGGGAGAGATTGGGTTCCATACATGGATTACCTCAGTCCACTCCCACCACCACATAGACCTCCTTCTCCTCTTCCAACTCTGAAGGAAGAGGGATTCGGTCAGAATCGAGTCTCTTGGTGCACCACCACCTTTAGCTTGACGGGATAGACCGATGACTTTGTGGGGGCGGACCCATCCTGTTCGGGACATGCAACCGTCTTGCATAGTTCTCCCACCTGCTCGCGAGAACAACTATGAATTGAAAGCTCAATATGTGAGCATGCTTCCTACATTCACTGCTAAAAAGGAGGATCCGTGTATCTTTATACATGAATTCAAGGGGGTATGCTCCATGTTCAAGCTTCAACAACTTGACGATGATTCAGTCTGGTTGAGAATGATTTCTTTTGCGTTGAAGGATAACGCGAAGAAATGGATGTACAGCCTCCTGACGAGCTCGATTCGGTCTTGGGATGACTTTGTGACCGTTTTTCTGAAGAGATTCTTCCCTCAAAGGAAGACCCAACAGATACGGTACCAGATACATCAAGGGTGCCAGACTGAGATTGAATCCTTTCATGCTTTCTTTGAGAGGTTCAAAGACCTTCTCCAGTAGTTCCCTTATCATGGACTTGAGCTATGGTTGTTGTGCCAGATTGTTTATGAGGGCCTCAACTACAACACCCGTACATTGATGGAGTCGATGTGTCAGGGTGATTTCTAAATGAAACTCATGGATAAGGGGTGGGGACACTTTTGAATTAATGGCTGAAAGTACCTTTGAGTGGGACACCATGAGAGAGCCACCAGCCTCCAAGTCTTCTGGTCGAGTTGGATCATATCAAGTTGAGTCAATTATCTCGTCTGAGGCAAAAATGGTTGCTCTCATGTATGGGATTGAGAGTTTAGAGTTGGACCGAGCTCCTGTAGCTCAGGTCGCTACTCCCGCATGTAGTAGGTGTGGACTTACGGGACATGATGACTTGGAATGTGCTTACGCTACAAGGGATGCTGAGCATGCAAATGTGATGTATAAACATGTCCCGTAAGGACCCGTGCAGTCACTCCTACAACCTAGCATGGCGAAATCATCCTAACTTCCCTTGAGGGTCTAGTAGGGGTCATAGTCAGAGCTCGCACGCTCAACCTCAACCTCCACCTCATAACCCTCCATGCCCATCGACGACTTAGCAACCCCCACATCAAAGGTCTCAGCACCACAATCACCAACCTCCTCAGGCATCACCGTCGGGTTATTCTAACCAAACTCCACCACCCCAGCGGGTTGACCCGAAGGACCCCACTCTTGAACAAACCCTTCACGTGTTCATGCAGACCACACAAACCATGCTTACTGCCAACAACAATTCGGTCAAAGCATTGGAAATGCAAGGCAACCAATTGGCTCATCAGCTTCATGAACGTAAGAATGGTCAGTTACCGAGTCAACCTGTGGTAAATCCCAGGGGTTAACTTTCTCAGGATAGGCAGGATGTGCATAGTATTGAAGATGACCCTTCCCAACTTGCAAATGGTGTTCATACCTTAAGATCGGGAAGGGTTGTTGACAACAATGTGGAAATGCATGCATCCAACCCTATTGGTGACTCTTTTGACGAGGGTCGTGAGTCTTGCAAGGAACATATTCCTGAGACTCCTCCTCATGATAGTTATGTCCCCAAGGCACCATTCCCTCATAGGTTGACTAAAAGACGTGATGAGCATTGGGACAAAATCATTGAGGTACTTAGGCAAGTCAAGGTGAACATTCCGTTGACGGACATTGTTCAGCAAATACCACTGTATGCCAAGTTCCTTAAGGACCTTTGTACCATTAAGAGGATAACAAATGTCCCTAAAAAGCATTTTTAGATGCCAATGGAGTTCAATATTGACACAACTCATGCAAGTCAAATACAAGGACCCCCGTTGTCCAACTCTTTCTTGCATGATCGGTACCGTGACAATTCCTCAAGCTCTATTGGATTTGGGAGCATCTATGAACCTCCTACCCTACTCTATCTATGTCAACCTTGGAATAGGCGATCTTAAGCAAATGAGGATCACCATCCAGTTGGCTGATAGATCCATCAAGATTCCACTTGGAAGTGTGGAGAATATCCTTATTAAAGTGAGCGAGTTTGTATTCCCAGTTGATTTCATCATCTTGGATACTGAACCGGTATCCAACCCACAAGGACAAATTCCAATGATCCTTGGGAGGCCATTTCTAGCGACATCTAATGCTTTGATAAATTATCGCAATGGCTTGATGAGCTTATCTTTTGGAAACCTCACGGTGGATGTCAACATCTTTAATCTTGGTAAGCAACCTGGGATCTTCGACGATGCTGTCAGAGCCAATTTCATTCAAGACACGGATGAGCTTGAGTCATTGGGCTTGTTCAAATCACATCGACATACTATTGAGGTGCCCAATGATCTGGTTACGATTGGAGATGAGTTTGAGGAATCCACCTGTGAACTTCTGGATGAGGAGGAACATCTAAGTGTTTGATTCTCTTACCCTGTGGCCCTTAAGCCACTTGAAATTAACTCTGAATCCAACAAGGACCCACCTCCGGTCGAGCTTAAACTGTTCCCCGATAACCTTAAATACATCTTTTTAGGGGATAATGAGGCATTGCCCCTTATTATTGCTTCTGATCTTGCAAAAGATCAAGAGGTTGACCTTAAAAAGTCCTCTTTGAAAACAAAGAGGCTATCGGGGGGTCCATGAATGACATCAAGGGAAGAAGCCCTGGTATTGTCCAGCATCGGATCCATATGGAAGAGAATTCTAGGCCCCACCGGGACCCACAACAAATATTGAATCCTATGCTGAAAGAAGTTGTCCGAAAGGAGGTTCTTAAGTGCTTGGATCATGGTATAATATATCCTATTTCTGATAGTTCGTGGGTGAGTCATGTCCATGTCGTTCCCAAGAAGTCAGGCGTGATGGTTGTTGAGAATGAGCATAACGGGGTTATACCAACACGCCTGCAAACTAGCTGGCGTGTTTGCGTTGATTATCGCAAGCTCAATGCGGCAACGTGGAATGATAATTTCCCATTGCCATACATTGATCAAATGTTGGAAAGGTTGTCTGGACATGATTATTATTGTTTTCTTGATGGATACTCCGGTTACAACCAAATTCCCATCTCCCCCGAGGATCAAGAGAAAACCACTTTTACATTTCCCTTTGGCATGTTTGCCTACCGTTGCATGCCCTTTGGGTTATGTAACGCGTCAGCAACATTTCAAAGGTGTATGATTAGCATCTTCTCAAAAATGGTAGAGCGTTTCCTTGAGATATTCATGGACAACTTTTCCATATTGGCGCTTCCTTCGATGAGTGCCTTCATCACTTGAGCCTTGTCCTCAAGCGATGCCATGAGAAGAACCTCGCTCTTAATTGGGAGAATGTCACTTCATGGTGAAGCGAGGTATTGTACTTGGACATGTGGTCTCAAGTAGTGGAATTGAGGTCGACCCCGCCAAAGTGGGTCTTATTGCCACCAAGCTTTTTTGACCGTAAAGAAAGAGTTGAGTTTAGCTCCCATAATTAAGGCACCGGTGTGGACTGAACCCTACGAGTTGATGTGTGATGCATCTAACTTCGCTGTGGGAGTAGTGCTTGGGCAACGATTGGACAAATCGCCTCATGTGATCTACTATGCTAGTAGAACACTCAATGATGCCCAATTGAACTACACTGTGACCAAGAAATAATTCTTAGCGATCATATTCACTTTAGAGAAATTCCGGTCATACTTGATTGACTCCTACATGATTATCTATTCTGATCACACAACCATCAAGCACCTCATGGCAAAGAAGGATGCAAAATCTCAACTCTTGAGATGGATCTTGTTGTTACAATAATTCAATCTCGAGATTCAGGACAAAAAATGGTGTGAAAATGATATAGCAGACCAATTGTCTCATCTTGAGACGACCAACCCACAGGACCAAATTACCAATGACAAATTTCCTGACGAACAATTGTTCATGATCGAACGTAACCCTTGGTTTGCTGACATTGTGAACTCCCTCGTGACCAAGCAACTTCCTATGGGTTGGTAAAAATTTGACCAAACCAAATTTAGATCTTATGTCAGATTCTTTCACATGGACGACCCCTATCTATTCAAATACTGCTCTGACTAATTTTTCAGGCGATGCGTCCCAAATAACGAGTTCCAAAGTGTGCTCCAATTTTGCCACTCTGATGCATGTGAAGGACACTTTGGAGTAAAGAAAATTGTTGTCAAGGAACTCCAATCTAGATTTTATTGGCCTTCGCTTTTCAAAGATGCTAACGAATGTTGTAAGCAATGTGACTTGTGCCACGCCAGCACCTTGGCAGGATAAGTCGACGTGATATGATGCATTTGCAAAATATCATTGTCGTCGACATCTTCGATGTGTGGGGCATCGACTTTATGGGTCCTTTCCAGAATTTGTTTGGGAATGTTTACATTCTAGTATGCGTCTAAGTAGGTAGAGGTTATCCCCACAAAGAGCAATGACAACAAGGTGGTCACCAAATTCTTAAAGGACATTTTTGCACGATTTGGTACTCCTCGTACCATAATCAGCTATAGGGGTACCAACTTCTGCAATCACTCCTTCGAAGTGTTTATGAGGAAGTATGATCACCCACAAGCTTGCGACCCTATACCATCCGCAAACTAGTGGGCAGGTCGAAGTCTCTAACCGTTAATTAAAGCAAATCCTTGAGAAGATAGTTAATTCCTCGAGGAAGGATTGGTCGACTAAACAAAATGAAGCGTTGTGGGCTTTCCGCAGCGCGTATAACAACAATTTAGGTATGTCCCCATATCGCGTAGTCTACGGTAAGGCTTGCCACCTACCTGTCGAGCTCGAGCATCGTGCTTTCTAGGCGATGAAGAACTTAAATATTGATCTTGATCAAGCAGGGGTGAAGCATAAACTCGACATTGTGGAATTGGAAGAGCTACGCAATGATGTGTATGAAAATGACAAAATTCATAAGTCCTGAGCCAAGATGTCTCATGATTGCATGATTATGCGAAAGGTGTTTACAGTCGGGCAGAAGGTGTTGCTCTACAATTCCCGGCTTCATCTGTTTGTGGGTAAGCTCCACAGTCGTTCGTGTGGCCCTTTAACTGTGCAAGTCGTATTTTCTCATGGAGCGATTGAAATCCTGAACCTAAGGAATGGCGACGTGTTCAAAGTTAATGGACAATGCCTCAAACCTTACTTCGAGGGGGCACCAGCTGAAGTCAAGGAGGTCATGTTCCTTAATGAACCTCTCTCGCACTCAACCATTCATGTTCTTGCATGAATGATTGAGATTTCATGGTTCTACATATATATGTTTAAATATAAAAAAAGAAGACTCCAAGAGGGAGCACAACTTATTGTAGGCTCCAACCTCTGTGTATTTGGGTCTTATATGTTTCACGTATTTTTCTCCCTTCTTTAGTATTTCATAGGTTTTGAGGTAAATTCGGGTTTGTGTCCATCAACATGACCTTGAAACTTTCCTTGTGCTTCACGTTGGTGAGATCTTTTCTTTTTCATGCATATATTCATATAGTATCATGCTTACATTCATTGAGGATAATGCATGAAGTAAGAGTGGGGGTGTTTTACGTGTGTACATAGTCGAGTCTTTCTCTTTTTGTTTTGATTTCCTTTGTTTGTATTGTTAGGGTCATCTTAGTGTGTTGTATTTAATATTGATATATCTGCTTGCGATGATCCTTGGGTGACTTGTCATCTTTTGCTCACCTAATGCTTTAATTTTTCCATTTCTTTCAAAATCTTCATATGTTTGCAAAAGAAATGTTTTGTGGGTTTTGCGTGTGTTTGGCATGTGCAAAACCGTTGACAGGCAAAGTAAAAGGAAGCTCCCATAAATGACTTGAACATGATGTATTAGGATATCTTGTACACCAGCTTTAGGTCTTATCTAGTCATAAGGATGCACCCCGGTTTTCCCTCGGGGGAAGAGTAATCATAGGGTTTCAGTACTTATATAAACAAAGAAGTCCACCTTGAACCTAGTGAGTCAAATAATTTGTGTCTGTTAGTATAAGGAAGATTGTCATAGTCAAGGACCCTTAAACTCTTGTTGTGAAACCTTAAGTGTAGGGGTTTTGGTTTATGTGTAGATAAGAAATAAGTAGTATGGTGTTCTCTCTTCTTGCACGGTTCCTATCACTCAGGAAATTAGGTCCGAGAGGACTTCATGCCTAGTGCTTTCGAGTCATCTGACTTGGGATGCACCGACCGAACTCCCGTTACACAGGTGGTAGGGATGACCCTATGTGGATATGTGGGGTAAAGGTGTACGTGAGAGTATAAGTCCTCATAGGCAACGATGCATGAAACCTGACCCTGAAACAATTACACACCAACTAGTAAAAAATAAAAAATAAAAAAAGAAATGGTAAAGCAAATAAGAACCTTAATGGACTTTACACTTTGTATCACTTTAGGATGTTAACGTTGCCCATGTCTTTCACTTAAGTCCTTAATTAACTTGCACGAATCATTTGGCTAGGTGTGTGGACTAAATACCTATATAGAGTCAGCCCGTAGTATTACTGTATCCAATGGTATCGACAAAAATGAGTCCATCGAGTCATGTTGCTAGGTTGAATAATGCATCAATGTTCGGATTTTGTGGGTATATACGCTGAAAACCCTCAAGAGACAACACTCCTCCTTGGCGACAAGGAGGTTTAACTACTTGTTGCACATGCTAAGTGCAACCGTGATTCCTACGAAAGTGAGTTAGGATTTCCTTATTTTGTGTTTGTTTTTCCTTTCTTTCATTTTTCTCTTTCTTTATTTTGCTCAGGACTAGCAAAAACTTGGTGTAAGGGTATTTGATTGACATCATATCATGCATATATTCGTGTCTTATATCCTCTCTTTGGAACCTAAACAATGTCTCTACTTGGAGTAAAGTCTTGGAGCACAACTCTAGTGGAGAGATGCTACTTGTAATGTGAGTGAGCAATAAAATAATGTTTTGTTAGTTCTTGTTGTTTCTTTTAATTCTTGCATCCTTAGTTAATTTTGTTTGTCTTAATCTTAGTTGAATTAATTAGCATGTTTTATTTTCCTAGCTTAATTAGATTAATTTCGTTGTCTCCTTTTCTTAATGAGTAGTGAGTAGTTCCATCCCCCTTTGGGGTGAGTTGATGTTTATACAAGTCATGAAGAATGGAATGAATGTTATATTTTTCTTTATGTGATGAATGTAGGTATGCTTGTTTGAATAAAGGAGAATACTTAACTTGATGGTTTCTGCCATAATCATTAGGTACATCTCATGCTTGTTTAGGTTCTTAATTACAAACTTGTTGATGCTCATATTAATCAACCATGTTACTGATTTGGATGATAGGTCTTGCCACAACCATTAGGTACTTCTTAGCAACACAACCTACACCTGTGCTCTATTGAATGCATTCCTCACCACTTTATTTCATGTGTACACACACTCCACCCCTTTGGGGGATTTTATTCTTGAATCTTATCTCGCTTTTGATTTATCTTTCTTTTGATTTCTCTCGCTTTCGTTTGCTTTATTTGTTGCTTGTTAGTTTAGCGTAGTTTTGTTAGTGTAATCACACATCTTCTCCCCTTTATTTTCCACTCATCTTCCGAAGAACTAGAGTTGACACACCTCCCTGTCGATCGACCCGTACTTGCCCCATCTTCACCGATGGTCGTGCACTTGTGGTTAAACTAAATTTCAACCACATCTCCAAACACCACTTCAAATAGGTGAAGAGGGAGAAGTGAAGGTTGCAATGGGGAGTTACTTAGACTCTGGTGCTCTGGTACCAATTCCAGAAGAAGAGGTTGTTACCCTCGGCGATGTTATCGGTGGGTTAGTGAGGTGGCCTCGTCATTTAGTAGACCTAAATGACAGACATGAGGTATACTTTAATTTTGAAAGCCAATAAATTTAAATTTTGTTAATAATTTTATTTTTAACGTTTTTTTATATATCTGTGAGGTTTCAAGGCCCCGGAGCAAAGGGTCAAACAACCAACCTCCGATCAACATTAATTTGCTACAAAGTAGGTGCAAAATATTGTATCAATTAATGGTAGGTAGGGAATCACAATTCTTAACTACATGGGATTTGGAAGAGGGGGTTAAAGGGTTGCCTTTGGCTTTATACGTCGTGAAGGAGGATGTTATGCAGTTCTTGGCGATGGATTAATTGTAAATAATGATTATCGACGTGCAAGTGAAGTAAGTGTTTTCTTCTGTATAAGATGAAATGCTTCAAATAATTTTATCCTAATAATAACATAATGTAATTTTTACTCTTATAGACACCTTTGTGACGCCAGAAGGTCAGTCTTTCCCGACGATCAACTATTTGGATTTGTCAGTCCGTCTACCTATATAGCCGAGTATGACGATAAATCGGGTCAGCTTGCGACTCTCATGAAAAAACAAGGCAAAAGATATTATCTCCTCCCTTATCATGAGAGGTAAATTTGTTAATTCAAAGTAAGTGGAATTTTGATTTGTAATAAACTTTTAATTATATATATAAACAACGTTCATTGGATGCTTGCCGTTCTATGCCCCGAGACTAATTCAGCATATTTGTTTGATCCTTTGTGGTCGATTAAACCAAGAGAATCCATGAAGAAACTTGTTTTAATGTACCAAAAGAAAAGATGATAGGAGAGAGGAGTGGTGACAAGCATGAAGGACCTTGGTTTCTCTAGGGTTTTCGACCTCTTTCACCATCAAAAGCTTTGGTTTTTCGCAGCAAAATGGACCCCAACTCTTGCCCTACTCGTGGGCAGCAAGAAGATGGAGAGTGTGACAGAAAAAAGGCTCTCCATCCACCCCCATTGCATGCTTCATTCCCAGCCTTAGGGGATGAAGTGCACGCACCACCTCTAGGGAGTGCTGAAACTCCCCCAAGAAAGTGGAGCGAGTTGTTTATGGCTGGCCCAAAGGCATCCATAGCCCGTGAGTTCATCTAGCCGACCATAAAAGGAGGAGAAAAGGTGGCAAAATGTTCCAAGCATGAAGTGGTCGAAGCCTTGAAGAGGTGGGATAATATCTTAGTTGGTTATTTCATCACTTTTAGACCACACTTGCCCACCTTAGAGAAGCACCTCCACAAGATGTAGAGTTTGGTTGGAGGTGTGGAGGTCATTAAAAGAAGTCAAGGGTTTTTCTTATTCCGTTTCACTCTTGGAGAGGATAGGAAACGTGTGTTAGAGGGGGGACCATGGTTCATTCGTGGTTCTCCACTTGTTGTCCAAGAGTGGGCACCGGATGTGGTCTTGACAAGGGCAAACATCACCACCATTCCCAATTGGATTCGTCTACCGTAGCTTGACCTCTGATTCTGGTCACAAAGAGTTTTGAGCAACATTTCTAGTGTCCTTAGGAGATGTTGAGATTTAAATTTATACCGCAAGTGCACGACGTCTATGAAGACGTGGCAAGTACGGATCGAACACAAGGAGGGAGAGATTTCGGAGTTGATGTTATTTTTGATTAAGAGGAAGAAGGAGAGAAGAATCAATTGGGTTTTTAGGTTTTTGGATTAAGTAGCTAAACATGCACAAATAAAACTGAAACAAGAAATAAGAGAGAAATCCGTTGGATGGAGGTTTAGATTTAGGTTTAGATCAGAGAATTACTGAAACTTATTGTAAATCATGTTAGTTATGAAGCATTACAAGATAAATGACTTAACATAAACTCAAGTAATCAAAATATACTAATCATGAACTTAAAATAATAACATGCAATTCATCTTCTCTAACCCTAATCCGTCACTTCCACCCTTTGGAAAGAGTTAGAAACTCATGGAGGGAGGAAGAAGAAGGGATCCTAGAGACATTAAAAGAAAAGAGAAACAAAACAAAATAAAACAGAAATTTATTACTAATGTTCCAAGACCAAAGGTTCAAAGATGTGTTACATTCGTGCTACGAGGCTATTTATAGCCGATACAAAGGATACCAGTATATGAAAGGAAAGTACACGCGTTGCTACCGGACTGGAGGAAATTTGAACGCGGATGATCAAGGGGGGCGGCGAATTCGCCGCAGATCATGTGTAATGTGCGGCGGATTCGCCTCACACGATGCTCGGATCAGGTCCGGATTTTGGCTGTGCGTTTATGGTATGATTTGATCCTCCTTTGCGCGTCTGGATTGATTCTTTCCATTGTCTTGAGCTCCGGATTAATTCCTTCCATTGTTGGGGATTTATTTTTGACTTCTCCAACACAATAACTTTGCCCTTTTATTTTGTAGTCAGGTCCTTGACATTTTGCACTTAAGCCCCTGACCTTTTTGTGATTAGCTCCTTGAATGCTTTTGTGCTTGGATGCATTTCCATTTGAAACCCGATAAGTCTTTATGATAGAAATGAATCTTTTGCACGCGTTTTATGCTCGGGATGTGGGTAATTTGCATTCAGGTCCCTGTATTCTGTAAACAAGGCTAAACACATACCTTAGTAGCATTTATTGAATTAAAAGCAATCTAAATGAAAGACATATGATGCAATGTATGCAATGCATCAAATACCCCCACACCTAGATTTTGCTAGTCCCTAGCAAAACAGAATATAAGAAGGAATGAAAACAGGGAAATCCTAACTCACTTTCGTAGGAATCACGGTTGCACTTAGCATGTGCAACAAGCCTTTAAACCTCCAAGTTGCCTTAGAGGACGAGTTTAGTCTCGTGAGGGTTTTCAGCTGACACACCCACAAAGTCTTAATTCAACATTCCATTAATAGCTCTCAATATTTTTACCTCAACCTTATACATCTCACTTAGAATTCTTGCATGCTCATTATACAATTCTAACTTATAAAAAGTTTGACTTGGTCTTTATTCCTCCAACATTCACACCACTAACCCTTCTACACATGTTATCACATAAATTATTTTGCACGCCTCCTCTGGTGGTGAAGTATCATTTGGATCAACCATGTCATGGATCATTCTTTTAGCTTTGGGCCTTGAGTATCTTAAAGTATTTTTTTTCTTTTTCCGTGATTCAACACATTTGCTTTTTCTTTTTGACACTTATGCCCTTTTTGCATTCGTGTAGCGAGTTTGGTCGATAATCCCGAGCTGGAAGACTCAAGTTACCGGGTTTTAAGATACCCCTACGGACCAGTGACTCGAAGGCTTGGGCTTTTGTAATCATTTTGCAAGATGTGCTTTCCTCACTTTATTCTCTCTTTTTTTTTACTTTTTTTTCCTCAAGGCTTAATTGCTATTAGAAGTCCACACTTCCCGGTATATTTTCCTCAACCTCTGCTTTTTATCAACCACTTCAAAGATTTGATTCATCCAATTTAAGTGCATACACGTCTGAAAGGGTAATGGGCTATTTCTTTGGAACTTAGATTTATGTCATAATTTCTTCAAGCAGAACTATATAATAAGGAACAAAAATTGAATTTTGGTAGTTCAATCTTAATCTATGTCATGAAACATTGAATTTTTTTTTAGAAGAAGAAAACAAACAAATAGATATATAGATAGATAAACACCCCCCCACACCTAAATCATGCATTGTCCTCAATGTATGCATAGATAAAATAAATGCACTTATTACCTGAGTCGGCTTGCGGTAGAGGGGTTGAGTTTGCTCAGAGTCAACCGTAATCAGAACTGGATTGAATGACACCATATTGGTGCATGTATCCAGTTGAATTGTTCCCCATGTTGACTTGAGGAAAAGATTCCACTCTTCTCACTTGAATTGGTTCGCTTATTTGCTCGAGTGATGGTGGTTGAGTAAATGAATCACTCCTTTTTTTCTTACTTCCTTTTTGCTTATGTGATGATTTATTTGATTCAGAATTCTGATAAATACGTGCTCTCATCACAACATCACTTGGGTTGCATATTATTTCTGGCTCATTATCAATATGGAAGATATTAAATTCTGCTTTTAAGTTCCCGAAAGATAATTGCATGAGCCCATTTCGACAGTTTATTAATGCTTCCGAAGTGGCTAAAAAGGGTCTACCTAGAATTACAGGGATTTGTCGATTAGGATTTACAACAGGTTCAGTATCAAGTACGACAAAATCCACTGGATAAATGAAGTCACCAACCTTAATCAAAACGTCCTCTACTATACCTCTCGGTTTCTTAACAGAACAATCAGGGAATTGGAGGGTTGTCTTAGAGGGTTTCAGTGGACCAAGGTTGAGTTGCTCGTAGACAGAAAATGGGAGTAAGTTAACGCTTGCACCTAGGTCTAGAAGGGCTTTATTGATAAAAGTATCTCCTATTGAACATGAAATTGTGGGACACCCAGGGTCCTTATATTTTATAGGAGATGTGTTGGAAAGAATAGAGCATATGTTTGCAGTTAAGAATGCCTTCTTTGGTACATTCGTTTTTCTCTTTTTAGTGCACAAATCTTTCAAGAATTTAGCATAAGCAGGTATTTGTTGAATCATATCTAAGAGTGGAATATTCACCTTAACTTGCTTAAATACTTCTAAGATTTTCTCCATTTGTGCACTTGAGCTCTTCTTGAGTCTATTGGGAAATGAGGCTTTAGGAACATAGACTCGCTCAGGTTCAGGTTGAGCTATGGGTTCAGGTTGTGTAGGTGGGTTGGGCTTTTCAATTTGGACGTCAGGTTCAATGGTCAGGTCATATGTGGTTGCTTGATGGCTAGATTGATTAGACATTCTAGGGTTTACCACATTGTTATCAACTTGTTGTCCGGACCGTAATGACACTACTGCATTGATTTGTTGGAACGGTCCTTCCTCGTTAACCATTTGAACCGGTCTGGGGTTGTTATTTCCTTAGGGTGGTTGATAAGATTGATATTGATTATTAGTTCTTGGGTTCACCTCAGGTTGACTTGGAAATTGACCCTTTTCTCTTTCACCTACTATTTGCGCTAATTGGCTGACTTGTGTCTCTAGCCTTTGGAATGATTGGTTGGTTGTTTGTATAAAAGTTTTCATTAAATTTTCCAAGTTTGTCAACCTAACTTCATGATTTCCATTGTTATTACCCCCAGATGATGTATTATTTTGGTTATATGGGTTTGGTTGTTGTCTAGGAGGTTGACCTTGTTGGTTCCACGAAAAATTGGGATGATTACGCCAACCCGGGTTGTAGGTTGATGCATAAGGATCATTTCTAGAATGGTTAAACGTGGCATTAACATGTTCCAAGTCTACACAGTCCTCCATTAAATGACCAGTCTGACCACATCTAGAGCAAGGGGTAGAGGATGCTTGTCGGGTTTGGTTTTGCAGCTCTAAACTTTCCATTCTGCGCATAAGGGTGGCTAGTTTTGCCTCAGCCGCTATGTTGGCATCTATAGCTAAGACACCTGGTCGGGGTTGACTTGCTATTCTAGATCCAATACTCGGGTTGATGGGTGTTCTAGCATTGTCCCATTGCATACTGTTTTCAGCTAAATCCTCAAGAAAAGTCCAGGCATCATTTTCATTTTTCGACATGAAATTACCTTGGCTCACAGATTCTAGCATAACTCTAGATGTGGGTGTCAATCCCTCATAAATAATTTGGCATAATTGCCATTTTGGAATTCCGTGATGAGGGCATTGGGTCAAGACACTTTTAAATCTTTCAAGATAGGAATAGAACGGCTCGCTCTCAGACTGAACGAATGCAACAATTTCATTCCTAATCTTCATAGTCTTATGGTTGGGGAAATATTTTTTTAGAAACACTTGAACAAACTCAGCCCAACTCCTAATAGATTTTTCGGCTAGACTATATAGCCATTTCTTAGCGTCGTCCTTCAGTGCTAGAGGCACGAATTTCAGACGCACTGCCTCCTCAGGGATATGCTGGTATTGCATAAGAGAGCAGATTTCCTCAAATTCTCTAAGGAAGAGATATGGATCTTCCCTAGAGGTGAACTTAGGCAGCATACTCATGTATTGTGCCTTAAGTTCGAAATCGCGACCCGGTATGGTGGGCATGACGATGCACGATGGCTGAGCAGCCATCGTTGGGTAGCACCGATCCCTCAGAGTCATAGGCGGGTTCACAACATTCTCACCCATTAAATCCGGGTGAGGTTGTGCAACAGATGGATTGGGGTTAAGCTCTAGACTAGAATCTAGATGAACTCGTGAGAGACGATTACTCAAGTCCCGAATCCAAATCTGAGTGCACCGGGTTGAATCAATTTTTGAATTTGAGTTTGAAATTTAAATTTCAAATTCAATTTCAAAAATCAATTACCTTCTTCTTGTTTTTTTAATTTTTTAAATTTTAATTTTTTTTTATTAAAATGGAAACAAACAATAGAAAGGTAAAGATGAGAAGGGAAAGAAGACTCAGACGAGAAGGGAAACTTAACTCTAAAGGTAAATCCAAGGGTTGGCCAGAAATTTCCTGAACAAGCACGGTTCAAACAATCCTAGACCTAGTGTCACTTAAATCTAGACGACTCCTAACTGGTTGAGTCGAATTTATTTGCTTGATTCACCTCCCTCACCAATCAAACCAAGTTGGCCAGTCAGTGTATAGCTAGTGGGGGCGCTTCCGACAGAGTCGGTGCCAATTAGACAACCACGTCGCTTGGAAGACTTTCGTCAACACAAAAACACTTTCTAGACACCAAATTGAATTCAATTAGCTTCAGGTCATAGCAAGTCAAACCAATCTCCTCCTTAATTGAGTCCGAGTCCTTAGGGGCCAATGTCTAATTGATTTTAAATTTAGGCTTAGGTGACACTTTAGGATTGTGGTTTGTGGGCCACGGGAGGGTGATGAAATCCCCACCATATCTTTGCCTACGGAGTTGCCCTTAAAGTAGTTTAACTTAGATCTAGCAAAGATAGTCAAACAATGGTCTTTTTAATGGGGGCAATTTCAAGGTTGTATGCAAACTAAAGTATATGCTTAAATGCAATCGTTAAAACCGCGATACGTACCTTGCCTCCAGCACTCTTCAACAATAAAAAAAATAATTTGCAAGAATTTAGCAAGAATAATGCAAGCAAAACATTATATGATGCATGCACTAAGATCTTTCTAATTTTGCCAATTTTAGGTCCGAGTTGAATTATTGCCAATTATGGAATTGTAAACCCTAACACATGCAATTCTACGAAAGGAAACTTTTCAACAATTCAGATTTTACGAGAAAGGCAAGAAAAGTTACCTCCGCAATGCTCATTTGGGTTCGCCGCCCGCTCTCAGAGATTCCAGTAGCTTAATGCGACCACCCAGAGATGCCGACGATGCCCCAGAAATTTGAAGACCAGAACCCACACTGGTGCGGCGATTCCGCCGTAAGCCACCTTGTAGATGCGGCGATTTCGCGGCCCAAGTGTCTCAGAACGCTCCCGGATTTCGCCGCGTGCTCTGTTGTCTCCTGCTACACAAATTCAAATACTTAGATCGCGCACAAGGTAGACATGATAAAATCGAAAACACAAAAACACAAAATCTGCGTCGTCTCCCCGGCAACGGCGCCAAAAACTTGTTGAGATTTAAATTTATACCGCAAGTGCACGGCGTCTATGAAGACGTGGCAAGTACGGGTCGAACACAAGGAGGGAGAGATTTCGGAGTTGATGTTATTTTTGATTAAGAGGAAGAAGGAGAGAAGAATCAATTGGGTTTTTAGGTTTTTGGATTAAGTAGCTAAACATGCACAAATAAAACTGAAACAAGAAATAAGAGAGAAATCCGTTGGATGGAGGTTTAGATTTAGGTTTAGATCAGAGAATTACTGAAACTTATTGTAAATCATGTTAGTTATGAAGCATTACAAGATAAATGACTTAACATAAACTCAAGTAATCAAAATATACTAATCATGAACTTAAAATAATAACATGCAATTCATCTTCTCTAACCCTAATCCGTCACTTCCACCCTTTGGAAAGAGTTAGAAACTCATGGAGGGAGGAAGAAGAAGGGATCCTAGAGACATTAAAAGAAAAGAGAAACAAAACAAAATAAAACAAAAATTTATTACTAATGTTCCAAGACCAAAGGTTCAAAGATGTGTTACATTCGTGCTACGAGGCTATTTATAGCCGATACAAAGGATACCAGTATATGAAAGGAAAGTACACGCGTTGCTACCGGACTGGAGGAAATTTGAACGCGGATGATCAAGGGGGGCGGCGAATTCGCCGCAGATCATGTGTAATGTGCGGCGGATTCGCCTCACACGATGCTCGGATCAGGTCCGGATTTTGGCTGTGCGTTTATGGTATGATTTGATCCTCCTTTGCGCGTCTGGATTGATTCTTTCCATTGTCTTGAGCTCCGGATTAATTCCTTCCATTGTTGGGGATTTATTTTTGACTTCTCCAACACAATAACTTTGCCCTTTTATTTTGTAGTCAGGTCCTTGACAGTTTGCACTTAAGCCCCTGACCTTTTTGTGATTAGCTCCTTGAATGCTTTTGTGCTTGGATGCATTTCCATTTGAAACCCGATAAGTCTTTATGATAGAAATGAATCTTTTGCACGCGTTTTATGCTCGGGATGTGGGTAATTTGCATTCAGGTCCCTGTATTCTGTAAACAAGGCTAAACACATACCTTAGTAGCATTTATTGAATTAAAAGTAATCTAAATGAAAGACATATGATGCAATGTATGCAATGCATCAGGAGACCTCTATACATGGATGAGCACACGGCCTTAGGGAGAAGGCTGGCCTATGCAAGAGTGTGCGTGGAAGTGGCTCATGATTTCACCTATTCGAGTTGGGTGGAGGTTGAAGTGGAAGGCACCGGCATACATCGAGTTCTAGTGGAGTATGAATGGAGGACCGGGTATTGTAAGGACTGTATGGAGTTCAGTCATGATGAGGAGAAATGTCCGAAGAGGAGGATAATCAACAAGCAAGGAGAGGAGCACAAAGGAAAAGCTGAGAAGTGGGTTGTTGTCTCTAGGAAGAGTGCTGGAAATGGGCTTGTAAGGAGTATGTCCAAGGGCATTGTGGGAGTGAACCATGGACGTTGGGAGGAAGCTAGCGAAATGGGTATCCCGGAGATGGGAGGGGCTGGTCGGATGGGAAGGGAGAGAGAGGCTGCTGGAGGATATGATGATGTGGACACTAGAGGTGCTGAGGTGGATGGGGGGACAAGTGAGGAGGTGACATGTGCAAAGCAAGCTAAGACAAATCTCAAGGAGAAATATTGCATGGCTAAAACACTCTCTTGTCGTCCTAATTCTTTGGAGGCAACCAATGAGGAGAGCCCTTGTCACATGAGAGGGAGTAGGTTAGGAGACAAAGGGGAAGGCTCTAAAGTGGACCAACCGAATTCTGCTGTGGATGTAATTAGGAGTGACCCTATTGGTGTCCAAGAAGGGAAATGTTGAGTGGAGCAAGAAAGTGATGTTTCCACTTTGGGACAAGCCAATGGGATGGGCTTTGAGTGCTTTAGGTGTGAAGAGGCTGCTGAGGAAGGACCAAGTCAGTAAGGTAAAGACAAAATAGAAGCAAAAATGATTCAAATCAAGGGACACAACTTAGAGGTCTCCTCTCATGCAGTGGGGGAGGGAGGTGCATTTAGCAAAAGACCCATGCATGGGGATACAGGTGATGTGCATGAGGAGGAGGACTTTCATGAGGGAGAATTTGCATGTAACACATTCCAGCAAGACCCGGAGGCAATAGGTGTAAGAATTGAGAAGGAAAACGGCACCTTGAAAGGAGAGCATGTGAAGCTATGTGGACTAGCCTCATTGGTGAAAAAGGAGGGAGGTTTGGCTTCACCTTCTAAAGTGGCACGCACAAAGGAGAGTACAAAGAAGTTCGGTCATCCAAGTGAGGGAATGTTTGAGGTACTTAGAAATTCAGAGGACCAAGACATGGAGAGAGATGAAGAAAGGCGGCAAGAAGAGTGTAAGGGCTCGTGCACTAAGAAGGTATACTCGCCACCACCACTTAGGCAATCCGGGAGGAAAAGTAGTTGGAGTAAAAATACGCGTACGCAAGGGAAGGGAGGTCACCCCGTACCTTAAACCAATGAATGTCTTAGTTTGGAATGTGCGTGGCGCAAACGGACCCGACCGCGCACTCATGATCAGGGGTCGAATAAGGGAGGTAAATCCGGATGTGGTTTGCCTTGTGGAGCACAAGGTTAAGTATAAAAAACTTGAGTGATTCAAGCGAGCAATTTGGCCTCATGCTTGGACGTCAAATTGCATGGTTGTGGACTCGGGGCGCATTATAGTGTTATGGAATGACCAGTTGGTAGACTTGAGAGTTACTTTCGAATCAACTCAATTGCCCCACTTCCTTGGGAGCTTAAGGAAGGACGACACTGAATTTGCTCTTACGACTATATATGGTGAAAATGGACACGTGGAGAGGAGAGCATTGTGGAGGGACTTAAATGAAGTGGCACCACATGGGGAGCGACCGTGGCTGGTTGGTGGGGATTTTAGTTGCATTCGGAAGGCTACTGAAAAGCAAGGGGGAACTGCTGGAAATGAGGTGGCAATTCAGGACTTTAATGAGTGTCTTGACACCATTCAACTACTTGAGATGCCCTCAACCGGAGGCGACTTCACTTGGTCCAACTCGTCTAAGGGAACTGCATGCATCGAGACAAAGCTTGATCGAATATTAATGAACAATGCATGGCTCGAGGTGTTCCCGAATTCTTTCTACATTATTGGTGAGAAGGACTTGAGTGATCACACCATGCTTGTCATGAAAACAGAAGGAAACGAATGGAGGAAAAAGAAGATTTTCATATTCGAGAACCATTGGGAGGATCACGAGGACCTTGGTGGAGTCATGCAACAAGCTTGGGCAACATATGTGAAAGGTACACCCATGTTTCGTATAGTTGGGAAGCTGACGGAAGTCAGGAAAGCACAAATTAAGTGGAGTTGGAACACCTTTGGAAATGTTACAAACAATGTGGGGGAGGCTAGGGACTCTCTTGCGCAAAAGAGGATGCAAAGGCTTATTGACCCGAGTAGTGACGAGCTACCTGAAGTTGAAAATGCAACAAAGGATACTCTTGCTCGGGTCCTTGCTTGGGAGGAGTCCATTATACGACAAAAATCTAGAGTAAAGTGGTTGAAAGAGGGGGACCGAAACAATAGGTTCTTCCATGCGCATCATAGAGTGAGGAGAGCCACTAATCAAATGAGGCGAGTGGGAGAGGGGGATAATCTAGTGGAGGATGAGAACGACATCCGGGAGGTTGCTCATGGTTTTCAGGTGCAACCCCTTAAACATTCCATTATTCTACCACAAATTACAGCGGAGGAGGGGGCTGATTTAACACGGAAGTTAGACCCAAAAGAACTGCAAGATGTCGTGTTGAATGCCAATATTGATAAAGTGCCGGGGCCCGATGGTTTCAATGCAAAGTTTTTCAAGGCAGCATGGAGCATAATTCAGAGGGACATGGTAAAGGCTGTCACGTCTTGTTTGGATAGTGGAAGGGTCCTCACGTAATGGAACAACACATCCATCACGATTATCCTGAAGAAAAAGGCACCGACGGTGGTGGAGGACTTCTTGCCCATTGCTCTATGCAATATGACGTATAGGTTCGCATCCAAAGTCCTTGCCAACCTCTTGAAGAGGATATTACCACGACTGATAGGGGAAAATCAGAGCGCAATCGTCCAAGGACGAAGAATTAGTGATAACATTCTTCTTGCACACGAGCTTTGCCACAACCTACACCTTGAGAAGGGGAAAGGACGCATGTGCATAAAGCTTGATATCAGGAAAGCCTATGACTCAATCTCTTGGGAGTTCCTCGACCATGGGATGAAGAGATTTGGCTTCCCGGATAAGTGGAGACGGCTGATTTTGGCTTGTGTGGAGGCATCGTTTGTGGTGACAGTAAATGGAGCAAACTCCACACCGTTTCGAGCTAGAAATGGTCTATGACAAGGTGATCTCCTAGCCCCCTACTTTTTTGTGATGTGCATGGAGGTGTTGAGTGAAATGGTGAAGATGGTGGTCATAGACAAGAAAATCGAGCCTTTATATTGTGGAGATGCCATCGTGTCACATCCCCTAGCCCTCTTGTTTGCTGACGACATCCTACTCTTTGCAAGGGCTACTAAAGCAAACGCTCAAGCCATTAGAATCATTCTCGAGGAATTTACAGCAAGCTCGGGTCTGAAATTTAACACCTCAAAAAGTCAGGTCTTTATGGGGGAGATGGGACGCATGGAGCTTGGATCGAGGCACACCATGGGATGGAGCGCAAGGCTTTTCCGGTGGTGTATCTTGGGCTGCCATTATTTTCCAGAAGGATGGGGAGATCCCATTGTGTACCACTCATAAATAAGCTCAAGGCTCACCTCTCAACATGGCAACAAAATCTCCTTTCTATGGCTGGGCGAGTGGAGCTAGTACGGAGTGTTCTCACCTCGTTCAACATTTATTGGACTTCAGTGTTTCTTCTACCAAGAAGCGTCTTTCATGAATTGGACAGCATTATGTGCCATTTTATTTGGGGAGGGGAGAAGAAGTGGGTTGCGGTGGCATGGAAGGATGTATGTACTCCAAAAGACGAAGGAGGCCTCGGATTAAGGAGGCTAACGGAATGGAATGATATGGGCCTTCTCCGGCAGTTTTGGCTTGTGGTGGCGGACAGCACTTCTCTTTGGACCAAGTGTGTCCGGCGAAAATACCTATGGAACCGTTCCATTTCGCTTGCAAGACCACCACCTACCTCCTCATGGGCATGGCGTGGGCTGCTGCGAGTCCGAGATATTGCTAGAAGGCACATACAATATGAGGTGGGAAATGGTGAAGCGATTCGGTTTTTCCAATTTCCGTGGTGTGGTGAACCGTTTCAATGCACAAGCTGGGGTGACGAGCTTCACTACGAGATGGGAGTTCCTTGGGATGCTAAGGTTTCATACTTCATCAGAGAAGGGTCGTGGTACCTCCCTCCCTCACAATCCAACAGGATGGAAGAAGTTTGTTCAAGGATAAACCAAGTGCGCATACATGGAGGAGAGGATAGACCGTTTCGACCAATTGGGACGAGTGCAGCACTTGGGATGAAGGAAGTATGGAGTTGGGTGAGGCAACTGGGCAGGAAAGTCCCTTGGGCGGGAATGGTATGGCACAAATTTGTTGTCCCAAAGCACACACTCACAGCTTGGAGAGCATTAAAGGGGCGTCTGCTCACAAAGCGGCGAATGATAAAGCGAGGCGTAAATCTAGACCCAACTTGCGTGCTACGTGAAGACCAAGAGGAAGACATGGAGCACCTTTTCTGGAATTGTCAATACACAAAGGAGGTGTGGAGGTGCCTCCTCAACCTCATGTAGCTCCACCAAACTGTCGTAAGAAATCTAGAGAGTGAGGTTTTGCGACTATCACATGCGAGTGGAAGCCGACTTGACAGAGTGGTCCGAAGGTGGGTGTTAAGTACTATGATACATGAATGCTGGCACGAGCGGAACCGTAGGATTTTTGAGGGCGAGAGGCAGCAACCGAAAGCTACCATTGTTGTAGTCAAAGATATAATCCGGAGCATGAGTGATCAAGCCTCCAAACTAGCCAAAGATGAAGGAGAAGCGAGACATTTTCAGGACACTTGGAACTAATTCCAACTTCTGAAATTTGATGAGATGTAATTATTTCCTTAAGCTACTTGACCTTAACGTGATTTCAAATAGGTGGTAGGGAGAAGCCGGTTATGCATTTGACATATGCTCGCGAACTAAACAAAAAATTTTGGTAGATGTAAACATTTCCTTAATAATAAAATCTTAGAGGCTAAGCCTCCCTTTTGCTTTGCAAAAAAAAACTTGTTTTAATGTAAGTTCATTTTAATAATTGTATTTGTAATTTGTGTATATTTATTAGTATTATCGAATTCATGTTGAATAACTTGTGCTACTCAGGACAATAAAAGTTTACAAAGTGTTAGGTGGCAGGAGAACTACCCCAAAAGCTGGAGTAACGTGGCATGGAATGGGAGTAAGGTATTTCTCCCATTTTTGTTAATTAAGTTAAGTAATGGAACATATATTTAGGAAATTTATATTTTTGTAGTACCGAAAGCATACTGGAAATACGAAATGTGGTTACTATGTTATGAGATACAAGGAGGAAATCCTCGAATATGCATCTCAAAACGTATCCCTATCCGAGGTAATATAGATCGCTATTCAGATGTATAATTGTAGTTTTATTATTTAGATATTAATATTTTTTACTTGTATTTTTATAGGTCTTCCCAAAGAATAGCGATTCCTACTCGCAACAAGAGCTTGATGATACTCACGACCGATGGCCTCACTATTTTATGAGAAACATATTAATGAACTATGAGGTTCTTATTTCAATAACACTTTCTTTGTAATTAAACATGCAAATTTATTTAACATGTTTACTTGTATTACCAACATACAATGTGATCTTTAATATAATCAAACATCTTTGTGAATGAATGCCAAGTGTTTCTGATGTATGCTTTTGGTTGAATGATTGTGTTAAGGTATGTTTTCTTGTGTGTATTTGTATTTGTGGATGAATGTGTGTATGTATTTGTGTTTGTGGATGAATTTCTTGTGCAAGTTGAATGTGTGTGTTATGCAGGAATCTATGATTGCTTTGTATTTTATTTTTTTAATCTGGTAAAGGTATAGACGTCGGTTGTAACTAGTACCCGATGCCTATCCCCTTCAAAAAAGGAATAGACGTCGGCTATTAGGTACAACTGACATCTATACCTAGAGAATAGACGTCGGTTGTACCGTACAACCGTCGTCTATCCTCTAGGTATAAACGTCGAATTTTAAGTGACTGGTGTCTAGGTATATACGACACAAATATAGACGTCGGGTCAGAGGAGCCGTTCTGTACAACTGACGTCTATCCTCTAGGTATAAACGTCAGATTTTAAGTGACCAGTGTCTAGGTATATACGACACAAATATAGACGTCGGGTCAGAGGAACCGTTTAGCTGACGTATATACCCTCAATATCCGACGTATATTCCTTTTCTGCACTAGTGGCCCTACTACCAATGATTGGACTCATTCTCAGCCCATAAACAGTCAACCCCAAAATTTTCGAAATTCTAACTTGAGCCTCACAGTTGACCTCACACTTGAGTCCATAGAACAAACCCTCCAAACGTTCATGGAAATCACTCAAAATTTCTTGTAAACTCTGGAAATGCAAGTCAGATGACACAACAATTAAGGGAATGTGAGGGTGGCCTTTCTTGTCAAATGAGGATTCATCCATTGATATCAAACCACCACTACATCTACAAATTCGAAGCACAATCTTTCAGAGTCAAACTCCTAGTCAGTCTGAGGGACTTGGGATTTCAATTCATGATCACTTGGTGAAGGATTCGATCCAAATTAAAATTAACATGGACCAACTTGATTTTGAGTTGGCACAGTATTGTGCCTTATCTTTTTGTCTCGTGGCCCTTGAGCCACATGATCGTAATGGCGTGTCCCCTAAGGACCCACCTTTGGTGGAGCAGCAACTCTCTAATACTTCTGTCGTCATAAGAATTGATGAGGGTATTGGAATGTCTTTAGAAGCGTCAACTCTCTAATACTTATGTCGTCATAAGAATTGATGAGGGTATTGGGATGTATTTAGAAGATATCTTGGGTAAAAGACCCACTTTCTATTCTCTTGATGTGTCGGGCAAGCATGACGAGGTTCTTGACCTCATTCCGACACACCAGCCTATTGGTTGGAGAGTTTGGATTGATGATCCTGATTTAATACTGTACCGGGGGAATTCTTCTATTGTGCAATTGTTCCCAAACTCTTGAGAGGTTGGAGCTCTTTTATCATTTGAATTATACGTCTTTGCGTACAATTTATGAACCTCTCCCGATATCTTGTATACATTGTGAAGGGGCCCCACACATGAGTATTTGGCCCCACGTGGTGTCATGTTCCCATTCTAGGTACATTGATCCACTATGAGGTTCCCTTTCATTGTCTTGTGACAAAGGATGATGAGAGCTTCTTTTTGTATATAGTTGTAAAATAAAATGTAATTTTTTTAGTAAGTCCTACTTCTTGAGGATTTAGGCTCCATTTTTTAACGTACTGGTATTCCCTTCTTAAGTATCAACATAACCATGAACTTCCTTTTGCGCTTCACGTTGGTGAAATCTTTTCTTGTTCAAGCATAAATCCATGTAGTATCATACTCACATTTATTGAGGACAATGCATGAAGTATGTGTGGGGGTGCTTTACATGTGTATATAGTTGAGTCTTTTCCTTTTCTTTTGTTTGTATTATTGGGGTCATGATAGTGTGTTGCAATTTACATTGATATATCTACTATACCATGATCTTTGGGTGACTTGTCTTCTTTTGCTTGCCGAATGCTTTTAATTTTCACATTTCTTTTAAAATCTTCATATGTTTGCGAAAGAAAATGTTTTGTGGGTTTCGTGTGTTTAGCTTGTGCAAAACCGTTGAGAGGCATAGTAAAATGGAAGCTCCCATAATTGACTTGAACATGATGCATTAGGATATCTAGTATACCAGATTTAGGTCTTATCTAGTCGTAAGGATGCACCCCGGTTTTCTCTCCAAAGGAGAGTAATCATAGGGTTTCAGTACTCAAACAAATAAAGAAGTTCACCCTGAACCTAGTGAGTCGAATAAGTCGTATTTGTTAGTATAAGGAAGTTTGTTGTAGTGAGGGACCTTTAAACTCTTGTTGTGAAACCATAAGTGTAGGGGTTTTGGTTCATATGTAGATAAGAAATAATTTAGTATGGTGTTCTCTCTTCTCGCATGACTCCTATCACTCGAGAAATTAGGTCTGATGAGACTTAGTAGTTGGTGCTTTAAAGTCACCTGACTTGGGATGCACCGACCGAACTCCCGTTACACGAGTGGTAGGGATCGCCCTATGTGGAGATTTGGCGGGAAGGTGTACATGACAGTGTAAGTCATCACAGGCAATGATGCACGAAACCCGACCCTGGGAGAATTAAACACCAACTAGTTTTGAAGAAAATGGTAATACAAATAAGAACCTCACTGGACATTATATGTTGTATCACTTAAGGATATTAAGGTTGCTCATGCCTTTCACTTAAGTCCTTAATTAACTTACACGAATTGTTCCCTAGGCTAGGTGTGTGGACTGGATACATATAGAGAGTTGACCCCTAGAATTAGCATATTCAATGATCGACAAAGGTAGGTCCATCGAGCCATGTTGCTAGGTTGAATAATACATCAATGTTCGGATTTTGTGGGTATATCCACTGAAAACCCTTAGGAAACACCACTCCTCCTCCTTGGGGTTTGTTGCACGTGCTAAATGCAACTGTGATTCCTACGAAAGTGATTTAGGATTTCTTGTTTTTCGTATGTTTTTCCTTTCTTTGATATTTTCTCTTTCTTTGTTTTGTACGGGACTAGCAAAAGGTAAGTGTGGGGGTATTTGATTAGTAGCATATCGTAAATTGCATTCATGTTATATATCCTTTATTTTATCGTAATTTTGTGCTACTCGAGTGTTTGTTTGATTTGTTTCAGATTTTACGTAATAAAGAAGAGAAATGAAGAGAAAATGACCTAAATGCAAGAATAAATGACATTATTGTAGCATCCTAGACCTATTGGTCACGCTCAAGGACCCATCTGCAATTCAGGAATCACCCAAATGAAACCCGGAGAGACCTGAACGAAAGAAAAACATTTTAGGAGCTAAAATCCTTCATTATTATGATATGGAAGAGTATTTGGGAAATTAAGACCAAACATACTCGATCCAGCGGACCACGACTGCACCCCACGTCCAAAATACAACACTTAAGCATCTGGGAGAAATTGGGGCAGATCGAAGCCATAACATCCGCCAGTGATGGTTCCAATTCCACCACTGGTGGATCATTTTGGTCCAAATCTGCCCAAATTTCTCCTATGGCTTGAACGCATTTATTTGGGTCAACAAACCAAAGAGAAGTTGATTACAGTCGTCGAATTGCTTCCAGTTTCATCTACACCACTATTTCTTCTATAAGTAGCAATGTTTCTCCTACCTTTCTTCTTCTTCTCAGCCTCCACCATTAGAATAGCTTAGGTTTTACCCATTTGGGTTGTAAGAATAAGGTGGTGGATGAGCTTGTAAACTATTGCTTTCTTTAATCTAATGGTAGAATATTTTTCCTCGTGTCATTAGCTTTCTTTCTATCCAATTAGTTTTTGGTTTGTTTTCTAGTTAGAGTTTTATGTCATGTTTAATCTTAATCTCTTTATTTCCATGTTTATAGTGATGATTAGTGATTATATCCACCCCATTTGGGGTGGACATGATGTAGATTATGTGATATGTTAGTGATGTGTTCTTATCTAGTGCCATTCATATAGTTAATGTAGATCTATGCTTGTAACTTGCTAAAACTTGTATTAGATGGGATAATGGACACACTAGGTATTTCTCTCACGCTAAATCTAGAGTTTATCTTCTTGCTTGTAAATGATCATAATGTTATGGTAAATGGAATGTTGTGTATGGATGCTTGATTATTAGAGAATGCATGAATGTATTGAGTTGTATGGATGGTTAATTAATGTCCTAATGTCCACACTAGGTACTTAGTTCATTCTTGAGAACCCAAAGTGCATCTTAACTTCATGTCTAACTATATTAGTCATGTATTCATGTAAATGTAGTTGATGTTAATTAGACTCCACACTAGTTTCTATTTGATTTCACCTACTTGACACACTTGTGCCTCATGTAATCAAGAACAACTCACACACACATACATACCTACACACCTTCACTCCATGGGGGTTTAGTTTAATTGTTGATTAATTCATCCTTTAGTATAGTTAATTTAGCATAATCCCTTCATTCTCTTCTTCTTTCCCACTCGAGTAGGGTAGTCACAACGACACTCACAACTCCCTATCAACCGACCTGTACTTGCCGCATCGTCACCGACTACGTGCACTAGCAGTTATTTACAACGATCAATCAACATACTTGAGTTTCCAAGGACGGACCATAGTGACCGAATGCATTTTGGTTGTCTGAACTGGTGATTCTATTTAGGGAATTTGGTGTACCGAACGTTGTTCTGTCGACCGCATGCCTGAATGGTTTCCTTTGGTTTTCAAAATGATAGCATATCTTATGGATTTCGTGGGTTCTCAATTAGTGTCAAAAAACTATAGCATATCCTTTTTGGGTTTCGAAATGACAGGACACAACCTTTCATTAGTCATTACATGGCCTACAATACCATGTTGTGTTTAATTCATAGATCTTACCCTAGAAGGGACACACTTAGGATTATGGTCAATTTAGATTTCCATATTATTCATGTCATGAGCACTTAATTGTATGCACACATGTCACACATCAACACTTAGGCACGCATTCTCCACCTCCTACGAGATTAATCGTATTTGTTTTATAAATTGTCATTATCATAAATTAGTGTTAATACACTCACTCTTTTTATTTTCTTTCCCACACGATAATGGTTGACAACGGCCCTCTCTAGTTCCTTGTGGATCACTCCATACTTGCCACTGCTGCAACGTGATCACGCACCTGTGATTTTTAAGCTTCACAATTGATCAACTACCAAGCCACACTTGCATCCCATTAACTAATCTGATCTCCATTCCAGGTCAAGATCAATCCTTTTACACCTTAGGTCATAGCAAACAATCCTCTCCTTTCTCAAATTGCCTCTCACAACCCGAGAAGGAAACTTCCTTAAAGCTTCATAACCTTGGTGATTTTGGATATGGAGTTGGAATCAAAACACGAACACTCTAACTTGCCACACTTGATTTACATATAGAAATAAGAATACAAGTGTGGGATTTGGGCTTTGAGAGGTGGTGTAGAGGATAAAAGATGAATTTGAAGCTTGAAGTTGTAGTAGTTGGATACAAATGAAAGCTCTTGACAACTGATGCTATAATGAGAGCATAAAAACATATTTTTAGGGTCTAAAAGTTTCATAGCCGTTTTTAGGCTCCAAAAGTTTCATAGCCTAAAAACGACTAATCCAACAGACAATAGAATTCGAACAACTAAAACATAGCAACTGTAGGATCGTGTGGGTCTATGGGTCCACAAACTAATCACGATTAAGCCCTAATTAACTACTTGGTTGATTGATCAAAGAATTGCAGCGGAAATTAAAATCAAATCAAACACAAGTAGGAAAGCAATGCAAACCACACAAGAAGACACCGGATTTACAGAGGTTCGGCCGCGCCTACGTCCTCTCTTGCAAGCCCCTCTCGAATCCCCGTTCGAGCTCCTCTTGCGTCTTCACTATGCCTCCCCGTTCCGGGCCGGGAGCAACGCCTTTTACAAGTCTTCAAGCTCGCGAACAACCCTCTCCGAGCTTGGCACCACCTCTCACAAACCGAGAGAATCACTTCGGGCTTTCACCGAAATCCTTGCTTCTTTGTCTTGGGCTTACACCAAGACCCTTGCTCACTTTGTCTTGGGCTTTCACCAAGACCCTTGCTCTCTTGACAACAATTGGAGTGGAACTCACTCTTCTAGTATTGAGCACAACAGATGCTAATATGAATGTATGATGAAGGATGTGGAAATTAGGCTTTGGATGACTAATTTGGAGCTTTGAGGTTGTGGAAAATCTCACTATAAGTTTGACACTTTGGAGTTGTGAAATCTTATGGAAAACTAAGTGTGAACCTCTATTTATAAGCTCCTAAAGATTTCTAGCCGTTTGGACAAGATTTGATTGGGTTTTGTGCAAGATACACAAAACAGAAAATCGGGTTCAGAAATCTGTCCAGAAACGGTCGACCGAAAGGTGTATCGGTCGACCGAACCCTTGAGTCTGTTGATGGATCGGTTGACCGAACATAGGTACTGGTCGACCGAATCACTTAAGTTCTATAGGTCAACGGTCGACCGAGCAGGTACCGGTCGACCGAACTACTGGGTTCGGTAGAGAGAAATCTTGATTGGTTGGACAAACTTGTGTCGACCGATAGCAGGTAGATTTTACCTATTTGAACGGTCGACCGAACTAGGCAAATGGTTCGACCGGTTCTAATGTATATGGGGGTGTATATTGAGAAAAATGTGTATACGACCGTTGTATAATACGACAAATAAAACGGTCGTATTTTTACCAAAAACAGCAAACGAAACGGTCGACCGAAGGTTTACCGGTCGACCGAACAGGTCTGGGTAATCGGTTAAATAGATGTGTGATCGGTTGAACGGATTGGTCTGGTATAACAAAAATTGTGTATTACCGGTCGACCGAAAGGTGAACGGTCGACCGAACTCAGGCAGACTGGCGACCAATGTTTTAGGTGTTTAGGTGATCTAATGGAGTCCAAATTATATGATATTTTGTGTGTGACTCCTAAAATGAACCTAGTGTGTGAATGCATGCATATTAGCTTAAGTTATGCTCAATTCACATAAGTTCCTAATTCTCAAAGAAAGGTAAAATTACATGTCTTCAATCCTAGCTTGATTACATGTCTTGACTTGATTTTTCTTCTTTCTTGAGTCTTGATCACATGTAGATGTTAGCACAATACAACATGTATACTATTATACTACATGTGCTAATCTACATGTCCTTATTAAGATTAGGTTTAATTACATCATCAAAATACGGATTAAGGCCAAAAAGCCAACAGCAACATCGTCCAAATCTTAGTGGTCAGAGAAGTCAAGAGAACTATTGACTGAATTCGGACAACATAAAGAAATTTTAGTCGTTCGAATTTTTGACAGACAAAATTCTTGAAACACTGGATTGTAGAATCAAACATCTAGAGGAATTTTGGTCATCTGAAATCATGTAATAGTGTTGTCCAAATTGTTTTACTAGTTGTCTAAATTAAGGTGTGTATAATGAGACAAATATGGATATAACCGTTGGAACAAAGTTCAAATCTTTGACCTATATTTGTGTAAACACCTCGATTAAATCAGTTATAATAACCGTAAATGCACGACCACGTTGAAGCGGTGGCAAATATGGATCGATCCACAGGGAGGTGTGTCGACTATGCTTAATTCGAAGGCAAGTGGGAAAAAATGAGAGAAAGGAATTATGATCGAAAGTACACTAAAATGCGAAAGGAATTGAAAAATCAGCAATAAAACTAAACCCCATAGGGGATAGAGAAAGAATGTGAATACAAAAATATATGTATGTGTGTGTGTTCAATTGTGCTCATCACGACATCTAGTGCATGAAAATCATAAAACTAAATCCAATTTTACCTCCACATGAAATAAGATAAGACATTATCATTAAAACATACAAGACAATAATTTGAATGTAGCTTAATGAACTCATGTATATAGACCAAACCCCACTATGCCTCTACATGAAATAAGATTTACACAATCATTAAAACATACAAGACATTAACCAAGGTAAAGGCAACAAGAGTACATGCAACTACAAGTCATGTTTCCTTTATCAATTTCATCCATATCCTCACCTCATCATTCCCCATAAAATATGTTCATTAATCTAAGCATATGCTAAGCTTCATTCAAGAGCATTAGCGTATTAAAGACAAGAGTGAAATCTCATTAGATGCTTATGGGAATCATGTAAGGTTCAAAGGATTAAGATAGCACACACCTAATACATCACATAATCACATCACATATTTCTCCACCCCCCAAAGGGGGATGGAACTACTCACTAATTATTACACTACAACCTACATTAACAAAATGAAACATTCTACTGAAAGGAAATTAAACTAAGCAAGCAAGAAATATTAAAGAAACTAATTGAAAGGACATAAAACTAAAGCAGCATGCAAGACATGAAAGGAAATCAAACTAAGAAAGAAGCAACATAACTAAAGGAAAACTTTATTAATTTCAAACTCATAATACAAGTAGCCTCTCCCAACTTGCTCCAAGGCTCACTTCAAGTAGAGAGCATGGCCACCAAGCATGTGTAGAATACAAGGGTGGAGGAGGAGTTCTATTTATAGTCAAAGAAAAAGTCAATCCGGGACAATTCCCCAGTATGGGACTAAACATATACCAAAAATATATTAAATACACCATAATACATGACCCGACTAAACCACATTGGATCCGGACCAATCCAGACCGCCAATTGGCGATCTATAAGGTCCAGATCGGGTCAATTGTTGGGGTGAGGTTGTTTGGCTCAATTTTTTCATGTTTGATGCACCCTTATTGGTTGTGTAGGTTGAGACCCGAATCCAATTGCCAAAATACTCCTCATAATGGTGTGGAGTTTCTTCATTTGCTCATTGGTCCTTTGGTTTTGCATTCGGGTCCCTCTTTTTTTTCTTTTTTTTTGGAAAGCAAAGGGGAGGCTTAGCCTCGACTTTTATAAACTAAGTAAAGTTTACAACCTACATAATTGCATACAAAACTGAACCATAACAAATGTGGGTGTATGCCACATGCATACCCAGCCTCTACCCTACATTACACAATATATCATGTCAGCATTGTAGGCTCTCGTGACTATACAACGAAGACCAACCAGCAGCTAAGCTATGTCCACGTAAGCAAGATCGTTGTTCTTCCTCGTCACTTTTTGCAAGCTTCTTTACTTTGTCCCAAAGGCAGCGGACCATGTCCTTGATGACAGCCACAATATGCGCTGGTTGCTGCTTTTCTCCGTCGAAAATCCTTCGATTTCGTTCGAGCCAACACTCGTGTATCATGGTGTGGAAGACCCATCGCCGTACCACAATACCAAGCCGGCTTCCTCCGATATGTGAGATGCATATAGCTTCAGCCTCTTAAGAGTGTGCCACACTGTGGTTGAACTTCAAAAGATTCAAGATTTCTGCCCAAACCTTCTTTATGTATTCGCACCCCCAAAAAAAGCACTCAATATCTTCCTCGCCTCCCTCGCATAGGCTGCACCTCGGGTGTAGCGTTGCTCCCCGTTTGTTCATCAAGCTCTTTGTTAGTAAACGTCCTCTTAGTTCTCTCCAAGTCGTGATGGCATGCTTTGGGAAAGCATGCTTGTGCCAAACCATTCCAGCCCAAGATACCTTTCTCCCCGGCGTCTTTACCCATCTCCACACTTCTTTGATGCCAAGTGCCTCCCCCATTCCGTCCACTCGTTTGGGCTTGTCCATGCCTCCATGAATTTTTATATTCCATATTCTTTGGTGGACTTTCTCCGTAAAGGTGCAGCGTGGTGGTGGGAGGTTCCACTTTCCGTCTCTAATGAAGTACGATACTTTTGTGTCCTACGGCACTCCCAATTCATAGTGTAGCCACTCCCCCCAACTTTCGTTTTTAAAAGGTTCTTCACACCAAGGGTATTGGAAAAACTAGGTGTCTTCACCATTTCCCACTTCATATTGGATGTGCCTTCTAGCAATGTCTCGGACTCGGAGTATCCCTTTCCATGCCCATGAGGAGGTGGATGGTGGTCTTGCAAGCCAAATGGATTGAGTCCTCAAGTACTTTCGGCGTATACACTTCACCCAAAGTGCATTTCCTTCCGTCACCACAAGCCAAAATAGGCGGAGGAGGACTACATCATTCCACTCCGACAAGTGCTTCAACCCAAGGCCCCCTTCCTCCTTTGGTGTACATACGTCTTTCCAAGCTACTACTACCCACTTCTTTGGGCCTCCCAAGATGAAGTGACATATGAGGCTCTCGATCTCCTTTAACACTTTCCGAGTAAGTAGGAACACGGACGTCCAATATATGGTAAGGGAGGCGAGTACACTTCTTACTAGCTCCACTCGTCCAGCGATTGTCAAGAAGTTCTGCTACCAACTACTAAGCCGTGCTTTCACCTTATTGATCAACGTCACATAGTGGTTCCTCCCCATCCTCCCGGAGAACAATGGCAGCCCAAGGTAGGTCACCGAAAACTCCTTTCTCTCCATGCCAAGATGTGCTGCAATCCATGACCCATGTGGCACTCCATTGCCCATGAAAATTTGGCTCTTCCATGCACTAAAGCTCAGCCCTGAGCAAGTTGTAAACTCCTCAAATACACCTCGGATAGCTCTTGCGTTTGCAAATAGAAGGACGTCATCAGCAAAGAGGAGGTGTGAAACAGGAACATCTCCACACAATAGTGGCTGGATACGTCCGTCCATTACCTCCTTCTTCACCATCTCGCTCAAAACCTCCATACAAAGCACAAACAAATAGGGGGCCAAGGGGTCACCTTGTCTCAAGCCATTGCTGGCCACAAAGGATGCTGCATTTGCACCATTGACCGTCACCACGAACAAGGCTTTTACACAACTCATGATAAGCCTCCTCCACTTGTTGGGGAAGCCAAATCTGGTCAGCACTTCAGGAAGACCCAAGAAATGGAATCGTAAGCTTTTCGGATGTCGAGTTTAATGCACATTCGCCCTTCCCATTGTCCAGATGGAGGTTATGGCATAGTTCATAGGCAAGGAGGATGTTGTCCCCAATTCTCCAACCATTGACGAAGGCACTTTGACTTTCCCCAATGAGGCGTGGCAGCAGCCCCTTCAAGCGGTTCGCAAGCACTTTTGATGTGAACCTATATGTCATGTTGCACAAGGCAATGGGTCGGTAATCCTCCATCAAAAGTGGTGCTTTCTTCTTAGGAATAATCGTAATTGATGTGACATTCCATTTGGCTAGAACCTTCCCACTTTCTAGACAGGAACTCATGGAATTGAACATGTCTTGCTTGATTATTTCCCAAGTGGCTTTGAAGAACTTTGCATTGAAGCCATCCGGTCCCGGTGCTTTTTCTACATTTGCGTTCAGCACCACCATTTCGAGCTCCTTCATCTCAAGAGTCCGTGTTAGCTCCATCCCCTCCGTCGGTAGGATTTGTGGTAGGATGACGGAAGGGGGGAGTGGTTTCAGCTGCAATTCATTAGCAAACAAGTTAGCATAAAAATACCTGAAAGCGTCCCGGATGGTGGTACCCTCACCCATTCGTCTCACTTGGTTGGTGGCTCTCCTCACTCTCAGGTGCGTATGAAAAAATCTAGTGTTTCGGTCCCCTCTTTCAACCACTTGACTCTTTATTTTTGTCGAATAATGGACTCATCCCAAGCAAGAGTTCGAGCAAGGCAGTCCTTTGCTACTCTCTCAGCAAGGAGAAGCACAACATCATGTGGGTTGTCTACCCTACTCCTCTAAGCTTCTTCAAGTGCAGCCCGGGCCTCTCCCACCTTTTGGTTGACGTTCCCAAACTTAGAGGCACTCCACCGAATAAGCCTCTTCTTTACTTCATCCAGCTTTCCCACCATCCGAAACATAGGGGTGCCTCTCACATACTTGGTCCAAGCATGTCCCACAATAATCCGAAACTCCTCATGTTCAGCCCAATGATTTTCGAACTGGAACATCTTTTTCTTTTGTCTTTCGTTTCCTTCCGTCTTCATGATGAGCATGGTGTGGTCACTTAGGTCCTTCTCCCTAGCAAGGTAGTAGGATTTAAGGAACATCTCGAGCCATGCATTGTTAATAAGAATCCAGTCAATCTGCATCTCGATACAAGTACTACCATCAGAAGAGTTTGACCAAGTGAACTCGCTGCCACTAGAAGGCATCTCAAGGAGCTGAAGTACATCAATACACTCATTAAATTCCGACATGGCAACCTCATTTCCAGCAGCACCTCCCCGTTTTTCACTCAGCTTTCGGATGCAATTGAAGTCACCCCCCACTATCCACGGCCTTGAAACATTTGGAGCCACTTTTAGGAGGTCATTCCACAATGCTCTCCTATCCACATGCCCATTTTCCCCGTAGACCGCTGTGATATGATACTCTTTTCCATCTCCTTTCATGCTGGCCCAAAAGTGTAGAAATTGTGACATTTCAAAGGGATCCTCATGTCCACTTTTTGGTCATTCCAAAGCACTAGAATCCGCCCCGAGTCTACTATCAAACTATTTCACATCCATGCATGGGGCCAAATGGCTCTTTTGAATCGTTCAATCTTGTTGTACTTGACCTTATGCTCCATTATACACACCACATCCAAGTTGACTTCCTTGATTCGAGCCCTTATCATTAGTGCACGGTCAGGTCCATTTGCTCCACGCACATTCCAAAAGAGGATATTCATGGATTTAAAGGTGCGGGGTGACCCCCTTTTACCTCCACAAGAGATTGTTTTGCTAGTTATCTTTCTCCTGGATCGCCTAAGTGGTGGTGGTGGCGAGTTGCCTATGTTCTTGTTCGGATCACCACTTGTCCTCAAGTCTAGCCCACCTCCTAGTATCTCGAATCTCCTCCCACAATGTCTTTCTGAATTCAGTATAGGTCCCTTAGCACGTGCCACTATTGATGGAGACATCAAATTCAGATCCTCTTGGACCAAAGACATGAGTCCACTTTGCTCATTGCTACATTCCCTTTGCTCATGCCCTCGATGCCCACCAACTACCTCCATTTTCGTGGCCCTCTTCCCACTACTTGGCTTATCCTCGCATAGCACTTCCTCATTACGTAAATTCTGGAGCTCCATTTCATGCACCAAATTCGATTCACATTTCCCACTCCCCTCACTTTGAGGAGCCTCCACTAAGTATCCCTCATGCCCTTGATGCCCACCAACTAATCCAAATGGTGTGCCCCCTTCTAACAGAAACCTTGTCCCCACTCCTTGACTCAATCTCAATCACCACTTCCCCATCACGTGATGGCTCCTCTTCATGCACCACATGCCCATCATGTTTTCCACTACCATTCCTTTGAAGGGCCTCCACTAGGTGTGTCCCATGCAAACCCTCATGATCCCCTACTTTGTCCTTTGCACAAGAGAATTCCCTCTTCTCATTGGCCCAAGTGAAAGTAGAGCACTCAAACTCCTCATTGGCTGGTCCCGAAATGGGTGTAACACTTTTCCCACCCACTTCCACTTGCTTCTTTTGGCTCCCCATAGACTTCCTTCCTTTTGCACCCTTTGCATCCTTGCTGGAATTCGTTTGGGAGGAAGAAATTCCTTTGCCACATGTCATGGCTTCATTGGTTCCCTCCATGGAGCAAATAATTGTCTCATTTTGTTCATTTCCTCCCAAAGCTGCCACATCACATGAGCTCCCACATGGCCACTCCCCATTTGCTCCTCTTGCCACCTCAGCTGCCCCAATCTCCACTTCGTCGTCCCTTCCAACCTCTCTTCCCTTCCCTCCCTCACCACCAGCCCCTTCCTTCTCAGCCTCCGCCTCTCCCCCCCTCACCATACCTTCTATCCTATCCCCACACAAACTCCCACTCGTCCCTCCCCCTACCATCTCATCACGTCCTTCATGTTTCCCCCTTACCCCGAGTGACCACCACCCATTTTTCAGCAACTTGTAGTTGGGAACAAGCACCTTCGAAGGTGGCTTTCTTCGTGGACATTTCTCCTCCTCGTGACCAAACTCAAGGCAATCCTTGCAATAGCTGGGATGCCACTCATATTCCACGAGCACTCTATGTGTTGCACCTTCCTCCACTTGAACCTCTACCCAACTAGGATATGAGAAATCAAGACTTACCTCGATGCACACACAAGCAAAAGCTAACCTCCGTCCAGAAGCCGTGTTGTCATCCATGTAGAGTGGTCTCCCGAGGACACTTGTAATATTACTCAACGTTCTTTGCAACCAAAATCGAAGGTCAAGCTCCGGCAAATGAACCCATATAGGAACCATTGTGATATGTGCCTTCTCCAAGGTCAACTTCGGGAGCCATTCTTGAACCACAAGTGGAGCTCCTCTAACAAAATATGGCCCTCCTTGAAGGACTTTCTTCCTATCTTCTCCAAAAGAAAAATGAAATAACAAGAACCCTTGCCCCTCCTATTGATTTCCAAGCCTCCAGCAAGAACCCATAGCTTTTGGAGGTGCTTCTCCAACATTGGTAGATGAGGTTTGAACCTGATGAAATGACCTACCAAAACCTATCCCATCTTTTCAGCGCCTCCACTACTTCCAGCTTTGAGCAAACAACCACCTTCTCCCCTCCTTTAACAATTGGTTAGATGAAGTCTAGGGTCGTGGATGCCCTTGGCTTTGCTGAGAAAAGGTCTGACCACTTCCTTGGGGGAGTTACAACACTCCCTAGAGGTGGCGTAACAACAAACCCTTCCAAAGCTGCGAAAGAGCTTTGCTTTGAGACGAAATGGAGATCCTTTGTGGTGCCACAATCTCCATCTTGTTGTTGCAAACGTGTAGAACTAGTCTTTGTCTCCATTTTTGTGAAAAACTCAAGAGATTTGGTGAAGAAATGGGGTTGGAAGCCCTAGAGAAGCCAAGGCTCCCCATGCGCACCAGAAACTCTCTCACCACTCATGTTTCCTCCCTTCCTTGCATTCAGGTCCCTCCCTCTTACATCTTAGTCCATAAGTCTTGCAACTTGGTCCATTTTCTTGCTTTTAAGTCCTTTTAGAGTCTCTCCTTCTCAAACCTATTTATTTCTGAAAGTTAAACATAAAATTCATTACATAGCATTGCTTATGCTAAGAATAAAGGATATAAGACACAAATGTATGCATGATATGATGTCAATCACACCTCTGTTGAAATCAAGATTTGACTGTGCGAAAAAGAGATTGGTCGTCCAAAATAAATCAAGGAAATGTAAAAGAAAATCAGAATACACAATTGACGCCGTGTAGAATTGTGATGGATTCTACAAGCGTGTGACACCCACAACTACAAGAGAATTGAAGAGGAAAACTCCAAGTTGAGATAAAAACCATCTCTGATTTTGTATAATTAATTCAAAACGAAAATTGGTTCTCTCTTGACCTACAAGCCATGTCTTTTATAGCTTTAAATCAGTATAGGAATTAAGAAGTTAACCAACAAGGCAACTCCTATGATTTGCATCTAAATAAAACAAATAACAACAAGGAAATAAGTAACTACTGAAATAACTTATTTAAAATTCAGGAAACCTTCCATAAACCAAAACCTTCCATAAACCTAATTGGAAGAAATTCATATGCGGATGGGGGAGGAAACATCTTGCCGACTTGGCTGGTCGGCTGGAAGGAAACTTCCTCGCTGAGCTGGCTGGTCGGTAGGAAGTTTCCTTCCTTGCTGATTTGGCAATGGCTCCAACGTGGCAGCTCCTGCATCAACAATATGAAATCACAAAGAAGGATAAGTCAACCGAAATGGATTGACCCATCGAAATCGGACGATCAATGTTCACACCAGCCATTTGGATGAAGAACGGCAGCTTCAGGATTGGTGTTGGCATTCCCGACAACAACAACTTGGATATGTCGTCCAAAACTGATGGACAAAACTAGTCAGGACTTGAGATCGAACAACTGGAAAAGGTAGGTCGTTCAAGTCAGGGTTTGACAGGGTGTTGAATCTAGTGAACTTATGGTGGTTCAAATGATGTAGAGAGGTCTAGCTTGTCCGAATCGGCCCAGTTTTCTACCCTATCATTTGTGCCAAGTTTACAATTAATCCTAAGACTCAATAAATTGAAAATATATGTCTTCATGAAGTTTTATTACATTTTTAAGTCAGTAATCCTTCTCCTTGATGTCCTTGGCATCTATTGAGATAAAGATATCCACACTTCAAGTATATATGCAATGCATAGAATATTTTGACAAATTTGATTAACTATTGAGCACAGATCAAGATTATGTTGATTAATCATCAAAACTAACATCAATAAGGCCTAAAATCCAACAATGGGCTGAATTGGTGGGGCCTGATTTAGTTTGTTGCATGGAAGTTGACTAGTTTGGGTCATATAACAAAGGGGTGCAGCTGCTAGTGCAACAACCTCAGTTGGCTTATCGATTGCCAAAGGATTTGAAGGAGGTTGTATTTAATCCTCTCCTATGGAGATTTCCATCAATACCTTCTCCTTGCTCATATGAGTGACATCCAAAGATTTGTTTGAGACTAGGAATAAGGACCAATTATGGTAAGATTCTCTTCGAAAGTGATTCCCTTCCAAAGCATTCAGAGAAGTATAAGGATTTATCATACTAAATTTGGATTCTTATTGTAATTTGTGTTGCTTGGTCAAAGAGGGTAGTTTGTCCTTGTTTGGCGACGAGGCATGATTACAGTGGAGATTCTAACTAAGTTGTTTATGTGATGGTTGCTTAGGGGAAGTCTAGATTACAGGGGTTGATTACTTAAACTAGAAGCATTGGACAACACCCACTATCTTTCCAAGGAGAAGGAGACTTCATACTCATGTTCTAGGCACACAAACATTATACTTTTTGGAACATAACGTCCTCCCTCGCTTTGACCTTCATACAAGGCACAAAAAGTACTTTCATACTCGGTCAGTCATCCTAGATTAATATCACTAAAACTCTAATCAGGCATCCTAATGTGTGTTGACTTCCTTTGACCAATGAATTCAGACGTACCATGATCTATTTCAGTCGTCCAAATTTTGTCTACTGTTATATTAGCTTTTTGTTGTCTTCTCCAAACTTAACCAAACCACACTAAACCTTTTCTAACGGCTATGAAACTTTAAGAGCCTATAAATATGTGTTCCTACACTCATTTGGAAATTAATTATCATCCTATATCAAGAGCTTTAATTAGTAATCAAGTGCTTCAACTCCAAGCCTTCAATTTACATCTTTTACTCTCTACACCACCTCTCAAAGCCTAAATCCCACAGCTTTGTTCCTAGTTTCATACCCAAATAAAGTGTGCTAAGTTAGAGTGTTTATGTTGTGATTCTACTACTTCCTATTCTTGAATCATCAAGGTTGTAAGGCTTCAGGAAGGAAGAAGCTACCCCTCTCGGGTTATGAGAGGAGAACCAAGTTCGGCGAGCATAGTTCACGAGCTTGCTTTGTAAATCCTTAATCTTGGCCAAGCATGAAGATCGGACTACTGAGGACATGAGTGAGGCTCGTGGGATCGAGTGGGGCTTGCAAGAGAGGATTAGGACCTGGTTGGGGTGTTGAACCTCTATAACAATTGTTGATCTACATTGTAGTTGATTGTGCTACTTCTTGTGTTTAATTCCGTTGTAATAGATTAAAATTTGATTAGTGTAATGTCAATGATCCTAACACCTTACCCCAAACGTAGATCTAAGCATGAGTTCAGATCCTATCGTGGTCATTAACCCATCAACACATCTAAGCGTGATACAAGTATATATATATATATATCAATAAGCCCATGGAAATGACAAATAGTGGCACACAACCATCACCTACATCATCCTTGACCTCCAAGGGGTGGAACTGCTCACTAAACAGCAAAAATTAAACATACATAAATGAAGAACCCATCAACTAACTCTAAGTAAGAGAAAGAAAGATATGGCAAACTTAAACTACAAACTAATATTACCACATAAAGAAAGTCCAAGCTAAAGCAAAGAAAATTCCACAAAAGTCTTCATTCCATTCTCCAAATCAAGCTTTTCTCATTACAAGAAAGTTTCTAAATGAAGGCTTAACCTATATTAGAGAAGAATAAGGCAGAAAGGTGGGAGAGGGATTCCTTTTATAGAACACAATGTTCTCTCACCTCTATAGGATTAAAATGGATGGCTGAGATCAAACAAAATAGATCTAGGTTCCTGTGAGAAATCTGTACTTGAGAAAACACACTGAACTAAACACGTGATATATAGAAAATAACACTTTGGTTTGCCTATATCCGACATGATATTTAGCCAATATCACGTCGGATTTTCAGAATTCGACGTGAAATATAGCTACAATCACCTTGGATTTCCAGCATCCGACATGATATTTGCTATATATCACATCAGAAATAGGAAAACTGCTGAGATATTTGCTATATATCACGTCGGGTTTCCTAAAACTGGCGTGATATTGGGTAAATATCACGTCGGATTTCCAACCGACATGATTTTAGGTTCCCTATTACGTCCCCCAATCACGACGTCAGTATATTGGACCAGTAAACCCGACATGATATGGTCAAAAAACCGACGTGAAAGCCTTTTTTCCAACTATGACAATGAGTTATATCAAAGTCTTTGCTCATGTATATGCACCAAGGAACCACATCTATAACTTTAAGAGCTAATTCCATAGAAAGGTGAAAAGGTAATTTAATGTTATGCAAGCGGAATGGAGAGATGTCACCCAACGGTGAGTGAGATGTCTCGAGTACAGCTAGATCAGGTTTGTGGAAAATTTGCATAAGTTGACAGATCTAAGCAGCTACGCTGGCTAAGGAATTAAGGCATAGGAAAACTCGTGTTTTGTCCTATTGATTCTTTTTTTTGAAGGATAGGTACTTCAATATGTTAAGATAAGCACAACCACCGTACATAACAACAGATACAACGTCTTAAAGTTTCTTAGTTTGTTGCAACCCTAGAGTATTGCTTCAGTTACTTGCCCATCCATTAGTTAGAAGCACGCAAATGACATAGATAAGTTACTCCCAAGCAGTAGTTATTGAAAGGGCATGCACTCTAGATTCCTCTTCCATCAAATATCTATGGAGCATAACACCTATTGTTATGGAGCACAACAAGTGTTGTTTTGCTCTCTATCTTTGGTATTTCTTTTGACTTCAACAAGGTGTTGGCTTTTTGGCCTTAATCTTATGTTTTGATGATTTAATCAACCGAATCCTAATTAGGATAGCACACACTATGCATTGCATATATATTGTATTGTGCTAACCTCTACAGGTGATCAAGACTCAAGAAAGAAGGAAATGAAGTCAAGACATGTAATTAAAGCTAAATCGAAGACATGTAATCTTGATTTCTTTTGAGTCTTAGGAACAAAGTGTAATTGAGCATACTTGAGCTAAAATCAACTTAATCACACACTAGGTTCCCTATAGAAGTCACACACGAAATTTCACATTATTTGGACTTCAATAGATCACCCAAACTTAGACCGGAAAAACACAAAACCTGAACCCTAACTGTCTGCCCACATTCGGTCGACCGCAACATGCCGTTCGGTCGACCGGATGATCAAGTAATCCAATTTGTGTTTTCCTGCCTAGTTTCGGTCGACCGCACCATATCTTTCGGTCGGCCGTTTGAACTTACTGTTCCGACCGTTATTCTTGTCGTATATGCCCAACGGTCGTATTCGTATTAAAACTATATACACCTCCATATACTTAACCAAACGGTCGAACCATGTGCCAAGTTCGATCGACCGTTTAACCGTGTCAAGAATTCCCTGCTATCGGTCGTTACGATTTCGTTCGACCGATCCAATTTTCCCTCTACCGAAACGCTTATTCGATCGACCGGTAACCCTGTTCGGTCGACCGTTTTCTTAATAGACTTAAGTGTTCAGTCGATTGATTCATATTTCGGTCGACCGTATCCCTATCGAACCCAAGCGTTCGGTCGACCGTTGCACCTTTTCGGTCGACCGTTTCTGTACAGATTTGCAGCCCGATTTTCTGCTTTGTGTTCTTTGCACAATATCCAACCAAATCTTGTCCCAACGGATCTATTCTCTCTAATGCTTATAAATAGAGTTGTAAAACACATTTTAACACAACTCTCCCACTAAAAACTTGTCCCAAACATTAGAGAGAATCCAAAACACTCAAAGCCTCAAATCTCCACACTTAGTCTTAATTCCAATCATACTCAAGTGTGCTCAAGCTTAGAGAGTGTTGCTCCACTCAAATTGTTGTTGTCAAAGGAAGCAAGGACTTCGGTGAAAGCCCGAAGTGTTCCTCTCGGATTGTGAGAGAAGAAAGTCAAGCTCGCGAGGTTGTTCGCGGAGTTTGTTTTGTAAAAGGCGTTCTCTCCCGGCCCAGAACGGGGAGTGGTTAGTGAAGACGTAGGCGGAGCTCGCGGAGTCGAGCGGAGCTTACAAGAGAGGACTAGGACCCGGGTGGGGTGCCGAACCTCTATAAAAACCGACACGTCTTCCTGTGGTTTGCATTTTCCTACACTTGCTTGTTTTGTTTTTAATTTCCGCTGCGCATATCGATTGCTTAAACAAGTAGGTGATTAGATTGAAAAGTGATTAGTGGACCCATAACCCACACGATCCTACATTTGGTATCAGAGCCTTGTTAGCTAAATTCTATACTTAATCGTATTTTTAGCATGGCTAGCACATCTAATCATGTAGAGGGATTATGCACCACTAGACCTCCTTTGCTTAATTGGTCAAATTATGATTATTGGAAGAATAGGATGAAGATTTTCCTAATTTCTAATGACCTTAAGTATTGGATGTTTCTCCAAAATCCATACACACCACCAAATGAAGATGAATTAGATTCACTCACTAGGCCCAAAATGAAAGAAATTGAGATGAACTCAAAGATCATGAACATTCTATATTGTGGGCTAAATGAGGGTGAATATAATAGGATTAGAGGGTGTGTTAGTGCACATGAGATATGGCATAGACTTCAAATGCACCATGAGGGGGATAGTAAAACTAAGGAAACACGCATTAGTCTCCTCATGCATAAATATGAGATCTTTTCTATGCAAATCGGTGAAAACATAAGCGAAATGAACACTTGCTTCACCGATATCACTAACTCTCTTTTGGTTCTTGGAAGAAAAATCAATGAAGGAGAGATGAATTTGGTAGAATATAGGTACACCATTTGGGGCTTGTTTAGATGTTGTGTTTTGCAATTATGTTTAGTTGGAAACTGGCTTTGTTAATTGTAGTTTTTTATGAGTTTTTGGTGTTAAAAATGGACATGTTTGGGTGCAGGAAACACAACCCATTTTTTCGGTCATCTCAATCTTAATTTTTTTAGGATCGATAACCCTCTAATCACAAACTAAATCCTCACAAATGCGGAATTATATACTAAGTAGGGATAGAGCAGCAAATCACAAAATCAATTGTGTCAAGTTTACAATCAATCATAAGGCTTAATAAATGAAAAATAAATGTCTTCTTGAAGCTTGGTTACATTTACTGAATCGTTAATCCTTGATCCTCCATTGCCTTGGCACCTACAAGGTAAAGATATGCACATGACATGTATATATGATATGCAGGGAATATATTTCACAAGATATAATTGATTTTGCATGAAATAACATTAGGTTTCAATAATCATCAAAATGAATATGATTAAGGATTAAAAGCCAACAATATTTCGTGATGTCCTGATATCCAGTGTGCTTTCTTTCGCTTCCCCCTATTTCACCATAATGATCCTGCAATTAACTTTCTAATTAGTTTGTGTTGTGCACAAACGATCTAGATGCATTGCAAACGACTTCTTTGCACGGACATGTTGAACTGTTTGTGTTGTGCTCACTCGAACCACCCGATATGTGGATACTAGAGTCGAGATAAGTGGCTGAGATGATTGCATTGTTGACACGTGGACCCCTGATGACGGACCACATTGAGATAATGGTTGACTCCTTCGATAGCACGTCATTCTCATATGACAACTGATACAATTACATGTCGCTATCACAATTTGTTGCACCCTCTCTCTCTCTCTCTTATCTCCCTCACCCTCTCTCTCTTATCTCCCTCTCATCTCCTTCCTCCTTTTTTTTGTGCAAAGCAAAAAGGGAGGCTTAGCCTCGAATTGTATAAAACTATAAAAGATTACAGCCTACAAAAAAATGGAAATAATAAGTGTGCGGGTGTATGCCATATGCATACCCGGCCTCTACCCTACGTTACATGATAAAACAATCCAGCATTGTGGGTTTAAATTGCCTTAGCATAAGGACAACAGGCCAAACATGACAACTATACTAGGTCCACGTGAGCTTGAATCGTTGTTCTTCTTCTTCACTTTTCCCAAGCTTCTTGACTTTATCCCATAGGCATTGAACCACATCCTTGATGACAACCACTATATGTGCGGGGTGCTGCTTGTCTCCCTCGAAGATCCTTCGGTTTCACTCGAGCCAGCATTCATGTATCATAGCATGGAAGACCCATAGTCTCACCCCCATTTCAAGTCGGCTGCCACACGCGTGTGAGATACGTATGGCTTCAGCTTCTAAGGAGTGTGCCACACGATAGCTGAGCTGTAGGAGATTGAGGAGTGTTGCCCAAACCTCCTTTATGTAGGCATACCCCCAGAAGAGGTGTTGCATATCTTCCTCACCCCCTTCGCAAAGGCTGCAACTCGGGTCAAGCTATGCTCCTCGTCTATTCATTAAGCTCTTTTTGTGGAGGAGTCCCCTCAATGCCCTCCAGGTTGGGCATGCGTGTTTTCAGATGGCATGCTTGTGCCAAACCAACCCAGCCCATGGTACCTTCCGCCCCGGTGTCTTGACCCATCTCCACACTTCTTGAATACCAAGTGCAGCACCCCTTCCGTCAAGTCTCTTAGGCTGGTACGTGCCTCCATGGATTCGTGTGTTTAATATCTTCCATTGGACTTCTACCATAATCGTGGAACATGAGGGGGTAGGTTCCACTCCCCATCTCGAATGAAGTAAGATACCTTCGTGTCCCATGGCACTCCCAATTCATAGTGTAGCTACGCCCCCCAACTTGCACATTGAAACGGTTCTCACACCAAGGGTATTGGAAAAATCTGATTTCTTCACCATTTCCCACCTCATATTGAATGTGTCGTCTAGCTATGTCGTGGACTCTAAGAAGCCCTTTCCATGCCCATGAAGAGGTAGAAGGAGGTCATGCAAGCCAAATGAAGTGATTCTTCAAGTATTTGCGACGTATGCACTTCACCCAAAAAGCGTTTCCTTCCGCCACCACGAGCCAAAATAAACGAAGGAGGCCAACATCATTCCAATCCGATAAGCATTTCAGCCCAAGGCCCTCTTCCTCCTGTGGCGTGCATATATCTTTCCAAGCTACCGCTACCCATTTCTTCGGGCCTCCCTAGATGAAGTGACACATAAGGCACTCAATCTTGTGTAAAACTTTCCGAGGGAGTAGGAAAACGGATGTCCAATATATGTTGAGGGAGACAAGGACACTCCTTACTAGCTCCACCCGTCCAGCGAGTGACAAGAAGTTTTGCTGCCACGTACTAAGTCGAGCTTTAACCTTGTTGATCAAGTCTACACAATGAGTCCTCCCCATTCTCCTGGAGAATAATGGCAGCCCGAGGTAGGTCACCGGGAACTCTCTTCGCTCCATACGAAGGTATGCTCCAATCCATGCTCCATGTGGCACTCCATCCCCCATAAAAATTTGGGTTTTGGACACACTAAAACTCAGCCCCGGGCAAGCTGTAAACTCCTCAAGTACACCTCAAATGGCTCGTGCATTTTCCTTGGTTGCCTTCGCAAATAAGAGGACGTCATCTGCAAATAGAAGGTGTGACACTGGGACATCTCCGCAAGTGAGTGGCTGGATACGTCCATCACTAACCTCCTTCTTCACCATCTCACTTAAGATCTCCATACATAACACAAATAAGTAGGGGGCCAAGGGGTCACATTGTCTCAAACCGTTGCTGGCCACAAAGGAGGTGGAGTTTGCTCCATTGACCGTCACCACAAAGGAGGCTTTAACGCAACTCATGATGAGCCTCCTCCACTTGTTGGGGAAGCCAAATCTGGACAGCACACCATCTAAGAAAACCCACGAGATGGAGTCGTAGGCTTTCCCAATGTCAAGATTGATGCACATTCGACCCTGCCTTTTGTCGAGGTGTCGGTTGTGGTACAACTCATGGGCAAGGAGGATATTGTCTCCAATCCTTCCTCCTCACCACAACCCAACTTAATTCCCTCCCAATTCAACGAACCCAACCTTCCCCTAACATCGGCGATGACGAGAACGACGGCGAGGAGCTCTGACGACGTCGCAAGAAGAATTCCCGATGAGGTATGTCATCCACCCGCGTTTAGGGTCCACGGGGTCGGGGAAGGAGAGCAGAGGCAGCGCCCGCGTTAAGGGTCCACGGGGTCGAGGAATGAGAGTAGAGGCGGCAAAGTGTGGTTGTTAGCCGCGATTGTCGCGGCCAACCCCCCTTGGACAGGCCAGCAGTAAGTGATGGGATCGGTTTTTGGTTTGGGGAATAGAGGGGATAAGGGTGGACATTTTATATATTATCCTTGGAGTTTAGTGGTATTGGGTTAGTAAATTAAGAATTGGATATTTACGGAATAAACCCTAAATTTTATGAGCATTTGAATGAATAAATTAATAACTCGATTAATTGCTTTGAAAACCATGGATTTAATTGCATTTGTTTAACTAATTAATAATTGGAATAATTGCTAAAAAAACCTTTGAGTTATTTGTATTTAACTGAATAATAAAAAATTAGGTTAACTTCTAGATAAACCATGGACTTTTTCATAATTATAAAAAATAATTTAAATTTGGGGAAATTACTCTTTTTCCCTAGACTTTATATATATTTGTAGAAAATTACATTAGTTGGGTAATTTACTAGTTTCTCTTGAACTTATGAGATATGTAATTTGTAATGAAATTTTAGTGGAATTATATTTATACCCCTGTACCTTTGACTGTGGGTTTAGAGTTATAATTTTACCCTACAACTTTTACAATAATATAGTCTTGATTATGGTTATTGTTGTATATCTTGTTGGGGTTGCATAAACCGTGTTTCTGGGGTTAAATTGTGTTTGCCCCATTGCCTTATGTATGTTTGTGAGAAAAAGGTTCGTGGAACCGGATGCCCACCTACATTGTCATGAATGACCATTGGAACGTCGCTCACGGATTTAGACGTATGGTCGGGTGGTGAGGATGTCTTGTGAGGCACGCATGACTAGATGATAGGGTTTCCCCCTGTGTTGTGGCGGTTCAGGAAGGTTTCACCCATGTTGTGACGAGTGCCCATTTGGGACTGTTGCTTACGGTCTATGGCGTGTGGTCAGATCCCAAAGCCAGATGCGGGAGTGGTCAAGTCACTAGCGTCACTAGTGCAAAAAGGTAATATATATCAGATATACGGCTTATATACGTCGGATATATGGCTTCCCTGACCCGACGTATATTTATGTGTTGTATATACCTAGATGTCTATCACTTAAAACCTGACGTCTATGCTTAGAGAATAGACATTGGCTACGGTACAACCGACGTCTATACGTAAAGACTAGACATCAGTTTTATCTCCGACCGACGTCTATTCTCTAAGCTAGACGTCAGTTGTACCTTTTAGTTGACGTCTATTCCTTTTTAGAAGGGTATAGACGTCGGCTATTAGGTACAGCCAACATCTATACCCTCACCAGATTAAAAAAATACAAAATGTAGCTGATGAGAATTAAATTTATACCGCAAGTGCACGGCCTCAATGAAGACGTGGCAAATACGGGTCGAACACAAGGAGTGAGAGACTTGTTATTAATGTGATTTCGATTGGGGGAAAGAAGGAGAGAAGAAATAAGTTGGTTTTGAGATTTTTGATTTTTAATTATCTAAAGCAAGAAACAAGAACAATTAAAACTAAAACAAGAACAAAGAGGTGAATTCCGTTGGGTGGAGGTTTAGATTTAAGGTTTAGATTAGAGAATTCAGAAACTTATAATAAATCATATTAGTTATAAAGCATTACATGATAAATGATTTAACATAAACTCAAGTAATCAAAATATACTAACACGAAATTAAAATAATAACATTCATTTATCTTCTCTTCACCCTAAATCCGTCACCTCCACCCTTTGGAAGGAGTTAGAAACTCATAGAGGGAGGAAGAAGGGGTCCTAGAGACATTACAAAAGAAAAGTAAAAACAAGAAATAAAAGACAGAATTTTATTACTAAAGTGAAGAGTACAAAACTAAAAATAAAAACAACTAAAAACTAGGTCTAAGACCAAGGACCCTTCTACCATCGTTCTCGGGGCTATTTATAGCCGATACAAGGGATCCCAATATATAAATGGAACGTACACGCGTCTATACAGCATTGGTAAAAATTTGAGCACACGGATCGACTTTTGTGCGGCTAAATCGCCGCAATTTGTACATGAGGTGCGGCGGAATCGCCACCTTTTTTGCTCGGATTCGATCCAGATTTTTCCTGTGTTTATGGTATGATTTGATCCTCCTTTGCGCGTCTGGATTGATTCTTTCCATTCTTTTGAGCTCCGGATTAATTCCTTTATATATATGGAGATTCACATTTATTTTTATCTTTAGATTTTCTCCATAATAATAAAAGCTACTCGTGATTTGCAATTAGGTCCTTGACTTTTTGCAATTAAGTCCCCGGCTACTTTTGTGCTTAAGTCTTTGTTCTTTTTGTAATTAGATCTTGAATGCTTTTATGCTTGGATACATTTCCATTTGTAACCTGATAAACTTGAACTTGGTCTTTATGATAGAAATGAGTCTTTTGCACGCGTTTATGCTCGAGATGTGGGTAAATTGCATTCAGGTCCCTGTATTCTGTAAATAAGACTAAACACATACCTTAATAGCATTTATTGATATAAAAGTGATCTAAATGAAAGACATATGATGCAATGTATGAAATGCATCAAATACCCCCACACCTAGATTTTGCTAGTCCCTAGCAAAACAGAAAATACGAAAAATAAAAACAGGGAAATCCTAACTCACTTTCGTAGGACTCACGGTTGCACTTAGCATGTGCAACAAGCCGTTAAACCTCTTTGTTGCCAAGGAGGAGGAGTGTTGTCTCCTGAGGGTTTTCAGCGGATATAGCCACAAAATCCTAAATCAACATTTCATTAATAGTTCTCAATATCCCTACCTCAACCTTATACATCTCACCGAGAATTCTTGCATGCTCATTATATAAATCTAACTCATTAAAAATATGACTTGGTCTTTGTTCCTCCAACATTCACACCATTAACCCTTCTACGCATGTTATTACTTAAATTATTTTGCACGCCTCCTCTGGTGGTGAAGTATCATTCGGATCAACCATGGCATGGATCATTCTTTTAGCTTTGGGCATTGAGTATTTTTTTTTCTTTTCTTCCGTGATTCAACACATTTGCTTTTTGACACTTTTACCCTTTTTGCATTCGTGTAGCGAGTTTGGTCGATAATCCTGAGCTGGTAGACTCAAGTTACCGGGTTTCAAGATACCCCTACGGACCAGTGACTCAAAGGCTTGGGCTTTTGTAATCATTTTGCAAAATGTGTTTTCTTCACTTTATTCCTTTATTTTTATTTTTATTTTCCTCAAGGCTTAATTACTATTAGAAGTCCACACGTCCCGGTATATTTTCCTCAACCTATGCTTTTTGTCAACCACTTCAAAGATTTGATTCATCCAATTTAAGTGCATACATGTCTTAAAGGGCAATGAGTTATTTCTTTGGAACTTAGATTTATGTCATAATTTATACAAGCAGAACTATATAATAAGGAACAAAAACTCAATGCAATTTGTACACGGGTTTTGGCAGTTCAATCTTAAGCTATGTCATGAAACATTGATTTTTTTTTATTATTATTATTATTTTTAGAAATAAAAGACAGATCTATAGATAAATATATACATAAACACCCCCCACACCTAAATCATGCATTGTCCTCAATGTATGCAAATATAAAGCAAATGCACTTATTACCTTGGTGAACTGCGGTGGAAGGATGAAATTTGCTCAAAGTCAACCATAGTCAGAACTGGATTGAATGACACCATATTGGTGCATGTATCCAGTTGAATTGTTCCCCATGTTGCAATGAGAGTTCTGAGTCACAGATTCCACACCCCTCACATAAATAGGTTCTCTTATTTGCTCGAGTGATGGTGGGTGTGTAGATGAATTTCTCCCCTTTTTCTTACTTCCTTTTTGATTTTGTGATGATTCAGAAATCTTATAGATACGCGATTTCATCACAACATCACTCTGATTGCATATTATTTCTGGCTCACTATCAATATGAAAGATATTAAATTCAGATTTTAAGTTCCCAAAAGATAATTGCATGAGCCCATTTCGACAATTTATCAATGCTTCAGAAGTGGCCAAAAAGGGTCTGCCTAGAATTACAGGGATTTGTCGATTAGGATTTACAACAGGTGTGGTATCTAGTACGACAAAATCCACTGGGTAAATGAAGTCACCAACCTTGATCAAAACATCCTCTACTACACCTCTTGGTTTCTTAATAGAGCAATCAGCAAATTGAAGGGTTGTCCTAGAGGGTTTTAGTGGACCAAGGTTCATTTGCTCATAGACAGAGTACGGGAGTAGGTTAACACTAGCACCAAGGTCTAGAAGGGCTTTGTTGATAAAAGTATCTCCTATTGAACATGAAATTGTGGGACACCCAGGATCCTTATATTTTATAGGAGATGTGTTGGACAAAATAGAACTTATGTTTGCAGTTAAGAATGCCTTCTTTGGTACGTTTGTTTTTCTCTTTTTAGTGCACAAATCTTTTAAGAATTTAGCATAAGCAGGTATTTGTTGAATCATGTCTAAGAGTGGAATGTTCACCTTAACTTGCTTAAATACTTCCAAGATTTTCTCTATTTGTGCACTTCAGTTCTTTTTGAGTCTATTAGGGAATGGAGCTTTAGGAACATAGACTCGCTCAGGTTCAGGTTGAGCTATGGGTTCAGGTTGAGTAGGTGGGTTGGGCGTTTCAGATTGGACGTCAGGTTCAATGGTCAGGTCATATGTGGGTGCTTGATGGCTAGATTGATTGGACACTCTAGGATTTACCACATTGTTATCAACTTGTCTTCCGGACCGTAATGATACTACTGTATTTATTTGTTGGAACGGTCCTTCCTCATTAACCATTTGAACTGGTCTAGGGTTGTTATTTCCTGAAGGTGCTTGATAGGATTGATATGAATTATTATTAGATCTAGGGTTCACCTCAGGTTGACTTGGAAGCCGACCCTTTTCTCTTTCACCTACTATTTGTGCTAGTTGGTTGACTTGTGTCTCAAGCCTTTGGAAGGTCTGGTTGGTTGTTTGTATAAAGGTTTTCATCAAATTTTCCAAGCTTGTCAACCTAACCTCATGATCGTTATTGTTACTAAACCCAGATGATGTATTATTTTGGTTATACGGGTTTGGTTGTTGTTTAGGAGGTTGACCTTGTTGGCTTGATGAGAAATTGGAATTATTACGCCAACCCGAATTATAGGTTGATGCGTATGGGTCATTTCTAGCATGGTTATACATGGCATTAACTTGGTCCCATTCCGCACAATCCTCCATTACATGACCAGTCTGACCACATCTAGAGCAAGGGATAGACGAGGCTTGATTCACTCGGTTTTGGGTTCGTAGCTCTAAACTTTCCATTCTGCGCATACGGGTAGCTAGTTTTGCTTCAACCGCTATGTTGGCATCTACAGCTAAGACACCTGGTTTGGGTTGGCTTGTTATTCTAGATCCAATACTTGGGTTAAGCGGTGTTCTAGCATTGTCCCATTGCATATTGTTTTCAGCTAATTCCTCAAGAAAGGTCCAGACATCATTTTCATTTTTCGACATTAAGTTCCCTTGGCTTACGGATTCTACCATAACCCTAGATGTGGGTGTCAATCCCTCATAAATAATTTGGCATAATTGCCATCTCGGAATTCCATGATGAGGGCATTGTGTCAGAACACTTTTAAATCTTTCTAGATAGGAATAGAACGGCTCGCTCTCAGACTGAACGAATGCAACAATTTCATTCTTGATCCTCATAGTCTTATGGTTGGGGAAATATTTTTTCAGGAATACTTGAACAAACTCAGCCCAACTCCTAATAGATCTTTCGGCTAGACTATATAGCCATTTCTTAGCGTCATCCTTCAGTGCTAGAGGCATGAATTTCAGACGCACTGCCTCCTCAGGAATATGCTGGTATTGCATAAGAGAGCAGATTTCCTCAAATTCTCTAAGGAAGAGGTATGGGTCTTCCCTAGAGGTGAACTTTGGCAACATACTCATGTACTGTGCCTTAAGTTCGAAGTCGGGACCCGGTATGGTGGGCATAACGATGCACGATGGTTGAGCAGCCATCGCTGGATAGCATCGATCCCTCAGAGTTATAGGTTGTGCAACAGGCGGGTCCACTACGTTCTCACCCATTGGATCCGGGTGAGGTGGTGCAGCAGATGGCTAAGTTCCAGACTGGAATCTAGATGAACTCGTGAGAGTCGATTACTCAAGTCCCGAATCCAAATCTGAGTGCACCGAGTTGAATCAATTTTTGAATTCAAATTCGAAATTTAATTTCAAGAATTAATTACAATTTTTTTATATTTTTTTCGTTTTTTTTTAATATATTTTTTTATGTTTTTTTTTTCAAAAGGGAAACAAACAATAGAATGGGGAAAGATGAGAAAGGCATCCTAATCTAGAGAATTTAGGTGAGAAGAGAAAGAAGACTCAGATGAGAAGGGAAACCTAACTCTAAAGATAGAAAGAGGGTTGGTCAGAAAATTCTTAAGAAAGCACGGTTCAAACAATCCTAGACCTAGTGTCGCTTAGATCTAGACGACTCCTAACTGGTTGAGTCGAATTGATTTGCTTGATTCACCTCCCTCACTAATCAAACCAACTTGGCCAGGCCGTGTATAGCTAGTGGGGGCGCTTCTGACAGAGTCGGTGCCAATTAGACAACCACTTCGCTTGGAAGACTTACGTCAACACAAAAACACTTTCTAGACACCAAATTAAATTCAATCGGCTTCAGGTCATAGCAAGTCAAACCAATTCTTCTCCTTAAATGAGTCTGAGTCCTTAGGGGTCAATGTCTAGTTGATTTTAATTTAAGGCTTGGGTGACACTTTAGGATTGTGATTTGTGGGCCACGGAAGGGTGATGAAGTCCCCACCGTATCTTTGCCTACAGAGTTGCCCTTAAGATAGTTTAACTTAGATCTAGCAAAGATAGTCAAACAATGGTCTTTAGAGGGGGGCAATTGCAAGGTTGTATGCAAACTAGATTATATGCTTAAATGCATTCGATGAAAACCACGATACGTACCTTGACTCCAGCACTCTTCAACAGAAATTGATTTGCAAGAATTTAGCAAGAATAATGCATACAAAACACTAGATGATGCATGCACTAAGGCCTTTCTAATTTTGCCAATTTTAGGTCAGAGTTGAATTATTGCCAATTATGGAATTTTTGCCCTAACACGTGCAATTCTAATAAAAGAAAATTTTCTGAAATAGAAATTACGAGGAAAAGAGGCAACAAAGGTTAATACAAGTACAACACCAAAGCTAAAAGAAGCGACGGATTTCATCTTCGACGGTCGACTACCGGCACCGAGGCGACGGTCGATTAGATTACTTACGCGTGTGGAGCCGGTAGTCGACCTAAAACAAGAACAAAGAGGTGAATTCCGTTGGGTGGAGGTTTAGATTTAAGGTTTAGATTAGAGAATTCAGAAACTTATAATAAATCATATTAGTTATAAAGCATTACATGATAAATGATTTAACATAAACTCAAGTAATCAAAATATACTAACACGAAATTAAAATAATAACATTCATTTATCTTCTCTTCACCCTAAATCCGTCACCTCCACCCTTTGGAAGGAGTTAGAAACTCATAGAGGGAGGAAGAAGGGGTCCTAGAGACATTACAAAAGAAAAGTAAAAACAAGAAATAAAAGACAGAATTTTATTACTAAAGTGAAGAGTACAAAACTAAAAATAAAAACAACTAAAAACTAGGTCTAAGGCCAAGGACCCTTCTACCATCGTTCTCGGGGCTATTTATAGCCGATACAAGGGATCCCAATATATAAATGGAACGTACACGCGTCAATACAACACTGGTAAAAATTTGAGCACACGGATCGACTTTTGTGCGGCTAAATCGCCGCAATTTGTACATGAGGTGCGGCGGAATCGCCACCTTTTTTGCTCGGATTCGATCCAGATTTTTCCTGTGTGTTTATGGTATGATTTGATCCTCCTTTGCGCGTCTCGATTGATTCTTTCCATTCTTTTGAGCTCCGGATTAATTCCTTTATATATATGGAGATTCACATTGATTTTTTCTTTAGATTTTCTCCATAATAATAAAAGCTACTCGTGATTTGCAATTGGGTCCTTGACGTTTTGCAATTAAGTCCCCAGCTACTATTGTGCTTAAGTCTTTGTTCTTTATGTAATTAGATCTTGAATGCTTTTATGCTTGGATACATTTCCATTTGTAACCTGATAAACTTGAACTTGGTCTTTATGATAGAAATGAGTCTTTTGCACGCGTTTATGCTCGAGATGTGGGTAAATTGCATTCAGGTCCCTGTATTCTGTAAATAAGACTAAACACATACCTTAATAGCATTTATTGATATAAAAGTGATCTAAATGAAAGACATATGATGCAATGTATGCAATGCATCAGTAGCAATCATAGATTCTTGCATAACAAACACATTCAACATGCACAAGAAAATCATTCATCCTACACAACACATTCATCCACAAACACAAATAGATACACAAACACATTCATCCACAAACACAATCATTCATCCACAAGCTTACATACACAAACACTTGGCATTAATTCACAAAGATGTTTGATTATATTAAATATGAAATTGTATGTTAGTAATGTAGGATTTTGTGCCCCTATATATGTATATATTTTTTAAAATTATACATGTATACAAGAACGATTTCCATATTTTCAACAATTTCATGTACACCGTTTTACATTTATTCTAATATCATATTATTCACATATATAATAAAACAAATGTAAGAAGATCATACCCAAATGTTCTCTAAAACCTTTATGAAGATGGAGTTGCATCGCACGTCGAATCGTTGGTTGATTCGCCTCAAATTGTTCATCAAACTCTAAAGAAGATTAGAAAGAAAGGAGCTAGCGAATCAATATCTAATTAAGCTTAGAATCTACCTAATAACCCTTCTAAAGCTCCCTGAGATTTAATCTCCAAAAACTTGAATAATTAAGAGAATTTTCGAATGGATTAATTGGGTGGTTAGGGAGAGAGAACTTTATCATCCTTAAAAATATTTGACCATATTGGAATAAATCCATCCCATGATCAACATTAATCCCTTCATTAATTTCGGCAAAAACGTGCTCACCGGTCGACCAAAACTTTCCTACCGGTTGACCGATATGCAGTCAATTGCGGTTTCGGTTGGACCATGAAACCGGGCGGTCGACCCATCACACACTACTAAAGCTACTATGATTTTCCGGTCGAACAGAACAAATAAACGGTCGACCGATTCAACACATTTAACGCTACTAAAGTAATCAGTTTCCTCTTTCATATACCATTATTGTGAATAACTTTTAATTTATGTAACTCATTGTCTTTTAGAGCTCTACAGTTAAGGACCAAGAACATATTCCTTAACATTTTTAAAAGATGAATACATTAATCAAGGAACAAAATGTTCACACATCCAATTCATAATAATTGACATATAAAAGTAAAAAAATTAGAAGACATTCCTTTCAATTAATACAAGTAAACATGTTAAATAAATTTACATGTTTAATTACAAATAAAACTTTCTTGATATAAGAACCTCTTAGTTCATTAACATGTTTCTCATAAAATAGAGAGTCCATCGGCCGTGAGTATCATCGAGCTCCTGTTGCTAGTAGAATCATTATTCTTTTGTAAGACCTATAAAAAATACAAGTCTAAAACATTCATATCTAAATAATGAAACTATAATTATACCACTAAATGGTGATCTATATTACTTCAGATAGGGATACATTTTGAGATGCAAATTCGTGGATTTCCTCCACGTATCTCATAACGTAGTAATCACATTCAGTATTATCAGTCTCCTTGCGGTACTACAAAAACATAAATTCGCTAAATATATGTTCCATTACTTAACAAAATTAAAAAATTGGGAGAAAGTACTTACTCCCATTCCATGTCATGTTACTCCCACATTTTTTGTTTCTCTTTTTCTACCTAACACTTTGTAAACCTTCATTGTCCTGAGAAGCACATGTTATTCAATATGAAGTCTAATAAAAATACACAAATTACAAATACGATAATTAAAACGAACTTACAGATTTACAAGATTGTTTATGAATTTCTTTGGTTTACTCGACCCTAAATGATCAAACCAATATGCCGAATTAGTCTCGGGGAATGGAACGACAAGCATCCAATGGTCTTTGTTTATATATATAATTAGAAGTTTATTACGAAATCAAATTCCACTTACTTTGAATAAACAAATTTACCTATCATGACAAGGGATCAAATTCCACTTACTTTGAATTAACAAATTTCTCATGTTTAGTTTTCTCATGTTTATTGACTGAAATTTCTTGTTGAATATGCTACATGTTAGTTATGTGTTTGTGTTTGCTTGCTTTCTTGATTGAGTAAACTTTGTTTTGATGGGTTTTGCCATGACTTTTATACATCCCCCATGCTTAGCTTTGTTCTAATGGGTTTCCATAATATTGTCGCAATCCAACCCTACTACCAACCCCCCCCCCCCCCCCCCCCCCCCCGTCCCCCGTACATGACCGGGATATTCGTCATTTTCCAAGACTTCTTGGAGAAAATCATACCGGCCATCTCAACTTCAGAGAGTCCTAAATTTTAAAGAAAAATGTTACAAACAATTGAAAAATATAAAATTACTTATTGTGATTTAATAACATATACAAGTGATACAATTTACTATCTTCGAGTCGACCACTTACTGATGGTAAACTCCCTTTTGGAGTTTACCATCGCTCTCTTCCAAGAATAACATCGACGTATGGGGGAAGGAGTAGACAAGTTGCTTTCTTGCTCCTCACTCATACCGGAGTCGATTGCCTCTTGTTTCTTCTGGGCCTTTTTCAGTCATCATTTCTGCTTCTAACTTTTTGTACCCCGCTCGAGACATACGATGTGTATTCTTGTTATAAGACCTACGCTCTTGGTGTTTTACTCGGAGGGGCTAAAACCAATTTTATTATATTATCATTTAAAACAATAACTTGGTAAGTTCATATTCTAAATTAAACTCATTTACCTCAAACTCCGGGCTTTCTCTTGATTTTCTTAATTGATCACATTTATTCAAAGTGATAAAGTTATAGTAATCGCATAGATTTCTGTCATGGTAGTCTCCGAATATGTACTTGTTGGATATATTTGTTTTGAAGTCCCTCCAACGGACGGACATGTATGTCATCCACTTTTTCTTCAACTTTTCAGTGGATTGGAACTCAAAAGTTGACTATAACACGTTAACATTTTTAATTTCTATATATTAAAAGTTCGACTAAAACTAAAGAATATTATGTTGGACTCATTACCTGCACGTCATCCTAGATTGTATTTTTCAGCTTCTCGTCAACTTCGACCCAACACGACAAACAGATGTCAACTTTGGCCTTCGTTAGGCTCCCAGATAACTTTTCCAGTTGTCAGACAGCAAGCCTATCGGCTCAAGACGGTCATCAAACTGGATTGGAACTCTATCGTCTCTATGTCTTCTCCCCATGAATTCGTTCATGATTGTAGGACCTCAGACTCTGATGGAGTGAGTTTTGGTTTTGGAGTCATGATACTATAAAAGGTAAAATCAAGACATTAAATTATTTTATAATGTTCTACAAGACATTTCACACCTTTACAAAAAAAATTCTTAACGGATTTTCAATCCATATACCTTCACCGTGGTCATCCCTAAACATACAAGTCTCAACATGTATTTCGTCATCTAGTGAGTTCAACACGGGTACTTGCTTAGAGAAAGGTGGTGTCTCTTTATACTCGATGAGAATATCATCTGATATAATTTTTTCTTTCCTTTAAGAATTACTGACCATTTATTATCAGCCACATAAAAGACTTATTTCTCTTGGGATGCCAAAATAAAAGGTTCTCCTTTAAATTCTTCTTTCGAACAATCAATTAAAGTGAACCCCAAGTCATCCACTTGAACTCCACTTTTATTATCAACTCACTTGCATCTAAATATAGGTACTTTGAATTTAACAAAGTCTAGCTCCCATATGTCTTCAATTACACCGTAATAGGACATGTCGGCGTATAAAATATTTTTGTCTTTAGAACAAGACACATGCAAAGACTCGGCTATTAAAGTGACCCCACGGTTCTGAACAACACTTTTGCCATCTTGACATACTGTGTAGAATAAATGTTCATTGATATCATAGCCACTATAACTTGTAACAGCAAAATCCGGACCATAGGCAGACCATTGTATTGTCTCTGAAATTTTACGCTTGTAAGCCACCTTTTTTAACCAACATTTGAAATTCTTATTGTGACTACTAATTACTTGTTTATCACTCCATAAAGGATTTCTTTCTTTTAAAACCTCAATGTGTTCATTTAGATAAGGCTGAACTTCATTACAATTGCACAACCCATAGAAATATGATATCAATAAGTTATCGCCATTTGGATTTAACATTTTCATCCCACGCATCCCTTTACCATCGGAACGTTCATCATGACGATTGTTCGGAAGTCCAATACTTTTGGTGTTTTCTAGGTATCCAGTGCAAAACTCGATAACCTCCTCAACTATGTATCTTCCAACAATACTAGCATCTAACCTTTGACGATTTTCTCAATAACATTTCAACACTTTCATATAATGCTCAAAAGGATACATCCACCTTAAAAAATAGGTCCACACAATTGAAAGACTAGATGAATTATAATGTCAAAAAAAGCAGGTGGAAAATACACCTCCAACTGACATAAGGTGACCACAATTTCATTCTGCAACTGATCTAACTGCACGTGATCGATCACTTTATTGCAAATTTTGTACAAAAAGGAACACAACTTTACTATGGCATGTCTGACATGTTTCGGAAATATAAATCTCAGTACTACAGACAACAACTGCTGCATTAGAGTGTGACAATCATGAAACTTCATCCACACAAGTTTGAACTCCTTCATAACAACAAGACTACTTATATTTGAAGAATAACATTATGAAACCCTTACATCGTGCAAACACTGACAAAAAATGTTTTTCTCCTTTCTAGATAATCTATAACAAGTTGGAGGTAAGTAGTTCCGGACTCCTTTCTTCTCTAGTGCCAGCCTTACTCGTATACCAAGGTCAACAAGATCAAGTCTAGCATTATATCAATCTTCTGTGTTACCAGTTTTGTTCAACAGAGTGCCAAGAAGACCATCACAAACATTTTTCTCTACATGCATTATATTAATACAATGTATAACTTCTAAAGTTTTCCAGTAAGGAATATAAAAAAATATGGATCTTTTTCCAAGAACTTTTTTTATTTGCTCGTTTATACGGTTTTCCACATTAGCATTCAACATTCATTACACGTTCATACACTTTTTCGACGTTGATTTCAACTGGTGGGTTCTGAAACTCTTGTTTTCCGTTAAATGTCTTCTTCAACACACGATACGAATGAGAGTTTAGCAAAAAATCTCTAATTACCAAGATAAATTGTCTTAGAACCATTAACAAGTTGCAAGGAGCATGTTTTCAATTTGCAAATTAGACAAGCTTTAGGAACTTTGATAGAATATCCAGACAGATTTCCATAAGCTAGAAAGGCATTAATCGTGCAATAAATCATTGTCTGCATTACAAATGACTATGGACGATAAGCATCAAAAACTAGTTCTCCGCCATCCCACAATCTCTTTAGGTCATCAATTAAGGGTCTTAAATACACATCTATGTTATTTCCAGGTTGCTTCGGACCAGAAATCATTAAGCACAACATAATATATTTGGGTTTCATGCATAACCACGGTGGTAGATTGTAAATTACAAGCAGAACAGGTGAAGAACTGTGAATGCTACTCAAACTACCAAAAGGAATCATTCCACTCGTACATATTCCAAGTCGTACATTCTGGATTCTTCACCAAACACAAGAAAGTCGTAATCTACTTTTTTCCACTAAGGTGAATCTGTAGGATGATGCAGCAACTGATCATTTCGGTTCTCACGATCAGCATGTCATGTCATGTTTTTGGAATCCTCCTTACCCACAAATAAACGTTTAAGCCTTCGTATTATTGGAAGATACCACAAAACTTTAACAGGAGGTCCTTTAATTTTCAACTCATCACCATCTCCATTGTGGTTCGGTCCACTGTGTTTCATTTTGTATCGTGAAACATTACACCTGGGATAGGAATGTAAGTTTTCAAACTCACCCCTATACAATATACAATTATTCGGACTTGCATGTATCTTCCTATATTTCATTCCCATAGGACAAAACACTTTCTTAGCATCATAAGTTCTATCCGGTAGTTCATTATGCTCTGGAAGTATCTCTTTCAATAACTTCAACAATGGTAAAACTGACATCGGTCCAACCATTTCATTCTTTTAAATTATATAACTTCAACAACGCTGACAATCTAGTAAATTTGGTGTCACTCTTATACAACGGCTTGTCATTGTCACTTAACAAATTACCAAGTAAATCGGAGTTGGACGAAAAAAATTCAACTATATCCTTAACCATTTCCTCTAACTGATCTCCCACACTAACATTGTCCCTGTCATTTTGGAACAACTAAATGATTCATTTTGGCCATCTCATATCAACCGTCTGTAACTTCGATTGAAACATTTCTCAAACAAATAATCTTTTATTTTCCGAAAAGTCAGTACTGACATATTATGACACTTGCTGCATTACGCCATGTCTCTGTCATTCGTATTCTTTGAATGATTTTTGGCAAACTCTAAGAACATATTCACTCTTTTCTCATACTCATCACTCAATCAGTTTGAAAGAATCCACTCTAGATCCATTTCAATCTAAACATTAAGAAAAATGATAGTTATTATTGAAGACAAGAAATAAAATTTCAATTTAAAAGATGAGAAGATATAGAGACATGAAGATGAGAAAAGAATGACTCAGCAGATAGGAGATGAAGTCCTTAATCTGTAGGATTTCATGTTTAATTATACATATATATTTTCGAAATTTTTATGTATAATAAGGATCAATTACAATTTTCTTTGATTTATTTCATGCATGCATCGGTTTGTTTTAACATCTAGTTTCAAAACTCTATTAAAACAAACAAGGGCTCCGAAATTCATACCTAGAAGTTCTCAAAAACTTCTTGAAGATTCGGAGACGTTGGGGATGCTTCTCGCCGCGCCGGATGCCTCCGAGTGTTCACCGAAACCCTAAACAAGGTTGGAGAGAAAGGAGCTAGCCAATCGATCTCCAAACAAGCTTAGAATCTAGCTACAAACCCCTTCCTTAGCCTCTGAGATTTCTCCTTCCAAAGACTTAGAAAACTAAGAGAATTTTCGTGGGATTTTGTGGTGAATTAAGAGAGAAAATAATTGTTGAATTGTGTGTCACAATTAGGGAGAATAAGGACCTATTTATAGGTTCCAATCTTACTCTTAATCATGGCTATTCTTTAGCCACGTTTTTTTCTTTATATTTTCTCTCATAAATTAATTCCTTCATGTATTACATGCACCCACAAAACGTTTGACCAAGTTTGGAGCTAATCCAACCACCAATCAAATTAATCTCTTAATAATCAAAGGCAGAAAATCAATCGCTGTTCGGTTGACCGAGACCCATTCGGTTAACCGAATATGTCACGATTGGTTGACCGAGTACTAGACGGATGACCGATTCTTAAAGGGAAAAATTCTCCTTAACCGATCGGACGAATTCTCGTCTAAGATCGAGTGTCATTCGGTTAACCGAAAATATCGGAACTTAATATTATTCGGTCGACCGATTTTGGTTCGGTACACCGTACCAAAGTTCCAGGCACTTTGGTCAAGTTCGGTCAATCAATTACGATTATCCGTTCCACGTTCGGTTGACCGATCCATAGATCCTTCGGTCGACCGAACCTCAACGGATTACCGAACTTCTACCCGATTTTGCCTATTTCAAATTTTGGATTTATTTCCAACAAAATTTGAACTTGGGGGTTTTAGCAAATTCACAACTTATGCAATATATTATCCTATGCAACAATAAATTATTGCACCCCATAATATATGCATCTCATATGAATTTATCATGATTCTAATTATGTTATATATACAACATAATTGATTTTACTTGTTCACCACATGTGTCATATTTTCTATGAGAAACCTGACACATCATATGAACCAAAAATCAAGCTTCTTGTTTCACGGTTTTTGCGGTGTGACCTATGGGAGGATCTAAACTAAGTTGGCAGTGATATTAAGAGTTTAATATCACAAGATATAAGCGGTATCTAGCTACACATTATAGCTCCCAATTAGTTAGATGTCTTAATTCCACTCGAACCAAAACCCGGTCCATTTAGTGATGGAGTGCACCACTTGTGTCCGTCCCTTGCCTCATGATATTGAGAATACACACAAAGTAGTATTGTGTCATCTTTGTATTAGTATTCGTTTCTTGATCTCTTTACGCTAGTTATAAATATGTGACTTAACTCAAATCACATTGTGCACATTATAACTTTGCTTTATCAAGGGGCCCACTAATATCATCACTCAATTAAGAGGGGCAATGATAATCTTTTGACTAACTATCTTCTCCAACAAAAGTTGTACTTAACCAACCAATGCCTTTACACTACACTGATCGATAGTTCAAGACACTGATCTAATTAAGTATTCCTTAAGTGATTAGATATAAGTCTCATATCAAAGGACCAAAGACACAGTAAAATATTAATGACACAGAAACACATTTCTATAATATTTTACTTATTAGGTCTATTCAGTATACAAAAGTAATATTTTCCTCTTTTGCATACCCGTGTTGTCACTCACTTGTAGAGCTACAATGATCTATGACCAACACGACAATCTTAACTCGGTAATTAATTTTCCATGTTAATTACCATGATTGCGAATATCTTTTGTTTTATGTAAACCAATATCTTTTAGAGCTCTACGGTTAAGGACCAAGAGCCTCTTCCTTAACACTTCTAAAAGACGAATAACATAAACAAGAAACAAAATGATTTCTCATTCAATTCATAATAATTGACATTTAAAAGTAAAACTTTTAGAACACATTTCCTTCATAATCTAGCGTGGGAATAAGGAAGGTTAGAAACATAACTAACCAATCAAGGCAAAAGCAAGCCTAAAGTCCACAAAAGGTGTTTAGTACTAGATGACACCTAACTTCCAGGTCTCACCGAGGACCACTAGTCTGTAGAAAAACAAGAACCCGGAGGTTCCTAAAATCTCAGTGAGACTAGATGAGCAATGGTGTTCAAGCTGAAACAGTCTTAAACAGCGAGGAGCACTAGTCTGTAGGAAATCAAGAACCTGAAGGTTCCAAGAATCTCAAGAAGACTAGATGAGGAACAACTTTGAGGCCATAACGATCTTAAACAATTTCCTCTACTTAATCGTCCAGAAATCCTATGACTCAACGTCTAAATTGATTTTATTAGGGCTCTTTTATTATGTGGTTTTTGGTCCAAGGAAAGGGTGATGAAATCCCCCACCTCATCTCCTATAAGTGATTGCCCCTTAGGTGTTTTTCATACCTTAATCTAACAAACAACACACCAAACAAACACTCACCTCACTCTTGTTTTTTTAATGCAAGTCCTACTAACTAATGTGTGCTTTCTAATGAATGATGAGTGAAAAAGATTATGTACCTTACGTCAGCAATCTACGACAAAAATCATAAAATAAAAAATAAATAAGATGAATGGAAAGTTCTATATGATGAATGACTTAGCAAATATTGTCTAATCTTTTGTTATAGGTTATTGAAGGTCAAGTTGCTTAAGGGGGTCGATGAGTTATTCTCATAATACCAGCATATTTACAGACAATATGTAAATAATATTGAAAACTCAAAGAAGCAAGGCAATACACGTTTAAAATATTTAAATCAAGTATTAAAAACAATTACTTGAATTATAGTTTTAAGACAGAAAACATGTTAAACATATCATATCATGTTATTCATAACAATTGGGATTAAAATTTTATTGAAATTTTGGCAGAATCTCCCCTAAAAATTTGTTATGTAAAAATCTTCAAATCCTGGGATTAACAAGAAAAATGTATAATATTCTCCACTACATCACATTCACCTTACAAACATCAAAAATTCATATCATGTATACTGATTTCAACTATATCACATAGACATTATAAATATAACATTTTCAACTTATATCCAATCAACGTACTGTCATTCTAACTTATGCAACTTTCTAAAACTTTAGGTTTTTGGGTGGACTGAAAAATCAAATGACAACAAAAAAATCCGATAGGAAAATCAAATCAAACTTTGGGTTGTTGCCAGATTCAAAATGAAATGAACAAAACAACAAAATCAGATGGAAAAAGTCGAGGTCGCTGTGGAGGAGGAGGTTGTGGATGTCGAGGGTGCGGAGGTCGTAGTTGTCGAGGGCACGGAGATTGTGGTTGTGGTGGCGGAGGAGGTCACTGCAGTTTGGTCGGAGAACAGTCATGGAACGGTCAGTCGGAGAACGAATAGGTTTTGTCGTAGAGGTTTTGTTGAAATAAATGAAAAAAAAACGTAACTGTTCGATTTCTATAAGCCCAATAGACATTGGTCATAGCCTAAACCCGATGTCTATATGCATGAGGCATAGACGTCGATCGTCATCTATGATCAACGTCTATGAGTCAACGTCTATAGGCTTAAGGGATAAATGTCGGAGTATAGACGTCGGTTGCAATGGGTATTAAAAAAATTGACGTCTAAAGTCGACGTCTATACGTATAGATGTCGGCTATATGGGCGACTGACGTGTATGGGATAACGACTATTCACTATTCTGCACTAGTGCGTTGTGACGAGTGGCTGTTAGGAAGCGTTGTTCATGACTCGAGTGCGTGGTTGGAGTAGGGTGTTGCCTTGTGGGCCGGATGCGTAGTCTTGTCATGGGGGAATGCTTAGCCTGGCTGGGACGTGTGGTCACCTTGGGACGTGTGACAGTTCCACCGTGAGAGCGGATTAAGTGTCGCCTTGTGGATCATATGTGTGGTGGGGTCAAGGGTGCATGTTCGGCTTCGCTGGGATGCGTGGTTGCCTTAAGACACGACACTTGTGTGGGCGTGTCGACAGCGTGACCTAGTTTTGTGTCATATGGACGACGTGGACCTAGTATGGTGTCGGGTTGTGGTAGTGTACAAGGTCTTGATTCAAGACTCAGGCGTGATTTGTGTGTTTGCATGTGTGATGCGATAGGTGGCTGGATGCGACTTGGGCTTGGGATGCGTGAACTGGACCTGTTGAGCTCAGTTATAATGTATTTTCTTGCTCCTCTTTCTAGTCATATAGTACGAATTTCAGAGTTTCTTGTATTTCCCTTCCGCATTGTACTCTGGTCTTGACTTAATGGTATGTTTTCAGTTGAGACCTCGACTTGATTATTGTTAGTTAATGTATTTTTTTCACTTGTTATAGTTGTGATTGATTGTTGTGTCCCAGATGCGGATTAGGTGAATTACACAATCATCAAAATAAGAATTATGCAATGAAAAGTTGTAAAACATAGCCTGACCTATTTTTGTAACATGTTACTCTCCCTAGAACACAATAACAAAATGTTTGACCAGATAACATACATACGGGTGGTGGAGGATCATTCCTTTCTGTAGGGCGAGGAATGGATATGAAATGGCAAAATATCTTTTATCGAATTGCCTTGCAGTAATTAAAAAATAAACTAATACACAAGAAAGTTATTTACATTAAATAAAACAATCATGTAAAAATAAAGTATCTCAACGTACGTTAAATTCGTGACCAACAATGTCTCTAACGTACTTAATGTCACAACATAAAAACAATACCACAGGAATCACTCTAACTGCCTTTAGCCTCACCACTATTTGTAATGTTCCCTTCCGTACGATAAAACGGAAGCTAAAGTCACGAAATAATAAGAAAGTCGAGGGAAGGAAACGATACATGCAAATGGATTTCAAACAATAGACACAAAAAAGAGGAGCTCCATTTATGTCAAAAGTTATAGTTGGACAAAATGATTCAAACTCGATAAAGATAGTCAAATATACCCAAATGGGTTTACATATATGACCTCAAAATAGTAATAGGTGTGACACAATGTAAGTTTCCTGTGTATAGAGACAACAACCAAAATTTGTAGTCATCACCATGCAACTACATGTCAAAACCCTGCCAAGCAAACAGTAATGAAGTCTGGCAGTTGCCTGCAAAAGATAGGGTCACAACGATGTGAGTTTATAAAACTCAATATGCCAATTAACCCAATATAAACACCAATCTAATAGACGTCCAATTCAAAAGAATAAACCATCAACGGGAAACAATGTATAAAATGGTATTCAAATCTATGCAAATTATTCAAGTGCATTCACAATAAACATTGAAGAATCACAAAACATTCAACGACCAAGATGGTCAGCAATTTTGGTCAATTCGATTTCAATTCGGTTCTCAATTAATCAATGTACATAAATGTATCGGGAACTCCAAAGAATTCCCACCGCGGGCACGTGCGGTCTTCCAATTAATGTATGGCCCGTCCCCACTCCCATTCAATAATTCAAAATATGTTTAGAATGTTTATGTCATCAAACACCAATATTTTCAATTTATCATGGGGTCTCATACATCAACATGTGTCAATACGATAGATATCATATCTGTATTTGCGGTCCTACAACAGCCAATTACCTTGTCGGGCCCAATACTCCGAAGAGTTACAATACTCCAAAGAGTCCAATATGCTCTTAAATAGCCATGCTTCGTAGAGTCCAATAGTGCCAAACCCCCATTCATTTTTCAATATTATGTCTATAGTGTGTAATACATCACTGGTTATTCCTTTGGAATAACTCACAATTTGGTCATCAATAATAACTAACTCATTGGTTTGATAACATGTGTTTGGTAATAATTAAATCATAGGTTACTCATAAACATCTAAGCAACAAGACCAATGATATAAAATTCAATACTCATTGTCCATCATGGACGGTGATTAAACTAAAAGTCACTACTTATACAAGTAATGAGGATGCTAACATGTATTAGTTAATGGATTCAAATCACATCAACCCAATGCTGGTAAAATACAATTATATACAATAAAATCTAAACTGGATTGCCTCCAACATTCGCAAGAACTTGGAAACAAAACACAATTTTATCACTAGTCAAACTTGACAATGAAAGATCACAAGATCAGGTTAAGTAACCATCTTATTCATTATTATTTGTTCACTATACATAGTAAAATACATAAGAACCTAGTGACGACCACCAAATGCTATTAAGATATTTGATTCATTAAACTTTCTTTCGGAAACAATCATATAAGACATGAGATAGTTGCATGAAAATATCTACCGTGTAGTGCTCAAATAAGACAGTCATGCACTTTTAAACACTACTAAGTCATGTATAGTCAACTTGCAAAAATAGACATTCATCAGGGTAAACATGCATTTAACAGAATGATGAGGACATTAATAATAACCATCGACTAATACAAAACGATAATGAGGTTAAACAATGCAAGTCCCAATACATGAGCAGTTCACCTCCTTTAGTAGACCAACAGAAATTTGCATAGTTGACCTACTATAACCATAAATTTCTGGGAAGTCCAAACTGATGAAAAGACAACCTAGAACTATTATGTTCCTCTTTGAAGATCATTTAACTTCAATACACCAAAGAAATATTCACTATGATCCCAGTTAATTAACAGGACGTCAACAAACCAGTGGGCACCCAGCAAGATTTATTACCTAGATGAGCATTCATCCCTTAACTTGGAATACCATCCATTCATCCCTTAACTTGGAATACCATCTGAATCCTATAGGATTTCATGTTTAATTGTACATATATTTTTGAAATTTTCATGCACAATAAGGATCATTCATATATTTTCCACGATTTGTTTTTCATGCATGCATCGGTTTGTTTTAATGATTGCTTAAAACACATCAAAACAAACGTTGGGCTCCAAAATTCATACCTAGAAGTTCTCTAAAACTTCTTGAAGATCCGGAGACGTTGAGGATGCTTGTCGCTGCGCCGGATGCCTCCGAGTATTCACCAAACTCTAAACAAGATCGGAGAGAGAAAAGCTAGTCTCTCAATCTCCAATAGGGTTTAGAATCTAATTACTAACCCGTCTTTAGTTCCCTTGAGAATAAGATCTCTGAAAACTAAAACTAAACTCAAGAATTAATGGAAATTCGTGGAGAATTATTGAGAGAGAAGTTTGCAAAAGAAGATGATGAATTAATTAATGAGGTAATGAGATAAACTTGAATTTATAAGTTCTCTCCCAAATACCTATTCATGTGCAACCTCTTTCCCATGATTTCATGCAAACTTCCATCTAACCATCCATTATTTGCTAACAAATAATCTTAGCCACGAATTAAATCAGTTATGGACCAATTCCATGCATGATCTAATTAATTCTTAAATTAATTCTACATAAAACCGTCTGGCCGATCGACCGTTTTGGAGGTTCGGTCGACCGTTTAGAACAAGTTTCGGTCGACCGATCGATAGACTCGGTCGACCGTTCGTAACAAAAAATTTAATCGCAATGTTCGGTCGACCGACCGAGAATACTCGGTCGATCGAAAACGAACAGACAAAATTCTCGTTATCGGTGCAACATTCGGTCGACCGTTTAGCGTTTAGCGGTCGACCGTTTTTGCACAGTACATGTAGACTTGTCAAATTTCGGTTTAACCCCTACAAAATTTGACATTTCGGGATTAGTAGTAAATTCATAACTTATGTAACATATTATCCTATGTAATGATAAATCATTACACCCCATAATATTTACATCACATATGAATTTAATTTAGATTCTAATTATGTTATTAATCACAACATAATTTTGATTTTGCTTGTTCACCACATGTGTCATATTTTCTATATGAAACCCGACACACCTTATGAACTCAAAATCCCCATTTCTTGTTTCCCAGTTTTGTGGTGTGACCTATGGGAGGATCTAAACTAAGTTGGCAGTTATCTAGCTACACATTATAGCTCCCAATTAGTTAGATGTCTTAATTCCACTCAAACCAAAACCCGATCCATTTAGTGATGGAGTGCACCACTTGTGTCCGTCCCTTGCCTCATGATATTAAGAATACACACAAAGTAGTATTGTGTCATCTTTGTATTAGTATTCATTTCTTGAACTCTTTAAGCTAGTTATAAATATGTGACTTACTCAAATCACACTGTACACATTACAAGTTTGCTTTATCAAGGGGCCCAGTAATATCATCACTCATTTAAGAGGGGTAATGATAATCTTTTGACTAACTATCTTCTCCAACAAAAGTCATACTTAACCAACAAATGCTTTACACTACACTTATCGATAGCTCAAGACACTAGTCTAATCAAGCATTTCTTAAGTGATCGGATATAAGTCTCATATCATAGGACCAAAGAAACAGTAAAACATTAATGACACAGAAAACACAATTCTATAATGTTTTACTTATTAGGTTTATTCAGTATACAAAAGTAATATTTTCCTCTTTCGTGTACACATGTTGTCACTCACTTGTAGAGCTACAATGATCTATGGCCAACACGACAATCTTAACTCGGTAATAAATGTCCCATGTTTATTACCATGATTGCGAATATCTTTTGTTTTATGTAAACCGTTATCTTTTAAAGCTCTATGGTTAAGGACCAAGCGCATCTTCCTTAACACTTCTAAAAGACGAATAACATAAACAAGGAACAAAATGATTTCTCATTAATTCATAATAATTGACATTTAAAAGTAAAACTTTTAGAACACATTCCCTTCAATCTCCCACTTATTATTAAAGTTTTCTTTCACATACATACTCAATGTATAAAATAATAATAACTAGGATAAACCCCATTACATATCAATCATCAAGCCAATCTACATGGTTCCTCAATCCCATGGACTCGAAATGCATTTCACCCTTGCCTTGGGATAAGGGTTTTGTGAATGGATCAGCTGTGTTGTTGTTGGTGTCCACACATAAAAGATTTATTTTGCCTTCGTCGATGAGGTCACGTGTCACGAAGTACTTACGATCCATGTACTTCACTTTGTGGTGTGTTCTAGGATCCTTGATTTGCGAGATAGATGCACACTCCTTCCTTGCTCGTGGGAACTACTCCAAGCTCTTCAAGGAACTTCTTGATCCACACTCCTTCCTTGCTCGCTTCAGTGACAGCCATTACTTCTGAAGTGGTGGTTGAATCGGCCGTAGTGGTTTGCTTCCAGCTACGCCAACTCACAGCTCTACCATTCAGAAGAAAGACATATCCTGATTGCGACCTTCTATCGTCTGGATCACTCATGAAACTTACATCCGAGTACCCTTCGGCTATCAACTCTCTTTGTCCTCCATAAACAAGAATCTTTTCCTTAGTCCGATTAAGGTACTTCAGGATATTCTTGACCGCAGTCCAATGCTCAGGACCTGCGTTGGATTGGTGACGACTTGTCACGCTTAGAGCATACGAGACATCGGGTCTTGTGCAAGTCATCGCGTACATGATCGACCCAATTGTCGAAGCATAAGGGACATCCTTCATGTACTCTAAGTCCTTACGTGATTGCGCATGTTGAGACTTCTTAAGTTGCACACCCATACTCATTGGCACACTGCCCTTTTTGGAGTTGTTCATCTTGAACATTTCCAAGACCTTGTCAATGTATGCACGTTGACTGAGGCCAATGAGTCTACGGGATCTATCTCTATATATCTTGATTCCCAAGATGTATTGAGCCTCACCCATATCTTTCATTGAAAATGCAGATTTCAATGAACTTCTCGTTTGCTCAAGCAAAGGAATATGATTGCCCATGAGCAATATGTTATCGACATATAAGATTAGGAATACTACATGGCTCCCACTAACCTTCTTGTATATACAAGGTTCTTCCTTACTTTGAATGAAGTGAAGCTTCTTCACTTCCTCGTCAAAGCATTTGTTCCAACTCCTTGATGCTTGCTTCAATCGATAAATGGATCTTTGAAGCTTGCATACCTTCTCGCTATTCTTTGGATCTTCAAAACCTTGAGGTTGTACCATGTACACATCCTCCTCCAAGTTCCCATTAAGGAACGTTGTTTTGACATCCATTTGCCATATTTCATAATCATGAAATGCGGCAATAGCGAGCATAATCCAAATAGACTTGAACATGGCAACCGGTGAAAAAGTTTCATCATAGTCAATTCCTTGAACTTGAGTGAAACCCTTCGCTACAAGCCTTGCTTTGTAGGTTGTCAAGTTCCCATCCATGTCCATCTTCCTCTTAAAAGCCCATTTATTTTGAATGGCCTTTTTCCCTTGAGGAAGGTCAACCAAGTTCCACACTTGATTATCATACATGGATTCTATTTCGGATTCCATGGCCTTGAGCCACAGTTTGGAGTCTTCCCTTTCCATTGCTTCTTGGAAGGTCAAGGGATCATCAGTATCTAGTACCATGATCTCATGAAGTCCCAAATACATATTGGGTTTCTTCCTTTCCCTCGTTGACCTTCTTAGTTCTTTTGGTTCTTCTCGTGTCTCTCGAACTTCTTCCACAATTTCTTGAGGAATAGGTTCATGTTCAACTCTTGAACGTACACTCGGTGGGGATGATTGAGATTCTCTCACAATTTCTTGTGATGGTTTCTCGCTCATGCTCCCACTAACCAAAGGAATTTCGGTTGGGCCTTCATGATCTTGAATGTCATCATTCATTTCATGATCTTGTAGAGTATCTTGAGTTTCCTCGAGCACAACCCTACTCCCACTACTTTTTACTCTTTCTAGAAATTCCTTTTCCAGAAATGTGGCATCCCTCTCTACAATCACTCGATTGGAGGTGATATGTCAAAAGTAGTATCCTCTTGTCTCACGAGGATAACCAATAAAGAAGCACTTATCCGCTTTTGGTTGAAGTTTGGTCGACATCAATTTCTTGACGTAAGCCTCACAACCCCAAATCTTGAGAAAATTGAGCTTGGGTGTTTTACCACTCCACATCTCATAAGGAGTTTTCTCCACGGATTTGGATGGAACATTATTTAGTGTGTAAGCCGCAGTTTGTAGTGCATAACTCCAAAAGTAAAGAGGTAATTCCGCATGACTCATCATTGACCGAACCATGTCGAGCAATGTCCTATTCCTCCTTTCGGATACCCCATTCCACTGAGGTGTACCGGGAGGGGTGAGTTGAGGTACAATACCAAACTCCTTTAGGTATGAGTCAAATTCGGGACTTAAGTACTCACCTCCACGATCCGTTCGTAGAGACTTGATTTTCTTGTCGAGTTGGTTCTCTACTTCATTCTTGAATTCTTTGAACTTGTCAAAGGGTTCACTTTTGTTTCTCATTAGATAAACAAAGCCATAACGACTATAATCATCCGTGAACGTAATGAAGTACCTGAAACCATCTCGTGCACTAGTACTCATTGGACCACATACATCGGAATGTATCAAATCCAACAAGCCACTCGCCCTTGGGCCTTTCTTCTTGAAAGGCTTTTTGGTCATTTTTCCCATTAAACATGGTTGGCATGTCTCCAATGATTTAAAATCAAGTAGACCAAGAAGGTTGGCTTCTTGGAATTTCTTGATGCGATTTTCATTTATGTGACCAAGACGATAGTGCCACAAGAGAGTATCATTCTCGTGAGTGGTCGTAAGTCTTTTGTTATTGATATTAAAGATTTGTTTATAATTCAATTCAATCAAATAGAGACCATTCCTTATGAATGCATTTGCATAGAAAACACCATTCTTCGATATAGACAAGCAAGAATTTGAAATATTTATATTAAAATTATCAATATCTAAACATGATACAGAAATAATGTTCTTGCTCATCGAAGGCACATAATAAACATTCTTTAGACATAAATTTAAACCACTGCATAATTGAAGCACCACAGAACCTTGTGCAACCGCAGAAACGTTCGCACCATTTCCAACCTTCAATTCTACCTCGTTCCTTACGAGTTCCTTCCTATCCATGAGTAGTTGCACATTAGAAACTATGTGAGCACAAGATCCAGTATCAATTACCCAATCCTGGACAGAGGTGGCTAAATTTATTTCAATAACAAATATACCTTTGGCCTTTTTGGGGCGCCGACGTTCAATCATTCTGTTGTCAAGGTCTTCCTTGTACTTGGGGCAATTTGGCCGGATGTGTCCTTTTTCACCGCAGTGAAAGCACTCCGTATTGGGAGTTGGAGATTTCTGAGATTTCCCCCTCGAGGTACTCCACGAGCACCTCCTACTCCCTTGCTCTTGATTGAACCACTTTTGGTAGATTTGCCCTTTCCTTTACCAATCTTTTGGCTCCTCTCATGGATGGCAAGGTCTTGCTTGTCCCTACCCTTGCCCATGTCAACTCCAGCAGCTTTGAGAGCGTTGTGCAACTCCTCAAGACTCACCTCTTTTTCACGCACGTGATAGTGCATCACAAAGTCCTTAAAGGACGGGGCTAGAGAGCCAAGAATCATATCTTCAGCAATGTCCTCGGGCATTGGTGAAGAGAGCTTTGCCAACTTCTCAAGGTACCCTTGCATCGTGAGAAAATGCATGGATACCGATGTTCCCTCCGCCATATGGCACCTTGTGAGTGCGATGGTGGTCTTATAGTGCTCCTTTCGGGCACTATCCATGAACATCTTAGACAAAGCCTCCATGGTCTTCTTGGGTTTTGAATCCAAGTATTTCGCTTGAAGCGAGTCACCCATGGATGCTAGCATGAGACCGTGAACTTGGTTCTCTTGGTCTTCCCACTTGGCTTTAGCCTCTTTCTCTTCATCGGTTAATCTCTCATTCCATTTTGGGATTGGACCTTCCAAAATGTGAGACAGTTTCTCAAACTTTAACACAATGTTGAGTTTGAGTTGCCAACTTATGAAGCTTGAGTCATCATTTGCCAAAGGGTGTTTTTTCTATCATGGATCATACGATAGGTTGGATGTTTGACTTTTTTTTTAAAAATAAATCATACAGGATTTTAATGCCAATTTTATGTTTATTATACATACATACAAATGTAAATGCTGCAAATAAAAATTTTGCCCATAAATGCAACAATCCAAGATCCCATCAATTGTAATATAGACTAGCTAAGGGCTATCGAATACATTTCAATATCAAGGTAAGAAAAACATTTTCTAATCACAACTTTTTTGAATTTTAGCAACATTAGCATCTTCAAACTCTTGTGATTCTTGTCGTTTTAATTATGAGGGAATATGACCTATCCTCGTAAGAAAAACTTTTTCCCAAAACCGAGCGAGGGCTCTAGGTGATGTTAAGAAAATTTATTTTCATTTGATACGAGATACGTTTATCCATTGTATTCACAACTAAACATACTTGGGGTTCACTAGGGTGAAACACCCCATATATCTAAACGTGACACAACAATAGACAACCATTATATCTCCCACTATTCCCAAAGATGGAGGGAACTATCTCCCGCTAAGGGCGAGCAGAGTATCCCTCGATCGATGGCTGCTAGTGGATGAAATAAGAAGGAAAATTACTCTTAATTTTTGTTGGACAATTTCATATATTAACATGTGATTCGTAATTTTAGGTTATCATGCATATTTATCATTCATACACATCCTAACATTCAATCACATTCATCACATGTAGAGGAGAAATTAAACCATTCACACAATTCACATCGTGTGAGTTTATATGTTCCCTTTGATCCTTGATCCTCGATCCCTGATCCTCGATACTCGATCGATGCGCTACAGTGGCGACTTCCTCTTGCACCGGAGATATAGATTTTATAGAAAATAAACATGCTCCTCACATTCGATAAAAACCGACTAGTGCAAGTCCTATGTAAAACCTCTCAAATGCAATGCAATTATCTAAAGATAGAAAGATAGAATTTGGCTTTTACATATAAATAAGCCCATGTATAATAATAATTACAAACATTCATAGGCGCTGATTTGGAACATATAAACTCACAATTCCTGCAAAGACAACTCGAGCATCCATGCACGCAATATTGTTATAAACTATACAACCTAGTTTATCAATCATCTAGAATCTCAAACAATTCTTTGAAAAACATTTTGAAATCCATTAAAAATGTTTTTCATCCATCCACATGTTCAAAAACAATTTTGAACCACTGTCCATCCAATTTCCTAAAAGGAAAGACGAACCGCAGCTTTTCGGTTTTGTTGATTCTTTTACAAAACAATCATTTATTCTTAAAACTAAATTATTGCAAGTTAGACTTATGTCTAAATCATAATTCTAATAATTACATGGCATGTTTTAAACCACTTAAAACATTCAAAACGAATTATTACAAACAATTATTCCAACAAAACATTTAAAGACCGAAAAACCGGAAAATCGAATTGTTCGTACCCTAGATGGTAAACTAAATTTGTTTATAGTCTCAAATCATTAGAAAATTGAACCTTAAGCTCTGATACCGCTGTAGCATTTCATGTTTAATTGTACATATATATTTTCAAATTTTTCATGCACAATAAGGATCATTCATATATTTTCTACGATTTATTTTTCATGCATGCATCGGTTTGTTTTAATGATTGCTTAAAACACATCAAAACAAACATTGGGCTCCGAAATTCATACCTAGAAGTTCTCTAAAACTTCTTGAAGATCCGGAGACGTTGAGGATGCTTGTCGCTGCACCAGATGCCTCCGAGTATTCACCAAACTCTAAACAAGATCGGAGAGAGAAAAGCTAGTCTCTCAATCTCCAATAGGGTTTAGAATCTAATTACTAACTCCTCTTTAGTTCCCTTGAGAAGAAGATCTCTGAAAACTAAAACTAAACTCAAGAATTAATGGAAATTCGTGGAGAATTATGGAGAGAGAAGTTTGCACAAGAAAATGATGAATTAATTAATGAGGTAATGAGGTAAACTTGTATTTATAAGTTCTCTCCAAATTACATATTCATGTGCAACCTCTTGTCCATGATTTCATGCAAACTTCCATCTAACCATCCATTATTTGCTAACAAATAATCTTAGCCACGAATTAAATCAGTTATGGACCAATTCCATGCATGATCTAATGAATTCTTAAATTAATTCTGCATAAAACTGTCTGGCCGATCGACCGTTTTGGAGGTTCGGTCGACCGTTTAGAACAAGTTTCGGTCGACCGATCGATATACTCGGTCGACCGATCGTAACAAAAAAATTCATCGCAATGTTCGGTCGACCGACCGAGAATACTCGGTCGACCGAAAACGAACAGACAAAATTCTCGTTATCGGTGCAACATTCGGTCGACCGTTTAGCGTTTAGCGGTCGACTGTTTTTGCACAGTACATGCAGACTTGTCAAATTTCGGTTTAACCCCTACAAAATTAACATTTTGGGATTAGTAGTAAATTCATAACTTATGTAACATATTATCCTATGTAATGATAAATCATTACACCCCATAATATTTACATCACATATGAATTTAATTTAGATTCTAATTATGTTATTAATCACAACATAATTTTGATTTTGCTTGTTCATCACATGTGTCATATTTTCTAAATGAAACCTGACACACCTTATGAACTCAAAATCCCCATTTCTTGTTTCCCAGTTTTGTGGTGTGACTTATGGGAGGATCTAAACTATGTTGGCAGTGATATTAAGAGCTTAATATCACAAGCTATAAGCGGTATGTAGCTACACATTATAGCTCCCAATTAGTTAGATGTCTTAATTCCACTCAAACCAAAACCCGATCCATTTAGTGATGGAGGGCACCACTTGTGTCCGTCCCTTGCTCATGATATTAAGAATACACACAAAGTAGTATTGTGTCATCTTTGTATTAGTATTCATTTCTTGAACTCTTTAAGCTAGTTATAAATATGTGACTTAACTCAAATCACATTGTGCACATTATAACTTTGCTTTATCAAGGGGCCCAGTAATATCATCACTCAATTAAGAGGGGTAATGATAATCTTTTGACTAACTATCTTCTCCAACAAAAGTCATACTTAACCAACCAATGCATTTACACTACACTTATCGATAGCTCAAGACACTAGTCTAATCAAGCATTTCTTAAGTGATCGGATATAAGTCTCATATCATAGGACCAAAGAAACAGTAAAACATTAATGACACAGAAAACACAATTCTATAATGTTTTACTTATTAGGTCTATTCAGTATACAAAAGTAATATTTTCCTCTTTCGTGTACCCGTGTTGTCACTCACTTGTAGAGCTACAATGATCTATGACCAACACGACAATCTTAACTCGGTAATAAATGTCTCATGTTTATTACCATGATTGTGAATATCTTTTGTTTTATGTAAACCGTTATCTTTTAAAGCTCTACGGTTAAGGACCAAGCGCCTCTTCCTTAACACTTCTAAAAGACGAATAACATAAACAAGGAACAAAATGATTTCTCATTCAATTCATAATAATTGATATTTAAAAGTAAAACTTTTTGAACACATTCCCTTCAAATCCACCATCATCTGGTTATGCAAGGCAGTGAGCAATTGATTCTATTGACTCCAATTAAGAAATTAACGAAGCGTGCTAAACCAACTAAAGGAAAAGATTGATTCAAGTGTCAAAGATCTCATCTCGTGGCAACCAAACTTGCCTAAGAAGCAAACAACTATTACAATCAAATTGCTTGCAATTGTCCAACCATTTCTCAAATTATGGATACTCACATTAAACATGAGATTTCACAAATAATACTTATTATACACTTTTACCCAAGTTCACATAACCTTATTGTTAAGCAATTTAACTTCAATCATCTCAAACTCCAAGATAATAGAACATGGCAAGTGGTCGTTACCAACTTACAACACTTTGAGTGAAGTTTACAAGATCAACACTTAATCTAAATCAAGTTAGCAACCAAGTTTCAAGGTTCCTATTAATGGATTTGATCTCAATGAGCAACATAAAATAACTTCCACTCATTTTCCCTATCCAACTTCATATGAAGGAACAAGTCAAGTGTCAATCTTGTTAAATTTATTTGTCATATCAAAGATTAACACTCCACTCCCCTGAGCTTCAAAATCCACATTATGAGACGATCTTACTCTAGAATCATAGGACGAATATAAATCATAAATAGCTATGCTCTGCTTTATGTACTACCTAGTAGGAATATATCACTTCAAGCAACCCAAGCAAACTTATCACATGCATATAACACTCAAACCATTCTAGTTCCATGACATTGTGGAATCTTAGTGAATGATTCAATATTTTAATGCATTCATTTGAAAGTAGACAAAGAAACCACTCCAAGCACTTGACAAGACACATCCATATATAATGTCAAAGTTAAGCATTTAATATTCTTGAACAACTTCGGTTATACTTAGAATCATCATTCACAACTTTCATTCCAACAGTTGGACTAACCAAAAATCGACAATGTCGAGTACCACTAAAATGCAAACCTTACTAGCCTATAGATTGCTTTGTCAACTCCAATTCATCTTCACCTTTCAAAAAGAGACAACTCTTCTATAAATGAGGGGTTAAGGACAATAGGAAATTTGTTGCATGAATGACCTTGACCACCACATAATAGTCTAGATCCAAAGACAAAATACATACATAAAATCATTTAAATTTTTTTTTGATTTCAGAACATACTACATTATTAATCTCATGGGATTAATAATGTGGTATGTTCTGAAATCAAAATAAAAATCCATCGTATATACCCTTGTATATCCAACGTATATACCATCACAATCCATTGTATATACCCTTGTATATTCGACATATATGGTCTTTTCTGCACTAGTGATCAACATGAAAATCAATTTCAGAAAATATAAACAATTAGTAATTTTGGTGTGAGTATCACTTTACTTCAATATTATCATTCAAGGTCGATTTGATGAGCCATGTTCCTAGAAAAACGTTGTTTAAGTGAATCCAAAGGTATACCTTTGGAGAGAACCCAACAAACTCCTCTCCAAGCTTGATACGAACTCCGATGAAACTTCCCAATGAGTTCCAGTAGACCAGCATCTTACTCCGGTGAGATTCGACTAGCTCTAGCGAGGATCCAATGAGGCGTTCTCTCTCCTCCTCACACACTCTAGTTGTTAATAATGGACATTTGTGCATTCAATTGGTCCACATCTCCTATCCAAATTGAGTCATCAACCTCCGATCTTTTCAACCAAGCCTTCTTCATGGCTAAACGTCATGCCTTGGTCAAGGATCTTAGTTCAACCTATTCAGGTGCACAACCACGTTCTCTTTGTCGGTCTCAAATCTGATGGTGTTTGGGCGGGAGCAGAGCTCGGGCGGGAGCTTGCGGTCGTTGCGGGAGCTCGGGCAGGACAATATTTAATTTCCCATTAGAATTGCATTTGGTATATTCACCCCCTCTAGACCTCACTTAGGGTCAACTAGATCCTACAGTTCTCTTCGATCGGTTATTCGCGTTGTAGTTCCTCTTATGTCGGACGTTCGAACAGCCACCCAACTCTTCTGTGGTCGTCCACGCCGGTCATTCTCTCCGGTCGGTTATATGTCACGTAAATATTTGATATCAATAATTATTTTGTGGAAAAATTGTCATTCCAAGTCAAAAGATAATGATTTCAATAGTTCTCTAGACGATTTAAATCATACTGAAACAAAGTCGTAAAGCGGTGAGCATGGATCTAGGACCGATGACCAAAATTTGTTGACCCTACGGATCTATCACCGAACTGAGCGATTTGATTCGAGCTAGATTTGGTTTTTGCATTTTTTACAAAAAAATACGTAAATTAATGACTTTGTCTAACTCATAGAAAATATGGTTAAAGGTTGTTTTTAATGAGTTATTATTTATAATAACTTGTAAATTAGTTGAAAATTAAGCAACACAATATATTAACCTTAGGTAAATACACTAATATTTAATAAAGTCAAAACTTCAAGAAAAATGCAGTGGGATCGAACTCGAAAAAAACCCTAACCTCACCGTAACCTACATTTGGGGGAAATCTTAAATCAAGGACTAGACTGAATTCCAATGAGCCTGATCAATCCAATTTCAATTGAAATTTTGATCCTGAACGAATTCTACTCAACTTTAGACTCTACAATAATAGTTGAGCAAGGTAAACTTTAACTTGAATAGTTAAGGGGGTCAAAATAAAACAATATCATGGTTGAAGGGGACAAACTGTAATTTACCCATGGTATTGTTATATTTATTATGTTGTAAAAATGTCAATATTCTTTTTAAAACAAGTTATAAAAAATTCCCAATGTTCCATGTTTACAATCTTCTATTAAACAAAAAGTTTCATCCGTCATTAATTTCATATTGGTTCACTCTTGAAACAATCGAGTCCCTTTAGTTAGGGTCGTGTAGGAAGGGTTCAACTCCATCGGCCCGTTTATGGTGGTAGCAATAATAAATTCAACCCATTTATCCATCATCTTCCTGATAAATTGGGTACGTTGCGATTGTAGCAACATTCGTCTTATGAGATCGTGGGTCATTTTTTAGTCCTAATGTCACTAACCATCCTTTTATCAACTTGTTTCTGATCATCACATTGGTAAATGGTAAGGTTTGTTTGTGTTGACCAGAAAAACCTAAGAACAGTGATTTTGAAGAAGATACCGTTGTTATGACAAAAGTTGCCGCGAAATTAACTGGAATTGACGTTGACAAAAGATCCCGTATGTTAAAATCTATATTGATTTGTTCTAAGAATGATATAACGACCGATAACAACCAATGAATTAAGGTCTGGCGTCGCTAAAATATTTCATTTGCGACGAAAGTGACGTCTAATAGGTTTCACTGTTGATTCGATTTGGCAGGAAAATAGGGTGCTTACCAAGTGTCTAGTGATGATAGGTATCCATAGAAATAAACCTTTGATGTTTTATATTTTCGTCGCCAAAAATTCAAGTTACTAAAAGAAATTCATAACGATAATTTCTCAATGCATGTTGGTCACCAAATTGTATACTTTCACAAAATAATTATGAGAAATTTTTACCATAGAATACATCATTGCCAAATAGTAAGTTGAAATGTGAATTAACCTATTAGTCAAACCACTGAAAGTTTGGAAAATTATAATATAAAACTAAAGAACTAAATAACCAAATTACACAATTCCTTTCACCATGCATTCAACTTCTATTAGGCTTCATCAATCTATGCCACGTATCAAAAATATTAACTAAAAAATGATGATTAGATGAATCAAGTTACAAGATCTAATCTTAGTTTTCGGTATAATTACTGAAAATAACTATATCTTACCTTGGAGAGTTAGCATAATCTGTCAAAATAGTAAGAGAAATCAAATAGCGTTACCTGGATTTGAAAACTAGATTTTGTATTTACTGAGCTATGACGTGGTGCATAAAAGTTGATGTGCAAATCGATGATATCATCCCACCTCAACATTTAGGTCAACCTCCGTAATATTACTTTTTTTTATAGGGAATGTTAAATTTTGGTACTAGAACAATAGTAATGTCTTTTGAGATTGTAGGAAAGAAGAGGGCAAGCATAAGTGTATTGGATGTGATGCCACAATACGTTCACGTACTCGATGTTGCAGCCATGATTCTAACATGTAACTTTTGTCGAAGAACTTTAACCATTATCTGGGTTGAAACAATTCCTCACTCAATTTTGTTGGTGTGAGATCCTAATCTTAATTGTGTCTTGATGATGTTTAGGTGGTGATTAGGGGGAGATGGAGATGGACGGCTGGGATTGGAAGTTGATGGATGAGGGGTTGAGATGGATTGGAGATGGAGTGAATGGTGAGGATTGAAGGAATGGTGGATATTTAAGTGAAGTTCTCTCTCTCACCCTCACTTCTCCCTTGCCTCTCTCTCCCTCACGTCTCTCTCTCTCCCTCAGTGGTGATCTCCGGCGTGGTGGTGGCGTGCTCCGGCGAAAGGGAGGCTCGGGCGTGGGTTGCGAGTTGAAGCGATTGGCATGTATTTGCTTGATTCGCTCGACCGGGACTTTTGGTTCGGTCGATCGTTTGTGTCATGTTTTGCACTATGGAGGTGTGGTTGTTGTGGTCGTCGTGTGGGGCGAGTTGTGATGCCGATGTTCTTCTGGCGTGTGTGTTAGGGTGCACGAGAGTTGCGGTGGTTGGTTGAAAAAGACCTGGAGCCCCGTAACTATGTGAGAGCTTGGGTTGGCTGAAAAAGGCCTGGAGCCCAGCTTAGAATTTGTGGCGTTGCGGTGGTTGGGTGAAAGAGCCATGGAGCCCCGTAACTGTGTGAGAGTTGCGGTTGGTTGAAAAAGACCTGGAGCCGAGCTAGTCTGTGCAGGGTTGGTTGAAAAAGACCTGGAGCTTCGTAGTGCGTTCAGGTTGGCTGAAAAAGGCCTGGAGCCTGAGAAGGGACCGCGTGTTAAGGGTTGGTTGAAAAAGACCTGGAGCCCTTGGACGTTTGGGTTAGTTGAAAAAAACCTGGAGCCCTTGGTCGTGTCGTGGTAGCTGCGGTTGGCTGAAAAAAGCCTGGAGCCCAGCTTGGCGACGAGTGTGTGTTGCGGTGGTTGGGTGAAAGAGCCCTGAAGCCCTGTGACTGTGGTATGTGTTATGGTTGGGTGAAAGAGCCCTGAAGCCCAGCATGTTTGAGATGATTTTCGTGTTAGTAGAATTGCATGCTAGGGTGCTTTCATTTCATGCATTGTAGAGTTTGGCATATGGGTTTCCTTCTGGAAACTCAAGCATTGTTGCATGTTTACTTTCAGGTCGTGATCGCGCGATAGGGGGTGGTGACCGATGAGGAGAGCACCGCTACCGGATCCAACTTTCTCTCAGTTGAAGTCAGGTGATTACTGTATCCGTTGTATAATCTTTTGATGTAATCACAACTTTTGAAATACTCTGATGTTCATATATATATTATATATGTTGGTGAACATGTTTCCTGTTATTTCGTAATATCCTCTGTTGATTGTGAGTTATAAAAAAATTAAATTTTTCCGCTGTTCGAGGATGTTACAGTTGATGCTGAAGACTTTTGATATCAAAATTAATTTCCCCCTTCAAGAAAGATGTACACTCGTTGGCAAATGGATGAACAAGATTAGGTGATAATATTTTGGGACGAGAAAGAAATTTTTTAAGACGTCACAGAGAACGAAAAACAATTGTTTTTCCTTTTGAAATTAAGGTATCAAAAGAACACCTTTGATGACTTACAAAAAAACAATGGCACTCTGGTCGGTAGAAAGATTTTGCTTAACATAGAAAATCTTATTCCACAATTCCACTGTACAAATCTAGAAGCTATGACCACACGGTTCAGATATTTTCACGTATAGCCCAAAAGAAAGATGGAAAGATGGTAGAATCAGAAAGCAAAACACCATGCTGACTATTGAGCTAGATGTTACATGCAGTGGCACCTTTGCTTTCCTAAAGAGAGCACTTCCCTTCCACTTAATTATAGGTAAATTAAAAGTGTGTGGGATTCCCACTCGTAACTACACTTTACTTAAGCACCAAGTTCTAGGTCTTGCTGAGTAGCTTTGGTTCATTCCTTTAGTTTCTCGAGACGTCTCTAGTTGAACTTAATTTTTATTTATATTCAAAAGCATGGCTTGTATATGATATGAAATTTTGACTATCAAATATTCAAATGATGAAACTCGATTTTAAAATAAGACGGCGAAATGTTTTGGGATTTTTGCTTTCATGCAATTTAAAAATAATTTATTTCACTTTATACCATAAAAAACACGATTTTTCTCCAATGTCATTATGTTACATGAGTTATTATAGTATTGTAAGGGGACCCACTTTTGATTTTGACAACAATTGAAAAATAGGGTTTTTTGCTTCCGTACCGATCAAAACATCGTTAATTGGCGACGTACCCATGGTTCGAAGAAAATTGACCATGTACGTATCAAAAACAATGTAATTGGCATCATACTCATTGTTACAGTGGGACCCACATTCGTTAGCGTTTTCCGTAACGTCTTGTGATTTATCAACGAGTTTTTTGCTTCCGTACCGATCAAAACATTGTTAATTAGCGACGTACTCATGGTTCGGAGAAAATTGACTCTCTACGTATGAAAAAACAATGTAATTGTCCTTATACTCATCCTTACAGTGGGGCCCACATTCGTCTAGCACCATTTACGTGTTTCGTGGCGTCCCGTGATTTATCAACCTTTGCCTCCTATCAACACATTAACACTCTAATTAGTATCCTGACCCAATAGTGCACCCAACCCGACCCAAATTCTCCAACCAAATCCCTAGCCCCATTTCCCGACTTAGAGAGTCTTGACCCAGTGGTGCACCCAACCCCATAATGGAGAATCCAATTATGGTGCCCGACCGACCAACCCCATAACTGGATTCTTCAAGTTGGGAAAGAGATCTAGGGATTTGGTGGGAGAATTGAGGTCGGATTGGGTGCACCACCAGGTCGGGATTTCAAGTTGTAATTGGGATCAGGTTAGGTGCAGCATCGGGTTGGGATTTTAAGTTGTAATTGGGTCGGGACACTAATTAGAGTTTTAAGGTGTTGATAAAAGGTAAAGGTTGAGAAATCACGAGACGTCACGAAAAACGTAAATAGTGTCAGACGAATGTGGGATCCACCGTAACGGATAGGTACGAGGCCAATCACATTGTTTTGATACGTACATTGTCAATTTTCCCCGAACCATGGGTACGTCGCCAATTAACAATGTTTGATCGGTACGAAAGCAAAAAACTCGTTGATAAATCATGGGACGTTACGGAAAACGTTAACGAATGTGGGACCCACCGTAATGGATGGGTATGAGATCAATTACCTTATTTTTGATACATATGATGCCAATTTTCTCCGAAACATGGGTATGTCGTCAATTAACGATGTTTTAATCGGTACAAAAGCAAAAAACCATTGAAAAACACAAATAGGAAGTGTACGCTATTCTTCGATGTTTTCTTTTGCTCTCCTATGTGTCGCACTACGCGTTTGTGGATGCACGTGGATGTTTGAACTACAAGTAAATGGTGGGTCGTGTAATAGGTTGGGACTCAAGTCCCTCCGGATCATTATATGGTATGTCTAAATCGATAAAACATCCTCTCTGTTAACATCAAAGATTTACTTAGAGATTGGGGCACAAGACCACCCTAGATGAGTAAGTATATGGTACTTCTAAACCTATGTAAGGTCCTTTTAATCAGCATTAAGTAAAAACTCACCATTAGTACGTATGGGCAGCCTTTGATCGATGTATCCGAAACTTATTTGTTCTTCCGCTCTAATTGCATTATTGTATTTCCATTTGTATCTCTAAGTGGGTCACATTGGGCCTAGTATACTTCTCTGTGCCACGAATACTAGCTTAGGTTCTCTATGTCATAAGCAATTATGATCGTCCATGGTTTCACGGTTCATCTCTCATTTGCTGCTGTGGAAGAAGAAATTACCTAATAAGTGAACAATCAAAAGCTTAACGTAGCCCAGTTGGTCGTTGCGTTCTTCAAAATCTCAGTCTTTCCTCTACACTGTCGATGTACGACAACTTCTATATAGTGTCACCAAAGTATCGCTTCCCCCCTTTCTTTTTTGATATACTCGCATGCTTCTCAACTAAAGGGAGCCCCAATGAACATACAACCTCATTTTCATCAAAAGTGAATAATTTGTTTGTCATCCTAAATCTACAGCTACTATATTAACCTATATGTACCCTTAGTTTTTTAAGGAAAAAGTTGGTGGTTCTCAAATGAGGTTAATAATGGAGTCCTAACACAAACTAATGGATACTAACGTTTTTTCACTTGTTAAAGTTTAAAACTGGGGCTCACTGTTGCAAAGTCATTACTATAATAACTAATGTAACATAATGGTATTGGAGCATATTCATGTTTTTTGATGGCGTAAAATGTAATAAGTTATTTCTACATGGCATGCAAGTCAGCAAGCAAAAACCCCAAATGTTTTTGATCTAAGACACATATTATTTTGAATTATATTGATGGAATGATATATTTAAAACCCTCTAGTGTCGGTCCTAAGAAGATGTAAAAGAGGAAATAGTATAACTGAAAGGAATGTGTTCTAAAAGTTTTACTTTTATATGTCAATTGTTATGAATTGGATGTGCAAACATTTTGCTCATTGATTATGGTATTCGTCTTTTAGAAGTGTTAATGAATAGGTGTTTGGTCCTTAACCGTATAGCTCTAAAAGATAATGGTTTACATAAATCAAAAGTTATTCACAATCATGGTAATTAACATGGAACATTAATCACCGAGATAAGATTGTCGTGTTGGTCATCTATTGTTGTAGCTCTACAAATAATTGACGACGCGAGTATATAAAAGAGGAAAAGATTACTTTTATATATTGAATAAACCTAACAAGTAAAACATTATGGAATTGTGTTTCGTCTCATTAATTTTTTAACTGTGTCTTGGATCCTAAGATATGGGACTTATATCTTTTCACTCAAGAAGTGCTTAATTTGATTATTGTCAAAAACTATCAATGAGTATAGTTATAAAGGAAATAGTTTGTTGAACATGACTTCTGCTGGAAAAAATAGCTAGTCAAACGATTATCATTGCCCCTCTTAATTGAGTGATGATATTAGTGGGTCCCTTGATAAAGCAAAATTATAATGTGCACAACGTAACTTGAGTTAAGTTGCATAGTTATAATTAGCTTAAAGAAATCATTTCAAAGGTGACATATTTCTACTTTGTATATATTCTTAATATCATGAGGCAATGGACGGACACAAGTGGTCCACTTACATCACTAAATGGATCGTGTTTTAGTTCAAGTGGAACAAAGACATCTACGCTAATTGGGTAACTATAATGTGTAGCTAGATACCGCTTATAGTTTGGGATATTAAGTGTTTAATATCGCTGCCAATTTGACTTAGATCCTCCTATAGGTCACACCACAAAACTGGGAAACAAGAAACTTGATTTTGAGTTCATATGATGTGTCGGGTTTCATGTGAAAAAGGGACACATATGGTGAATGAATAAAATCAATATGTCATGAGAATAGACATAATTAGAATCATAATAAATTCATATGAGGTGTATATATTATGGGGTGTAATAATTTAATATTACATAAGATATGAATTTGGTAAAACCCCCAAAAGATCAAATTTTGTTGGAAATAAATCCAAAATTTGACAAAGGCAAAATCGGGGTCAAACACGGTAAATCGTTTAGGGTTCGGTCGACCGAGGTGTCTTCGGAACGGTCAACCGAACGGGGAACGGGTAAACACAATTGGTTGACCGAAATTGTCTGGAGTGCCTGCACAATTGGGTTCGGTCAACCGAGCGTGAACGGCCAACCGAGAGAAAATATCCAGGAGATATCTTGGGATATTTTCGGTAGACCAGAGGTGACACGGTCGTCCGATGAAGATTCGCTAGGAGAAATTTTGGTGGGTCAACGATTGACCGGAGCAAGACACGGATCGTCCGAATTTTTCCACAGAATTTTTCTCATGCATATTCGGTCGACCGTCTAGCTCACGGTCCACCTAACATGTGTTAAAACCGAATGGTGCGGTTAACCGAGAAGAATTCTCGGTCAACCGAACAGCACGATTTTTGCCTGAATTATTAAGAGAATAATTAGATCATGGGTTGGATTGATTCCAGATTTGACGTTTTTTAGGATGCTTATGTGGCAATTTGAGATTAATTTTAGGAGAGAATAAGCAAGAGATCATGACTAAAGAATAGTTCTTGATAATGATGTTTTGGGAGCCTATAAAATGACCCCTCATCCTACTTGTTTATGTTAATGCATAAATTCTTTCTCTCATTAATCTCTCCCTTAATCACCACGAAAATCTCTTAATAGTTTTAAGTTTTGGAGATAGAAATCTCAGAAGCTTAAAGAGGGGTTATTAGCTAGATTCTAAGCTTAATTAGAGATTGATTGGCTAGCTCATTTCTCTCTAATATTGTTTAGAGTTTGGTGAACACTTTGAGGCGAATGGGCGGGCGATTCGACTAGCAACGGAACTCCAGATCTTCTGAAAGGTTTTAGAGAACATTTGGGTATGATCCTCTATCCTTTGTTTATTTTAATATGTATAGGAATGCATGATATTAGAATAAACAAATACATGTATGTAAAATCAATGAAAATATGAAATCGATCTTGTATGTTTGTATTCAAAATTTTAAAATGTATATATACATAGGGAATAGTGGGACATATAAGGTTGTCTATTGTTGTGCCATGAATAGATGTACGATGTGCGATTCACCCTTAGTGGACACCGAGTATACTTGTTTGTGAATACAATGGATAAACGTATCTCGTATCAAATGAAATAAGTTTTCTTAACAAGACCGAGAGCCCTAACTTGGTTTTGAGAAAGAGAGTTTTTCTTACGAGGATTGGTCAAATTCCATCTTAATTAAAACAACAAGAGTCATAAGAGTTTGAAAATGAAAATGTTGCGATATTTCTAAATTGTTATGATTAGAAAATGTTTTCTTATCTTGATTTTATAATATATCTGATAGTCATTAGTTAGTTTGTATTATAATTGATAGGATCTTGAATTGCTGCATTTATGGACAAATTTTATTTGCGGTATTGATTTTTAAACATAAAATTGACATTAAATCTCATATAATTTATTTTGTAGAAATGTCGAATATTCAACCTATTGTGTGATCTATGATTGAAAAACATCATTTGGCAAATGATGGCTCAAACTTCATAAGTTGGCAACTCAAACTCAATATTGTGTTGAAGCTTGAGAAACTATCTCATATTTTGGATGGTGAAATCCCAAAATTAAATTAAAAGGCAACCGATAGCGAGAGAGAGGCAAAAGCCAAGTGGGAAGACCAAGAGAACCAGGTTCACGGTCTATTGTTAGCCTCCATGGGTGACTCGCTTCAAGCGAAATACTTGGATTCGAAACCCAAGAAGACCATGGAAGCTTTAACAAAGATGTTCATGGATAGTTCTAGAAAAGAGCACTATAAGACCACCATCTCACTCACAAGGTGCCACATGGCGGAGGGAACATCGGTATCCATGCATTTTCTCACGATGCAAGGATACCTTGAGAAGTTGTCGAAGCTTTCTTCCCCGATGCCCGATGACATTGCGGAAGATTTGATTCTTGGCTCTCTAGTCCCGTCTTACAAGGACTTCATTATGCACTATCATGTGCTTGAGAAAGGGGTGAGTCTTGAGAAACTTCACAACGCTCTCAAAAAGGCTGAAGTTGACATGGGCAAGGGTCGGGACAAGCACGCCCTAGCCGTCCATGGAGGGAGCAAGAAGATCACCAAAGGTAAAGACAAATTCACCAAAATACGTCAATAAAAAGCAAGGGAGTAGGAGGTGCTAGTGTGAGTGCCTCGAGGGGGAATTCTTCGAAATCTCTGACTCCCAACACAGAGTGTTTTAACTACGGTGAAAAGGCACACATCCAGCCAAATTGCCCCAAGTACAAGCAAGACCTTGACAATGGAGTGATTGAGCGTAAGCGCCCAAAACGGCCAAATGTATATTTGTTATTGTGATAAATTTAGCCACCTCTGTCCATGATTGGGTAATTGATACCGGATATTGTGCTCACATAATTTCTAATGTGCAACTACTAAAGATGGGAACTTGATAACCTACAAAGCGAGGCTTGTAGCAAAAGGTTTCACTCAAGTTCAAGGAATTGACTATGATGAAACTTTTTCACCGGTTGCCATGTTCAAGTCTATTCGGATTGTGCTCACTATTGCCGCATTTCATGATTATGAGATATGGCAAATAGATGTCAAAACAACGTTCCTTAATGGAAACTTGGATGAGGATGTGTACATGGTACAACCTCAAGGTTTTGAAGATCCAAAGAATAGCGAGAAAGTATGCAAGCTTCAAAGATCCATTTATGGATTGAAGCAAGCATCAAGGAGTTGGAACAAGCGCTTTGACGAAGAAGTCAAAAAGTTTCACTTCGTCCAAAGTAAGGAAGAGCCTTGTATATACAAGAAGGTTAGTGGGAGACACATAGTGTTCTTGATCTTATATGTTGATGGCATACTCCTCATGGGAAATCATATACTTTTGCTTGAGCAAACGAGAAGTTCGTTGAAATCTGCATTTTCAATGAAAGATATGGGTGAGGGTCAATACATCTTGGGAATCAAGATATATAGAGATAGATCACGTAGACTCATTGACCTAAGTCAACGTACATACATTGACAAGGTCTTGGAAAGGTTCAGCATGAACAACTCCAAAAAGGACAGTGTGCCAATGATTATGGGTGTGCAACTCAAGAAGTCTCAACGTGTTGAATCACGTAAAAGCTTGGAGTACATGAAAGATATCCCTTATGCTTCGGCAATAGGATCGATCATGTACGCGATGACTTGCACAAGACCCGATGTCTCGTATGCTCTAAGCGTGACAAGTCGTCACCAATCCAACACAGGTCCTGAGCATTGGACTGCGGTCAAGAATATTCTGAGGTACCTTAACCGGATCAAAAATAAGTTTCTTGTTTATGGAGGACAAAGGGAGTTAATAGCCGAGGGATATTCGGATGCGAGTTTCATGAGTGATCCCGACGATAGAAGGTCGCAATCAGGATATTTTCGGTAAACTGAAGGTGACATGGTCATCCGATTTAGATTCGCCAAGAGAAATTTTGGTGCGTCCACAGTCGACCGGAGCAAGACGCGGATCGTCCGAATTTTTCCAGAGAATTTTTCTCATGCATATTTGGTCGACCGTCTAGCTCACGGTCCACCGAACATGTGTTAAAACTGAATGCTCCGGTTAACCGAGAAGAATTCTTGATCAACCAAACAACACGATTTTTGCCTGAATTATTAAGAGAATAATTAGATCATGGGTTGGATTAATTCCAGATTTGATCAAATATTTTTTAGGATGCTTATGTGGCAATTTGAGATTAATTTTAGGAGAGAATAAGCAAGAGATCATGACTAAAGAATAGTTCTTGATAAGGATGTTTTGAGAGCCTATAAAAGGACCTCTCATCCTACTTGTTTATGTTAATGCATAAATTCTTTCTCTCATTAATCTCTCCCTTAATCACCACGAAAATCTCTTAATAGTTTTAAGTTTTGGAGATAGAAATCTTAGAAGCTTAAAGAGGGGTTATTAGCTAGATTCTAAGCTTAATTAGAGATTGATTGACTAGTTTCTTTCTCTCTAATCTTGTTTTGAGTTTGGTGAACACTTTGAGGCAAATTGGCGGGCGATTCGACGAGCAACGAAACTCCGAATCTTCTGAAATGTTTTAGAGAACGTTTGGGTGTGATCATCTATCTTTTGTTTATTTTAATATGTGTAGGAATGCATGATATTAGAATAAACAAATACATGTACGTAAAATCAATGAAAATATGAAATCGATCTTGTATGTTTGTATTCAAAAATTTAAAATATATACATACATAGGAACACGAAATCCTACAATAACAACATTAAGAACCTTTGAATCTTTGATTGTGGAGAATCGGGCGATCCAATAAAGGATTTGGTGCTCCGTCATGGTTTCGAGAACACATATATGGGCCACTTGAGGCAAAAACCTATATATGGGCCACTGGAGTCCCCACTCGTCTTTTAAAATTATTTTCGCAAACAAATGCTAAAATCACAAATGAGAAAATGGAAAAATCAATCAATCACAAAATAACCCACGAGCGGGGTATAATATCTAGAGTTCTGGCTTTAGTGGTTTGTTATTGTTGAAAAGTCCACAACCCGACAATGTTGGTCCCTCCCACTCATTTTTTGTCTTTAAAATCACATTATAATGTCAGAATTCCGTGTATGAAGAGAGACTCGAGTTCAGAAAAGCATTTTACTACACTAAGAACTATAACATAGTGATCTAGCTCAAAGTAAAAGTAATTAAGAATAACTTATATGGGCCTCAGTAGGGAATGTTGGAGTTATTCCTTGTTATTGAAGAGAACTGAACGGAGTTTTGTTGTTGCATTGCTTCAACGGATTAGACCAACATTATTTTGAGTTACCGGAGAGGAACTTAGGGTATGGATTTGGGCAAAGTATCCCCAACATCACCCTGGGGAATTAAGACATGGATATGGCTAGGGTGTAGAGAAACTAAGTTTTTGGGCGAAAACAAGGGGTAGGTTTCGGATATAAAATGTCCAACACTTCCTATTGTTAGTAAGAAATGGAGACAAAATAAAGGTTTTCTTTGATTTTATGAAGGCTATATCTCCCAATAGCCAGGGGAATTAGGCTAAAATTTGAAGGGATTGTTGAGGGTGATATAGGGAAGCCGGAATGGAAGCAATTTCACTAAATTTGGGAAATTCTAGCGGGGGTTTCGAATGGGCTAAAGAGGGGACCAACTAAGGTGGGGTTAATCGGTATTGGACTTGTGAAGCTTCTCTCTTTCAAACAACTAACAGGATCACTCTAAGGTTTTATAGAGGCATTTGAATGTGTAGGACACTATAAATGCATAGGTATAGGGGTTATTTATAGGATTTTGATTGGTCTGATCTTGAGATGGATTTGAGGAAGTTTTGGTCATTTCCTTGAAGAGAAGAAGATATTTTTGTGGGTTGCAAGCTTCTTAGGTTGAAAAGGGTTTAGGTTTTGAAGAAGAAATGTTTTGGAAATGTGAAAAGTGTTTGGGTTATGATTTAAGTGTTCAAGTTGTTTTAACGGTTGTTAAGGTGTGTTTGGGTCTTCTAATTATTTAGATTCATGTGTTTAGGAATGGGTAAGGATATGTTTTAGGTTGGTTTATGTTTATGTTGATGTTTTGGTTTTGGTTTTGGTTTTGAATGAAGATTTAAGTATTTTTCCAGTTGAGTTAAAATGGTGTTTTTGGGTGTTGTGTTGTTTAAGGATTGATTATGTTTAATTAGGTTCATTTGTCGTGGATTAGTGCTTTTAAATGGTTATTTAAGGGTTAGTTTGATTAATTAGGTTTAGTTTAACTTTAAGTTTCTTGCCGATTGAGGTTTAAGTTGTTTTTTAGGTGTTTTAGTTTCTTAAGTGTATTTTTTGGTTCTAATTATTGAATTTCATGTATTTTCATATATGGATTTTAGTGTTTGAGTTGTTTTAGTGTTTTACAATTTGAGTTTGAAGTGGATTAGAGATTAGTGTGTTTTAAGATTTGTAGGTTGTTAACTAGGGTGTTTGCGAGGCGTTTTAGGTGAGTTAAGATTGGGCTTAGGCTCAATAGGTGTGTTTTTAGTTTCCAATAAGTGTTGGTTTGGGATTTTAAATTGGTGGTAGAATAGTTTGAAGGGTTTAGACTTTAGAGGTGGCTACGGGTTTATAGTGGTGGTTTTGGAAGTTATTTAAGAGAAATCCGAGTCCAATTGAAATCCATCAGTTGAAGGAAGCAAAGCGTTTAGTAAAAAAGATGATCCGACCATGGGCGAGCAGGAGTGTCTATCGTATCTTTAGTAACTTATCTAAACTAACTTATGATAATAAACTGGTTATTAAAGTAAGACAGGATATTTTTATTACTTTTACGATACGGTGTTGACCGTGAAACTTACACCGTTGAAAGAAATCATGACTGCGAGCTTGTTTTTGTTGATTAGAAGAAATGAATATTAATCAATTTTTAAACAGAAACCACACTTAAAAACCCGTGAGTAAGAAATAAATAATACTAACATAAATAATACTTGCATTGCCTCCAAGTTCAAACTCGTGGAAGATTTCAACTCCATTTTTCAATTCGGTATTCAAGTAATATTTTATTTTGCAAAAGTACTGTTATAGTATTTGCGTACATTTCTTTCTTCTTTTCGTAATTACTAATTATAGTATCTTTGTAATTAAAAAATTATAAGACTTATTTCGTCTAAACAATCTGTCAAAATTAATTTTTAAGGATTACGTCATCAACATTAGAGAATAGGTAAGTCACTAATAAGTATGATTGGTCCTATGTTTTGTTGGGAAAAGTATAATAATAAAAAATATTACCAAGCGTGGTAACTCGTCTTCAATTGGATAGTAAGATTTAAAGTAAAAACACCTGGAGTCTCCCATAATATTACCATGGTCAAACGGATATCAATATCCATAATTCTTATGCACTAAATCCTAAAAATTTGTATTCATATTTGGTATTTAAAATATAAAATTCAATTTTCTTATCCTTAAAATCTTAGCAATCAATATATATATTCACATCAGTCAAAATGATATCAGCATTCTTAATTAAACAGACACAAACATGTGTCATCCATGAATAATTTGTGCTAATTTCCGCCCCTAGTTATACGTGGTCATGAATCCACTATAAAATTGTAATGAACATTGGATGTAGTTATTATTACTAAATATCGCAATAATGAATAATTCACCAATTACTAATTTATTCATATAATATACCAAAAAATGACAAAAAAGCTTCTGGTCCCCTAACTTAACATTTATAGACAAATCCATAGTGTCCAATTCCAAATCCACTTCCTTCCTCCCACTTGCAAACTCTTCAGAAAAAATTCCGAAAAACAACTTCCAAACTTCCCCAGTTCCAATCATGTCGTCAATCCCTCTCTTCCTCCTCCCTCTCCTCTTCCTCCAATCAAGTAAAAACTTCCAAAAAAAAAACCTAAACTTTCCTAATTTTGCGGAAACCCCCTAACGTTTTCTTCAATGCAGACTCCCAGACTTTCCTCGGCATCAACTACGGCGAGGTCGCCGACAACCTTCCTCCGGCGACGGAGACGGCGAAGCTCCTCCAGTCCACTACCATCTCCAAGCTCCGCCTCTACGGTGCGAACCCGTCCATCCTCCAATCCCTCGCCGGCACCGGCATCTCCGTCGTCGTTGGCACCTCCAACGCTGACGTCGACGCCTTCGTCGAAGACCCCACCGCCGCCGGAAACTGGCTTTCCGCTAACGTCGCGCCGTTTCATCCCGCGACTAACGTCGAGGCGATATCGGTCGGGAATGAGTTGTTGTTGTATGGAGAGGCGCCGAATTTGGTCGCGGCGATGAGGAGTTTGAAGGCGGCGGCGGTGGCGAAGGGGATGGATGGGATTAAGATCTCGACGGTGCACCCGATGTCGGTTATGGCGCAATCCGACCCGCCGTCGGCTGGGGCTTTCGATCCGGCTCATGTTGAGACTTTGAAGGGGGTGCTGCAGTTCCTGCAGGTACATTTTGTGCTTGTATTGGCGAATTCGTGTTTTTGGTTGCTCCCATTTGAAATTTGCTTGTGTGTGTACGTGATTGGTTGATCTCTCTTCTTGGAGTAGTTGTGGGCTCGAGTCAAGATAATTGTGTTTTTAAAAATCGCGTTTCATTTTGCTGTGTTTGAAAATTTTGCTTGTTCCTGATTTTTCATTTAGTCAATCTCTTGTCTAACAATAGTTGTGCACTCGTGTTATGATCATCTGTTTTTGAAAATCTTGTTTTCAGTTGCTCGTGTTTGAAATGTCATTTAAATACATAATTGGTCGATGTCTTTTCTTGAAATAGTTGTGAGCTGTGTCAGGATAATAGTGTTTTTTATACCATCTTTGGGTGGGAAAAAGTTTATCTACTTCGAAATTCCATCTTACCTACCCGACTGGTTGATCTCTGGTTTTAGAATGATCTTTTGTGCATTCTTGTCAAAACAATCATGTTTAGATGATTGCATTTTGTGCTACAAGCCTGTTTTCAGACATGATCTATTACTGGGAAATTTCATAATATATACCAACTGCAGTTAGCTTAGTTGATGAATCTTTATCTTCAAATGAGCTATATCAATCTCCTCGATTGGGCACACGTTGCATATCTTCAACTGCAGTTAGCTTAGTTAAGGGAGGAATTTTTTTATTAAAAAAATCATATAGTGTTTTGCATGAGTATTGTGTGAAATCTGATTGTTATATTATGCAAAAAGGAATTGTAATGGCTAAAAGTAGCTCACTAATGTTTTGTTAATTCATTATGTTTTGTTGGTATTGTTACAATAGCTACTCTTTTTTTTTGGTAGGAAACCGGAAGTCCTTTCATGATCAACCCATACCCCTTCTTTGCGTACCGCAGCGACACTAGACCAGAGACCCTCGCTTTCTGCCTCTTCCAGCCGAATGAAGGTCGGGTTGACGCAAACACCAATATCAAGTACACAAACATGTTTGATGCACAGGTCGATGCAGTGCGGTCTGCAATCAATGCATTGGGATTTAAAGACGTGGAGATTGTTGTGGCCGAGACTGGTTGGCCTTACAATGGTGATCCAAACGAGGCTGGCGCTAGTGTGGAGAATGCTAAGTCTTACAATGGGAACCTCGTGGCTCGCCTAAAGTCTGGGGTTGGCACACCGTTGATGCCTGGAAAGGCAATCGACACATATATGTTTGCGCTTTATGATGAGAATTTGAAGCCTGGGCCGGCATCAGAGAAGGCGTTCGGACTTTACCGGCCAGATCTTACTATGACGTATGACATTGGACTGTCAAAAGCAACTCAGGTATGATTTAGCGCTCACTTATGTTTGATATGATCATGGTTTTGATATGGCGATAATGTACTAGTTTGATTTACTTGTGACCGAATCTGCAAACATTAGAATGATGGCAATAGCATGGTGATGTAGTTACAGGAAGTTTAATTAACATGAAATTTCAATTGTTTAGTTCTTTGTTCTTTGGTATAATGGTATTCCTTTTGATGTGAGCCAAGTAGGAAAGTGAGTCAAACATTTTTATACACGAGTAGAAATTCTCTGCTGACTCTAATAGGATTTCATCTATTGTCGAAGTAACTTAAAAGAATTTGGTACAAAATAGGTGCACCACTTAGTCTTTCACAAACTTTTATAATAAGATGAGAAACTATTTTCTTGTTTTCTACTTTAGTGTCAATTGCAACACCTGGTTGCCACTCTAACAGACTTTTTAACATTAAAAACCATGACTAACAAATCAAGTGTCAAAACTCAAAACACTTATTTGGCATACATGCTGCTAAGAAAGAAGTAGGGGTGCACATGGGTCGGGTTGGGTCAGGTTTGGGCCTCAACCCGACCCAACCCGAAATTTTCGGGTTGGGAAAAAATCCAACCCGAACCCGAACCGGTTCGGGTTCAACCCAACCCGACCCGAAATTTTCGGGTTGGGTCGGGTTGGGTCGGGTTGAACCCGAATTTGGAATTTTTTGGGTTGGGTTGGGTTGAATCGGGGTTATTTTCGGGTTGGGTCGGGTTTATTTTCGGGTTGGGTCGGGTTGGGTCGGGTTGGATCGGGTTTATTTGGGAAAAAAATAAAAAAAAATAAAAAAAATAAAAAAAAATAAAATAAAAATAAAAATCGGGTTCGGGTTGGGTTGGGTCAACCCGACCCCCTCAACCCGAACCCGACCCGAAAATTCGGGTTTTTGATTTTCCCAACCCGACCCGACCCGAACCCCTCCTCAACCCGACCCAACCCGACCCGACCAGTCGGGTTCGGGTTGGGTTTCGGGTTGAACCCAACCCATGTGCACCCCTAGAAAGAAGTGTCCCAAGCAGTACATGTTGCATCAAGGAATAAGAACATTTAGACCTAAAATTATAGTTTTACATCACCAATAGCCATTCATGAATGTTCCAATCCTAACCAACTCAAGTCATTAGCTTTTTTGGAATTGTGTTGCAAATTACAAAAACTAATGAAAAAAATTATCTAAAAATCAGTAACGTGGATCTAGAGATTCCAAGTTGGTGTTTCTGAACACAACGATCGACATTTTAAGTTGTAAAATCATGCATACTAGCTCATAGAAGCCTAATTATACCTAGACAAACTCTATCTTTCTGAATTTTCTTGCTTAACATTATGTAGGGAAGTCCAACTCCTAGCTCAAATATAACAATGACCTCCAGAAAACCGGCTACAGCTTGGTGCATACCGAAATCTGGTGTGTCAGAAGAGCAGCTCCAGACCAACTTGGATTATGCTTGCGGCCAGCCCAATGTGGACTGCCAAGGCATACAACTGAATGGAGCATGTTACCTTCCCAATACCCTGCTCTCGCACGCCACCTACGCCATGAACATGTTGTACCAGTCATCTGGAAAGCACCCTGCGAATTGTGATTTCAGGCAGACTGCCAAAATTACATCTCAGAACCCAAGTAAGATTCCACTTTGGTCTCACCTTCTAAGCACATATAACTAAACTATTTGATTGAGAATTATCATGTCTTGCCCATTCACAAATATGATTATTGGGTATAATCTCAGGTTTATACCAGTACTCCGGAAAATTTTCTCAATAATGTTGTTTGCTATTTGATACGTATAAAAAAAGATACATGTATCCTTGCTATTAGATTGACTTGAATACATTTTTTTTAATTTCCCCTTCTTTTTGCATTTAATAAATCCTTCTTTTACCCAACTAAGTAGACCATCTTAAGACCAACTTGGGCTAGCCTAGTGATCTATGGTCTTACAAGATAGAACAGCCTACAACAGGGTATTGTTTCCTATTGCATCCTAAAGTTAGGGAAGCCGCCTATGGAGTGGGCTTGCAGCGGTGTACGCCAAGGTGCAAAACAACAATTGCCATCTTACACGTTTTACTGTCGGCAACAAATAAAGGTTTAGTAACACTGAAGATGAGGAAAGGGAAAAATTAAGAAAATGTGTCGTCTCATCATCAGGTAGATTATTGAAGGTGATACATCTCACTATTTTTTTCTCTTTTGTGGATGTAAACAGGTTACGACGCATGTGTTTATCCTGGGAGCTGAGCTGGTGGGCAGTCAATAAAAAACATTGATGTGGAAACAGAAATTCAGTGATGCTTCATGTCTGGTTTGAAGTGATAGGTGAATAAAGAAGGTGGTGTTTGGAAGATTCATTATTGTGGGGTTCCTTAATTTCCTCTTAATAATTGAGGGGTGGGGAACACCTGGGTAATAACACAATAATGTGCTCATGCCTCATGTGGTGTGTTGGTGTTGTATGTGTAGAATTAGATTCTTATGTAATAGCTGTGTTGGTGATAAGATCCAAGGCTGTGATGTAAAGTTCTGGCGGTTTCTGTAGAGTGTGTTTGTCAGCCTCGGTGTGTATTATTTTGCTGTGCTTGCGACAACCCATGTGGTGTGTCATGATCCCAAAACTTTGGCAAGAAGTCGTGTCATTGATATCATTATGGTACGTACGACGACTTTCTTTGTTCCAATTTTCAACTAGAAAATAGTTTAGTTTGACGCATGTTGAGACGTGTTCAGGCTTGTGGTTGGAGGGTTATGCCGATTTTGAGACATAGTAAAACCTAAACCAATACAATATTTGTAAAGCCATGACTTCAGAATTAAAATATGGAAGTGAACAATAAAGATATCACTAAATATAGTATTAAAAGAGGGGTTGGACAATACAAAAACCTATAATATACCTAACGATTTAACATGGTATTATTAACGGTTTAATATGGTATTTAGTTACAAAAATTCCTACCACACAAAATCTCAAAACTTTAATTACACCAAAAGTCTACGTACGGTTCCACGTGTACAGTCGATCGACATTGTCTATCAGTAAAACGACTTATTCATGCAACTGCTAAATAAAAATAATTTATTCTTCCTTAGGACTTGCAAGAAAGACAGAATACTCTGTCTGAGTCTTTAAAATTAAAGACCCTGCATGCAACCATATCCCCCTAACTACTTAGGTTAGGCTACAAATATTTATTCAAATAATCTCAAAATATACCAAATAAATCAGCACAATAACATGAAATGAAACAGTAAATCTCAACATTACTTCCGAACAAAACCAAGTGATAAATATGACTTCAAAAATTCTAATCTACCAATTCATACAATAAAAACAAATCATATTTCAATATTTTTCCACCAATTCAAAATCAATCAGTTTTCGATTTAACACGGTTCGGATTCGGTTCAGTTCTGTTTCATTTCAGATTAATTCATAAAATCCATTAATAATTACCCAGACCACTCACCGCAGGCACATTGCGGTCTTCGATCAACGCATAAGTCAACCTCACACCCAAAATTACCAATTTTCCATTTATCTAACATTTGACACTTGTGAGGTCCTTACGCTACCTGTATCAATCAGTCAACATCAGATATGAATCTTATGGACTTATCGTGGCTACAAAATCACCCTATGCTCAAAATAGCTAGTATACTCTAAGAGTCAATATGCTTTGAATAGCCAGTAGTGTGAGACCATTCAGTTATCACTTTCTTATTTTACTATTCAACCACATTTCACAAAATCCTTACACTTTATTATAGAAAACATAATTAATTTTGCTTTCAGAAGTAAACCATAACAATATATAGACTCATGAGGTCAACAATAATAAAACTCTATAAGAAACATTTGAACAATGAATCTAACACATAATTTCAGAAACATTGGAATACTTCTCCTACGAAGTTGATGTCATTTCCGATCCAAAATCTCTATTGGTCTTTCTTCAAAGGATAAATCTTCTCTAATTTCTGGAATGTTAGACTCTATGATATGAGAAAGATTGTGAACATACTGACGTAACATAGAAACATGGAAGACATTGTGAATCCACGTAAATTGTGGTGGCAAGGCAATTCTGTAAGCACCTTCTCCATTTCATTCCAGTATCTCAAAGGGACCGACATATCTGGGAGTCAATTTGCCTTTCCAACCAAATCTCAACTCACCCCTTACATGAGATACCTTTAAGAAGACATCATCACCAACCTCAAATTTGAGTTCCTTTCTTCTTTTGTCTACATAACTCTTCTGACTACTGTGTGCACCTTTCAATCTTTTCTTAATATGGTTCACTTTATATGCATCTTGTTGGATAATTTCTGGAGCAATCAATTGTCTTTCACTGTCTCTTCAGCATAAAGGTGATCTACAAGATCTTCCATAAAAAGCCTCAAAAGGAGTCATTCCAATACTTACATGAAAACTATTATTGTATGCAAATTCCACGAATGACAAATGTTCATTCCAGCTTCCTGCAAAATCCAAAGTACACTATCATCGCACCTACTTCTTAAGTAGGAACTGTGCGGCCCAAATCACTAACTCCCTCGAGTTGCTTGGATTTGGCAGTCTTTTCCCTCTCTCCCAAATTGGCTAGAATGCTGAAGTAGAACACTTCCACAATCACAAACATGCACACAAAGGGACGCTTGAGAGGTTTGCTCAATATGCGATTATATTATTCACAAAGACTGAGTTACAACACTTTTTTACAAGCACACACAAATTGAGTGCTTACAAATGATGGGAGGGTACCACTTTATATAGGTGAGGGACTCCATCCACCTAGTACACAAAAGGAGTTTGAACTTCTCCTCTACTTAGAGCCCAACACTTGTCTTAGATATTTTGGCAACAAACATTTACTTAAATATCAAAACCGTGTTTGGCCCAAAGCTAGCAAATATCTAGCATCTAGAAAGCTCTCATGCCTTCTTTAGGAAGGAAAGCTTATTTTCTCTTCTGGGAAGCAAAGTTATTTTTAACTTTTGCTTCTTTCTTGGACCTTTCTTGAGGAAGCAATGCACAACTTTGCTTCTCTTTTGGTAGATCATTTCATTCTCCCCCACCTAATCTGGAGACTCCCTCGTCGACAAGTATGTCTGGACTGCGTTCCTTGAACTGTCAGAGACTTCTTTCGTCTTCCTAGGTGGCTTTACTTGGTGGCAATTTCTTTGGAAACTCTAGAGGTAAAAACATTATGGTTCTCCTCCACATTTCTTATATTCATTTGTTCTACTTAAAGTTATTTATTATATTTGCTTAGAACCAGGATATTACAATATGGATCTGTTGGGCACATCGTCACACTGTTGATACTTTTGTAAAAAAGTAATGCTGCCACATTATATATTTTGTTTAGTCTTGGTATGTTTGTCATAATTTAAAGACGGTGATGCTTCATTTACATTTCAGTTTTGTTATCATGAACATAATTCATATGGCATAAAGTATTTGTTGATTCAAGTCTTGTTATTTCAAACTTGCAGCTTGTTAATTACTCTTGTTCTCTTAATTTACAGAAACAGTTAGATCCATTTTTTGGTTTCATTTGAATTGATATTCAGGTCTATATGGAGATGGATATTCAGGTTCATATGGAGATTCACATTTTAGGGGTGGTTATGTTTCATAATTAGTTGCAAATGATTCTCATTGCGTTCCACATGGTTTCATATATATCAAGTTTCACAAGACATTATACGAAAGAGAGGAAGATGCAAGATTACTTGGGTATAACTTCTAAATATATATGTTGTGAATGACATCTTTAATTTAAATCAATATCTATTACATTAACGTAGTTCTTGGTTCTTGATTGACATAATATCATGCATATATTTGTGTCTTATCTCCTTTATTTATAGCCTAAGCAATGCTATGTAACGAGTTTATGTTTAAGTTTCAGGAATAAATAGGTTTGAGAAGAAGAGATTCAAAAAGAACTCAAAAACAAGGAAAATGACTAAGTTGCAAGACTTATGGACTGAGATGAAAAAGAGAATGACCCGGATGTAAAACCAAAAGGATCAATAAGCAAATCAAGAAACTCCACACCTTAATGACGAGTATTTTGGCAATTCAATCCTGGACCAACCATCAACAACCAAACCGGGTTCATCAAACACCAAGAAATCAAGCTAGAACCAAGCCAAACAAATCCACACCTGATCAGACAAATACAGACCGCCAATCAGCGGTCAAGATTGCTTCAAAACGCACATGCCTTGGTCAGGTGTTAGATTTGGTTGTATTTAGTCCATATTTGGTATGCTTTTAGTCCCACACCCGGGGATTGTCCCGGATTAACTTTTTCCATGCTTATAAATAGAACTCTTCACCTTCCTTTGTATTTACCCATTGCTTGGTGGCATTTTCTTTACTTGGAGTAAGTCTTGGAGCTAAACTCAATGTGGAGAAGAATGTTACTTGTAATGTGAGTCATGTAAATAAAATAATTCTTCATAGTTTGTTTTAATGTTGTCTTTGTTTTAATGCTTGCTTGTTTAGTTTGTTTAGTTTGTTTAGTTTGTCTTAATCTTAGTTGAAGTAATTAGCAGTTTCCATTTCTTATCTTAATTTCATTTTGTCTTCTTTTAATGAGTAGTGAGTAGTTCCATCCCCCTTTGGGGTGGAGATGATATTCATACATGCATTAAAGAATAAAAATGAATGTTTTATTTTGAAATGTGTTGATAAATGCGAATGTATGCTTGCTTGTTTAGAGTAGAACACTTCACTTGATGGGTTTTGCCACAACTATTAGACACCTCTCATGCTTGTTTAGGTTCTGAAATAACCAACTTGTGTATGTGAATGTTAATCAACTAGGTTAGTGATTGGACTAATAGGTTTCGCCATAACCATTAAACACTTCCTATACATGAAAACACTACCTACAGTTGTGCCTATTGAATGCATTCTTCACCATCTTATTACATGTGTGCACTCACTCCACCCCTTAGGGGTCTCTCTTCCTGATTTGCAGCTAGGCAATAAGTTCTCTTAGTTTAGTTTGAATCACTCGTTAGTTGCTTTCTTTCGCATTTCTTCTTACTAGTTTAGTGTAGCTTAGATTAGCATACTCAAATCTCTTCTCCCTTTATTTGCCATTTGATTTCGTACCAACCGGAAGCTACTCACCTCCTCGTGGACACGACCCGTACTTGTCACGTCTTCACCGACGCCGTGCACTTGCGGTAAATATTAAAATGTTCAATCAGCTCTAGTTGCTTGTAGGTAATATTTCATCTCTTCCCGCACACTTTGCAGACAAGTAGTACAAAATTAAACACTCACAAAGTCACATGGAATAAGGCGTAGCACTGAGGGTGCAAACAAATACGGAATACGGATACAGATATAAAATTTTGAATTTTAATAGATACATATATGCATATTTTGGTCAAATGCGAAATGGATATATCCACAAGATTAAAATAATAATGAATTGTTATTCGTCGCCGGAAAACTACTTAAATCGCTCGTGCGAATTACCATTTTGACATTCTCTCATTTCTACTTATATATCTCTTCATTTCACTTTCCTACCACCACTCTCTTCATCTTCCTCTCACAATCATCAAGAAGAATGTCTTCGAGTCCAGGAAAGGCGTTAGCAGACGCCTCAGTGTACTCGAATATGGTATAATATCCCATTTAACTTAAAAAAATTAAATAAAAAAATTAGTTAAAAATAATTAATAAACTTGTTAATTTAGATCCTTAAATCCATTTAACAATATTTTATTTCTAAAATTTAATTAATAGTCATCGGGTTACTGTGGAGGAAGAGGAAAATTCATACATTTACGCGTTGTAGATGCTTACGAAGATGATTCAACACCTTGTCACCCACGTAGATAGAGTATATCTGCTTGGATTAGGATGGAGAGGGATAGTTTACATCGTCGTCAGACACGTGAGAATTCTTTCGACGACGAGGAGGATTAGGATGAGGTGGAGAGTGATGATGAGAGTGACGATGGGGGTCAATATGGGTTGGAGCGGCAGGAGGAGGCGAGGCAGCAATATGGTAGAGGATGGGGGGGCGACATGATAGTTCTTCTGCTGAGTGGGTCATTTAGAAGGGTAGAGGTGGTAGATTTGTGATCGGTGATTCGAGTTTGTGCACTGCAGATGCCCAAGCTCAGAAGAAGAAGAAGAAGAGGGTTGAGGACGATTCTTGGATGGTGACTGGTGTGATGCCCGGTGGTCCTTTAGATGGCAGCGTCATTCCGAGTTTCGGAGTCCACATCGCCAGACACATTTGAGAGGGCGAGGATCAGAAGGTTCTAAAGTGTCATAATCAGCACAGATCTTGTACTACATTGCAGGGGTGGCACTCAGTTTTGAGCGGTGATATCACGGGGTCATTGCTGATAGTGGATTGGGTCACTTGCCTTACAACATGATCCCCTACCTGGACATGCCATTGATTTTTGCGTTTGTGGAGCGATGGCAGCCTGACACCAACTCTTTCCATTAGCCTTTCGGAGAGATGATGATCATGTTGCATGATGTCTTCCAGATTCTGCACATTCTTGTTGAGGGTTGTATGGTCAGTGCTCAAGCATCGACGCCTGAGATGAAGAGTTATGTATCAGAATTGCTCGGGATGAGCGTCGATCGTCTTGGGAGGGATAGCCCATTTTGGAGTGGCGGTGGTGTTAGCATCGACGTTGTTGACGACTTCTGCAGACGGGGACGACCGTCGCGAACTGAGGATACGCAGTTGAGTGCCTACCTATTGTCACTGCTCGGATGCGTCTTGTTTGTCGACAAGAGTGGTTGCAGAGTCAGACCAGGCGACTTATTGGAGACTAGAGATCCAAATACCATTGGTGAGTACTCATGGGGGTAGACGATGTTGGCATACTTGTATCGCCAGTTGGGGATAGTGAGTCGTGCTGATTGTTCTGGTATTACGGGTTGTCGTACGTTGCTGTAGGCTTGGATATATGAGTACTTTTCTCCTTCCCGCCCGCATCGGGAGAGGAAAATCATTGAGGAGGGTCATCCTCAATCGCGTATGTGGGTTGTCCGGACCGAGGATAGGAGTGAGGGGTGACTCCATTCTATTCGTAGACGTCTAGATCAGATGACTACATCGCCGGTATAAAACTGTATACCATTCACATTTTTTTAAATTTTATTTTTATTATTATTAACATGTAAAGGTTTAGGTGGAGTGGTTGCCTTATGGTCCTGAGCCTATTGCGGCTGTACCAAGGACTTTATTGATGGGCGTTATTCGTTTGGGGTTTTTGCTACAGTACACCCGCAAGTGTCCAAATTGGTCATATACACCTGCTTTTTTGGTATTGCCGCATATACACCTACAAGTCGACCAATTTGCGCATATGCACCTCTGCCGTTAGTAGACCCCACTCTGTCACTGTTACCGTCCAACGGTGTTAGACAATTTACAAATCAAACCTCGTAAAATCCAAATGTCCTTAAAACAAAAAACCCCATGAAAAATCAAATTGTCTAACACTCTTCACTCTTTAACTTTAACTCTCTCTTGAATCTCTCTCTCTCTTTTCTCCCTCTCAACTCTTTCACTCTCACTCTCTCTCATCCCTCCTTCTCTATCTTTCTTGAATCTCTCTTTCTCTCTCTCTTGAATCTTTCTTTCTCTCTCTGTAACAAGTCTGGAACAAGTCTGGACAACTCTGGAAGAAGTCTGTAACAAGTCTGGAACAAGTCTGGACAAGTTTGTAACAAGTCTGGAACAAGTCTGGACAAGTCTGGAAGAAGTCTGTAACAAGTCTGGGTCTGGAAGAAGTCTGTAACAAGTCTGGACAAGTCTGGAACAAGTCCAGACTTGTTCCAGACTTGTCCAGAGAGAGAAAGAAAGATTCAAGAGAGAGAGAGAGAAAAAGAGAGATTCAAGAAAGATAGAGAAGGAGGGATAAGAGAGAGTGAGAGTTAAAGAGTTGAGAGGGAGAAAGGAGAGAGAGATTCAATAGAGAGTTAAAGTTAAAGAGTGAAGAGTGTTAGACAATTTGATTTTTCATGGGGTTTTTTGTTTTTACAATTAAGGACATTTGGATTTTACGAGGTTTGATTTGCAAATTGTCTAACACCGTTGGACGGTAACGGTGACAGAGTGGGGTCTACTAATGGCAGAGGTGCATATGCGCAAATATGTCGACTTGTAGGTTGATTGACATCATTTCATGCTTATATTTGTATCTTATATCCATTATCGTACACCTAAGCAATGCTACGTGACAAGTTTTAAGTTTGAATTTCAGAAATAAATAGGTTTGAAGAGATGAAAAATAAAAGGACCCAAAAGCAGGGAAAAAAGACTAAGTTAAGAGATTCAATGACTAAGATGCAAGATCGAAGGACCTGAACGTAAGATCAAATGACCAATGAGCAAACAAGAATACTTCACACCATCATGTGGAGTATTTTGGCAATTCTGTTCGAGTCGGAGCTCCAACAAGCGAAGTAGATGCATCAAAGACAAACAAAGCCTTCCAGAAAAACCCACAAGAAAATCCAGACCGATCGAAACATTGTAGACCGCCAATTAGCGGTCCAAGACCGCTAATTGGCGGTCACGTTTGGCTCTAATCCTGTAAGATTTCTCTGGGTTACGTATTAGTGTGTATTTAGTCCATTTCTGGTATTGTTTTAGTCCCATACCGGGGGATTGTCCCGGATTACCTTTTTCTATGGCTATAAATAGAACTCTTCACCTTTTATTGTAATCACTCATTGCTTGGTGGTATTCTCTCTACTAAGGAGTAAGCCTTGAAGCAAAACTCAAGGTGGAGAAGAATGTTACCTTCAATGTGAGTCATAGTTAATAAAATAATTGTTCTTAGTTTCTTTTAATCTTGTCTTTTAATTCTTGCATGTTTCTTTAGTTTATGTTTCCTTCAATTAGCGTCTTTAATGTTCTTTTCTTGCTTAGTTAAATTTCCTTTCAGTATAATGTCTCATTTTCTTAATGTAGGTAGTGTAATGATTAGTGAGTAGTTTCATCCCCTTTGGGGGTGGAGTAGATGTATGTACATGTTATGTAGGTCGTATGAATGCTAGATATTATTGTTTGTGAGAGATATTAGTATGCTTGCTTGAACTAATAAGAATTTTACTTGATGGTTTCTGTCATAGTTAGGTACACTCCATGCTCGTTATGTTCTTAATAACAACCTTGCATTGCTGATATTAATCACCTAGGTTAGTGTTGTAAATGATAGGTCTTGCCATGAGGTACTTCTTATGCATTAACAAACACTAACCACACTTGAGCTTATTGTATGCATTCACCACACTTATTTCATGTGCACACTCCATCCCTTAGGGGTTTTCATTCCTGAGTTTTATCTCCTTTCATTAGTTGCTTAGTTTAGTTTGTTTTGTGATTTCATTTCAGCATTCCTAGTTTACTAGTTTAGATTAGTGTAGTTAGTGTAATCAATCTTTCTCTCCTTTCTTTCCCACTCGCCTTCACACAAACCAAAAGTCGACACACCTCCCTGTGGATCGACCTGTATTTGCCACCGCTTCAACACGGTCATGCACTTGCGGTTTAATATAAAACGACTCAATCATAGGTGTATATGCGGCAATACCGAAAAAGCAGGTGCATATGACCAATTTGGACACTTACGGGGTGTACTGTAGCAAAAACCCCTATTCGTTATCGGGATATCATGGAGCCTTATTTACCTGATTGCGTCTTGCATCAGTTAGGGTACGTTCAGTTTATCCCGGTTGACATCCTGACACTAGAGCATGCAGTATGGTCTACGATTACGACAACATATGACGTCAAGTACAACGTTGTGATGGCAAAATCAATTTGGAGGATATTTCCGAGAGGAGACCGACTTCACCTTGGCGATCTCACACATAGCCGCGACTCCTCCGCTTGTCATGTAGATTATTTGGATTGGTACGGTAGGTGCTCACATCCACTTCTCGTGCGCGATATCGCCCCGAGACCTGAGAGACCACTAGATAGGACATGTGGCAATGCGGTAAGTTTTTCTAAATTATTTTTAATTTGTAATGTATTTTTTTATTGTTATTGTACACTAATTTTTATGTTATATACAGTGGATGAGTAGGGCGATACGGGTTGTGCAGCCACTCATGACTCATAGGGACCTGATGCCGAACGAGGCCATGAGATCTGCATGTGTAGATTGGGATGACCTCGTACATGAGTGGAACAGTTAGTTAGGCATTTCTGACCATGATTCGGATGATGAGTTGTAGTGGGCTTTTACATTATTTATTTTATTTTATGTTGAACTATTACTACATGTATTAGTATTTGCTTATCTGTTGTACTCGTATTATTTATTTCTGACGAACATATCTTCTCAATATTCATTTATTTGTTGTACTTTTATTATTTATTTCTCACGAGCATATATTGCCCATGTTTGGTATATGTAATGTAATTTAAATTTAAATTTAAAATACACGATATAATCGCGAACAGATTATACATTAAGAATACAGTAATTTAACAAATACATTACAAATTACAATCAAAATGTACTACGTAACCGGTCCCAATACGCTCTCCTACTTTCGTACTCTACCTCTCATCCATCAACACTCTCATCTTGCATTTGAAACCACAAGGTCTCTATAGGAGGTACTGGGAATCCCACAGCTAATTCTAAGCGAATGAAATGTCTGTAACTCCCTAAATGAACAACGATCAACTCTTTGCATGGCTTCGTCATGGTAGACGGACTCTCCCAAGGTAGCACTGTAATACACGGGTACAACGAACCATCCTTTCCCACTGAGAAATACATAACTGCACACTTGTAAATATTGGAAATCAGGAACAAGACGCACCAAATCTCCATATAGTGATCTTCACCACAAGGTCCACCGCCCCAATCAATTCGTTGACGAGCTTGTACCACACCGTCATAATAAACGTGCTCATAAATGGGATGCACCCCTATCTCATTAGAAATTGCACGACGGGCGTAAAAACCAATTGTCTTGACCAACATGGAAAACATCAGCAACACATCAAAATCCACAGTTGTCATCAGCACGTACATCATTCCACATCTTCAGAAATGGTAAGATGATTCCTGGCCGTCTATCAACATATGGGAAGTTATCGACGTCAATCCGTCTAGACACTACAAGATGAAAAAAATAGCAAAGTTATATATAATAACTGCAAGAACATGTTTACTGAAGAAAACAAACAACAAAGTAATAATAATAACAGCAAACATATCGTCATACCAGATCTTGTACTCATGTTTACGGACGATCGAGACGAACTAGAAGATTGACCAAAACTCAACTCCGACAACTAGAAGATCGATCACGACTTGGCTTAGCATACTCAAAGGCACTCGGGTCCCGACGTGACGACTTTCCCCTTGGTCGGCCTCGTACCTTAGTATTTTTTGTGGGCTCTACATAATTTGACTGATCGGGGTGTAACGGCACGTATAAAATACGAGAGGAACTACGAATTACTGTAGGGTCGCTCCCCGAAATCTCATTAACGAGGTCCAAAAATACTCGACGCCTTGTGATGACTGATCCACAAACTCTGACAGCTGGACTCCTTCTCCAATGACAAGTGTTATCAAGAATGGATGGGTCTGCTCTAAATAAATTCCTTCGCCTGACTTAATACAAGCGTGCATGGTACATGCACAAGGAATCTCATGTGATGTCAGAAAAGCACACCCACAACGATATTCAACTTGATTGCTTAAGCCATGCATTCTCTGGAACTCCTCACACAATAACGACAAGCTGTGATGCGAAATTTGACCATTTATATGTTGATACAAAGCATTTCTGTAGTTAGTCAAGTTTCGACGTCTTGACTCTTCAAGCAAGTTTCGAATATTCGTCAGCTGCATTTCAATAGCCGCGATGACACGGTCGAAAAGAGTGTCCAGGGTTGCAGTCGATGTAGTTATCAACTCTTTCAGAGCCGAATGAGCGCTTTCGACCCTACAGTTGCCGAAATGGACTTTTTTCGTCAGCGAATTGATATTTTGGGTTGTTGCGCACATACATAAGTGCGCACATATTACGAAATGGTCACCACTCACGAAATGATATGTGCGCAACAACTGAACGAAAAATAACTTATTTTTGGCACATCTGACCATTTCGTAATCTGACCATTTCGAAATGATATGTGCCAAAAATAAGTGAGTGGTGACATTAGTTTCTTCATCCGTCATAATTCAATGTAAGTACTGATATTGCACTGCCTGGTGCAGAAACTGCTTAGCGGGATTCCTGTCTTCAGATTTCATCCTCCTCGTGTACTCTCTGAAGTTATAAATGTGTTTCTGATTGGGATTATCCTCCGGGAATTTCTCCTTTAGCTCCAACAAGATGTTACGTGGTTTCGTTTGTGCCTCAGTCATATCACGAACAATTTTCTTGGCTCCAGGACTAAGACCGCTGATCTGTCGGTGACCATCTGGATAAACTGCAAGTTTGTGGTTGTGCTCACCATAAGTACTGTTAGAAACTACGACTCATCCATCACGGTCCCGTCGCTCGACCACCTTAATCAAAAATGACAACCGCAACCCTTTCTTTTTGTGGTCTTCTGTACTGCAATATCTATATCCCGAGAACTCATTTCATTTCAGTGATCGCATCTCAGATAACAATCCATCTGATTATCTGCATGTGATTTATAGGATGATATTACCGGAAAAAACCTAACTCCAATGGTAACTTGTTTTGCCCATTTATTCACGTCATCGATTGTTAGAAATACTTGTGTACCTACAAAAAGCTCACTGTAATTTACTCCATCACCACTGAAATCTTGCAACAGAACCTGAAATAATTTAAAATAACACAACATTATAAAAAAGGCGTCTGGCTAGGGGGCGTCCTAGCCAGACGCCCCCACCTTGGGGGCGATGGCTTACACAGACGCCCAGAACGAATTATTATTATTTGCTGGGCTTAGTTCACTGGATCCAGACGCTTCGCCAGACATTTCTGTGGTGTTGGTACTGGTAAAGTGAGGAAAACGTAGGCAGAATCCTTAGTTTAAGAGACGGGACGAAATAGGTATTAAATGAATTGTGAATGGCAAAATGGTAATTAGACGGACAATTTAAGTAGTTTTAGGGCGACGAAGAGTAGTTCCCAAATAATATTTGGACTTGTATATGGTTTTTTCATGATTCCTTTAACTTTTACTTAAAGTTTTGCTACTGCACGTAAAATTTGTTATATTTCTAAGCTAAGTAAGATAATTAAGGTATTTTAAATAATTTAATAGATAATGTTTATGTGAACTATCAAGATATACACTTTTTTATTGTATAAGTACACCTCAGTCCTCACGTATCCAAATTTTATTTGTATCAATGTATTGTTTTTATAATATATGTTTTTCAAGGATATTGATACATATTTTTCATGTATGAGGTCATTTGTATTCGTATATGTCCACAAATCAAAAATGGATGTGGATACGGTAATGCCCATATTCGATCCATTTGCACCTCTCGTTAACACATAAGCATAATAATTCCTAAAAAGGATCATATACAGTGGCGGATCCACTCTAGTGGCACCTGCCCCACCCAGATTTTGCAAAAAAAAATCCCAATTTTTTTATATTTAATCTCATGGATTTAAGTGTAGTATCTTGGTGGTATGATTGTTTAACTGTGGTTTAATTTGGAGTTTTGGAGAAGCTAAGATAATATTTTGACAAAAATTAATTTTAGAGTCAATTCTATTCAGATTGGGGATTTTGAAGCTCTTTTGAATAACTACAATTGGAAGATAAGCTATAATCTTTTGGACTTGCATTGTTGTGTAAGTTTGATAAATTTTTAATTGAAAAATTAACATTACATAGATTTTAGTTAGGTGTTGTGAATGTTTAGGATTTGACTTTTTTAATTTTGATGTGCGATCTTACTTTTCTAGTATGATTATGTTTATTGACATCTTGTTATATCTCACTTTGATACCATTGAGTTCGTTTGTTGGCTAAAAATGTAATGAAACTTAAAATAACTAGCATTGATAGGAAACTTATTCATCAATGTCATTCTATACATAAGAGTCGTAGAATGAATAATAAATCTAAAGCCTGCAATTCCATGAATGGAAATAACAATGAGTATAAATAGTAGCAATTATTACAAAATTCTTTTATTATAATATTAGGTTATACTTATACACTATTTTACTCCATTTATTTGTCTTGATTTTATCGATTTTAAATTTAAGAACGAACATAGCCAATAAATATTCTCAAACCATCTATTTTGTATTTGGATATTGGAATTTGAGTTGTAAAAATAAAAACAATATAACTGATGTGTCGTGTTTTATGGTTGTAAAAAATTAATTTGGATGTTTGAATTTTAATGTATTCATGTTTGGAAATTAGTTAAAATAGGAAGGACTTTTTTATTTTTTTAATTAATTAATTAATTTAAAGTATTATCTTAAAGTTGTGGATCCTCAAAATAAAATTGACCAAAGTCTGCCCCACCAAAAAAAAGAATTCTAGATCCGCCCCTGATCGTATATTATCAACAAAATACAAACAAAAACATGCAAAGACAAACACATCTGGTTAAAAAAACAGATACCATCATCTAGTTCAAACAGTCTTCCATCTAATGCATACACAATAACACCACCATTCACATAACACAAACCAAACCTCACACAAGATCTCAGATCACATGGTGCTTCATCACATACAAACATCAACCCAAACCATCTTCCCTGGTCTCGTGCCCACAGACGTTCAACCTAAAAACATGACCCACTCGACATTCCTATAAACCGAACCTATGGAGTTCATACACCTCATCTTGTTTAAAAATGGGATCATTAAACAAAAATTCACCGTCGGGGTGGGGTTCTACGTCAATAGATCGAGCACCATCCCCACAAGAGTGAACAAAGCCGCAAAGAGGATGTAGTGGAGGACTACAATCATGAAGAGGTTGCGCTTGGCGTACTTGAGGAGGCGACTGACAGCGCCCTCGAGCTCATGGACCAGGCACACCCTCTCCACTAACCGGTTTTGGCGGTAAGCCCAGGAATTCACTCGCAAGACTTCTCCTCGCTTTATAGTCGAAAGTTGGGAAAATTCATCTGTATATGTTTTTGAGTCGTGGAAGCCCTTTTAAAACATTAGTTCAAGAATTTTTAGTCCTGGGAACCAGTCTCGCAGAAGTCAATTGAGAAGTTAAGTTCCATACTTCCATGAAATTCTAAATACTAATATCACCTTTATAAATGGTCTGTCTAGGATCTTCTTCCAACTTAATTCAATATTTAATTAGTGATAGGGGTGTAAATGGATAAGGTTTATCCGGTCCGTATCCGTATTCGATCTGACATTTTAAGGATATGGATACAATTTTTTAATAGTTGTATCCATTTTATATGAATATGGATATAACTTCTTTGTATCCATAGAGATCCATATAGTATTCGAATCCAAATTAGAAAATTGATATGAATATGACTTTGTATTAGTAGATAATCTATATTTTGATCTGCATTACAAAATAGAAATGAATATGAGTATAACTATATATATAATGATCAGTATCTGTATCTTTCGCACCTTACTTCTTTCAAGTAGAACAAAATTACAATTATTGTTTGGACCCTAACCCTCCTTAGGGTTGATTAGTGCTAATGGTGATTAGAGGAGGAGGTTAGCATGGGGAATGGAGGAGGAGCAGTGGGCTGTGATGGGTGAGGGGTGTAGGGAGGCGAGTTACTGTTGGTGAAGAGATGGGTGTTGGGTTTAAAAGTTGGAAACCTCTCTCTTTCACTTTTCTCTCTGATTTCGTTCTCTTCCTCTCTCTCAGTTAATCGAGCACTGGAGGTCGTTGACGAGTGTGGTCGTGCGATTCCGGCGTGAGGCGTGCGGAGGTGGACGCGCGAGGAGGTTCCGGAGACGACGTTACGCGAGCAAGGCTTCGACGGTTTCGTCGTTTTCTTGAGGTATGTCGGCTTCTTAGTGTGGTTTGTTGTTCACCCTCGTGTGAGGGATGTGTTGGTCGGTCGGGGGAGGTCGGAGACCTCTCCGGCGACGAGAATGGTGTAAATCCTTGGCTTGTGCAAGGTTGCAGACGACCAACGGTCGACCGGGTCACTTCGAGCGGTCGACCGATAGTGCATTGTGTTGGTGGGTCGGGATTGCCTGTTGTGTTTCGGTCAACCGGTTTCTTGTGTTCATTCGACCGGAACTTAAGTGTACTAGATTTTGATGCATGCTTGTTCGACTGTTTCCTTATACGTGTTCGACCGTTATATGACTTAGAACTGCTAGGATGCCATGAGTCGGTCGACCGGAACCCCTGAGTCGGTCGACCGGTAGTATGGAATTGATGTTGACCAGACTCCGGATTTTGACCTCGTATCGGTCGACTGGTTTTAGACTCTTGTTTGACCCTTGGGACTTAGGTTTTGCGCAGAGAGTTTGACCGTTGCAGACTTTCGGTCGACCGAACCCTTTTGGGAAGGGTCGACCGGATCGCCTCTTTTGGTCGATCGTTTGTGCACAGAACTGAATTCATGGTCATTTTAGGATGCCAACTCTGTCCACGGAAATCTGTGTCCTCGCCTTATGCGTGAGCCGGGAGGTGACGGTGGGCGTGTTACGTGATTGGCATCATTTCATGCATATTCATGTCTCTTATATCCATTATCTTTCACCTTAAACAATGCTATGTAACGAGTTTTATGTTTAGATTTCAGAAATAAAGAGTTTGAAGAGGAGAGACATGAAAGGACCCGAAAGCAGGGAAAAAGGACTTAATTGTGAGACCTGGGGACCAAGATGCAAGGGAGAAGGACCTGAACGTAAGATAGGAGGACCTAAGAGCAAAACAGGAAACTCCACACCATCATGGGGAGTATTTTGTCAATTCGATTTGGGTCGGAGCTCCACTAAACAAAGTAGATGCATCCAAGACCAAGAAACACTCCAAGCAAAGCCCACAACAAAAACCAAGCAGATCTGAACTTTATAGGCCGCCAATTGGCGGTCTGGATTGGCCCAGATCCTCTAAGCTTTCTCGTGGACTTGTATTAATGTGTGTTTAGGCTTTTTTTGTTATTGGTTTAGTCCCACATCGGGGGATTGTCCCGGATTAGCTTTTTCCATGCTTATAAATAGAACTCTTCACCTTCCATTGTATCCATCTCTCTCTTTGGTGGCATCTTCCCTACTAAGAGTGAAGCCTTGAAGCAAAACTCTAGTGGAGGAAGGGTTGCTTGTAATCAGAGTGAGTTCATAATAGAAGTTTTCTTTAGCTTGTTAATTCTTGCTTAGTTAATGTGTTTGCTTTTGTGCTTGTTTTGTTTTATGCTTCTTTAATATTTCTTGCTTGATTAGTATAGTTTTATTTCAGTATAATGCTTCATTTTATTAGAGTAGTTAGTTTAAATATGTGTGAGTAGTTCCATCCCCTTTGGGGGTGGAGTAGGTGTGTGTACATGTTATGTAGATGGTTTGAATGCTTAATATGAATGTTTTGTGTTGATATTAGTATGCTTGCTTGAATTATTAAGAACCTTACTTGATGGTTTCTGCCATAGCTTAGGTACATTCCATGCTTGTCTAAGTTTCTTAATAACAACCTTGCATTGCTCATATTATGCACATAAGTTAGTGTTGTAATGATAGGTCTTGCCATAGTTAGGTACTTCTTATGCATTAACAACACTAACTACTTGAGCTTCTTGTATGCATTTCATATCACACTTATTTCATGTGCACACACACACTCCACCCCTTAGGGGTTTTCATTCCTGTGATTTTATCTTTTGCATTAGTTGATTAGCTTAGTTGTTTAGTTCATTTTAGCTTGTTTGTTTACTAGTTTAGCATTGTAGTGTAGTTTAGTGTAATACATCCTTCTTCCTTTTCTTTACCTCTCGCCTTCGCACAAACCAAGTGTCGACACACCTCCCAGTGGACGACCCGTATTTGCCACCGCTTCAACGCGGTCGTGCACTTGCGGTTAATATAAAACGATTAATCATTACGCGTGCCTGCCCAGGGACCGCCGTATGGAAGAGTGTGGATGTTCGGGACGTGTCACCTCCATCTATGGATCGTGACTTGATGTGATGGATTAATGAACTCATTGTAGAGTAGCAGGCCTGAGCGATTGCGGATCCCAATGTATGATGTTGTGTGGACACGCAACTGTCGTTGGGTGCCTGGCTATATGGAGGAGGATGTTAGAGCGAGTTCCTCAAGCTCGTTTGTGAGCTCATAAACTCTCTTTAACACCGACATTTCTGAGATGGCGGTCGTGCAGCAGAACGTCATCTTAGCTAAGCAAAACCGGAAGATTTATAGGAAGTTGTCGGCTCTTGAGAGAGGTACATCTTCGGGCACGTCTGGCCGCCGTCATTAGTCCGGTACACCCTATCCATGCATTGGCACCATTTTTCCATACATTGAGGACAATGCATGGATTAGGTGTGGGGGGTGTTTTCACGTTTGTACATAGTTTGTGTCTTTTTTGTTTTGTTTTTTAGTTTTCTTTTGGTTGTACTACTAGGATCATGTTAGTGTGCCGCATTTAACATTGATATATCTGCTTGTCATGATCCTTGGGTGACTTGTCATCTTTTGCTTTGCTAGTGCTTTAAAATTTTCACATTTCCTTCAAAATCTTCATGTGTTTGCAAAAGAAAATGTTTTGTGGGTTTTGCGTGTGTTTAGCATGTGCAAAACCGTTGAGAGGCAAAGTAAAAGGAAAGCTCCCAAAATTGTCTTGAACTTGATGCATTAGGATATCTAGTTTACTGGCTTTAGGTCTTATCAAGTCATTAGGATGCACCCCGGTTTTCCCTCGGGGGGCGTGTAATCATAGGGTTTCAGCACTCAAACATTTAAAGAAGGTCACGCTGAACCTAGTGAGTCAAATAATTCGTGTATGTTAGTATAAGGAAGTTTGTCATAGTCAATGGCCCTTAATCTTTTTTTGTGAAACTTAAGTGTAGGGGTTTTGGTTCCCATGTAGATAAATAAATAAGTGGTGTTCTCTCTTCTCGCACGACTCCTATCACTCGGGAAAGTAGGTCTAAGGGGACTTTGTGCCTGGTGCTTTCGAGTCATCTGACTTGAGATGCATCGACCGAACACCCGTTACACGGGTGGTAGGAATCGCCCTATGTGGAGATTTGGGGGAAGGTGTACGTGATAGTGTAAGTCCGCATAGGCAATGATGCACGAAACCTGACCCTGAGAGAATCAAACACCAACCAATAAAATGCTCCAAAGAAAAAAAAAGAAAAAAAGAGTCAAATAAGAACCAAAATGGACTTTACACATTGTATCACATTCAGAAGTTAAGGTTGCCCATGTCTTTCACTTAAGTCCTTGACTAACTCTCACGAATAACTCATTAGGCTAGGTGTGTGGACTGATTACATATATAGAGTTGACCCGTAGTATTACCGCGTCCCATGATCGACAATATGAGTCCAACGAGTCATGTAGCTAGATTAATTAATGCATCTTGTTCGGATTTTGTGGGTGTGTCTGCTGAAAACCCTCAGGAGACAACACTCCTCCTCCTTGGCGACAAGGAGGTTTAACGGCTTGTTGCACGTGCTAAGTGCAACCGTGATTCCTACAAAAGTGAGTCAGGATTTCTTGTTTTTCGTATGCTTTTTCCTTTCTTTGTTTTGCTCGGGACTAGCAAAAGTTAGGTGTGGGGGTATTTAATTGACATCATTTCATGCTTATATCTGTATCTTATATCCATTATATTTCACCTAAACAATGCTATTATGTTTAGTTTTCAGGAATAAATAGGTTTGAAGAGATGAAGCATAAAAGAACCCAAAAGCTGGGAAAAAGGACTGAATTGTGAGATCTGGGGACTGAGATGCAGGGGAGAAGGACCTGAACGTAAGACCGAAGGACCTAAGAGCAAAACAGAATACTCCACACCATCATGGGGAGTATTTTAGCAATTCGATTCGGGTCGGAGCTCCAACAAACCAAGTAAACGCATCCAAGACCAGAAAGTATACCAAGAAAAGCCCACAACAAAACAGAGCGTGATCTGGATCCTGTAGACCACCAATTGGCGGTCCGGATCTTCCCAGATCCGCTGAATTTGCTGGAGCATGTGTATTAGCGTTTGTTTAGGCTATTTTTGGTATCTGTTTAGTCCCACATCGGGGGATTGTCCCGGAGTGGCTTTTTCTATGGCTACAAATAGAACTCTTGACCTTCTAATGTAATCACTCCATGCTTGTGGTCATTCTCCCTAATTGAAGTGAAAGCATTGAAGCAAGAAACTCGATGGGGGAGATGCTACTGGTATTGTGAGTCTTGAATCAATAAAGTTTTCTTTGTTTTGTGCTTCTTTTATTGTTTGTGCATGTTTTAGTTTAATTGTCTTTTATTAAATCTAGCTTAGTTAATATGTCTTCTTATCTTAGTGTAATAGGTAGTTTAATGTTTAGTGAGTAAACTCACTCCCCTTTTGGGGGGTGGAGATGATAATCATATATGCAATTAAGGAAGGAAGGATGTTTATTTTGAAATGTGTTGATTAATATGAATGCATGCTTGCTTGTTAGAATAGAACACTTCACTAGATGGGTTTTGCCACAAGTTTTAAGACACCTCTCATGCTTGTTTAGTTTCTTAAATAACCAGCTTGTGTTTATGAATGTTAATCAAATAGGTTAGTGATTTAATTGATGTGTTTTGCCATGATAAGTAGACACCTCCCATACATGAAAACACTACCTCCACTTGTGCCTATAGGAAGACATTCTTGCCTCCTTATTGTGTATGTGTAGTCACTCCACCCCCTAAGGGGTCTCTCTCTTACTGATTCCTGCATAGTATCAAGTTTCTCTAGCTTAGTTTGAAGTATTCGTTAATCTCTTTCCTTCGCATTTGCTAGTTAGTGTAGTCTAGATTAGCCTAAACAACTTTCTTCCCCCTTTTTTGTGCCACTTGATTTCTGATAAACAAGAGGCTGCTCACCTCCCTGAGGACGACCCGTATTTTCCACATCTTCACCGACACCGTGCACTTGCGGTTTAAATAAAACGTTCAACAAGTTTCTGATTGATTGTTTTATATTAAACCGTAAGTGCATGGCCGCGTTGAAGCGGTGGCAAAGACGGATCGTCCACTGGGAGGTGTGTCGACGTTTGGTTTGTGCGAAGGCGAGTGGTAAAGAAAGGACAGAAAGGTTGGTTACACTAAACTATACTAAGGTGCAAGTGGAAATGGAAAAGAAGCAAGAAAACTAAACCCCAAAGGGGGTAGAGAAATAATGTGAACATAAATAAGTGTGTGTGTGTGTGTGTTTAATTAAGCTCCCCACAACAAGTAGTGCATGAAATCATAAAACTACATCCAACTATGCCTCCACATGAATTAAGATAACACTATATCATTAAAGCATACAAGACAATAAATGGAATGAAGCTAAATGAACTCATGTATAAATACTAGACCCTACTATGCCTCCACATGAAATAAGATAACTCAATATCATTAAAACATACAAGACATTAACCAAGGTAAAGGCAACAAGAGTACATACACTACACAGTGTGTTTCCAATATGAATTTCATCTATATCCTCACCTTATTATTCCCCATAAAATAGGTCCACTAATCAAAGCATAAGCTAAGCTTCATTCAAGAGCATTAGCATATCAAAGATAAGAGTGAAACCCCATTAGATGGTTATGGAAATCATATAAGGTTCAAGGGATTAAGATAACACACACCTAATACACTACATGATTATATCACATATTTCTCCACCCCCCAAATGGGGATCGTTACTACTCACTACTCATTACACTAACTATATTAACAAAATGAAGCATTATACTGAAATGAAACTACACTAATCAAGCAAAAAATATTAAAGAATCTTAAAAGGAAAAGAAAGACTAAACAAGCATGCACAAATTAAAAGACAAGATTAAAAGAAACTAGAACAATTATTTTATTAACAATGACTCACATTGAAGGTAGCATTCTTCTCCACCTTGAGTTTTTGCTTCAAGACTCACTCCTTAGTAGAGAGAATGTCACCAAGCAATGGGTAATTACAATAGAAGGTGAAGAGTTTTATTTATAGCCATAGAAAAAGGTAATCTGGGACAATCCCCCGATGTGGGACTAAACAAATACCCGAAATAGAATAAACACACTCTAATACACATGCCCGCAAAAGATTAGCGGATCCGGAGCCAAACAGACCGCCAATTGGCGGTTTATTGGTTCTGGATGAAGCTCCTTTTTGTTGTGGGCTTGTCTTGATGTATTTGTTGGTCTTGGATGCATCTACTTCGCTTGTTGGAGCTCTGACCCGAATATAATTGCAAAAATACTCCCCATGATGCTGTGAAGTTTTCTGTTTTGCTCTTTGGTCCTTCGGTCTTACGTTCAGGTCCTTCTCCCTTGCATCTCTTCAAACCTATTTATTTCTGAAATTCAAACATAAAACTTGTCACGTAGCATTGCTTAGGTGTAAGATAATAGATATAAGACACAAATATAAGCATGAAATGATGTCAATCAGTGAGGTGACTACCAGCCTATATGGCTACGGAGGTCGCTGCCCTGCTTTTATAACGGTGGAGTTTGTGTTTGCGGCTTGTGAAGCCTGATGACCTGGTAGACTTCGGTCTGGACCCGTCAGATGATGTGTCAGACGTATTGTTGGACCACCGATGTTGTGTCGGTGATGCCGCCGATGTTGTTCCGACGATGATGATTGATGAGTCGATGTTGTTCCGGCTATGTTTTCCTTAGTTGGGCACCTACTGAGATGATCATTGATGGACAGACCAAGCCACAGCTCTATTGGGGTGGTTTCGACCACGAAGTTACAGATCTATTTCTTATGGCACGGACTTGGCGGATGCTCCTTGCCGAACCCCATGTTTAGTGTAGCCGCGTGTGGGGAGCGTCATGTCTTGTTCCGCTAGACCGTATGTGCCTAAGGTAGGTCTCCTTGGGAGACCCGATGATGATTGTCGGACTGATGTCCTGTGTTACCCTTCGGGGGAACTGTTTTCCTTACTGTTGATGACATGACATGCTACTATTATGATAGGTGTATTTGTACTACTGCGTGCATATAGGTGAGCTTGGCATACGGGGTTTCCTTATGGAAACTCAGGCATTGTTGTTGCATGTTTTATTTCGGGACCGCAGTAGGTCCAGTTGGGTGGTGATCAGCGGACGCGCGCATCTTGGGATCGGATCCTCTCACTCGGACCACTGAGGTCGACATGATTACTTGTATCTCCTTTTGTTGTTTCTGATGTAATCATGTAGCTTTTTGACAAAACTCTGATGTAATATGGTGCACCGTTTAAATGTTTTATGAGAAGTAACAGTCTCGTCTTTTAATTATTGGTCTCTGATGTCTTGATAATAATTTTTAAATTTCCGCTGTTTCGGGATGTTACAATCATACTTTCTAATATTCTATACAAAATTACATATATCAATATGCATTTAGTAACCATACATTAACACAAGCATCACATAACTATATAAATATAATAGTTTATGTAAAGATTATAGAATACAAGACCAACATATTTACACATTAACCATAAACCCAAAGCATACATCTTATCTATTCGTTTATTTTAGATGTCTTAGTAATTTATTTAATATTTAGTAACAAATTATACTAAACTTCTTCAATATATGATTTTTTAATGTAATATTATATATGGCGTTAACAATATTGATATTCAATTTTATATATGATTTGTATCCAAATCTGGATGGTTTAAATCCAATTTGTATCTGTAACCGTTTTGGGTGGATATGGTCTACAAATTTTTGGTATATGTATAAATTCGTAATATGTATATATACAGAAATTATAGAATGAGCCCTATGCTCATTTAAGCTTAAGTGAGCCCCTTAAACATCTACCATTCAAATCAAATCCAACAGTGGATATTAGATCTTCTTACAACTACCCAAATTATGGTCAAATTGGAATTCAACTAAATTCTACTCTCAATCAAAACTCTCTCACCCTAAACCAAACCCACGCGCACCTCCTCTCTCCCCCAAACCCAACCCACGCACGGCTCACCAACCAAACCCTCATCGCACATTCCCACCTCGCCGGAGTTTTCCTCATCGTCCCCAAACCTAACCGATTAGAGGAATCCCGTGGTAGAGCGAACAAACCCCCAACGTCATCCTCTGCGGCTTCGACACCAACGTCCACTGGTATGATCTTCAAACTCTTTTGGGGAGGGGGTTAGGATTTCTTGCGCCTCGCGTATGCGGCCATTGAAGGGGAGTGGACGGGGAGGTGTGGATTGGAAACCCTAACCCCCTCCACCCAAAACCCCAACCAGTAAAAATATTATGACCATTGGTTTCAGCTCACTTTCAACATCGGGTATGAAATAAAACTGTTTGACATGCTTGACATTCCGATGGTCAAATTATTCCAAATCGTTGCACAATTAGTAGTACAATACAATGTACGTTGGTTGGTTGTTACATGAGACAAATTACAATGTTACATCCATAGAATGACACTATATTACGACTAACAATGTTATATTATGGTTGCGAACATGATATTACTTTTGTTTCAACTAAATCGATACATGTTACTGTATTTCAAATTAAATGTATGTTGAAAATGTGTTACATGAGAGCTAAATGATATTATAGCTACTGAAACAATATTACAATGTTACATCCACAGAATAACACTATATTTTGGCTAATAATGTTTTATTAAGGTTGCGAACATAATAATACTTTCGTTTCAACTAAATCGATATATGTTACTGTAATTCACATTATTTGTACTCGCATTTGAATAGGTTTGAAATGAGTTTCATATACTAATAGTCGATTGTTATTCTAAATTCAAAACCAACTGAAAAACTTACTCACCCCATTTTACGGCAGGCTGGATAATATTGAGGCAGACATACAAGATGTTAGATTTGTTTCTACAATTGTCATAGCTTGGGTTTGTGGATTCGGAAGTCGAATTGCAGCTTTGATGTTGCAACGTAGAGTTTATTTGAAGAAGAATGTGAAGAAGGGAGTCCAACCGAATGCAAACTTTATTTCTCCACTCTAAAAACAAAATCCAAAAACAAACTAAAACAAATCAGCAAATCCAATACCAAACCAAACACTCCACAAATACAACCGAATTTCTCTAAACAACAAAATCCAAAACCAAACCAAACAAAATCATCAAATCAAATCCCAAATCAAATATCGACGAAATCAACTGATTTTCTCTAAAAAACAAAGTCCAAAACCAAATCAGCAAATCCAATCTCAAACCAAATATCCACAAAACCAACCCAATATCTTCAGATGCAACAATCATTGGAGTTCCCAATGATTCTGGTGTAGTGGAGGATGGACGTGGAAAATTGGGAGGGAGGGAGAGGAGGAAGACAATGACGAAATTGGAAAGGGTGTGGTGGAAGGTGTAGGAGGAGTCGTAGGGTCAGGGAGATAGACATGGAAGATTGGGAGGGAGAGGATGAAGACAACAACGAAATTGGAAGGGGGAAGAGTCGTAAGAAATTACAATATTTACTGGAATTAATTGGGGATGAGTGGGAAAGTCATACAAATTTACTGGAATACCCTCACTTAAAGTAAATGACTCACAATCATTCAATTTGATATCAACAGTTAGATCTTTGGGGACTCATTTAAACAAAATGAGCTCAGGCTCATTCTATCCTTATTATATATATATATCATTTAGTTTAAGCCCCATACAATCTCACCATTGGATCTTATTTAAAGATAATCTCACCATTCTTAGCATAACCGTTTTTTTCTTAATCTACCTTACATTTTGAAATGAGTGGTGGATATTGTGGGGGCTTAATTTAGTTTGATTAAGCCCTGAGCTCACTTGAGAATTTCTGTATATATATATAATCATATCCGTACGGCCACACCCTTTCATTGAATCCTAAACTTTATAAATAAAAAATAAGGTCAAGACCTAGTGAGCTCAATGCTCATATTATTTTTTAAGTTCCCTACAATCTAACCATTAGATTTAATTACGGTTAATGTACTGTTAGTATCCACCATTAGATCATTTTATTAGCATAACCGTCATATTTTTTTAATCTACCTTACAATTTAAGATGAATGATAGATATGGTAGGGGTTTAAAATAGTTAGACTAAGTTCCGGACTCATTTGAGAATTACACATAAAAAAAATAAAAAAAAATGTTTATAAATGAGCAACAATCCCGACATTGTATTAAAAACTCCCGACCAGAATTTACACCTCCCCAACGGTCAAATCCCTCAATCTCCCACTCACACACATCAACCTCCCCTACCCAACCTACTTGCTCACTTCCCTCCTTCCACTACCCACACCTCCCCCACCAACCGCCACGTGTCCTCCCAAACCCAAACCCTCCCCGATCCATGCCGGCGGAGGAGCTGAAGCAGCGCCACGCCGCCGCTGCCGCTGCCTTCAACGCCCTCCGGGACCGGCTCCGACAGCGCCGGACTCTCCTCCTCGACGCCGATGGTAACATTTCGATTTTCGGTGGTCTTTTCGGGGGGTTTGGTCGATTTTATGGGACTTTGTTTGTGTTGGGGGCAGTGGCGGAGTGCGCGAGGAGGCAAGGGAAGACGGCGGTCAGCTTCGGCTCGACGGATCTCGTGTGCTGCAGGAACCTGCAGGGCCACACCGGGAAGGTGAGGTGTTGTTGCTTTTGTGTTTTCTGGCGTACCGAATTGTGGGTAGCGGCGGACCCAGAAAAATTAGTCAGTGGGTGCTAAATTTTGGCGAGTACATATCGATTCACTAAATTAACTAAACACAATATAAAACTTTAGTAGTTACACAACATACTTTTACAATGACACAAAACAATATCAAAGTTTACAAAATATCTCACAAAGTTAAAGAAATATGAACTTAATGAGCAATCATATTAAAATATTAACTTTTCACAAATATCATGAATAGATAAGTAGAACAAATTCAATCTCTTGTATAAAAACTTCAATTGCAAGCACTACATCACAAAGGCAATTTTAATTCAATAAAACAATTGTATAGAATTCAGCAAAGAACACGAAGTTTAAACGTAAAAAAATGCATGAATATAGTTAGCAAAATTAACTGCAAACATCAGATCACGAAATCAAACTCATCACTCATAAGCAAACTACATGAATCATAACATGAATATGAGACACCTTACATGTCTAAGTTACACAGAACAATTTAAATAAATAAAAAACCCAACAAAAATACCAACACACGAAATAGAATCCATTCTTTAGCCTAAAAGCAAACTCCAACATGAACAAAAACCTAAATAATCTTAAGTTCTTAACAGTTAATTCATCCATGCATTTGAACAAAAGCCAAATGTATAGTTTAATATTTTTTAGTTGCAATTTGCACAACTTTCCTCCTCTTTGTTGAATATTACACTACAACATATTTGTAAAAAAACAAATACAAGTACTTTGGGGTGGTTTTACAAATTCCAGTGGGGGCTACCTAGGTCCGCCCCTGGTCGTGGGTCATACGATTTGGTGGAAATGCATTTGGTTGCGCAAAGCTGCCGATCACTAGCTTTTGCGGAAACTTGCTCCAAATAGCATGTGAAAATGTGTTTCCAACTTCTCTTAGCACATTGTTGGATTGATTGTTGATTGTAGTGTTAGGCCGAGTCACCGTTAAGTGATAGGAGCTTTTGTGGAATTTCAAATGTGGTTGGCTAATTTAGTTGCTTTTGTGTAACAAATGGTCTTGCGATATCGTTGATCGTGTGTTTTGGTGGAAACTTGCTCTTACTGGCAGGTTGTTGGATTGACTGGTCGGAGTTGCAATTGAATTGTTGTTAGTCGTGGTATTATCGGTCTGGACTGGTTGCCAAGTGCTAGAAGGTTTTGTCAAAAAAATTCATGTAAAAATGTGATCTCATTCTATTAACGGATTGTTCGATTTGTTGCTTGGAGTTACTTTTTTATCGTTTCCGTTGGTTCTGTTAGGAAATTTGGGTATCGTTTTCATCAATTTAAGGCACCCTTAACAAGTTCACGACAAATGTCAACGACAAATTAGTTGTCATTTAGTCGAAGTTTTTGTTAAAAATGTCCTAGTTGTTTCAAGACAAGTGAAGATGGAACTTCAAAATCGGATTTAAATGTATTGGCAGATTGTTGCATTCATTAGTAGGAATTTGCATCAGTTTATCAGAATTGGTTGTAAAATTTGTTATGGAAACTGCTGATCCTGTGACTGGGAGAACTAGTCCTCTTTTTCAGTAGAGATTGGGTGAATCAGACTTTTTGTCAACAGTGATTAGGCTATTTTATCATTAAGTACCATAAGCTTTTGTGGAGACTTCCTACTTTCTAAACAACTAGGACAGCATGTGAAAAAAGTGATTTGGTTCTATTACTAAATCCTTGGATTAATTGGATTATGTAGTGGTTGTAAGTTGTTAGATCTTAGACAAATTTAATAGGAATGTAGCAAATTGAAACCTCTTGTTACCCATTATCTTATCAACTAACTGTTACTAAACCAAAACAAAAACTTATCTTAGACAACTTTAATATAATCTGGCAAATTTTAAAACCCTTGTTACCCGTTATCTTTTCAATTAACGTTACTAAACCAAGACAGAAACTTACATTCTTGGAGGCTGTCTGTAGGCTGTTGTGTAAGTATGTAAAACTCAACTTGCAACCCTCAGTAAAATCAATTGTTTTGAAGAAATAAAAAAATAGGGGTTTGTTGTAAGTTGCATTCGGAGAGGCAAGATTGAGGTCATGTTAGAATCTTAAAGTTAGTTTGAAAAAGATGATTATGACCAGATGCAATCAAATGCTGATCTGGCTCCAGATTGGATCTTACTTCTCTATGCATCGTGAATAAAATGTAGAAAATCCTTGCATTTACATCAGTGAACTAACAATTGCTGTACTTAATTTGCACACTGAGTACTGGAATATGAGATTTTTGGCACCTTTCCATCATATCTATATTGATAACTCTTAAATTTAAAAGAAAGAGACATTTAATCTGACTGCTGATTCTTGCCTGAATTTAATCCCTCAGGCATGGCTCCATTTTTTGTGAATTCAGATTGGTCACTGCTATTGAATTGGTTTTCCGAAGTTTAATCTTACTCTTGTTATAAATTTTGTAAGAAAAAATCCATTAATGTGGTAATCTTGCTATAAATTGAGTTTCATAGCCTGAAAACCTTTCATTTAAGACAGATAGTCTATATATCTTGATCCACAGATTACACCGACTGTACCCAATCTTGTGTCTAGAGTATGTCGGGTCAGTACTTTAAGCATGCATTTTTACGCATATAATACTTGAGGTTGTATCATATATGTACGATTTATGCTTCTCACACTGTCAAGAATTCTAACGTGCATATGTATATATTCAATCGTTCTAGGTGGCGACACCCCTGTTGCATTATTTCCAGTCTGTAACTAGGAAACAAAAGGCCACTTCACATTTTGACCAGTTTTATTTGCTAGTGATGTACTTAAGAAGTAGTATATGCTTGCTTAATTCTCCATTCTATTCCTGTTTTAGGTGTACTCACTGGACTGGAGTCCTGAGAGAAATCGGATAGTCAGTGTATCCCAAGATGGCAGGTTTATAGTATGGAATGCATTGACAAGCCAAAAAACACATGCTACAAGACTACCTTGTGCATGGGTTATGACGTGTGCCTTCTCTCCTAATGGACATTTTGTTGCTTCTGGTGGTCTTGATAATGTAGTTTCAATATTCAATCTCAACTCTCAGGCCGATAGAGACGGTAAGCTTCCCATATCAAGAGTTCTCAGTGGCCATAAAGGCTATGTAGCATCATGTCAATATGTGCCAGATGAGGAAACCCACATGGTTACTGGCTCTGGAGATCACACTTGTGTCTTATGGGATGTCACTACTGGTCAGCGAATTTCAATGTTTGGAGGTGAATTTCCATCTGGGCATACTGCCGACGTATTAAGGTAAACCTATTATTTTGACCATTCTGTGATTCAGTTTGTTCTTTTGCATGACTGAACATTTAACAATCGCAGTTAAATTTGGATTCCTTAAAACTAAACACCTGGAGATGAAATTTCTGTCCTTATTCTAGTGTTGCAGTGAATAGTTCGAACACAAAGATGTTCATCTCAGGTTCATGTGATGGGACTGCTCGATTATGGGATATGCGCATTGCAAGTCGAGCAGTTAGAACATATCATGGTCATGACGGAGACGTTAACACCGTAAAGTTTTTTCCTGATGGGCAGAGATTTGGGAGTGGTTCAGATGATGGCTCGTGCCGGTTATTTGACATGAGAACTGGACACCAACTTCAAGTCTATAGCCAGCAACATTTTGATGGTGATAATTGTGTGGCCAAGGTTACGGCTATCACTTTCTCTATTTCTGGGAGGCTCTTGTTTGCTGGATATGCAAATGGTGCCTGCTTTGTTTGGGATACTTTATTGGCAAAGGTAATCTGTTTCTCCCCAACCTTCTAGATAATAGTTTGACCTTCGCAGAGAATATATTCCTCGTTCTGCTAAAGATTTTTTTTGGTTATTTCTTCAGGTTGTATTGAACTTGGGAAATCTTCAAAATTCACATGAATCTCGAATAACCTGTCTGGGTTTATCAGCCGACGGTAGTGCATTGTGCACTGGAAGTTGGGACAAGAACTTGAAGGTTTGTCATCTCCCCATATTTGAAGCATTTATTTGTGTATTTGTCGTAAATTTGAAATTTCTTTTAATTAATCTCATCAGAAGCATGTGGTGTTAGGCATAGGACATACATAGACTAGTAGACTACTACGGTTTGTAAGATTTTGTGTTGAAAAATCCCATGTAGGGATCACAACATCACGTTTATTGGATTATATAGTCCGGAAAGTGCTATAAAACATGAAAAGAATATATTTCCAGTAATTGGCGACAGCAATCAACATATATAGTCAGCTCAACACAGTATGGATGCGTTTGAAAAAATCAAATGATTTGTAGTGTTACCCAATAGGTTATAGCTTGGCTGGTGGAGGCATTGTCGTAGAGGTTGATAGTTTGAGCCCTTTGATTTACCCTGTGCCGATCTTGTGGGAGAGTCTGGTACCCCGGCTTTTCTCCTCCACCCATACATAGTAGGACCAGGACGAGAGTTTCCTAAGTTTAGTAAAAATGAATGGTCTGATATGTTTTGTGTGAAGCTGCTTTTGTTTTCTTCGAAAATCTGAAGCTGTTCTTTTCAAATGGGAAATCCAAATAAGATTTCCAAAGCCAGTATGTGACCCATATTGTTTTCTAATTTAGAGAATCACATTAGTTGGAAAACTTATTATACATTGAACCAGACTTATGAAGGACTCAGATGATTGCTTATGAATTGTTGACTTTCAAAATAAAAAAATCAGTCTTTGACTTGACTCTGCTGAAGTGTTTTTATTCAATGTTCTTTCAGCGTCAGCTTATGTCCGAGTGCGATTTCTAACCTTACAATGTATGAGCAGATTTGGGCGTTTGGAGGAATTCGAAAGATGATTTAACTTATGGAATATTTAGCTGTGGAGGACTCTCAAAGTAACAGAAGTGGAAGTAATTTCTTTCAGATTCTTGAGAACAGAGAATGAAAAATCTCAGCGAAATTAATGAAGAGACTTCCTTCAGAGTTCTGTAATATGCATTTACTGTGTCTGCAGTTGTAAATGAGGATAGAAAAGGTTCACATTCGTAGTCAGTCAGGTAAGAACAGAAAGCTATAAGTAGGCACCTCCTGTTAACGTCACAATAACAGACCATGATTTGAACATCTGAGTTAAAAATGTGTGCATTCTTTACTACGGAAGCAATAGTGTAGGTGATTTGAACAGGCAATGAACACTGACGGATGTATGCATTTTTAATTAAAAAAGAAGCTGAGAGCTTATGGATTATCGATATTAAGCTTCCAGGTTGTTTTACGGGTTGTAAAGTATATAAGAAAATACGATTTTCAATTTGTACCAAAGTCTAGACAAATTCCATCCACTCACTCCAGTTCTTTCTTTCGAGTGTTCTGGGTCGATACATCTGGGGGGGAAATTTGACGATCAAAAGAAAATAAGCTGAAATTTGTCTTTCTCCCTTTCCCCAGCATGATCTGTGAAATTTGACACCGAATATGATAAACCAAATAAGGTACAGCCTATACTAAAAAAAATTTAAGTTACAATTACGGTAGTAGCAAGTGTTCCACAACTGGACGAGAAAAGGTTGCTGCAGGGGAAATCATAAATCATAAATCCTAAAAGTTGCTGCAGGGGAAATAAGAAAACCAAGAAACATGTCTTCATCTTCCAGGAAGCAAACTTCATATTCTAACAAGATCCAAATAAAAAAGATCCAAATAAAAAAGATCCAAATTCCACAAGTATAATACGAATGTGATCTTGCAAACCGAGGCTTGTGCCAGCCGTCGGCCTGGATTGGCTTCACATCAACGGCTTCAGTGAATATTAAACATATTCGGTGTTGCTCCAAAAGAAGGCATCTCTAGTGATCATATTCGCGGGAATGAGACCTTTCAGAATGCCGATACTCATAATCTCTATCATAATGACCTCGGTAACCGTCAGCTTCCAATGGTTCATGTTCAGGCTTTGAAATCCCTCGGTAAGCATCATCACCAGGCTCTTCGATCAACTGCCCTGGTTCAGGTTCATAATCATAGTTGTCTTTCTCCCTTTCCCCAGCATGATCATAGTCATGTTTCTGCTCCACATCGTAGTCAGTGTGCTTCTCACGAGCACGACTACCTTCGCGACTACCATGCTCGTAATCCCTCTCCCTTTCACGATCCCTCTCACGGCGATCTCGGCCACGATCATAATCACGACCACGGTCTCTGTCACGACCTCGATCACGATCACGCCCATCACGGTCACGGTCTCTTTCTCTATCTCTGTTTTTGGCACGGTCCCTATGATGCTTGTCCTCTCTAGAATCTCGATCACGCAGACGATCGTGGGATTTTTCCCTCTCTCGATCTCTATCCCTCCCTCTGTCACGTGATTTTTCCCTTTCTCTGATAAAAAAACCATCGTTAATTATAGGAAGCAAGAAATAGCATCTTTCATTTATTTTACACAATTAAGCAAAATCTAACCACAAAAAAGTACCTATCATCTCGTGCTCTTGGCTCCTCTGACCTACGTCCACCTGGTGCAAGTTGCTGTGGCTCCCTGATTCAGAAATACAAACAGAAAAACAGGTAAGTAGGTGCCATGATTGCTTATAAAACATGAATAACAGCTAACCCACACTTAAGCACTTATGAAGACAAAAAGATGGAATTAATAATAATATAATATTAAGACAAGTTCCTACGTGCAGTTGATACCAAACACAAAGTAGATAAGGTCCATTACCAGCAACAAACACAAATGAAGATCTAAAGGATATAATACAAAAGCAGATAAACAAAGAACGCATAACACAGGCACAGATTTAGATAATTCAAAGAAATGAAAAACCATGGAATGCAAAACAAACCATACTTAGAATTCAATGGCATGCTTACCTCCCAGAATATTTTTGATTAAGATCTTCACCTCCAATCCTAGTAGATCCAAGCCCACCACCAAGTCTCCGAGGGCGCCAATTGGCAACAGTCCTACCCCGCTCAACATCCACAAGCACTCTTCTATTGTCTAGCTTTCTTCCATCAGCTTGTTTATATGCAGCTGAAATATAAACCACAATAAACAACACAACACTAATTACACAAAAGGTTTGTTAATCCTAAGATGAATATCCCAATTGAGATGAAATCCATACTTTTCATATCCCGTGTATGCATGTATTCGATAAATGCATATCCTCGAGGTTTGTTTGTCTCTCTATCAGTAATCAAACGGACCTGAAGATTAAAAGGGGAGAAATATATATTTAAATAATGATAAAAAAAGAAACGCAAACATGAGCAAGCTCTTGCAACCTAATGACTTATTTAACTAACTCTAGAAAAACAAATTCTATATGGCACACTAGACAGGCATCATGCCTCACTAGCTGTGCTCACCTTAAGGTGTACAGCTTCGCCATGCAGTATTTCAGCACCATTGCAATGACATGGTCAGAAAAGCCAAAAGTAATCGGACGATTCCACACGGGAAATACGTGACCCCCTTACCAGGGAATTAGAGAGAAAGGTAGGAGCTACTCAAAAATGAATTACCATAGGGTCTTCTGAGTATGCTAATTTACAATCTCGGCCTTGAGCCAATACCAGATTTTAGGGTGATGAGCATCAATGGGGATAAGGACACAAAAAAAAACCTGAAGTACTCCAGAGCTGAGATCATTTACCACTGGAAATAATATTCTCCTTCAATGCCCAAAACAGACATCCAAGTACCAGCACCATAAAAAGGCCATCAAGAAAATTTGGAACACAGACCCACTTAGTAATCCTTACCAGGAAGTTAGACTAAGGCATCTTCCAGCAGCACATCCAAGTGGTCAATATTTTTAGATGATTACTATTCCTAAAGAAAACAAAAGAGACTTACGAGTACAGTACTGTTGTTTCTTGGAATGTATACCTGTTATTGCTCCCCGAGATGTATAAAGATAGATATGTCTATAAGTGACAGGCTTAAAGAGCACTACTACTGGGCATATATAATACTAATACCCTTAAGGGTTCTAGAAAAGCTCTGAGATATACCTGTCAGGCAGATGAGTGCCAAGGATTCGACGAATGGACAAAGAATCATACCTATATATACAATATCATACCTTCCATGTTGAAACTGAACTAAAAACTGACAAATTTTGCTTGCATGGTAATTTTGAGCTACAATTTTTTAGCTTCCTGATTGATGGTCATCAAATATAGGTTCAGAACACAGGCATGCACATACACTTCACGGTTCACACAGTGATTGCAACTTAGATCCAAAGATAGAGAAAAAAACTTTCAAAAATATTTTAATAAACATAGAGATGCATCAATTCTCGGAATTAAAAAGGCTCCTTCCATGGAAATATATGCAAAAAAGGGAAAATTAGTAATTTACTGCTCGTAGTTTAATCAAGTATAGCCTAGCCAAGCATAACCAAAAAGTGTAAGGTGACAATAAAACCACAAGTTCTTATTGTGTAAAGGTGGATAATGGAAATAACTGATTGCCCCTAATAGTTAATCAATTGAAAATAGCATTAGTAACACGTTTCCTTAGCACCAAATTTTTAACAGGTTTTAGCACCAATTATTGCACAAGTATATTACCCAATACCAATTGCAAATCAAAAGTTAAGACCACCCACAATATAGACGGATGAGATCAATTTTCCAACATCAATTTGAACAGAAACAAAGGAACAGATGCAGAATTGGGTAATGGATAGAGAACTAGTCAAAGACCAATAAACAAGAAAACCTCCAAAGACAACCTTTACCGCTTTATTGAATGAATATTATCTTACCAATCCCAAGGCCAATATGGGCTTCCGAATGGGAATGCCCAGAGACTTACCCGTTTGATTGGTCCATAAGATTCAAACTCCCTTTTGATTCTGTGTTCAGTAGTTTCATAGTTCTGCAAAGTTATCATGTGACAGATGTTGCTTACACGATTAGTACTATGTTGTAATATAAAACAAATAAAAAGGAAAATGCTAAAGAACAAACATAAGGAGCTCATTTTGTTTATCACTTACAAGCCTGGCAACAAACAATGTTTTGTACGGATCACCTGTTGCATTTGGGTCCTTCGAAGGATCATCTGTAGCAACCAAACATAAGTTGAGTAAGAAGCAGTGGAAATAAGGAGCGTTATTTAAAGAAGAAGAAATTCTTTAACAGATGATTATAAGCACACTACAATTTGGAAGTTCTTCGGCAACCTTTGCAGCACCCTTTTCCAGCCGAAGCATGTTGATTCTAGCCTTTTTCTGGGCCTGCTCCGAGAGAAAGAAAATAGCATTCAAAAATGTTGATTGAGAACACTAGACATAATAAATAGGTATAAAAAAACAAGCTTACTGCTGAAATAAAATATTTGGTCAATAGCACGGAAACAAATAAGCAGATGAGGACTTTTTAAATGAAAAAACAAAAAATGCTACAGCTATAAAATTCTTATCAAACAAATACAAACGAAATTTGACAGAGGAAGAGGTAACTTTGTGATTGAAATTAGTTTAACACAGATAACCTTATTTTAGAAACAACCAGAAATAATTGAGCGGACTATTTAAACAAAATCAGAAATTAAGAAATTAACAATTGTAACACTATGAAGCGACGACCAAGCGGCAACAATTCAATTTTACTAATAAAAACTAATATGGCGGGGTATAGTATTAATAAAGAGCAACAAATTGAGTGCAAAACTTGAAGGCGGCGCTGAAAACAGCCCCAATATTGGACCATTTAAGAAATTCTTTACTTCGCGTTAAAAAAAATGCAAGGAGAAAGCTCACAAGTCAGAGTATCATCATATTTCAAAATTATATATAGACCAAACTAACGATAGATAAGATTTGTTGGCGATAAAGCTAGAAAAGAAATAACAGCACCTACACAATTATATCAGAAAAAATTCACAGAATCAGTCGAGACAGTAATATCAAAACAGGTATACATACAATAATATAAAACAAAGTAACAATGATTCAAAGATGCCTTTTCTGAGCATGTCGGTAAAATTCCGAAAACATAAATGAATATAAACACATCTATCTGTGCAAAAATGCTTGATGATGGTCCACTGAATTTTAAATTATGAATCCCTTCATAAAAGCTTTCACAAAATACAAAATATAAGGTATTAAGGTTCAACTGATTGTTAGATATACATTCAGTAAAATGGATGCCAGAAGTGTCCTCGGATTGATCCAAAAGTAGTTCATTGAATAACCGCATTAACCATCCCTTACACAACCTTGCATGACCATAAATAAGTATAATATAGGTGTTTTCTTAATATAGGTGTTATCTTCATACAGCTCTTGCAGCATTACACATACATGTAACTGCTTTAGAAAGCTTTTAAGTTGTAATGTCAGCATGAGTTTGTGCCACTAAGTTAGATTATGATTCGTTTGGAGTAGAAGTACCAAGAATTAAGTAAGTTGGAAACTTAGTTATAAGTTTGTAAGAAATAATAAACAAAAAGGCCAATAACATTTGTCCATAAAAAGAACGAGTTACCATTCAAAATAAATGAATAAAACTTATATCCCCAATCCCCATCCCTCCCCTCTCTAATCCAAAAGGAAAACAATTTCAATTTAAAAAAAAGGACGATTTAAAACTCCAAAACTACCAACTTATCACGCAAAAAATATCTTGTAGTCAAAACCCAATATTTCCTGGCCATTTCAATATTCGGCTTAACAAATTGGGCCATGGTGACAAATTAAGGAATAAGGATAACCAAAGGTGGGTATGGTGGGAACAGAAGGTGTTATGGAGTCATTAAGACTTGGATTGAGAAATACATGATGACAGGTTCATATCAGGGGTCCATCAGTATCGGTCCTACTTCTATTAGCATGAGGCATGGCTTATTATCACCCTTGTTACTGGAAAACAAGTCTTCTCATCTTCAAAGTAGTATTCTAACCCATAAAACATAATCTCGAACACAATCGATCAGTAAAATCTAATAATTTCTAACCCATAAGCACCGAAAACTTCATTAAAAAATACAAACACCACAAAATAAAACTCAAACACAGCCCAAAGCACAATCTTACAATTCCTAACTCGTAATCACCTAATATTTCATAAAGAAACACAAACACATCATAAAACATAATCTCGAACACAATCGATCAGCAAAATCTAATAATTTCTAACCCATAAGCACTGAAAACTTCATAAAAAACACAAACACCACAAAATAAAACTCAAACACAGCCCAAAGCTCAATCTTACAATTCCCAACTCACAATCACCCAAAACTTCATAAAGAGACACAAACACATCACACGACATAATCTCAAACACAACTGGGCAGCACAATCTTACAATTCCCGACTCATATGCACCCAAAGCTTCATAAAAACACACACACACATCCCACGACACAACCACAAACACAATCCAGCAGCAGGGTATTACAATTCCCAAATCACAAGCACCCAAAACCTTACAAAAAAACACAAACACATCACACAACACAACCAAACACAATCCAGCAGTACAGACTTACAATTCCCAACTTAAAAGCACCCAAAACTTCATAAAAAGCACAAAAACACATATCACACAACCCAATCTCAAACAGCTCAATCTTACAATTCCCAACTAACAATCACCCAAACCTAATAAAAAACACAAACACGTCACACAACCAATCTCGAACACCGCCATCTTACAGGGGTTTCCGCCTTCTGAACTGGCGGCGCATACTCAGGATCCCCAGGCTCAGCGAACCGACTGACAAACTGCGCCATACCTACAAACCGAAACCACATCATCAGGAAACAAACCAATCAAAACCCACACAAACCACTCGGATCGTCTCCTCACCGGTGTAGGACGCGCACTTGCGCTTCTCGGGAGGAGGGCGGAACTCGAGCGGTGGCCGCGGCTCGAACAGCTTGAGGAGGTTGGGGGTCAGCCCCGTCGGGTGGCTCTGCCCGATCTGTGGGAAGGAGAGGGTTAGGGATTTGGGGGAAGAAAAGAGGAAGAAAGGAAAGGAAGTACGAGTTTAAGCTGGAGGACGGAGGCGCGGTTCTGGGCTTTGGGTCGGGCCTGGACGCTGTTGGCCGCTTGGCTGCGCATGAAGGCGTCGTTGGCGTCACCCATGGCGGTGGAGAGGGGAGGAGCGATCTAGGGTTTCGATGGTCGGGGAACAAACACCCAGGGTGTGACCGTGTGGGTTTTTATCTCAATTGGAGTTGGCCAAATCAATATAATACTAAATTCGGATTAACTTTTGCAAGTGGTGTTTGGTTGGCTAACGAATTTTTCAAGGATTTTTTTTGGAACTACTAACGTCGTTCCAAAACTACTTAAATCACTCCTTGAAATTACCAAATTGCCATTAACAATATATTTAATACTCATATCGTCCCGTGTCTTTAAACAAGGTTTTTGACTCAGTTTTACTAACATTCCTAGTACCAACACCACGAAAATGTCTGGCGAAACACCTAGATCATGCGAAATAATAGAGACGGATTATTTTTTCCGACTCGGACGTCTGGCTAAGACGCCTGCACCATCGTGGAGGCGTCTGGCTAAGACGCCTCCACGATGGTCCAGACGTCTTAGCCAGACGCTTATATCATGGTCTAAGCGTCTCGCAAAGACGTCTCAACCATGGTGGAGGCGTCTTAGCCAGACGCCTCGACGATGGTACAGACGTCTTAGCCAGACGTCCCGTTTTTTTTAATGTTTTTGTCAAATTAAATACGGTGTGTTATCTCAAATTATTTGACGTTTCTTTGCAAGTTTTCAGTGGTAACCGGTCGGATTACAATGAGTTTTTTTGCAAGTGATGAAGATTCAAAAAAATTCCAGATCCAACATTTTTTAAGTTCCAAAATCCCCGGTGGTAAAACATCCTGACTTACAAATGCCACCTCGACAGGTCGTTCGGGGGTCTTGCTCCCCGGTGAGCGAGCGGCATTCCAACTCGCCGGTGAGGTGGCGGGGTGGCAAGGGGGCAGCGTCCCCTGGAAATTTTTTGGATTTTGAAATTGTTGGATCTGGAAATTTTTTGGATTTTGAAATTGTTGGATCTGGAAATTTTTGAATTTTCGGTGTACCGAAGGGGTATCGGTCATCCGAATATAGTAATTATTAACTTATTAATTAATTAATTTAACAATTATCTAAATTTATAATCAATTATCTTTTATAAAAAATAATAAAAAATTACGGGCGTCCGACGGAGCCGCCCCCACGTAGGAGGGGGCGTCTGGCTAAGACGCTTGTCCCGATGGGTAAGGCGTCTTACCCAGACGCCCCCTCCGACGTGGGGGCGGCTCCGTCGGATGCCCGTAATTTTTTATTATTATTTTATTAAAAAGATGTTAGATATTTTATCGGATTCGAGTACACTGGGGCATTCGTTGGTTCATTACTGACCTCCAAAACATTATTTTTTATGATTATAAGAGGAATATGAAGAGAGATGTGTGATGGGAGGGTAAAATGTCGCATTATAGCAGTAGAAATGAGAGAATGGCAAAATGGTAATTTCAAGGGCGATTTAAGTAATTTTGGGGTGATGTTTAGCAATTCAGTTTTTTTTGGTCCGGGGAAATTCCAAAAGAGATTTATTGGATGTTTCCTGGTGTATGAATTTGACTTATTACATCTTGCAAAGTCACACCCATTACACCTAGGTATGTTTTCTCCACCTTTTTTGGTTATTTTTCGTTTTTCTTTATCTTTAGTTGAATCTTAGGTTTAGTCAAATATATTTGATGTTATTGAAAGAAATGTGTTCTAAAAGTTTTACTTTTATATGTCAATTATTATGAATTGGAGGTGCAAACATTTTGTTCATTGATTATGATATTCGTATTTTGGAAGTGTTAAGGAAGAGATGTTTGGTCCTTAACCGTAGAGCTCTAAAAGATAATGGTTTACATAAATCAAAAGTTATTCACAATCATGGTAATTAACATGGAATATTAATTTCCGAGATAAGATTGTTGTGTTGGTCATCGATTATTGTAGCTCTACAAATAATTGACGACACGAGTATATAAAAGAGGAAAAGATTACTTTTATATATTGAATAGACCTGACAAGTAAAATATTATGGAATTGTGTTTCGTGTCATTAATGTTTTACCGTGTCTTAGATCATAAGATATGAGACTTATGTCTTTTCACTCAAGAAGTGCTTGATTTGATTATTGTCAAAAGCTATCAATGAGTATAGTGATAAAAACAATAGTTGGTCGAACATGACTTGTGCTGGAAAAGATGGCTAGTCAAACGATTATCATTGTCCATCTTAATTAAGTGATAATATTAGTATGCCCCTTGATAAAGTAAAATTATAATGTACACAATGTAGCTTGAGTTAAGTTATATAGTTATAATTAGCTTAAAGAGATCAAGAAATGAATATAATACAAAGGTGACACATTTCTACTTTGTATATATTCTTAATATCATGAGGCAAGGGACAGACACAAGTGGTGCACTTACGTCACTAAATGGATCATGTTTAGTTCGAGTGGAACAAAGACATCTATGTTAATTTGGTAACTATAATGTGTAGCTAGTTATCGCTTATAGTTTGATATATTAGTGTTTAATAGCGCTGCCAATTTGGCTTAGATTCTCTTATAAGTCACACCACAAAATTGGAAAATAAGAAGCTTAATTTTGAGTTCATGTGATGTGTCGGGTTTCATGTGAAATGGGACACATGTGATGAATCAATAAAATCAATACGTCATGAGAATTGACATAATTAGAATCATGGATAAATTCATATAAGGTGTATATATAGGGTGTAATAATTTAATATTACATAGGATAATATATTACATAAAATATGAATTTGCTAAAAATCCGTAAAGATCAAATTTTGTTGGATATAAATCCAAAATTTGATAAAGGCAAAATCGGGGTCAACACGGTAAACCGTTTAGGGTTCAGTCGACCGAGGTTTCTTCGAAACGGTCAACCGGACAGGGAACAGATAACACAATTGGTTGACCGAAATTGTCAAGAGTGTCTAGACAATTGAGATCGGTCAACCATGCGTAAATGGTCAACCGAAGGAAAATATCCAGGAGATATCTTGGAATATTTTCGGTAGACCGAAAGTGACTCGGTCGTCCAAAGAGATTCGGTAGGAGAAATTTTGGTGGGTCAACGGTCGACCAGAGCGAGACGTGGATCGACCAAAATTTTCCAAGGAATTTTTCTCATGTATATTCGGTCGACCGTCTAGCTCACGGTCATCCGAACGCGTCTTAAAACCTAATGGTTCGGTCAACCGATTGAAAAATTCGGTTAACCAAACAACACGATTTCTGCCTGAATTATTAAGAGAATAATTAGATCATGAGTTGGATTAATTCCAGATTTTATCAAACGTTTTTAGGATGCTTATGTGGCAAATTGAGATTAATTTTAGGAGAGAAAAAATAAGGGAACATGGCTAGAGAATAGTTCATGTTATGAGTGTTTTAGGAGCCTATAAAAGGAGCACTCGTCCTACTTGTTTAATACATCCAAAAAAATAATTCTTTCTCTCCCTAATCACTCAATTAACCCATCCGAAAATCTCTTAATAGTTTTAAGTTTTGGAGATAAAAATCTCAGGTGCTTTTAGAGGGGTTATTAACTAGATTCTATGCTTAATTAGAGATTGATTGACTATCTATTTTCTCTTTAATCTTGTTTAGAGTTTGGTGAACACTTGGAGGCGAATCAGCAGGTGATTCGACGAGCAACGGAACACCGGATCTTCTGAAATGTTTTAAAGAACCGTTGGGTATGATCCTCCATATTTTGTTTATTTTAATATATGTTGGAATGCATTATATTAAAATAAACATATACATGTATATAAAATCAATGAAAATATGAAATCGATCATGTATGCTTGTATTTTTTTTAAATATACACATACATAGGGACACGAAATCCATCAATTAGATTGGTTGGTTTTATAGTTTGTTGTTGTTTTGTATTTTTAGGTTGAAATTTTTGATTTTGGGAAGGAGATGTTGGATTTAAGGTTGGAGTTGTTAGGTTTGCATTTTAAGTTGAACTTGATGTGGATTGTCGGTTTTAGGATTTGATTAGTGATTTCTCGTTGTTCTTATGTATTTTTAGGTTAAATAAAAGTTTGATTTTGGGAATGGGATGTTTGGTTTTAGGTTGAAGTTGTTGGGTTGTGATTTTTGGTTGAATTTGATGAGCATTGTTGGTTTTAGGAATTTTATTCGTTTTGTGTGATTGTATACGGACAATTTGTTTGTGATTTGTTGTTTTACGATTTTTTATTTCAAGAGTAATAGTGTGGTTCTTCTATGTGGTTTCAAAGGTATTGTTTCTCCATGCCTACGTGCTTAATTGTATTTATTCATTGAGTAAACAAAACGTTTATAATCCTATAATTTCGTGATTTAGGTTAGTGATGGATGTAGATGAGGTTTCGTTAGTTCATTTTGATGGAAAAGTAGATTGTCATAGTTCTCGCGGGTACGGAGGTCAGTGTTCCAACAAGTGTGTCTTATAAATCGTTAATCTCAGAAATTCAATCAGTTGGACACTATTTGGTTGAAGAGTTTGATGTGAAATTAACAAGTGGCTTTGAAATGGTGAGTGGACTTACGTTGGAATTGTCAATGATTGAACTACCAGTGGGTTGATGAAATTGTTTGGGAAAGTGCACAGTGCGACAATTTTCGTAGAGAAAGTGTCCAAAAAGACTTCAATCCTGGTTAGCAAAGACACGACAATTTTACACGAAACACAAAAACACGACACGAAAAAATTATGTTTGGGTCATGAGTTTTGTGTTTCGTGTTGTGTTCGTGTACCATATATTAGACACGAAAAAATTTCATGTCTTGCATTCGTTTACACGAAAATACCCGAATATACACGATAATATAATTATGACCACCAGTATGAACAATAATGTATGTTGTCTCAATGGTAAGATAGACCCCTCTTATCAGCAGCTAACCACTTCACCAACCAACATTGTTGTTATTTTGGTGTTCTGGTATATATATATATATATATATATATATATATAGAGTAAGGTTAGAATGAGCCCGGGGCTCAATTTGATTAAATGAGCTCCTCAAGATCTAATCATTCATTTTAATCTGATGGTTGTGAATGTTTTACTTTAAGTTAGGGTATTTAAGTAAATTCGTTGGTCTTCCCAAACCCTTCAATCAACATTACCAAAAGAAACCCAATTTCTTCCTTCTATTTTCGTCACCCCTTTCTCCTCCCCCTCCAAACCGTTGTTGCTTATCAATACCACGGATTCGATGCATCTTGCTTTTTTTGGTTAATTTTTACTACTGATATCGTTTTTTGGGTTTTTAATCCTGATTTCAGTTCTTGTTGTTTTTATTTTGGGAAAAATTTCGTCTTTGCTTAGATTTCACTACGCCGGATTCTTCGAGACGTCTTACTTTTTTTGGGTTAGATGTTGCTGCTGATTTTGGTTAGATGTTGCTGCTGATTTCAGTTTTGTTTGGTTTGTTGTTGTTGATTTCGGTTTTGTTGGTTTTTTGCTGCTGATTTCGGTTTTGTTTTGGTTAGATGTTGAGGTCGATTTCAGTTTTGTTTGGTTTGTTGCTGTTGATTACGGTTTTGTTGGGGTTTCTTTTGCTTATTTCGGTTTTGTTGGTTTTTTGCTGTTGATTTTGATTTGGTTTGGTTTTTTGCTACTGATTTTGATTTGGTTTTGCTTGGTTTTTTGCTGCTGATTTCGATTTTTATTATGTGGATCTTTAATCTTGCGGTTTATTTGGGATGTAGATAAATTTTGGTAGGATATATTGGTTAAAAATTAACATAATCGTTGTTAATTTAACATTAAGTTATGCTATTTAATTTTAAATAAACAAGTATTATTTTACTGCCACTCTCCAATAACATATTGTCGAATTAATTTCAGTTCTTGTGCAGGTACATGTACATTACGATTCTTTTCAAGCTTGCATATATATTGGATTAGCTGTAACATAATTGTTATAATTGTAATATTTAGTTATGATATTTAATAATATTGAATGTTACATAAACAAATATGAGTAGTTCAGCAAGTTTTCGAATTCAATATCATACGTTTGAAATAAGTGGAATGTGATGTTATAAAGTGGAATGTGATGTTATAAATTAAGCATTGTTTTTATTAATGTAGATTAGAAGTGACTCTAAAGCGTCAAAGAGAGAATGAAAATAGATGAGATTATAATGACAATAATAACAAAGGAGAACTACTAACTGAATGAAACCTTGAAGCTGAAATGGAAGAAATATACACTAGAAGTATCTTTCACATCTTTCAGATAGAGCTAAAGAAGAGTTTTATGTGCAATGTTACGATTGAAAATAAGGACGAAATTTCAGTTACATACAATGTCAGCAAGATAGATGAAGACAATGGAACGATGCATGTAAGGTTCGAAGGCATTGATCATGTGTTATGTAACTTGTATGAATAAATCTATTAGCTATAATATTACGTAACATTCCATTTTTATTGTAAAAAAACTTATTACTTATCACAAATGTCCTTAGGGGAGCAATTCTCCTCCATAGCTTTGGTCTCGGTGGTCGTCCCGTACTCATCCGTCCCACACACGTAGATGACATTATATCCCCGTAACTTGTATGATTGTATCTATTAGCAGTAGTATTACGGTAACAACCGTAATATCAACAAGATGTTGTAATATTATTTTTTAAAACTTAATATAAAAAGGGTATTACATTCACAACCGTAATATAATAATGTAACCATAAAATTAGTTTGTTCGTCGTAATATACTGATTTTTTTACTAAAGTCACATGAAGTGATAGATGATAGCATCATGTGTAACTAAAATTGTTGTTCGTAAAAAATTAATATTACGTTCGAAACTGTAATATAAATTTGGTGTAATAATATGATATCGTTAGCCATAATATAATGTAATTTTGTTTAGTAACGTTTCGTAAATACTAATGGATGACTGCATCATGTGTAACGGAAATTGTTGTTCGTAAATAGATTAATATTACGTTCTAAATCATAATATAATGTTGTTTCCGTAATATTAGTTTGTTAGCCGTAACATGTAGATTTTTTTATACAAAAGTTCGTCAAACTCCAAGAACATTGGTTTCAATCTATTCATATAACACATTCAAAAAATAATTTATTGAATGTGGAATATGAGAATGGAGCAAGCAAAATCTGGTTTCAGTACTTATAAATATCAAAAATAGGAAACTCGAACCATTTAAAAAAAGTAATACTAAGAATGGTAGTGAAGCCTGTTACTAAATACTAGTTGTATCTATTAGCTGTAATATTACGGGAACAACTGTGTATATTGTAATGTGGTTCTTCATATAATTTTAGGTTTAGAAACGTTTCAAAAAATGATCCAGAATTACAACGTGTAATGTAACTTGTACAATATATGTATTAGTTGTAATATTACAGAACATTCTATATTCTCTTATTTTTTATTAATATGTTAGGTTTTGTTCAACGCAATGGTTAATGAGTACCGACTATGTACGTTGTCTGTCTGTATATTGTAGCCGTAATTTGATGGTAACAACTGTAATATCGGGATGCTGCTATAATATAACTTTACAAACCGTAATATTAAAATAGTATTACCTTAACCATACGTAATATCAAGATGTAATATTAATTTGCGAGATGTAAGATACAATAGTCCTACCCAATTTAAAAAATGGATGCCTAATAATGTGTAAAATGTAACGTGGATCTTAAGATAATTTGAGGTTTACAAACGTTTAAAAAAGAAGTAATGGAGAAGTACAACATGTGTTATGTAACTTGTATGAATAGAGTATATCTATTAGCTTTAATATTACGGAAAATTCTATATACTCTTACTTTGTTCAACGCAACGGTGAATGAGAACAAGTTATGTACCTTGTTTGACTGAAACTATTAACTGTAATATTATGGTAAGAACTGTAATATCGACAAGCTGCTGTAATAATATTAGTCAAAACGTAATATTAGAAGGGCATAACACTAAGCATAAGTAACCTCAGGATATGATATACATCAACATTCAACAGAATGATAATTTAGATGAACACTTCCATGCCAATGTTATCCACATCTATCACAAAACCCACAAAAGAACAAGATAAGGCCTATACAATAAGAAAAATTAGATCAAAATTCACATTATGGAAGACACCATCATTGTTACAGGGACATGTTCTCTCAACAAAGTTCACCTTGTCCAGCTTACACACAAAAAAACAACCCAAGTACACATCATTGGGTTATGACACTGTAGACAAGGAAGCTAAGCTGAAAGAAACAAAGAGAAAGAAAAAGAAGAGAACAAACTGAAGAGAAGGTTCCCTTTGCACGTAAAAGGAAAAGAAACTCATCCATCTTACTTTAAGAAGCTCCTGTACTTTTATACTTTGTAAGCCATCCAATTTTGCCATGATTCTCTTGCACCCGCACTTTTCAACACCTTGTCAGCCCCATTTAAAGCTTAAATCTGAGCAAAACTGAGAGAATAGATCTTTCTATCTCTGAAATAGATACAGCAACCAGAGAATCCACAATGTTGCTAGACTAGTTAAAGAACAAGATGGGAAAAAATCAGAGCTTTGGCGAAGTTAGTGCCTGGATGGCTGGCTTTGTCACTTATGAATCTACAGAATCAGAAGAGGAATGCGAGTCATGGCTAGTTTCCTCGCCCGAAGAATCTGATGGACTGCCCTGGTTGCTGTCTTCATTGTTTTGAGTCCTTAGTCTCCCCGACCTGGATCGAATATTTGAACCCACAGGGAATGGTTCCTGCCGGATGAAGTCGTGTTATAAAGAGCTTGCCTTATAATAGGTATTATGTAGCTAGAAAAATAATTACTAGCACACGCAAATGAAATTAAATAACAACTGACTGTAAGGTTCTTTCAGGTTGTTACAATCACCAATGTAAGACGAGGGAGTAATCTGAACAACCGTACCAGGATAATAGAATTAGCAAATTAACTGACATAAAAGAAACCAAGTAACTATACCTGATCGCCAGCATTTGGACCATCTGAGTGAAACAGAATTGGACGACATCTTTTATCCTCATTCATCAAGCTTGAATTCTGGAAATGAGCAATTAACGCAACCTTTCCTTGGATTCTGGCATATGCCAGTGATGCTACTTTCTCGTTGTTGATTTTTTTCCCATCTTTTCCCATTAAATGCCTACATAAGTCACTAAGATTGTCACTCTACCAGCACTAAGATTAAACAGCTCATGCTCCACTCTACCAAACAAAACTTCAAAACTTAAGTGCATCCCCATATTATCGATCAAAAAAAAGTGCATCCCTATATTCAAACTGTGAAGAGCATAGAATAGAACCTTATAGAATGGAACAATTTGTTGGGGATCAATGATATTGATGAAGGCATAACCCACATTGCACTTGTTCTGAAAGATATAAATGATGTCAGTAAATACAAATAAGAACATAAATCCAGTATCATATGGACCACTTCTCTGGAATTACCTTAAAATCTATAGGTAAATAAATGAAGTCGTAAGTACCACGATGATTCTCGTCAATAGCAGCCAACAACATCTTTGAAGTGTATCTGAAAAAGAAGACATCAACGGGAGTAATTGACTTTTTACATGTAGAATAAAAGTCATACAGAAAATTAAAATAGAAATTGCAAGCAAAATGAAGAAAGAATTATGGATTAGATATATGTACTTGTTGGGACTTCGTTCCCAAATTAGGCTGGCGCCGAAAGCCGACTCAAACCGTACCAAAACCCTCCCTTTCCATCCCAGTAATGGTGTCAGCCTTCCGAGCCGGGACTTCGGATATCTCGCGCAGGCTCCGATCGATCCCCTGGTCGACAACGGTCACGAAAGCCACCTCCGCCTGCTTCTTCCTCACCAAGGTCGCCTGCGCCGTCCACCTCGTCAACGCCCACCTCGTCGACCTCTTGCAGAGCCCCAGGCCACTAGGGTTAGATGTTTCACGATGGGGAGGTGGGGAGGAAGGAGAGGGTTAGGGGTTTGAGGGACCACGTTTTGGGAGAGAGAGATTTGGGGTGCGTGAGTTTTGTGTTGGGTGAGGGTGAGAGGGTTTTGATTTTTCTCTAATACCAAGTTTACCCTTCTATGAGTAATTGTGAGAAGATCTTATAACCACCATTAGATTTAATTTGGATGGTAGATGATTAAGGGGCTCACTTAAGCCTAATTGAGCCCCGGGCTCATTCTATAATTTCTGTATATATATATATATATTATTCGTTAACCTGGATTCAAGTGTGTGGGAATTTTAGCCCCACATCGGATAAATTCTTATTTCTCTTCGCATTGCAGACTATAAAACCTCAATAGTGAATCTTCCAAAAGCTACTCCTTTGGCACGAGTGTCTCTCTTCGTGAAGATGGACAATATTGCTCTATCATGTAAAAATTATCAAGTGAAATTTTGTTAACACAAATCAATACTTGGTTTTGAAATCAAATGAAAATTTTGTGCACATTCGTGTCATTTCGTGTTGACACAAAATAAGATGGGTCGTGTTTGTATATCAAATATTGGTACACGAATTCATTTCGTGTCGTGTTCGTGTATGGTCGACTAATACACACGACACGGAAATCACGTCTAGGCTAGCATCCCGATCTGCGACAGTTTTGAGGCTATCCTTTAAGTGGTGATATCCCAAGGTCATTAGTTGAGTCAGAAATGTGTCACTCTTGGCTACGGGACCGTCCTTCAATTCCAACCACGCAAGATCCAAGTCCATTTTGGTTTGGTGAAATACCATCCCACACTTGAGATGTTGTTGATCGTTCTCTCCCTTCTGTTCGTGAGGATGAACCCTATATATCTATCCATGCTATGAATTGAAACACTAACCATTCATTCTAGGGTCTCCGCTAGACCTGTCAATTTTGGACACGACACGATTACACGACACGATATAGACATGACTTTACACGAAATTTTTTGTATGATTGATTACAATGTTTTGTGAATATATAAATATAAAATAATTGGTACACGATTTGACACGAACACGACACGATACACACGATAAGTTATTTTTGTATACGAAACAGATACGAACTGCATTTTTTGTTAGATAATCAATTGTTTTTACTTGATTATAGTCAATTAAGATGTTATTTAGAATGAAAAATATCAATATAACATGTCACTTAACTATTTTCAATCTAAACATGATGATTTTTTTCTTCAATTTATACTATACACGATAACACGAAATCCTGACACGAATGCAGAACTGTCAGACACGATAGTACACGAACACGACCCAATTGACAGGTCTAGTCTCCGCCCCATCTGATCTCTTCCTTCTTCCGTGTGTGAGAGGGGGAGGCTGAGATGCTCCGGTGGTTTCACCTTAGATCTCGATTCTCTTCTAATATGACTTATAAATCACTAATAGAATGTGCAAATTGCCTCAACCTCAAATGAAGATAATTCAAATTCATCTACTCCAACATAAAAACATGTCTAAATCTTACTCATATCATGTCTCAAATCTCTTAGGCCCCGTTTGGGTAACTAACTAAAGGTTTCAAAATCTTTGATTTCAAAAATGTATTTTTCAAGTTTGCATTCAATTCATATAATGTGTTCTGAAAATTTATTATCCTAGACAATAATGTGTTTGGCTAAAAAACATATTTTTCTAAAATCAAAGATTTCATGAGAAACAAAGAAGAAGAAAAAAGACAACATATTTGAGACAAAAAAGTACTACCTCTTTTTTCAGAAAACATGTTTTCAGCAAAAAATTGCATATTTGAAAATTGTATTTTCTGAATAATCCAGTTCCTTTGAAAATCATGGTATTTGAGGATATCCAAACATGCCATTACCTTCGATTCCTCCAAAACCATACAACTTGTTAGACAAAAAAGTAAAATGTTATTCCCACAAGTTGTCGCACAAATTCACGATTACAAACAATAGAAATTCTACATCAACAGGGCCAAATCACAGAGAAAGACAAGACCAAACAATCTCAACTCACACAAACAAATTAATTTATTGCCCTCCTCACTCCTACAACAAATATGATACGTAAAATATACCAATCCAAGAATTTTAGAAGCCATTGTCGTAATGTATTCGAAAATTTTAGTGCCTCTGCCTGTTGTTGCCTCTGCCTTTTGTGTCCCAAGAGGCCGAATTCTCTCCTGCACTGCTCGACGAGGATTGTTGTCCATATTCGCCTGTCGCACCGTATTCGCTACTCGCAAACTCCCCGCTTGCCAATGCCACCATCTGAAGCTTTCGCATTTGCGAATGGTAGGAAACCGATTCGTTCTCGGAGCCTGAGGAGCTGAATGCAGAGCTCTGCCCAGGCTTGACTCCGTCGTTTAGATCGTCTAGAGACGAGTCTCCTTCGAGCGCACGAACTATCTGCTCGGAAGCGCAAAAAAGAAGAAAATTGAGTGTATAATCTATAGATCCTGTACCTTTTTTGTTCCACCAAATGACAAGGTTTATGTTTCTGAAATTTACAAAAGCAATCGCTTGTTTTTCTTTCTCTTGTATCAGATCGGTCCTTAACAAATAATATAAGGAAACACTAAAATAAGCTAAATTTGTATTTGATAGAGATGTTTTTCCTAGAAGTCCCAATTCAAATTTAGTTTTCTAACTAGCAAAGTGGGGACAATTCTAACCAAAAAGCCTTTAATTTAGTTGAAAATTTCATGTCGATGGCATACTTAGGAACCAAGTAAGATCCAAGATGATGAGAATGTCGAACCTGACTCATCTTGGGGCGTCTTCTCGCTGAATGACGGACACTTGCAGCTGCACAAGCAACCAGTCGCGACATCTCTACAGGGCTATAATTGTTCCCAAGTCTCTCATCCACGAGCTCGTCAAAGTTCCCATCGGTTAACGCCCTTGTTAGCAGTGGCCTTGCCTGAACACCATACTCAAAGTTTAGAAAACTCTCCATGATTATGAAAGTTCAATAAGCCAATTGAAAGGAATTTGAATTTATGCTAACCCAGTCCACTAGGCTGTCTTCCATCATCGTGTGGGTGTTGTCGACCGGTCTCCGTCCAGTTATGAGCTCCAACAACATGATACCGAAAGAGAACACATCAGATTTTTCAGTCAATTTGCCACTCGACGCATATTCTGGAGCCAAATACCTGAACATAAGAAAGGTCAGGATTCTAGGGACCTAGAGTGGATCAACATTTTGGATATTTTGCTTCAAGTTCAGCTCACCCAAATGTTCCCATGACACGAGTTGATACATGTGTGTTGTTATCAGAGGAAAGCTTGGCTAGCCCGAAATCAGCAACCTGTGAAAAAGTGTTCGATGCATTTATCACTGTAGAATCTATATGTGTGTTTGATTTCTTAGAAACAAATTAAAAAATATGTTTAGTAGAAAATTGTAATTTAACATAAGGGAGTTTGAATTTCTTTCTGGTGATCAGATATTTGTTTATTTCGTCCTAAGGTTATAGTTTTACATGGAATACTCACATATTATAGTGAGATGACATTTTAATGTGTTCTGAGAATCTGAGTCGGACGATATGTGCATGCACCACTTACCATGGCTTCAAAATTGAAGTCCAGAAGGATATTTGCCGCCTTGATATCACGATGAATGATGCGCGGGTGACCTTGATGTGAAAAAGTTGCATTAGAATTAGACAAATCAGTGACATAGTTTTGAAAAAGAAAGCCACATTAAGCTTCAATTCAGATTGAAAAAGAAATGCTTACAATCTTCATGCAAGTAGGCAAGTCCTTTGGCTGATCCAAGTGCAATCTTGAGCCTTGTAGGAAAATCCATTATCGGACGATCACTTCCTGCAGCATATTAAACATAATCGATTGAGATAAATTATTTACTCAGTTTTGATTCTTCAGACATTCTTTTTGGTGAGAAAAGATTATTTGTCAAATAGCCTGTCAGCAGATGTGGAAGTATGGTTTCTCTTTTTTTAATCCACTGATTGCTGAACGACAATTGCATCTAATAAGCAATAATATAGAGCAACGTTATGAGTAAACAAATGTTATACTCACTCTATTTCGAGCACATACCCTTACTGAATATATGTGATTCAGAAATCATACTAGTTTAGCTTAGCTTAAAAATAACTTTGAAGCAAAGATCGTCAAATGTAGTAAATGCCATTTACATTTCCAAAACATCTTGCATACCCATTGATTTGGTCAGATCTTTAAATTGTTCTTTTATGTTCAATTTGTACGGTGGAATTCGTTGTTCACCACAAGGTTGGTATATATATATATATATATATATATATATATATATATATATATATATATATATATATATATCAACCCTCCTAGCGTTACTTGGGGGTCAAGTTCTTTCGATTTAATCTAATTTTTTGATAGAACGGAGAAGCCAAGCAATAGATTTTCATTTATAACTCGAGTTATCCATGATGTTGAAAGTCATGAAATATGGGATATGTTTTGAATAAAACTAGGAGATGAAAAAATGGAACGCACTATATATATTTGTTATAAACCTTGATCTATGATTTTATACGTAATGACTTCCAAATTGTGTTTGATTTTCGAGATGTATGGTTAGAATTTTCAATTATATTGAAAAAACTTGACCTAATTTGACCATCAAATTAATAAATGTAAAAATAGTCAGAGGTGGATAGAAAAGATTCTTCATTTTGAAAACCAAAACAAAGCGCGCGCGCACACACACACTTGATATAAAATTTGTATGTACATACCATGAAGATGGAACTCAAGATTGTTGTTAGACACGAACTCATAAACAAGCATTCTCTGCCCACCAGCAATGCAGTACCCAACCAGCGACACAAGATGCCGATGATGCACTCTACTAATAATCTCAACCTCAGCCTGGAACTCCCTCTCACCCTGCCCACTCCCGCTCTTCAGCGATTTCACCGCAATCTCCTTTCCATTGGGCAGGACACCCTTGTGGACGTACCCGAACCCACCTTGCCCCAGAAGGTTCCCCTTCGAGAATCCATTGGTGGCCGTTGCTAGCTCATCATACGTGAATGTGCTCTTGTTGAACCCCAAGGCGAGGTTCGGGGATGGCGGAGGGAGAGGCGGTGCGTGCAGGCCGGAGTAGGCGGAGCTCATGTCGCTGCTCGTCATCATTGGGGGTGGCGGTGGTGCATGCCATCCTGGGGGTGCTTGTACCTGATTCATTACTGAACATGTTAGTTCACCAACATGTCTTGTAGATGTTCAACCGACGCGTTAAATATTACTAATTAAGTTAGCCTCGCTAAATAAGTTATTTGACTTAAAGTTTGGAAGGCACCTTCACCATGTGGTCCATCGATGATGGGGCTTGTCCCCATGATTGGGGTGGTCCGTTGCTGTAGTAATCAACACCTCCAACTGCATGTGTAGAACACAAATTCTAGTAAGAGGTAAATTTATAAAGATCTTATTAGAAGCACTTGATTGAGACAACGAATTCAATTTTAATTTATTTCACAAGGTCAGTCTACTTATCGTTCACAACTGCTTCGGTGCTCTTCAATTTTAAATGTTGTCAAATTAAAGGATGGCATGTTGTTGCAAGTACATATTTTTATAAAAATTATCAAAAGTATATACAAATAATTATTGTACCAAAATTGTAGTACAAACACAATAATATTTTTTCCCTACAATGCAATCTGAAATTTCTAAAGAAGATACCGCCAAATTCATCATATGTATTTAGCTTATAATTTCTCAGTAGTTACATCTAACATTATTTCCTTAACCTAAGATAATAAAAACATAAAAATAATATTATGAAAGATATTCGTCTGCAAAACTGCGAGGGTATAAATGTGATCAAAGATATAGATATAAATGGACCCTCCTTCATTTGATTACGGATAGATACTATATCTATGTATGAAAATGTCACATTCAACAGCTAGCATAAAGTGAGTGATGGAAGAAACACCTTTGTTCATGTGATGACCATTCCTCGAGGGATCCGTGTAATAATTCAAAGTCTCATGGTGGTTCCTCTTTTTCTTCTTCTTGTTGCAGCAGAGGAACACAATGACCATCAAGATAAGGAAAACCCCCACGCCGGCTGTCACTCCGAGCACAAGTGGCACGTTCACGTCCGACCCGTTCCTCGCGGGTGGTTGTGAGCCCTCTCTTGACTCCGATTGTGGTGGCGACAGGGCTCCTGAATGTGTTGGGGTTCTAAGCAGTGACGGTAAGTAAAAAACACAAAACTTTGAGAAACAAAATATTAAATAAAATCAAAACTTATAGAAACAAAACAGTGATATCCAACATTTTGTAAATATATAGCTTGCACACACACACAAATGTGTCTATTAAAAAACGTTTCTCACCAAAGTCACTATCTTGAACTAAACTCATGTAGGGGGGATGCCATTCGTACCCTCCAAATGACAACTTCACTAATAGCACGGTTATATACCATCTTCATGAGGATGACCAAAATGTTAGATGAATTTGACGTGCTCGTCCCAATGTATAACTATCTTGTAATTATGTGCATCGTATCATTTGGCTTATGTATTAAGGTACATTAACATATATTTTTCAATTTGTTATTTCACGATTTTCACTGAACACTAGAGAGTGAAAAGCAAATATATGTGCGTAAACCGTTTTCTAGCTACTTTATGTAATAAGGTACATTAATATATATATATATATATTTCCATATCTGTGAAAACGTAAGAGGCTATGAAAAATTCAAGTAGTCCGACATTGCCTTGGCTTACCTGTGCCTTGGTGGAGGTGGTGGGGAGGGGGTGGCTTGTTGATCTGTAGGCGGTGGTGGGGGTGGTGGTGAGGACGAGGACGATGAGGATCCATCATCGTCATCCGATGGAGGTGGAGGTGAAGGTGGTGGGTTCGACGATGGTGGCGATTTGGTAGTAGGAGGTGGTGATGCCGGGGTAGAGTCATCGTCAGAGGGTGGGGGTGCATCTGGGGTTGGTGGAGGTGGGGATTTGGCCGGAGGTGGGGGAGAAGGGTTGGGTGGAGTAGATGAGCTTGAATTATCCGGTGGAGGCACCGACGATGACGAGGAATTGTTTGACGGAGGTGTAGTTGGAGTTGGTGGGGATGGTGGAGATGTGTCGTCGGTATCCGGCGGTGGAGCGGAATCCGGAGACGAAGCCATTGGTTGGTAGGAGTAGGAGCTCCGGGGAGCTCAGTCCAAGTGCAACCTCCTACACATGACAAAATATTGTGCTCTAAAATATATAAATAACTATATGTTTACCAAAAAGCCTCAATCATGTTCTCACACTTGAAAACAAAAGAACAAAATTCTCTTTAAACTCTCACTTTAACTTTCTCTTAAGGAATACCATATTCATAATGGTAATTATAATACAACAAGAACATTACTACTTGATTATTCTCTTCTTTAATCTTTCTAAGAGCAACTTATTGAGAATTATATATTATTTCTCACATTTCGCAAATACGTTGGTACTCAAACTTTCAGTATCCACTTAGACAATACCGAAAAGGTTAAATTTTGAATTAATGACATTAGATTGCCTCTCCCTACAAAATAGATACTAGAGAAACCATTTTAACTTTGTTAGGTTTGTGCAACTGGAGTTTGTAGATTCATGTGAGATGAAGTAAAAATTCTCAAAAGTTCCACAAACGTACAAGATTAGAGATTCATTTGCTAACATGTTTAATCATAAAACACTTTTACGGATTAAGACGAATTATCCCACTCATGTGTAATCACCCAAACATCATCCCACGTCACCACCTACATATATGTTACGTAAAATTCCATTTTCAACATCACGTTTCATACCAAAATTACACCCACTCAAACATAACGTTTCACGCGCGCGAGCACATAAACACTTGTAAGAGAGGAGACCGACCAACGCAATATACATTACCTAAGGCCGGAGGGCAGCGGGGGCGTTGTCGGAGAAGGGCGCAGGGAAGTATCCTCAAGGCGTTCCAACAATCACCCCATGCATGAATGCCCTCCTCCACCTCCTTGGATTATTTGTGGTTTGCTATTTTTAACTCGAATCGTTGTGTCGTTGCATTGTCTCTCTACAACAGCCTCTAGAATTGAAGTCATAACGGAAGGCCAACCAAATCCCCACCAATCACGTACGTTTTGCTTCTTTCAATCCTATTCTTGGCCGGCTTGCTTATTTTGGGGGCTCTTTTGCTTATCTCCCACCGTTGAATTAGAAACAAGGTTTATATCCAGCTTTTTGTAGCAAGATTTTTGTTATTGGTTTGACTTGAAGAGACCGTTGGAATTTCAATAGGGTTTGCGTGTCACTCCGAAACATTGATTTTACCAAAATATCACTTAAAAAACTCATATTTGTTGGGATGTCATTGGTCAAAAACTGTATTTGCTTTAATGTCGCTCCGCCAACTTTCCGTTAACACCGTTATCAACACCATTAAATATATTGTTATTTAATTTGTAATTTTGCAAAACCAACCCTGAAGTATCTGTAATTTACTAGTTATTTTTATTTTGTTGTACATTTTGCAAAATCTACTAGTACTATTGGTTTATCTTTTCCCCCTATCTTTTCTCTCTCTCATTCTTTCTCTTTCACTGTCTTTTCTTTCTCCTGTCACTCTCTCTTTTTCTTCTCTCTTTCATTTTGTCTCTCTCCCTCTCATTCATTTTTCCATTTCAGCAAAATTAGTTTTAATAGTAAATAATATTAATTTTATTAAAAAGAGAGAGAAAAGAGAGAAGAAGAAAGAGAGAGAAAGAGAGAGAGAGAGAGAAAAGACAAAGAAAGAGAGAGAGAAAGAGAAAAAAAGATGATAGAATAGTACGAGTAGATTTTGCAAAAAATTACAACAAAATAAAGATAACTGTAAATTACAGATAGTTCAGAGTTGGTTTTACTAAATTACAAATTAAATAACAATATATTTATGGTGTTGATAACAGTGTTAACGGAAAGTCAGTGGAGCGACATTAAAGCAAATAAAGTTTTTGACCAATGACATCCCAACAAATATGAGTTTTTGAGTGACATTTTGGTAAAATCAAAGTTTCAGAGTGACACGCAAGCCCTATTGAAATTCCAACAGTCTCTTCGAGTCAAACCAATAACAAAAATCTTGCTACAAAAAGCTGGATATAAACCTTGTTTCTAATTCGAGGGTGAGAGATAAGCAAAAGAGCCCCCAAAATAAGCATACTTCAATAGTTTGATTACATATCTTGACTTTAATCATTTTGTTCTTGAGTCTTGATCACCTAATAAGATAAGAATTAAATAATATGCACAATAGAAGTATATGTGCAATTGAATATGTTTGACCTAATTTGATTATGATTAAGATTAAGTCGATTCAATCATCAAAACTAACAAAATAAAGTCCTAAAAGCCAACAATTATTCCATATATAGTAAAATCAATTATTGATTGTATCACACAAGGGAATATCAATATTGAATGAAGATCTTAACTTTAAATCAACATCGGGTAAACTAGAGTTGAATGAATTCGTAGCCTATAAATAGGAAAGGATTCTCAATATTAGAAATATAATTAAGAACATTTGTTAGGATATTCCACCATCGTCTTTGTGGCCTGAGTTTGTATTGCTATTGTGCTCTTCCTTGTTGTAGGTCTCGAGATGCTTTCGAGGTCCATCTACATTGGAATATGTCAGTTCAAAATTGTTGTTGTTCTATCCTAAGAGAAGATCACTGGATGATTTCGTGCGGGTGTGTGTTGGGTGGGGGGGGGGGGGGGGGAGTCTCTGCGATGCGACTCATCATAGGTTTAGTTGTTTTAACCTATTTCTCTTTTCCGTTGTTTGATTTCAACATGCATTTAGACCTGGGTAACGTGTTGTGCCGGCACTTGCGAGCCATGCTGTGTTGACGAATGTGGACCGTGTTTTACCAGCAAGGCACGAAAACCAGTCTCCCTGGCCCGACACGGTCCAGGTGCGGGCCGTGTCGTGTATATTTTGTGATAGGCAGTGTCAGGCCTGACTCGCTGGCACACCGAGTCAGGCCGTTACCCAGGTCTACATGTATTGTTACATTGGCTTTGAATCGATGTTTGTATTTGGTTTATTTGACATGTTTTGAAACCCATCATTAATTCTACTCATAAAAGTCTTAGAGAAAATACGATTACTCGAGCAATATTAATTTCGCACTAAAAGTGCACATATCAGGGATGCCTGAAAATTTTTCTGAACAACACTTGAAACATTTTCAACAACATATGAGCATCAGGTTGACCATTATAGGATTGACTGAGGTTATTGAGTCTACTTATGCTCATACTAATCTACAAGATCCTAAAATTTTAACTGCTAGGCAGTTGGGAGTAAAAAGAGGAATTGTTCAAGGGTTACATGTTGGTTATGTTCAACGTCTTGTTTGGTGTGTACAATACATCTTTCTTTATGACAACAAAGGAATTATGAGATGAACTTGATAAGAAATATAATATGAATGACTTAGATCATGAAAAATATTATGTTTAAAAATTCTCAAAATTCCAAGTGCTTGAGGTAAATTCGTGACGGAACATGCCCACCAGTTTATGGTCCTAATCCATGCCTAGAAAAAGGCTGACAGTAAACTTCCAAAGAAGTTTCAGGTGATATCAATTATTGAGAAGTTCCCTCAATCCTGAGAGGACTCGGGTATGCCTCTTTAGCACAAGAAAGGAAAATTAAGTCTGGATGATCTCATGGTTACTATTGCAATCGAGGAGGAACATCATGGTCAAAAACCTGTAATGATTGTTGAATTTCAACCTAAAGCAAACATGATTGGTTCATCCAGTTTGAACAATAAGGCAAAACTACATCATAACAACAAATTGAAATCTAATACTAAAATCCTTAAGAAGCGAAAGAACAAAACATGTTGGAATTGTGGCCATGTTGGACATTGGTCGAAGGGTTGTCCCTCGAAAGAAAAACAAAGTTCAAAAAGGTCTAACTGAACTGACTACAGAGGTTAACATGATGACTATTGTGGATTAGCCCAACAATGTGTTTGAATATGTTAATCCTCAAGTTCTTTCAATTTATGAACCACATGAGTGACTGGTTGACATTGAGGTAATGTGCACACTGGTGGTAATAAGTTAATGTTTAGCTCTTACTAGCCTGTTGATGGAAGAACTATGGCGATGGCTGATGTAAGCTCTGCTAATGTGTGTGGTGTTGGGCATGTAGATGTGAAGCTACCCCCAGGAAATATTGTTCTATGTTTTGTAATATTTACCTACTTAAGAAAATGATAAGGCTAGACACAAACTAAAAAGAAACTTACGAAATTGAGATCCGATAGAGGCAGTAATATACGTCAAATTATTTCAAACAACCTCTCTGCAAGTTTCAAACAACCCTCTACATCTGGTTCCACTCTTGAATATGTGGAAAGAATGACAAATATGGGGGCAAATCCATCCATTACCATCTTTGAGCTCTCACAAGATCTAGAAGAAGTAGAATCTAGGGTATGTTTGGGAACCCCCACGTTATGCGGTGGGTGTTCCCAAAGCTGTGGTGTGCAGTTTTTTGGTTTCGGCATGAAAAGTTAGCGGTGGGGTAAGCTGAGGTGAAACACCATCATCTTGTTTGGGATCAAGTTTTTAAAACTTTAGCGTCAAAGGTACCCACCCTCACCTAACAAAATACCAGTATGATTTTGAGGAACAAAAATATCAATATTAATTTCAAATCAGGAAACATACAAGGACTTAAGTAGGTTGTGGGTAAAATACGAGAAATATTAGGTTTGGAAATGAATACAATAAATTATCTAGTGTAGTTAAGATAAAAAAATACCTATCTTGTGCCTAGTTTGTGGGTAAAATAGGAAACAAAATAATTAACAATATCCACCAAAATTCCACCATTGTTGTTGAATTACTGTTGATGCAATTAATTTAATTAAGTGTGGAAAAGGGAGAAATGCATCTAGAAATGGCCCCAAACTGGGAAAATTGAGAATTTACCTAGGTTGTGGGTAATATATATGAAATTGGTATATTAGAAGAAGATATAATAAGTTACCTAATTTTGTTAAGATACAAGAAATTACCTAGGTTATGGGCACGATGCCAAGAAATTACTTAGATTGTGAGACGAATCTTGAATGGAATAAACCTTGTTTTAATTTTTTTGGAAAAAAACTCTTTAACAACGAGAAATATCCGTTGCTAAAATCTCCAACAATATTTTAGTGACGGAAAAAAATTGTCGCTAAATCATTCCCTCCGGCCATTTTATGGCCCAAAAACTCATTAGCAACGGGCACATCCATTGCAACATCTGCCATTGATACCCTTCAACAAACTTGGTATCCGTAAAGCGTAGTATCTGTCCCTAGAATACCCTTGCAACAATCATCAACGACGTATATACTTTGTTTCTAAAACCTCAAATTCCTATACTTATGATTTGTAATAGTAGGGCTTTGACAAATATTGCATACCCTAGTTCTTATTGGAATGTTGTATATTGGAAGGATCATATTACATGTTTATTATTGATTCAGATAAATTATGTGGCCTTGAAATATTGCATTTTTTATTTTATCTACTTTACTACCCACCATTCTAAATCCCAAACATGTGAATGTAACTGTTGGGATTCGGTCCCTACTTTTGACTATCTCAGAAGAAAAGATCTTTCAACTGAGCTAACAACATTTGGTAAATATTACAAGATGTTAACCATGACCTATAGATATTGAATGATGATTCTGTTTTTTTTACTAAATCGTTCAATTAGAAGGTGTCTTTGCTTGATCATAGAGTCTAATTTATTAATGGTAATAGTTGAATCCAGCCTACTGAAAGCTTGATTATGAACCTATGAGGTCACAAAATAAGTCTAGTTTGTTTGTCTGGTTTACCTAATAATAGAAAAAGAATTTATTTATTGGAAATAAATTTCAAACAATCTTTTCTTGTTCCATGTCAACATAAAAAGACTATTATGAGTAGAATTAACTGTGAGTTATAGAACATGTCGAATAAACCAAATACATGTTGAAATCAAACAACAACAAAAAAGAAATAAGTTAAAACAACTAAACCTATGCCGAGTCACCTAGCAAAGACTCCCCTTAGAGAAAAAAATTGTGCCCACATAGCGGCACGAAAAGGTCCGACGATCTCCTCGTAAGATAAAATGGCAATAGTGTTGAACCGATACACTCCAGTGTAGATGCACCTCAAAATCGGTTTGAGGCCTACAACAAAGAAGAGCACAATGGCAACACGAACTCGATTGGGGCACACATACGGAGGAGGAAAAACCCTAACAAAAGTTGTTATATTTCTCATGTTAAGTATCCTTTCCTATTTATAGGTCATGAATCCATTCAACTTTCTAGTTTACTCGATGTGGAACTAAAGTTAAGAATCGTTATTCAATAATTGATATTCCCTTTTGTGGAATACAATCAATAATTAATTTGACTATGTATGGAAAACTCTCAACAATTGATTTTCCTATGCATGGAATATTATGTGGACTTCGGCCCGCACCCAATATTCTATATGTCAACAATCCCCCACAAAAATCCATTGTTGATCGAATAATCCAACCTTACACCTTTTGTTTTCAGTAATGATATCTTTCAGGTTTGAACCACTAACTAAGTTCATCAACTATCCCCCCATTGGAATGAAGTGAAACTAAGCTGTGAACTTAAACCTTTGATGTGGCGGTGACTGCCAGGAACAATACCAAGCTAGTCATACTACAAAATTCAAAGTTGATGCATTATGGACATACATCCACATCTTGTTCGATGAATACCTTTAAGGAATGACCCCCAATCTTCTAGCCACAACCACACAATCATATTCACATGGTAGGGTTTCTTCAAAAATGCACTTCTAACATCTTGTCTAAAAGAATCAAACACATTTAGAGTCTACACACTTACTTCACTTGTAGCTTAAGCAACATGTCCATGCTTTGGGGGTGAGGCACATATATAAAGTATTAATTGATTGTTGCGTCCAACTCTCCCAAGAACTTGTTATTACCACATTGAACAAACTTTGTTCCATCATTACTCGGAATGCTACGGTTGTCTGTGTTTGTGAGTCAACTAGGATTGCTCTACTAGAACTATATGAAGTCCTCTTATGAAAGGATCAATTGTATTGTCTTATGTACCAACAAAATCAACAACTATCACTCTTTCTGACACCAACTCGTTTACAAACTTCAATCTCACTTCAATGTTGCATCTTTGCTTTTTAGTGTACTAAGAGCTTTTACCTTTACAATAGTAGTCATACTCTCAAAATACAAGTCCTCGCAGGAATTGGTTTGTTGGTCATCAACAATTCAGAAAAGAGTCATTTCAGCCATTCAGATTTCATTCTACCAGTGTCTAAGCACACGACTAAACTTCAAACGTAGACAAAGATATTATAAAAATGTTTTGCAGACCACCAAGAGACTGCACCTCCACTTAGATAAAATACATACCATGTTAACACCATTACTCCAAGAGTTCTTGGCTATCCAACTTGCATCATTGTACCTTTCAAGTGCAGTTGGGAATCTCCCATAATGCAGTCCAAGGATTGCAGTCCCCTTCAAGCACCTAATTACTTTATCCAAGACCTCACAATGAGTACGACTAGAACAACTCATGTATCTACTTTAATTTCTCACCGAGAATGATATTTGGTCGTGTGCAATCACTGCTGGAAAAAGGGTTTTCACGTCGATTTTTGGGCCATATCACATCGGGTTTACTGTGCAATATACCGATGTGGTAATTGAGAGACGTAATAGGGAAGATGATATCACATCGGTTGTCTACCTGACGTGATATGTGGTCATATCACTCGATTTTAGGACACCCAACATGATATGCCCATATTGCCCTAATATCACATCGGGTTTAGGATAACCGACGTGATATACTATTATAAAAATTAAATTAATGATAAATTTGTGATGTAATCTACTAAGATTTCCCTACATTAAACACATTCACAACATTCCTCCTGCAAACCCAACTCCAACATTCATAATCACAATCACAACATTCCTCTCACAATCACAATCAAGCAAACAAAATTTTCATTCAATGTGAATTAATGTATCAATTTTGTATTCACATAACATACATTGATGATCAACCTACAAGCATACGTGTAATGAAAAAGGTATCCCACCTATCACGTGTCTTGTCGAGCTCCGATTGTGAATATGGATCAAGATTTTCTCCAAAGACCTACAAATTAAACAAAGACATATAAACATACAACTTTATCAAAATAAGATGTATATCTCAATATAATGTAGAAGCTACATATTACCTCTCGTAAATGTCCATCTTGCAAACTCAACTCCATAATTTCTTCCATATACCTCATGATATAGTACTTGCACTCAGTATTTCCAGTTTGTTTATGGTACTATAATTAAGACATAATGTATATTATGAAACAACAAAATTAATTAAAATCTAGGCATTATTGTTTCAAAAATAATTTAATTATCCTACCTTCATAGCATGCCAAGTTGTTGTCTTTTTTGGCTTCTTTTCCCCCAATGCTTTATATATCCACAACTCTACAAAAATGGATAAATATCAGAATTTGTTATAAAATTTGACAACTACAACGTATTTTTATGTTTTAAAGTAGTAATTAATAAAAGTTACAATTGCACTATCTACTTCAAATCTTTCTTGGGTTTGTCCGAAGCTAAAGGATCAAACCAATATGCAGTATTTGTATCGGGACAAATAACAACTAACATCCAATGATCACTAGATAGCATTCATTCAAAAAACATAATTAATTAATTTTAATACTACATGTATTATATTAAACAAGTAAAAACATACCTCTCCCAACACGGTGCAAGATAATACATCTTGTCCCCCTCAACCATCACCTTCGCAATATTTTGTGGTCGGGTGTCGTCATTTTGTCGTCTGGGGTGGCAGAGCAATGTTGGACATAAATATCCAAATCTCTTTCCATAAGGTATTTGGTAATGAGACCTATATATTACAATCAATAAACATTATTTAAATGCCAAAACTTAAAACATAAACAAATATCGTTAAAAGTAACATATATATAAATGACTTACTTTAATTAAACTTGGATGATTGTTATACACAATTTTTCATTCTTTAAAAATTGCATGAGGTGTCTAATTCTTATTCCTTAGGAGGTGTGTATGGGTTTTGAAGAAACATCCAATACTTAAGGTCAGTAGAAATCAAGAAAATTTTTCATTATATTCTTCCAATAGTTATAATTTGACTCATTAAGTAAAGGAGACCTAGTTGTACATAAACCTACTACATGATTAGATGTTGATGTCACGCTAAACTACGGTTAAGTAGATGAAATTTAGCACCTATGCGTTGATACCAAATGTAGGATCGATATGACACTCCTAATTAATCTAATCAATTTCGTCTAATCTCTACTAAGATGCAGCGAAAACGATAATTTAAAATAAGTAGGGAAAACAATGCAAACCACAATAGACACAAATTTTTTATAGAGGTTCGGCACCCCACCCGATGAAGGCAATGTCCTACACAAGAGTCCTACTTCCTCTCTTCCAAGCTCCGCTCGATTCCACGAGCTCCACCTACGTCTTCACCATCGACTCCTCATTCTGAGCCGGGAGACTACGCCTTTACACCATGAATAATGTTGTAAAAAAGACATGGTTAGAATAATAAATAAATTTGTATGAGATGTAAATATATTATAGGGTATAATATTTTGACATTATATATGATAATTGTAGGATCGTGTGGGTCGGGTTAATCTAATCACTTTTACGCTAATCCCTAACTAATCAAACAATAAACGCAGCGGAAACAATTTAAAGACTAGTAGGGAAAAGGACATGCAAACCACAAAGAGACGGGTCAGTTTTTATAGAGGTTCAGCACCCCACCCGGGTCCTAGTCCTCTCTTGCAAGCTCCGCTCGACTCCGCGAGCTCCGCCTATGACTTCACTATCCGCTCCCCGTTACGGGCCGGGAGACAATGCCTTACAACCGTCAAACTCGCGAACAACCCTCGCCGAGCTTGGAATCCTCTTCTAACAATCCGAGAAGGATCACTTCGGGCTCTCACCGAAGTCTATACTCTTTTGACAAACTTTGTAACTGAGTGAGATTCACTCTCTAATTGAGCACACTTTGAGTAGGATGAGTAATTGATCAAGTGTGTATAGTTTAGGCTTATGGAGTGTAGAAATGGGAGCTTTGAGGATTGATGTTTCTCTCTAATGTATTGGGACAATTGGAGTTGGAGAGATGTGTTAACAACATGTCTTGATCCTCTATTTATAAGCGCCTAAGGTATTCTAGCCGCTGGGGATAGATTTGGTTGGGTTTTGTGTAAGATACACAAAGCAGAAAATCGGGCTGTAAATCTGTGCAGAACCGGTCGACCGAAACTGATAGACTGGTCGACCGTTCACTTGATTTCAAGGAGAACGGTCGAACAAAAGAATATTCGGTTGGGCAAACGAGCTAGAACTTAACTCTACTTAAGTGAATCGGTTGAACCAAAGTATGGGGCGATCGACCGTTAAGGGGATTCAGTTGAGACAAAGTTGGATCGGTCGAACGAAGAGTGTGTCGACCGATAGCAGGGATATTATAAGTGTTCAACCGGTCGACCAAAACAAGGTCTTCGTTCGACCGGTTACCAAATGTATTTTGGGGTTAAGTTGGTTTTATACGAATACGACCGTTATAAGAATACGACAAGGAAAACAGTCATATTAAAATCCGAGATCGGTCGACCGAAAAGGTAGAAACGGTGGACCGGTAGAGTTCGGTAAAGTCACTGTGGAGAGTCTGTTATAAACCAGTCGAACTGAGAACTGGTTCGGTCGACCGGTTCACACAGGAATTCTGGGTTTAGGTTTTAAGTGATTTCCGACTAAGGTTTGGGTGATCTAATGAAGTCCAAATAAGGTGAAATTTTGTGTGTGACTTCTCTAAGGAACCTAGTGTGTATGTGATAAGTTTTTAGCTCTTGTATGCTCAATTTTCACATGTTCGTAAGACTCAAAATAAAATCAAGATTACAAGTCTTCATATAGCTTTATTACAAATCTTGACTTGATTTCCTTCCTTCCATGAGTCTTGATCACCTGTAGAGGTTAGCACATGCAATATATATGCAATGCAATATGTGTGCTACTCTACATTAGTTATGATTAAGATTAGGTTGATTAAATCATCAAAACAAGGATTAAGGCCAAAAAGTCAACAATAATATATTACATGATATAATATGATCTACAACATTATAACATATGAATTCGCTAAAACCCCAAAGTCTAAATTTTGTTGGATATTAATCCAAAATTTGGTGGAGTCAAAAACAGTGAAAAATGATCCAATCGTTTGACCACGTTTTTGCATATATTAATAAGAGAATTTTTACTGATTAATGACTGGATTTAATCCACCTTGGTCAAATGTAGTTATGGGATGATGATGTGGCAAAATAAACCATAGATCATGTGCAAAGTGGTTTGCACATGATGTTTATTCAAGAAATATCCAGCAAAGTGTTGTATTAGCTTCCGGAGTGAAGCTCTTCACAAATTGTGAGAAGGTGGTCCAAGCTTGACGAGAGTGTTCACAAGTTTGAAGTGATCTCCTGACCCAGAACATGGAGATGGAGTAGTGGAAAACGCGAAGTTGTCAAGGAGAAATTTGTAAGAGAGGACTAGGATCCGATTGGTGGATATAACCCTCTATACATCAGTGTTGTGGTTTGCAATTCTTTCTATCTAGTTTACTTTTGTTACTGTTCCATTGCATTTGTTACTGTCACCCCCTTTAGACTAATTCCAAGGCTAGTTAGATCCTACATTTGGTATCAGAGCATCGTATATTGCATTTATACAAATTAACCTTTGTAGCAATGACCCAACAATGTGAGAAATTCCACATCAGTAGGCCTCCTGTGTTTAGTGGAACAAATTATGCTTATTGGAAGAATCATATGACTACTTTTATCCAATCATATGATATAATTGTGGGTCTTCTTTGAAATTCCATATATTAAAAATAAGGAACTTGAACTCATGACGGATAATGAACTTGAGATGGTTCAAATGAATGCCAAACTTATGAACGTTCTCACGTGTGGATTAACCAAGGAAGAATATGGTAGGATTAATGCTCATGACTCTGCATTTGAGGCATGGCATATGCTTGAAAGTCACTTTGAGGGACAATCATCTGTTAAGGCGACTAGGATAGATTCATTTATGCAAAGATATAAAATATTTTCTATGAAACCTAATGAAACCATAAGCAATATGCACCCTTGTTTTACCCATATTACTAGCTCCTTGAAGAACCTTGGTAAGATTTTGATTGAATGTGACAGGGTGCGGAAGTTCCTTCGGTCGTTATCCACATGGATTGGGAGAAAAAGACTACGATTATTGAAGAAGCCAAATGACCACTCAAAATTGAAGATGGAGGATCTCATAGGAAGTCTCATGGCTTATGAGATATAAATGAAAGAAATGAAGGAAAAGGAGCCGAAAGCTCAAGAAGGAAAATTGCTCTAAAAGCAACATCAAATTCGGAATTGATCGAAGATGAGGACACTGATGAAGACGTTGCCTCCTTAACCCGAAATTTCAAGAAATTTCTTTCAAAGAGAAAATTCACAAGAGGAAAAGGTAAATCCTCTCGCAATTTCACGTGCTATGAATGCAACAAAACCGACCACGTGAAGAAAGACCACCCCTTGCTTAGGCCAAAAGACCGTGATAGAAGAGAAGAAAAGAGACATCCTCCTAGAAGAGAAAGGGAGGAGAGACCAAAGAGAGATATAGAATAAGGGAACTCAAGAAGAGACAAAGAGGAGTGGCCTACAAGATGAGAACGTAATGATCACAAAATAAGAGAGACTCGCGAGAATGATGGGAAGAAGCTCTCAAGGTCACTTGGGATGATTCAAGCTCATCCATGACTTCCGGTTCTGAGTACTCTCAAGATGAAAAAGTGTTAGGATCTATGACCCTCTAATTGATAGAAAAATGTGGAATTAAAAATAATTATCGAAGGATTAAGGAAGAGACAATTGCAAACCACAAAAATGACGACGCCAGAGTTTAGAGAGGTTTGGCACCCACACCCGGGTCCTAGTCCTCCTCGCAAGCCTCGCTTGATCCCCTAAGCCTCGCTTATGGTTCCACTAACCGATCTCCGTTCCGGGCCGAGATCAACGTCATTTACAACACCGAGCCTCGCGAACAATCCTCGCCTCGCCCGTGTCTCCTATCACAACCTGAGAGGGAGCTTCCTCGAAGCTTTTACAACTCTTTGATTCTTTGATGTGGAAGTTGAATCACACTCTAACTAACACTCTATACTTGAGCACACTTGGATATGATATTGAATTGGATATGCAAGTGGTGACGTTTAGGCTTGAGTGTTGTGTATTGAGAGCTTGAAGATGGAGAGGATTTGGCTTTGAGTATTGGATAGATAGGAAGTGTTCAAGATGTCCAAAGCAACCAAATGAGGTCCTATTTATAAACCTTCAAGCTCATCTAGCCGTTTGAGAGTTGGTGGGGGAATGGACCAATAGGAATGCAAGATGTGACTTCGGCTCGGGCAGAAATCGAGACAGATTCGGTCGACCGTTATCCAAACGGTAGTCCGAAAAATTGGTCTAAACTAAGAACTCGGTTGACCGATTATGTATCGAATCACCGTTCACCAACCTCCAGTAGCTTTTATCTATTTATCCCAAATTAAATTCGGTTCACCGTTCCAAGGTGGACAGTAGAATTGATTGGGCTCTGATTATGTCAAGTTCGGTTGATCGTGTATACTTCGGTAGACCGAAGTAGCGCGGGTATTGCGCTGACATTGTATGGGAAATTGGTTTATCGATAACGGTTAAGTGCCACATGTAAAATAGCCGTTGGGCTCCTAAAGCCAATAAGGATTCAGTAGACCGAAGTGTGTGCGGTCGTCCGAAGTGGGTCAAGTTAATTGGGCTCTAGGGACTCGATTTGAATGCGACCATTGGAGCAAGTCCAAAACCGGTCCAGGGCTATTCGGTCGACCGAAGGTAGTTTGGTCTTCCATAGGGGCAATTCCAGAGAACACCTAAGTTTTACTGGTGGGAAGAATTCGGCTATCCGACATGTGTTCGGTGGACCGAACTCTGTATGATTCGATTAACCGAAATAGGTTCGGTTTACCGAGGAATGACGGGACAGAATCCTAGTGCTCAAGTTTACATAAAACCTTATGGACTCAATAAATATAAAGTTACATGTCTTGATCCAAAGCTTTGATTACAAGTCTCGAGTCTTGATGTCTTTGTCCCAATGCTCATTTCCTTGATTGTCTTGATCAACCTATTAAGATGATTGCAAGTATACAAATATATATGCATTGCATGTAATCGTGTTTGCTCACTTTGATTGATTAGGTTGATTGATTAAGATTAGTTTAATTAATCATCAAAATTAATATAGATTAAGGTCAAAAAGCCAACAAGAAGCACCATTTTTGATTATGGCAAATCTATATCTTAATGCTTTAGTTTCAAATTAAGTTCTCCCCTATTCTATATGATTGCTGATGCATTGCATACATTGCATCATATGTCTTTCATTTAGATTAATTTTGTATCAATTAATGCTACTAAGGTATGTGTTTAGTCTTATTTACAGAATACAAGGACCTGAATGCAAATTACCCATATCTTGAGCATAAACGCGTGCAAGAGACTCATTTCTGTCATAAAGACCAAGTTCAAGATTATCGGGATTCAAATGGAAGTCCATCCAAGCATAAAAGCATTCAAAGACCTAATTACAAAAATGTCAAGGACTTAAGCACAAAAGTAGCCAGGACCTAATTGCAAAAGCCAAGGACCCAACTGCAAATTAAAGTACCAAAATATTATTTTGGAGAAGTTCTAAAGAGAAATCAATTTGGATCTCCAAATATATGAAGAAATAAATTCGAAGCTCAAAAGAAAGGAAAGAAATCAATTTAGACGCGCAAAGGACATTTAAATCATACCATAAACACACAGGAAAAATCTGGATCGAATCTGAGCCAAAAAGGTGGCGATTCCGCCGCACCCCATGTACAAAATGCGGCGGATTAGCCGCACAAAAGTCGATCCGTGCGCTCAAATTTTTACCAATGTTGTATTGACGCGTGTACTTTTCTTTTATGTATTGAGATCTCCGGTTGAGGCTATAAATAAGGCCGAATCATGTATTGAAACGAGTCTTAGTTTTTATTCCATACTATAGTAATAAAATTCTGTTGGTTTATTTTTGTGTTTTTAGTTTTCTTTTGTAGTTTCTCTAGGACCCCTTCTCCTTCCCTCCATCCATGAGTTTCTAACTCTCTCCAAAGGGTGGGGGTGATGGATTTAGGGTGATGAGAAGAAGAATGATATTATTAATTTAATTTCGTGTTAGTATATTTTGATTACTTGAGTTTATGTTGAATCATTTATCATGTAATGCTTTATAACTAATGCGATTTATTATAAGTTTCAGATTTCTGTAAACAAAACCCGACATCTAAACCTCCACCCGCTGAACCCTCATCCATATTTGCTTTATTTTTTTTTAGTTTTTGTTGTTCTTGCTTTAGATAATTAAAAACCAAAAATTTCAAACCAAACTTATTTCTCTCTCTTTCTTTCCTAAATCGAAAATCACAAAAATAACAATATCTCTCCCTCCTTGTGTTCGACTGTCACGTCTTCATTGACGCCGTGCAGTTGCGGTATAAATAAAATTCTCATCAAGTTTTTGGCGCCGTTGTCGGGGAGGCGACGAAGATTTTGTTTATTTTTTGTGATTTCGATTCTATTCTGTTTATCGTGTGCGCGATCTAACTCTTTGGGTTTGCGTTTCAGGAGACAACAGAGTGCGCGGCGAAATCCGGGCACATTCTGAGCAAGAAGGGCGGCAAAATCGCCGCATCCAAAGAAGAATCTGCGGTGGATCCGCCGCACGTCTGAAGCATCTGGGCTTCAAATCTGGGGTTGTCTTCATCTCTGGGTGGACGCGTAGATCAACTGGAAATTTCGAGAGCGGGCGGCGAACCCGACTGAGCGTGCGTAGGTAACATTTGTTGCATTTTTCCTCGTAATTTCTAGTTTCGGAAAATTTCATTTTCGTAGAACTGCACGTGTTAGGCTCAAATTCCATAATTTGCAATAATTCAACTCTGACCTAAAAATTGGCAAAATTAGAAGGACTTAGTGCATGCATCATATAGTGTTTTGTTTGCATTATTCTTGCTAATTTTTTGCAAATTAATTCTTGTTGAAGAGTACTGGAGGCAAGGTACGTGCGCGATTTTATCGATTGCATTTAAGCATATAAATTAGTTCGCATACAAACTTGCAATTGTCCCCAAATTAAAGACCAATGTTTGACTATCTTTGCTAGATTTAAGTTAAACTATCTTAAGGGCAACTCTGTAGGAAAAGATACGGTGGGGATTTCATCACCCTTCCGCGGCCCACAAATCACAATCCTAAAGTATCACTCAAGCCTTAAAATTAAAATCAATTAGACATTGGCCCTAAGGACACAGACTCAATTAAGGTGAAGATTGGTTTGAGTTGCTATCACTTGAAGCTGATCGAATTTAATTTGGTGTCTAGAAAGTGTTTTTGTGTTGACATAAGTCTTCCAAGCGAAGTGGTTGTCTAATTGGCACCGACTCTGTCGGAAGCGCCCCCACTAGCTATACACTGCCTGACCAAGTTGGTTTGATTAGTGAGGGAGGTGAATTAAGCGAACCAATTCGACTCAACCAGTTAGGAGTCGTCTAGATTTAAGCGACATTAGGTCTAGGATTGTTTGAACCGTGCTTGTTTAGGAAACTTCTGACCAACCCTCTTATCTATCTTTGAGAGTTAAGTTTCATTTCTCATCTGAGTCTTCTTTCTCATCTCATCTCAAATCTCTAGATTACAATTCCTTTCTCATCTTTCCCCTTTCTATTGTTTGTTTCCATTTTTGAGAAAAAATATATTTCAATTGATTCTTGAATTTGAATTTCGAGTTTCAATTCAAAAATTGATTCAAACCGGTGCACTCAGATTTGGGTTCAGGACTTGAGCAATCGACTCTCACGAGTTCATCTAGATTCCAGTCTGGAGCTTAGCCCCAATCCACCTGTTGCACCACCTCACCCGGATCCAATGGGTGAGAATGTAGTGGACCCACCTGTTGCACCGCCTATGAATCTGAGGGATAGGTGCTACCCAACGATGGCTACTCAGCCATCGTGCATCGTTATGCCCACCATACCGGGTCGCGACTTCGAACTGAAGGCACAATGCATGAGTATGTTGCCCAAGTTCACCTCTAGGGAAGACCCATATCTCTTCCTTAGACAATTTGAGGAAATCTGCTCCCTTATGCAATACCAGCATATCTCTGAGGAGGCAGTGCGTCTTAAATTCGTGCCTCTAACACTGAAGGACGACGCTAAGAAATGACTATATAGTCTAGCTGAAAGATCAATTAGGAGTTGGGCTGAGTTTGTTCAAGTATTCTTAAAGAAATATTTCCCTAACCATAAGACTATTAGGATTAGGAATGAAATTGTTACATTCGTTCAATCTGAGAGCGAGCCGTTTTATTCCTATTTAGAAAGATTTAAAAGTCTGTTGACCCAATGCCCTCATCATGGAATTCCAAGATGGCAATGTGCCAAATTATTTATGAGGGATTGACACCTACATCTAGGGTTATGGTAGAATCTGTAAGTCAAGGAAACTTCATGTCCAAAAATGAGAATGATGCTTGGACTTTTCTTGAGGATTTAGCCGAAAATACTATGCAATGGGACAATGCTAGAGCACCGAATAACCCGAGTATTGGATCTAGAATAGCAAGTCAACCCAGACCAGGTGTCTTAGCAATAGATGCTACGGTTGCTGCTGAAGCAAAACTAGCTACCCATATGCGTAGAATGGAAAGTCTAGAGCTAAAAACCTGACCCCTAGTGAATCAAGCATCTTCTATCCCTTGCTCTAGATGTGGTCAAACGTGTCAAACAATGGAGGATTGTGCGGACTTGGAACAAGTTAATGCCGCATTTACCATTCTAGAAATGACCCATACGCATCAACCTATAACCCGGGTTGGCGTAATCATCCCAATTTTTTCATGGAACCAACAAGGTCAACCTCCTAGACAACAACCAAACCCGTATAACCAAAATAATACATCATCTGGGTTTAGTAACAATGGAGATTATGTGTTGTTAGATTGACAAGCTTGGAAAATTTGGTTAAGACTTTTATGCAAACAACCACCCAATTGTTCCAAAGGCTAGAAACACAAGTCAGCCAACTAGCGCAAATAGTAGGTGAAAGAGAAAAGGGTCAGTTTCCAAGTCAACCTGAGGTGAATCCAAGATCTAACAATCAATATCAGCCCTGTCAACCACCTCCAGGAAGTAACAACCCTAGACCGGTTCAAATGGTTCATGAGGAGGGACCGTTTCAACAAATAAATGTAGTAGTATCAATACGGTCCAGAAAACAAGTTGATAACAATGTGGTCAATCCTAGAGCTCCTAATCAATCTAGCCATCAAGCACCCACATGTGACCTGACCATTGAACCTGAAGTCCAATTTGAAAAGCCCAACCCACCTACTCAACCTGACCTTATAGCTCAACCTAAGCGAGTCTATGTTCCTAAAGCCACATTCCCTAATAGACTCAAGAAGAGCTCTAGTGCACAAATGGAGAAAATCTTGGAAGTATTTAAGCAAGTTAAGGTGAATATTCCACTCCTAGATGTGATTCAACAAATACCTGCTTATGCTAAATTCTTAAAGGATCTGTGCACTAAGAAGAGAAAAACGAACGTACCAAAGAAGACATTCTTGACTGCAAATATAAGCTCTATTCTGTCCAACTCATCTCCTATAAAGTATAAGGACTCTGGTGTCCCACAATTTCATGTGCGATAGGAGATACTTTTATCAACAAAGCCCTTCTAGACCTTGGTGCTAGTGTTAACTTACTCCCGTTCTCTGTCTATGAGCAACTAAACCTTGGTCCACTAAAACCCTCTAAGACAACCCTTCAATTTACTGATTGCTCTGTTAAGAAACCAAGAGGTATAATCGAGGATGTTTTGATTAAGGTTGGTGACTTCATTTACCCAGTGGATTTTGTCGTTCTAGACACTGAACCTGTTGTCGATCCTAAGAGACAAATACCTATAATACTAGGCAGACCCTTTTTAGCCACTTCTGAAGCTTTGATAAATTGTCGAAATGGGCTCATGCAAATATCTTTTGGAAATTTAAAAGCTGAATTTAATATCTTTCATGTTGATAGTGAACCAGAAATAGTATGCAATCAAAGTGATGTTGTGATGAGATCGCGTATCTATAATATTTATGAATCATATAAATCATCACAAAATCAAAAAGAAAGTGAGAAAAGGGGGAGAAATTCATCTACCCAACCACAATCACTCGAGCAAATAAGAGAACTAACACATGTGAGGGGTGTGTAATCTTCACCTCAGGACTCTCAGGGCAACATGGGGAACAATTCAACTGGATACATGCACCAACATGATGACATTCAATCCAGTTCTGACTATGGTTGACTCTGAGCAAATTCAATCCCTCTACCGCAAGTTGACTCATGTAATAAGTGCATTTGCTCTATCTTTGCATACATTGAGGACAATGCATGATTTAGGTGTGGGGGGTGTTTATCTATCTATTTATATATATTCTGTTCGTAAAACAAAAATTATTATTCAATGCTCCATGACATAGCTTAAGATTGAACTGCCAAAACCCGTGTACAAATAGCATTGAGTTTTTGTTCCTTATTATATAGTTCTGCTTGTAGAAACTATGACATAAATCTAAGTTCCAAAGAAATAACCCATTACCCTTTAAGACATGTATGCACTTAAATTAGATGAATCAAATCTTTGAAGTGGTTGATAAAAAGCAGAGGTTGAGGAAAATATACCGGGAAGTATGGACTTCTAATAGCAATTAAGCCTTGAGGAAAATAAAAGGGGAATAAAAGTGAGGAAAGCATATTTTGCAAAATGATTACACAAGCCCAAGCCTTCGAGTCACTAGTCCGTAGGGGTATCTTAAAACCCGGTAACTTGAGTCTGCCAGCTCGGGATTATCGACCAAACTCGCTACAGGAATGCAAAAAGGGTAAAAGTGTCAAAAAAAGTAAATGTGTTGAATCACGGAAAAAAGAAAAAAATATACTCAAGGCCCAAAGTTAGAAGAATGATCCACGCCATGGTTGATCCGAATGATACTTCCCCACCAGAGGAGGCGTGCATAATAATTTAAGTGATAACATGTGTAGAAGGGTTAGTGGTGTGAATGTTGGAGGAACAAAGACCAAGTCAGAATTTTTATGAGTTTTATTTATATAATGAGCATGCAAGAATTCTAAGTGAGATGTATAAGGTTTAGGTGGAGATATTGAGAGTTATTAATGAAATGTTGAATTAAGACTTTGTGGGTGTGTCAACTGAAAACCCTCACGAGACAAAACTCATCCTCTAAGGAAACTCAGAGGTTTAAAGGCTTGTTGCACAAGCTAAGTGCAACCATGATTCCAACGAAAAGAGTTAGGATTTCCCTGTTTTCATTTTCTTATATCCTGTTTTGCTAGTGACTAGCAAAATCTAGGTGTGGGGGTATTTGATGCATTGCATACATTGCATCATATGTCTTTCAATTTAGATTAATTTTATATCAATAAATGCTATTAAGGTATGTGTTTAGTCTTATTTACAGAATACAGGGACCTGAATGCAAATTACCCATATCGTGAGCATAAACACGTGCAAGAGACTCATTTCTGTCATAAAGACCAAGTTCAAGATTATCGGGATACAAATGGAAGTCCACCCAAGCATAAAAGCATTCAAAGTCCTAATTACAAAAAGGCCAAGGACTTAAGCACAAAAGTAGTCAGGACCTAATTGCAAAAGCCAAGGACCCGACTGCAAATTAAAGTACCAAAATATTATTTTGGAGAAGTTCTAAAGAGAAATCAATTTGGATCTCCAAATATATGAAGAAATAAATTCGGAGGTAAAAAGAAAGGAAAGAAATCAATCCAAACGCGTAAAGGACATTTAAATTATACCATAAACACACAGGAAAAATCAGGATCGAATCTGGGCCAAGAAGGTGGCGATTCCGCCGCACTCCATGTACAAAATGCGGCGGATTAGCCGCACAAAAGTTGATCGGTGCGCTCAAATTTTTACCAATGCTGTATTGACGCGTGTACTTTTCTTTTATGTATTGGGATCTCCGGTTGAGGCTATAAATAAGGCCGAATCATGTATTAAAACAAGTCTTAGTTTTTATTCCATACTTTAGAAATAAAATTCTGTTGGTTTAATTTTGTGTTTTTAGTTTTCTTTTGTAGTTTCTCTAGGACCCATTCTCCTTCCCTCCATCCACGAGTTTCTAACTCTCTCCAAAGGGAGGGGGTGATGCATTTAGGGTGATGAGAAGAAGAATGATGTTATTAATTTAATTTCGTGTTAGTATATTTTGATTACTTGAGTTTATGTTGAATCATTTATCATGTCATGCTTTATAACTAATGTGATTTATTATAAGTTTCAGATTTCTCTAAACAAAACCCGACATCTAAACCTCCACCCGCTGGACCCTCATCCATATTTGCTTTATTTTCTTTTTAGTTTTTGTTGTTCTTGTTTTAGATAATTAAAAACCAAAAATTTCAAACCAAACTTATTTCTCTCTCTTTCTTTCCTAAATCGAAAATCACAAAAATAAAAATATCTCTCCCTCCTTGTGTTGGACCCGTACTTGTCACGTCTTCATTGACGCTGTGCACTTGCGGTATAAATAAAACTCTCATCAAGTTTTTGGCGCCGTTGTCCGGGAGGCGACGAAGATTTTGTTTATTTTTTGTGATTTCGATTCTATTATGTTTATCGTGTGCGCGATCTAACTCTTTGGGTTTGCCTTTCAGGAGACAACATAGCAAGAAAGGCGGCAAAATCGCCGCATCCAAAGAAGAATCTACGGCGGATCCGCCGCACGTCTGAAGCATCTGGGCTTCAAATTTTTCTGGGTTGCCTCCATCTCTGGGTGGACGTGTAGAGCAACTGGAAATTTTCGAGAGCAGGCGACGAACACGACTGAGCGTGCGTAGGTAACCTTTGTTGCTTTTTTCCTCGTAATTTCTAGTTAACCCGACATAGCTTAAGATTGAACTGCCAAAACCCGTGTACAAATTGCATTGAGTTTTTGTTCCTTATTATATAGTTATGCTTGTAGAAACTATGACATAAATCTAAGTTCCAAAGAAATAACCCATTACCCTTTAAGACATGTATGCACTTTAATTGGATGAGTCAAATCTTTGAAGCGGTTGATAAAAAGCAGAGGTTGAGGAAAATATACAGGGAAGTGTGGACTTCTAATAGCAATTAAGCCTTGAGGAAAATAAAAGTAAAAAAAATGAAGGAATAAAGTGAGGAAAGCACATTTTGCAAAATGATTACAAAACTCAAGCCTTCGAGTCACTGGTCCGTAGGGGTATCTTGAAACCCGGTAACTTGAGTCTAGCAGCTCAGGATTATTGACAAACTCGCTACATGAATGCAAAAAGGGTAAAAGTGTCATAAAAAAGCAAATGTGTTGAATCACGGGAAAAAAATACTTTAAGATACTCAAGGCCCAAAGCTAAAAGAATGATCCATGCCATGGTTGATCAGAATGATACTTCACCACCAGAGGAGGCGTGCAAAATAATTTAAGTGATAACATGTGTAGAAGGGTTAGTGGTGTGAATGTTGGAGGAACAAAGACCAAGTCAGATTTCTTATAAGTTAGATTTATATAATGAGAATGCAAGAATTTTATGTGAGATGTAGAAGGTTGAGGTGGAGATATTGAGAGTTATTAATGAAATGTTGAATTAAGACTTTGTGGGTGTGTCAACTGAAAACCCTCATGAGACAAAACTCGTCCTCTAAGGAAACTTGGGGGTTTAAAGGCTTGTTGCACATGCTAAGTGCAACCGTGATTCCTACGAAAGTGTGTTAGGATTTCCCTGTTTTCATTTTTCTTATATTATGTTTTGCTAGGGACTAGCAAAATCTATGTGTGGACATTGCATCATATGTCTTTCATTTAGATTAATTTTATATCAATAAATGCTACTAAGGTATGTGTTTAGTCTTATTTACAAAACACAGGGACCTGAATGCAAATTACCCATATCCCGAGCATAAACACGTGCAAAAGACTCGTTTCTATCATAAAGATCAAGTCAAGATTATCGGGATTCAAATTGAAGTCCATCCAAGCCTAAAAGCATTCAAAGACCTAATTAGAAAAAGATCAGGGACTTAATTGCAAAAGCCGAGGACCCGACTGCAAATTACGAGTACCAAAATATTATTTTGGAGAAGTTCTAAAGAAAAATCAATTTGGATCTCCAAATATATGAATAAATTAACTCGGATCTCCAAAGATATGTAATAATTAATTCGGACGCGCAAAGGACAGCTAAAACATACCATAAACACACAGGAAAAATCCGGATTGACTCCGAGCCAAAAAGGTGGCGATTCCAGCGCACCACATGTACAAAATGCGGCGATTCCGCCGCACAAAAGTCGATCCGTGCGCTCAAATTTTTACCAATGCTGTATTGACGCGTGTACGTGCCATTTATGTATTAGGATCCCCGGTTGAGGCTATAAATAAGGCCGAATCATGTATTGAAAGGGGCTCCTCTCCTCTTCTTTTTAGCAATAAAATTCTATTCTTTTATTTCTTGTTTTTAGTTTTCTTTTTTTGTAGTTTCTCTAGGACCCCTTCTCCTTCCCTCCATCCATGAGTTTCTAACTCTCTCCAAAGGGTAGGGGTGACGGATTTAGGGTGATGAGAAGAAGAATGATGTTATTATTTTAATTTCGTATTAGTATATTTTGATTACTTGAGTTTATGTTGAATCATTTATCATATAATACTTTATAACTAATGTGATTTATTATAACTTTCAGAATTCTCTAAACAAAACCCGATATCTAATCCCCCACCCGCTAGACTCTCATCCATATTTCTTTTCTTTTTAGTTTTTCTTTTGTTGTTATATTTCTCTCTCTTTCTTTCCCTAATAGAAAATCACAAAAATAACAATATCTCTCCCTCCTGGTGTTCGACCCGTACTTGCCACGTCTGCATTGACGTCGTGCACTTGCGGTATAAATAAAATTCTCATCAAGTTTTTGGCACCGTTGTTGGAGAGGCGACGAAGATTTTGTTTATTTTTTGTGATTTCGATTCTATTCTGTTTATCGTGTGCGCGATCTAACTTTTTGGGTATGCGTTTCAGGAGACAACAGAGTGCGCGGCGAAATCCGGGCACATTCTGAGCAAGAAGGGCGGTTGCCACACTTGATGTGGAAGTTGAATCACACTCTAACTAACACTCTATACTTGAGCACACTTCGATATGATATTGAATTGTATATGCAAGTGGTGAAGTTTAGGCTTGAGTGTTTTGTATTGAGAGCTTGAAGATGGAGAGGATTTGGCTCTGAGTATTGGATAGATAGGAAGTGTTCAAGATATCCAAAGCAACCAAATGAGGTCCTATTTATAAACCTTCAAGCTCATCTAGCTGTTTGGGAGTTGGTGGGGAATGGACCAATAGGAATGCAAGATGTGACTTCAGCTCGGGCAGAAATCGAGACAGATTCGGTCGACCGTTATCCAAACGGTAGTCCGAAAAATTGGTCTAAACTAAGAACTCGGTTGACCGATTATGTATCGGATCACCGTTCACCAACCTCCAGTAGCTTTTATCTATTTATCCCTAATTAAATTCGGTTCACCGTTCCAAGGTGGACAGTAGAATTGATTGGGCTCTGATTATGTCAAGTTCGGTTGATCGTGTATACTTCGGTAGACCGAAGTAGCGCGGGTATTGCGCTGACATTGTATGGGAAATTGGTTTATCGATAACGGTTAAGTGCCACATGTAAAATAGCCGTTGGGCTCCTAAAGCCAATAAGGATTCAGTAGACCGAAGTGTGTGCGGTCGTCCGAAGTGGGTCAAGTTAATTGGGCTCTAGGGACTCGATTTGAATGCGACCATTGGAGCAAGTCCAAAACCGGTCCAGGACTATTCGGTCGACCGAAGGTAGTTTGGTCTTCGGTAGGGGCAATTCCAGAGAACACCTAAGTTTTACTGGTGGGAAGAATTCGGCTATCCGACATGTGTTCGGTGGACCGAACTCGGTATGATTCGATTAACCGAAATAGGTTCGGTTTACCGAGGAATGACGGGACAGAATCCTAGTGCTCAAGTTTACATAAAACCTTATGGACTCAATAAATATAAAGTTACATGTCTTGATCCAAAGCTTTGATTACAAGTCTCGAGTCTTGATGTCTTTGTCCCAATGCTCATTTCCTTGATTGTCTTGATCAACCTATTAAGATGATTGCAAGTATACAAATATATATGCATTGCATGTAATCGTGTTTGCTCACTTTGATTGATTAGGTTGATTGATTAAGATTAGTTTAATTAATCATCAAAATTAATATAGATTAAAGCCAAAAAGCCAACAAGAAGCACCATTTTTGATTATGGCAAATCTATATCTTAATGCTTTAGTTTCAAATTAAGTTATCCCCTATTCTATATGATTGCTGATGCATTGCATACATTGCATCATATGTCTTTCATTTAGATTAATTTTATATCAATAAATGCTACTAAGGGACGTGTTTAGTCTTATTTACAGAATACAGGGACCTGAATGCAAATTACCCATATCCCGAGCATAAACACGTGCAAAAGACTCGTTTCTATCATAAAGACAAAGTCAAGATTATCGGGATTCAAATTGAAGTCCATCCAGGCAAAAAAGCATTCAAAGACCTAATTACAAAAAGGCCAGGGACTTAATTGCAAAAGCCGAGGACCCGACTGCAAATTACGAGTACCAAAAGATTATTTTGGAGAAGTTCTAAAGAAAAATCAATTTGGATCTCCAAATATATGAAGAAATTAACTCGGATCTCCAAAGATATGCAATAATTAATTCGGACGCGCAAAGGACAGCTACAACATACCATAAACACACAGTCCGGATCGATTCCGAGCCAAAAAGGTGGCGATTCCGCCGCACCTCATGTACAAAATGCGGTGATTCCGCCGCACAAAAGTCGATCCGTGCGCTCAAATTTTTACCAATGCTGTATTTACGCGTGTACGTGACTTTTATGTATTAGGATCCCCGGTTGAGGCTATAAATAAGGCCGAATCATGTATTGAAAGGGGCTCCTCTCATCTTCTTTTTAGCAATAAAATTCTGTTCTTTTATTTCTTGGTTTTAGTTTTCTTTTTTTGTAGTTTTCTAGGACCCCTTCTCCTTCCCTCCATCCATGAGTTTCTAACTCTCTCCAAAGGGTGGGGTGACGGATTTAGGGTGATGAGAAGAAGAATGATGTTATTATTTTAATTTCGTGTTAGTATATTTTGATTACTTAAGTTTATGTTGAATCATTTATCATGTAATGCTTTATATATAACTAATGTGATTTATTATAACTTTCAGAATTCTCTAAACAAAACCCGATATCTAATCCCCCACCCGCTGGACTCTCATCCATATTTCTTTTCTTTTGTTGTTCTTGCTTTAGAAAATTAAAAACCGAAAATCTCAAACCAAACCTATTTCTCTATCTTTCTTTCCCTAATCGAAAATCACAAAAATAACAATATCTCTCCCTCCTTGCGTTCGACCTGTACTTGCCACATCTTCATTGACGTCGTACACTTGTGGTATAAATAAAATTCTCATCAAGTTTTTGGCACCGTTGCCGGGGAGGCGACAAAGATTTTGTTTATTTGTGGTGATTTCGATTCTATTCTGTTTATCGTGTGCGCGATCTAACTATTTGGGTTTGCGTTTCAGGAGACAAGAGAGTGCGCGGCGAAATCCAGGCACATTCGGAGCAAGAAGGGCGGCGAAATCGCCGCATCCAAAGAAGAACCTGCGGCGGATTCACCGCACGTTTGGAGCATCTGGGCTTCAAACTTTTCTGGGATCGTCTCCATCTCTGGGTGGACGCGTAGAGCATCTGGAAATTTGCGAGAGCAGGCGGCGAACCCGACTGAGCGTGCGTAGGTAGCCTTTGTTGATTTTTTTCCTCGTAATTTCTAGTTTTGGAAAATATCCTTTTTAGTAGAACTGCACGTGTTAGGGCAAAATTCCATAATTGACAATAATTCAACTCTGACCTAAAAATTGGCAAAATTAGAAGGACTTAGTGCATGCATCATATAATGTTTTGTTTGCATTATTCTGGCTAAATTCATGCAAATTAATTCTTGTTGAAGAGTGCTGGAGGCAAGGTATGTGTGCGGTTTTTTTATCGATTGCATTTAAGCATATAATCTAGTTTGCATACAACCTTGCAATTGCCCCCCACTAAAAAGACCAATATTTGACTAGCTTTGCTAGATTTAAGTTAAACTATCTTAAGGGCAACTCCGTAGGAAAAGATACGGTGGGGATTTCATCACCCTTCCGTGGCCTACAAATCACAATCCTAAAGTGTCACCGAAGCCTTAAATTAAAATCAATTAGACATTGGCCCCTAAGGATTCAGACTCAATTAAGAAGAAGATTGGTTTGACTTGCTATGACCTGAAGCTGACCGAATTTAATTTGGTGTCTAGAAAGTGTTTTTGTGTTGACGTAAGTCTTCCAAGCGAAGTGGTTGTCTAATTGGCACCGACTCTGTCGGAAGCGCCCCCACTAGCTATACACTGCCTGGCCAAGTTGGTTTGATTAGTGAGGGAGGTGAATCAAGCGAGCCAATCCGACTCAACCAGTTAGGAGTCGTCTAGAATTAGGCTCCCTTAGGTCTAGGATTGTTTGAACCGTGCTTGTTTAGGAAACTTCTGACCAACCCTCTCATCTATCTTTTAGAGTTAAGTTTCCCTTCTCCTCTGAGTCATCTTCTTCTCACATTCTTCTACGTTATAGTCTCCTCCCCTTTACACTCTCTGGTAGCGTTTTTAGGGTCGAGTCGAGCACTTTTTACGAGTTTAGCCTCGTGGTGGTGAGAGTGGTCGACTGTAGAGTTCTTTGTGAAGATGGATGGTTTCATGGGCGACCATCCATATCATTGTTGGGACCAGGACAATTCGTCCTGGTATTCTGGACCCATGTAACCTGAGGTGGCTCAGACTAACACCCCATATGGTTGGGACAATCCTAATTGTGTGACTGAGCAATCTTCATATTGGGGTAACATGAGAGAGGCACCGACTGCTAGACCACAATCTAGTTATGTCGGATCATATGCTGGTCGACAAACTGAGACATTACAACAAACTTTGGCCTCCTTCATGCGTAGGACAGACAACATGAGTGCACCAGTGGCTCCAGTAGTCGTACCGTGCGACTGTTGTGGGTTGAGTGGTCATGTTATCAGGGAATGCCCTTATGTTCCCCCAGAGCCTGAGTATGAGCATACCTTTTCCCAAAATGCTCAATATGACTATTACGCATCCGCGTACAACCCGAGAGTGATGGATTCGTGGAGAGACAATTCATATCCAAATTCTTATACTTCATTTTCACCTCAGTATCCTCCTCTCGAATACCCAGAATTCTACCAACACCCCACTTCAAATCATTGGACCCATTCTCAGCCCATCAACACCCAACCTCAAAATTTCCCAAGCTCTGACTTGAACCTCATAGTTGACCGCACACCTGATTCCTTGGAACAAACTTTCCTTACGTTCATGAAAACCACTCAATAGTCCACACAAAATATGGTACTGCAATTGAGTCAAATGTCGCAGCAATTACGTGAACGTAAGGAGAGTAACTTTTCTTGTCAACATGAGGATTCATCTTTTGATATCGAACCACCACCACATCCACAAATTCAAAGCACAATCTTTCAAAGTCAAACTCCTAGTCAGTTTGAAGGACTTGGGGTTTCAATTCACGATCACTTAGTGCAGGATTCGATACACATTGAGAATAACATGGACCAATTTCATCATGAGTCGGCACAAGATTGTGCCTTATCTTCTTGTCCCGTGGCCCTTGAGCCACATGATCTTCATGTTGTGCCTCTTAACGACTCACCTCTGGTGGAGCAAGAGCTCCCTAGCACCCTCAATTTCAAACAACCTGATGAGAGTTTGCCTCTCACTATTGTTCCTGATCATCTTGGAAATGATGGAACATCAAACAACTACATTGCTCATGAGGGTATTAGGAGTTCCTTGGAGGATACCTTGGGTATGAGACCCACTTTTTGTTCGCCTGGTGTGTCGGACATGCCTAATGAGCTTCTTGACCTCGTTCCGACGCACCAGCCTGTTGGTTGGAGAGTTTGGATTGACGATCATAACTTCAGCAGCGCAACGGGAGAAACTCTTCTTCCGTTGCCCCTCATTTCCCAAACTCTTGAGAGGTTCAAGCTCTTTCAGTCTGATCCTTTGAATGAGATGCCTTTGCGTCCAATTCATGAACCTCTCATTTCATCTAGTGCTCTTTCTGAAGGGGGCTCACGCATGCGTATTCTGGCCTCGCGTGGTGTCATGTTCCCTTTCCAAGTGCATTGACCCACTCTTGAGGTTCCCATGAGACCCACTTTTTGTTCGCCTGTTGAGTCGGATTTGTCTAACGAGGCTCTTGACCTTGCTCCGACGCACCAACCAGTTGGTTGGAGAGTTCGGATTGACGATCATAACTTCAGCACCGCAACAGGAGAAACTCTTCTTCCGTTGCCCCTTATTTCCCAAACTCTCGAGACGTTCAAGCTCTTTCAGTTTGATCCTTTGAATAAGACGCCTTTGCGTCCAGTTCATGAACCTCTCATTTCATCAGATGCTCTTTGTGAAGGGGGCCCACACATGCGTATTCTGGCCCCGTGTGGTGTCATGTTCCCTTTCCAAGTGCATTGACCCACTTTTGAGGTTCACATTTGATGTCCTTTGACAAATGAAGATGAGAACTTATGTTTGTACATAATTATATTAAAAAAAAGTACAATAAAAGACTCCTTCAGTGAGCATCGTTTGTGTGGGCTCCAACCCTTGAGTATTTGGGCCCTATTTGTTTCCCGTATTTGAATCCCTTCTTTAGCATCGCACAGGTTTTGAGGGAATTCGGGTTTTGTCCATCAACATAGCCATGAACTTTCCTTCGTACTTCACGTTGGTGAGATCTTTCCTTTTTCATGCATAAATCCATGTAGTATCTTGCTCACATTCATTAAGGACAATGCATGATTTAGGTGTGTGTGTGTGGCGGGGGGGGGGGGGGGGGGTTGTTTATCTATCTATATATTCTGTTTGTTAAAAAAAATCAATATTCCATGACAGCTTAAGATTGAACTGCCAAAACCCGTGTACAAAATGCATTGAGTTTTTGTTCCTTATTATATAGTTCTGCTTGTAGAAATTATGACATAAATCTAAGTTCCAAAGAAATAACCCATTACCCTTTAAGACATGTATGCATTTAAATTGGATGAATCAAATATTTGAAGTGGTTGATAAAAAGCAGAGGTTGAGGAAAATATACCGGGAAGTGTAGACTTCTAATAGCAATTAAGCCTTGAGGAAAATAAAAGTAAAAAAATAATAACGGAATAAAGTGAGGAAAGCACATCTTGCAAAATGATTACAAAACTCAAGCCTTCGAGTCACTGGTCCGTAGGGGTATCTTGAAACCCGGTAACTTGAGTCTACCAGCTTGGGATAATCGACCAAACTCGCTACACGAATGCAAAAAGGGTAAAAGTGTCAAAAAAGCAAATGTGTTGAATCACAGGAAAAAATATATTTTAAGATACTTAAGGCCCAAAGCTAAAAGAATGAACCATGTCATGGTTGATCCGAATGATACTTCACCACCAGAGGAGGCGTGCAAAATAATTTAAGTGATGACATGTGTAGAAGGGTTAGTGGTGTGAATGTTGGAGGAACAAAGACCAAGTCAGATTTCTTATAAGTTAGATTTATATAATGAGCATGCAAGAATTCTAAGTAAGATGTATAAGGTTGAGGTGGAGATATTGAGAGTTATTAATGAAATGTTGAATTAAGACTTTGTGGGTGTGTCAACTGAAAACCCTCACGAGACAAAACTCGTCCTCTAAGGAAACTTGGGGGTTTAAAGGCTTGTTGCACATGCTAAGTGCAACCGTGATTCCTACGAAAGTGAGTTAGGATTTCCCTGTTTTCATTTTTCTTATATTATGTTTTGCTAGGGACTAGCAAAATCTATGTGTGGGGGTATTTGATGCATTGCATACATTGCATCATATGTCTTTCATTTAGATTAATTTTATATCAATAAATGCTACTAAGGGACGTGTTTAGTCTTATTTACAGAATACAGGGACCTGAATGCAAATTACCCATATCCCGAGCATAAACACGTGCAAAAGACTCTTTTCTATCATAAAGACAAAGTCAAGATTATCGGGATTCAAATTGAAGTCCATCCAAGCAAAAAAACATTCAAAGACCTAATTACAAAAAGGCCAGGGACTTAATTGCAAAAGCCGAGGACCCGACTGCAAATTACGAGTACCAAAAGATTATTTTGGAGAAGTTCTAAAGAAAAATCAATTTGGATCTCCAAATATATGAAGAAATTAACTCGGATCTCCAAAGATATGCAATAATTAATTCGGACGCGCAAAGCACAACTAAAACATACCATAAACACACAGGAAAAATCCGGATCGATTCGGAGCCAAAAAGGTGGTGATTCCGCCGCACCTCATGTACAAAAGGCGGTGATTCCGCCGCACAAAAGTCGATCCGTGCGCTCAAATTTTTACCAATGCTGTATTGACGCGTGTACGTACCTTTTATGTATTAGGATCCCCGGTTGAGGCTATAAATAAGGCCGAATCATGTATTGAAAGGGGCTCCTCTCCTCTTCTTTTTAGCAATAAAATTCTGTTCTTTTATTTCTTGTTTTTAGTTTTCTTTTTTTTGTAGTTTCTCTAGGACCCTTCTCCTTCCCTCCATCCATGAGTTTCTAACTCTCTCCAAAAGGTGGGGGTGACGGATTTAGGGTGATGAGAAGAAGAATGATGTTATTATTTTAATTTCGTGTTAGTATATTTTGATTACTTGAGTTTATGTGGAATCATTTATCATGTAATGCTTTATAACTAATGTGATTTATTATAAGTTTCAGAATTCTCTAAACAAAACCCGATATCTAATCCCCCACCCGCTGGACTCTCATCCATATTTCTTTTCTTTTGTTGTTCTTGCTTTAGAAAATTAAAAAAAAAACTCAAACCAAACATATTTCTCCCTCTTTCTTTCCCTAATCGAAAATCACAAAAATAACAATATCTCTCCCACCTTGTGTTCGACCCGTACTTGCCACGTCTTCATTGACGCCGTGCACTTGCAGTATAAATTTAATTCTCATCAGTTCCTCCCCCTTCATATATGTAAACTGTTGACTTTTTGGCCTTAATCTATGTTTTGATGATTTAATTAACCAAATCTTAATTATGATCATGTAGAGTAGCACACATATTGCATTGCATATATATTGCTTTGAGCTAACCTCTACAGGTGATCAAGACTCAATGAAGAAAGGAAAACAAGTCAAGACATGTAATCAAGCTCATTTGAAGACATGTATTTTGTATTTATTTGAGTCTTTAGGAACTTGTGTATTTTGAGCATACTTGAGATAAAATCAACTTAAACACACACTAGGTTCCCTATAGAAGTCACACAAAAAATTGACATTATTTGGACTTCCATAGATCACCCAAACTTAGACCGGAAAACACCAAACCTGAACTTTAGCTGTCTGAACCAAAACGGTCGACCGCAACATGCCGTTCGGTCGACCAGATGATCAAGTAATCCAGTTTGTGTTTCCCTGTCTCTTTTCGGTCGACCGCTCCATCTCTTTCGGTCGACCGTTTGAACTTATTTTCCCAACCGTTACTTTTGTCGTATATACCCAACGGTCGTATTCGTATTAAACCAAAAATACCCCAAATACATTTCTTGTATCGGTCGACCGAGGACCATGATCGGTCGACCGTTTGTCCATCTCTTGACAAACCCTAAGTGCCTGTTGAAAATCGGTCGACCGCGAGACCTTGTTTCGGTCGACCGAATCGATCTTTGTTTGTCAACCCCAAAGTGCCTGGACGAAATCGGTCGACTGAACTTAGTGCAAAACTGCCTAACGGTCGACCGTTCATCCCGATCCGGTCGACCGATTTTAGCCAGAATTGGGTCCTGCAGGTTCTGTTTTGTGTAATCACACCTCAACTCATACCCAATCAATCCCAACAGCTCTATTCTCTCTAATACCTATATAAGGAGTTGTAAAACACATTTTAACATAACTCTCCCACTACAAACTTGTCCCAAACTTTAGAGAGAATCCCAAACACTCCAAACCTCAATTTCCACACTTTAGTGATCAATTCCTTAATCCTACTCAAGTGTGCTCAAGATTAGAGAGTGTTGTTCCACTCAACCTTTGTTCAAGAAGCAAGGACTTCGGTGAAAGCCCGAAGTGTCCCTCTCGGATTGTGAGAGAAGAAAGTCAAGCTTGTGAGGTTGTTCGCGGAGTTTGTTTTGTAAAAGGCGTTCTCTCCTGGCCCGGAACGGGGAGTGGATAGTGAAGACGCGAGCGTAGCTCGAAGTGTCGAGCGAAACTTGCAAGAGAGGACGTAGGCGGTGGCCGAACCTCTATAAAAACTCCCGATGTCCATTGTGGTTTGCTTATTTCTTACTTGCTCGTTTTGTTGTTTAAATTCCGCTGCATATAACTCGATCGATAAAACGAGTAGGTGATTAGCTTAAAAGTGATTAGTGGACCCATAACCCACACGATCCAACATTTGGTATCAGAGCCTTGTTAGCTAAATTGCATACTTAATCGTATTTGTAGCATGGCTAGTACATCTAATCACGTAGAGGGATTATGCACAACTCGACCTCCTTTGCTAAATGGGTCAAATTATGATTATTGGAAGAATAGGATGAAAATTTTCCTAATTTCTAATGACCTTAAGTATTGGATGTTTTTCAAAATCCATACACACCCCAAATGAAGATGAATTAGATACACTTACAAGACCCAAAATGAAAGAAATCGAAATGAATTTGAAAATCATGAACATCTTGTATTGTGGCCTTAATGAGGGTGAATATAATAGGATTAAAGGTTGTGTTAGTGCATATGAGATTTTGCATAGACTACAAATGCATCATGAGGGGGATAGCAAAACTAAGGAAACCCGCATTAGTCTCCTCATGCATAAATATGAGATTTTTTCTATGCAAATCGGTGAAAACATAAGCGAAATGAACACTCGCTTTACCGATATCACTAACTCTCTTTTGGTTCTTGGACGAAGATTAAATGAAGGAGAGATGACAAGGAAATTCCTCCGGTCATTAAGCCACGATTGGGAAGATAATGTGGTTGCAATTGAAGAAGCACACGATCTTTCCCAACTCAAGATGGAGGAATTAATTGGAAACTTGATGGCGTATGAACTCCAAATCAACCATCGAAAGGAGAAGGAAGCATCCAAGAACAAATTCACCTTGGGATTACATGCAAACATTGACCAACCAAGGAAGAGTGTAGAAGATGAGGACATTGAAGTCCTAGCAAAAGACTTCTTCAAATACCTCAAGAAAGATAAAGAAGAAAAGAATGAAAGAAGAGGTAGAAGGAGTGAAAAGAGAGAAAAGAAGGAGAAGGAAGAGAGTGGAAATGAGAGAAAAGAGAAGGAGAAGAAAAATGAGAGAAGGGAGAGAAGGAGAGAAAAGGAGAAGAGTAAGAGAAAAGAGAAGAGGTTGGAAGCTCACAAGGCTACATGGGACGAGTCATCGTCTTCATCGTCATCCAAATCAACCACACCTTCATCAACAAAAGAATATTCACACATGTGCTACATGGCCATTCAAGAAGAAGGAAGTGAGGTAGAATCTAACTCATGCTCTAATAATTCATGCTCAACTAAGTCTTATTATAGTGATAGCTCAAACTCTAGTGCAAATAATGAAAATTATACACATGATGAGCTTCAAAATGCATTTCATGACTTAGTTAAACAATATGAGATCATTTGTGATAAAAACAAGAGTGCTAGAAAGTTAATCAAAGATGTCCAAAGCCAAATTGAAACATGCATGAATGAGAAGAATGAGGTGGTTGCTAAACTAGAAAACTTTGCATCAAATTTTGATAAATTAAAAGAAACACCTATAGATTGTGAACAACTAGATCTTCAAGCTTGCAATGTGCAATTAAGAAAAGATTTAGAAAGATTCACTAATGGAACTAAGATGCTTAACATGCTATTAGGTAGTCAAAGGCAATCCTTGCAAAAACATGGTTTAGGTTACAATTCAAAATTGAAAAACCATGTGTCTCACACTACACTAAATGGCAAGCATACGTTCATTAACCATAGTTCCTCAAGTGTGTGGGCTCCTAAAACCAAAATGGCTTGGGTTCCCAAAACTAACATTCAAGGACCCAAAGTTGTTTGGGTACCTAAATCTACACTTGTAGGTGCTTGAGGAGGAGATTGGTGGTGACCGGGTGAGCAAAAGCGTCGAATTCGAATCCGGTTGCATCACCAAGTCAAGATTGGAGCTAATTCAAGACTCAAGTTGGTATAAATTTCTATCATCTACAATTCATGTTAAATTAGCTCTAGTCTAGTTTATGTGCTTAAATGTCATACATTTAGAGTTTAATTCATTGCAAATCATTAACCCTATTCATTGCAAATCATTTTTCACACCCATTGATTATAAATGTCAAATTTTTAAATGGATGTTAGAATAAGGCCTAAGTTGAAACTTAAATGAAATTAACTTGAATCATATTCATATTTTTCATCTAGCCTTATCGATAGGGGGAGCTTAATTGTTATATCTTTTATTAGTGTAATGAAGTTGCAAAATTTAGGGGGAGCAACTTCATTACAAGACATCCAAATTCTATGCTTAAAGTCATAATTTTTTTGTTTTTGATGGATGTCAAAGGGGAAGAGATAATTAAGGAGGTAACTTGGAATTTGGCATAAAATTGAACAAAAACTATGCTCATCCATAGGGGGAGCTTTATTATGCATAGTTTACATATACAAATTCCATGTATTAAGATATAGTTAAGATATAGGTTGCCATCATAAAAAAAAGGGAGATTGTTGGCTTTTTGGCCTTAATCTATGTTTTGATGATTTAATTAACCTAATCGTAATTATGATCATGTAGAGTAGCACACATATTGCATTGCATATATATTGCTTGTGCTAACCTCTACAGGTGATCAAGACTCAATGAAGAAAGGAAAACAAGTCAAGACATGTAATCAAGCTCATTTGAAGACATGTATTTTGTATTTATTTGAGTCTTTAGGAACTTGTGTATTTTGAGCATACTTGAGATGAAATCAACTTAAACACACACTAGGTTCCCAATAGAAGTCACACACAAAAATTGACATTATTTGGACTTCCATAGATTACCCAAACTTAGACCGGAAAACACCAAACCTGAACTTTAGCTGTCTGAACCAAATCCGCAACATGTCGTTCGGTCGACCAGATGATCAAGTAATCCAGTTTGTGTTTCCCTGTCTCTTTTCGGTCGACCGCTCCATCTCTTTCGGTCGACCGTTTGAACTTATTTTCCTGACCGTTACTTTTGTCGTATATACCCAACGGTCGTATTCGTATTAAACCAAAATACCCCAAATACATTTCTTGTATCGGTCGACCGAGGACCATGATCGGTCGACCGTTTGTCCATCTCTTGACAAACCCTAAGTGCCTGTTGAAAATCGGTCGACCGCGAGACCTTGTTTCGGTCGACCGAATCGATCTTTGTTTGTCAACCCCAAAGTGCCTGGACGAAATCGGTCGACCGAACCCTTTCTCGTGTTCGACCGATGACTTAAGTGTACCTAAGTCGTAGCGTTGGGCGGTCGACCGTTACCTAACCGGTCGACCGAACTTAGTGCAAAACTGCCTAACGGTGGACCGTTCATCTCGATCCGGTCGACCGATTTTAGCCAGAATTGGGTCCTGCAGGTTCTATTTTGTGTAATCACACCTCAACTCATACTCAATCAATCCCAACGGCTCTATTCTCTCTAATGCCTATATAAGGAGTTGTAAAACACAGTTTAACACAACTCTCCCACTACAAACTTGTCCCAAACTTTAGAGAGAATCCCAAACACTCCAAACCTCAATTTCCACACTTTAGTGATCAATTCCTTAATCCTACTCAAGTGTGCTCAAGATTAGAGAGTGTTGTTCCACTCAACCTTTGTTCAAGAAGCAAGGACTTCGGTGAAAGCCCGAAGTGTCCCTCTCGGATTGTGAGAGAAGAAAGTCAAGCTTGTGAGGTTGTTCGCGGAGTTTGTTTTGTAAAAGGCGTTCTCTCCTGGCCCGGAACGGGGAGTGGATAGTGAAGACGCGAGCGTAGCTCGAAGTGTCGAGCGAAACTTGCAAGAGAGGACGTAGGCGGTGGCCGAACCTCTATAAAAACTCCCGATGTCCATTGTGGTTTGCTTATTTCTTACTTGCTCGTTTTGTTGTTTAAATTCCGCTGCATATAACTCGATCGATAAAATGAGTAGGTGATTAGCTTAAAAGTGATTAGTGAACCCATAACACACACGATCCAACATAAACTATGCATGTTTAAGATGCTCCCCCTAACAATGTGCATAGTATGAGTAAATTGAAGCTCAATCCTTATCATTCTCCCCCTTTGACTCAATCAAATGCAAACAATACAAGTATATGATTTAAAGGTATAAGATTACATAATTCTCCCCCTTAATTAGATGATATAACATTATATGCTCCCCCTATCACTAAGGCCTAAAAGCAATCATGTATGATATCAATTAAGCATGTAATATCCCTAGATGAGAACCAAATGTTAAAATAGTAAAAATTGAGAGGATTGAAAATATTACCCAACTTTTGATCCTCGATTTTGTATTGGTTCCAATCTCCTTTCGATAGCGACGACGGCTTTATGAATTCGATCCAAATGATTGTTGGCTTTTTGGCCTTAATCCTTCTTTTGATGATTTAATCAACCTAATCTTAATCATAAGTAATGTAGAGTAGCACACATATTGCATTGCATATATATTGCATGTGCTAACCTCTACAGGTGATCAAAACTCATGGAAGGAAGGAAATCAAGTCAAGATTTGTAATAAAGCTATATGAAGATTTGTAATCTTGATTTTATTTTGAGTCTTAGGAACATGTGTAAATTGAGCATACAAGAGCTAAAAACTTATCACATTCACACTAGGTTACCTGTAGGAGTCACACACAAAATCTCATATCATTTGGACTCCATTAGATTACCCAAACCTTAGTCGGAAATCACTTTAAACCTAAACACTGTTTTCCTGTGTGAACTGGTCGACCGAACCAGTTCTCAGTTCGATCGGTTTATAACAGACTCTCCACAGTGATTTTTCCGAACTCTACCGGTCGACCGGTTCTATCCTTTCGGTCGACCGATCCCAGATTTTAATATGGCTGTTTTCTTTGTCGTATTCCTTCAACGGTCGTATTCGTATTAAAACAAAATACACCCCCATATACTTTACCAACCATCGAACCATCTGTCCTGTCCGGTTGACCGTTTAATCTTGTCAAAAAATCCCTACTATCGGTCGATACTATTTCGTTCAACCGATCCAAATTTCCCTCTACCAAAACGTAAGTTCGGTCGACCGGTAACCATGTTCGGTCGACCGTTTATTTAATAGACTTAAGAGTTCGTTCGACCATTCCAAATTTCGGTCGACCGTGTCTTTAACGAACCTAAGAGTTCGGTCGACCGTTGCATCTTTTGGTCGACCGTTTCTGGACAGATTTGCAGCCCGATTTTCTGCTTTGTGTGCTTTGCACAAAACCCAATCAAATCTTGTCCAAACGACTAGAAATCTTTAGGAGCTTATAAATAGAGGATCAAACTTAGTTTTACACACAACTCTACAACTCCAATTGTCCCAATTCATTAGAGAGAAAACTCCAATCCTCTAAGCTCCAAATTAGTTACCCAAAGCCTAATTTCCACATCATTCATCACTCAAACATCTAGCAATTGTTGTGCTCAATTAGAGAGTGAATCCCACTCAGTTACATTTGTTGTCAAGAGAGCAAGGGTCTTGCTGAAAGCCCAAGACACAAGTATAGACTTCGGTGAGAGCCCGAAGTGATCCTTCTCGGATTGTGAGAAGAGGATTCCAAGCACGGCGATGGTTGTTCGCGAGTTTGACGGTTGTAAGGCGTTGTCTCCCGGCCCGGAACGGGGAACAGATAGTGAAGTCGTAGGCGGAGCTCGCGGAGTCGAGCGGAGCTTGCAAGAGAGGACTAGGACCCGGATGGGGTGCCGAACCTCTATAAAATCCCCCGTGTCATTGTGATTTGCATTATCTTCCTCTACTTGCTTGTTTAGTTTTAATTTCCGCTGCATTTCTTTGATTGTCTAAGCAAGTAGGTAATTAGCATTAGTACCCAAACAACTTTGGGTCCTTTAACATTAATCTTTGGTACCCAAACCATTTTGGTCTTAGGTACCCAAACACTTGAGGAACCTTTATTCAGCAAGAAATGATTTCCATTCATAGTAGTGTGAATAACATGGTTTTTGTAGTTGTTAACAAAATAGCCTACACCATGCTTATCTAAAGATTGTTTTTGACTCATGATGAGAATTTAATTTATACCGCAAGTGCACGACATCAATGAAGACGTGGCAAGTACGGGTCGAACACAAGGAGGGAGAGATATTGTTATTTTTGTGATCTTCGATTAAGGAAAGAAAGAGAGAGAAATAAGGTTGGTTTGAGATTTTGGATTTTTAATTTTTCTAAAGCAAGAACAACAAAAACAAATTAAAAATAAAGCAAAGATGGATGAGAGTCCAGCGGGTGGGAGTTTAGATATCGGGTTTTGTTTAGAGAAATCTGAAACTTATAATAAATCACATTAGTTATAAAGCATTACATGATAAATGATTCAACATAAACTCAAGTAATCAAAATATACTAACACGAAATTAAAATAATAACATCATTATTCTTCTCATCACCCTAAATCCATCACCCCCACCCTTTGGAGAGAGTTAGAAACTCATGGATGGAGGGAACGAGAAGGGGTCCTAGAGAAACTACAAAAGAAAACTAAAAACATAAAATAAACCAACAGAATTTTATTACTAAAGCATGGAATAAAACAACCAACTCCTTTACAACATCGTTTCGGGGCTATTTATAGCCGATACAAGAGACCCAAGTATAAAATAGGAAAGTACACGCGTCATGACACGACTGGAAAAAAATCTGGGGCCACGGATCGAAAGGTGTGTGGCGTTTTCGCCACAAGTTGCATGTAATATGTGACGGAAACACCTCAATATTAGCTCTGATTGGATCCAGATTTTTCCTGTGTGTTTATGGTATGATTTAAATATCTTTTGTGAGTCTGGATTGATTTCTTTCCTTTCTTTTGAGCTCCGAATTTATTTCTTCATATATTTGGAGATCCAAATTGATTTTTCTTTAGAACTTCTCCAAAATAATATTTTAGTACTTGTAATTTGCAGTCGGGTCCTCGGCTTTTTGCAATTAAGTCCCTGGCTACTTTTGTACTTAAGTCCTTGGCCTTTTTGTAATTAGGTCTTTGAATGGTTTTATGCTTGGATAGAATTCAATTTGAAGCCCGATAATCTTGACTTGGTCTTTATGATAGAAATGTCTCTTGCACGCGTTTATGCTCGGGATATGGGTAATTTGCATGCAGGTCCCTGTATTATGTAAATAAGACTAAACACATACCTTAGTAGCATTTATTGATATAAGATTAATCTAAATGAAAGACATATGATGCAATGTTTGCAATGCATCAAATACCCCCACACCTAGATTTTGCTAGTCCTTAGCAAAACAAAATATAAGAAAAATGAAAACAGGAAAATCCTAACTCACTTTCGTAGGAATCACGGTTGCACTTAGCATGTGCAACAAGCCTTTAAACCCCTGAGTTTCCTTAGAGAATGAGTTTTGTCTCGTGAGGGTTTTCAGTTGACACACCCATAAAGTCTTAATTCAACATTTCATTAATAACACTCAATATCTCCACCTCAACCTTATACATCTCACTTAGAATTCTTGCATGCTCATTATATAAATAAAACTCATAAAAATTCTGACTTGGTATTTGTTCCTCCAACATTCACACCACTAACCTTTCTACACATGTTATCACTTAAATTATTTTGCACGCCTCCTCTGGTGGGGAAGTATCATTCGGATCAACCATGGCGTGGATCATTCTTCTAACTTTGGGCCTTGAGTATATTTTTTCTTTTTTTCCGTGATTCAACACATTTGCTTTTTTTGACACTTTTACCCTTTTTGCATTCGTGTAGCGAGTTTGGTCGATAATCCCGAGCTGGCAGACTCAAGTTACCGGGTTTTAAGATACCCCTACAGACCAGTTACTCGAAGGCTTGGGCTTTTGTAATCATTTTGCAATATGTGCTTTCCTCACTTTTATTCCCCTTTTATTTTCCTCAAGGCTCAATTGCTATTAGAAGTCCACACTTCCCGGTATATTTTCCTCAACCTCTACTTTTTATCAACCACTTCAAAGATTTGATTCATCCAATTTAAGTGCATACATGTCTTAAAGGGTAATGGGTTATTTCTTTGGAACTTAGATTTATGTCATAGTTTCTACAAGCATAACTATATAATAAGGGACAAAAACTCAATGCAATTTGTACACGGGTTTTGGCAGTTCAATCTTAAGCTATGTCATGGAGCATTGAATAATTTTTTTTACGAATAGAATATATATATAGATAGATAAACACCTCCCACACCTAAATCATGCATTGTCCTCAATGTATGCAAAGATAAAGAAAATGCACTTATTACCTGAGTTAACTTGCGGTAGAGGGATTTGAATTTGCTCAGAGTCAACCATAGTCAGAACTGGATTGAATGTCACCATGTTGGTGCATGTATCCAGTTGAATTGTTCCCCATGTTGCCCTGAGGGTCCTGAGGTGAAGATTCCACACCCCTCACATATGTTGGTTCTCTTATTTGCTCGAGTGATGGTGGTTGGGTAGATGAATTTCTCCCACTTTTCTCACTTTCTTTTTGAGTTTGTGATGATTTATTTGATTCAGAAATCTTATAGATACGCGATCTCATCACAACGTCACTTTGATTGCATACTATTTCTGGTTCATTATCAACATGAAAGATATTAAATTAAACCTTTAAGTTTCCAAAAGATAGTTGCATGATCCCATTTCGACAATTTATCAAAGCTTCAGAAGTGACTAAAAAGGGTCTGCCTAGTATTACAAGGATTTGTCTCTTAGGATTGATAACAGGTTCAGTGTCTAGAACGACAAAATCCACTGGGTAAATGAAGTCACCAACCTTAATCAAAACATCCTCTACTATACCTCTTGGTTTCTTAACAGAGCAATCAGCAAATTGAAGGGTTGTCTTAGAGGGTTTTAGTGGATCAAGGTTTAGTTGCTCATAGACAGAGAACGGGAGAAGGTTAACACTAGCACCAAGGTCTAGAAGGGCTTTGTTGATAAAAGTATCTCCTATCGCACATGAAATTGTGGGACACCCAGGGTCCTTATACTTTATAGGAGATGAGTTGGACAGAATAGAGCTTATGTTTGCAGTTAAGAATGCCCTATTTGGTACGTTCGTTTTTCTCTTCTTAGTGCACAGATCCTTTAAGAATTTAGCATAAGCAGGTATTTGTTGAATCATATCTAGGAGTGGAATATTCACCTTAACTTGCTTAAATACTTCCAAGATTTTCTCCATTTGTGCACTTGAGTTCTTCTTGAGTCTATTAGGGAATGAGGCTTTAGGAACATAGACTCGCTCAGGTTGAGCTATAGGGTCAGGTTGAGTAGGTGGGTTGGGCTTTTCAAATTGGACTCCAAGTTCAATGGTCAAGTCACATGTGGGTGCTTGATGGCTAAATGGATTAGGAGCTCTAGGATTTACCACATTGTTATCAACTTGTTTTCCAAACCGTAATGATACAGCTGCATTTATTTATTGGAACGGTCCCTCCTCATGACCCATTTGAACCGGTCTAGGGTTGTTACTTCCTGGAGGTGGTTGATAGGGCTGATATTGATTATTAGATCTTGGATTCACCTCAGGTTGACTTGGTAACTGACCATTTTCTCTTTCACCTACTATTTGTGCTAGTTGCCTGACTTGTGTTTCTAACCTTTGGAAGGATTGGGTGGTTGTTTGCGTAAAAGTCTTAACCAAATTTTCCAAGCTTGCCAATCTAACATCATAATCTCCATTGTTACTAAACCCAGATGATGTATTATTTTGGTTATACGGGTTTGGTTGTTGTCTAGGAGGTTGACCTTGTTGGTTCCATGAAAAAGATTGGGATGATTACGCCAACCCGGGTTATATGTTGATGTGTATGGGTCATTTCTAGAATGGTTAAATACGGCATTAACTTGTTCCAAGTCTGCACAATCCTCCATTGTTTGACCTGTTTGACCACATCTAGAGCAAGGGATAGAAGATGCTTGATTCACTAGGGGTCGGGTTTTTAGCTCTAGACTTTCCATTCTACGCATAAGGGTAGCTAGTTTTGCTTCAGCAGCAACCGTAGCATCTATTGCTAAGACACCTGGTCTGGGTTGACTTGCTATTCTAGATCCAATACTCGGGTTATTCGGTGCTCTAGCATTGTCCCATTGCATAGTATTTTCGGCTAAATCCTCAAGAAAAGTCCAAGCATCATTCTCATTTTTGGACATGAAGTTTCCTTGGCTTACAAATTCTACCATAACCCTAGATGTAGGTGTCAATCCCTCATAAATAATTTGGCACATTGCCATCTTGGAATTCCATGATGAGGGCATTGGGTCAACAGACTTTTAAATCTTTCTAAATAGGAATAAAACGGCTCGCTCTCAGATTGAACGAATGTAACAATTTCATTCCTAATCCTAATAGTCTTATGGTTGGGGAAATATTTCTTTAAGAATACTTGAACAAACTCGGCCCAACTCCTAATAGATCTTTCGGCTAGACTATATAGCCATTTCTTAGCGTCGTCCTTCAGTGCTAGAGGCATGAATTTAAGACGCACTGCCTCCTCAGAGATATGCTGGTATTGCATAAGGGAGCAGATTTCCTCAAATTGTCTAAGGAAGAGATATGGGTCTTCCCTAGAGGTGAACTTGGGCAACATACTCATGTATTGTGCCTTCAGTTCGAAGTCGCGACCCGGTATGGTGGGCATAACGATGCACGATGGCTGAGCAGCCATCGTTGGGTAGCACTTATCCCTCAGAGTCATAGGTGGTGCAACAGGTGGGTCCACTACATTCTCACCCATTGGATCCGGGTGAGGTGGTGCAACAGGTGGATTGGGGCTAAGCTCCAGACTGGAATCTAGATGAACTCGTGAGAGTCGATTGCTTAAGTCCTGAACCCAAATCTGAGTGCACCGGTTTGAATCAATTTTTGAATTCAAATTCCAAATTCAAATTCAAGAATCAATAGAAATATATTTTTTCTAAAAAATGGAAACAAATAATAGAAGGGGGAAAGATGAGAAAGGAATCCTAATCTAGAGAATTGAGATGAGAAGAGAAAGAAGACTCAGATGAGAAGGGAAACTTAACTCTAAACGATAGATAAGGGGGTTGGTCAGAAGTTTCCTAAACAAGCACGGTTCAAACAATCCTAGACCTAATGTCGCTTAAATCTAGACGACTCCTAACTGGTTGAGTCGAATTGGTTCGCTTGATTCACCTCCCTCACTAATCAAACCAAATTGGCCAGGCTGTGTATAGCTAGTGAGAGTGCTTCCGACAAAGTCGGTGCCAATTAGACAACCACTTCGCTTGGAAGACTTACGTCAACACAAAAACACCTTCTAGACACGAAATTAAATTCGATCAGCTTCAAGTCATAGCAAGTCAAACCAATCTTCTCCTTAATTGAGTCTGAGTCCTTAGGGGCCAATGTCTAATTGATTTTAATTTTAAGGCTTGGGTGACACTTTAGGATTGTGATTTGTGGGCCACGGAAGGGTGATGAAATCCCCACCGTATCTTTTCCTACGGAGTTGCCCTTAAGATAATTTAACTTAAATCTAGCAAAGATAGTCAAAAATTGGTCTTTAGTTGGGGGACAATTGCAAGGTTGTATGCAAATTAAATTATATGCTTAAATGCAATCGATAAAAACCACGCACGTACCTTGCCTCCAGCACTCTTCAACAAGAAAATAATTTACAAGAATTTAGCAAGAATAATGCAAACAAAACACTATATGATGCATGCACTAAGTCTTTCTAATTTTGCCAATTTTTTGGTCAGAGTTGAATTATTGTCAATTATGGAATTTGAGCTTAACAAGTGCAGTTCTACAAAAAGGAAATTTTCCGAAACTAGAAATTACGGGGAAAAATGCAACAAAGGTTACCTACGCACGCTCAGTCGGGTTCGCTGCCCGCTCTCGAAAATTTCCAGTCACTCTACGCGTCCACCCAGAGATGGAGACGACCCCGGAAAAAATTGAAGCCCAGATGCTTCAAACGTGCGGCGGATCCGTCGCAGATTGTTCTTTAGGTGCGGCAATTTTGCCGCCCTTCTTGCTCCGACTGTGCCCGGATTTCGCCGCGCACTCCGTTGTCTCCTGAAACGCAAACCCAAATAGTTAGATCGCACACACGATAAACAGAATAGAATCGAAATCACCAAAAATAAACAAAATCTTCGTCGCCTCCCCGGCAACGACGCCAAACACTTGATGAGAATTTAATTTATACCGCAAGTGCACGACGTCAATGAAGACATGGCAAGTACGGGTCGAACACAAGGATGGAGAGATATTGTTATTTTTGTGATCTTCGATTAAGGAAAGAAAGAGAGAGAAATAAGGTTGGTTTGAGATTTTGGATTTTTAATTTTTCTAAAGCAAGAACAACAAAAACAAATTAAAAATAAAGCAAAGATTGATGAGAGTCCAGCGGGTGGGAGTTTAGATATCGGGTTTTGTTTAGAGAAATCTGAAACTTATAATAAATCACATTAGTTATAAAGCATTACATGATAAATGATTCAACATAAACTCAAGTAATCAAAATATACTAACACGAAATTAAAATAATAACATCATTCTTCTTCTCATCACCCTAAATCCATCACCCCACCCTTTGAAGAGAGTTAGAAACTCATGGATGGAGGGAAGGAGAAGGGGTCCTAGAGAAACTACAAAAGAAAACTAAAAACATAAAATAAACCAACAGAATTTTATTACTAAAGCATGGAATAAAACAACCAACTCCTTTACAACATCGTTTCGGGGCTATTTATATCAAATACAAGAGACCCAAGTATAAAATAGGAAAGTACACGCGTCATGACACGACTGGAAAAAAAATCCGGGGCCACGGATCGAAAGGGGTGCGGCGTTTTTGCCGCAAGTTGCATGTAATATGCGGCGGAAACGCCTCAATATTAGCTCTGATTGGATCCGGATTTTTCCTGTGTGTTTATGGTATGATTTAAATATCCTTTGCGCGTCTGGATTGATTTCTTTCCTTTCTTTTGAGCTCCGAATTTATTTCTTCATATATTTGGAGATCCAAATTGATTTTTCTTTAGAACTTCTCCAAAATAATATTTTGGTACTTGTAATTTGCAGTTGGGTCCTCAGCTTTTTGAAATTAAGTCCCTGGCTACTTTTGTGCTTAAGTCCTTGGCATTTTTGTAATTAGGACTTTGAATGCTTTTATGCTTGGATCGAATTCAATTTGAAGCCAGATAATCTTGACTTGGTCTTTATGATAGAAATAAGTCTCTTGCACGCGTTTATGATCGGGATATGAGTAATTTGCATCCAGGTCCCTGTATTATGTAAATAAGACTAAACACATACCTTAGTAGCATTTATTGATATAAGATTAATCTAAATGAAAGACATATGATTCAATGTATGCAATGCATCAACTCCCTATGAGCATATCAAGCATTTTCTTTCCACTTGTGAATTTTTCAAGATCCTTTTGTAATTGAACATTCTTAGCAATTAGATCTTGAATATCATCGCTACATGAAGGTTTTGCATTTAGAGTTGTAATTTCATCAATCAATTGAGTGTTCTTTAATGCAATTTTATCATGACTAGCAAGCAATTCATTTTTCTCATTCATGATAGATTCAATTTGAGATTGTAGCTCATTGATTTTCTTTCTTGCTAGTTTATTCTTTTGACAAATTTTCTCAAAATTTTCAAGGAATTCATTGAATTCACATTGAAGTTCATTATATGCATTTGAATTATTCGAATCAATTGAATTGCGACTAGAGCAAGAAGATACCTCACTATCGTCATCGTCTATTGCCATGAAGCACATCGAGGCGAATTTGCCTTCAATTGATGAAGATGATGAGGTGTCCCAAGTAGCTTTGAGAGCTTTCTTCTTCTTCTTCTTCTTCTTCTCTTTCTCTTGCTCTTCTTCTTCTTCTCTTTTCTCCTTTCTTTCTCTTCTTTGAGAAACTCCTTAAATTGATGTGTCGCCAATTGTTCCTCGATGTCACTATCTCCTTTGATCGAATTTGCGACGACATGCATGTAGCCCCAAGGATTTCTTGACTCCCTTCTCCTTGCGGTCTTTCATTTGTATCTCATATGACACGAGACTACCCATTAGCTCCTCGATCGATAATTTGGTGAGATCTTGTGCTTCTTCGATGGCGGTCGCCTTCTCCTCCCAATCGTCGGTGAGTGACCGAAGAATCTTTCGAGTCATTTCTCCTTTGCTAAAATCCTTGCCAAGTTCTTTAAGAGAGTTAATGATCTCGGTAAAGCGAGTGTGCATCTCGCTTATGTTTTCACCGGATTGCATACGAAATAATTCATATTTATGAATGAGCAAATTAATCCTAGTTTCTTTCAATCTAATTGAACCCTCATGATGCATTGCTAATGTATGCCAAATATCGTAAGCACTTTCACAACCTCTTACCCTATTGTATTACCCTTCATTTAACCCACAATACAAGATATTCATAATACGAGAATTCATCTCTGCTTCCTTAATTTTGGGTTTTGTTGAGGATACAATTTCATCATCATTAGGAGGTATGTTTGAGTTTAATATGAATGTCCAATATTTCTCATTCTTTTCTTCCAATAGTCATAGTTTAACCCATTAAACAAAGGTGGCTTAGATGTAGATAATCCTTCACAATGATTAGAACTAGATGTCATGCTAAATTACGATTAAGTAAATGAAATTACTAACCTAATGCTCTGATACCAATTGTTAGGATCTATGGCCCTCTAATCGATAGAAAAATGCAGAATTAAAAATAATTATCGAAGGATTAAGGAAGAGACAATTGCAAACCACAAAAATGACGCCGCCGGAGTTTAGAGAGGTTCGGCACCCACACCCGGGTCCTAGTCCTCCTCGCAAGCCTTGCTCGATACCCTGAGTCTCGCTTATGGTTCCAATAACCGATCTCCGTTTCGGGCCGAGATCAACGTCATTTACAACACCGAGCCTCGCGAACAATCCTCGCCTCGCTCGTGTCTCCTCTCACAACCCGAGAGGGAGCTTCCTCGAAGTTTTTACAACTCTTTGATTCTTTGATGTGGAAGTTGAATCACACTCTAACTAACACTCTATACTTGAGCACACTTGGATATGATATTGAAGTGTTCAAGATGTCCAAAGCAACCAAATGAGGTCCTATTTATAAGCCTTTAAGCTCATCTAGCCGTTTGGGAGTTGGTGGGGAATGGACCAATAGGAATGCAAGATGTGACTTAGGCTCGGGCAGAAATCGAGACAGATTCGGTCGACCGTTATCCAAACGGTAGTACATTCGGTTCACCGTTCTAAGGTGGATAGTAGAATTGATTGGGCTCTGATTATGTCAAGTTCGGTTGACCGTGTATACTTCGGTAGACCGAAGTAGCGCGAGTATTGCGCTGACATTGTATGGAAAATTGGTTTATCGATAACGGTTAAGTGCCACATGTAAAATAGCCGTTGGGCTCCTAAAGCCAATAAGGATTCGGTAGACCAAAGTGTGTGCGGTCGTCCGAAGTGGGTCAAGTTAATTGGGCTCTAGGGACTCGATTTGAATATGACCGTTGGAGCAAAGTCCAAAACCGGTCCAGGGTTATTCGGTCGACCGAAGGTAGTTTGGTCTTCCGTAGGGGCAATTCCAGAGAACACCTAAGTTTTACTGGTGGTAAGAATTCGGCTATCCGACATGTGTTTGGTGGACCAAAACTGGGTATGATTCGGTTAACCGAAATAGGTTCGGTTTACCGAGGAATGACGGGACAGAATCCTAGTGCTCAAGTTTACATAAAACCTTATGAACTCAATAAATATAAAGTTACATGTCTTGATCCAAAGCTTTGATTACAAGTCTTGAGTCTTGATGTCTTTGTCCCAATGCTCATTTCCTTGATTGTCTTGATCAACCTATTAAGATGATTGCAAGTATACAAATATATATATGCAATGCATGTAATCGTGTTTGCTCACTTTGATTGATTAGGTTGATTGATTAAGATTAGTTTAATTAATCATCAAAATTAATATAGATTAAGGCCAAAAAGCCAACAAGAAGCACACATGTGTTTCGTGGCCACTAATGAAGATTCGGACTCAAGCCATCTTCCATCACCAAAGAAGTGCGATCAACCTCGAGTTGTGGAAGTTGAAGATGATGATGAGGTATCTTCTTCTGAAACATTTCCTTATGATGACTTGTTAAATGCATTTCACCAACTTGCTGAGCAATATCAAATAATTTGTCATAAGAACAAGTTAGGAAGAAAAGTGCATCTAGATTTATCCATCCAATATGAAGCTTTAGATAAAGAAAATGAAGTGCTCACTGATGAGATAAAAACTCTAAAATCTACAAATGTTTGTGATTCTACTGAAGATCTTATTGCCAATAACAAACAACTTACAAAAGATTTATATAAATTCACATTGGGAAGAAAAATGCTTGACAAACTTCTTGGCACTCAAACTCAATCTCTAACAAAGCATGACTTAGGATACAAGGGAGGGAAACAAAAGAAATCTACATCTTACATTGTCAAATCGAATAATTCCCTTGTTAAGAAAGTTAATTCTTCAATTGTTTGGGTACCTAAGACTACTCAAGTTTGGGTACCAAAAACTAACCCTCAAGGACCCAAACAAATTTGGGTACCAAAATCTTCACTTGCTAACCTCAAGGACCCATACAAATTTCGGTACCAAAGTCTTCACTTGTTTCTTAGTTTGTAGACAAAAGCAAGGAGAAAGGGCAAGTGGATACTCGATAGTGGATGTTCGAGACACATGACGAGAGACTCCCATGTACTATCAAGCTTAAAGCCTAAGAATGGAAGAACCATCACGTTTGGAGATAACGTTAAAGGTCATATTGTCAGCATTGGTGATTGAATCAGTTATAATAACCGCAAGTGCACGACCACATTGAAGCAATGGAAGTCGATCCTCAGGGAGGTGTGTCGACTTTGGTTTGTTCGAAGGCGAGTGGGAAACAAAGGGGAGAAGAGATCAATTAAACTAAACTAAACTAAACGAGTAAGCAACAAAGAAGGAAATGAAAGTGAGAGAAGAAATGAAACTAAGTGACTAATAGAAAAAGATAGAAATCAGGAATGGAAAACCCCTAAGGGGTGGAGTATGTGTACACATAAAATAAGTGTGATGAATGCTTACAATAAACTCAAGTGTAGTTAGTGTTTGTTAATGCATAAGAAGTACCTAATGGCAAGACCTATCATTCGAAACACTAACCTAGGTGATTAATATGAGCATGACAATTTTGTTATTATGAACATAAACAAGCATGAAATGTACCTAAACATTATGGCAAAAACCATCAAGTTAAGAGTTCTTATTAATTCAAACAAATATACTTACATTTCTCACATGCAATAATATTTAGCATTCATTCCATTTACATAACATGTATAAACATCAACTCCACCCCCAAAGTGGGATAGAACTACTCACACATTAAACTATAAACTACATGAAGAAAAGAAGACATTCTATTTATACTACTATAAAGAAAACAAAACAAACAAAATAAGCAAGCATCAAAATAAAGACAATATAAAGCTAACAAAGCTATGAAGAATTATTTTATTTACATGACTCACATTACAAGTGACATTCTTATCCACCTTGAGTTTTTGCTTCAAGGCTTTTACTCCAAGTAGAGAGAATGCCACCAAGAAATGTGTGAATACAAATGAGGAGGAAGAGTTCTATTTATAGCCATAGAAAAAGGTAATCTGGGACAATCCCCTGGTATGTGACTAAACGTATTGAAAAAATAGACTAAATACAAACTAATACATGACCCGCCAAAGTCTTAGCGGATCCAGACCAAAACCGACAGCCAATCAGCGGTCTTGGACCACCAATTGGCAGTCTATATTGTCTGGATCCGGCCTGGTTTTGGAGTGTGGTTGTCTGTCTTCATGTGTGATGCATCCAGATAGGTTGTTGGAGCTCAGGACCGAATCAAATTGCCAAAATACTCCTACTGATGGTGTGGAGTTTCTTGATTTGCTTATTGGTCCTTTGGGATTACATCCGGGTCCTTCTCTCTTGCATCTCAGTTCCCAGGTCTTGCAACTCAGTCTTTTTCCTTGCTTTTGAGTCCTTTTTGTGCATCTTCTTCTCAAACCTGCATATTTCTGAAACTTAAACATTAAACTGATTACGTAGCATTGTTGAGGTGAAAGATAACGGATATAAGACACAAATGTATGCATGATATGATGTCAATCAGTAATGTTGGCAAGCACTCTACTCCAACTATTGAGAAAGTTTTGCAAGTAGATGATTTGAAACATAGTTTGCTTAGTGTTAGTCAATTAACTGATCAAAATAACTTAGTTGTCTTTGATAAACCTACTTTCTATATCATTTCCAAACATAACATGAAAACCATATTCAAAGGTTATAGATCAAACAATATTTACATTGTGCATGTTGATAATCTAAGCAATATGGATTTTGAAACTTGTCTTGTTGCCTCACATGACGAAGCTTGGTTATGGTATAACCGTTTGGGACATATTAGTATGTCATAATTTCACAAATTATCGAAGCTTGAATTAGTTAGACTTCCGAAAATTGATTTCAAAAAGAACAAGCTTTGTGATGCATGCCAATTTGGAAAATAGTTTAAATAATCTTTCAAATCTATACATGTGGTATTAACTCAAAACCTCTTGAGCTTTTGCACCTAGATCTGTTTGGATCTTCAGTCTAGGAGGAAAAAGATATGCCTTTGTGATTGTTGATGATTTTTCATGATTTACTTGGGTTTTGTTTTTAGCAAACAAACATGATGCCTTTAAAAGATTTAAAAGTTTCTGCAAACGTGTTCAAAGGAAAAATGATTCCAACATCATTGTTATTCGTAGTGATCGTGGAGGAGAATTTGAAAATGATTCATCTTAAAAACTTTGCAAAAAATATGGCATTGAGCACAATTTTTCTTTTCCTCGCGCTCCTCAACAAAATGAGATAGTTGAGAGGAAGAATAGAACACTTCAAGAAACGGAAAGAACCATGCTTGTGGATTAAGGACTTCCAAACTACTTTTGATGTGAATCCGTTAATACCTCTTGTTATGTCTTGAACAGTGTTCTCATTCGACCTATTTTAAAGAAAACACCTTTTGAGCTTTGCTATAACCGCATTCTGAAGATTTCTTATTTCAAATCTTTTGGTTCAAAATGTTTTGTCCTCAACACTAAAGATAACTTGGATAAATTTGATGCTAAATCTGATGATGCCATCTTTCTAGGGTATTCTGATAGGAGTAAGGCTTTTAAAGTCTACAATGAAAGAAGTAGTTGTGTCAAGGAATCTCTACACGTCAACTTTGATGAATTGGCTTGTGTAGATAATTTCTCTCTTGATGATGACTACATGGATATCATTAGATGTGTCTCATCGCAAAATGCTACTTTTGAGCTCACCAAGACCCTTGAAGTCCTCCACAAGAGGATAAATAGGAACTTCCCAAGGATTGGACCTTTGTAAAGGATCATTCGAAGGACTTTGTGATAGGAGATGTCTCTCAAGGTGTGGCAACACATTCTAGATCTCATGTGGTTTGTGACTCTTATGCTTTTATCTCTCAATTATAACTCAAGAAAGTAGAACAAGCATGTAATTATGAATTTTGGTTAATGGCTATGCATGAAGAGCTAAATCAATTTGTGCGAGATGACGTTTGGGAACTTGTTGAAAAACCAACTAATCAAAATGTTATTTGAACTAAGTGGATCTTTTGAAATAAACTTGATGAAGATGGGAATGTAGTTAGAAACAAAGCTAGACTCATTGCTCAAGTCTACCGCCAAGAGGAGGGGATAGACTTTGATGAAACTTATGCTCCCGTCATTTGTATGGAAGCCATCCGTATGCTTTTAGCTTATGCATCTTTTATGAATATCAAACCTTTTCAAATGGATGTTAAAAGTTCTTTTCTTAATGAATTTATCTCTGAAGAAGTTTATGTTGCACAACCACCTGGATTTGTAAATGAAACTTACCCAAACCATGTATTTAAACTCAAGAAGGCTCTTTATGGACTCAAGCAAGCTCCTAGAGCTTGGTTGAGAGGTTGGAGAACTTATTGATGGACAAAGGTTTCACAATGGGTAAAGTGGATACCACTATATTTGTAAAATCTCATAATCACGATTTACTAGTGGTACAAATATATGTGGACGATATCATTTTTGGTGCAAGTAACCCTTGTCTTTGCGAAGAATTCTCTAAGTTTATGCAGGGTGAGTTCGAGATGAGCTTAATTGGGGAACTAAATTTCTTCCTTAGACTCCAAATCAAGCAAACTTAAGATGGGAACTTCATAAACCAAACAAAGTACACAGAAGAGCTTCTTAAGCGCTTTGGTTTTGAGGATAGCAATCCCCACAAGACTCCCATGAGTACAAGCTTAAAACTAGACAAGGATAAAAATGGCAAAGATGTGGACATTAGGAAATATCAGGGTATGATTGGATCTTTACTTTATCTTACTGCTAGTCACCCCGATATCAGGTTTGCTGTATGTTTATGCTCTCGTTTTCATGCACGTTGATTGACATCATTTCATGCTTATATTTGTACCTTATATCCATTATCTTACACCTAAGCAATGCTATGTGACGAGTTTTATGTTTAGTTTTCAGAAATAAAGAGGTTTGAAGAGAAGAGCCATGAAAGGACCCAAAAGCAGGAAAAAAGGACCTAATTGTGAGACCTGGGGACCAAGATGCAAGGGGGAAGGACCTGATCGTAAGACAGAAGGACCTAAGAGCAAAACAGGAAACTCCACACCATCATGAGGAGTATTTTGTCAATTCGATTCGGGTCGGAGCTCCACTAAACCAGCTAGATGCATCCAAGACCAAGAAACACACCAAGGCAAGCCCACCAGAAGACCCAGCCGGATCTGGGCTTTATAGGCCGCCAATTGGCGGTCTAGAACCGCCAATTGGCGGTCTGGTTAAGCCCAAATCAGCCAAGATTCTTCCTGGACTTGTATTAGCATGTGTTTAGGCTATTTTTGGTATTGGTTTAGTCCCACATCGGGGGATTGTCCCGGATTAGCTTTTTCCATGCTTATAAATAGAACTCTTCACCTCCCATTGTATCCATATCTCCCTCTTGGTGGCCATCTTCCCTACTAAGAGTGAAGCCTTGAAGCAAAACTCTAGTGGAGGAAGAGCTACTTGTAATTGAGTGAGCTAATAATAGAAGTTTTTCTTTTAATGATGTTGTTTCTCTCTTAGTTTTATTTCCTTTCATTTGCATGCTTGTTGTTTGTTTAAGTTTTATGCTTCTTTAATATTTCTTGCTTAAGTAGTATAAATTTCATTTCAGTATTATGCTTTCCTTTGCTAAATTAGTTAGTATAAGGAGTAGTGAGTAGTTCCATCCCCATTTGGGGGGTGGAGAAATATGTGATATAATAATATAGTGTATTAAGTGTGTGTTATTTTTATCCCTTGAGCTTTATATGATTTCCATAACCATCTAATGGGTCTCCACTCTTATCTTTGATATGCTAATGCTCTTGAATGAAGCTTAGCTTATGCTTTGATTAGTGGACCTATTTTATGGGGAATGATAAAGTTAGGATATGGATGAAGTTAATGTTGGAAACACAATTTGTAGTGTATGAGCTCTTGTTGCCTTTACCTTAGCTAATGTCTTGTATGTTTTAATGATGTAGTGAAATCTTAATTCATGTGGAGGCATAGTAGGGTATAGTCTTTATACTTGAGTTCATGTAGCTTCATTCCAATTATTGTCTTGTATGTTTTAATGATGTAGTCTTATCTTAATTCATGTAGAGGCAAAGTTGGATGTAGTTTTATGATTTCATGCACTACATGTTGTGACGAGCTTAATGAACACACACACACACTTCTTTATGTTCACATTATTTCTCTACCCCCTTTGGGGTTTAGTTTTTCTTGCTTCTTTTCCATTTCCATTTGCATCTTAGTGTAGTTTAGCGTAACCAACCTTTCTTCCCTTTCTTTACCTCTCGCCTTCGCACAAACCAAGTGTCGACACACCTCCCAGTGGACGACCCGTATTTGCCACCGCTTCAACGCGGCCGTGCACTTGCGGTTAAATATAAAACGATCAATCAAGTTTTTGGCGCCGTTGCCGGGGAGGTGCTCTGTCCAGACCTTGGTTTGGACGATTCGAGGGGTTTTTAATTATTTGTTTTTAGTTTTTCTTAGTTTCAGGGAACCACAAGGTCAAGGGGAGGCTACTGGAGAAGTTTGAGGAAGCGACGACCTAAACAGACCGCCAATTGGCGGCCTGGTGAGCGTTGCTTCCCTTGAAATTTTTGTTGGTAGTTAGTCTTGAAATTTGTGTTATCTGGGAGCCCAATTTTGCATGCTTTGACCTCTGGTTCGCTCCCAGATCATTAATCACTCCCCCATTAATCAACTTGGACCATAAAACTCAAAGCAAAAGATTAGACTTCTTGCCATCTAGGTCATGCACCATTGGTAGACCTTGCATGCATTTGTCTTTTCTTTGCTTTACATTTTGTCGTTGATTGCTGGCGTGAGGTATGTGCACCCACATCCCTCATTCATGCATGTTTCTTTCATGCATTAGTTAGTAAGGTGCATCGGGACAAGAGTGAGAGAGCGTTTGATTGGAGCGATTGATTGCTAGATCTAGGATCAAATCGCTACTAAGGAGGGGCTGTCCCATAAAAGATAAGGTGGGGGATTTCATCACCCTTTCCTTGGCCCCAAAAACCACTCTTAATAAAGCCTTAACTAAAAGCAAGTAGACATTGGCCCTAAGGAATTCGGACGCACTAGGAGAGTAATCTAGTCGAGACCGTCATGACCTGATCGGCGTTGCCTACCTTGTCGATAGTAGGAGGTACTGGATCTCCGGATCTGGTATCACTTGCTGGGCATTGTGGTCCTCGTTGTAGGGAGGTGAGGCGTGTCAAGGCTAGTGACCTCGAAGTTAGGCGTCGTCTAGCTTAAGGACCCATTGCCTTACTTTGTTTGAGCCGTGCTTGCTAGTTAGGCTTCTTCCTGATCCCACTACCCTCGCTAGCTCTAGGGATTCTTCCCTCCTCATCTGAGTCCTCTCCTCATCTATTCTCTACGTATAGTCTCCTCCTCTAGTACACCTTCTGTTGTGTGTAGGTTTAGAGTCGAGTCGAGCATTTTATGCGAGGTTGGGCTCGTTCTGGTGAGAGCGCTCGACTCGAGAGAGTGCTTATTTCTGAGATGGAAGATCTTGGTGATCGACCATCTCCGCCTCGTGCTCCTTTGGAGCAAGAAGGCGAGTCGTCTCGTGGTGGCGAGGGAGACCGGGTTCCATACATGGACTACCTCGGTCCGTTTCCACCACCACGTAGACCTCCTTCTCCTCCTCCTCTGACTCGAGAGGAAGGGAGATTCGGTCAGGATCGAGTTCTAGGTGCACCACCACCTTTAGCTCGACATGATAGGCCGATGACCTTGTGGGAGCGGACCCATCCTGTTCGGGCCGCGCAACCTTCTTGCATAGTTGTTCCCCCTGCTCGCGGGAACAACTATGAGCTAAAACCTCAGTATGTGAGCATGCTTCCGACCTTCACTGCCAATAAGGAGGATCCGTATATCTTTATACGCGAATTCGAGGAAGTATGCTCCATGTTCAAGCTTCAACAGCTTGACGAGGATTCTGTCCGGTTGAGGATGATTTCTTTCGCATTGAAGGATAATGCGAAGAAATGGATGTATAGCCTCCCGGCGAGCTCGATTCGGTCATGGGATGAATTTGTGACCGTCTTTCTGAAGAGATTTTTCCCTCAAAGGAAAACTCAACAGATACGGCACCAGATACATCAGATGTATCAAACCGAGACCGAATCGTTTCATGGTTTCTTTGAGAGGTTCAAGGACCTTCTCCAGCAATGCCCTCATCATGGACTTGAGCTATGGCAGCTGTGCCAGATTGTTTATGAGGGCATCAACTACAACACCCGCACATTGTTGGAGTCAATGTGTCAGGGTGACTTCCAAATGAAACCCATCGAGGAGGCATGGGACACTTTTGAGTCCATGGCTGAGCGTACCTTCGAGTGGGACACCATGAGAGAGCCACCAGCCGCCAGGTCTTCTGGTCGAGCTGGATCTTATCAAGTTGAGTCAACTATCGCGTCTGAGGCGAAAGTGGCTGCTCTCATACGTAGGATTGAGTGTTTGGAGATGGACCGAGCTCCTGTAGCTCAGGTCGCTACTCCCGAGTGTAGTAGGTGTGGACTGTCGGGACATGATGACTTGGAATGCACTTACGCTCCAAGGGATACTGAGCATGCAAATGCGATGTATCAACAAAGGCCCCGAAACGACCCGTACAGTCACTCTTACAACCCGGGATGGCGTAACCATCCTAACTTCTCTTGGGGGCCTAGTGGGGGTAACGGTCAGAGCTCGCACGCTCAACCTCAACCTCCACCTTATCAACCTCCACGCCCATCGGCGACCTACCAACCTCCACATCAAAGGTCTCAGAACCACAATTACCAACCTCCTCAGACCTCTTCGTCGGGTTATTCTAACCAAACTCCACAACCCCAACGGGTTGACCCTAAGGACTCCACTCTTGAGCAAACCCTTCACGCGTTCATTCAGAGCACGCAAGCCATGTTTTCGGCCAACAACAATACGGTCAAAGCATTGGAAATGCAAGTGAGCCAGTTGGCTAATCAGCTCCATGAACGCGAGAAGGGTCAATTACCGAGTCAACCCGAGGTAAATCCTCGGGGTACCCATTCGCAAGGAAGGACACCTTTACCTCATGCTACCTCTGAACCGACCCATCATATTAATGTGATTCATACTTTGAGGTCTGGTAAGGAGGTGGACAACCACATTGGGGTGCCTTCCTTGTCATCACCATCTTTGAGGGAGCCGGATCCTGAGGCTCCCTCCACAAATACTTCCAGGAAGGAGCCAGATCCTGAGGTTCTTTCTACATTTCCTTCGACAAAGGGGCCGAACCTTGAGGTCCCCTTGTCTCCTCTTGTGTCGAAGGAACCAGATTCTGAGGTCCCCACTCATGTTTCTTTGGACCTGAATTCTGGGGTGCCTTCGCATTCTTATGCCCCAAAGGCGCCATTCCCTGAGCGCCTTAAAAAGAAAACCTCTGATCAGCATGACAAGATGCTTGAGATGTTTCGGCAGGTTAAGGTGAATATCCCTCTTTTGGAGGTGATTCAGCAAATGCCACCTTATGCCAAGGTTCTCAAGGACTTATGCACTAAGAAGAGAAAAACTCATGTTCCCAAGAAAGCTTTTCTTGCGGCTAACGTGAGTTCCTTGTTGGCACAACCCATGCAAGTCAAGTACAAGGACCCTGGCTGTCCTACTATTTCTTGTGTGATTGGTGATGTGCCCATACACCGAGCCTTGCTGGACCTTGGTGCATCTGTTAATCTTCTGCCATATTCTGTCTACGTCCACCTCGGTCTTGGAGACCTCAAACAAACAAAGACCACTCTTCAATTGGCTGATAGGTCTATGAAGAAACCGAGGGGTGTGGTGGAAGATGTGCTGATCAAAGTGGGAGAGTTCATTTATCCAGTCGACTTCTTTGTCTTGGATACTGAACCTGTGCCAAACCCACTTGGACAAATTCCTGTCATTCTGGGGCGACCATTTCTTGCGACTTCCAATGCCTTGATCAATTGTCGCAATGGTCTGATGCGCTTGACTTATGGTAGTCAATGCGCTGATTTCAACATCTTCACCATTGGCAAGAAGCCAGATGCCTTCAATGACCCTGTTGGGGTTAACCTTATCCAGGGCATGGATGAGAGTGAAGTTGAGGGCACCTTCAAGTACTTCAGAGAATTGTTCGATGAAGATCCTGAAGGTGGTGAAGATGTTTCACCTGGGCTGGCACAAGAAGGTGCCTTATGTTTTGATCACGTGGCTAGTGAGCCACATTCTTCTGATCTTGTGGCCCTTGAGCCACATCTTTTTGACCACGTGGCCCTTGAGCCACATCCTTTTGAGCACGTGGCTTTTGAGCCACAAGATACTATTTTTATGGCCTCTCGGCCACATGCTCTTCATTCTGTATCTGCTGAGGACCCCATGTGGGTTAAGATTCAACCACCTGATACCCTTATACCAGATAGAGGTTCACCTCTCGTTCATGCCTCCTCTTTTGCTAATTCTAAAGAGGCATCAACCGACCACAATGCTTATAAGGGTGTCAGGTGGTCGAGTAATTCTGTTGTGTATGTTGCGAGCCCATGCATGCGCATTTCTGGCTCGAGAGATGGTGGGTTCCCATTTGATGTCCCTTGACATATGAAGATGGAAGCCTATTGTTGTACATAGTTAAAAAAAAAAAAAAAAAAAAACTCCTTCAGTGAGCATCGATTGTTGTGGGCCCCAACCCTTGAGTATTTGGGCCCCATTTCTTTCACGTATTTGTCTCCCTTCTTCAGCTTCTCACAGGTTTTGAGGGAATTTGGGTTTGTGTCCATCAACATGACCCCGAACGTCCCTTTGTACTTCATGTTGGTGAGATCGTTCCTTTTTCATGCATGTATCCATATAGTATTTTGCTCACATTCATTGAGGACAATGCATGAAGTAGGTGTGGGGGGGTGTTTTACGTGTGTACATAGTCGAGTCTTTTCTTTTGATTTTGTTTTCTTTTGTTTGCATTTTTAGGGTCATGATAGTGTGCTGCATTTAATACCGATATATCTGCTTGCCATGATCCTTGGGTGACTTGTTTTCTTTTGCTTGCCTAGTGCTTTAAAACTTTCACATTTCTTTCAAAATCTTCATGTGTTTTCGAAAGAAAATGTTTTGTGGGTTTTGCGTGTTTTAGCATGTGCAAAACCGTTGAGAGGCAAAGTAAAAAGAAAGCTCCCAAAATTGTCTTGAACTTGATGCATTAGGATATCTAGTACGTGGCTTTAGGATTTATCGAGTCGTTAGGATGCACCCCAGTTTTCCCTTGGGGGTGAGTAATCAGTGGGTTTCAGTGCTCAAACATTTAAAGAAGTCCACCCTGAACCTAGTGAGTCGAATAATTCGTGTTTGTTAATTTAGGAAGTTTGTTGTAGTCAAGGGCCCTTAATATCTTTTTGTGAAACTTAAGTGTAGGGGTTTTGGTTCCCATGTAGATAAATGAATAAATAAGTGGTGTTCTCTCTTCTCGCACGGCTCCTATCACTTGGGAAAGTAGGTCTGAGGGGACTTTGTGCCTGGTGCTTTCGAGTCATCTGACTTGGGATGCACCGACCGAACTCCCGTTACACGGGTGGTAGGGATCGCCCTATGTGGAGATTTGGGGGAAGGTGTACGTGATAGTGTAAGTCCTCATAGGCAATGATGCACGAAACCTGACCCTGGGAGAATCAAACACCAACCAATAAATGCTCCAAAGAAAAAGAAAAAAAAAAGAAAGAAAAGAAAAGAAAAGAAAAGAAAAGAAGAGTCAAATAAGAACCAAAATGGACTTTACACGTTGTATCACATTCAGAAGTTAAGGTTGCCCATGTCTTTCACTTAATTCCTTAGTTAACTCTCACGAATAACTCATTAGGCTAGGTGTGTGGACTGATTACATATATAGAGTCGACCCGTAGTATTACCGCATTCCATGATCGTCAAAATAAGTCCAACGAGTCGTGTAGCTAGATTGATTAATGCATCTTGTTCGGATTTTGTGGGTATATCCGCTGAAAACCCTCAGGAGACACCACTCCTCCTCCTTGGCAACAAGGAGGTTTAACGGCTTGTTGCACATGCTAAGTGCAACCGTGATTCCTACGAAAGTGAGTTAGGATTTCTTGTTTTTTCGTATGCTTTTTCCTTTCTTTGTTTTGCTCGAGACTAGCAAAAACTTAGGTGTGGGGGTATTTGATTGACATCATTTCATGCTTATATTTGTACCTTATATCCATTATCTTACACCTAAGCAATGCTATGTGACGAGTTTTATGTTTAGTTTTCAGAAATAAAGAGGTTTGAAGAGAAGAGCCATGAAAGGACCCAAAAGCAGGAAAAAAGGACCTAATTGTGAGACCTGGGGACCAAGATGCAAGGGGGAAGGACCTGATCGTAAGACAGAAGGACCTAAGAGCAAAACAGGAAACTCCACACCATCATGAGGAGTATTTTGTCAATTCGATTCGGGTCGGAGCTCCACTAAACCAGCTAGATGCATCCAAGACCAAGAAACACACCAAGGCAAGCCCACCAGAAGACCCAGCCGGATCTGGGCTTTATAGGCCGCCAATTGGCGGTCTAGAACCGCCAATTGGCGGTCTGGTTAAGCCCAAATCAGCCAAGATTCTTCCTGGACTTGTATTAGCATGTGTTTAGGCTATTTTTGGTATTGGTTTAGTCCCACATCGGGGGATTGTCCCGGATTAGCTTTTTCCATGCTTATAAATAGAACTCTTCACCTCCCATTGTATCCATATCTCCCTCTTGGTGGCCATCTTCCCTACTAAGAGTGAAGCCTTGAAGCAAAACTCTAGTGGAGGAAGAGCTACTTGTAATTGAGTGAGCTAATAATAGAAGTTTTTCTTTTAATGATGTTGTTTCTCTCTTAGTTTTATTTCCTTTCATTTGCATGCTTGTTGTTTGTTTAAGTTTTATGCTTCTTTAATATTTCTTGCTTAAGTAGTATAAATTTCATTTAAGTATTATGCTTTCCTTTGCTAAATTAGTTAGTATAATGAGTAGTGAGTAGTTCCATCCCCATTTGGGGGGTGGAGAAATATGTGATATAATAATATAGTGTATTAAGTGTGTGTTATTTTTATCCCTTGAGCTTTATATGATTTCCATAACCATCTAATGGGTCTCCACTCTTATCTTTGATATGCTAATGCTCTTGAATGAAGCTTAGCTTATGCTTTGATTAGTGGACCTATTTTATGGGGAATGATAAAGTTAGGATATGGATGAAGTTAATGTTGGAAACACAATTTGTAGTGTATGAGCTCTTGTTGCCTTTACCTTAGCTAATGTCTTGTATGTTTTAATGATGTAGTGAAATCTTAATTCATGTGGAGGCATAGTAGGGTATAGTCTTTATACTTGAGTTCATGTAGCTTCATTCCAATTATTGTCTTGTATGTTTTAATGATGTAGTCTTATCTTAATTCATGTAGAGGCAAAGTTGGATGTAGTTTTATGATTTCATGCACTACATGTTGTGACGAGCTTAATGAACACACACACACTTCTTTATGTTCACATTATTTCTCTACCCCCTTTGGGGTTTAGTTTTTCTTGCTTCTTTTCCATTTCCATTTGCATCTTAGTGTAGTTTAGCGTAACCAACCTTTCTTCCCTTTCTTTACCTCTCGCCTTCGCACAAACCAAGTGTCGACACACCTCCCAGTGGACGACCCGTATTTGCCACCGCTTCAACGCGGCCGTGCACTTGCGGTTAAATATAAAACGATCAATCACACGTCCTAAAGAATCTCACTTCAACGCTTTGTAAAAGGGTTTTGGCTATCTTAAAGGTTCTCAAGATTTTGGGCTATTTTATCCCAAGACTAGGGCTTTTGATCTTGTTGCTTATAGAAACACTGATTATGTTGGTTGTATCTTAGATTTTAAGAGCACTAGTGGCACTTGCCAATTTTTGGGAAAATCTCTTGTATCTTGGTTTAGTAAGAAACAAAATAGTATTACATTGTATACAACCGAGGCCGAATATTTCTCCGTTGGTTGTGCTTGTGCATGTCTTATGGATGAGGCAAATCCTCAAAGACTTGAAACTTGAGTTTCAAACTACTCCTATTTTTGTGATAATAATAGTGTTATCAATCTTTCGAAAAATCCAATTTTGCATTCAAGAACCAAGCATATCGAGGTGAGACACCATTTTCTTAGAGATTATGCAACTAAGGAAGATATTAAACTTGTGTTTGTGCCTACAAATAATCAATTAGTGGACATTTTCACAAAACCTTTAAATGTTGATCAATTTAATCACATAAGACTCATTCTAGGCATGTGCAATTTAAATGATATATAACTCAGACACATTGTGCCATATTGTCGAAAATTGTATTTTGATTGAGTTATTCTTTGTGTTTCCCATGTGTTTGATGTGTAGGGAGTAAGTTCAGGTTAAAATTCGCATTTCAGGCTAAATTCGGTTGACCGGAATATAACTTCCGTGCGATCGGTTTGCTTTCCCTCGATCTAGTCCTTAAGATCACTTAAGTGACCAGTCGAACTTCTTTACATGATTGGTCGACCATTGTTGTTTGACCATTGTTCCTCTTGGTTAGACTGGTGATACATCCCTCCATCTGTCTTTAAGTTCACTTAAGTAATTGGCCAAACAGTTTTTACTCCGGTCGACCGTTGTCGTTCGACCGTTGGTCATTTCAGTTCGACCGATTATTGCAGGCTCTCATTGTCTCATATTTTGTTCGATCATTTTTTTCTTTGTCGTTCGAATGAAAATATCATGCCGTTTTTACCTTTCATTTTAGTCGACTGCGTCTCTATTCTGGTCGAACCCATGCTCAAATCGACCAAAATATTCCCCTAAATTTATTGTTCTGTCACTGCAAAAAGAAGGCTCAAGATCGTCCCCCCACCGACCCAAATGTTCGCCATCCACCAACACATCTGACAGACCCTTTCTATCCAATTGACGATGATGTCCATGCCGCTTGGGACACTCGTTACTCGGTTGCTCCTTTCATTCCTTGTCGGAAGGTTGAGGTATCAGATTTCTCAGAGCATCTTGTAAGAGAACATTTAGATGCAAATAAACTTACTCATTATTTAACCAAACTTTTACCCAAGCCATATTATCCATGTTTGGTTCAACAATTCTATTGTAATGTTAGAAATGATCCTAAAAGACACATCTATAGGACTATGGTTAATGGTGTGACATATGAAATTGTCCCTGGTACAATTGCCACCGCCTTAGGTCTAGATTATTCAGGTGTTCAAATTTATATAGACCAACCTCATGTTGTACTAGGCGACACGACTCCAACTTATATGATTGAAGAACTTTATTTCACACATCACTCATGCATCCGTCACCACAGATCCTTGCCTATATAGTGTCATACAACCTTTCCTCAAACATGGCCACCACAATGAAATATCCTTGACTGAGCTTGTTTCCATTTATTGTCTCTACAAGAAAATTCCAGTCAATTGGCTTTTATTCATCTTCCTTCACATGTGGTATCAAAACGGGAAGTATCTTCCTTATCCGATGTGGCTCACATATATCTTCGAGCATCTCAAGATCAGCTTCTCAACTTTTCCCTCGGTTGTCTACAAGTATCCCATTTGCAAGACAACTTTGGCAAAGATGAAGACAATTGCTTCCTCATCTCAACAACTCATTTGGGATGAGGAACCTGAAGACGAGTCTCCTGCTGACCCTTGATGGATGTTGAGCCAATCATAGAAGGAGACGACTAATTCTTGGGGTGAGGGAGATGAAGACGCTTGGATTTATGGTGGTGGTTGGACGACCGATCATGCTGGCTCTAGTGATTCCTATTCCTATCAGCAACTCTCAGACTGCTTTGATGCCTTTGAGGCTTCCTCTTCTGAATGTTTCGATCATCTTGAAGCCACTCTGGAGGCACATCATCGATCGTCTGAAGCTCGTTTTGACCCCGTTATGTAGGGGATTGATTCCTTATCAACATTTGATTAGTAGCATATCATACATCGTACTCATGTTATATATCTTTTATTTTACCCCAATTTTGTGCTACTCAAATGTTTGTTGTTATATTTCAGGTATTAAGTAATAAAGAAGAGAATGGAAGAGAAAAATGGATGAATACTAAGAAGAAACGACTTAATGAAGCAAAATGGACTTGGCTGTCATACACAAGGACCCATCAGCAAGAGGGAAGGACCTGGACGTAAGCCTGGGGGACCAAATAGCAAACTAAGAAACTCCAAACCATCATATGGAGTATTTTGGCAATTAAAATCGGGCCCAGACTCAAACAACCGATCCGGGTACACCCCACGTGAATAATTGAAGCATTTACGAAGGCATGAGAAGATGAGTCGAATACGACAAATAGTGACCGCCAATTGGCGGCGCCAGACCTCCAATTGGCAGTCCATTTTGGACCAAGCTTCTCACGGTTGTGTAGTATGTTGTGTGTGTCCATTTTAGGCATGTTGCAATAGTCCCACACCGGGGGATTATCTCCAGTTACCTTTTTCATGTCTATAAATATAACTCCTCTTCTCCCTTTGTAAACCTACACAATTGATTGGTGGCCATTCTCTCTACTTGGAGCAAGCCTTTGAAGCAAAACTCCAGGTGGAGAGGATGATACTTTGTAATGTGAGTCATGTAAATAAAATATTTTCTTCTTAGTTAGATATTGTTTCCTTTATTCTTGCATGCTTTGTTTCCTTAAATCTTAACATAATTAGTTAGCTTGATGAGTAGAGAGTACATCCACCCCATTTGGGGGTGGAGATGATGTAGATTAGGTGATGTATTGTGATGAGTTCTTTTATTTGTGTTATTGCATGTGCTTAATGTAGATCTATACTCGTAGCAAGCTTAAACTTGTATTAGATGAGATAATGTTCACACTAGGTACTTATCTCATGTTAGCTTAAGAGTTTTTATTGTTGCTTGTAATGATTTTATGGAAATGACTTGTTATGTATAGATGCTTGATTAGTAGAGAATGCACAAATGTATTAAGTTGTATGAAATGGTTAATTGATGTTCTAATGTCCACACTAGGTACTTAGTTCATGCTTGAGAACTCATAGTTTGTCTTACCTTCATGTCTAACTATATTAGTCATGTATTCATGTAAATGTAGTTGATGTTAATTAGACTCCACACTAGTTTCTAATTGATTTCACCTACTTTATACACTTGTACCTCATGTAATGAAGACCCACTCACACACATACCTACACACCTCCACATCATTGGGGTTCAATTTAACTGTTAATTTACTCATAATTTAGTGTAATTTGTTAGCATAATCCACTCATTCTCCTCTCATTTCCCACTCGAGTATGGTTGGAACAACAACACTCACAACTCCTAGAGGTTTGACCCGTACTTGTCACGTCTTCACCAACGTCGTGCACATGCGGTTATTTTAAACGACCAATCAAGTTTTTGGCACTGTTGTCGGGGAGTTGGTCGTTGTCGTTGTTGTTTCCACCATTTCAGTGGGGTTTTCTTGTATTTTCTTTTTAATTTTGTTACTAGACAGTGGAAGAAGTGGACCAGGGACCATCTTTAAGGCAAAGAAGCATTCAAGAGGTGTTTGGGGACCAGAATCTTCAAACAATCTGCCAGTGGTGGGTTTGCATCCGCCAGTGGTGGATTTGGTGAGCCTGTTAAACTTTATGTTTCATCTGTAGCTCCTTATTGATATTCCCAGTTGATATATGCCACTGTCTACTTTATATATGCTCTGTTTTGATGCAAGAAATTAATTTTACATGCATGCTCCCCTTTTAAGACAACTGGACCTCCAAAAATTCAAAGCAAAAGATAAGATTGTTTGCCATCTAGGTCATGCATCATCCATAGACCTTGCATGTAGTCATCATTCTTTTCTTTACATTTCTATTGTCGATTGCCGGCGTGAGGTACGACACCTTCTTCACTCATTCATGGATTAGCCTGCATGCATTAGTTAGTAGGGTCGCATTGGAAAAAGAGTGAGGTGAGTGTTTGATTGGAGGACTTGATTGTTAGTCTAGGGATCAAACAACCCTAAGGGAGGTTGTCCCAGTGAAAGATAAGGTGGGGGATTTCATCACCCCTTCTTTCGCCCAAAAAATCACACTAATCAAAAAGTCTTAATCTAAAATCAAGTAGACATTGACTCCTAAGATTCAGACGCACTTAGGAGACAATCTCATTCTCGACGTTATGGCCTGAACGTCGTCCTTTGCTTAGTTGCATTGAGACTTTTGGGATCTCCGGGTCATGACTTTCTCATTCGGCTTTTTGACCTTTGACCGAGGGAGGTGAGGCATTCGGGAGTGTGGGGAGTCATGGTTAGGCATTGTCTAGTCTAAGGACCCATAGCCATCCTAAGCTTGTTTAAGCCGTGACGAAAAATGCCATGATGGTGGTCGACCGGATGAAGAACTATTTCAAGCACTAAACTCCATGTTATTTTCGGTTGGACCGGATTCCTCTTTTGTTCGACCGATAACTCTTTTGCTTATTTTTATCTTGGCCAAAATCTTCAAAACGGTCGACCGTCCCCAACCTAGTTGGACCGTTCACTTGTGTTCTAGACTTAGTGGTTCGACCGACTTGTACTTTAGCTCGAATATTTTCTTAATTATAAGGAAATGGTTGACCACTTTGCTCGTACCGGTCGACCGTTGGTGACCTGATATGTGTATTGACCATTTCTATTTTGTGTATCTTACACAACTCTTTACCAAATCAATCCCAACGGCTAGAATAAGTTTAAAGCCTATAAATAGAACTTAGAACGAACTTTACAAGTCACCATTTCTTTCTCTAAAGCTCTCATACTCGTACTACTCTCTTGTGCTCTAAATCTTCCAATTGAGATCAATCTTCCACTTGAATCATTCATTATTTTCATCAATCATTCAAGTGCCTAAGATTAGAGTTGATTCAAGAAATCTCCAACAAAGTGTTGTATTAGATTCCAGAAAGAAACTCTTCTCGGATTGCGAGAAGGTGGTCCAAGCTTGGTGATTGTTGGCTTTTAGGTCTTAATCCATGTTTTGATGATTTAATCAACTTAATCGTAATCACAATCCAACGTAGAGTACCACACATTATGCATAACATATATATTGCCTTGTGCTAACTTATACATGTAATCAAGACTCAAGGAAGAAAGGAATTCAAGTCAAGGCATGTAATCAAGCTTTTGAAGACATGTAATATTACTTGTAATTGAGTCTTAGGAACTTGTCATACTTGAGCATACTAGAGTAAATATCTTCTCGCATACACACTAGGTTCATTGTACAAGTCACACACAAATGGAAGATCAAATGGACTTGAATAGGTCACCCGGACTTAGATCGGAAAAACACTTAAACCTAAACTGCATGTGCCAATCGGTCGACCGAACCTGTTATCAGCTCGACCAATTGGATCAGTTATTTTTGTTAGCCTATCGTGTTGTACCGGTCGACCATTTTGGTCGACCGTCTACACGTGTCATTTGACTGTTAGATTTGTCGTTCTTATACAACAGTCGGATTTACCAAAACCCCAAAATTCCTTAGCCACCGGTCGAACGATGACAACTTGGCGGTTGACCGGATAAAGCATTTCTAGTCAACCTGAATGTACTGGAAGTTTTTATACTCGAACTCTTGGAGCCCAGAACTTCCTGGTAGTTTTCGGTCAACCGGTCCCTTTCCTGGTTTAACTGATAACTTAAGTTGAAGTAACTTTGGTTCGACCATTCTTGATTTGGTTCGAACGTTTCCACACTTGTATGTAAACGGTCGACCGTTATGCCCGATTCGGTCGATCGAATTTGTCCCGAACAGTGACCTGTACTTTTCTATTTTGTGTTTCTTGCACAATCATTTACCTTATTAATCACAATGGCTATAACATCTTAGGAGCTAATAAATAGAGGTTCCCAATCTTTTTAAGCAGATCTCTCCAACTTCTATTTGCCTCTTACATTAGAGAGAATCCTCAAATACTCAAAGCTTCCACTTCCACTCTTAAGATCCCAAATCCTATCATACTCTAAGTGTGCTACAGATTAGAGTGTCAATACTCTTGGTTACTTGTTGTTGTCATCAAGGTTGTAAAGGTTTCGGTGAAAGCTCGAAGCGTCCCTCTCGGATTATGAGAGGAGGAACCAAGCTCGGCGAGGGTTGTTCGCGAGCTTGAATATTGTAAAGGCATTGTCTCCCAGCTCGGAAGGGGGAGCAGATAGTGAAGACATGAGCAGAGGTCGAAGTGTCGAGCGGAGCTTGCAAGAGGGGACGTAGGAGGGTGACCGAACCTCTGTAAAAATCCCTCGTGCATTGTGTGGTTTGCATATTTCTAGTCTTTATTGTTTCCGCTGCATATTCTGTTTGTTTAAGTAGAGATTAACGTAAAATTGATTAGATAATTAGGGCCATTACGATCCTACAGGGTGTTTGCAAGCTTGAAGTGTAAATGCAAGATCTCCCGGCCTAGAACGAGGAGACAAATTAGTGGAAAACATGAAGTTTCTCAAGGAGCGACGACGAGGACAAAAATTGAAGAAAATTTAACTAAACCACTTCGTTTAAGGAGTGATTGTTAAAACGTTTTAATAAAACAGCAAATACACGACCGCGATGAAGCGGTGACAAGTACGGGTCAATCCACGGGGATGTTAGTAGCCTCTGATTTGTCCAAACTCAAATGACGAATAAAGGGAGAAGAAATTTGATTATGCTTTGCTAAACTACACTAAACTAGCAAGTAACAAATGCAAAAAAGGCAAGTAGCGATGAATTAAAACTAAAGTAAGAGAACTTAATAACTAGGCTGAAAATCAGGAAGAGAGACCCTTGAGGGGTGGAGTGAGTGTACACATGCAATAAGATGGTGAAGAATGCATTCAATGGGCACAAATGTAGGTTGTGTTTTCATGCATAGGAAGTGTCTAATGGATATGACAAAACCTATCAATCCAATCACTAACCTAGTTGATTAACATTCACATACACAAGTTAGTTATTTCAAAACCTAAACAAGCATGAGAGGTGTCTAATAGTTGTGGCAAAACTCATCATGTGAAGTGTTCTACTCTAAACAGGCAAGCATACATTCACATTTATCAACACATTTCAAAATAAAGTATTCATTCCCATTCTTTATTGCATGTGTAAACATCATCTCCACCCCCCGAAAGGGAGATGGAACTACTCACTACTCATTAAAATATAAAGTACATTAAGAAAAGGAGACATTCTAATTATAATACGATAAAGAAAACAAATAAGCTAAACATGCAAGCATTGAAACAAAGACAACGACAACATTAAAACAAACTATGAAGAATTATTTTATTTACATGACTCACATTGCAAGTAGCATTCTTCTTCACCTTGAGTTTTGCTCGAAGGCTTACTCCAAGCAGAGAGAATGCCACCAAGCATGTAGTAAATACAAAGGAGGAGGAAAAGTTATATTTATAGAAATAGAAAAAGGTAACCGGGGACAATCCCCGATGTGGGACTAATGAAACATTCTCAGAATAGACATAAACATATAACTCATAGAAGAAATCGGGTCGGATTCTAAGAAAAAGGGACCGCTAATTGGCGATTTTGGCCCGCCAATTGGCGGTCACATTTTCTCGGATCGGACTCATTTTTGCATATGTTCTTTATTGCTTTAATTAGTCATGTGGAGTGCACTCGGATTGGTTATTAAAGTTTAGGCTCGAATCTAATTGTCAAATACTCCTTATGATGGTGCGGAGTTTCTCGGTTTGCTATTTAGTCCTTTCGGGCTTACGTCCAGGTCCTCCCTTCTTGCATACGTGGTCATTGTGTATGACCGAGAGGTCCATTTTGCCTCATTTAAGTCATTTCTTCTTACATTTCAGTCTTTTTTCTCTTCCCTTATATTCTTTATTACCTAATACCTAAAATATAACAACAAACACTTGAGTAGCACAATATTGGGATAAAATTAAGGATATATAACATGAATATGATGCATGATATGCAACTAATCAGTAAGTTTTTCCTAATACCCCTTTGAGTTTTTTCATTCTTCCTTAGGTTTAGTTAACCTTCAGGGTTTTTTTATATGTAACCAATATATTGTTTCTCGAATTGAGTTAACGATTTTTAATAAATAAATTGATTACTTTGGGGAAAAATAAATTGTGTTGTGTTTTATTTAACTAAATTGTGATTGTATACTTAATTCAACACCCAACCGGGAAAAAAATCAACCCAACCCGTGCCGGATTCGGACTGGATCCGGCACGGATTCGGGACCATGTCGGCGGATTCGGATGCCATGCCGTGCCGGCCCGGCACAGCCCATGTCCCAGGTCTAAGCACAACTACAAAAAACCTACATAATTACTTGTATACATGACACTTTACCAAATATAACTCATTCCCAAGAAATGAAATTACCTCTTTCTCTACCGATCACTTCACAATTTTTTAAGTTAAGTGAGATTGTGTATACAATTCACGATCATGGCAATACCATGGTGTTTGAATTGGTAAAAATGGATAAATATTGGAAATTCATATAGGTTAAACATTAAAAATTATGTTATAAGTGATTATTCCGAAATTTCAAATCGACGTCACTATAATTTCAATTGAGCATTTTATTTCCATTTTAAATGTAGGTTGCTACAATTTTAAACTAACAAAAACCATTGGAAAATCAATTTGTAAAAAAAAATTGAACTGCAAATGTTTACATGATAAATATGTGATTTTATGATACTAAAAATCAATATACTAAACAAAAATGACAACCAATAGTAATGTATAGAGGTTTTGAAGTAAAAGATTACGAATTATAGACTAATATATGAAATTACAATACTAATAAGTTAATAAGTTGAACAAACAAGAAAACCAATTAAAATATACATAAATTAGGAAACGAAAGAAATGTAGGGAGGCTACACAATGCCTACATGGAAATAAAACCAACTTAATAAGGAAACTCAATTAAGGAGAACTTTTGCTCCTAACAAGGGATTACCAATGCAAATTATTTACTGAGGGGCTAAATGCAAAACGAGATTAGGAAAAGTTGAAAATACAAGAGCAACTATAAAAATGCAACTGCAACAGCCATTTTCCTCTTAACTATAAACTTAATCGATCATGTGCTTCGTAGATCATGACTCTTGAGATTGTTCCGAATTATTTTAATCCATTAAAATTGTGTGAACCCAATATCATTTGATCTAAAATGATAATGTTGCACATTGTGTAAATTTATATTTTATGTTTCTTGTTTTTATTTTTTCCATTCATATTTGTTGTAGAACATCATACTAGTTTATGGATCGCAAAAGAGCAGCATAACAAACCTGAAAATTAAATAAGAATTTAGATGAGTAGAATTGTCATTTCAAGGCACAAGTTAATGTTTCGTAAATTTCCTTTAGTTTTTTAAATTCTGACGATTAAGCTGGAAGGGCAACTTGCTAAATTTTATAGTTCAGAAAAACAAAGTGAAATAAAGATAAAGTCGTAGATCATGAATGGGATTGTAATTTATCCAATATATTGATATTAACTTCAAATGGCACGTTACATATTTGAAGTCAACCACTTCTGTAGTTCTGTTGCTTCCTTAATGAATGTGGAAGTTTTTTTTTGAAATGCAAATTGATTGTTTTAAGTAATCGTATTGGATGAAATTTCGTGACATGTAGGTTCTTGCAAGCATATAATTGATCTTCATCTCTTCAAGACTTCATTGCGTTTTGGTTGTCCAGTAACCATTAGTTTTTCTTGCAAATGTTGGTCTCCTTTACTACACGTCTGGTTGTTCTTTACTGCACTACACGTTTAGTAATGTGTGCAAGTTTCGTTAAGTGCTTAACTATTGATTTGCCTCCTTTACTACAGTCCCAATCAGATGTGTCTTACTCGAGCTTAACAAAGTTGCATTTCTCTCCGCTTAGAATATGCAATTTGAAAGCAAATTAATCTGAAAAAAAAGATTTTGCGAGTTTAGTTTTCGTCGGGAATTTTGACCACAATTTTTTTTGGAAGGGGTATGACCGTATTAAGTATCAAATTATCATATAAACAATACTATCTGAATATTGATTTGTAATAAATACTAAGGTTGTATTTGGTTGCGTCACCTTAACTTGGAATTTCACTTGAACAGTGAATTTCAAAACACCACATTTGCAACTACCATATTTTGCAAGAGTGCGTTGAAATAAATTTGTAAATCCTTCACGACATTTTGAAATTCCACATTTATACAAAAAAAATCAAAATCAAATTTCATGCTAAAAATTAGAATTTTAAAATTCCATGCAACTTTTTAATCTTTAGTGATTCAAATTAATAAAAATACTATTGTTATATATGTTTTAAATGTGATTTTATTTACAGTAGTATTGGTTTTAAATGTGATTGTATTCACAAGTAACATGCTTGTCCAAATATAGTAAATACAAATCACGTCATTTATAATTTATGAGTTTGTAAATTCCGTCAATTGCAAATTCCACAAAAATTACAAATACCGCATACAAATGCAACATCAGTTCTAGGGGTGCACATGGGTTGGGTTCAACCCGAAACCCAACCCGAACCCGACTGGTCGGGTCGGGTTGGGTCGGGTTGAGGAGGGGTTCGGGTCGGGTCGGGTTGGGAAAATCAAAAACCCGAATTTTCGGGTCGGGTTCGGGTTGAGGGGGTCGGGTTGACCCAACCCAACCCGAACCCGATTTTTATTTTTTTTATTTTTTTTATTTTTTTTTTATTTTTTTTTTATTTTTTCCCAAATAAACCCGATCCAACCCGACCTAACCCGACCCAACCCGAAAATAAACCCGACCCAACCCGAAAATAACCCCGATTCAACCCAACCCAACTCAAAAATTTCCAAATTCGGGTTCAACCCGACCCAACCCGACCCAACCCGAAAATTTCGGGTCGGGTTGGGTTGAACCCGAACCGGTTCGGGTTCGGGTTCGGGTTGGATTTTTTCCCAACCCGAAAATTTCGGGTTGGGTCGGGTTGAGGCCCAAACCCGACCCAACCCGACCCATGTGCACCCCTAATCAGTTCATCTTAAAAATTCACTTGGAAATTGAAATTTTAATTGCCACATTTGCATCATGTTTGGTTGACATTGTGCTGGATTTGCAAATCCTTCATGCCATTTTGAAATTCAACAATTACACAGAATTTTTCAAAACCAAATTCCATGATGAAAGGTGGAATTTCAAAATTCCACACAACTTTTTTCAACTTTATTTGTCAAAATTAAAACAAAATATTAATATTACATATGATTTTATGTACAATAGTATGTGGTTAATTTTCATGAGTTGAATACAATTCTAAAATGAGAAACTAATAAAATATCATAGAAATTTTCAGTTATCATTTCAACGTAACATGCTTAACATCAAAATTAATACAAATCGCCGCATTCGTATTAAAATATTTGTGAATCTGGCAATTCCAAACTCCATGGAACTTACAAATACCATATCCAAACGCAACCCAACAGATGAATCCATCGTTCGGAGAGCAGTGAGGGAAACACTATGCAATCTATTTGCCTACGTCGTGTAGATTGTAGTGTGAGTTTCACTTCGAGAATGAGATTTTTCTTTTGTCTGGGATTAAGGGTGCACATTAGCATATTGTAACATCCTAAAACAACGGAAAAATTTAAAATTTAACAATAAAAGAGATCTCAAGTCTAGCCGGAATGTTACTCAATAAATAACCAGTCGGTGCATCAAATACTACAGAGTTTGTCAAAAATACATGGTTACATCAATACAATGAAAGACAAGTACAAACAATCATGACGACCTCAAAATAGTCCGAAGAGGATCCTAGCTCCAAAATGTGTGCGCCTCCTGTCACCACCACCACAGAAACAATTGCGGTCCTGAAACATTAATTAAACAACAATGCCTGAGTTTCCCATTAGGAAATCTCGTATGTCAAGCTCACATATATGAATGCAATAGTACGGTAATGAACATATCATACTAGTAGCATGTCATGTCATCAACAGCAACAAGACCCTCTAAGGGTCAACAAGGACATCAGTCCAACAAACAGCAACGGGTCTCCCTCGGAGACCTACCGTAGGCACAAACGGTCTTAATGACAGTACGCGACACACCCCCACACGTGATTACTCGAGTCAAGGGATCAGTGCGGAGCGTCCGCACTTCCACGCCAAACGAAACCATGTGGTCTACACTACACCAAAGGAGTCGTAGCCTGGTCGGTCCAACAATCCCTCAATAGGTGCCCAACTGAGGAATCATCGCCGGAACAACATTGCCGGCATCGCCGGCACAACATCGGCGGAACAACGTACGTCCGGCACAACATCGGACGGCCACAAGCTGGAACATCGCCAGCACAACATCGGCGGTACAACATATGCTCGACACAACATCAGATGGATCCGGATCGTAGTCCGCAGGGTCATCATGCTCCAAGAGCCATGCATCAACATGCATTGAGATCCGCGATCCCTCAGGTATGCTACTCTACAGTGAGTCAAGACAACAAGAACAACATGCCACAATCTATCAACAGAGGTGACTCGTCCCAAGTACCCACACTCTTCCACTCGGCGGTCCCTGGGCAGACGTGATCACGCACCCACCCTCACCTCCTGGCTCACGCGCTAGGCGAGGACACATGTTTCGTGAACAGAGTTGGCACAACACAATGACTGGAAATCAAGTTCTATGCACAATTGGTCGACCGGAATAGGCAATCCGGTCGGCCATTCCTATGGGGTTCGGTCGACCGAAAGTCTGAAACGGTTGAACACTCTGCGCATCACCTAAGTCCCAACGGTTGGACCAAAGTCTAAATCCGGTCGACCAAACGTGGTCAAATCTGGAGTCTGGTAAAACACACACAAGTCCAACGGTCGACCGACTCAGGGGTCTCGGTCTACCGAAAACTGTCAGGGCAACCTAACAGTTCTAAGTCATCTATCGGTCGAACAAGATAAACAATTGGTCGAACAACAAATAAGTTACATAAGTTCACTTAAGTTCCAGTCAGACCAAAAGTCAGGAACGGTCGACGGTTTAGGTGGTCGATGTCCGGTCCGAGCGAAACATAAAGCAACGGTCGAACGACTCAGGGGTCTCGTCTGACCGAAAATTTCCATACAATCGTCCGACCCACCAGCACAAGCACAACCGATCGACCGCCACAAGGCATCGGTCGACCGCAACTATGCACCGGTCGACCGTTGGTCGACAACAACCTTGCGTCAGCCAAGGATTTTATACTATTCTCGCCGCCGGTGAGGTCTCCAACCTCCCGCGACTGACCACCACTCCACTTCAACATGAGTGAGCAACAAAAACATACTATTGAACCACCCACACCCAACAAAAACAAAAACATATCCTTCGAGTTTGAAGGAGCACACCGGAGATCACTCAACATCGCCCACACCTGACCTAAACCCCGATCTAGTGCACCTCACGCCTGTGCCTCCGCGACTCCAAGCTCCCCTCCACCTGCCGGAGTCATCGCCTCCCCAGATTGCCAGAAAGGAGGTGAGGGAGAGAGAAAAGAGAATGAGACGAGAGAGAGTGAGAAGGAGAGAGAGAGTTGGTTTTTCTCTCAAAACCAACACTTCACCCATAACCCTACCCCCATCACCCTACCAACACCCCCACCATACCCCATCACTTCAACCTCCTTCCCCGTGCAAAACACCACCTTAAACCTCCATTAGCACCCTAATTAGGGTTAGGAACATAACACATATGGGTTGGGTTCAAATTTAAAATCGACCCAAACAAAACCGATTGGATCACGTTCTTTTGAACTTGGGTTGGGGTCGGTTTTGAAAATTTTCAGAACCTTCAGGAACCAACCAACTCAGGTCGGGTTGGACCAAATTGACCAACAACTATAGATTATAACATTTTATAATTATTTATCTATAAAGTTTCGAAGTTTATGTTGAGGATTACTTTGGTGATGCTACTATTTTGTTTGTCATTTGAATATTTTTGTTTTGAGTTTTGGATTTTGCATTAATATGTTCGGACGTTAATTAAACCTTAACTCTAACATTATTGTATAAATGCTACTCGTTTTGTTGTTATTATATTATGTTTGTGTATCAGGATTTATGGTTGTTATTAAAACTTATGTTTGTACGATGCTATAGGTATTCGACTCTCTTTACTATGATTAGAACAAGACTCATATTATAACACAAACAAGATTCTCCTCTCCATAATCCATTTTTTGCCGCTTCTCTAGATTCTTTATGGATTCTTGATATCAGATTATTATATTGCTCTTCATTTGTTGTATTATTTATTGAAAAAAATACAAGTTTGCCACTACCCTAAAACAAAAATTACTTTGAAATTATTGTTTTTAGATGTTATTTTGTATGTTTTAAGTACATAACTTAAAATTGTAATATACGAAATAATATTTAAAAAAGAATTATGAATAAGTGCAACATAATATTCACATTCTAAACTACCTAATCTTTTGCAAATCACATGGGTTATGAACTTTATTGGATTATTCAATTTCATCAAAAACAATTACAATCTAAAGGATATGTAACTCATTTTAATAATTAAGAGAGTAAAAGTAATCAAACATATTACATGAAGAATCAACTTCATGGCAAGAATCAAATTCTTGATATTTTTGGCAAGAATCAACTCTAAAATGAAGAATTAACTCGTATAAGCTAATCCAATTAGTACCTAAGCTAAACTAGAGCCATAACAATGACGTGATCACACTAACAATTATATATCGAATCTGAAAAACTCAAAATTTGAAAATTCAGTATATGCAGTAGATTGCATAATATTTGATCAAATAGGAAGCTGATTGACATCAACTATATCTTGAAATAACATTCTTATGTTATACCAGGTTTGGAATTCCTCTAAAGGTCGAAGTTGATTAAAACGTTAACGTAGAAAAATAATATCATACTATTAATTTAAATGGGTTGGTATATGAATCAACAAGCTTGAAACATCTTTGGATATCCTCTAATCGAAGTTGATCCAATTTAAGTATGCGCCAACAATTAACAGGAGGAAACCAAAACACTCAGACCCACCCCAGCATAATGGACCGCAAGTGGTGGTAATATCGGGGCTACTATTGGTCCACTTTACTCACACCCATTTGGAATTTATAATAAAACTCGTTGATGACATCGATCTTGAAATTGCATACCTCAAATTTCTTCAATATTTCAAACAATTTGTCAAACCAAATCTCATGCTGAGGTGTGGAATTTCGAAAATCCATGAAACTTATTTTAACTTTAGTCATTTAAATTAATCCAAATTATTAGTATTATGTTCCGAATATAATCTTTTACATGGTAGTACGTTGTGTTTTATGCTTTGGATACAATTACAAATTGGAAAATTAATAAGATAAGATATAATCATTTAGTTGTCATAACATGTTTATCCAAACTCTGTAAATATAAATCATGTTATTTATAAAACCTGTGATTTGTAAATCCTTTTAATTACTAATTCCACGTAACTTGCAAAGTCCGCATCCAAACATAACCTAAAAGTTAATATCTTTTCATTTTGTGGTTAGATCCCCTTGTTTCTGGAAACAAGCGATCGAGCGATACTCGAGGAGCACGTTTCCATGGCCAGACAATAAGATAAAGAGGATAATGAATCATAAAACATGAAAATATAATCAGTTTGCATAAGTTGGAAAGATATTTTGAAATCTCCAAACCATGTGGAGTGTACATGAAGCTATCCAATATTATATCACTTGCTCCCTCCGGTTTTAAGCCTATAAATTTAAAAGACCAAACATGAAGTACATAGATTATATACAAATCCAGTTGATGGAGAAGGACTTCCTTCAAAACTGGAAAAACAAAGTATTCTCCTCATTAGTCATGTCTTCATTGGCACTTTGCATGTCAACTCCAACTCCACCATCAACACCCCTGTGACATCTTCCTCTAATCAGAATTCCGAACAAGCAGGAGACAGGAGGTGAGTTTGGACTGCGAAATCGACTTCTTCGTGGATTATTCAATCAGGTTGCTTTTAACTTGAAATTTTGATTAGCCTTCTTCGTTTTTGTGTGTCTTTCGTTTGTTGTGGTCTTGTTAGGGATTTGTTGGTTTCCTTGAGTAAAAGCTGAGACTTATCGTTGTTGGTTCAAATTTGCATTCTGTTCTCTTGGACTTGATAATTAAGCTGATGGGAAGTTTATGAAGTTATTGCTTTTTGGGCATGACAAAAAACTTAGGGTCCTTTTGGTAACTCCACTGTAGATCGATTTTGGGGTAGAAAACCCTCACTCGTTCCTGTCACGTTGTTAGTCCTCCATCGGAAAGAAACTGTGACGTTTGGCGTGGTTGACGTTATTCATCCATTTCTTCCCCACACAAATACCGATGTTGCCCCTTGTTAGCGCGTGAAGCAACAACTTTTCCCTCCTCCTTAAATCTCCCTTCCCCGTCTCACCATGCCACTGACAACTTCTCCTCTTATTGTGCCCTCCACATCGCATGTCGTCCGCCTGGAGCACCGCCACATCGATCACGTTCCGGCGATCGACTTGCATATGTGGAGTTCCCACTCATTGTGGTATTTCCCGCACGATCAAGAACCCCGGTAGGATCTGCTACGTCTCCCAACAAGAAGCGTTCGACGACGGCGAAAGATAGTGTGAAGGAGGTTGGGAGAAGAGAGAGAGATTCTCGTGTGGGTGTGAGAGGTGATGGAGAGTCATGGGTGTGTTGTTGTGTGGAGTAAAGGTGGGTGGTAGGTAATTTTTATGAAATGCAAGGATAATACTAGACGAATTGGAGGGGGAAAAATAAAAAAAACACAGTTGAAATCGATTCCTTGGTACCATTGGAATGTGAGTGCGTAAACTGGGGAAAAAATCATGTTTCTGAAAAACTTATCAAATAAACTACACCCATTTGATACAGTAATAAACAAAAAAACCCGTTTATACTACTTCCAGACGCACCTTAGTTTAGGAGCTTACGTAACAAAATTAATTTTTTATAAACTTGCGAAACGCGGTATGGAAATTGAGGTTTTGTTTGTGTAAACTGATTAAATTGATTTTTTCTCTTCGATTCCCGAAAATTTGTTTGCTACCGATATTACGTTTTTAAATTGATTATGTAGTAGTATTATTAGTTATCCGATAAAGTCGTCAACTATCTGTCAAACGACATTAAATTTAATATTAAAATAGTATTGAATATTAATATATGAATTCGATTTTGCTTAAAGACCTTCTAAAACTGTAAATTTTCACGTCAACCCATGATTATTTGAAAATAACATCAGTACACCTCTTATATCTCAATAATGTCTGGCTCTATCGATGGTGGTCATAAATATTTTTGCCTAGCTTCAAATGATTTCCGTATGTGTTTTACCATTAATGTCAATAGTAACATTAATTTGATAATTATGACTTTTCATTAAATTTCAATGGTTTACGCAAGTAAACCAAACTACGATTATCCCATTTTATTTTAAGTATCTTTGAAAGAAAAGTATTTTTTAAATATATGGTAAAATAACTATGTTTTTTTGTTTTTTTGGTGTGAAAACAATCAAAGTAAATGAATTTGTTTATCAATGAATTAAGGTCACCAATTACATTATTGATGTTAATTAGACTGAACAGAAATTATCACTGAAAAATGACAAATTTAGGCTACGTTTCTATACTGTGTGTTTTGCACATTAAAAAGTTGCTATGCAAAAAAAAAAATTGCCTAAATGATTTTAGGAATGCATGAGCAAATGTGCAATTTTATCTTTTTAGATGGGTATTCGAACAAAATCAAATTTAGGATAACAGATACTGATTTCCTGTGTTCACACTTCACAGCCACAACTAAAATTTTAGAATCTGTGAAGCCCAAATGGGCTCACTAAATACAACGAACGGTACTATGACATGGAATTAATAAGTTTTTCCATTTCCATATGCCTCAATTTTTTCATATAGATGTCGTCAGTGTAGTGCAATCAAATGGACATACGATTTTTTTTTCAATAGTAAGTCTAGTAGTATTTTTTATTTAGGGTAAATTACAGTTTCTCCTCATTTATGTCCTGATTTTTAAAATGGTACTCACATGTTTTAAATTTTGATTTGTGTGACACTTTAACCGCATCTCCCTCGTAAAATTATAATTTTTCAATATATTCTTCATTTTTTCTGATTTTTTTTGTATTATTACCAAACATGCTTCTAATGTATCCTATTGTAGAAATTGAATCAAGAGATCTGATTTCACTAGAAGTTTGAAATGATTGTTGCAAAATCTTACCCAAATTTGAAAGAATTCAACATCCGATTTAATTGAAACTTTACCACAAGATAGATCAGAAGTATATTTAACAAACAACACAAAAAAAGAAAGAAAAGATGATGAATATGTTGAAAAAACAACCATAATTTGTTACAAAATCAAAATTGAAGGAGTGCGATTGTGACTTTTTAAAGTTTAGGAGTTAAAGTGTTACTCCCGCGTAGTTGAATAGGGCAAACTATAATTTATCCTTTAATTTGTTATGTAAGTAGGGGTGAGCACCAACCATTCCGCTCCGGATTCGGTCTGAACCGGATCCAACCGGTCCGAACTGGTCTGGTTTTTTTATAATTTTTAATACAAAAAACGGTTGCACACCCCTAGATGTAAGGTTGGAAATTGTGACTTTTCTGTCTCTAATCATTCCTTTTCCCTTGTTTTACATCTCCATGTGATTCAGTACTTTGTATGCCCTTGTTTACCTACTCTATCCTACCCATCTCATATAAAATCTCGAGCATGCAAATGTATTTGTTTAGATTCGATATGTGATATTTGGCTATTATTTCATGATTTAGGATTCCTTAACCGAGCAAATTCTAGTTGGTTTTACCGAAGCATTCGATTTCTTAATCCTTGTTTGCTAACTATGATAATATTTATTACTTCCCTCATTTTCATGTCGTTGTCTCTAAATTTGAGGGTTTTCACTATTTATCAGCATTATTTTTATGGTATATATGTTTAATATCTGTTTTGGAAACTTGAGTTTAAGTTTTCATATATCCCTCTTTAAATCATTGGTAGCTTCTAAAGTCAAAATGTCCTCAACCTTTAGTCAATGTTTTTGTCATTTTGTATTAATATCTTTTAGACTTTGCCATTGTATTAGTGTTAATAATTTTATATCTAAATCTTCATGAATTCATAAGTTGTCCTTAGGGTTCGGTCAAAATTTATTACCATTGTGCAGAGATACACTTTTAAATTTGACAATTGTGTTAATTTTGATTTTGTTATGTCAAAATCTTCATGAATTTATTTTGCATGATGGTTTTTATTTTGTTATAATAGTTTTTATTTCTTGCTCCTTTGGACAAATATGATGCCTTTTTGCAATTTTATCTATTTTCGACTAGGTGCACCACCTATAAGTTATTTTGTGTTGATAGTATTTATTTAATTTTTGAGTTAATTAAAGTTTGCTCTCTGAACTATGTCTCGATTTCACTTTAACATCTTCTTCCCCACGAACTTTAAAAGACGACAATCACGTCCCCTATACTTTTGTTTTGTAACACTTTACCCATCTTCCTGCCCGAACTTTAAATTTTCATTATTTAAACACACATTCGTCGTTATTTTTGGATTTTTTTTGCCTGAAACACTCGTAATTCTAACTTTACGTTAAATTTCAGATAAAAATGGATATCTGAATTGCTTGAATTTTGGGTTGGATTGATAGTCAATCAAATCGAAATTGTAATCAAATATGACCTCTAATTGTTTCGGGGCATAATTTAAGGGAGCAAATTTTAATTAATCCTAATTTTTCAACGTGAACCTTTTGTTTTTTTTATATTTGTTAAATCGTTGGCATCAAAATCATTCGTTTTGTTGCGTTAAGATCCTATTGGAATATGCCTTACGTAATGACATCATAAATAACTGATATTTGGACTTTGATTCGATGTTGATTTTTCCGAGAACTCCTTAATGGGGTTGCAAAGTTCCTTTTTAGTAATTTGTCTCATTTTTCATGCAAAAAGGAGAGGTATACTTATATAGATATTTTCATCGCAATCATATTTTGGTATTAAAAGTCTAAATTAAATTAATCTATTAATGTAAAGTTTACTTTACTTTTCTTTATATAAAAACTATAATTTCAAATGTTTTTCAACGTTTTATGTCAAAATCTTTCAATGTTATTATTATCGAAATTCATGTTAACATATTATCATTTTAAATCGCTTATGTGATAGTTTCCACAAACGGCCTGTATTATGTTATATTAGATCCAATAATTATATCATTACTAAAGCATATCATACTATTTTTTTGTTTCTTCTACTTATAATTATGAACTTTTTTGGCAAAACAAATGTCCTAATCATATTTAGTTGACGTTTTTGCTATGTTAATTAACAAGAAGTAGGTTTGTATTATCAACGTTTTTTTCACGTTAATTTGTTATGCTTACAACAGTAGCCGTGCGAAGCACGAGACTAAACACTAATAGTTAATATGAGGGAAAAAAATATCAAAATATTCACCCCAGAGAACAAAATCTGAAGAATATGCAACTCAGAAACTTATTTGGCAAACAATGCACATTAAAAATGACACTACAGATGCCGATTTTACCCTAAACTTGTCCAGAACATTTGTTTCTGGACAAGATTCTGGACATCTGGAAAATAACACTAGTGATGTCGTTTTCAGCTCTAGGTAAAAACAACATCCGAGATGTCGTTTTTACCTAGGGCTAAAATGTGATTGGCCAACCCCCACCTTCCTTCCCACAGATGCCGTTTTTACCTAGGACTGAAAATGAGACTGACCAACCCCCATTTTCCTTCTCCACACTTATCCCTCACTCCTCTCCGGCGACAGAATGCCTGGAATTCTGTCTTCTGATAAAACAACGTTGCTAGTGCTGTTTTTGCTTGACGAAAAACGACACTACTGTTGCCGTTTTTATTAAATTCAAACGACAACACCAGTGCCATTTACATTCAAGCAAAAACGGCACTGATAGTGACGTTTTATTAGAAGACAGAATTCCAAGAATTCTATTTTTGCATTCATTTTCTTGGATTTTAATTCCAAGTCTTGTACACCTGTGAGAATAAAACGCAATTCCAATCTCATACAATAACAAACATACAACGTAATTAAATGGGATCTCAATCTCATCCAACAACAAGCATCCAACAACAAACATAACAAGCATCCAATAACATGCATCCAATAACAATCATCCAATAGTCGGAATGTATTAAACCACAATGTAATTACAACTAAGGTGAAGAGAATACTTTAGTAGGAATTTTGGTGCGCGCACCTCATCGTGGGACCAATCCAATGTTTAAAACCACAATGGTCATCTTCTCGTGTCTAAAATGGAATGTGTGTCTCAGGCCTCCACCTCTCCACAACAACATGTATCATATTCCAATCCAATTGCAGTCGTTGCAAACGAGACACAACACCAAATCCATCAATCTCTAACAAATCTCACACTCTTCCATCTTCCACATTCCATGTGTTGAACTGAATGACGTGCTCGACACACTTAATAATCGTCAATTGCTCTTGAAAAACATAATTACTTACTTAAGGTCTGATATAAACCAATACACAATTTATAAATTGAAAATCCAAACACTTACATTTTCAAGAATCAAACATGATATATGATCTTTTTATAGTACTACGACTGAAGGATCAACATGACCATGAGAATCGTGTGAATTTGACATTTTTGCAACTATTGAAACAAAATAAACCCAAAAAGTTAGTTTTGGGTGTAAATAAATCAATCTAAACTACATGTCTGTAAATAAAATATATAAACAAATCATAACATTATATAATTATTTATAGTTTAATACATTTTTCTCAATCAACCAAATTTCAAACATTATAAAAATATTTATATTTACATTTCAATACATTATTACCAATACACTCAATTTCAAACCAAGTCGAATCTAAACATAAAGTACATTATATAATTATGTAGAGTTCAATACATTCTCAACGAACTCAATTCCAAACTAAACAATCTAAACTCATCAAACAAACATCCACACAAATCCAAAACAATCCAATCCACATAAATACAAACTAATCAAGTAAAACATTAACAAAAATAAGCTAAATATACCTTAGAACCAATGCAAAACGTGAAACTAGCACCGAAGGCTCGAAACTCGTCGGAGAGAGGGAGGAGAGGGAGTGGACGGTTATGAGAAAGAAGGGGAGGCTACTTCCGTTTTTAGCCCAACGTAAAAATGACATCTCAGATTCCATTTTTACATAGGGCTGAAAACGACATCATTAGTGTCGTTTTCCAGATGTCCAGAATCCTGTTCCGAAACAAATGTTCTAGACAAGTTTAGGGTAAAATCATCATTTGTAGTGTCGTTTTTAATTAATGAAAATTACTGCACATGTGTCGTTTTTAATATGCATAGTTTGCCAAATAAGTTTCTGATGTGCATATTCTTCAGGTTTTGTTTTTTTGGGTGAATATTTTGAATTTTTTCCTTAATATGATTGTATTCTTTGGTTAGCGAATTGTTGGTTTTTTTATACTAAAGTTTTATTTTATTTTATATACTCTATTCTTCTCACGTCATTTTATTCTCAAGAATGTGTCCGTTGAGACTTGATCCTTAATCTTAACTATTTCATTACTAAAAATCTTTCAAGTTTTCAACTAAGCTAACTCTACTGGTTTTGGGGAAGTATTTGTTTTCGTCATCCTTGTTTACTAACTATGACAAGATTGATCAGGTTATATGTCTGTCTCGAAATTTGGGATTTTTGGACTACTTAGCACTGTAATTTTAGAGAACTATCTGTTTTGAAAACTTATAAAATTTTCAAGAGTTAATTGTTTATTTTTAGGTAGCTGATTATAGAAAATATATGTTTGTTTCATCTGTATGTAGCTTATAAACAATTTCATTTCAGTATGTACACATTTTATGGTGATAATATCCTCCTTAGAGTTCAAGAATTCCTTTAGACTTGAAAATTGGTGACGTGGTTTGTTGTGCTTCATACATGTAATTAATGTAATGATGAGTTGGAAACAAATTGTTGTGTGTATAGTTAAGTTCCATTACTGAAACAAAAAACAAATAAAATATTTACCCGAAGGGCTTTCCGCATGACTTTAATAAACTTTGTGCATCCACGAATGCACGAGTAGAATTAATACGAGTCACCACTAAGGATTGTTTTAAAAGCCGAAGGTGGGTTTGGTTGTGTAGAGTCCTTGTGTCTTTATCTTTCATTTAATCATTCTTCTCTTCACCAACTTTACCTTCCCAGCCCCATAGATCACGTACGTCAACGATCTATCTCTACTCCCAATATTGTTTCTTTACGAATTATTTGTCCTGTTGAAGACATCCATTGGTATCATATTGTCAACGTAAACTTTTGAAAACAAAATTTATTTTTTTGAGGTTCGCAAGATGACCTTAGGATTATATTATTATTATTATTATTTTAGTTATTAATTGTAGCTATAATTCATCCATCAGAATGAGGAAAACTCTGGGGCTTTCTCTGTCACTAATTCTCATCAACATAGCTGCCGTATTGGAGAAAACAGATGAGAAACTCCTCCCATCAGTGTACAAAGAAGTGAGCGACTGTTTTGGCATTGGCCCAACCTCTTTGGGGTACCTTACCTTCACACGTACGTTTGTGCAAGCCATATCCTCACCATTGGCGGGCGTTCTCGTCCTTAACTACGACCGTCCCAAAGTCCTCGCATTGGGCACTATTCTATGGGCTCTATCAACCGCAGGCGTCGGTGCGAGCCAGTATTTTTGGCAAGTGGCTGCTTGGAGGGCTTTAAATGGTTTTGGATTGGCAATTGTGATTCCAGCAATACAATCCTTTGTTGCGGATAGCTATCGGGTTGACTCGAGGGGTGCTGGTTTTGGAGTGTTAGGAATGGTGGGTGCTATAGGGGGGACCATCGGAGCAGCTCTCGCGACCGTTGTGGCTGGCAATGAGTTCTTGGGAATTCCTGGTTGGAGGTTTGCCTTCGTCGGGGTTTCGGGCTTCAGCTTGTTGGTTGGTGTTCTGGTTTATGCATTTGTTGTTGATCCTAGAAGAATGCAGAGAGGTGTTGATGAAACTTGTTTGGCTTCTGAAAGGTACACAATTCACAAATGGCATGTATGACATCAGTTTGTAGTTTGTAGTTTGTACATTCTAATTTTATATAATATAAGATGCTAAATCATGTCACAATCAAAGAAAATTAAACACCATCTAAACTTTAGTTTCGTGCAAATTCAGACCAATGCAATGGGTTTACTTCCTAACATGTGAAACAGAGAAGCACGACAATAAATCAAGATTTAAAGAAGATATAATATAAAACTTAAACATATGTAGATTTAATCGTGAACTATTCAAAGATATATGATACAACATCAGTATGAAAATTAGATTTGAATTAGTTGGGTACGGGAAAAAAAACAGGATTCACGATAGCAAATTTGGATTTACATTTACTAGTCCCTCTAATCGAACATCTTCGAAGGATAACTAATGACCTGGTAGATTAGATTTTTTTTTAAGACAAGTGATCCAGAAGAGGGGTAGTAAAACAATCATTTCAATGATTATGTTAACGACAATTAAGAAAAAGACACAAGTGACATTTCTCATGGTCATGTGATAAGTGGTATTTTTCTAGTTCAGAGGTGTAAAGTTAATTTGCCGTACATTTGGGAGGGCAACATGTAATTTAATTTGATTTACTGCTAGGAAACAAAAATCATCTCACAGTCACCACATGTAATTTAACTTAGTTACATGTAGTCCTGTACTCTACGGTGATTTCTTCTCATGGCAAACACACCCAAAACCATAAGAAGACGTTTTACAAATGTTGTCGAAATATTCAAAATATCACCTAAAATTTGATGTCTCATAAATAATATCTTACATTTGCTAAAATTATACCGTCAGCTTTACCACATTTAAGACAATCATATCATGTTAACTATGATAAAATAGATAAGTGAAACTTCTAATATTTATTTTACGTGAACATAATTTTTTTTTTGGGTTGAAATGGCATATTAAATAACAATTTTAGGTTATACTTTTTGATCAAATACGGTCGTATACTCGTATTCATGATAGTATTAAATTTTGAAAGATGTGATATTCTGAATTTTCGGAAGAATGATTATTAAATTATAACCAATATTAATGAGTATTTCAAAATGCATAGTCTTTAACGCCAGTGTAACTGACAAGTTTTTTACAGGGTGGCTCTTCTGGGGAAGGTCAAAGCAGTTCAATCCTCAATCTGGTCTGATTCTTTGGATGCCATGAAAGTTGTCGTGAAAGTGAACACATTTCGAGTAATTGTGCTCCAAGGAATTGTTGGATCTTTTCCATGGGCAGCAATAGTATTCTTTACATTGTGGTTTGAGTTAATAGGTAAGTAGAGTTATTATGGCTGCATTCATATTTCATTACAAATTAAAACCTCTCTGTAAATGCTTATGCCATTACAAAACTTCTGTTTTATGCATATGTCACTATCGCGTTCATTTTCCTATAGAAATAATGCATAGAAGGGTCTGATTGGGCTTGTTTGAGCAACTCACGTAATCGTTGACCTCTTGCCAATTGATTCGGAGTAGCTTTATCAAGATCAGAAGCGAATTGAGCAAAGACTTCTAACTCAGCGAATTGAGTTAATTCCAATTTTGATTTGCCAGCTACTTTTTTCATAGCTTTAATTTGAGCTGTGGATCCTACTCTAGAGACAAATACCCACATTAATAGCATGTCGTATTCCAACATTGAATAGATCGCCGGATAAGAATATTTGGCCATCCGTAATGGAAATCACATTAGTAGGAATATAAGCAGAAACGTCCCCAGATTGAGTCTCAACTATTGGTAAAGCGCGTTAATGATTCTCCACTATCTACTTGCAGGGTTTAGCAACAATGATGCAGCTACTCTAGTAAGCATTTTCTCAATTGGAGGAGCACTGGGATCACTCCTTGGGGGCTTAATAGGAGACAAAATGTCGCGATTCCGCCCCAATACAGGTCGAATCATGTGTGCGCAATTCAGCTCATTTATGAGTATCCCATTCTCATGGTTCCTACTAAAACACATTCCCCAGACCACCACAAGTTGGAATGTTTATGCAATCACATTGTTCTTTATGGGCATCACTATAAGTTGGTGTTGTGCTGCTACCAACAACCCAATATTTGCTGAGGTTGTCCCCTTAAGGCACCGGACGATGATTTACGCATTCGATCGTGCTTTTGAGGGCACGTTTTCATCCTTCACAGCGCCCATTGTTGGGGCACTTACTGAGAACTTTTTCAAGTACAATTCAGATAGTACCACATTACATAGTCGATCAACAGAAGAAGCCTATGCATTGTCGAGAGGGTTGTTCGTGATGATGGTTTATCCATGGGGTCTTTGTTGCCTATGTTATAGTCTTCTCTATTTTTATTACAAGACGGATAAGGAGAATGCAAGTTTGAAGGACCAAGATGACCTAATACGTGAGGCTTTTCCTTGCCTCCTTGCTTAAGCTGCTACGAAATCTGTAACATATATTCCACTCGCAAGAAACATCTGGACTTCTGTAATATTTGTCTGAACTAAAAAGAGTTACATGTAAAGACATCGATAGTGTGGGTATAACATATAAGAAATGATTTGAATGCCACATAATGTTAGGTTTTCAAAATTATCATATCAGAGAAAGCGTAAATTGCAATTTCAAGAATATACCTAGGAAATATGACCCGTTTCATTTTGTTTTTGTGTGGTAATTAATATGAATGTACAAGGGCGATAAAGCTCCTTTTATTCTTTTCTGGTGTGGTGTCAAGGGTTGATGTTGTAATTTGTGGAGATCTAAATCTAAATCTATGTCGTAAGAACTATATAAAAATCATGTTTCGAGAAATACTTATTGTATTGTCCTCGAAAAAGCAGAAAATTTAAAACCGAAATTCAAAAGATAAGATCAGAGTGAAACGGAAAAATTACTCATATAAGATTCAACAAGGTGCACCATTACGAAAGATTTCAAATTCGATTACAATCGAAGACAAGAATGTACAAAATACAGATAATATCAACCTATGAGATAAGACTGGAGGATCCGGTCCTGGTGTGTGCTCATCCTCAATCGTCACCCACTCAGTGCCTTATGAGGCCCTCAAATGCAAACATAATAAGATGTCTGAATTTTCATAACAAAACTCCATATACCAATCCCATCTATAAATATAAATGCACAGTACAATGACCCTATCATACTAGGATATGATGGTGCAAATAATGCAAAAGTAAAACCTTCCCCATTTACGGTAAAATAAGGACAATGGTCCCACCAACAATATCAGATCCGCCAAGAGGACCTACCGTAGGCACATGCGGTCTTACGAAGAGTACGCAACACACCACACTCGCGACTGTACTAATCATGAGGGTTCGGTGATGGTCGCATGCACTTCAACGTCTTAGATACATATACGATTTCATGAACATCAACGTCACATCCGCCAAAGCCGTCGCTCTGGTCGGTCATACTCGTCGGGCTGTGCCACAACTGAGCGATCATATCTGCCAGAATAATCGTCGGTCAGTCATCTCCGCCGCCATCAAGGTCGGTCGGTCATCTCGCTACGTGGAGCTGCGTAACAATGCAATGCATTGGGATCCACGATCCCTCAGGTCTACTACCTAGAGTGACTCCATGAAATGAAACATGCTGTACTAAACCTCATAAAAAAACAAGGTGGCACATGTTGTACTAAACCTCATAAAAAAACAAGGTGCTCATCACACCCACTGTCACGTCCCGGCTCACGTTCAAGGTGAGGACACGAGCTTCCGAGGAAACAACAAGACACAAGGCAAGAACACAATTAGGGCACCAACGGTCGAGTGTTTCCTTATGAATAGGGAAACGTTCAAACAGAAGCACAAGGTGGTCAAACACTGGGGCTAAATCTTAAGTTAGCAGTCGAACAAATGTCTGTGGGCGGTCGACCATTTAAAAAGTCTTGGCCAGGATAAAATACTATAAATGAGGATTAATCGGATCCAAAGGGGAAACCGTCCGACTGAAAATATTAGGGACTTCTCAAGTCCGGATTATTCTACATCCGGTCGACCGCCAACGAGGCATCGGTCGACCGATTACTGGGTTATGCCTGACCACACTAGGTAAGACCTAGGCGTTGCCTCACTGTGTCCGTTTGACTTTGTAGCATAACACTCCGGATCTTTGGTTGATCCCAACTACTGCATCTCAACTTACATGCATGTACGCCGAGATGAGTATCTCATCCTCCTTTGTAGACCACACCTTTTCCTTGTTCGCCGTATGGGTCATTGTGGGACATGATCGGTGAAAAGGTTTATTTCGTTTTTGTCATTCACATCCGGAGTATTGTCACAACGAACAACACTAGTTTCCCCACTTTGGTACCACCCATACATTTGATATTGGTTTTGTGTATTCCTCTTTGGGTCGTGAGGTTGGTATTTTTGGTATGGTGGAACTTGTTGGTGTTGCTCATAAGGTTGGTATTGGTCGTAAGGTTGGTACTAGGGAAAATGGGTTTTGATGTGGTGGGTAATGCGGATATCCTTGGGGAAATAATGGGCGTTGGTTGTTTCGTGGACGACGTTGTTCACGATTGTCATATGGGGAAGACATTGTAAGGTGAGAGGAGTAAGAGTGGAAGATTGGTGAAAGGAGTAAGAATGGGATGTTGGTGATAGGAGTAAGAGTGGGATGTTGGTGATAAGAGCAATAGAGGTTAAATAAGAGAGGTCAGAGTGTCACATTTTTACTGTGCAGTCACGCGATAACTGTGTTATCAAAGGTTTAGTGTAGAGTCAGGAAATTGCTTTGGTCTGCGATTCGGTGCAATCACGTTTTCATTGTGTAGTCACATGATAACTGTGTTACAACGAGTTTAGTGGAGAGTTAGGAAATTACTTTGGTCTGCGATTCGGTGCGATCACGCTTTCACTGTGGAGTCACGCTGTGTTACCACGAGTTTAGTTTAGAGTCAGGAAATTGCTTTGGAATGCGATCCGATGCGATCATGCTTTCACTGGGCAGTCAAGCGATAACAGTGCTACCGTAGGTTTATTGCAGGGTCACGAAATTGCTTTGGTTTGCGATACAGTGTAATATGTAATATATTTTAATTTATGGAATTTCAATTATTGTAATATGTAGTGTGATTTATTAATTATTAATGAAATTTTCGTTGTTTAATAAAAAACACATGTTAATTAATTAAATTAATCTAATTACAATAATAAATTGGTTATGTAATTTGTTGATTATTGCGAAAGAATTTTTTAAAAAAGTAAAAGAAAATAATGTGGAGGAACGAGAGTGTTGAATTTCTGGGTGAGTCTAATTATATCTAATCAATTCCCTAATTAATATGCAGCGGAAACGACAATTAAAAAAATAAAGGGAAGAAACAATGCAAACCACAATTGGACAAGGCGAGTTATAGAGGTTCGGTACCTCACCCGGGTCATACTTCCTCCCTTGCAAGCTCCGCTTGATCTCCCTCGAGCTCCGCCTACGTCTTCACTAACCACTCCCCGTTCTGGGTCAGGAGAGAACGCCTTTTTACAAACGAAACTCTGACCCTCGCATGTTTGGTTTCTTTCTCTCACAATCCGAGAGGGATGCTTCTGACTTTCACTGAAACCTTTAAAACGTTTGACAAAGAAGGTAACCAAAGTATTGGACACTCTAACTTGAGCACACTCGAGTATGATATGGAATTTGGTCAAGTAGTGAAGTTGTAGCTTGGAGTGAATAAGGTTGGGGATTTGAAGATTGGGAGAAGTCTCTCTAGTGTACGAAGCAAATAGAAGTATGAGAGTTGTGTAAATAAGGTGTGTGAACCTCTATTTATAAGTACCCAAAGTTCTATAGTCGTTGGAGTAGATTTGGTTAATGTTTGTGCAAGTACACAAAATAGAAACTAAGGATGAAGGGTTGACCGTTTCCATGAGGATAAGGAAACGTTTGAGCCAATAAGACAACGGTCGAACCTAAATGGCTATAACTTAAGTGAATGGTCAAACTAAATCTAGGGGACGGTCGACCGTTCTGAGGGTTTTGGCCATGTAAAAGATTGGTGGTTGAACGTAATAAGGAAGTCCGTCTGACCGAAAATAACAGGCACTTTTGAAGCACACAATGTCTACATCCGGTCGACCGGCAATAAGGCATCATTCGACCGGTGGCCAAATATTGTTTAGGGGTTAGGTGAAATATACGAATACGACCATTGGGGTATATGACAAATATAATGGTCGTCCGAAATTACGGGTTACTGGTTGACCAAAAGGTCAAAAGAGGTCGACCGGTTGGACTGATAAAACTCACTTTAGGTTAACTGTTTAACTCGTACAAACGGTCGAACGGAAAACTGGTTTCAGTCAACCATTTCACACAGACAATTTAAGGTTTAGATGTGTGATGTTCAGACCTAGGTTTGGGTGATCTATTGAAGTCCAAATGATATGAAATTTGGTGTATGACTTCTAAAAGGAACCTAGTATGTATGTGAATAAGTTTTAACCCTTGTATGCTCAAGTTCAAATATATTCCTAAGACTCAAATAAAGGCAAAATTACATGTCTTCAAATAGTTTGATTACATGTCTTGACTTCATTTCATTCTTCCTTGACTCTTGATCACCTATAGATGTTAGCCAAATACAATATATATTTTATGCCTAATGTGTGCTACAATTAAGATTATGTTAGTTAAATCATCAAAACAAGGACTAATGCCAAAAAACCAACAATAGAGAGAGAAAATGATGTGGATGCTGGGTGCCTGAGGTATCCCATACACCACTACGGGTGACCAGGAGATGTGTGCAGGGTTTAATTGATGTTATATTTTTAATCTTAACAAATGTTTATTATTACTATTTCCATCAAAACTTAGATTTTTACCTTAGCAAATCACGATTGGCATGCCCAATAATGAATTTTATTGTCTACTATTATTTTGATCTGGACGCCCACCATAACGGTGACGTGGGTTGCCAAGTGTTGGCTTTTTGGCCTTAATCCTTATTTTGATGATTTAATCAACCTAATCTTAATCATAAGTAATGTAGAGCAGCACACATATTGCATTGCCTATATATTGCATGTGCTAACCTCTACAGGTGATCAAGACTCATGGAAGGAAGTAAATCAAGTCAAGATTTGTAATAAAGCTATATGAAAACTTGTAATCTTGATTTTATTTTGAGTCTTAGGAACATGTGTAAATTGAGCATACAAGAGCTAAAAACTTATCACATACACACTAGGTTCCTTAAAGAAGTCACACACAATATTTCACCTTATTTAGAGTTCATTAGATCACCCAAACCTTAGTCGGAAATCACTTAAAACCTAAACCCAGAATTTCTGTGTGAACCGGTCGACCGAACATGTTCTCAGTACGACCGGTTTATAACATACTCTCCACAGTGATTTTACCGAACTCTACCGGTCGACCGATTCTACCTTTTCGGTCGACCGATCCCGGATTTTAATATGGCCGTTATTTTGTCGCATTCCTTCAACGGTCGTATTCGTATTAAAACAAAATACACCCCCGTATACTTTACCAACGGTCGAACCATCTGCCCTGTCCGGTCGACCGTTTAATCGTGTCAAAAAATCCCTGCTATCGGTCGATACTATTTAGTTCAACTGATCAAAGTTTCCTTCTACCGAACCTTAAGTTCGGTCGACCGGTAACCTAGTTCGGTCGACCATTTCATTAACATACTTAAGAGTTCGGTCGACCATTCCATATTTCGGTCGACCGTGTCTTTAATGAACCTAAGAGTTCGGTCGACCGTTGCACCTTTCGGTCGACCGTTTCTGGACAGATTTGCAGCCCGATTTTATGCTTTGTGTGCTTTGCACAAAACCCAATCAAATCTTGTCCAAATGGCTAGAAATCTTTAGGAGCTTATAAATAGAGGATCAAACTTAGTTTTACACAGAACTCTCCAACTTCCAATTGTACAATTCATTAGAGAGAAGCTCTCAATCCTCAAAGCTCCCAATCTCACTCCATAAGCCTAAATCCACACTTAGTGATCATATCCTCATCCAACTCAAGTGTGCTCAATTAGAGAGTGAGTTCCACTCAAGTTACATTTGTTGTCAAGAGAGCAAGAGTCTTGGTGAAAGCCCAAGACACAACTATAGACTTCAGTGAAAGCCCGAAGTGATCCTTCTCGGATTGTGAGAAGAGGATTCCAAGCTCGGCGAGGGTTGTTCGCGAGTTTGACGGTTGTAAGACTTTGTCTCCCGGCCCGGAACTCGGTGATCCGAGCGGAGCTTGCAAGAGAGGACTAGGACCTGGGTGGGGTGCCGAACCTCTATAAAAACGCCGAGTCGATTTGTGGTTTGCTTGTTCCTTTTCCCTACTAGTCTTTAAATTGTTTCCGCTGCGTTTATTGTGTGATTAGTTAGGGATTAGCGTAAAAGTGATTAGATTAACCCGACCCACACGACCCAACATTTGGTATCAAAGCCTTGTTAGCTAAATTTCATTACTTTACCATAATTTTAGCATGGCTTCAACATCTAATCACATAGAGGGTTTATGCACCACAAGGCCTCCTTTGCTTAATGGGTCAAACTATGATTATTGGAAAAATAGGATGAAAATCTTTTTAATATCAAATGACCTTAAGTATTGGAAATTCATTCAAAATCCATACAAACCCCCAAATGAAGATGAGTTAGATTCTCTATCTAGGGCTCAAATGAAAGAAGTTGAAATGAATTCAAAAATCATGAACATTCTTTGTTGTGGCCTTAATGAGGGAGAATACAATAGAATTAGGGGTTGTGAAAGTGCAAATGAAATATGGCATAGGTTACAAATGCATCATGAGGGTGATAGTAAAACTAAAGAAACTAGGATAAGTCTCCTCATGCATAAATATGAAATATTTTCTATGCAAATCGGTGAGAACATAAGCGACATGAACACTCGCTTCACCGATATTACTAACTCTCTTTTGATTCTTGGAAGAAGGATAAATGAAGGAGAGATGACTCGAAAATTCCTCCGGTCATTGAGCAATGATTGGGAAGACAAGGTCGTCGCAATTGAAGAATCGCACGATCTTTCCAAATTGAAGATGGAGGAACTCATTGGAAATCTCATGGCCTATGAGCTTCAATTGAGTCATCGAAAGGAGAAGGAAGCTTCCATGAAAACCTCCACGGTGGCATTACATGCAAACTTTGATGAGCCAAGGAGAGTGGAAGAAGAGGACATTGAGGTCATTGCCCAAGACTTCTTCAAATACCTCAAGAGGGATAAGGGAGAAAAGAATGAAAGAAGAGATAGAAGTAAGAAAAGAGAAAAAGAAAAGGAGAAGGAGGAAAGTGAAAATGAGAGAAAAGAGAGGGAGAAGAAAAATGAGAGAAGAGAGAGGAAAAGAGAAAAGGAGAAGAGGAAGAGGAAAGAAAGGAAGGAGGAAGCTCACAAAGCCACTTGGGATGACTCTTCATCTCCATCATCATCATCCTCTTCCTTGCAAAGTAGAAAAGAGGTTGCCCATTCATGCTTCATGGCTATTGAAGATGAACAAAGTGAGGTAGCTTCTAACTCCTTTAAATCTTATTCCACTAGAAGTAATTCATGTTAAAGTAAATCATATTCTAGTTCTAGCTCTAAATCTAATGCTAATGATGAATCATATACACATGATGAGCTACAAAATGCATTTCATGATTTAGTTAAACAATATGAGATCATTTGTGAAAAGAACAAAAATGCTAGAAAACTATAAATGATCTCAAATGTCAAATTGAATTAATCATGAATGAAAAGAATGAGGTGGTTGCTAGACTTGAATCAAATGACTCATCACTTGCTAGTCTAAGTAAAACACCGATTGTTGATGAACATTTAGATCTTAGAGCTTCAAATATGCAACTAAGGAAAGATCTAGAAATGTTCACAAAAGGAACAAAAATGCTTGATATGCTTTTAAGTAGTCAAAGACAATCCTTAGCTAAAGATGGTTTAGGATACAATGTGCAATTGAAAAACCATGTATCTCATACTACTTTAAATGGCAAGCATTTATTTGTTAAGTCTATTTCCTCAAGTGTGTGGGCACCCAAAACCAAAATGGTTTGGATCCCAAAAGCAAATGTTCAAGGACCCAAAGTTGTTTGGGTACCTAAATCTACACTTATAGAAGCTTGATGAGGAGATTGGTGGTGACCGGACGAGCCAAAGTGTCAAATTCGAATCCGGTTGCATCACCAAGTCAAGATTGGAGCTAATAAATATTCAAGTTTGGTATAAAATTTCTATCTTTGAATTTTCTGAAAAATTAGCTCTAATCTAGTCTATATGCTTAAATGTCATACATTTAGACTTTAATTCATTGCAAATCATAAACCCTATTCATTGCAAATCATATATCACATCCATTGATTATAAATGTCAAATTTTGAATGAATGTTAGAATAAGGCTTGAGTAGAAACATAAATGAACTTAACTTGAATCATACTCTTAGTTTCCATATAGCCTTATTAATAGGGGGACCTTAAATGTTATATCTTTTATTAGTGTAATGAAGTGCAAAATTTAGGGGGAGCAACTTCATTTCAAGACATCCAAATTCTATGCTTAAAGTCATAATTATTTTTGTTTTTGATGGATGTCAAAGGGGGAGAGATAATTAAAGGGGAGCTACTTGAAAATTGGTTAAAATTGGACAAAAACTATGCACATCCATAGGGGGAGCATTTACATGCATAGTTTACACTTAAAATTTTCAAGTATTAAGATATAGGTTGTCATCATCAAAAAGGGGGAGATTGTTGGCTTTTTGGCCTTAATCCTTGTTTTGATGATTTAATCAACCTAATCTAAATCATGAGTAATGTAGAGTAGCACACATATTGCATTGCATATATATTGCATGTGCTAACCTCTACATGTGATCAAGACTCATGGAAGAAAGTAAATCAAGTCAAGATTTGTAATAAAGCTGTATGAAGACTTGTAATCTTGATTTTATTTTGAGTCTTAGGAACATGTGTAAATTGAGCATACAAGAGCTAAAAACTTATCACATACACATTAGGTTTCTTAGAGAAGTCACACACAATATTTCACCTTATTTGGACTTCATTAGATCACCCAAACCTTAGTCGGAAATCACTTAAAACCTAACCCCAGAATTCCTGTGTGAACCGGTCGACCAAACATGTTCTCAGTTCGACCGGTTTATAACAGACTCTCTCCACAATGATTTTACCGAACTCTACCGGTCGACCGGTTCTACCTTTTTGGTCGATCGATCCCGGATTTTAATATGGCCGTTATTTTGTCGTATTCGTTCAACAGTCGTATTCGTATTAAAACAAAATAAACCCCCATATACTTTACCAACGGTCGAACCATCTGCCCTGTCCGGTCGACCGTTTAATCGTGTCAAAAAATCCCTGCTATTGGTCGATACTATTTAGTTCAACTGATCAAAGTTTCCTTCTACCGAACCTTAAGTTCGGTCGACCGGTAACCTAGTTCGGTCGACCGTTTCATTAACAAACTTAAGAGTTCGGTCGACCATTCCATATTTCGGTCGACCGTGTCTTTAATGAACCTAAGAGTTCGGTCGACCGTTTCTGGACAGATTTGCAGCCCGATTTTATGCTTTGTGTGCTTTGCACAAAACCCAATCAAATCTTGTCCAAACGGCTAGAAATCTTTAGGAGCTTATAAATAGAGGATCAAACTTAGTTTTACACAGAACTCTCCAACTTCCAATTGTCCAATTCATTAGAGAGAAGCTCTCAATGCTGAAAGCTCCCAATCTCACTCCATAAGTCTAAATCCACACTTAGTGATCATATCCTCATCCAACTCAAGTGTGCTCAATTAGAGAGTGAGTTCCACTCAAGTTACATTTGTTGTCAAGAGAGCAAGGGTCTTGGTGAAAACCCAAGACACAACTATAGACTTCGGTGAAAGCCCGAAGTGATCTTTCTCGGATTGTGAGAAGAGGATTCCAAGCTCGGCGAGGGTTGTTCGTGAGTTTGACAGTTGTAAGGCTTTGTCTCCCGGCCCGGAACGGGGAGCGGTTAGTGAAGTCGTAGGCGGAGCTCGGTGATCCGAGCGGAGCTTGCAAGAGAGGACTAGGACCTTGGTGGGGTGCCGAACCTCTATAAAAACGCCGAGTCGATTTGTGGTTTGCTTGTTCCTTTTCCCTACTAGTCTTTAAATTGTTTCCGCTGCGTTTATTGTTTGATTAGTTAGGGATTAACGTAAAAGTGATTAGATTAACCCGACCCACACGATCCAACACCATGCGCCGATGACGTGGGTTGTCGTAACTTCTTAATTCAAATTTGAAATTCGTGTTTCCTTGAAACTCCGATTCTAGGTGGTTACAAATTTTACCTTACAAATTTGAATTCGTGTTTGCCGTTTGCAGTTGTTGCAAACATCTTTGGGATTTCAAGACGATCTTCGTTGCATTGGTGTTATTCCTCTTCACTTCTCTTTGTGTTTCTTGGGTAAATTTAATGGTAGATGGATTGTTTACTTATAGATGTTTTTAACCCAATCATCACTTGCATGTTTTTCCCATGCTTGTGTTAATCCAGTGACCAGGTACATGTTAATTGCATCAATCATAGGTTGGTATGTGTGTAGGTCAGTTAAGAATGCAAAATCAAGAAAAGACTTACAAGAAATGGGTCTAGGAAGGGACCTACATATTGGTTGTAGTGCTAACGACAAAACAGTCCATCCACTAGCTTCATTAAGGATGAGTTCTAGTGAGATAAAAGCTTTTTGTAGCGATCTTCATTCAGTGAAAATGCCAGATAGGTATTCATCCAACTCGAAGAATTGCAAGATTATCTCATTAAAGAGTTATGATCATCACATATTCATGCAAGATTTGTTACCTCTGGCCATAAGAAAGAGTCATGGTGTTAAAGAGTGCGAGAAGCAGTCCTTAACTTGAGTTCGTTTTTTCGCATTTTGTGTTTGGAAAGTAAACACCGCTGAAGATTTTGAACATCTAGATAGGAACATTGGTAATATTTTATGCCGGTTAGAGATGATATTTCCACTGTGTTTTTTATGTTATGCTGTATCCGCCTGTTCATCAAGCTTGGAGGCATGATTGGCTGATCTGGTCTACTATCGTTTGATTACCCGTTCAAAAGATACCCCGACAGAACTCAACATCCCAGATGCCGAGTTCACTTTTTTAAATGAACTCAACAGCCCGGATGTCGTGTTTTGTTTGCAAAACACTGTAGGCAAGATGTCGAGTTCAGTTTAGTTGGTTAGACTGGGAGCAAACATACCCGTGTGCTCCTGAAAATACCAAGTGTCCAAACACGGTATCTTGGGCGCCGAGTTGAAATGAACATGGCATCCTATTTGTCGTGTTCCTTGTAATAACTCGACGTTACTGATGCGGGGTTCAGTTTGAACTCTAGACTGATAGACCATAATCTTGGTTGAGGTGAAAAAATTCCGTGTCAGAACTCGACATGCTAAATTCCGAGTTCTTTGAATTTTTCATTTTTAAAGAACTAAAAATCTTAGTTGTTGAGTTATGTAAACACTAAAATCGAAAACTTGTCGTCACCACGTGTCGTGACGTGGTGGCAGTGGGTTATGAGATTTGTTTTTGACAGACTTACTATGAGAATTTTAAAAAAAAATATTTCAAAATGTTTTCTAATATTATACATATATATTATATTCATGGGTGGTATCTGCAAATAACCCATCGCAATCGCTCCTTCCAATTTAACTTGAAATAATTATAATAATAACTAAAGCTGAGTCAGCTTAAGTAAGATATAGATTAGATTGGATTAGATCATATTAATTTAAATTAGATATAAATAAACTTGTGGACCAACACGTGCTTTTCCTACTCAATTGGAGAAGCAAAATTTCTTCCCCAACCATCTCAACACAACCACCACATCTTCCCCTTCTTCCTTCTGCAGAAGCAGCAGGATTCAGAGCAAGGAGGAACATTTAACCATAATCTCGCTTAATTCGTGATGGATTCTACTGGGTAGGTCTTAGCTTTGACTTTTGTTCTTTGGTACTTCTTAGTTTGATCTAATTTGCCCCTTTTGTGTGATATCTTCTACCATTTTTTACGAAATTGCTCTTCATTTTTGGTTGTGATGCCCGGACATAACTGTGATACTGGATTGATTATCGTAGCCCATTTTGTGTGTTTAAATTTTCGTTAAATGAGACTTGTTATGATAATTTTTTCAAGAAAAATAAGATAGAAATTGACACACAGACAACATGATCTTACAATAGTCACATCTAGTTTATTCATGAAAAAACGACATTTAGCATCTTATCTATGTTTATCATTATTTTTTTGCTTGAGAAATGAAATTATTGCTGAAAATTTTAGTTAGAAGAAAATCATCAAAATATCTTGTTTTTGGTCATTATCGATCAAAAGTTGCAGGTCATCCTTCAACTTTTGCTTCCCATGATTTCCCTTAAATATAATTACAAAATTATAAAATAGAGTGATAGAAATGAATGGACACAACATGACTAATTATTCGGCCTAACTAAGTCATTCATTATTTTATAAGAAAGAAGAAGATGATGGGGCTTTCTCTATCACTAATTCTCATCAACATAGCTGCCCTATTGGAGAAAACCGACGAGAGAACTACTCCCATCGGTCTACAAAGAAGTGAGCGAGTGCTTTGTCATCGGCCCAACCTACTTGGGTTACCTGACATTCACACGAAGCTTCGTGCAAGCCATATCCTTAAGTCAACAGTTTTGGCAAGTGGCAGTGTGGCGAGCGTTGAATGGGTTTGGTTTGGCGATCGTGTTCCCGACCGTCCAATCGCTTGTTGCTGATAGTTATCGGGATGACTGGAGGGGTGCGGGTTTCGGTGTGTGGTTGGCGATTTAGGGGGCACAAGTGACGGTCGTGGCCGGCAAGGATTTCCTGGGAGTTGCCCCGTGGAGGTGTGCTTTCGTTGGGATTGTGGTTTTCAGCTTGATGGTTGGTGTTCTTATTTATGTGTTCGTTGATGATCCGAGAAGGAAGGAATGCTGTTCGAGTGGAACTCATTTGGCTTCCGAAAGGTACCATGAGAATCATGTTTTTTTCTTTTCTTTTTTATTTCGGGAGGCTTGTTGCTGTATGCTGTTTTTGTTTTAACTTCAAATTCATGGGTAATGTTTATTAAGAATAATAAATTGTAGATTAATTCTCAGTCAGTTTTTGTTTTTGCTTGCAAGATTTTACGCATTTTTAGTTAACACCAATTGATTTTAATTAACCCAGACAATCAGTAATCGGGGTTGTTATATTAAAAGGATTTGTCATGTTAGAAATATTTTAGATTGATAATGACCAAATAGCTTCACATATCGATGCTTTCATACTATAAAACATTGTTTAACAATAACAACCATTGTCAAATAACAAACAATTTGTTGGCCTATAAAAACTGTTAAACAAGTCAAAATTCTGTCAAAATTCAACGAATCGAATATTATCATGTCACTCTCGTATCAATTCTTGTATGTTTTTTCATTTTTCATAAACCATCATAACTCATGTTATGTATTCAAATGTCTTAAAACTCTCCAGAACATCCAAAGGTAACTAGGTTATCATAAATAATTGGAAGGTTTTAATAATATTTTGAATTATTTTCGGGGTATTTATCAACCATCTCATGGTTTATATTTTTTATCACAAAAATCTTCAACTGAATGCATGTTAATGTGTGTGAGTCACCTTTTTTTTCTTCCAGATAGACTCTTATGAAAAAGTCTAAAACGAGTCAATCCTCTGTTTGGTCAGATTCGTTGGATGCCATGAAGTCTGTTATGAAAGTGAACACATTCCGAGTCATTATCCTCCAGGGAATTATTGGGTCTGTGCCATGGGCAGCAGTCGTATTCTTCGCAATGTGGTTTGAGCTAATTGGTAAATATAGTTAATTTTTTTCGTAAATTACAGTATGTTCCCTTGAACTAATTTTTGGCTTCTGGTAGCAGAGGCAGGACAAGAAATGCTTACGATTGGAGATTGGGGTTTTGTTAGAGTCAGTAGAAGGGTAAATTAATCGTTATATAAGTTATAACAGCTAGTAAAATGTTTCTTTCTAAATAAAGGGGTGATCATTTTCGATTTTTCTTTCTGGGGGTCAAAATTATTGAATTTATTGAGAAATTGTTTCCAACATTTTTGAAAAATTTACTACTTGCAGGGTTTGGCAACAATGATGCGGGAGTCCTAGTGTTTATTTTCTCACTTGGGACAGCATTAGGATCTGCTCTCGGGGGTCTAATAGGAGACAAGATGTCTCAATTTTACCCTCACACAGGTCGCATTATTTGTGCCCAATTCAGCCCATTCATTGGCATCCCATTCGCATGGTTCCTACTCAAATACATCCCCCAGACCACAAGAAGTTGGCATGTTTTCGCCATCAGATTGTTCCTAATGGGCATCACCATAAACTGGTGCTCTGCTTCGGCTAACAACCCGATGTTTGCCGAGGTTGTCCCTTCGAAGCACCGGACGATGATATACACGTTTGATCGTGCTTTCGAAGGTTCGTTTGCTTCGCTCGCTGCACCCATTGTTGGGATGCTTGCCGAGAGATTCTCCAAGTATGATACAGACGTTGTGGTTTTGGATGGAAGAACAGATGGAAAGGCGTACGCATTGTCAAGAGGAATATTTGTTATGACAGCTTATCGTTGGGGTATTTGCTGCTTGTGTTATAGTCTTCTGTATATTTACTACAAGAAGGATCACGAAATTGCAAGTTTGAATGAGGAAGAGGAGATAATGACGTGAGACTTGATTATACTTTCCCACTTACGCCATTACAGAAACTTTTATAAGCAGCCAAGTCGCAACTTATATCTTTTAAGGTAATATTTGTTTAAATTGATGTAACATGTATTTAACCGTAAGAGCATTTGGAATAAAAACATCAAATTAAATTGTGAATAATTTTCTTGTACAATTTCTATATAGCATGCCATAGATTTAATATGTGAGTAAAATGTATAAGATTGCATACTAGACGCCCTACAAGAAGCCCTAGGTCTCGGTAAAAATTGGATCAAATGGGATTTTATCTGCATCAGCTCCGCCAACTTCTCTTTTTTATGTAATGGTAAACCATCAAAATACTATGAATCGAGGAACGGATTGTGACAAGGCGATTCTCTTTCCCCTTTCCTTTTCTTAGTCATCTTGGAAATTCTTTCAGGAATGCCCAAACAATCGAAGGAAAACAAGCTAATTTATGGAATTACTTTTGGCAGAAATACACCAAGATCCTTAATCTCCAATTTAAATATGACACTTATATTTGTTAAGCCTTCCCAACAATCCATTTTCAACATCACGGGGGGTGGGGTGTTTTTGTTTGACCAAGGAAAATGAAAATGATTTCCATTTTTTTTTGAAATCCAGGTTTCCATCGGTTTCCCTATACGAAAGAACCAAGGTAAAATAATAAAAAAACCCATCGTTTTCTCACATCGCCTTAGGAAACCAAGGAAAAACATCCCAAACCCTAGCTCCCTTCCATACCCAATCTTGCCCCCCGTTTCCAACCCCTTCGAAAACGTTCTCTGGAATACTCTCCCATCCTCTGGCAACAACGGTTTGGCGATCCCCCTCCAGCAACGTCGTCCGGCGACCTTCGTCCACCAACGCCCTCTCGCGGGCCTTGTCTGGCAATGTCATCTGGTGACTCCTCTCTGGCAAAATTCCGACCTATTAGTATTTCTTATTTAATTCTTTGCGTGTTTTGTTTTCTTTTTTGGTCGGAACTTTGCCGGATTGGGAAAGAAAATAATATCTTTTTTTATTTAAGTCACAAACAACATAATTTTGATTTTCAACGTATTTCAATGACATACACAAACAATAGAAAATTGATCACAGGAAAACTAGATTTCACTCGTTTCTATTTTTCTTTATTTTCTCATTGACATCAAAATCCATTTTTGACCAATTTATTTTGCCCAAACACGCCTTAAAAGAATTCTCGAGTTTTACAGCTATGCACTGGTCTTAATATCAATTTTCCAAAAAGTTCGATTTCCTAAACTAACATCTCTTACGAGTTGGCATCTCGTCTCAAAGATATTTTGGGATGTAAAAAACTTAATTTTCCCTTCCCCTACTTGGGCCTGCATATGGCAATAAAATGATTTTTTTCTTCAAATAATCACCAAAAAAGAATTTAGAAGAACACTTGTGAAACTTATTTAACAAAATATGAGCAAACTAAAAGACCGGTGTTATCGTTTTTATAAACTAAAAACAGTTTGACGATTGCCGTTTTTAGGCAGCATTTTCATAACACAATAATCATGCACTGTGCAGGCAAGTTGTACTGTACGTACGCAGCAGCGACTACTCATCAAACCACAATAAATACAATCGTTCAATCAGAGGATTGTACAATACCTTTTATTTCTTCCAATTCAAAATTAATTTAGCTACAATGCTGCCAAATTCATCTCACTCACTATTATGTGCATACATGATAGCCCATTCTTTTTTCACATTCCTTAAGTGAAAAGATTTTTAATCCTCCACGCCAGACGACGTCCAGGCAGAACCCCTACACCTGGGAGGTATCTTGGTTTAAAAACTACTGTTTACGGTAGGTTCTTTTAACGATGATAGTCTTAATATTAATTTTAATATTATTTATTTCTTAAAGGCTAACTTTGTTTTGTTTACAAAACGAAGGTGGTCACCAACTTATTCTCATTATCGTTGGTCATACTCTCCTAGAGATTCTTATTCTGATTTTGATAGGGAATACAAGAGAGGTAATCGGTAAGAAGAAGACATAGGTTATACTCTCTTGTTCATTCTAGTGATCGATCTGCATCTCCATACTACTACGTAAGGCGAGGCTATCATTATCCTTCACACAGCCCAGTAGATACTCGAGGAGGAGAAGCAATTATTCTCACAGGCTAGCTACATATATTGGTTACATATAAAAAAACTCTGAGAGTAGTTAAACTCAAGGGGTAATGAAAAAAATCTAAAAGATGTTAGAAAAAATTACTTTTTTTAACAGAATGGTTTACCTAAATTGCCTTCAATTAAGAAAAAAACCTAACTCGGCCTGTCTCCTCCAAAACCAGAGCAATTAAAGAAATATTAGAGAAGATTTAGAATATTTGGTGAGATTTGTGTGAAAAAATGAGAGGTTGAGAGATTTATATAGGGTAGGGGGTAGTTTAGTATTTTTTTTTAAAAAAAAAACACCAACGACTCTTAGAGTCGTTGAAACAGGGCCGGTGCAATGGCACGACATGCGTCGAGTCGACTTGTCTTGTTCCATTCTTCCACTCCATCGTTATCCTACCTCACCATTCTCCATAAAATAACGTGAAATCTCATTAGATGGTTATGAAAATCATATAAGACTCAAAAAATTAAGATTAACACACTACTCCATCACATGATCAAATCACCTTCCTCTCCAACCCCCAAATGGAGATGAACTACTCTCTACTCAGATTTAAACTAAAGAAAGCATGAAAATAACATAAACTCATGAAACAAATGTAGAAGTAAATTAAACAAACAACAACATAAAAGAAATTGTATCAAATGAAAACATCAACATAATGAACAAGAACAAAACTAGATTAAGAAAATAAAAGACAATTTTCTCCTCTCCAATCCTCTTATTACACTACTAAAACAGGAAGCATTACAAGTGTATTTATAGAAGCTTAGAGGGTTTGGATGGATCGGGGCATAATCGGACGGTTGTAAATCAGATCTGGAGGTCCTGCAATGCTCTGAACGACAAACCGACCTGCGACCAAATTTTGAGAGAAAAACTCTTAACCGAATCTGGCACTAGCGGATCAATTTTATCTGATCGACTCCAAATTTTAATAAACACGTGGTGTGCGTCCGGAGCTGTTGGTTCAAGTTTGTTTGGTTTTAATTGCAGAATTACTTCTCATGTTCAAGAGATTCTGGACTTTTGCAAGCAACATATTTTTCTTTACACTTAAGTCCATTCAGGTTTTCATTTGAGTCCTTCCTGAGTTACAATCCAGTCCATGGGCATTACAAACTGGTCAAGAACCTTCCAAATCAATCCATTCTTCTTGCGTTTAGGTAATTTTCTCTTCATTTCTCTTCGTTATTGCCTAAATACTGATACACATCAAACAAACACTCGAGTAGCACAAATATGAGGTAAAATAAAAGATATATAACATAAATGCAATGTATGATATGCTACTAATCATAATGACACGTAAGTACAATACAACTTGCCTCCCCAGTCCATGATTCCTGTGTTATGAAAACTGTAGGTATGTGTGATGTCGTTATCATTTTATAGTATCGATTATTTTTTTTATATTTTGCCAAATAAGTTTCAAAACCTTATATTCTTTCAATTTTTTATGATTATTTTGAAAACAAAATCCTATATAAAATTAGAAACCACTTGGTTGGGATGTAAAAGAACTTTAATCAATGTCATATTATTAGCTATTCGTACGCACTTACATATAGTTATCTCACTCCCACTTGAAGTGGAAAATACAACTAACACACTCAACAAAAGGAATGTAGACCTAAAAGGAATAATGACCTAGGGTTAATCGATCTAAGAGCACCCGTAGTGGTGCCTGGGCTACCCCAGGCACCAATTTCCACATCAGCTCTCTTTGCAACGTCAGATAAGGACAAAACCCTCAACTACTCAAAATTCCCTCCTAATAATGCCTAGACCCACCCATTAATTCAACACTCTCCTTCATCTACATCATTTTCTTTTATTTTCTTTTTAATTCTTTCACAACAATCAACAAATTACATAATCATTTATTATTGTAATTACTTTTAAGCTTAATTACAATTGCTCCTTAAAATATACATTGATATCATTTTGCACCCCTGAACTTTCAAGGTTTACAATTACCCCCCCCCCCCCCCCAAACTTTAAAAATCTATTCTTTAAACACACATTCGCATTTTATTTTGCAATTTTTTTGTATTGTATCCCTAATACACTCATAAACCTATATTTATGTGAAAGTGCGGATTGAAATGGATGGCAGATTTAATTAGAATTTGGGTCGGATACGAAAATTCAGGGGGTGGGTAATTGTTAACTCTGAAAGTTTAGGAGTGTAAAGTGATATCAATGCTTAGTTTAAGGGGCAAACTGTAATTAACCTTTTTTTAATGTAATTAATTAACACATTTTATTATTAAATAATGAAAATATTATTAATAATTAATAAATCACATTACATATTACATTAATTGAAATTCCAAAAATTAAGGTACATATTACAAGAAAAAATTGTCATTCCGCATTTCTTCCACACTGTTGTTGTATATTCGCTACCAAATTGGATTTCAGACTCAAATGTTTATGTTTGTCTTGAATTCGATCTCTATTGTCCAAATAAATGTTAATATCCACGATACGATCAGTGGAATACTACAATTGTTCCTCATCTGAACTTGCACTAATGTTCCCAGGTCGGCCTTCGATAAATTCATTTAAATCAACAAAATTAGTGTAAGAGTCACGTTCATCATTCACTATCATATTGTGCATCATGATGCATGTTGTAATTATTTTGTTAAGTACGTCCTTACTCCATGCAAGAGTCGACTTTCTGACGATCACGAATCACACTTGCAGCACTCTGAAAGTGCGTTCTACGTCTTTATGTGTTGTCTCCTGCACTTGAGCAAATAACTTGTTCTTCGGCATCTGCGAAAGAATTATGAATTTGATGAATGTGGTCAATTTTTGATAAATATCATATCTAAGATAATATAACATGTCATATCGAGAATAATTAACGGTTGGCTTTTTGGCTTCATTACTCTTAATTTTGATGATTAACAAACTAATATTATGTATAACTCCAATTAACACATCACACACATCATATTGTCAAATTACATATATATTGTATATTCCTAACATTGCAGGTTCTCAAACCAAATGAATAATCAACTTCAAGATCAAAACTCAAGACTTCTAATCAAAGATCAATGACTTCACATGTAATTTTCTATTTATTTGAGTCATAGGATCAAATGTATACTTGATGCTAATAGGATAAAACCCACCTCTGTCGGTCGACCGTTTCCTTTTCGGTCTACCGAATTTGTCCCCAACGGACGACCGAGTATCCCTCGGTGCACTGTTTTCTTAGAATCAGTAGCTACCTGATTTTCCCTGGAATCCTTGGTTCGGGCTACCGAAGGCATACCGGTCAACCGTTCCATTCCTTTTAGTAGCATTCAGAGCATATCTAGATATCTCGATTCGGTCTACTGAATAGATATCGGTCATCCGAACTCGACTTATGTTTATTATTCTAACGACCATATTCTAATGGCTTACGTGACAAAACGTTATTCAACAGACTTATCGTTTGTCGTTTAGCAACAACATTTGAAATGCCCCTAAACGGTTGATTGACATCATTTCATGCTCATATTTGTATCTTACATCCATTATCTTACATCTAAGCAATGCTACATGACGAGTTTTATGTTTGAATTTCAGAAATAAAGAAGTTTGAAGAGAAGAGTCATGAGATGACCCAAAAGCAGGAAAAAAGACTTAATTGTGAGACCTGGGGACTAAGATGCAAGGGAGAAGGACCTGAACGTAAGACCGTATGACCTAACAGCAAAACAGGAAACTCCACACCATCATAGGAGTATTTTGGCAATTCGATTCGGGTCGGAGCTCCAACAAGCGAAGTAGATGCATCCAAGACCAACAAATGTATCAAGAAAAGCCAAAAACAAATTTCAACTCGATCTGGATCCTGTAGACCGCCAATTGGCGGTCTGGAACCGCCAATTGGCGGTCCAGATCTTCCCGGATCTGCTGAAACTTCTGGAGCGCGTGTATTAGATGATGTTTAGGATATTTTTGGTATTTGTTTAGTCCCACATCGGGGGATTGTCTCGGATTACCTTTTTCTATGGCTATAAATAGAACTCTCATTCCTCTCATGTAATCCATCTCTCTCTTTGTGGTCATCTTCCCTACTAAGAGTGAAGCCTTAAAGCAAAACTCGGGTGGAGGAAGGGCTACTTGTAATTGAGTGAGTTAATAATAGATGTTTTCCTTTAATTGTGTTGTTTCTCTCTTAGTTTAATTTCTTTTCATATGTATGCTTGTTTGTTTTGTTTTATGTCATTTCAGCTTCTTTAATATTTCTTGCTTGATTAGTGTAGTTTCATTTCAGTATAATGTTTCATTTTGTTAATGTAGTTAGTGTAATGAGTAGTGAGTAGTTCCATCCCCATTTGGGGGGTGGAGAAACATGTGATATGATAATGTAGTGTATTAGGTGTGTGTTATCTTAATCCCTTGAGCCTTATATGATTTCCATAACCATCTAATGAGATTTCACTCTTATCTTTGATAGACTAATGTTCTTGAATGAAGTTTAGCTTATGCTTAGATTAGTGAACTTATTTTATGGGGAATGATAATGTGAGGATATTGATGGAATTAATATTGGAAACACAATTTGTAGTGTATGTACTCTTGTTGCCTTTACCTTGGTTAATGTCTTGTATGTTTTAATGATATGTGTTATCTTAATTCATGTGGAGACATAGTAGAGTCTAGTCTTTATACATTAGTTCATTTAGCTTCATTTCATATATTGTCTTGTATGCTTTATTGATATGATCTTATCTTAATTTATGTGGAGGCAAAGTTGGATTTAGTTTTTTGATTTCACGCACTACATGTTGGGATGAGCATAATCGAACACACACACACATACATCTTTTATATTCACATTATTTCTCTACCCCTTTGGGTTTAGTTTTATTGCTTATCTTTCATTTTCTTTTGCATTCTAGTGTAGTTTAGTGTAATCAATATTTCCCTCCTTTCTTTACCACTCGCCTTCGCACAAACCAAAAGTCAACACACCTCCCTGTGGACGACCTGTATTTGTCATCGCTTCAACGCGGCCGTGCACTTGCGGTTTAATTAAAACGATCAATCAACGGTCTACCAAGTCTTCTTCGGTCCACGAATCCTTGTTGCTAATTAAAGCGGAACGACTCTTTTCCATGTAACCTTTTGACTGTTATTTGTTAACCAACTTTTGCTAAGCCCGCCTTTACGTTGGTCTACCGAAGACAAGGCGGTCGACCGAACTTGATCATCAGAACTCGGCCATTCTTTACTGTCCATCTCTTAACGGTGAACCGAATTGTATTCAGTGAACCGAAGTTAATTGGTCGAAATTATAAAAAAGTTACTGGAAGTTGGTGAACGGTTATCCGGACACTAGTCGGTCAATCGAATTTTGCATTCTGACCAACATACCCATATCTTGTCGGACGACCGTTTATTTCTTGGTCGACCGAATGTGCTCTGAATTCTGCTCGAACTTAAGTCATTACTTGCCTCTTATTGGTCCAAACTTCACCAACTCACCATAACGACTCTATTTTTTTTGAAGGCTATAAAAACTTCATTTAAGAGACACAATACACACTTTACTTGCCAAAAATCTTTCATACTCTTGTGCTCTCAAACTCCAAGTCTTCAAAGCTCCACCAACTTTCAACCTTCAATAAAATTCACTCCAAGTTAAATTCCAAACTTTGAGTGCATTCAAGTTAGAGTTCAACAACTTCATTCATCTTCCATTGTGTTGTAAAGCTTCGAGGAAACACTCTCTCAGGTTGTGAGAGGAGATTCGAGCAAGGCGAGGGTGTTCGCAAGGCTCCAATTGTGAGTGTTTATCTTCGACCCGGAACGAAGATAATAGTGAATTCTCAAGTAGGGATCGGAGGAGCGATCAAAACTTGAGGAGATAACTAGATCACAGTGGTGTGATCGAACCTCTATAAATCTCCGAAGTCGTCTTTTGGTTTGCAATCTTTTCCTCACGTTTTTAATTGTGCATTATTTAGCTAAATTGGGATATAATCTATTCACCATCTCTCTAGATTAGTGACCGATCTACTTACATTTGGTATCAGAGCATATGTTTACTCATCTAATCCATTTAGCCATGGAGAGTAACACTAATCAACTTAGAGAATGATTATCTACTACTAGACTCCTTTTGCTTACCAGGAATAATTATGCACATTGGAAAAATAGAAGGATGATTTACATCCAATCAATTTGCTTAAAAATATGGATCTTTCTTAGTAGTAAATATGTTCCACCCACTAGTGAACAATTAGCAACATTGACCGATGGAATAATTATTAATGCCAAGATGAATGCTAAACTCATGAACACATTTTCTTGTGGAGTGGACACTTAAGAATATGGTAGGATTAGCGGATGTGATACTGCTTATGAAATATGGAAATTACTTGAATCTCATCATGTAGGATCATCTAGAATGAAAGAAACTAGGGTTGATATATTTGTGTGCAAATATAAATTATTCTCTATGCAACCCGGTGAAAGTATAAGCGAGATGAACACTCACTTCTCCTAGATTACTAACAATTTGAAAATTCTTGGTAAGAAGGTGAATGAAGGTGACAATGTGCGGAAGATTCTTTGATTTCTCTCAAGCGATTGGGAGAAAAAGATAACCGTCATTAAGGAGAGTGGAAACATCAACACTTTGTCAATGGAGGACCTGATTGGAAGCATTATGGCTTATGAGATTTAAATGAAGGAGAGAAAAGACATGGAGAGCTCGAAAAAGAAAGAAAAAGCTATTGCCCTCAAGGTTAGCTTTGAATCCGAAAAGTCGGACGACGAGGAGAGTGATGAAGAGCTTGCAAAGAACTTGGAAATAAGAAATGTAACTGTTAGAACCCAAACCCTAGATTAGGGTTAAGCTTGGGTTAATGGAGGATTAGAGGGTGTTTTGCATGGGAAGTTGGTGTGCATGGGGAAGAGGTGGAGGCGCGCTACAGTGGTCGTGAGGGAGGTGATGGGTTGTGCAGTGTAGGGCACTGTTCACGCGTGGGGAGAAGATTTGGGTTGGTTGGGTTTATAAACGTTTTTCTCTCTCTCTCTCTCATTCTCTCCATTCACTCTCTTCTTTTCCTGGTGCGCGAGTTGCAGCTGAGGAGGCGACCACGGTGGAGTGAGGCGCGTGGAGGAGGTGCGCGAGAAGGTCTCCGGAGGCGGTGTTGTGCGAACGGTGCTCCGGCCGTTTTCGTCGTTTCGTTGAGGTATGCCGCTCTCTAGTGTGGTTTGTTGTTGACACTCATGAGAGGGTCGTGTTGGTCGGTCGGAGGAGGTCGGAGACCTCTCCGACGTCGCGTTTGGGCGAAGAAACCTCGGCTGGCGCGAGGTTGAAGACGACCTGGCGGTCGACCGGTCCTTGGACGGTCGACCGAATGCATGTATATCTTTACTGTCTGTTGCGTTTCGGTCGACCGAGGCCTTGTGTTCGGTCGACCGGAACTTAGATATATTGGTTTATGTTGCATGATGTTCGGACTTTGGAGTATGTTCGGTCGACCGTTATATAACGTAGAAATATAGGTTGACCCTAACTGTTGTCGGTCGACCGAGACCCCTGAGTCGGTCGACCGATGGAATAAAATGATGTAGAAGTTGTACTGTTAGTTTTCGGTCGACCGGGACCTGAGTCGGTCGACCGATAGACTGGATTGTAATGTTGACCAGACTCCGGATTTTGACCTCGTTCGGTCGACCGGTTTTAGACCTTCGGTAGACCGTTTGGGGGATTGTGTTCTGTGCGCTGCGGTAGACCGTGTTAGGGACGGTCGACCGATTCCTTTCTGGAAACGGTCGACCGAGTCACCTTTTACGGTCGACCGTTTGGGCCCAGGACAGAATTCCTGGTTCCCTTTTTGAACGCCAACTTTGTCCACGGAAACCCGTGTCCTCGCCTTGTGCGTGAGCCGGGAGGTGACGGTGGGCGCGTGATGCGTGCCTGCCTAGGGACCGCCGTTGGGAAGAGTGTGGGTGTTCGGGACGCGTCACCTCCATGTATGGACCGTGACTTTTGAGTTGATTGTTGGCACTTTGTAGTACAGCAGGCCTGAGGGATCGCGGATCCCAGTGTTGATGTTGTGCGGGCACGCAACTGGCGTTGGGTGAGGTGACTACCGGCCTTCGGGCTACGGAGGTCGCTGCCCTGCTTTTATAGCGGCGTGGTTGGTGTTCGCGGCTCGAGGAGCCTGATGACCTGGCAGACTTCGGTCTGGACCGTCCGATGCTGTGCCGGACGTTGTGATGGACCACCGATGCTGTGCCGGTGATGCCGCCGAGGTTGTGCCGGCGATGATGATTGTTGGGCCGAGGCTGTGCCGGCTATGTTGTTTTCCTCGGCTGGGCACCTACCGAGATGTTGTTGTTATACCTTCCGGGCGACGGCCCCGTTGGTCCCTGTGGCCCCGACCACTGAGATTTACAGATCTGTTTCTATCGGCGCGTAGACGTGACAGAGGCTCCCTGCCGAACCCTTGTGTAGTGTAGCTGCGTGTGGGGGGTGCGATGTCACGGGCTACTAGGCTGCATGTGCCTGCAGTAGGTCTCTTCGGGAGACCCGATGATTGATTGTCGGACCGATGTCCTGTTTTACCCTTCGGGGGAACTGTTTTCTATATCTGTTGATGCCATGACATGCTACTAGTATGATAGGTTCATTATGTGATGCATGCATATAGGTGAGTTGGTATACGGGGTTTCCTTCTGGAAACTCAGGCATTGTTGTTGCATCTTTTTCAGGACCGCAGTAGGTCCGGGTGGGTGGTGACCGAGGACGGAGCGCTTTGGAGTCGGATCCTCTTCGGCAGTTGCTAGACCGTACGACTACTTGTATTCTCTTCCATTGTATCAGTATTGTAGTTGTATTTCTTTTGGAAAACTCCTTGTATTTTGGGTGCACCCGGATTTATATATTTATATATTAGTAACGTTCCCGCGTGAGTTGTCTGTTATGTTGGTTATTTTGAAATTTTAAATCTTCCGCTGTTCGGGACGTTACAGTAACACTAAACATGCATCAAGATACAAAGTACAATTCTAACCAATGGAAGAAACTGAAGCTTACATAGAAAGGATGCATTTAGCGTCGGGAACAAGAATCTAACATTGGATTAAACAAACAAACAACTAAGTTACATTCTCCATTTATCTCCTTATTTTTGTTGCCAAATGGGTAAAAACTAAACATAATATATATTGGGGGTGGAGAAGAAGAAGAAAAGTACAAGATACACATAGAAATGATGCATTTAGCATGAGGAACAATAATCTAACATTCGATTAAACAAACAATTAAGTTACATTCTCTATCCACCTCATTATTCTTGTAGCCAAATGAGTTAACACTAAATATAATCTAAAGTGGAGGTAGAGAAGAAGAAGAAGAAAGGTAGAAGATACATGTCTATTTATAGAAGAATGAGTGATCTTGATGGATCTAAAGTAAATTTAGTGGTTGTGTAATGATACATGCATAAAAGTAGAGTACCAGAAACGGCTAACCTGAGCGGTTTTCAAAATCTAAACGTTTGAATCCGCTTCGGATCCGCCAGTAGCGGATTTAAATCCTCTAGCGGCGGATCATTTGAGCCCGATTGGGTTGAAACTAGTCGAAACAACTTAAGTTTGTCATTTAAGCACATGCGGTGCACCTTGCTTGTCCATTGGCTCGAGCCCGTTTGACTTCAATTGCATAAAAACTCGTAGTGTTTGAGTTTGTAGAGATTTTGCATCAAAAAATTGTTGTTTGCATATTGGAAGTCAATAGAAAATGTTGTCGAAAAAGTAATACAACTTATGCACTAAAATTGATTTTTTGATGGCACGGGACGAAATAGGCAAACAACGGTGACATTCCTGTAATTTAGTTTTTCTCTAGTGATGCACAAGCAAAAAACTCGATTTTCTTCTCAGTTGATGTCTTCCTTTCCATCTATTAAATAAAAGGTTTAAAACACGTGTCATTTCTTAATACAACCCAACAAAATATCATAAATGTCAGTTCATTTATCATCAAGTTGACTTTATATTGGCAAGAAGCCACGTTATAGAAATCTCAAGACGAAAATTATGCAAAGAAGAAAACCAATGAAAACCTAAAAGGGCAACTTGTTGCCAATTGCAAGTTCAAGGGGAGATCGCCATGACCTTACATTTACAACTCTCATACGTGTAAATTTAAGGAATGACTTTAAAATTGGGGAAATTTTCGAAGTCAAAATGTATGTTACAACTTGGAACTACCAATGAACTTCGGTTGACAACCCTGATACGTGGAAGTTCAAGTAATCACTTTAAAATCAAGGAAAATTAAGTTAAAATGTAATTTACAGTCTAAACCACGAGATACAAAATAATTGAGGACAGAAACCAAACGGACTAGATCAGTACATTCACAACTATGAAACATGGAATCAATCTAATAGCAAAATTACAATGCCACCAATCATACCACCTTTTAATCCACATGTGAGCCAACATGAAAGAACTTTCCCCCATCAACCCTATCGAAGAACCAACCGAGCCATACAAAGTGATGCAATTGTCTCATCTATTTTCTGGTGGGTGACAAGCTGATAACCAAGGGATACAGCGAAACGATATTTCTACGCTCTAGAAATAAAAGAAATAGGCGAAACACACTCTAAAAGAATAATACACTAGCTTTCCTTCGGGGAATTGTTTGAGGGCGTGCTTATGTCCCATGGCGAAAGGCAATCTTTCGGGGTTGAAGATAAGAGGGAAGGTGCAGGAAGTTGCTTTGGTCGCATGGACATGGATGACATGCAACTGAATGCATTTCTCAGCCTTTTCTTTTCCTCTGCATGAAAATGCCCTTGGAAATCAGGTTCGCTGTGCACGGTAGTAACCTTAAGGGCCTCAGGGAGAAGGCAATTACATAATGCACCTGCACAGAATAAGAAACAATAACTAAATAACTCATGAGAGTAATGATGATTAAAGATATCGAACAGCATTCCCAACAAAAATGTATCAAAAGTTTAGTGACCACTGGAAGAGGACGTTTGGGTTCGACATGATTAAATACCAAACAAAGGGGAAACGTATATGAATTAACATCACATTAAAGATATGAGCCATAAGCTAGAAATGTATGATTTTAACATGATCAAGGTGGGAATGAAGGAAAATGACCAAGCACCACACTACAGACAACCTATATGAAAACAAGTTGCTACATGGAAAACCTAAATAAAGTATAACAATGACAATCGTTTACATGTTCACTCAAGAAGATGATTTCTAATACTAAGGTAGACGAATCTATTGAAGGCCCGTGCATTTTACATTGCCAAGAATTATACACGGACGAAGGAAGATCATCCAACTCATGCTAAAATAACTCTTATAAGCTGGCTTTTATCTCTACAAAATTTAAGCTAGTTTTCGCCACACAGAAAAGGTATTTGAATAAATTTAAATGACACATAATGTACTTTGAAAATATAGAAGTCCTGAAGGCCAATTTCTTATCGTAATAATTTATAGGCAAAGAAAAGATCGTCATTACACGAACATAAAGTGTTCCAAACCATGCCGAATGATCTCTTAGAAGCTTCCTAAATGTATCAATTTAAAGGACTTGTAATGCATGCTGGAAATTGATAATAAACATTCCCAACATTTAAATGAACCGCCTAATTTAGAAATATTGGTCCTTTCATTAAAATGTGATGCTCAGACATAAATATATACCGGAATGCAAAAATCAAATTATTGTCAAATGCTTCTATTGTTGAGAAAGGTTTACCTATACGTGCTAGCCGATTCACCCATTTTGGTATTCGATTGCCAGTCAACTTGTAACAAATATCCTTGCAAAAGTGGTTACAATTTTTCACTATCAAATGATATGTGTCCCCATTGTAGTGCGTGGATTGGAACTCCATGAACTCCCTGACTTGGAACGGGTCCAAGCATGTTGTGCCCATGAAAATTGATTTACGGAACTTGAAACCCGGGCATTGGCGAGGCTCAACCTCAAAGACACCACTGCTTGAGAAATCATGTGCTCCAAAGGCATACTCAACACCATGCACTGTGAAGGAACAAATTAAAGTATTAGACTATCAGTTACTTCTATATTGTTCTTGGAAACAAATTGATGCAAGTCATCAACCAAACCAAGGGTAATGCTTATAGCTAGATTTTTAGAGCAGAGCTGATTTTAGCAAACCAAGGCCTTATATCAAGAAAACTACAAGCACATAATTTGTATATTTATCTAGCGTGATCATTTTTGTTATCGTTAAAAGAGTATACATATTGTAAAGAGGATAGCACAAGAAGCCAACACAACATACCCCGATCGGTGGTCTACAAGAGATGAAAACCAGCGGATAACACAAATTAGTAAGGGAAAAAACCCACCAAAGCACAGAACAGAAGAACCAAACCAGCAGCAGTTGGCAGGGATGCAAAACAGCATCCCGACATACCCACATTACTATCTCAACTGCAAGATCTAAGTGCTGTAACAAAAGCTCGATTGACATCCTGCGACCACCTACCGCACATCAACCCACAAACCCCTGGTGGGTATGTCCACTCTAGAGCACAGCATCTCTTGAAGTATATAATAGAAAATTTCTTTACTTCCACACATTCCATCAAAGGGTTAAGGGCCAAAAAATGAAACCTTTGACATCTCTCTTTTCCCCTGCCTATCTGACAAACATTGCCCAGGAATCTCAAAATCTACCAACCCGTGAACCAGATTCACCTGAAATTCCTGGCAAGTCTATAAAACAGATACATCACCACCTTGCATTGTTTTTCTCAAATAAGCCACACAAAAGATTCACTGGCCAGCAATAACCTTTCGATTTGAGGGTGATTCCAACAAGTATTTTGCCATGGAAAATAAACTGAGCAAATTTTGTGTTTCAGATGGTGCAAATTTATTTCAAGTTAATGACGCTGTCCCCAATTCGGACCCCAGGACAGTAAGAATATTTTGATTTCATATTCGCATCAAAATTCCAAGGAGAGAATATTGATTTCAAATTGATTTAGACCAAGTCTAAAAGCAAAGAGAGAAACTGGCAGAAGCTAGGAGTTTCTCTATCCAAAGGGAAACAGAGGAGAGTAATGCTACAAAGTGTAGAATTGCCATGAGGTCACATCTCTAATCCCTTCTTCCGAAGCTACAGCTAATTAAAAAGATGAGAGGAAACATAGACGGAGTGGTACTTGCTGCAGCCAAACATTTATCCAAAATTTCACCCTATTCTCATCTGCAACCCCCAATCTTCTTTCTGCAGCCAACTATCTAATAACATTCTTTTGCAAATTTGCTGTAAAATCATCGACATGCATCATGGATATTGAGTTTGTTATAATAATATTTTAATAGTCATAAGTTATGCACTACCAACACTGTAGAAGGCTTGTCTGAAGAAATCATCTTAGGTTGGCAAAAAATTACAACTCAGGCATAATTTTATTGGACATTAGTTTTCCATTATGAAAGCTCTAAAACTTGCCCCTGTTGGAAGTAATAATAAAATTAGGAACATTGTCACTATAGCAGGCAGATTACAAACTTCTACAAACGGCACCAAATTTCAAGGTCCATTCTCCAAATTGAAATTGAAATTCTACTAATTGATAGAAGGGATACTTTTAAAAAATAAGGCTTGTATCAAGCACATTGGTTCTCGAAGTTAATAATTTGCAAATCACCCTTGACTGGGTATAACTAATAGGATAACAACTTGATAGATTTTAGGACAATATAGAAATTTATGAAGACCATGCATCATTTCATGTTTTTATCATCGTAAGGAAAATGAAGCAAGACTATGTAATTATATCAGGGTAAGATTGGTCTAAACAAATATAATGATTATTACCTTCAACACCTGAGTGGAAGATACCAAGACCTACCCAATAAACATATCCATTCACTGGCGTCAAATCATAAACATTGAGATAAACAGGTGTATTTCCGGGTGTTTGACCTGCTGAACGCACTTTTGGAAACATACAAAACCGTACGGTGGCCTTTCCTCTCAATCGACAAGGTATAATGGATTTCCATCCCTTCTTTGAGCCTTTCATACTTCTGTTCTTAATTCCAAATCACCTTACTGTAAATAACAGCAAGTCCAAAGAAAAAACAAAGTTACAAAAACTAAAATCCAATGTTTCGAAATTTGCAAGGAAAATATATAACACAACAATGAGATCAGCATATTATCGAAAAGAAAATTGAGGAACATATGAAGGAAGTAATGCAAGTAAAAATTAAAACAACATTTCTATTTCTGTATCGTAATTTTCTTAATCAAACATAAATCTTGCACGATAACTACCCAGACGGGTAAGAACTTAGTTTAAACCTGCAATTTTGTGTGCCAAGTTGTAGAGAAAACATCAAACATCATGGTAAATTTAAGATCATTACAAAAGAACTAAAATTCTAAGCCTATATTGAATAAGCTACACTACAACCTAATTAACAAGACCAACTTCGACAAAATCATAACATGAAACGGGTTCCGCAAGGCACATACAACAATCAGGAGGATCTACGAAATGCAGCAAACGAGAAAAAAACCCAAAAAATGCTAAAATTTCGAAACCAGAAAAGAAAATAGAGCAACCAAAAGAAAACTCCAATGCACAACTTTCCCATGTCCCAACCCTCACCAACCTAAAAAAATTAAAAAAAAAAGAGGAAAAAGAGAACCCAACTCCTACCAAACCCACGCATTAACAGAACCCACCAACCTGGTCAAACCACAAGATCCAAATAATTGGTCAAAAAACAACAAAAAATGAGGCCAAATCCAAAAAAACAACAACCCACTTACTCTTTTTGGGAAAAACCTTGTCAGAAGGCAAGAGATCCACCAGAATAAACCCCCAAAGCCTCCATTTGGGCAGAGCAGAGGCCAAGAAGCGACCCACCACCACCACCACCACCAGGAGGAGGAGGAGAGAGAGGCGAAATCTTGGGAGCTAAGACAGGACAGGAAGAACAGCTCTTTACATCAGATCAGACCTCTCTATCTTTCTTTCTTTCCTTCCTTTGTTTCCTCTCTCCTCATGTCCCTGTAATTTTGCTCTGGTGTTTTTGTTTCTCTCTCTACTCTTCGCAGTAAAAAGGTCGACCTTTCTTTTTGGAAATGCCTTTTATTTTTCTAAATTTTGAAGGTGATTTCATTTGGATTTTGGTTGGTGGGTTTTGTAAGGAGTATATATGTGGTATGATGTAATCTTATTTATTTATTTATTAGTTTTGTAATCTAATATACTAGCTGAGGTGGGTGTCAACGGTCAAATATAACAGTATCATTCTTCCTAAATGTTCTGGAGGTGCATGTTCTTGTGTTGTATAAATAGTTAAATACTATAAGATGGGTTTCGTTTTAAAATCAGGAGATCGGAGATTTTGCTTGGGAGCTCTACACATGGAACACCCAAGCTTATATTAGCAAATTCACGAGAAAGTGATGAAAAGTAGGTCATTATAAAATATGGTTAATTACAGTTTGTCCTCCTAAACTATGTCTTGGTATCACTTTGTCCCTCTGAATTTTCAAAGTTAACAGTTACATCCCCTAAACTATAATTTTGTAACATTTTGTCTCCTTGAACTTCAAAAACTCATTATTTAACACACATTCGACGTTTTTTTTCTAATTTTTTTGTTGTATCCCTAATACACTCTTAAACCTATATTTACGTGAAAGTTTGGATCGAAACGGAGGACGGATATGGTTGGAATTTGGGTCGGATTGACACTCAATCCGACCTCCGTTTCGATCCAAACTTTCACGTAAATATAGGTTTAGGAGTGTATTAGGGATACAACAAAAAACTTTAGGAAAAAACGTCGAATGTGTGTTAAATAATGAGTTTTTGAAGTTCAAGGGGGCAAAGTGTTACAAAATTAAAGTTCAGGGGAGGTAACTATTAACTTTGAAACTTCAGGGGGCAAAGTGATACCAATGCATAGTTCAGAAGGACAAACTGTAATTAACCCAAAATATAATAATATACTATATTATATATTCTATATACAAAAATAATGCATCGTTTGAGTCACAACGTGAAAAATGGCAATGTTTGAATGCAGTCATCGTCAGCCATCCACGTGGGATTTACCGTTTGTACAGAAACACATTAAAAATCATTAGAAATGATGGTTGAATGTTGTGGATAAATAATGATTTGACGAAGAAAAATCGTTGAAACGGTTCTTTTGAGAAATGGATTATAATTCGTCGTCGGAAATTACTTAAATCGTCCTAAAAATTAATTTTTTACCCTTAACAAATCAATTAATACCTATTTCGTCCCGTTTCTTTAAACAAGAGTTTTGACTCAGTTTTACTCACAATCCTAGTACCAACACCACGAAAATGTCTGGCGAAACACCTGGATCCGGCGATGTAACAAATGCGAATTTTTTTCTGACTCGGGTGTCTGGCTAAGACGCCTCCACTAACGTGGAGACGTGTTAGCCAATCACCCGTTTTTTTATTTAATTTTTTTTAAATTTTCTGTTCAATTTTTTTTTTCAAGTTCCGTTGCAAGATTTCGGTGGTGATGAAGTAGATTACAGTGAGATTTTTGATAGTAAAGAAATATTTACATCAATCGAGGAAGCTTGTAAATGGGCGAAACAAGTTGCAATAGGAGTCGGATGTTTTTTGGTTATATCATCATACAAACCAAAAGCAGATAACCGGATGGATTGTTACTTGAGATGTGATCGCAGACATGAAATGAGTTCTCGTGATACGAGTATTGCACTGCGAAAGAACACAAAAAGAAAAGGTTGCAGTTGTTGTTTTTTGGTAAAAGTGGTCGAGCGACGGGATCGTGATGGATGGATAGTTGTTTCTAGTAGCACCTATGGGCAACACAACCACGCACTAGCAGTTTATTCAGAGGGTCACCGACAGGTCAGCGGACTTAGTGCTGGGGCCAAGCAAATTGTTCGTGATATGACAAAGGCACAAGCAAGACCACGTAACATTTTTTTGGCGGTAAAAGAGAAATTCCCGGAGGATAATCCCAATCAAAGACACATTTATAACTTCAGAGAGTACATGAGGAGGACGAAATCTGAAAGCAGGAATCCCGCGTAGCAGTTTCTCAGTCAGGCAGTGCAGCATAACTATTTGCATTGGATTGTGGCAGATGAAGAAACTAATGTCCTCACTCACACGTTTTTGGCACATCCGACTTCAGTTCAATTGTTGCATACATACCCATTCGTAATCTGCATGGATTCGACGTATTTGACGAACAAGTACAAGATGACTTTGTTTGAGATGGTTGGGGTTACTCCAACAAACATGAATTTCCTCGTCGGATATGCGACTTTGAGGATGAGACCGAGTCTAGCTACCGGTGGGTGTTGGAGAGGTTGCGAGATCTGTTATTGAATATTGTTAGCCTAACTGCAATAATAACGGACCGGGAGATGAGTCTGATGCGACCAGTGGCAGAGGTTTTTCCTGAGTCTGCTCATTTACTTTGCACCTGACATATCAACAAAGACGTGTACAACTATGCATACCACGTATTCGGCAAGAGCAAGCAGCTTGCAGAGAGTTTTAGGCGTGGAAAGTGGAGGAGAGTCATGCTTTCTGATTCACAGACGGATTATGATAGAACAATTTGTAATCTGAAAGATTCTTACAAGTCCTGGCCAGTGCTTACGGTGTATGTGGAAGACACGTGGTTGGCGCATAAAGAAAAGTTTGTGTTTGAATTGGACGAATAAAGTTCTTCATTTCGGCAACACTACAAACTGCAGGGTGGAAAGTGCACATTCGGCTATGAAAGAGTGAATCACTACATCGACTGCCGCTCTCGACACTCTTTTCGACCGCGTGAACTCGGCTATTGAAATGAAGCTGACGAATATTCGGAACTTTCTTGAAGATTCGAGACATCGAATTTTGGCAAACTACAGAGGTCCCTTGTTTCAGCATATAAATGACCGAGTTTCGCATCGCTGCTTGTCGTTATTGACTCAGGAGTTGAAGAGAATGCAAGACTTAAGTAATGATATTGAATATCGTTGTGGGTGTGCTTTTCTGACATCACATGGGATTCCTTGTGCCTGTACCATGTTCGAGTGTTTTGCGTCAGGTGAAGGAATTTATTTAGAGCAGATTCATCCATTCTGGAAAACACTTGTCATTGGAGAAGGAGTCCAGATGTCAGAGTTTGTGGATCAGTCAGCACAAGACGTCGAGCATTTTCGGAAGCTCGTTGATGAGATTTCAGAGAGCGATCCTGCAGTAATTCGTAGTGCCTCTCATATTTTATACAAACAGTTACACCCCGATCAGTCGAACGAACCCGCAGAAAATATTAAGGTACGAGGTCGACCTAGGAGAAAGTCGACACGTCGGGACCTGAGTGCCTTCGAGTATGCTGAGCGAGGTCGTGGTTGGTCTGGCAGTAGTGGGAGCAGGGGTCGTGGTCGGTTTTCCAATTCGTCTCGATCGTCCGTGAACACGAGCACATGATTTGGTATGACGATATCTTTGTTGTTATTTAATATATATCACTAATCTAGATAGGGTTGAATATATTATCTCCTAATTTTATTGTTTTAATGAGTTGCTATTTCTCTATCTTATAGTGTCCAGACGGATTGACGTGGATAACTTCCCATATGTTGATAGACTGCCAAGAATCATTTTACCATTTCTGGAGAGGTGGAATGATGTACGTGCTGATGGTAACTGTGGATTTCGATGTGTTGCCGATGTCTTCCATGGTGGTCAAGACAACTGGTCGTACGCCCGTCGTGCGATTTCTAATGAGATAGGTGCACATCCTATTTATGAGAGTGTCTATTTCGGCAATGTGGTACAGGCTCATCAACGAATTGATTGGGGCGGGGGAGCTTGTGACGAGGATCATTGTATGGAGGTTTGGGCCGACTTGTTTCCGATTGCTAATTTTTACAAGTGTGCGGTCATGTATGTCTCAATGGGAACGGATGGTTCATTGTTCCCGTGTCTTACTATGCTACCTTGGGAGAGTCTGTCTGCCATGACGAGGCCAGTCAGAGAGTTGGTCATTGCTCATTTAGGGAGTTACAAACATTTTATTCGTTTGGAATTAGCTGATGATTTCCCAGTACGTCTTGTAGCGACCTTGTGGTATCAAATGCGAGATGAGAGTGTTATTGGATGGGAGGATCAGTACGAAAGTAGGATGACGTATTGGAACTAGTTACGTAGGACTCCCCACCCAAAAATTTTTTTTTTTAAAAATTAATTAAAATAAGCAAGGCAATTTACCAGATTTGAGTAATCCGGGGCGTCCATTGATTCTTTTCCTGTCCTCCGAGACATTCTATCTGGTGAATATAAGAGTTATATGAAGAGAGAGTGGTGTTAGGAGAGTGAAATGAAGAGTTATATAAGTAGAAAGGGTGGAATGACAAAATGATAATCTGTACGGACGATTTAAGTAGTTTTACGGCGATGAATAGCAGTTCAGTTTGAGAAATGTCTGTTTATATAAGATAATGTTTCTTTGGAGAGAACAATATAGCTCTTTGGCTAGAGAGGATACGATTAGCACCAGTGAGGGAGTTGCCGACGCAGAGGTGAGAGGTCGACCTAAACGGAGCGGGGAGATTGTCTTAGAGCGGGGTGAAAAATTTCTTTACGTCTTTGGAGAATAGAACCACTTGCTCATAATTAAATATTCTCAATCCAATATCAAGCACATCCTTCATTACGTGTCTCTTGGGATCACCTGTTTGGACCATAACGATCACCTGGGTGGAAAGTTTAATGCTAGTTGTACCTTGGTGGTACTCATCTTGTTCGCGCTCAACTGGCCCATACTAGCCAATTCAAAACTTGATTAACAATCTTACTTTTCTCACAACGAATTGCATCTTGAGCTCTGAACCATTACTGAGCTCATAACGGTACTGTAACGCCCCCGATCTCGCGGGTACGCACACTGGGAAAGACTACAAGTGTCGCGATCAGAGACCTCCGCGACGACCGAAGGAGTTACAAAGGACAGACCAAACAACAACTCGACAATACGTAGAGAGATCATACATTGATAGACTAGCATAAAACATAACTGAAAAGTGAGAGAATATCCATATATGGTAAGAAGGTCAAATACATTACACCGAGTTCAAAGGGAAATACATCGTAAATAATGCGGAAGCAAAAGACAAACTGAAGAATATGGTCGACGTGTCCCTCGTGTACAGAATCTTCGACTACTCGTCCAGTCCGCCCTGTGGAAACCTAAGTACCTGCAAGCACCGCATTAATAAATGCGTGAGTTTTCAATTAAGAAAACCCAGTATGCCTCAGCCAATACAAATGAAATAAATATGACACATGCAAGAAGTCTAACTAAGACTAGCAGCAGTCGAACAGAAACAAGTGCACGGAATGCATCAGAAGGGCAATGACTCCACCAGCCATGCCTGCCGGGCACACCCGACGCGTTCCTCGTAAGGAACCAGAACACCAGCCTCGCTGGTCAGAGGTGGTCACCCGTCGGTGACCCACCGCTCGGCACAAAACGGTGCGCCGGTTAGATGTCCCAACTCGCGGAAAATAACCTACATGGTGCCATCGCGACATTGGGTCCACCTAACCTGAGACAGAATGGCAGCGCGCATGCCCAGGACTTATCTTAGGCCTGACCCTCACATAGGGGTCTTAATCGGGTGGCCTCTGAAGCTAGAGGACCCACCCGTGGCCCGTCGGCCCAGAAACAGAACGTGCCCAGAATTACTCCATTAGATTAGATGCAATGCAACTACCACAACGCATATAGTCTAGTACATCTAAAATATTCAGAATGAGTTCAATGGAGGGTATGCAATATCTCCCTCAAACTCTAAGCCAAAACAGAATTTAAATTCATCCACACCACACGAATTTTAAACAATTAGCATCATGGATTATCATGCAAGAATATATAGTCTGAAATCAGTAACAAATGGGGAACCATCCAGCAACTAAATGATGTATGATTATGCATGAATATATGGTCTGAAATCAGTAACAAATCGCCGATGATCAGGCATGAATATATGGTCTGAAATCAGTAACAAATTATGGATGATCATGCAAGAATATATGGTCTGAAATCAGTAACAACTTGGGGAATAATCCAACAACTAAATGATGTACGAATATGCAAAGTCTTAGCAGCAAACCGAGTCATGAACTTTCCTATTTCCAGCAACCTAATGATGCATGAACATGCGTCACCTTAACATAAAATTAAATAGGACTTAAACCCTACATTCAGCAACTAAAGAGGAATGAAATATGCAACATCTACCAGCAAGCAAATCAGTAAGCACTGGATGAAATCCAACAACAATCCGGTTGACTGAATATGCAATGTTTTTGGTAATAATGCAGCCATGCAATATTCCTATTTCCAGCAACCTATTGATGCATGAAATATGCGGCTTGTAATCAACAAGAAAAATCAGGAAATAAACCTTGTGTCCAGAACTAAAGATGTTTAGATATACAACAACATAACAGCAACTAAAGATGAAGAATCATGCAAATCCCGCAGCTAAATAGGCATGCATATGTAGCATCACGGTAATAACAAAACATGGGAATTAATGCACGAAATTAACTATCTAAATCATACACAAACATAGGGTATCTTAACAGCAAGGTAAACCAGAGAATGATCATGAAATCCATCAATATAATCACATCTACAACTAGCAAGCAGCCAGAAATCTATTAGAATCTAAGGTAAAACACACAACCCAACCAGGCTGAGATTTCATCTCGCATGTGTGCCCCAGAAACCTGACCAGACATCCCCCTTGGTGCTGGATGAAGCTCCATCCGACACCCCCACCTATTATCCTACATTTGGACCAGAAGCATACAAGAGGTGCAACATAAGTTAATACCCGTCCAGCAGCACACATAAACCACAACTTAATCAAGTTAATAAGGCAACAACCCCCAACCGCCTCATTGTTTGAGTTACCACTTACTACCCGCATGGATTGTTCAATCAAACCCGAAGGTTGCTGATGCTGGACAGCCTCCAATCCAGCCCCCAAGCCTTATGCTACACTAATGGCTAGAGACATACCTGAAGGATAGAAGATGTTGAGCTAAACCGGATGCACCAAGATTTCCCCTAGCCGCACGCAAGGAGCTCCTCCGAATTCTTCTTCCAAGTTGCTGGAATTGCTGGGGAGATTTTCGGTGGTGGTGTGGAGAGGAGAGGGAGGTAGGGTCGGCTGGATGTGGGCTTAAATAGGTGCAAGTTTGGAAGGAGCAATTAACAATAAGGCAAGAGATAATTGGCTTAGATGGCCAATCAGCACTTTCCTTTAGGCAACCAATTCAAATATTTTACAAATCTCAAGAGATTTGCTCTTGCTGATGTGGCATCCACGTCACCCAGCCTTCACACCTCAGCCCTAAATGCCTACTCAAAGCACAAGCCAAACCACACACATGAATTCCACTCGATCGACCCGGTTAAGTCAATCGATTGGAAAACTGCCTGACGGTCGAACCCGTCCATGAGTCGCATTGACTCGCCCAAAAAGGAAACTTTTCCCCAAAAGGAAGCTTTTCCAAAACAAAGCATAAAATCACACAACTAACATCATTCATCAAGAAAACACAAACTCGGGCGAAAGGATGGATAAGACTTACTAAGGTACCGGAGAGCGGGTCTTACAGGTACCCTGTGGTGGAAAGTAATTGGCCGACAGACCTTTCCTTAGCATAGTGTACAACTTGGGACAACTATCACGAAAGAGATCTTGTAGTACTGAAGTTTGGAAATCACTCCCTACACCTTACCTATGTATGGTCTGCTATACCTGCTTTTGCATAATGGAAACTGATTGACATCAATTCATGCTTATATTTGTATATTATATCCATTATCTTACACCTAAGCAATGCTACGTTACGAGTTTTATGTTTAAATTTCAGAAATAAATAGGTTTGAAGAGATGAAGCATGAAAGGACCCAAAAGCAGGAAAAAATGACTTAATTGTGAGACCTGGGGACTAAGATGCAAGTGAGAAGGACCTGAACATAAGACTGAAGGACCAAATAGCAAAACCAAAAACTCCACACCATCATGGGGAGTATTTTGGCAATTCTATTCGGGTCGGAGCTCCAACAAGTGAAGTAGATGCATCAAAGACCAACAAAGACATGCAGAAAAGCCCAGAATAAAATCCAGCGTGATCCCGACCATATAGACCACCAAATGGCGGTTCAAGACCGCTAATTGGCGGTCTGTTTTGGCCCAAATCCGCTAAGATTTTGGTGGGTCCTGTATTAGTGTGTATTTAGTCCATTTCTGGTATTTGTTTAGTCCCACATTGGGGGATTGTCCCTAATTGCATTTTTCTTTGGCTTCAAATAGAACTCTTCACCTTCTATTGTAAACTACCCATTGCTTGGTGACATTCTCTCTACTAAGGAGTAAGCCTTGAAACAAAACTCAAGGTGGAGAAGAATGCTACCTTCAATGTGAGTCATTGTTAATAAAATAATTGTTCTAGTCTTTCCTTTCCTTTTAAGCTTCTTTAATGCTCCCTTCTTGCTTAGTTAAATTTCATTTCAGTAGAATGTTTCATTTTAATGTAGGTTGTAGTGTAATGATTAGTGAGTAGTTCCATCCCCATTTGGGGGTGGAGAAATATGTGATAAGATCATGTAGTGTATTAGGTGTGTGTTATCTTAATCCCTTGAGCCTTATATGATTTCCATAACCATCTAATGAGATTTCACTCTTATCTTTGATATGCTAATGCTCTTGAATGAAGCTTAGCTTATGCTTAGATTAGTGGACCTATTTTATGGGGAATTATAAGGTGAGGATATGGATGAAATTAATATTGGAAACACAATTTGTAGTGTATGTACTCTTGTTGCATTTACCTTGGTTAATGCCTTGTATGTTTTAATGATATTGGGTTATCTTATTTCAAGTGGAGGCATAGTAGTGTCTAGTCTTTATACATGAGTTCATTTAACTTCATTCCAATTATTATCTTGTATGTTTTAATGATATCGTCTTATCTTATTTCATGTGGAGGCAAAGTTGGATTTAGTTTTATGATTTCATGCACTACATGTTGTGAGGAGCATAATTGAACACACACACACACACATCTTTATATTCACATTATTTCTCTACCTCCTATGGGGTTTAGTTTTATTGCTTATATTCCATTTCCTTTCTTGCATTGTAGTGTAGTTTAGTGTAACCAACCTTTCTCTCCTTTCTTTCTCACTCGCCTTCGCACAAACCAAAAGTCGACACACCTCCCTGTGGATCGACCCGTATTTGCCACCGCTTCAACGCGGCCGTGCACTTGCGGTTTAATATAAAACGAATGAATCAGAAACCACCACCATATGACTGATGCCTGCAAACCTCTCTCCAACCACCACCTTACACCCCATCGCAAAGTCCTATGTAGAAATTGTGGCAACTACATCATCAAACCAAGCCTTTCTGTACGAGAAAAGCAAGAGGCAAACCAACAACCCCTGGGTCAAAATTTGCTCCCGAAAAAATAACAAAATATCAAAGGAATTGTCTTTATCCAATGGACTGAAGCAAACATGCTTCAAATGTCATAAAGATGGACACATTAAAAAACATTGGAAGTTTGGACAGACCTCTTCAACCCACAAAAGTGAACCACCAACCAAAACCTTCAAAGACCTCAACAAGATGCAAAGCCAAATGAGAAAGACTAAATACAATCACAACCAGAGGAACGTCGGACATGGGTCATCCAAGACATACCCAGTGCGCATTCGGCCTAATACGTCTCCTATTATCGTAATTTTCAGGAGTTATGCAGGTGCGTTGTTGTAACGCCTCCGATCTCGCGTGTAAGTACGCTGGGGAATCAAGCAAAATGTCGCAATCAGAGTCATCTGCGACGACCGAAGGAGTAACAATAAAAGACGACACATACATGATGTACCAAATAAAAACATACATAAATAGACTACAAACAAGACATGTTTTTTAAAATATATACATACACAGGGGCACAAAATCCAACAGCTTCTGGTCCAAAAGGAGGGTAACAAGTGGGAGTGTTGGATGGGGGTTCATCCAGCACCAAGGGGGTTGTCCAGCCATGCATCTAGGGCATACACGCACGTTGCAAACTCAGCCTAGTCAGGTGGGTATTGTGTGAGCCCTGGTTGTTGTGGCTAGCTGGGACGTCCTCCCCTTTAAACATGACCTGAAGCGCAGGTTTCCCAACTGGTTTGAGGAGAGAAACCATGGATGTTGTGGCTGGGTCATGGGGGAGCATGTTGGGTGCATTCATGCATGTTTTCTCGGTGTTGCGTGTTGCACCTTGGTCCTTGTTGGTTTCATTGTTGCTTGGATGATGTGGACGTGTTTCCCATGTTGGATTTCGTGATTAATCTCATGTTTAGCTTGCTGTTAAATACCACATATTATGTACATTTTAGTTGCTGGGTTTCGGGATTAATTTTCAGGATTTACTTGCTGTTAAGATACCACATGTTATGTATATTTTCGTGGCTGGAATTCTTGATTATTTCAGGATTTGTTGCTGATACAACACCACATGTTCATGTATACTTTAGTTGCTGGAATTATATGATCTCATGATTAGCTTGTTGTTAAATACCATGTGTTATGTACATATTAGTTGTTGCTATGACGTCGCATATGCTTGTATTAATTGGTTGCTGGAAATTATATGATCCTCATGGATAGTCGTTAAGGTGTCGCATATGTATGTACATATTAGTTGATGAAAATTTTATGATCTTCATGGTTAATTTGTTGTCAATGTATCATATGTTCAAACATTATTATTTGCTAGATTTTACTGATCTTCATGATTAGTTTGCTGTCAATATATCATACGTTCATGCATTAGTAGTAGCTGGATTTTACGTGATCTTCATGATTAGTTTGTGGTCAATGTATCATATGTTCATACATTATTATTTGCTGGATTTTACATGATCTTCATGATTAGTTTGTTGTCAATGTATCATATGTTCATACATTATTATTTGCTTGATTTTACGAAATCTTTATGATGAGTTGTTGTCAGTGTATCATATGTTCATACATTATTATTTGCTGGATTTTACAAAATCTTCATGATTAGTTGTTGTCAGTGTATCATATGTTCATACATTATTATTTTCTGGATTTTATGAAATAATCTTCATGATTAGTTGTTGTCAATGTATCATATGTTCATACATTATTATTTGCTGGATTTTACGAAATCTTCATGATTAGTTGCTGTCAATGTAACATATGTTTGTACATTATTATTTGCTGCATTTTACGTAATCTTCTTGATTAGTTTGTTGTCAATGTACCATATGTTCGTACATTATTATTTGTTGGGTTTTACATGAACTTCATGATTAAATTGCTTTCAATAAATCATATATTCATGCGTTATTAGTTGCAGAAATTATGTGGTCTTCATGATTAATTTGTTGTCAATATGTCATATATGTGTGTATTATTAGTTGTTGAATTCATGTGAGTGAATCTTGATTAATTCTCAGAGTCTGTGGATGTTATGACACTTGTATTGCATAGTCTCATAATTATTGTTGTTTGATTGACATCATATCATGCATATATTTGTGTCTTATATCCTTTAATTTAGCTTAAGCAATGCTACGTAACGAGTGTTATGTTTATGTTTCAGGAATAAATAAGTTTACGAAGAAGAGACTAAAAAGGACTCAAATGCAAGGAAAATGACTAAGTTGCAAGACTTATGGACTGAGATGAAAGAGAGAAGGACCCGAATGTAAAACCAAAAGGATTAATGAGTAAATCAAGAAGCTCCACACCTTAATGAAGAGTATTTTGGCAATTAAATCTGGGCCCAACCATCAACAACCAAATCAGGTTCATCAAACACCAAGAAATCAAGCAAGAACGAAGCGAAAGAAATCCAGACGAGATCAAAAGAATATAGAAAGCTGATTCGCGGTTCCAGACCGCCAATCAGCGGTCACTTCAAATCGCACATGCTTTGGTCGGATGTTAGATTAGGATGTACTTAGTCCATATTTGGTATGCTTTTAGTCCCATACCGAGGGATTGTCCCGGATTAGCTTTTTCCATGCCTATAAATAGAACTCTTCACCTTCCTTTGTATTCACCCATTTCTTGGTGGCATTCTCTCTACTTGGAGTAAGCCTTGAAGAAAATTTCAAGATGGAGAGGAGTGCTACCTTCAATGTGAGTCATTTTAATAAAATATTTTTTTCTTAATTTCATTTAATATTGTCTTGTCTTTTAATTCTTGCATGCTTCTTTAGTTTGATTTCTTTTCATTTAGCTTCTTTAATATTTCTTGCTTGCTTAGTTTAATTTCATTTCAGTACAATGTTTTATTTTGTTAATGTAGTTAGTGTAATGATTAGTGAGTAGTTTCATCCCTATTTGGAGGGTGAAGAAATATGTGATGCGATTATGTGATGTATTAGGCGTGTGTTATCTTAATCCTTTGAACCTTATATGATTTCCATAACCATCCAATGAGATTTCACTCTTGTCTTTGATATGCTAATGCTCTTGAATGAAGCTTAGTATATGCTTAGACTAGTGTACCTATTTTATTGGGAATGATGATGTGAGGATATGGATGAAATTGATAAAGGAAACATGACTTGTAGTGTATGTGTTCTTGTTTCCATTATCTTTATTAATGTCTTGTATGTTTTAATGATTGGGTAAATATTATTTCATGTAGAGGCATAGTGGGGTTTGGTCTTTATACTTGAGTTCATCTAGCTTCATTCCAATTATTGTCTTGTATGTTTTAATGATATGATCTTATCTTATTTCATGTGGAGGCAAAGTTGGATTTAGTTTTATGATTTTCATACACTACATGTTGTGATGAGTATAATTGAACACACACACACACACACACATATATTTGTATTCACATTCTTTCTCTACCCCCTTTGGGGTTTAGTTTTATTGCTTATTTTCCATTTCCTTTCGCATTGTAGCGTAGTGTAGATCAATACTTATTTTATCTCCTGTCTTTCTCACTCGCCTTCGAACAAACTAGAGTCGACACACCTCCCTGTGGATCAACCCGTATTTGCCACCGCTTCAACGCGACCGTGTACTTGCGGTTAATTAAAACATATCAATCAAGTTTTTGGCGCCGTTGCCGGGGAGGTGCTCTGTCCAGACTTTGGTTTGGACAATTCGAGTGTTTTAATTTTTCTTTTTAAATTCTAGTTTGTTTCAGGGGTTGTAAGATGCACGAGGGGGCTACTGGCAAAACTGGAGGAACAATTGCGTAAAAGTGACCACCAATCAGCTGTTTGAAACCGCCAATTGGCAGCCTGGTGAGTTGTGTTTTCTCCATTTTTTGTTGTGGTAGTTTATGTGTTCAATGTAGTGGTCTGGGAGTTCTATTTTGCATGTTTTAACCTGTAGTTAGCTCCCAGATTAATAGTCAATCCCCTTTAATCAACTTGGACCTTAAAACTCAAAGCAAAAGAATAAATTGATTGCCATCTAGGTCATGCATCATTTGTAGACCTTACATGCATTTGTCTTTTCTTTGCTGTACATTTTTGTTGTTGATTGCTGGCGTGAGGTACGTGCACCCAATTCCCTCATTCATGCATGTTTAGATCATGTATTAGTTAGTAAGGTGCATCGGGACAAGAGTGAGTTGAGTGTTTGATTGGAGTGTTGATTGCTAGATTTAAGATCAAAACGCTACTAAGGAGGCATTGTCCCATAAAAGATAAGGTGGGGGATTCATCACCCTTTCCTTGGCCCAAAAAATCACTTTTAATGAAGCCTTAATTCTAAACGCAAGTAGACATTGGCCCTAAGGAGTTCGGACGCACTAGGAGAGTGATCTAGTTGAGATTGTCATGGCCTGATCGGCGTCGCCTACCTTGTCGATAGTAGGAGGTACTGGATCTCCGGATTTGGTATCACTTGCTGGGCATTGTGGTCTTCGTTGTAGGGAGGTGAGGCGTGTCGAGACTAGAGATCTTAAAGTTAGGCGTCGTCTAGCCGAAGGACCCATAGCCATACATTGTTTGAGTCGTGCTTGCTAGATTAGGCTTCTACCCTCTCCCACCACCCATGCTAGTTTCTAGGGATTCTTCCCTTCTCCTCTGAGTCATCTTCTTCTCACCTACTTCTATGTTCTAGTCTCCTCCTCTTTACACTCTCTGTTAGCGTTTTAGGGTCGAGTCGAGCACTTTTTGTGAGCTTAGCCTCATGGTGGTGAGAGTGGTCGAGTCAAGAGTTTTTTGTTTTGTTTTGTTGTTGAGATGGATGGTTACATGGGCGACCATCCATATCATTGTTGGGACCAGGACAATTCTTCCTGGTATTCCGGACCCATGCAACCTAGGGTGGCTTAAACTAACACCCCGTATGGTTGGGACAATCTTAATTGTGTGACTGGGCAATCTTCATATTGGGGTAGTATGAGAGAGGCACCGACTGCTAGACCATCATCTAGTTACGTTGGATCATACGCTGGTCAACAAACTGAGACATTACAACAACCTTTGGACTCTTTCATGCGTGCGATAGACAACATGAGTGCACTGGAGGCTCCAGTAGTTGTACCGTGCGACTGTTGTGGGTTGAGTGGTCATGTTATGGGGGAATGTCCTTATGTTCCCCCAGAGCCTAAGTATGAGCATACCTTTTCCCAAAATGCTCAGTATGACCATTACCTATCCGCGTACAACCCAAGAGGGATGAATTCTTGGGGAGACGATCCTTATTCAAATTCTTATACATCATTTCCACCCCAGTATCCTCCTCCCGAATACCCAGAATTCTACCAACACCCCACTTCAAATCATTAGACTCATTCTCAGCCCATCAACACCCAACTCCAAAATTTCCCAAGCTCTGACTTGGACCTCATAGTTGACCACATACCTGATTCCTTGAAACAAATTTTCTTTACGTTCATGGAAACCACTCAACAGTCTATACAAAATATGGCACTGCAAGTGAGTCAAATGACACAACAATTACGTGAACATGAGGAGAGTAACTTTTCTTGTCAACATGAGGATTCATCTTTTGATATCGAACTGGCACCACCACATCCACAAATTCAAAGCACAATCTTTCAACGTCAAACTCCTAGTTTGTCTGAGGGACTTGGGGTTTCAATTCACGATCACTTGGTGGACGATTCGATTCCAATTGAGAACAACATGGACCAGCCTCATTATGAGTCGGCACATGATTGTGCCTTACCTTTTTGTCATGTGGCCCTTGTGCCACATGATCTTCATGTTGTGCCTTTGAAGGACTCACCTCTGGTAGAGTAAGAGCTCCCTAGTACCCTTAATTTCAAATGACCTGATGAGAGTTTGCCTCACTATTGTTTCTGATCATCTTGGAAATGATGGGACATCAAACAACTACATTGCCAATGAGGGTATTGGGAGTTCCTTAGAGGATACCTTGGGTAAGAGACCCACTTCCTGTTCTCCTGGTGAGTTGGACATGCATAACGAGGCTTTTGACCTCGTTTCGATCCACCAACCTGTTGGTTGGAGAGTTTGGATTGATGATCATAACTTCAGTTCCGCGACGGGAGAAACTCTTCTTTCGTTGAACTCTTGAGACGTTCAAGCTCTTTCGGTTTGATCCTTTGAATGAGACGCCTTTGCGTCCAATTCATGAACCTCTCATTTCATCTTGTGCTCTTTGTGAAGGGGGCCCACGTATGCCTATTCTGGCCCCGCGTGGTGTCATGTTCCCTTTCCAAGTGCATTGACCCACTTTTGAGGTTCCCATTTTATGTCCTTTGACAAATGAAGATGAGAACTTTTTTTGTACATAGTTATATTCAAAAAAAGGAAAAAAAAGAAAAGAAGATTAAACATTTTTTTAAATAAAAGACTCCTTCAGTGAGCATCGATTGTTGTGCGCTCCAACCCTTGAGTATTTGAGCCCCATTTCTTTCACGTATTTGTATCCCTTCTTTAGCATGTCACAAGTTTTGAGAGAATTTTGGTTGTGTCCATCAACATAGCCATAAACTTCCCTTTGTACTTCACGTTGGTGAGATCTCTTCTTTTTCATGCATAAATCCATGTAGTATCTTGCTCACATTCATTGAGGACAATACATGAAGTAGGTGTGGGGGTGTTTAAAGTGTGTACATAGTCGAGTCTTTTTCCTTTGATTTTTGTTTTCTTTTGTGTGCATTGTTAGGGTCATGTTAGTGTGCTGCATTTAATATTGATATATCTGCTTGCCATGATCCTTGGGTGACTTGTCTTCTTTTTCTTGCCTAGTACTTTAAAATTTTCACATTTTTTCAAAATCTTCATGTGTTTGCAAAAGAAAATGGTTTGTGGGTTTTGCGTGTGTTTAACATGTGCAAAACCGTTGAGAGGCAAAGTAAAAAGAAAGCTCCCAAAATTGTCTTGAACTTGATGCATTAGGATATCTAGTACAGTGGCTTTAGAACTTATCTAGTCGTTAGGATGCACCCCGGCTTTCCTTCGGGGGTGAGTAATCATAGCGTTTCAGTACTCAAACACATAAAGAAGTCCACCCTGAACCTAGTAAGTCAATAATTCGTGTCTGTTAATTTAAGGAAGTTTGTTGTAGTCAAGAACCCTTTAAATCTTGTTGTGAGACATTAAGTGTAGGGGTTTTGGTTCATGTGTAGATAACAAATAAGTAAGTAGGTGTTCTCTCTTCTCGCACGACTCCTACACTCCGGAAATTAGATCTGAGGGGACTTTGTGCCTGGTGCTTTTGGGTCATCTGACTTGGGAAGCGTCGACCGAACTCCCATGACATGGGTGGTAGAGATTGCCCTATGTGGAGATTTGGGGAAAGGTGTACGTGATAGTGTAAGTCCTCATAGGCAATGATGCACGAAACCTGACCCTGGGAGAATGAAGCTCCAACTAATAAAAAGAAAAGATGAAAATAAAATAAAAAAATAAAATAAAAATGGTAATGCAAATAAGAACCTTAATTGACTTTACACTTTGTATCACTTGAGGAGGTTGAGGTTGTCTACGTCTTTCACTTAAGTCCTTATTTAACTTGCACGAATGGTTCATTAGGCTAGGTGTGTGGACTGAATACCTATATAGAGTCGGCCCGTAGAATTAACGCGTCCAGTAATCGATAAAAATGAGTCCATCGAGTCGAGTTTCTAGATTGAATAATGCATATATGTTCGGATTTGTGGGTATATCCGCTGAAAACCCTTAGGAGACAACACTCCTCCTCCTTGGCGACAATGAGGTTTAAGGGTTTGTTGTACGTGCTAAGTGCAACCGTGATTCCTACGAAAGTGAGTTAGAATTTCCCTGTTTTTCGTATGTTGTTTAATTTCTTTTATTTTTCTCTTTCTTCGTTTTGCTCGGGACTAGCAAAAGTTAGGTGTTGGGGTATTTGATTGACATCATATCATGCATATATTTGTGTCTTATATCCTTTAATTTAGCCTAAGCAATGTGATTGACATCATTTCATGCTCATATTTGTATCTTATGTCCATTATCTTTCACCTAAATAATGCTATGTTACGAGTTTTATGTTTAGTTTTCAGGAATAAATAGGTTTGAAGAGATGAAGCATAAAAGGACCCAAAAGCTGGGAAAAAGGACTGAATTGTGAGATCTGTGTACCAAGATGCAAGGAAGAAGGACCTGAATGCAAGACTGAAGGACCTAAGAGCAAAACAGAATACTCCTCACCATCATGGGGAGTATTTTGGCAATTCTATTCGGGTCGGAGCTCCAACATGCAAAATAGATGCATCAAATACCAACATAGCCTTCCAGAAAAGCCCACAAGAAATTCCAGAGCGATCCGGACACTGTAGACCGCTAATTAGCGGTCCAAGACCGCTAATTGGCGGTCACTTTTGGCGCCGTTGCCGGGGAGGTGCCAGTCCAGACTCTTGTTTGGACGATTCGAGTGGATTTAATTTTTGTTTTGTAGTTTTGCTTTGTTTCAGGAGACTTGGAGTGGTCAGGAGGAGCACCTGGAGAAGTTTTGAAGCAAGCTGGGCACTGTAGACCGCCAATCAGCAGCCTGAGCATTATTTAGCATGCAACATAGCATTATTTAGGTGAAAGATAATGGATATAAGATACAAATATGAGCATGAAATGATGTCAATCAAATACCCCCACACCTAACTTTTGCTAGTCCCGAGCAAAACAAAGAAAGAGAAAAGCATGCGAAAACCAGGAAATCCTAACTCACTTTCGTAGGAATCACGGTTGCACTTAGCACGTGCAACAAGCCGTTAAACCTCCTTGTCGCCAAGGAGGAGGAGTGTTGTCTCCTGAGGGGTTTCAGCGGATATACCCACAAAATCCGAACAAGATGCATTAATCACTCTAGCTACACGACTCGTTGGACTTATATTGTTGATCATGGGACGCGGTAATACTACGGGTCGACTCTATATATGTAATCAGTCCACACACCTAGCCTAATGAGTTATTCGTGAGAGTTAACTAAGGAATTAAGTGAAAGACATGGGCAACCTTAACTTCTTAATGTGATACAATGTGTAAAGTCCATTGTAGTTCTTATTTGACTCTTTTTTTTTTTTTGAAGCATTTATTGGTTGGTGTTTGATTCTCCCAGGGTCAGGTTTCGTGCATCATTGCCTATGAGGACTTACACTATCACGTACACCTTCCCCCAAATCTCCACATAGGGCGATCCCTACCACCCGTGTAACGGGAGTTCGGTCGGTGCATCCCAAGTCAGATGACTCAAAAGCACCAGGCACAAAGTCCCCTCATACCTACTTTCCCGAGTGATAGGAGCCGTGCGAGAAGAGAGAACACCACTTATTTATCTACATGGGAACCAAAACCCCTACACTTAAGTTTCACAAAAAGAGATTAAGGGCCCTTGACTACGACAAACTTCCTTATACTAACAGACACGAATTATTTACTCACTAGGTTCAGGGTGGACTTATTTAAATGTTTGAGTACTGAAACCCTATGATTACACGCCCCCCCGAGGGAAAACCGGGGTGCATCCTCACGACTCGATAAGACCTAAAGCCAGTAAACTAGAAATCCTAATGCATCAAGTTCAAGACAATTTTGGGAGCTTTCTTTTTACTTTGCCTCTCAACGGTTTTGCACATGCTAAACACACACAAAACCCACAAAAACATTTTCTTTCGCAAACACATGAAGATTTTGAAAGAAATGTGAAAATTTTAAAGCACTCAGCAAGCAAAAGAAGACAAGTCACCCAAGGATCATGGCAAGCAGATATATCAATGTTAAATGCGGCACACTAACATGACCCTAGCAGTACAAACAAACGAAAATAAAACGAAAGGAAAAAGACTCGACTATGTACACACATAAAACACAATGCTACATAATGAGTGTTATGTTTATGTTTCAGGAATAAATAAGTTTAGGAAGAAGAGACACAAAATGGACTCAAATGCAAGGAAAAGGACTAAGTTGCAAGACTTATGGACTAAGATGAAAGAGAGAAGGACCCGGATGTAAAACCAGAAGGATTAATGAGTAAATCAAGAAGCTCCATACCTTAATGAAGAGTATTTTGGCAATTAAATCCGGGCCAAACCATCAACAACCAAATCAGGTTCATCAAACACCAAGACATCAAGCAAGAACGAAGCCAAAGAAATCCAGACGCGATCAGAAGAATATAGACAGCTGATTAACGGTTCCAGACCGCCAATGAGCGGCCAGGATGTCTTCAAATCACACATGCTTTGGTTGGATGTTAGATTAGGGTGTACTTAGTCCATATTTGGTATGCTTTTAGTCCCATACCGAGGGATTGTCCCGGATTAGCTTTTTCCATGCCTATAAATAGAACTCTTCACCTTCCTTTTTATTCACCCATTTCTTGGTGTCATTCTCTCTACTTGGAGTAAGCCTTGAAGAAAAATTCAAGGTGGAGAGGAGTGCTACCTTCAATGTGAGTCATTTTAATAAAATATTTTTCTTAATTTCATTTAATATTGTCTTGTCTTTTAATTCTTGCATGCTTCTTTAGTTTGATTTCTTTTCATTTAGCTTCTTTAATATTTCTTGCTTGCTTAGTTTAATTTCATTTCAGTACAATGTTTCATTTTTTAATGTAGTTAGTGTAATGATTAGTGAGTAGTTTCATCCCCATTTGGAGGGTGGAGAAATATGTGATGCGATTATGTGATGTATTAGGTGTGTGTTATCTTAATCCTTTGAACCTTATATGATTTCCATAACTATCTAATGGGATTTCACTCGTCTTTGATATGATAATTGATGCATTGCATACATTGCATCATATGTCTTTCATTTAGATTACTTTTACATCAATAAATGCTACTAAGGTATGTGTTTAGTCTTATTTACAGAATACAGGGACCTGAATGCAATTTACCCACATTCCGAGCATAAACGTGTGCAAAAGATTCATTTCTATCATAAAGACCGAATTCAAGTTTATCGGGTTTCAATTGGAAATGCATCCAAGCATAAAAGCATTCAAGGAGCTAATCACAAAAAGGTCAAGGGCTTAATTGCAAAAATGCCAAGGACCTAATTGCAAAAGAAAAGGATCAAGATATTTTGTTGGAAAAGTCAAAAGAAAAATCAACTATAAATCTCCAACAATGGAAGGAATTAATCCGGAGCTCAAGACAATGGAAAGAAATCATCCAGACACGCAAATAAAGATCAAATCATACCATAAACGCGTGACAAAAATCCTGATTAAATCCGACCAACGTGGGAGGCGAATCCGCCGCACAATACACATGATGTGTGGCGATTCCGCCGCCCATTGGTTGATCCGTGTGTCCCAATTTCGTCCACTCATGTATGGACACGTGTACTATCCAATTCTATACCTAAGTCCCTTGTAGCAACTATAAATAGACCCGAGAACGATGTAAATAGGGTCCTTAGTTGTTGTTCTTATTTGTGTACCTTAGTTTTATTAATAAAATTCTGTTCTTTTAATTCTTGTTTTAGTTTTCTTTTAATGTCTCAAGGACCTCTTCTTCTTCCTCCCTCCATGAGTTTCTAAACTCTCTCCAAAGGGTGGAGGTGATGGAATTAGGGTTAGAGAAGATGAATGCATGTTATTGTTTTAAGTTCGTGATTAGTATATTTTGATTACTTGAGTTTATGTTAAATCATTTATCTTGTAATGCTTCATAACTAACATGATTTATTTCAAGTTTCTCCATTCTCCAATCTGAACCTAAGTCTAGACCTCCACCCAACGGATTTCTCTTCTTATCTCTTGTTTTAGTTCTAATTGCTTTTGTTTCGTACTTTAGATAATTAATCCAAAAATCCCAAAAACACAAATTATTTCTTCTCCCTTCTTCCCCTCAATCGAAATCACACTAACAACGAAATCTCTCCCTCCTTGTGTTCGACCCGTACTTGCCACGTCTTCATTGACGCCGTGCACTTGCGGTATAAATTTAAATCTTCATCAAGTTTTTGGCGCCGTTGCCGGGGAGGCGACGCAGATTTTTGTTGTTTTTGTGTTTTCGATTTTATCCTGTTTATCTTGTGCGCAATCTAAGTATTTGGATTTGTGTTTCAGGGGACAACAGAGTGCGCGGAGAAATCCGGGCACATTTGGAGCTAAACGAGCGGCGAAATCGCCGCACCTGAAGAACAACTTGCGGCGAATTCGCCGCACCAGTAAGGCTTCTGGGCGTCATTTTTCTCTGGGGTCGTCTACATCGTGGATTGGTCGCATTGAGCTACTGGAAATTCCGAGAGCAGGCGGCGAACCTGTCTGAGCATTGCGGAGGTAACTTTTCTTGCCTTTCTCGTATAATCTGAATTTTCGAAAAGTTTCCTTTCGTAGAATTGCACGTGTTAGGGTCAAAAATTCCATAATTAGCAATAACTCAACTCTGACCTAAAAATTGGCAAAATTAGAAAGACCTTAGTGCATGCATCATATAATGTTTTGTTTGCATTATTCTTGCTAAATTATTGCAAATTATTTTTGTTGAAGAGTGCTGGAGACAAGGTACGTATCGCGGTTTTTAACGACTGCATTTAAGCATATAATTTAATTTGCATACAACCTTGCAATTGCCCCCATTAAAAAGACCATTGTTTGATTATCTTTGTTAGATCTAAGTTAAACTATCTTAAGGGCAACTCCATAGGAAAAGATACGGTAGGGATTTCATCACCCTTCCGTGGCCCACAAATCACAATCCTCAAGTGTCACCCAAGCCTAAAATTAAAATCAATTAGATATTGACCCCTAAGGACTCGGACTCAATTAAGGAGGAGATTGGTTTGACTTGCTATGACCTGAAGCTAATTGAATTCAATTTGGTGTCTATAAAGTGTTTTTGTGTTGACGAAAGTCTTCCAAGCGACGTGGTTGTCTAATTGGCACCGACTCTGTCGGAAGCGCCCCCACTAGCTATACACTAACTGGCCAACTTGGTTTGATTGGTGAGGGAGGTGAATCAAGCAAATCAATTCGACTCAACCAGTTAGGAGTCGTCTAGATCTAAGCGACACTAGGTCTAGGATTGTTTGAACCGTGCTTTCTTAGGAAACCTCTGACCGACCCTCTTATCTATCTTTAGAGTTAAGTTTCCCTTCTCCTCTGAGTCATCTTCTTCTCACCTACTTATACGTTCTAGTCTCCTCCCCTTTACATTATCTATTAGCATTTTAGGGTCGAGTCGAGAACTTGTGCTTGCTTAGCCTCATAAGGGTAAGAGTACTTGACTCAAGAGTGTTTTGATGGATGGTTACATGAGCAACCATCCATATCATTGTTGGGACCAGGACAATGCTTCCTGGTATTCTAAAACCTTGCAACCTGGGGTGGCTCAGACTAACACCCCATATGGTTGGGACAATCCTAATTGTATAACTGAGCAATCTTCATATTGGGGTAACATGAGAGAGGAACCGACTGCTAGACCACAATCTAGTTATATCGGATCATATGCTGGTCAACACACTGAGAATTTACAACAAGCTTTTGCCTCTTTCATGAGTAGGACAGACAACATGAGTGCACCGGTGGCTCCAGTAGCCGTACCGTGCGACTGTTGTGGGTTGAGTGGTCATGTTATCAGGGAATGCCCTTATGTTCGCCCAGAGCCTGAGTATGAGCATACTTTTTCCCAAGACGCTCAAAATGACTATTACGCATCCGCGTACAACCCGAGAGTGATGGATTCGTGGAGAAACAATTCCTATCCAAATTCTTATACTTCATTTTCACCTCAGTATCCTCCTCCCGAATACCCAGAATTCTACCAACTCCCCACGTCAAATCATTATTCTCAGCCCATCAACACCCAATCCCATAATTTCACAAGCTCAAACTTGGACCTCATAGTTGACCACGTACCTAATTCCTTGGAACAAACTTTCCTTACGTACATGGAATCCACTCAACGATCCGTACAAAATATAACATCGCATTTGAGTCAAATGATACAACAATTAGGTGAACGTAAGGAGAGTAACTTTTCGTGTCAACATGAGGATCCACCTTTTGATATCGAACCACCACCACATCCACAAATTCAAAGCACAATCTGTCAAAGCCAAACTCCTAGTCAGTCTGAAGGACTTGGGGTTTCAATTCACGATCACTTAGTGGAGGATTCGATACACATTGACCAATTTCATCATGAGTCGGCCCAGGATTGTGCCTTATCTTCGTGCCCCGTGGCCCTTGAGCCACATGATCTTCATGTTGTGCCTCTTAAGGACTCACTTCCGGTGGAGCAAGAGCTCCCTAGCACCCTCAATTTCGAACAACCTGATGAGAGTTTGCCTCTCACTATCGTTCCTGATCATCTTGGAAATGATGGAACATCAAACGACTACAGTGCTCATGAGGGTATTAGGAGTTCCTTGGAGGATACCTTGGGTATGAGACCCATTTTATGTTTACCTGTTGAGTCGGACTTGCCTAACGAGGCTCCTGACCTCGCTCCGACGCACCAGCCAGTTGGTTGGAGAGTTTGGATTGACGATCATAACTTCAGCACCGTAACGGGAGAAAATCTTCTTCCGTTGCCCCCTATTTCCCAAACTCTCGAGAGGTTCAAGTTCTTTCAGTTTGATCCTTTGTGTGAGACGCTTTTGCGTCCAATTCATGAACCTCTCATTTCTTCTTGTGCTCTTTGTGAAGGGGGCCCACGCATGAATATTCTGACCCCGCGTGGTGTCATGTTCCCTTTTCAGGTGCACTGACCCACTCTTGAGGTTTCCATTTGATGTCTCTTGACAAATGAAGATGGGAACTTATGTTTGTACATAGTTATATATGTATAACAATAAGTATAAAAAAAAATAAAGAAAAAAAAATTGAAAAAAAAAAATAAAAATAAAAAAAAATAAAAAAATAAATTTTTTTTTTTTTTTTTTAGGTTCCCTTTTCAGGTGCACTGACCCACTCTTGAGGTTTCCATTTGATGTCTCTTGACAAATGAAGATGGGAACTTATGTTTGTACATAGTTATATATGTATAACAATAAGTATAAAAAAAAAAAAAAAAAAATCTGTTGTTTTTATCCCTTCTTTAGCATCTCACAGGTTTTTGAGGGAATTCGGGTTTTTGTCCATCAACAGAGCTATGAACTTTCCTTTGTACTTCACGTTGGTGAGATCTTTCCTTTTTCATGCATAAATCCATGTAGTATCTTGCTCGCATACATTGAGGACAATGCATGATTTAGGTGGGGGGGGGGGGTTTATATATGTACATATCTATCTATTTGCTTGTTTTCTTCTTTAAAAAAAAAAAAAAAAAAAATAAAAAAAAAATCAATGTTTCATGACATAGCTTAAGATTGAACTGCTAAAACCCGTGTACAAATTGCATTGAGTTTTTGTTCCTTATTATGTAGTTCTGCTTGTAGAAATTATGACATAAATCTAAGTTCCAAAGAAATAACCCATGGCCCTTTTAAGACATGTATGCACTTAAATTGGATGAATCAAATCTTTGAAGTGGTTGATAAAAAGCAGAGGTTGAGGAAAATATACCGGGAAGTGTGGACTTCTAATAGCAATTAAGCCTTGAGGAAAATAAAAATAAAAATAAAAATAAAAGGAATAAAGTGAGGAAAACACATTCTGCAAAATGATTACAAAAGCCCAAGCCTTTGAGTCACTGGTCCGTAGGGGTATCTTGAAACCCGGTAACTTGAGTCTGCCAACTCGGGATTATCGACCAAACTCGCTACACGAATGCAAAAGGGTAAAAGTGTCAAAAAGCAAATGTGTTGAATCACGGAAAAAAAAAAAGAAAAAAAAATAATACTCAAGGCCCAAAGCTAAAAGAATGATCCATGCCATGGTTGATCCGAATGATACTTCACCACCAAAGGAGGCGTGCAAAATAATTCAAGTGATAAACATGTGTAGAAGGGTTAGTGGTGTGAATGTTGGAGGAACAAAGACCAAGTCATATTTTTAATGAGTTAGATTTATATAATGAGCATGCAAAAATTCTTAGTGAGATGTATAAAGTTGAGGTAGGGATATTGAGAGCTATTAATGAAATGTTGATTCAGGATTTTGTGGGTATATCCGCTGAAAACCCTCAGGAGACAACACTCCTCCTCCTAGGAAACTTGGAGGTTTAACGGCTTGTTGCACATGCTAAGTGCAACCGTGATTCCTACGAAAGTGAGTTAGGATTTCCCTGCTTTCATTTTCTTATACTCTACTTTGCTAGGGACTAGCAAAATCTAGGTGTGGGGGTATTTGATGCATTGCATACATTGCATCATATGTCTTTCATTTAGATTACTTTTACATCAATAAATGCTACTAAGGTATGTGTTTAGTCTTATTTACAGAATACAGGGACCTGAATGCAATTTACCCACATTCCGAGCATAAACGTGTGCAAAAGATTCATTTCTATCATAAAGACCGAATTCAAGTTTATCGGGTTTCAATTGGAAATGCATCCAAGCATAAAAGCATTCAAGGAGCTAATCACAAAAAGGTCAAGGGCTTAATTGCAAAAATGCCAAGGACCTAATTGCAAAAGAAAAGGATCAAGATATTTTGTTGGAAAAGTCAAAAGAAAAATCAACTATAAATCTCCAACAATGGAAGGAATTAATCCGGAGCTCAAGACAATGGAAAGAAATCATCCAGACACGCAAATAAAGATCAAATCATACCATAAACGCGTGACAAAAATCCTGATTAAATCCGACCAACGTGGGAGGCGAATCCGCCGCACAATACACATGATGTGCGGCGATTCCGCCGCCCATTGGTTGATCCGTGTGTCCCAATTTCGTCCACTCATGTATGGACACGTGTACTATCCAATTCTATACCTAAGTCCCTTGTAGCAACTATAAATAGACCCGAGAACGATGTAAATAGGGTCCTTAGTTGTTGTTCTTATTTGTGTACCTTAGTTTTATTAATAAAATTCTGTTCTTTTAATTCTTGTTTTAGTTTTCTTTTAATGTCTCAAGGACCTCTTCTTCTTCCTCCCTCCATGAGTTTCTAAACTCTCTCCAAAGGGTGGAGGTGATGGAATTAGGGTTAGAGAAGATGAATGCATGTTATTGTTTTAAGTTCGTGATTAGTATATTTTGATTACTTGAGTTTATGTTAAATCATTTATCTTGTAATGCTTCATAACTAACATGATTTATTTCAAGTTTCTCCATTCTCCAATCTGAACCTAAGTCTAGACCTCCACCCAACGGATTTCTCTTCTTATCTCTTGTTTTAGTTCTAATTGCTTTTGTTTCGTACTTTAGATAATTAATCCAAAAATCCCAAAAACCCAAATTATTTCTTCTCCCTTCTTCCCCTCAATCGAAATCACACTAACAACGAAATCTCTCCCTCCTTGTGTTCGACCCGTACTTGCCACGTCTTCATTGACGCCGTGCACTTGCGGTATAAATTTAAATCTTCATCAATAATGCTCTTGAATGAAGCTTAGCATATGCTTAGACTAGTGGACCTATTTTATGGGGAATGATGAGGTGAAGATATTGATGGAATTAATAAAGGAAACATGACTTGTAGTTGCATGTACTCTTGTTGCCCTTACCTTGGTTGATGTGTTGTATGTTTTCATGATTGTCTAAATCTTATTTCATGTGGAGGCATAATGAGGTTTGGTCTTTATACATGAGTTCATCTAGCTTCATTCCAATTATTGTCTTGTATGTTTTAATGATATGATCTTATCTTATTTCATGTGGAGGCAAAGTTGGATTTAGTTTTATGATTTTCATACACTACATCTTGTGATGAGTATAATTGAATACACACACACACATATATTTGTATTCACATTCTTTCTCTACCCCCTTTGGGGTTTAGTTTTATTGCTTATTTTCCATATCCTTTCGCATTGTAGCGTAGTGTAGATCATAACTCATTTTCTCTCCTTTCTTTCTCACTGGCCTTTGAACAAACTAGAGTAAACACACCTCGCTGTGGATCGACCCGTATTTGCCACCACTTCAACGCGGTCGTGCACTTGCGATTAATTAAAACATATCAATCATTGTTGCTGTCATGCATGTGATGATGTGGATGAATGTATATAGGTCAAGAGTGCGATATTATGATTAATGCTTCATGACCCTTAGATTGCAAGACTTTATGTTGTGCATGGTCATGTCGATTTGACATAGTCATTTGGTGGTGTTCTTGCTGCCTACTAACGTGTGCATGTTTTAACTTTTGTTCTATTATGCTTAATAGCCTTGTGGAAGTTCTTTTGCTTAATGTGTTGGGCATGAGTCTAGCTTCTTGCTATATATTGGATGTAGTCCTATAGATAGCTTGCATTTGCATAATGGTTAATAAAATAAATCTGGGCACTGATGTTGATTGGCCAATGGGCTTGATTGAAAGACCTCTATGTAGAGAGGTCAGGCGTAAGATAAGAACTGGACAAGCACACTGTCATTTGCTACAGAACGGGCATTCCCAACTTCACGATGGAATCATGTAGGTCACTTACCACGAGTAAGGTGTCAATCCGGAAGACCGTTGTATGCTGAGTGGTGGGTCATTTGCGGTTGACCCGCTTGTGGATTAGACCAGCAGATTTGGTGGTTGGTTTCTATGAAGAGGAACACTTCGGGTGGAACCCCGAATAACACAACTATGTGGAGTTGTCGTCTGGCGCAGCTATGTAGAGTTGTGACCCTTTTGCTTTGCATGTGTGGCAGATAGGTTCCATGCATAACTTCTTATCCTATTTTTGGACCCAGGGCATACATGGTTTTCTTATTGAAAACTCACGCATATTTGTTGTTGTTTTTGCCTCAGGTACTTAGGTTTTCCGACAGGGGTTGGACTGGAGGAGTTTCAGAGGATTCTGTACACGAGGGGTATGTCAACCAAATTGTTCTCGTTATCATTTTGCTTCCGCATTATTTTATGATGTAATTTCCTTTTTGAACTCGATGTAATGTCTTTGAATATTATTTCCATATATGGATAATTTCTCATTTCGGTATCGATTTCCATATTTTCAACGATTTCATGTACATTATTTTATATTTATTCTAATATCATGTAATCTACATATATATTAAAATAAAGAGAAAGAGATCATGCCAAAGGTTCTCTAAAACCTTTATGAAGATCCAGAGTTACGTTGCCTGTTTAATCGTCTGTCGATTCACCTCCAAGTGTTCACCAAACTCTAAACAAGATTAGAGAGAAAGGAGCTAGCCAATCAATCTTTAAATCAAGGTTAGAATCTAGCTAATACCCCTCTAAAGCTTCCTGAGAATTTAATCTCCACAAGCTTAATTAACTAACACATTTTCGGATGGATTAGTGGAGAGGTGAGGGAGAGAGAATATTTTTGCATTAATTAAAACAAGGAGGGAGATGAGACCTATTTATAGATTCTCCCAACACCCACATCATGGGCTATCCACTAACGCACGATCTCTTGCTTTTCTCTCCCTAAAACCAATCATTAATTGACACATAATCATCCTTATCCACGTTTAACCATAATTGGAATCAATCCAACCCATGATAAACACCAATCCTTTATTTAATTCTGGCAAAATTATGCTCACCGATCGATCGAAACCTGCCTACCAGTCGATCGATTGGCAGTTAATTGTGGTTTTGGTTGGACCATGAAATCGGGCGGTCAACCCATCACACGTTACCAAAGCTACTGTAATTTTTTTGTCGAACAAACGGTCGACCGTTTCTACACTAGAAAGCCATTGGAAGTTTTCAGTCGAACTGCACTTCAAATCGGTCAACTGATTATTACCAAGAGAACTTCCCATAAATTATCGGTCAAACCACGACTTTACCCGGTCGACCAATCACTACCAAGAAGAGTATGCGGAAGCTCCTGGAAGTTTTGGGTCGACCAAGCACATCCGTTCGGTCGACCATTCACATACGCAACAACTACTGTGAATTTCCGGTCGACCGGTCTGCTAAAATGTTCGACGTTTTGGTGCGATTTATATCCAATTTTTTTTTGATCTTTGGGGTCTTAGCAAATTTATATGTCATAATGTTGAACATATTATATCATGTAGTATATTATCATATGCAATGTCAATACCGGTTTTAGGTGGCATATCCGACGAAGCTAGCTAGGAGGCGAGCAAGGATAATAGGCGAGCAAGAAGCGCGCAACAACACCCTCTGGCGACCTTGTAGTGCGTCATTGTTTCAAACCTCAAGAATATCCTATTGGCCATGAGTAGGATCTTAAGTGGGGTGGTGTTTACTGGGGTGGCCAACGTCGACATGATTGGTGGTGCTGCAGCACCAGACCATGTGCCAAGTGGTGGAACGCGCGCTTGCCACTGGTTCGATGGGGATGGTGGTCAGTCAAACAAAGATGCCCCCTAGCAAGGTTCGGAGAGGCTAGCCAACACCCTGTCCGTCAACCGTGCGTGGATGGCACACACATAATGGCCTCTTCTTTCTTGGTCTCGCGCCTACCACCCAACCACCCAACCAACCGACTGGTGCGGTTGGTCTTGGGTGGCTGACCTCCGACGATCCCAGGAGAAGGTGGCCTGACGGACCTCCTTCCCTTGGTCAACCGTGCGCAGCTGGTGCACCTACGGGAGGTCCTGGCCTGGTACGTCTAGGGTGGAAACCCTAGCGCGCATTGTTGGGCTGTGCTTGGCTAGCGCGCACACTCGTGTTGGCCAGTGACCAGAGGGAACCTCGGCCCTTTGGCCAACAGTCCAAGATCTGGACGGTAGTGGGAGGCACTGGCTGGTTGGCTCCGGCGTGGGCTCAACCGGTGGTTGGTTGAGTTCGGGTGCATACACGTTTATTTCTTGTTATATTTTGACTATATTGTATGACCTAAAGTAAATCATGTTGTTGATATTATGCCTTGTTGTATGCTTGATGTATGTGTGGATATTAGGTTCTTAAAATCATATAGTTACACATGCATTTGATGTTAGTTTATTTATTATGATGTTATATGATCTATTTTCCATGACCCAAAGATAAATGTTATATCTTATTTTATGTGTGTGGTCGATAACGTTTAATCCGCCATGTAGAAACTCTTGCATGTTGCATGTTGTTGCTGTTATGATGTGTATGGGTTCATGGTGGACACTTGTAGCATGGTCATCGCATTGGCACGGTTATGATTTTCTATTCATACGTACATTGCATTAGATGGTTTCATTGTACATCTCTTAATATATTGAATATGGGCACGCCCCCAGTTCAAAATGAGTCAGTTTTCGATTTAATAGAGTTTGAAATTGGTTCAGATATGTTTCATTTCTGATTAATTCCCAAAATCCATTAATGATTACCCAGACCACCCACCACAAGCACATTGCAGTCTCCAGTCAATGCATAAGCCTACCTTGCTCCTAGAATTTCCATTTTTCAATTTATCTAACATTTGTCACTTGTGAGACCCTTATACGCTACATGTATCAGTCAGTTGGCAGTAGATTTGAGTCTTGTGGACTTATCGTTGCCACAAAATCCACTTGGGATTTAGTTTCCCCGTCGGGCAGACTCGTTAGACTATGCTCAAAAGAGTCAGTATACTCCGAAGAGTCAGTATGCTCCAAAGAGCCAGTAGTGCCGACCAGTACAATTATCACTTTCTTATTTTACTATATAGAGTTTTATTCATTATTTCTCTTTGTAATGAAATCCATTAATAATAGAATTACTTGACAATTTAGATAAGCCAGAAAGTAAACATTTAAGTAACTAGTCATTTTTTAACATAACCTTCAAGTTTAGATTTTGACCACATTCTACACCTCCTAGTTCCAATACTTGCTACTTACCAACTAGTCATCTTTTTTACTTCATCTCAACATGATAATTAATGCCTTAAAAGATTTAAATTCAGTTTCAATGGTGATTATCTCATTTACATAACATTGATACAAGTCTAAGCGTTTCTACCATTCAAATATGAACATATGTAGTAATTGAAACAAAAGCATAAGTGTCACCTCTCAATCTAACTGTGGATTTCAACATATTCACTCTCGATAAGCAACCTGGTTCGTTCGACGATATTGTCGGGGCCAATCTCATTCAAGATAATGATGAGATCAAGTTAATGGGTGCTTTGTAGTCTCATCAACATTTCCTTGAGTTACCCAATGACCAAGTTGTGAGCAAGGATGTTCTTGAGGAATTCACATCAAAATTCCTTGACGAGGAGGCACATCTGGGTGCCTGCTCTTCCTATCCCGTGGCCTTTGAGCCACTTGAAATTAACTCTAAATCCAACAAGGACCCACCTCTGGTTGAGTTTAAGCTACTCCTCGATAACCTAAAGTACATATTCTTGGTGGATAATGAGACCTTACCACTCATTATTGCTTCCAAACTTGATAAAGATAGGGAAGCTACCCTTAAGGCAATTCTTTTGGAGAACAAAGATGCTATCGGGTGGTCCTTGAACGACATCAAAGGAATAAGCCCTAGTATTGTGAAACATCGGATCCACATGAAAGAGTATTCTCAGTATCGTCGGGACCCACAACGAAGATTAATCCTGTGCTTAAAGAGGCTGTTTGAAAGCAAGTGCTCAAATGCTTGGATAATGGTATAATATATCCCATTTCAGATAGTTCGTGGGTAAGTCCAATACATGTGGTTCCAAAGACGACTGGCATGACTGTCGTGGAAAATGAGCATAACGAGCTTATACCAACTTGTCAGCAAATGGGTTGGTGAGTCTGCCTTGACTACCGCAAGCTCAATGTAGCTACACAGAAAGATCATTTTCCACTACCGTTCATTGACCAGATCCTTGAGAGGTTGGTTGGACATAAGTATTATTGTTTTTTGATGGATACTCCGGTTACAACCAAATCCCATTGCCCTAGAAGATCAAGAGAAGACCACTTTTACTTTTACGTTTTGGAACATTTGCTTATTGTCACATGCCTTTTAGGTTATGTAACGGTCCAACAACATTTCAAAGGTGTATGATTAGTATCTTCTCAGATATGGTAGAGTGTTTCCTTGAAATCTTCATACACAATTTCTCCATATTTGGCTCCTCCTTCAAGGAATGCCTCAATCACTTGAGCCTTATCCTTAAGTGTTGAAGAGAGAACCACTTCGATTTAAATTGGGGAAATGTCATTTTATGGTTATACGAGGGAAGTTGAAATTTCGCAACTCTCAAGCGTTGCAGAGAGAACAACCCATATCATCCGCAAACTAGTGGGAAGTTGAAATTTCTAACCATCAATTAAAGCAAATCCTTAAGAAGACGGTTAATTCCTTACAGAAGGATTGGGCTTTCTGCACCACGTACAAGACCAATCTGGGTATGTCCCTATATCGGGTAGTGTACGACAAGCCATGCCACCTTCCGGTCGAGCTCGAGCATCGGGTTGTCTGGGTGATCAAGACCTTTATATGAATCTTGATCAAACTGGTGCTCATTGTAAGCTCGACCTTGTGGAATTGCAAGAGTTGCGCAATGATTCGTACAAACATATCAAAATTCATTAGTCCCGAGCCAAAAGGTTTCATGATCGCATGATTATGCGAAAGGTGTTTATGGTCAGGCAGAAAGTGCTTCTCTACAATTCCCAGCTTCATCTATTTACGGGTAAGCTCTGTAGTCGCTGGTCATGCCCATTCATTGTGCAAACCGTATTCCCTCATGAAGTGGTTGAAATCCTGAACCCAAAGATTGGGGACATGTTCAAAGTTAATGGACATTATCTCAAACCTTACTTGGAGGGGGTACCAGCTCAAGTCGAGGAGGTTATGATCCTTCATAAACTTCCCTCACACTCAACCATTTGAATGGTTGAGATTTCATGTTTGTACATATTCCAAAAAAACATTGGTTGTCATGGGTCCTATTCCTTGAGTATTTGGACTCCATTTGTTAACGCGCTTGTATTCACTTCTTAAGTTTCTTATATGTTTTCAGGAATTTGAGTTTATTTCCATCAATGTAATCATGAATTTCCTTTTGTGCTTCTCGTTGGTGAGATCTTTTCTTACTCATGCATAAATCCATGTAGTCTCATACTCATATTTATTGAGGACAATGCATGAAGTGTGTGTGTGTGGGGGGGGGTGCTTTATGTGTGTGTATAGTCGAGTGTTTTCTTTTGTTTGTATTATTAGGGTCATTATAGTGTACTGTATTTTACATTGAAATATCTTGCTATACTATGATCCTTGGGTGACTTGCCTCCTTTTGCTTGATGAGAGCTTTAATTTTTCCATTTCTTTCAAAATCATCATGTGTTTAGGAAACAAAATGTTTTGTAAGTTTTGCATCTGTTTAACATTTGTAAAATCGTTGAGAGACAAAGTAAAAATGAAGCTCCCAAAATCAACTTGAACATGATGCATAAGATATCTAGTACACCGATAATGAGTCCTATCTCTAGTCGTTAGGATGCACCTAGTTTTCCTTCGAGGGGAGAGTAATCACATGGTTTCATTACTCAACCAAATAAAGAAGTCCACCCTGAACCTAGTGAGTCCAAGAATTCGTGCATGTTAGTATAAGAAAGTTTGTTGAAGTTAAGGACCCTTAAACTCATGTTGTAAAACCTTAAGTGTAGGGGTTTTGGTTCATATATAGATAATAAATAATTTGGTATGGTATTCTCTAATCTCACACGGCTCCTATCACTCGAGAAATTAGGTCCGAGGGGAACTTAAAATCTGGTGCTTTCGAGTCATCTGACTTGGGATGTATTGATCGATATCCCATTACATGGGTCGTGAGATCGCCCTGGGTGGAGATTCGGGGGAAGGTGTATGTGATAGTGTAAGTCCTCACAGGCAATGATACACGAAACCAGACCCTGGGTGAATTAAACACCAACCAGTTTTAATTCCTTGTTCTCTAAAAAGAAAAGAAAAAAGAAAGAGAAAAGATGAAAAGAAAAAATATATAAATGAGAACCTTAATAGACTTTACACGATGTATCAATTGAGGATGTTAAGGTTGCCAATTTCTTTCACTTAACTCCTTAATTAACTTGCATGAATGGTTCTCTAGGATAGGTGTGTGGACAAGATACATATATAGAGTTGGCTCGTAGTATTACCGTGTCCAATGATCGACAAAAGTAGGTCCAACGAGTCGTGTTGCTAGGTTTAATAATGCATCAATGTTCGGATTTTGTAGGTATATCCCCTGAAAATCCTCAGGAGACACCACTCCTCCTCCTTGGTGACAAGAAGGTTTAACTGCTTGTTGCACGTGTTAAGTGCAATCGTTGTTCCTACGAAACTGAGTTAGGATTTCTTGTTTTTCGTATACTTTTCATTTCTTTAATATTCTCTCTTTCTTTGTTTTTCTCGGGACTAGCATAAGATAAGTGTGGGGGTATTTGATTAGTAGCATATCATATATTGCATTCATGCTATATATCCTTTATTTTACCCTAATTTTATGCTACTCGAATGTTTGTTTGATGTGTTTCAAGTTTTAGGTAATAAAGAAGGGAAATGAAGAGAAAACGACTAAAATGCAAAAAAAAGACCTTATTGAAGCATCTTGGATATGTTTGTCATGCTGAAGGACCCATCTGCAATTCACGAAGGACCCAGATGAAACCCGGAGGGACCTGAACGAAATGAGAACATTTCTAGCGTACAAATCCCTCAATACCATGATCTTGAAGAGTATTTGGGAAATTAAGGCCAAACGGGCTCGAACCAGCGGACCTAGAGTGCAGCCAATGTTGTAAATGGCAAACTTAAGTTATTGAGCGAAATTGGGACATATCAGACTAACATGACTACATCCGTCAGATTGCTCCTACATTCATCTACACCTCTATTTCTTCTATAAATAGAAATGTTTCTCCTACCTTCGGCTCTCTTCTCCACCTTCCTTCGTTAGAATAGGTTTAATTTACCCAATTTGGCTACAAAGGAATGTTGGTGGATGAAGGTTGTAATCTCACTCTTCGATTAATCTAATGTTAGATTCAAATTCCTCTCTTCTTTAGCTTTCTTTCTATCCAAGTATTTTTACATTTTGTTGGTTGATTTAGTATTTAGCTATTCTTGCCATGTTTAGTGTAGTTTTTTTTGCTTTCCATGTTTGTCGTTATGAGTAGAGAGTAGATTGTCCCATTTGGGGTGGAGGTGATGTAGACTATGTGTTGTGTGATGATGAGTTCTTCTTATTTGTGTCATCTACTTGTGCTTAATGTAGATATATACTTGTAGCATGCTTAAACTTGTATTAGATGAGATAATTATCACACTAGGTACTTGTCTCATGCTAGATCTAGAGTTTATATTGTTGTTTGTAATGGTTTATCTTTGTATGGAATTAACTCGAAATGTATGGATCCATGTCTTGTGCACTTCACATGAATGATTTAGGTTGTAAGTAGGATTAATTGATGCTCTCATAACATTAGGTACTTATTGCATGCTTGATAATCTAAAATCAACCTAGACATTATGTGAAATATGCATGTTCGTGGTTTCCATGTAGTGTTTTTTGTCCTACACTTAGATCTACACAAGCTTCTACTGATATACCACACACACTACATGTGTACCTAATTTCATTCAGCATCTACTCACACAAACACACACACACACACACACACACACCTCTACACACCTCCACTCCAAGGGGTTTTAGTTATCTTGTTGATTCATTCCTAGTTTAGTTTAGTTAGTTTAGTATAATCCTCTCCATCTCTTTTTTTCTCCCATTCAAGTATGGTGGGAACAACAACACAAACAACTCCTCATGGTAGACCCGTACTTGCCGCGTCTTCATCGACATCGTGCGCTTACGGTTTTGAACTGATAAAATCTCAATCAATTTTTGGGCGGATTTGGTGAGTCATTTTAATTTTCTATTGCAAAGTAGCTCCTTCTTGCTATGCCTGGTGATATATTCTACTTTCCACTTCATATATGCTCTGTTTTGATGCGAGAAAGTAATTTGACATACATGTTCTCCTCTTCAAGACAACTTGGACATTAAAACTCAAAGCAAAAGAGTAGATGAATGTCATAGGTTATGCACCATACATAGGCCTTGCACGCATATTGTCTTTCATTTTCTCTACTTTCTTGTTGTCGATTACTAGTGACAGGTACGACACCTGCTTCACTCATTCATGCATTAGCTTGCATGCATTAGTTAGTAGGGTCACAATGGAACAAGAGTGAGGTAAGTGTTTGATTGGAGGACTTGATTGCTAGTTTAGAGATCAAAATACGCATAGGGGAGTTGTCTTATACAAGATAAGGTAGGAGATTTCATCACCCTTCCTTTGCCTCAAACATCACACAAATCAAAAGCCTTAATCTAAAATCAAGTAGACATTGGCCCCAAGGATTCAGGTGCACTTAGGATACAATCCCATTCTCGACGTCATGGCCTTAATGTCATCGTTTCCTTAGTTGCATTGAGACTTTTGGGATCTCCGGGTCTTGACTTTTTCATTCGGCTTTGTGACATTCGGGAGTGTGAGGAGTCGTGGTTAGGCGTCGTCTAGCCTAAGGACCCATAGCCAGCCTAAGGTTGTTTATGTCATGTTTGTTAGATTAGGTTTCTACCCTCACCCTTACACACGCTAGTTCTAGGGATTCTTCCATTCTCTTCTGAGTTTTCTCCTGATCCCCATTTTGCGTTATAGTCTCCTCCTCTGATTATACCCTATATTTATGTGTGGTTGTTGAGTCGAGTCGAGCACTTTTATGCGAGGTTGGACTCGTCTTGGTGAGGTTGCTCGACCTGAGAGAATTGATCCTTTTGTTGAGATGGATGGTCTAGGTGATCATCCCTCTTTGCCTCGAGCTCCCTTGGAGCAAGAGGCCACGTCGTCTCATAGAGGCGGGGGAGATCGAGTTCCAGACATGGAGTTCCTCAGTCTACTCCCACCACCACGTAGACTGTCCCCTCCTCCTCTGACTTGGGAGTGATAGGGTCCCAGATATGATTGAGTTATGGGAGTACCACCACCCTTAGCTTGACAGGATCGACCGATGACTTTGTGGGAGCGGACCCATCCTGTTCGGGGCGCACAACCTTCTTGCATAGTTCTCCCACCTACTCGTGGGAACAACTATGAATTCAAAAATCAATATGTGAGCATGCTTCCTAACTTCACAGTCAATAGAGAGGATATGTATATCTTTATACGTGAATTTGAGGAGGTATGCTCCATTTCTAGGTTCAACAACTTGACGAGGATTTTGTCTGGTTGAGGATGATTTCTTTCGCATTGAAGGATAACACGAAGAAATGGATGTACAGGCTCCCGTCAAACTCGATTCGGTCTTGAGATGAATTTGTGACCATCTTTCTGAAGATATTTTTCTCCCAAAGGAAGACTCAATAGCTACGACACCAGATACCTCAGATGTATCAGACTGAGACCGAATCGTTTCATATTTTCTGTTAGAGGTTCAAGGATCTTCTCTTGCAATGCCCTCATCATTGCCTTGAGTTGTGGCAGTTCTGCAGACGCAAACACCAAGACGACGCTCCCCGTGGAGTCGTCGATCGTGGAGAGGGGAAGGAGAGAGAATTTCGCTTTGGCCGTTCAATTCTAGAAGAGGAAGGTGAAGTTTCTGAGGCCGTAAATAAGGGCGCGAAGAGAAATGAAATCGATGATCATGTTCGGAGGGACCGTGACGAGGTTAGTGGCGGAAATGAGATGGCATTTTGCTCTGGACATTCGGTTCTGGGAGACGACGGGGTTTCCGAGGTTGTAAATACCGACGCGAAAACAGTCGCAAATGTCAGTTTATTTATGTAGACAGGGTTTTGGCTTAGGAGAGTTTGGATGTTGTTTCCCCAGCTTTCAGGACTTCCTCGATTTGTTCTGAAGTGTATTTAGGTAGTACGTTTACGCTTTTATGAGGGACTCAACTACGACACCCGTATATTGTCAGGGTGATTTCCAACTGACACCCATTGATGAGGCATGAAATACCTTTGAATTAATGCCTGAACATGCCCTTGAGTGAGACACCATGAGAGAGCCACCAGCCGCCAGATCTTCTGGTCGAGCTGGATCATATCATGTTGAGTCAATTATTGCATATGAGGCAAAAATGACTGCTCTCATGCGTAGGATAGAGAGTTTAGAGTTGGATTGAGCTCCTACATGTTCGTGGTTGCCATGTAGTGTTGTGTGTCCTACACTTAGATTCTACACTAGCTTCTACTTATATGCCACACACACTACACTTGTGCCTAATTGCATTCAACACCCACTCACATACATACACCTCTACACACCTCCACTCCAAGGGGTTTTTGTTATGTTGTACATTCATTCCAAGTTTACTTTAGTTTAGCATAAGCTTCTCTTTTTTTCTCCCATTCAAGTATGGTGGTTACAACTCCTCGTGGTACGACCCATACTTACCGCGTCTTCACCGACGTCGTGCACTCGTTGTTTTGAACCGATAAACTCTCAATCAATCGACGACTACAATCAGATATGGATCTTTTGGAGCGCTCTAACCCAACTCCCCGACTCGCCGAAGAAATTTGGGTACCAATCTCCCAATTGGATCCTCCAGTGGTGGATTTGAATCTGCCATTGGTCGAATTTGCCAAATTTCACCAACAACTTAAGTTAACCAATTTAGCACGTGGGATGTACCTGAAACCGTTTTTTCGAGTCCATTTGGTCTTAATTGTTGAATTACTCCTCAAGTTCATGAGATTACGGACTTTTACGACCAAGATAGTTTCTTTACGAGGAGGTCCCTTCGGGTTTTCACTTAGGTCCTTCCGGACTTGCAATGCAGTCATTGTGCATTATATAAATGTCGAAAAGGCTTCCAAATCAGTTATTTCTTCTAGCATTCTAGTAATTTTTGCTTCCTTTCTCTTCTTTATTACCTAGACCTTGAAATATAAGAAACAAATGCTAAAGTAGTACAAATATGAGGTGAAATATAGGATATATATAATATGAATACATTGTATGATATGGTTAATCTGTTCGCGAGCTTGGAATGTAAAAAAAATGATCTCAACCTGGGACAGAGATTGGATTAGTGAAGTCATGAGTGAGGCTCGTTGTGATCGAGCGGGGTTTGCAGGAGAGGACTAGGACTTTGTTGGGGGTGTCAAACCTCTATAAAAATCTCCGGTTTACTTGTGGTTTGCTAATCTTTACATGTTTGTATTATTTTCACTGCATTTACTATGTATTAGAGATTTGATTAGTGCCCATCATCGATCCTACAATTGGTATAAGAGCCTAAGTGCTAAAATTCATCTACTTAACCTTAGTTTAGGATGACATCATCATCTAATCTTTGTAAGGGTTTATCCACATCTAAACCACATTGGCTTAATGGGTCACACTAGTGACATTAATTATTGGATCTTCCATCAAAAATCATTCACACCCCCTAAGAAAGATGAATTGGCCACCTTAAGTAGAACTAAGATGAAAGAAGTTGAGATGAACTCGCACATCATGAACATTCTTCATTATGGTTTAATTGAGGGAGAATATAACCGAATTATAGGTTATGAAAGTGCATGTGACCTATGACAAAGATTACAAGTGCGTCATGAAGGAGATAATAGAACAAACGACAAAAGAATTAACATCCTCAAGCATAAATATGAATTCTTCACTATGCAACCCCGTGAGAGCATAAATGAGTGGAACACTCGTGTCATCGAGATTACTAACTCACTCAAAGTTCTTGGTAGAAATTTCAGTGAGGGAGAAATGGCAAGGAAGATTCTCCGATCGCTCACCAATGAATGGGAAGAGAAGGTGATAGTCATTCAAGAAGCACAAGATCTTTGCCAACTAAAGATGGAAGACCTTATTGGCAACCTCATGGCCTATGAGCTACAAATGATAGATTGAAAGGTAAAACCAACCTTGGTGTTACACTCAATCGCCAATTTCGATGAACCAAGGAGAAGAGAACAAGATGAGGACATTGAAGTCATTGCACAAGATTTCTTCAAATTTCTCAAGAAAGACATAGAAAAAAAGAAAGAATGAAGAGGAATAGAAAGACGATGAAAAGATGAAGAGAAGGAGAAGAGAAAAGAAATGAGTAATATTGAGGAGACGGAGAGTGAAAATCAAAAAAAGGAGAATAAAAGAAAGAAAGGAAAGGAAAAGGAGAAGAAAAGAAAGAAAGAAAATGAGAAATCTCAAAAGGCTACATGGGATGACATATCATATCATCATCATCTTCATCACCAAGGAAAGTTCCCATAGAAGATGAAGAAAGTGAGGTATCCTCTCGATCTTGATCTAGCTATAGTTCTAATAATGATTAATATTCTTTTGATGAGCTACAAAATGCATTTCATGAACTAGTTGCTAAATATGAGGCAAATTGTGAAAAGAACAAACTAGCTAGGAAGCAAGTAAATGATTTTCAATATCAAATTGAATCTATCATGAATGAAAAGAATGAGGTACATTGCTTGCTAGACATGATAAACTTGCATTAGAACTTGATAGTCTAAGAACAACATCCATTGATGTTGAATAAATAGATCTTAAGGAATGCAATGTTCAATTAAGTAAAGATCTAGATAAGTTAACTGAAGGAAAGAAAATGTTTGACATGTTCATAGGTAGTAAAAAACAATTCTTAGATAAGCATGGTTTGGGATACAATGTAAATTTCAAAACCATGTAGTTCATACTACTCTGAATGGAAAAAATTTCTTTGTGAAGAAAAGTTTCTCAAGTGTTTGCGCTCCCAAAACCAAAATAATTTAGGTACCAAAGAATAATGTTTAAGGACCCAAGGTAGTTTGGGTACCAAAATCTTCATTTGTAGGTACTTAGAAGAATGATGATCGGTAGTGATCTACTCAAGCAAGAAAAGACTGATCCCAAGCGTCAAGTTATCATTTGAATCGAAGTCATAAAGCTGGATTCACTATCAAATGGAAATTGAAACCAAGTGCCACATCAAGGATCAAGAGTTGGGTAATATTTTTCAATCCTCTTATTCATATTGAATTGGTTGTACTCTAGAAAATTAAATGCTTAATGTTATATCATGATCATGCATGCTTTTAGGCCTAACTAATGAATTTGAAGCAAAATGCATAGCCTTAATGATAGGAGGAGCATATTGCATAACATTATATGATTAAAGGGAAGAAATTGTTTAATTAAGGGGGGAGAAACATGCCATTTCCGATGGATGCAGTCCCACAACCAATTTTTTTTCTTCTATTCTATTGATCTAGATCCCAATGACCAGCTTCAAAATGTTTTTTGGGTGGATCAATCATCACTCTTTGCATACCAGTATTTTGGTGATGTAGTTTCCTTTCACTAACAAATATGACATGTCATTCTCTCCGCATGTCTGTATAAATCATCACGGTCATTCGATTTTGTTAGGGTGCGGCCTTACAGGTTTGGAGACGACCGAGAAATATATTTTGTTATTTAAAACTTGGTTGGCTTGCATGCCTGGTATATAATTCATTTGTCCAATCAGTTGGACCCAAATTGTCGATTCATTGACTCTGGTTTTGCAATCGTTATCATCTTTTTTCTAGGTGTCGCGCCTCTGGCCATTGTAACCGACCAATCTCGGGCAATTATAAAAGAAGTCAAAATTGTTTTCTGAGCGCTAGACAATGGCTGTGTTTGTGGCACGTCCACTACTACAGAAAAGGGAATATACGTCGGATATAAAGGGTTATACACGTCGGATATAAGCACACCCCAATCCGACGTATATGTGTGCGTCGTCTATACATAGACGTCGCTCATAGTATAGCCGACGTCTATACCTAACGGATATACGTCGGCTTTAATTAGACTCCGACGTGTATTCGTTAATGTATACACGTCGGTTACAAAACATACGACGCCTATACGTTAGAGATAGACGTCGGATAACTAACATACGACGCCTATACTTTAGGGATAGACGTCGGATTACATAGAACGCCGACGTCTATTCCTTTCTTCAGAGGAATAGACGTCGGATTATAGAGACAGCCGACGTCTATTCCCAAACCTGGACAAAAAAAAATAAATAGGATCCGACGAAATTGTTTTTAGTCATCGTCGTCGTGTACATACAACTGCACCAAATTCGTTCACCTATAAATTTCATCCACATACATCCATATACATCCCACATACATCCATACAATTGACATTCACAAGCATACATCCACATACATCCACAAGCATACATGCACAAACACAAACACAAAAATACAACCACAATTAACATCCATAAAAATGATAGTTATTATTGCAGAACATAAATAAAATTTCAATTTAAAAGAATGTGTACGTAGATGAGAAGATTCGGAGACATTAAGATGAGAAAAGAATGACTCAGAGGAGAAGAGATGAAGTCCTTAATCTAGCGTGGAATAAGGAAGGTTAGAAATCTAACTAAACAATCAAGGCCAAAACAAACCTAAAGTCCACTATAGGTCCTTAGTAATAGACGACGCCTAACTTCGAGGTCCCACCGAGGACCACTAGTCTGTAGGAAATCAAGAACCCAGAGGTCCTTAATATCTCAGGGAGACTAGATGGGCAACGACGTTCAGGCCGAAAGGGTCTTAAACATCGAGGACCACTAATCTATAGGAAATCAAGAACCCGGAGGTTCCTAAAATCTCAGGGAGACTAGATGGGCAACGACATTCAGGCCATAACGGTCTTAAACGGTTTCCTCTCCTTAATGCGTCCGAAAATCCTAGGGGCCAACGTCTAATTGATTTTATTAAGGCTCTTTTATTAAGTGGTTTTTGGGCCAAGGAAAGGGTGATGAAATCCCCCACCTCATCTCCTATAGGTGACTGCCCCCTAAGTGTTTTTCATACCTTAATCTAACAAACAACACACCAAACAAACACTCACCTCACTCTTGTTACAATGCAAGTCCTACTAACTAATGCGTGCTTTCTAATGAATGATGAGTGAAAGATAGTACGTACCTTACGCCAGCAATCTACGACAGAAAGCGTAAATAATAGAAAATACAATGCATGCAAATCCTATATGACGAATGACTTAACAAATATTGTCTAATCTTTTGCTTTGGGTTATTAAAGGCCAAGTTGTTTAAGGGGGCAATGAGTTATTATCATAATATTAAAAATTCAATAAATTAAGGCAATAAACATTTAAAATATTAAAATCAAGTATTAAAACTAATTACTTGAATTGACAGAAAAACATTTTAAACACAAACTATCATGTTATTAATAATAATTGGGAATAAAATTTTATTGAAATTTTGGCAGAACCTCCACTTAAAATTTAATATGTAAAATTCTTCAAATCCTGAAATCAACAAGAAAATCCTAATATCTAGTTATCTAATCACATTCACATCTAGTTATCCACTTAAATTTTATTCAAATCCTAATATCTAGTTATCTAATCACATTCACATTATGTATTTCTCTACTCAATCCAAACCAAATTCTTAACATAATCCAAACCAAATCAATCCAATGAAAACAAAGTTTGGTTAAATCATCCAACCAACCCAACTCAATCCAAACCAAATCAATCCAATGAATATGTTTATCAAATATCAACACATAACACACATGCAAAAAAACTCCGAGAAGAAGTTGCTTATCACGTCTACATGTCAAGAGTGTACATCCACATTGAATCGTTATCTAACCAATATTTGCACTAATCCTAATTTGGCGTTGGATTCTTGGTCTAAACTAATCCTAAATTAAGAATCTAAAATTGAGCACGAACCAGAGGAGGGAAAAGTTGTATTGCCGGAGGAGCTCTTTGTGGTTCCCGAAGACGTCGCGGAGGAGACGGCTGTAAACGACACGATGAAGCTACATGCGGAGGAGGCTAAGTTAGAGAGAATATGTGGAGAAAGACGAACTTAAAACAAGAAAAAACGAACTTAAAACCTACATGTGGAGAGAGACGGAGGAAGACGGAGGAAGAAGGAGAAGAGGGCCGGAGAAGTGGAGGAGCGCTTGGGAGCTCGCTGCGGTGCTGGAGACGGTGCGAATCGGTCGGAGGATGGTCGCGGAGGAGAGTTCGGTCGCGGGACGGCTAGGGTTTGGGTGGGTTTCGACTGAAAAGAATGAAAGAAAAAGCGTCTGTCCGATTTCTTTAAGACCTATATACGTCGGATGTTCCATAACACCGACGTCTATACCTCGACGTCTATGTGGATAGACTATAGACGTCGGTCTTACATTACGTCCGACGTATATAGTCCGACGTCTATACCCTATAGACGTCGGCTTCACAAGGTACTAAAACACCGACGTCTAAAGGTCGACGTCTATACACTATAGACGTCGGTTAAATGTGTTATTCCTACAGACGACGTCTATAGTGTCACATAGACGTCGGCTTCCATTTCAGCCGACGTCTATGCTGTCCTCTCCACAATAGACGTCGGCCGTTGTAACGGTCGACGTCTATTTGGCGACGAGTAAAGCCAATTCTGCACTAGTGGTCCTTCGTAAACTACCCCAGAAATTACCGTTGACTCATTATCTGTAGGCCTAGGCTCAAATATGTAATGCCATTTTTTACTAGCTCCTTAAACCCCGAAAAAATTGAGTCTAGATAATTTGCTTTCCGGCGTGGGTGTGCGTGGGAACACATGGTTGAATTCTATTTTTCAGATTCATAGTATGTGGGTACCAACCTATCTGAATGACGTATTTTGGTCAGATAAATTTTCTCACAATTATGGTCCTTCTATTTTAACGATATGCCCCCGTAGTTGGTCTTATTGCCTATCCTGATTTGTCGTATGATGCCCCCTTCGTACCTCACAACCCCTCTTTAATTCTTTTTCACTTTCATGTTCATTTACAATTTAATGTTTATCATTGCGTAGATATGTGTATGACATAGACAAATGAGAGCATGAATGCTTTGTTCGATGTGTTTTTGAAATCCAGTACTTCAGTTAAACAGTTAGTTAGGCAATATGAGTTGACCATCTAGCAGAAGTACGAGAAGAAGTTCAAACTGATCACAAAAGTTGGCATTAAAGGGCTCAGCTTGTGACCAAGTAGACGTAGAGAAACAGTTCGAAGATGTATTCATTGTGTCGATTTTCAAGTTATTTGAAAGGCAAGTTAGCTACATGTTGTATTCTCGTGTCATGGGTTAAAACACGGTGTCCTTTGTGTTCTCATTTCATGTGATGGCCAAGGAGAAGTAAAATGCATTTTCTCCACGGAAGCAGAAGTTATATGGTGTAGATTTCGAAATGGAGACCTAGAAGTGGTCGTGCAGTGCAGGGCCGTCTCGGAAATTTTTGGGACCCTGTGTCCGAAAATCAACGAGACTCTTAAATTTGGAAAAATTGTCCTCCTAGTTTAAATAATAAAAATTCCAATAACTTAGTGCAATATTAATTGAAATATTTTGTCCTCCTAGCAATCTTTGAGACAAATTTATCAATGTTTATGTGCTATTTATGGGTTAACACTAATTTTCTTTGCAACCCAATAAGTCCATGTACATAATTTTTTTTGAGGCCCCCTCAAAATGAGACCTGGAGCAGGAGCTCACTCTGCTCCTGCTATTGGGCCGGGCCTGGTGCAGTGGTTGGATGTTCCTGTGTATTGCGACATTATTTGCAACACGCACTAGTTGTGTTCAAACTGGTTAACCTGGATCGTGTTCGAGATGAATATATACTTGACCACTGGAACAAGGATTTCTGGTGGAACCACCATGACTGTGGAAGCAGTATTCCTAAAAATTTGGACGTGGTCTCAAGAAAGCACGTTGCCATTACCACGTGCATGTTCCTCAACGATGACGCTTTGTTCTCTTGGGAAGATTTTGAGTATGTTATTAAGGTTTTGAAGGAGTTACACAAAAGCTATACGGATAGGGCCAATGCTTCTCATTCTTCTACAGGAACCAAAGGAGTTGCGACATCTACTGGAGTCGGCATGAAGGATCCACAATGACAACGCCATGTTGGTTAATAATCCATGCGGTGGAAATCCATGCCAGAAATAATAATCATAAATCAAAGGGCAAAAGTAAGTCACAAGAATGAAGGATGACAATAGGTCCACCTGTTGACTCGACCTTATAGTTCAAGTCCATACTGTGACATTCCCGAAACAGCAGAAATTTTAAACTTTTAAATAAAGGATAATCAAAGGATATCAACATCAACATAGGGACGCTACTCGAAGATATACATATAATATATGGTGCTGCACCGTATAAAGAAGTTGTCAAAACAATGACTACATCAAAATACAATATACAGATATACAAGTAGTCATAATAACCTCAAAATAGACACAAGGACCTGACTCCAAAATGCACTCGTCCTCAGTCACCACCCAAACAGCTTCCGAAGGGGAACCTGAAATAAAACAACGATGCCGTGAGTTTCCCTAAGGAAACGCCGTATGCCAAACCCACCTAGATGCACATGCAATACGTAACCTATCATACTAGTATTATGCAAAACATAAATCATTACAAATCATTCCCCAACTGGGTCATCAGGTCACAAGTCATAACAGTCATTTTCCCCAACCGGGGTTCATTAGTCATACGTCTAATTTTGGACATCCGTAGATACCCACCGCAGACACATGCGGTCATACGGAAAATACGCGACACACCCCCACTCACAGCTACACTAGTCATATGGGTTCGGTGAGGGTCGCACACATTTCCGAGTCATCATCAGATCTGATCAGTGGTCGAAGACCACAATCCGCCAGAGCTGTCGCTCTGGTCGGTCATACTCGCCAGCCGTGCCACAGCTGGACGATCATACTCGCCGGAATGACATCGGTCGAGCACATCCGCCGGAACAACATTGGTTGGTCATCTCCGTCGCCACACAGGCTAAGGCACAAAACTCTGTTGCACAAGGGCTAACAATCATCTCCGTCGCCACACAGGCTAAGGTCATCTCCTTCGCCACACAGGCTAAGGTCATCTCTGTCGCCACACAGGCCGACAGTCATCATGCTCAGTAGAGTCATAGCATATAGATCATGCAAAGGGGAATATGGTCCCACAGGTCTACTACCTAGGTCTCAATGCACATGTCATAACATGGAAACATAAGCAGTAAATGCAGTCCACGCACCAACGCGCTCATAAATAAATAATGCAATTACTGGGCTCCAACGGTCGACCGAAAAAGGTCATACGGTCGACCGGTTGGTCGTTAAAACTGGTAATTGGTTCGAACCACAATCCAACGGTCGAACCAAACAAACATCAAATGGTCGAACAAAAGTCTCTGGACGGTCGACCGTTTAGAAAGTCTACGCCACAAAATAATATTAAATAACACATCCCCAACGGTCGAACAACAATGGGCTTCCGGTTGACCGAAAAACATCAGGGACTTCAACATTATTCTAAGTCATCGTCGATCGACCAAAATATGAATTGGTCGAACCCTACTTAAGTCGTCTTAAGTCATCGGTCGAACGGGATCACAGGGCGGCCGACTGTTTAGAAGCCTACACTCTCAACTGACTTAAAACAGTACGTCCGGTCGGACTAGTCAAAGCGGCGGTCGACCGTTTAGATGGTCAAGCCCCCAACCGACATACTACAGTGCCTTCGGTCGAACAACAAGGGGGACCCGGTCGACCGAAAACACCCAGGGTCTTCATCTTCTCGCTCAAACGTATAACCGGTCGACCACCCCCAGGGTATCGTTCGACCGGTGTGAGAGAGACCGCCCAAATTACACTACGCCCGGTCGACCGAAAACATGCGTCGGTCGACCGAACAGAGCAAAAATTCTGCCACTCTATTCCGACGAGCCATTCGGCCTACCGTCGAACACTCAAACACTCACACAACTTAGGTGTGTGTAAAAGCGAGGCTTGGCATACCTTGGAAGCTTGAAAAACCTTCAGAAGAGTAACGACGATCGATTCCACGTCAAAAGCTTTCTCCGGCGAAATGACGATCTCGACTCCGCCGAAAGCCAAATCTCATTCTGCCTTCTTCCGGTCACCCTCAACTCTTCTCACCCTCTATCCAACACTCCTCAACCCAACTTCTTTTTCAACAAACAAAACCTAAATCTCGAAAACTCCTTTCTTCTTCTTCTTCTGATTCCTCTTCTCAATTCCTTCTCTCTTCAAACAAAACCCATTTACAAGCCAACCACATCTTCTCCTTTTATACCCCAACAAACCTCTCAAGCCCTTCCTCCATCACCGCACACCTCATATCCCTAAGCACCACCTCACACCTCCACCTCATTTCCAAACATCAAATCAAGCCTCCACCTAAGTCATCAAGACCAATTTGATAACCTTACTTAATTAATTATTAATTTAATGTTTGGGGTTCTCACACATACTCTTCAACCCTTTAGTTTTAGTGCATGTCCCTTCGTATTGGTTTTTATGTGTTTTGAGTTTACCAATTAGTTTGTTTTGTAGCAATGTAACTCAAAATCAGATCCAACCGATATTTATTGGCGTATGACTGCCAAATAAAATATAACCACATAATATACAATCATCGGTGAACTATGAACATTGTGTTCTCGACTTCATTACAACTAGTGAATTGTAATTTGGTATTGCAGATGTTTCACGTACCTCAACTTTACCGTAATTTAGCATGTAACGCCAATTGTGTGTAGTTGAGTTGCATCCACCATCAATCGTCTGAGTCTCCAACACGCTCTTCCTCTTCCTCTGATCGTGCCCCTCCCAGTTTCACTGCCTTCCACTAGTGTAGAATAGTCTTTACTCGTCGCCTAATAGACGTCAGACATTTTAAAGGTCGACGTCTATTGAGTCAAAGAGAGAATAGACGTCTGCCAATGCAACAACCGACGTCTATGGGATAATACAGACGTCAGTTGTGGGAATACCCATTGAAACCGACGTCTATACCTCGACGTTTATCCCTTAAGCCTATAGACGTCAACCTATAGACGTCATCCATTTTGTACACCCAACGTCTATACCCCCATGCATATAGACGTCGGCTGTACAAAACGTCTGACGTCTATAGGTCTTAAGAAATCGAACAGTTACATTTTTTGTCATTCATTCCATACAAAAATCTGACCAAACCCTAGCTGCTCCGGGACCAACCGGCCCTTCCGCACCTCCACGACGTCTACAACAACCTGTGATCTCCTCCGCGACCAAACCCTAGAACCCACGACCGGCCCTTCCTTCCTTTCCACGACTTACGGCAACCGCAGCCTCCGTGACCCCGTCTTCTTCCCCTTCTGCGACTTCTGACCTCTTCCACGACAACTTTCTCCCCCCGCAACCTCCTTTGGTTCATGTTTAACTTCCGGATGTGTTTTTGTTTTTTTATTAGTTAGATTTTAGTTTGCACATTTGATTTTAGATTATATTTGGAGTTCATATGGATTATTATATTTTCAATGTCTTGGAACATGTATTGTAAACCGCATTTCTGAAAAACTGGAGTTATGAATTGATATAACAACTAGATTTTAGATTTGCTTCACCTTCAAGGATAGAGAAGAACTTAATGCGCATGAAATATTATTTTTTGTTCTTCTCATTCTCATAGTGGACTATATAGCAAAACTAAAGACTTGTTATTTGTTAAGCTGAATGATCTATAGAAAAATCATCATGTTTGATTAGGTACTCATATGTGATATGTTTAGATTGTTGTGTTCGGATTAAGAAAGAGTGATCAAAGTGGTGGTCTGTAGAGGTGTGAAGATCCCATGATAGAGAGATATTGGTGAAGAATTTTCAACAAAGATTATCACGTTTTAGTTTATGTCATTTTCATGTTGGATTGGTTTGGTTGACGAGAATGGAGTGTGATTGTATGAATGTTTAGTTCATTTGATTTCACTCGTTCATTAGATTGATTTGGTTTGGATTGAGTTGGGTTGGTTGGATATTTAAATGAGTATATATGAGTTGGATTGGTTTGCTATCTTAGGTCTTGAGTTGGGTTGGTTGGATGATTTAAGTAATGATGTTATGTTGTTTGGGATACATTATTTAGTAAATTTGAATGTAAATAAACTAACGTTCTTCATGGATCTCATACTTGTATTTCAACATGAGTAGATTTGTAATGTGAATGTGATGTAGTGGAGAAATATGTGCTGTGAATGTGAGTAGATATACATTTTTCTTGTTAATTCCAGGATTTGAAGAATTTTACATATAAAATTTTAAGGGGAGGTTCTACCAAAATTTCAATAAAGTTTTATTCCCAATTGTTATTAATAACATGATATTTTTTGTTTAAAATATTTTTCTGTCAATCCAAGTAATTATTTTTAATACTTGCTCTTAATATTTAAATTTTTATTGCCTTGCTTTTTTGAATTTTCAATATTATGATAATAACTCATTGCCCCCCTTAAGCAACTTGGCCTTTAATAACCTAAAGCAAAAGATTAGACAATAAGTCATTCATCATATAGGATTTCCATTAATCATATTTATTATTTATTTACGATTTCTGTCGTAGATTGCTGGCCTAAGGTACGTAATATCTTTCACTCGTCATTCATTAGAAAGCACACATTAGTTAGTAGGACTTGCATTGGAACAAGAGTCAGGTGAGTGTTTGTTTGGTGTGTTGTTTGTTAGATTAAGGTATGAAAAACACTAAGGGGCAGTCACCTATAAGAGATGAGATGGGGGATTTCATCACCATTTCCTTGGCCCAAAAACCACTTAGTAAAAGAGTCTTAATAAAATCAATTAAACATTGGTCCCTAGGATTTCCAGACACATTAAGGAGAGGAAACCATTTAAAACCGTTATGGCTTGAACGTCGTTGCCCATCTAGTCTCCTTGAGATTTTAGGAACCTCCGGGTTCTTGATTTCCTACAGACTAGTGGTCCTCAATGTTTAAGACCGTTTCAGCCTGAGCGTCGTTGCCCATCTAGTCTCCCTGAGATTAGGGACCTCTGGGTTCTTTATTTCCTACAGACTAGTGGTACTCGGTGGCACCTCGAAGTTAGGCGTGGTATAGTAGTAAGGACCTATAGTGGACTTTAGGCTTGTTTTGGCCTTAATTGCTTAGTAAGGTTTCTAACCTTCCTTATTCCCACGCTAGATTAAGGACTTCATCTCTTCTCCTTTGAGTCATTCTTTTCTCATCTTAATGTCTCCGAAACTTCTCATCTACAAACACATTCTTTTAAATTGAAATTTTATTTATTTCCTTCAATAATAACTATTATTTTTGTTAATGTTTAGATTGAAATGGATTGAGAGTGAATTGTTTGAAACAGATTGAGTGATGACTATGAGAATGGAGTGAATATGTTCTTAGAGGTTGCCACAAAACATTAGAAAAAAGAAAGACAACGACATGGCATATGTTCGTGCAATAAGTGTCATAATATGCAGTGCTGACTTTTCGGAAAATAAAAGATCCTTTGTTTGAGAAAGGTTTTGACCCAAATTACAGATGGTGGATATGGCACGGCGAAAATGAATCATTTAGTTGTTCCAAGAATAACGGAGACAATGTTAGTGTGGAAGATCACTTAGAGGAAATGGTTCAGGATATGACTGAAAATTTTTCGTCCAACCCCGATTTACTTGGTAGTTTGTTGAGTGACAATGAGAAGCCATTGTATAAGAGTTGTACCAAATTCACTAGATTGTCAGCGGTGTTGAAGTTGTACAATTTACAAGCAGGAAATGGTTGGACCGATGTCAGTTTCACATCAATTTTGAAGCTATTGAAAGAGATTCTTCCAGATGATAATGAGTTCCCAGATAGAACTTATGATGCTAAGAAAGTGTTGTGTCCTATGAGAATGGAATATAGGAAGATATATGCATGCCCCAAAAATTGTATATTGTATAAGGGTGAGTTTTAAAACTTACATTCCTGTCCCAGGTGTAATGTTTCACGAAACAAAATGAAACACAGTGGACCAAACCACAATGAAGAGGCTGATGAGATGAAAATCAAAGAACCTTCTGCTAAGATTTTGTGGTATCTTCCGATAATACCAAGACTTAAACATTTGTTTGCTGGTAAGGAGGATTCTAAGAACATGACATGGCATGCTGATCGTGAGAAACCAATTGATTAGTTGCTACGTCATCTTGTAGATTCACCTTAGTGGAAAAATGTTGATTTCGACTTTCTTGTGTTTGGTGAAGAATCCCGGAATGTACGACTTGGACGCTGTACGGACGGAATGAATCCTTTCGGTAGTTTGAGTAGCATTCACAGTTCTTGGCCTGTTCTACTTGTAATTTACAATCTGCCCCTGTGGTTATGCATGAAATGTATATTATGTTGTCCTTAATGATTTCTGGTCCGAAATAACCTGAAAACGACATCGATGTGTATTTAAGAACTTTATTGATGACCTAAAGAGATTGTGGGATGACCGAGAGCCAATTTTTGATTCTTATCGTCAGGAGTCATTTGTAATGCGGACAATGATATTTTGCCCGATTAATGACTTTCCAGCTTATGGTAATATGTCTGGATATTCAGTCAAAGGTCTTAAAACTTGTCCAATTTGCAAATAGAATGCATGCTCTTTGCAACTAGTTAATGGTTCTAAGACAGTCTATCTTGGTCATCAGAGATTTTTGCCAAACTCCCACCCTTATCGTAGGTTGAAGAAGGCATTTAACAGAAAACAAGAGTTTTAGAATCCACCAGCTGAAATCAACGTCGAAAAGGTGTATGAACGTGTAATGAACGTTGAATGTGAATTTGGAAAACCATACAAACGAGCAAATGACAAAAGTCTTTGGAAAAAAAGATCCATATTTTTTGATCTCCCTTACTGGAAAACTTTAGAAGTTAGACATTGTATTGCTGTAATGCAGGTAGAGAAAAACTTTTGTGATAGACTTGTTGGCACTCTGTTGAACATACCTGGTAAGACAAAAGATGGATATAATGCTAGACTTGATCTTGTTGACCTTTGTATATGAGCAAGACTGACACCAGAGAAGAAAGGAGACCAGAACTACTTACCTCCAACTTAATATACATTGTCTAGAAAGAAGAAAATCATTCTCTGTCAGTGTTTGCACGATGTAAGGGTTCCACAAGGTTATTCTTCAAATATCAGTAGTCTTGTTGTTATGATGGATTTGAAACTTGTGGGGATGAAGGGTCACGATTGTCACACTTTAATGCAGCAGTTGTTACCTGTAGCATTGAGATCCATACAAGTTAGACATGTAATAATAAAGTTATGTTCCTTTTTCAATAAGATTTACAGTAAAGTAGTCGATCCCGTGCAGTTAGATAAGTTGCAGAATGAAATTGTAGTGACATTATGTCAGTTGAAGATGTTCTTTCACCCTGCTTTTTTCGACATTATGATTCATCTAGTTATTCATTTGGTTAGAGAAGTTAAATTGTGTGGATCAGTTTTTTAAGGTGGATGTATCCTTTCGAGCGTTATATAAAAGTGTTGAAAAGTTATTGTAAAAATCATCAAAGGCCAGATGTTAGTATTGTTGAAGGATACATAACTGAGGAGGTTATCCAGTTTTGCACTGGATACCTAGCAAACACCAAAAGTGTTGAACTTCCGAAGACTCGTCATGATGAACGTGCCGATGGTAAAGGGTTGTATATATATATATATGTAAGGTGTTAAGCCCCTGGAGCAAAGGGCCAAACAACAAATCTTCGATCAACGTCAAATTGCTTCGAAGTAGGTGCAAAATGGTGTATCAATGTATGGTAGGTAGGGAATCACAATCCTGAAATACCTTGGATTTGGAGGAGGGGGTTAAAGGGTTGCCTTCGGCTTGGTACATCACCAAAGAGGTTATCATGCAGTTCTTGGCGATGGATTCATTGTGTATCATGATTATCGACGTGCAAGTGAAGTAAGTGTTTTCCCTGGTATAAGATGAAATGTATCAAATAATTTTATCGTAACTGTAATAAAATGTATTTATACTCTTGTAGACACCTGTATGACGCCAGAAGGTCAGTCTTTCCCGACGATCAAGTATTTGGATTTATCAGTCCATCTATATATATACATGAATGACGATAAATCGGGTCAGCTTGGGACTCTTGTGAAAGAAGAAGATAAAAAATATTATCTGCTCCTTTATCATGAGAGGTAAACTTTGTAATTCAAAGTGGATTTTTATTTTGTAATAAGCTTCAAATTATATATATAACAAGGCTCATTGGATGCTTGTCGTTGTATGCCCCGTGACTAATTCGGCATATTGGTTTGATCCATTGGGGTCGAATAACCAATGGACTCCATAAACAAACTTCTAAATATGTAAGTTCATTTTAGTCATCGTATTTGTAATTTGTGGATTTTTATTAGTATTATTGAATTAAGGTTTTCAATAACTTATGCTACTCAGGACAATGAAGGTTTACAGAGCCTTAGGTGGCAGGAGAACAACCACAAAAGCGAGCATAACTTGGCATGGAATGGGAGTAAGTTCTTTCTCTAATTTTTGTTCATTCACTTAGGAACATATATTTAGCGAATTTCTATGTTTGTAGTACCAGAAGCAGACTGTAAATACCAAATGTGGTTATTACGTGATGAGATACATGGAGAAAATTCTCGAATTTGCAAATCAAGACTTATCCTTATCCGAGGTAATATAGATTGTTATTCAGTTGTATAGTTATAGTTTCAATATTTAGATATTAATATTGAAACTATAATTATACAACTTAATATTTTTACTTGTATTGTGATAGATCTTCCTAAAAAGTAGCGATCACTTCACGCAACAAGAGTTTGATGATACTTGCGACTGATGGGCTTGCTATTTTATCAGAAACATGTTGATGAACTAAGAGGTTCTCATGTCACTAACATTTTTTTGTAATTTAGTTAACAAGTTCACTTGTATTACAAACATACAATTTTATTCCTTAATATAATCACCTCACTTTTAGAATGAATGCCAAGTGTTTATGTACGAATTAATGTCAAATGTGTTGAATCATTGTGTATGCTTGTATGTATGTGTTTGTGTATGTATGCTTTTATGTATGTGTTTGTGCATGTATACTTGTATGTATATGTGGATGAAAGTGTATGTATTTGTGAAGATTTGGTGCAGGATGAATGTATTTTTTGGTGGAGGCCTGATTGCTATTTTTCCCCCATCCAGGTTTAGGAATAGACGTCGGATGTTTGTATTAGCCGACATTTATACCTCTGAAGAAAGGTATAGACGTTGGTTGTTATATATAACTGACGTCTATACCTAACGAATAGACGTCGGATTTAGGCGACCGACATCTATGTATAAACGACATACACATAGACGTCGGATCTGGGAATGCTTATATCCGACGTATATACCCCCATACATACGACGTATATTCTCTTTTCTACAATAGTGTTCCTTTTTCTACCGGAGGTCATGTTTGGTTGCGGGTTGTATTTGCTCGATCAGTTTCTTGTATTGTCGCCCGATCATCTTTCACATTTACTGAGATGGTTGAGTTGTTGATCCAAGCCAAAGAAACATAAGTTAAATGCATTAGTGCCTTTATTTCAGTAGACTTTAGTAAGTTAGTGTTCTTTCATTTTAGAAACTTGCATTTATTTCTTAGATGCAAATACAAATCTAGAGGGGTGAATAGATTAATATGTAATTATCTGTAGTGATGAGGAATTGAAAAGTAAAGTAAGAGAATTGCAAACCACAAATCGACTCCAATGATTTGGATAGAGGTTCGATCACAACCACCATGATATAATCCTCTCATCAAGTTCCGATCGATCCTCCAAACCATACTCGAGTATTCACTACTCTCTTTGTTCCTGGTCGAAGATAAACCCACTACATCCAAGCCTTGCCAACACCTTCGTCTTGGTCGATTCGCCTCTCACTACTCGAGAAGGAGCTTCCTTGAAGCTTTACAACACTTCAAATTGAATGAAGATTATTGAACACTAATTATTATGCATTCAAAGGATTTGAATTGAACATGGAGTGAATTGAATAAAGTTTGAGAGTTGTTGGAGCGTTAAAGATTTGAAACTTGAGGGCACAAAAAGTATGAATGTTTTGAGTAAGTTCGTTTTTTTGTCTCTTAAATGAGGATTTTATAGGCTTTAAAGAAAATAGAGCCATTTCAGAGAGTCGGTAAGATTTGGACTAACAAGAGATACAATTTGACTTAAGCTCGGACAGAAATCTGCATAGATTTGATGGGTCCAAAATAAAAATGTTGACTTGGTTAAGTAGTTTGGTTGACCGAACAAAGGTCGGATACACGATCAAAAAAATTCAGTAACTTTTTTCAATTTCGACCAATTAAATTTTGGTTCACCGAAATGGGTTCGGTCAGCCGTTCAAAAGTGGACAGTAAGAATTAGTCAGACCCTGTCAAGAAAGATTCGGTTGACAGATAGACATTCGGTTGCTCGACATGTTTGTTTTTGTCAAAGTAAAGAATTCCGCCAATGGTTGAAAATCAAATATTTGTTGAGAGTCCAATGACTATATTGACACGTGAAAAGTCCATTGCGTGCAAGTGACTACCAAATGAAAATGGTCAACCGAGTAGGATTGGTAGACCGAAAACATGTGAGTTTTCAAAGATTTTAGTTGACAACACTAAAAAAGTCCGTTGAGAATTCTCAACGGATCTTTGCCACATGGGTCAATGAGAGCAAGCCACGTAGGATTTGACTGTTAGAAAACTCTAATGACCGAATGGGAGACGGTTGACCGAATTAAGAATTCCAAAAAAGATTGAAAGTTCTCTGAGCAAAAGGTTTCGTATGACCGAATGACTTTCGGTCTTTCGAACAAGTGATTCTAGTAAGGATTTAAAGTTACTTACTCAAGGGTTTTGATTGACCGAAAGGAGTTTGGTCGTCCGTTGAGATATTCTGTTGACTGAAAGGGTGACGGTAGACCGATCCTGTCAAATATGACATCAATGCATCAAGTGTACATTTGATCTTAGGGCTCAAGTAAAATGAAACTTGCATGTCTTCTCTTTGAGCTTTGATTACAAGTATTGAGCCTTAATCTTGAAGTTTGTTTGTTCTTCAATTTGAGCATCTACAATGTTAAGAATATAAAATATATATGCAATTTGACAATATAATACAAGTGAGGTATTAATTAAAGTTATGCATAATATTAGTTTGTTAATCATCAAAATTAAGAGCAATGAGTCCCAAGCCAACAAATACAACCAACACCTTCAATTATTTCGCGATTGAGCTCTTATTATTCCTAGGATCTTTAAATTTATTTGGGTGATAGTAATAATTCCACTGATTTCGTTTCAAGTTGGTCAACTAGGACTAGCCAATTTTATTCAGGGGCCTTTTTCCTATGCTTGAAGTTCCTCTTCCGGGTTTTTTAGTTTTTTGGTCACGTTGGTGTGAGTTGTTCCAATAGTGTTAGATATTCATTTCAACACCATTTTATATTATATTCGGCTCTCCAATTAATGTTCTTGATAATTTTGAACTTATTAAACATTTCTGTATCATTACATAAAGTACGTTTATGATCTTCTTGACGATTTAATGTTACTATTGGTTGACCGTGCCAATTTTGTTCCATCGCAAATTAAAGTGAGGCTTAAATGTTGTTTAGTTGTATTTTTGGACGAGGGTGTGATTGATCGAAGTGTCTTTGAATCTATGGTGGTATCTTGAAGTGTCTTTGATATTATTTGTGTAATGTCCCCGAAGAAGCCGAAAATTTAAACGAAAACCCAGACAACAAAAAACCAAAATTAATGAGGACATTACTCATAAATACTGAAATAAGGTTCAACAAGGTGCACTATTACAAAGGGGTTTGAATTCTGACTACATCAAAGATAAGGAAAGGACTTAATACAGATAAAGACAAAATCTATGATGTATGGTTGGAGGATCCGGTGTCGGGTATACTCGTCCTGAGCAAAACAAAGAAAAAAAAATAAAGAAAAAAAAAATGAAAAACATGGAAATCTTAACTAACTTTCGTAGGAATCACAGTTCCACTTACACATGTGCAACAAACCATTAAACCTCATTGTCATCAAGAAGGAGAAGTTGTCTCCCGAGGGTTTTCAGTGGATATAGCCACAAAATCCGAACATTGATGCATTATTCGACCTAGCAATACGACTCCCAGACCTACTTTTGTCGATCATTGGACACAATAATCCAATGGGCCGACTCGATATATGTATCCAGTTCAGACACCTAGCCTAGTGATTCATTCGTGCAAGTTAATTGAGGACTTAAGTGAAAGATATGATACAAAGTAAAGTCCATTAAGGTTCTTATTTGTATTACCATTTTTTTCTTTTTTTTCTTTTGTTTCAATTTTTTACTAGTTGATGTTTAATTCTCCCAGGGTCAGGTTTCGTGCATCATTACCTATGAGGACTTACACTATCATGTACACCTTCCACCAAATCTCCACATATGGTGATCCCTAACACCCGTGTAACAGGAGTTCAGTCGGTGCATCCCAAGTCAGATGACTCGAACCACCAGGTACTAAGTCCCCTCGGATCTAATTTCCCAAGTGATAGGAGCCGTGTGAGAAGAGAGAACACCCTACTCACTTATTCTTATCTACACATGAACTAAACCCCCTACACTTAAGGTTCCATAAGAGGAGTTTAAGGGTCACTGACTACGACAAACTTCCTTATACTAACAGACACGAATTATTTGACTCACTAGGTTCAGGGTAAACTTTCTTTGTTTATTTGAGTACTAAAACCCTATGATTGCTCTCCCTTAGAGGGAAAACCGGGGTGCATCCTAACGACTAGATAAGACCTAAAGCCGGTGTACTAGATATCCTAATGCATCATGTTCAAGTCAATTTTAGGAGCTTCCTTTTTACTTTGCCTCTCAACGGTTTTGCACATGCTTAACACACGTAAAACCCACAAAATATTTTCTTTGGCAAACACATGAAGATTTTGAAAGAAATGAAAAATTTAAAGCACTAGGCAAGCAAAAGTAGGCAAGTCACCCAAGGATCATGACAATCAGATATATCGATATTAAATGCAGCACACTAACATGACCATAACAATGGAAACAAAAGAAAACTAAATAAAAGAACAAAGACTCGACTATGTACACACGTAAAAATACCCCTTACACTTACTTCATCCATTATCCTCAATGAATGTGAGCATAATACTACATGGATTTATGCATGAAAAAGGAAAGATCTCACCAACGTGAAGTGCAAAGGGAAGTTCATGGTTATGTGGATGGACATATAGCCAAATTCTCGAAAACTTATGAGATTAATGAGACAAATATGTGAAAGAAATGAGGGCCAAATACATAAGGGTTGGGGCCCACAACAATCAATGTTCACTCTTGGAGTCTTTTTTTTCTTTTTCACGTCTTTTTTTGTCTTTTTAGAATTATGTAAATTAATGGGCTCCCACCTTCATTTGTCAAGGGACATCAAATGGGAACACACCATCTCTCGAACCAGAAACGCACTTGCATGAGCTCGTAACATGAGAAACATGAGAATTGTTGAGAGGTTTATGAACCAAGGATGATTGTTCATGCCTCTCAAAACCAAGGTCTGTGAATGGAAATGGAAACATATATGTTTCCATTCCGCGACAAAGCTGAGGGTCATCAATATGTACCATCCAACTGACATTTGGGTGCACTGGGATCATTTCATCCACACAAAGTGATAACCTGGACTTATTACCCAGATGACAAAGACCAAAAATAGAATTGCTTGACCACCTGATACCCTTATAAGCAGTGTGGTCATTTGATGCCTCTTGCAAATGAGCAAGATAGGAGGCATGAGCAAGATAGGAGGCATGAGCAAGATAGGAGGCATGAATGATAGGTGAACGTCTATCCGGTTGTTTGAAGTGTAGGGTATCAGGTGGTTGATTCTTAACCCACATTGGGTCCTCAACATATATGGAGTGGAGCAGGTGGCCCAGAGGCCACAAAAATGGTATCTTGTGGCTCAAGAGCCATACAATCGAAAGGATGTGTCTCAAAGGCCACATGATCACAACATAAGGTACATTCTTGTACCAACCCTGTTGAAACATCTCGGCCACCATTAGGATCTCCATCGAACAACTCCCTGAAATACTTGAAGGTGCCTTCGACTTCGTTCTCATCTGTGTCTTGGACAAGATTGACCTCTACAAGGTCATCGAAGGCACCTGACTTCTTCCCGATGGTGAAGATCTGAAATCAGCGCACTAACTACCATATGTCAAGCGCATCAGATCATTACGACAATTGATCAAGACATTGGAAGTCGCTAGAAATGGTCGCCCCAAAATAACTAGAATTTGTCCAAGTGGGTTTGACATAGGTTTAGTATCCAAAACAAAGAAATCGACTGGATAAATGAACTCACCCACTTTGATAAGAACATCTTCCACCACGCCCCTTGGTTTCTTTATTGACCTATTGACCAGTTGAAGAGTAGATTTTGTTTAGTTGAGGTCCAATACCAAGGTGAACGTAGACAGAATACGACAAAAGATTGACTGATGCACCTAGATCCAATAAAGCTCGATGTATTGGCACATCACCACTCACACAATAACTAGGACAACCAGGATCCTTGTATTTGACTTGCGTGGGTTGTGCCAACAATGAACTCACATTTGCCGCAATAAAAGCTTTTTTGGGGACATTGGTTTTTCTCTTCTTGGTGCATAAATCCATGAGAACGTTGGTAAAAGGAGACATTTGCTGAATCACCTCCAATAAATGATGTTTACCTTAACTTGCCGAAAGATCTCAAGCATCTTGTCATGTTGATTTGACGTTTTCTTTTTAAAGCACTCACAGAATGACGCCTTTGGGGCATAATGGTTTTTCGAAGGAGCGTGGAGGGTGATAAAATGGGGGTTGAGGTTGAGCGTGTGAGCTCTGGTCGTTGCCCTCACTAGGCCCCCAAGAGAAGTTAGGATGGTTTCTCCATCCAAGGTTGTAAGAGTGATTGTACGTGTCATTACGGGGCCTTTGTTGATATATCGCATTTGCATGCTCAGTATCACTTGGAGCGTAAACACATTTCATGTCACTATGTCCCGTAACTCCAAACCTACTACATGCTGGTGTAGTGACCTGAGCTACGAGAGCTCGGTCCAACTCTAAACTATCAATCATATGCATAAGAGCAACCATTTTTGCCTCAGACGCGATAATCAACTCAACTTGGTATGATCCATCTCTACCATAAGACCTAGCGGTCGGCGGCGCTCTCATGGTCTCCCACTCAAACGTACGTTTAGCAATTAATTCAAAAGTGTCTCATGCCTCATCGATGGGTTTCATTTGGAAATCACCTTGACACATAACTCCAACAATGTACGGGTGTTGTAGTTGAGGTCCTCATAAACAATCTAACACAGCTGCCATAACTCAAGTCCCTGATGAGGGCACTGCAAGAGAAGGTCCTTGAAGCTCTCAAAGAAAGCATGAAACAATTCGGTTTCAAGTTGATACATTTGTTGTATCTAGTGCCGTATCTGTTGAGTCATCCTTTGAGGGAAGAATCTCTTCAGAAAAATGGTCACAAATTCATCCCAGGACCTAATCGAGTTTGCTGGGAGATTGTACATTCATTTCTTCACGTTATCCTTCAATGTGAAAGAAATCCTCCTCAACTGGACTGAATCCTCGTCAAACTATTAAAGCTTGAACAAAGAGCATACCTCCTCAAATTCACGTATAAAGATAAACGGATCCTCCTTATTAGAAGTGAAGGTAGGAAGCATGATCACATATTGAGGTTTCAATTCATAGTTGTTCCCGCGAGTAGGTGGGAGAACTATGCAAGAAGGTTACGCAGCCCGAACAGGATGGGTCCAGTCCCACAGAGTCATCAGTCTATCCCGTCGAGCTAATGGTGGTGGTGCATCGAGAACTTGATCTTGACCGAATTGCTCTTCCTCCCGAGTTGGAGAAGGAGGACAAGGAGGTCTACTTGGTGGTGGGAGTGGATCGAGGTAATCCATGTATGGAACCTAGTCTCCCCCATCTCCATGAGAAGACTCGACCTCCCACTCCAAAGGAGCTCGAGGCGGAGATGGCGGATCACCTAGACTGCCATCTCAGAAAAATACACTCTCTCAAGTCGAGTACTCTCACCAGAACGAGCACAACCTCGCATAAAATACTCGACTTGAGTCTAAAACAACACACAACAGAAGGTATAATCAGAGGAGGAGACTACTCAAAGAATATAGAGGAGAAGAAGACTTAGATGAGAAAGGAAGAATCCCTAGAGCTAGCGTGGGTAGTGGGTGATGGTCCTTACAGCTAGACGATGCCTAACTGTAAGGTCACACGATCAAATGTCTCACCTCCCTACAACGAAGACCAAAGAGCCCAGTAAGTGAGCCAAGATCTGGATATTTTGTTTCTCCTGCTATCGACAAAGTGGGCAACACCGATGAGGCTATGACGGTCGGGACCAGATCACTCTCCTAATGCGCCCGAGTCCTATTGGCAAATGTTTACTTGATTTTAGATTTAGGGCTTCACTTGAGTATTGTTTGTGGGGATAAGGGAGGGGTGATTAAATCCTCCACCTTATCTTGAAGACTATAGGTGGTGCCCCTTACGATGTTTTGAATCCTTCGGCTAGCAAGTAACTCACCAAATAAGCACTCACCTCACTATTGTTCCAATGCACCATACTAACTAATTCGCGTTTTACCCTTGCATGAATGAGAGAATGGGTGCACATACCTCACACCAACACTGAACAATAAAAAAATAAAGCGAAGAAAAGAGAATATGCATGCAAGGTCTACATATGATGCATGACCTAGATGTCAATTGATCTAATCATTTGCTTTGAGTTTTAAGGTCCAAGTTGTATAAAAAATGGGTTGCTTGGTTTATTAGTTAATCCGGAATAAATCTACAGGTTAAGACATGCAAAATTGGGCTTCTAGTCACTTATTTTGCAATTGAAAACAAACAAAAGAAAAACAGAAGTAAAAGCTTCTCACCAGACCGCTGATTGGCTATCAGATTATCTTGGTCCTCCATCTTATTTCCCCTGGTACCTCCCCTTGATCCTTAGAATCCCTGAATCACACCAAAACTAAAAAACAAAGATTAAAACCACTCGAATCGTCCAAACCAGAGTCTGGACATACGACCTCCCCGCCAACAACATCAAAAACATGATTGATTTAGTTTAATACCGCAAGTGCACAACCGTGATGAAGCAGTGGCAAGTATAGGTACAGTCCACAGGGATGTGTGTCAACTTTGGTTTTTCAGAAATCGAGTGGAAAATAAAGTGGAGAAAAAGTTGATTAAACTAAACTGAACTACACTAAACTAGCAAGCAACATACAAGGAAGATGATAGCGAGAAGAATTGAAACTAAACTAAGTAACTATCAAAGCAATATCGAATTCAGGAAGAAAAAACCCCAAGGGGTGGAGTGTGTACACATGTAATAAGGTGGTGAATGATGCATTCAATAAGGCACAAGTTAGGTTGTCTTTTCATGCATAGGAAGTACCTAATGGTTATGGCAAACCGTATCATACCAATCACTAACTTAGTTGATTAACATAAACAGAAACAAGTTGGTTATTAAGAAACTAAACAAGCATGAGAAATACCTAATGATTATAGCAAAACCCATCAACTTAAGTATTCTCTTTTAAACAAACAAGCACAACTTCACAGTCATTAAATATTTCATAAGACAGCATTCATTCACATTCTTCATTACATGTAGAACATCATCTCCACCCCAAAGAGGGATGGAACTACTCACTACACATAAAACTAACAATTGCATTAAGGAAAAAAGACATTCTACTAATTATAATGCGATTAAGGAAGCAGAACTAAGCTAAACATGCAACAAGAAACAACATTATAACAAACTAAGAAGAATTATTTTATTAATAACTCACATTACAAGCAGCATTCTTCTCCACCTGAGTTTTTCTCAAAGGCTTTACTCTAAGTAAAGAGGATGACCACCAAGCAATGCTTATATTACAAAGGAGGAAGGATGGTTCTATTTATAGACATGAAAAAGGCAACTAGGGACAATCCCCCGATGTGGGACTAATGAAACATTCTCAGAATAGACATAAACACATAACCCATATTAGTGCGAACCCAGGTCGCATTCTGATCAAAAGGGACCGCCAATTGGCGGTCACTTTTGCTTGGATCGGATGTAATTTCGGATATCTTCTTAAGTGCTTCAGTTCTTAACGTGGGGTGCACTCGGATCGGTTATTGGAGTTTGGGCCCGAATCTAATTACCAAAATACTCCTCATGATGGTATGGAGTTTCTCGGTTTTCTATTTGGTCCTTCCCGGCTTACATCCAAGTCCTTCCTTCTTGCAAATGGGTCATTGTGCATGACAGATAGGTCCATTGTGCTTCAATTAAGTCATTTCTTCTTACGTTTCAATCATTTTTCTCTTCACTTCTCTTTTTTATTACCTAATACTTGAAATATAACAATAAGCACTCGAGTAGCACAATATTGGGGTAAAATTAAGGATATATAGCATGAATGTGATGCATGATATGCTACTAATCAAAGGTGCACCATTACAAAGGGGTTTCGAAGTCTGACTCCATCAAAGATATGGAAAGAATTTAATATAGATAAAGACAACAACCTATGATGTAAGGCTGGAGGAGCTGGTCCCGGGTATACTCGTCCTTGGTCGCCACCCAGTGAGCACCCCTGAAGGCCATGAAATGCAAACATGATAAAATACCTGAGTTTTCATAACAAAAACTCCATATACCAAATCCTCCTATAAACTTATGAATGTATAGTGCAATGAACCTATCATACTAGTGTCACATGACGTAATAGTACAACAAGGAAAATGTTCCCCTGGGGCATAATGGACCAATATCCCACCAACAACACCAGGTTACCCGAGGGCACCCACCGCATGCACACACGGTCTTACGGATACACTCACGACTATACTAATCATGAGTGTTCGGTGAGGGTTGCTCGTACTTTGAATCATAGATACAAATATAATCTAGTGATCCTCAGGCCGCAACATCCTTGCCAGAACAAGTCCGGACGACCATCTCCGTCGACACAAAATAGTTCGACACATGACTACACTCTCTTTCGCTCGGCGGTCCGTGGGCAGACGCGATCATCACACCCACTGTCACCTCCCGACTCACGCTCGAGGCCAGGAGACGGTTTCCAAGGAAACAAATCGACACAAAACAAAAGAGCAAGAACTCAAATCTGGACGCCAACAATCAACCGATATTGGGAAAGTGGTTGACTATTTTCTTATGAATAAGAAAACGTTCGAACAGAAATACAAGCTGGTCAAACACTAAGGCTAGAACTTAAGTGAACGGTCCAACCAAGTCTAGGGGCGGTCAACCATTTAGAAGGTCCTGACCAGGATGAAAAATAGGCAATGAGGTAACGGTCAGACACAACGGGAGTTCCAACTGACCAAAAGTATTAGGGACTTCCTAACCACAAATTCACCTACATCCAGTCAACCACCATCGTGGCATCGATCGACCGGTACCCAAGAAATGCCTGGGCGTTGCCTCGCTGTGCCAAACTCCCTCACACACCTTTTGTGAGAAAAAGAAATGTAACTTGGCATACCTTGATCTCGAGTTCACCGGCAGCAACCTCCATTCTATTGCCTTTTTGGCTAATACTCGTTAATCCTATTTTGATGATTAAGTAAAATTCCATATCCAACTGAAACTTTTAGGTAACTCATTACACATAAGAATACGTCTTGAATCAGAGTTCCAACAGAAAATGGTTGACTGGTAGACCATCTGGTTCGTCCAAATTCATTAGACTCCTATTCTTTTCCTAAAATGGTTGAACGGTCGTTCATTTGGTTCCTTTTTTAACAAGCTCTTGCCCTGTCCCAAATGGTCGACTATTTATTTATCCCAGTTCGACCGTTATCCTTGAATAACGGATACTTGCCTTAAACTTATTATCTCTACCTCTTCAGTTATTCCTTTGAACACGTCTCGGTTAGTATGCGAACCGGTCGACCGAAACTTGATTTTGGTTCGACCGTTTGACACTTCGTATTTGTCTTACATTTGACTGATATACTTGTTGTATTATACAACGGTCGTATACACATACTTCAACCAACCCAATTCGTATTTTTGTCCACCGGTCAAAAAGTGTTGTGATGGCGGTTGACCGGATCAAGACTTGTTCAAACTCCAAAACTCAATGTTATTTTTGGTCGGATTGTATCCTTATTTTGTTCGATCGTTACCTCATTTACGTATTACAATTCTGGCCAAAACCCTCAGAACAATCGACTGCCCCTAGCCTTGGTTCCACCGACGTGTACTTCAGATCGAATATTTTCTTACTTATAAGAAAATGGTCGAACATTTCTCCTATACCGATTGACCATTGGTGCACAGATTTGTGTTCTGAACTTTTCTGTTTTGTGTATCTTACACAAATCCTTTCCAAATCAATCCCAACGACTAGATTAGGTTTAGAGTCTATAAATATAGCTTAAAACAACTTCAAAAAGTCACCAATCCTTTATCAAAATCTCTTATACTCATAGTACTTCCAATTTCTCTAAAGCTTCTCATCGTGCACAATCTTTCACTTGAATCATTCATTCCTCTCATCAATCATTCAAGTGCTCAAGATTAGAAGTGGTTACTACGAATTCTCCAACAAACTGTTGTATTAGCTTTCAGAGTGAAGCTCTTCTCGGATTGTGAGAAGGTGGTCCAAGCTTGGCGAGGGTGTTTGCAAGCATGAAGTGTAATGGAGAGATCTCCCAGCCCGGAACAGGGGGAAGGATTGGTGGAAAACATGAAGTTGCTCAAGGAAGAGCAATTCATAAGAAAGGACTAAGAAACGATTGGTGGATTCAAACCTCTATACACCAGTGTTGTGGTTTCCCTCTCTCTCACTATATTTCTTTAATTTGTTCACTTTTTTGCTATGTTATTTCTTAATAGTTATTAAGAGTGCATTTAGTCTATTCACCCCCCTCTTTAGATAAATTCTAGGGCTTATTAAGTTCTACATTTGGTATCAAGGCTTCGTATATTGCATTTATTTAACCATTGTAGCAATGACCCAACAACGTCAAGGATTCCACACCGGTAGTCCTCCTTTGTTTAATGGAACTAATTATGCTTATTGGAAGAAAGGCATTATACAATCATATGATATTAAATTGTGGGTGTTCTTTGAAATTCCATACATTAAAAATAAGGAACTTGAACTCATGACGGATGATGAGCTAGAGATGATTCAAATGAATGCCAAACTTATGAACATTCTCATGTGTGGATTAACCGAGGAAGAATATGGTAGAATTAATGCTTGTGACTCCCCATTTGAGGCATGGTATATGCTTGAAAGTCATTTTGAGGGACGATCACCCGTTAAGGAGACTAGGATAGATTCATTTGTGCAAAAAATATGAAATGTTTGCCACGAAACCTAATGAAACCATAAGCAAGATGCACACTCGTTTTACCCATATTACTACCTCCTCGAAGAACCTTGGTAAGGTTTTGATTGAAAGCGACAGAGTGCAAAAGTCCTTAGGTTGTGATCCATTGAATGGGAGATAAACACTACGGCTATTGAAGAAGCCAAAGACCTCTCAAAATTGAAGATGGAGGATCTCATAGGAACCCTCATGGCTTATGACATACAAATGGAAGAAATAAAAGAGAAGGAAAAGGAGTGGGAATGTTCAAGAAGGAAAGAAAAGACAATTGCCCTAAAAGCAACATCGGATTCAGAATTGTTCGAAGATGAGAACACCGATGAAGACGTCGCTTTCCTAACCCGAAATTCAAGAATTTTCTCACTAAGGGAAAATTCACAAAGGGAAAATGAGAATCATCTTGAGGTCTCACGTCTTATGAGTGCAACAAAACCGGCCACATGAACAAGGATTGCCCCTTGCTTAGGCTGAGAGATTGTGAAAGAAGAGAAGAAAAGAGATACCCTCCTAGAAGAAAAGGGAGGAGAGACTAATGAGAGATAGAGAGGAAAGGTTCTCAAGAAGAGACAAAGAGGAGAGACCTAGAAGAAGAGAATGAGATGATCACAAAAGAAGAGAGCATCACTAGAAGGATGGGAAGAAGGCTCTCAAGGCTACTTGGGATGAGTCAAGCTCATCGACGACTTCCAGTTCTGAGTACTCTCAAGATGAAGAAGCACACATGTGTTTCATGACTACTAATGAGGACTCAGATTCAAGTCAATCTTCATCGTAAGAGAAAAGACATCAACCTCAAGTGGAGGAAATTGATGACAATGAGGTTGTTCGATACGGGAGAAAGACGGGGACCACTTGACAAAGTCACCCCAGAAAGTCACCCTCCACCAGGCACACTTGGACCGCCAACCAGCGGTCCCAAACCGCTATTCAGCGGTTTAGAAGCAATGCCTGGTGTGCGGTTTTGGCCTGCCTTGTTCTCCATGCTGAGGGCCTTCCATTGCCATCACTAAAACCATACTTTGATTTACGTAATAGGTGGCCACGAATGAGAGAAGAAAATGACTTCTTTACAATCAAATGCAAAATGGGGTTTGCATCAAACATTCTCCTTTTCTTTTCTTCTTTCTACTCACTTACATTCTTCTTCTTTTTTTCACTCATACTACAAATAGAGAACTCTTGTACTTATATAGGCACTTACAATGACTCTTCAACTTAACCTAAACATAAACATAACATACACCACATAAGGATGACCATTCAAGATCATTACAACCTCTACTTAAATTACACCATAAAAGAAGGACGAAAATCATGGATAAATGGAGAAACTCTTTGTCTCTTCCTTTCCTTCAACCTCTCACCTTCCAACTTGTTGAGTCATCAATACCTAGATGACTCACCCTCCATAGATGATGTGGCTAGTGACTAGGATTCCACCTAGGATTAAGTTCAATTCTCAATAGAGGTATCCTCTCATGAAACATCTTCTTATGATGACTTGTTAGATGCATTTCATGCACTTGTTGAGCGATAAGAAATAATTTGTCATAAGAACAAATTAGGAAGAAAAATGCATCTAGATTTATCCATCAAATATGAAGCTTTAATTAAAGAAAATGACTTGCTTACTAGTGAGATGAAAACCTTGAAATCTACCAATGTTTGTAATACTAATGAAGATCTTACTAGGAAGAAAAATGCATCTAGATTCCTTATAGAAGTCACACACAAAATCTCAGATCAATTGGACTTCAATAAGTCACCCAAACTTAGACCGGAAATCACTAAACCCAAATCAAAACCGTCTGGGTAAATTCGATCAATTGAACCACCTCCGTTCGACCGAATGATCAATTATCCAATAGTGATTTAAATAACTCGACTGGTCGACAATGACCTTTTCGATCGACCGTCTACACGTGTCATTTGACCTTTAGACTTGTCGTATTATACCAACGGTTGTATTCATATTTTTATCCATACCCCAAAAATACAAGTGACCACCGGTCGACCGTGGACCTAGATTCGGTCGACTGAACATAAATATTTTGACAACCCCATATAGCATGTTAGTTTTCAGTCAACCGACCCAACCATTTTGTTCGATCGTTAACATAAGTGAACTTAAGTTGTAGCTGTATTTCGGTCAACCATTCCTTGATTGGTCGACCGTCTCTTTTCTGGACTTTGCTGGACTACATTTCTGGACAGCATCCGGTCGACCGGTAGAACCATTCAGTCGACCGAACTTACCCAGAACGGTGTGCAGAACTTTTCTGTTTTGTGTTTCTTGCACAACCTTTTACCACACTCATCCCCAACGGCTATAACATCATAGGAGCTTATAAACAAAGGATTGAACACTTTGTTTAGGCATCTCTTCCACACACAATTATCCCATACATTACAGAGGTCTCCCAATTCTACAAGCTCATTCACTACACTCTAAGCCTAAATTCCACACCTTTCATGAGTACTATAACCTGCTCAACGTGTGCTCAAGAATTAAAGAGTGTTATTCCACTCAACATTGTTGACCAAGAAGCAAGGGTCTTGGTGAAAGCTGATTGAACATTTTAATTATAACCGCAAGTGCATGAATGTGTTGAAGCGGTGGGAAATACGGGTCGATCTACAGGGAGGTGTGACGACTTTAGTTTGTTCGAAGGCGAGTGGGAAAGAAATGAGAGAAATTAGTTATGATCTAAACTACACTACAATGCGAAAGGAATTGGAAATATGCAATAAAACTAAACCCCAAAGGGGGTAGGGAAAGATTGTGAATACAAAGATATGTGTATGTGTGTGTGTTCAATTATGTTCATCACAACTTGTAGTGCATGAAAAATCATAAAACTAAATCCAACTTTGCCTTCACATGAAATAAGATAACACAATATCATTAAAACATACAAGACAATAGTTGGAATGAAGCTAAATGAACTCATGTATAAAGACCAAACCTCATTATGCCTCCACATGAAATAAGATTTAGACAATCATGAAAACATACAAGACATCAACCAAGGTAAGGGCAACAAGAGTACATGCAACTACAAGTCATGTTTACTTTATTAATTCCATCCATATCCTCACCTCATCATTCCCCATAAAATAGGTCCACTAGTCTAAGCATATGCTAAGCTTCATTCAAGAGCATTAGCATTTCAAAGACGAGTGAAATCCCATTAGATGGTTATGGAAATCATATAAGGTTCAAAGGATTAAGATAACACATACCTAATACATCACATAATCACATCACATATTTCTCCACCCCCAAATGGGGATAGAACTACTCACTAATCATTACACTACAACCTACATTAACAAAATGAAACATTCTACTGAAAGAAAATTTAACTAAGCAAGCAAGAAATATTAAAGAAGCTAATTGAAAAGACAAAACTGAAGAAGCATGCAAGACATATGAAAGGAAATTAAACTAAGAAAGAAGCAACATAACTAAAGGAAAACTTTATTAATTTCAAACTCACAATACAAGTAGCCTCTCCCTACTTGAGATTTTGCTCCAAGGCTCACTTCAAGTAGAGAGCATGCCCACCAAGCATGTGTAGAATACAAGGGAGGAGGAGGAGTTCTACTTATAGTCAAAGAAAAAGGCAATCGGGGACAATCCCCCGGTATGAGACTAAACATATACCAAAAATAGACTAAATACACCATAATACACGACCCGACAAACCACATTGGATCCGGACCAACCAACACCGCCAATCATCGGTCTTGGATCGCCAATTGGCGGTCTATATTGTTCAGATTGGGTTGTGGTTTGGAGTGTGGTTGCCTGGCTCAATTTCTTCATGTTTGATGCATCCTAATCGGTTGTGTAGCTTGCGACCCGAATCCAATTGCCAAAATACTCCTCGATGGTGTGGAGTTTCTTCATTTGCTCATTGGTCCGTTGGTTTTGCATTCGGGTCCCTCTCTCTTGCATCTTAGTCCATAAGTCTTGCAACTTGGTCCATTTTCTTGCTTTTAAGTCCTTTTAGAGTCTCTCCTTCTCAAACCTATTTATTCCTGAAACTCAAACATAAAACTCATTACGTAGCAATGCTTAGGCTAAGAATGAAGCATATAAGGCATAAATATATGCATGATATGATGTCAATCAAAAGCCCAAGGCAAAGAGTATAGACTTCGGTGAGGGTCCGAAGTGTTCCCTCTCGGATTGTGAGAGGAGGAGCCAAGCTCGGCGAGGGCTGTTCGCTAGCTTGTTGTGTAAAAGGCTCAATCTCGGTCCGGAACGAGATTGATAGTGAAGACATAGGCGAAGCTCGTGGAGTCGAGCGGAGCTTGGAGTAGGCGGGAGGCCAAACCTCTATAAAAATCCTTCGGCTCATCATTGTGGTTTGCATTTTTTGTACTTGGTTTGTTTATTTATTCTGCTACATATATTTGATTTAATCAAGTAGAGATTAATTTAAAAGTGATTAGAATTAGGGCCATAACGATCCTACATACCCAACATGAGATTTCAGTCAATAAACATGAGGAAACCAAGCATGGGAAGTGTCTAAATCTTATGATAAAACCCATCAAAAATCCTCCAAAATGTAGATGATTAAAACAAACCCGATCAGCATACAGACATTCAAGTCTACACAATCAAAATTCGTCAAACATCAAAACCTCAAAACATAAATGTGCATCATCTCCACCCCCAAAAGGGGTACGGAACTACTAACTACTCATTAAGCTAACATTTATATTAAGAAAAGAAAACATTCTAACTAATTATACTAAGATTAATAAAACCAAATTAAGCTAAATATGGAAGAATTAAAAGAGACACCATGAAACTAAAAAAGATTTATTTTATTCATGACTCACATTACAGGTAGCATCTCTCCACTTAAGTTTTGCTTCAAGGCTTACTCCAAGTAGAGGGAATGGCCACCAAGCAATGGGTAGGTTACAAAGGAGGAAGAAGAGTTCTTTTTATAGACATGAAAAATACAACTAGGGGCAATCTTCCTGAGTGGGACTAATGAAACATTCCCAGAATAGACATAAATACATAACCCATTTCCGTGCGAAACTGAGTCAGATTCTGATCAAAAGGGACCTCCAATTGGCGATCCAATTTGGTCAAATGCAACCCCATTTCATGCGTTTACTTAATCTCTTCAATTATGCACGTGGGGGTGTGCCTTTGTTAGCCATTTGGGCCTGTGCCCGAATCTACCAAAATACGCCTCATGACGGTGTGGAGTTTCTCGGTTTGCTATTTGGTCCCTCCGAGCTTATGTCCAGGTCATTCCCTCTTGCAGATGGTCCTTCTGCATGACAGAGACATCTATTTTGCTTCATTTAAGTCATTTATTCTTATGTTTCAGTCCATTTTCTCTTATGTTCTCTTCTTTATTACCTAATACCTGAAATATAACAACAAACACTCGAGTACCACAATATTAGGGTAAAATTTAGGATATATAGTATGAATATGATGCATGATATTCTACTAATCAAATAACCCCACACATATCTTTTGCTAGTCCCCGGCAAAACAGAGAGAGAAAAATGAAAAAAGGAAAACATACGAAAAACAGGGAAATCCTAACCCACTTTCGTAGGAATCACGGTTGCACTTAGCATGTGCAACAAACCCTTAACCCTTCTTGTCGCCAAGAATGAGGGTTGTTGTCTCCTAAGGGGTTTCAGCGGATATACCCACAAAGTCTGAACATTGATGCATTATTCAACCACGAAACATGACTCGATGGACCCACTTTTGTCGATCATTGGCCATGATAATCATATGGGCTGATTTTATATATGTATCTCATCCACACGCCTAGCATAGGGAACCATTTGTACAAGTTAATTAAGGAGTTAAGTGAAAACCTGTGAGATACTTAAACAGGGAGACCAATACATGAAACAAATAGGACCCAAATACACTAGGGTCAGTGCCAACAACAACCAATGCTCACTTGTAGAGTCTTTTTTTGTTTTTCTCTTTTTTGTTGTTGTTATAAACAAGATGTATACATCAAAAAATATATTCTCAAAATCATTTTGTCAAGGAACATCGAATGAGAACATCGAGTCATGTAGACCAGAGATTTGTCGTGATGGGCCTGCTTCATTGGTACTCTGAGGTATCATGAGGGGTGAAAGGTCAAAACTGAAAGGTTGAATTCCCTTATGATATTTGTTGGGTGTAGGCAATTTGAATGAGTGGAGTTGTGTTGCCTCCTCACTAGGGTTTAGTTGATCGTCGAACAAAACCCTCCAACCTATAGGCGGGTGCATCATCATGAATTCCTCAGGCTCATTCGTGTGATGTGACACATCTATCGCATTAAGTATGGTCATTCTCCTTATGTCATCCAGTAAGGACCACCCGACCTCCTTTACATTATCAAGTATAAGCTCGGTCGGAGGTGGGTCCTTGTTGGAGTCAAGATGAAGCTCATGAGGCTCAAGGGCCACGGGATGTTTGTTGATTTTGCAGTGCTTTCTCTAATTGGCGGATGATGTTGAGATTTAAAGGTTGGTCCAAGGGCTCATGTTGCCTACCAGACTTGAACACATGATACTCGACACACATGAAAGCTTCATGAGACCATTTGTACAATTAATTAAGGCATTAGAGGTTGCCAGAAATGGACTACCCAAAATCAGAGATATTTGACAGTGAGTGTTTGCAATAGAGTTGGTATCAATAAGGACAAAATCTATTGGAAATAGAAAATCTCCCACTTTGATGAGCACATCCTCAATAATCCCCTTTGGGATACGAATGGATCTATCTGCAAATTGGAGGGTGACTTTAGTTGGTTTCAATTCTCCCAGGTTCAACTATTGATAAACAGAGGATGGGAGGAGGTTGACCGCTGATCCTAAATCAAGCAATAGGTTACTCATGCTAGTGTCCCCTATCATACACTGAATAGTAGAATCCCACATTTGTGTATGTGGGATTAGACAAAACTGAGCTCACACTCGCAACTAAAAATGCTTTCTTAGGAACATTGGTCTTCCTCTTTGTTGTGCAGAGATCTTTCAACACTTTGACATATTGAGGTATTTGTCGGATGACATCCAACAAGGGGATGTTAAACATCACTTGTTTGAAGAGCTCTAATATCTTACCCATTGTGTCACTCTACTTTTTGGTTAACGTACTAGGATGAGGAGCTTTTGGAAGGTAGATTTTCTACGGTGTCTTAGAAGGAGGCGTTGGTGTATTACCCTCACCCTCAGTCTTTTTCTCACCATCATTCCTACCTAGGGGATGTACAAGCAGCACAGATGGTTGTTGCGGCATGGAAATTTGGTTGTCAACCTGTTCTCCCACAGTTTGATTGTCGTGCACATGGTGCCCAGCTTGGAACATAAGTGTTCGGCTGGTGGTACACACGTGGATTAGTCTCAGGCATGCTAGGAAGTGCCCCTGGTTCTCGTACTTGTATAGATTGGGCCAATTGGCCCACCTGAAGCTCAAGAGATTTCAGGGATTGCTTAGTAGAAGCGAGATCTTGTTGAGTGGTCATGAGGGCTTAACCCTGGTTAGATATGAATTTTTTATCATGTTCTCAAGCGACCCGAACCTTGTTTCGTTATTGTTTCCACTAGAGAAACTTGGTGGGTCAACAAGTTGGACCTTGGTAGGATGTGAATGAGAAGGATACATGGATGATGAATGCATGTTACGTTTATAAGGTGGTGGTTGGGGTGTGAATAGTTAGAAGGACCACCTTGGACCCAAGAGAAGTTTGGGTCGTTCCTCCAACCTGGGTTATATGAAAAAGAATATGGGTCATTTCTACGGCAATAGTTAATGGCATTGACCTGCTCCATTACTAGAGCCATGTAGCCACACTCCTCGCTCACATGACCAACCATACCACATCTATGACATGAAATAGAGCTACATGCAGATGCTTGGGAACTTTTTGTTTGGTTATGGAGCTCCATCGAGTCCATGTGACGCATCAAGGCTGCATAGCGTACCACATTGGTTGTATCGGAATCAATGGCAAAAACCAGACCTACTTTCGTTTGGTTGGAATTTGCGATCCTCGCTCCTATGCTACTACGTGATGCAGGTGGTTCCCGAACACATTCCCATTGCATTGACTTTTCAGCGAGGTCTTCATGAAAGGCCCATGTGTCTCTCTCTTCCTTTCCCAAGAAATATCCTTGACACATGGATTCAAGAAACGTTCGGGATCAATTGCTAAGACCTTCGTAAAAAATTCACAAAGGCACCACAACTCGATGCCATGGTGAGGGCTCGAAAGTAGCTCCTTATACTTCTCAAAGTATGCATGGAATGTTTCAGGCTCGAGTTGATAGCAAGAATTGCTTTCTTGTCACAACTTCTGAGTCCGATGATGAGGAAAAAACTTTTTGAGAAATGCAAATGTAAACTGGTCCCAAGTTGCGAAGGCACCCTCTTGGTGGCTATACAACCACTTTTTGGCATCATCTTTCATAATGAAAGAGACCAGTCGAAGATGGATGGAATATGTGCTCAGTACCTTAAACATAGCACAAACCTCCTCAAATACTTAGAGGAAGAGATAGGGATCACCATTACCCGAGAAATGAGGAAGCATAGAGACGGAATCGCAATGTAGGACGGAAGAGCAGTATGTGCCAGAAAGCATCGGTCACGCAGAGACAAGGGAATAGGTGGCAGAACAAGTGGGTCCAACAATTACTCCTCCTCGCGGTGCTGATCAGCCATGGAACCTAGACTGTGTGGGACACGTGAAGGAGAAGATACCGAGAAATCGATTATGGAGGCAGGATTGATGCCGCGTTTCGTCAAACAGACACTCTCGTCTCGTGCCCACGCAAGCATGTACAAAGGTGCACACACAAACCAAACATAATTTTTTTTTCCAGAACAACAAAGAAACTGAGAAGGGTGCATAGAGGAGAGGGGAGAAGTCCTTAGGCTACGAGGTCTATGCGAGGGTAGTAGACAAACAATCAAACATGACTCAAAAAACTTAGGGATATAGGTCTTTAGGCTAGATAATGCCTAACTTTGAGATCACTATTCTGGACACGCCTGACCTCCTTACAACGAAGACCACAATGCCCAGAAAGCAATTCCAGATTCGGAGATCTAGTACCTCCTACTATCGACAAGGCAGACGACGTCGATCAGGTCATGACGGTCTCAACGGGATAACTCTCTTAGTGCGTCTGAAATCCTTATGGGTCAATGTCTACATGCTTTTAAAATTAAGGCGTTGGAGGTGGTTTTTGGTGCTAAGGAAGGGATGATGAAACCCCATCTTATCTTTGTAGACTATAGGTGGTGCCCCTTAATTTGATTTGCTTCTTAAACTAGCAAGCAACTCACCAAACAAATACTCACCTCACTCTTGTTTCAATGCAAACCTTACTTACTAATGAATGTACTAATGCGTAAATGAGTGTTAAGGAATGCGTGCCTCACTCTAGCAATCAACGATAGAAACTAAAACTAAGAGAAGACAAATAACATGCTCAAGTCTTTGCTAGATGATGCATGACCTAAACATAGCAAATGCCTAATATTGGAGCGGTAAAAAAGCAAAAACAAATCATGCAATATGCTCCTAGACACCAAACATGAAGTGTGAGCCACAGGAGAAAATACTGGACTAACAGAGATTACCCAACCACTGAACAACGATTTGAGACCACTACCTAGCGGTCTGTTTAGCTCCAAACGCTGCTCCCAAGCTCCCACCGAAATCTGGAGCTCACCTGTTAACCTGGAGAACATCACGACTAAAACAAAAATTCAAAACCACTCGAATCACCCAAGCAAAGGTTGGGAAAAGGTGCTTCCTCAGCAACGGTGCCAAAAACATGTTAACGTTTTACTAAATAACCGTAAGTGAATGACAGTCGGTGAAGACAGGGCAACTATGGCTCAATCCGTAGGGAGCGTTGCCAAACTTCTAGCGAGTGAAATAAAATGGGAAATAACGGGGAAAGAAGAGTTTATTATGCTACTACTGAAAAGGCAGTTATACTAAGAAGGCAAAACAAACTAGAGTACGATGCAAATGAAAACTAAAGAAATTCTGCAAATGATATGGCACAAAATATGGATGAACCCCTCAGATATTTGGTGTCTACACATTCAAAATTCGTCAAATCTTTGGTGTCTACACAATCAAAATTTGTCAAACATCAAAACCTCAAAACATAAATGTGCATCAGCTCCACCCCAAAAGGGAGATGGAACTACACATTACTCATTAAGCTAACATTTATATTAAGAAGAGAAAACATACTAAACTAATTATACTACGATAAATAAAACAAAATGAAGCTAAACATGGAAGAATTAAAAGAGACAACATGAACTAACCATGATTTATTTTATTCATGACTCACATTATAAGTAGCATCGCTCCACTTAAGTTTTTCTCCAAGGCTTACTCCAAATAGAGAGAATGACCACCAAGCAATGGGTAGGTTACAAAGGAGGAAGAAAAGTTCTATTTGTAGGCATGAAAAATACAACTAGGGGCAATCTTCCTGAGTGGGACTAATGAAACATTCCCAGAATAGACATAAACACATAACTCATTTCCATGTGAAATCGGGTCGGATTTTGATCAAAAGGGGTCGTCAATTTGCCGTCTTGAGCTGGTAATTTGTGGCCCAAGACCCCTACACCTAGATTTTGCTAGTCCCGAGCAAAATAATGAAAAGAAAAACTACGAAAGAGAAAGCAAAACAGAAAACAAGATAAATCCTAACTCACTTTTGTAACAATCACGGTTGTACTTATCATGTCCAACATGTCGTTAAACCCCCTTATCGCCAAGGAGGAGGAGTGGTGTCTTCTGAGGCTTTTCAGTGGATACACCCACAAAATCTGAACATAGATCCATCAGGGATGTAGGGCATTTGTGGCTACGCTGGTAGTTCCAAACAGGGAGACTGGACGACATTGAGAGATTGAGTTCGACATCGAGTCGGTAGCTGGTACCACACTATAGTCGAAGGCTCCGTATCGGATGACACCTGTAGAGTTGACAGAGCTGAAGAAACAGTTGCAGGATTTGATGGATTCTGGGTTCATCCAATCGAGTTCCTCACCTTGGGGAGCGACAATGTTGTTTGTGAAGAACAAGGATGGGTCGTTACAGATGTGCATCTACTATCGGATGCTAAATAAGGTCACCGTCAGTAAATAATATCCTTTACCCAGGATCGAGGACCTATTTCATCAGCTGCAAATTGCGAGGGTGTTTTCGAAGATCGATCTATGCTCACGTTATCATCAGTTGAGGATAACGGAGGTAGACGCCCTGATTGACATCATTTCATGCTTATATTTGTATCTTATATCCATTATCTTTCACCTAAACAATGCTATGTTACGAGTTTTATGTTTAGTTTTCAGGAATAAATAGGTTTAAAGAGATGAAGCATAAAAGGACTCAAAAGCTGGGAAAAAGACTGAACTGTGAGATCTGGGGACCAAGATGCAAGGGAGAAGGATCTGAACGCAAGACAGAAGGACCTAAGAGCAAAACAGAAAACTCCATACCATCATGGGGAGTATTTTGGCAATTCTATTCGGGTCGGAGCTCAAATAAACGAAGTATATGCATCCAAGACCACCAAATACACTAAGCAAAGCCCAACACAAATTCCAGATGGATCCGGACTTTTTGGACCGCCAATTGGCGGTCCAAGACTGCTACTTGACGGTCCATGTTGGCCTAAATCCGCTAAACTTGCTCCAGCACATGTATTAGAGGATGTTTAGGCTATTTTTGGTATCTGTTTAGTCCCACATCAGGGATTGTCCCGGTTTGCCTTTTTCCATGGCTATAAATAGAACTCTTCACCTTCCATTGTAATGACTCCATATTTTAAGTGGCTATTCTTCCTACTAGAAGTGAGGCCTTGAAGCACACACTAAAGTAGGAGGATGCTACTTGAAATGTGAGTCATTTTATCAATATAGTTTTGTGTTTCTTTCATTGTTTGTTTATGCTTCTTTTATTGTTTGTGCATGTTTTAGTTTAATCGTCTTTTATTTCTAGCTTAGTTTTAATATGTTTTCTTTCCTTTAGTTTAATAATTAGTGTAATGTTTAGTGAGTAGTTCCATCCCCTTTGGGGGTGGAGTAGATGTACATACATGCATTAGAGAATGGGATGAATGCTTTATTTTTGATGTGTTGATAAAACATGAATGTATGCTTGCTTGTTTAGGATAGAATTTATAACTTGATGAGTTTTGCCAAAATGATTAGACACCTCTCATGCTTGTTTAGGTTCTGAAATAAACAATTTGGATATGTAAATGTTAATCAACTAAGTTGGTGAATAGATTGATAGGTTTTGCCATAACATTTAGACACTTCCTATGCTTGATAAACGCCACCTTCATGTGCTTAAAGAATGTATTCTACAGCCACCTCTTTCCATGTGTGCACTCACTCCACCCCTTAGGGGTTTTCCCATTTCTGTATTCCAGCATTCTTCCTTTGTTCTTAGCTTAGTTATTATTTCATTGTTTAGTTCTTCCTTTCGCATTTCCTACTTCTTAACGTAGTATAGAGTAGAGTAGCATAAACATCTTTCTCCCCCTACTTTTGTCACTTGATTTCGTACAAGCAAGAGGCTACTCACCTCCCTGAGGACGATCCGTACTTGCAACCGCTTCATCCCGGCCGTGCACTTGCGGTTTAAATTAAAACGTTCAATAAGTTTTTGGCGTCGTTGCCGGGGAGGTGCCAGTCCAGACTCTTGTTTGGACGATTCGAGTGGATTTAATTTTTGTTTTGTAGTTTTTCTTTGTTTCAGGAGACTTGGAGTCGAAAGGAGAGGCATCTGGAAAAATTTGGAGGAAAGTTGGGCAGTTTAGACCGCCAATCAGCAGCCTGAGACCGCCAATTGGCGGTCTGGTGAGCTGCTTTTGCTTTCTTATTTCTTTGTCGTGTTGCCATAATTGATATAGTAATTTGGGACTCAATTTTGCATGTTCTGACTCTTAGATTGTTCCCAGATTAATAATCAACTCCCTTAAGCAACTTGGACCCTAAAACTCAAAGCAAAAGATTCGGCATTCTTTTTGTTTAGCTCATGCATCATGTATGTGACTTAGGCATTTAGATTGTCTTTTATCTTAGCTTTATTTTCTGTTGCTGAGAGCTGGCGTGAGGTATGCACCTTCTACTCTCATTCATGCATTTTGTATGAACATGAATTAGTTAGTAGGAAGTGCATTGCAACAAGTGTGAGTTGAGTGTTTTGTTTGGAGAGTTGATTGTTAGATTAAGACTCCAAAACGCTACGAAGGAGGGGCTGTCCCGTAAAAGATAAGGTGGGGGATTACATCACCCTTTCCTTCGCCCCAAAAACCACACTAATCAAGAGCCTAATTTCTAAAATCAAGTAGACATTGGCCTTAAGGAATTTGGACGCATTAGGAGAGTGATCCGGTCCCGACCATCATAACCTGATCGGCGTTGCCCACTTTGTCGATAGTAGGAGAGACGAGATCTCCGGATCTTGACTCACTTGCTGGGCTTTGTGGTCCTCGTTGTAGGGAGGTGAGGCGTGTTGAGGCCGTGTGACCTCGCAGTTAGGCGTCGTCTCGCTGTAAGGACCTATAGCGACCTTAGGATTACTTGAGCATTGTTTGCTTGTGTGCTTCTACCTGTACCCATCCACCGTAGCATAAGGACTTCTTCCCTTCTCTCCTAAGTCATTCTTTCTCTCCTGTGTTCCCTCGTCTTCTCCTCTACGTACATTCTTTGTTAAAAAAAAAAAATTGGTGTGTGTGCACCTTTGTGCATGCTTTCGTGGACACGAGACGAGAGTGGTCGTTTGACGAGGAGCGTTGTAAATCTGGCTTCGGTCATCGATTTCTCGACACCTTCCTCCTCTCGTGTCGCACATAGTTCGGGTTCAATGGCTGCTAATTTCCGCGAGGAGGAGCAGTTGCTGGACCCACCTGAGTGTCCTGTTGTCGTTCCCATACCTTTACGTGATCGATGCTACCCGAGCCGTACAGCTCTACCCTCATGCATCGTATTAGCAGAGGCTAATGGGAACCATTTTGAGGTTAAGCCTCAGTTTATTTCCATGCTCCCTTGCTTCACTGGGAAGGGTGACCCCTATATCTTTCTCAGGGAATTTGAGGAGGTTTGTGCTATGTTCAAGCTGCAACAACTTAGCACAGACTCCATCCATCTTAGGCTTGTTCCTTTTGCACTAAAGGATGACGCCAAGAAGTGGTTGTACAGCAACCAGGTAAATGCCTGTAAGACTTCGGACGAGTTTCAATCCGCATTCCTCAAGAAGTACTTTCCAAATCATCAGACTCAAAAATTGAGGAACGAAATCAATTCGTTCTATCAACATGAGACCGAACCATTCCATGCATACTTAGAGAGGTTCAAGGAGCTACTATCCTCATGACCTCACCATGGCATCGAGTTGTGGTGCCTTTGTCAGATTGTTTACAGAGGTCTTCACATCCCGTCAAGAATGCTCCTTGAGTCCATGTGTCAAGGAGAGTTCTTGGGAAAGGATGAAAGGGAGGCATGGGCTTTCCTAGAAGACCTCGCTGAGAAAACCATGCAATGGGAAAGTGTGAGGGAGCCACCTGCATCATCTAGAATGCAAACTCGACTAGATCGGGTGCCGCATTTGTTGTCGATACCACTACGGCCACCGAGACGCGCATGGCGGCCTTAATGCGCCGTATGGATTCGATTGAGCTCCAAAACCAACAGGGTGCACCTCACATGTCCACATCTAGTCCAGTTCCCTGTCATTCATGTGGTAGGATAGGTTATGTAGGAAGCGAGTGTGTGTCTATTCCTCCTGAGATGGAGCGTGTCAACGTCATCTCTGACAGAGCTAGGAATGACCCATACTCATCATCTTATAATCCTGGATGGAGGAACCACCCCAATTTTTCATGGAACCAAACTAATGCCCAGGGTGGTCCTTCAAACTCTTCTAGACCACCTTACCAATCACACCAACCTCCCATGCATGCACAATCCAATCAGCCACCCCAAGCGCAAACCACCAATCAATCGGGTTTCCCAAATTCCAACAATATGGAAACCCGATTCAATTCGCTTGAGACCTTGACTCGTGGACTTGAAAACTCAATGAAATTTTTTATGTCAACCACGAGTCAAGTTCTCACTTCAAATCAGCAGACCATCAAATCTCTAGAGCTTCAGATGGGCCAATTGGCTCAGTCTGTACATGAAAGAGAGAGAGGGTATTTTCCTCGCCAACCTGAGGCTAACCCCCATGTGTACCAGCAACAACACATGCAAAATGAGAATGTGGTACCTCGGGGGAGGCAAGTGAACCATGTGGAGGAACTTGTTCACCACGTCAATGCCATTCTTACCTTAAGAAATGGAAAACAGGTTGACAATCACATTTCCTTGCCACACCCACCACCATCTATGCAACCCCTCAGTGGGAATGGTGGTGAAGAAGAGGCTGAGGGTGAGGGTAATACACCAAGGCTTCCTTCTCAGGCACCGTAGAAAACCTACCTGCCAAAAGCTCCCTATCCAAGTAGGTTAACCAAGAAGCAGAGTGACAACATGGACAAGATATTAGAGGTCTTTAAGCAAGTAAAGGTTAACATCCCCTTGTTGGATGTCATCCAACAAATACCTCAATATGCCAAAGTGTTGAAGGATCTATGCACAACCAAGAGAAAGACCAATGTTCCTAATAAAGCATTCTTGGCTGCAAATATCAGCTCACTTTTGTCCAATCCTACCTACACAAAATACAAGGACCCTCGGTGTCGTACTATTCAGTGTACGATAGGGGACACTAGAATGAGCAATGTTTTGCTTGATTTAGGATCAGCGGTCAACCTCCTCCCATTCTCTGTTTATAAATAGTTGAACTTAGGAGAATTGAAACCAACGAAGATCAGCCTCCAATTGGCGGATAGATCCATTCGTATTCCCATGGGAATTATCGAGGATGTGCTTATTAAACTTGGAGATTTTATATTTCCAGTCGATTTTGTTGTCCTCGATACCAATCCTGTTGTGAACACCCACTCTCAAATACCTTTGATTTTGGATAGACCATTTCTGGCAACCTCCAATGCCTTGATTAATTGTAGAAATGGTCTCATGAAGCTCTCATTCGGTAACATGAGTGCCGAGTTTCATATGTTCAACTCTGGTAAGCAACAGGAACCCATGGATGAACCTTTAAATCTAAATCTCATCCGCCAATTAGAGAAAGCACCGCAAAATCAACAAACACCCCTAACACCAATGCAACCCGTTGAGAATGTTTGTGGGCTCAGAGAAGACTCATTGCCTGTCTTTGCAATGCAACAGAGTGAGCTGACCTCAAACATGAATGTCCAAGGGGAGTGTTCGTTGCATGAGTCAGTTGAGAGTACTAGTGAGAGTGAGATACCTCATCATATGCCTATACCAGAAGGTGTCTCTACCTCATGTCCCATGGCCATTGAGCCATTTGAACTTCATATTGACTCCAACAAGGACCCACCTTTGACCGAGCTTATGCTTGATCATATAAATGATGGTGGGAGGTCCTTGTTGGATGACTTGGGGAGAAGCCCCATTTTTAGTGATGCAGGTCTGCTGCATCCATCGAATGAGCTTGAGGAACTCATTCCGATGCACCCGCCTATTGGTTGGAGGGTTTTCTTCGATGAGCAATTAAACCCTAGTGACGCAACACAACTTCATTCTTGGTTGCCCACACCCAACCAATATCATGAGGGGCTCGAGCCTTTCAGCTTTCAGCTTTCACCCCTCATGACACCTCAGAGTACCAGTGAAGTTTGCCCATCTCGGCAAGTCTCTGGTCCTCAAAACATGATGTTCTCATTTGATGTTCCTTGACCAAATGATTATGAGAATATCTTGGTTGATGTATATATCTTGTAAAGAAAATGAAGAAAAAAAGAGAAAAAAAAGAAAAAAAAGTGTGTAATAAAAGACTCCTTCAGTGAGCATCGATTGTTGTGGGCTCCAACCCTTGAGTACTAGTGCCCCATTTCTTCACGTATTTATCTCCTTTCTTCAGCATCTCACAGGTTTTGAGGGAATTCGGGTTCGTGTCCATCAACATGACCTTGAACTTCCCTTTGTACTTCGTGTTGGTGAGATCTCTCCTTTTTCATGCATATATCCATGTAGTATCTTGCTCGCATTCATTGAGGACAATGCATGAGGTAGGTGTGGGGGGGTGTTATAGGTGTGTACATATTCGAGTCTTTTTCCTTTGGTTTTGTTTTCTTTTGTGTGTACTGCTAGGGTCATGTTAGTCTGCCGCATTTAACATTGATATATATGCTTGCCATGATCCTTGGGTGACTTGTCTTCTTTTGCTTGCCGAGTGCTTTAAAATTTCCACATTTCTTTCAAAATCTTCATGTGTTTGCGAAAGAAAATGTTTTTGTAGGTTTTGCGTGTGTTTAGCATGTGCAAAACCATTGAGAGACAAAGTAAAAAGAGAGCTCCCAAAATTGTCTTGAACTTGATGCATAAGTGGTGTTCTCTCTTCTCGCACGGCTCTTGTCACTCGGGGAAGTAGGTCTGAGGGGCCTTTGTGCCTGGTGCTTTCAAGTCATCTGACTTGGGATGCACCGACCGAACTCCCGTTACACGGGTGGTAGGGATCTCCCTATGTGGAGATTTGGGGGAAGGTGTACGTGATAGTGTAAGTCCTCATAGGCAATGATGCACGAAACCTGACCCTGGGAGAATCAAACACCAACCAATAAAATGCTCTAAAGAAGAAGAAAAAAGTCAAATAAGAACCAAAATGGACTTTACACATTGTATCACATTCAGAAGTTAAGGTTGCCCATGTCTTTCACTTAAGTCCTTAACTAACTCTCACGAATGGTTCATTAGGCCAGGTGTGTGGACTGATTACCCATATAGAGTCGACCCGTAGTATTACCGCATCCCATGATCAACAAAATGAGTCCAACGAGTCGTGTAGCTAGATTGATTAATGCATCTTGTTCGGATTTTGTGGGTATATCCGCTGAAAACTCTCAGGAGACAACACTCCTCCTCCTTGGCGACAAGGATGTTTAACGGCTTGTTGCACGTGCTAAGTGCAACCCTGATTCCTATGAAAGTGAGTTAGGATTTCTTGTTTTTTGTATGCTTTTCTCTTTCTTTGTTTTGCTCGGGACTAGCAAAAGTTAGGTGTGGGGGTATTTGATTGACATCATTTCATGCTTATATTTGTATCTTATATCCATTATCTTTCACCTAAACAATGCTATGTTACGAGTTTTATGTTTAGTTTTCAGGAATAAATAGGTTTGAAGAGATGAAGCATAAAAGGACTCAAAAGCTGGGAAAAAGGACTGAACTGTAAGATCTGGGGACCAAGATGCAAGGGAGAAGGATCTGAACGCAAGACAGAAGGACCTAAGAGAAAAACAGAAAACTCCACACCATCATGGGGAGTATTTTGGCAATTCTGTTCGGGTCGGAGCTCAAATAAATGAAGTAGATGCATCCAAGACCACCAAATACACTAAGCAAAGCCCAACACAAATTCCAGATGGATCCGGACTTTTTGGACCGCCAATTGGCGGTCCAGTTTGGCCCAAATCCGCTAAAATTTCTCCAGCACATGTATTAGAGGATGTTTAGGCTATTTTTGGTATCTGTTTAGTCCGACATCGGGGGATTGTCCCGGTTTGCCTTTTTCCATGGCTATAAATAGAACTCTTCACCTTCCATTGTAATGACTCCATATTTTAAGTGGCTATTCTTCCTACTAGAAGTGAGGCCTTGAAGCACACACTAAAGTAGGAGGATGCTACTTGAAATGTGAGTCATTTTATCAATAAAGTTTTGTGTTTCTTTCATTGTTTGTTTATGCTTCTTTTATTGTTTGTGCATGTTTTAGTTTAATCGTCTTTTATTTCTAGCTTAGTTTTAATATGCTTTCTTTCCTTTAGTTTAATAATTAGTGTAATGTTTAGTGAGTAGTTCCATCCCCTTTGGGGGTGGAGTAGATGTACATACATGCATTAGAGAATGTGATGAATGCTTTATTTTTGATGTGTTGATAAAACATGAATGTATGCTTGCTTGTTTAGGATAGAATTTATAACTTGATGAGTTTTGCCAAAATGATTAGACACCTCTCATGCTTGTTTAGGTTCTGAAATAAACAATTTGCATATGTAAATGCTAATCAACTAAGTTGGTGAATAGATTGATAGGTTTTGCCATAACATTTAGACACTTCCTATGCTTGATAAACGCCACCTTCATGTGCTTAAAGAATGTATTCTACACCCACCTCTTTGCATGTGTGCACTCACTCCACCCCTTAGGGGTTTTCCCATTTCTGTATTCCAGCATTCTTCCTTTGTTCTTAGCTTAGTTATTATTTCATTGTTTGGTTCTTCCTTTCGCATTTCCTACTTCTTAGCGTAGTATAGAGTAGAGTAGCATAAACATCTTTCTCCCCCTATTTTTGCCACTTGATTTCGTACAAGCAAGAGGCTACTCACCTCCCTGAGGACGACCCGTACTTACCACCGCTTCATCGCGGCCGTGCACTTGCGGTTTAAATTAAAACGTTCAACACGTCCGGATGACGACCTTCAGGACGCGGTACGGGCACTATAAGTTCTTGGTGATGCCGTTTGGATTGACGAATGCACCAGCAACATTCATGGACCTAATGAACAGAATGTTCAAGCCATACCTCGATAGTTTTGTCAACGTCTTCGTGGATGACATTTTGGTTTACTCACCAAATAAAGAGCAACACTGGGAGTATCTGAGAATTGTACTTGACATCTTGAGGGATCAGAAGCTATATGCCAAGTACACGAAGTGCGAGTTTTGGGTGGAGCAGGTGGTTTTTCTAGCAAACATTGTGTCAAAGGACGAGATTGTAGTTGACCCAATGAAGGTAGAGATAGTGACGTAGTGGAAGGCTTCAACGAGAGTGACAGAGATCAGGAGTTCCGTGGGCCTTACAGGATATTATCGACAGTTCATTAAGGACTTCTCTAGATTTGCTTCACCTTTGACGGAGTTGACGCAGAAGGGCGTCAAGTTTGTTTGGTACCAGTAGTGTGAGGACAATTTTCAGGAGCTGAAGAGCCGACTGACGACGACACCGATTCTGACGCTTCCCAGTGGAAATGGAGGGTATGTGAGGTACAATGATGCATCAGGGATCGGTCTGGGTTGTGTCCCTATACAACACAGGAAGATGGTGGCGTACGCTTCGAGGCAATTGAAGGTGCACAAGAAAAACTATTCCACACATGATTTGGAGCTAGCAGCAGTGGTTCACACATTGAAGACCTGGTGACATTATCTATATGGAGAGCAATTTGAGGTCTTAACATATAACCAGAGCATGAAGTATCTATTTTCACATAATGAACTGAATATGAGGCACTGCAGATGGCTTGAGCTCATCAAAGACTTCAACTTCACCATTTCCTATCACCCGGGGAAGGCGAATTCAGTTGCAGATGCCCTGAGCAGGAAGGTCGTGGTGTCAGTGTCTAATCGGTGCATTCAAGAGTGGAGGCTGGTTGAGTCGTTGGCAGAGTGGAAGTCGTTTACTGAGGGATCATAGGGGGCAGTGATTGCCTCGCTGAGAGTAGAGCCGCAGACAGTGCCGCCATGGTGCTCCAATCTGGATTTTACTGGGATTCGCTTTTCAAATATGCTTACGAATTTTGTAAGCAATGCGATAGGTGTCAGTGCCTTAGCAAAATATTATTGTCGTCGTGATATGATGCCTCTGCAAAATATCATTGTCGTCGACATCTTTGATGTGTGGGGCATCGACTTTATAGGATCTTTCCCGAATTTGTTCGGGAATGTTAACATTCTGGTGGCCGTTAACTATGTGTCTAAGTGGGTAGAGACTATCCCCACAAAGACCAATGACAACAAGGTGGTTACCAAATTCTTAAAGGACATTTTTGAGCGATTTAGTACTCCTCGTACCATAATCAGCGACAATGGTACTCACTTCTGCAATCTCTCCTTTGATGCGCTTATGAGGAAGTATTCGATCACCCACAAGCTTGCGACCCCATACCATCTACAAACTAGTGGGAAAGTCGAAGTCTCTAACCATCAATTATAGCAAATCCTTGAGAAGACGGTTAATTCCTCGCGGAAGGATTTGTCTACCAAGCTAAATGACGCATTGTGGGCTTTCTGCACCGCATATAAGACCAATTTGGGTATGTCCCCATATCGGGTAGTGTACGGCAAGGCTTGCAACCTACTCATCGAGCTCGAGCATCGTGCTTTCTGGGCGATCAAGAACCTAAATATGGTTCTTGATCAAGAAGGGGTGCAACATAAACTCGACATTGTGGAATTGGAAGAGCTACTCAATGATGCATATGAAAATGGAAAAAATCATAAGTCCTGAGTCAAGATGTTTCACGATCGCATGATTATGCGAAAGGTGTTTACGGCCGGGCAGAAGGTGTTGCTCTACAATTCCCGTCTTCATCTGTTTGCGGGTAAGCTCTGCAGTCACTGGTCTGGCCCTTTTATTGTACAAACCATATTTTCTCATGGAGAGGTTTAAATCTTGAACCCAAGGAATGAGGACGTGTTCAAAGCTAATGTACAGTGCATCAAACATTACTTGGAGGGGCACCAGCTGAAGTCAAGGAGGTCATGTTCCTTCATGAACCTCTCTTGCACTCAACCATTCATGTTCCTGCATGAATGATTGACATTTCATGTTTGTACATATATATATGTAACTAAAAAAGAAAAAAAAACGAAAAAAATACTCCAAAAGTGAGCACAACTTGTTGTGGGCTCCAACCCCTATGTATTTGGGCCCCATTTGTTTCACGTATTTGTCTCCCTTCTTTAATATTCATAGGTTTTGAAAGGAATTTGGGTTTGTGTTCATCAACATAACCATAAACTTCCATTTGCGCTTCACGTTGGTGAGATCTTTTTTTTCATGCATATATCCATGTAGTATCATGCTTACATTCAATGAAGACAATGCATGGAGTAAGTGTGGGGAGGCGGTGCTTTGCATTTGTATATATGTGGAATCAAGTATTTTTCACTTTGTTTTTTATTTTATTTTTGTCTTTATTGTTAGGCTCATGTTAGTGTGCTATATTTTATATCGATATATCTGCTTGTCGTGATCCTTGGGTGAGTTGTCTCCTTTTACTTGCCTAATGCTTTAAATTTTCACATTTCTTTCAAAACCTTCATGTGTTTGTGAAAGAAAATGTTTTGTGGATTTTGTGTGTGTTTAGCATGTGCAAAACCATTGAGAGACAAAGTAAAAAAGGAAGCTCCCAAAATTGACTTGAACTTGATGCATTACGATATTTACTAGATTGGCCGATCGCTAGACCTTGTTTCGGTCAACCGAATAGATCATTGTTTGTCAACCCTAGAGTGCTTGGTCCAAATCGGTCGACTGAACCTTATTCGGTGTTCGACCGATCACTTAAATGTACCTGAGTCTTAGCATTGGGCGGTCGACTGTTACCTAACCGGTCGACCGAACTGAGTTCAAAACTGCCACACGGTCGACCGTTCATCCTGATCAGGTCGACTAAATTAACTCAGAATTGGGTCCTGCGAGTTTCTGTTTTGTGTATCCTACACCAACACTCACCCAATCAACCCCAACGGATCTATTCTCTCTAATGCCTATATAAAGAGTTGTAAAACACATTTTAACACAACTCTCCCACTACTACTTGTCTTATACATTAGAGAGAAACTCCCAAGTTCATTTTTCCCCAATCCAACACTCCAAGCTTACATTTCCACACCTTAGCATCAATTCCACATCCTAAGCTAAGTGTGCTCAAGTTAGAGAGTGTATTCCACTCAAGTTTTTGTTTGTGAAGAAGCAAGGACTTCGGTGAAGGCCCGAAGTGTTCCTCTCGGATTGTGAGAGAAGAAAGTCAAGCAAGCGAGGGTGTTCGCGGTGCTTATTTTGTAAAAGGCGTTCTCTCCCGGCCCGGAACGGGGAGTGGATAGTGAAGTCGTGAGCGGAGCTCGAAGTGTCGAGCGGAGCTTGCAAGAGAGGACGTAGGCGGTGGCCGAACCTCTTTAAAACCCCAGTGTCCACCGTGGTTTTCATTTCTAGTCTTTACTTGCTTGTTTGTTAGTTTAATTCCGTTGCATATCTCACTAGTGCAGAATGCTCGATAGACGTCACCAAATAGACGTCGGATATACAAACATCCAACGTCTATAGGTATAGACGTCGGATATTTATACATCCGACGTCTATAGGTTTGTATAAACGTCGGTTGTTTAGTATAACCGACGTCTATACCTCCTGAAAGAAGAAAATATTTTTTGTTTATTTTTTTGGATTTATTTCGTATAAGAATTTATGTGGATTTCTTTTGTATCAGAAATAACGCAATTTTTTGGGATTTATTTCGTGTAAAAATTAACTCATTTTTTTGGAATTTATTTTGTATAAGAAATAACGTAATTTTTAGGATTTATTTCATGTAAGAATTAATGTGGATTATTTTGTATAAGAATAATGTGGATTTAAAAATAATTACAATCACATGTGTGTTGTGTTGTACACATGTGTGTATATGGTGACATGTTTAGTCCCACATTGGAGAAAATTTTTTATTGGTGGAGTTGAAGTACTCCACCACTCCTTCACTTCTAAATGGGAGTTTGGTACCACACTACAAAATGCAAGTGAGGTATATATATATTTAAATGTCAAAAGATTCGCACTTGGGGCACTTGGAGCATCTTGGGCTCAAAATGGTTGGAACGTTTTTTTAACTATTAACCCATGTATAGACGTCGGATGTATAGCATGACCGACGTCTATAGGGTGTATTTTTTATTAATTATTGATATATCAATGTATAGACGTCGGATGTATAGCATGACCGACGTCTATAGGTCGTGGTCTAAGTATACACGTCGGTCAACTTATATATCCGACGTCTATAAGGCGTACAAGTTTAGTCCCACATCGGAGAATTTTTTTTTGTTGGTGTGGTTGATGTACTCCATCACTCCTTTACCGCTGAACGCGAACGATTTGGGGCATCTGCGCATGTTGGGCTTGATATTCGTGGTTATTTGTCAAAAGTTGAGCACTAGGGGCACTTGGGTTGTTTGGGCTTCATTAATGTGAGTGCACAATGCCCGATATAGGTTCCAATGTATTTTTTGTTAATTAACATATAATAGACGTCGGTCGTATATAGCCGACGTATATACACTGTATAGACGTCGGTCGTATATAGCCGACGTCTATACAACAATGAATAGACGACGGGGAAATAGACGTCGGGTACTTGGACCGTCGAAATCCGACGTCTATACCACTATATATCCGACGTATATGGACTTTTCTGCACTAGTATTGTGGACCCATAACCCACACGTTCCAATATAAGGAAGTTTGTCGTAGTCAAGGACCCTTAAACTCTTGTTGTGAAACCTTAAGTGTAGGGGTTTTGGTTCATGTGTAGATGAGAAATAAGTAGTAGGGTGTTCTCTCTTCTCGCACGGCTCCTATCACTCAGAAAATTAAGTCCGATGGGACTTAGTGTGTTGTGCTTTCGAGTCATATGACTTGGGATGCAACGACCGAACTCTCGTTTCACGGGTAGTAGGGATCGCCCTATGTGGAGATGTGGGGGAAGGTGTACGTGATAGTGTAAATCCTTATAGGCAATCATGCACGAAACCTGGTCGTGGGAGAATTAAACACCAACTACTAAAAAATGAAAAAAAGGAAGAAGAAAAAAAGAAAAAAGGAATACAAATAAGAACCTTAATGGACTTTACACTATGTATCACTTTAGGATGTTAAGGTTGTCCATGTCTTTCTCTTAAGTCCTTAATTATCTTGCACGAATGAATCATTAGGCTAGTTGTGTGGACTAAATACCTATATAGAGTCGGTCCGTAGTATTATCGTATCCAATGATCGACAAAAATGAGTCCATCGAGTCGAGTTACTAGGTTGAATAATGCATCAATGTTCGGATTTTGTGGTATATCCGCTGAAAACCCTTGGTAGACAACCCTCCTCCTCCTTGGCGACATGGAGTTTTAACGGTTTGTTGCATGTGCTAAGTGCAACCATGATTCCTAAGAAAGTGAGTTAGGATTTCCCTGTTCTTCGTATGTTTTTCCTTTCTTTCATTTTTCCGTTTTTTTGTTTTGCTCGGGACTAGTAAAAAATAAGCATAAGGGTATTTGATTGACATCATATCATGCATATATTCGTGTCTTATATTCTCTATTTTGAACCTAACAATGCTACGAAAGAAAAAGGACTGAAGTGCATATATTCGTGTCTTATATCCTCTATGTTTAAGTTTCAGGAATAAACATGATTGAGAAGAAGAAACACAAAAAGAACCTGAACGTAAGAAAAATGACTGAACTGTGAGACTTATGGATTGATATGCAAGAGCGAAGGACCCGGATGTAAACCAAAAGTGACCAATGAGCAAATCAAGAAACTCTGCACCATCATGAGGAGTATTTTGGCAATTAGATCCGGGCCTAAACTCAAACAACCAAGTTGGGTGCACTACACATGAAGAAATCAACACACCAAAGCCTCATCCAAAGCATGACCGGATCCAATCAATCCAGACCGCCAAGTGGCAATTCCAGACCGCTAATTGGCGGTTGGATCTTATCCAAACCCGATCACATTTAGTCGGCTGTTGTATTAGTGTGTTTTATGTCCATTTGTAGTGTGTGATTAGTCCCACATCGGGGGATTGTCCCCGATTACCTTTTTGCATGACTATAAATAGAACTCTTCCTCCTCCCTTGTAATGTACCCATTGCTTGGTGGAATTATCTCTACTTGGAGTAAGCCTTGGAGCAAAACACAAGTGGAGAATAGTGCTACTTGTAATGTGAGTCATGTAAATAAAATAATTCTTCATAGTTTATTTTAATGTTGTCTTTGTTTTAATGCTTGCATGTTTAGCTTGTTTGTATTCTTTATTTTAGTATAATTAGTTATAAATGTCTTTCTTTCTTAATATAGTTTGTAGCTTAATGAGTAGAGAGTAGTTCCATCCCCCTTTGGGGGTGGCGTTGATGTTTATGCATGTCATGAAGAATGAGATGAATGTTATCTTTTGCTTTATGTGGTGAATGTGGGTGTATGCTTATTTGAATAAAAGAGAATACATAACTTGATGGTTTCTGTTATAATAATTAGGTACATCTCATGCTTTTTTAGGTTCTTAATAATAGACTTGTTTATACTCATGTTTATTAACTAGGTTAGTGATTGGATGATAGGTCTTGCCACAATCATTAGGTACTTCCTGTGCATAAAAACACAACCTTAACTTGTGCTCTATTGAATGCATTCCTCATAACTTTATTACATGTGTACACACACTCCACCCCTTAGGAGTTTCTCTTCCTGAATTCCAGCCTGTTTGTTATGTCTTTAGTTTAGTTTTAGTCAATCTTTAGTTGCTCTCTTTTGTATTTGTTAACTACTAGTTTAGTGTAGTTTAGTTTAGTGTAATCAACTTCTCCCCTCATTTTCCACTTCACTTCCAAAGAATTAGATTTGACACACCTCCCTGTGGATCGACCCGCACTTGCCCCGTATTCTCCGACGACTGTGCACCATCAATCAGCAGAGCCGATGCAGAGTATTAAGTTGTCATAGTGGAAGTAGGAGCATGTGATGATGGAGGGTTTTATTCATGAGTAATGTTCCGGCACTTTTGGGTTTTATTCATTGTGATCCCTTAATTGATATATTTAAAATTTTCAGCTATTTCGGGGATGTTACATATACAACGAGGACTCCCCAGTTAGTCTGAGTGGGGTGACTAAACATATAGTTCTCTGTGGGGTGTACCTCCTCTCCCCTACCGCACTTGTAGGTGCGGGCTCAAGACCACGAAGTTAAGATCCAGCACCTCCAATTCCATCAGCCACAAGTTTTATATTTGCGGTGCCTCATTGCGAACAGTGTCCTACTAGTTCAACAGGGTTGTCAGAACTTTAGCACCATCACCAGAAGAACTAGACGCGTTCATCACCAACCCTCTGATGTGTCGGATTATGCGGAAGTTGTACACACTTCAGCAGGCCATGGAGATCACCGATATTGTTTGGTGGGCTACATGGGGGCGTGGGTGGTGAAAAGTTTTGTTTTCATTTTGAACTTGTTTGGTAGTATGTTATTTCCTTTTGTTTGTATTTGTCTTCGGCCTTGTTTGCTCGTACCATTTTTGGGGTGATGTTTGTATTTCTGTTTTTTTCGTATTGAGGTACTTTTGTTTTCTAGTTGTAGACCCTCTGTTGTTGAATGTAGTACCTGTTCAATTTGCTTGTTGTTACTGTACATGTTCTACTTATCACTGATCCAGGTTCCCAAATGCCAAGGTCTCTGAAAGTAATCTGATGGACTAAATTTTTTATTCATATTACAGGTCCAATATATTGATTAAGGAATACGAAATTATAATGTCAAGTGTTCTCTTTTTCAGATTTTTTATGACATTCCGAGAAAATTAAAATTAATTTCAGTAACTCACCCCCTTTATCCTCTCATATTCCAATCCAATTTAGTTGATATATCACTTAGTCGTACCCAACACAGAAGGTGAACTTCAACCTTATGGAAACCTAATTTTAAAAATTAACAAAAATAATTCAATCATCAATTTTCCATTAAGAATTACGCCAGTATATTACATTAAATATCTGACCACAAACATAAGGACTAGCAACTATAGAAGTTCAACCACAAACAACTACGACAAACAATCAACTCCAACACCCATCTACGTATCACCAAAAGAAACAAACGTAAAAATTAGGAAAATGCATTAACATACATATGCAACACTAATCTTACCATTAAACCACAAAAGAACCCAAGCATTCCTCATCACCCACCCAGTGGGGATCTGTTCCTCTGCTACTCCACCAATCACGTTGATCAAACAGAAATAAACTAGCTACATGAACATTATATTTAATGACTAAAGCAAAACACATATTCCATACATGTACATATAATGTATGATTTTTTTTATGTATGTACAAGATAGAACTTCGACCCCTACACCTAAATCATGCATTGTCCTCAACGTATCAAAAACAAATAGCAATCTGCATGACGTGCACAAAAGATTCAAACAATATCACCAACTTTGAGGGCAATCTCACCATAATTTAGCAAAATACCAAAACACCCTGACTCTTAAAAATCACAAGGTGCCCTTATAGTAATGGGTTAGGGCGTAAAACAAGTGAAACTCCTTTTTTCTTTTCTTTTCTTTTCTTTTTTCATTCATTATTTTTCAAGACTCTGAGTCTTTCACCTAAGATATCCTCCAAGAATCATCTCATACCCTCTTCAACAATATAGTTGTTTGACGCCCCTAAAATTTTGTGATGATCAGGGGAAATAATCATATATCTTTTTACTTAGATCCTTTCTACTGGACAATCAATCTCTCCGAGGTCAAACAATCATCTCTTCTATTCAAAAACCCATTATGGCTAATATAGTAGTTGAGAACACTCAATCAATATATAAGATAGCTCTTGCAACGAGTTTTACAACAATATTGATCTAGAAGATCGCTTTGCCAACGAATGGCCGTTTCATTTCGAAGTGTCTCAATATAAATGTTATTGATTTTGAAATAGACATTCAATGATTTATCAGAACACTACATAATTGAAACTCAATTCATAATAAGTTTGGTGAATGAGTTTTTATTGGACAATTGTTAGCATTATTTTGACCAGAGTTGAAGCCTAAAACAAATGGCCATTGGTAGAATGATCGACTGATTATGATATTTTTGGCCGAATTTTTACGTGTTGACATTCAACTGCTACCACCCAAACTCAAACACATCTTTTGAACTTGAAGCCTATATTTTCCTCAGTAAAGAGGCACAACAAACATCAACACTTGCTTCATTTGTTTTTATACTTTTGCTCTTGATTTACAAGCTCAAAAGCTATCAACAAATCTTCTTCATGTCGAAGCTCCAATAAAATCTTTGAAGTACAATCAAGTTAGAGTTAAAAATAATCCTCCACTCACAATGTTGTAAGAGCTTCAAAGAAGCACTCTCTCGGGTTGTGAAGTAGATTCAAGCAAGGCAAGGGTGTTTGTCGAATTTCTTTTGATGTAAAGAGGTATGATCTAAACCTGTACTGAAATCGAAAAGTAGATAGTGTAGTGGGGCTCAAAGGTTGAGCAAGACTCAAGCGGAGAATAAGAGGGCTCAAGGTTGGAAATGAATTCCAAGTCTATAATTCTCTGGTCTTCTTTGTGGTTGGGCATTTCTATTCATCCTTGTTTTAAACTCTGTATTTAGGTCATTCTTAGTTAGATAATCTATTCACCCTTATAGATTAGCTATGATCCACTAACACATTTTTCTGTCCTAGTACTCCAATTTTGCAACGCCTCTTTTGATCGCCTTGATTCCCCTACGACAAGAACAACAAAAAGCAAAAGGCAAAAACTGACTAAAAATTGGTGAAATAGAGCTTAGGTATGAACAGATTCCCTAGAAACAACACCAAAAAACATGATTTGAATTCCATATAATAACCACAAGTGCACAACCCCATGAAGAAGAAAAAACTACAGGCAATTCATTTCCCAAGGCTTGCTTCACTTCATACTCGAGTAGGTATAAGCAGGGGAGAATTAGAGTTACACTAGACTACAACTACCATTAAGAACTATAGAATGAAATGGCAACTACATTAATCACCAAACTAACAAGGCTTAGAAATAAAGATGTAAAAATGCTAATCTAATTACCCTCGAAGTGGAGTGTGGTGAGTTCTGTGTGTGTATGTTGTGCATAAAGCGTATAAGTACATTGTTAAAGACCAACTTGTAACGTATCATTTTCATTCCTTGTTTGTCACTTCCAAAGTAAATGAGAGGAAAAGAGGGCTCTTGGGTCAGGTGCTAGGATTAGGGATTCGTAGTTTTGGGAAGGGAAATTTGGAGATTGAGGGTTTGGATTTAGAGTTTAGAAATGAGAGAAATTTTGGAGATTGAGGGCTTGGATTTAGGGAAATTTGGAGATTGAGGGGTGTGGTATGTGAATTTCGGGGGACTCGGTGAATCGAATTTTGGGATTAGGGGTGTAATTTGATACTTTTGGGGATTAGGGAGTCAGGTTTAAGGTTAAGATCACGAATAAAATATATGGTTACATTAGTATTATTGACATTGTTAGCAACATAAACCTTGCAATGTCAAACAAAGATGAGAACTACGTTTGATCGATTGTGAAGCTTAAAACCGCAGGTGCACGGGCATGTTGAAGTGGTGGCAAGTACGGGGCGTGTCCACGGGAGCCATAGCGAGTCGTTGTTGATCATACTCGAGTGGGAAAAGAATGAAGAGTGAGAGGGTGTATTGAAACTGACTAATCTATGCTAATCGCCAAAGAAAATCTACTATGACTAGTCTCGTAGGAGGTTGAGAAAGCACGCAAAAGGGTAGATATGTGATGCGTGTGTGTACAACTAAGTGCTCATGACAATAATAACAAGAAAATATATATAGCATGAATGCATTGTATGATATGCTACTAATCAAATACTCCCACACTTATCTTTTGTAAGTCACAAGTAAAACAAAGAAAGAGGAAAATAAAAACATATGAAACAGAAAACCCAAACTCACATTTGTAGGAATTACGGTTTCACTTAGCACATGAAACAAACCATTAGACCGCCTTGTCTCCAGGGAGGAGTTGTCTCTGCTCAGTCTTTCAACAGATATACCCACAAAATCCGAACATTGGATCATTATTAAACCTAGCAACATAACTCGATGAACGTTCTTTTGTCGATGAATGGACATAGTAATCATGTGGGCCGACTCTACATTGTATTTCCCGTCCACACACCTAGCCTAGGGAACTGTTTGTGCAAGTTTATTATGAACTTAAATAAAAGACATGGGCAACCTTAATATCCTAAAGTGAAAAGTTAAGCCATTAGGGTTCTTATTGGATGGTTTTAACTAGTTCTACGAAGATTAGGTTCCGTGCATCATTGCCTGTGAGGCCTTACACTATCACGTGTACCCTCTTTTAAATCTCCACAGAACTCGATTCCAACCACCCGTGTAACAGGAGTTCGTCCGGTGCATCTCAATTTTGACAACTCGAAAGCACCATGTATTAAGCCCCCCGAACCTACTTTCCCGAGTGGTAGGCGCCATACGAGAAGAGAGAATGTATTAATTAATTATTTCTTAACCTACTGATGAACCAAAAAACCATACACTAAAAGTCTCATTAAAGGCGTCTAAGGGTCTCTGACATCAACAAACTGAAAAGAACGTGTTCTAAAAGTATTCTTTTATATGTCTTTTATTATGAATTGAATGTATAAACATTTTTTCCTTGATTAATGTATTCATCTTTTAGAATTGTTAAGGAAGAAGCTCGTGGTCCTTAACCGTAGAGCTCTGAAAGATAATGATTTACATAAATCAAAAGTAATTCACAATCATGGTGATTAACATGGGACATTAATTACCAAAATAAGATTGTCATTTGGTTAAAGGATATTGTAGCTCTACAAGTATTTAACAACATAAGAATATAAAAGAGAGAATGTTTACTTTTATATATTGAATAGACCTAATAAATGAAAAATTATGGAATTGTGTTTATGTCATTAATGTTATCATTGTCTTTTAATCCTAAGATATGAGACCTATATCTTTTCACATGAGAAATGTATAATTTGATTATTATAAAAAACTATCATTACGTATGGTGATAAAGATATTAGTTTGTTATATACGACTCATGCCGAAAGAGATCATCTGTCAAAAGATTATCATTCCCTTCTTGACTTGAGTGATGATATTAATGGGTTCATTGATAAAACAAAATTATAATGTGCACAATGTAACTTATGTAGTTACATATTTATGATTTGCTTAAGAGATCAAGAAAAGAATATATAATACAAAGATGATACATTTCTACTTTGTATAATATTCATAATATAATGAGGCAAGGGATAGACACAAGTGATGTTACTATATATCACTAAATGGATTGTGTTTTGTTATAGTGAACAAAGCATCTTTGTTATTTGGGTAACTATAATGTGTAGCTAGATACCGCTTATAGTTTATGATATAGAGTGTTTATTTCATTCCAACATAACTTAGATCCTCTTATAGGTCACACCACAAAACTGGGAAACACGAAATATAATTTTATATTTTATGAGATGTATTAAGTTTCATGTGATATGAAATAATATACATATGATAAAATAGTAAAATTAATAAGTCATGATAACGACATGGTTAGAATAACAATTAAATTTGTTTGAGATGTATGTATTATGGGTTACAATGTTTTGACATTTATATATGATAATATATTACATAATATAATGTGATCCACAACATTATAATATATGAATTTGCTAAAACCCTAAAACTCAAATTTTGTTGGATATTAATCCAAAATTTGGTAAAGACAAACAATGAAAAATGGTCGAACATTTTTGGGTACTGGTCCATCGAATTTAACAGTAACTTTTGAGTTCGGAATCAATCGACCAGCAGGATGCGCGGTTCGACTGAAATTATCAGGAGCTTTCCTGGTAAGCGAACGGTCGACCAGTGTGGTTCATGGTTCGACCGAAATTATCAACAATGTTCTTGGTAAGGGAACGGTCGATCGACATGAAACACAACCTGACCAAAATTATCTGGGACTTTTCTTGGTAGCGAATCAGTCGACCGTCTAGGCTTGTCGTTCAACCAAAATTATCTTTTGGTAACTCATCGGTCGACCGTTTGAACGTCTTGTTCGTCTGTTTGCCCACATTTTTGCACATATTAATAGGAGATTATTGCTTATAAATGGTTGTATTTAATCCAGCTTGGACGAGAAATTAACATGGATCATGTGTAAGTGGTTTGCACATGATGTGGGTTGGAGAGAACCTTATAAATAGGTCTCTCCTCCTTCCTTTTGTTATAAGTTACAAAAAAAAATCTCTCTCTCCATATTTTCTCCATCTTCCCTTTCAAAACGTCTCTCAATTAATCAAGTGCTGCAAAATAAATTCTTTGGAGCATAGAAGGAGTTATTAGCTAGATTCTAACCTTGCATTATAGTTGATTGGCTAGCATCGATCACTCTAATCTTGTTTAGAGTTTTGTGACCACTTGGAGAAAGGCTTCAAGGCGATCCACACTTCCGACAATTAAAAGGGTTTGACAATCCTTTTAGGTATGATTTTAACAATGCATTTTAATATTATATAGTATACATTATATTGAAATGCAATAAGAAAGTCTTGTACAATGAATTATTGAATAACTACGAAAAACGATCTTGCTTGTGTATAAATATTTTAAAAAATATACTCAAGCATAGGGACAAAATCCAACACAAACTTCCTTATAGTAACTAGCACGAATTCCTTCAAAAAAAGGAGACTGATCACTAATTTCAGAGTGGACTTCTATATTTGTTTGAGTACTAAAACCCTATGATTACTCTCCCACTGAGCAAAAACTGGGGTGTATCCTTACGACTAGAGATATGATCTAAAGTTGGCATATTAGATATCCCAATGCATCATATTCAAGTCGATTCTAAGTGCTTCTCTTTTACTTTTCCTCTCTACAATTTGCAAATGCCAAACACACGCAAACCCACAAATATTTTCTTTCACAATACACAAAGGTTTTGAAAAAAAAGAAAAATTAAAGCACTAGGGAAGCAAAAGGTTGCACGTTATCATGACCCTATCAATGCAATCAAAAGAACTCGACTTCATATATACAAATGGTAAACCCCCCCCCCCCCCCCCCCACACACACACACTTAAGGCATGCATTGTCCACACTGTATGCAATGAATGAAATGCAAGGCTGAGCAAAATGCAGTAGCCTTCGTTGTCGCCGAGAGGAGGATTCCCCCTGTGAGGAGGAACCCCCTGGCTCCAGCTTCTTGAACATGTTGTAGATCTTGTGATTTTGTATAGAAAGCACTACATTTTGCCAACACAATGACAATGTGTCAAAGTCATAGCTGAATAAGGTCTCTGGGTCCATAGAACTACCATAGGAGTGGGCACGAATGTCCTCTTTATTACAATGATCCCGCCAGGAGTTGGGAAGCGGATGAGAGTAGAGGGTCGTATTCTGCTTGATTTCTATAGGGACCTCCTCTGAGTCAATGAGACTTTGAGTGTAGATAGGGTCAAATTAAACAAAAATCATAGTTACAAGGAGGGTCAAAGGTTGCATCCTCTCTCGTGCCCCTTTTCGCAGTGTGAGGAAAAGAGTGGTGCAGATGCAATGTGGAGCTTGGATCGTGATGATGTAGACAATGTCCAGACATGTACCTGAAGGTGGAGTGGTGCTGCACACCAACGACATTTCTACTCTCCCATCGGGCGGCAACATGCACATTTTTATATAAATGTGCATTACTCAAAATCCTATGGGGGTTTGTCAGGTTTCTACATCCCGTCATCAAGTGATAGGATCGAGGGTTGGAAGCGGTTGACACGAACCGTGAATTCCACTTGGGTAATCTCAGCAAGTACTTTAGGAGTAACCAAATGGGTACTACAATTGATAGAAAACTCTAGACAGTTTTCATTTGTAAGGTTGATGTTCGTGGAAACTAAAGTTCAAAACCGCAAGTGCATGGCAGCGTTGAAGCGGTGGCAAGTATGGGTCATGTCCACGAGGAGCGAGTGTGGGTCGTCATTGTCTATACTCAAGTGGGGTAAGAAAATGAAGATTGAGTGTATCTAAACTAACTAACTAATATGACGTGAATCAGCTAATGAAATCCTAATATGACTAGTCTCGTAGGAGGTGGAGAATGCATGCAAAAGTGTAAATGTGTGATTCATGTGTGTGTACAATCAAATGCTCATGACATGTATAATATGGAGATCTATGCTAACCCCAATCCTAAGTGTGTCTCTACATGGATTAAGGTTTATCATCATCATTAAAACATACAAAATACTACTTAAGATTAGGACAGAGACAATCAATGATTACATGTCAATCGTATCTTTTTAATGACATGGAGAACATAGAAATCAAATAATGACCACAACATCAAATATGTCTCCACATGAATTAAGATTTAACATCATCATTAAAACATACAACACAATAATCAAGATGGGGCCATCAAGAGCATATGCTCCCAAATACCATCCTTATCTTTTTACTCACTCCAATCTTATCATCACCTCATCATTCCCCATAAAGTGAGCCCACTAACCAAAGCATGTGCTAAGCATCAAAGGCAAGAATGAGAAACCCAACAAAATGGCTATGGAAATTATGTGAAGCTCCAAGATTAAGATTAAACACACACAAATCCAACAACATTCACACTTCACATCATTCTCCACCCCCAATAGGGATGGATTACTCACTAATCATCATGTAAACAAAGAAAACAACAAAATAAATACAACGCATATACAACTAAAAAAACTAGATCTAACAAAAGCAATGGAATAAAAATTGCATCAAATGAAGACAAGAACATAAAGAAAAAGAAACTAAAACTTGATTAAGACGGAAAGATTACCAAAGGTGTTTCTCTTCTACTACACTACACTACTAAGAAAGAAATAAAACCTACTTTATTGAACAAGAAAATAAAGCTAACCAAATCAGGAGAGGAAGGAAGAAGAAGAAGAAGAAGAAGAAGAAGAAGAAGAAGGTAGGAGAAACAATGCTATTTATAGAAGAAAGAGTGGTGTAGATGAATTTGGGGACAATCTGACAGTTGTAAATCAGATTTGGATGTGGCATATTGCTCTGACCTGACAGCTAAAGGAGGGGGTCCACCCCTAGTGCCCCCTCCAAGTAAAGTTTAAGGTGTCGTCCATTAACTTTGAGCACATCCCCATTCCTTGGGTTTGGGATATCTACTGCTCCTTGAGGAAACACAATCTACACAATAAATGCGCCCGACTAGCGACTACAGAGCTTACCCAAAAACAATGTTGTCGAGAGTTGTAGAGTATCACCTTCTGCCCTTTTGTAACCACTTTTCACACAATCATGTGATCATAAAACGTTTTTCCTCGTGACTTATGAATTTTGGCATTTTCATACGTGTAATTGCGTATCTTTTCCAACTCCATGATGTTGAGTTTACGTCGAGCACCTACTTGATCAAGATCCATATTCAGGTTCTTGATCGCCTAGAGAGAACGATGCTCGAGATCAACGGGTAGGTGGCAATCCTTGTCTTACACTACCCGATATGGGACACACCCAGATTGGTGTTATATATAGTGCGTAATGCCCATAATGCGTCGTTTAGTTTTGTAGACCAATCTTTTTATGAGGAATTAATTGTTTTCTCAAGGATTTGCTTTAATTGACGGTTAGAAATTTCAACTTGCCAACGAGTTTGCAGATGATATGGGGTTGCAAGCTTGTAGATGATTAGTTACTGCAGTATGAACGTTTCAAAGGATAAATTGCAGAAATGGGTGTCCCGGTCTCTGATTATGGTACAACGTGTACAAAATCGCAAAATATCCCTTAGAATTTTTGTGACCACTTTCTTATGCTTGGTCTTCGTGGGGATAGTTTCAATCCACTTATACACATAATTGACATTCACAAAAATATAAACATTCCCAAAAGGAGTTTGGGAAGGGACCTATAAAATCGATGACTCATACATCAAAGATACCAACAACGAGGATATTTTGCAAAGGCATCATATCTCGTCGGCCTATTCTGCCAAGGCGCTGACAGCTATCACATTGCTCATAAGCATCTTTGGATAGTGATGACTAATAAAGTCCATATTGGAGTACCTTTGTGGCAATTTTCTTTGCTCTAAAGTGTCTCCCGTCTGCCTTAGAATGGCAAAATTGGAGAACACTTTGAAACTTACTATCTGGGATGCACCAACTGATAATTTGTATAGGTTTGGGTCATCCTAGTGGGAGGTTCTGGACCTATTTGGAATGCCCAAGGACTGGATTGTAACTCAAGAAGGACCTAAGTGAAAACCTGGATGGACTAAAGTGTAAAGAATAATATGTTGGTTGCAAAAGTCCGAAATCACCTGAACCTGAGGAGTAATTCGACAATTAAAACCAAATGGGCTCGAATCAACAGCTCCGGGCGCACCCCACGTTTTTATTATGTTATCTAAAGTTTTGGTCAATATTTGGAGGCCATCAAAGACAAATAATCCACCAGTGGCAGATTAAAATCCACCACCGGCGGATCCAGTTAAGCGTTTCGTTACTGGAAGGGGGTTGCAAGTGGACCAGGTAATCTACTAGAGCTCGGAATCTTGTTGGTGAAGTTTGGGGACCAGAATCCCCAGACAATCCTCCTGTAGCATATTTGGATGCCACTGACGGATTTGGTGTGGTGTTTTTCCCTTATGTTTCCACAGTAGCTTCCTTTGCCATTTTCTTGTTGTTTCCTACCATTTTTATGCCATGCATGCTTTCTTTAGTGTTAGTAATTAATTAGTCTTGCATAACTCCTTGTTAAGACAACTTGGACCCTAAAACACAAAGCAAAAGATTATATTATTTGTCATCTAGGTCATGCATCATTTGTAGACATTGCATCCACATTGTCTTTCATTGGCTTTAAATTCTTGTTGTCGATTATTGGCGTGAGGTACGTGCACTCATTCTCTCATTCATGCATAGTTAGTGTGGTGCTTGTAACAAGAGTGAGGTGAGTGCTTCTCCGGTGAGTTGCTTGGTAGTCTAATATTTCAAAACATCTTTAAGGGGCACCACCTATAGTTTTAAAGATAAGGTGGGGGATTTCATCACCTCTCCTTTATGCCCCACAAACCACACTCAATTGAAGCATTAATCTAAATCAAGTAGAGATTGGCCACTAGGACTCAAACCTTTTAGGAGAGTGATCCGGTCACGACCGTCATAGCCTGATCGGCGTCTCCCACTTTGTCGATAGTTGCAGAGACAAGATCTTCGCATCTTGGCTCACTTGCTGGGCTTTGTGGTATTCGTCGTAGGGAGGCGAGGCGTGTTGAGGTCGTGTAACCTCACAGTTAAGCGTCGTCTAGCTGTAAGGACCCATAGCCAGCCTAAGCTTGTTTGAGTCGTGTTTGCTAGATTAGGCTTCTACCCTCACCCTTTACCCACGCTAGCTTTAGGGATTCTTCCCTTCTCCTCTGAGCCATCTTCTTCTCACCTACTTCTATGTTCTAGTCTCCTCCCCTTTACACTCTCTGTTAGCATTTTAGGGTCGAGCCGAGCACTTTTTGCAAGCTTGGTCTCGTGGTGGTGAGAGTGGTCGAGTTGAGAGTACTGTCAAGATGGATGGTTACATAGGCGACCATCTATTTCATTGTTGGGACCAGGACTATTCTCCCTGGTATTCTGAACCCATCCATCAAGGGGTAACTCAAACTAACACCCAGCATGGTTAGGACACTCTTAATGTTTATGTTGAGCAGTCATCAAATTGGGGTAACATGAGAGAAGATACGACACCACCATCTGGTTGTGTCGAATCACATGTTGGTCAACAAATAGAAACATTACAAAAAAAATTGGTCTCTTTCATACGTGCACTAGAGGTATGAGTGCACCGGTGACTCCAGTAGCCATACTGTGTGACTGTTGTGGGTTAAGTTGTCACGTTATTGGGGAATGTCCTTATGTTCCCCCATAGCCTAGGTATGAGCATGTCTTTCCCAAAATGCTCAATGTGAGCTTTACACATCCTCGTACAACCCAAGAGGGATGGATTCATGGGGAGACGATATTGATTCAAATTTTATACATCATACCCACCCCATTATTCTCCACCCGAATACCCACATCCCTACCAACCACCACCCATGACCACGTAGACTAATTCTCAACCTATGAACACCTAACCCATCCATTTCCCAAATTCTAACATGAACCTCACTGTTAACCCCAAACTTGATTCCTTAAAACAAACCCTCCAAACGTTCATGGAAACCACTCAAAAATTATTGGTCTAACTTGAATTCCTTGCAAACTATGAAAATGCAAGTGAATCAGATGATGCAACAATTAAGTGAACGTGAGGAGGGTGACCTTTCTTGTCAACATGAGGATTTATCTTCTGATGTCGAACCACCACCACATTCACAAATTCAAAGCACAATCTTTCAAAGTCAAACTCTTAGTCAGTCTGAGGTATTTGGGGTTTCAATTCACGATCACTTGATGGGGATTCGATTCAAATTGATAATAGCATGGACCAGTTTCATTATGAGTCGGCACAAAATTGTGCCTTATCTTTTTGTCTTGTGGCCTTTGAGCAACATGATCTTAATGTTGTGCCTCTTGAGGACAGACCTTTGGTGGAGCAAGAGCTCCCTAATACCCCTAATTTCATAAAACCTTGTGAGAGTTTGCCGCTTACTATTGTTCCTGATCATCTTGAAAATGAAAGTACACCAAACAACTACATTGCCAATGAGGGTATTGGGAGTTTCTTAGAGGATACATTGGGTAAGAGACTCACTTTCTATTCACTTGGTGAGTCAGGGAAGTGACTGACATCATGTCATGCATATATTCGAGTCTTATATCCTCTATTTTTAAACTAAGCAATGCTACGTCACGAGTTTTATATTTAAGTTTCAGGAATAAAACATGTGAGAAGAAGAGACACAAAAAGAACCTAAGCGCAAGAAAAAGGACTAAATTGTGAGACTTATGAACTGAAACAACCAACTTGGGTGCACCAAACATCAATGGATCAATCCATCAAAGTGCTATTTGAACCATGACCATAATGGAGCAGTCCAAGCCACCATTTGTCTATCCCAAACCGTCAATTGGCGGTTGTTTGGCTCCAAACCAGATTAGGTTTAGCAGGGTGTTAGATTAATGTGTTTTAGGTGCATTTATGGTATGCATTTAGTCCCATACCGGGGGATTGTCCACGGTTACCTTTTCATATTCTAATTAGCTTAATTTTGTTTTGTCTTCTTTTAATGAGTAGTGAAGTGAGTAGTTTCATCTCCCTTTGGGGGTGGAGTTAATGTTTATATATGTCATGAAGAATGGAATGCTTATGTTGGTTTATGTGATGAATGTGAGTATGCTTGTTTGAATTAGACATAATACTTAACTTGATGGTTTCTGCCATATTAATTAGGTACATCTCATGCTTGTTTAGGTTCTTGAAAACAAACTTGTTTATGCTCACTTTAATCAACTAGGGTAGTGATTTTGGATGATAGGTCTTGCCAACCATTAGGTACTTCCTATTCATAGCAACACTACCTACACTTGTGCTCTATTGAATGCATTCATCACCACTTATTTCATGTGTACACACACTCCACCCCTTACGGGTTTCTCTTCCTGAATTCCAGCTTGCTTTATTAGTTAGTTTAGTTTCATTGTTGCATGCTTTCGTCGTCTTTGTTTGTTGCTTACTAGTGTAGCGTAGCGTGGTTTAGTCTAGTTTAGTGTAATCAACTTCTTCTCCCCTCTTTTTCCCACTTGCTTTCGAACGAATCAGAGTCGACACACCTCCATGTGGATCAACCCGTACTTACTCCATCTTTATCGATGGTCGTGCACTTACGGTATATAAAATGAACACAATCAAATTTTTGGCGCCGTTTTCCAGGGAGGTGATCTGTCCAAAATCCGGTTTGGACGATTCGAGTGGGTTTAATTTTTTATTTTTAGTTTTTGTTTGTTTCAGGGACATCTCAACATCCAGGGGAGGCACCATGAGAAATTCGGAGAATATGGCAACTATTTAGACCGCTAACTGGCGGCCGGGTGAGCTTCTTTTGCTCCAAAAATTTTTCTGGTTGTTTTTTATTTCAATCTAGTGATCTGGGACCTCAATTTGGCATGTTGTGACCTGTAGTTTTCTCTCAGATCAATCAGTTCCCCTTTTTAAGACAACTTGGACCATAAAACTCGAAGCAAAAGATTAGACTAATTGTCAACTAGGTCATGCATGAGTTGTAGACCTCGCATGCACATTATCTTTTATTTGCTTTAAATTCCTGTTGGCAATTGCTGACGTGAGGTACGTGCACCCGTTCTCTCATTCATGTATGGTTAGAGCATGCATTAGTTAGTAAGGTGCATTGTAACAAAAGTGAGGTGAGTGCTTCTTTGGTGAGTTGCTTTCTAGCCTAAGATTTCAAAACATCTTTAAGGGGCATCACCTATAGTCTTAAAGATAAGGTGGGAGATTTCATCCCATGTCCCTTAGCCCCACAAACCACACTCAAGAGAAGCCTTAATCTAAAATCCAGTAGACATTGGCCATTAGAACTCGGGCGCATTAGGATAGTGATCCGGTCATGACTGTCATAACTTGCTTTATTAGTTAGTTTAGTTTCATTGTTGCTTGTTTTCGCCATCTTTATTTGTTGCTTACTAGTGTAGCGTAGCATGGTTTAGTCTAGTTAAGTGTAATCAAGTTCTTCTCCTCTCTTTTTCCCACTTGCCTTGGAACGAACCAGAGTCGACACACCTCCCTGTGGATCAACCCGTACTTTCCCCATCTTCACCGATGGTCGTGCACTTGCGGTATTTAAAATGAACACAATCAGGAAGCATAACGAGGTGCTTGACCTCATTCCGACCAACCAGCCTGTTGGTTAGAGAGTTTGGATTGATTGTCCTGATTTTAATACCGCAACAGGGGAAACTCTTCTTCTGTTCCGCACTATTTCCCAAACTCTTGAAAGGTTCTAGATCTTCCAGTTTGAACCTTTGAATCAAACGCCTTTGTGTCTAATTCATGAACTGCTCCCATTATTAGGTGGATCCAGTTAAGTGTTTGGCAGCCAAATTTCTATGGTGGGTTGGGTTGTCGGGCTAAAGAAATATGCAACTTCTAGATCGTATTTACAGGCGTTCGATCGTGCCCAAGTCCATCCAAACCCTCTAATGTTCTATAAATACACTTATAATGCCTCATTCCTCCCTCTCCTCCTTAGGTTAGTTTCCTTTCTTGTTTAATAGAGTAAGTTTTATTTATTGTTTAGTAGTGTAGAGAAGGAGAAGAGAAGCAAACTTTGTAAGCTTTCATTTTAATATAGTTTAGTTCTTGTTCTTCATCTTTATGTCTTTCATTTGATGTCATGTCCTTTGTGCTTGTTTTCCTTCATCTAGTTTTCTGAATTTTGCATTATGATTGTGGGTTGTTTTTATGCTTTCTTTAGTTTAGACATGAGTAGGGAGTAGTCCATCCTCATTGGACGGTAGACAAGAAGGTGTTGTGATTATGTGATGTATTAGTGTGTATGTTTATCCTACCTTTGAACCTCACATAAGTTTCATAACCATCTAATGAGATTTGTGCTATTGCTCCCGAGTGAAGCTTAGCACATGATCAGATTAGTGGGCTTATTTTATGGGGAATGATGAGATGAGGATAATGATGGAGTTGAAGAAGGAAACTTGACATGTGCATGCATGTGCTCATGTTGGCCTCATCCTAATTATTGTCTTGTACGTTTTAATGATTGTGTCAAATCTTATTTCATGTGGAGACAAAGTTGGATGTGGTCATTGTACATGTGCTCACATTAGCCTTATTTTAATTATTGACTTGTATGCTTTAATGATAATATTTTATCTGATTTCATGTGGAGGCAAAGTTGGATTTGGTTTATGGATTTTATGTATTACATGTTGTGAAGAGCACAATTGAACACACACACTACACATATTTTCATTTCCGCATTCTTTCTCTACCTCCTAAGAGGTTTTATTTTATCGTTTGTTTTTTATTTCACTTTCATCGTAGTTTAATTCAGCTCGCATTCCTCTCACTTTTTCTCCTTTACTCGAGTATTGTAGACTTAGACTCGCACGGTCCATGTGGACTCGACCCGTACTTGCCGCGTCTTCACCGACGTCGTGCTCTTGCAGTAGTATAATTGAATCAATCACATAACAAGATAATCATTTACAAGCAAACTCTAGATCTAGCATGAGACAAGTACCTAGTATGACCTTTATCCCATCTAATACAAGTTTTAGCAAGTTACATGCATAGATCTACATTAAGCATATGAAATGACGCAAATAAGAAGAACCCATGACCAACACATCACATAATCTACATCACCCCCACCCCAAATGGGGCGGATCTACTCTCTACTCATCACTACAAGCATGGGAAGCAAGAAATCAAGACTACACATTACAAGAATCACTAACTACTAAACTAACCAACAAAACACAAAACTAAGTAGATAGGAAGAAAGCTAGAGACAAGAGGAAAAATATTCTACCATTAGATTAAAGAAAACACTAGTTTACAAGCTCCAATCACCTCCTTATTCTTGCAGCCCAAATGGGTAAAACCTAAGCTATTCTAATGGTGGAGGTGGAGAGTGAGATGAAAGGTAGGAGAAACATTGCTATTTTTAGAAGAAAGAGTGGTGTAGATGAATCTGTAAGCAATCTGACAGGTTTAATCACTTTCTCTCTAGTCTAGTGCACCCAAATAACCAAGATCGAGCCACAAGAGAAATGGGGGCGTATTTGGAGCAAATTGATCCGCCATTGGAAGATTGTTTGTGTCCGATCTGCCCTAATTTTCTTCAACAGCTTAAGTTAGTCATTTCACATGTGGGGTGCACTCCAAGTCCGCTGGTTCGAGCCCGTTTGGTCTTAATTCCCCGAAATACTTCTCAAGATCATGATAATGATGGATTTTTGCACCAGAAATATATTCCTTATGCACAGGTCCCTCTAGGTTTCATCTGGGTCCTTCCTGAATTGTAGATATGGGTCCTTGAGCATGACAAATAGGTCCAAGATGCTTCAATAAGGTCATTTCTTCTTGCATTTAGGTCATTTTGATTATTTTATCCTCTTTATTACCTAAAGCCTGAAACACATCAAACAGACACGCAAGTAGCATAAATATGGGGGGAACGATATATAGTATGAATGCAATGTATGATATGTTGCTAATCTACCATACTCGAGTGGGGGAAGAAAAATGGAGAATGATAGTATCTAAACTAAGTGACGAACGTGACGCAAATCAACAACTAGTCCCGTAGGAGGTGGAGAATGAATGCAAAAGTATAGATGTGTAAGCTGTTTGTGTAGACAATTAAGTGCTCATGGCATGCATAACATGAAATCCATAATGAACAAAACCCCAACTATGTCTCCACATGAGTTAAGATTTAACAACATCATTAAAACATTCGAGACATTAATTAAGATAAGGTCAACAAGAGTACATGCTACCATAAGCCATCCTTATCTCTTTACCTACTCCAATTTTATCCTCACCTCATCATTCCCCATAAAGAATGCTCACTAACCAAAGCATGTGCTAAGCATCAATTAAGATCATTAACACATCAAAGGCAAGAGTGAGAAACCCAACCAATTAAATGACTATGAAAATCGTGTCAAGCACCGAGAGTAAGATTAAAACACACACAAATGTAACAACATTCATACTTCACATCGTCCTCCACCCTCCTGAGGATGGACTACCCATTACTTTCCATGTTAGCAAAGGAACAACAACATAAAAACAACACATAACAAGTAAAGAAGACTAGACTAAAACAAGAAGTAAACAACAACAACTTCGATTAATGAAGAAAAAGATTACATGTGTTCTTCTCCTCTCCTCCACTATTCTAGTAAACAATAAATAAAACTAACCTAATGAGGAGAGGAAGGGAGAATAGGAGAAGAAGAAGGTGGATTACAAGTGTATTTATAGAAGATTGGAGGGTCTGGATTAATCTGGGCGCAATCTAACGATTGTAAATCAAATCTAGATGTTTTGGCGTTCTTTGACCCGACTACCCGACCCACTGGAGATATTTTGGGTCAAATCAACCAACCAGATCCGCTAGTGGCGGATTGGTAGATTGTTTTGGTCGGAACGACCTCCAATTTCACCAGCAGCTTAAATGACCATGTTACCACGTGGGGTGCACTTGGAGGCATTGGGTAGAATCTGTTTGGTTTTAATTGTGAATTACTCCTCAGGTTCATGATATTATGGACTATTGAGACCAACATATTTTGTTTGTAATCAGGTCCCTCCGAGTTTTCACCTAGGTCCTTCCTGATTTGCAATCCAGTCCTTCAACATTACAAACATATCCAGAAACCTTCCAAATCAGTCCATTTTTCTTTCTTTTAGGTCATTTTTGCTTCCCTTCTCTTCTTTATTACCAAAACCCAAAAATATAAGAAACAAATATCTGTGTAGTACAAATATGGGGTAAAAACGATATATAGCATGAATGTATTGTATGATATGCTACTAATCATGTTTCCATTTGTTCTAAAGTCTAAAGTTAAATTTTGATTCCAACTTCATTATCAAGAATTACCAAGAGTTGTACAACCTTTGAGGAAGCTTCCCTATCGGGATGTGAGAGGAGAATCGGGGAAGGCGGCAGTTGTTAATTTACTAAGTCTCATGTTGTAAAGGAAGAGATCTCGACTTAGAATGGAGATCAGTTAGTAGAAACTAAATCAGAGCTTGGAGGATCGAGCAAGACTTGAAATATAGGACTAGAACGTGGTTGGCATGTCAAACCTCTACAAAAATCAGGTGTCAATTTTTGGTTTGATTTCTCTATCTCTTACTAAGTCCTAATTCCATATTTACTGTTCATTTAGTTTGTGATTAGAGGCTCATTGATCCTAACGATTGGTATAAAGCATTAGGTTGCTAATTCCATCTACTTAATTGATAGAGTTTAGCCTGGCATCTACATTTAAGCTCTGTGAGGAATTATCCACAACTAGACCACATTTGCTTAATGGCTTAAATTATGGATATTGGAATTATAGAATGACAATTTATTTGTAGTCCATTGATTTGAAGTATTGAATCTTTGTTTAACCTCATACACGAGTCGTAATGAAGATGAAATTATGTACCTAATTAGAGCCAAAATTAAGGAAGCAAAGATGAACTCTCGTCACATGAACATATTGTATTGCGTCTTAAATGAGGGAGAATATAACTGGATTAGTGATTGTGATATTGCATATGGAATTTGACCTAGACTTCAAATGCATAAATATGAATTTAATAGTTGATATTAAATTTGCTCATGCATAAATATAAACTATTTTCTATGCAACCTGGTGAGAACATAAGTGAGATGCACACTTACTTCACCAAGATTATTAAATTCTCAAAGCTCTGGGTAGAATTTTTCATGAGGGAGATATGTCTTCAAAGATTCTCTAGTCACTCACCAACAAATGAGAGGAGAAAACGACTGCTCTTAAGGAAGCGCAATATCTCACCCAATAGAAGGTTGAGGAACGGGTAGTCTCATGGCATATGAGCTACAAATGAAAGACCACAAGGAGAATCAATCCACCAAAAAGAAATCATTGATGCTACAAGCTATCCCCAATTCCAACAAATCAAAATAAAGATAGTGATGATGAAGAGGAGCTTGTCGCTAAAATATTCAAGGAGTTTCTCAAGAAAGAAGAGAAAGGGAAAGAAAAAAGAAAAAAGAGAGGAGAAGAGCAAGAAGAAGAAGAAGAAGAAGGAAGTTCTTAAAGCAACTTGGGATTGATCTTCATCCTCTACATCAGTGAAGGTGAAATCGCCATAATGTGCTTATGGCAATAGAAGATGAAAAAAGTGAGGTATCCTCTAACTCTAATGATGATATATATTATTATAATGAACTTCAAATTGCATTCCATGAGCTAGTTGATAAAGTTGAATAAAAAATCCATAATAACAAATTGGCTAGGGAGAAAGTTGAAGAGCTACAATGTCAAATTGAATCTATCATCAATGAGAGAAACGACTTGCTTGGTGGCCATGATAAAAATTGATTAAAGAACTCACCAACGATTGGGAGGAGAAGACGACCGCCATCAAAGAAGCACAAGATCTCACCAAATTATCGGTCGAGAAGCTAATGGGTAGTCTCATGAATATGATATACAAATGAAAGACCGCAAGGAGAAGGGAGCCAAGAAATCCTTAGGGCTACATGTCATTGCCAATTCGATCAAAGGAGACAGTGACATCGAGGAACAATTGGCAACACATCAATTTAAGGAGTTTCTCAAAGAAGAGAAAGAAAGGAGAAAAGAGAAGAAGAAGATCAAGAGAAAAGAGAAGAAGAAAGTTCTCAAAGCTACTTGGGACACTTCATCATCTTCATCAATTGAAGGCAAATTCGGCTCGATGTGCTTCATGGCAATAGAAGATGACGATAGTGAGGTATTTTCTTCCTCTAGTCGTGATTCAATTGATTCAAATAATTCAAATACTTATAATGAACTTCAATGTGAATTCAATGAATTGCTTGAAAAATTTGAGAATTTTTTTGAAAAGACTAAACTAGCAAGAAAGAAATTAATGAGCTACAATCTCAAGTTGAATCTATCATGAATGACAAGAATGAATTGCTTGCTAGTCATGATAAAATTGCATTAGAGAACACTCAATTGAATAAAGAACTGTTGTTTGAAGGATGAAATTACAACTCTTAATGCAAATCCTTCATGTAGTAATTCACAAGATTTCATTGCTAGAAATGTTCAATTACAAAATGATCTTGACACTTTTACTAAGTGAAAAAATATGCTTGTATTACACTATGAATGGAAGGCATTTCTTTGTTAATAAGAGTTCCTCAAGTGTTTGGGAACCTAAGACCAAAATGGTTTGGGTACCAAAAATTAATGTCAAAGGACCCAAGGTTGTTTGGGTACCAAAATATTCACTTGTAGGCACTTAGAAGAGGAGAATCGATAGCGATCGGCTCAAGTAATAAAAGATCGATTCCAAGCTTCAAGAAAATCATTTGGATCGAATTCATGAAGTCGTCGTCGCTGTCGAAAGGAGATTGGAACCAATACAAAATCAAGGATCAAAAGTTGGGTATTATTTTCAATCCTATCAATATTGACTATTTTAACAAATTGGTTCTAATCTAGGATTGTAACATGCTTAATTGATATCATACATCTTTGCTTTTAGGCCTTAGTGATTGGGAGAGCATATAATGTTATATCATCTAATTAAGGGGGAGAATTATTGATTGACAGTATTTCATGCTTATATTTGTATCTTATATCCATTATCTTACACCTATGCCATGCTACGTGACGAGTTTTATGTTGTAATTTCAGAAATAAATAGGTTTGAAGAGATGAAGCATGAAGACCCAAAAGCAGGGAAAAATGACTTAATTGTGAGACCTGGGGACTAAGATGCAAGGGAGAAGGACCTGAACGTAAGACCGAAGGACCTAAGAGCAAAATAGAATATTCCACATCATCATGGGAGTATTTTAGCAATTCGATTTGGGTCGGAGCTCTAACAAGCCAAGTAAATGCATCCAAGACCAGCACATATACCAAGAAAAGCCCACAACAAATCTGAGCGCGATCTGGATCCTGTAGACCGCCAATTGGCGGTCCGGATCTTCCTGGATCTGCTCAAGTTTCTGGAGCATGTGTATTAGTGTTCGTTTAGGCTATTTTTGGTATTGGTTTAGTCCCACATAGGGGGATTGTCCCAGATTAGCTGTTTCCATGCTTATAAAAAGAACTCTTCACCTTCCATTGTAATTACCCATTGCTTGGTGGCATTCTCTCTACTAAGGAGTAAGCCTTGAAGCAAAACTCAAGGTGGAGAAGAATGCTACCTTCAATGTGACTCATTGTTAATAAAATAATTGTTCTAGTTTCTTTTAATCTTGTCTTTTAATTTGTGCATGCTTGTTTAGTTTTCCTTTCCTTTGAAGCTTCTTTAATACTCCTTTCCTGCTTAGTTAAATTTCCTTTCAGTATAATGTTTCATTTTCTTAATGTAGGTAGTGTAATGATTAGTGAGTAGTTCCATCCCCATTTGGGAGTGGAGAAATATGTGATATGATTATGTAATGTAGTAGTGTGTGTTATCTTAATCCTTTGAGCCTTATATGATTTCCATAACCATCTAATGGGATTTCACTCTTATCTTTGATATGCTAATGCTCTTGAATGAAGCTTAGTTTGTGCTTAGATTAGTGGGCCTATTTTATAGGGAATTATAAGGTGAGGATATGGATGGAATTAATATAGGAAAGATGACTTGTAGTGTATGTGCTCTTGTTGCCTTGACCTTGGTTAATGTCTGGTATGTTTTAATGATATAATATTATCTTAATTCATGTGGAGGCATAGTAGGGTCTAGTCTTTATTCATTTAGCTTCATTCCAATTATTGTCTTGTATGTTTTAATGATGTAGTCTTATCTTATTTCATGTGGAAGCAAAGTTGGATTTAGTTTTATGATTTCATGCACTACATGTTGTGAGGAGCATAATTGAACACACACATACACACATCTTTATATTCACATTATTTCTCTACCCCTTATGGGGTTTAGTTTTATTGCTTATCTTCATTTCCTTTTGCATCTTATTGTAGTTTAGTGTAACCAACCTTTGTATCCTTTCTTTACCACTCGCCTTCGCACAAACCAAAAGTCGACACACCACTCTGTGGATCGACCCGTATTTGCCACCGCTTAAACGCGGTCGTGCACTTGTAGTTTAATATAAAACGGATCGTATGTGATTGACATCATTTCTTGTTTATATTTGTATCTTATATCCATTATCTTTCACCTAAACAATGCTATGTTACGAGTTTTATGTTTAGTTTTCAGGAATAAATAGGTTTGAAGAGATGAAGCATAAAAAGACCCAAAAGCTGGGGAAAATGACTAAATTGTGAGATCTAGGGACTAAGATGCAAGGGAGAAGGACCTGAATGTCAGACAGAAGGACCTAAGAGCAAAACAGAATACTCCACACCATCATGGGGAGTATTTTACCAATTCGATTCGGGCCGGGCTCCAACAAGTCAAGTAACCGCATCAAAGACCAACAATACCAGAAAGAAAAGCCCACAACAAATTCCAACGCGATCCGAAGTTTTTGAACCGCCAATTGGCGGTCTTGGACCGCTAATTGGCGGTCCATATTACTCAGGACCCATCCAAATTTCTCCTGGACTTGTATTAATGTTCATTTAGGCTATTTTTGGTATTGGTTTAGTCCCACATCGGGAGATTGTCCCCGATTAGCTTTTTCCATGCTTATAAATAGAACTTTTCACCTTCCACTGTAATTACCCATTGCTTGGTGGCATTCTCTCTACTAAGGAATGAGCCTTGAAGCAAAAACTCAAGGTGGAGAAGAATGCTACCTTCAATGTGAGTCATTTGTTAATAAAATAATTCTTCTAGTTTCTTTTAATCTAGTCTTTTAATTTGTGCATGTTTGTTTAGTCTTTTCTTTCCTTTTAAGCTTCTTTAATACTTCTTGCTTTCTTAGTTAACTTTCATTTTAGTATTATGTTTTCTTTTGTTAATATAGTTAGTGTAATGAGTAGTGAGTAGTGAGTAGTTCCATCCCCTTCGGGGGTGGAGTATGTGTGTGTACATGTTATGTAGATGGTTTGAATGCTTAATATGAATGTTTTGTGTTGATATTAGTATGCTTGCTTGAATTATTAAGAACCTTACTTGATGGTTTCTGCCATAGCTTAGGTACATTCCATGCTTGTCTAAGTGTCTTAATAACAACCTTGCATTGCTCATATTATGCACATAAGTTAGTGTTGTAATGATAGGTCTTGCCATAGTTAGGTGCTTCTTATGCATTAACAACACTAACTACTTGAGCTTCTTGTATGCATTTCATATCACACTTATTTCATGTGCACACACACACACTCCACCCCTGAGGGGTTTTCATTCCTGTGATTTTATCTTTTGCATTAGTTGATTAGCTTAGTTGTTTAGTTCATTTCAGCTTGTTTGTTTACTAGTTTAGCTTAGTGTAGTGTAGTGTAATACATCTTTCTTCCCTTTCTTTACCTCTCGCCTTCGCACAAACCAAGTGTCGACACACCTCCTAGTGGACGACCCGTATTTGTCACCGCTTCAATGCGGTCATGCACTTGCGGTTAATATAAAACGATCAATCAAGTTTTTGGCGCCGTTGCCGGGGAGGTGCTATGTCCAGACGTTGGTTTGGGCGATTCGAGGGGTTTTTAATTTTTTGTTTCCAGTTTTTCTTCATTTTAGGGAACCATAGGATCAAGGGGAGGCTACTGGACAAGTTTGAGGACCAGAAGCTCCAAAAGAACCACCAATCAGCGGTTGGAGACCGCCAATTGGCGGCCTGGTGAGAGTTTTGTGCTTCCAAATTTTTTCTGGTTGTTAGTTCTGTAATTTGTGTTATCTGGGAGCCCTATTTTGCATGCTGTGACTTCTCGTTTGCTCCCAGATTTAATTTCAATCCCCTTTAATCAACTTGGACCATAAAACTCAAAGCAAAAGATTAGACTTCTTGCCATCTAGGTCATGCATCATGTGTAGACCTTACATGCATTTGTCTTTTCTTTGCGATACATTTTGTTGTTGATTGCTGGCGTGAGGTACGTGTACCCAAATCTCTCATTCATGCATGTTTCGATCATGCATTAGTTAGTAAGGTGCATCGGGACAAGAGTGAGTTGAGCGTTTTATTGGAGTGATTGATTGCTAGATTTAAGCTCAAAACGCTACTAAGGAGGGGTTGTCCCATAAAATATAAGGTGGGGGATTACATAACCCTTTCCTTGGCCCCAAAAACACTCTTAATCAAGCCTTAACTAAAAGCGAGTAGACATTGGCCCAAAGGATTGCGGACGCACTAGGAGAGTAATCTAGTTGAGACCGTCATGACCTGATCGACGTTGCCTACCTTGTCGATAGTAGGAGGTACTGGATCTCCGGATCTGGTATCACTTGCTGGGCATTGTGGTCCTCGTTGTAGGGAAGTGAGGCGTGTCGAGGCTAGTGACCTCGAAGTTAGGCGTCGTCTAGCCTAAGGACCCATTGCCTTACATTGTTTGAGCCGTGCTTGCTAGATTAGGCTTCTACCCTCTTCCGTTACCCACGCTAAATTTAGGGATTCTTCCCTTCTCCTCTGAGTCATCTTCTTCTCACCTTCTTCTACGTTATAGTCTCCTCCCCTTTACACTCTCTAGTAGCGTTTTTAGGGTCGAGTCGAGCACTTTTTGCGAGCTTGGCCTCGTGGTGGTGAGAGTGGTCGACTCTAGAGTTCTTTGTGGAGATGGATGGTTACATGGGCGACCATCCATATAATAGTTGGGACCAGGACAATTTGTCCTGGCATTCCGGACCCATGCAACCTGGGTGGCTCAGACGAACACCTCGTATGGTTGGGACAATCTTCATTGTGTGAATGAGCAATCTTCATATTGGGGTAGTATGAGAGAGGCACCGACTGCTAGACCACCATCTAGTTACGTCGGATCATATGTTGGTCATCAATCTGAGACATTACAAGAACCTTTGGCATCTTTCATGCATCTGGTAGATGACATGGGTGCACCAGTGGCTCCAGTAGCCGTACCATGTGACTGTTGTGGGTTGAGTGGTCATGTTATAGGGGAATGTCCTTATATTGCCCCTGAGCCTGAGTATGAGCACACATTTTCCCAAAATGCTCATTATGACCATTACGCATCCACGTACAACCCGAGAGGGATGGATTCGTGGGGAGACAATTCGTATTCAAATTCTTATACATCATTTCCACCCCAGTATCCTCCTCCCGAATACCCAGAATTCTACCAACACCCCACTTCAAATCATTGGACTCATTCTCAGCCCATCAACACCCAACCCCAAAATTTCCCAAGCTCTGACTTGGACCTCATAGTTGACCGCATACCTGATTCCTTGAAACAAACATTCCTTACATTCATGGAAACCACTCAACAGTCCATACAAAATATGACACTACAAGTGAGTCAAATGTCGCAGCAATTACGTGAACGTGAGGAAAGTAACTTTTCTTGTCAACATGAGGATTCATCTTTTGATATGGAACCGCCACCACCACATCCACAAATTCAAAGCACAATCTTTCAAAGTCAAACTCCTAGTCAGTCTGAGGGACTTGGGGTTTCAATTCACGATCACTTGGTGGAGGATTCGATTCCAATTGAGGAAAACATGGACCAATTTCATTATGAGTCAGCACAGGATTGTGCCTTATCTTTTTTTCCCGTGGCCCTAGAGCCACATGATCTTCATGTTGTGCCTCTTAAGGACTCACCTCTGGTGGAGCAAGAGCTCCCTAGTACCCTCAATTTCAAACAACCTGATGAGAGTTTGCCTCTCACTATTGTTCCTGGTCATCTTGGAAATGATGGAACGTCAAACAACTACATTTCTAATGAGGGTATTAGGATTTCCTTGGAGGATACCTTGGGTATGAGACCCATTTTTTGTTCACCTGGTGTGTCGGACATGCCTAACGAGGTTCTTGACCTCGTTCCGACGCACCAGCCTGTTGGTTGGAGAGTTTGGATTGACGATCATAACTTCAGCACCGCAATGGGAGAAACTCTTCTTCTGTTGCCCCATATTTCCCAAACTTTTGAGAGGTTCAAGCTCTTTCTGTTTGATCCTTTGAATGAGACGCCTTTGCGTTCAATTCATGAACCTCTCATTTCATCTGGTGCTCTTTGTGAAGGGGGCCCACACATGCGTATTCTGGCCACACGTGGTGTCATGTTCCCTTTCCAAGTGCATTGACCAACTCTTGAGGTTCCCATTTGATGTCTTTTGACAAATGAAGATGGGAACTTATGTTTGTACATAGTTATATATATATAAAAAGTACAATAAAAGACTCCTTCAGTGAGCATCGATTGTTGCGAGCCCCAACCCTTGTGTATTTGGGCTCCATTTCTTTCACGTATTTGTATCCTTTCTATAGCATCTCACAGGTTTTGAGGGAATTCGGGTTTGTGTCCATCAACATGACCTTGAACTTCCCTTTGTACTTCATGTTGGTGAGATCTCTCCTTTTTCATGCATAAATCCATGTAGTATCTTACTCACATTCATTGAGGACAATGCATGAAGTAGGTGTGGGGGGTGTTTTACGTGTGTACATAGTTGAGTCATTTTCCTTTGATTTTTGTTTTCTTTTGTGTGTATTATTAGGGTCATGTTAGTGTGCTACATTTAATATCGATAGATCTGCTTGCCATGATCCTTGGGTGACTTGTCTTCTTTTGCTTGCAGAGTGCTTTAAAATTTCCACATTTCTTTCAAAATCTTCATGTGTTTGTGAAAGAAAATGTTTTGTGGGTTTTGCGTGTGTTTAGCATGTGCAAAACCGTTGAGAGGCAAAGTAAAAAGAAAGCTCCCAAAATTGTCTTGAACTTGATGCATTAGGATATCTAGTACAGTGACTTTAGGATTTATCGAGTCGTTAGGATGCACCCCAGTTTTCCCTTGGGGGTGAGTAATCATAGGGTTTCAGTGCTCAAACATTTAATGAAGTCCACCCTGAACCTAGTGAGTCAATAATTCGTGTCTGTTAACTTAAGGAAGTTTGTTGTAGCCAAGGACCCTCTAAATCCTGTTGTGAGACATTATTGTAGGGGTTTTGGTTCATGTGTAGATAAGAAATAAGTGAGTAGGTGTTCTCTCTTCTCGCATGGCTCCTATCACTCGGGAAAGTAGGTCTGAGGGGACTTTGTGCCTGGTGCTTTCGAGTCATCTGACTTGGGATGCGCCGACCGAACTCCCGTTACACGGGTGGTAGGGATTGCCCTATGTGGAGATTTTGAAGGGAATGTGTTCTAAAAGTTTTACTTTTAAATGTCAATTATTATGAATTGAATGAGAAATCATTTTGTTCCTTGTTTATGTTATTCGTCTTTTAGAAGTGTTAAGGAAGAGGCTCTTGGTCCTTAACCGTAGGCTCTAAAAGATATTGGTTTACATAAAACAAAAGATATTCGCAATCATGGTAATTAACATGGGACATTAATTACCGAGTTAAGATTGTCGTGTTGGTCATAGATCATTGTAGCTCTACAAGTGAGTGACGACACGGGTATGCAAAAGAGGAAAATATTACTTTTGTATACTGAATAGACCTAATAAGTAAAATATTATAGAAATGTGTTTCTGTGTCATTAATATTTTACTGTGTCTTTGGTCCTTTGATATGAGACTTACATCTGATCGCTTAAGGAGTTCTTAATTAGACTAGTGTCTGTCTTGAGCTATCGATGAGTGTAGTGTAAAGGCATTAGTTGGTTAAGTACAACTTTTGTTGGAGAAGATAGTTAGTCAAAAGATTATCATTGCCCCTCTTAATTGAGTGATGATATTAGTGGGCCCCTTGATAAAGCAAAGTTATAATGTGCACAATGTGATTTGAGTTAAGTCACATATTTATAACTAGTTTAAAGAGATCAAGAAATGAATACTAAATACAAAGGTGACACAATACTACTTTGTGTGTATTCTTAATATCATGAGGCAAGGGACGGACACAAGTGGTGCACTCCATCACTAAATGGATCGTGTTTTGGTTCGAGTGGAATTAAGACATCTAACTGATTGGGAGCTATAATGTGTAGCTAGATACCGCTTATAGCTTGTGATATTAAGCTCTTAATATCACTGCCAACTTAGTTTAGATCCTCCCATAGGTCACACCACAAAACTGGGAAACAAGGAATGGGGATTTTGAGTTCATAAGGATGTGTCGGGTTTCATGTAGAAAATATGACACATGGGGTGAACAAGCAAAATCAAGATTATGTTGTGATTAATAACATAATTAGAATCTAAATTAAATTCATATGTGATGTAAATATTATGGGGTGTAATGAGTTGACATTACATTGGATAATATGTTACATAAGTTGTGAATTTACTACTAATCCCGAAATGTCAAATTTTGTAGGGGTTAAACCAAAATTTGACAAGTCTGCAGTACTGTGCAAAAGTCAACCGATGAACAGTAACCGGTCGACCGATGAACAGTAACCGGTCCATGATGAACAGTACCGGTCGACCGAGGAACAGTAACGGTCGACCGGTCCAGACGGTTTTCTGCAGAATTAATTTAAGAATTAATTAGATCATGCATGGAATTGGTCCATAATTGATTTAATTCGTGGTTAATATTATTTATTAATAAATAATGGATGGTTAGATGGAATTTTGCATGGGATCATGGGCAAGAGGTTGCACATGAATAGGTAATTTGGAGATAACCTATAAATACAAGGTTATCTCATTACCTCCTTAATTAATTCATTATTTTTCTTATGCAAAATCTCTCTCCATAATTCTCCACGAAAATTCCTTAATTCTTAAGTTTAGTTTTAGTTCTTCAGAGGTCATCTTCTAAAGGGAACTAAAGAGGGGTTAGTAATTAGATTCTAAACCCAATCGGAGATTGAGAGACTAGCTTCCCTCTCTCCGATCTTGTTTAGAGTTTGGTGAATACTCGGAGGCATCCGGCGCAGCGAGGAGCATCCCAACCGTCTCCGAATCTTCGAGAAGTTTTAGAGAACTTCTAGGTATGAATTTCGGAGCTCCTTCATGTTTGTTTTAATAGAGTTTTTGAAACTAGTTTGTTAAAACAAACCGATGCATGCAATAGATTCTAGAAAATTGAAAATTGATCCTTATTATACATAACAATTCGAAAAATATATATGTATAATTAAACATGAAATCCTACAGTGGTATCAGAGCTTAGGGTTCAATTTTCTCATGATTTATGGCTGTAAACAAATCTAGTTTACCATCTAGGATTTAAACAATTCGCTTTACCGGTTTTTCGGTCTTTAAATGTTTGTTGAAATAATTCTTTATAATAATTCGTTTTAAATATTTTGAATGTTTAAAACATGACATATAATTATTAGAATTATGATTTAGACATAAGTCTAACTTACAATAATTTCGTTTTAAGTATAAACGATTATTTTGTAAGAGAATCAACAAAACCGAAAAACTGCAATTCATCTTTCCATTGGAAATTGGATGAACAGCGGTTCATAATTAATTTGTGAACTATGGATGTATGAAAAATGTTTTTAATGGATTTCAAAATATTTTTCAAAGAATTGTTGAGAATTCTGGATGATTGATAAATTAGATTCTGTAGTTTATAGCAATTGCGTGCATGGATGCTTGAGTTGCTTTGCAGGATTGTGAGTTTATATGTTCCAAATCGGACACTACAAATGTATGTAATTATTATTATACAGGGGCTTATGTATGTAAAAGCCATATTCTCTATTTTCTATCTTTAGAATTGCATTTGCATGTGAGAGGTTTTTACATAGGACTTGCACTAGTCGGTTTTATCGAATGTGAGGAGCATGTTTATTTTCTGTAAAATCTACATCTCCGGTGCAAGAGGAAGTCGCCGCTGTAGCGCATCGATCGAGGATCGGGGATCGAGGATCAAGGATCGAAGGGAACATATAAACTCACACGATGTGGATTGTGTGAATGTTTAATTTCTGTTTTTATAATTTCTGCTATGCATGTGATGAATGGTGAATGTTAGGATGTGTATAAATTTTAATATGCATGATAAACTAAAATTCAAAATCACATGTTGATAAATGAAATTGTCCAACAAAAATTAAGATTAATTTTTCCTTCTTATTTCATCCACTAGCAGCCATTGATCGAGGGATACTCTGCTCGCCCTTAGCGGGAGATAGCTCCCTCTATCTTTGGGAATAGTGGGAGATATAAAGGTTGTCTGTTGTTGTGCCACAATTAAATATATGAGGTGTGTTTCACCCTAGTGAACCCCAAGTATGTTTAGTTGTGAATACAATAGATAAACGTATCTCGTATCAAATGAAAATAAGTTTTCTTAACATTACCTAGAGCCCTCGCTCGGTTTTGGGAAAAAGTTTTTCTTACGAGGATAGGTCGCATTCCCTCATAATTAAAACGACAAGAGTCACAAAAGTTTGAAGATGCTAAATGTTGCTAAAATTCAAAAAGGTTGTGATTAGAAAATGTTTTCTTACCTTGATGTTGTAATGTATTCGATAGCCCTTAGCTAGTCTATATTACAATTGATGGGATCTTGGATTACTGCATTTACGGGCAAGATTTTAATTGCAGTATTTACATCATATTCGATATATATATGTATGTATGTATGTATTAAAACATAAAATTGGCATTAAAACCTATATAATTTATTTTGTAGAAATGTCAAATATCCAACCAATTGTGCGATCTATGATCGAAAAGAACCCTTTGCAAAATGATGGCTCAAACTTCATGAAATGGCAACTCAATCTCAATATCGTGTTGAGGTTTGAAAAACTATCTCATATTTTGGATGGTGAAATCCCAAAATTAAATGAGAAGGCAACCGATAAAGAGAAAGAGGCGATAGCCAAGTGGGAAGACCAAGAGAACCATGTTCACGGTCTTATACTAGCATCCATGGGTGACTCGCTTCAAGCGAAATACTTGGATTCAAAACCCAAGAAGACCATGGAGGCTCTAACCAAGATGTTCATGGATAGTGCCCGAAAGGAGCGCTATAAGACCACCATCGTACTCACAAGGTGCCATATGGCGGAGGGAACATCGGTATCCATGCATTTTCTCACGATGCAAGGATACCTTGAGAAGTTGTCGAAGCTCTCTTCTCCAATGCCAGTGGACATTGCCGAAGATCTAATTCTTGGCTCTCTAGCCCCGTCCTTTAAGGATTTTGTGATGCACTATCATGTGCGTGAAAAAGGGGTGAGTCTTGAGGAGCTTCACAACACTCTCAAAACGGCTGAAGTTGATATGGGCAAGAGTAGAGACCATGAGGTCCTTGCTATCCATAAGAAGAGCAAAAAGATCAACAAAGGTAAAGGCAAATTTACCAAAGATACGTCAATCAAGAGCAAGGGAGTAGGAGGTGCTCATGGGAGTGCCTCAAGGGAGAAATCTTACAAATCTCCAACTCCCAACACGGAGTGCTTTCACTGCGGTGAAAAAGGACACATCCGACCCAATTGCCCCAAGTACAAGGAAGACCTTGAAAATGGGATGATTGAACGTAGGCGCCCGAGAAACGCCATAGGTATGTTTGTTATTGAGATAAATTTAATCACCTCTATCCATGATTTGGTAATGGTTACCGGATCTTGTGCTCACATAATTTTGATGTGCAGCTATTGAAGGATAGGAAGGAACTCGTTGGGAACGAGATGATATTGAAGATTAAAAATAGTACAAGCATCGTTGTGATTGTACAAGATTCTATGGAACTTCAATAGTCTAGTGATTTAAATTTATGCTTTGTAGAATGTTTGTTATGTACCTTCGATTAGCAAGAACTATTATGTATCAAGTTTTGGATATGGATAAATTTTAATAAATATTTTAATTCTTGCTTGTCTATATCGAAGAATGGAATTTTCTATGCAAATACATTCATATGGAATGATTTCTATTTGCTTGAAATAAATAATAAACAAACTCAAACAAACAATAACAAAAGAGAAACTAAGATAACTCACGTGAATGATACAATCTTGTAGCACTATCGGATTGGTCAAATAAATGACCAAGAGACCTTTCAAGAAGAAAGGAACGAAAACGAATAACTAATTGGATATGATACATTCTAATGTATGTGGTCCGATAAGTACAAGTGCAAGAGATGGTTTAAGGTACTTCATTTTGTTCACGGACAACTATAGTCATTATGACTGTATTTGTCTAAATGGGAAGCAAAATTGAATTCTTTGACAAGTTCAAGGAATTCGAGGATGAAGTAGTGAACCGACTCAACAAGAATATTGAGTCTCTATGAAAGGTTCGTAGGGGTGAGTGCTTAGAATACCTAATTTGACTCATTCCTAAAGTAGGAATAGGATATTGCTCGACATGGTTCGATCAATAATGAGTCAATTTAAATTGCCGATTTACTTTTGGAATTATGCACTACAAATAATGACAAACTCACTAAATAATGTTCCATCCAAATCCGTGGAGGAAATGGTTTATGAGCTATGGAGTTGAAAGACACCTAAGCTCAACTTTCTCAAGATTTGGGGTTGTGAGGTCTACGTCGAGAAATTGATGTCGACCAAACTTCAACCAAAAACGGATTAAGTGCTTCTTTATAGGTGATCCTCGTATGACAAGAGGATACTACTTTTGATATATCACCTCCAATCGAAAGATTGTAGAGAGGGATATGGTGTTTCTAGAATTTCTGGAAAAGATAGAAAAGTAGTGGGAGTAGAGTTAAGCTTGAGGAAACTCAAGATACTCTACGAGATCATGATGTGAATGTTGCATTCAAAATCATGAAGGCCCAACCGAGATTCATTTGGTTAGTGGGAGCGTGAGCGAGAAATCATCACAAGAAATTGTGAGAGAATCTCAATCATCCCCACCGAGTGTACGTTCAAGAATTGAACATGAACCTATTCCTCAAGAAATTGTGGAAGAAGTTCGAGAGACACGAGAAGAACCAAAAGAACTTAGAAGGTCAACAAGGGAAAGGAAGAAACCTGATTTATATCTGGGACTTCATGAAATCATGGTACTAGATACCAATGATCCCTCGACCTTCCAAGAAGCAATGGTAAGGGAAGACTCCAAACTATGGCTTAAGGTCATAAAATCCGAAATAGAATCCATGTATGATAATTGAGTGTATAACTTGATTTGCCTTCCTCAAGAGAAAATGTCATTTAGTATAAATGAACTTTTAGGAGGAAGATAGACATGGATAGTAACTTGACAACCTACGAAGCAAGGCTTGTAGCAAAACTTATACTCAAATTCAAGAAATTGACTTTGATGAAATTTTTGAGAAGTTGTCATATTAAAATCTATTCGGATTATGCTCACTATTACCGCATTTCACAATTGTGGGATATGGAAGATGGATATCGAAATGGCGTTCCTTAAACAGGAACTTGGAGGAGGATATGTACATGGTACAACCTCAAGGTTTTGATGATCCAAATAATAGCGAGAAGAAATGCAAGTTTCGAGAATCCATTTGTGGATTGAAACAAGCATCGAGGAGTTGGAACAAACGCTTTGACGAAGAGGTGAAGAAGATTCACTTCATTCAAAGTAAAGGAGTACCTTGTATATACAAGGAGGTTAGTGGGAGCCATGTAGTACTTCTGATCTCATATGTCGATGACATATTGCTCGTGAGCAATCATATACCTTAGCATTAGCAAACGAGAAATTTCATTGAAATCGGCATTTCAATGAAAAGAAAAGGATGAGGCTCAACCTATCTTGAGAATCAAGATACATTGAGATACATCCCGTAGACTCATTGGCTTCAGTCAACGTGCATACATTGACAAGGTCTTTGAAATGTTCAGGGTGAACAATTCCGATATGGACAATATGCCAGTAAGTATGAGTATAGGTGTGCAACTCAAGAAGTCTCAATGTGCTCAATCACACAAAGACTTGGAGTACATGAAGGTATCCCTTATGCTTCGGCAAAAGGAAGGACCATGTACACAATGACTTGCACAAGGCTCAATATCTCGTATGCTCTAAACGTGACAAGTGGTCATCAATCCAACGCAAGTCCTAATCGTAGGATTGCGGTCAAGAATATTCTGAAGTACCTTAACCGAACTAAAGATAAGGTTCTTGTTTATGGAAGACAAAGGAGAAAATAGCCGAGGGCTGTTTTGATGCAATTCTTATAGGAATTCTAGACAATAAGAGGTTGGAGTGATGATGCGTCATCATTATCGAAGGTGGAGGTATGAGCTAGTGTAGTTAGGAGTAATATCACTACAGCTAACTCAACCACCAACGAAAGACAAAATAAATAAATAGGTGGACACAACAGTGACACAACTGGTCCATTCAACAAACCTTCATACCAAGCTAAGAGACGAAATATATTTCGAGTCCATGGATCTGAGGATCCATGTGGATTAGCTTGATAGGTGATTTAAGAAGGTTACCCTAGTTATTAATATTTTATACATTGAGAATGTATGTGAAAGAAAACTTTGATAACAAGTGGGAGATTGAAGGGAATGTGTTCTAAAAGTTTTACTTTTAAATGTCAATTATTATGAATTGAATGAGAAATCATTTTGTTCCTTGTTTATGTTATTCGTCTTTTAGAAGTGTTAAGGAAGAGGCTCTTGGTCCTTAACCGTAGAGCTCTAAAAGATATTGGTTTACATAAAACAAAAGATATTCGCAATCATGGTAATTAACATGGGACATTAATTACCGAGTTAAGATTGTCGTGTTGGTCATAGATCATTGTAGCTCTACAAGTGAGTGACGACACGGGTATGCAAAAGAGGAAAATATTACTTTTGTATACTGAATAGACCTAATAAGTAAAATATTATAGAAATGTGTTTCTGTGTCATTAATATTTTACTGTGTCTTTGGTCCTTTGATATGAGACTTACATCTGATCGCTTAAGGAGTTCTTAATTAGACTAGTGTCTGTCTTGAGCTATCGATGAGTGTAGTGTAAAGGCATTAGTTGGTTAAGTACAACTTTTGTTGGAGAAGATAGTTAGTCAAAAGATTATCATTGCCCCTCTTAATTGAGTGATGATATTAGTGGGCCCCTTGATAAAGCAAAGTTATAATGTGCACAATGTGATTTGAGTTAAGTCACATATTTATAACTAGTTTAGAGAGATCAAGAAATGAATACTAAATACAAAGGTGACACAATACTACTTTGTGTGTATTCTTAATATCATGAGGCAAGGGACGGACACAAGTGGTGCACTCCATCACTAAATGGATCGTGTTTTGGTTCGAGTGGAATTAAGACATCTAACTGATTGGGAGCTATAATGTGTAGCTAGATACCGCTTATAGCTTGTGATATTAAGCTCTTAATATCACTGCCAACTTAGTTTAGATCCTCCCATAGGTCACACCACAAAACTGGGAAACAAGGAATGGGGATTTTGAGTTCATAAGGATGTGTCGGGTTTCATGTAGAAAATATGACACATGGGGTGAACAAGCAAAATCAAGATTATGTTGTGATTAATAACATAATTAGAATCTAAATTAAATTCATATGTGATGTAAATATTATGGGGTGTAATGAGTTGACATTACATTGGATAATATGTTACATAAGTTGTGAATTTACTACTAATCCCGAAATGTCAAATTTTGTAGGGGTTAAACCAAAATTTGACAAGTCTGCAGTACTGTGCAAAAGTCAACCGATGAACAGTAACCGGTCGACCGATGAACAGTAACCGGTCCATGATGAACAGTACCGGTCGACCGAGGAACAGTAACGGTCGACCGGTCCAGACGGTTTTCTGCAGAATTAATTTAAGAATTAATTAGATCATGCATGGAATTGGTCCATAATTGATTTAATTCGTGGTTAATATTATTTATTAATAAATAATGGATGGTTAGATGGAATTTTGCATGGGATCATGGGCAAGAGGTTGCACATGAATAGGTAATTTGGAGATAACCTATAAATACAAGGTTATCTCATTACCTCCTTAATTAATTCATTATTTTTCTTATGCAAAATCTCTCTCCATAATTCTCCACGAAAATTCCTTAATTCTTAAGTTTAGTTTTAGTTCTTCAGAGGTCATCTTCTAAAGGGAACTAAAGAGGGGTTAGTAATTAGATTCTAAACCCAATCGGAGATTGAGAGACTAGCTTCCCTCTCTCCGATCTTGTTTAGAGTTTGGTGAATACTCGGAGGCATCCGGCGCAGCGAGGAGCATCCCAACCGTCTCCGAATCTTCGAGAAGTTTTAGAGAACTTCTAGGTATGAATTTCGGAGCTCCTTCATGTTTGTTTTAATAGAGTTTTTGAAACTAGTTTGTTAAAACAAACCGATGCATGCAATAGATTCTAGAAAATTGAAAATTGATCCTTATTATACATAACAATTCGAAAAATATATATGTATAATTAAACATGAAATCCTACAGATTTGGGGAAAGGTGTACGTGATAGTGTAAGTCCTCATGGGCAATGATGCACGAAACCTGACCCTGGGAGAATGAAGCTCCAACTAATAAAAAGAAAAAGAAAAAAATGTGAAAAGAAACAAAAAGAAAAAAAAATGGTAATGCAAATAAGAACCTTAATGGATTTTACACTTTGTAGCACTTGAGGATGTTGAGGTTGTCCATGTCTCTCACTTAATTACTTATTTTACTTGCACGAATGGTTCATTAGGTTAGGTGTGTGGACTGATTACCTATACAGAGTCGGCTCGTAGGATTACCGCTTCCAATGATCGACAAAATATTTCCAACGAGTCGAGTGTCTAGATTGAATAATTCATCTTGTTCGGATTTTGTGGGTATATACGCTGAAAACCCTCAGAAGACAACACTCCTCCTCCTTGGCAACAAGGAGGTTTAACGGCTTGTTGCACGTGCTAAGTGCAACCGTGATTCCTACGAAAGTGAGTTAGGATTTCTTGTTTTTCGTATGCTTTTTCCTTTCTTTGTTTTGCTCGGGACTAGCAAAAGTTAGGTGTGGGGGTATTTGATTGGCATCATTTCATGTTTATATTTGTATCTTATTTCATGTGGAGGCAAAGTCGGATTTAGTTTTATGATTTCATGCACTACATGTTGTGAGGAGCATAATTGAACACACACACACACACCTTTATATTAACATTATTTGTCTACCCCCTATGGGGTTTAGTTTTATTGCTTATCTTCATTTCCTTTTGCATCTTATTGTAGTTTAGTGTAACCAACCTTTGTCTCCTTTCTTTACCACTCGTCTTCGCACAAACCAAAAGTCGACACACCTCCCTGTGGATTGACCCGTATTTGCCACCGCTCCAACGCGGCCGTGCACTTGTAGTTTAATATAAAACGGATCAATCAATTATGTAATCCTATACCTTTACATCGTATGTGATTGGCATCATTTCATGTTTATATTTGTATCTTATATCCATTATCTTTCACCTAAACAATGCTATGTTACGAGTTTTATGTTTAGTTTTCAGGAATAAATAAGTTTGAAGAGATGAAGCATAAAAGGACCCAAAATCTGGGGAAAATGACTGAATTGTGAGATCCAGGGACTAAGATACAAGGAAGAAGGACCTAAGAGCAAAACAGAATACTCCACACCATCATGGGGAGTATTTTACCAATTCGATTCGGGTCGGGCTCCAACAAGTCAAGTAACCGCATCAAAGACCAACAATACCAGAAAGAAAAGCCCACAACAAATTCCAACGTGATCCGAAGTTTTTGAACCGCCAATTGGCGGTCTTGGACACCAATTGGTGGTCCATATTACTCAGGACCCACCCAAATTTCTCCTGGACTTGTATTAATGTTCATTTAGGCTATTTTTGGTATTGGTTTAGTCCCACATCGGGGGATTATCCCCGATTAGCTTTTTCCATGCTTATAAATAGAACTCTTCACCTTCCATTGTAATTACCCATTGCTTGGTGGCATTCTCTCTACTAAGGGGTGAGCCTTCAAGCAAAAAATCATGGTGGAGAAGATTGCTACCTTCAATGTGAGTCATTTGTTAATAAAATAATTCTTCTAGTTTCTTTTAATCTAGTCTTTTAATTTGTGCATGTTTGTTTAGTCTTTCCTTTCCTTTTAAGGTTCTTTAATACTTCTTGCTTTCTTAGTTAACTTTCATTTCAGTATTATGTTTTCTTTTGTTAATATAGTTAGTGTAATGAGTAGTGAGTAGTTACATCCCCTTCGGGGGTGGAGTAGGTGTGTGTACATGTTATGTAGATGGTTTGAATGCTTAATATGAATGTTTTGTGCTGATATTAGTATGCTTGCTTGAATTATTAAGAACCTTACTTGATGGTTTCTGCCATAGCTTAGGTACATTCCATGCTTGTCTAAGTGTCTTAATAACAACCTTGCATTGCTCATATTATGCACATAAGTTAGTGTTGTAATGATAGGTCTTGCCATAGTTAGGTACTTCTTATGCATTAACAACACTAACTACTTGAGCTTCTTGTATGCATTTCATATCACACTTATTTCATGTGCACACACACACACTCCACCCCTGAGGGGTTTTCATTCCTGTGATTTTATCTTTTGCATTAGTTGATTAGCTTAGTTGTTTAGTTCATTTCAGCTTGTTTGTTTACTAGTTTAGCTTAGTGTAGTGTAGTGTAATACATCTTTCTTCCCTTTCTTTACCTCTCACCTTCGCACAAACCAAGTGTCGACACACCTCCCAGTGGACGACCCGTATTTGCCACCGCTTCAATACGGTCGTGCACTTGCGGTTAATATAAAATGATCAATCAGTATGATTGTAATTTTTGCATTTGATTGATGTCAAAGGGGGAGAATGATAAGGATTGAGCTTCAATTTACTCATACTATGCAAATTGTTAGGGTAGCATCTTATACATACATAGTTTACATATATGAAGGGGAGCAATCATATACAAAAAAGGAGAACTTAAATTGAAACTCAAGCATTAAGATATAGATTTGTCATCATCAAAAAGGGGAGATTGTTGGCTTTTTGGCCTTAATCTATATTAATTTTGATGATTAATTAAACTAATCTTTATCAATCAACCTAATCAATCAAAGTGAGCAAACATGATTACATGCATTGCATATATATATTTGTATACTTGCAATCATCTTAATAGGTTGATCAAGATAATCAAGGAAATGAGCCTTGGGACAAAGACATCAAGACTCAAGACTTGTAATCAAAGCTTTGGACCAAGACATGTAACTTTGTATTTATTGAGTCCATAGGGTTTTATGTAAACTTGAGCACTAGGATTCTGTCCCGTCATTCATCGGTAAACCGAACCTATTTCGGTCAACCGAATCCTGTCTAGTTCGGTCCACCCAACACCTTTCGGATAACTGAATACTTCCCACCAGTAAAACTTAGGTGTTCTCTGAAATTGCCCCAACGGAAGACCGAACCACCTTCGGTCAACCGAATAGCCCTGGACCAGTTTTTGGACTTTGCTCCTTTTCGAATTGAGTCCTTAGAGCCCAATTGACTTGTCCCATTTCGGTCGACCGAATACCTATCGGTCAACCAATTCCTTATTGGCTTTAGGAGCCCCACGACTATTTACACGTGGCACTTGACTGTTATCGTTAAACCAATTTCCCACTCACTGTCAGCGTAAAACCCACGCTAACTTTGGTTTACCGAAGTGTACACGGTCAACTGAACTTTAGTAGATCAGAGCCCAACCAATTCTACTGTCCACCTTGAAACGGTGAACCGAATGGACTTCGGTTAATCGAACTTAATTAGGACTAAATAGATAAAAGCTACTGGAGGTTGGTGAACGGTGATCCGATACATAATTGGTCAACTGAGTTCTAAATTCAGACCAATTCTTCGGACTACCGTTTGGATAACAGTTTACCGAATATGTCACGATTTCTGTCCGAGCATAAGTGACATCTTGCATTCCTATTGGTCCATTTCCCCACCAACTCCCAAACGACTAGTTGAGCTTGAAGGCTTATAAATAGGACCTCATTTGTTGGTTTTGAACATCTTGAACACTTCCTATCTATCCAATACTCAAAAGCCAAATCCTCTCCATCTTCAAGCTCTCAATCCACAACACTCAAGCCTAAACTTCACCACTTTGATATCCAATTCCATATCAATATCCAAGTGTGCTCAAGTGTAGTGTGTTAGTTAGATTGTGATTCCAATTCCTTATTCAAGAATCACCAAGTTGTAAAGCTTCGAGAAAGCTCCCTCTTGGGTTGTGAGAGGAGACACGAGCGGCGCGAGGTTGTTCGCAAGGCTTGGTGTTGTAAATGGCGTTGATCTCGGCCCGAAACGGAGATCGGTTAGTTGAACTATAAGTGACGCTCGGGCGATCGAGCGAGGCTTGCGAGGAGGACTAGGACCCGAGTGTGGGTGTCGAACCTCTCTAAACTCCGGCGTCGAGGAATTTGTGGTTTGCAATTGTCTCTTCCTTAATCCTTCGATAATTATTTTTAATTCCGCATTTATCTATCGATTAGAGGGCCATAGATCCTAAAAATTGGTATCAGAACATTAGATTGCTAATTTCATTTACTTAATCGTAATTTAGCATGACATCTAGTTCTAATCATTGTGAAGGATTATCTACATCTAAGCCACCTTTGTTTAATGGGTTAAACTATGGCTATTGGAAGAAAAGAATGAGAATATATTTGCAATCAAATGATTTGAAATATTGGACATTCATATTAAACTCGTACACACCTCCTAATGATGATGAAATTGTATCCTTAACAAAACCCAAAAATAAGGAAGCGGAGATGAATTCCCGTATTATGAATATCTTGTATTGTGGGTTAAATGAAGGGGAATACAATAGGGTAAGAGGTTCCAAAAGTGCTTTTGATATTTGGCATACATTAGAAATGCATCATGAGGGTTCAACTAGATAGAAAGAAACTAGGATTAATCTGCTCATGCATAAATATGAATTATTTCGTATGCAATCTGGTGAAAACATAAGTGAGATGCACACTCGCTTCACCAAGATCATTAACTCTCTTAAAGCACTTGGCAAGGATTTTAGCAAGGGAGAAATGACTCGAAAGATTCTCTGGTCACTCACCGACGATTGGGAGGAGAAGACGACCGCCATCGAAGAAGCACAAGATCTCACCAAATTATCGGTCGAGAAGCTAATGGGTAGTCTCATGAATATGATATACAAATGAAAGACCGCAAGGAGAAGGGAGCCAAGAAATCCTTAGGGCGACATGTCGTTGCCAATTCGATCAAAGGAGATAGTGACATCGAGGAACAATTGCCAACACATCAATTTAAGGAGTTTCTCAAAGAAGAGAAAGAAAGGAGAAAAGAGAAGAAGAAGAAGAGCAAGAGAAAAGAGAAGAAGAAAGTTCTCAAAGCTACTTGGGACACTTCATCATCTTCATCAATTGAAGGCAAATTCGGCTCGATGTGCTTCATGGCAATAGAAGATGACGATGGTGAGGTATCTTCTTCCTCTAGTCGCGATTCAATTGATTCAAATAATTCAAATACTTATAATGAACTTCAATGTGAATTCAATGAATTGCTTGAAAATTTTGAGAAAATTTGTGAAAAGACTAAACTAGCAAGAAAGAAAATTAATGAGCTACAATCTCAAGTTGAATCTATCATGAATGAGAAGAATGAATTGCTTGCTAGTCATGATAAAATTGCATTAGAGAACACTCAATTGATTAAAGAACTGTTGTTTGAAGGATGAAATTACAGCTCTTAATGCAAATCCTTCATGTAGTAATTCACAAGATTTCATTGCTAGAAATGTTCAATTACAAAATGATCTTGACACTTTTACTAAGTGAAAAAATATGCTTGTATTACACTATGAATGGAAGGCATTTCTTTGTGAATAAGAGTTCAACAAGTGTTTGGACACCTAAGACCAAAATGGTTTGGGTACCAAAAATTAATGTCAAAGGACCCAAGGTTGTTTGGGTATCAAAATCTTCACTTGTAGGTACTTAGAAGAAAGGAGAATCGATAGCGATCAGCTCAAGCAATAAAAGATTGATTCCAAGCTTCAATAAAATCATTTGGATCGAATTCATAAAGTCGTCATCACTATCGAAAGGAGATTGGAACCAATACAAAATCAAGGATCAAAAGTTGGGTATTTTTTCAATCCTCTCAATATTTACTATTTTAACAAATTAGTTCTAATCTAGGATTGTAACACATGCTTAATTAATATCATACATCTTTGCTTTTAGCCCTTAGTGATAGAGGGAGCATATAATGTTATATCATCTAATTAAGGGGGAGAATTATGTAATCCTATACCTTTACATCGTATGATTGTATTGTTTGCATTTATTTATGTCAAAGGGGGAGAATGATAAGGATTGCGCTTCAATTTACTCATACTATGCAAATTGTTAGGGGGAGCATCTTATAAATGCATAGTTTACATATATGAAGGGGGAGCAATCATATATAGAATGAGAGAACTTAAATTGAAACTCAAGCATTAAGATATAGATTTGTCATCATAAAAAAGGGAGAGATTGTTGGTTTTCTGGCCTTAATCTATATTAATTTTGATGATTAATTAAACTAATCTTAATCAATCAATCAATCAATCAAAGTGAGCAAACACGATTACATGCATTGCATATATATATTTGTATACTTGCAATCATCTTAATAGGTTGATCAAGACAATCAAGGAAATGAGCCTTGAGACAAAGGCATCAAGACTCAAGACTTGTAATCAAAGCTTTGGACCAAGACATGTAACTTTGTATTTATTGAGTCCATAAGGATTTATGTAAACTTGAGCACTAGGATTCTGTCCTGTCATTCATCGGTAAACCAAACCTATTTCGGTCAACTAAATCCTATCTAGTTCGCTCCACTGAACACCTTTCGGATACGCGAATACTTCCCACCAGTAAAACTTAGGTGTTCTCTCGAATTCCCCCAACGGAAGACCGAACCACCTTCGGTCAACCGAATAGCCCTGGAACGGTTTTTGGACTTTGCTCCAACGGCCGCCTTCTAATTGAGTCCCTAGAGCCCAATTGACTTGTCCCATTTTAGACGACTGAATACCTATCGGTCAACCGATTCCTTATTGGCGTTAGGAGCCCCAAGGGTATTTACACGTGACACTTGACCGTTATCGTTAAACCAATTTCCCACTCAATGGCACCACAAAACCCGTGCTAACTTTGGTCTATCGAAGTTTACATGGTCAACCAAACCTTAGTAGATCAGAGTCCAACCAATTCTACTGTCCACCTTGAAACAATGAACCGAATGGACTTCGGTTAACCGAACTTAATTAGGGCTAAATAGATAAAAGCTACTGGACGTTGGTGAACGGTGATCCGATACATAATCGGTCAACCGAGTTCTTAATTCAGACCAATTCTTCGGACTACCATTTGGATAACGGTCAACTGAATATGCCGCGATTTCTGTCCAAACTTAAGTCACATCTTATAAATAGGACCTCATTTGTTGATTTTGAACATCTTGAACACTTCCTATCTATCCAATACTCAAAGTCAAATCCTCTCCATCATCAAGCTCTCAATCCACAACACTCAAGCCTAAACTTCACCACTTGCATATCCAATTTCATATCAATATCCAAGTGTGCTCAAGTGTAGTGTGTTAGTTAGATTGTGATTCTAATTCCTTATTCAAAAATCACCAAGTTGTAAAGCTTTGAGGAAGCTCCCTCTCGGGTTGTGAGAGGAGACACGAGCGAGGCGAGGTTGTTCGTAAGGCTCAGTGTTGTAAACGACGTTGATCTTTGCCTGGAACGGAGATCGATTAGTGGAACCGTAAGCGAGGCTCGGGGAATCGAGCGAGGCTTGCGAGGAGGACTAGGACCCGGGTGTAGGTGCCGAACCTCTCTAAACTCCGGTGTCGACGAATTTGTGGTTTGCAATTGTCTCTTCCTTAATTGTTCGATAATTATTTTTAATTCCGTATTTATCTATCGATTAGATGGTCATAAATCCTAACAACATTAAGATATAAGTTTGTCATCATCAAAAAAGATGAGAATGTTGGCTTTTAGACGTTAATATAGTTTAGTTTTGATGATTACTGTCAAACTGATCTTAATTTATGTTCAATTGACTCATATTTATTGTAATATCAAATAGTCAATCAATATGTTCAAATGCGTAAAACACAATACTTCATGTACCATGAATAGTTCTCAGAAATCGGTGGTTAAAGTACCGAGTTCTTTGATGCCACGTGACTGGGAACCTCCCTTTCTAGTCCTTTGCCAAAGCAAGAAATTTTCTTAGAATCCTGAACTCTACTGTTTAACTACTAAGTTCTAGAGGAAAAATCCAAACCTAGCCATGTCACGTTCTTAATGAGATATTCATACTTCGACAAATAGTTTCATATGTATTACATTCTTAGAATTTCTTTTTTAAAATATTTGAAAATTTCATTTATTTTGGTAGACTTATAGACTTGGTCCGCCAGCAAGTGAAATGCATCAAGGAAAATAATGAAGGGAAGTGTGTGCGTGCAAGAAAAATCATAAAATACGGAAACATACATCTTATTCATGCACATCAAAGGTGAACACAAGCAAAAAACACTTTTGAAAATCGAAACATAAAATTCAACCCCGAAAATTGAAAAATGCCTCTTTTAAACCTCTTTTGTTCAATATATATATTGTTGACCTGTCAATCTTGTCGTGTTTGTGTACTATCGTGTTTGACAATTCTGTACTTGTAATAGGATTTCTTGTTATCATTTTAAGGACAATTTGAAACAGATTTATCATGTTTAGATTAAAAAAATTGAACTGACATGTTATATTGATATTTTATTTTCTAAATAACATTTTAGTCGACAATTATAAGGCAAAAAAATAATTGATTACCTAACAAAAAATTTTATTCGTGTTAGTTTTGTGTAACAAATCATCATATCGTGTCGTTTTGGTGTATCAATTGTTTGATATTTGTATATTTACAAATCATCATAATAAAGTATATCACACAAAAATTCATGTCGTGTCTAAATCGTATCACCATTTATGTTGTGAAATGGTGTTGTGTTAGAAATTGACGAACCTAAATTTATCGGTCATATAAAACCATTGGGTGTTAGTTACCCCAAACATCATGTATTCCCAATACTGTGTTTTTTATTCTCTCTCATTGATCAATACGGGATTCCACTGTCAATATTCTCACGGATAAATGTTGAAATTGATTGCTGCAAGATTCCGTGGGAGAAACTGATTTCCATGCAGAAGCTGCCACCAATTGGATTAGGAGATTTATTGTCTTGAGATGGTCAAGACTAGTGGTTGGATACTTACGGTCCTATTCTAAGCTTCAGGGGGTTGGGATTGAAAATGGGATGGTTGAGTAGACTAGGTAAAAATAAACTGCAACAGATTAACTACAACAGGTAAGCGAAGCACCTGCGTAGCTTCCTTCTCTGTCCACACTCATGCTGCCGTGCATGCATTTATACACTCATGTAAATGTTTATTATGCACCTCTGCATCTAGCATTGGGTAGATCTCATACAAAATCACACATCTATTACATCGAATAACTACTCCACGTAGCCACCATTACAATTTACAACCCTCAACCCCATCTCTTACATATACCACCATACATGAATCTCAAACATCACAACACCTGCACCATCCACAATGGAGAGCAAAAGTGTCACTCAAAATGTTCCTCCAGTTCTACTATCTTGTTTCTTCGTGCTCTTGTGTCCTATGTTCAAGTTCTTCTGCTCCACTTAAGGATGAGGGCCAATTTGGGCCGTTGATCAGAAAGGAGGGGAGAACAAGACTCATGAAGACGGAGTATGGAGCAATCACAGCCGTTGATGTTGATGATGGGAATGAAGGAACGAGCTATCACATTGAGTTCTTTGACTTGGAACCGGACTGTGTTTTATGTCCAAAAAGGTACTGCGAGTGTCTTTGGGGCGCGCATGATGAGAGTTTTTGCATGCAGATTTATGTCATTGAAAATAAAATGTTGCAGGTTTGAGTTCCACTCATTATAAAGCAAATACACTTTTTTTTCAAAGCTTATGTGTTTGCATTCGCTCTATAATATATTTGTACTTCCATAATATATTTGTACTCTTAAACTCTCTCTACAACCGTACAGTTTGAAATTCCAGGAGTTCAAATATATTTTCACTTTTTAAAAACTGGATATGTAATAACCTAATCTAAGCACCCTACTTAAATTAAACTAAACCTAATTAACCTAATCTAATCAGGAACAGTGAAGCAGGAGGTGTTAGAGTGTGAGAGGGGAGAGTGATGGTGGGTTATGGTTGGTTAGGTTTTAGGTTAAGTGTACGATTGGATGAGGTGTAGGTTGGATTGTCTATTTAAGGAGATGTTGTGGACAGATAAGGGTTGGACGTTTTCTTCACTTGAACCTTACCAGAGAGTGAGAGAGAGGAGATTTCTCGGAGAAGAGAAGGAGGCAGTAAGAAGAAGGTAAAGAAGAAGAAGAGGAGAAGAAGGAAGAAGAAGTGGAGTGAAGTGGTGCAAGCTTGGGAGGCTTCTTCACTCGATCTACAGGTATGCCAAGTCTTCATATTAACTCCCCAAGAGGTGTGGGAGTGTAGAGGACGGCGTTGGTGCCGTTTCTCCGGTGAAAACCCTACTGGACGGAGGTTGAAGACGACTGGTTCGGTCGACCGTTGGGTGTTTCGGTCGACCGAACAACGTCTAAATGATGCCTGTCCAGTGGGAAGATGTATTGTTCGGTCGACCGGTATATGGGTCGGTCGACCGATATTTATAAATATTAACTTACTGCCCGAAAACGGTCGAACGATGTCTGTGTGACGGTCGACCGTTTATGCCAAATTTCGCGGGAAAATGAAGGGTTACATTAGCTGGTCGACCGGTGTGGTTTCGGTCGACCGAACCCAGTAGATAGGTTAGACAGGCCTTCGGCCGACCGAGTATGTGTCTCGGTCGACCGAACTGCGCAAGGTCGGTTCGAGCGTTGACCATCTAAACGGTCGACCGCTCTGGATCCGGTCGACCGACCGCATGCAGTTTTCCTGCAGTGATGTGCCTGTAGATCGGTTGACCGGGAGGTAGGTTTCGGTCGACCGAATGCTGTAGGCAGGATTCAGGCAGTTTTCCTTATCGGTGGAACGGACCCTGGTTTGACCGATTGGATATATATGTATATTAAAATGTATAGCGTAGACCTTCCAAACGGTCGACGGCTAGATGACTTTTGTTCGACCAATTGGTAGGTATTTCGGTTGGCGTGGTTCGACCGGTAGACTTGTTTGTACAGTACCATGTACTGTGTGGGGGACCGGCCGACCGGTGTGCTTTTAGCGGTTGACCGATCTGCCGCAGGTTGGTGGATTTATCCACACGCGATCCGTTGAGTATAGGTCGACTACCGGCTCCGAGGCGACGGTTGATTACCGGCTTTGAGAGCTACGGATTTCACCTTCGACGAAGGCGTATTATTGTACTACCATTTTCCTCTCTTACCGAGCGGGGTGTGAGGGATGTGTACCGTAAACCTTGGGCAGTTTGCGAGGGTTTAGCGGTAGGCCGAGGATGTTCCGGCAAGGTGCGCGCTAGGCGACTCTTGGGGGAGCAGTGGCTGTCGTCTGACCCGAGTTGTGTATTCGGCGGGCTGACTCGCTCCTTGGGTGCGGCGTGTACCGGGGGTTCCTTCCTGCACTTTTGGGGAGCAGTGGTGTCGACTGACCCTTGTGAGGCAGCGGTGGACTGACTTGACCCTAGTGGCAGGAGTGGTTCAGTGCCGCGGAGGCGGTGAGGGCATTATTGTGGGCCCGAGGCGGATGATCATGTGCATAGCATTGCATTGTCTTTAATTCCTTTTTATATTTTTAGGAGGTTTGGTATACGGGGTTCCTGCAGGGAACTCAGGCATGTTTGTTTGTTTTCATTTCAGGTAGCGATCAGGGTTAGAGTCAGATGGTGACCGAGGACGGTGCCCCCGGGATTAGATCATGTTCTCTTATTAGCTTCTTTTGTTTGAGGTAGTGATTACATGTACATTCACTTTTGTTGTAATCACAGTTGACTTATTTATATAGTTTGACTTCCACGTGGGTCTGTATCTTATATATTTTGTATATATATGTTGGTTTGTTTTCCAGTGACGTGCCCTGTGTTGACCGTTGACGGTCTTTATTATTGTTTAAATTTTCCGCTGTTTTCGGGTACGTTACAGGATATGTATATGATTCTTCCTTTATTTTTAGTGTATGGTATCCACAAGGAATTTGGATCAAATACAAGGGCATGAATGGTGCATTACATTAAAATTTTATTATATCAAAGTTAAGGTGCTATGATGATTATTATATGAAAGTTTAAAGTATTCAAAATATCACCAGTGAAATTTTGGTGAAATCCGAAGCCATCTGAGGTATCATGAACAATTTAAGTCGTTTCTAACATTTTAAGGTATTTAAAGGACATTTCATGAATGATATTTGGTAACATATGTACATGCATAAAAAAAGTATTACATATTGTTTGAAGGCAAGGGGACTGTGAGCTGGAGCAGAGAAGACGACACATACGATATGGACGTGAAACAAGGAGACTTGTATAGGATTAGAAAGGGCTACATCTTCTACATACGTAGCCAACCAAATCAAATAATGAACAAACTGAGGATCTATGCTTCTTTGGGAGCATGAGAGATGAGAAAATACGAGTATAAAACTTAAGTTTTGTTTAATGTCACTGCCATGGGATGCATTTATGTGATTAATTAAATCTTCCTCCACGTGCATGGGTTGCAGGAGAGACTCGTTGCTCCATACACAAGTATCAATGACATAATTCTTGGTTTTGACGAGGAAAATTTGCAGAGGGGCTTCATGGTACACTCGAATACCCAGCTTGTCTTTCATGCATTTTTGTATATATCAAATCTAGACTTATTTGTGAATGAGTTCAAAATTAAACTAGAAGAAATAAACCAAGTAGGAGGGAGGAGGATCTATTGTTCATTAATTGAGTGTACTGTCTACTCGAATTTTCCTTTTAAGAAGTTTTCTCTAGTGTACTATAACTAATCTTCAATAACTAATCTTCAAGACGCATCCTACTTTTCTAGGAGACATCAGTTTAATCTAGGGAGAGCAACAACCTCTTCGGTTTGGGTTTTTGGATCGGATCGAACCGATCGGTCCGGATCTTGGAGACAATCTCGGTTCCGATTAGGTCAGGAACAGGTTAAAATTTTAAATTTTAAATTTTAATACTAAAAATCAGATCCTAGACCGGACCAGAACCCGAACCAATCCGGTCCGGTCCCGTCTCTGGTCCGGACCCTGGAGATTATCCAGGTCAGGTCCGGTCCTGGACCGGTGCACAACCCTTATTTAATCCTAACTTCTAGAAAGTTAAAAACATAACTTACACCTAAACTATGATTTCCTTCGATTTTTGAAAACAAAATAAAACATCCAAATTTAATGACATGAATTGGACATGAATTTTTAAACACACTTGGACTATAATAGAATATTTTCGTGCTTTGTTGCAAATTAACTAATCCGAAACTAGTTGGCAAACCTATAAAAAAATTCTAATTCATGTGGAAAAAATGGCAACCTATTAATTTGTCATCTTTTCCCAACCTTTCATGCATTTTGATGATCAAATTTTCAATTATGCATACATGCATGTTTATTTATTTTTATGATCTTAATCAGGTCCCGAGGGACATCATGGATAGTTTGAAAAAAGCAGAGAAGCCTCCATCCATCATTCCATACCCATCAAAGGACGAAACCGATTATTCTGGAGATTGGAAAGAGATCTTCGACATTCTTTTAGGTAGCAGAACCCTCCAGCTTTAGACAAACAACAATAAGCACAAGAAATTAAGCTCCAAAACCTTCAACTTCGTGAAGGAGAAACCTGACGTTGAGAATTGTCATGGATGGAGCACTGATATAACGGGGAAAGATCTTCATGCACTAAAAGGATCACAAACTGGAGCTTTCATGGTCAACTTGACAAAGGTTTACTACTAACCAAAACAACACTCCCTAAGCTATAATTAATTGCGGAACGTTGCTTTATGCCATCCTTATCTTAGAGAAAATTCGATAATACAACATTCGATAATACAACTTTAAACAAGCTTCTTAAACGGAGTTAGAATGAGATTCAAACCTTCAACTCCCAAGAAGCAAGTGTTATTACCTAACCTTATTATTTTATTACTAATTCCTTGTTGTAGAAAACAAACATAGATTAGTGATTGCAAAATTTTGTATCCGAGATAAATGTGTACGTCGAAACGTCAATCATTTATTCTACATCCAAATTAAGTCAAATTGAACATTGCGAAATAAACTTCACGGGTGATCTAACCCTTCCAATTGATTTCTCCTTTTGTTTGATTATTTATCGACAGGTTTCTATGATGAGTCCCCACTGGAATCCAATGGCATCAGAGATTATAGTAGTAATTCAGGGTGAAGGTATGACGCAAATGCTAGTCCCCGGCACTTTGACAACCAAACAACAAAGAAGCAAGACGATTAGGGTGGTTGAAGTTGAAGGTGATGTGCTTTTAGTGCCAAGGTACCACCCTGTCGCTCACATATCCTTCAACAATGATTCTTTTGTTTTCATGGGGTTCACTGCTTTGGCGGCAACGAAGAACAACCCACAGTATATCGCAGGGCTCCATTCCATTTTCAAATACTTAGATAAAGAGATCTTGGCAATGTCACTCAACGTACCTAACACAACCATTGACGATGTTTTCGGGTACAAGGGGGAGGGTGTTATGGTTGATTGCACTTCTTGTGCTGAGGAGCTAGTAAGAAAAATGGAAGATGAAACCGAGGATAAAGAACACAATGAACCGACAGGTGGACAGGCGGGTGAGGAGACGGGCCCAGAGGAGCCACAAGAAGATGTCGAAGGTGAAGGAGGAGAGGAAGAGTGGGGGCAGAGGGGATTAAAGATGGAATTTATTCCGCGAAAGTTTAGAGGATGATTCAAGAAGAGTGATAGTTAGGACTCTGACGGATATTCCAGTGTAATTACGAATGAATAAATAAATGTGTTGTGGTTAATAATCGCGGTTCTTTGCGCTGCAGTAGAACTTAGGTATTGGAGTTTGGAACTTTTTCTTCAGTGAAAGTGTGCTTTAGAACCACACTATCATGATTTTATTGGTATAAGTTCCCTCCTCGGAATTTGAAAAATAACAAGCTAGGATTTCATGTCAAGTACATAACATATATCCACAAATTGAAACTATTCCGAAGGGAAAACAAAACATGCTTTTTTTATTTTGCAACTCAACCTAATGATTAATATTTAGGTATTCTTCTGATGATGTTTTAATATTACCACGTCGATTCACATATGCCAAATCAAAACAAAAAATATCCACAATAAGATGGTTCAAAGCAGAATTTTCTTTAACAATCCAATTCGTTTTGACAACAGGTGAACAACCAACCAGAAAAGAAACCCATAGATTAAAATAATAATAAAATGTAAAAGATGCCTTCAAATTTTAATTACCAGCACAAGTAATTGCAAAGGCATTGCATCGATTTCCATTCCACATTGACCGTCTAACCGAGTCGGAACATTCTTGTCGCAGCAAACATTTGCCTGGCTTCAACTGTAAGATGAAGAATCTAAAAGTCATGATACTGATGACTTGCACTAATACCAATGAACCACCACAAAGAATGAGAAGAAATATAGGCATTAAGGACTTGCTCAAAGGAATCCTGGAATTAATTCCTGAAAAGCTGCTAGAAGTCTTGGTTTTGATTCTAAAGAATCATCATGATTCAATATTTACAATGACCATGATTATGTGAAAATGCTTAGCTCATAGGAAGCGAGTCTTTTTAAGCTTCCTTATGAGTCCAGATGAGTTGTTTATACCTGGATACATCCTCTAATATTTAACGAAATATGAAACTAGGAAAGAAATTCAAAACCGACGGATCAATCTCGATGCCAGAGACTGTATGTTAACATATGTGGTGGTTTTCCCAGCCTATTTAGATATTTTGTACTAAAAGGATATGCGATGGTTCTTGTAGCATATTAGACATTTACTAGTTGATGTTTCGATTTAAACAAATTTGTGGAAAGTTCAAAAAGAAAATATATGCTATGTTCTTCAAAGGGAAAAAAGGGTCAATGCAGTGATTTTTATTTGTCAAAAGTTTACTCTCATAAAGGCATCCACCAGAACCTTCCTCTTCATAAAGGCATTTTAATTCCTCGTTGAATGCTCAAATTATAATTTTAGAACCTTTTTGACAAACATCATCTAAGATGTAGAAAGAAGAAGATTTCTTTGCTTAACATTATTAAGCACTCAAAGTAAATTACAAGATTTTGATAGTTTACCTGCAGTTTTCGTCACGGAAAATTCAGATGGAACATTCAGCTCCGTCTCAACTGCTGCTTTTGCTGTTGAAACAGCAACTGCCACACTTTGGAAAATGTCCAGACCGGAGCAGATGGATGCAAGCATACCACCCACTAAGCAATCTCCAGCTCCTGTGAGGCTTGCTACTGATGCGGGAAGAGCTGGATAGTGCAACGCATAGGAATATGATTTTTTTTCTCCAGCTCTCGTTGAAGGAAGAAATCCATTTGAGTAACAGGTAGTATGTACAACTTGATAAAGTCGACGATCAATGTGGTTGAAACTGACTTGGTTATTGGATTTTGTCAAGAAATTCATGTCCTGTCTTGAGCACAAAAGAGCACCATCTGATCCCACCACAACAAATTTGATTCCTGCATCTAGCAGTACTTTTACTCCTGGTGCTAGTTGTCGCACTAAAGTATCCATAAATTCTCTTTCACTATTTCTATTAACCTTATGTTGTGAAGGAATACTAAAATCGTTGGACAAAGAATTTGCCATGGCAATAAGCTCATCTTCATTTGGAGAAGCAAATGTTATCTGCCAAATTTGCAGGCACGTTAAACACACAATAAACTAAGAATCCTAATGACCAAGGATGTGCTTATGCCGTGCAAAATCAAGGGAAAAAGAGAGAGAAACAGCCAATCAGATGTTTTGGCAATGCGGTCAAATGCAAAAGAACAGAATTGTTCAAGCAAAATGGCAGTTGAAAAAATACAATTTTAGCTTATAACACAACAAACCAATTGAAGAGTGAATGGCCATAGTAAATTTGCACCTTTAGTAATTAGGGTAATAGGATAAGAATTCAATCCAGAGTGGCTCGAATCAAAACACATAAAGAGAGGAAATCAATCATTTAATGAGAGACTAAACTTGTGGAGCAAAAGAATTCATGAAACCGGATCTATAAGTTAAATTTTGTTGATAGGGTTCCATACGGTAAACATAATTTTAAGAGAATCAAATAGAAGGGCAACCTTCTAGTCTTTCTAAATGGGCAACAGGAAAGAAAATGCAAGATCCATTTGAAGATAAGATTCACTCCATAAGAACTAGTAAATAAGAACATGTTTGTCTATGGACTGCATATACTTACAAAATAACAAATGCAAATGAGATAAACAAACATGACTGTGAGTATATCTTGCCTGACATGTAGCAATAGAGTAAAACCGCAAACACGAAGAAAGCAAAGAAAATAAAATTTTATATGCATGCAAAAAATAAGTAGATTCTACTCACATGTTTAACGACACCTACAACCCTTTTAGATTTCGTGACAGATACAGGCTCAAACCAAACTGGAACACCAGACTCTGCTGCCACTGGAAAAGGTGCAAAAGTGAAAAGCACAAAAAAGGAAGCATTAGAAAGTGGGATTGGCAATGACTTGCTAATGTAGTCATATTTGCAAATTTAGTAACCTATATAAACAACACTTACCTTTATAATCATAAACGTCAATCCTATCGCAGAAAAAAGGGGTTCGCAGTTCATTCAAGATTTTTTTTTAGGCAATAGGGATTAAAATTATGAGCAACTTACTATGGTGTAATTGGTAAAGTTAGTGCAAGTGCAACAATGTACAACAGCAATAAGCAACTCATTGACATTAATGTGACAAAGAAGTACAAACTTTTACAAACAATTTCTAGTGACTCTGGATGTAAATTGGCATCCACCATCAATAAAGGTGCACACTTTATTTTGCACTGAAATTGTCGCAGCCAATCGCCAGTCAAGCATTTTTCCTGTGTCAAGATCGTGAATGTCCAAAATTAATCCTGAAATCTTACATGATCAAATTATCCAATCTGCAGACATCTTGTACATATAACTACTAAATTTAAAAGAAAGAAGTTCCTTCCAACAATCAAATGGAGTAACAGGAGAAAACCTTACAACAGATCCAACACTGGCAACTGCAGCAGCCAATTCACCGTTTGCATCGAATATATTTGAAACTACTGGAGTCGTGACATCCTGAAGCTTCAGTATTCCTGTATTGTTCTCAAACAGAAAAGATATCATTATTTTTTATTTATGAATAAAAAATGATTCCTTCACAGTGGTCAAATACTGTCACAACAACAAAATCAGGAACTTCACAGTGGTACGTCTATCATAATCTATTTTGAGTTGGTGCCAAATTGTTCTATTGGAAACGAAAGTGAACCCATACAGAATGAAATAAATGAATTTTATAAAAAGTGTGTTCCCATACCTTCTGCAGAAAGCCCAAGCTTTTTCCAATGACGCAATAGTTCATCTCCTGAAAGATTTATAATACTTCCAAATTCAGAAACACTGGGGCCGCAGAAGATCAAATAAAGGTAAAACAGGATTTTGTTTTAGGGACAACCTGCCATGTCATTTCCAACAACACTAATCATAAAGGATTTTACACCAAGTTTTGCCATGCATTCAGCAATATTCCTCGCCACTCCACCTCTAATATATCGAACCTGAGAGGATATCATAGAAGAAACACCTCATGATAGTCATATGTTTACAATATTATCAGTACCAGATGATCTCTATGCTAACAGAAAACTTTTTTTATCACTACTTATTTTTCAGTGTCATCCTTACGCAAGGGCCATGTTAATCTTCCCTATAGTGTTCCAATTTTATCAGATGTCTCCAAAGAGATGGTAGTACACACAACTACAAGAGTGTGAGACCAAATGTAGAAGCCAACATTGGTACCATACACATACATGGAGCAACACTATGAGAAGTCAAGCATGATATAAACATATCATTTAAGTAAAATAATAACTAGCAGTTTATTTGAATGAAAAAGATATTTATGAACACATGAAGTTCAAATAGTTATAAATTTTTGGTAAATCTCAAACCAAATTTCCTACAAATCAAATTACAACAACAACAAAGCTTTTATTCCCAAACTAGTTGGGATGGGCCTACTTTAAATCAAATACAAAAAAATAAGAGTTCCACCACTTTTAGCATAAAATAAAATAAACAAAACACAATTTGTAAAGAAGCAATATGACTCATATGACGTTACCACTTAAACTTAAAATCCCAATTTAATCAAAAGAAAGAATTGAAGCCGAAACGAAAGATTCTAGAAGCTAAAAACTTGGCTCCATCAGGTATCCCACTATCTGCTATTTCTTTAGCATCATTTTCGGACACCAATCGAAGTACTTGAGCCAATTTTACAATCAAAACCTAACGAAAAAAAATCCCGGCCGGAGACCGGGATCGGCCAAGTGGTACCTCGCCGGGGGTGGTGGTGCCGGGTCTCGGGTGCGAATGCGGCTTCGCGTGGATATCGAGGACCATCCCTCCAATCACGACGGGAAAACCGTCGGATCCGGAATCGACGGCGCTGGCGGTGTTCTGGAAAGGGGTATAATTGATTAGGTGTAATGTAACCGGAAAAGTGAGAATTGGAAGTCGGAGGAGTGTTGTTACTGACGAGTCGGAAAGGGGTTGGGAGGAGATGGCGAGAGATGGAGTCCAGACGTCTCTCTGCTCTTCGCTCCATTCCAACTCCGCAGGAGAGTTTTTTTTCTTTTTTGATAATTGATTTGAATCATTTGATATTAATATGATGTTGCTGTGATCAGGGCTTTAAACGGTGCCGGTTAAAGTGTTAAACCCGTGGACCCACCAAACCTGACTCCTTGGATCCAGATTAGGATAAAATCTGAAATCGTTTAAAAAATAAAATCCATTAATCCGCAAACTCGTCAATCTTATTTCCTTTGCGGAAGAGTATGCTCAGCGGGCTCTAAAATGGGTACATTTCTCTCCACACACAAATTTGTTGCCTTCACGTGGTCTCCAGCCTATCCCAGCTTCCCACCTTTACAAGTCTAGGCAAATTGCACACAATTCTTCAAATTCTTCCAAATAACATGTTTGTACATTTCTGTTCTTATTGTTTAATAATAAAAATATAGACAATCATCACCCATCATTAGAGATGTCAGTCTCAATCTCTCCGTACAATCTTGCTCAGTACTCTTGCCTTCATCACTCTTACCTCAAAAAAAATTACTTGAAAAATTACAAGCAATCATCACAAGTCTCATACAAATGTAATGTAATCTTCCTCAAGAAGTCATTTCATTTCTTCTTCCTTCACCAAACACGGAAACCACTATTGATTGCAAAGTCCACCAAACACAGAAACTGACATTGATTGCTTAGTCCTTCATTGTTGATCAAACTCTCCACCAACCCTCTTTAATGGACTCCATAGTTCACCACTTGTTTAACCTCCTTTGGTTTATATGGATATTATCCAGAAATATCCATGAATTACTTGTCTATGTCTATGTAGACATTGACTTGGTGTTCGATGTGGAGGTTCATAAGTCAGACAATGAGTGTTCTGAAAATGAAGTCGACGTAGAGGAGAAGAACCTCAGTAGAGACTTGGATGGACATGACAATGACGCCGATGATACATCCTTACCAGAAGATGGTACAATGCAGGAGCCCTATCCATATATTTGTCATTCGGACCTTCACATGTCCTCATCTTGTGGATCAGATATCCCAACGGTTGGGATGACTTTTACCACCTTTGAACTATCTTTGGTGTTCTTTGAGACGTATGCGACATCTATTGGTTTTGGCATCAAAAAACTTCATTGTGTTTTGGGAAAATGATGTCTTATTAAGGGGCACTCTTGCATGCCACAAAGCTGGAACGCCGCCTAAGGTATATCTTTTGTGGTGGGTTTAGAACTACAAACATCTCAAATTTATGTAGATATACTAATTTTTAAATCATGTCTTAATACAGGTGGTTTGTACTCCAATGTTGGTTTCACAGAACGAGAGTTGAGATAATATCTGGACATCTTATAGTTTATTTGAGGTAACGATTAAACCTTTTTTGCTTCTCCCACAAAACCCTTTTTTTGCACGTAGGAATTCATTGACGTCTATTAGAACCCTGCAACTTCAAAAAGGAGATGTGGGTGCACTCTACAAGTACTTTCAAAAACAACAAAAAATTAACTCCAACTTCTACTACGTCTTGGATCTAGATGACTCTGGACATCTTCGTAACATGTTCTGGGCCGATGGTCATTCAAGGATAGCCCGCAAGTACTTTGGTGATGTACTCTGTTTTGACACGACGTATTTGACCAATCGATTTGATATGCCCTTTGCACCCTTTGTCGGTATAAATCATCACGCCCAATCTATTTTTCTCGGTTGTGGTTTGCTCTGTGAGGAGACCACTGAAAACTATGTCTAGCTATTTGAGGCCTGGTTGGATTGTATGAATGGTAAGTATCTGGATATTTCTATCACTTATATCTAGATATACTCTGTCATATCTATGAATCACAATAACAAAGTTCTATATATTTACAGGGTTCTGTCCAACTTCAATTGTCACAGATCAATCACGTGCTATTATAAAGGCCATTGCAACTATTTTCTCGTCCGTGAGACATCGTTTGTGTATTTGGCACATAATGTATAAAATACCAAGCCAGTTTGGAGACGAAGATGATCATTTCATCCGAGATTCCTTCAAAAGATTGGTATACGATTTTCCAACTCTTGGTCATTTCGAGCATGGATGACACAACTTTATCTCGCAATACCAACTTCAGGATAACACTTGACTTTGCTCCATGTACAATATGAAGGAAAAATGGGTACATTGCTATCTTAAAGATCACTTCTAGGCCAGTGAGAAGTCACAAATATTATTAGAATTAATGAGTGTTGTTATCATTTCTTATAACTTTTTTTAACTAACACAAGTTTGTCTTCGACACAACGTAGTGAAAGCATGAATGCTTTTTTTGATTAACTTCATTAACGAGTTTTGTAGAAAAGTATGATATTTCTATTCGCCGGAAGTATGAGAAGGAAAGCCAAGCTGATTTCGATTCATTTGACAAATTAATTCCATGCCGCTAAGAGTATCATTTAGAAGAACAAATGCATGATGCCTACACGGCCACCATGTTCAGACGTTTCCAAAAGCAACTTGGGGACACTTTTTACTGTGAAATCACATACTCCTGTAGCGACAATGTTGTCCATAACCATATTGTAACACAGTGGTTCACAAACAAGGAAACTAAGCAATCCTTCCACAAGTTATTTCATGTCACTTTTATTGAGGAGAGCTTGACGGTGGAGTGTATATGTGGCTTGTTTGTAACTGAAGGCATTTTATGTTCGCACACCATATGTGTTTTGAAGCACTGATACGTGGATGAACCACCCCAAAAGTATATCATAAATCGTTGGCGTAAAGATCTGTGGCATCCTTATTGCTCTGTACAAGATTTTTCACCTTTGGTTACTCGTAAGGATGTCATATCCAGACACGAGGACCTACTACGGCGATGTGTTTCACTGGCAGAGGTTGGTATCTAAACTAATTGATGATGCAATTGGAAAGCTTCAATCCAAAGTTCCTATTACCCAATATGGAACATGTGTTGTTTGATACCATTTCCTTTTTCGATGGGTAACTGTCTTTGCCTGGACATACATAAACGGTATCAAACAGCTGGACAATACATATTTGTCTTGTATCATCACTTATCCAGACATATATCACCAAACCTTTTCCAAATCAGTATGAGGTCTGAAAGTATATATGGTGTCTACATTTATCATCTGGATATAGATTAACAAGAATTGCTGGACATGTTAGGAAATATCTAGATATACACTTATTCAAATATAGGTTTGACCACGATATATCGTAATCAAATTCCTGGATATCCAGAGATTCAGATATATGTTCGTAATATGTCCACCTACCAAAACTTTTATCATCACTATTCCAGACAAAAATTGCCCTACGCTTCTGCTTGCTGGCCATGTTAAACATGTCTGGACATAAAATGTATAAATTAAAAAGAGATTTCGTCATCAAACTTATGAACAACCATGCTTTTTTGAGATACATGTTCACATGTCTACGTGTACAAAATATGTTTGATAAACATTTTGCAAAGAAAATATTTTTGTCAGGACATACATAGATGGTATGAAACATCTGGACATATACAATTGTCTTGTATCATCACTTATCCAGACATATATCATCTATGTGTGGGAGGATGTCTAGAGGTATAGGGTGTGCAGACATACAAATTTATTGGCGATAGTCAATAATTGTCTTGTGGCGACATATGTGCAGACATATACAAAATTATTGGCGACGGCCAAACATGTCAAGAAATATTTGGATATCTAGTTATTCGGTAGGTTGGTAATCTGTCTGGATACCATTTTCCTTGTTCGATGGGTAACTGTCTTTGTCTGGACATACATAAATGGTACCAAATAGCTGGACAATACACAATTGTCTTATTTCATTACTTATACGTATATCACCTAACCTTTTGTAAATCAGTATGAGGTCTGAAAGTATATAGAGTGTATACATTTATCATCTGGATATAGATCAACAAGACAATTGCTGGATATGATTATTTGCGACAAATTGATGTATCCCGTTTAGATTTGCTGGACATGTTAGGAAATGTGTGGATATCCAGTTATTCGAATATAGGTTGGTAATCTGTCTGGATACCATTTTTCCTTTTTTGATGGGTCCTTGTCCGGACATACATAAACAATACCAAACAGCCAGACAATACACAATTGTCTTCTATCATTACTTATCCAGACATATATCACCTAACCTTTTGCAAATCAGTATGAGGTCTGAAAGTGTATATGGTGTCTACATTTATCATATGGATATAGATCAACAGGATAATTGCTGGATATGATTATTGGCGACAAATTGATATCTGCCGTTTAAATTTGCTGGACATGTTAAAAAATATCTGGATATCCACTTATTCGGATATAGGTTGATAATATGTCTTTACCTACCAAAAATTGTATCATCACTATTCCACAATGCATCGCCCTACGCTTGTGCTTTTTGGACATGCCAAACATGTCAGGACAAATGCATAAATCCAAAAGAGATGTTGTAATCAAATTTCTGAACATGAATCGTTTTGGGCATACATGTTCATAACATGTCTACATATAGATACCATGTTTAATAAACATTTTTTTCAAAATATACCTTCTATGTATTCATCTGTTTGGGTCTACATTAACAAGTAAAAATCTATTGGTAGTTACACAAAAAAGTCAGACAATATACGATATGGACAATCACCCAAAAAACCAGATATTCACACTTTAGATTGTCCCAAAAAACAAGACATTCACACTATAATCAGCAGAATCAGAGTCTTCTTTTCCTTTCTTATATATTTCGAAATCTTCCTCCCAAAATTTGTACATTTCCCTACCCCAGGCAATGCTATGTAGTAACTCCCCATCCTCTACAGCTGCCAACAATGCCTCATCGATGGTTCGGTTCGATCGTGCAAATAAATACTGCGCAAAGAAGAACAAAATCAACATCCTTACGAAATCGTTATGTCTTCTGGTTTGTCACTTTTGATGAGTTCGCCTATGTGTCCAGCTATAGTATTGACATAAATGTCCAAGTGTTTGAAATATTTGGGCTTTAGGTATGTGTACTTTAATCCCCAGTCTAGTGCTTCTCCCTCTAACGTCCCCATGATCAGTTTGAATTCCCGATCATTTACTGGCATCTTCTTCCAGCCAATCTGAAAAGTCTTCGCTTCTCGGTCAAATACGTCCACCATCTCAACAAATAGTCTACGATCAGGTGACGATACTTGTAGATCATATAGGAAGTCAAATGGGGTCTCCATAAATAGCTTCTTTTGCTCCGTACTTATATTGTCGAGGTAGGTCTGAGTCTTTGTGATTGTGCATCTTGTCCTGGCATCTTTCGGATCACCTGTCAAATAGAATGATTTAATAGAGTGAGGAGATCTAATATAATGAAATATGTCTGCAATATCATTCTATTAAATCTCGGATATCAAGACATAACACAACATTTTGATCTACATATTATAGATTACATTATGAGATACAAAAATTTCAGTTATTAAATGTTATAATGAAATACCGACATAACTTCCGAGAATAACATATTTCATTATCCAAATATAACAAACATATATAATCCTAACAAATATAACAGACATACATAAATATTCCATCGAGTGCGTTCACAAGTCCAGATATAATAGAGATAACATATACAACAGATTCCATAGATTACATTTGACAAAATATCCAGATATAATAGAATCCAGACAAACTATCCAGACGTAATTATCCATACAAATATGGACTTTCACAAACTAAACATGTTCCAGACAAAACTACTAAATATCTACACACAAGTATCCAGACAAATAATTACTTACACAAACTAAACATGCTCCAGACAAAACTATTACTTATCCAGACATATAGGACTATTAAATATCTAGACTTACTTTTTATATTTGCATAGTTATATCTCGATTTGATAACACACCGACATGTGTGATCAAATCTAGATATAACTATGCAAATATAAAAAGTAACAATAGTAATGGCAGATATTGTCAAATTTAAATCACCCGATGACCAAATGTTAACAGAACTCTAAATGTCCAGAAATTTCCAAAATGCGAGCTTCATTTACAGAGAACTTTCTCCTTTTGAAACTCAAACAATAAAATTCCATACATATCTATCAACAAAATGCAAGCTTCATGTCCAGAGATCGTTCTCCTTTTCAAATTCACACAATAAAATTTCATACATATCTATCAACAAACCATAACTTCAAAATAACAAACAAGAGTTATATAGTTAACAAGGAAAACCAACCTATGATTCCTTCTTCTTGAGTCATCGTAACCTTCGAATGGAGAAACCGTGCATGTGGGCCTGAGCAGGAGTGACAAGGATGAGTGGGGATGTGGACTTTAGGGGGAGCGTCGGTGCTGGTGTGGAGAGGGAAGGAGAAGTTGCCGTCAGTTAGGGTTTTTGGTGGACCACAATCGCGGGAGGAAATGGTGTTTCTTCGTTCAAATGTGTTTTTGTCCGCCCAAGTATGATTTGACGTGAGCCATCAGACGTCGAGCAACCGTTGAACAATTACGTTTGGTTAATTTCCACAAAAGTCCTCTTCGTTTCGTGATATCTTTTGGGTGGGTTTTTTGCCAAAACGACCACGTCCACTACCATACTATTTTGGGAGCCCAATATGGAGCCCAATTTAGAGCATGCGTATCATTACTCTTACAAGTATAAGCTAATGTACTACATATAAGGAAATTTCTGATATATCTATTCATACAAAAGGAAGAACTATTTGTTATATTGGTTTCTCTTGATATATCTTCTGTCATATTGGGAAAAATTAATTTGTGATTTATTCCTTTCTTTTTTTGGCCACAACCATATTTGGAATTTGTGATCACATCCGGATTACAAAACTAACCCGGCCAATCCGCCTCTTGTTTAAAAGAAAATTCATCCAAGAAAACGAAAATACGTGAAATTAGAGCCATCATCCATTTTTAAATATTTTTCACAAACACTACGAAAATACACAGTTAAAACAGGTAAATAACCATATCAATCACAATTGTTTCCAAAAGTAGGTTATATATCCAAATATTCAAGATCGAAACTTAGTTATTACGTGGGAAGGTGTTAGGCCCCCTCGTTGGGTCTGCCCCCTTCTTAGGTAGCACCACATTTGTTTGTCAATAACAATTAGACACATTCAGTATTAGTAAATTTCTGATTCAGTTTCTTCACATTTAGGTGTTAATCTTTTAAACAATTGATCACTTTATTACGAAACCTTCATTCAGTTTGTAATTTGTATGCGAACTTGAGATATTTCAATGTTTGGCAAATACTTTTTCATTTTACTTGGAATGTTCGGGTAACGAATATTCAACTTAAATTGCACATTGGAGGTAAATGGGTGTTGAGAAGGGGATGTAGGCGTGCTATGGATTTTAAAGAAGTGGAGGGATGGTTTTGATCGAAGACCTGAATTTTAGTGATCTTAAGAGGTGGACAAAGAATTTTGTCGAAGTTGGTGTGAACCAAGCATTAAGAATTAATTACATGCTTCCTCATCCTAAGATAAGAGTATCAAACCACATCTTCAGATGTTGATTTAGAGGAAGTTATACTATCCACTAATCCGAATAAGGCTGAGCATCGGTCCGGACCCGGATGCTCTCCGGGGTCCAGACCGAAGACCAGATCGGTCAGATTCGGTCCGGACTGAACCCGTACTGATCGGTCTGGTCCGGTACAAAATCCAGACCGGATCGGATTTTTGGGGGAAAAATTGGGTTTTGGACCGCGTTCGGACCGAACCGGGCCGAAACCCAAACCCGTCCCAGGGTCCAGATCGGAACCCGGACCGAAAAATGCTCTCCTCTAAATCTGAAGATCGAGTTGTGCATCTTTGGGAGTGTAGAAAAATTCTCTACGCCTATCAAAGTTGGTGGTCCTCATTACATGGAAATGATAGCAATATGGAGGAACTGTGTGCAGTTAAACCATTCCACCTTATAGATTCATGTTCCGGTAGTAGAAGTGTAGATCAACCTGAATGTCAAATTGTTCCTGTATCAGAAAAGCAACCTTAAGCCACACGTATTAGACTACAGGAACCACAATGTCTAGTTGAGCCTCCAAGAAGCTTGGCCATGCAAAATGAAAAAGTCGAAAATGAAAGACTTCGAAGAAAGTTTGCCAGTGGAAGTCGTAAGAGGAGGTCGATGGGCGTCCAAAATGACAAGGCCACAATAGAGGATCGTGACGATGTTGACATGGATGTTGCTTGGGAGTCTGATGAAGATGGACCTAGTTATTGTCGAGATGGATGGTCATATGGGTGATCATTGATTTCATTGTTAGGACCAAGACCACTCTCCCTGGTATACCCAACCCATGAATCCTGGGGTGCCTCAAACAAATGCCCAACATGATTGGGACAATTTTAATTGTGTGGCTGAACAGTCTTCAGATTGGGGTAATATGAGAGAGGCACCAACTGCCTGACCATCATCTATATGTGTCAGATCATATGTTGGTGAACAAACTGAGTCATTACCAAAAACTTTGGCCTCTTTCGTACGTGCAGTAGACGGTATGACTGGATCATTGGTTCGAGAAGCCACATCAGATGACCAGAGTGGTTTAAGTTGTCAGGTGTTCGAAGAGTGTTCGTATGTTCCTCTTGGACCCGATTATGATAATGTTTTCCCCAAAGTACTCATTATGACCCATACGCATTCGCGTATAACCTAGGAAAGACATATTCATCGAGAAACTATGAAAATCTTCAGTATCATACAATGTGCTCACCCTAGTATCTTCCTTCCAAATACCCAAAAGTCTACCAACACCTAACTACCAATCATTGAACTCATTCGCCGCCCATGAACACCCAACCCAAAAAATTCCAAAATTCTTATTTGGGCATCATAGTTGACCCCCGACTTGATTCCTTACGACAAACCCTCCAAATTTTCATGCAAACCACTCAAAAATTGATGAAGTCCAACTTCAATTCCTTGCAAACTCTGGAAATGCAAGTAAGTCAAATGACAGAATAATTAAGTGAACGCGAGGAGGGTGACCTTTCTTATCAACTTGAGGATCCATCTTCTGTTATAGAACCACCACCATATCCACAAAATCAAAGCACAATCTTTCAAAGTCAAACTCCTAGTTAGTATGTGGGAATTGGGGTTTCCATTCATGATCACTTAGTGGAGGATTCGATCCAATTTGAGAATAATATTGACCAACTTGATTTTGGGTTGGCACAAGATTGTGCCTTATCTTTTTTTCCTAATTGATCGTTTTAATTTACCACAAGTGCACGGTGTCGGTGAAGGCGCGACAAGTACGGGTCATACAACAAGGAGTTGTACGCGTTGTTGTTATCACCATACTCAAATGGGAAGATAAATAGATGGAGAGATTTAGGCTAAGCTAACTAAACTAAGATAGAAGAAAACAATCTAACTAAACCCCTTGGAGCGGAGGTGCAATAGTGAGGTGTGTGTGCATGAGAGTGTTGATGGTGTTCGTTTTAAATAGCACAAGTGCACGACGTCGGTGAAGACGTGACAGATACAGGTCGATCCACAGGGAGGTGTGTTGACTATGGTTCTTCCGAAGGCAAGTGGGAAAAGAGGAGAAGAAGTTGTTGATTATGCTAACGACACTAAACTATGAATGAACTAACAATTTTACTAAACCCCCATGGAGTGGAGGTGTGTAGGTATGTGTGTGTGAGTGGGTCTTCATTTCAATTAGGAATCTAATGTAGAATCTAGTGTAGAATCTAAGTGTAGGATATACACCACTACATGGCAAACCATGAACATGCATATCTCACATGAAGTTGATGTTGATTTTGGATCATCAAGCATGCAACAAGTACCAAGTGTGGCCATTAGAACATCAATCAATCCTACATACAACCTAAATCATTCATGTGAATGTGCACCAAACATGGATCCATACATAACAAGCCATTCCCATCAAACCATTATGAGCAACAAGATAAACTCTAAAGCTAGCATGAGATAAGTACCTAGTGTGGACATTATCCCGTCTAATACAAGTTTAAGCATGCTACAAGTATAGATATGCATTAAGCATATGAAATGACAAAAATAAAATTACCCAACACTACCACATAATCTACATTACCTCCACCCTATCGGGGGATGGAACTACTCACTACTCATTAAGAAAAATGAAATTAAACTAAGTATGCAAATATTGAAAAGAGAGAATATAAAACTAACAAAACATTCTTTATTGCTCACTCACCTTACAAGTAGCCTCTCTCCACCAGAGTTTTGCTCCAAGGCTTTACTCCTAGTAGAGAGAATGGCCACCAAGAGAGGAGATGTATTACAAAGGAGAAGGAAGAGTTCTATTAATAGCCATAGAAAAAGGTAACCCGGGACAATCCCCCAGTAGGGGACTAAACGCATACCAAATATAGCATAAAACACCTTAATACACATCCAATAGAAGACAGGTCGGATCCGGAGCCAAATGGACCACCAATTGGCGTTTTGGATCTCTTGGATCCGGCCCAATTTCTTATGACTTCTTAGTAGCTTCATTTCTTCTGTTGGAGTGCACCCTAATCGGTTGTGTGAGGTGCGACCCGAATTCAATTGCCAAAATACTCCTCATGATGGTGTGGAGTGCTTGATTTTGCTAATTGGTCCTTTTGGATTTGCATCTGGGTCCTTCTCTCTTGCATCTCAGTCCATAAGTCTTGCAACGTAGTCATTTTCCTTGGTTTTAAGTCCTTTTTGAGTCTCTTCTTCTCAAACATGTTTATTCCTGAAACTTAAACATAAAACTCGTTACGTAGCATTGATTAGGCTAAAAATAAAGGATATAAGACACAAATATATGCATGATATGATGTCAATCAAATACCCCCACACCTAACTTTTGCTAGTTGTTGAACGTTTTATATTAAACCGCAAGTGCACGACGTCGGTGAAGACGTAGCAAATACGGGTCATCCACAGGGAGGTGAGCAGCCTCTCGTTTGCACGAAATCAAGTGGCAAAAATAGGGAAGAGAGTTTGATTATCCTAATCTACGCTATACTATACTACGAAGTAACGCATGCATAAACGAACAACAAATGATGAACTAAAACTTAACTAAGAACGAAGTAAGTGTGCTGGAATTCAGAAATGGAAAACCCCTAAGGGGTGGAGTGAGTGCACACATGCAAAGAGGTGGGTGTTGAACACATTCTTTAAGCACAAATAAAGGTAGTATTTTCATGCATAGGAAGTGTCTAAATGTTATGGCAAAACCTATCAATCCATTCACTAACCTAGTTGATTACATTTACATACACAAGCTGGTTATTTCAGAACCTAAACAAGCATGAGAGGTGTCTAATAATTTTGGCAAAACTCATCAAGTCATAAGTTCTATCCTAAACAAGCAAGAATACATTCATGTTTTATCAACACATTGTATATAAAGCATTCATTCCATTCTCTTTTGCATGTATGAACATCAACTCCACCCCCCAAAGGGGATGGACTACTCACTACACATTAAACTAAGCTACTAAAACTAATGAAATGAAATTAAACTAAGTAAAACAAGCAACATGAAACAAATAACATAATAAAGAAACTTTTATTAAAATGACTCACAATTCAAGTAACATCCTCCTACTTTAGTGTGTGCTTCAAGGCCTCACTTCAAGTAGGAAGAGTAGCCACTCAAAATGTGAAGTGATTACAATAGAAGGTTAAGAGTTCTATTTATAGCCATAGAAAAAGGTAATCTGGGACAATCCCCCGGTATGGGACTAAACAAATACCAGAAATAGAATAAACACCCTCTAATAAATGTGCCCGTGAAGTTTTAGCGGATCCAGAGAGATCCAGACCGCCAATTGGCGGTCCATAAGCTTTGGATCCGGCTGGAATTTGTTGTGGGCTTTTCTGGATTTCTTTGTCGGTCTTTGATGCATATACTTTTTTTATTGGAGCTTCGACCCGAATCTAATTGCCAAAATACTCCCCATGATGGTGTGGAGTTTTCTATTTTGCTCTTTGGTCCTTTGGTCTTACGTTCAGGTCCTTCTCCTTTGCATCTTAGTTCCCAGGTCTCACAATTCAGTCTTTTTTCCCTGCTTTTGGGTCCTTTTATGCTTCATATCTTCAAACCTATTTATTTCTGAAATTCAAACATAAAACTCGTCACATAACATTGTTTAGGTGAAAGATAATGGATATAAGATACAAATGTAAGCATGAAATGATGTCAATCACTAGTCCCGAGCAAAAATAAGGAAGAGAAAAATGAAAGAAAAAAAAGCATACGTAAAACAAGGAAATCCTAACTCACTTTTGTAGGAATCATGGTTTCACTTAGCACGTGCAACAAGACGTTAAAACTTCTTGTCTCCAAGGAGGAGGAGTGTTGTCTCTTGAGGGTTTTCAGTGGATATACCTGTAGGATCGTGTGGGTTATGGGTCCACAATTATGGCTAATCGTAATTCTCTACTTGATTAAGCAATCAAATGCGCAGCGGAATAAACAAACAAAAGTTAGAGAAAGGAATAATACAAACCACAAGAAGTCAGGCGATTTTTATAGAGGTTCGGAACCTCACCCGGGTCCTAGTCCTCTCTTGCAAGCTACACTCGGATCACCGAGCTCCGCTCACAACTTCACTAACCACTCCCCTTTCCGGGCCGGGAGAGAACGCCTTTACAATCTTCAAACTCGCGAACAACCCTCGCCGAGCTTGGCTCCTCCTCTTACAATCCGAGAGGGATGCTTCGGGCTTTCACCGAAACCTTTACTCTTCTTTGACAGCAACAAACTTGAGTGGGACAATCACTCTCTAAACTTGAGCACACTTGAGAAAGATAACAATTGATCTTAAGTGTGGAAATTGAGGCTTGGAGTGTTTGGAATGATCTCTCTAATGTAGGAAGCAAATATGTGTAGGAGAGTTGTGTTAAAATGTGTTTTACAACTCTTTATATAGGTATTAGAGAGAATAGATCCGTTTGGGTTGATTGGGTGAGTGTTAGTGTAGGATACATAAAACAGAAACTCGTAGCATCCAATTCTGAGTTAATTCGGTTGACCGCATCGGGATGAACAGTCGACCATTTGGCAGATTTGAACTCAGTTCGGTCGACCGGTTAGGTAATGGTCGACCGCCCAACGCTAAGATTCAGGTACACTTAAGGATCGGTCGAACACCGAATAGGGTTCGGTCAACCGATTTGAACCAGGCACTTTGGGGTTGACAAACAATGATCTATTCGGTCGACCGAGCTAAGGTCCAGCGGTCGACCGATTTCGTCCAGGGGATTCGGGTTTGTCAAGAGATGGGCATTCGGTCGACCACACAAGGTCCTCGGTCGACCGATACATGAAAAAGTATATGAGGTATTTTTGGTTTAATACGAATACAACCGTTGGGTATATACGACAAAACAAACAGTTGGAAAAATAAGTTCAAACGGTCGACCGAAATTGTATGCACGGTCGACCGAAACGGGGCAGTGAAAACAAAAACTGGATAATTGATCCTCCAGTCGACCGAAAGTGGGCAGGCAGTTTGGGTTCTGGTTTAGTGTTTTCCGGTCTAAGTTTGGGTGATCTATTGAAGTCCAAATTACGTAAAATTTCGTGTGTGACTTCTATAAGGAACCTAGTGTGTGTTTGCGTTGATTTTAGCTCAAGTATGCTTAATTTACACAAGTTCCTAAGACTCAAAGAAAATACAAAATACATGTCTTCAAAAGAGCTTGATTACCTGTCTTGACTTGATTTTCCTTTCTTCCTTGAGTCTTGATCACTTGTAGATGTTAGTACAAAGCAATATATATGCAATGCAATATGTGTGCTACTCTACATGATCATAATTAAGATTAGGTTGATTAAATCATCAAAACATAGATTAAGGCCAAAAAGCCAACAATCTCCCCTTTTTTGATAATGGCAACCTATATCTTGACTATATCTTAATACATGGAATTTTTATAAGTAAACTATGCATATAAATGCTCCCCCTATGGATGTGCATAGTTTTTGTTCAATTTAACTCAAATTCCAAGTTTTACCCCCTTAATTAACTCTCCCCCTTTGACATCCATAAAAAAATGATATTTATATAAGAAAATATATACGATTGAAGTTCAATGTGGATGTCTTGTAATGAAGTTGCTCCCCCTAAATTTTGCACTTCATTACTCTAATAAAATGATATTCAATAAGCTCCCCCTATCGATATGAATATGATTTGTCAATTAAGTTTATTTCTATTTCTCCCCTATTAACATCAATCTAATACTACAATTAAGCATGTGATGTTTTCATTTCCTCTATTTACATCCATTTAAAAAAATTGACTCTAAACAATGGATGTTATTCATGTTGGCTTTTTGGCCTTAATATATGTTTTGATGATTTAATTAACCTAATCTTAATAATGATCACGTAGAGTAGCACACATATTGCATTGCATATATATTTCTTTCTGCTAACCTCCACAGGTGATCAAGACTCAAGGAAGAAGGGAAAATCAAGTCAAGACATGTAATCAAGCTCTTTTGAAGACATGTATTTTGTATTTTCTTTGAGTCTTAGGAACTTGTGTAAATTGAGCATACTTGAGCTAAAATCAACTTATACACACACTAGGTTCCTTATAGGAGTCACACACGAAATTTCACATAATTTGGACTTCAATAGATCACCCAAACATAGACCGGAAAACACTAAACCTGAACCCTAACTATCTGCCCACATTCGGTCGACCGTAACATGCCGTTCGGTCGACCGAGTGATAAATTGTCCTGTTTGTATTTTCACTGCCTCGTTTCGGTCGACCGTGTTTTGACTTTCGGTCGACCGTGTGAAACTTTTTTTTTCCGACCGTTAGTTTTGTCGTATATACCCTGTAGTCGTATTCGTATTAAACAAATTATACCCCAAATACATTTCATGGATCGGTCGACCGAGGACCTTGATCGGTCGACCGAATGACTGTCTCTTGACAAACCCAAATCTACTAGAGGAAATCGGTCGACCGCTATACCTTAGCTCGGTCAACCGAATCGATTATTGTTTGTCTACCCCAAAGTGCCTGGTACAAATCAGTCGACCGATTCCTTTGTGGAGTTCGACCGATCACGTAAGTGTACCTAAGTCGTAGTGTTGGGCGGTCGACCGTTACCTAACCGGTCGACCGAACTTAGTTCAAAACTGCAAAACGGTCGACCGTTCGTCCCGATTCGGTTGACCAAATTTACTCAGATTTGGGTCCTGCAGATTTCTATTTTGTGTATCACACATCAATTCACACCCAATCAATCCCAACGGCTCTATTCTCTCTAATGCCTATATAAAGAGTTGTAAAACACATTTTAACACAACTCTCCTACCACTACTTGTCCAATACATTAGAGAGAAACCCAACACACTCAAAGCCTCAAACCTTCCACACTTTAATCACAAATCCAATCTCATTCAAGTGTGCTCAAGTTTAGAGAGTGTGTTCCACTCAAGTTTGTTGCTGTCAAAGTGAAGTAAAGGTTTCGGTGAAAGCCCGAAGCATTCCTCTCGGATTGTGAGAGAAGAAAGTCAAGCTCGCGAGGGTGTTCACGGAGCTTGTTTTGTAAAAAGCGTTCTCTCCCGGCCCGGAACGGGGAGTGGATAGTGAAGACGCGAGCGGAGCTCGAAGTGTCGAGCGGAGCTTGCAAGAGAGGACGTAGGCGGTGGCCGAACCTCTGTAAAAACCCCCGTGTTCCATTGTGGTTTGCATATTCCTTCCCTACTTGCTTGTTCGTTTTAAATTCCGCTGCATTTATCTTGATTGTTTAAACGAGTGGATAATTAGGGATAAAAGTGATTAGTATAACCGACCCACACGATCCTACAATTCAAGCATTTTAAGATTTGCAATGAATGATTAATGATATGTCAATTAAGCATGTATCCTAGACTAGAACAAATTTGATAGAAAATTTAGATGATAAAAGAATTATACCAACTTGAATCTTGAATTGGTTTTATCCTTCATTCGGTGATGTAACCGGTTTTCAATTTGACTCTTTAGCTCGCCCGGTCACCACCGATTTCTTCCTCAAGCACCTACAAGTGTAGATTTAGGTACCCAAACAATTTTGGGTCCTTGAATGTTAGCTTTGGGAACCCAAACCATTTTGGTTTTAGGAGCCCACACATTTGAGGAAGTATGCTTTACAATTAAGTGCTTTCCATTTAAAGTTGTATAAGATGGATGGTTTTTCAATTGAGCATTGTATCCTAAACCATGTTTTTGCAAAGATTGTCTTTGACTCCCTAATAGCATGTTAAGCATCTTAGTTCCATTTGTGAACTTTTCTAGATCTTTTCTTAATTGCACATTGCAAGCATGAAGATCTAATTGTTCAACATCTATAGGTGTTTCTTTTAACTTGTCAAGAGTTGATGCATTAGTTTCAAGTTTAGCAAGCACCTCATTCTTCTCATTCATGATTAGTTCAATTTGGCATTTGAGATCATTTATTTGCTTTCTAGCATTTTTGTTCTTTTCACAAATAATCTCATATTGTTTGACTAAATCATGAAATGCATTTTGAAGTTCCTCATGAGAATATGTTTCTTCTTTGGAACAAGAACTATCACTAGCATATGAATTAGGTGAGCAAGAATGTGATCTACTAGAGTAAGCGTTAGAGGATACCTCACTTCCTTCATCTTGAATTGCCATGTAGCACATATGTGCATATTCCTTTGTTGATGAAGGTGCGGTTGATTTGGATGATGATGAAGACGATGAATCGTCCCACGTAGCCTTGTGAGCTTCCAACCTCTTCTCCTTTCTCTTACTCCTCTTATTTTCTCTCCTTCTCTCCCTTCTCTCATTTTTCTTCTCCTTCTCTTTTCTCTCATTTTCACTCTCCTCCTTCTCCTTCTCTTTTTCTCACTTCTTCTACCTCTTCTTTCATTCTTTTCTCCCTTATCATTCTTGAGGTATTTGAAGAAGTCTTTGGGTAGGACTTCAATGTCCTCATCTTCTACACTCCTCCTTGGCTGGTCAATATTTGCATGTATTCCCAAGGTTGGTTTGTTCAGGGAGGCTTCCTTCTCCTTTCGATGGTTAATTTGGAGCTCATAAGCCATGAGATTTCCAATTAACTCCTCCATCTTGAGTTGGGAAAGGCCGTGTACTTCTTCAATTGCGACCACCTTATCTTCCCAATCGTGGCTTAACGACCGGAGGAGTTTTCTTGTCATCTCTGCTTCATTTAATTTTCTTCCAAGAACCAAAAGAGAGTTAGTGATATCGATGAAGCGAGTGTTCATTTTGCTTATGTATTCACCGATTTGCATAGAAAATATTTCATATTTATTCCTAAGGAGACTAATGCGGGTTTCCTTAGTTTTGCTATCCCCCTCATGATGCATTTGCAATCTATGCCAAATTTCATATGCACTTACACAACCCTTAATCCTATTATATTCACCCTCATTAAGGCAACAATACAAGATGTTCATGATTTTCGAATTCATTTCATTTTCTTTCATTTTGGGTCTTGTAAGTGAATCTAATTCATCTTCATTTGGGGGGGTGTATGGATTTTGAAGAAACAACCAATACTTTAGGTCATTTGAAATTAGGAAGATTTTCATCCTATTTTTCCAATAATCATAGTTTGACCCATTAAGCAAATGAGGTCTAGTGGTGCATAATCCTTCTATGTGATTAGATGTAGAAGCCATTGCTAAAAAATACGGTTAAGTAAATGATTTAGCTCACAAGGCTCTGATACCAATTGTAGGATCGTGTGGGTTATGGGTCCACGATTATGGCTAATCCTAATTCTCTACTTCATTAAGCAATCAAATGCGCAACAGAATAAACAAACACAAGTTAGAGAAAGGAATAATGCAAACCACAAGAAGTCGGGGGATTTTTATAGAGGTTCGGCACCCCACCCGGGTCATAGTCCTCTCTTGCAAGCTCCGCTCGGATCACCGAGCTCCGCTCAAAACTTCACTAACCACTCCCCGTTCCGGGCCGGGAGAGAACGCCTTTACAATCTTCAAACTAGCGAACAACCCTCGCCGAGCTTGACTCCTCCTCTTACAATCCGAGAGGGATGCTTCGGGCTTTCACGGAAACCTTTACTCTTCTTTGACAGTAACAAACTTGAGTGGGACAATAACTCTCTAAACTTGAGCACACTTGAGAAAGATAAGGATTGATCTTAAGTGTGGAAATTGAGGTTTGGAGTGTTTGGAATGATCTCTCTAATGTAGGAGGCAAATATGTGTAGGAGAGTTGTGTTAAAATGTGTTTTACAACTCTTTATATAGGTATTAGAGAGAATAGATCTGTTTGGGTTGATTGGGTGAGTGTTAGTGTAGGATACATAAAACAGAAACTCGCAGCATCCAATTCTGAGTTAATTCGGTTGACCGCATCGGGATGAACGGTCGACCGTTTGGCAGTTTTGAACTCAGTTCGGTCGACCGGTTAGGTAACGGTCGACCGCCCAACGCTAAGATTCAGGTACACTTAAGTGATCGGTCGAACACCGAATAGGGTTCGGTCGACCGATTTGAACCAGGCACTTGGCGGTTGACAAACAATGATCTATTCGGTTGACCGAGCTGAGGTCCAGCGGTCGACCGATTTCGTCCAGGAGATTCGGGTTTGTCAAGAGATGGGCATTCGGTCGACCACACAAGGTCCTCGGTCGACCGATACATGAAAAAGTATATGAGGTATTTTTGGTTTAATATGAATACAACCGTTGGGTATATACGACAAAACAAACGGTTGGAAAAATAAGTTCAAAGGGTCGACCGAAATTGTATGCACGGTCGACCGAAACCGGGCAGTGAAAACAAAAACATGATAATTGATCCTCCGATCGACCGAAAGTGGGCACGCAGTTTGGGTTCTGGTTTAGTGTTTTCCGGTCTAAGTTTGGGTGATCTATTGAAGTCCAAATTATGTGAAATTTCGTGTGTGACTTCTATAAGGAACCTAATGTGTGTTTGAGTTGATTTTAGATCAAGTATGGTCAATTTACAAAAGTTCCTAAGACTCAAAGAAAATACAAAATACATGTCTTCAAAAGAGCTTGATTACATGTCTTGACTTGATTTTCCTTTCTTCATTGAGTCTTGATCACCTGTAGATGTTAGCACAAAGCAATATATATACAATGCAATATGTGTGCTACTCTACATGATCATAATTAAGATTAGGTTGATTAAATCATCAAAACATAGATTAAGGCAAAAAAACCAACAATACCCACAAAATCCTTACATCGATGCATTATTCAACCTAGCAGCATGACTCAATGGGCTTATCTTTATCGATCATTGGGTACAGTAATACTATGGGCTGACTCTCTATATGTATTTAGTCCACACACCTAGCCTAATGAATCATTCGTGCAAGTTAATTAAGGACTTAAGTGAAAGACATGGGAAACCTTAACATACTAAAGTGATACAAAGTGTAAAGTCCATTAAGGTTCTTATTTGCATTGCTATCTTTCTTCTTCTTTGTTTTTCATTTTTTCTTCTTCAAGTTGGTGTGTAATTCTCCCAGGGTCAGGTTTCGTGCATCATTGCCTATGAGGACTTACACTATTACGTACACCTTTCCCCACATCTCCACATAAGGCACTCCTTACCACCCATGTAACCAGAGTTCGAACGGTGCATCCCAAGTCAGATGACTCGAAAGCACCAGGCACTAAGTCCCCTCGGACCTAATTTCCCCAGTGATAGGAGTCGTACGAGAAGACAAAACTCCTACTCACTTATTTCTTATCTATACATGAACCAAAACCCCTTCACTTACAGTTTCACAAATGGAGTTTTAAGGGTCCTTGACTACAACAAACTTCCTTATATTAACAAACACGAATTATTCAACTCACTATGTTGAGGATGGACTTCTTTATTTGTTTGAGTACTAAAACCCTATGATTACTCTCCTCCTGAGGGAAAACCGGAGTGCATCCTAACGACTAGATAAGGCCTAAAGCCGGTATACTAGATATCCTAATGCATCAAGTTCAAGACAATTTTGGGAGCTTCCTTTTAATTTGACTCTCAACGGTTTTGCACTTGCTAAATACACGCAAAACCCACAAAACATTTTCTTTTGCAAACACACAAAGATTTTTGAAAGAAATGAAAATTTTAAAGCACTAGGCAAGCAAAAGAAGATAAGTCACCCAAAGATCATGGCAAGCAGATATATCGATATTAAATGCAACACCTAACATGACCCTAACAATGCACGCAAAAGAAAACAAAATCGGAAGAAAAGACTTGACTATGTACACACGTAAAACACCCCCCACACTTACTTCATGCATTGTCCTTAATGAATGCGAGCATGATACTACATGGATTTATGCATGAAAAAGAAAAGATCACATCAACTTGAAGCCCAAAGGGACGTTCATGATCATGCTGATGGACACAACTCTAATTTTCCATAAAACCTGTGAGAAACTTAAGAAGGGATACAAATACGTGAAAGACATGGGCCCCAAATAAACAAGGGTTGGAGCCCACAACAAGATATGCTCACTCATGGAGTCTTTTGTCTTTTTTTCTTGTTTTTTGTGTATTTTTTGTGTGTGTGTGTTTTTTTTAAATAACTTTGTACAAAAATGGGCTCCCATTTTCATTTGTCAAAGGACATCAAATGGGAGCCCGCCATCTCTCGAGCCAAAAATGCAATTACATAGGCTCACAAGATAAGAAACAGGAGGATTGCTAAGAGGTTTATGAACCAATGATGGCGGTTCATGCCTCTCAAAACCAGGGTCAGTGAAAGGAAATGGAAACAAATATGTTTCCACTCCACGACAGAGTTGAGGGTCATCAATGTATACCCTCCAACCAATATTTGGGTGCACCGGGATCATTTTATCCACACAAGGTGACACCGTGGACTTATTACCCAGATGACAAAGTCCAAACACAGAATTGCTTGACCACCTGACATCCTTATAAGCATTGTGGTCGTTTGATGCCTCTTGAGAATGTGAATGATAGGAGGCATGAATGAGAGGTGAATCTCTGTCAGGTTGTTTGAAATGTAGGGCATCATGTGGTTGATTCTCAACCCACATGGGATCCTCAACAGATATAGAGTGAAGAGTAGGTGACCCAGAGGCCACAAAACTGGTATCTTGTGGCTCAAAAGCCACATGATCGAAAGGATGTGGCTCAAAGGCCAAATGATCACAAGATAAGGCACATTCTTGTGCCAGCCCTGGTGAAACATCTTCACCACCATTATGATTTCCATCAAACAACTCTCTGAAATACTTGAAGGTGCCTTCAACTTCAATCTCAGCTGTGCCATGGATAAGGTTAACCCCTACAGGGACATCGAAGGCACCTGGCTTCTTGCCGATGGTGAAGATGTTGAAATTAGTACATTGACTACTCTATGTCAAGCACATCAGACCATTGCGACAATTGATCAAGGCATTGGAAGTCGCTAGAAATGGTCGCCCCAAAATAACAAGAAATTATCTTAGTGGGTTTGGCACAAGTTCAATATCCAAAACAAAGAAATCGACTGGATAAATGAACTCTCCCACTTTGATCAGAACATCTTCCACCACGCCCCTCAGTTTCTTCATGGACCTATCGGCCAATTGAAGAGTGGTTTTTCTTTGTTTGAGCTCTCGAAGACCAAGGCGGATGTAGACCGAATCTGGCAGAAGATTAACAGATGCACCAAGGTCCAATAAAGCTCGATGTATTGACACCTCACCAATCACACAAGAAATAGCAGGGCAACCAGAGTCCTTGTATTTGACTTCCGTGGGTTGTGCCAACAATGAACTCACATTAGTACCAAGGAAAGCTTTCTTGGGAACATTGGTTTTCCTCTTCTTAGTGCATAAATCCTTGAGAACCTTGACATAAGATGAAATTTGCTGAATCACCTCCAATAAAGGAATGTTCACCTTAACTTGCCGAAAGATCTCAAACATTTTTTCATGCTGATTAGAAGTTTTCTTTTAAGGCACTCAGGGAATGACGCCTTCGGGGCATAAGGGTCTTTCAAATGCTACTCCATCACAAATAACCTCAGAATTCTGGTCCATAGAAACATGAGTGGGGACCTCTAAATCTGATTCCTTCTACACAGGATAAGACAAGGGGACCTCAGGGTTTGGCCCCATTGTCGAAATAAATGTAGAAGGAACCTCAGGAAGAAGCTGCTTCTAAGAAGTATTTGTTGAGGGAACCTCGGGATCCCTCAACAAAAGGGGTGTAGGTCTCACCGCATGTCTATTTACACCAAGAGATGGTGATTGCAAGGAAGGCAACCCAATTTGGTTGTCCACCTCCTTACCAGACCTCAAAGTATGAATCACATTAAGTTGATGGGTCGGTTCAGAGGTAGTTTGAGAAACTGGTGGCCTTCCTTGAGAATGTGTACCGCGGGAATTGACCATTCTCACGTTCATGGAGCTGATGAGCCAACATGCTAACTTGCATTTTCAATGCTTTGACCGTGGAGTTATTGGCCGCAAGCATGGTTTGCCTGCTCTAGATGAACGCGTGAAGGGTTTATTCAAGAATGGAGTCCCCTGGGTCAACCCGCCAAGGTAGAGTCTTTCTAGAATAATCCGATGGTGAAACCTGAGCAGGTTGGTGAGTGTGGGGCTGAGACCTTTGATGTGGGGGTTGGTAGGTTGCCGATGGGCGTGGAGGGTGATAAGATGGAGATTGTGGTTGAGAGTGCGAGCTCTGACCGTGCCCCCCAAGAGAAGTTAGGATGGTTTCGTCATCCTAGGTTGTAGGAGTGACTATACGGGTCGTTACGAGGTCTCTATTTATACATTGCATTTGCATGCTCAGTATCACTTGGAGTGTAAGCACATTCCAAGTCATTATGTCATGTAAGTCCACACGTACTATACGCGGGAGTAGCGACCTGAGCTACAAGAGCTCGGTCCAACTCTAAACTCTCAATCCTACGTATGAGAGCAACAATTTTTGCGTCAGACGTGATAGTTGACTCAACTTGTTATGATCCAGCTCGACCAGAAGAGCTGGCGGCTAGTGGTTCTCTCATGGTGTCCCACTCAAAGGTACATTCAACCATTAATTGAAAGGTGTCCTATGCCTCATCGATGAGTTTCATTTGGAAATCACCCTCACATCAACTCCAACAATGTGCGGGTGTTGTAGTTGAGGCCCTCATAAACAATTTGGCACAACTGCCACAACTCAATTCCATGATGAGGGCATTGCAAGAGAAGGTCCTTAAACCTCTCAAAGAAAGCATGAAAATATTTGGTCTCAGTCTGATACATTTGATTTAACTGGTGTCATATCTGTTGAGTTTTCCTTTGAGGGAAAAATCTCTTCAGAAAAAAAGTCACAAAGTCATCCCAAGACCGAATAGAGCTCGCTGGGAGGCTGTACATCCATTTCTTCGCGTTATCCTTCAACGCGAAAGAAATCATCCTCAACTAGATTGAATCCTCGTCAAGCTGCTGAAGCTTGAACATGGACCATACCTCCTCAAATTCACATATAAAAATATATGTATCCCTCTTATTAGCAATGATCGTAGGAAGCATGCACATAATGAGGTTTCAGTTCATAGTTGTTCCCCCGAGCTGGTGGAAGAACTATGCAAGAAGGTTGCGTGGCTCGAACAGGATGGGTCCACTCCCACAAAGTCATCGGTCTATCCCGTCGAGCTAAAGGTGGTGGCGCACCAAAAACTCAATCCTGACCAAATCCCTCTTCCTCCCGAGTCGGAGGAGGAGGAGAAGGAGGTCTACGTGGTTGTGGGAGTGGACGGAGGTAATCCATGTATGGACCCCGGTCTCCCCCATCTCCATGAGACGACTCGGACTCACACTTCAAAGGAGCTCGAGGCAGAGATGGGCGATCACCTAGACCGTCCATCTTAGAAAAATGCACTCTCTCAAGTCGAGCGCTCTCACCAGAATGAGCCCAACCTTGCATAAAATGCTCAACTCGACTCTAAAATAACACACAACAGAAGGTGTAATTAGATGAGGAGACTATAACGAGGAATATAGAGGAGGAAAAGACTCAGATGAGAAAGGAGGAATCCTTAGAGCGAGCGCGGGTAATGGGAGAAGGTAGAAGCACACAAGCAAACAAGGCTCAAACAACTTATGGATGTAGGTCCTTAGGCTAGACGACGCCTAACTTCGAGGTCACACGGCCTCAACACACCTCACCTCCCTATAACAAAGACTACAAAGCCCAGCAACCGAGCCATGATCCAGAGATCTCGTCTCTCCTACTATCGATAAAGTGGGCAACGTTGATCAGGCTATGACGGTCGTGACCGGATCACTCTCTTAATGCGCCCGAGTCCTAGTGGCCAATGACTATTTGATTTTAGATTAAGGTTTTTAATTAAGAGTGATTTTGGGGCAAAGGAAAGTGTGATGAAATCCCCCCCCCCACCTTTTCTTGTATGGGACAACCCCTCCTTAGTAGCGTTTTGAGTCTCAATCTAGCAATCAACTCTCCAAACAAACGCTCACCTCACTCTTGTCCCGATGCACCTTACTAACTAATGCATGCATTAACCATGCATGAATAAGAGAATGGGTGAACGTACCTCACGCCAATAATCAACAACAAGAATGTAAAGAAAAGAAAAGACGAGCGCGTGCAAAGTCTACAACTAATGCATGACCTAGATGACAATCAATCTAATCTTTTGCTTTGAGTTTTAAGGTCCAAGTTGTATAGAAAGGGATTGGTTATGAATCTGGGGGCAAACTACAGGTCAAAACATGCCAAAGGAGCCCCAAATCACTATATTGAATGTAGAAATAACCATAAGAAAGTAGAGAGCAAACTGAGCTCACCAGACCTCCAGTTGGCGGTCCACCACCGCTGAGTGGCAGTCCAAGTGTCTGTTTTGTCCTCCAAATTTCTCCCAGTATCTTCCCTTGATGTTTAGATCTTCTGAAACACATAACAACTAAAAACAAAAAAAATTAAACCCACTCGAATCGTCCAAACCAGTGTCTCGACAGAACACCTCCCCGACAACGATGCCAAAAACTTGATGGTGTTCGTTTTAAATACCCCCAGTGCACGACATCGGTGAAGACGTGGCAAATACGGGTCGATCCACAGGGAGGTGTGTCGACTATGGTTCTTCCAAAGGCAAGTGGGAAAAGAGAGAAAAAGTTGTTGATTATGCTAACCACACTAAACTACGAATGAACTAACAATTAAACTAAACCCCCATGGAGTGCAGGTGTGTAGGTATGTGTGTGTGAGTGAGTCTTCATTTCAATCAGGAACAAGTGTAGTTTGTCTGGCATACAAGTAGAAGCTAGTGTAGAATCTAAGTGTAGGATACACAACACTACATGGCAAACCATGAACATGCATATATCACATGAAGTTGAGGTTGATTTTAGATTATCAAGAAAGCAACAAATAACTAGTGTGGCCATTAGAGAATCAATCAATACTAAATACAACCTAAATCATTCATGTGAATGTGCACCAAACATGGATCCATACACAACAAGTCATTCCCATCAAACCATTACAAGCAACAAGATAAACTCTAAAGCTAGCATGAGATAAGTACCTAGTGTGGACATTATCCCATCTAAGACAAGTTTAAGCATGCTACAAGTATAGATCTACATTAAGCATATGAAATGACACAAATAAAAGAACCCAACACTACCACATAATCTATATTACCTCCACCCCCATCAGGGGATGGAACTACTCCCTACTCATTAAGAAAAATGAAATTAAACTAAGCATGCCAGAATAGAAAAGTGACAATATAAAACTAACAAAACATTCTTCCTTGCTCACTCACCTTATAGGTATCCTCTCTCCACCAGAGTTTTGCTCCAAGGCTTTACTCCTGGTAGAGAGAATGGCCACCAACAGAGGAGATTTATTACAAAGGAGGAGGAAGAGTTCTCTTTATAGCCATAGAAAATGGTAACCCAAGACAATCCCCCGGTATGGGACTAAACACATACCAAATATAGCATAAAACACCTTAATACACATCTGATAGAAGACATGTCAGATATGGAGCCAAATAGACCGCCAATTGGCAGTCTAGAGCTCTTAGATCCGGCTCAGTTCCTTATGACTTCTTAGTATCTTCATTTCTTTTGTTGGAGTACACCCTAATCGGTTGTGTGAGTTGAGAACCAAATCCAATTGCCAAAATACTCCTCATGTTGGTGTGGAGTGCTTGATTTTGCTAATTGGTCATTTTGTATTTACATCCGGGTCATTCTCTTTTGCATCTCAGTCCATAAGTCTTGCAACTTAGTCATTTTCCTTGCTTGTAAGTTATTTTTAAGTCTCTTCTTCTCAAACTTGTTTATTCCTGAAACTTAAACATAAAACTCGTTACGTAGCATCGCTTAGGCTAAAAATAAAGGATATAAAACACAAATATATGCATGATATGATGTCAATCAGGTGTCCGACCATTAAGCATGTGTAAGAGTGTGTGTTTACAAGTAGAAGCTAGTGTGGAATCCAAGTGTGAAAACATACAATTACATAGTGTACATGACTAGGATAGGTTAACATGAAGTTAAGATCAACTTTATGGATTCTCAAGTATTCAATAAGCACCTAATGTGGCCATTAAAACACCAATCAATCCTAAGCATAATCTTAGTTCATTCAAGCAACACAAACCAAATGAAGCAACCATTCATTTTAAGTCAATTCCATCATCAAATAGAACCAACCATCACAAGCAACATCTCAAACATAGATCTAGCTTGAAGGGTTTTCAAGAACAGGTGATAGACTGCCAGAAGTGATTTTTGATCTCATCTAGACGAACCTGAGAGCAATCAGAATGTTGTAGTTCATTTCTCTATGGTCTGGTGCACCCCAATATGCAAGTCCGAGCCACGAGAGAAATTTGGGCACGTTTTGACCAACAAGATCCGCCAGCGCTGGATTTTCATCTGCCAGAGGTGGATCCAGTTCGTCTGATCTAGCACCCAATTTCTCTCAGAAACCTAAGTTCTCTATTTTACATGTGTGGGCACTCCAGGTCTGCTCGTTCAACCCCGTTTGATCTTAATTCCTCAATTACTTCTCAAGATCATGATAATGGGACATTTTTGCACTATAAATGTTTTCCATATGCTCAGGTTTCTTCGAATTTCATTTCAATCCTTCCTGAATTGCATATGGGTCCTTGAGAATGACAAGCAGGTCCAAGATGCTTCAATAAGGTCCTTTTTTGTTCCTTTCTCCTATTTATTACCTAAAACCTGAATCACATCAAACAAACACTCGAGTAACAAAAAATTGGGGTAAAATAAAGAATATATAGCATGAATGCAATGTATGATATGCTATTAATCAAATACCCCCCACACTTACCTTTTGCTTGTCCCGAGCAAAACAAAGAAAGAAAAAATATAAAAGAAAGAAAAAAACATACGAGAAACAGAAATTCTTAAATCACTTTCGTAGGAATCACGGTTGCACTTAACACGTGCAATAAGATGTTATACCACTTTGTCACCAAGGGGAGGAGTAGTGTCGCCTAAGGGTTTTCAGCGGATGTACTCACAAAATCCAAACATTGATGCATTATTCAACCTAATAACACGGCTCGTTGGACCTACTTTTGTCAATCATTGGACACGGTAATCCTACGGGTTGACTCTTATATGTATCATGTCCACACACGTAGTCTAGGAAACCATTAATGTAAGTTAATTAAGGACTTCAGTGAAAGATATGAGAAACCTTAATATCCTGAAATCATACGTTGTGTAAAGTTCACTATGGTTATAATTTTGTTTTGTTTTCTTTTCATTTTTTCTTTTCTTTTCTTCGGTATTTAATTCTCCTAGAGTCTGATTCCATGCAACATTGCCCATGAGGACTTATAGTATCACGTATACCTTCCCCAAATCTCCACCTAGGGCCTACCATCAATGTAACGGGAGTTCGGTCGCTGCATCCAAAGTTGGATGACTCGAAAGCACCAGGTGCTAAGTCCCCTCCGACTTAATTTCCCGAATGATAGGAGTCATGCGAGGAAGAGAGAACATCATACTAACTTATTCATTATCTATATATGAACTAAAATCCTTATACTTAAGGTTTCACAATAGGAGTTTAAGGGTTCCTAACTTCAACAAACTACCTTAAACTAACAAGCATGAATTATTCGACTCACTAGGTTCAGGGTGAACGTCTTTATTTGTTTGAATACTAAAACCCTATGATTACTCTCCCCCGAGAGAAAACCAGGTGTATCCTTACGACAAGATAAGACCTAAAGTCAGTGTACTATATATCTTAATGCATCATGTTAATTTTGATTCTGGGAGCTTCCTTTTTACTTTGCCTCTCAACGATCTTGCAAAACACACGCAAAACCCACAAAACATTTTCTTTCACAAACACATACATATTTTGAAAGAAATGGAAAAATTAAAGCATTAGGCAAGCAAAAGAAGGCAAGTCACACAAGGATCATAGTATAGTAAGATATATCAATGTAAAATGCAACACACTATCATGACTCTAACAATACAAACAAACGAAAACCAAAGAACAGAAAAAAAGACTCGACTTTGTACACAAGTAAAGTACCCCCTTACTTTATGCATTGTCCTAAATGAATGTGAGTATGCTACTACATGAATTTATGCATTAACAAGAAAAGAACTCACCAACGTGACACGCAAATGGAAGTTCATGGTAATACAAATACGTTAACAAATGGGACCCACATCCTCAAGGAGTGGAACTCACAACAACTTTTTTTTTGTATGTATGTACAAACATGAAATCTCAACCATTGAAATGGTTGAGTGCGAGGGAGGTCATGAAGGATCGTGACCTCCTCGACTTTAGTTGATGCCCCCTCCAAGTAAGGTTTGATGCATTGTCCATTAACTTTGAACATGTCCCCATTCCTTGGGTTTCAAATTTCAACTGCTCCATAAGGGAATACGATTTGCACAATAAATGGGTTTGACCAATGACTCTGGAGCTTACAAACAAATGAAACTTGGAATTCTAGAGAAGGCACTTTGGCCATAAATTCCTTTCAGATAATCATGTGAAGATGAAACATTTTGGCTCGAGACTTATGATTTTTTCCATTTTCATACACATCATTGCGCAGCACTTCCAATTCCACATTGTCAAGCTTATGTCGAGCCCCTGCTTGATCAAGATCCACATTCAAGTTCTTGATCACCTAGAAGGCACGATGTTCGAGTTAGATGGGTAGGTGGAAAGACTTGTCGTACACTACCTGATATGGGGACATACCCAAACTGGTCTTATACGCAGTGCAAAAATCCCACAATGCGTTGTTCAATTCGGTCTACCAATCTACTATCTTCTCAAGAATTTATTATCTTCTCAAGAATTTGCTTTAGTTGACGGTTAGAAATTTCAACTTGCCCATTAGTTTGTGGATGATATGGGGTCACAAGCTTGTGGGTGATCAAATACTTCCTTCAAAGGAGCGATTACAAAAGGGGGTGCCCTGATCACTAATTATGGTACGAGGTGTACCAAATCGTGTAAAAATGTCCTTTAAGAATCTGGTGGCCACTTTGTTGTCATTGGTCCTTCTGGGGATAGCCTCAACCCACTTAGAAACAAAGTCAACAATCACTAGAATGTAAACATTCCCAAAAGAGTTTGGGAAAGGACCCATGAGGTTGATGCCCCATACATCGAAGATATCGACGACGAGGATATTTTGAAAAAAACATCATATCTCGCCGTCCTATTCTACCAAGGCACTAGCATATATCACACTACTTAAAAAAATTGTAAGCATCTTTGAATAGCGATGGCCAGTAAAATATAGATTGGAGCACCTTGGTGGTAGTTTTCTTTGCTCCAAAATGTCTTCCCCATGCCTCAGAATGGCAAAATTGGAGTTCACATTGGAACTCGTTATTAGGGACGCACTTCTTGAAAATTTGGTTAGAGCAGTCTTTGAATAGATAGGGGTCATCCCGTTGAAACAAATTGACTTTCGATCTATATTTTGCTTGATCAGATTTTGACCAACCCACAAGAAGTTGCTCGATCACGAGATAGTTCACGATGTTAGCAAACCAGGGGATATCCCCGATCGTGAATAGTTGTTTGTCAGGAAATTTGTCATTGATAATTTGGTCATATGGGTTGGTCGTTCATTAGTAGCATATCATGCATAATATTCGTTATATATAACCTTTATTTTACCCCAATATTATGCTACTCAAGTTGTTGTTTGTAGTATTTCAGGAGTTAGGTAATAAAGAAGAGGAAAGGAGAAAAAATGACCTAAATGTAGCAAGTACAGACTGATTTGGAAGGTTCTGGACCTATTTCTAATGCACAACGATTGGATCACAAATCTGGAACGACCCAAGTGAAAACCCGGAAGGACCTGATTGTGAAATGCAAAGTATTGTGACACATGACTTGAACCAAATCAATATTTTGCCAATTAAACTCACATCGGTTCAAGCAAGCAGACCAGGACTTCACCCCATGTGCCAAATGAAGAAATAAAGCGCGACACAAAATTGCAGTCCGATCAGAGCCATTTGATCTGCGAGTGGCGGATTTTGCTCCGCCACTGGCGGATCGAAATGGGCCAAATAAGTTGAAATTTTGGTCGTGGGTCGGGTATTCGGTTTAGAGCACTCCTAGACTATCAGATATAATTTAGAGTCGTCTGATTATTTCCAGATTGATCATAACCATGTATTAGTCTATATATACCATTGTAATCCTTCCTCTCCACCTCTTCTTCCTCCTTCCCCCATTATAGTAGGTTTCAGTTTCCTATTTTAGTAGTGTAATAAGGGGGTTGGAGAGGAGCAAACTTTGTATTTTTGTTTCTTAATCTAGTTTTGTTCTTGTTCTTTACTTTAGTGTCTTTACTTTGATGCAATTTCTTTTATGTTGTTTTGTTAATCTTGTTTTCAGATATTTACATTATGGGTTTTTGTTGTTTTTATGTTTTCTTTAGTGTAGAGATGAGAAGAGAGTAATCCATCCTCATTGGGGGTGGAGAAGAAGGTGATTGATCATGTGATTGATTAGTTTGTGTGTGTTAATCTTAATCATTTGAGCCTTACATGATTTCCATAACCATATAATGGGTTTCACTCTTATCTTTGATGTAATAATGCTCTTGAATGAAGCTTAGCACACGCTAAGATTAGTGAGCCTATTTAATGGGGAATGATGAGGTTAGGATAAGGATGAAGTGGAACAAGGAAACAAGGCATGTGCATGCATGTGGTCATGTTGGCTTTCTCCAAATTAATGTCTTGTATGTTTTAATGATTGTGATAAATCTTATTTCATGTGGAGACATAGTTGGATTAGAGTCATTTTGCATGTGAACATATTAGCTTCATTTCAATTATTGTCTTGTATGTTTTAATGATAAGGTTTTATCTTATTTCATGTGGAGGCAAAGTTTGAATTAAGTTTTGTGGATTTCATGTATGACATGTTTTAATGAGCACATTTGAAGACACATTACACTACACTACACAACACATTTTCATGTTCATATTCATGTTCTTTCTCTACCCCCGAGGGGTTTAGTTTTATTGTTTGTTTTCGATTTCTTACGTGTTGTAGTTTGATTCCAGTTACATCTCTCTCCTTTTCTTTTCCCACTCGAGTATTGTGAATCCGACTCGCGAACGCTCCTTGTGGATTGACCCGTGCTTGCCACCGCTTTAACGCGGCTACGCACTTGCGGTATTTTAACTTATTCAATCATGTTTTTGGCATCGTTGTCGGGGAGTGTTGTTTTCGTAGTCGAGTTCGCCATTTTGGTGAATTTTTCTTTGTTTTTACATTTCCATTTTTGTTTTGGTTACTGTAATGGGGTCACAAGGGAACAAGATGACCTATGGTAGCTTGGAAGGACACTGTTGAAGTTTGGGGGCCAGATTCTCCAGAACATCAGCCAGTAGCGGATTTGGATCCGCCACTCGCAGATTAGGTAAGCCAATTTCAATTTATGTTTCAACTATAGCTTCCTTTGCGTATTTCTAGTGGGTTCCTTTCACTGGTTATGCCACGCGTGCTCTGTTTTAGTGTTAAAAATTAATTTGGCTTCCATGACTCCTTGTTAAGACAATTTGGACCATAAAACTCAAAGCAAAAGATTAGACTTATTGCCATCTAAGTCATGCATCATTTGTAGACCTTACACGCATTTGTCTTTCTTTTTCTTTACATTCTTGTTGTCAATTGCTGGCGTGAGGTACGTGCACACGATCTCTCATTGATGCATGGTTAGAGCATGCATTAGTTAGTAAGGTGCATTGAAACAAGAGTCAGGTGAGTGCTTGTTTGTTGAGTTGCTTGCTAGACTAAGATTTCAAAACATTTTTAAGGGGCATCACCTATAGTCTTAAAGATAAGGTGGGGCATTTCATCACCCCTCCTTTAGCCCCACAAACCACACTCAAGTGAAGCCTTAATCTAAAATCAAGTAGACATTGGCCACTAGGACTCAGGCGCATTAGGAGAGTGATTCGGTCACAACCGTCATGCCCTGATCGGCATTGCCCACTTTGTTCGATAGTAGGAGAGACGAGATCTCCGGATCTTGGCTTACTTGCTGGGGTTTGTGGTCTTTGTCGTAGGGAGGTGAGGCGTGTTGAGGCCGTGTGACCTCGCAGTTAGGCGTCGTCTAGCTGTAAGGACCCATAGCTAGCCTAAGCTTCTTTGTGTCGTGCTTGCTAGACTAGGCTTCTACCATCACCCTCTGCCCACGCTAGTTTAAGGATTCTTCCCTTCTCCTCTAAGTCATCTTCTTCTTACTTACTTCTACGTTCTAGTCTCCTACCCTTTACACTCTTTGTTAGCGTTTCAGGGTCAAGTCGAGCATTTTTGCGAGCTTGGCCTCGTGGTGGTGAGAGTGGTCGACTCAAGAGTTCGTTGTCGAGATGGATGTTTACATGGGCGACCATCCATATCATTGTTGGGACCAGGACAATTCTCTCTGGTACTCTGTACCCATGCATCCTGGGGTGCCTCAGGCAAACACCTCGTATGGTTGAGACAATCTTAATTGTGTGGCTGAGCAATCTTCAGATTGGTATAATATGAGAGATGAACCAACTGTTAAACCATCATCTAGTTATGTCAGATCATATGCTGGTCAACAAACTAAGATATTACAACAAACTTTGGCATCTTTCATGTGTGTGGTAGATGACATGAGTGCACTGGTGGCTCCAGTAGTCGTATCGTGTGACTGTTGTCGATTGAGTGGTCATGTTATCGGGGAATGCCCTTATGTTCCCCCAGAGCCTGAGTATGAGTATACCTTTTCCCAAAATGCTCAATATGACCATTACGCATCTACGTACAACCCGAGAGGGATGGATTCCTAGGGAGACAATACTTATTAAAAAAATTATACATCGTGCCCACCTCAGTATCCTCCTCCAGAATACCAAGAATTCTATCAACACCCCACTGCGAATCATTGGACTCATTCTCAGCCCATCAACAACCAACCCTAAAATTTCCCAAGCTCTGACTTGGACCTCATAGTTGACCGCATACCTGATTCCTTGAAACAAACTTTCCTTACGTTCATGGAAACCAATCAACAGTCCATACAAAATATGGCAATGCAAGTGAGTCAAATGACTCAGCAATTACGTGAACGTGAGGAGGGTAACTTTTCTTGTCAACATGACGATTTATCTTCTGATATTGAACCACCACCACATCCACAAATTCAAGGCACAATCTTTCAAAGTCAAACTCCTAGTCAATCTGAGGGACTTGGGGTTTCAATTCACGATCACTTGGTGGAGAATTAGATTCCAATTGAGAAAAACATGGACCAACTTCATTATGAGTCGGCACAGGATTGTGCCTTATATTTTTGTCCCGTGACCCTTGAGCCACATGATCTTATTGTTGTTCCTCTTAAGGACTCTCATGTGGTACAGAAAGAGCTCCCTAGTACCCTTAATTTCATACGACCTGATGAGAGTTTGTCTCTCACTATTATTCCTGATCATGTTGGAAATGATGGGACATCAAACAATTGCATTGCCAATGAGGGTATTGGGAGTGCCTTAGAGGATACATTGGGTAAGACACCCACCTTCTATTCGTCTGGTGAGTCAGACATGCGTAACGTGGTTCTTGACCTCGTTCCGACCCACCATTCTGTTGGTTGGAGAGTTTGGATTGATGATTATAACTTCAATTCAGCAACGGGAGAAACTCTGCTTCCGTTGGACATTATGTCTCAAACTCTTGAGAGGTTCAAGCCCATTCAGTTTGATCCTTTGAATGAGACGTCTTTGCGTCTAATTCATGAACCTCTCATTTCATCTTGTGCTCTTTGTGAAGAGGGCCCACACATGAGTATTCTGGCACCGTGTGGTGTCATGTTCCCATTCGAAGTGCGTTGACCCACTTTTGAGGTTCTCATTTGATGTCCTTTGACAAATGAAGATGGGAACTTATTTTTGTACATAGTTATATTTCAAAAAAAAACAATAAAAGACTCCATGAGTGAGCATTGATTGTTGTGGGCCCCAACCCTTGTGTATTTGGGCACCATTTCTTTAACGTATTTGTCTCCCTTCTTTACCATCTCATAGGTTTTGAGGGAATTTGGGTTTGTGTCCATCAACATAACCCTGAAACTTTCCCTATGCTTCACGTTGGTGAGATCTTTTCTTTTTCATAAATAAATCCATGTAGCATCATGCCCACATTCATTGAGAAAAATGCTTGGAATAAGTGTGGGGGGTGTCTTGTGTGTGTACATAGTCGAGTCTTTCACATTTTTGTTTTGTTTTGTTTTCGTTTGTTTGTATTGTTAGGGTCATGTTAGTGTGCTGCATTTAATATTGAATATATCTGCTTGCCATGATCCTTGGGTGACTTGTCTTCTTTTGATTGCCTAGTACTTTAAAATTTTCATAAATTTCAAAAATCTTCATGTGTTTGCGAAAGAAATTGTTTTGTGGGTTTTGCGTGTGTTTAGCATGTGCAAAACCGTTGAGAGGCAAAGTAAAAGGAAGCTCCCAAAATTGTCTTGAACTTGATGCATTAAGATATCTAGCATAGTGGCTTTAGGTCTTATCTAGTCGTTAGGATGCAGCCCGGTTTTCCGTCGGGGGGAGAGTAATCGTAGGGTTTCAGTACACAAACAAATAAAGAAGTCCACCCTGAACCTAGTGAGTTGAATAATTTGTGTCTATTAATATAAGGAAGTTTGTTGTAGTCAAGAACCCTTAAAATCTTGTTGTGAAACTTTAAGTGTAGGGTTTTGGTTCATGTGTAGATAAGAAATAAGTGAGTAGGCGTTCTCTCTTCTCGCACGACTCCTATCACTAGGGAAATTAGGTCCGAGGGGACTTTGTGCCTAATGCTTTCGAGTCATCTGACTTGGGATTCACCAATCGAACTCCCGTTACACGGTGGTAGGGATCTCCCAATGTGGAGATGTGAGGAAAGGTGTACGTGATAGTGTAAGTCCTAATAGGCAATGATGCACGAAACCTGACGTTGGGAGAATTACACCCGAACTAGAAAACAAATAAGAAAAAAAAGAACAAAAAGAAAAAAAGGTAATGCAAATAAGAACCTTAATGGAGTTTACACTTTGTATCACTTGAGGAGGTTAAAGTTGTCCATGTCTTTCACTTAAGTCCTTAATTAACTTGCACGAATGATTTATTACGATAGGTGTGTGGACTGGATACATATATAGAGTCGGCCCATAGTATTACTGTGTCCAATGATCGACAAAAATATGTCTAACAAGTCGTGTTGCTAGATTGAATATTGCATCAATGTTCTGATTTTGTGGGTATATCGGCTGAAAATCATCATGAGACAACACTCCTCCTCCTTGGCAACATGGAGGTTTAACAACTTGTTGCACGTGCTAAGTGCAACCGTGATTCCTACGAAAGTGAGTTAGGATTTCCCTATTTTTCGCATGTTTCATTTTTCTTCATTTTCCTCTTTCTTTGTTCTGCTCGGGACTAGCAAAAGGTAAGTGTGGGGGTATTTTATTAGTAGCATATCATGCATAATATTCATGATATATATCCTTTATTTTAGCTCAATATTGTTCTACTCAAGTTGTTGTTTCTAGTATTTCAGGAGTTAGGTAATAAAGAAGAGGAAAAGAGAAAAAACGACCTATATGTAACAAGAATGGACTGATTTGGAAGGTTTAGGACCTATTTGTAACGTACAAGGACTGGATCACAAATCAGGAAGGACCCAAGTGAAAACCCGGAAGGACCTGATTGTGAAATGCAAAGTATTGTGACAAATGACTTGAACCAAATCAACATTTCGCCAATTAAACTCACATCGGTTCAAGCCAGCAGACCAGGACTTCACCCCATGTGCCAAATGAAGAAATAAAGCGCGACACAAAATTTCATCACGATAGAGGCCATTTGATCCGCCAGTGCTGGATCAAAGTTGTCCAAATAAGTTGAAATTTCGGTCGTGGGTCGGGTATTCGGTTTAGAGCACTCTTACACTATCAGATATAAATTAGAGCCATCCAATTATTTCCAGATTGATCTTAACCACGTATTAGTCTATGTATACCATTGTAATCCCTCCTCTCCACCTCTTCTTCCTCCTTCCCCCATTAGAGTAGGTTTCAGTTTCCTATTTTAGTAGTGTAATAAGGGGGTTGGAGAGAAGCAAACTTTGTATTTTTGTTTCTTAATCTAGTTTTGTTTTTGTTCTTTACTTTAGTGTCTTTACTTTGATACAATTTCTTTTATGTTGTTTTGTTAATCTTGTTTTCAGTTATTTACATTATGGGTTCTTGTTGTTTTTATGCTTTCTTTAGTGTAGAGATGAGTAGAGAGTAGTCCATCCCCATTGGGGGTGGAGAAGAAGTTGATTGATCATGTGATGGATTAGTGTGTGTGTTAATCTTAATCATTTGAGCCTTACATGATTTCCATAACCATCTAATGAGTTTCACTCTTATCTTTGATGTGCTAATTCTCTTGAATGAAGCTTAACACATGCTTAGATTAGTGAGCCTATTTTATGGGGGAATGATGAGGTTAGGATAATGATGGAGTGGAAGAAGGAAATAAGTCATGTGCATGCATGTGTTCATGTTGGCTTTATCCAAATTAATATCTCGTATATTTTAATGATTGTGCTAAATCTTATTTCATGTGGAGACATAGTTTGATTATCATCATTTTGCATGTGAACATATTAGCTTCATTTCAATTATTGTCTTGTATGTTTTAATGATAAAGTTTTATCTTATTTCATGTGGAGGTAAGTTGTTGGAATTGAGTTTTGTGGATTTCATGTATGACATGTTTTAATGAGCACATTTGAACACACACTACATCACACATTTTTATATTCATGTTCTTTCTCTACCCCCCGATGGGTTTAGTTTTATTGTTTTTTTTCGATTTCTTACGTGTTCTAGTTTGATTCCAATCACGTCTCTCTCCTTTTCTTTTCCCACTTGAGTATTGCGAATCCGACTCGCGCACACTTCTTGTGGATCGACCCGTGCTTGCCACTGCTTCAACGCGGTCGTGCACTTACGGTATTTTAACTGATTCAATCGGTCATCTCAAGGCGAGACAAGTGGTCAGCTATAACGTTTTCACACCCTTTTTGTCCCAAATCTCAAGATCGAATTCTTGTAGCAACAATATCCATCTCAAGAGTCCAGATTTTGCATCTTTCTTCGCCATGAGGTGCTTGATGGCTGTGTGATCGGAATAGATAATCACGTGGGAGTCAATCAAGTACGACTGGAATTTCTCGAAAGGGAATATGATAGCTAAGAATTCGTTCTCGATGACAGTGTAGTTCAATTGGGCATCATTGAGTGTTCTACTGGCATAGTAGACCACTTGAGGCAATTTGTCGAATCGTTCAAAAGCACTGCTCCCACAACAAAGTGAGATGCATCATACATTAACTCGAAGGGCTCGGTCCACCCTGGTGCCTTAATTATGGGAGCCAAAGTCAGCTCTTTCTTAAAGGTTAAAAAGGCATGGTGGCAATCTGGTGTGAACTCAAAATTGGCTTCGTTAGCCAACAAAGTGGTGAAAGGTCGAGTAATTTTACTAAAATCCCGAATCAACCACCGATAGAATTTAGTATAACCCAAAACGTCACGGATATCCTTCACATTACGTGGTGGTGGGAGATAAACAATAAGACCCACTTTGGCACGATCAACCTCAATTCCCCTACTTGAGACCACATTTTAGAGTACGATCCCTCGCTTTACCATGAAGTGTCATTTCTCCCAATTAAAAGCAAGGTTCTTCTCATGGCATCACATGAGGACAAGGCCCAAGTTATGAAGGCACTCATCAAATGAAGCGCCAAATATGGAGAAGTCTTCCATGAAAGTCTTAAGGAAATGCTTCACCATATCGGATAAAATACTAATCATACACCTTTGAAATGAAGTTGATGCCTTACATTACTGAAAGTGCATGCAACGGTAAGCGAACATGCGTAAGGGACAAGTAAAAGTGGTCTTCCTTTTATCCTCAGGAGCGATGAGAATTTGGTTGTAGCCGGAGTATCCATAGAGAAAACAAAAATATTCATGTCCGACCAATCTTTCCAATATCTGATGAACGAATGGCAACATGAAATAATCTTTCTGTGTTGCCGCATTGAGCTTGCGATAATCAATGAAAACTCATCAACCAATTTGTAGGCGTGTTGGTATAAGCTAAATATGTTCATTCTCAACAACCCTCACGCCGACTTATTCGGAACCACATGGACAAGACTTACCTATGAACTATCAGAAATTGCATATATTAAACCATGATCCAAACACTTAAGAACCTCCCTTTGGACGACTTCTTTCAGTATAGGATTCAATCTTCATTGTGGGTCCTGACGGGGCCAAGAATTCTCTTCCATGTGGATCCGATGCTGGACAATACCAGGGTTAACTCCCTTGATATGCTTCAAGGACCACCCATAGCCTCCTTGTATTCCAAGAGCAAGTTCTTAAGGGCAGCTTATTGTTCTTTTGCAAAATCATAAGCGATAATGTGTGGCAAGGTCTCATTATCCCCCAAGAAGATGTATTTGAGGTTATCGAGGAACGGTTTAAGCTCGACCAGAGGTGGATGCTTGTTGGAGTCAGAGTTGATCTCAAATGGCTCAATGGCCAAGGGATAAGAAGATCAAACACCCAGATGAGCCTCCTCCTCAAGGAATTCAAATATAGATTCCTCAAGATTATCTTTACTCACAATGTGGTCATCAGACACCTCAATATTAAGTTAATATGTCTCTAACATGCCCATTGATTCAATCTCAAGAGTGTTACGAATAAGATTGGCGTCAACTGGATCATCAAAGGAACCAGGTTGCTTACCAAGAGTCAAGATGTTGAAATCCGCTGTGAGATTTCCAAAGGACAACCTTAATAAGCCATTACGACAATTTATTAAAGCATTAGATGTTGCAAGGAATGACCTCCTAAGGATCACTAGAATTTGTCCTTGTGGGTTTGACACAGGTTCAGTATCCAAGACGATGAAATCAACTGGGAATATGAACTCACCAACTTTAATAAGACATCCTCCACACTCCCATGTAGAATTTTGACAGACCTGTCAGCCAACAAGAGCGTAATCCTATTAGGCTTAAGATCGCCTATTCTGAGGTTGACATAGACAAAGTAAGGGAGGAGGTTTACTGATGCTCCCAAATCCAACAAAGCAGGATGGACTGTCACGTCACCGACTATGCAAGAAATAGTAGGATAACCAGGGTCCTTGTATTTGACTTGCGTGAGTTGTGTCCATATTGAACTTACATTTATGGATAAAAATGCCATTTTAGGTACATTTGTTCTACTCTTTTGGGTACAAAGATCATTAAGGAACTTGACATACAATGACATTTGTTGAACAACGTCCAACAACTGAATATTCACCTTGACTTGCCCAAGTACCTCAACAATTTCGTCCCACTGCTCATCGGGTTTCTTTTCCTTGGGAGAGTCACACACAGGGTCGGGCATAAATATTTCGACATTGTTGTCGACAACCCTTCCCAATCTCAAGGTATGGACAACATTTGCATATTGGGAAGGGTGATCTTCAATGTTGTATGCATTCTACCTGGCCTGAGCAGGTTGACCCATGGGCTTCACCATAGGTTGAGTTGGCAATTGGCCCATGGGGTTCATGATTTATTCGTTTTATATTAAACCGCAAGTGCACGGCCGCGTTGAAGCGGTGGCAAATACGGGTCGATCCACAGGGAGGTGTGTCGACTTTTAATTTGTGCGAAGGCAAGTGGGAAAGAAAGGAGAGAAAGATTGATTACACTAAACTATACTAATCTAAACTAGTAAACTAGAAAGGCTGAAATGAAATTACAAAACAAACTAAACTAAGCAACTAATGTAGGAAGATAGAACTCAGGAATGGAAAAACCCTAAAGGGTGCAGTGTGTGTGTGTGTGCACATGAAATAAGTGTGGTGAATGCATACAAGAAGCTCAAGTTTAGTTAGTGTTTGTTAATGCATAAGAAGTACCTAATGGCAAGACCTATCATTTACAACACTAACCTAGGTGATTAATATGAGCAATGCAAGGTTGTTATTAAGAACATAACGAGCATGGAATGTACCTAACTATGGCAGAAACCATCAAGTAAAGTTCTTATTAATTCAAGCAAGCATACTAATATCTCTCACAAACAACAATATCTAGCATTCATACCATCTACATAACATGTACACACATCTTCTCCACCCCCAAAGGGGATGGAACTACTCACACATATTTAAAGTAACATTTATACTAAGGAAAGAAGACATGCTTAAACTAATTATAGAAAGATTAAACAAGAAGTTAACTAAAAGACATAAAACAAAACAAACATGCAAGCATATTAAAGGAAATTAAACTAAGCAAGAAACAACATACTAATGGAAAACATCTATTATTAACTCACTCAATTACAAGTAGCCTCTTTCTCTACCAGAGTTTTGCTTCAAGGCTTCACTCTTAGTAGAAAAGATGGCCACCAAGAGAGGAGATGGGGTACATGAGAGGAGGGAGAGTTCTATTTATAGCCATAGAAAAAGGTAATCTGGGACAATCCCCCGGTATGAGACTAAACAAATACCAAAAATAGCCTAAACAAACACTAATACATGTGCACGCGAAATCTTAGTGGATCAGGAGAGATCCGGACCGCCAATTAGCAGTCCCAGACCGCCAATTGGCGGTCTACAGGATCCGGATCCATCTGGTTTTCATTCTGGGCTTTTCTTGATGTATTTGTTGGTCTTGGATGCTTCTACTTTGCTTGTTGGAGCTCCAACCCGAATAGAATTGCCAAAATACTCCCCATGATGGTGTGGAGTTTTCTGTTTTGCTCTTTGGTCCTTCGGTCTTACGTTCAGGTCCTTCTCCCTTGCATCTTAGTCCTCAGGTCTCACAATTCAGTCCTTTTTCCTATCTTTTAGGTCCTTTCATGCCTCTTCTCATCAAACCTCTTTATTTCTGAAATTCAAACATAAAACTCGTCACATAGCATTGCTTAGGTGTAAGATAATGGATATAAGATACAAATATAAGCATGAAATGATGTCAATCGGTTCACCACACATTCATTGAGCTGGTGAGCCAATTGGTTGATTTGAACTTCCAATGCTTTGGCTGACGTGTTGTTGACTGCAAGCATGGTTTGCATGCTCTACATGAACGTTTGACGGGTTTGCTCTAAGGTCAAAACCCAGACGTCAAACGATTGTTGGGGTGGAGTCTGATTAGAATAACCCGAAGTTGAGGCCTAACGTAGTTGGTGAGTACGGGTCGGAGACCTTTGATGTGGGGGTTGTAGGTCGTCGATGAGCATGGAGGGTGATAAGTTGGGCGTTGAGGCTGGGGTTGAGTGTGCAAGCTCTAACCATGGCCCCTACTAGGCACCCAAGAGTGGTTTCGCCATTTCGAGTTGAAGGGGTGACTGTATGGGTCGTTACAGGGCCATTATTGATACATCGCATTTGCATGCTCTGTGTCGCTTGGAGCATAAGCACATTCCAAGTCACTATGTCCCATAAGTCACCACCTACTACAAGCGGGAGTAGCAACATGAGCTATAGGAGCTCGGTCCAACTCTAAACTCTCTATCCTACGCATGAGAGCAACCATTTTGCCTCAAACGAGATAGTTTACTCGACTTAGTATGATCCAGCTCGACTAGAAGACCTAGCAACTGGTGGCTTGTTTCGATTAAGCTTTAAATCGTAAGGACACGTATGCGATGAAGTGGTGGCAAGTACGGGTCGAGTCTATAGGGAGGTGTGTTAACTCTGGTTCTTCAGAGATCAAGTGGAAAATAAAAGGGAGAAGAAGTTTGATTACACTACTATAGGCTACACAGAACAAGCAATTAACCAACAAGAAAGATAAAAGCATGAGAAGGAAAACTACGAAACATGCAAAGCAAGATTAAATTCAGTAAGGAAAACCCCCAAGGGGTGGAGTGTGTGTACACAAGTGATAATGTGGTGAAGAATGCATTCAATAAGGTACAAGTGTAGGTTGTGTTTTCATGCATAGGAAGTACCTAATGATTGTGACAAAACTTATCATTCCAATCACTAACCTAGTTGATTAACATGAGCAAAAACAAGTTGGTTATTAAGAACCTAAACAAGCATGGGAAATACCTAATGATTATGGAAAAACCATCAAGTTAAGTATTCTCTTTTAAACAAACAAGCATACATTCACATTTATCATATATTGCATAAGATAACATTCATTCTCATTCTTCATTACATGTATAAACATCATCTTCACTCCCAAAGGGGGAGAAACTACTCACTACACATTAAGCTACAAACTACATTAAGAAAAAAAGACATTATAACTAATTATACTAAGATTAAGAAAACAAAACTAAGCTAAACATGCATGCATTAAAAAACACAACATTAAAACAAAACTAGGAAGAATTATTTTATTTACAAGACTCACATTACAAGTAGCATTATTCTCCACCTAAGTTTTGCTCCAAGGCTTACTCAAACTAGAGATAATGGCCACAAAGCAATGAGTACCTTACAAAGGAGGAAGAAGAGTTATATTTATAGTCCTAAAAAAAGGCAACTGTGGACAATCTCCCGGGGTGGGACTAATGGAACATACTAAAAATAGACATAAACAACCTAATACACCACCGAGAGAAGACGAGTTGGATCTGGAGCAGAAGGCACCGCTAAACGGCGGTCTAGAGTGCTCTGATCCGACCCATTTTCAGATATCTTCTTAATTGCTTCATTTCTTCACGTGGAGTGCACCCTAATCGGTTGTTTGAGTCTAAGATTGAATCTAATTGCCAAAATACTCCTTATGGTGGTGTGAAGTTTCTCGATTTGCTAGTTGGTCCTTTTGGCTTGCATCCAAGTCCTTTCCTCTTGTAGATATGTCTATAAGTCTCACCGATCATCTTTTTTCTCACGTTTTAGTTCTTTTTGTGTCCTCTCCTTCTTAAACCTGTTTATTCCTGAAACTTAAACATAAAACTCGTTACATAGCATTGCTTAAGTTCAAAATAGAGGATATAAGACACGAATATATGCATGATATGATATTAATCAAATCCCTCACACTTAACTTTTGCTAGTCCCGAGCAAAACAACGAAAAGAAAAACAAAGAAGGGAAAAACAAACGGAAAAGAAGATATGTCCTAACACACTTTCGTAGGAATCACAGTTGCACTTAGCACGTGCAACAAGCCGTTAAACCTCATTGTTGCCAAAGAGGAGTGCTGTCTCCTGTGGGCTTTCAGCGGATATAACCACAAAATCCGAACATTAATGAATTATTCCATCTAGAAACACGACTCGATGGACCTACTTTTGGCGATCATTGGACACAATAATCCCACGGGGTCAACTATAGATATGTATTCAGTCCACACACCTAGCCTAATGAACCATTCATGCAAGTTAGTTAAAGACTTAAGTGAAAGACATGGGGAACCATAATATCCTCAAGTGATACAAAATGTAAAGTCCATTAAGGTTCTTATTTGTATTACCATCTTTTTCGTTTCATCATTTTTTACTAGTTGGTGTTTAATTCTCTCAGGGTCAGGTTTCGTGCATCGTTGCCTATGATGACTGACACTATCACGTACACCTTCCCCCAAATCCCCATATAGGGCGATCCCTACCACCCGTGTAACGGGAGTTCAGTCGGTGTATCCCAAGTCAGATGACTCGAAAGCACCAGGTATTAAGTCCCCTCAAACCTACATTCCCGAGTGATATGGGCTGTGCGAGAAGAGAGAACACCCTACTCACTTATTTCTTCTCTACACATGAACCAAAATCTCTATACTTAAGGTTTCACAATAGGAGTTTAAGGGACCTTGAGTTCAACAAACTTCCTTATACTAACAAACATGAATTATTTTACTCACTAGGTTCTGGGTGGACTTTTTTATTTATTTGAGTACTGAAACCCTATGATTATTCTCCCCCTGAGGGTAAACTGGGGTGCATCCTTATGACTAGATAAGACCTAAAGCCTGTGTACTAGATATCCTAATGAATCATGTTCAAATCAATTTGGGAGATTCCTTTTTACTTTGCCTCTCAATGGTTTCACACATGCTAAACACACGCAAAACCGACAAAACATTTTCTTTTGCACGAAGACATTACGATTTTGAAAAAAATGAAAATTTTAAAGCACTAGCCAATCAAAAGGAGACAAGTCACCCAAGGATCATAACAAGCAGATATATCGATATTAGATGCAGCACACTAACATGACCCTAGAAACGTAAACACAAGAATGTGCAAAACCGTTGAAAGACAAAGTAAAAAAGAAGCTCCCAAAATTGACTTGAACATGATGCATTAGGATATTTAGTACACCAGCTTTAGGTCTTATTTAGTCATAAGGATGCACCTCGGTTTTCCCTCGGGGGAGAGTAATCAGGGTTTCAGTACTCAAATAAACAATAATTCGTGTCTGTTAGTATAAGGAAGTTTCTCATAGTCAGGGACTTTTAAACTCCTTTTGTGAAACCGTAAGTGTAGGGTTTTAGTTCATGTGTAGATAATAAATAAGTGGGTAAGGTGTTCTCTCTTTTCGCACAGCTCCTACCACTCGGAAAATTTGGTCCGAGGGGACTTATTGTTTGGTGCTTTCGAGTCATCTAACTTGGAATGCACTGACCGAACTCCTGTTACACGGGATGTAGGGATCACCCTATGTGGAGATTTGGAGGAAGGTGTACGTGATAGTGTAAGTCCTCATATGCAATGATGCACGAAACTTGACCCTGTTAGAATTAAACACCAACTAGGCAAAAATAAAATAAAAAAAGAACAAAAGCAAAAAAAGGTAATACAAATAAAAACCTTAATTAACTTTACACTTTGCATCACTTGAGGATGTTAAGGTTGCCCATGTCTTTCACTTAAGTCCTTATGTAACTTGCACGAATGATTCATTAGGCTAGGTGTGTGGACTGAATACATATATAGAGTCAGCTCGTAGGATTACAGTGTCCAATGAACGACAAAAATAGGTCCAACAAGTCACATTGCTAGATTGAATAATGCATCAATGTTCGAATTTTGTGGGTATATCTGCTGAAAACCGTAAGGAGACACCACTCCTCCTCCTTGATGACAAGGATGTTTAATGTCTTGTTGCACGTGCTAAGTGCAACCGTGATTCCTACGAAAGTGTGTTAGGATTTCTTATTTTTCGTATGTTTTTCCTTTCATTCATTTTTCTCTTTCTTTGTTTTGCTCGGGACTAGGAAAAGATAAGTGTGAGGGTAGATGATTAGTAGCATATCATACATTGCATTAATTCTATATATCCTTTATTTTACCCCATATTTATTCTACTCGAGTGTTTGTTTGATGTGTTTCAAGGTTTAGGCAATAAAGATGAGAAAGGAAGAGAAAAGGACCTAAATGCAAGAAGAATGGACAGATTTGAAAGGTTATGGACTTGTTTGTAATGCCCAAGGACTGCATTGTAACTCAGAAAAGACCCAAGTGAAAACTCGGAGGGACTTAAGTGTAGAGAAAAATATGTTGGTTGCAAAAGTCCAATATCATCTAAGTGATTAGATGTGCTAGCCATGCTAAAAATACGATTAAGTATAGAATTTAGCTAACAAGGCTCTGATACCAAATGTAGGATCGTGTGGGTTATGGGTCCACTAATCACTTTTCAATCTAATCACCTACTTGTTTAAGCAATCGATATGCGCAGCGGAAACTAAAAACAAAACAACCAAGTGTAGGAAAATGCAAACCACAAATCGACTCGGCGTTTTTATAGAGGTTCGGCACCCCACCTGGGTCCTAGTCCTCTCTTGTAAGCTCCGCTCGACTCCGCGAGCTCCGCCTACGTCTTCACTAACCACTCCCCATTCCGGGCCGGGAGAGAACGCCTTTACACCACAAGCAACGCGAACAACCCTTGCTTGCTTGAAATCTTTCTCTCACAATCCGAGAGGGACACTTCGGGCTTTCACCGAAGTCCTTGCTTCCTTTTACAACAATTGAGAACTTGAGTGGAACAACACTCTCTAAACTTTGAGCACACTTGAGTAGGATGAAGAAATGATCACTAAGTGTGGAAGGTTTGTAGCTTTGAGTGTTTTGAATTCTCTCTAAAGTTTGGGACAAGTTTGTAGTGGGAGAGTTGTGTTAAAATGTGTTTTACAACTCTATTTATAAGCATTAGAGAGAATAGATCCGTTGGGACAAGATTTGGTTGGATATTGTGCAAAGAACACAAAGCAGAAAATCGGGCTGCAAATCTGTCCAGAAACGGTCGACCGAAAAGGTGCAACGGTCGACCGAACGCTTGGGTTCGATAGGGATACGGTCGACCGAAATATGAATAGATCGACCGAACACTTAAGTCTATTAAGAACACGGTCGACCGAACATGGTTACCGGTCGACCGAATAAGCGTTTCGGTAGAGGGAAAATTGGATCGGTCGAACGAAATCGTAACGACCGATAGCAGGGAATTCTTCACAAGGTTAAACGGTCGACCGAACTTGGCACATGGTTCGACCGTTTGGTTAAGTATATGGAGGTGTATATAGTTTTAATAGGAATACGACCGTTGGGCATATACGACAAGAATAACGGTCGGAACAGTAAGTTCAAACGGTCGACCGAAAGATATGGTGCGGTCGACCGAAACTAGACAGGGAAACACAAACAGAATTACTTGATCATCCGGTCGACCGAACGGCATGTTGCGGTCGACCGAATGTGGGCAGACAGTTAGGTTTCAGATTTAGTGTTTTCCGATCTAAGTTTGGGTGATCTATTGAAATCCAAATAATGTGAAATTTCGTGTGTGACTTCTATAGGGAACCTTGTGTGTGATTAAGTTGATTTTAGCTCAAGTATGCTCAATTACACTATGTTCCTAAGACTCAAAAGAAATCAAGATTACATGTCTTCGATTTAGCTTTAATTACATGTCTTGACTTCATTTCCTTCTTTCTTGAGTCTTGATCACCTGTAGAGGTTAGCACAATACAATATATATGCAATGCATAGTGTGTGCTACTCTAATTAAGATTCGGTTGATTAAATCATCAAAACATAAGATTAAGGCCAAAAAGCCAACAATCTCCCCCTTTTTGATGATGGCAACCGATATCTTAATACTTGAAAATTGTATATGTAAACTATGCATATAGATGCTCCCCCTATGGATGTGCATAGTTTTTGTTCCATTTTTATCAAGTTTTTCAAGTTAACCCCTTAATTATCTCTCCCCCTTTGACATCCATCAAAAACATTGATAATTATGTAAGTCAAAAGGATGTCATCGTAATGAAGTTGCTCCCCCTAAATTTTGTTCTTCATTACTCTAATAAAAGATATAACATTTAAGCTCCCCCTATCAATAAGGCTAAATGGAAACAATGAGTATGATTCAAGTTAAGTTCATTTAAGTTCCAACTTAAGCCTTATCCTAACATCCATTTAAAATTTGACATTTAGAATCAATGGATGTGATAAATGATTTCCAATGAATAGGGTAAATGATTTTCAATGAATGGAACTTATAAAGATATGACAATTGAGCATATAAATTAGATTAGAGCTAAATTTTCAGAAATTTCAAGGATAGAAATTTATACCAAACTTGAATCTTGATTAGCTCCAATCTCATTTGGTGATGCAACCGGATTCGAATTCGACGCTTTGGCTCACCCGGTCACCACCAATTTCCTCCTCAAGCTCCTACAAGTGTATACTTAGGTACCCAAACAACTTTGGGTCCTTGAACATTAGCTTTTGTGATCCAAACCATTTTGGTTTTGGGTGCCCACACACTTGAGGAACTAGATTTAACAAATAAATGCTTGCCATTTAAAGTAGTATGAGATACATGGTTTTTCAAATGCACATTGTATCCTAAACCATGTTTAGCTAATGATTGTCTTTGACTACTCAAAAGCATATCAAGCATTTTTGTTCCTTTAGTGAACATTTCAAGATCTTTTCTTAATTGCATATTTGAAGCTTTAAGATCTACATGTTCATCAATAATGGGTGTTTTACTTAGACTAGCAAGTGATGATTCATTTGATTCAAGTCTAGCAATCACCTCATTCTTTTCATTCATGATTAATTCAATTTGGCATTTGAGATCATTTATAGTTTTTCTAGCATTTTTGTTCTTTTCACAAATGATCTCATATTGTTTAACTAAATCATGAAATGCATTTTGTAGCTCATCATGTGTATAAGATTCATCATTAGCATTACAATTGGAGCTATCACTAGAATATGATTTACTTGAACATGAATTACTTCTAGTGGAATAAGATTTAGAGGAGTTGGAAGCTACCTCACTTTGTTCATCTTCAATGGCCATGAAGCATGAATGTGCAACCTCTCTTCTACTTTGCAAGGAAGAAGATGATGATGATGGAGATGAAGACTCATCCCAAGTGGCTTTGTGAGCTTCCTCCTTCCTTTCTTTCCTCTTACTCATCTCCTTTTCTCTTCTCCTCTCTCTTCTCTCATTTTTCTTCTCCCTCTCTTTTCTCTCATTTTCGCTCTCCTCCCTCTCTTTTTCTTTTTCTCTTTTCTCACTTCTTCTACCTCTTCTTTCATTCTTTTCTCCCTTATCCCTCTTGAGGTATTTGAAGAAGTCATGGGCAAGGACCTCAATGTCCTCTTCTTCCACCCTCCTTGGCTCATCAAAATTTGCATGTAATGCCACCACGGAGTTTTTCTTTGAAGCTTCCTTCTCTCTTCGATGACTTAATTGGAGCTCATAGGCCATGAGATTTCCAATGAGTTCCTCCATCTTCAATTTTGATAGATCGTGCGATTCTTCGATTGCCACGACCTTGTCTTCCCAATCGTTGCTCAATGACCGGAGGAATTTTCGAGTCATCTCTCCTTCATTTATCCTTCTTCCATGAATCAAAAGAGAGTTAGTAATATCGGTGAAGCGAGTGTTCATGTCGCTTATGTTCTCACCGATTTGCATAGAAAATATTTCATATTTATGCATGAGGAGACTTATCCTAGTTTCTTTGGTTTTGCTATCACCTTCATGATGCATTTGTAACCTATGCCATATTTCATTTGCACTTTCACATCCCCTAATTCTATTGTATTCTCCCTCATTAAGGCCACAATAAAGAATGTTCATGATTTTAGAGTTCATTTCAATTTCTTTCATTTGAGCCCTAGATAGAGAATCTAAATCATCTTCATTTGGGGGTATGTATGGATTTTGAATAAACTTCCAATACTTAAGGTCATTTGATATTAAAAAGATTTTCATTCTATTTTTCCAATAATCATAATTTGACCCATTAAGCAAAGGAGGCCTTGTGGTGCATAAACCCTCTAAGTGATTAGATGTGCTAGCCATGCTAAAAATACGATTAAGTATAGAATTTAGCTAACAAGGCTCTGATACCAAATGTAGGATCGTGTGGGTTATGGGTCCACTAATCACTTTTCAATCTAATCACCTACTTGTTTAAGCAATCGATATGCGCAGCGGAAATTAAAAACAAAACAAGCAAGTGTAGGAAAATGCAAACCACAAATCGACTCGGCGTTTTTATAGAGGTTCGGCACCCCACCCGGGTCCTAGTCCTCTCTTGTAAGCTCCGCTCGACTCCGCGAGCTCCGCCTACGTCTTCACTAACCACTCCCCATTCCGGGCCGGGAGAGAACGCCTTTACACCACAAGCAACGCGAACAACCCTCGCTTGCTTGAAATCTTCCTCTCACAATCCGAGAGGGACACTTCGGGCTTTCACCGAAGTCCTTGCTTCCTTTTACAACAATTGAGAACTTGAGTGGAACAACACTCTCTAAACTTTGAGCACACTTGAGTAGGATGAAGAAATGATCACTAAGTGTGGAAGGTTTGTAGCTTTGAGTGTTTTGAATTCTCTCTAAAGTTTGGGACAAGTTTGTAGTGGGAGAGTTGTGTTAAAATGTGTTTTACAACTCTATTTATAAGCATTAGAGAGAATAGATCCGTTGGGACAAGATTTGGTTGGATATTGTGCAAAGAACACAAAGCAGAAAATCGGGCTGCAAATCTGTCCAGAAACGGTCGACCGAAAAGGTGCAACGGTCGACCGAACGCTTGGGTTCGATAGGGATACGGTCGACCGAAATATGAATAGATCGACCGAACACTTAAGTCTATTAAGAACACGGTCGACCGAACATGGTTACCGGTCGACCGAATAAGCGTTTCGGTAGAGGGAAAATTGGATCGGTCGAACGAAATCGTAACGACCGATAGCAGGGAATTCTTCACAAGGTTAAACGGTCGACCGAACTTGGCACATGGTTCGACCGTTTGGTTAAGTATATGGAGGTGTATATAGTTTTAATAGGAATACGACCGTTGGGCATATACGACAAGAATAACGGTCGGAACAGTAAGTTCAAACGGTCGACCGAAAGATATGGTGCGGTCGACCGAAACTAGACAGGGAAACACAAACAGAATTACTTGATCATCCGGTCGACCGAACGGCATGTTGCGGTCGACCGAATGTGGGCAGACAGTTAGGTTTCAGATTTAGTGTTTTCCGATCTAAGTTTGGGTGATCTATTGAAGTCCAAATAATGTGAAATTTGTGTGTGACTTCTATAGGGAACCTAGTGTGTGATTAAGTTGATTTTAGCTCAAGTATGCTCAATTACACTATGTTCCTAAGACTCAAAAGAAATCAAGATTACATGTCTTCGATTTAGCTTTAATTACATGTCTTGACTTCATTTCCTTCTTTCTTGAGTCTTGATCACCTGTAGAGGTTAGCACAATACAATATATATGCAATGCATAGTGTGTGCTACTCTAATTAAGATTCGGTTGATTAAATCATCAAAACATAAGATTAAGGGCAAAAAGCCAACACTACTCTCCAAGCCAAAACTTCCACACCTTTGATCAAATCTTAATCATACTCAAAGTATGCTCAAGTTAGAGAGTGTTGTGATCCACTCACCAATTGTAGTCAAGAACAAAAGGTCTCGGTGAAAGCCCGAGGCATCTTGTAAAGGTTTCGGTCAAAGCCCAAAGTGATCATTGATTAGTAGCATATCATGCATTATATTCATGCTATATATCCTTTATTTTACCCCGATATTGTGCTACTCGAGTTATTCTTTGTAGTGTTTCAGGTGTTAGATAATAAAGAAGAGAAAGTAAGAAAAAATAACCTAAATGTAACAAGAATGGACTAAATTGAAGACTTCTGCACCTATTTGTAATGCACAAGGACTGGATCGTAAATCAGGAAGGACCCAAGTGAAAACCTGGAGGGACCTGATGGTAAAGAACAAAATGTTGTGCCACATGACTTGAACCACATCAGTATTTCTCCAATTAAAACCAAATCGGATCGAGAAAGTGGACCAGAGCTTCACCCCACATGCCAATAGAAGTAATACAACAACATCCAAAATTTCAACCCTATCGGATATATTTGATCCGCCACCGGCGGATCAAACAAGTCCAATGGATCTCAAATTTTGGTAGTGGGTCGGGTTGTCGGGTTAGAGCATTCCACGTCAATCAGATGTGATTTAGAGCCATCCGATTATTTCCACATTAATCATAACCATTTATTAGTCTATATATACCTTTGTAATTCCTCCTCTCCCTCTTCTTCTTGCTTCTCCATTAGTTTTAGGATTTATTTTGCTGCTGATTAGTGTAGTGGGAGGAGAAGAAGCATATTTTGTAATCTTTTCATTTCAATCAAGTGTGAGTTTTGTTCTGTAATTGCATGTCTTTCTTTTGATTCAATTTCTTTGATGTTGTTGTTTGTTTAATTTTATTTTTCTTCATTTCCATTATGGGTTTATGTTATTTTTATGCTTTCTTTAGTATAGAGATGAGTAGAGAGTAGTGCATCCTCATTGGGGTGGAGAAGAAGGTGTTGTGATTATGTGATGCATTAGTGTGTGTGTTAATCCTACCTTTGAATCTCACATTATTTCCATAACCATCTAATGAGATTTCACTCTTATCTTTGATGTGCTAATGCTCTTCAGTGATGCTTAGCACATGCTTAGATTAGTGGACCTATTTTTATGGGGAATGATGATGTGAGGATAAGGATGGACTGGAAGAAAGAGATAGGACATGTGCATGCATGTGCTTATGTTGGCTTTATCCTAATTAATGTATTATATGTTTCAATGATTTTGATAAATTCTATTTCATGTGGAGACTTAGTTAGATCTGAGTCATAATGCATGTAAACTTATTAGATTCATTTCAATTATTGTCTCATATTTTTTAATGATAATGTTTTATCTTATTTCATGTGGTGGCAAAGTTGGATTTGAGTTTTATGGATTTCATGTATGACATGTTTTGATGAGCACATTTGAACACACACACTACACACATTTTCATTTCCGAATTCTTTCTCTACCCCCTGTGGGATTTAGTTTTATTGTTTGTTTTCCGATTTCCTACGTGTCGTAATTTAATTCTGATCGCATCTCTCTCTTCTTCTCCCCCATTCGAGTATCGTGAATCCGACTCACACGTGCTCCCTGTGGATCAACCCAAACTTGTCACCGCTTCAACGTGGTCATGCACTTGCGGTATTTTAACTGATTCAATCAAGTTTTTGGCACCATTGCCAGGGAGTGCCATTTTCGTAGTCGAGTTTGCCATTTTGGTGGGGTTTTTCTTTGTTTTGACGTTTCCGTTTTTGTTTTGGTCAATGGAATGGGGTCACAAATGGACAGGAGGACCTACTGGGGCTTAGAACAATACTGGTGAATTCCGGGGACATGAATCCCTAGAAGATCCGCCAGTAGCAGATTTCCATCCGCCAATGGCGGATTGGGTGTGGTATTTTTTTTATTTCTGTTTCAAATGTAGTTTCCTTTGCCTATTTCTAGTTGGTTCCTTTCACTGTGGATGCAATGCATGCTCTGTTTTAGTGTCATAAATTAATTTGGCTTGCATGACCCCTTGTTAATATAACTTGGACCATAAAACTCAAAGCAAAAGTTAGACTAATTGCCATCTAGTTCATGCATCATTTGTACACCCTGCACACACTTGTCTTTTCTTTTCTTTACATTCTTGTTGTTGATTGCTGGCATGAGGTACGTGCACCCATTCTCTCATTCATGCATGGTTAAAACATGTATTAGTTAGTAAGGTGCATCGGGACAAGTGTGAGGTGAGCGTTTGTTTGGAGAGTTGATTCCTAGATTAAGACTAAAAAATCTTCTAAGAAGATTGCTGGCACCTCACAAGTACGTGCACCCCTTCTTAGAAGATTTTTTATGCAATGCTCTCATTTCTAAGAAGGGGTGCCAGCAAACCATAATTTTTTATGCACAACCAACACAATTCCATGATGAGAGCATTGCAAGAGAAGGTCCTTGAACCACTCAAAGAAAGCATGAAACGATTTAGTCTCGGTTTGATACATTTGATGTATTTGGTGCCATATCTGTTGAGTCTTCCTTTGAGGAAAAATCTCTTTAGAAAAATGGCCTGGAAGTCATCCCAGGACCGAATCGAGTTTGCCGGAAGGTTGTACATCAATTTCTTGGCATTATACTTCAATGCGAAAGACATCATGCTCAATCAGACTGAATCCTCATCAAGCTGTTGAAGCTTAAAGATAGAGCATACCTCCTCGAATTCATGTATAAAGATATATGGATCTTCCTTATTAGCAGGGAAGGTAGGAAGCATGCTCACATATTAAGGTTTCAACTCATAGTTGTTCCTGCGAGAAGGCGGGAGAACTATGCAAGAAGGTTGCGCGGCCCGAACAGGATGGGTCCGTTCCCACAGAGTTATCGGTCTATCCCGTCGAGCTAAAGGTGGTGGTGAACCCAGAACTCGATCCTGACCGAATCTCTCCTCCTCCCGAGTCGAAGGAGGGGAATGAGGTCTACGTGGTGGTGGGAGAGGACCGAGGTAATCCATGTATGGAACCCGATTTCCCATCTCCATGAGATTTCCTCTATCTCAGAAAAATGCACTCTCTCAAGTCGAACACTCTCATCATAACGAGCTCAACGTTGCATAAAACAACACACAATAGAAGGTGCAATTAGAGGAGGAGACTACTCGAAGATTATAGAGGAGGAGAAGACTCAGATGAGAAGGGAAGAATCCTTAGAGCTAGCGTGAGTAGTGGGTGAAGGTAGAAGCTTAATCTAGCAAACACGGCTCAAGCAACCTAATGTCACTATAGGTCCTTACAGCTAGACGACGCCTAACTGTGAGGTCACACGGCCTCGACACGCCTCACCTCCATACGACGAAGACCACAAAGGCCAGCAAGTGAGCCAAGATCCAGAGATCTCGTATCTCCTACTATCGACAAAGTGTGCGATGCCGATCAGGCTATGACAGTCGTGACAGAATCACTCTCCTAATGCGCCCAAGTCCTAGTAGCCCCTGTATAATAATGATTACATACATTCATAATTGCTGATTTGGAACATATAAACCCACAATTCCTGCAAAGACAACTCGAGCATCCATGCACGCAATATCGCTATAAACTATCCAACCTAGTTTATCAAGCATCTAGAATCCCAAACAATTCTTTGAAAAACATTTTGAAATCCATTAAAAACGTTTTTCATCCACCCATAGTTCAAAAATAATTTTGAACCGCTGTCCATCCAATTTCCTAAAAGGAAAGACGAACCGCAGTTTTTTCGGTTTTGTTGATTCTCTTACAAAATAATTGTTTATACTTAAAACGAAAATATTGCAAGTTAGACTTATGTCTAAATCATAATTCTAATAATTACATGGCATGTTTTAAACTACTTAAAACATTCAAAACGAATTATTACAAAGAATTATTTCAACAAAACATTTAAGGACCGAAAAACCGGTAAAAACGAATTGTTTAAATCCTAGATGGTAAAATAAATTTGTTTACAGCCTTAAATCATAAGAAAATTGAACCCTAAGCTCTGATACCACTGTTGGATTTCATGTTTAATTATGCATGTATATTTTTCGAATTTTTATGCATAATAAGGATCAACTACAATTTTCTACGATTTATTTCATGCATGCATCGGTTTGTTTTAATATCTAGTTTCAAAACTCATCAAAACAAACACTAGGGACTCCGAAATTCATACCTAGAAGTTCTCTAAAACTTCTTGATGATCCGGAGATGCTGAAGAAGACGATCGTCGCTTCCCGTTGCGCCGGATGCCTCTGAGTGTTCACCGAAACCCTAAACAAGGTTGGGGAGAAAGGAGCTAGCCAATCGATCTCCAAACAAGCTTAGAATCTAGCTAGAAACCCCTTCCTTAATCTCTGAGATTTCTCCTTCCAAAGATTTAGAAAACTAAGAGAATTTTCGTGGATTTTTGTGGTGAATTTTGGAGAGAAAATAATTAGAAAACAACTTATATCAATTGAGGAGAATAAGGACCTATTTATAGGCTCCTATCTTACTCTCAATCATAGCTATTCTTAAGCCACGAATTCTTGACATTTTCTCTCACAAACTAATTCCAAAATGCATTACATGCATCCACAAAACGTTTGACCAAGTTTGGAGCTAATCTAACCATCGATCAAATTAATCTCTTAATTATGAAAGGCAGAAAATCGATCGTTCTTCGGTTTACCGAGTCCCACTCGGTTAACCGAATATGTCACGATTGTTTAACCGACTACGCGACGGACGACCGAATCTTAAGGAGAAAAATTCTCCTTAACCGATCGGACTAATTCTCGTCCAAGACCGAGTGCTATTCGGTTAACCGAAAATATCGGAACTTGACATTGTTCGGTCGACCGTTTCTGCTTCGGTACACCGTACCAAAGATCCAAGCACTTTGGTCAAGTTCGGTCAATCAGCTACGACTATCCGTTCCACGTTCGGTTGACCGATCCATAGATCCTTCGGTCGACCGAACCATAACGGATTACCGAACTTCTACCCGATTTTGCCTTTTTCAAATTTTGGATTTATTTCCAACAAAATTTGAACTTTTGGGGTTTTAGCAAATTCACAACTTATGCAATATATTATCCTATGCAATAATAAATTATTGTACCCCATAATATATGTATCTCATATGAATTTATCATGATTCTAATTATGTTATATGCAACATAATTGATTTTACTCGTTCACCACATGAGTCATATTTTCTATAGGAAACCCGACTCATCATATGAACCAAAAATCAAGCTTCTTGTTTCCCGGTTTTTGCGGTGTGACCTATGGGAGGATCTAGACTAAGTTGGCAGTGATATTAAGAGCTTAATATCACAAGCTATAAGCGGTATGTAGCTACACATTATAGCTCCCAATTAGTTAGATGTCTTAATTCCACTCGAACCAAAACCCGATCCATTTAGTGATGGAGTGCACCACTTGTGTCCGTCCCTTGCCTCATGATATTAAGAATACACACAAAGTAGTATTGTGTCATCTTTGTATTAGTATTCATTTCTTGATCTCTTTAAGCTAGTTATAAATATGTGACTTAACTCAAATCACATTGTGCACATTATAACTTGGCTTTATCAAGGGGCCCACTAATATCATCACTCAATTAAGAGTGGCAATGATAATCTTTTGACTAACTACCTTCTCCAATGAAAGTTATGCTTAACCAACTATTGCCTTTACACTACACTCATCGATAGCTCAATACAATAGTCTATTTAAGAACTCCTTAAGCGATCGGATATAAATCTCATATCAAAGGACCGAAGACACAGTAAAATATTAATGACACAGAAACACATTTCTATAATATCTTACTTATTAGGTCTATTCAGTATACAAAAGTAATATTTTCCTCTTTTGCATACCCATGTTGTCTTTCACTTGTAGAGCTACAATGATCTATGACCAACACGACAATATTAACCCGGTAAGTAATGTCCCATGTTAATTACCATGATTGCGAATATCTTTTGTTTTATGTAAACCAATATCTTTTAAGCTCTACGGTTAAGGACCAATAGCCTCTTCCTTAACGCTTCTAAAAGACGAATAACATAAACAAGGAACAAAATGATTTCTCATTCAATTCATAATAATTGACATTTAAAAGTAAAACTTTTAGAACACATTCCCTTCAGTTCCACCCTGATCGACAATATGATTTCGTGTCTCATTCTCGAGAATTGTCCCTCGTCGGCGGTCCCTCGTTTTGAAAGTTCGCGGATGGATCTAGATGTGCTTTATGTGTCAAAGACCCTGATCGAAGATTGTGGGACACAGGAAAGTTTATAACATCTCCAAACACCACTTCACAAAGGTAGGAGAGGGAGAAGTGAAGGTTGCAGTTGAGAGGTTCTTAGATGCTGGTGCTTTTGTGCCATTTTCGGAAGAAGAGATTGTTACTCTCGGCGATGCTATCGGTGGGTTCGTGCGGTGGCATAGTTATTTAGTAGAGCTAAACGACAAACATGAGGTATAGTTTAACTTTGAAAGACTTTAAACTTGAAATTTGTTAACAATTGTATTTTAATGGTTGTATATATATCTGTAAGGTGTCAAGCCCCCGAAGCAAAGGGTCAAACAACCAATCTCCGATCAACATTAATTCGCTTCCAAGTAGGTGCAAAATGTTGTATCAATGTATGGTAGGTAGGGAAGCACAATCCTTAAGTACCTGGGAGTTGGAGGGGGATAAAGGGTTGCCTCCCGCTTTGTACGTCACCAAAGAGGATATCATGCAGTTCTTGACGATGGATTCGTTGTGTATCATGATTATCGACGTGCAAGTGAAGTAAGTGTTTTTTTGTATACAATGAAAGGTACTGAATAATTTTATCGAAACTGTAATAAAGTATAATTTTTATACTTGTAGACATCTTTATGACGCCAGAAGGTCAGTCTTTCCCAACGATCAAGTATTTGGATTTATCAGTCAATCTACATATATATACGGGAATGACGATAAATCGGGTCAGCTTGGGACATTCTTTAAAGAAGAAGACAAAAGATATTATCTGCTCCATTATCATGAGAGGTAAACTTTGTAATTCAAAGTTGAATTTTATTTTGTAATAATCTTCTAATTATATATATAACTGGGCTCATTGGATGCTTATCGTTGTATGCCCCACGACTAATTTGGCATATTGGTTTGATCCGTTGGGGTCGAATAAACCAAGGGACTCGATAAAGAAACTTCTAAATTTATAAGTTCGTTTTAGTTATGGTAAAAGTAATTCATGGATTTTTATTAGTATTATTGAATGATATTTTAACTTGTGCTACTCAGGGCAATTAAGGTTTACAGAGCTTTAGGTGGTAGGAGAACAACCACAAAAGCAGGAATAACATGGCATGGAATGAGAGTACGTTCTGTCCCATTTTTGTTAATTAAGTTAGGAACATATATTTTGTGAATTTCTAGGTTTGTAGTACCGGAAGCAGGTTGGAAATACGGAATGTGGTTACTATGTGATGAGATAAATGGAGGAAATCCTCGAATTGGCAACTCAAGACGTATGCCTATCTGAGATAATGTAGATCGTTATTCAATTTTATAGTTGTAGTTTCAATATTTAGTTATTAACATTCACACTTGTATTTTTTTTGATAGGTCTTCCCAAAAAGTAGTGATCCCTTCTCGCAACAGGAGCTCGATGAAACTCGCAACCGATGGACTCGCTATTTTATCAGAAACATGTTGACGAACTAAGAGGTTCTCCTGTCACTAACATTTTTTGTAATTTAGTTAACAAGTGCACTTGTATTACAAACCTACAATTTATGCCTTAATATAATCGCCTTAATTTTAGAATGAATTAATTGCAAGTGTGTTGAATGTCAATTGTGTATGCTTGTATGTTTGCGTTTGTGCATGTATGGTTCTATGTTTGTGTTTGTGCAAGTTGGCAAATGTGTGTTTGTGCTTGTATGTACATGTGGATGAAAGTGTGAGCATCTGTGAACGAATTTGGTGCAGGTTGTATGTACACGAATACAATGACTAAAAACAAGTTTGCAGGATGCTATTTTTTTTGGGTCCAGGTTTAGGGATATACGTCGGATATTTATACTCACCGACGTCCATTCCTCTGAAGAAAAGAATAAACGTCGGCTTTATTTATAATCCGACGTCTAGTCTTTAAGAATAGACGTCGTCTGTTAGTTCACTGACATCTATACCTAAATAATAGATGTCGGTTAGATTTAAAGGTCGACGTCTATTTTTAAATAATAGACGTCGGCTGTATGTATAATCCGACGTCTATTCTTAACGAATAGACGTCGGATATTGGACGTCCAACGTCTATGTATAGACGACGCACGCATAGACGTCGGATCTGGGAGTGCTTATATCCGACGTATATACCCTCATACATCCGACGTATATTCCCTTTGCTGTAGTAGTGACAGCATGATATTAGAATAAACACAAAGTAATGTACATAAAAATTGTTGAAAATTTGAAATTGATCTTGTATGTTGTATTAATTTTTTTAAAATATATACATACATAGGGACACGAAATCCTACAGTGGTATCAGAACTTTTAGTTCATATTTTCAATGATTAGACTATATAATTAATTTTAGTTTACCATTTACAATCGAAACAATTCATGTTCTATGTCTTTTTCGAGTTTTTCGATAGTTTTGTTGATTTAATTCTAATTGATTCTTTTGATAGTTTTAAATGTTTTGAAACACAACATGTGAATGTTAGAATTGAAATTTAGACCTATGTCTAATTTATAGAATTTTCGTTTTTAATTAAATGATTATTTTATAAAGAATCGACAAAATGAAAAAGGCATATGTTTATCTTTCTTTAAAAAATTTATTTTTGGAAATTAGATAAACAACGGTTCAAATGTTTTGTGTATTGAACAATGGATGCATAAAATCATTTTTAATGGATTTCAAATGATTTTAGAATTGTTTGATTTAGAGATGCATGATAAACTAAATCGAGTAATATATAGTATATGTACATGCGTTGCTCGAGTTCTCTAATGCAGGGATATGTGAGTTTGTATGTTCCAAAGAAGCCATGTGTGAATGAATGAATGAATGTGTATGTTATTATTATTCAATCACAGAGGCTTATGTATATGTGAAAGTAAAATTTCTATTTCTATGTATTTGCATGCATATGAGAGGATTTTTACATAGGACTTGCACTAGACAATTTTTCAAAATTGAGATATGCATGTTTATATTTTTTGCAATATCAACATCCATTGTGCAAGAGGAAGATGCTGAAGAAGCGCTAGGATCACGGACGTGGGAACATATAAACTCACACAATATGTGTGTGAATGGATTTATTTATGTTTGTGTGCTTGATATATATGTGATTGTATGGATGAATGTTAGGATGTGTATAGATGATAAATATGCATGATCACCTAAATTCTAAAATCACATGTAAATGTTTAAATTGTCCAACCAAAAATTAAGAGTATTTTTCTTTCTTATTTCATCCACTAGCAGCCATCGATCGAGGGATATTCTGCTCACCCTTAGCGGGAGATAGCTTCCTCCATCTTTGGGAATAGTGGGAGATACAAGGTTGTATATTGTTGTGCCATGAATAGATGTACGAGGTGCGATTCACCCTTAGTGGACACCGAGTATATTTGTTTGTGAATACAATGGATAAACATATCTCGTATCAAATGAAATAAGTTTTCTTAACAAGATCCGGAGCCCTAGCTCGGTTTTGAGAAAGAGAGTTTTTCTTGCGAGGATTGGTCAAATTCCCTCCTAATTAAAACGACAAGAGTCATGAAAATGCAAATGTTGTGATACGATTAGAAAAATATTTTCTTACCTTAATTTTATAATATATCTGATAGCCCTTAGCTAGTTTATATTATAATTGATAGGATCTTGAATTGCTGCATTTATGGACAAATTTTTATTTGTGGTATTGATTTTTAAAACATAAAATTGACATTAAATCTCAAATAATTTATTTTGTAGAAATGTCAAATATTCAACCTATTGTGTGATCTATGATTGAAAAACATCCTTTGGCGAATGATGGCTCAAACTTCATAAGCTGGCAACTCAAGCTCAATATCGTGTTGAAGTTTGAGAAACTATCTCATATTTTGGATGGTGAAATCCCAAAATTAAATGAGAAGGCAACCGATAGCGAGAGAGAGGCAAAAGCCAAGTGGAAAGACCAAGAGAATCAGGTTCACGGTCTAATGTTAGCCTCCATGGGTGACCCGCTTCAAGCGAAATACTTGGATTCAAAACCCAAGAAGACCATGGAAGATTTAACAAAGATGTTCATGGATAGTGCTAGGAAAGAGCGTTATAAGACCACCATCACACTCACAAGGTGCCACATGGCGGAGGGAACATCGGTATCCATGCATTTTCTCACGATGCAAAGATACATTGAGAAGTTGTTGAAGCTCTCTTCCCCGATGCCCGATGACATTGCGGAAGATTTGATTCTTGGCTCTCTAGCCCCATCCTACAAGAACTTCATTATGCACTATCATGTGCGTGAGAAAGGGGGTGAGTCTTAAGGAACTTCACAACGCTCTCAAAACGGCTGAAGTTGATATGGGCAAGGGTCGGGACAAGCACGTCCTATCCGTCCATGGAGGGAGCAAAAAGATCACCAAAGGTAAAGGAAAATTCACCAAAAATACGTCAATTAAGAGCAAGGGAGTAGGAGGTGCTCGTGTAAGTGCCTTGACGGGGAATTCTTCGAAATCTCCGACTCCCAACACGGAGTGCTTTCACTACGATGAAAAGGGACACATCCGGCCAAATTGCCCTAAGTACAAGGAAGACCTTGACAATGGAGTGATTGAACGTAAGCGCCCAAAAAGGCCAAAGGTATATTTGTTATTGAGATAAATTTAGCCACCTCTCTCCATGATTGGGTAATTGATATCAGATCTTGTGCTCACATAATTTCTATTGTACAGCTACTAAAGGATATGAAGGAACTTGTGAAGAACGAGATGATTTTGAAGGTCGGAAATGGTGCGAGCGTTGCTGCGATTGCACAAGGTTTTGTGGAGCTTCGATTAGCAAGAATATTATTTCTGTATGATGTTTGGATATATCGAAGAATGGTATTTTCTATGCAAATGCATTCGTGAGGAATTGTCTCTATTTGCTTGAATTGAATAATAAACAAATCTTAAACATCAATAACAAAAAGCTTAAAACTACTCACGTGCATGATACACTCTTGTGCCACTATTGTCTTGGTCACATAAATGAAAAACACATCAAGAAATTGCAAGAAGCTAACCTTCTTGGTCAACTTGATTTTAAATCATTGGAGACGTGCAAACCTTGCCTAATGGGCAAAATGACCAAGAGACCTTTCAAGAAGAAAGGACCGAGAGTGAATGACTTGTTGGATTTGATAAATTCCGATGTATGTGGTCTGATGAGTATTAGTGCAAGAGACGGTTTTAGGTACTCCATTACGTTCACGGATGACTATAGTCGTTATGGCTATATTTATCTAATGAGAAACAAAAGTGAATCCCTTGACAAGTTCAAGGAATTCAAGAATGAAGTAGAGAACCAACTCAACAAGAAAATCAAGTCTCTATGAACAGATCGTGGAGGTGAGTACTTAAGTACCGAATTTGACTCATTCCTAACGTAGTGTGGTATTGTACCACAGCTCACCCCTCCTGGTACACCTCAGTGGAATGGGGTATCCGAAAGGAGGAATAGGACATTGCTCGACATGGTTCGATCAATGATGAGTCAAGCTGAATTGCCATTTTACTTTTGGAGCTATGCACTAGAAGCTGCGGTTTACACACTAAATAATGTTCCATCCAAATCCGTAGAGAAAACGCCTTATGAGCTATGGAGTGGTAAAACACCTAAGCTCAATTTTCTCAAGATTTGGGGTTGTGAGGCCTACGTCAAGAGATTGATGTCGACAAAATTCAACCAAAAGCGGATGTGCTTCTTTATAGGTTATCCTCGTTAGACAAGAGGATACTACTTTTGGCATATAATATCCAATCGAGTGATTGTAGAGAGGGATGTTGTATTTCTAGAAAAGGAATTTCTGAAAAGAATAAAAAGTAGTGGGAGTAGAGTTGTGCTTGAGGAGACTCGAGATATTCTACAAGATCATGATATGAATAGTGACATTCAAGATCATGAAGGCCCAACCGAGGTTCCTTTGGTTAGTGGGAGCGTGAGTGAGAACCCTCGCAAGAAATTGTGAGAGAAACTCAATCTTCCCCACCTAGTGTGCGTTCGAGAATCGAACACGAACCAATTCCACAAGAAATTGTGGAAGAAGTTTGAGAAGTACACGTAGAACCAAAAGAACTTAGAAGGTCAACGAGGGAAAGGAAGAAATCCGATATGTATTTGGGACTTCATGAGATCATGGTACTAGATACCGATGATCCCTCGACCTTTCAAGAAGCAATGGAAAGAAAGGACTCCAAACTATGGTTTAAGGTCATGGAATCCAAAATAGAATCCATGTATGATAATCAAGTATGGAACTTGGTTGACCTACCTCAAGGGAAAAAGGTCATTCAAAATAAATGGGTTTTCAAGAGGAAGATGGACATGGATGGGAACTTGACAACCTACAAAGCAAGGCTTGTATCAAAAGGTTTCACTCAAGTTCAAGGAAATGACTATGATGAAACTTTTGCACTGGTTGCGATGTTCAAGTCTATTCGGATTATGCTCGCTATTGCCGCATTTCATGATTATGACATATGGATAACAAGTGGGTGATTGAAAGGAATGTGTTCTAAAGTTTTTACTTTTATATGTCAATCACTCATCAAGCGTTTGGGATAGACCTAACAAGTAAAACATTATGGAATTGTGTTGAATTACTCATTATCTTTTCCACTTTTACTTTTATATGTCAATCACTCATCAAGCGTTTGGGATAGACCTAACAAGTAAAAGATGAAAAGATTACTTTTATATATTGAATAGACCTAACAAGTAAAATATTATGGAATTGTGTTTCGTGTCATTAATGTTTTACTGTGTCTTCGATCCTGAGATATGAGACTTATATCTTTTCACTCAAGAAGTGCTTAATTTGATTATTGTGAAAAGCTATCAATGAGTATAGTGATAGAGGTAATAGTTGGTTGAACATGACTTGTGCTGGAAAAGATAGCTAGTCAAACAATTATCATTGCCCCTCTTAATTGAGTGATGATATTAGTGGGCCCCTTGATAAAGCCAAATTACAATGTGCACAATGTAACTTGAGTTAAGTTACATAGTTATAATTAGCTTAGAGAGATCAAGAAATGGATATAATACAAAGATGGCATATTTCTACTTTGTATATATTCTTAATATCATGAGGCAAGGGACGGACACAAGTGGTGCACTTACATCACTAAATGGACCGTGTTTTGGTTCAGGTGGAACAAAGACATCTATGCTAATTGGGTAACTATAATGTGTAGCTAGACACCGCTTATAGTTTGAGATATTAAGTGTTTAATATCGCTGTCAATTGGGCTTAGATCCTCCTATAGGTCACACCACAAAACTGGGAAACAAGAGGCTTGATTTTAAGTTCATATGATGTGTCGAGTTTCATGTGAAAATAGGACACATGTGGTGAATGAATAAAATCAATATGTCATGAGAATTGACATAATTAGAATCATGATAAATAAATATGAGGTGTATATATTATGGGGTGTAATAATTTAATATCTCAGAGGATAATATATTACATAAGATGTGAATTTGCTAAAACCCCAAAAGATCAAAATTTGTTGGAAATAAATCCAAAATTTGACAAAGGAAAAATCGGGGTGAAACACGGTGAACCTTTCAGGGTTCGGTCGACCGGGGTATCTTCGGATCGGTTAACCGAATGGGGAACGGGTAATCAAAATTGGTTGACCGAAATTGTCTAGAGTGTCTGGACAATCGGGTTCGGTTAACCGAGTGTGAACGGTCAACCAAGAAAGAGTATTTTCGGTAGATCGAAGGTGACACGGTCATCCGATGACTATGCTCCAGGGATGACCTATTTATAGTGTTTCCTCTAACCCACATCATGTGGAAACCACTTACACATGTTCCTCTGTTAATCTCTCCACTAAACCACATCACGTGCAAACCACTTTGCACGTGATCACTTGTTTATTTTGTCACATCATAATCTCATAACTACCTTTGACCAAGGTTGATTAAATTCAGTCATTAATCAACAAAAAATCTCTTATTAATATATGCAAAAATGTGGGCAAACGATTAGACTATTTTTCACTTTACCAAATTTTGGATTAATATCCAACAAAATTTGGACTTTGGGGTTTTAACGAGTTCATATGTTATAATGTTACGGATCACATTATATCATGTAATATATTATCATATATAATGGCAAACATTATACCACATAATATATATATCTCATACAAATTTATTTGATATTTTAACCATGTCGTGATTACGACATATTGATTTCATTATTTTACCACATGTATATTATTTCATAACACATGAAACATAATACATCATATAAAATATGAAATCATATTTCTTGTTTCCCAATTTTGTGGTGTAACCTATAGTAGGATCTAAGTTATGTTGGCAATGATATAAAACACATTATATCATAAACTATAAGCGGTATTTAGCTACACATTATAGTTACCCAAATAACAAAGATGTTTTGCTAACTCGAACTAAACACAATCCACTTAGTGATATGTAAACTATCACATGTGGTCTATCTCTTGCCTCATGATATTGAGAATATTATACAAAGTAGAAATGTGTCATCTTTGTATTATATATTCATTTCTTGATCTTTTAAGCTAATTTTAAATATATAACTATACATAAGTTACATTGTGCACATTATAGCTTGACTTTAACAAGGGGTCCAGCATATCATAACTTAAGTCAAGATGGGCAATGATAATATTTTGACATATCATCTTTTCGAGCAGATGTCATGTATAACCAACTATTATCTGTATCACTATACTTAACGATAGATTTTGATAATAATTAAATTATACAACTTCTCATGTGAAAATATATAGGTCTCATATCTTAGGATTCAAAGACACAATGATACATTAATAACAAAACCAATTCCATAATGTTTAATTTGTAGCATATCATACATTGCATTCATGATATATATCATTTATTTTACCCCAATTTTGTGCCACTTCAGTGTTTATTTGATGTATTTCAAGTTTTAGGTAATAAAGAAGAGAAAAGAAGCAAAAATAACCTAAATGCAAGAAGAAATGACTGATTTGGAGGCGTTCTGGACCTATTTGTAATGCCTAAGGACTGGATTGTAAGTCAGGAGAACCCAAGTGAAAATCCATAGGGACCTAAGTGTAAAGAAAAATATAATGGTTGCAAAAGTCCATACTATCCTGATCCAGAGGAGTAATTCAACAATTAAAACTGAACGGGTTCAAACCAACGACTTCTGGTGCACCTCACGTGCTAACATGGTATGGTTAAGCTACTAGTGAAATTAAAGGTCTCTCCGACCCAAATGATCCACCATTGGCGGATTAAAATCTGCCATTGGCGGATCCTTTTGTCGGATCGGCCCCAAATTTCTCTAATAGGTCGTGCCTTTCGGTTAGAGAGTTATGCAACATCTTGATCTGATTTACAACCATCCAATTGCTCCCACATTCATCCAAACCCTCTAATATTCTATATATACACTTGTAAACCTTCCTCCCCCTCTTCCTTCTTCCTTCCTCTCCTCCTTAGTTTAGCTTCACTTCTTGTTTATTAGAGTAGGTTTTAGTGTCTTGCTTAGTAGTGTAGCGGAGGAGAAGATGAGCAAACTTTGTAACCTTCATTTCTAAATCAAGTTTTAGTTTCAAGTTCTTTATGTTCTTGTCTCATTTGATGTAATTTTTATTCGATTGCTTTTGTTAGATTTAGTCTTCTTTACTTGTTATGCTTTGTTTTTATGTTGTTGTTTCTTTGGTTAATATGTTGAGTACAGAGTAGTCCATCCCCATTGGGGGGTGGAGGGTGATGTGAAGTATTGTTGTGTTGTATTAGTGTGTGTTTAGTTCTAATCTTGGAGCCTCACATGAATTCTATAGCTATTTTGTTGGGTTCCTCACTCTTGCCTTTGATGTGCTAATGGTCTTAATTGAGGCTTAGCACATGCTTTGGCTAGTGGACCCACTTTATGGGGAATGATGAGGTGAGCATAAGGTTGGAGTGGGTAAAGAGATAAGGATGGCATGTGGGAGCATGTGCTCTTGTTGGCATCATCTTAATTAATGTCTTGTATGTTTTAATGATAATGTTAAATCTTAATTCATGTGGAGACATAGTTGGGGTTGTGGTCAATATGGATTTCTATGTTCTTCATGTCATATTAGAGATAAGATTGACATGTAACCATGTGGTTGTCTTTGCCCTATTCTTGAGTAGTGTTTTATATATTTTAATGATGGTGATAAATAGTAATCCATGTAGAGACCAATGTTTAGGAATGCGGGTGCGATGTGGCAAGCACTGCATCCTACATATTCGGTATGCGGGGAATACGCGGTGAATATGCGGTTTTGGAATTTAATAATAAAATAATTTAACTAATAATTTAATATACATATTACACATAGATTGTAAATATATGTGTTTGTTGTATTATTGACGGTTCAAATTAAAAATCTTCAAATAAAATAATACATAATATTTCTAACATTTGACGTAAATACCATAATTAAATGAACACAAACAAAGTTGATAACAAGTTAACAACAAACACAATGCACAAACAAACATAACAAACCACACAAACCACAAAAAAAATCATTTTTCTATATAATCCATTTCAGGCTCTTCGTCATCTTCATCGTCACTATCATCTTGAGAATCAAGTTCAACCTCTTCAACAAGTGGTGATTCCGGTATATAAGTAGGATTTTGTCCCTATGTATGTGTATATTTTAAATTTTTTAATACAAACATACATGATCAATTTCATATTTTCATTGATTTTATGTACATGTATATGTTTATTCTAATATCATGTATTCCTACATATATTAAAATAAATAAAGAAGAGAGGATGATACTTAAAGATTCTCTAAAACCTTTTAGAAGATCCGGTGTTCCGTTGCTCGTCGAATCGGCCACCGATTCGCCTCCAAGTGTTCATCAAACTCAAAACAAGGTTAGAGAGAAAGGAGCTAGTCAATCAATCTCTAATTAAGCTTAGAATCTAGCCAATAACCCCTCTTTAAGCTCCTGAGGTTTCTATCTCCAAAACTTAAAACTATTAAGAGATTTTCGTGGTGATTAAGGAAGGGATTAGAGAGAGAGAATTATATTGCATGTAATTAAACAAGTAGGATAAGAGCTCCTTTTATAGTCTCCCAAAACATCTATATCAAGAACTATTATCTAGTCATGATCTCTTGCTTTTTCTTTCCTAAAACTAATCCCAAATTGCCACATAAGCATCCTCAAAAACATTTTATCAAATCTGGAATTAATCTAACCTACGATCTAATTATTCTCTTAATAATTCAGGCAAAAATTGTGTTGTTCGTTAACCTAGAATTCTTCTTGGTCAACCGAACCATTCAGTTTTAACACATGTTCGGATGACCGTGAGCTAGACGGTCGACCGAATATACATGAGAAAAATTCCCTGAAAAAATTCAGACGATCCGTGTCTCGCTCTGGTCGACCGTTGACTCGCCAAAATTTCTCTTGGTCGAATCTCATCGGACGACCGTGTCACTTTCGGTCTACCAAAAATATCCCAAGATAGCTCCTGGATATTTTCTCTCGGTTGACTGTTCAAGCCCGGTTCACCGATCCCAAATGTCCAGGCACTCCAGACAATTTCAGTCAACCAAATGCGTTATTCGTTCCCCGTTTGGTTGACCGTTCCGAAAACACCTCGGTCGACTGAACCCTAAACAGTTTACCGTGCTGACCCCGATTTTGCCTTTGTCAAACTTTGGATTTATATCCAACAAAATTTGATCTTTTGGGGTTTTTAGGAAATTCATATCTTATGTAATATATTATCCTATGTAATATTAAATTATTACACCCCATATATACTTGATGATAATTAAATTTTATACCGCAAGTGTACGGCGTCAATGAAGACGTGGCAAGTACGGGTCGAACACAAGGAGGGAGAGATCTGTTATTAGTGTGATTTCGATTGGGGAAAAGAAGGAGAGAAGAATAAATTGGGTTTTTGAGATTTTTGGTTTTTATTATCTAAGGCAAGAAAGAAGAACAAATAAAACTAAAAACAAAAACAAAGAGGTGAATTCCGTTGGGTGGAGGTTTAGATTTACGGTTTAGATTAGAGAATTCCGAAACTTATAATAAATCATGTTAGTTATGAAGCATTACATGATAAATGATTTAACATAAACTCAAGTAATCAAAATATACTAATCACGAAATTAAAATAATAACATTTATTCATCTTCTCTTCACCCTAAATCCGTCACCTCCACCCTTTGGAAAGAGTTAGAAACTCATGGATGGGAGGAATGAGAAGGGGTCCTAATGGAATTAGAAAAGAAAATTAAAAACAAACAAGAAATAAAAGACAGAATTTTATTACTAAAACTAAGGAACAAAAATAAGAACAACCACCAAGGACTCAGGACCCTTTTAACATCGTTCTCGGGGCTATTTATAGTTGCTACAAGGGACCTAAGTATAATATTGGAAAGTACACGTGTCCAGACACGACTGGACGAAATTTGGGCACACGGATCGCTAAGGGGGCGGCGGAATCACCGCAGGTTGTAGGTGTTGTGCGGCGGAAACGCCGCATAATCAAGTCAGATTTAATCCGGATTTTTGCTGAGTGTTTATGGTATGATTTTATCCTCCTTTGCGCGTCTGGATGATTTCTTTCCATTCTCTTGAGCTCCGAATTATTTCCTTCATATACTTGGAGATCCACATTGATTTTTCTTTAGAACTTCTCCAAAATAATATTTAATTTGCATTCGGGTCCTTAGCTTTTTGCAATTAAGTCCTGACTACTTTTGTGCTTAAGTCCTTGACCTTTTTGTAATTAGGTCCTTGAATGATTTTATGCTTGGATGAACTTCCATTTGACTCCCGATAATCTTGACTTGGTAGAAATGAGTCTCTTGCACGCGTTTATGCTAAGGATGTGGGTAATTTGCATTCAGGTCCCTGTATTCTGTAAATAAGACTAAACACATACCTTAGTAGCATTTATTGATATAAAATCAATCTAAATGAAAGATATATGATGCAATGTATGCAATGCATCAAATACCCCCACACCTAGATTTGTCTAGTCCCTAGCAAAACAGAACATAAAAGAAATGAAAACAGAGAAATCCTAACTCACTTTCGTAGGAATCACGGTTGCACTTAGCATATGCAACAAGCCTTTAAACCTCTGAGTTTCCTTAGAGGACGAGTTTTGTCTCGTGAGGGTTTTCAGTTGACACACCCACAAAGTCTTAAATCAAAATTTCATTAATAGTTCTCAATATCCCTACCTCAACCTTATACATCTTACTGAGAATTCTTGCATGCTTATTATATAAGTCTAACTCATAAAATTTTTGACTTGGTCTTTGTTCCTCCAACATTCACACCACTAACCCTTCTACACATGATATCACTTAAATTATTTTATATGCCTCCTCTGGTGGTGAAGTATCATTTGGATCAACCATGGCATGAATCATTCTTTTAGCTTTGGGCCTTGAGTATTTTTTTTTCTTTTTCCGTGATTCAACACATTTGCTTTTTCTGACACTTTTACCCTTTTTGTATTCGTGTAACGAGTTTGGTCGATAATCCCGAGCTGGCAGACTCAAGTTACCGGGTTTCAAGATACTCCTACAGACCAGTGACTCAAAGGCTTGGGCTTTTGTAATCATTTTGCAGAATGTGCTTTCCTCACTTTATTCCTTTATTTTTACTTTTATTTTCCTCAAGGCTTAATTGCTATTAGAAGTCCACACTTCCCGATATATTTTCCTCAACCTCTGCTTTTTATCAACCACTTCAAAGATTTGATTCATCCAATTTAAGTGCATACATGTCTTAAAGGGTAATGGGTTATTTCTTTGGAACTTAGATTTATGTCATAGTTTCTACAAGCAGAACTATATAATAAGGAACAAAAAACTCAATGCAATTTGTACTCGGGTTTTGGTAGTTCAATCTTAAGCTATGTCATGAAACATTAAATTTTTTTAAGAACAGAATTTACATAGATATATATATATATAAACACCTCCCACACCTAAATCATGCATTGTCCTTAATGTATGCAAATATAAAGCAAATGCACTTATTACCTTGGTGAACTGCGGTGGAAGGATGGAATTTGCTCAAAGTCAACCATAGGCAGAACTGGATTGAATGACACCATATTTGTGCATGTATCCAGTTGAATTGTTCCCCATGTTGCAATGAGAGTCCTGAGTCACAGGTTCCACACCCCTCACATAAATTTGTTCTCTTATTTGCTCGAGTGATGGTGGGTGTGTAGATGAATTCCTCCCCTTTTTCTTACTTCCTTTTTGATTTTGTGATGATTCAGAAATCTTATAGATACGCGATTTCATCACAACATCACTTTGATTGCATATTATTTCTGGCTCACTATCAATATGAAAGATATTAAATTCAGCTTTTAAGTTCCCAAAAGATAATTGCATGAGCCCATTTCGACAGTTTATCAATGCTTCAGAAGTGGCTAAAAAGGGTCTGCCTAGAATTACAGGGATTTGTCGATTAGGATTTACAACAGGTGCGGTATCTAGTACGACAAAATCCACTGGGTAAATGAAGTCACCAACCTTGATCAAAACATCCTCTACTATACCTCTTGGTTTCTTAATAGAGCAATTAGCAAATTGAAGGGTTGTCTTAGAGGGTTTTAGTGGACCAAGGTTCATTTGCTCATAGACAGAGTACGGGAGTAGGTTAACACTAGCACCAAGGTCTAGAAGGGCTTTGTTGATAAAAGTATCTCCTATTGCACATGAAATTGTGGGACATCCAGGATCCTTATATTTTATAGGAGACGAGTTTGACAGGATAGAGCTTATGTTTGCAGTTAAGAATGCGTTCTTTGGTACGTTCGTTTTTCGCTTTTTAGTGCACAGATCTTTTAAGAATTTAGCATAAGCAGGTATTTGTTGAATCATGTCTAAGAGTGGAATGTTCACCTTAACTTGCTTAAATACTTCCAAGATTTTCTCTATTTGTGCACTTGATTTCTTTTTGAGTCTATTGGGGAATGGGGCTTTAGGAACATAGACTCGCTCAGGTTCAGGTTGAGCTATGGGTTCAGGTTGAGTAGGTGGGTTGGGCGTTTCAGATTGGACGTCGGGTTCAATGGTTAGGTCATATGTGGTAGCTTGATGGCTAGATTGATTAGACGTTCTAGGATTTACCACATTGTTATCAACTTGTCTTCCGGACCATAATGATACTACTGCATTTATTTGTTCGAACGGTCCTTCCTCATTAACCATTTGAACCGGTCTAGGGTTGTTATTTCCTGAAGGTGGTTGATAGGGCTGATATGAATTATTAGATCTTGGATTCACCTCAGGTTGACTTGGAAACCGACCCTTTTCTCTTTCACCTACTATTTGTGGTAGTTGCCTGACTTGTGTCTCTAGCCTTTGGAAGGTCTGGTTGGTTGTTTGTATAAAGGTTTTCATCAAATTTTCCAAGCTTGTCAACCTAACCTCATGATCGCCATTGTTACAAAATCCAGATGATGTATTATTTTGGTTATACGGGTTTGGTTGTTGTCTAGGAGGTTGACCTTGTTGGCTTGATGAGAAAATGGAATTATGACGCCAACCCGAGTTACAGGTTGATGCGTATGGGTCATTTCTAGCATGGTTATACATGACATTAACTTGTTCCCAGTCCGCACAATCCTCCATTACATGACCAGTCTGACCACATCTAGAGCAAGGGATAGACGAGGCTTGATTCACTCGGGTTTGGGTTTGTAGCTCTAAACTTTCCATTCTGCGCATAAGGGTAGCTAGTTTTGCTTCAGCCGCTATGTTGGCATCTACAGCTAAGACACCTGGTTTGGGTTGACTTGCTATTCTAGATCCAATACTCGGGTTAAGCGGTGTTCTAGCATTGTCCCATTGCATACTGTTTTCAGCTAAATCCTCAAGAAAAGTCAAGGCATCATTTTCATTTTTCGACATGAAGTTCCCTTGGCTTACGGATTGTACCATAACCCTAGATGTGGGTGTCAATCCCTCATAAATAATTTGGCATAATTGCCATCTTGGAATTCCATGATGAGGGCATTGGGTCAGTACGCTTTTAAATCTTTCTAGATAGGAATAGAACGGCTCGCTCTCAGACTGACGAATGCAACAATTTCATTCCTAATCCTCATAGTCTTATGGTTGGGGAAATATTTTTTCAGGAATATTTGAACAAACTCAGCCCAACTCCTAATAGATCTTTCGGCTAGACTATATAGCCATTTCTTAGCGTCGTCCTTTAGTGCTAGAGGCACAAATTTCAGACGCACTGCCTCCTCAGGGATATGCTGGTATTGCATAAGAGAGCAGATTTCCTCAAATTCTCTAAGGAAGAGATATGGGTCTTCCCTAGAGGTGAACTTAGGCAACATACTCATGTATTGTGCCTTAAGTTCGAAGTCGCGACCCGGTATGGTGGGCATAACGATGCACGATGGTTGAGCAGCCATCGCTGGATAGCATCGATCCCTCAGAGTTATAGGTTGTGCAACAGGTGGGTCCACTACGTTCTCACCCATTGGATCCGGGTGACGTGGTGCAGCAGATGGATTGGGGCTAAGCTCTAGACTGGAATCTAGATGAAATCGTGAGAGTCGATTACTCAAGTCCCGAATCCAAATCTGAGTGCACCGGGTTGAATAATTTTTGATTTCAAATTTGAAATTTAAATTCCAAATTTAATTTCAAGAATTAATTAAATTTTTTTCCATTTTTTTTATATTTTTTTTCTTTTAATGGAAACAAACAATAGAATGGGGATAGATGAGAAACGAATCCTAATCTAGAGAATTTAGGTGAGAAGAGAAAGAAGACTCAGCTGAGAAGGGAAACCTAACTCTAAAGATAGAAAGAGGGTTGGTCAGAAAATTCCTAAGAAAGCATGGTTCAAACAATCCTAGACCTAGTGTCACTTAGATCTAGACGACTCCTAACTGGTTGAGTCGAATTGATTTGCTTGATTCACCTCCCTCACTAATCAAACCAAATTGGCCAGGCAGTGTATAGCTAGTGGGGGCACTTCCGACAGGGTCAGTGCCAATTAGACAACCACTTCGCTTGGAAGACTTACGTCGACACAAAAACACTTTCTAGACACCAACTTAAATTCGATCGGCTTCAGGTCATAGCAAGTCAAACCAATTCTTCTCCTTAAATGAGTCTGAGTCCTTAGGGGTCAATGTCTAGTTGATTTTAATTTTAGGCTTGCGTGACACTTTAGGATTGTGATTTGTGGGCCATGGAAGGGTGATGAAATCCCCATCGTATCTTTTCTTACGGAGTTGCCCTTAAGATAGTTTAAATTAGATCTAGCAAAGATAGTCAAACAATGGTCTTTAGAGGGGGCAATTGCAAGGTTGTATGCAAACTAGATTATATGCTTAAATGCAATCAATGAAAATCACGATACGTACCTTGACTCCAGCACTCTTCAACAGAAATTGATTTGCAAGAATTTAGCAAGAATAATGCATACAAAACACTAGATGATGCATGCACTAAAGCCTTTCTAATTTTGCCAATTTTAGGTCAGAGTTGAATTATTGCTAATTATGGAATTTTTGCCCTAACACGTGCAATTCTAATAAAAGGAAATATTCTGAAAATAGAAATTACGAGGAAAAGAGGCAACAAAGGTTACCTATGCAATGCTCAGTCGGGTTCACCGCCCGCTCTCGAAATTTCAGTAGCTTCACGCGTCCACCCAGAGATGAGTCGCGTCCCAGAAAAGTTTGAAGCCCAAAAGCTCCAAGTGTGTGGCAGATTCGACGCAAATTGCTCTATAGGTGCGGCGATTTCGCCGCTCATTTAGCTCAGAATGTGCTCGGATTTCTCCGTGCACGCTGTTGTCTCCTGAAACACAAATCCAAATACTTAGATCGCGTACAACATAAACAGGATAAAATTGAAATCAACAAAAAAAAACAAAATCTGCGTCGCCTCCCCGGCAACGGCGCCAAAAACTTGATGATAATTAAATTTTATACCGCAAGTGCACGACGTCAATGAAGACGTGGCAAGTACGGGTCGAACACAAGGAGGGGAGATCTGTTATTAGTGTGATTTCGATTGGGGGAAAGAAGGAGAGAAGAATAAATTGGGTTTTTGAGATTTTTGGTTTTTATTATCTAAGGCAAGAAACAAGAACAAATAAAACTAAAAACAAAAACAAAGAGGTGAATTCCGTTGGGTGGAGGTTTAGATTTAGGGTTTAGATTAGAGAATTCAGAAACTTATAATAAATCATGTTAGTTATGAAGCATTACATGATAAATGATTTAACATAAACTCAAGTAATCAAAATATACTAATCACGAAATTAAAATAATAACATTTATTCATCTTCTCTTCACCCTAAATCCGTCACCTCCACCCTTTGGAAAGAGTTAGAAACTCATGGATGGGAGGAAGGAGAAGGGGTCCTAGAGGAATTACAAAAGAAAATTAAAAACAAACAAGAAATAAAAGATAGAATTTTATTACTAAAACTAAGGAACAAAAATAAGAACAACCACCAAGGACTCAGGACCCTTTTAACATCGTTCTCGGGGCTATTTATAGTTGCTACAAGGGACCTAAGTATAATATTGGAAAGTACACGTGTCCAGACACGACTGGACAAAATTTGGGCACACGGATCGCTAAGGGGGCGGCGGAATCGCCGCAGGTTGTAGGTGTTGTGCGGTGGAAACGCTGCATAATCAAGTCAGATTCAATCCGGATTTTTGCTGAGTGTTTATGGTATGATTTTATCCTCTTTTGCGCGTCTGGATTTTTTCTTTCCATTCTCTTGAGCTCCGAATTATTTCCTTCATATACTTGGAGATCCACATTGATTTTTCTTTAGAACTTCTCCAAAATAATATTTAATTTGCGTTCGGGTCCTTAGCTTTTTGCAATTAAGTCCTGGCTACTTTTGTGCTTAAGTCCTTGACCTTTTTGTATTTAGGTCTTTGAATGATTTTATGCTTGGATGAACTTCCATTTGACTCCCGATAATCTTGACTTGGTAGAAATGAGTCTCTTGCACGCGTTTATGCTCGGGATGTGGGTAATTTGCATTCAGGTCCCTGTATTCTGTAAATAAGACTAAACACATACCTTAGTAGCATTTATTGATATAAAATCAATCTAAATGAAAGACATATGATGCAATGTATGCAATGCATCAATACACCTCATACGAATTTATCCATGATTCTAATTATGTCAATTCTCACGACATATTGATTTTATTGATTCACCACATGTGTCCCTTTTAACATGAAACCCGACACATCATATGAACTCAAAATCAAACTTCTTGTTTCCCAGTTTTGTAGTGTGACCTATAGGTGGATCTAAGCCTAATTGACAGCGATATTAAACACTTAATATCTCAAACTATAAGCGGTATCTAGCTACACATTATTGTTACCCAATTAGCATAGATGTCTTTGTTCCACTCGAACTAAACACGATACATTTAGTGATGTGTCACCTTGCCTCATGATATTAAGAATATATACAAAGTAGAAATGTGTCACCTTTGTATCATATTCATTTCTAGATCTCTTTAAGCTAATTATAACTATGTAACTTAACTCAAGCTACAATGTGCACATTATAATTTTGTTTTATCAAGGGCCCACTAATATCATCACTCAATTAAGAGGGGCAATGATAATTATTTGACTAGCTATCTTTTATAGCACAAGTCATGTTCAACCAACTATTGCATTTATCACTATACTCATTGATAGCTTTTGACAATAATCAAATCAAGCACTTCTTGAGTGAAAAGATATAAGTCTCATATCTTAGGAATCAAGACACAATAAAACATTAATGACACGAAACACAATTCCATAATGTTTTACTTGTTAGGTCTATTCAATATATAAAAGTAATATTTTCCTCCTTTATATGCTTGTGTCGTCATTTATTTGTAGAGCCACAACAATCGATGAGTAACACGACAATCTTATCTTAGTAATTAATGTTTGATTGACATCATTTCATGCTTATATTTGTACCTTATATCCATTATCTTACACCTAAGCAATGCTATGTGACGAGTTTTATGTTTAGTTTTCAGAAATAAAGAGGTTTGAAGAGAAGAGCCATGAAAGGACCCAAAAGCAGGAAAAAAGGACCTAATTGTGAGACCTGGGGACCAAGATGCAAGGGGGAAGGACCTGATCGTAAGACAGAAGGACCTAAGAGCAAAACAGGAAACTCCACACCATCATGAGGAGTATTTTGTCAATTCGATTCGGGTCGGAGCTCCACTAAACCAGCTAGATGCATCCAAGACCACGAAACAAACCAAGGCAAGCCCACCAGAAGTCCCAGCCGGATCTGGGCCTTATAGGCCGCCAATTGGCGGTCTGGAACCGCCAATTAGCGGTCTGGTTAAGCCCAAATCAGCCAAGATTCTTCCTGGACTTGTATTAGCATGTGTTTAGGCTATTTTTGGTATTGGTTTAGTCCCACATCGGGGGATTGTCCCGGATTAGCTTTTTCCATGCTTATAAATAGAACTCTTCACCTCCCATTGTATCCATCTCCCTCTTGGTGGCCATCTTCCCTACTAAGAGTGAAGCCTTGAAGCAAAACTCTAGTGGAGGAAGAGCTACTTGTAATTGAGTGAGTTAATAATATAAGTTTTCTTTTAATGAGGTTGTTTCTCTCTTAGTTTAATTTCCTTTCCTTTGCATGCTTGTTTGTTTGTTTAGTTTTACGCTTCTTTAATATTTCTTGCTTAAGTAGTATAAATTTCATTTCAGTATTATGCTTTCCTTTGCTAAATTAGTTAGTGTAATGAGTAGTGAGTAGTTCCATCCCCATTTGGGGGGTGGAGAAATATGTGATATAATAATGTAGTGTATTAAGTGTGTGTTATTTTTATCCCTTGAGCTTTATATGATTTCCATAACCATCTAATGGGTCTCCACTCTTATCTTTGATATGCTAATGCTCTTGAATGAAGCTTAGCTTATGCTTTGATTAGTGGACCTATTTTATGGGGAATGATAAGGTTAGGATATGGATGAAGTTAATGTTGGAAACACAATTTGTAGTGTATGTACTCTTGTTGCCTTTTCCTTAGCTAATGTCTTGTATGTTTTAATGATGTAGTCATCTTAATTCATGTGGAGGCATAGTAGGGTCTAGTCTTTATACTTGAGTTCATGTAGCTTCATTCCACTCATTGTCTTGTATGTTTTAATGATGTAGTCTTATCTTAATTCATGTAGAGGCAAGATTGGATGTAGTTTTATGATTTCATGCACTACATGTTGTGAGGAGCTTAATTGAACACACACACACACACACATCTTTATGTTCACATCATTTCTCTACCCCCTTTGGGGTTTAGTTTTATTGCTTATCTTCATTTCCTTTTGCATTTCATTTCAGCTATTGTAGTTTAGATTAGTGTAATACATCTTTCTCCCTTCTTTTTACCTCTCGCCTTCGAATAAACCAAGTGTCGACACACCTCCCAGTGGACGACCCGTATTTGCCACCGCTTCAACGCGGCCGTGCACTTGCGGTTAAATATAAAATGATCAATCAATGTTCCATGTTAATTACCATGATTGTGAATAACTTTTGATTTATGTAAACCATTATGTTTTAGTGCTCTACGGTTAAGGACCAAGCGCCTCTTCCTTAGCACTTCCAAAAGATGAATACCATAATTGAGGAACAAAATGTTTGCACATCCAATTCATAATAATTGACATATAAAAGTAATTTTTTTAGAACACATTCCTTTCAGTATAATCGGTAGAAGAAGATGGACCCATACTTTTCTCATCCTCGATAGACAAACGAGAAATCCACTCAGTTATGTTGGTTTTCTCATATGAAAGTATGGGATCTCTTGCTCTTTCTTTTTTACGCTCCATCAACTTGGCATTGAAACGAACATAAACCAAGCCGATTTCTCTTTTTAGTGTGAATCTGCAAATTACAAAATATATTGATATGAAATAAAATTCAAATATGATAAAACAATGTATTTGTAAAGTTTTTAAAATTTTACTCCTTCGAAACAACTCCAATTCCTCTCACATCCAGAAGAGCTTGCGGTCAAATTTAAGATTCTCATTGCCATGGCTTGTAAATTAGGTTTTTCAGATCCATACATTGACCACCAATGTGCTGCATTATTATACATAATAAAGTTGGCTTATATAAACTGGAAAGTAAAATTGATATGTCAAAATTTCAAATTCATTAGCATTGAAGCAAAAATTGCCTGGCTTATACGAATCAGTGTTTTTAGAACAAATGTTTTTGGCCAAGGATCACTAAAAAGCCCTTCAGCCTCGTATAATCTCACTTCATTTTGCATTATATTTTCTTGAACTTCTTCATCTTCGAAAAAAGTTCTTATGCACTTAAATAATCCCCTCATCCCCATGGTATTCCTATCAATTGTTGCACTCTGAATGTATTAGTAAAAAGGATTAAGAAAGTACGTTGTAGTGTGCAATGGACCATCCAACCTTCCAACAGACTTGACACGAACAACTTCAATATAAGGCATGTACACTTAGGCATCGTTGTTGCACTTTTCTTTAATTACTTTCTTTGCCTCCTCAAGTTCACCATAAATAAACCTCATTGCTGGTTTAACATCATCATCTGCAATGCAAAGAACATGAACCAATGGCTTGAAAACGTCTATAACGAGGCCAACATGGTTCCAGAACAGAGTGCTAAACACTATTGATTGAACTATCTCCCCAGTCTTGGTCTTTGACCACTTGCAAGTATTCCATTCATCACTTGAAAACATTAGACTCAATTTGTTTTTGTTGTCCATTATACTTTGCAAAGTGAGAAATGCAGTTACAAACCGTGTCTTCCCAGGTCTAACAATTTCTCTTTTGCCAGTATACTTGCGCATCATGTATAAAGTTTTGGTGTGAGCATAGATAAATACTGTGAGAGTTCTAGCTTTCTGAATTGCACCTTTGATTTTGCTCTCTTTGGCAATTTCCTCAAGCATTAGATCAACACAATGAGCTGCACCAGAAGTCCAGAAAAGTCTACGATATTTAACATTCAACAATCTCCCAGGTTCAATATTATTAGATGCATTATTAGTAACTACCTGGACCACATTTTTTCACCCACTTCTTCAATGCACTTGTCAACCACATCAAGAATGTAATCACTTGTGTGTGACTCTGTAGAAGCATACAAAGATCTCAAAAAGCTTGTTCCCAAGTGACAATTGACACACAAGTTCATCATGCTTCTTCCTCTACGATCTGTCCACACATTTGTCATAATGGAACAACCATTTTTTCCCAATCCTCTCGATGACCCTTCAGACTTTCTTTAGTTTTCTGTACCTCCTTCTTCAACAACGTCTCACTTGTCTCATGGTAAGTTGGAGCCTTGTAACCCGGACCATATTTGCCAATTGCTTCGCACATCATCTGGAATGAAGGTAAAGTGATGAGATTGAAGGAAATAGAAGAATCTTGCTACATATTCATTCACTTTGTCTCTCTGTTCCTTGGAAAATGAATCCTTCACAATGCTTTGCCTTAACTTGCCACTTTTAAAAACTAAGTGTGGTTCATCAACATGAGGCTTTTTGTTTGATGAACACCCTCCAACACTTTCATCAACATCTACATATTTTGTCAAGTCAAAGTACTCCATAATCTTTTTTGTTCTTATCACCAATTTCGTTTAATGTCTGCCTCATCTCCAATTTCACTTCCTCAGAAACTTCTTTGCAAGGTTTTATATTCCCTCTAGAATGAGCTAAGTGGTACTTCAACCTGTTAATTCCTCCACAATAAGTAACTTGACATAACTTACACGTCACCGTGTTCTTGTTTGTAGGGTCCGGCATGAAACCATACTTCCAACCTGGATCATTGGAACTTACTGGTGTAGTAAATTAAGGTAAATCAGATTCTACTGGAGTGTCACCTGACATGTCACTTAAGTTAAAAAAAAAACCTTAACACACATGCTGACATGCATAAGAAGTGAAGAACACACGAATTGAGAGAAGAGAGGAGAGGGTTGGGGTCAATGGTGGGCTAACTGGAAGACAGGTCAGAGGAGAGGGTTGGGGTCGGCGGTGACCTGTCCCCAAGGCTTGCTGCTTGCTCGATTGGGGGAACAAAGCTTGCAGGTGGAGTGGAGTTGAGAGGTGGCGGTTGGACAACAGTGGGGGAAGAGTGGAAGAGAGGACGAGAGGAGGGGGTTGGGGTGGAGTTGAGGCAAAGAGATGGAGTCTTGGGGTTTTGGGAATAGGTATTTGGATGTTGCCTAAATGGATATTTGAAGATCTAATTACCCAATTAAGTATAAAAGTCATCTTCTCTTATGTGGTGCATATGTACCCGCATATTCACGCATTTGGGATCGCATATGCGGCCGATGCGTCCCAAAATGCGGGGTGAATTTATTAGACCCGCATCTCACAAATGCGATGCGGCTGGGGGCATTGGACCCGCATCCGCATCCCCGGCCGCATATACCCGAATTCCTGAATACTAGAGACACACTTAGGATTATGGCATTATAAGATTTTCATGTTATGCACTAAATGTTACACACACACGAATACACTTCTACACTTTCGTATTCATTCTCCACCTCCTACGGGACTCGTTTTTTATTAGTTGTTTTCTTATTTCTGTCGCATTTGTCATGTAGTTAGTTTAGTATAATCCCCTCATTCTCCTCTCATTTCCCACTCGAGTATGGTAGTCACAAAAATACTCACAATTCCTTGAGGTTCGACCCGTATTTGCCACGTCTTCACCTAGACCGTGCACTTGTGGTTATTTAAAATTATAAAACAACAACAACCTCCTTTTGGCATCCCACCGCTAATGAATTGTTTGGGGTCCCACCCCAACACTCTCCACATAATTTCATAGTACGTCCTTAGTCCTCAGCTGGATTCTCGCATTCTATCGCGACATTAGCAACAAGTGTTGGATCAACTCTGCTTAAACACCTTATCTGAGTGTCGCCATCTCGAGTTCAACGTGTGACACATAGGTTTTTCTTGACTAGCTTCTTTGGATCTTTTTTAGTTTTTAGTTTTGTTTAATTTTGATAAGATATTCCTTGCTCCTAGCTAGCCCCTTCTTTGGATCTTTTTTAGTTTTTAGTTTTGTTTAATTTGAAAATTACATACTCAAGAAAATAATCTCTTCACATAACACGCATTGACCGGCACATCCAAGTCCAACCAGTTAATGTTTATAAGCGACTAGCATTAGACCCCCGTGCGTTGCACGAATGCATTCAATGAAAAATTTGTAGATTTAGCATATAGAAATAATTCGACAAATGGTTTTTTAACAATAGTTAATTCTTTGTTTATGATCAAAAGAGGCTTACACATTTCGCAATAAGTTTAAAGAAGAAATTATTAAATTGAAAATCAGAAGTCCTCATCCCTGCTGGGGATGTTAACTCTATATGTTTTTCCAAGTAGGGCCACAACCTTTAGGGTTGTCTTTTCGTGCATTTTGTTTTTTCTATGTAGGTGCCTCTAAGACCTTGTACATATTTTTTGTTTGACGAAAAGAATAAAGAGAAATTGATTGTGTGGAGTGGACATAAGAAACGTGTAAGTTCTTTTTATAATGTTTGTTGTTGAGGTCCTCTATAACTGTCTTGAAGGTATACAACTTACAATAGAGAGTAATCGAGAAAGTAGCTTGGGTGGCTGTCAAAATTAATGGTCCCTAAATTATTGAAATTTTGGTTGGTTAGATGTAGTCCATGATGAAACGATTGTATCTATTTTTAACTAAATTCCTTTTTCTGAAGGAGCTATAATTTTTGACATGCTACTTTGATATAATAAATGTAGTAGAATTTTTGAATAGGATATTACTCAAGTATTAGCCAATTAATTTGAAGTGTCTATTTTTTGCACTACAATATTGAGGTGTGATTAGAAACTTTGATATTTTTGGAAAATAAGAATGAGAAATCTTCACTTAAACTTAATCAATGATATCTCAATGTTTCCATTTAGATTAACTTATAATGTTTTCACTCGAATGAAAATTTTGATGTGACAAAGTAATATGACTAATGACCCTCAATTAACCCAGATCGGTTTGCATTAGTCGACGAATCTCTACATTAAATTTTAATTATGTTGATGTATTTTGTATATTTATTAGGCACAGGTGGTACACATTACTTGAGCAAGAATTTTTGATGGATCCAAACTACTGGCGAGGCATCTTGGGAGGGGATTGGTGATGCTATTTCTGCTTGAGCAAAGAACACTGATGCTTCAGAAAACATTCAAGTTCTTAGTTGTTGACTTTCACTCTTTTGTGTTTAGCTGTGTTTCTATGCGTTCACATCAAACCACATGTTACATTGTTGAAATGTTTTAATTATATTTGAGATTTGGTGGTAAGGATTACCAATCGATTAGAGATTGATTAATATCACATTCCAACCGTTCGACTGAGTTATATTTTGAAAGGTTGATAGTTCACTTGATATAAAATAAGTGGAATGACCATGATCCAAAATCAATCTAATGCAAAAGGTACAATTGTTCGACAATGTTTATGACTCCAGAGAGCACCCGAATTACATTATTACAATAGCATAAAAGCAAAATAAGTGTCGCAACAATAGCAAATCAAGCCAAGTTGTGATAACTTGCATCTACTTGTCGGGGTTTTGTCTACCCCAATTTCTCTTCCACTTCATGGACACTTAATGCAATGAAGCTTCAAGATAAGGCATACTTGTGATTTTTTGTTATCACTTTGTTAGTAAATGAGTACTTCTTCCATTTGGTTTGCCTCAATAATATCTTTCATCTCATCAACGTTGTTTTCCTCCATTTCAATAAAAGGATAATAATATTTTTTTGATAAAATAATGGGTAAAGTTATTATGGACATACAAAATGACGTAATGGTTCTATAGCAACAAAGTTTGTATAAAAGGTTAGGTTACATACCTCATGGAGATAAGATCCTTCTACTCATACATTTTGCAACTTTACCTGTGGCCGTGATGTGATTAAACTTCAACAGTTTCCTTCCTACTTTGACAATTTGTATTTAACCAACTAAAAAATTTTTTTTTTTTTTGAGATTCAAATGACTTCTCTCAACTGATAACTCTACCAACTCTACTGTTCAAAGTGGTGGTTAAAATTTTGTACGTGGATAAAGTTAAAATTTCTTTGATCACAACAAAAAACAATTGGCACTAACGTGATTTTGTACTCGGCTAATCAAACTAATAGTTCACTCTTAAAGGAGTGAACAACTCAATCACAACATGGATATGGAACATTTAAGTTCGGGGACCATTCCACCCACCACAAAAAATAATCCCCATAATTAATCCCAATTCAGTTTAAGATGTTGAACATTTCATTTGCAAAAAGGCCACTATGACACTAAAGATGACCTCTTTGGCAATACACCAAAGAACAATACAGAATGAATTAGTAGAAAAATAATAAATATGAGCAAAGTAGAACACCAAAAACCTAACAAAGCACCTAAGGAAGCGCATACTATTGAGAATTGAACTTAATCCTATGTGGTGACTTAAACCTATGTGACGTCCCAGTCACCCGCCACATCATCAGTGCTTGATGACACATCAAGGAGGAGATGAGTCAACACATGAGAAGACAAAAGGTTGAGGGAGTGGAAGAGACAAGAGTCTTTTCATTTTTTGAGTAATTTTCGTCCTAATTATGTATGCAATTTAAGTAGAGGGTGTAATGATCTTCAATGATCATGTTTATGTAGTCTTTATGTTTGGAAGTTGTAGGGTCATGTAAGTGCCTATATAAAGCACTAGAATTCACCATTTGTAACACAACAACAACAACATATATCAAGCATTAGAAGTTGAGCCACGAAATTGTGTGAGAAAAGAGTGAGTATGTGAGTAGAAAGAAGAAGAAGAGTGTGCATTGCAAAATCGGTTTTTTGCTTTGTGAGTAGAGAGCCACCTTCTTTCCTTCGTGCCCCCCCCCCCCAGTAACATAGATCAAGAATGGATCTAGTGGAATCAAAAGAAGGCAAAATGAATGGTGATCAGGGTGGTCTAAGGCAGCACACGAGGCGCGCCTTTTAGACCGCCAATTGGCGGTTGGGGACCGCCAATCAGCGGTCCCTGTAGCCCAGGAGACGGGTAATCTCCTGTGGTGGGTTGATCAGTAGCTCCCCGTCCTCCTCCCGTCCTCCAACATCTGGTATCAGAGCCTCGTCCGATGGGAAGCTCGGGAATGACCTCGTTTGGTCATGTGTCGTTGCCTCGATTGTCGAAAGGCAACTACGACAATTGGAGTATCCAAATGCGTGCGCTGCTAGGTGCGCATGATGCTTGGGATCTTGTGGAGAACGGCTTCGAGGAGGAGGCCGAGACGGGAGAAGAAACCGTCGCACAAATCAAAGCACAAAAGGAGAGAAGAGCCAAAGATAAGAGTGCTCTCTTCCTTCTCTTCCAAGCGGTGGATGAGAGTGGCTTTGAAAAGATCGCTGAAGCGAAGACGTCGAAGGAGGCGTGGGACACCCTTGAGAGGAGCTACAAGGGTGCTGATCGAGTGAGGCAAGTGCGCCTCCAAATTCTTCGAGGCGAGTTCGAGGCGTTAAAAATGAAGGAATCGGAAGGTGTTGCCGATTTCGTGACGAGAGTTCGCATGGTGGCGAACACATTAAAAAGAAATGGGGAGGCACTGACCGAAGGAAGAGTGGTGGAGAAGGTGTTGCGTTCTCTCACCGAGGACTTCGAGAATGTGGTGTGCGCAATCGAGGAATCAAAGGACCTCGAGAAAATGACTATTGATGATCTAGCTAGCTCGTTGGAGGCACACGAGCAAAGAAAGAAGAAGAAAAGACAAGATGTCTTAGAGGAGGCGTTGCAAGCGAAGATGTCGCTTAAGGAGGAGAAACCTCGCAACGTAGATTGTGGAAGCGGTCGTGATTATGGAGGCCATTCAAGAAAGAAGGATGTCGAATGCTTCAAGTGTGGGAAGCGTGGTCATTTTGCGAAAGAATGCTGGTCGCAAAAGAAGGTGGAGGAGAGCTCCAGCCGTGTCCGTGGTGATCGCGGATCGAAGAAGGTGATTGAGTGCTTCAATTGTTGGAAGCATGGACACTACGCAAGCGAGTGTTGGTCGAATAAAAGGGTGGAAGAAAACTCCAACCTTGTGGCCGTGGAGGAGAATGCTTGTGATGAGGATGTAGTCTTGCTTGCCGACAAAGGAATGGAAGGCGAACAAGAAGGTGTTTGGTATCTCGATACGGGAGCAAGCAACCACATGTGTGGAAATAGACACATGTTCGCACATTTGGAGGAAGGAGTACATGGGCACGTTTCGTTTGGAGATGCATCAAAGGTGCGCGTGGAAGGGAAAGGTCACATCATGATCCAAGTAAAGGATGGATCTCAAAAGCTTATCTCCAATGTGTTCTTTGTGCCCGATATGAAGACGAACATTTTAAGCATGGGACAACTCCTGGAGAAAGGGTTCACGATCTTGATGAATGATCGACACATGACCGTGCGAGGACAAGATGGACATCTGATTGCAAAGGTAGAAATGTCCAAAAATCGAATGTTTAAATTGAATCTAACCTGTGCTCGTGCTAGATGTTTGAATGCATGCATTAAGGGAGATTGGTTGTGGCATATGCGACTTGGACACTTGAACTTTGGCGGGATCCAAGAAATGGCGCAAAAGGGAATGGTGCATGGTCTGCCGATGACCGAATCCAAAGACGGATTTTGTGAAGGTTGCATGGTTGGAAAATTACCAAGGAAGAGTTTTCCAAAGCAAGCTGAACATAGAGCAAAGAAGGTGCTAGAGTTGGTGCATACCGACATATGTGGACCGATCACTCCACACTCGATTAGTAAGAATCGTTATTTCTTAACGTCTATTGATGACTTTTCACGGAAAACGTGGGTGTACTTCTTGAAGGAGAAATCTGAGGCTTTTCGCATGTTCAAGAAGTTCAAGGCATATGTGGAGAAACAAAGTGGCAACAACATCAAGACATTAAGGTCTGATCGAGGAGGCGAGTTCACATCAACCGAGTTCAACAACTTTTGTGAGGAGAATGGCATAAAACGCCATTTGACGGCTCCATACTCACCACAACAAAATGGTGTAGCTGAAAGGAAGAAAAGAACCATCATGGACATGGTTCGAAGTATGTTGAAAAGCAAGAACGTGTCAAAAGAGCTATGGGCCGAAGCTGTGGCCTGTGCAGTGTATACGTTGAATCGTTGCAAAACTGCAAGTTTGGAGGGAGTAACTCCACAAGAAGCGTGGAGTGGCTATAAGCCAACCGTAGCACATATGAAGGTGTTTGGAAGCACAACATATGCACATGTACCAAAAGAAAGAAGGATAAAACTTGATGATAGGAACATCAAGCTTGTATTTGTTGGCTATGATGAACGATCGAAAGCTTATAGGCTTCTCAATCCAACTAACAACAAAATTGTCATTAGTCGTGATGTACAGGTTAACGAGGAGGTAACATGGGAGTCCAAAGAGGAGATTCCACAAGTGCCAAATGAAGAACAAGAAGAGGAGATAGCCAACCCCACTGATCATGAAACGGTTCCATCTGACAAACATGACGAGATGAGACCAAGGAAGTTCAAGAAACTTCGTGAAATCTACGAGACGACGAGTGAGTTGCACATGGTGTGTCTTCTCACACAAAACAAAAGCTCTGCCAATCCGCTTGTATGTGAAGTTGAGAAATCAACTTGGGATGGTGGACGGAAGAGGATTAAGTTCAAGGAGGAGTATTGAGAATTGAACTTAATCCTATGTGGTGACTTAAACCTATGTGACGTCCTAGTCACCCGCCACATCATCAGTGCTTGATGACACATCAAGGAGGAGATGAGTCAACACATGAGAAGACAAAAGGTTGAGGGAGTGGAAGAGACAAGAGTCTTTTCATTTTTTGAGTAATTTTCGTCCTAATTATGTATGCAATTTAAGTAGAGTGTGTAATGATCTTCAATGATCATGTTTATGTAGTCTTTATGTTTGGAAGTTGTAGGGTCATGTAAGTGCCTATATAAAGCACTAGAATTCACCATTTGTAACACAACAACAACTTATATCAAGCATTAGAAGTTGAGCCACGAAATTGTGTGAGAAAAGAGTGAGTATGTGAGTAGAAAGAAGAAGAAGAGTGTGCATTGCAAAATCGGTTTTTTGCTTTGTGAGTAGAGAGTCACCTTCTTTCCTTCGTGCCCCCCCCCCCCCCCCCCCCAGTAACATAGATCAAGAATGGATCTAGTGGAATCAAAAGAAGGCAAAATGAATGGTGATCAGGGTGGTCTAAGGCAGCACACGAGGCGCGCCTTTTAGACCGCCAATTGGCGGTTGGGGACCGCCAATCAGCGGTCCCTGTATCCCAGGAGACGGGTAATCTCCTGTAGTGGGTTGATCAGTAGCTCCCCGTCCTCCTCCCGTCCTCCAACACATACACTATTAAAATAACTTATGACCTACAAAAAGACATTGGAATGGAACCTAAAATGAGCCGAAGAAGAAGAGGAATTTGGATATCTAAAACATAAATACGAGTACGTTTAAAGCTAAGCATGGAAAACCTACCATTGGGACTGTCAGAGTGTTGAACGAGGAAACCAACGACAACAACTTGGGCCAATATCGAGTAATAACCTACATCACTCGGTTCCTACAATTGAATGAAGATATACAAAAAGAGCCAGAGCAAGAAATAGATGTGAGAATAAAAACACCAAACTGTATTATTACAACAAAATCAAACCTAAATGTTATTTTAAGAAAATGTTCTCAGATGGGAATGATATGGTCTCGGAAGTATTTTAAACAAAACAATGCCAGGAAAAATGTTTAAACATTATATTCTAGGAAGAGTAAATTGGACTTAAAATAAATATGAAAGTAGTTAATTGACTAAAGGATATTTTAATCATTCCAACAATATGATGGGAAAAATCAAACAACCATAGGAAATAATACAAACTCGACCTTTAAGCGGTCGAATTTGAAACACAAAAACCATTAGAAACACATTTAACGTCAAACTTACCACAAATAATATTCAGTTTCAAACAAACCAAATATGAAGTGACACTTAAATTGAATAGGTACTAGAAGGGACGTCTACGGGTTATCACTTGAAATCCGTCACCATCTGAAGAGGTAGGATAATCCTTCATGAAAAAACATCAAATTATATGCTTGTTAAAAGAACTCAATAGTAGTTACATGAAAGAGTCAATAACTAAAAGTGAAAGATTTGAGAAGGAAAAATGCAAACTATATATTATTTAAAGATGAAAATCTTTGAACATGAATCAAAATGCAATATTTAGACCTGTACATGGACCCCATAATTTCCTGAAACATACATTAAGTAACTAATAAAGCTTTGGGAAGAAAATGTAATAGTTCCATTAATAGAGTTCAATGAAAAATGTAAAGAGTAGATTTAAATATAAATAGTTGTCAGGCAAAAAAAATCAATGAAAAATCATACGTTTAAGTATATATTCAATACTAATGTGAAGATGAAAAACCAAATGGGGTAAAAACCAAAAGATCAAGTTCGTCTCTATCGGAAGTAAATGACAAAAAAACCGTGATACCTGCTAAATGAAATCAAACAAAACTTTGACACCATAATGTTGGTGAAATGATGCAAGAATGGCATAATCTGCATAAAATACAACTTCAAACCTGCAGTAAACCAAGATCAAAGTTATTACATAGAGTAATTTGTTTGAAAGGAAAAATAAAACAGACCTTCCATGGCAAAAGCATAAACATGGACCTATTTTAGGGAGTAGAAGATGATTGATTAAAGGCTAGAAGAAATTTAATAGTTTGAACCGGGCATTACTGAAATAGCGATATATGGTAATACAAAATGAAGACTGGATATCTTAAAACAACTAAAATGAGTTGCGATCATGGTATTACAACAATGGTTATCCAAGTATAAAGTATAATCTGTAAGTCAACCAAACTGAAATCCCCAACGTTGAAGTAGTGAGAATAATGACGTAGATCTAAAACCATCGCTGATGTAACAACACCAATGCAAGATGAATAACCCTAATATAACAGCACCAGAGTCTATAATCCAAAATGAGAGAACCATAAAACCCTCATGAAACCCAAAGAAGGCAAACATGAATGGATACACTTGAATGCTCTAAAAAACCTACACTTGGGCTCTGAAAAACCTGAATGGAAGAAATCATGAAGCTGATAACAATGACAACTATTGCTTTTCCGTTTTTAAACCTACACGTTGTTCTTGTACATTGACGTATTTAGTGGATGCACCTGCATGGCAACTGAAATTAATTAATATCCTTTTGCCAAACAATTAGATATTCTTAAGTGCATATTTTTTAGTCTGTGACTCATGGCATTAATTCAAATAGATGTTAGTCAGAAATATATAGTTAAGAATATCTAGACTGTGTATGGAAAAGTTTAAACCGGACAACTTATATGTGATTATCTAGTATGGACAAAAGTTTTAAACCGGAAAACTTAAATGCGATTATCTAGTATGGATAAAAACTTTAAAAGAAAAAAACTATCAAAACGTAAACATATTTAATATTATGAGATCAATGATATACTTATATGCTTCAGAAAGTGCCTTTCAATGTAGGTCACATTTCTGATTCTAAAGTCGAATGTTTAACCATCCATAGAGTCATCTTCAAAGGCCATTGCCTTTGGAGCATCCTCCTCAACCCAATGAAGGACATTGTCCTCACCAAATTAATCCTACAAATTATAAGATAAACTGAAAAGCGTGGCCTACATTTATAACTTGAAGAATACATATATCAATTTTATATTTGCCAACACTTAACATGTAAGAATAACTAATTAAACAACTTTGCACAATGAAATGGTCACTAATCACCATAGTTCATTTGTGGCTTCCACTGTGGAGCACGACCTGAAGAAATTAAAGTGAAACCTTGAGGCTATACTTATAGGAAGATGGCAGTGGTTGCAGACTTGCAGGAGATGAGAAGTGGGAAAGTGAAACATTATTACCTAATGATGCATGATTTAGAACATAAACTACATAAACCACTACTTCGAACCTGCAATTAAAATTAAAATTTAAATAAGTGGAAATAGATAAACAAAAAATATATGTAGAAAAAGGCATAAACATTATCATGAACCCATTACTCTTCTAAACTTAGATGAAAACAAAAGCACCCAAAAAACACAAAGTTAGAAAGGGGATAAAGAAAGTAATCAAGTATTGAACGTTCTGAATCGTGCATCGACAGCTGGTTAATCGGGGAAGAAATGAGGAGTAAAAGTTAGAAAGGGGGTAATGAACAAAACTAAAATGGGAAAAAAAGTGCTACCAACAGAACAACGATTGTGAAGGATATAAGGGGAAGAAAGCCATTTTTGTTATGGGAAGAGATGAATGCAGGTGTTGCCTCCGGAGAACTGAAACCCGCTCGAGATATTCGAGTATTAAACGCCTAACCGAATCCGCCGGTGGTGGATTTGGATCCACTATCGGTGGATCATAAGGGTCGGATCAGCCTCAAAATTCACCATCAACTTTAGCTAACTAATTTAGCACGTAGGGTACACCTGGAGTCGTTGGTTCGAACTTATTTGGTCTTAATTATTGAATTACTCATCATGTTCATGAGATTATGGACTTTTGCGACTAGGGGTCAAAATAGGATAGGGTGAGTTTTTGGCCTGCCGCTACCCGTCGTGCCTAAGAGCGGGTATGGGGTCAATGATAAAAAAAAACCACTACCCGCCCCGCCTAGGGCGGGGTGGGGCGGGTTTGGTGGGTTTTCTTTAATTTTTTAGATTAGTTCGACAACATTATTCTTATAGATGACATTAAGAATTGTAATTGTAACACTCCATATTTCTCATATTTTTTATTACTTGACTTCATAATAGACTGGTTTTATTCTAGTTTATTTCAACACTAAGCCATTTAAAACCATCTAGATTTATGTGATTATAATTGTTTAGAAGGATCTCGTACGTTATTTCAACTAGAAACCTTCACTATCAATGTACTCGGAGATCATGGCTCAACACAAAATTGAAAACAATACCATCATCAATAAAATTCAAAATTCTAGCAAGCAAATCCATCTTCAATTTTTTTTATATACATTGGTTGGTTATGTTACCATTCTTTTCATATACATTGGAAATTATGTTAGGTATAATATTTGATTTAGGCAGGTTGCGAGACAACAGCAACCCGCCCCGCTTTGTAGGTGGGTTATGCGGGTTGTGGGAGGGGGTTTGGCAGGTTAGTTGTGGGAGGGAGTTTGGCGGGTTTGGCGCATTAGGCGGGGTAGTGCATGGCGTGTTTGTGGGTAAAACCCGCCCCATTTACTGCCCTATTTGCGATCAACATATTTTCTTTATGATCAACCTAGATAATAGGCGGAATTATTACCCCTAAATGACTACTTGCCCTAATAGTTACCCCTAAAATCATTCTTACCTAATAACTACCCTCATTCCAAGCATAATTCAAGATGATTCAGGTAGGGTCTCATGGGGAGCATCTTTGCACTATAAATTCAATTCATAGGGTTTTTAACAGACTATCTTCAATAACCATTATGATGCCACTTAGATGAGCATGGTCCAACAAGATACTGACTTATGAACGTGGGTAAGTTGTGATTAACAAGTAAATGGTGAGTCTTTTCCCTCCAGTCCTTTGCAAGTGCACGTATATGTGAGCAACAAGAAGTAAAATTCTAGTTTCCTTTGGGAGCAGGTGCATATTTGTGAAATAAATGCTAATTAATAAAATGGTAGAGCATAATGAGGTTATATGAGCGCTTATAGCCATCTTCGCCGTGCCACCTCATTTTCAGCCATTTCTAAATTTTTTTCTATGAACATTTATTGCTGAGATATACGGTATATAAAGAAAAAGTGGTAAACATTTCAGATCAAATGGACCATTGTATACCTTGATCTAAACACTTCGAAATTCAGTAAATTTCAGTCTTTCAAATATGGGCATTTTATTTTCGACGGTGAAACTAACTTTGATTGACCTATAATTTTAACATGTATAAATTAAGAGATAAGAATACATATGATTGAGTTTGATTTAAAAATATCGGCTTTAAAATGCCTTAATTTTAAGTTACACAACCAAGTTGTCTATAATCAGTCATCACTGCTAGAAAATACGGGTATTACGTCACCTTGACTACGTCGGATATTGACCATCCGATATCCAACATGGTATTAGGCGCACCATGTCAATAGTTGAAATTCCGACGTGATATTAGACGTATCACATCAGACAGTTTACGACTGACATGAATGTTTGCGTTACCAAGTCGGTCGTAATACAATGGTCAATATACTGACTTGGATTTAGGCTTATTACATCGGTGCACCAGAAACTGATGTGGTGTATATTGACCATCATAGCACAATATTTCCTAAGTATTTGCCTTATATTGACCGAATGTATTTCAGCTGTCTGAACTCGCGATTCTAACTAGGGTTTCAGTTGACCGAATTGTTTCGATCATCCGGTTACCACTTTACGTCTGTACAGGGATTCACCACGTCGTTTTGTAGGTTAACTTACGTGGTAAACTCTAAAAAAATTAGTATATTGTAATGCATTGTCATATTTAATATTCAACCCAAAATCAAACACATAAACCTAACGAGCTAGCCAAACCCCCATTTCTTTCCCCATCCCCTTTGTCAGCTCCACCCGACTGATTGGCCCATTCGGACCGATCAGGCCCGATCATCTTTCAAATCCAACACTTGCTCATGAAGGTGCGATCAATGCTTCCATTTGCAACTCTTTTAATTACTCATAATTAAAATGACTTGTTTTAATTAGTTCCCAGAGAGCATATATCAAAGTTTTATTTGTTTTAAATTTATAATGAAATGATATTTTATGGACTCAAATGTGTTGTTCTGTTGATGTTGGATTGTTTATTGGTAGTTGGACATTTAGAGGACTAAGAATCAAAATTTATATCTATCTTTACATTGCGATTGTTCTTTTTGTTGTGTAAAAAATTATGATCACAGATGGATTTTCGCTAGTAGATTAAATGATGAATAAGAGGTTGGGGTTAATGAATTTGTAGAATTTTCTTTGAAGAATGCAACTATAAGAAATGAGAGAAAGGTCTTGTGTCTAAGTAGGAGTTGTTTTAGCATAATCTTACGAGGTGTATAAGAGATAAAAACTGATTTGTGTCAAAGTCTACGTAGTGTCAAACAGCCTGATGCATTATGTGGTACATTAGGTGGAGGCCTAATTTGTTGAGGATTGAATGATTGAGGATTAAATGGTTGAGGTCGTTGATATGGCATATGTTGAAGTGGTTGATATGGCATATGTTGATTATGTGGATTGCTAATTCTTGGGTTCACCTCGGGTTGGCTTGGGAATCTTCCTTTTTCTCTTTCAGCTACAACTTGTGCTAATTGACTTACTTGAGTTTCTAGCTTTTGAAAAGATTGAGTAGTTGTTTGAACAAATGTTTTCATTAAGTTTTCTAATCCAGTTAATCGGACATCACTATTATTGTTGTTGTTGTTGTTTGAGTACATTTGTTGTCTAGGTGGTTGGCCTTGCTGGGGCATGGGTGCAGGATTTGAATTCTCTTGGCTCCATGAAAAATTGGGTTGGTTGCGCCAACCTGGATTATAGGTTGACAAATAAGGGTCGTTCCTAGGACGATTAAACGCAGCATTAACTTGTTCCATGTCCGAAAAAATGTGTGCACACTCCTCCAAAACATGACCAGTTTGACCACACCTAGAGCAAGAAACATAAGAGATTTGATTCACTAGGGGTCGGGTTTGAAGCTTTAGACTTTCCATCCTACGCATAAGGGTGGCTAATTTCGCTTCAGCAGCTACAGAAGCATCTACAGCTAAGACACCTGATCTGGAATGATTTGCTATTCTAGATCCAATACTCGGGTTGGTCGGTGCCCTAGCTGTGTCCCATTGCATACTATTATCAGCTAAGTCCTCAAGAAAAGTCCAAGCATCATTCTCATTTTTGGACATAAAGTTTCCTTGGCTTACAGATTCTAACATAACCCTAGGCGTAGGTGTCAATCCCTCATAAATAATTTGGCACAATTGCCATCTTGGAATTTCATGATGAGGGCATTGGGTCAACAAGTTCTTAAATCTTTCCAAATAGGAATAGAATGACTCGCTCTCAGATTGAACGAATGCAACAATTTCATTCCTAATCCTAATAGTCTTATGATTGGGGAAATATTTCTTTAAGAACACTTGAACAAACTCGGCCCAACTCCTAATAGATCTTTCGGCTAGACTATATAGTCATTTCTTAGCGTCGTCCTTCAGTGCTAGAGGCACGAATTTAAGACGCACTGCCTCCTCAGAGATATGTTGTATTGCATAAGGGAGCAGATTTTCTCAAATTCTCTAAGGAAGAGATATGGGTCTTCCTTAGAGGTGAACTTGGGCAACATACTCAGGTATTGTGCCTTTAGTTTGAAGTCGCGACCCGGTATGATGGCATAACGATGCACGATGGCTGAGTAGCCATCGTTGGGTAGCACTGATCCCTCAGAGTCCTAGGAGGTGCAACAGGTGGGTCCACTACATTCTCACCCATTGGATCCGGGTGAGGTGGTGCAACAGGTGGATTGGGGTTGAGCTCTAGACTGGAATCTAGATGAACTCGTGAGAGTCGATTGCTCAAGTCCCGAACCCAAATCTGAGTGCACCGGTTTGAATTAGTTTTTGAATTCAAATTCCAAATTTAAATTCCAAATTCAAATTCAAGAATCAATTGATTTTTTATAATTTTGTTTTTCAAAAAAGGAAACAAACAATAGAATGGGGGAAGATGAGAAAGGAATCCTAATCTAATGAATTGAGGTGAGAAGAGAAAGAAGACTCAGAGAAGGGAAACTTAACTCTAAAAGATAGATGAGAGGGTTGGTCAGAAGTTTTCTAAACAAGCATGGTTCAAACAATCTTAAACCTAAAGTAGCTTAGATCTAGACGACTCCTAACTGGTTGAGTCGAATTGGTTCGTTTGATTCACCTCCCTCACTAATCAAACCAAATTGGCCAGGCAGTGTATAGCTAGTGGGGGCGCTTCCGACAGAGTCGGTGCCAATTAAACAACCACTTTACTTGGAAGACTTACGTCAACACAAAAACACTTTCTAGACACCAAATTAAATTCGATCAGCTTCAAGTCATAGCAAGTCAAACCAATCTTCTCCTTAATTGAGTCTGAATCCTTAGAGGTCAATGTCTAATTGCTTTTAATTTAAGGCTTGGGTGACACTTTGGGATTGTTATTTGTGGGTCACGGAAGGGTGATGAAATCCCCACCGTATCTTTTCCTACGGTGTTGCCCTTAAGATAGTTTAACTTAAATCTAGCAAAGATAGTCAAACATTGGTCTTTAGTAGGGGACAATTGCAAGGTTGTATGCAAACTAAATTATATGCTTAAATGCAATCGATAAAAACCGCGCACGTACCTTGCCTCCAGCACTCTTCAACAATGAATTGATTTGCAAAATTTAGCATGCATAATGCGAGAAATATCTAAATGATGCATGCACTAAGGCCTTTCTAATTTTGCAAAATTTTAGGTCACAAGTTGAATTAGTGCCAATTATGGAAGTTTGCCCTACACATGCAATTCTACCAAAAAGGAAATTTTTCGAAAATAGAAATTACGAGAAAAAGGCAACAAAGGTTACCTACGCACGCTCAGTCAAGTTCGCCGCCCGCTCTCGAAACTTTCCAAATGCTCTACGCGTCCACACAGAGATGAGTCGCGTCCCAGAGAAATTTCACGCCCAGATTTCCAACCCGTGAGGTGTTTCCGCCGCAAACTATACTGCTGGAGCGGCGTTTTCGCCGCTTGTTCATCTTGGATAGCCTCCGGATTTTTGCGTCGTCTCTACTACTTCCTGAAAAGCACAGAGAAAACGTTAGATCGCGAAAAACCAAAATCCAAAGAAACAAAAAAAAGAAATCACAAAAACTTGAAATTCTCGTCGCCTCCCCGGCAACGGCGCCAAAAACTTGATGAGAATTTTATTTATACCGCAAGTGCACGACGTCAAGGAAGACGTGGTACGGGTCGAACACAAGGAGGGAGAGATATTGTTATTTTTGTGATTTTCGATTAGGGAAAGAAAGAGAGAGAAATAAGTTTGGGTTGAGATTTTTGGTTTTTAATTTTCTAAAGCAAGAACAACAAAAACAAATTAAGAATAAAGCAAATATGGATGGGAGTCCAGCTGGTGGGAGTTATGAATCTTCGAGTTAGATTAGGGATCACGAAAATTATTATAAATCAAGAGAGATATTAAGCATCATATGATAATTGATTTAACAAAAACTCATATGATCAAAACACTAACAAGAAATTAAAATAAAAACGATCTCTCTTCTCTAACCCTAAATCCGTCACCCCCACCCTTTGGAGGGTTTTAGAAACCCATGGGGAGAAGATAAGGAGAAGGGGTCATGGAGATCATCGAGAGACTACGAAAAAAAAGAAATATTATACTAAACTACGATCTACGAGAACAACTGCAATTATTCTAAGCATGCAACAAATTATTCTAAGAGAAGAATAAAGAACAACTAAATTACTCTACTCTACTGGAATTAAGAACATGAAATATTAATCTAAAACTAAGCTTACGAAAGACAAAGACAATGGAGAAATAAATGGGCAGAATTTTATTGCTATAGAATGGAATACAAAAAGTTCCCCTCACAACATAATTTCTGGGCTATATATAGCCGATACAAGGAACCCTAAGTATGAATAAGGAAGGACACGTGCTATGACACCACTGGACGAAATCCGGGGGCACGGATCGCACACCATGCGGCGTTTCCACCGCACATTGACCGTCAGATGCGGCGAAAACGCCGCCTGGATGGCTCAGATTGTGTTGTGCTTTTGCGGGTGTGTTTTTGGTATGTTCTAGATGACCTCCACGCGTATAAATTGATTATTGCATATCTTTGGAGATCCGAATTTAATTTCTTCTTGAATAGTTCTCCAAAATAACTTTTTAGTCCTTCTAATTTGCGATCAGGTCCCTGGCTTCTTATGCAATCGATTGGATTTCAACTTGAGCTTGAATCTCTAGCTAATTGGTCTTTGTGATCTATTTGAGTCCATTGCACGCGTTTTAGCTCGAATATTGGTAAATTGCATTGTCACTCCCGAATTCTGCACAATTGCTCAAAACAATACCTTAGTAGCATTTATTTATATAAAAATAATATAAATGAAAGACATGTGATGCAATGTATGCAATGCGTCACAGCCGCAAGGGTATTCTTCAAATATTAGTTGTGTGATTTGATTAAAGATTTGAAACTACTTGGTTTAAAGTCTCATGTTTGTCATGTATTGATGCAACAACTGTAAGATCGTGAGGGTCTACAATTTTAATCACTTTTAACCCTAATTACCTACTTGTTTAATGATCAAATATATGAAGCGGAATTCAAACAAAACAAGAAAGTAAGGAAGAGGATAATGCAAACCACAAGGAACACTTCGGCCACCCGCCTACGTCCTCTCTTGCAAGCTCCGCTCGGATCACCGAGCTCCGCTCACGACTTCACTAACCACTCCCCGTTCCGGACCGGGAGAGAACGCCTTTACAACACAAACACCGCGAACCCTCACTTGCTTGACCTTCTTCCTCACACAATCCGAGAGGGAACACTTCGGGCTTTCACTGAAATCCTTGCTTCTTGAACAACCAATGAGTGGGACAACAATCTCTAAATATTGAGCATACTTTTAGTATGATTTGGATATGATCAAATGTGTGGAATTTAGTCTTAGAGTGTAGGATTGGGGAAATTGGAGCTTGGGAGTTTCTCTCTAGTGTATGTGACAAATGGATGTGCGAGAGCTGTGTAATTGTGTCAAACAAACTTCTATTTATAAGCTCCTAAGGTATTATAGTCTTTGGGGTTGATTGGGTAAGAATTGATGTAAGATACACAAAATAGAAACTTGCAAGACCCAATTCTGGATAAATTCGGTCGACTGGATCGGTAAGTTCGGTCGACCGTTTGGCAGTTTTGGACATGGTTCGATCGACCGGTAAAGGAACGGTCGACCGCCCAAGGCTATATCTGGGGTACACTTAAGTGATCGGTCAAACACCGAATAGCGTTCAATCGACCGATTCACACCAGGCACTTTGGGGTTGACAAACAAGATTAAGTTCGATCGTTTGGAGCATGGTCCACGGTCGACCGAACACCGACATGCACTTTGGGTTTGTCAAGTCTTCTAAGTTCTGTCGACCGAACAAGGTCATCGATCGACCAATACATAAAATCTATTTGGGGTATTTTGAGATAATACGAATACGACCGTTGGGTATATACGACAAAACAAACGGTCAGAAATTTATTGAAACTCGGTCGACTGAACTAGGGCAGTTAAACACTAACAGAATATATGATCACTCGATCGACCGAACGGCCTGTTTCGGTCGACTGAATGTGGGCAGACTGTTAAGGTTTTTGTTTAGTGTTTTCCGGTCTAAGTTTGGGTGATCTATTGAAGTCCAAATTATATGAAATTTTGTGTGTGACTTCTATAGGGAACCTGGTGTGTTTGAGTAGTTTTTAGCTCAAGTATGCTTAATTACACAAAGTTCCTAAGACTCAAAGAAATACAAATTACATGTCTTCAAATGAGCTTGATTACATGTCTTGACTTGATTTCCTTTCTTCCTTGAGTCTTGATCACATGTAGAGGTTAGCACAAAGCAATATATATTCAATGCAACATGTGTGCTACTCTACGTGTTCATAATTAAGATTAGGTTGATTAAATCATCAAAACATAAATTAAGGACAAAAAGCCAACGACAACTTCTTACTATTTCTATTAGATCGATATTACTGAAACACGCCAGACACGCAATTATCAAACTTTGTTTATTCTCTAACAAAATTTGTAGCAAAGTATACTTGTTCTGAACTACTTGGATAAGTTTCAGAACAAAGTGATTGTTACAATATGTTAGTTGGAGATGTACTTCTTCCCATCATTTTTTGACATTATGGGGCATTTAGTTGCTCATCTAGTCCAAAAAATTAAATTAGCTGGACCAGTGTTTTTGAGGTGGAGGTATTCTTTCGAGCGGTACATGGGTGTATTGTTGAAGTTTTTTTCTAACAATCGACGGTGACCCGATGCCACCATTGTTGAAGGCTACAAAGCCGAGGAGGTTATTGAGTTCTGTAATGAGTACTTTGCTAATACAAAAAGTGTTGGACTTCCTATGAATCGTCACGAAGATAGGGTTGGAGGTAAAGGTACACGTGGTGCAAAGTTGATAAGTCCAAAGGGCGAGGATCTCTTTAAGGTGTATTTTGATGTGTTGTGCAATTCCAACGAAGTTCAGCCTTTTCTGGAAGAGCACATGTCCCTAATTAAAGAAAAACATCCTACATGGAATGATCAACAAATAGTTAATGCTCACAATAAACATTCATTGATTGGGTCAAAACAATGGTGTACAACCGTAATGTTTCTAAGACTTTGAAGTGGTATGCCTAATCTTGTTGTCACATATTATAGTGGTTACGATGTAATTGGATACTCCTACTCCAAAATGGAAGACGACAAAAACACAATGCAAAATAATGGTGTCAGTTTAGTTGCTAAATCTTTTCATTTCATACTACGGTCAAATTGAAGATATATGGGTGTTGAACATCACACAATTTGATGTGGCAGTATTTAAATACAAGTTGGTGGACAATAACAACGACCTTCAGGTGGATGAGTTGGGATTTATCTTGGTGAACCTTAACAAACCAATATTCAAGGAAGAACCTTTTATTTTGGCATCTCAAGCAAAACAATTTTTTTATGTAGCAGACCCCTATGATAATCAATGGTCGGTCATTTTAGAAGGAAAATGACAAATTATTTCTTAAAAAGATGTCAAAGATATTGAAGAAATTCCCCCATTTTCAACACATGTGTCTGGATTGAATCCAGTTGATGATGATATAAATGTTGATAACATACTTATTTGGTAGGATCATCGTGAAGGAATATTGATTGAAATCCTCATAACAAAAGGCGAAAAAGAAAATCTTAAAGGTTAACCTAGTATTTTATTAGTTTATGTTAAGAGATCATGAGTTAATTGTGTTTATAAACTAACCCAACTTACAATTTACATTGAGTTAATTCTTGTTTTATTGTTTTTTTCAAGCAAATTGCCCGCTCCCAAGGATACATTTGCTTTGGATTATACACTTGCTATATAATGACTTATTGTTGATACATTTGCTAGTTTTGTTACACTAATGGTTGGTGTTCATTTCATTTGCTATTGTTAAATTTTATGTTGTTTGGATTTATTTGTTGTACCGTACCTTTGCTTTAATTGTATTTCTTGTGGTAGAAATTAAAGTGTATGTTGTGCAACTTATTTTTGAATTGTAGGAGATTAATTGACAAATTTATAATAAAATATATATATTTGCCCAGAAATCAATTTAAAAAACATAACATGTCGGTTTTAAGGCTATATTCGGACGTGATAAGTCCCTTTTATTTGTTTTTTGGCCATCTTAATTTATTTAAAGAAAAACAAATTTCATGTTGGTTGTTTGGTCAAAGACGACATGACATATCCTTCTTATTTGAAATTTAGCGATAATTTTTAAGAATGAAAAAATTAAGACATAGCACATTGGTTATATGGATCTAATCCGACGTAACATGTCATGAACACTATCATTAAGCAACTGAATTTACGATTGGAAAATGAAATCGCCGACACTTGAGAACAATGTTCGAAGGATACGGTTAGAAGGACATGATCAATTTTAAAGGACATATTCATGGTTTATAGAATGGACTAGTGTGTTTTAAAGGACAAACCATACTTTAAAGGTCATATGTGTCCATTAAAGGACCTTAGTGTCCTTTGAAGGACATACGTGTCATTTAAATGACATAAGTACCCTTTAAAGGACATACTTGAGTTCAAATGACATATCCTTGCTTTAAAGAACAAACTCGTGTCCTTTATAGGGCAAGCTTGTGGTTTAAGGACCCTTTCGTGTTTTAAGGAACAAACTCGTGTCCTTTAAAGGGCATACTTGTTGTTTAAGGATCCTTTCGAGTTTTAAACAACAAATAAGTGCTTTAAATAACATATGTTTCCTTTAAAGGACATGAAAAACAAAAGACATATGTGACCTTTAAAGGACATAAGTGTCATTCAAATGGCAGACTTGTGGCTTAAAGATCTTTTCTAGTTTTAAAGAAAACTTTCGAGTTTCAAAGGACATACCATAGTTTTAAAGGACACTTTGAGTTTTATTGGACAAATTTGAGTTGTAAGGACATAAGTGTCATTTTAAGGCCAATAAGGGCCCATTATTTCTATTGCTTGATCATGGGCACCAACTGTTGTTGTTGGATCCTCATTGTCTCCAACAACCCGGACTGTTCTTAAGTTGTGTTACTTTTTTTAGTTCTTCTGTTCACAGTCAGCAGTGTCTAGTGCCCAGATTTTATAAAATGGTTGTGCAATGATTGTGTCATTTGGGTCCCAGTCTTTTAGTGTTGATAACAACATGGATGAAATGAATGAATCGTCGCAAATCTAGATAGCAGAGGTGTCCATTTAAGGAATGAGAATCACCTTCCTTGGGTATAGCATCCCAACTTATGTTTTTGCTCCAACACATCAAGCAATGCGTCTATTAACAATCCATTAAAATGAGTATAATCAAATTGTCATTTCAGTGGATTAATAAAATACTTGATTCACAAAATGAAATATACTTATGTCCGTTCATAGCTATAAGCCATTAGTGATTAGATCTTTCAGATCTGTGAGCCTTACCTGGTCCCCATCCTTGTACCACACATCTTTTTGCAAGTTTCCCCCCGATGTTGTTAAATTAAGAAGCACATTTTTCTCCTCATTTCAACCTAGCCATGACTTTTATGTTTATGTTTTTATTTTGTTGTGTGCATGGGTTGGCTAGCCAGTTTTCGTTGGCGAATTCACTTCTTGTTTGTCTCAAATTTGATTTCCATCATATTTCAGTCTCTTCAGCACAATTGAATCTTTTGTGATTTGTTCTCTTTTTCTTTTATGTGAGGATCTTCTTTTGAACCTCTGTTTTCTTGTTCAGACTTCCTAGTTTTCTTCTTTTTCCCTCCCTTTTTTTCTCTTTTTCTTGTTTTTCATCCTCTTCTTCTTTCTTTTCTATCTCCTTTTTTCATTTTCCTCTTTATCTTTTGTTTAGCTTCTTCTTGTTTTTTCTTCCTCTCTTCTTTTTCTTTATTTTCTTTCTCCTCTTCTTTTTCTTTTCCTCCTCTTCTCTTCTTCTTACTTCTTCTTCTTCTTCTTTTTTCTTCATCTTTTTTCTTCTTCTTTATTCTTTACTTCCCCTTCTCTTCTTCTTAATTCCACTTCTTTTCTTTCTTTCTTTCTTCTTCATCCCTCTTCTTCTTTTTCTTCACTTCTTTTATCTTTTCTTCCTTTTCTTTTCTTCTTTTTTCCACTTCTTTTTTCTTTCTTTCTTGTTCATCCATCTTCTTCTTTTTCTCCTCTTCTTTAATCTTTTCTTCCTCTTCTTTTCTTCTTTTTTCTTTCTTTTTTCTTCATCATTTTTCTTCTTCTCCTCTTCCTTCCTCCTCGCTTCTTCTTCTTTGTTTCTCCTCTTCTTCGTTTTTCTCTTCCTCTTCCTCTACTTTTTTTCCTTCCTCTACTTTTTTCCTTCCCTCTCTAGCCTTCTCTTTCTCCTCTTCTTCCTTCCTCCTTGCTTCTTCTTCTCCACCAAGATTCATCGTTTTGTTTTGTTAAATATAATGTAAGCTGATTACTAACAGTAAATTATTAATGACTGTGTCGTTCAAAGGACAAACGTTTTTAGGACACTTTCGATTTAAAAAGCAAACGTGACATTTAAAAAACATGTGTCCTTTAAGGGACTGACTTTGGGTTTAAATGACACACTCTTCATTTAAAGGAGATAAAGTGTAGGACAAATCTTTTTGAAGTCTCACTTGATTTTGAAGGACATATTGGTGGTTTAAAATACAGAATTGTCCATTTTAGGACAAAATGTTTTTAATTTATTAGGACACAATTTAGAGAACAAAACATGTCGTTTAAAGGACATAGTTGTTCTTTAAAAGACATGTCTGTTATTTATTTGAGGGCACTTTCATGTTTTAAATTTCCAAAACTTCCTTTAAAGGACAAACTTTAATTTAAAGGACACTACGAGTATAAAGGACATATGTGTCCTTTAGAAGAACTAGATTGTTATGTGAGGACACATTCATGTTTTAATTTACCAAAAATTCCTTTAATGGACAGACTTTGTTTTTTAATGACACCACGATCTTAAAGCACACTAGGAGTCTAAAGGACAGGTTTGTGTATATAGTCGAGTTGTTTTTCTTTTTCTATGGTTTTCTTTTGTTTGCATTGTTAAAGTCATGATAGTGTGCTGCAATTTACATTGATATATTTGCTATTCATGATCCTTGGGTGATTTGTCTTCTTTTGCCTGCCTAGTACTTTACATTTTCCATTTCTTTCAAAATTTTCATGCGTTTATGAAATAAAAATATTTTGTGAGACTCACTATTAAAATGACATTATTATAAATAACAATTTAATATAATGGCATTACAACAAATACTGATGCAGTGATGAGATAAATTGAAATTAGTTGTTTTGGAACAACATCCAAGCAAAAACACTATATATATGTGTGTTTGTGTTTGTTTTCTCACAATAAAAGAACTTTTAATTAATATATGTACGATATGTAATCGTTGAGTTCGAAGATTTGATTACCATGAATATCCTTTTCTATAGTCTTTTATAAATATGTTCTCACACTAAATGAACTTTTGGATTTTGAGTGTAACATACTATATTCTTAGATTGTATATAACTAAATTAATTTGTGTGTCTATAGTGATGGCAATCAATTGCGAAAAACATATCTAATCACTGGTATTATGTTGTCAGTAACATTTGCTCTATACATGAAACTTTTGGATACAAAAAGTTGTAGTTTAACTATCGCATAAGGATATCTATCGTCATTTTTCGTTGAAGTATATTTGATGCGGTATCGATAAATACAAGTGTCCTGCACGTGCTCCGCATGTGAAGGACATTTGAAATGAGTATATAATAATGTCAAGATATAATGAAATTCTAAATGTTTTCTCGAAAACAATACCCCTTACAGAAAACATTTATACTCTGGCTACATCGTATGAGGTGCATTACAAGGACTCATGGAATGAAGTAGACATCAACTACAATCGGACAGAAGGAGAGTAGGAGGTGGACTGCACCATTAAAACAAGGGTTATTTACTTGGGTGCACCTCTACGGGTGCTTAATTGAGGCTTTACACCTGAGTTTCGACTATTTACTTGGGTGCACCTACATATCGATGTTATTTACTTGGGTGCACCTCTACCGTTAATGGGGTCCACTCTGTTATAACATCGTAACCGCACAGTTAAGAATTTTACATTTTACACCCTATAAATTAAAAAATCTCGTTAATGTTAAATAAAAAACAACAAAATAAAAATTGAAAATCTCTCCCCCTTTAGCTCTTCTCTCTCTTCTCTCTCTCTCCAATCTCTCTCCTCTCTCTTGCACGGCACAGTCGATTTCATCTTCTGCGATTCAACCACCCTCTTCCACAGCTGCAACCTCTACGCCCACCTGCCTCTCCCAAATCAGAAGAACGTCTTTACAATCCAGGGCCACCGGACCCGAACCAGAACAACGACATCTCAATCTAGCTCAGCAAAGTGGTTGCAGTGGCCGATCTCATCCTGGTTGTGTCGGAGTTCAAGAGTTTCCTCGGGAGGCTGTGGAAGCATTACTCGAGGACTGTGTTCATGAGCTCGTACTTGGGAGAGTTGATCGACCCGGCGGGGTGGTTGGACTGGGACGGGGACTTCGCATTGACTACGTTTTATTACGGTCGATTTCTTCATGCAAGGGGAGAAGTGAAGTTGTGGGGTTTTTGTTTTTTCCGACATGTTTCTTTGGGTTTGGTTGGTTAATAAGTGTTATCTTTGTTTTGCACCATGTGTGGTTTTAGGGAAGTTTGTTTGGTTTGGAGGTCTTTAATTGGGTTTGGGTTTCATTGGAGGGTTGGGTTGGTTGAGTTTGCTGAGATCTCCTATTTGACCCGGAGATTTGCTCAAATATAGTGTTTTTGCTTGTTGCGTCTTGGTTATGTAATTTATGACATGACATTGTTTGGGGCGTTAGACCTTGATAATGGGAACATGCATAGTCCTCCAGTGTGGATTGAACCCACAACACCACAATAACAAGCCATGATAGTTGATTGACATCATTTCATGCTTACATTTGTATCTTATATCCATTATCTTTCACCTAAACAATGCTACATAATGAGCTTTATGTTTCAATTTCAGAAATAAATAGGTTTGAAGAGAAGAGGCATGAAATGACCTAAAAGCAGGAAAAAATGACTAAGTTGAGAGACTCGAGGACTAAGATGCAAGATCGAATGACCTGAATGCAAGATAGAAGGACCAATGAGCAAACAAGAATACCCCACACCATCATGGGGAGTATTTTGGCAATTCTATTCGGGTCGGAGCTCCAACAAGCGAAGTAGATGCATCCAAAACCAACAAATACATCCAGAAAAGCCCAGAAGAAAATTCAGAGCGATCCGAACACTGTAGACCGCTAATTAACGGTCTCTTTTGGTCCGGATCCGCTAAGATTTATGTAGGGCGTGTATTAGAGTGTGTTTAGTCTACTTTTGGTATTTGTTTAGTCCCATACAGGGAGAGTGTCCCGGATTACCTTTTTCTATGGCTATAAATAGAACTCTCCATCCTCTCTTGTACCTCATCTCTCTCTTGGTGGTCATCCTCTCTACTAGGAGTTAAAGTCTTGAAGCAAAAACCCTGGTGGCGAGAGACTACTTGTAATCGAGTGAGTAATAATAGATGTTTTCCTTTGGTTATGTTGTTTCTTTCTTAGTTTAATTTCCTTTCATATGCTTGCATGCTTCTTTTGTTTTTTGTCCTTTTAGTTTCTTTAATATTTCTTTCTTGCTTAGTTTAGTTTCATTTCAGTAGAATGTTTCATTTTAATGTAGGTTGTAGTGTAATGATAAGTGAGTAGTTTCATCCCCATTTGGGGGGTGGAGAAATGTGTGATATGATCATGTGGTGTATTAGGTGTGTGTTATCTTAATCCCTTGAGCTTTATATGATTTCCATAACCATATAATAGGATTTCACTCTTGTCTTTGATATGCTAATGCTCTTGAATGAAGCTTAGCTTATTCTTAGATTAGTGAACCTATTTTATGGGGAATGATAAGGTGAGGATATGAATGGAATTGATTAAGGAAACATGATTTGTAGTTGCATGTACTCTTGTTGTCTTTACCTTGGTTAATGCCTTGTATGTTTTAATGATAATGTGTTATCTTATTTCATATGGAGGCATAGTAGGGTCTAGTCTTTATACATGAGTTCATTTAGCTTCATTCCAATTATTGTCTTGTATGTTTTAATGATATTGTGTTATCTTAATTCATGTGGAAGTTGGATGTAGTTTTATGATTTTCATACACTACATATTGTGAGGAGCTTAATTGAACACACACGCACATACACATATCTTTGTATTCACACTCTTTTCTCTACCCCCTTTGGGGTTTAGTTTTATTGCTTATTTTGCATTTACTTTCGCATTGTAGTGTAGTGTAGATCATAACTCATTTCTCTCCTTTCTGTCACACTCGCCTTCGCACAAACTAAAGTCGGCACACCTCCCTGTGGATCGACCTGTATTTGTCACCACATCAACGCGGTCGTGTACTTGCGGTTAATTAAAACGTTTCAATCAATAGTCTTGATGCTTTAATCATCAACAAATAAGAGTGCACACAAACTGTTCGACGAAAAGACTATATGGGTCATCTTCATCATTAAGAGAGGAGAGAGACTAGAGAGAGAGAATTGAAGGAATTGAAGAGAGACGGAAAGACTGTACGAATTGTTGTATTAAAGTCACACAAATTCTAGTGTAGAGAGAGAAGAGAGAGTCTGGGAGAGAGAAAGAGAGAGACTAGAGAGAAGAGAGAGATCAGAGAGAGAAAGAGAGAGGAGAGAGATTGGAAAGAGCGAAGAGAGAGAAAGGGAGAGAGATTTTTAATTTTTATTTTGTTGTTTTTTATTTAACATTTACGAGATTTTTAAATTTATAGGGTGTAAAATGTAAAATTCTTAACTGTGCAGTTATGGTGTTATAACGGAGTGGACCCCATTAACGGTAGAGGTGCACCCAAACAAATAACATCGATATGTAGGTGCACCCAAGTAAATAGTCGAAACTCGGGTGCAAAACCCTAATTATGCATCCGTAGAAGTGCACCCAAGCAAATAACCCTTAAAACAATCCTTGGTCACTGCTTAATTCAGAATTGAACAACCTGAAATGACATCCCAAAAAATTTCTAAAACCATAACAACCATTCAAACCGTTGTTTCATATTTTTATTTTTTTGAAGGCCAAATCTAACATGTTGAGAGAGTAGTAACCATAATATGATGACTGTTAATAAAAACATAAGAATTGATGGCATTTTTTCTCTACATACCATGGTCTTCGTTAAGAACATTAGCCAAAGAAAATAACAATATAATTAGTTTTTGAACTTGGAACCTGCTTCAAACTGATAGGAAAAAGAAAGGTCCAGATTATAGTCTATGCTACGTGAAACTAATGTTTTACCTGTGAACTTAGAATGGATTGGGTGTAGGGTAAGGAATTAATGACTAAAACATTAAACTAATTTTCTACCTGTATACATAGAAGAAGAAAAAATGATAATCACATACTATACCTGTAGCAGAGAACTTTTGGGTGTGCCATTGCCATGATTAATTACCATCCTAATCTAGTATGAGAAACTTCTTTACACCCAGCACTAGGTGCAAGCTTGCAACAAAGAAGGAAAAAATAAGACTTGTAGCATATAGTACAGAACATATCCAAGAGGGCCAACAATGTGGCGAAGACCACCTTTTGTTCTGTAAGAAGTTTGCAGCAATGTTACATGCCAAATCGGAAGGGGAAAGAGCAGTATAATTTCGGAAATGCGGTGGAAGAAAAGAAGTGGTAAGAGTGATTTGAGGGAGAAAAGCAAAGAGAGAAGTGAGAAGGAAGGACTCATAACGAGTTAGCGAGGGGTGATGTAATATCCCTAACCCCCATTAGGGATTAAGTAGTGATTAGGTGGGAGTTTGACTTGAAGTGAGAGAGAGAGAGAGAGGTATGGGTGAGGTGATGGGTAGGGAGTGTAGGGGATGGTTGGGGTGTTGGGTGGTGTTGACTTTGGTTTGAAAGCAACCCAACCCCTCTCATTTAGAGAAAACCCGAACGTTTTTGGATGATGTTTGATGCATTGCATACATTGCATCATATGTCTTTCATTCAGATTAATTTTATATCAATAAATGCTACTAAGGTATGTGTTTAGTGTTATTTACAAAATACAGGGACCTGAATGCAAATTACTCATATCCTGAGCATAAACACGTGCAAAAGACTCATTTCTATCATAAAGACCAAGTCAAGATTATCGGGATTCAAATGGAAGTTCATCCAAGCATAAAAGCATTCAATGACCTAATTACAAAAAGACCAAAGACTTAAGCACAAAAGTAGCCAGGGACTTAATTGCAAAAGCCTAGGACCCGACTGCAAATTACGAGTACCAAAAGATTATTTTGGAGAAGTTCTAAAGAAAATTCAAGTTGGATCTCCAAATATATGAAGAAATTAACTCAGATCTACAAAGATATGCAATAATTAATTCGGACGCACAAAAGACAGCTAAAACATACCATAAACACACAGGAAAAATCCGGATCGATTCCGAGCCAAAAAGGTGGCGATTCCGCCGCACCTCATGTACAAAATGCGGCGATTCCGCCGCACAAAAGTCGATCCGTGCTCTCAAATTTTTACCAATGTTGTATTGACGCGTGTACGTTCCTTTTATGTATTAGGATCCCCGGTTGAGGGAATTCGGGTTTTTGTCCATCAACATAGCCATGAACTTTCCTTTGTACTTCACGTTGGTGAGATCTTTCCTTTTTAATGCATAAATCCATGTAGTATCTTGTTCACATTCATTGAGGACAATGCATGATTTAGGTGTGGGGGTATTTATCTATCTATATATTCTGTTTGTTTTAAAAAAAATCAATATTCCATGACATAGCTTAAGATTGAACCACCAAACCCCGAGTACAAAATGCATTGAGTTTTTGTTCCTTATTATATAGTTCTGCTTGTAGAAATTATGACATAAATCTAAGTTCCAAAGAAATAACCCATTACCCTTTAAGACGTATGTATGCACTTAAATTGGATGAATCAAATCTTTGAAGTGGTTGATAAAAAGCAGAGGTTGAGGAAAATATACCGGGAAGTGTGGACTTCTAATAGCAATTAAGCCTTGAGGAAAATATTGAAGGGAATGTGTTCTAAAAGTTTTACTTTTAAATGTCAATTATTATGAATTGAATGAGAAATCATTTTGTTCCTTGTTTATGTTATTCGTCTTTTAGAAGTGTTAAGGAAGAGACTCTTGGTCCTTAACCGTAGAGCTCTAAAAGATATTGGTTTACATAAAACAAAAGATATTCGCAATCATGGTAATTAACATGGAACATTAATTACCGAGTTAAGATTGTCGTGTTGGTCATAGATCATTGTAGCTCTACAAGTGAGTGACAACACGGGTATGCAAAAGAGGAAAATATTACTTTTGTATACTGAATAGACCTAATAAGTAAAATATTATAGAAATGTGTTTCTGTGTCATTAATATTTTACTGTGTCCTTAGTCTTTTGATATGAGACTTATATCCGATCACTTAAGAAATACTTGATTAGGCTAGTGTCTTGAGCTATCGATAAGTGTAGTGTAAAGACATTGGTTGGTTAAGTATGACTTTTGTTGGAGAAGATACTTAGTCAAAAGATTATCATTGCCCCTCTTAATTGAGTAATGATATTAATGAGCCTCTTGATAAAGAAAAGTTATAATGTGCACAATGTGATTTGAGTTAAGTCACATGTTTATAACTAGCTTAAAGAGATCAAGAAATGAATACTAATACAAAGATGACACAATACTACTTTGTGTGTATTCTTAATATCATGAGGCAAGGGACGGACACAAGTGGTGCACTCCATCACTAATTGGATCAGGTTTTGGTTCGAGCTGAATTAAGACATCTAGCTAATTGGGAACTATAATGTGTAGCTAGATACCGCTTATAGTTTGTGATGTTAAGCTATTAATATCACTGCCAATTTAGCTTAGATCCTCCCATAGGTCACACCATAAAACTGGGAAACAAGAAGGTGATTTTATGTTCATATGATGTATCGAGTTTCGTATACATGTGGTGAATGGATAAAATCATTATGTCATGAAAATGACATATTTAGAATCATGAATTTACATATGAGATGTAAATATATCATGGGGTGTGATTGTTGGATATTACATATGATGATATATTGCATAGGATATATAAATTAGCTATAACCCCAAAGATCGAATTTTGTTGGGAATTAATCCAAAATTCGATGAGGCAAATTAATTAATTAAATTTGCTAAAACCCCAAATACGAATTTTGTTGGGAATTAAACCAAAATTCGATAAAGGCAAATTAATTACATTTCCTAAAACAAAAAAAACGAATTTTGTTGGGAATTAATCCAAAATTCGATAAATGCAAATTAATTAAGGAATTATTGATCATGGTTTTGACTTGGTCAATTATGATTATATTTGGATGTGGATTAATAAATTTAATATTGGGAATTGGTCTTAAGAGAGAAAAACATGGAAGAATGGGTCAATGCATGACCCATGATGTGGAAATTAAAGGAGCCTATAAATAGGCCTAATTTCCTTCATTAAAAATAAGTATATGCAAAATTCTCTCTCTCTCTAACCACCCCAATTAATCCATCCGAAATTCCTTAGTTAATTTGAGTTTTTGGAGAGTAAAATCTCAGGAAAGAAAAAAAAGGGTTATTAGCTAGATTCTAAACCCGTTTGGAGATTGATTGGCTAGCTCCTTTCTCTCCAACCTTGTTTAGAGTTTGGTGAACACTCGGAGGCAATCCACCGGGCGATTCGACCAGCAACGCGACTCCGGATCTTCAAGAGGTTTTAGAGAACCTCTAGGTATGATTCTAATTGCAATTGTTTGTTTGTTCTAATGCATGTTAAATAATTAGGACAAACAAATGCATGTCTATATGAAAATTGAAGAAAATATGAATGTTTCGATCCTATATGTTTATAAAATTTCGAAATATATACATACTATAGGGCACGAAATCCTACAAATATAAGTAAAAAACTAAAGGAATAAAGTGAGGAAAACACATTTTGCAAAATGATTACAAAACCCAAGCCTTCGAGTCACTGATCCGTAGGGGTATCTTGAAACCCGGTAACTTGAGTCTGCCAGCTCGGGATTATCGACCAAACTCGCTACACGAATGCAAAAAGGGTAAAAGTGTTAGAAAAAGCAAATGTGTTGAATCACGGGGAAAAAATACTTTAAGATACTCAATGCCCAAAGCTAAAAGAATGATCCATGCCATGGTTGATCCGAATGATACTTCACCACCAGAGGATGCGTGCAAAATAATTTAAGTGATAACATGTGTAGAAGGGTTAGTGGTGTGAATGTTGGAGGAACAAAGACCAAGTCAGATTTCTTATAAGTTAGATTTATATAATGAGCATGCAAGAATTCTAAGTGAGATGTATAAGGTTGAGGTGGAGATATTGAGAGTTATTAATGAAATGTTGAATTAAGACTTTGTGGGTGTGTCAACTGAAAACCCTCACGAGACAAAACTCGTCCTCTAAGGAAACTTAGGGGTTTAAAGGCTTGTTGCACATGCTAAGTGCAACCGTGATTCCTACGAAAGTGAGTTAGGATTTCCCTGTTTTTCATTTTTCTTATATTCTGTTTTGCTAGGGACTAGCAAAATCTAGGTGTGGGGGTATTTGATGCATTGCATACATTGCATCATATATTTTTCATTTAGATTAATTTTATATCAATAAATGCTACTAAGGTATGTGTTTAGTCTTATTTACAGAATACATGGACCTGAATGCAAATTACCCATATCCCAAGCATAAACACGGGCAAAAGACTCATTTCTATCATAAAGACCAAGTCAAGATTATCGGGATTCAAATGTAAGTCCATCCAAGCATAAAAGCATTCAAAGACCTAATTACAAAAAGGTCAAGGACTTAAACACAAAAGTAGCCATGGACTTAATTGCAAAAGCCGAGGACCCGACTGCAAATTACGAGTACCAAAAGATTATTTTGGAGAAGTTCTAAAGAAAATCAATTTGGATCTCCAAATATATGAAGAAATTAACTCAGATCTCCAAAGATATGCAATAATTAATTCGGACGCGCAAAGGACAGCTAAAACATACCATAAACACACAGGAAAAATCCGGATCGATTCTGAGCCAAAAAGGTGGCGCTTCCGCCGCACCTCATGTACAAAATGCGGCGATTCCGCCGCACAAAAGTCGATCCGTGCTCTCAAATTTTTACCAATGTTGTATTGACGTGTGTACGTTCCTTTTATGTATTAGAATCCCCGGTTGAGGCTATAAATAAGGCTGAATCATGAATTGAAAGGGGCTCCTCTCCTCCTCTTCTTTTTAGCAATAAAATTTTGTTCTTTTATTTTGTGTTTTTAGTTTTCTTTTGTAGTTTCTCTAGGACCCCTTCTCCTCCCATCCATATTTGTTTTCTTTTCTTTTTAGTTTTTTTCTTTTGTTGTTCTTGCTTTAAATAATTAAAAAACCAAAAATCTCAAACCAACAATATTTCTCTCTCTTTCTTCCTTAATTCGAAAATCACGAAAATAACAATATCTCTCCCTCCTTGTGTTCGACCCGTACTTGCCGCGTCTTCATTGATGTCGTGCACTTGCGGTATAAATTTAATTATCATCAATGTTAAATTTGATTGGTCCACCATCTCAACAAAACCTAAGCACTTAGGTGAAGGGTAGTGGATCCAACTTTATTATAGAGTATTGTACACCTTTTGTGTTTAGCAATGTGAGACTATTTTCTCAACACTCCCCCACACGCGTGACCGGGAAAATTTTCTCCGTGTCTACGCGTGAACAATATAGGTTGGAGTGAGCCCCCACAGGTCAATCGACCTGCTCTGATACCATGTTAAATTTGATTGGTCCACCACCTCAACAAAACCTAAGCCCTTAGGTGAATGGTAGTGGATCCAACTTTATTATAGAATGTTGTACACTTTTTTGTGTTTAGCAATGTGGGATTATTTTCTCAACAGATGATATAAACATATATTTGAGTTCCTCTCATCAAGGCAGTTCGTTTGAGTATTATATTCACTATGTTTTGAGCACTTTTGAAGAACGTTATTTTTTAAATTGGCTAATAATGGTCAAAATTTCAGGAGACCTTATAAATTGACATCATGACCTTCTAAATTTACATAAAGTCATTCTAGTATTTTCGACGTGTTGTACTAATTCTTCCCCGGTCACGCATGATATTTAACTTCTAGTAACATTTGAATCGATTATTCGTTGAAACTATCCTAGATTTGGAAAATGTTGTTATGATTCTTTGTCTAATTGACACGTCACTTATTCTAATTGAGTTCTAGTATCATTTTAACTAACTTGTCATTATAAATGACAACAACATGCGACAAATTTGTGATTTTTGGGCAGGTCACTTATGTTGATCGGGTTGTATCATTTGTACCGATTCTTCGTTGTATGGATTTGGCAACTTTGTCGTGATTCTTTGTCGGGTTATTTATGCTAATTGGATACCAATATCATTTTAACTAACTATTCATTGTAGGTTACATGGATATACGACATTGTTGTGATTAACGGTCAGGACATCCATGTTATTTTGTGTTACTATCAGTTCACTTGGTTTTGTGTCTAAAATTCTTCATTAGGTCCCTCTAAACTCTTTTCCATACCTTCTATCGTCACACCATGTCCCTCTCGAACGTTCGTGAGATTGTTGTGATTATTGATCGAGTCACCCATGCTATTTGGGTAATAGTACATATTAGATCTCATTTCCAATGAACCTTACTCATTTGGTCCTAATCGCCTATTCTCCAGTTCATCTAGATCAACACGAAGTCCTTTTGGTAATTCAAGACTGTGTTGTGATTACTTGTCGAGTAATCCATGTGCCATCTGGGTGATAGTACAATTCGACCCTATTTTTCGATGAACCGTGCTCATTGGGTCCCGATCAAACATATTGGGGGTCATATATAGCTCGGCACAAAGTCTCTTTTGTAAATCGAGACATTGTTGTGATTAGCAATCGGGCCACCCATGATATTTGGGTGATAGTACAAATTCAACCTTTTTTCTGACGAACCTTGCTCATTGAGTCCCTGTCAAGTTTTTTCCAGGTCATCTAACTCGGCACGAAGTCCCTATGGTAATTCAATACTATGTTGTGATTAATTGTCAGGTTTTACCCATGTTATTTGGGTGATAATGCAAATTCGACCGCATTTTTCGATGAAATGTGCTCATTGGGTCCTCTGTCAATTACTTTGGGGGCACCCTAACTTGACACGATATCGCTTCGGTAATTTGAGACCTTGTTGTAATTAACAGTCAGGTTACCTATGCTATTTGGGTGATAGTAGGAATTCACCCAAATCTCTTTCTAACCTTCCTCATTAGGTCCCGATAACTCACTTGCGGACCCTCTAGCATCAAATCATGTCCTACTTGAATGGTTGTGAGGGTGCTATGATGAATGGTCGGGTCACCAATGTTATTTGGGTGAGTACAAAATCCTTTTGGTAATCCAAGATTGTGTTGTGATTAATTTTCGGGGTGACCCATGCTATTTGGGTGATAATACAAATTTGACCTTATTTTTTGATGAATCGTGCTCCTTGGGTCCCCCGTCAATTATTTTGGGGGCTCTCTAGCTCCGCACGATGTTCTATTGGTAATTCGAGACTGTGTTGTGACTAACGATGAGGTCACACATGCTTATAAATGTACAGGGACGTGACGCCAATCTCACAAGTACCTAGAACTGACTGGAGTAACAACCAACTAAACAAAAATGATGATCTTAAAATATGCTTGAAACATAGCTAATATGGTACTCAAAATGATCAGTTTAATGAGAGAAACTCAAATCTATGTTTACATCTCTTTAAAACATCATATGGTTCTCTAAATTATGATGAAGAAAATTAATTGGATGATGTGGCATGTAATTTGACATATACAGAAGGGTTGGATAAGAAAAAAACCAAACAATAAACTATTGCTCTACTAGAGTTGTCAATCGTGTCGTGTACTAGTCTGTCATGTGTAGTCTTATATATAGTCATATATTGCAATCCATATACAACGCATTTAATAATCATGTTGTTACACTCGAACCACATCAAACCCATTTATTATCATGTAACATACAACCAGACCCATTTATACACGATGAATTAATGGGTCATGACATTAGACGGTTAAACAAGTTAAACACCAATCTCGTTATAATAAATAACGTTACTTGTCTTATTACAATGAGGTTGAAACATCAATCTCGTTACAACAAGAAACAACACACATTTAGTATCATTTATTACATGATTTTCTTGTAAGTATGTTATTATAAATAACTAAAAGTAAAACCTACTTATGTATATTAATCGTGTATTACTCGTAATTATGTATCTAAGTACATGATTAGTTGTCTTATTGTATCTCAATTGTGTTGATCGCTTTTGAACCTGAAATCTATATCGAACCCATTTAGTAATTGTGATTCCAAATCTAACATATTTATTTATCATGTTCATTTTTTCAATCCATTTCCGATAATTTCGTGCCGTGTAATAGTAACAAGCGTAAGAAAATGTCCAAGAATAATGTATGTCTCCGAGCACTCTATTACTAAAGGTAAGTATACATTAAAAGGAATTAAGTTAACTACAATGGTTAGATAATTAGTATGAATTTGAATATGTAAGCCAAGTATTTAAACTATATATCATTTTATTATATCCTTCCCAAGAAGTTACATATTTCGAAGAAATCATTTTTTGTCAAGTTTCTTCAACCAAAAATTAACTTCACCAATTGTTCAATCGGCAAATGCACGTGCTTAGGAAAAACACTAGTATATATTAATAATCGTAATGAAAACACATGAACGCTACTGAACCAGATGATTGGAGTTCATGATTAACTTATAAGGTGACAATCAACAAATCCAATTTGTATCTGCGTCACTAAATTCCGTAAATTTACACGAGCTCAATCTGAGGTGAGGTCAGGTCCAACAAAACCCAAAATATTTCGATTAATTAGCAGCCTTAGCTATCACCAATCACGTGTACATTCTAGGAGTGTCAATGAATATTCGAATATCCGAACATCCGTCCGTATCCGTATTCGAATTTGGACATTCGATTAGAGAAAAAATATCCGTAAGACCGTATTCGTATCCGATCCGTAAAGTCGTGGAGCGGATATGATTATTGGTACATCCGGTCCGTATAATATCCGATCCGGGATCGGATATCCGTAGTACAACATCCGTATTGATATCCGTATTCAAATCCGTATTATATATAGTTATTCTTTAAATTAATGAAATATTTATATGTTAAGTATTTTTTCTATAAATTACCCAAGTATATAACCTATCCTAAATTCCTAACCCTAAACCTACCTAAAGTCCCCCAAACACAACTCCAGCGGATATAAATACGAATACGGATAATATCCATATTCGATTTATATCCGGATACGAATAATATCCGTATCCGACGGATTCTAAAATGGATATTCAATTTAATATCCGTCCGGATACGGATGTATCATTTGTTCCGCAGATACGGATACGGATATTGGTAGATCCGATCCATATCTGCTCCGTTGACACCCCTAGTACATTCAAAGGGAAGTAATCTCCTGTGAAACAAGTAATTCGAAGATAGTTGATAATTAGAAACCTGTGATTTTAATTGTTGGTAGCGACAACTAAATAACTTAACTGCAAAATAGGACATGTTATTAATCAAAAAACAATTGCTTAGTGCTTCCAATTAAAATACAGCAACTTTAATAACCTGCTGAGGGTTCAGAATTGGATGTTGTAGTTCTCTGGAAAAAGGAATTGGACGTTCATTCTTTGAAAACCAAATATGTTTCAGAGTAACTGCCACCCAGAACAATCGCTGCAAACAGGACCAAACGTTCCAACAGATAACTGAACTTCAAGGATCAACCAAGGTTGCATATTCAATCGCAAGAACTTTAACTTTTTCAGCATGAACATGTAAAGTGAACATATGTTTGAGCTAAAACTTTCGAAATGGAAACGTTAGAACAAAGAGTTATCATGCTTCGATTGCAGACCTTGAATCGTTGGAGTGACCGCTAACAAAAGCCCCTCCATGGAATTACAAATTTATGCAACCATTAGAGTGATATTAACAATTGCCATCAATCGTGGACCCTTTCATATTAGTTCTTGCTCCTTTAAACTTGAAGCCCGTGCATTTTCACGATCCTTCCTATAGTAGATATATAGTGGACTGTAACACAGACAGCAAAGTGCCCACGGATAGGCCATCATCGAAAATAATCCCCTCGACAATGCATATGCCTCTGGAGTAGATCCACCATGTCAAAGCACGGTACTTGATTTGTAGCCATAAATTTTCTCCGAAAGCATTCCAACAGCCGGTGCAGCAAATGAAGAAAATGAACCCTCAAAGGCACGATCAAATGCATAAATCATTGTCCGGTCCTTTGCAGGCACAACCTCAGCAAACATAGGGTTGTTAGCACAAGTAGCACACCAGCTGATCATAAGACCCATAATGAACAAAGTGACGGCAAACACATGCCAGCTTGATACGGATTGGGGGATAACTCTGAGCAAGAACCAAGAGAATGGGATGCTCATAAAAGCACTAAACTGTGCACAGATGATACGTCCTGTATGAGGGTAAACTTTTGACACTCTATCTGCTATTAATCCCCCAAGGAAAGACCCCATTGCGCTCCCAACAGCAAAAAGACTAAGGAGGGCAGCGGTATTATTGTTGTCGAACCCTGCAAAAAAGGTAGTTCACTTGTCAATAATATTGAGGATGAGGATAACTTCTAACTAAAAAAAATCACATCATCTGCATTCAGAATTGCAAAAAGGAATATGAAATGACAAGGAGATTCATGCTCAAATTCACAGTGATTGGTATCCTGAAATTTTCCTTTTAAGGGAACCAACAGCGATTATTCAACATCCAAACATCTATTGCAACTTGCAGTTTGCATGTTCAGTCTTTTCGGGGATCATACATAATATACAAATCTCATACGTTTCTTGTTATGAATTGCTTCTTCAATCAATTCATTACAACTAAGTTGGATCTTGCCCCAACCAATCGATGGAGCTGAAGTTATAGTTGAGGGAACCAGTAGAAAACCAAAATAACTAGCTAGAGTAAGCATGGAAAACCTAAATGAGATATATTTTTCCTACCTATGCTGCTAAGGCACTTACGTAAATTTCCTTTTCTCCAAATACGATTCTAATGTAATAAAAATTGCAATTAAATGAATTAAATTCATTGAAAGTTGAAAGTTCCATCAGTCGTTCTGGATAGCACTAAAAAGGGTAGAATGTCATCAATGAAAATATATTGATTTATCTATGCCGATTCTGTGATTACAAAGCACACGAAATTGTGCTTATCATTAATGCTTTATGCCAAGGCAAAGCAAGAACCAAGAGCAAAGAAGGTGCAAGCAAGGTTCCAATTTCCAAATATGAGAAGATTTTTGCAAATCCAATTAAGTACTTTTCATGTAGACAACCAACATGCAATTTATGAGAACTGTGGGCGTTTGACACTGCAGAGAAAATGTTATGAAAAAATCTCCCAGCATTGTAATACAACACATTTTTACCAACAAGGGGCAGCCGAGCAAGCACAATGCTTGAAAAGTGAAGGTCAATGTGACAAAAAAAAGGTGAAGGTCAAACCACAATTTTAAGCTTTTTAAAATAAACCACGGTTTCATATAAGAAAACAAACTTTCCTCATCTAGAGGTATCCTTTTTAAATCGCGACAAATCCAATGGTTACTGTGGATCATTATACGATAATATCATAATATAGATAGGATTTGAAATTGGGTCATAAAGTTGATTAGACACAAGTTCGAAGCTGGATTAGGTACCTTGTTTTGGTTTTACAATTCATCAACCTGATAAGTCACCTATTATCCCGTATTCTTATAATTGAGCTTCTGTTGGCACAAACACAGTACAACCATACAAGATTCTCCAACAAAAAGAAAACACTCAATCAGCAATCAACCAACCAGATGAATCTCAATTATGAAAATAGGGCTGCATGATTTGTTCAATATCCACAAAAAATCATTTAGTGGATTTAAGAACAGCATTCCTCACCTATTAACTCAAACCACATCGTGAAGAAAACCATGCCGTCCACGGGAGGGACCCAACAATTCCCTGCAGGACTATAACCTGAAACGTTCTGACCTTCATTACAGCTTTCATGGCAGCTAATGAATCGAGCCATATTGAAGATTGAACTTTTTTGGGCTTTTCCAGTAGACCAGCACTAAAAAGAATATTACGTCATACCATCATGCTACATTAGAAAATTATCGACAAAGAAAGCACACAAACCAAATAAGTATTCATGAGTATCTACAAATATTTTCTTATACAGAAAATTGTAGTTATTGGGATTTGAGATGCATGAGTTTTTGAACTGCATGTCATGAGAAGGACTTACATTGAGCGGATTGTAATTCCGAGGAACTCGAGAATCTAGGTACATATTGACAAGAATGACAAAAATAATCATTACTACTTTGCTAAACCTCATGAATTTTGTGGTGTAATGACAGAAAATATATAATGCCACTATGTTTTGTCATTGTTATAATGCCTCCAATATGAATTGGTTTTATTGTATTTTGGTGAATGCTTGAAAGTGTTACCTTTTGTAATCCTGGAAAGTAAATCTCATATGTAAAGAAAAAATTTGGAGAAAAAAAAATGCTCCTTATAACAAGTAAAGAGAGCAAAAAACAGTAGCATCAGCATCAGTCAACGCTGCTCCATCTCCAAACCATTAAACACATCCATGTTAGTGCCTATTAGTGTAATTAACAGGAAACAACTTCTCTAGGAAATGACTTTCTAGTAATAGTTTCCACAGGCCTCATTGTACAGTTAGATGAAAAGTATTAGAATAGTCTAGATGATGATTGAGTAAATGCAACTCGTTTCCTTCTGCAACGATAGTAGATTGTAATGCGAGGTATATGCATGAAGCTAGTTTTCACTCTAGGTCTGAAGCAAAAGATCTTTGGCTTTCAAGAAGCCTAGTGAAAGGAGAACATACTTTACCAGCTATTCTCAGTTTATAGCAGTTTTCAAACTATATAAATTCTACATTGAACACGTCTTAACTCTGAAGTGTCTGTTTGTATCTTCACGCATATTAAAAAGGTCTTCCCTTCATGACACTAAGGCATTTGTAGTTGAATTTTTCACAAAATGAAAAAAAGGTCATTACAGTTCATGCGTATCAAAATTTCTAGCACAGATACAAATAATACTGCAAATTCCTCGAAAATACTTAAATAGTAATACAAAAGCTCTTTAAGGTAAGTATAAAGCAAAACTTGCATCATGTGAATATATATGTAATGATCAATACCTTTCAGAGACTATGTCCGTTCCATGGGCACCCAACTTCAGTCTACGAGGATCGATAACAAATAGGTACACAAGGACTCCAATCAAAAAGCTTAAACATGCCATCATGATAAAAGCACAGCGCCACCCAGGGATACCCCAAAACTCCTTCCCAGCCATAACTGTTGCCAGGACTCCACCCCCTGTTCCTCCAACATGACCAATTAGACTTAAGAGTCCAAAACCTGTTCCCCGTGAAGAGTCAGGATAGCTGTCCGCAATGAAAGACTGAAGAGCTGGGATTACAATGGCCAAACCAAACCCATTTAATGCTCTCCATGATGCCACCTGCCAAAAATGCTTGCTTAGACCAACGGCTGCCGTTGACAAGGCCCAGCATCCAGTACCTATTGCAAGAACTGCTGGACGGTCATATTGAAGAACTAGTATGCCTGTCAAAGGTGATGCCAGAGCTTGAACAAAATTCCTTATGAATGTAAGGTAACCCAAGTCAGTTGGTCCAGCATTAAAAGCTTCACTGACTTCTTTATAAACAGACGGAAGAAGATTTTCATCTGCCTTTTCCATCACAGCAGCCATATTGATGAGAATCAGTGATAGAGAAATCCCAAATACTTTCTTCATCCTATAGGAGACAATACATGTGTTATGTAGCGGGAAAAAATCATTAAGGCCTAAAGCCCGAGAGTCTACTAAAACCAAAAAATAGAAACAAAGTCAAATATCTGTTTCCTTTATTTGTTTGACGTTAGAAATACTCGAAAAATTAGTGTAGCATTGCCTCGATTCATCATGGGTGAGCACCAAGGACCTTTATGCACTCTATTGGTTCGTTGAATGGAAGTTGGGCATAGGAATGAAAAAAAGGGAAGTACCGAGTGGCTTATTCCAATATTGTCCTTGGGGAATGATTTGTTGGTCCACTTAGAGTGAAGACTCAACTATGACACTCCGGTAATCAAGTCTACTCCTCAAGAAAAAGCCAGCAGGATACCTTAGAAGCCTAAAGAAAAGATAATAAAATCCTAGTGTAAAAGCCATATTGGTAATTTATAAACAATCGTTCCATGACAGCATATTTGAACTGCGAGTCTTTAAGTAGTGGACATCACATGCTCGGTGCTGTGTGACTGAACAAAATTAAGGTAATAAAAAATAAAACTTATCTTCAAGAATAACAAAAAGATCATCAAAAAGATGAAAAAAACAGCAAAAAAAGGAAGATTCTTGAATTAGTGGGAAATTTCATTTCATACTTGAACATAAATACCAAAACTTAACTTCTCAAAACAAAACATGTATTTGGAGAAATGTTGTGTATGACAGAATGTGAGAGTGAGAAATATTGCTGAAGTAGTTAGGACTTAAGACTTAAGAGAGATTGTACATGGCACTTTGAGAAAACATATACACTGAAATGTGTGATATCGTGTTTGCGTTATGCCTCATATATCACACCTACCATCACAACAAACATGATGCTTACCTACTTGACATGTCATAGAATGCAACCTGTGAGATATTCGACATAAAAAAGAGATGAAGTACACGATTAACCACAAGATACCAGTGTCACTGACAACCGAATCAATACTATCTTCTGAAGAAAGACACGTCCAAAACTTTTCCCCAATAATATTCACATGATAAATAAAAAAATTCATAAGCGCCATGCTCTTGTATATATTTTATTTGTTGTGCATCGCTTGTGTAAAGTATATTCACTTAGTGTTGTTTGAGCCATTTTTCTGATTTCCAGAATTTAGGACCGCACCAATGAAAGACTACAAAGTGCTGCATAACTATGTGGATTTTAACAGGGGACAAAACAAACTTAAGGTATAATTTAGCACCTTGTTGGCTGTGTAGCCTTGCTTGGAGAGCACCTCCGTTTTGTAGCTTAGTTACTTATGTTATAGGCTAGATACATACTTTGTTGTGTAGTCATAGTTTTCTTTTCTTTCTATGGATCGCATACACCAGCTTAGGTTGTAAAGTTTTTCCCAAAAAAGAAATTAAATCTTGGAGGCCCGGCCTCCCTTTTACTTGCAAAAAAGTATAATTTAGCATCTCTTACACTGGCACTCCAATTCTGGGAAGGGCAATACCACGCATTTAAGTTGGCACAACTCTCTTTAATTCTAATCAAACACTACATCTCGCACAAATTAACATCAACACATCTAAAGCATCTCTCCATCCTCGTGTTGCACCATTTCTCGCAACGAACCATCCCTTTCCATAATCATAATTCAACAAACACCACACAAGATGCTAGCTCCACATACAAAAACAACAAAGTGTCCCTTGTGTTTGTAACTTCGTACTTTCACCAAAGTCACAACTACACATTCAAGTTGGTGCAATTCTCTTTAATTTTAGTTAAATATTTCCATTTAAGTTTAGTTTAGTATTGAATCAAGATCGCAAAGACATACACGTTTGCAGTAATTAATTCCACACACACAACTAATTCCCATATTCCAATGCCACCCCAATCTAGCGCAATCGCCAAAACAAATAGACTTAAGAACCCTCACCCAACTTCAATTAGTCACCGATTTGCAACTCAACCCGTCTTTACATTTAGAAAAAGCATAAACCACAACAAACACAAAATCAGATACAAAAAGTGGAATCCGGGGAACTCACTTCATGTTTGCGTGGAATCCGGAGGCGTGAACCCTAGATCGACGGCGGGGAAGAGCCGGAGGCGTCATCTGGACGGATCCGCGTGGGTCTTCGGATCGGACATCGTGGTGGTGGAGTTGAGATGCAGTAGATCTTGGTCGTGATGTGGACGTGAGGGGGAAATTTTGTTATTCTAATCCTCCAATTGGCTGTAACTGGGAGGAGCTGGCCGGTTGGGGTCAATGGATGAGAGAGAGGGACCAGGATCCTCTCCAATTTCAACTGCAATTCGCCTAAGAAAAAATTAGCCTTAATTTTTTTCTTATAATACGAAATTAAAAATTTAGTTAAATGGTGAGAGATTTTGAGATGTATTTTTTTTTTGCAAGAGCAAAGGGAGACATGGCCTCTAATTTTTATTAAGGTAAAAACTGTTTACAACCTACAAAATAATGTAAGGATAAGTTTGCTGGTTTATGTCAGATGCATAACCGGCCTCTACACTACAAGTACATAAAATGACATTCGGCGTTGTAGTTTGATTTTTGGGGTCATGACTGTAGCCAAGAGTCGAGCAAGTTTGGTTATCTCTATCTCCAAGTGTTAAGAAATTGCTGCACTTCAGCTTCATCCGTTGCAAGCTTTATGGCATTGTCCTTCAAGCATCGAACGATATCTTTAACAATTGCCACAATGTCTACCGACTTCTTTCTTTCGTTCTCAAATATCCTTCGGTTCCGTTTCAGGCAGCACTCATGGATCATAGCATTAAAAACCCACTGTCTTACTACCTTTCTAAGTCTGCTTCCGCATGCATGTGATAGACGCATGGCCTCACCCTTTAAATTTTGTGTCACGCGCGGGTTTAGCTGCAAGTATCCAAGGAGGGAGCTCCACACGTCCTTTATGTATGGACATCCCCAGAAGAGGTGCTCCATGTCCTCTTCCTTGCCGTTACACAACACACAAGTTGGGTCATGCATTGCTCCTCGCTGCAGCATGAGCTTCTTTGTAAGTAAGCGTCCTTTCATTGCTCTCCATGTCGTGAGTGCATGTTTGGGGACATCAAATTTGTGTCAAACTACGCCTGCCCAAGCCACCTTTCTACCCGGTTCTCTCACCCAACTCCACACTTCTTTCATGCCTAGTGCAGCACCCTTTTCCATTCGGTCTAAAGGGTCTATCCATGCCTCCGAAAATCCTAGTGTGCCGCACCCTCGAGCAGATTTCTTCCATTACACTAGATCGTGGGGGTGGGAGGCTCCAAGCCCCCTCTCGTATGAAATATGAGACCCTAGTGTCCCAAGGTACTCCCATCTCATAGTAGAGCTTGTCACCCTAAGCCTCGCATTGAAACGGCTCTTCACACCATGGGTGTTGGAAGAATCATATGTCTTCCCCATTTCCCACCTCGTACTGGATGTGCTTTCGAGCCATGTCTCGAACTCGAAGCAAGCCACGCCATGCCCAGGAGGAGGTAGATGGTGGTCGTGCAAGCCAAATGGAGCGATTTTTTAAGTACTTCCGGGGAACACATTTAGCCCATAGCGAATTGTTGTCCGCCGCCACAAGCCAAAACAACCGGAGGAGGCCCACATCGTTCCACTCCGTTAGTCTCTTGAGTCCAAGGCCTCCCTCTTCTTTAGGTGTGCACACGTCCTTCCATGCTACCGTGACCCACTTCTTCTCCCCTCCCCAAATGAAATGACACATGATGATGTCCAGTTCTTTCAAAGTTTTTCTTGGTAGTAGGAAGGCCGATGTCCAGTAGATGTTGAGGGATGTAAGGACATTGCGCACAACTTCCACTCTTCCAGCCATAGATAGGAGAGTTTGCTTCCAGGTGGTGAGTCGTGCCCTTACTTTGTTCAGCAAAGGTGCACAATGGCTCTGTCCCATCCTCCCGGAGAACAAAGGCAGCCTAAGGTAGACGACCGGGAAAACCTTTCACTTCATCCGAAGATGTGCTTTGATCCATGCTCCATGCACCACGTCACCTCCCATGAAGATTTGACTTTTCGAAGCATTGAATCTCAGCCCCGAACTTTTTGTGAACTCCTCAAGAACCCTTCTTATGGCCCTCGCATTTGTAGGATTTCGTGTCCCTATGTATGTATATATTTTAAAAAAAATTAATACAACTTACAAGATCGATTTTCATATTTTCAACAATTTCTATGTACATAGTTTTGTGATTATTCTAATAACATGCAATCCTACATTTATTAAAATAAATCACAAAGGTAGAATCATACCTAAAGGTTCTCTAAAACCTTTTTGAAGATTTGGAGTAGCGTTACCCGTTGAATCGTCCACGAATTTGCCTCCGAGTGTTCACCAAACTCTAAACAAGATTAGAGAGAGAAGAGCTAGTCAATCAATCTCTAACAAGGTTTAGAATCTAGCTAATAACCCCTCTTTAAGCTCCTGAAATTCTTATCTATAAACTTAAATTTACTAAGAGATTTTCGTGGTGATTAGGGAGAGATTAATGAGAGAAAGATTTTTGCATTAATTGTTAAACAAGTAGGAGTAGGGGTCCTTTTATAGTCTCCCAAAACATCCTTATCAAAAGCTATTATTTAGCCATGATCTCTTGCTTATTCTCTCCTAAAATTAATCTCTAATTTCCACATAATCACCCACAAAAAACGTTTTAATTAAATATGGAATTAATCCACCCATGATTTAATTAATCCCTTAATAATTCAGGTAGAATCGTTCTTGTTCGGTAGACTGAGTATTATTTGGTCAACCAAACCATTCGGTTATAACACGTGTTCGGTGCACCGTGCAGTAGACGGTCGACCGAATCCGTATGAGAAATATTCTCTGGAATAATTCGGACGAACCACGTCTTTTATTCGGTCTACCGTTGACTCACCAAAATCGCTCCTAGGACATAGTCATCGGATGACCGGGTCACCTTTGGTCTACCGAAAATACTACTTCTCGGTTGATCGTGCACACTCGGTTAACCGAACCCGATTGTCCAGGCACTCCAGACAATTTTGGTCAACCAATTGCGCTTACCCGTTCCCTATTCGGTTAACCGATCCGAAGATACCCGGTCGACCGAACCATGAACGGTTCACCGTGTTTGACCCTGATTTTACCTTTGTCAAATTGTGGATTTATTTCCAACAAAATTTGATCTTTTGGGGTTTTTAGCAATTCACATCCTATATATCATCATATGTAATATTAAATTATTACACCCCATAATATATACATCATATGAATTTATTATGATTCTAATTATGTCAATTCTCATGACATATTGATTTTAATTAATTCACCACATGTGTCCTATTTCACATGAAACCCGACACATCATATGAACTTAAAATCGACCTCTTGTTTCCCAGTTTTGTGGTGTGACCTATAGGAGGATCTAAGTCAAATTGGCAGCGATATTAAACACTTAATATCTCAAACTATAAGCGGTATCTAGCTACACATTATAGTTACCCAATTAACATAGATGTCTTTGTTCCACCCGAACTAAAACACGATCCATTTAGTGATGTAAGTGCACCACTTGTCTCTGTCCCTTGCCTCATGATATTAAGAATATATACAAAGTAGAAATGTGTCATTTTTGTAATATATTCATTTCTTGATCTCTTTAAGCTAATTATAACTATGTAACTTAACTCAAGGTACATTGTGCACATTGTAATTTTGCTTTATCAAGGGGCCCACTAATATCATCACTCAATTAAGAGGGGCAATGATAATCGTTTGACTAGCTATCTTTTCCAGCACAAGTCATGCTCAACCAACTATTGCCTTTATCACTATACTCATTGATAGCTTTTGACAATAATCAAATAAAGCACTTCTTGAGTGAAAAGATATAAGTCTCATATCTTAGGATCCAAGACACAGTAAAAACATTAATGACACGAAACACAATTCCATAATGTTTTACTTGTTAGGTCTATTCAATATATAAAAGTAATCTTTTCCTCTTTTATATACTCGTGTCGTCAATTATTTGTAGAGCTACAACAATCGATGACCAACACGACAACCTTATCTCGGTAATTAATGTTCCATGTTAATTACCATGATTGTGAATAACTTTTGATTTATGTAAACTATTATCTTTTAGAGTCTACGGTTAAGAACCAAGCACCTCTTCCTTAACACTTCCAAAAGACGAATACCATAATCAAGGAACAAAATGCTTGCACATTCAATTCATAATAATTGACATATAAAAGTAAAACCTTTAGAACACATTCCTTTCAATCTCCCACTTGTTATCAAAGTTTTCTCTCACATACATTCTCAATGTATAAAACAATAATAACTAGGGTAACCCTCTCTAATCACTCATCAAGCCAATCCACATGGTTCCTCAGACCCATGGCTCGAAATGCATTTTGCCCTTGGCTTGGGATAAGGGTTTGGTGAAAGGATCAGTTGTGTTGTTGTTTGTGTCCACCCATAACAGATTTATTTTGCCCTCGTCGATGAAGTCACGTGTGACAAAGTACTTACGATCCAGGTACTTCACTTTGTGGTGTGATTTTGGGATCCTTGATTTGCGAGATAAATGCACTATTATCGTAAAATAGCTCTACTGGTCCCTCGCTCAAGGGAACTACTCCAAGCTCTTCAAGGAACTTCTTAATCCACACTCCTTCCTTGCTCGCTTCAGCGACAACCATTACTTCGGAAGCGATGGTTGAGTCGGCCGTAGTGCTTTGCTTCCAATTACGCCAACTCACAGCTCCACCATTAAGAAGGTAGACGTATCCTGATTGCGACCTTCTATCGTCGGGATCACTCATGAAACTCGCATCCGAATAGCCCTCGGCTATTAATTCCCTTTGTCATCTATAAACAAGAAACTTATCTTTGGTCTAGTTAAGCTACCTCAGAATATTCTTGACCGCAGTCCAGTGCTCAGGACCTGCGCATACGAGACATCGGGTCTTGTGCAAGTCATCACGTACATGATCGATCTTATTGCCGAAGCATAAGGGATATCTTTCATGTACTCCAAGTCTTTACGTGATTCAACACGTTGAGACTTCTTGAGTTGCACACCCATACTCATTGGCACACTGCCCTTTTTGGAGTTGTTCATGCTGAACCTTTCCAAGACCTTGTCAATGTTTGTACGTTGACTTAGGCCAATGAGTCTACGGGATCTATCTCTATATATCTTGATTCCCAAGATGTATTGAGCCTCACCCATATCTTTCATCGAAAATGTAGATTTCAATGAACTTCTCGTTTGCTCAAGCAAAGGTATATGATTTCCCATGAGGAGTATGTCATCGACATATAAGATCAAGAACACTATGTGGCTCCCACTAACCTTCTTGTATATACAAGGTTTTTCCTTACTTTGGAGAAGTGAATTTTTTTGACTTCTTCGTTAAAGCGCTTGTTCCAACTCCTTGATGCTTGCTTCAATCCATAAATGGATCTTTGAAGCTTGCATAGTTTCTCGCTATTCTTTGGATCTTCAAAACCTTGAGGTTGTACCATGTACACATCCTCCTCCAAGTTCCCATTAAGGAACGCCATTTTGACATCCATTTGCCATATCATGAAATGCGGCAATAGCGAGCATAATCCGAATAGACTTGAACATGGCAACCGGTGAAAAAGTTTCATCATAGTCAATTCCTTGAACTTGAGTGAAACCTTTTGCTACAAGCCTCGCTTTGTAGGTTGTCAAGTTCCCATCCATGTCCATCTTCCTCTTGAAAACCCATTTATTTTGAATGGCATTTTTCCCTTGAGGAAGGTCAACCAAGTTCCACACTTGATTATCATACATGGATTCTATTTCGGATTCCATGGCCTTGAACCATAGTTTGGAGTCATTTCTTTCCATTGCTTCTTCAAAGGTCAAGGGATCATCGGTATCAAGTACCATGATTTCATGAAGTCCCAAATACATTTCTTCCTTTCCCTCGTTGACATTCTAAGTTCTTTTGGTTCTATGTGTACTTCTCGAACTTCTTCCACAATTTCTTGCAGAATTGGTTCGTGTTCGATTCTCGAACTTACACTTGGTGGGGAAGATTGATTTTCTCTCACAATTTCTTGCGAGGGTCTCTCACTCATGCTCCCACTAACCAAAGGAACCTCGGTTGGGCCTTCATGATCTTGAATGTCACCATTCATATCATGATCTTGTAGAATATCTTGAGTCTCCTCAAGCACAACTCTACTCCCACTACTTTTTATTCTTTCCAGAAATTCCTTTTCTAGAAATACGACATCCCTCTCCACAATCACTCGATTGGAGGTTATATGCCAAAAGTAGTATCCTCTTGTCTCACGAGGATAACCTATAAAGAAGCACTTATCCGCTTTTGGTTGAAGTTTGGTCGACATCAATCTCTTGACGTAGGCCTCACAACCCCAAATCTTGAGAAAATTGAGCTTAGGTGTTTTACCACTCCATAGCTCATAAGGCGTTTTCTCTACGGATTTGGATGGAACATTATTTAGTGTGTAAGCCGCAGCTTCTAGTGCATAACTCCAAAAGTAAAGCGACAATTCAGCTTGACTCATCATTGATCGAACCATGTCGAGTAATGTCCTATTCCTCCTTTCATATACCCCATTCCACTGAGGTGTACTGGGAGGGGTGAGCTGTGGTACAATATCACACTCCTTTAGGAATGAGTCAAATTCGGTACTTAAGTACTCACCTCCACGATCCGTTCGTAGAGACTTGATTTTCTTGTTGAGTTGGTTCTCTACTTCATTCTTGAATTCCTTGAACTTGTCAAAGGATTCACTTTTGTTTCTCATTAGATAAATATAGCCATAACGACTATAGTCATCCGTGAACGTAATGAAGTGCCTAAAACCGTCTCTTGCACTAGTACTCATCGGACCACATATATCGGAATGTATCAAATCCAACAAGTCATTCGCTCTCGGTCCTTTCTTCTTGAAAGGCCTCTTGGTCATTTTGCCCATTAGGCAAGGTTCGCACGTCTCCAATGATTTAAAATCAAGTTGACCAAGAAGGTTAACTTCTTGCAATTTCTTGATGCATTTTTCATTTATGTGACCAAGACGATAGTGCCACAAGAGTGTATTATTCACGTGAGTAGTTTTAAGTCTTTTGTTATTGATGTTTGTTTATTATTTAATTCAAGCAAATAGACACCATTCCTCACGAATGCATTTGCGTAGAAAATACCATTCTTCGATATAGACAAACAAGAATTTGAAATATTTATATTAAAATTATCCATATCCAAACATGATACATAAATAATGTTCTTGCTAATCGAAGGCACATAATAAACATTCTTTAAACATAAATTTAAACCACTAGATAATTGAAGCTCCACAGAACCCTGTGCAATCGCAGCAACGCTTGCACCATTTCCGACCTTCAAAATCATCTCGTTTTTCACGAGTTCATTCATATCCTTTAGTAGCTGCACATTAGAAATTATGTGAGCACAAGATCCGGTATCAATTACCCAATCATGGACAGAGGTGGCTAAATTTATCTCAATAACAAATATACTTTTGGCCTTTTTGGGGCGCTTACGTTCAATCATTCCATTGTCAAGGTCTTCCTTGTACTTGGGGCAATTTGGTCGGATGTGTCCCTTTTCACCGCAGTGAAAGCACTCCGTGTTGGGAGTCGGAGATTTCAAAGATTTCCCCCTTGAGGCACTCCCATGAGCACCTCCTACTCCCTTGCTCTTGATTGACGTATTCTTGGTGAATTTGCCTTTACCTTTGGTGATCTTCTTGCTCCCTCCATGGACGGCTAGGACGTGCTTGTCCCGACCCTTGCCCATGTCAACTTCAGCCGTTTTGAGAGCGTTGTGAAGTTCCTCAAGACTCACCCCTTTCTCACGCACATGATAGTGCATAATGAAGTCCTTGTAGGACGGGGCTAGAGAGCCAAGAATCAAATCTTCCTCAATGTCATCGAGCATCGGGGAAGAGAGCTTCGACAACTTCTCAAGGTATCCTTGCATCGTGAGAAAATGCATGGATACCGATGTTCCCTCCGCCATGTGGCACCTTGTGAGTGCGATGGTGGTCTTATAGCGCTATTTTCTAGCACTATCCATGAACATCTTTGTTAAAGCTTCCATGGTCTTCTTGGGTTTTGAATCCAATAATTTCGCTTGAAGCGAGTCACCCATGGAGGCCAACATTAGACCGTGAACTTGGTTCTCTTGGTCTTCCCACTTGACTTTCGCCTCTCTCTCGCTATCGGTTGCCTTCTCATTTAATTTTGGGATTTCACCATCCAAAATATGAGATAGTTTCTCAAACTTCAACACGAAATTGAGCTTGAGTTGCCAGCTTATGAAGTTTGAGCCATCATTTGCCAAATGATGTTTTTCAATCATAGATCGCACAATAGATTGAATATTCGACATTTCTAGAAAATAAATTATATGGGATTTAATGTCAATTTTATGTTTTAAAAGTAATACCGCAAATAAAAATTTGTCCATAAATGCAGCAATCCAAGATCCTATCAATTATAATATAAACTAGCTAAGGGCTATCAGATATATTATAAAATCAAGGTAAGAAAACATTTTCTAATCATAACCATTTCGAAATATCGCAACGTTTGCATTTTTCAAACTCTTTTGATTCTTGTCGTTTTAATTAAGAGGGAATTTGGCCGATCCTCGTAAGAAAAACTCTCTTTTTCAAAACCGAGCTAGGGCTCCGGGTCTTGTTAAGAAAACTTATTTCATTTGATACGAGATACGTTTATCCATTGTATTTACAAACAAATATAGTCGGTGTCCACTAAGGGTGAATCACACCTCGTACATCTATTCGTGGCACAACAATAGACAACCTTATATCTCCCACTATTCCCAAAGATGGAGGAAGCTATCTCCCGCTAAGGGCGCGCAGAATATCCCTCAATGGATGGCTTCTAGTGGATGAAATAAGAAAGAAAGATACTCCTAATTTTTGGTTGGACAATTTAAATATTAATATGTGATTTTAGAATTTAGGTGATCATGCATATTTATCATCTATACACATCCTAACATTCATCCATGCAATCACATATATATCAATCACACAAACATAAATAAATCCATTCACACACACATTGTGTGAGTTTATATGTTCCCGCGTCCTTGATCTTTGATCCTCGATCATTGCGCTTCTTCAGCGTCTTCCTCTTGCACCATGGATGTTGATATCGCAAAAATATAAACATGCAACTCTCAATTTTGAAAATTATCTAGTGCAAGTCCTATGTAAAAATCCTCTTATATGCATGCATATGCATAAAAATAGAAATTTGGCTTTTACATATACATAAGCTCCTGTGATTGAATAATAATAACATACACATTCATTCATTCATTCATTCAAGCATGGCTTCTTCGGAACATATAAACTCACATATCCCTGCATTGGAGAACTCGAGCAACGCATGTACATATACTATATATTGTTGGAGGACGGGAGGAGGACGGGGAGCTACTGATCAACCCACCATAGGAGAATGCATGTCTCCTGGGCTACAGGGACCGCTGATTGGCGGTCCCCAACCTCCGATTGGCGGTCTAAAAGTCACACCTCGTTCGCTGCCTTAGATTGCCCTGATCACCATTCCTTTTGCCTTCTTTTGACACCACTAGATCCATTCTTGATCTATTCTACTGGGGGGCACGAAGGAAAGAAGGTGGCTCTCTCCTTGACACTCACAAAGCAAAAAAACGATTTTTCAATGCACACTCTTCTTCTTTTTTCTACTCACATACTCACTCTTTTCTCACACAATTTCGTGGCTCAACTTCTAATGCTTGATATATATTGTTGTTCTATTACAAATGGTGAATTCTAGTGCTTTATATAGGCACTTACATGACCCTACAACTTCCAAATATAAAGACTACATAAACATGATCATTCAAGATCATTACACCCTCTACTTAAATTGCATACATAATTAGGACGAAAATTACACAAAAATGAAAAGACTCTTGTCTCTTCCACTCCCTCAACCTTTTGTCTTCTCATGTGTTGACTCTTCACCCCCTTGATGAGTCATCAAGCAATGATGATGTGGCGGGTGACTAGGACGCCACATAGGGTTAAGTCGCCACCTAGGATTAAGTTCAATTCTCAATATATATTACTCGATTTAGTTTATCATGCATCTCTAAATCAAACAATTCTAAAATCATTTGAAATACATTAAAAATGATGTTATGAATCCATAGTTCAAATCATAAAATATTTGAACCGTTGTTTATCTAATTTCCAAAATAAAAAATTTAAAGAAAGATAAAAATATGCCTTTTTGATTTTGTCGATTCTTTATAAAATAATCATTTAATTAAAAAAATTCTATAAATTAGACATAAGTCTAAATTTTAATTCTAACATTCACATGATGTGTTTCAAAACATTTAAAACTATCAAAAGAATCAATTAGAATTAAATCAACAAAACCATCGGAAAACTCGAAAAAGACATAGAACATGAATTGTTTCGATTGTAAATGGTAAACTAAAATTAATTATATGGTCTAATTATTGAAAATATGAACTAAAAGCTCTGATAACACTGTAGGATTTCGTTTCCCTATGTTTGTATAAATTTTAAGTTTTTTAATACAAAATACAAGATCGATTTTTATATTTTCAACAATTTCTATGTACATAGTTTTGTGATTATTCTAATAACATGCAATCCTACATTTATTAAAATAAATCACAAAGGTAGAATCATACCTAAAGGTTCTCTAAAACCTTTTTGAAGATTTGGAGTCGCGTTGCCCGTTGAATCGTCAACGAATTTGCCTCCGAGTGTTCACCAAACTCTAAACAAGATTAGAGAGAGAAGAGCTAGTCAATCAATCTCTAACAAGGTTTAGAATCTAGCTAATCTTCGGTGCACGGTGCAGTAGACGGTCGACCGAATCCGTATGAGAAAAATTCCCTGGAAGAATTAGGACGAACCACGTCTTTTACTTGGTCTACCGTTGACCTACCAAAATCGCTCCTGGGACATAGTCATCGGATGACCGGGTCACATTCGGTCTACCGAAAATACTACTTCTCGGTTGACCGTGCACACTCGGTTAACCGAACCCGATTGTCCAGGCACTCCAGACAATTTCGGTAAACCAATTGTGCTTACTCGTTCCCTATTTGGTTAACCGATCCGAAGATACCCCGGTTGACCGAAGCATGAACGGTTCACCGTGTTTGACCCCGATTTTACCTTTGTCAAATTTTGGATTTATTTCCAACAAAATTTGATCTTTTGGGGTTTTTAGCAATTCACATCCTATATATATCATCATATGTAATATTAAATTATTACACCGCATAATATATACCTCATATGAATTTATTATGATTCTAATTATGTCAATTCTCATGACATATTGATTTTAATTAATTCACCACATGTGTCCTATTTTCACATGAAACCCGACACATCATATGAACTTAAAATCGACCTCTTGTTTTCCAGTTTTGTGGTGTGACCTATAGGAGGATCTAAGCCAAATTGGCAGCCATATTAAACACTTAATATCTCAAACTATAAGTGGTATCTAGCTACACATTATAGTTACACAATTAACATAGATGTCTTTGTTCCACCCGAACTAAAACACGATCCATTTAGTGATGTAAGTGCACCACTTGTGTCTCTCCCTTGCCACATGATATTAATAATATATACAAAGTAGAAATGTGTCATCTTTGTAATATATTCATTTCTTGATCTCTTTAAGCTAATTATAACTATGTAACTTAACTCAAGTTACATTGTCCACATTATAATTTTGCTTTATCAAGGGGCCCACTAATATCATCACTCAATTAAGAGGGGCAATGATAATCGTTTGACTAGCTATCTTTTCCAGCACATGTCACGCTCAACCAACTATTACCTTTATCACTATACTCATTGATAGCTTTTGCCAATAATCAAATAAAGCACTTCTTGAGTGAAAAGATATAAGTCTCATATCTAAGGATCCAAGACACAGTAAAAACATTAATGACACGAAATACAATTCCATAATGTTTTACTTGTTAGGTCTATTCAATATATAAAAGTAATCTTTTCCTCTTTTATATACTTATGTCGTCAATTATTTGTAGAGCTACAACAATCGATGACCAACACGACAACCTTATCTCGGTAATTAATGTTCCATGTTAATTATCATGATTGTGAATAATTTTTGATTTATGTAAACCATTATCTTTTAGAGTCTACGGTTAAGGACTAAGAGCGTCTTCCTTAACACTTCCAAAAGACGAATACCATAATCAAGGAACAAAATTCTTGAACATTCAATTCATAATAATTGACATATAAAAGTAAAACTTTTAGAACACATTCCCTTCAGCATTTGCCTTTGTATCCTTGGCGAATAGCAAAACATCATCCGCAAACAATAGATGTGACATGTGAATATCTCCACAGTTTAATGGCTCGATTGTTTTCTCTAAGACCGCCATCCGCACCATCTCACTCAACACCTCCATGCACAACACGAATAGGTAGGGGGCCAAAGGGTCACCTTGCTTCAACCCATTTTGGGCTCGGAATGGGGCTGAGTTTGCTCCATTTACGGTCACCCCAAACGATGCCTCTACACATGCCAAAATCAGCCGTCGCCACTTGTCAGGAAAGCTGAACCTCTCCATTACTTGGTCAAGAAACTCCCAAGAAATGGAGTCATACGCTTTCCTTATGTCCAACTTTATGCACATACGGCCATTCCCTTTCTCAAGATGAAGGTTCTGACAAAGCTCATGTGCTAGTAAAATGTTATCACCGATTCTCCGACCTTTGACAAAAGCACTCTGATTTTCCCCCACCAACCGCGGTAACTACCCCTTCCAGCGATTTGCAAGCACTTTGAAGGTGAATCTATACGTCATGTTGCATAGAGCTATGGGTCGAAAGTCCTCTACCAAGGTTGGAGTCTATTTTTCGGGATGATCGTGATGGACATATTGTTCCATTGAGTTAGAACCCTCCCACTCTCGAGGCATGAGGAAACAACCTTGATAAGTTCTTTCTTGATTATATCCCATGTGGCTTTGAAGAACTTGACATTGAATCCATCGGGCCCCGGCGCCTTGTCCACATTTGCAGTTAACACTATTCTTGGAGTTCTTTAGGGTCTAGCTTTCGAATTAAAGCTGACCCCTCTTCTTGCGTGAGTCGTGGTAAGACAATGGTTTGGTTGAGAGGTTGTACATGAAAATCATTAGCAAACAAGTAAGCATAAAAGAGCCGGAAGGCTTCCCGGATGCCGGCCTCATCCTCCACTCTATTTGGTCCCTCCCCCACTTGCCTCACTTGATTGGTGGCTCTCCTCACTCTAAGTTGTGCATGGAAAAACCTAGTGTTTCGATCTACCTCCTTTAACCACTTTACTCTTGATTTTTGTCGAATGATGGACTCCTCCCAAACGAGGACTCGAGCAAGTGTATCCTTTGCATCCCGTGCGGCCCGAGCCAGCCCTTCATCAGATTGGTGCCTGAGTAGTTTCGTTCTCGCCTCCTCAAGTGTTTCTCGTGCCTCTCCGACCTTGTTTGTAATGTTGCCAAAGGTGTGCCCACTCCAGCTTATAAGGGCCTTCCTCACTTCGTTTAGCTTTCCCACCACACGATACATGGGGGTGCCTTCAACATACGTGGTCCAAGCTCGTTGAACAACTCCCCCAAACTCCTCATGATCCACCCAATAATTTGCAAATCTGAACATCTTCTTCTTCCGTCTTTCATTTCCTTCCGTCTTCATAACAAGCATGACATGGTCACTTAGGTCCTTTGCACAGACAACATAGAAAGATTGGGGAAATACCTCCAGCCACACGTGGTACATCAGAAGTCTATCTATCCTCGTCTCAATGCACGCGCTTCCCTCAGAAGAGTTTGACCACGTAAATTCACCTCCCGTAGACGGCATCTCTAGGAGTTGGAGGGCATCAACGCAATCATTGAATTCCTGAATGGCAATCTCATTTCCAGCAGACCCTCCACGTTTTTCACTAGGTGACCTGATGCAATTAAAGTCTCCCCCAACCAGCCAAGGTCTTGATTCATGTGGTGCAACATCTAGTAGGTCCCTCCACAATGCTCGCCGATCCACGTACCCATTTTCTCCGTAGATGGTCGTAAGGTCAAAATCGATGCCATCCTTTCTCAAACGCCCATGGAAGTGAAGGAGTTGTGTTTATTCGAACGTAACCCCCAAACTTACTATCTCATCATTCCATAGCACCAAAATCCTCGTGGAGTCCACAATCATACTATTTGATGTCCATTCGTTGGGCCAAATCGCACGCTTAAATCGTTCAAGTTTTTTATACTTGACCTTGTGCTCCACAAGACACACCACATCCGGGTTTACCTCCTTTATTCGACCCCTAATCATGAGTGCACGGTCGGGTTCATTTGCGCCGCGCACATTCCACACTAAGATATTCATGTGTTCAAGGTGCGGGGTGCAAACCCCTTCCCTCCACATGACCTCCTTTGCTCCAACTACTCTTTCTCCCGGATCTCCTAAGTAGGGGGTGGTGGGGAGGCTACCTGTTTTGTGTGTGTTTCCTCACACCCTTCTTCTTTCCTTTCTTCTACGCTCTCCATGAGTTTGTCCTCCGAGGATCCACATACTTCAAACCCTTCCCTACTCGGTTCTTCCACTTTCTTTCCATGCTCATTTCCTCGTGCCACACTTGTGGTTAAATCCCATCTTGCCTCATTTTGCACCATAGAAGCTCGTCCATTTTCCTCTTCCTCCTCTCCTTTGGAGATGTTTCTCCTCCTCTCACATATTTTTGGATCCATCTCCGTTGCTTGCTGCGATTTCCCTTGTGGGGATATCTCTGAAATTTCCAATGTGTCCAAAGTGCACCCCCCACCCCACAAGTTGCACGTGAGAAATTCCCATGCATGAGGTCATGGGCATGTACCCCTTGGCCACCAAGAGAAAATTGTCCCAAGCTATGGTCTTTTGGAGGAGTCTTGTGATACCCCATTTTGTCTTATTCAAGTCCACTTGTCCTCTCCTCATTTGCCCATGCAGCACTAGAGCACTCAAGCCCCTTCTCATTGGTTTGTCCCAAAATGGAACGCACACTTTCCCTCCCCACTATCCTTTGCTCCTTTTGGCCACCAATAGACTCCTTTGCTTTGGCACCCCTGTTTGAATCCGTTAGAAGGCTTGGGAGGACTTCCAAGTTGTCTCCCAAGTTTGTTTCCATGGTGTGATGTGGAGGCTCCCCATTTGTTCCTTCCAAAGTTTGGGGGGAGCAAAAATGTGCCAAGACCTTGTTATTTTCCTTTTGCTCCTATCTCTCCCACCTGGCCCTCCACGTGTCCCCTCCTCACTTGCATTCACATCCACGTCAGCCCCTCTAGCATCCATGTCATCATCTCTTTCACCCTTCTCTCCCTCTCTCCGGCCAGCCTCTCCCCTTACCACCAAGCCTATGGTTCTTGGTGTTCCAGCATGCTCTAGGTTTGCCTCCTTAATGTATGTGTTCCCCACCTTTCCAGCCCCATATCCAGCCTTCCTTCGAGATACCACTACCCACTTCTCAGCCTTCTCCTTTGGCACCACCTCTTGTTTGCTTGTTGCTTGCTTCCTTGGTCACTTCCCAATTTCGTGGCCAAACTCCATACACTCCATGCAATACTCGGGCCTCCATTCATACTCCACAAGGACTCTATGTATGCCGGTGCCTTCCACTTGAACTTCCACCCAACTTCGGTATTCAAAATCATGAGCTACTTCCACGCACACCCTCGCAAAGGCCATCCGTCTCCCCGAGGCGGTATGCTCGTCCGTAAATAGTGGCCTCACTAGGACACTAGTGATGTTGCTCAACGTTTTTGGTGACCAAAATCGAATGTTGAGTTCCGGTAGTCGAACCCATATGGGGATGATTGATCGTATTATATTAACCGCAAGTGCACGGCCGCGTTGAAGCGGTGGCAAATACGGGTCGTCCACTGGGAGGTGTGTCGACGATTAGTTTGTTCGAATGCGAGAGGTAAAAAGAAGGAGAGAAAGGTTGGTTACACTAAACTACACTAAGATGCAAAAAGGAAATGAAGATAAGCAATAAAACTAAGCCCCATAGGGGGTAGAGAAATAATGTGAATATGAAGATGTGTGTGTGTGTGTGTTCAATTAAGCTCCTCACAACATGTAGTGCAAGAAATCATAAAACTACATCCAACTTTGCCTCCACATGAATTAAGATAAGACTACATCATTAAAACATACAAGACAATAATTGGAATGAAGCTAAATGAACTCAAGTATAAAGACTAGACCCTACTATGCTTCCACATGAATTAAGATAAGACTACATCATTAAAACATACAACACATTAGCTAAGGTAAAAGCAACAAGAGCACATATACTACAAATTGTGTTTCCAATATTAACTTCATCCATATCCTAACCTTATCATTCCCCATAAAATAGGTCCACTAATCAAAGCATAAGCTAAGCTTCATTCAGGAGCATTAGCATATCAAAGATAAGAGTGAAAACCCATTAGATGGTTATGGAAATCATATAAAGCTCAAGGGATAAAGATAACACACACTTAATATACTACATGATTATATCACATATTTCTCCACCCCCCAAATGGGGATGGAACTACTCACTTCTTATTACACTAACTATATTAACAAAAGAAAGCATAATACTGAAATGAAAGTTAACTAAGAAGGCAAGAAGTATTAAAGAAACATAAAAGTAAAGGAAAGACTAAACAAACATGCACAAATTAAAAGACAAGATTAAAAGAAACTAGAATAATTATTTTATTAACAAATGACTCACATTGAAGGTAACATTCTTCTCCACCTTGAGTTCTTGCTTCAAGGCTCACTCCTTAGTAGAGATAATGTCACCAAGCAATGGATAATTACAATGGAAGGTGAAGAGTTCTATTTATAAGCATGGAGAAAGCTAATCGGGGACAATCCCCCGATGTGGGACTAAACCAATACCAAAAATAGCCTAAACGAACATTAATACAAGTCCAGGAGAAATTTGGGCGGATCCTGAGTAATATGGACCGCCAATTAGCGGTCCAAATAATTCGGATCGCGTTGGAATTTGTTGTGGGCTTTTCTTTCTGGTATTGTTGGTCTTTGATGCGGTTACTTGACTTGTTGGAGCTCCGACCCGAATCGAATTGGTAAAATACTCCCCATGATGGTGTGGAGTATTCTGTTTTGCTCTTAGGTCCTTCTGTCTTACATTCAGGTCCTTCTCCCTTGCATCTTAGTTCCCAGATCTCACAATTCAGTCCTTTTTCCCAGCTTTTGGGTCCTTTTATGCTTCATCTCTTCAAACCTATTTATTCCTGAAAACTAAACATAAAACTCGTAACATAGCATTGTTTAGGTGAAAGATAATGGATATAAGATACAAATATAAACATGAAATGATGCCAATCAAATACCCCCACACCTAACTTTTGCTAGTCCCGAGCAAAACAAAGAAAGGAAAAAGCATATGAAAGACAAGAAATCCTAACTCACTTTCGTAGGAATCACGGTTGCACTTAGCACGTGCAACAAGTCGTTAAACCTCTTTGCTGCCAAGGAGGAGTGCTGTCTCCTGAGGGTTTTCAGCGGATATACCCACGAAATCCGAACAAGATGCATTATTTAATCTCGACACTCGACTCGTTGGAAATATTTTGTCAATCAATGGACGCAGTAATGCTACGGGCCGACTCTATATAGGTGATCAATCCACACCTCTAACCTAATGAACCATTCGTGCAAGTTAAATAAGGAATTAAGTGAAAGACATGGACAACCTCAACATCCTCAAGTGCTACAAAGTGTAAAGTCCATTAAGGTTCTTATTTGCATTATCATTTTTTTTCTTTTTGTTTCTTTTCACATTTTTTTTCTTCTTTTTCTTTTTAGTAGTTGGAGCTTCGTTCTCCCAGGGTCAGGTTTCGTGCATCATTGCCCATGAGGACTTACACTATCACGTACACCTTTCCCCAAATCTCCACATAGGGAAATCCCTACCACCCGTGTAACGGGAGTTCGGTCGGCGCATCCCAAGTCAGATGACTCGAGAGCACCAGGCACAAAGTCCCCTCAGACCTACTTTCCCGAGTGATAGGAGCCGTGCGAGAAGAGAGAACACCTACTCACTTATTTCTTATCTACACATCAACCAAAACCCCTACACTAATGTCTCACAACAGGATTTAGAGGGTCCTTGACTACAACAAACTTCCTTAAGTTAACAGACACGAATTATTGACTCACTAGGTTCAGGGTGGACTTCATTAAATGTTTGAGCACTGAAACCCTATGATTACTCACCCCCAAGGGAAAACTGGGGTGCATCCTAACGACTCGATAAATCCTAAAGTCACTGTGCTAGATATCCTAATGCATCAAGTTCAAGACAATTTTGGGACCTTTCTTTTTTACTTTGCCTCTCAACGGTTTTGCACATGCTAAACACACACAAAACCCACAAAACATTTTCTTTCGCAAACACATGAAGATTTTGAAAGAAATGTGGAAATTTTAAAGCACTAGGCAAGCAAAAGAAGACAAGTCACCCAAGGATCATGGCAAGCAGATATATCGATATTAAATGCAGCATACTAACATGACCCTAAAAATGCAAACAAAACAAAACAAAATCAAAAGAAAAGACTCGACTATGTACACACGTAAAACACCCCCCACACCTACTTCATGCATTGTCCTCAATGAATGTGAGCAAGATACTACATGGATTTATGCATGAAAAAGGAGAGATCTCACCAACATGAAGTACAAAGGGAAGTTCAAGGTCATGTTGATGGACACAAACCCAAATTCCCTCAAAACTTGTGAGATGCTAAAGAAAGGATACAAATACGTGAAAGAAATGGAGCTCAAATACACAAGGGTTGGGGCTTACAACAATCGATGCTCACTGAAGGAGTCTTTTATTGTACTTTCTTTTTTTCTTTTTTTTCTTTTTTTTTCTTTTTTTATATAACTATGTACAAACATAAGTTCCCATATTCATTTGTCAAAAGACATCAAATGGGAACCTCAAGAGTGGGTCAATGCACTTTGAAAGGGAACATGACACCACGCGGGGCCAGAATACGCATGCGTGGGCCCCCTTCACAAAGAGCACCAGATGAAATGAGAGGTTCATGAATTGGACGCAAAGGCATCTCATTCAGAGGATGAAACTGAAAGAGCTTGAACCTCTCAAGAGTTTGGAAAATGAGGGGCAACGGAAGAAGAGTTTCTCCCGTTGCGCTGCTGAAGTTATGATCGTCAATCCAAACTCTCCAACCAATAGGCTGGTGCGTCGGAACGAGGTCAAGAACCTCGTTAGGCATGTCCGACACACCAGGTGAACAAACAGTGGGTCACATACCCAAGGTATCCTCCAAGGAACTCCTAATACCCTCATGAGCAATGTAGTTGTTTGATGTTCCATCATTTCCAAGATGATCAGGAACAATAGTGAGAGGCAAACTCTCATCAGGTTGTTTGAAATTGAGGGTACTAGGGAGCTCTTGATCCACTAGAGGTGAGTCCTTAGGAGGTACAACAATAAGGTCATGTGGCTCAAGGTCCATGGGACAAGAAGATAAGGCACAATCATGTGCCGACTCGTAATGAAGCTGGCCATGTTATTCTCAATAGGGATCGAATCGTCCACCAAGTGATCGTGAATTGAAACCCCAAGTCCCTCAGACTGACTAGGAGTTTGACTTTGAAAGATTGTGCTTTGAATTTGTGGATGTGGTGGTGGTTCGATTTCAGAAGATAAATCCTCATGTTGACAAGAATGGTTACCCTCCTCACGTTCATGGAATTGTTGTGTCATTTGACTCACTTGCATTTCCATATTTTGCAAGGAATTCAAGTTGGACTTCAATAAAGTTTGAGTGGTTTCCATGAACGTTTGGAGGGTTTGTTTTAAGGAATCAAATTTGGGGTCAACAGTGAGGTCCAAGTCAGAGCTTGGGAAATTTTGGGGTTGGGTGTTGATGGGCTGAGAATGAGTCCAATGATTTGAAGTGGGGTGCTGGTAGAATTCTGGGTATTCGGGAGGAGAATACGGGGGTGAAAATGAAGTATAAGAATTTGGATAAGAATTGTCTCCCCACGAATCCATCACTCTCGGGTTGTACGCGGATGCGTAATGGTCACATTGAGCATTTTGGGAAAAGGTATGCTCATACTCAGGCTCAGGGGGAACATAAGGACATTCCCCGATAACATGACCACTCAACCCACAACAATCGCACGGTACGGCTACTGGAGCCACCGGTGCACTCATGTCGTCTGCCATACGCATGAAAGTGGCCAAAGTTTGTTGTAATGTCTCAGTTTGTTGACCAGCATATGATCCGACGTAACTAGATGGTGGTCTAGCAGTCGGTGCCTCTCTCATACTACCCCAATATGAAGATTGCTCAGTCACACAATTAAGTTTGTCCCAACCATACGTGGTGTTAGTCTGAGCCACCCCATGTTGCATGGGTCCGGAATACCACGACGAATTGTCTAGGTCCCAACAATCATATGGATGGTCGCCCATGTAACAATCCATCTCAACAATCAACTCTCGAGTCGACCACTCTCACCACCACGAGACTAAGCTCGCAAAAAGTGCTCGACTCGACCCTAAAACGCTACCAGAGAGTGTAAAGGGGAGGAGACTAAAACGTAGAAGTAGGTGAGAAGAAGATGACTCAGAGGAAAAGGAAAGAATCCCTAAAGCTAGCGTGGGTGAAGGGATCAGGTAGAAGTCTAACTAGCAAGCACAACTCAATCAATGTAAGGCAATGGGTCCTTAGGCTAGACGACGCCTAACTTCGAGGTCACTTGCCTCGACACGCCTCACCTCCCTACAACGAGGACCACAATGCCCAGCAAGTGATACCAGATCTGGAGATCCAGTACCTCCTACTATCGACAAGGTAGGCAACGCTGATCAGGTCATGGCGGTCTCAACTAGATTACTCTCCTAGTGCGTCAAAATCCTAGGGCCAATATCTACTTGCTTTTAGTTAAGGTTTGATTAAGAGTGATTTTTGGGGCCAAGTAAAGGGTGATGAAATCCCCCACCTTATCTTTTATGGGACAACCCCTCCTTAGTAGCGTTTTGAGCTAAAATCTAGCAATCAATCGCTCCAATCAAACGCTCACTCACTCTTGTCCTGATGCAATTCCTACTAACTAATGCATGGGCATACGAGATGCATGAATGAGTGTAGGAATTTGCGTACCTCACGCCAGCGTTCAACAACTGAAAATAAAGCTAAAAGAAAAGACAACTATATGCCTAAGTCAATACATGATGTGTGACCTAAACAAGTAAGAACGTCTAGTCTTTTGCTTTGGATTTTAGGGCCAAGTTGATTAATGAGGGAGTAATTAATGATCTGGGAGCAAATTAGAGGTCATAGCATGCAAAATAGTGCTCCAAGATAACATTAATGAACTAATAAACTACCAGAAGAAAACTGAGTCAGAAACCCTCACCAGGCCGCCAATTGGCGGTCTGAGACCGCTGATTGGCGGTCCTTTTTGGAGCTTGGGTGCTCCAACTCCTCCAGTAGCCTCCCCGGGAGCTCTAGGATCCCTGAAACTAAGATAAACTGAAAACAAAAAATTAAAAACCCCTCGAATCATCCAAACCAACGTCTGGACAGAGCACCTCCCCGGCAACGGCGCCAAAAACTTGATTGAAGTATAGTGGTAAGTATTCCCGCCTGTCACACGGGTGACCCGGGTTCGTTCCCCGACAACGACGCCAAAAACTTGATTGATCGTTTTATATTAACCGCAAGTGCACGACCGCGTTGAAGCGGTGGCAAATACGGGTCGTCCACTGGGAGGTGTGTCGACGATTAGTTTGTTCGAAGGTGAGAGGTAAAAAGAAGGAGAGAAAGGTTGGTTACACTAAACTACACTAAGATGCAAAAAGGAAATGAAGATAAGCAATAAAACTAAGCCCCATAGGGGGTAGAGAAATAATGTGAATATGAAGATGTGTGTGTGTGTGTTCAATTAAGCTCCTCACAACCTGTAGTGCATGAAATCATAAAACTACATCCAACTTTGCCTCCACATGAATTAAGATAAGACTACATCATTAAAACATACAAGACAATAATTGGAATGAAGCTAAATGAACTCAAGTATAAAGACTAGACCCTACTATGCCTCCACATGAATTAAGATAAGACTACATCATTAAAACATACAAGACATTAGCTAAGGTAAAGGCAACAAGAGCACATACACTACAAATTGTGTTTCCAATATTAACTTCATCCATATCCTAACCTTATCATTCCCCATAAAATAGGTCCACTAATCAAAGCATAAGCTAAGCTTCATTCAGGAGCATTATCATATCAAAGATAAGAGTGAAAACCCATTAGATGGTTATGGAAATCATATAAAGCTCAAGGGATAAAGATAACACACACTTAATACACTACATGATTATATCACATATTTCTCCACCCCCAAATGGGGATGGAACTACTCACTTCTCATTACACTAACTATATTAACAAAAGAAAGCATAATACTGAAATGAAAGTTAACTAAGAAGGCAAGAAGTATTAAAGAAACATAAAAGGAAAGGAAAGACTAAACAAACATGCACAAATTAAAAGACAAGATTAAAAGAAACTAGAAGAATTATTTTATTAACAAATGACTCACATTGAAGGTAGCATTCTTCTCCACCTTGAGTTTTTGCTTCAAGGCTCACTTCTTAGTAGAGAGAATGCCACCAAATAATGGGTAATTACAATGGAAGGTGAAGAGTTCTATTTATAAGCATGGAAAAAGCTAATCGGGGACAATCCCCCGATGTGGGACTAAACCAATACCAAAAATAGCCTAAACGAACATTAATACAAGTCCAGGAGAAATTTGGGCGGATCCTGAGTAATATGGACCGCCAATTAGCGGTCCAAGACCGCTAATTGGCGGTCCAAATACTTCGGATCGCGTTAAAATTTGTTGTGGGCTTTTCTTTCTGGTATTGTTGGACTTGGATGCGGTTACTTGACTTGTTGGAGCTCCGACCCGAATCGAATTGGTAAAATACTCCCCATGATGGTGTGGAGTATTCTGTTTTGCTCTTAGGTCCTTCTGTCTTACATTATGGTCCTTCTCCCTTGCATCTTAGTCCCCAGATCTCACAATTCAGTCCCTTTTCCCAGCTTTTGGGTCCTTTTATGCTTCATCTCTTCAAACCTATTTATTCCTGAAAACTAAACATAAAACTCGTAACATAGCATTGTTTAGGTGAAAGATAATGGATATAAGATACAAATATAAACATGAAATGATGCCAATCAGGGGACCGTGGTGATGCTGGCCCTTGTCATAACCACATCCGGTGCCCATTCTTGGACTACAAGTGGGGAACCTCGAACAAACCATGGGCCTCCCTCAAGCACCTTCTTCCTATCTTCTCCAAGGGTGAATCGGAAGAGGAGGAAACCTTGACTTCTTTTTATGACTTCCACACCTCCAACCAAACCCCACAACATGTGGAGGTGTTTTTCTAATGTTGGTAGATGTGGTCTGAAACCAATGAAATATCCGACTAGGATCTTGTCCCACTTCTTCAAGGCATCGACAACCTCTTGCTTAGAGCACAGCGCTAGCTTCTCTCCTCCTTTCATGGCCGTCTGGATGAAGTCAAGGGCTGTGGAGATCCTTGGGCCAGCCGTGAAGAGGTCACTCCACTTCTTTGAGGGCGTTTTAGTACTCCCTAGATGTGGTGCAACATCTTGACCTTCCAAACTTTGGGAAGAAAAGTGTAATAGTGGTGTTGGTGGTGGATGGAGACCCTCCCTTGCGCCACTATCTCCATCCTTTTGCTGTTTACGAGTAGGTCTTGTATTTGCCTCCATTTTGCTTCGAAGACCAAGAGATTTGGTGATGAAAAGACAGAGAAAACCTAGAGAACCCTAGGTTTCCCATGCTTGTCGCCACTCTCTCTCTCTCCTCCCATTTACTTCCCAAACTCTTACTCAATTAACCCTTCTCTCTCTCCTTCTCCTTCTAGCTCATTTTGAGATGTACTCCCCTCCGACCTGCAATTTTAGTATTTTAACGAGAAAACACTGTATTTCTGTAGACTGACGAAAATGTTTCCGATAAGCATGTACTTTGGTGGTGATATAACTCAAAATGCAAGCATTTGTGTGGAGTACACAATAGGCCCGACTTACACTTTCAGCGAGCGAAAATGTGACCCTAGACGAAATTAAGGGTTGGATTTACCAAGGTCTGCAGTTCGTTACGTCTCGGTACTTGATTGATATTCAACGTCGAGTCAACATTGCACCGATAAGTATCTTTTACTTCAATGTGATCTTCGTATTGTCAGAATCGATGACCCTCTAATTACTAAACTAATTGCAGAATTAAAACAACTATGTAAAGGATTAAGTAAGAAGACAATTTCAAACAACAAAATCGTCGACAACGGAGTTTAGAGAGGTTTGGCACCGCACCCGGTCCTAGTCCTCCTCGCAAGCCTCGTTTGATCCCCCGAGCCTCGCTTACAGTTCCACTAACCGATCTCCATTCCGGGTCGAGATCAACGTCGTTTACAACATTGAGACTCGTGAACAATTCTCGCCTCGCTCGTGTCTCCTCTCACAACTCGAGAGGGAGCTTCTTTGAAGCTTTACAACTTGGTCATTTTTGGATATAAAAATGAAATCACAATCTAACACTTTATACTTGAGCACACTTGGATATTGATATGGAATGGATATGCAAGTGGTGAAGTTTGACTTGAGTGTAGAAAAATGAGAGGTTGAAGATGAAGATGATTTGACTTTGAGTATAGGATTGATAGGAAGTGTTCAAGAGTTCTAAAACCAACAAATGTGATCCTATTTATAAGCCTTCAAACTCTAATAGCCATTGGAGAGTTGGTGAAGAAATGAACCAATGAGAAGCAAGATGTGAAATAGGCTCGGGCAGATTTTAGACCAGGTTCGATCTACCGTTCATTTAACGGTAGTCCGAGACACTACACAAGGATTGGTTTGAACTAAGCGTTCGGTTGACCGAATAGGGTTCGGATCCCCGTTCACCAACTTCTAGTAACTTTTTTCAATTTCACTCTATTTAATTTCGTTTTACCGAATTCCATTTGGTTCACCGTTCCAAGGTGGACAGTAAGATTATTTGGGCTCTGATTACTCAAGTTCAGTTGACCGTGTATGCTTCGGTAGACTGAAGTTAGCGTGGGTTTTGCATTGACAGTTAAGGCTCAAATAGTCGTTGGGTACAATGGTCAAGTGCCACGTATAAATAGTCGTTGGACGCCTAAAACCACAAGGACTCGGTTGACCGATATGCATTCGGTTGTCCAAATTAAGACAAGTCAATTGGGCTCCATAGGCTTGATTCAATTGTGGGCATTGGTACAAAGTCCAAAAAATGGTCCAAGGCTATTCGGTCGTCCGTGAAGACAATTCCAGAGAGCATCCTATGGTTTACTGATGACAAGGATCTGGGTAATCGATAGGTGTTCGGTGGACTGAATTGGGAAGGTTTCTGTTGATCATTAAGAGTCCAGTTTACCAAATCATGACAGCACAGAATCCTAGTGCTCAAGTTTACATAAAACCTTATGGACTCAATATATATAAAATTACATGTCTCGGTCCAAAGCTTTGATTACAAGTCTTGAGTCTTGATATCTTTGTCCCAATGCACCTTTTCTTGATTATCTTTGATCAACCTATTAAGATGATTGCAAGTATAAAAGTATGGATGCAATGCATGTAATCATGTTTGCTCACTTTGATTGATAAGGTTGATTGATTAAGATTAGTTTGATTAATCATCAAAATTAATATAGATTAAGGCCAAAAAGCAACACGTAAATGACGAGAACTCCTAGAGAATAGTCTATAAGATGGTGATGCATTGCATACATTGCATCATATGTCTTTCATTTAGATTAATTTTATATCAATAAATGCTACTAAGGTATGTGTTTAGTCTTATTTACAGAATACAGGGACCTGAATGCAAATTACCCATATCCCGAGCATAAACACGTGCAAGATACTAATTTCTATCATAAAGACCAAGTCAACATTATCGAGATTCAAATGGAAGTCCATCCAAGCATAAAAGCATTCAGAGACCTAATTACAAAAAGGCCAAGGACTTAAGCACAAAAGTAGTCAGGGACTTAATTGCAAAAAGCCGAGGGCCCGACTGCAAATTAAAGTACCAAAATATTATTTTGGAGAATTACTAAAGAAAAAACAAATTTGGATCTCCAAATATATGAAGAAATAAATTCGGAGCTCAAACGAAAGGAAAGAAATCAATCCAGACGCGCAAAGGACATTTAAATAATACCATAAACACACAGGAAAAATCTGGATCCAATCAGAGCACAAATTGCGGCGAAATTGCCGCACCTTACATACAAAATGCGGTGGAAACGCCACAACCCGTGCGATCCGTGGCCCCGGATTTTGTCCAGTCGTGTATTGACCCGTGTGGTTTACTATTTTATACTTGGGTCCCTTGTATCGGCTATAAATAGTCCCGAAACGATGTTGTGAAGAGTCTTGTTTTTTAGTTCTTCTCTTTAGCAATAAAATTTTGTTCTTTTATTTTGTGTTTTTTTAGTTTTCTTTTGTAGTTTCTGTAGGACCCCTTCTCCTTCCCTCCATCCATGAGTTTCTAACTCTCTCCAAATGGTGGGGGTGACGGATTTAGGGTGATGAGAAGAAGAATGATGTTATTATTTTAATTTCGTGTTAGTATATTTTGATTACTTGAGTTTATGTTGAATCATTTATCATGTAATGCTTTATTACTAATGTGATTTATTATAAGTTTCAGAATTCTCTAAACAAAACCCGATATCTAATCCCCCACCCGCTGGACTCTCATCCATATTTGTTTTCTTTTTTAGTTTTTCTTTTGTTGTTCTTGCTTTAGAAAATTAAAAAAACTAAAAATCTCAAACCAAACATATTTCTCTCCCTTTCTTCCTTACTTCGAAAATCACAAAAATAACAATATATCTCCCTCATTGTGTTCGACCCGTACTTGTCACGTCTTCATTGACGCCATGCACTTGCGTTATAAATTTAATTCTCATCAAGTTTTTGGTGCCATTACTACCCAACGATGGCTGCTCAGCCATCGTGCATCGTTATGCCCACCATACCGGGTCACGACTTCGAACTGAAGGCACAATACATGAGTATGTTGCCCAAGTTCATCTCTAGGGAAGACCCTTATCTCTTCCTTAGAGAATTTGAGGAAATCTGCTCCCTTATGCAATACCAGCATATTTCCCTTAAAAAAATATTTCCCCAACCATAAGACTATTAGGATTAGGAATGAAATTGTTGCATTCCTTCAATCTGAGAGCGAGCCGTTCTATTCCTATTTAGAAAGATTTAAGAGTCTGTTGACCCAATGCCCTCATCATGGAATTCCAAGATGGCAATTGTGCCAAATTATCTATGAGGGATTGACACCTACATCTAGGGTTATGCTAGAATCTGTAAGCCAAGGAAGCTTTATGTCCAAAAGTGAGAATGATGCTTGGATTTTTCTTGAGAATTTAGCTGAAAATAGTATACAATAGGACAATGCTAGAGCACCGAATAATCCGAGTATTGGATCTAGAATAGCAAGTCAACCCAAACCAGGTATCTTAGTTATAGATGCTACGGTTGCTGCTGAAGCAAAACTAGCTACCCTTATGCGTAGAATGGAAAGTCTAGAGCTAAAAACCCGACCCCTAGTGAATCAAGCATCTTCTATCCATTGCTCTAGATGTGGTCAAACTGGTCATACAATGGAGGATTGTGCGGACTTGGAACAAGTTAATGTCGCATTTAACCATTCCAGAAATGACCCATACACATCAACCTATAACCCGGGTTGGCGTAATCATCCCAATCTTTCATGGAACCAACAAGGTCAACCTCCTAGACAACAACCAAACCCGTATAACCAAAATAATACATCATCTGGGTTTAGTAACAATGGAGATTATGATGTTAGATTGACAAGCTTGGAAAATTTGGTTAACACTTTTATTCAAACAACCAATCAATCCTTCCAAAGGCTAGAAACACAAGTCAGCCAACTAACACAAATATTAGGTGAAAGAGAAAATGGTTAGTTTCCAAGTCAACCTGAAGTGAATCCAAGACCTAATAATCAATATCAGCCCTATCAACCACCTCTAGGAAATAACAACCCTAGACCGGTTCAAATGGTTCATGAGGAGGGACCGTTCCAACAAATAAATGCAATTGTTTCATTACGGTCCGGAAAACAAGTTGATAACAATGTGGCCAATCCTAGAGCTCCTAATCAATCTAGTCGTCAAGTACCCACATGTGACCTAACCATTGAACCTGAAGTCCAATTTGAAAAGCCCAACCCACCTACTCAACCTGAACCTATAGCTCAACCTGAGCGAGTCTATGTTCCTAAAGCCTCATTCCCCAATAGACTCAAGAAGAACTCAAGTGCACAAATGGAGAAAATCTTGGAAGTATTTAAGCAAGTTAAGGTGAATATTCCACTCCTAGATATGATTCAACAAATACCTGCTTATGCTAAATTCTTAAAAGATCTGTGCACTAAAAAGAGAAAAACGAACGTACCAAAGAAGGCATTCTTAACTGCAAACATAAGCTCTATTTTGTCAAACTCGTCTCCTATAAAGTATAAGGACCCTGGGTGTCCCACAATTTCATGTGCGATAGGAGATACTTTTATCAACAAAGCCCTTCTAGACCTTGGTGCTAGTGTTAACTTACTCCCGTTCTCTGTCTATGAGCAACTCAACCTTGGTCCACTAAAACCCTCTAAGACAACCTTTCAATTTACTGATTGCTCTATTAAGAAACCAAGAGGTATAGTAGAGGATGTTTTGATTAAGGTTGGTGACTTCATTTACCCAGTGGATTTTGTCATTCTAGACACTGAACCTGTTGTAAATCCTAAGAGACAAATCCCTGTAATACTAGGCAGACCCTTTTTAGCCACTTCTGAAGCTTTGATAAATTATCGAAATGGGCTCATGCAACTATCTTTTGGGAACTTAAAGGCTGAATTTAATATCTTTCATGTTGATAATGAACCAGAAATAGTATGCAATCAAAGTGATGTTGTGCTAAGATCGCGTATCTATAAGATTTCTGAATCAAATAAATCATCACAAACTCAAAAAGAAAGTGAGAAAAGGGGGAGAAATTCATCTACCCAACCACCATCACTCGAGCAAATAAGAGAACCAACACATGTGAGGGGTGTGGAATCTTTACCTCAGGTCAACATGGGGAACAATTCAACTGGATACATGCACCAACATGGTGACATTCAATCCAGTTCTAACTATGGTTGACTCTGAGCAAATTCAATCCCTCTACCGCAAGTTGACACAGGTAATAAGTGCATTTGCTTTATCTTTGCATACATTGAGGACAATGCATGATTTAGGTGTGAGAGGTGTTTGTTTATCTATCTATCCATCTATCTATCTATCTATCTATCTATCTTTCTGTTCTTTAAAAAAATTCAATGTTTTATGACATAGCTTAAGATTGAACTACCAAAACCCGAGTACAAATTGCATTGAGTTTTTGTTCCTTATTATATAGTTCTGCTTGTAGAAATTATGACATAAATCTAAGTTCCAAAGAAATAACTCATTACCCTTTAAGTCATGTATGCACTTAAATTGGATGAATCAAATCTTTGAAGTGGTTGATAAAAAGCAGAGGTTGAGGAAAATATACCGGGAAGTGTGGACTTCTAATAGCAATTAATCCTTGAGGAAAATAAAAGTAAAAAAATAAAGGAATAAAGTGAGGAAAGCACATTTTGCAAAATGATTACAAAACCCAAGCCTTCGAGTCACTGGTCCGTAGGGGTATCTTGAAACCCAGTAACTTGAGTCTGCCAGCTCGGGATTATCGACCAAATTCGCTACACGAATGCAAAAAGGGTAAAAGTGTCAGAAAAAGCAAATGTGTTGAATCACGGAAAAAGAAAAAAAATACTTTAAGATACTCAAGGCCCAAAGTTAAAAGAATGATCCATGTCATGGTTGATCCGAATGATACTTCACCACCAGAGGAGGCGTGCAAAATAATTTAAGTGATAACATGTGTAGAAGGGTTAGTGGTGTGAATGTTGGAGGAAAAAAGACCAAGTCAGACTTTTTATAAGTTAGATTTGTATAATGAGCATGCAAGAATTCTAAGTGAGATGTATAAGGTTGAGGTGGAGATATTGAGAGTTATTAATGAAATGTTGAATTAAGACTTTGTGGGTGTGTCAACTGAAAACCCTCACGAGACACAACTCGTCCTCTAAGGAAACTCAGGGGTTTAAAGGCTTGTTCCACATGCTAAGTGCAACTTTGATTCCTACGAAAGTGAGTTAGGATTTCCATGTTTTCATTTTTCTTATATTTTGTTTTGCTAGGGACTAGCAAAATCTAGGTGTGGGGGTATTTGATGCATTGCATACATTCCATCATATGTCCTTCATTTAGATTAATTTTATATCAATAAATGCTACTAAGGTATGTTTTTAGTCTTATTTACAGAATACAGGGAACTGAATGCAAATTACCCATATGCCGAGCATAAACACGTGCAAGAGACTCATTTCTATCATAAAGACTAAGTCAAGATTATCGGGATTCAAATGGAAGTCCATCCAAGCATAAAAGCATTCAGAGACCTAATTACAAAAAGGCCAAGGACTTAAGCACAAAAGTAGCCAGGGACTTAATTGCAAAAGGCCAAGGACCCAACTGCAAATTAAAGTACCAAAATATTATTTTGGAGAAGTTCTAAAGAAAAATCAATTTGGATCTCCAAATATATGAAGAAATAAATTCGGAGCTCAAACGAAAGGAAAGAAATTAATCCAGACGCGCAAAGGACATTTAAATCATACCATAAACACACAGGAAAAATCCGGATCCAATCAGAGCACAAATTGTGGCGAAATCGCCGCACCTTACATACAAAATGCAGTGGAACCGCCGCACCCCGTACGATCCGTGGCCCCAGATTTTGTCCAGTCGTGTATTGACGTGTGTGCTTTCCGATTTTATACTTGGGTCCCTTGTATCGGCTATAAATAGCCCCGAAACGATGTTGTGAAGAGTCTTGTTTTTTAGTTCTTCTCTTTAGCAATAAAATTCTGTTCTTTTATTTTGTGTTTTTTTAGTTTTCTTTTGTAGTTTCTCTAGGACCCCTTCTCCTTCCCTCCATCCATGAGTTTCTAACTCTCTCCAAAGGGTGGGGGTGACAGATTTAGGGTGATGAGAAGAAAAATGATGTTATTATTTTAATTTCGTGTTAGTATATTTTGATTACTTGAGTTTATGTTGAATCATTTATCATGTAATGCTTTATAACTAATGTGATTTATTATAAGTTTCAGAATTCTCTAAACAAAACCCGATATCTAATCCCCCACCCGCTGGACTCTCATCCATATTTGTTTTCTTTTTTTAGTTTTTCTTTTGTTGTTCTTGCTTTAGAAAATTAAAAAAACCAAAAATCTCAAACCAAACATATTTCTCTCTCTTTCTTCCTTAATTCGAAAATCACAAAAATAACAATATCTCTCCCTCCTTGTGTTCGACCCGTACTTGCCACGTCTTCATTGACGCCGTGCACTTGCGGTATAAATTTAATTCTCATCAGATGGCATATTAAAAAATGGTGATGGTCGAGCTATATGTCAAGTTGAATCCTTTGGAGATTGGGTAGAATGCTGAGATGTTTGCGGTTAGCCAACCCGATAGTAGAAGTGGCTTACGGTTTACTCAACAATCATGTGTTGCAAATACCATAACAGAAACAAGTCGGCCTGCGAGTAGAACTTTTGATTTAAATCAATAGGAAATAACAAACTTCGAGCCAATACCAACCGAGGATGAAGAAGAAAATAATGACAAAGATTGTTTAATCATTTAAAATACCGCAAGTGCACAACGTCGGTGAAGACGCGGTAAATACGGGTCGATCCGCGGGGTGGTGAGTAGATTCTGGTTTTAACGAAATCAAGTGGCGGAAAGAGGGGAAAAAGTTGTGACTACACTAAACTACCGCGAAGCAATCAAAGAAGATGAAAGCACGAGACGAACAAAAACTAAACTAAATGTCTAATAAAAGGAACCTAGAAATCAGGAAGAGAGACCCCTAAGGGGTGGAGTGAGTGTACACATGCAATAGGATGGGGAAGAATGCATTTAATAGACACAAATGTGAGTAGTGTTTTCATGCATAAGAAGTGTCTAATGATTATGGCAAAACCTATCAATCTAATCACTACCTAGTTGATTAACGTTCACATACACAAGTTGGATATTTAAGAGCCTAAACAAGTATGGGAGGTGTCTAATAGTTGCAGCTAAACCCATCAAGTGAAGTGTTCTACTCTAAACAAGCAAGCATACATTTCCATTCTTTATTGCATGTATAATCATCATCTCCACCCCCCTAAAAAGGCGATGGAACTACTCACAAATTATTAGACTAATGATTGACATCATTTCATGCATACATTTGTGTCTTATATCCGTTATCTTTCACCTAAACAATGCTACGTAACGAGTTTCATGTTTGATTTCAGAAATAAATAGGTTTGAAGAGAAGAGGCATAAAAAGACTTAAAAGCAGGAAAAAGACTGAGTTGAGAGACTCGAGGACTAAGATGCAAGGGAGAAAGACCTGAATGTAAGATCGAAGGACCAATGAGCAAACAAGAATACGCCACACCATCATGGGGAGTATTTTGGCAATTCTATTCGGGTCGGAGCTCCAGCAAGCGAAGTAGATGCATCAAAAACAAACAAAGCCATCCAGAAAAGCCCAGACGAAAGCCCAGCGCGATCCAAACCCTGTAGACCACCAATTAGCGGTCTGGGACCACTGATTGGCAGTCCGGGTTGCTCCGCATCCGCTAAGATTTCTTTGGGTCGTGTATTTAGTCTATTTCTGGTATATGTTTAGTCCCATACTGGGGGATTGTCCCGGATTACCTTTTTCTATGGCTATAAATAGAACTCTTCACCTTCTATTGTAATCACTCCATGCTTAGTGACCATTCACTCTACTTGAAGTGAAAGCCTTGAAGCAAGAAACTCAAGTGGGGAGATGCTACTGGTATTGTGAGTCTGAAGTCAATAAAGTTTTCCTTGTTTTGTTTCTTCTTTTATAGATCTTGCATGTTTAACTTAATTGTCTTTTATTAAATCTAGTAGGCTTAGTTAATATGGTTTCCTATCTTAGTGTAAGAGTTAGTTTAATGTTTATTGAGTAAAACCACTCCCCTTTGGGGGGTGGAGATGATACTTATATATGCAATTAAAAATGGACGAATGCTTTATTTTGAAATGTGTTGATTAATATGAATGTATGCTTGGTTGTTAGAATAGAATACTTCACTTGATGGGTTTTACCACAAATCTTAAGACACCTCCCATGCTTGTTTAGTTTCTGAGATGACCAGCTTGTGTTTGTGAATGTTAATCAAATAGGTTAGTGATTGAATTGATGGGTTTTGCCATGATAAGTAGACACCTCCTATACATGAAAACACTACCTCCACTTGTGCCCATAAGAATGCATTCTTACTATGTTATTGTATATGTGTAATCACTACACCCCCTAAGGGGTCTTTCTCTTCCTGATTCCAGGTTAGTATTAAGTTCTTTTGGTTTTGTCGAAGCAATCATTAGTCTGTTTCTTTTGCATTTTCTTATTAGTAGTTTAGTGTAGCGTAGATTAGCATAAACAAAACTCTTCCCCCTTTTGTTGCCACTTGATTTCTGAAAAATCAGAGATTGCTCTCCTTCCCGTGGATCGACCCGTATTTTCCATGTCTTCACCGACGCCGTGCACTTGCGGTAGTTTAAACGATTAAACACATTTTTGGTGCCGTTGCCGGGGGAGGTGCCAATTCAGACACTGGTTTGGACGATTCGGGTGGATTTAATTTTTGTGTTGTAGTTTTGTTTCTTGCAGGAGACTCACAGGGAAAGGGAAAGCATCTGGTGAAGTTTGGAGGCGATCTGAGACTCCAAGACCGCCAATCCGTGGCCTGAGACCGCCAACCGGCGGTTTGGTAATCTCATTTCATCTCTTTATTTCTTTGGAGTGTTGCCATAACTGATGTAGGAATCTGGGACACAATTTTGCATGTTCTGACTATTAGATTGCTCCGAGATTAATAATCACTCTCCTTTTAAGCAACTTGGACCCTAAAACCCAAAGTAAAAGATTAGCCATTCTTTCTTGTTTAGGTCATGCATCATGTACTCGACTTAGGCACGTAGATTGTCTTTTATTTTAGCTTTACTTTCAATTGCTGAGTGCTGGCGTGAGGTACGCATTTCCTACTCTCATTCATGCATTTCGTATGAACATGCATTAGTTAGTAGGAAGTGCATTACAACAAGTGTGAGTTGAGCGTTTGTTTGGAGAGTTGATTGCTAGATTAAGACTCCAAAACGCTACTAAGAAGGGGCTGTCCCATATAAGATAAGGTGGGGGATTTCATCACCCTTTCCTTCGCCCCAAAAACCACACTAATCAAGAGCCTAATTTTAAAATCAAGTAGACATTGCTCCTAAGCATTTCGGGCGCATTAGGAGAGTGATCCGGTCCCGACTGTCATGGCCTGATCGGCGTTGCTAACTCTGTTGATAGTAGGAGAGACGAGGTCTCCAGATCTTGACTCACTTGCTGGGCTTTATGGTCCTCGTCGTAGGGAGGTGAGGCGTGTTGAGGTCGTGTGACCTCGTAGTTAGGCGTCGTCTAGCTGTGAGGACCTATAGCGACCTTAGGACTGTTTGAGCCTTATTTGCTTGTGTGCTTCTACCTGCATCCAGCCATGACAGAAGTAGTTAAGAAAAAGATCATCAAGTGTTTAGATCATGGCATCATTTTCTCCATTTCGGACAGTACTTCGGTATGTCTTGTCCAGGTTGTGCCCAAGAAGTCTGGTATCACTGTTGTCCAGAATGACAACAATGATCATGTACCCACACGACTTCAAACTGGGTGGCGAGTTTGCATTGGCTATAAGAAGTTGAACGCTGTCACGCGTAAGGACGACTTCCCTCTACCTTTCATCGACGAGATGTTGGAGAGACTCGCTGGGCACGCCTATTACTGTTTCCTCAATGGTTATTCTGAAGGGAATGTGTTCTAAAAGTTTTACTTTTAAATGTCAATTATTATGAATTGAATGAGAAATCATTTTGTTCCTTGTTTATGTTATTCGTCTTTTAGAAGCGTTAAGGAAGAGGCTCTTGGTCCTTAACCGTAGAGCTCTAAAAGATATTGGTTTACATAAAACAAAAGATATTCACAATCATGGTAATTAACATGGGACATTAATTACCAAGTTAAGATTGTCGTGTTGGTCATAGATCATTGTAGCTCTACAAGTGAGTGACGACACGGGTATGCAAAAGAGGAAAATATTACTTTTGTATACTGAATAGATCTAATAAGTAAAATATTATAGAAATGTGTTTCTGTGTCATTAATATTTTATTATGTCTTCGGTCCTTTGATATGAGATTTATATCCAATCACTTAAGGAATGCTTAATTAGATTAGTGTCTTGAGCTATAAAGAAGTGTAATGTAAAGACATTTGTTGGTTAAGTACAACTTTTGTTGGAGAAGATAGTTAGTCAAAAGACTATCATTGCCCCTCTTAATTGAGTGATGATATTAGTGGGCCCCTTGATAAAGCAAAGTTATAATGTGCACAATGTGATTTGAGTTAAGTCACATATTTATAACTAGCTTAAAAAGATCAAGAAATGAATACTAATACAAAGATGACACAATACTACTTTGTGTGTATTCTTAATATCATGATGCAAGGGACGGACACAAGTGGTGCACTCCATCACTAAATTGATCGGGTTTTGGTTCGAGTGGAATTAAGACATCTAACTAATTGGGAGCTATAATGTGTAGCTAGATACCGCTTAGAGCTTGTGATATTAAGCTCTTAATATCTCTGCCAACTTAGTCTAGATCCTCCCATAGGTCACACCGCAAAAATTGGGAAACAAGAAGCTTGATTTTGATTCATATGATGTTTCGGGTTTCTTATAGAAAATATGACACATGTGGTGAACAAGTAAAATCAATTATGTTGTATATAACCATAATTAGAATCATGATAAATTCATATGAGATGCATATATAATGGGATGCAATAATTTATTATTGCATAGGATAATATATTGCATAAGTTGTGAATTTGCTAAAACCCCCTAAAGTTCAAATTTTGTTGGAAATAAATCCAAAATTTGAAAAAGGCAAAATCGGGAAGAAGTTCGGTAATCCGTTAAGGTTCGGTCGACCGAAGGATCTATGATCAGTCAACCGAACGTGGAACGGATGGTCAAGTTGATTGACCAAACTTTACCAATGTGCCTCGAACTCTGGGTCGGTATACCGAACCAGAAACGGTCGACCGAACAATGTCCAGTTCCGATATTTTCGGTTAACCGAATGGCACTCGGTCAAAGACGCGAATTCGTCCAAACGGTTAAGAAGAATTTTTCTCCTTAAGAATCGGTCATCCGTCAAGTGCACGGAAATCCGAACGTGACATATTCGGTTAACCGAGTATGTCTCGGTAGACCGAGTCCCGATCGATTTTCTGCCTTTGATAATTAAGAGATTAATTTGATCAATGGTTGGATTAGCTCCAAACTTGGTCAAACATTTTGTGGGTGCATATAATGCATTATGGAATTAGTTTGTGAGAGAAAATGTCAAGAATTCGTGGCTTAAGAATAGCCATGATTGAGAGTAAGATTGGAGCCTATAAATAGGTCCTTCTTCTCCTTAATTATGTTAGAAGTTTTGCTAAATATTTTCTCTCCTAATTCACCACAAAAATCCACGAAAATTCTCTTAGTTTTCTAAGTCTTTGGAAGGAGAAATCTCAGAGATTAAGGAAGGGGTTTGTAGCTAGATTCTAAGCTTGTGTGGAGATTGATTGGCTAGCTCCTTTCTCTCCAACCTTGTTTAGGGTTTCGGTGAACACTCGGAGACATCCGGCGCAACGGGAAGCGACGATCGTCTTCTTCAGCATCTCCGGATCATCAAGAGTTTTAGAGAACTTCTAGGTACGAATTTCGGAGCCCATGTTTGTTTTAATAAGTTTTCGAAACTAGTTATTGAAACAAACCGATGCATGCATGAAATAAATCGTGGAAAATTGTAATTTATCCTTATTATGCATAAAAATTCAAAAAAAAACATGCATAATTAAACATGAAATCCAACAGTGGTATCAGAGCTTAGGGTTCAATTTTCTTATGATTTATGGCTGTAAACAAATTTAGTTTACCATCTAGGATTTAAACAATTCGTTTTTACCGGTTTTTCGGTCTTTAAATGTTTTGTTGAAATAATTCTTTGTAATAATTCGTTTTGTATGTTTTAAGTAGTTTAAAACATGCCATGTAATTATTAGAATTATGATTTAGACATAAGTCTAACTTGCAATAATTTCATTTTAAGTATAAACGATTATTTTGTAAGAGAATCAACAAAACTGAAAAACTGCGGTTCATCTTTCCTTTTAGGAAATTGGATGGACAGCGGTTCAAAATTATTTTTGAACTATGGATGGATGAAAAACGTTTTTAATGGATTTCAAAATGTTTTTCAAAGAATTGTTTGGGATTCTAGATGATTGATAAACTAGATTGCATAGTTTATAGCAATATTGCGTGCATGGATGCTCGAGTTGTCTTTGCAGGAATTGTGAGTTTATATGTTCCAAATCAGCAATTATGAATGTATGTAATCATTATTATACAGGGGCTTATGTATGTAAAAGCCAAAATTCTCTCTCTTTCCGTCTTTTAGATAGTTGCATTTGCATATGAGAGGTTTTTACATAGGACTTGCACTAGTCGGTTTTTATCGAATGTGAGGAGCATGTTTATTTTCTGTAAAATCTACATCTCCGGTGCAAGAGGAAGTCGCCGCTGTAGCACATCGATCGAGGATCGAAGATCAGGGATCGAGGATCGAGGATCGAAGGGAACATATAAACTCACACAATGTGGATTGTGTGAATGTTTAATTTCTGTTTTTATCTTGCTATGCATGTGATGAATGTGTTGAATGTTAGGATGTGTATGATTAATAATTTGCATGATAACCAAAAATTCTAAATCACATGTTAAATTGTCCAACAAAAATTAAAAATAAATTTCCTTCTTATTTCATCCACTAGCAGCCATTGATCGAGGGATACTCTGCTCGCCCTTAGCGGGAGATAGCTCCCTCCATCTTTGGGAATAGTGGGAGATATAATGGTTGTCTGTTGTTGTGCCACAATTAAATATATGAGGTTTGTTTCACCCTAGTGAACCCCAAGTATGTTTAGTTGTGAATACAATGGATAAACGTATCTCGTATCAAATGAAAATAAGTTTTCTTAACATTACCTAGAGCCTCTCTTGGTTTTGGGAAGAAGTTTTTCTTACGAGGATAGGTCGTATTCCCTCATAATTAAAACGACAAGAGTCACAAGAGTTTGAAGATGCTAATGTTGCTAAAATTCAAAAAGGTTGTGATTAGAAAATGTTTTCTTACCTTGATATTGTAATGTATTCGATAGCCCTTAGCTAGTTTATATTACAATTGATGGGATCTTGGATTGTTGCATTTATGGGCAAAATTTTTATTTGCAACATTTACATTTATCTTCGATATATGTATGCATGTGTTTTAAAACATAAAATTGGAATTAAAATCTGTATGATTTATTTTGTAGAAAAAATGTCGAACATCGAACATATCGTATGATCCATGATAGAAAAACACCCTTTAGCAAATGATGGCTCAAACTTCATTAGTTGGCAACTCAAACTCAACATCGTGTTAAAGTTTGAGAAACTGTCTCACATTTTGGAAGGTCCAATCCCAAAGTGGAATGAGAGATTAACCGATGAAGAGAAAGAGGCTAAGGCCAAGTGGGAAGACCAAGAGAACCAGGTTCACGGTCTTATGCTAGCATCCATGGGTGACTCGCTTCAAGCGAAATACTTGGATTCAAAACCCAAGAAGACCATGGAGGCTTTATCCAAGATGTTCATCGATAGTGCCCGAAAGGAGCGCTATAAGACCACCATCGCACTCACAAGGTGCCATATGGCGGAGGGAACATCGGTATCCATGCATTTTCTCACGATGCAAGGATACCTTGAGAAGTTGTCGAAGCTCTCTTCTCCAATGCCCGAGGTCATTGCCGAAGATCTGATTCTTGGCTCTCTACCCCCGTCCTTTAAGGACTTTGTGATGCACTATCATGTGCGTGAAAAATGGGTGTGTCTTGAGGAGCTTCACAACGCTCTCAAAACGGCAGAAGTTGACATGGGCAAGTTAGGGACAATCACGTCCTAGCCGTCCATGAGAGGAGCAAAAAGATCAACAAAGGTAAAGGCAAATTTACCAAAGATACGTCAATCGAGAGCAAGGGAGTAGGAGGTGCTCATAGGAGTGCCTCAAGGGGGAAATTTTTGAAATCTCAAACTCCCAACATGGAGTGCTTTCACTGTGGTGAAAAGGGACACATCCGACCTTGAAAATGGGATGATTGAACGTAGGCGCCCGAGAAACGCCGTAGGTATGTTTGTTATTGAGATAAATTTAATCACCTCTGTCCTTGATTTGGTAAAGGTTACCGGATCTTGTGCTCACATAATTTTGATGTGCAGCTATTGAAGGATAGGAAGGAACTCGTGGAGAACGAGATGATATTGAAGATCGAAATTAGTACAAGCTTTGCTGCGATTGTACAAGATTCTATGGAACTTAAATAGTCTAGTGATTTAAATTTATGTTTTGAGGAGTGTTTGTTATGTGCCTTCGATTAGCAAGAACATTTATGTATCAACTTTTTAGATATGGATAATTTTTAATAAATATTTTAAATTCTTGCCCGTCTATATCGAAGAATGGAATTTTCTATGCAAATACATTCGCATAGAATGGTTTCTGTTTGCTTGAAATGAATAATAAACAAACTCAAACAAACAATAACAAGAGAAACTAAGATAACTCACGTGAATGATTCAATCTTGTAGCACTATCGGATTGGTCAAGTAAATGACCAAGAGACCTTTCAAGAAGAAAGAAACGAAAACGAATGACTAATTGGATATGATACATTTTAATGTATATGGTCCGATAAGTATAAAGTGCAAGAGACGGTTTAACGTACTTCATTTTGTTCACGGACAACTATAGTCATTATGGCTATATTTGTCTAATGGAAACAAAAGTGAATTCTTTGACGAGTTCAAGGAATTCGAGGATGAAGTAATGAACCGACTCAACAAGAATATAGAGTCTCTATGAAAGGTTCGTAGGGGTGAGTGCTTAGGATACCTAATTTGACTCATTCCTAAAGTAGGAACATGATGTTGCTCGACATGGTTCGATCAATAATGAGTCAATCTAAATTGCCTTATTTACTTTTGGAATAATACGCTACAAATAATGACAAACTCACTAAATAAAGTTCCATCCAAGTCCGTGGAGAAAATGTCTTGTGAGCTATGGAGTTGAAAGACACCTAAGCACGACTTTCTCAAGATTTGGGGTTGTGAGGTATACATCAAGAAATTGATGTCAACCAAGCTTCAACCAAAAGCGGATAAGTGCTTCTATATAGGTTGTCCTCGTGTGACAAGAGGATACTACTTTTGATGTATCACCTCCAATTGAAAGATTGTAGAGAGAGATATGGTTTTTCTAGAATTTCTGGAAAAGAGAGAAAAGTAGTGGTAGTAGAGTTAAGCTTGAGGAAACTCAAGATACTCTACAAGATCATGATGTGAATATTGCATTCAAAATCATGAAGGCCCAACCGAGATTCATTTGGTTAGTGGGAGCATGAGTGAGAGACCCTCGCAAGAAATTGTGAGAGAATCTCAATCATCCCCACCTAGTGTGCGTTCAAGAGTTGAACGTGAACCTATTCCTCAAAAAATTGTGGAATAAGTTCGAGAGACACGAGAAGAACCAAAGGAATAGAGAAGGTCGACAAGGGAAAGGAAGAACCCCAATAAGTATGTGGGACTTCATGAGATCGTGGTACTAGGTACTAAAGATCCCTCGACCTTCCAAGAATCAATGGAAAGGGAAGACTCCAGACTATGGCTAAAGGCCGTGGAATCCGAAATAGAATCCATGTATGACAATCAAGTATGGAACTTGATTTACCTTCCTCAGGAGAAAATATCATTCAGAGCTTTTAGGAGGAAGATTGACACGGATAATAACTTGACAACCTACAAAGCAAGGCTTATAGCAAAAGTTATACTCAAATTCAAAAATTGACCTTGATGAAATTTTTTAGAGGTTGCCATCTATTCGGATTAAGCTCACTATTACCGCATTTCACAATTGTGGGATATGGAAGATGGATATCAAAATGGTGTTCCTTAAATGGGAACTTGGAGGAGGATATGTACATGGTACAACCTCAAGGTTTTGATGATCCAAATAATAGTGAGAAGAAATGCAAGTTTCGAGGATCTATTTATGGATTGAAGCAAGCATCGAGGAGTTGGAACAAACACTTTGACGAAGAGGTGAAAAAGATTCACTTCATTCAAAGTAAAGGAAACCTTGTATATACAAGGAGATTAGTGGGAGCCATGTAGTACTTTTGATCTTATATGTCGATGACATATTGCTCATGAGCGATCATATACCTTTGCATTAGCAAACGAGAAATTTCGTTGAAATCAGTATGTTCAATGAAAAGATGTGAGTGAGGCTCAATATATCTTGATTATCAAGATATAAAGAGATACATCTCATAGACTCATTGGTCTAAGTCAACGTGTATACATTGACAAGGTCTTGGAGAGGTTCAGGGTGAACAATTCCAATATGGACGATGTGCCAATAAGTAAGAGTATAGGTGTGCAACTCAAGAAGTCTCAAACGTGTCCAATCACGCATAGACTAGGAGTACATGAAGGTATCCCTTATGCTTCAGCAAAAGGAAGGACCATGTACGCGATGACTTGCACAAGACTCAATATCTCGTATGCTCTAAGCGTGACATGTTTCACCAATCCGACGCAAGTCCTAAGCATAGGATTGCGGTCAAGAATATTCTAAAGTACCTTAACCGGACTAAAGATAAAGTTCTTGTTTATGGAGGACAAAGGAGAAAACAGCCAAGGGCTATTTTGATGCAATCTTCATAGGGATTCTTGACAATAGGAGGTTGGAATGATGATGGGTCATCATTATCGAAGGTGGAGGTATGAGCTAGTGTAGTTAGGAGTAATATCACTACGACTAACTCAACCACCAACGAAAGACAAAATAAATAAATGGATGGACACAACAGTGACACAACTGATCCATTCAACAAACCTTCATACCAAGCTAAGAGACGAAATATATTTCGAGTCCATGGATCCGAGGATCCATGTGGATTGACTTGATAGGTGATTTAAGAAGGTTACCCTAGTTATTAATGTTTTATACATTGAGAATGTATGTGAAAGAAAACTTTGATAACAAGTGGGAGATTGAAGGGAATGTGTTCTAAAAGTTTTACTTTTAAATGTCAATTATTATGAATTGAATGAGAAATCATTTTGTTCCTTGTTTATGTTATTCGTCTTTTAGAAGTGTTAAGGAAGAGGCTCTTGGTCCTTAACCGTAGAACTCTAAAAGATATTGGTTTACATAAAACAAAAGATATTCACAATCATGGTAATTAACATGGGACATTAATTACTGAGTTAAGATTGTCGTGTTGGTCATAGATCATTCTAGCTCTACAAGTGAGTGACGACACGGGTATGCAAAAGAGGAAAATATTACTTTTGTATACTGAATAGATCTAATAAGTAAAATATTATAGAAATGTGTTTCTGTGTCATTAATATTTTACTGTGTCTTCGGTCCTTTGATATGAGATTTATATCCAATCACTTAAGGAATGCTTAATTAGATTAGTGTCTTGAGCTATCAATAAGTGTAGTGTAAAGGCATTGGTTGGTTAAGTACAACTTTTGTTGGAGAAGATAGTTAGTCAAAAGACTGTCATTTCCCCTCTTAATTGAGTGATGATATTAGTGGGCCCCTTGATAAAGCAAAGTTATAATGTGCACAATGTGATTTGAGTTAAGTCACATATTTATAACTAGCTTAAAGAGATCAAGAAATGAATACTAATACAAAGATGACACAATACTACTTTGTGTGTATTCTTAATATCATGATGCAAGGGACGGACACAAGTGGTGCACTCCATCACTAAATGGATCCGGTTTTGGTTCGAGTGGAATTAAGACATCTAACTAATTGGGAGCTATAATGTGTAGCTAGATACCGCTTATAGATTGTGATATTAAGCTCTTAATATCACTGCCAACTTAGTCTAGACCCTCCCATAGGTCACACCGAAAAAACCGGGAAACAAGAAGCTTGATTTTGATTTATATGATGTGTCGGGTTTCTTATAGAAAATATGACACATGTGGTGCACAAGTAAAATCAATTATGTTGTATATAACCATAATTAGAATCATGATAAATTCATATGAGATGCATATATTATGGGATGCAATAATTTATTATTGCATAGAATAATATATTGCATAAGTTGTGAATTTGCTAAAACCCCCTAAAGTTCAAATTTTGTTGGAAATAAATCCAAAATTTGAAAAAGGCAAAATCGGGAAGAAGTTCGGTAATCCGTTAAGGTTCGGTCGACCGAAGGATCTGTGGATTGGTCAACCGAACGTGGAACGGATGGTCAAGTTGATTGACTAAACTTTACCAAAGTGCCTGGAACTCTGGGTCAGTATACCGAACCAGAAACGGTCGACCGAACAATGTCCAATTCCGATATTTTCGGTTAACCGAATGGCACTCGGTCAAAGACGCGAATTCGTCCGAACGGTTAAGAAGAATTTTTCTCCTTAAGAATCGGTCATCCATCAAGTGCACGGAAATCCGAACGTGACATATTCGGTTAACCGAGTATGTCTCGGTAGACCGAGTCCCGATCGATTTTCTGCCTTTGATAATTAAGAGATTAATTTGATCAATGGTTGGATTAGCTCCAAACTTGGTCAAACGTTTTGTGGGTGCATATAATGCATTATGGAATTAGTTTGTGAGAGAAAATGTCAAGAATTCGTGGCTTAAGAATAGTCATCATTGAGAGTAAGATTGGAGCCTATAAATAGGTCCTTATTCTCCTTAATTATGTTAGAAGTTTTGCTAAATATCTTCTCTCCTAATTCAGCACAAAAATCCACGAAAATTCTCTTAGTTTTCTAAGTCTTTGGAAGGAGAAATCTCAGAAATTAAGGAATGGGTTTGTAGCTAGATTCTAAGCTTGTTTGGAGATTGATTGGCTAGCTCCTTTCTCTCCAACCTTGTTTAGGGTTTCGGTGAACACTCGGAGGCATCCGGCGCAACGGGAAGCGACGATCGTCTTCTTCAGCATCTCCGGATCATCAAGAAGTTTTAGAAAACTTCTAGGTACGAATTTCGGAGCCCATGTTTGTTTTAATAAGTTTTCGAAACTAGTTATTGAAACAAACCGATGCATGCATGAAATAAATCGTAGAAAATTGTAATTGATCCTTATTATGCATAAAAATTCGAAAAATATACATGCATAATTAAACATGAAATCCAACATATTCGGTGTATAATCAAATCCCAGTCGCCCCCGAAGACCAGGAGAAAACCACGTTCACTTGTCCTTTTGGGACGTTTGCTTATAGACGGATGCTTTTTGGACTATGCAATGCACTGGTAACATTCCAACGTTGCATGCTGAGTATCTTTTCCGATATAGTTGAGAACTTCCATGAGATTTTCATGGATGATTTCTCGGTTCATGGCACCTCCTTTGATGAGTGCTTGCACCACCTGTGCCTTGTTCTCAAAAGGTGTTTGGAAATGAACTTAGCCTTTAATTGGGAAAAGTGTCATTTCATGGTTACGAAAGGCATCGTTCTGGGTCACATGGTATCTCGTGATGGTATCGAGATGGATAGGGCAAAGATTGAGCTTATTTCTAAGCTTCCTCCACCCACCTCAGTAACAGAAATCCGGTCATTCCTTGGACACGCCGGTTTTTACCTGCGGTTTATTAAGTATTTCAGCAAGATCGCTCGCCCCTTGACGAGCTTGCTTGCTAAAGGTACCTCTTTTGAGTTCACACCCGAGTGGATGACTGCGTATGAGTTTCTGAAGCGTGAGTTGACCTATGCTCCTATTATTAAGGCACCGTGTGGACTCTCCCTTTCAAGTTGATGTGTGATGCATATGACTATGCGATAGGAGCAGTTTTGGGTCAGAAAGTCGACAAATTGCCTCATGTGATCTACTATGCAAGTCGTACTCTCAATGATGCCCAGCTCAACTACTCCGTTACTGAGAAAGAGTTCCTCGCCATCATATTTGCGTTGGAAAAATTTCGCCAGTACCTCATTGGGTCGCATGTCATCATCTACACTGATCACTCAGCTCTCCCCTACCTTTTGTCTAAAAAGGATGCGAAACCTCGTCTCCTGCGTTGGATCTTGTTGTTGCAAGAGTTCGACCTTGAAATACGGGACAAGAAGGGATGCGAGAATGTCGTGGTTGATCACCTCTCTCGCATCCCAGTTGATCTTTCACCGGATCCACCGGTGAACGAGTTCTTCCCTGATGAGAACCTTATGGAAATAACCTCAACCCCCTGGTTCGCTGACATTGTGAACTATTTAGCAACCGGGGAGATGTCGGCTCATTGGACACACAGTGAGACAACGAAGTTCAAGTCGTTAGTAAAGCACTTCTATTGGGATGATCCCTACTTATTTAAGTATTGTGCCGATCAAATCATAAGGAGGTGCATTCTAAACCACGAGATTCAGAGTTCTTGTCCTTTTGCCATTAGGAGGCATGTGGTTGGCACTTCGGTGCCAAGAAAACTGCTGTCAAAGTGCTCCAATGCGGTTTTTACTGGCCCACGTTGTTCCAAGACACTTTTGCATTTTGCAAAGCATGCGATAGGTGCCAACGTGTGGGCCGCATTGGTAGACGTGATATGATGCCACTCAATCCTATCTTAGTGGTCAACATCTTTGATGTTTGGGGAATTGACTTCATGAGTCCTTTCCCCGTGTCCCATGGTCACACTTACATCCTTGTGGTGGTTGATTATGTGTCAAAGTGAGTTGAAGCAATCCCCACTCGCACTAACGATCGCAAGGTTGTGATCAAGTTTCTCAAAGAACACATGTTTACGAGGTTTGGGACACCTCGTTGTATCATAAGTGATCAGGGGACACACTTTGTGAACCGATCCCTTGAGGCAGTCTTGAGGAAATATTCCATCACGCACAAGTTGGCCACCCTTATCATCCTCAAACATGTGGCCAGGTGGAAATTTCCAACCGTTAACTCAAGCCAATTCTTGAGAAAACAGTTAATGCTTCAAGGAAAGATTGGTCGGTCAAGCTTAATGATGCATTGTGGGCTTTCCGCACTGCATTTAAAACCGACCTTGGCATGTCCCCCTACCGGCTAGTTTATGGCAAAGCTTGCCATCTTCCGGTAGAGCTTGAGCACCGGGCATTATGGGCAATCAAACATCTTAACATGAGTCTTGATGTTTCCGGTGCCAATCGCAAGTTAGACCTCAACGAGTTGGAAGAGTTGAGAAATGAAGCATATGAGAATGCCAAGATCTGCAAGTGCCGCACTAAAAAAATTCATGACCGCTTGGTCTGAATCAAAACCTTCGAGGTGGGACAAAAGGTCTTGTTGTATAATTCTCACCTCCACTTGTTTCCGGGTAAACTTTGGAGTCGTTGGTCAAGGCCCTTTATTGTTTTATCCATCTCCCCTCATGGGGCGGTTGAGATTCAGAATCCAAGGATTGGGGACGTGTTCAAAGTTAATGGACAACACCTCAAACCGTACTTGGAATGGACCATGACAGAGGTCGAGGAGGAAGTCGTGTCTTTACACGAACTCCCCATGGATGTGGTCACTTGATGTGATTCATCCCTTCATTTGTTTGTACATATCTTTGTTAAAAAAAGAAGTGAAAAATGAAGAAAAGAGAAAAATTGAAGTGCCTTTTTGATATTTTCCCTTTTCTTTGTTAAAAACGCGTGATGCCTTAGCCTACTCATTCTCCACCAAAAGAAAAAAACGTGTCTTTCTCTTTGGTTCCGCCACCACCGAAATCCCACCCCCAGATCTCACCAACAGATCGCCAATCAGCGGTTTCCCACCGCCAATCGGTGGTCCGTTGTTGCTTGTTGCTCTTCTGTCTTCGCGGTGGTTGTTGGAGTTTGTGTCTTCTGTTGGTTCCGTTGGTGGAGTGCTTGTTTGCTTCTGGAGTCGACGTGCGGTGGTCTCCGACCCTCTCATGTCGTGTTTGTCTTTGCCGTCGTGTGCTCCTCCGTTAAAGCTCGCCAACGTAAGTGCAGGTATGGCCAGCCACCATTTAATTCCAGAACTTAATTTTGCCTCCCTGATTCGTGAATTCGGAGAACCCTTCTACGATCAAATCGTAGCCACAGGGTAGTACCATTTGCTGTATGAGGGTGATGAAACCATGTACGTCGAGCCGCTCGTACATGAGTTCTTCACTAAACTCGAGTGTGACCAGACCGGACCACTCGAGTTTAGTGTCACTCTCAGAGGGGTGAAGCACACCGTGACACCCCAATTTATCTCTGACGCGACTGGGGTCCCCTTAGTCGATGATCTCGCGCCCACCCACGACATTAATTTTTACCGATCCATGCTTGGGCACGGGCAACCCATCTCATCGCATGGGGGAATACCTAATGCGCACATTTACTCCAATGTGCACAATGTAGCCAGGTGGGTGAGTAGGAATGTGTTGGGCCAAGAGCGGACCTCCACATTCTTCACACCTTGTTTGTGAATCGTGTATAGTCTTATGGATCGTTCACCTAACTGCATTTGTCGACCGTTGTTCGACGTTTTGGTGAACGCTAAGTTGAAAGAAATACACTGTTTGCCTACTCTGGTTACCAAATTGTGTGGCATATTGGACATCCCACGATTTGAGCGCATGCTGAGGCGCCAAGGCACCGACCTCGAGGTAGCGAAGATGACCCATCATTTCGCCATTGCCTTCCTGAGGCATGGGTGCCTGATTACATGGTGGAGGATGTTAGAGCCAGTTCCTCAAGCTCATTTGTTAGCTCAGGAACGCTCTTTAACACTGACATTTCTAAGATGGCGGTTGAGCAGCAAAACATCATTTTAGCCAAACAAAACCGGAATATTTATAGGAAATTGTCGTCTCTTGAGCGAGGTGCCTCTTTGGGCACCACTAGCCGCCGTCATTAGTCCGGTACACCCTATCCATGCATTGACACCATTTTGCCATACATTGAGTACATTGCATGGATTAGGTGTGGGAGGTGTGTTTTCACGTTTGTACATAGTTTGTGTGTCTTTTTTTATTTTGTCTGTACTGCTAGGGTCATATTAGTGTGCTGCATTTAATATTGATATATTTGCTTCCCATGATCCTTGTGTGACTTGTCTTCTTTTATTTGCCTGGTGCTTTAAAATTTTCACATTTCTTTCAAAATCTTCATGTGTTTGCGAAAGAACATGTTTTGTAGGTTTTGCGTGTGTTTAGCATGTGCAAAACCGTTGATAGGCAAAGTAAAAAGAAAGCTCCCAAAATTGTCTTGAACATGATGCATTAGGATATCTAGTTTACTGGCTTTAGGTCTTATCGAGTCGTAAGGATGCACCTCGGTCTTCCCTCGGGGGGTGTAATCATAGGGTTTCAGTACTCAAACAAATAAAGAAGTCCACCCTGAACCTAGTGAGTCAAATAATTCGTGTTTGTTAGTATAAAGAAGTTTGTCGTAGTCAAATGCCCTTAAACTCTTTTGGTGAAACTGTAAGTGTAGGGATTTTGGTTCCCATGTAGATAAATGAATAAGTGGTATTCTCTCTTCTCGCACGACTTCTATCACTCGGGAAATTAGGTCCGAGGGGACTTAGTATCTGGTGCTCTCGAGTCATCTGACTTGGGATGCACCGACCAAACTCCCGTTACATGGGTGGTAGGGATCACCCTATGTGGAGATTTGGGCGGAGGTGTACGTGATACTGTAAGTCCTCACAGGCAATGATGCACGAAACCCGACCCTGAGAGAATCAAACACCAACCAATATAATGCTCCAAAGGAAAAGAAAAAAAAAAGAAAAAAGAGAAAAAGAGTCAAATAAGAACCTTAATGGACTTTACACAATGTATCACTTTCAGAGATAATCATAATCTTTGCTTGATTTTATGCTTTATATATGTCCTTAACATAGCATGCAAGAGCAAATTGCAACATGAGGTACGTAAAGTATTCCACTTGGAATAAATAATTACCTCATTTGCCAGTATATTTAAGCAAACTAAACCACACAAAATATAAGATTACCAAGAGACGTGTGTTTAATTGTATCTATCTTATAGTGAAATATTCACGAATCTTCTCGTACAGAGACTATATGCAAGACATAGCTACGATCAAAGTATGATCATTAAATATTAAAGTTAAAAAAATCATGTACCTATAATGTAACAAAGTGATAAATGGTAGATAACATGAACATGATGTGCTTCTAGAAAGAAAAGAAAAACCACACGAGTCATCTAGGTAGTTCTTAGAATGTGTAATTGAGGTAGTTCAATTCAATTTGTAGTAGGTAACATAGAATTACAATTTAATTCATACGAATAAATTCTAAGAAATTTACTGCAGCGACTTTCTGGAGTGGAAAGCAAATTTCAAATAAATATCATTTCAATATAAAGAATTATTGTTTTAATTTCATAAAGATACAACTCCGAAAAATACCACTAAGGATCATAACAAATACAAATCTTAATCATTAATGCTTCGGTTTCAAACGTAGAAGGGCATTAATAAATCATCATTAAGAAATATATGAAAGCAAACATGATATATCTCCTTAAAATCTATCCCATTTTTGTCAACCCATATTGCCTACGGGGAGATAAAGTTATATAGACTAAATTAAGAATGATTCTCACTTATTCAATCTATTCATGGATAAAAGTTGGGAGTATCTAATTTTGTTAAGATTAGTCGTGAATCATTTTGGCATGGAGTTTATACAAAATACATGAATCATTTTGGGATGGAGTTTATACAAAATACATGAGGTAAAGAAAAATGTAACGATATATGACAACCACTGCATCTAACAAGGTTATTCATATTATTATTCGTACATAAAAGCAAAATCTCAACAAGACACATTCAACTAGAAAAACTGAAACAATTCTAAACATATTCCATTCTATTTCCGAAATATTATGCTAAAGTTTATTAACATCAAACTATTGTCACAGAATCTTTATGTTAGGATATGTCTTTTAAGTATATCTAGAATATGTCTAAACATCAAAGCACGTACCTATATTTACGTACCAAGTTGATCCACACATCCAAGACATATTCCCATGTCGTTGTGCATCCTTCCGTATGATTCAAAACTTCTAATGGACTCATGTCTGATCAAATATTGAGTTGCTTAGAGTCTCGTGCTGATAACGTGTTATAAAATAATAGAATAAAGAACAAAGAAGAAGAAGATTTGGGTAAGAATATTTGTAGTATTTCATCATCACCAAATTATTACAATGATCTTACAATGATCTCCTATTTATAGGCTATAGGAGGCAAATAAAAGGGTATATGTTACAAGGTCTCTTAAATGAAGCTTATATAGCCTTCGAAACAAATAGAGCTGCTATTGTGAGTTGGTGAAGTTTGGACCAATAAGAAGCAAACAATGACTTAAGTTCGGGCATAATTCAGAACATATTCGGTCGACCGCGAGACCAACGGGCGTCCGACACTATGTGGGTGTATTAGTCATAATGAACTACTCGGCTGACCGACTATTGGTCGGATATCCGTTCACCAACAACCAATTACTTTTTTCTAATATCGACCAATTAAATTCGGTTTACCGAAAGAAATTCGGTTCACCATTCAAAGATGGACAATAACGAATTGGAGGGCTATGGTAATCAAGTTCGGTCAACCGTGGGATATAAGGTAGATCGACGAAAGCGCGTGTTTTCCACTGACATTGGCTCAAAAGTTGATTTACAAATAACGATCGAAAAATTACGTGGAAAAAGTTGTTACGTTTTGATTATTAAGAAAGATTCGGTAAACCGAAGTTGGCTCAGTAGACAGAGTAGGGATATTTCAAAAGGTGTTTCTAAACGATAAAAGATAAGTCTGTTGAAGAATTGTTTGCCACGTGGGCCAATAGGATGTAGTCGTTAGGATAAAAGATGCATGTCAAGTTCGGACGATGGATACCTCGTCGGTTGACCGAATAGAGATATCCAGAGATGCTCCGAATGCTTCTGAGAGGAATGAAATGGTTGACCGATAAGTCTTTGGTAATACGAACCAAGGATTCCAGGGAAGATCAAGTGGCTACTGACTCTAGGGAGACGGTGCACCGAGGGTAACTCGGTCGTCCGTTTGTGACATGTTCGGTAGACCGAAATGTCAACGGTCGACCGACAGAAACAAATTTATCCTTTTGTGCATCAAGTGTACATTTGATCTTATGACTCAAATAAATAGAAAATTACATGTAAAGTCATTGAGTTTTGATTATAAGTCTTGAGCCTTGATCTTGAAGTTGATTAGTCCTTTAGTTTGAGCACCTACAATGTTAGGAATATACAATATATATGCAATTTGACAATGTGATGTGTGTGATGTGCTAATTGGAGTTTTGCATAATATTAGTTTGTAAATCATCAAAATTAAGAGTAATGAGGCAAAAAAGCCAACAAAAACGACCCCGTATCTGAACCAGTGCAAACCGAAAAAACTGATCGAACTGGTTGGTTTTTTCGATTTTGTTGGACCAGGTTTGACCGATTTTTTCTTTTTAATTAAACAAAAAATACAAAATCACAAATTTTCCTAATTTTTAAGTTTCTACTTTCCTCATTGTGCCCAGTTTGGAGTTAGGATTATAACTCCATCCCCGCCTCCTCCAACCCCGCCTCCACCTGCGACTCCTCACTCCTTGGTCCCGACTCTACCAGTCCACCCCGCCTCTAGTCCTCAGTCCCGACTCCATAAAATTTAAACTCTTTGGGTATTTTTTTGAAGGCTTGCTATGTGTGGTTAATTTTCTTGAATGCTTAGCATGTGTGGTTAATTTTGTTGAATACTTAGCATGTGTGATTAGCTCGAATGGTCACTGAAATGGTGGTATATATAGGGTGTTAAGAACATTCTTTTAGTTATTTCTTTGTTCGGAGCAATGTGGTTTCAGTTTTACAATATTTATCGACTCTTTTTTCTTCTCCTCATTTTCATCTAGATAGAAACAAAGTGTTTCTTGGTTCCAAAATATCGAATATTTTATCTTAAGATTAATATTTCTTTATCTTAAAACTGGTTTAATAGGTCGAACCGCCGGTTGGACCGTCGCTACGGAGTCGGTTCAGTTCAACCCTCGGTTCAGAAAATGTTGATGTCATACTAACGTCATCATCGGTTGGACCAGGTTGAACTGTCAGTTGGACCACTTTGAACCAAACTGAGCTGCTTTCGGTTCACTCTTTGGTTCAATTTTTAAAACATTGGACAAGACCGGTTGAAAGGGTTGAACCACGCCATGCCACCCTATGTGTCAAGAAAGGTGTCGTATTATTGCAGATTTTGCATCTTTTGCCTTGCTTTTATCATTTTTAGAACACCTTTACAATTGTAAATCTTTAACATGGACACACAACATGATATCTAGTTTCTCTTGTTTGATATTTTTCTTATCTGCATTATGTTAAAACAAACTCATTAGTTTTGATAATTGAAAATAAAATATCGTATTAATGAAAACAAAACAAAATTTTACCAAGTCTTATATGCAATTTGCAAAATATCATATACTACAGGGTGACATCCGCAATCTTCTTAGAAATTCAAACGTTCACCTTAAAACTTAAAAGACAAAGATTAAGGATTGCATCTACTATTTCCAATATACTCCAAGAAACCAATGAAGATATTTTATTTGCTTGTTTTATGTAAAGAGTGTATTAGGATTACATTTTATTTATGTAAATTATGCTAGACCATATAGAAGCCATCATATCTCATTTTAGTTGGGTCAGTCTATTTCTTGGGTTCCATACTTTAGGACTTTATGTTCATAACAGTGTCGTGCTTGCAATTGCTACTCTTGAGAAACAAATCTTAATTGAGCCCATATTTGCACAATTGATACAATCCACACATGGTAAGACTTCATATGGATTTTATGTACTCTTATCTTCATCGAGTGGTACAACATTTTCATGATCAATATAATCAAGGTCCAACTATATTCAATCATTTCCAATAAGAATCCAATTACATCCAATCAAGATACATTATAATTCCAATTATAACCAATCAAAATTTGAACCAAAATTAGCAACTACTACAAAAATCACCTTTAAAGTCACACTTTTATAGACACTTCTTTAAAAATTGCCTTTAAAAGCATTTGAAGACACTTTCAAAAGGTGTCTTGGAAACTAATTTGTAAATACATTTTTAAAAGACACTTATAAAAAATGACTTAAAATGGTGAAAAAGAAGAGGAAGAAAACCACTTATATATGACCTCTCTAATAGATGAGGGTAAAAAGTCCTTTTTCCACGAAAAGACGATTCCAAAGTAGGAAACGGTGTGTTCATCCAAACAGCCCCAGTTTGTAAAGGCATTAAACTCACGTTGGAAGCCAGTTTGGGCACCATAAACTGAGAATTTATGGTGCATTCGCATCCCAAATTGATTCAAACATACATACTCCCTTATATCTCTAGGCTTAAGTTGTGATTTTTTATTGTGATTACTCTCCTACCTATATGTATCTGATCAGTGGCGGACCCAAGATTTTTCAAAGGGGTCCCGAAATATGAACCTTAACTCAGACTACATAATAATAAAATCCAACAAAAATATATTAATATATAAAGCTTGATTACGGCATTCCCCTTCGATTTTTCATATTTTGAAAACATTACATAATAACTTCATTATCAATACATCTAAAAATGTATCTTTCGATGTATGTAACTAAACAATCATTAATAACTTCATCACCTATAAAGATTGCGAGAAAGTTCTTTCCACTGTAGCTTAATGATATTCATTGCTTAGAAAGTTCTTTCCACTGTAGCTATAGCGACCAGTAAAATCAACACTAATTTTACCAACACATATACCAATGCAAAAACACTTCATTTTTCCTGGTATCCACCAACTTTTGAGCAAGACCCCCAACTCCTTGAACATCACTAATGTCTCTCAAGATTATTCTTCCATTTTAATATGCATCAAAAAGATAGTCCATTCAAGATACATTCAACATGCACTAGAAGACTTTAGAAGTGGAAATTCAGTGTATAATAGGGAAGATAACAAATTATAGTAAAATTCAAAGCAAATACATAAGTGAAAGCATAAGCTTTACTGATACAGAATAGGAAGTATATGTCGCCCAAAACACGTCGGTCACCCATAATTTGACATCTATAGTTATATACGTTGGGTTTGCTGGTAGCCGACGTATATATGCATATCCAGACGTCGGTTTTTTAATAACCGACGTCTATACCTCGTTTAAATAAATTGTCAAAAAATAATCACAGAATAGGCGTCAGTTGTTCCGATTGACTGACGCCTATTCCCCATAGTATAGATGTCGTGTGGCCTTATGTCCGACATCTATAGCCACACTGACGTCACGTGGTGTTCTGACCGACGTCTATAGGTGTAATATAAAACGTTGATGTTAAATATTTTATAACTTGACTGCGACAAACCCAACCACACCCTAGCCACCATGTCATTCTCCGACCAAAGCCTAGCGACCTCGATCACCCTCCTCCACGACCCTCGAGTAAATCACATCCTAAAAATTTATATTTTTCAATTATTTGTAATTTTTTTACAACTTTAGGACTCTCTGAAGTTGAGAGAATCCCAGTGATTTTGTTTCAAATGGTGAGAATTACATTCTACGCGAAGCCTTGGGAAATAACGAGCATTCGGGTCGTGTAACGGGGGGGGGGGGGGGGGTATGGTTGGACTTAGAGGTGGGTACCGGGCTGAGCCTGGAGAAAATAAACGGGTTGGGCTTCCTGGCCCGTTTCAGTAAACAGGTGGGCCTAGGCGGGTTGTCCTATTTGTTTGCAATAAAAGTAAAAAATAAACAGGCAGGCCTAGCCCGACCCGTAGCCTGATGGGCTGGGTCGGGCCCGACCTCCTTGAAACGGGTCGGGCCGAAGCCCAACCCATTTAGCTTTGTGGGGCGGCCTTGCCCGGCCGGTTACCCAACTTTAGTTGGACTGTGACAATATTATGGAAAGACTAATCACCCAAGTTCATACGAAATGCGAGCAGAAAATTTTAGAATTGGAAAAGAAATTGCAATATGTTGTGGACATATTGGATCACGATTTGCCTACTACTACAACCCACTGTAGGACCGCTTCTTCCCCAGTGACCACTCTTCTAGTGCAGCCAATGGTCAGACTTGTCCGACCATCTGATTTAGCGGCCCATTCTCAAGATTTGGCCCTCATAGGAGGGCCCTCGCTTGGTAAGTTTGTGGATAGCAGTAGATGTCATCTATTTGTTGAAGAGCCCGAGACAAGATTGGTGGGACACGGAACAGATTATAACCTTTCTAAACACCATTTCAAAGATATGGAAGAGGGAGTTGTGAAGGTTTCTGTGAGGAATTGTTTAGATGATGATGTTTTGGTGCCAATTCCGGAAGAAGAGGTTGTTACCCTCGGCGAAGCATGTGGTGGGTTCCTGAGGTGGCCTCGTTATTTAGTAGAGCTTCAAGACACACATGAGGTGTCATTTAATTTTGAAAACAAATAAATTGTCATTTTGTTAATAATTGTATTTCTAACGTTTTTATATATATATCGGTAAGGTTATTGGAAGCCCATCCACAAAAGGATCAAACTACCAATCTTCGATCAACATTAATTTGCTACCCAATAGGTGCAAAATGTTGTATCACAAGCTCAGTATGGTATCACAAGCCTTAACTACCTAGCATTTGGATGAGGTATGCAAAGGTTTGTCGTCGGATTTATACGTCACCAAAGAGGATGTTATGGAATTCTTGGCGATGGATCAATTATGCATTTCAATTACCAATGTGCAAGTGAAGTAAGTATTTTCTTGTGTATAAGATGAAATGTATTGAATAATTTTATCGAAATTATAACATAATATAATTTTTACTATTGTAGACACATTTATGATGCCAAAATGTCAGTCTTCCCTCATGATAAAGTATTTGGATTTTTGTGTCCATCTACTTTTATACACGGGAATGACATAATTCGAGGGAGCTTGCAAATATTAGGAAAGAACAAGGGAAAAAATATTATATGAGCCTTATCATGAGAGGTAACTTTGTTAATTGAAAGTGATAATTAGAATTTGATTTTGTAATAAACTTCTACATATATATATAATCACAACTCATTGGATGTTTGTCATTCTATGAAGGGAATGTGTTCAGAATGTATTCTTTTATATGTCAATTATTATGAATTGGATATGAAAATATTTTGTTCCTTGATTAATGTATTCGTCTTTTGGAGTGTTAAGGAAGAGACTCTTGGTCCTTAACCGTAGAGCTCTAAAAGATAATGGTTTACATAAATCAAAAGTTGTTCACAATCATAGTAATTGACATGGAACATTAATTACCGTGATAAGATTGTCATGTTGGTTAAAGAGTATTGTAGCTCTACAAATATTTAATGACACGAGTATATAAAAGAGGAATATTATTACTTTTATATATTGAATAGACCTAGCAAGTGAAATATTATGGAATTGTGTTATGTATCATTAATGTTTCACTTTGTCTTGAATCCTAAGATATGAGACCTATGTCTTTTCACAACAGAAGTGTTTAATTTGATTATTGTGAAAAGCTATAAATGAGCATGGTGATAAAGGCAATAGTTGGTTGAGCATGACTTGTGCTGGAAAAGATAGTTTGTCAAAAGATTATCATTGTCCTTCTTTACTTGTGTAATGATATTAGTGGGCCCCTTGATAAAGCGAAATTATAATGTGCACAATGTGACTTGTGTTAAGTTGCATATTTATAATTAGCTTAAGAGATCAAGAAATGAATATATAATACAAAGGTGACACATTTCTACTTTGTATAATATTCTTAATATCATGAGGCAAGGGATAGACACAAGTGATGTTCATACATCACTAAATGGATCGTATTTACTTCGAGTGAACAAGACATCTTTGTTAATTGGATAACTATAATGTGTAGCTAGATACCGCTTATAGTTTGTAATATTAAGTGTTTAAAATCACTTCCAATATAGCTAAGATTCTCCTATAGGTCACACCACAAAACTGGGAAACAAGAACTTTGATTTTATGCTCATACGATGTATTGAGTTTCATGTGAAATAGTATACATGTGGTGAATCGATAAAATCAATATGTTGTGAAAACAACATAGTTAGAATCATAAATGAATTCATATGAGATGTGTATATTATGAGGTATAATATTTTGACATTACATATGATAATATGTTAGATGATATATGAATTTGCTAAAAAAACCAAAGATCAAATTTTGTTCAATATAAATCCAAAATTTGATAAAGACAAAAATCGTACAAAACTGTCAAACATTTTTGGAGACCGGTCGACCGGAAATTCACAATATCTGTTGCGTATGTGAACAGTCGATCGAAAGGACACATGGGTCGACCGAAAAATTCTAGGAACTATTTTTGGGATTGATCGGTTGACCGAGTCGTGGTTCGACCGGAAATTCTTCTTCGTAGTAATCAGTCGAACAACTTGTAGCTCAGTCCGACATAAAACTCTAGTAGTCATTTCTCGTGTTGAATCGGTCGACCGTATATACGTTTTGTTTGATGGGTCGACTGTCCGGTTTCATGGTCCAACCAAAACCACAATAAACTGCTTATCGGTTGACCGGTAGGCAAGTTTCGGTCGACTAGTGAACATGATTTTGCTAGAATTATTAAGAGATTATTGTTGATCATGGGTTGGATTTATTTCAATTATGGTCAAACATTTTTAAGGATGATTATGTGTCAATTTGTGATTGTTTAAGAAAGAGAAAAGCAAGAGATCATGGGTTAGTGGATAACCTATTATGTGGGTGTTGGGAGAGCCTATAAATAGGTCTCCTCTCCCTACTTGTTTCAAAAAAAAATACAAAAAATCTCTATCTCCCGAACCACCCCATTAATCCATCCGAAAATTCTCTTCATTATTTAAGTTATTGGAGATTAAATTCTCAGGAGATTTAGAGGGGTTATTAGCGAGATTCCAACCTTGATTTAGAGATTGATTGGCTTGCTCCTTTCTATCTAATCTTGTTTAGAGTTTGGTGAACACTTGGAGGCGAATCGATGGACGATTCGACGAGCAACGCAACTCCAGATCTTCATAAAGGTTTTAGAGAACCTTTGGTATGATCCTTTTCTATTTTATTTTAATATATAATTAAATTACTATGTATTAAAATAGTATATAGAATAATGTACATAAAATCATCGAAAATATGATAATCAATCCTGCATGCGTGTATAAAATTCGAAAAATATATACATACATAGGGGCACGAAATCCTATAGTGGTATCAGATCTTTTAGTTCATATTTTCAATGATTAGACTATATTATTAATTTTAGTCTACCATCTCCAATCAAAACAATTAATGGTTAATGTCTCTTTCGAGTTTTTCGACAGTTTTGTTGATGTAATTCTAATTGATTGTTTTGATAGTTTTAAATGATTTAAAATATGTCATATGAATGTTAGAATTAAGATTTATACTTCTGTCTAATTGTGTAAAATTTTGGTTTAATTTTTAAATGATTATTTCACAAGGAATCGACAAAAATGAAAGAGACAAATAAGTTTATTTTGCCTTAAAAAATTTGTTTTGGAAATTTGGATAAACTTCTGTTCAAATGTTTTATATTTTGAACTATGGAAGAATAAATCATTTTTAATGGATTTTAAATGATTTTGGAATTGTTTGATTAAGAGATGAAGGATAAACTAAATTGTGTAAAATCTTGTATATGTACGTGCGTTGCACTAGTTCTCTTTTGCAGGGACAAGTGAGTTTATATATTTCATCGAAGCCATGTGTGAATGAATGTTGTGTTTGTTATTATTATTATTATTCAATCACAGGGGCTTATGTATATGTAAAAGCCAATTATTTATGATTTGCATGATATGAGAGTTTTTTTCCATAGGACTTGCACTAGACAATTTTCGAAATTCTGAGATGCATGTTTATATTTTGCAATATTTACATCCATGGTGCAAGAGTAAGTCGTGGAGATGGCGCAAAAGGTCAAGGACACAGGAACATATAAACACACACCAATATGTGTGTGAATGGATTTATTTTATGTTTGTGTACTTGACATATATATGATTGTATGAATGAATGTTAGGATGTATATAAATATTAATATGCATGATTACCTAAATTCTGAAATTACATATAAATGTTTAATTGTCCAACCAAAAATTAAGAAGGTTTTCTTTCTTATTTCATCCAGTAGTAGCCATCGATCGAGGGATATTGTGCTCGCCCTTAGAGGGAGATAACTTTCTCCATCTTTGGGAATAGTGGGAGATATATGGATATTCATTGTTGTGCCATTAATAAGTACATGAAGTGAGATTCACCCTTAGCGAACACTAAATGTATTTTTTCATGAATACAATGGACAATCGTATCTCGTATCAAATGAAATAAGTTTTCTTAACAAGACCCGGAGCCCTCGCTTGATTTTGAGAAAAAAGAATTTTTCTTAGGAGGATTGGACAAATTCCGTCTTAATTAAAATGATAAGAATCATAAGAGTTTGAAAATGCAAAAGTTTTCAAAATATCAAAATGGTTATGATTAGAAAATATTTCTTACCTTGGTTTTATAATATATTCGAGAGCCCTTAGCTAGTTTATATTATGATTGATAGGATCTTGAATTATTGTATTTATGGACTTATTTATTTATTTGCTGTATTGATTTTCAAACATCAATTTGACATTAGATCCCATATAAATTTATTTTGTAGAAATGTCAAATATTCAACATATTGTGCGATCTATGATTGAAGAACATCCTTTGGCAAATGAGGGCTCCAACTTCATAAGCTGGCAACCCAAGTTCAACATCGTGTTGAAGTTTGAGAAACTATCTCATATTTTAGATGGTGAAATCGCAAAATTAAATGAGAAGGCAACCGATGTTGAGAATGAGGGTAAATCCATGTGGGAAGACCACGAGAACCAAGTTCACGGTCTAATGTTCGCATCAATGGGTGACTCGCTTCAAATGAAATACTTGGATTCAAAACCCAAGAAGACCATGGAAGCTTTAACAAAAATGTTCATGGATAGTGCTAGAAAAGAGCGCCATAAGACCACCCTAGCACTCACAAGGTGCGACATGGCAGAGGGAACATCGGTCTCCATGCATTTTCTCACTATGCAATGATAACTTGACAAGTTGGCAAAGCTCTCTTCCCCGATGCCCGATGACATTGTGGAAGATTTGATTCTTGGATCTCTAACCCCGTCCTAGAAGGACTTCATTATGCACTATCATGTGCGTGAGAAAGGGGTGAGTCTTGAGGAGCTTCACAACACTCTTAAAACGGTAGAAGTTGACATGGGCAAGGGTCGGGACAAGAACGTCCTAGCCATCCATGGTGGGAGTAGAAAGATCACCAAAGGTAAAGGCAAAAACAAATTGGCCAAAAAGGCATTGAAGGGAAGTGGATTAGGAGGGGCTCATGCGAGTACCTCGAGGGGGAATTCTTCAAAATCTCCGACTCCTAATACAAAGTGTTACAACTACGGTGGAAAAAGACACATCCACGAGGTGAATGCGTGAAAACGCCCCAAAAATGCTAAAGGTATATTTGTTATTGAAATAGATTTAGCCACCTCTGTCCATGATGTAAGTAGATCGATCACTAATCTAGAGGGGGTGAATAGATTATGTCCTAATTTTCTTAAATAATTTCATAATTAAAAAAATCAAGAGAAACATTGCAAACCACAAGATGACTTCGGAGATTTATAGAGGTTCGATCACACTACCGTGATCTAGTCCTCTCCTCAAGTTTCGATCGCTCCTCTGATCCCTACTTCAGAATTCACAATTATCTTCGTTCCGGTCGAAGATAAACCCTCTTACAATTGGAGCCTTGCAAACACCGTCGCCCTGCTCGGATCTCCTCTCACAACCCAAGAGGGTACTTCCTCGAAGCTTTATACCACAATGGAAATTGAAAGAAGTTGTTGAACTCTAACTTAAATGCACTCAAGGATTGGAATTGAGATTGGAGTGAATTTAATGGAAGTTTGAGAGTTGGTGGAGCTTTGAAGACTTGGAGATTGAGAAAACAAGAGTATGAATGATTTTTGGCTTGTAGGGAAGTGAATGTCTCTTAAATAAAGCTTATATAACCTTAAAAACAAATAGAGCCATTATGGTGAGTTGGTGAAGTTTGGACCAACAAGAAACAAGAAGTAACTTAAGCTCGGGCAGAATTCAGAGCATATTCGATCGACCCGGAAAGCAACAGTCGTCCAACGGGATATGGGTGTATTGGTCAGATTGCATAACTCAGTTGTCCGACCATGTGTCGAATAACCGTTCACCAACTTCCAGTAACTTTTTACTAATATCGATCAATTAAAATTTGGATGACCAAGACAACTTCTGTTCACTGTTCCAATTCACAGTGAAGAATTGTTGTGCTTTCTTGTTCAGTAAATAGTGGAATGGTCGGTTGACCGATACAAGTGTGGGTTTTCTGCTGACATTGGCTAGGAAATTGGTTTATCAATAACGGTCAAAATCTTACGTGGAAAAGAGTGGTTACGTTTTGATTCATGACAAGGTTTCCGTAAACCGAAGGGCACTCGGTAGGCCGATTTTGAACAGTTCAAAGGTTGTTGCTAAACGACAAAAGATAAGTCGGTTGGAGATAGTTTGTGCCACGTGGGCAATTAGGTTGAAGTCGTTTAGGTTGAAAGACACATGTCAAGTTCGGAAGACCGATACTAATTCGGTAGACCGAATTGAGATATCCAGAGAAGGTCCGAAGCTATTGAGAAGAATGGAACGGTTGACCGAGTAGCCTTTGGTAATCCGAAACAAGGATTCCAGGAAAGATGAAGTGGCTACTGACTCTAAGGACACGGTTCACTGATGGTAGCTTGGTCATCCATTTGAGACACGTTCGGTAGACCGAGGGGAAAATGGTCGACCGACAAAAACAAATTTATCCTTTTGTGCCTCAAGTGTACA